>CAWUFW010001298.1:0-2970757 GCA_963921515.1 Calotriton arnoldi | reverse complement strand
GCGCTCGCGCGAGTCGGGAAATACGTTTCTGTGTGTGTCTGTGCGACCTGGTGTTTGGCAAGCAGTGCACATGTACTGGCATTTGGCTGGTGGTGTTTGTGGCCTGGCATGTGGCTGGCATTTGGCTGATGGTGTCTGTGGACAGGCTTCTGGCTGGCAATGTGTGTGGCTGGCATCTGGATGGTGATGTGTCTGTGAACTCGTGTTTGACTTGTGTTTGGCTGGTGGGTGGGGTAAGGGCACTCTCCTCTGGGGTGCCAATTTCTTTCCTTTGCTTTGTGCCACCCTTGTGATGCTGATCTGCCCCCAGGGGCAGGCTTTATAGCGTTTCATAATTTAACTGTTTTATTTCTTGCAATCATTTGCATTTGTGATCTAAGCGCCATTTATATCAAGAATGGGAATTGCAATTTCCAAATAGCAACTTGTACCGAATTACTATTTGGAAGTTGCAATTTCCAATGAATCATAGGAAGCAACATCAATTTTGCGATTCCTTAGGATTCACAATACCAATTTAGCAATTACCAAAGTAGGAAATCACAATTAGGTGATCACAAATTTGTGAATGTCACTTTCTGGAGCAGCATGATGACATCACAATGAGAAAGGGAATCATCCCATGCTGTTTCCAGAACCTAGCTCCATAGGAGAAGGAAGGATGTGTCAACAGAGCAACTGTGAGCTTGTGTGGAGGTGTTTTTGAGCAGTTTACCACCATGGCCACTGATGACAAAATCAAGGATGGAGAAGGACATAAGAGAAAGCTGAAATTCAGCGAGAAAGAACTAGAGGTGCTCACTGAGGAGTGTGTCCAATACCATAACAAGTTTTTTGAAAAAGCTCGCTGTAAGTTCCTGAAAGTGAGAAGCAGAAAACCTGGAAGGACATCCAGGTGAAGATCAGTGTGGTTGGTGTTACACAGCGCTCTTTTGAAGAAATACGCAAGCACTAGTATGATCTTCGTACAAGAACCAAAGAAAAGGGAGCTAACAGGCTTGCAGAGGCATGGTGAACAGGCGGAGAATCATCAACTCAGCCACCACCTAGCCCACTGGAGAACATGATTGAGGCTAAGTTGAAGACCGAGGCTATTGTTGAGGTTTCTGACATTGATACCTTTGCCACACCCTGTACCAACAAATGTAATAACACAATGTTGCTACATATAAAAGTGTATTAGGTACAAAGTAATACAATTAGAAATTTAGAGTTACCTCAAACAAATTCCACTCCAGGTCACATTCTATCATAAGCTCATGAAAGCATTGTGGCATTTGTAGTTATATGTCCAATAGTAAATTAAATGTGCAACATGAAGCATTTTGTAGTCTTATCTAAAGTGACATACCAAATAACATGAGAGAACACGATAATAGTTTTGAACTAAACTTTTTACTAAATATCTCACATAACTACCTGCAACAATTTCAGAAGAAACTGAACAGGAGGAATTTCAGGACACAGCCAGAAATACAACCTGAAAACTTTGCAACTCCAACTCCCAAAAAACCTGCACTACCCAGATGCAGAGTCTCTACTCCCTGATTTTGTGGAAGAAAATGAAAGCATCACAACATACATGCCTACAACTCCATCTAATGTAGGATCTGCACAAAACTATCAGTCTCTTATTCAGCGGCAAAACAATGCCATCAGAATGCATAGAATTGGTGTTAGAAGGGCTTCTGGGGAAGTTGGCAGTGCAGCTGTATTTGGTGGCTTGGAGGCGTCTGTGTTATCGGTGCAGCTCCTGCAATGTAAAAATATAAAGTCATTAATATTAAAGACACAATTGGTGTCACTGAATAAAAAATAATGTGACATGAAAGATGGCATGAGGCAGGTGAACACAACTGTTGAAGAGGGGCTAAAAGCAGCTGCTGGAAATCATAAGTAGCTGACAAATGCTAGTAAGGAATTATTCACAGTACTGCAGCGATAAAATGTTACACACCGAAGGCGCCATCATCAACTCATAGCCAGATTGGATGGTTTCACTACATCTGTCCATCACCCGGCAAATTAACTGCAACATTATATGGCTACACAGTCACCATGCAAGTTGAGACAGCACGTTGCATTGGAGTTATAGCACAAGGTTTAGTGCAAGTCACCAATGCCATTGAACACATGCTAACAGCACACATCTCTTGCCACGATTGGAGCTCTATTATCTGGCTGCCCAGCTACAACACACAGTGCACTGGCTGGATGAGAAGGACAATTAGGAGAATAACTGTGGTTGGAAGGTGCATATGGAGGAGTAACCTTATGAGAGCTCTTGATGTTGGACGCTGGGCTTCCCAGCTCAGATTGCAGCTACAATGAGGGGAATCTTGTTAACGTTTCTGGAAGTGTCTCCGGAGTCAGACTCTTGTTACTTTTCTTAATATGGCTAGGGTATGAAGGTTGGTTTTGCATGTTTTCAGGGCGATATGGGGGTACTTACTGTCGAACACACTAGTGATACAGGGTAGGTAGCAGGAGATACTCGGCGACTCACTAAGGGATAAGGAATGGGTGGTCGTTCACGAGGCGGTCGAGGGGGGCCTCCACTAATGCATGAGACTTCTTGGCAGGCAGTTGTTCCTAGTCTGAATGGAGCAACGGGGTGGACCATCACCAGAGATATTAAACAGTGCTTGCTTGATATGGTTCCGGTATGAAAAAGAAAAAAACTTAGAAGAAAATTCATTATACTGGGGCTAGTGCTTGCTAAACAAAGGGCAGTAATCTGGTGGATCTCCCCTACCCCACCGTTGTAGGATTACTGGCTTCACGCTATGGCAGACTGGGCTGTGGCTGGCAGAAGAAAGTTATATGCAGAAGACCCGCAAAGACTAAAAATTACAAGATGGCTTGCAAGCATGGGCGGCGATTCTCGCTGAGTTACTTGAGCCACCTGAAGCAAGGCCACTGTGAGGGTCCATCAGGAATGTGCCAGTATGATATAGAAACATTAATTGCGTTGCCTGTTTAGATGGGGATGTGTGGATGTGGTATAGGTGTTTGTCCTTGTGGCGTTTGTCTGGGAGGCCAGGATTTTGCACAAGCCTTTGCTCTTCACAGATTTCGACAGCCTTGGTTGAAGTCCTATGTTCAGTCCCATGCTGATGTTAAAGAGGAGCAAGTGGGTGGCGATATGTTATTATGATTTGATCAATGTTGTAAAGTAGTGTTAACAATTATAGCAAATGCAAATAAACATTTATAGAAAAAACAGCACATATCTCAGCAACCAGTGACTTAGGTGGAGGAGAATGTGAGGAGTTAACCAGCCTAAGTATTACTGCCTGTGTAATTAGGAACATCCGCTGGTGTTGCAGACATAGTGCATATACAGAGTGCTCACCAAGGTAAAGTGAAGAGCACACCGAAAGGCCAAGTGGAGTGTGAGGGCGAAAAAAGTAATTTGAACATGGTTATATGTTCACATTTCTGATTTATCATGTTTATATTTGTAATGTCTGAGTTGTCTATTTTACTTTGGCACAGAATTTACATTTTATAATGTGTTTTGAAGTGAAGAAATATTTTCCCTGAAGATAAATAATGAACATGAACAAATACTAATCATTTCTTAATGCGTTTTATTACCTTACTTAGCTTAAAAATAGATGCGAAAAATCTCTGCACGTCATTTTCTCCCTTCTGTGCCCTGCGTCCATCTGCAGGTTGACATGGGTGGACTGGCTGTTCGTCTTCATCCGACTCTGAAGCTGACAGTGTAAGGGGTATGTCCCTAGGTGTTTCAAAGTTGTGGAGTATGGCACATGATGCAAAGATTTTGTAGCAGGTTTCTGGTCTGTATTGTATTGCTCCACTGCTCTTGTCGAGACAATTGAAGAAACTCCTCAGCAGCTCAAAAGTCCTCTCTTTCACATTTCTTGTTGTTTTATGTGAAGTATTGTAGCCGTATTCATTTGCAGAAACAGGGTTAAAATAAATTAGCGCAAACCATATGCGCTGTCTCCTACAATGACAAATTAAAAATTATGTAGTTACAATATAGGTATACATCTCTACAACATGTTGAACAGATCTATGAAGATTTACCTACCAAATATCCATCACCAAATTCACCACCAAGATGTTGTGTGTGAATTCCACTATGGCGCAATATAAAATAATCATGTGTACTTCCAGGAAATCTGGCAACTATATCAGCAATCATTTAGAGGCATTGCATACCGCTTGAAGGTTCAATGAATGGGTATTCCTATGATTTCTAAAGATGCATTCATTCTCTGATGGAGGACATAGTGAAACATGTGTCCCATCATTGCAGCCAATGACATGTGGGAATTGGGCTAACTGCTAATCTCTTAATTTGGCAAGCTAAAAGTCCTATGCTGTGTGTGGAAATGTGATATAATCATTGATTTTCTTAACCATTGCATCCAGAAATGCCTGAAACAAAAGTGAAAGTGCACTTTGGGAAACTCCTTGTGCTGCAGCTATCACACACTGGTAGCTTCCTGAGGCTAAGAGGTTCAGGGGAGATAACACCTGCGCATGGGTGGGAATTAAATTGGTTCTGCCAATGTGTCACTGTAGCTGGGGATGAAGTTCAGAGATTAAATGCAAATTAAGGGCAGAATTTAATCTGTACTTCTCAAAGAGTTCCTCCTCTCTCTGATCAAACATGGTATTGTGAATTCTAAAAATGTGCTCCTGTCTTTTCCTCCTTCTCTGCGAATCTGCCAAAATCCTCATTCTCCTTACCATGATGTAGAGAGCAGCCATTGTGGAAAATGCAGATGCACACTGGGACTGTTTATATAGCCTGCCTCTGATTATCACCTGATTTGAGTTGGTGGTAAAGTGCATGTGCAAAATGTCAATTTTTCAAATAATCGTGATTTGCGATTGTTTGATACATTTGTTTAGTGACTCCCTATTTCGGAATCGCTAAATGCAGATCCCTATTTGGAGCCACAATTTTATGGTATCACAAATATTGTGAATCCCTAAAATTGCACAGCGAATGCCTTTCATACTTCACAGAAGTCTATTGTACATTAGCAAACTGCCATATTTAACGATTTGTACCATATGCAAATGGAAATAGGCTTGATACATCTGGCCTTTAATGTTTTATTTCTTCTTTTATTGCAGTGCAAAGCTTTTGATTTTCTTGTTGACAACTCCTGCTTGTGGTTTCAGCACTGGTAGATCTGCAGTTTGTGTATTTGCATGTGTTTGGTACGGAACCTTTTTTGTGCTTTGTACTTGAAATGAGTATTATTGCCCTTCTTGAATGTTTGTTTTTTAATGGTTAGAATAATTGTAGCATACAGTAGGATATCTTTGGTGCTTGCTGTGTTTGTGCAGAATAGTTGCAGTTGATCCTCAGTCTAGTTGTCTGTGGCACGTGAGAGATATCTTTTTGTAGTATCAAGTTAATTGTGTGGATAGTTTTTTCCTGATCATTATATGTCAATGATTATATATAATCTTTGATACAGCTGAATTTGATGTGTTATAATTTGACACAGCGTTGTTTATTGTTGTTTTGTTTGTGTTAGTTTCATAAGTAAGCATTATGGCTGCCCTTAAGCTGATCGCCCAGCAGGTTGTAGGTTTGCTATTTGAATCTGCCTCTGAACATGGTTCTGAGACTGGCTCAGCATCTGAGGCAGAGGACCAAGTTGAAGATTCTAGCAGTGAATTTTCTGTTCAGGAGGAATCATCTGATGACGAATCCACAATTAATGCTGATGAAATGCCTCTTTTAGAGGAGGACTGTGATATGCCAGTAGTGCAGCAAGAGAAGCTGGACTGCAGCCAAGGACTGAAAGGCTTCACATTGGAAGTGCTGAACCCTGGGTTGCCCCTAACATGGTACAGCCTGTTTAACCTACCTTTAGTGGTGTTTCAGGGTGTAGATTCAATACAGAGAACGTTTTGCTGATCAATTTCTTCCAACTATTTATTGGATGGTAGTGTAGAGCATACTAAGTTGTATGCAGAACAGGTATTGAGAGACAACAGTGCCACAATTAAGACCCACTCCAGAGCTACTCCATGAGATTAAGCAGTTTAGGGGTTTAACTTTTCTGATGGGATTGATAAGGAAGAAATCACTGTCTTTATATTGTTCTACTAGTGTCTTGATGGCAACTACTATATTTTCAGCAACTATGAGTTGAGATCGGTATTTGCTTCTGCAGTGGATGCTGAATTTTGTGGATGATGCCACAGCATTGCCATGAGATCACCCTGATTCTGACTGTCTCTTCAAGATTCGGCCTATTTAGTATATCGTTTCTCAGAAGTTTATCTTCCAGAGAAAGAGATATCTATGGATGCGTTCCTGGCCGTGTTCAAGGGCTGTTTAGTTTTCATACAATAAATTCCCAGCAAGAGAGCAAGTTATCGACTTGAGCTGTATATGCGGCTGAAAGTGCAACTGGATATGTATATAATTTCAGGGTGTACACTGGTACTTGTTGCCATTTCACTTTTGGAGTCAGTGAAAAAGTTGTGTGGGAACTTGCCAGAGGACTTTTTAATAAAGGTCAACATTTATACATGGACAATTTATACACAGGTCATGTGGCACAATCCGCTTTAACCGTAAAGATTACTCAAAACAGCTTCCGTGTTTCAAACTTCAAAGAGGACAGCAGAGTACCTTGCGAAGTAATGAACTTGCTTTGAAATTTTCAGATAGAGGAGATGTCCACATGCTCCAAACTAGTCACGATGATAGCACATCATCTGTGACTGTTTGGGGTCAGGTAGCATAAGTGTGCAAACCTGTGTGCATTTTGGACTATAATAAGCACATGCAAGGTGCAAATATTGTAGATCAAAGGTTGGAGCCTTACAATGCTGTTAAAAAGACAGACATGTGGTATAAGAAGTTGATTGTTCATTAGATTCATTTGGCGTCCTTCAATGCTTACGTTGTTTTCAAAGATTATTCTCCAGATTCCAAGATGAGTTTTGTACACTTTCAGGCATTTGTTATAGACAGCCTTGTTACAGTTGAGAAGGCAAGCGTTCCTATAGTCAGAGTGGTGGAGGATGTGGCTAGTTTGAAAGATCAAAAGGAACAAATGATGGACAGAACGCTGATCAATGCAAACATTCACCCCCAGTCACAAAGATCTGTGTTTAAACCATTGTTCTTTTGCTCACCACGCCAACACAGTTTGGACCCAACCACATGCAAATCAGTCTTGACACTGTGCCACATGGGAACAGTCCAGCCCGAACTGCCAAGAAACAAGCCAGAAACAAGCATCCTGGGACCAGTTTCGGGACATCACCCCTCATCATTTTGCTTTTGTCACCCCGAGAGGGACGGGTATGCCAAGACGTGGGTCCCGTGCTCTCCATGCCACTGGAGTCAAGCTATCCTGGATGATGAAGGATGAAACCCCAAAACCGGTCCTAGGATGCTTGTTTCCAGTCCAGGGAGAACCTGGCCTGGCAGTTCGGACTGGACTGTTCCCATTGGGAGCAGGGTCAAGACTGATTTGCATATGGCTGGGCTCAAACTGGAATGGCATGGGGAGCAAAGAAATGATGGCTTTAGGCCCAGATCTCTGTACTGGGGTGAATGTATGACATTGTTCTGCGTTCTGTTCATCAATTGTTCTTTTACTTTGAAAGATCACCACTTTCCTGAATACATCCTCAATACCCAAATACTTTTATTGTCAGAGATTGAGAGTGTCTATCCAAAGAGGAGTACGAAAGGAGGCATGTATGTACTGTCCCGAATGTCCTTCTAATTCTGGCCTTTGTGTGCCCAACAATTTCTCAATAACAACATGTTTTAAATTGCACCATACACAACTCAAGTATTCAGAGCAACCATAACAGTAAAAGGGTACTGATTATGGTCTGTATTGCTATATATTTTCTATTAGAAACCTGGTTTACAGTAGCTTGATGTGCTTAGTTAAACCTGTTGTGTATGCAGTCAGTTGGATTTCATCTTCTTCCGATAGATTGGCTCTTTCTATTTGAAAAACAATTGCTGTTTTAGTTGGATGTTTTATTTTTTCCTTTCTGTGATTTGTGTGTGTGTAATCTGTTCATTGTGGGAGTGTTTTAGACATGAAGGTGGTGCAGATTTTCAAGCTGATGTCTGACTGGGGTTTGGCTGGTGGTGTGTGTGGCCGGTGGTGTGTGTTGACTGGCGTTTGGCTGCCAGTGTGTGTGTGAGCATATGTGTAGTGACCAGAAACAAGTCACTACACACACACCACCACTGAAATGCCAGTCCACACATTCTGCCAGCTTCCAGGCAGTATGATTGCTGTGCCAGTCTTGTGGGTGTATGAAAGTGATGGACCCTTGAATGGCACTGTTTGTTGATGTGAGTGTTGTATTGTGCTGAGCCTATGGCTGACGGTGTGAATTTGTTTGTGTGTGTGAGACACATGAAAGGTGTGTGAATGGCCTGTAAAGATGTTGGTGTATTGTCATGGATTTACAGCTTACAAGCTGTGAGTCATTGGTTCAGTATTATATAATTATCTTATTAACAGTGATTTCTACATTTTCATTTTCATGGAATTTATATTTTGAACTTTTCACTCACCCTTGTGTCAAATCCAACCAGTGTGTGTGGGCACTTGAGTAGTAGATGGTTGTGCAGTAATAATTGTCTTTTCTGTCTTTCTCTGCCAGGGTGTAAACTATTTCTAAGAAATTTCAAAAAAACTCTATTTTCGTAAAGTAGACACCAAGGGGACTCTAGGGTGGCTCGCGTGGCTGCCACAAGATTTTTGTACACACAATCCCTTGCAATCCGCAAACATGGGCTAAAACCACATCTTTTCTTCATATTTCTGTGACTCAAACTACTTGAATCTGTAGAGAGCTGCAAATTTTCTGCCACCCAGAGTTCCCACATGTATCCTGATAAAAATGGCACCTCACCTTTGTGGGTGGGCCTAACGCCCACAAATGGGAGAGGTCCAAGACACAATGTGGCAACATCAACAAAAGGGGTAGCTGCAGTTATTGGTTCTGGGTTCAGTGGCCACCCAGGAAAACCTACCTTCTTAAAGCTAGGCACCCAGGGGAGTACAGGGTGGTGATCTCATGGATCCCACAAAGATTTCTTACCCACAAGGCCCTGCAAACCTCAAATTTTGCCTAAAATTGTACAGTTTCCTTGCATTTCTGTGACATAATATTCCAGATTCAGAAGGAATCCACAAAATTCCTACCACCCAATGTTCCCCTACTTGTCCCTATAAAGTGCTGCCTCACGTGTGTGGCTGGGCCTAGTGCCCTTGACAGGAACAAATCAAACTAACATCAATGGGAGCCCTCGCAAAGAGACAATCATTGACCTTGGTTTGATTTATTCCTGTCGCAGGCACTAGGCCCAGCCACACAAATGGGGCAGCATTGTGATTGGGATAAGTGGGAGAGTGCTGGATGGTAGGAATTTTGTGAATTCTTGCTGATTCCGGATATTTACATCACTGAAATGCAAGGAACATGCGTAATATTAGGCAAAGTTTGAGATTTGCAGGGTATCGTGGGTAAAAAACCTTGTGGGACCCATGTGGGGTGAACCACCTTGGACTCCCCTGGGTGCCTAGTGCTGGGTTTGGTAGGATTCTCTAGATTGCTGTAGATCTACAGTCAAAAAAGCTCTGCTACCACATCGCCAAATTAGATCATTTTTGTGACAGGAAATATTGATGTCTCCACATTATATTTTGGGGCATTTTCTGTTGTGGGTCTATCTGCACAAATGAGGTACCATTTTTATTGGGATACATGGGGGAATGGTAGGAGGTAGGAAAGTAGGTTTTCCCTGCAGATTTCAGAACTTTCCATCACAAAAATGTGCTTTTAGTCAAAGTTTGAGGTTTGCAAGGCCTTCTGGGTAAGTAAGCCTGCGGGGCGGGGAGCCACATAAGTCACCCCACCCTTGATTCCCCTAGGTGTCTAGTTTTAAAAAATATACAAGTTTGTTAGGTTTCCCTAGGTGCTGGCTGAGCCAGGGCCCAAAATACACAGCTAGGCACATTGTAAAACAAGCATTTACAATGCCATAGGTCTCCGCAATTACGAGTTTTTGAACTATTGGCATTGTGAATGACAATGCCTTTTATAAAAAATTAAAAGGCATTGTCATTTACAATACCAATAGTTCAAAGTTTTGCAAAAGCAATACCTATGGTAATGCAGAGCGCGGTGTCCCTGAAGCGGGCGCTGCGTTCATTATTAAAGTAAAAAAAAAAATGAAACCAAACGCGCTGTCCCTGAAGTGGCGCCGTGCTCAGGATTAAAGTTAAAAATAAAAATAATTGAAACCGAGAGCGGTGTCCATGAAGCGGGCGCCGTGCTCAGTATTAAAGTTTAAAAAAAATAAAAAATAAACAGAGTGCGGTGTCCCTGAAGCAGGCGCCGTGCTCAACATCAAAGTTTTAAAAATAAAATTTAAACTGAGTGCGGTGTCCCTAAAGCGGGCGCTGCGCTCAGCATGCAAATACAAAAAAAGCAGCCGCCATTGTCCCCATCAGTGTCAATAAACAACCACTTATAATGCAGACCATGTAACAAGCCAAGTAAAAGGTCCTGTCGTTATGGGCGGCAACAAATGCAGACAAGGTGGTACCAAGGAGGGACTAACAAGCCTATTTACGAATCAGAAGCCAGCATTTAAGAAGGACAATGACACAAGCCAATGATAAATATGGGCGGAGAGTGGGCGGGGCTTCCACTGCATACTCTATTACAGCATGCCTCGCAGAGCGTGCAGCGCATGCGCGCTGTCGCTAGGCTCGAACTAAAAAGGGTCAGTTTTCAGTGGAAACATGGGATTTGTCCATATTGTGTTTTGGGCCCTTTCCTATTGCAGGCACTATGGTAGATGTTAAACAAGTAATTGCTCCCTGCAGATTCCAGAACTTTTCACCACAGAAATGTGAAGCAAATTTGTTTTTTTAGTCAAACTTTGAGATTATCAAGGAAAACCTGGTGGGTCACTCCACCCTGTATTTCCCTAAGTGTCTAGTTTTCAAAAATGTGCAGGATTGCTAGGTGTCTGTAGCTGCTGGCTGAATTAGGGCCCACAATCCACAGCTAGGCACATTGCAAAAAAAGGGTCAGTTTTCAGTGGAAAATGTGATGTGTCCATGTTGGGTTTTGGGGTCTTTCCTGTCACATGTACTAGCCCTACCCACACAAGTGAGGTACCATTTTTATCAAGAGATTGGGGGAATGGTAAGTGGTAGGAAATGTGTTGCTCCCTGCAGATTCCAGAACTTTTCTTCACAGAAATATGAGGAAAATGTATTTTCTAATCAAGTTTTGAGGTTTGCAAGGGCTTCTGAGAAGGAAAACCTGGTGGGAGCCACCCAAGTCAATCCACTCTACATTTCTCTAGGTGTATAGTTTCCAAAAAAATGCAGGTTTGCTAGGTTTCCATAGGTGCTGGCTGAGCTCGAGCCCAAATTCCACAGTGAGGCACTTTGCAAAAAATGGGTCCATTTTCAGTGGAAAAATATGATACGTCCATGTTGTGTTTTGGGGCTTTTCCTACAGCGGCTATTAGTCCTACCCACCAAGTGAGGTGCCATTTGTATTGGGAGATTTGGGTGAAATGGTAGGTGGTAAGAAATTGGTTGCCCTGTGCAGATTCCAGAACTTTCCTTTACATTTCCCTAGGAGTCTAGTTTTCAAAACTGTGCAGATTTGTTAGGGTTTCTGTGGTATTGTAAAGTAGTGTGGTAAGCTGACATCAGTAGGACTCCCATGAACATCTTGTGTTTTCCAGGTGTGTGTGGAATGCATACATTTGAATGTTAGAGAGGTTAATCCAGGGGAAGGAGACCAGTGAAAACCTCTGGTGGATGAGGCTTGTATAGAGGATTACTTTAAATAAACTACTTTGGACTAATTTTTGTGTCATGGAGTGACTTTTACACTGGCAACGATACGGGATCTTTGACCTTCACTGATAAGCTCTGTGGTAAGCCTCAACATCGTTTTATGGAACTGGGCTGGAAGTGTGGACTGTGTTAGCTATTTGGTGCAGAGCTTGAACGCAGGACTTTTGAACATGGGAGCTCTTGTGGTATGGCCCACTAAGTGTTGTCAGCACTTTGTTTGCCACCGCAAGTTTTGAGGGGCTATTTGTGCACTACTTGGCTGTGCCTATCTGCACGCTAATTGACTGGATTTTACTGCAAGTGTGGTCTATGTGTGCAACTTTTAAAGTGGAGCTTTATTAGAGAAACTGTTTGTTGCTTGTGCGAGCTCCGTAACTGTTATAGAGTTAGCACTGTGCCGTAACTGTAATATAAAAATAACACCACACCACAACCGCCGTGGATCAAGTTTCAATTGTAAATAACCATTGTGTGCAAGCTGCGAGGATCCAATGGAAAGTACCTCGAGATCTGTGAGGGCTGTTTCAATTGTAAACAACCATTGTGTACAAGCCGCGAGGACCAAGCACGAGGTACCTCAAGACCTTCAGAATTTCCTGCACCCTCTGTATCTCGAATGGCGGCTTATTGTAAGTTCTTAAGGTCTGCTGCTATGCTTCTACATCTTCTTCTACGTCTGAACTGCAGTGATTCAGCCATGGCGCATAATGTCAAGTTATGTGACCCTACGTGGCGGCCATTTTTATTTACTTATTTTGATGTTTGGTCGATACAGTTAACTTGCACAAGCTCTTCACACAATTTATGTGGATTTATAAGGGGGTACGATGTGATGCAGAGCAGCGACAAAGCTTATTTTTGATTTACATTGTCAAGAGGTGAGTAGAAACTTTTCGGCTGGATGAATTTATGACAGCACGTCAATATTAACTACCTGACACAATATTCTCAAAGGATACTTATTAATTTGATTTTCCTTCTGGTAGAAACAGGTTCCCCAATATCAGGTCAGAACCTGAGTATGGGTGTGAGTGATATTGAATGTGTTGTGTTTTATATTAGTGCTTATTACAGTAGGAGAACATATTATTAAGCATGCAAAATGTTCAGGCTCCACCTTTCTTCTTATCCTCTCCTGATGAACCTGCAATAACATAGGAAAAGTAGAAGAAAGTATTCAGTCAATATGCCAAACTGTATGGTACATCTTTAAGTACCGAAAGAAAAACATCACTTTTGATACACTGTCTAGGCTCTGAAGGACAGGAAGTGTTCGAACACTTATCTGATCTATCCCAGGAGGAAGCTAGTGATCTAAATGAGTACGCGGTGTGTTTAAAAAGTTGGATATTCATTATTTGCCAAAGTTATGCATTGTGATGGAAAGATATAATTTTGGAAAGTGAATGCAACAGGAGGGAGAGTCAAATGAGGAGTATATTTCTGTTTTGAGAAAATTTGCCTGAACCTGCAATTTTGAAGCAACAATTGAGGAGAGATTGCATGATCAATTGATATTAGGGTGTAAACTGGATAAAACTACAGAGACGATGTGGTTGAAACATAATCCCTCATTGTTTGAAGTATGGAATATAGCAAAGTCTACTGAACATTCGCAGGCATGCATGGCTGTGATTCGTAAGAAAAACCAGTGTGTGGAAAAAGAGGATAATGTACAAATAGTAGAAAGTGGTCTAAAAAGGGGTTTAAAAACAGGTTCAGGAAGGATGGTTAGGTGGAAACATGAGGGGAAAGATATTTTTCAGATACTGCAATGTGGGTTACATGGCTAATAATAAAGAGGGCCCTAGGTGGAAAGTGACCTGAAAGATGTGTGGGAGGAAGGGTCATTTTTTTGTGTGCTGCAAAACCACGAAGGGAGCAAAGAAAGCCAGGGAGCTGGTATGTGATTCAGACCAGGATAGTGACAAATTTGTTTTACAAGTGCAAGAAACTTCAGATGAGGGTCCCTATGATGTGGTGCAGATCAATGTCCATCCTGTCAATATGTTGTTTGACTCCAGAGCAAAGATAACACTGGTACATAGAAGATTTTATGAAGATCATCTCAAAGCCAGTGTGAAACTACAAATACTAGATATCAGACCTAAAGGGTATGGAGAGAGACTGATAACATTGTTTTGTTAGGAACCATTAAAATAAAAGACATAATTACTCTGTGGAAAGTATATGTTCCCTGATAAGTTGGAAACACCAAAAAGAATTAGTGGTGTATTTGGATCCCAATGAAATCCCATATGTAAGACTGAGAGAAAGAAACAGTAATTTCTAGGGTGTATGATGATGAGGGTAGAATGCAAGGAGTGGAACATTCATTTCCTGATATATTAAAAAAGAATTGGGGTATTTGAAACAGTATGTACACAAGATCAAGTTGAAACCCGATGCCATACTCAAAGTGTACAAAGTGAGAAGTGTTCTGATAATGGTGAAATAAGCTATAAAGAAAGAGTTAGAGAGGTTACAGAGTGAGAGGATAATTCAAGAAGTGGAAGGCACAGAATGGTTGTCTCCAGTTGTAATGGGAAGGAAGGCTAATAGGGATGTGATACTCTGCGTGGTTTTGAGGAACCTCAAAAAAGCCGTTATAGTGGATCATTATCCTTTGCCAAATATAACAGAAATGCTGTGTAGTCTGAAGGGGCAAAGTTTTTCTGCTCCCTGGACTTGACCTCTGCATACTATCAGATTACACTGCATCCCTCATCCCAAGACCTCACAGCATTTGTGAGGCTGTTTGCCATGTTTAAATATCTCTGCATGCCACTTGGATTAATCTCGGCGGTGGCAGTATTTCAAAGAGCGGTGGAACGTGTGTTGGAAGGGCCTAGAGGTGTAAAAATGTACCAAGATGATGTTATTGTTTTTGGAAAACACAGCAGGAACATGATATAAAATTGCAAGAAACTTTAGGTAAGCCAAATGCCTGTGGGCTAAGATAAAAGTATGAAATATTCAAGTTTGGACTGTCAAAGATAGAATATCTAGGCGATATGGTTACCAGAGAAGGAATTAGACCGAAGGAGGATCTCTTAAAGGCCATAGCAGAGATGCCATATCCTTCCAATAAACAGCAACTATTATAGTTTTAGGAACTGTGAAATATTACAATAAATTAATACCTAACATTTTTCGAAGGATGTGGTAACATGAGGAAATTGCTAAAAAAAAAAAAGGAGTTGATTTTGTATGGTCCAAAGAGTGTGAGAAGAAGTTTCTTGTAGCCAAAGGTAACTTGAAGGAAGCTTCTAGGTTGAGTCATTTCAGACCAGGGGAAAAGATGATTCTGAGGAAAGATGCCAATACAATGGGTCTTGGAGTAGTATTGGAACAGGTAGTGGATGGTAAGATTAACACCATACTATTTATATTGCGAGGCCTATTTGAAGCTGAGGTTAACTACTCAGTATTTGAGAAGGAGGCACTGGCAGTCTACGGTACAGCAAAATATTACACAAGTTTATGTGGGCCAGTTACTTTGTGGTGAAGACGGATCACAAACCCTTGGTGGAGATATTTGGGAAAAAAAGGATAGATGCAATTTCAAAAAGAATCAGGACTTTGGTAGTAGTGCTACAGGAATTTGATTTTGAAGTATTATATTTACCTGGAGCAATGAATACAGTAGCGGATTGATGCTTGAGGTTGTATGTGGGAAGTGACCGAAGTGGTGAACAGAGTGAAGATGTGGATGAATTTGGTGATGACAAGGGGAGGTATGTCATGTCTTAAGTGGTATTGTACAGGAAGAAGAGTAAATGAATGAACAAGAGATGGGTGAAGAGTTGCAGACAGTAAAGTCTAAAGTGTTGGAGTGGTGGACATTTAAGGACAAAGTGAATTGTGACTTCAGTGGGTTTTGGAATGTGAAGGATGAACTTCCGGAGGAAATTGGATTAATTATGAGAGGTGATAGACTGGTCCCGCCGAGGAGTGTCAGGTCGACATTGATTAGAAGTGTTCATGAAGGGCATCTGAACATTTGCAAAACCAAAGAAAGGCTAAGAGAAAGTTAATGGTGGCCCATTCTGAATCTCATGATAGAGAGGGTAATAAGGGAATGTCTAGAGTTCAAGAAAAGTGACAAAAATTTGAAGTGTAGTACACAACCCATGGTTGTCAGAGAAAGACCTTCAGGGCCATTAGCTGAAGTGTCATTACACATTGTTGGGCCACTCGAGATCTCTAGCATTGACAAATGTATTATACCATGCATAGACTTGTGTTCTCATTGGCCTGAAGTTAAAATAGTGAACTCAGTGAAAACAAATGTTGTCATTGAGTTTTTGAAGAGTTGTTTGGTAGGGAAGATTTTCCAGAATCCTTATCGACTGATTATGGGGTACAGTTGACGTCCAAGGTAATGGAGAAGTTTTTGTGGGAAAAAGGTAAAAATCACAAAAAGACGCCATTGTATCACCCAGAATCCAATGGCATAATTGAATGCTTACCCAAAGTGAAAAAAGAAAGCATTCAACATGCTCTGGTTAATAAATTGAATTGGGTGACGGAGCTCAAAACCAAGATGCATGTTAGTAGAATGACACCCCATTCCTCAACTGGTGTTATTCCATTTTTGTTGTTTAAGAAAAAATGAAGAATGGCAACAACAGGGACATGAGAAGCTGGAAGGCGAGAGAAACAGAGATGGTGGAGAAAAGAAAGGAACATTTTGACGGAAGGATGGCTGTTATGAGAACGGAGGTGTGGAAATGCATGCAAGTGGCTGGGTGGGGATAAAAAAATCCTAGAAAAGTAGTTCTGGTGGACAAGTATAGTCACCCCATAGAAGTTATTAAGGTGTTTCTGAATGCGGTGAAAACCAGTGATCATTGCATTTGGAACTTGGGTCAGCTTACTGTGTGGGAATGTACAAAAAATGGTAAAAAGGTTGATAAAGTTGCTAGAGATTTGGACAAGGAGTCTCAACATGAATGCAGGAAAAGTAAGAGGGTGGTATAAAAGCCTACTTACTTGAAAGATTATGTAATATGTTTATGTACAGCTACAACTATGCTGTATAAATGTAACTCCAGAAAAGTGATATGCTGCTACAACTGTGTGGTGTATAACTGTAGCTCCAAAAAAGTGTGAGGTTTCTGTCATTTATTCTTAAAAGTTTCATCTTTGCTGTACTAATTGTGTATATATTAAAAGGGATGTTTGGTATTCTAAAGTAGTATGGTAAACTGACATCAGCAGGACGCCCATGTTCTGGAACATTTTGTGGTTTCCAGGTATGTGCAAAATGTATATACGTGAAAGTGAGAGGGGTTAATCCAGGAGAAGGAGACCAGCGCTAACCTCTGGTGGACGAGGCTTGTATAGAGGATTACTTTAAATAAACTACTTTGGATTTCATCTTCATGTCTTGGAATGATTTTTACCCATCCCTTGGTGCTGGCTGAGCTAGGGCCCAAAATCTACATTGCAAAAAAGGGTCAATTTCAGTGGAAAAAATGGTGTGTCCATGTTGAGGTTTGGGCCCTGTCCTGTTGTGTGCAATAGCCCTGCCTACAAAAGTGAGGTACCATTGTTATTAGGAGACTTGGTCGAATGGTAGGTGGTAGAAAATTAGTTGTTCCCTGTAGATTCCAGAAATTTCCATCCCAGAAATGTGAGGAAAATGTGTTTGTTTAGTCAAAGTTTGAGGTTTGCAAGGGCTTATTGGGTAGGAAATCCTGATGGAAGCCACACAAGTCACTCCACCCTTGATTCCCTTAGGTGTCTAGTTTTCAAAAATGTGCAGGTTTGCTGGGTTTCCCTAGGTGCTGGCTGAGCTAGGGCCAAAAATCCACATCTAGCCATTTTGCTAAAAAGTGTCGGTTTTCAGTGGGAAAATATACTTTGTCAAGGTTGCATTTTGGGGCCCTTCTATCGTGGGTACAAGCCCTACCCACACAAGTGTGGTGCAACGTTTATCGGGAGACATGGAATGATAGGTGGTAGGAAATTAATTGCTCCCTGCATATTGCAGAGTTTTCCATCACAGAAATGTAAGGAAAATGTGCTTTGCAGTCAAAGTTTGAGGGTTGCAAGGGTTTCTAGGTAGGAAAACCTGGTGGGGGCCACACAAGTCACCCCACCCTTCATTTCCCTAGGTGTCCAGTTTTCAAAACTGTGCAGGTTTGCTTGGATTCCCTAGGTGCTGGCTGAGCTAGCACCCAAAAGCCACAGCTAAGGACATTGCCATTTTTAGCTGGAGATATGGGGGAATGGTAGGTGGTAGGAAATTCGTTGCTTCTTGCAGATTCCAGAACCTTGCATCACAAAAAGTTGAGAAAAATGTGTTTTTTTAGTCAAAGTTTTAGGTTTGCAAGGGCTTCTGAGTAGGAAGACCTGGGATGAGTTACACAAGTCACCCCACCCAGGATTTACCTATCTGTCAAGTTTTTAAAAATGTGCAGGTTTTCTAGGTTTCCATAGCTGCTGGCTAAGCTAGGGCCCAAAATCCTCAGCTAGGCACATTGCAAAAAGAGGGTCAGTTTTCAATGGAAAAGGTGATGTGTCCATGTTGCGTTTGGGGGTCTTTCCTGTCACAGGTACTAGCCCTACCCACACAAGTGAGGTACTATTTTTATCAAGAGAGTTGGAGGAATGGTATGTGTTGCTCCCCACAGTTTCCAGAACTTTTCATCACAGAAATGTGAGGAAACCCTATTTTTTTAAACAAAGTTTGAGATTTGCAAGGGATTCTGGGAATAAAACTTGGTGGGAGTCACACGAATCACCCCTCACTGCAGTTCCCTAGGGGTATAGTTTTTGAAAGTGTTAAGGTTTGCTAAATTTCCCTAAGAGTTGGCCGAGTTAGGGCCCTAAATCCACAGTATGGCACATTGCAAAAAAGGGTCAGTTTTCAGTGGAAAAATATGATTTGTCCATGTTGCATTTTGGTGCCTTTCCTGTTGTGGGCACTAGCCCTACCCATACAAGTGTGATCCCATTTTTATTGGGAGATTGGGGGAAATGGTAGATGGTAGGAAATTAATTAATCCCTGAAGATTCCAGAACTTTCCATCACAGAAATTTGAGGAAAATTAGTTTTTTAGTCAATGTTTGAGGTTTACAAGTGTTTCTATGTAGGAAAATCTGGTGGGACCCACACAAGTTACCCCACCCTGGATTCCCCCAAGTGTCTAGTTTTCAAATATGTGCAGGATTGCTAGGTTTTCCTAGGTGCTGGCTGAGCGAGGCCCAAAATCCACAGTTAGGCATACTACAAAACAGGGTCAGTTTTCAGTGGAAAAAGTGTTGTGTCCATGTTCCATACAAGAGCCTTTCCTTTTGCAGTAGTAGCCCTACCCACACAAGTGAGGTACCATTTATATCAGGAGATTTGTAGAAATGGTAGGTGGTAGGAAGAGAGTTGCTCTCTGCAGGTTCCAGAACTTTCCATCACAGAAATGTGAGGAAAATGTATTTGTTAGTCAAAGTTTGAGGATTGTAAGGGTTTTTGGGCAGGAACACCTGGTGGGAGCCACACAATTCACACCACCCTGGATTCCACTAGGTGCCTAATTTTCAAATATGCACTGGTTTGCTTGGTTTCCCTTTGTGCTGGCTGAGCTAGGCCCCAAAATCCACAGCTACCCACATTAAAAAAAGGGTCAATTTTCAGTGAAAAAAATATGATGTTTCCATGTTGTGATTTGGGCCTTTACCTGTCGCACATAATAGGCCTACCTACACATGTGAGACACCGTTTTTATTGGGAGACATGTGGGAATACAGAGTAGCAGAACATTTGTAGACATTGTAAAAAATACCCTCTGAATCACATGCTAGTGTATGTTCCAACAAATTCGGAGATGTACAAATAACTACTTGTCCTAAACTCTGGGGTATAATTACCAGAATGGTGGCGCAGATCAATACAGCAAATTACCTTCCTGCACTGCCCTGCATCACAGGAAAAGGGCAGGAATGCACCATATTTATCAAATACGGTGCATTCCTGTCCTTTCCCTTTGAGTTACAGGCAGGATTGTCTGTGTGCAGGAAGGGGCACCTTACTGCACCAAATCATTCCATAGAGGCATTTTCCTCTTTCTATGTGTACCGCAAAATGCAGCACACATAGAGGAAAAAATGAGGAGAAATAAACATATTTATCCTTGTTACACCTCACCTTCAGAGGTGTAAGATTTTGATGCATTCCCAGGTTTACAAGTCCTTGTAATCTGGGAATTCATCAAAACCCATGGGAGTTGCATGGGAACACTCACCACAACGCCCATGGAGTGCCTCCCGTGTGCAGAGTAAGGCAACACTGTGATTTGCACTGTGTTAAATTACTCCATATTTGTAAAGTGGCTTTGTGTGGCTTCATAAATATGACTTGGGGCTTTGTGTCATGCATGTACCACTTTGCAAGGTGCAAGATTGATGCAAGGCTCTCATTTATGGGGATATGGCGTCTGCAGCGCAGCATGTCAGCTTCCTGTGCTGCCCTATGCCAAACAGAAAGGGCAAGAATGTACTGTATTTATGCAATACGGTGCATTCCTGTCTGTTTCCCTTGCACTGGCACAGTTTCGGAAGCCTAGCACCACCGCAGGCACCCTTGCACCATAGTGCAAGAGTGCCGGCTTTATCGGCATGATTTTTCTTGTGCAGGAATGGTCACCTTCGGGCACAGAGACAATTGTAAGAGCTGTTTTCCTCTTTCTATGTGTGCTGCACACTGCAGCACACGGTGAAGAGACAGAATATCGATGAAGAAATATCGACTGTCATGAATATCGAGCCAAGAATATCGAGGGTGTAAAATATTGAGGTAAGTTTTATCGATGTTAAAAATATTGATTTTTGTGTAAGTTAGAAATATTGATTTTGAAAATATCGATGTTAAAAATATAATTGTAAATAATATCGATTATTTTTTTTTTTTGTTTAATGTTTAAAATCTTTTTTAATATTTTGGTAGTACTTATTTTATATGTATAAATATATTTTTTAATGTTAAAAGTTATGTTTTTAATGTATTTTCACTTATTTTTAGGAGCGGGATGTTAGGTTTATAGTGGATGAGGGTGGGGAGTAATTAAAAAGTTATTTGTTGAAAGTAATATATATTTTTAAATTTATAGTTTGTTTAATTAGGAGCGGGATGTTGTGTTTATAGGGGAGATGGGTGCGGAGTAATTTAAAAATAATTGTTTAAAGTAGTATATATTTTTTAGATTTTATGTGTAATTTTAGGAGTGGGATGTTGGGTTTATAGGGGATAAGGGTGAGGAGTAAATTAAAAATATTTGTTCATTGTATTTTTTTGTAAATATATTAATGAACATTTTTTTAAAAATTCAAAATTATAAATTTAAATTACAAAAAAATATTTTTTTTAAAATGAGAATTTGTTTTAGAGGTGTAAATATTTTTATGTAAAAATTTTACAATTTTCTTAAAATGTTTTTAAAAATGTAAAAATTATTTTTTTAAAAGAGAAATTGAAATTATACATTTATTTGTATGTATATAACATTATTTCTTGTGTTTGTTTTACAAATGCAAAAAACTATAATTTATTATAAAAAAATAATTTATAAAGTTTTTTAAAAGCTTCTAATTGTCATAAATTTTGAAATTTAAATGTATAAAAAACTTGGGAAATTTAGAATTCAATATTAAAATGTATTTTTTTGTAAAAGAAACAAAAACATGATTTTTCAATTTTTAAATTTAATTAAAGATTGTAATTTAGAATATATACATTTTTGGGAAATTTTGGGATATTTTTAAATGTTAAAAAAATATAGAAAGTTTTTTGTATTAAATTTCAAAACTGTATACATTTTTGTAATTATAAAAATGTTTTAGTTTTTTTCATAGTGTTGTTTATTGTTATTTGTAATATTTTTATTTTATTTTACATTATGTAGCACTTTCCCTGAGTTAAGTTGGTTTGGAGTTGGAATAGTAATTTTGTATATTTTATTATCCAGCACTTTTCCTGATTTTAGTTGGTTTGGAGTTAGAATAGTAATTTTTTATGGCTTATTATCCAGCACTTTCCTGCGTTTAGTTGATTTGGAGTTGGAATAGTAATTTTTATTGTTTATTATCCAGCACTTTCCCTGAGTTTAGTTTTCTTGGAGTTGGAATGGTAATTTTTAATGGTTTATTGTCCAGCACTTCCCTGTGTATAGTTGTTTTGGGTATGAAATAGTAGTTTTTTTATGGTTTATCATCCAGCACTTTTCCTGATTTTAGTTGGTTTGGAGTTGGAATAGTAATTTTTTATATTTTATTGCCCAGCACTTTTTCTGATTTTAGTTGGTTTGGAGTTGGAATAGTACATTTTTATGGCTTATTATTAGGCCTGGGCGGTAAATTCCGTTCCGCTCGCGGAATTTGCGGAATTTGGGTAATTTCACGTTCCGCGGAGAACGCGGAATTGCCAAAATTCCGCGATCCAGCGGCTTCAGCGGAATTTTTGTTTGTTCGCGCTTTCAAAGTGCGTGTTTGCAGATATTTCCCTCGAGCACGCAAACAGCGCTCGTGAACAGGAAAAAGCATCGCGAACGGGCGGAACAAGCAATTCCGCGTGTTCGTGGAACTTTTGCGTGCTCGCGGAGATTTTTTACTGTTTTGTGGAACATTGCGTAACGCGACTACGCAAATTCCGCCCACCCCTACTTATTATCCAGCACTTTCCCTGCGTTTAGTTGGTTTGGAGTTGGAATAGTAGGTTTCTATTGTTTATTATTCCTTGAGTTTAGTTTTTTAGGAGTTGGAATAGTAATTTTTAATGGTTTATTGTCCAGCACTTTCCCTGTTTTGGAGTTGGAATAGTAGCTTTTTATGGTTTATTATCCAGCACTTTCCCTGAGTTTAGTTTGTTTTGAGTTGGAATAGTAATTGTTTCAGTTTTACTGTTTAGCATTTTCTCTGAATTTATACAGAAATTTTATATAAAAAAGGAGGCGTATGTGAGTTTTTTTTTAACATTGTTATTCACAATAAAGTGTATTTATTTTAGTTGTTCACAATTAAATTGTTTTCATTCAGTTTTATTTAACATTTTTTGAAAATAATAATAAAAAAGTTTAACAAATTTTGTTTTTAATCAGAATACATTATAAAGCATAAACCATTTTAACATTTATTTTTATTGTACATTTACAAAATTACAAATATATTGTTAAATACATTAATATTTTTTAAACAATTTGGAAAAACTGTTACATTTTTATCCAGACACAGATATGCAACAGTAAAATAAGTATAATTTTTGTAGTTTCATTATAGAGTTTTTAAGTTTTGTTATTTTTCATTTATTTTAAAGCAAAATAAACATTTTAGTACATTTGCTTTATTATTTTTTTAATACAGTTTAGATAATTTTATTTTTGTAATAAAATTATATAATATGTATTTTACATTGTTATAGTTTATACATGTGTTTGGTTATTATTTAGTATATTAAATAATATATTTTTAATAATCTTTGATATATTAATATTAAATAATTTACAAATTTGTTTCAAAAATAGATTGTGTATCATATATTTTTTACTTAAACATTGTTATATTGTTTGTACATTTATAATAATCTTATTGTAATTTTATATGTTGAAAGTAAGTGCATCAAAGAAATATATATTTTAATATATATTATGGGCCCTATTCCGATCTCGCTAGGAAAGCCCTCCATACGACTCGGATCCGGTGGGCTTTCAGAGCGAAACGTGCTCCGGGAGTCCGAACGAGCAAGTACGATGCAGCCGTATACTTACAGACTCGGTTCGCTCGGACTCCCATTGAACTCTATGATAGCATGTGTACAGACGCATACACAGGCTCCCATAGCAAAAAGGGGTGGGTGGGGAAGAGCGTACACCCCATGGTGCCCACCACACTGTGCATGCCTGAATCGGGGGGACCCATGGGCACACCCCCGTGACAGATTCAGAGGGCCCCCGGATGAAGGGGGGCCTGCTACTGCCCCCTGAAGTACGATTCTGACAGCCGTTTTGTCTCGCTGAGACCGAGACGAAGCGGCTGTCCAAATCGTGCATCGTACTCGCTCGGTCAGAATTCGGCTCCATTGCGCTGCACAAATTGGCTATGAACGAGTCGTACGGACATGTTTGGGTCCCGGAAACGATTCGGTCAACGCATACGTGATCTTCGCATAATACTTGGTCATTTGGACCTGTGTAGGATTCGGTCGGAAGCAAGGGCTACAAATCGGATCCGGGCAAGCCAAATCCGATTCAGAGGCCTTCCGAACGACATCGGAATCGGGCCCTAAATATTATATTTTATGTTTTGTGATAATATAATATTAAGGGGCCGATTCCGATCTCGGCCGGTAGGGCACCGAATCAGATTCGGCTTAACCGGATCCGATTCGGAGCCCTCTTCTCCCGACCGATTCGTACGTGTGTCCGGCCGAGCGAGTACGATGCGAGCGCACGCGAAATCGCCGACCGACTCGTACGCGGGTCCAAACCGCTCCGACCGACTTGCACGGACACGACTCGCACAGCGCAATGGAGATGTTCCCTGGCCGGGCAAGTACGATGCGTGCCCCGAGCAGTCCGACCGACTCGCGCCTGTGCATGTACGCCGCGAGTCGCATCGAGGCGTACCCGCTGTAGGGGGCGCCCTTGTTCGGCTCGCACCCATTGAGTCAATGGGAGCCCGCATATGCGTTGTACATCCGGCTCCCATTGACTTCAATGGGAGTCCGACCGACTCGAGTCCGATTGCATGCGTGCGCATCGTACTCGTTCGGTCGGACTGCCAGGGTCCGATTCGGTCGGAAATCTCTCCGGGTCCGGCTCGGTCGGAGTGATTTCCGGCCTGAATCGGAATCGGCCCCTTAATGTATATTTTACAATTTGTGTACATGTTTTCTATATTTTTCTAATATTTTTACAAATTATAAAAATATATATGTAATTTTTTTTTCCAATTCTCCATTCTTGTCTATGGGGAGGTAGTCTTTTTTCATTTTTATTACACAACCATTTCTTATTCTATTTGCTCACTTTTCTGTCTATCTATTTAGTTTTTAGGTCATTTTGGAAGACAGAACATCGCGGTTGGGAGCTGTGTTTCATCGCTTAGGGTAAGTTTAATTTAATTTACCTTTAAGGTAATTTTAGGGCAGGGGGAAGGTACTGGTAGTGTTGTTAGACTTGTTTGAGTGTTAAATGTCAGTTTTTTGACTATTTTGGTGTTGTTTTGGTGTTTTAGTGTTTGATGTGTTTGACGTGGTTTTGGAGAGTAGTAGAGTGTTATGTAGTGTTAGTTATGTGATATTTAATTATGTTATGTTGTATTTAATGTTGTAATTAATGTGTGTGGGTTTGTATGGGTTTATGTGGGAGGGAGTTGTTTTTTTTCTTTTTCCAGGTTTCCGGTTTCAAAAAGCAATGGTGTTGAAGACACGTTTAAAAAAAAACAAATGTATTTTGTTTCTTTGAAATGAATAACTTTTTTACATTTCCTTTTATTTTTCGGGTTTGTTGGAGCGTTTTTTTTTTAAGACTAACTTTCTGGTTTTTGAGGGTTTCGTTATTGAGAGGAGTGCATCGCTGGAGCCATTTTTCTACAGTTGTGTTTTTACATTTTTTGGGGGGTAATCTATTTTTCATGGATTTGTTCATTTTTGAGGACCAACTACTGCGACAAAACTGTTTGTCATTTTTAATTATTATGGGTGGGAAATGTTTTTTGTTAACATTTTGTTTGCTCGTTTCTTTTTTATTTAATAATTATATTATGTCATATATTTTTATGTACGTTTTTAATTATTACATGACATAATTATGATTATTGATTTAAAAAAGAGTAGAAATATGTTGTTTAATTGTTTTGTAATTTTTAAATGCTGCATGGTGTTAGCTATTATTTTATTATTAAAGTATAGATTTGTCTATTGTGTCTATGTGTTCTGGTCCTTTGATGTTTGGGTAGAGTCTAGTTTTGTACTGTAGGTGTTCATACATTGTTTTTGTTTGCTTACTAAGTTTAGGACCTATTTTAGTGAGGGATAGTTCTAGCCTTCATTCGTGATAACTTTGTTCTTTTTTGATCACTTCTATTAGTTTGTGGTAAGTTGGTTGTACTTTTCCTATTGTGGCTTGTAAGGCATTATGCCATCCTTCCACTGCGCTGTTTGTTTTAGCTTTTTGTGTTAGGGCACTTTCATGGACATTCCACCAGTGTATTTGGAATTTGGGTTGACTTCAGTGCCCTGACCTATGTGGTCTTCCTAGCCAGGTGTTTTCAAAGTAGTCAAGCAAGGGTGTTAGTTTTGGCTTGGTAGAAAGGACTTTCAATAAGTATAGTATAGTGGTTGGCTACTTCTTTTGTTGGTACATAGGCCAGGGCTATCAGTTTTTTTATTTGGTAAGCAAAGTTGCTGTTTGTGGCATATTCTATACTTAGGGTAGATTTTTGGAGATGTCTCCATATATTTTGGTTGAAATGATAATAGCAACCTTGTATTGTAGTATGTGGATATACTTTTAAGATTGCTTAAATCATTGCTTACTCGAAATCTATTATTATTTTTTTGTTGGAAGTAGTTTTCTGTTTGTTGTTTAATTGTTGTAAGGAGTTCTATGTAGGTAGTATTTTGTGTGCTGGGGAGTAGGGCGTATATAGAAGGGATGTTAGTTTCTTCATATTCGCCATGAATGGTATAGAGGTTTAGGACAAACTTTAAATGTCCCATCCATCATCCATGTTTCACATTGTTTTAACTTTTGAATGTTGGTGGCAAATATGATAATTCTTTTTCATGATTATTGTTGTCATAAAGAATGAATTTTTCATTTTTGTGTGTGATTGTGTATTCTTGTAAAATTTATATTTCTGCAATGGTTTGAGGGGTGGTGGTGTTTCAGCAGTAGATCTTTTAGTTCTGGCTATGAGGCATTTTAGAGTTGGTATAGAAGGTAATTGTCCTGTTACATGTTCAGGAACACAAGTTAGAACATTTTTTAATATTTTGGTACTGGTTTGTTGTGAGCAGGTGCTTGCTTCTTTGATGTTTTCTAAAGCATCTCTCACCTCAATATCTGTGGTGTTGGGGGGTGATTGTGTTGTCTAACATTAATAACACTTGTTTCTATTGTTGTTGCTCTCCCATAGCAAGAATTGGAGTAGCATTTACAACATTTCCAATGGGTTTTATTTTCGGTTGTTTTCTCTTGTGTATAAGTATAACCAATGTAGCACAAAAGTAGTTTTCCTTTTTGTGAGGAAATGCATTCTGCCCCTTCTGTCATTTTCTTTGTATATCTTTGAATGTAATTATATATATATATATATATATATATATATATATATATATATATATATATATATATATACTGATACATTTTTCTGCAGTCACAGAAAATAACTCGGATGCTCCTGGAAGTTGCAAATAAGATTTAATGGATGGCTCAAAACAACGCATTTCAGCTTTCGCCTTGATCACGTTTCAAGAGGGCATTGTCACAGCAACCATTATAAATAAAGTGTGAACATAAAAGAGGGATACATGTGAACACAAAACCAGTACAAAAACGGCGGCCATCTTGGCACGTTGTTATATATTACAAAACCTATTACTCTTAATGCTGTGAGGGTGACAGAAACCAATCAAAGGTACAATAAAGCTCCGTGGCCTTATAAATTATAAGAGTACCTTGCAGACATGGCCAGTAAAACATAGCTGTACAGCAACCAAGAATGGCAATGTCAAAAACAAAACCAGGATAAAGTATAAAACAAAACATAATTCAATATTGCCCAAACCCTCGCCAAATGCCAAGAGTAGCGCATACTGTTTCATTAATACACATGTCAGTGAAAGCCACTCGGTTCATATTTTATCATACGGTTGCTAAAGCATGTAAAACACATACAAATAATAATAGTGCCCAAGTGGGCAAATGTACGTGCCAGTCCATAAATATACAAAAGAATATTATGTTGCATATACAAAAGGAAGTTTACCATACCACCATCGTGCCCCAGTGGGCTAACAGTTCTAACATAAGGAACTGCAACAGCATTATTCAATCGAATGTCTGGTTTCAGTGCACACTGCCCCAAACCTACAGATAAAAAGATGTGAAAAAAGTGTAAATAAAGTAAAAAAGAGCAAGGAAACTAATTAATCACAACCAAATAACGGATTATGTCTGTAAATGAATAGCCAATTCTTCACTGGAGTTTAAACCTTTCGGTATCATGGTCTCCAATTCAATGATATACCTCGACTCCAGTTGTCGCAGTGAGAGTTCTCGGTTACCCCCTCTCACGTTGTTATACACAGTGTCTAGTACCACCATTCTAAGTAACCTCTCATTCTGGAAATGGTGGTCAAAAAAATGGCGTGCAACCGGATACTGTTTGTTATTATGACGAATTGCACGCAAATGCTCAAGAACTCTTTTTTTGGCACAATGAATCGTGCTGCCTATGTAGGCCTTTTCGCACGGACAAATCAGGGCATATACACAATACATTGTATTGCAGGTGACAACTTTCTTGATTTGTACCTCTCGGTTGTAGCTGACTATAGAAAAGCTAGAACAGTCCACGCTGTTACTGCAAGCTTTGCAGTTTTTGCAACGGCGAAAGCCAGGATTCCTGACTTCACTCGCCCTAGGTACACTAGTTACCACATTGGGGCTAAGGTTGTCCCTGAGAGTATGACTTTTCCTAAACGTCACCTGTGGATAATCAGCAAGGGATTTCTTGAGATTGTCATCAGTCAGAAGTACGTGCCAGTGTTTCTTCAGAATCTGGCGTACATCTTGGGCTTGTCCCGAGTAAGTCGTGATGAACCGCAGAGTCTCCGGTTCAACCGGCTTACTCGAGGGGTGTAGTAACTGATTACGAATAACAGCATCTACTCTTTGCTGGCTACTGCTATCGTTTTGTCATTGTACCCTCTCTCTCTGAAACGTTGGCACATGGTTGCTTTCTCAATTTGGTTACTCGCATCAGTGCTACAATTCCGTTTGGCACGCAGCAGCTCCCCATACGGGATGCTGTAAACCAAATTGCTGGGATGAGAACTAGAAGCGTTCAGGATGCTATTTCCCGCAGTCTGTTTACGAAAAAGTTTGGATTGTACCGTGTGGCCCTTAATTTCCACAAGTACATCTAAAAACTCGATCGTGGTCTTGCTCATGTGTTCTGTAAAAATGAGATTGTACACATTATCATTCAGTTTGTTAACAAACGCAACAGCAGATTCCATCTTTCCGTTCCAAATAAAGAAGATGTCATCGATATACCGCAGCCACAGGACACAGGACTCAAATTCAGCCAACTTGAAGGTCACCTCCTCCTCCCACCATCCCATGAATAGATTGGCATAGCTGGGGGCGAAGCAGGTGCCCATGGCTGTGCCCTATGACTGCCGGAAGATGACATCATCGAACAGAAAAAAATTGTTTTTTAAACAGAATTCCGTCATTTCCAAAATCATTTCAGAGTGATGGAAAAAGGAAATGGACCGTGATTCCAGAAAATGTCTGATTGCCAATAAACCCTGGTGGTGTTCAATACTGGTATAAAGACTGGTCACATCAAGGGTGACCAATATAAAACTGTCTTCCCAGTAGATGCCATCAATGGCAGTTAGAAAATGGGTAGTATCCCTAAGATATGACGGCAAATCAGTAACAAATGGTCTCAAATAGTGATCAATGAACCTGGAAGTGCTCTCCAACAGCGATCCCATCGAAGAAACAATTGGTCTCCCCGGGGATTGGTCGGATCTTTATGCAGTTTGGGGAGTAAGTATAGAATAGGGATCCTAGGGTGGGGGCACTGCAAATAATTATATTCCTCCCACTCTAGTAATCCCTTCTCTCTCCACACCGTCAGTTTCTCACCATATTCCATGTTAGACTTGGCTATTTCCTTTTGTCAGAAATGCAGTAGCAGCTTGTGTCAGCAAGCTTTCGCTGCCCCTCTGCCAAATATTTCATACAGTCTAGAACCACCACGTTACCACCTTTATCTGATTGTCTGATAACGATGGAACTGTCACATTTAAGATTTTCTAATCCTAGGATCTGTTCGTGATTCAAATTTCTCTTGAAAAAGGGAACTTTCTTGTGTCTGATTTTCTTAAGATCCGTCAGGACACCCTTTTCAAAGACTTCTATAGCATCACACTGTATGTTCGGTAAAAACACTGACTTAGGTTTAAATTTACTACCCGGGTTCATATGAAGATCAATATCCAAATTTTCCAAATTAAAATTCAAATCATCACCACAAGGTACATTGTCATGCAAAGACGTCATAGTATGCAATAGCTCAATGTCATCAATGTTAAGATTACTACATGGGTCACCACCGACCGGTATACCTGGTCTCTTGTGTTGCGTTTCAAACCACTTTTTAAGTTTTAATTTACGTGAAAAGTAGAACAGGTCAATTCTAGTTTGTACGAAACTAAAATTACTAGAGGGACAAAAAGACAAACCTAGTCCAAGAAGTTCTTTCTCGGTAGAGGAAAGAACACGATCCGACAGATTTACAACAGTCATTATTGGGCTTTTTTGCCCCTTGTAACCATTCCCACAGGGGTGACTGTGTCGTTTTTTTCTCCTTTCCTTTGCCTGCTTATTCCTCTTGTTTTTCCTCTGCCACCTCGCCCTTTGCCCCTCTGAGTGTTTGGTGCTTGCGAATATTCTGTCCTGCCCTGATTCATCATTTGAAACTGATATAAAAAATAAATCGGTTTCTTTGGAAGCATTTGCGTAGTCACTGAGGTAGAAGTAGAACCAGACCCAGATGCGTCAGAAAGGCTTCCATCAGATACATCACTTTCACTGACTTCCAACTGACTGGGCACCACTACAATCTTCGCTGGTGCATTTCCTTCTTTGTCAAAGAGGTGGTCAAATTTTTTGTGGAAAGTCAGCGTGCGGCCAGACTGATAGTCTTTGAAGTCCCTCAGAAATTTTCGTTGTTTTTTTGCTGTGATCTCCTCTTCCAGTTTACCCATACGGATCATCAGATTTTTCATACATTCCTCAAGGGACTCCTTGGACACTAGTTTCTCTAATTCAGCCACCAATGTATCGATTTCCACCAGTAATTTGCTCCGATCTTTGAGAGCATATTTCACCAAAATACGCATCATGGTCATAGAGCAGGCAGCTGAATTACCTGACCACTCCTCCAACATCTCCGGATCAGGATCCTCGTATGTGGGAATAAAGAAAATTCGTAAGCCTCTCGGCACACGCCCCACGTCTATGTACCTCTGTAGGGACTCAGCTTCCCACCACTTGGACAGTTCTTTTCTGTGTGCTTTCTCTAATTGGCTAAATAAAGATTGTGCTTTGATTTCATCCGAAATATTGTGACATGGAGTAGAAACATTTCCACTGGTTTCTACCTGCGCAAAAAATAGCTTGTTGGCTGTTTCCTTTCTCTTGGCCTCCAAAACAGCAGCCATACTACATATGTATCACTCTGCCCCTTCCAAGTGCCAGCTAGTAGATTCTTAGATCAACCAGTCGGCTCCCAGCCCTTGAGACTGCAAAGAACAATGCAACAGTATGGCAAAACAAGAAGCGGAGTCGCACTCACCCTTGTGCCGGATCGTTACCGCGCCCTCTGGCCCCGAACAAAGCAGCTCAAAAGCGGCGCTCAGCCGCTCCCGTCTTCCCCGTCGTGTCACGTCGTCTCAGCAAATCGCGGTGGCCAGCCGACACATTTCTGCCGCGTTTTCGATTTTCATCCGCGGTCACTTCTTGTTGGTTGAATCCCCGGACCAGGGGATCCACGTAGTGCTGGCGGCAAGTCTCAAAGGGGTCAGTCTCCAAACCAAGTTAAAGCAGCTCACGAGCCCGGTAGGAGAAGGAGACTGTCAGGACGGGCGGTCCAAGTGCGGGTTACCGGCAGCCCGATAAATACACTGATACATTTTTCTGCAGTCACAGAAAATAACTCGGACGCTCCTGGAAGTTGCAAATAAGATTTAATGGATGGCTCAAAACAATGCGTTTCAGCTTTCGCCTTGATCACGTTTCAAGAGGACCAACTACTGCGACAAAACTGTTTGTCATTTTTAATTATTATGGGTGGGAAATGTTTTTTGTTAACATTTTGTTTGCTCGTTTCTTTTTTATTTAATAATTATATTATGTCATATATTTTTATGTACGTTTTTAATTATTACATGACATAATTATGATTATTGATTTAAAAAAGAGTAGAAATATGTTGTTTAATTGTTTTGTAATTTTTAAATGCTGCATGGTGTTAGCTATTATTTTATTATTAAAGTATAGATTTGTCTATTGTGTCTATGTGTTCTGGTCCTTTGATGTTTGGGTAGAGTCTAGTTTTGTACTGTAGGTGTTCATACATTGTTTTTGTTTGCTTACTAAGTTTAGGACCTATTTTAGTGAGGGATAGTTCTAGCCTTCATTCGTGATAACTTTGTTCTTTTTTGATCACTTCTATTAGTTTGTGGTAAGTTGGTTGTACTTTTCCTATTGTGGCTTGTAAGGCATTATGCCATCCTTCCACTGCGCTGTTTGTTTTAGCTTTTTGTGTTAGGGCACTTTCATGGACATTCCACCAGTGTATTTGGAATTTGGGTTGACTTCAGTGCCCTGACCTATGTGGTCTTCCTAGCCAGGTGTTTTCAAAGTAGTCAAGCAAGGGTGTTAGTTTTGGCTTGGTAGAAAGGACTTTCAATAAGTATAGTATAGTGGTTGGCTACTTCTTTTGTTGGTACATAGGCCAGGGCTATCAGTTTTTTTATTTGGTAAGCAAAGTTGCTGTTTGTGGCATATTCTATACTTAGGGTAGATTTTTGGAGATGTCTCCATATATTTTGGTTGAAATGATAATAGCAACCTTGTATTGTAGTATGTGGATATACTTTTAAGATTGCTTAAATCATTGCTTACTCGAAATCTATTATTATTTTTTTGTTGGAAGTAGTTTTCTGTTTGTTGTTTAATTGTTGTAAGGAGTTCTATGTAGGTAGTATTTTGTGTGCTGGGGAGTAGGGCGTATATAGAAGGGATGTTAGTTTCTTCATATTCGCCATGAATGGTATAGAGGTTTAGGACAAACTTTAAATGTCCCATCCATCATCCATGTTTCACATTGTTTTAACTTTTGAATGTTGGTGGCAAATATGATAATTCTTTTTCATGATTATTGTTGTCATAAAGAATGAATTTTTCATTTTTGTGTGTGATTGTGTATTCTTGTAAAATTTATATTTCTGCAATGGTTTGAGGGGGTGGTGGTGTTTCAGCAGTAGATCTTTTAGTTCTGGCTATGAGGCATTTTAGAGTTGGTATAGAAGGTAATTGTCCTGTTACATGTTCAGGAACACAAGTTAGAACATTTTTTAATATTTTGGTACTGGTTTGTTGTGAGCAGGTGCTTGCTTCTTTGATGTTTTCTAAAGCATCTCTCACCTCAATATCTGTGGTGTTGGGGGGTGATTGTGTTGTCTAACATTAATAACACTTGTTTCTATTGTTGTTGCTCTCCCATAGCAAGAATTGGAGTAGCATTTACAACATTTCCAATGGGTTTTATTTTCGGTTGTTTTCTCTTGTGTATAAGTATAACCAATGTAGCACAAAAGTAGTTTTCCTTTTTGTGAGGAAATGCATTCTGCCCCTTCTGTCATTTTCTTTGTATATCTTTGAATGTAATTATATATATATATATATATATATATATATATATATATATATATATATATATATATATATACTGATAAATTTTTCTGCAGTCACAGAAAATAACTCGGATGCTCCTGGAAGTTGCAAATAAGATTTAATGGATGGCTCAAAACAACGCATTTCAGCTTTCGCCTTGATCACGTTTCAAGAGGGCATTGTCACAGCAACCATTATAAATAAAGTGTGAACATAAAAGAGGGATACATGTGAACACAAAACCAGTACAAAAACGGCGGCCATCTTGGCACGTTGTTATATATTACAAAACCTATTACTCTTAATGCTGTGAGGGTGACAGAAACCAATCAAAGGTACAATAAAGCTCCGTGGCCTTATAAATTATAAGAGTACCTTGCAGACATGGCCAGTAAAACATAGCTGTACAGCAACCAAGAATGGCAATGTCAAAAACAAAACCAGGATAAAGTATAAAACAAAACATAATTCAATATTGCCCAAACCCTCGCCAAATGCCAAGAGTAGCGCATACTGTTTCATTAATACACATGTCAGTGAAAGCCACTCGGTTCATATTTTATCATACGGTTGCTAAAGCATGTAAAACACATACAAATAATAATAGTGCCCAAGTGGGCAAATGTACGTGCCAGTCCATAAATATACAAAAGAATATTATGTTGCATATACAAAAGGAAGTTTACCATACCACCATCGTGCCCCAGTGGGCTAACAGTTCTAACATAAGGAACTGCAACAGCATTATTCAATCAAATGTCTGGTTTCAGTGCACACTGCCCCAAACCTACAGATAAAAAGATGTGAAAAAAGTGTAAATAAAGTAAAAAAGAGCAAGGAAACTAATTAATCACAACCAAATAACGGATTATGTCTGTAAATGAATAGCCAATTCTTCACTGGAGTTTAAACCTTTCGGTATCATGGTCTCCAATTCAATGATATACCTCGACTCCAGTTGTCGCAGTGAGAGTTCTCGGTTACCCCTCTCACGTTGTTATACACAGTGTCTAGTACCACCATTCTAAGTAACCTCTCATTCTGGAAATGGTGGTCAAAAAAATGGCGTGCAACCGGATACTGTTTGTTATTATGACGAATTGCACGCAAATGCTCAAGAACTCTTTTTTGGCACAATGAATCGTGCTGCCTATGTAGGCCTTTTCGCACGGACAAATCAGGGCATATACACAATACATTGTATTGCAGGTGACAACTTTCTTGATTTGTACCTCTCGGTTGTAGCTGACTATAGAAAAGCTAGAACAGTCCACGCTGTTACTGCAAGCTTTGCAGTTTTTGCAACGGCGAAAGCCAGGATTCCTGACTTCACTCGCCCTAGGTACACTAGTTACCACATTGGGGCTAAGGTTGTCCCTGAGAGTATGACTTTTCCTAAACGTCACCTGTGGATAATCAGCAAGGGATTTCTTGAGATTGTCATCAGTCAGAAGTACGTGCCAGTGTTTCTTCAGAATCTGGCGTACATCTTGGGCTTGTCCCGAGTAAGTCGTGATGAACCGCAGAGTCTCCGGTTCAACCGGCTTACTCGAGGGGTGTAGTAACTGATTACGAATAACAGCATCTACTCTTTTGCTGGCTACTGCTATCGTTTTGTCATTGTACCCTCTCTCTCTGAAACGTTGGCACATGGTTGCTTTCTCAATTTGGTTACTCGCATCAGTGCTACAATTGCGTTTGGCACGCAGCAGCTCCCCATACGGGATGCTGTAAACCAAATTGCGGGGATGAGAACTAGAAGCGTTCAGGATGCTATTTCCGCAGTCTGTTTACTGAAAAAGTTTGGATTGTACCGTGTGGCCCTTAATTTCCACAAGTACATCTAAAAACTCGATCGTGGTCTTGCTCATGTGTTCTGTAAAAATGAGATTGTACACATTATCATTCAGTTTGTTAACAAACGCAACAGCAGATTCCATCTTTCCGTTCCAAATAAAGAAGATGTCATCGATATACCGCAGCCACAGGACACAGGACTCAAATTCAGCCAACTTGAAGGTCACCTCCTCCTCCCACCATCCCATGAATAGATTGGCATAGCTGGGGGCGAAGCAGGTGCCCATGGCTGTGCCCTATGACTGCCGGAAGATGACATCATCGAACAGAAAAAAATTGTTTTTTAAACAGAATTCCGTCATTTCCAAAATCATTTCAGAGTGATGGAAAAAGGAAATGGACCGTGATTCCAGAAAATGTCTGATTGCCAATAAACCCTGGTGGTGTTCAATACTGGTATAAAGACTGGTCACATCAAGGGTGACCAATATAAAACTGTCTTCCCAGTAGATGCCATCAATGGCAGTTAGAAAATGGGTAGTATCCCTAAGATATGACGGCAAATCAGTAACAAATGGTCTCAAATAGTGATCAATGAACCTGGAAGTGCTCTCCAACAGCGATCCCATCGAAGAAACAATTGGTCTCCCCGGGGGATTGGTCGGATCTTTATGCAGTTTGGGGAGTAAGTATAGAATAGGGATCCTAGGGTGGGGGCACTGCAAATAATTATATTCCTCCCACTCTAGTAATCCCTTCTCTCTCCACACCGTCAGTTTCTCACCATATTCCATGTTAGACTTGGCTATTTCCTTTTGTCAGAAATGCAGTAGCAGCTTGTGTCAGCAAGCTTTCGCTGCCCCTCTGCCAAATATTTCATACAGTCTAGAACCACCACGTTACCACCTTTATCTGATTGTCTGATAACGATGGAACTGTCACATTTAAGATTTTCTAATCCTAGGATCTGTTCGTGATTCAAATTTCTCTTGAAAAAGGGAACTTTCTTGTGTCTGATTTTCTTAAGATCCGTCAGGACACCCTTTTCAAAGACTTCTATAGCATCACACTGTATGTTCGGTAAAAACACTGACTTAGGTTTAAATTTACTACCCGGGTTCATATGAAGATCAATATCCAAATTTTCCAAATTAAAATTCAAATCATCACCACAAGGTACATTGTCATGCAAAGACGTCATAGTATGCAATAGCTCAATGTCATCAATGTTAAGATTACTACATGGGTCACCACCGACCGGTATACCTGGTCTCTTGTGTTGCGTTTCAAACCACTTTTTAAGTTTTAATTTACGTGAAAAGTAGAACAGGTCAATTCTAGTTTGTACGAAACTAAAATTACTAGAGGGACAAAAAGACAAACCTAGTCCAAGAAGTTCTTTCTCGGTAGAGGAAAGAACACGATCCGACAGATTTACAACAGTCATTATTGGGCTTTTTTGCCCCTTGTAACCATTCCCACAGGGGTGACTGTGTCGTTTTTTTCTCCTTTCCTTTGCCTGCTTATTCCTCTTGTTTTTCCTCTGCCACCTCGCCCTTTGCCCCTCTGAGTGTTTGGTGCTTGCGAATATTCTGTCCTGCCCTGATTCATCATTTGAAACTGATATAAAAAATAAATCGGTTTCTTTGGAAGCATTTGCGTAGTCACTGAGGTAGAAGTAGAACCAGACCCAGATGCGTCAGAAAGGCTTCCATCAGATACATCACTTTCACTGACTTCCAACTGACTGGGCACCACTACAATCTTCGCTGGTGCATTTCCTTCTTTGTCAAAGAGGTGGTCAAATTTTTGTGGAAAGTCAGCGTGCGGCCAGACTGATAGTCTTTGAAGTCCCTCAGAAATTTTCGTTGTTTTTTTGCTGTGATCTCCTCTTCCAGTTTACCCATACGGATCATCAGATTTTTCATACATTCCTCAAGGGACTCCTTGGACACTAGTTTCTCTAATTCAGCCACCAATGTATCGATTTCCACCAGTAATTTGCTCCGATCTTTGAGAGCATATTTCACCAAAATACGCATCATGGTCATAGAGCAGGCAGCTGAATTACCTGACCACTCCTCCAACATCTCCGGATCAGGATCCTCGTATGTGGGAATAAAGAAAATTCGTAAGCCTCTCGGCACACGCCCCACGTCTATGTACCTCTGTAGGGACTCAGCTTCCCACCACTTGGACAGTTCTTTTCTGTGTGCTTTCTCTAATTGGCTAAATAAAGATTGTGCTTTGATTTCATCCGAAATATTGTGACATGGAGTAGAAACATTTCCACTGGTTTCTACCTGCGCAAAAAATAGCTTGTTGGCTGTTTCCTTTCTCTTGGCCTCCAAAACAGCAGCCATACTACATATGTATCACTCTGCCCCTTCCAAGTGCCAGCTAGTAGATTCTTAGATCAACCAGTCGGCTCCCAGCCCTTGAGACTGCAAAGAACAATGCAACAGTATGGCAAAACAAGAAGCGGAGTCGCACTCACCCTTGTGCCGGATCGTTACCGCGCCCTCTGGCCCCGAACAAAGCAGCTCAAAAGCGGCGCTCAGCCGCTCCCGTCTTCCCCGTCGTGTCACGTCGTCTCAGCAAATCGCGGTGGCCAGCCGACACATTTCTGCCGCGTTTTCGATTTTCATCCGCGGTCACTTCTTGTTGGTTGAATCCCCGGACCAGGGGATCCACGTAGTGCTGGCGGCAAGTCTCAAAGGGGTCAGTCTCCAAACCAAGTTAAAGCAGCTCACGAGCCCGGTAGGAGAAGGAGACTGTCAGGACGGGCGGTCCAAGTGCGGGTTACCGGCAGCCCGATAAATACACTGATACATTTTTCTGCAGTCACAGAAAATAACTCGGACGCTCCTGGAAGTTGCAAATAAGATTTAATGGATGGCTCAAAACAATGCGTTTCAGCTTTCGCCTTGATCACGTTTCAAGAGGACCAACTACTGCGACAAAACTGTTTGTCATTTTTAATTATTATGGGTGGGAAATGTTTTTTGTTAACATTTTGTTTGCTCGTTTCTTTTTTATTTAATAATTATATTATGTCATATATTTTTATGTACGTTTTTAATTATTACATGACATAATTATGATTATTGATTTAAAAAAGAGTAGAAATATGTTGTTTAATTGTTTTGTAATTTTTAAATGCTGCATGGTGTTAGCTATTATTTTATTATTAAAGTATAGATTTGTCTATTGTGTCTATGTGTTCTGGTCCTTTGATGTTTGGGTAGAGTCTAGTTTTGTACTGTAGGTGTTCATACATTGTTTTTGTTTGCTTACTAAGTTTAGGACCTATTTTAGTGAGGGATAGTTCTAGCCTTCATTCGTGATAACTTTGTTCTTTTTTGATCACTTCTATTAGTTTGTGGTAAGTTGGTTGTACTTTTCCTATTGTGGCTTGTAAGGCATTATGCCATCCTTCCACTGCGCTGTTTGTTTTAGCTTTTTGTGTTAGGGCACTTTCATGGACATTCCACCAGTGTATTTGGAATTTGGGTTGACTTCAGTGCCCTGACCTATGTGGTCTTCCTAGCCAGGTGTTTTCAAAGTAGTCAAGCAAGGGTGTTAGTTTTGGCTTGGTAGAAAGGACTTTCAATAAGTATAGTATAGTGGTTGGCTACTTCTTTTGTTGGTACATAGGCCAGGGCTATCAGTTTTTTTATTTGGTAAGCAAAGTTGCTGTTTGTGGCATATTCTATACTTAGGGTAGATTTTTGGAGATGTCTCCATATATTTTGGTTGAAATGATAATAGCAACCTTGTATTGTAGTATGTGGATATACTTTTAAGATTGCTTAAATCATTGCTTACTCGAAATCTATTATTATTTTTTTGTTGGAAGTAGTTTTCTGTTTGTTGTTTAATTGTTGTAAGGAGTTCTATGTAGGTAGTATTTTGTGTGCTGGGGAGTAGGGCGTATATAGAAGGGATGTTAGTTTCTTCATATTCGCCATGAATGGTATAGAGGTTTAGGACAAACTTTAAATGTCCCATCCATCATCCATGTTTCACATTGTTTTAACTTTTGAATGTTGGTGGCAAATATGATAATTCTTTTTCATGATTATTGTTGTCATAAAGAATGAATTTTTCATTTTTGTGTGTGATTGTGTATTCTTGTAAAATTTATATTTCTGCAATGGTTTGAGGGGGTGGTGGTGTTTCAGCAGTAGATCTTTTAGTTCTGGCTATGAGGCATTTTAGAGTTGGTATAGAAGGTAATTGTCCTGTTACATGTTCAGGAACACAAGTTAGAACATTTTTTAATATTTTGGTACTGGTTTGTTGTGAGCAGGTGCTTGCTTCTTTGATGTTTTCTAAAGCATCTCTCACCTCAATATCTGTGGTGTTGGGGGGTGATTGTGTTGTCTAACATTAATAACACTTGTTTCTATTGTTGTTGCTCTCCCATAGCAAGAATTGGAGTAGCATTTACAACATTTCCAATGGGTTTTATTTTCGGTTGTTTTCTCTTGTGTATAAGTATAACCAATGTAGCACAAAAGTAGTTTTCCTTTTTGTGAGGAAATGCATTCTGCCCCTTCTGTCATTTTCTTTGTATATCTTTGAATGTAATTATATATATATATATATATATATATATATATATATATATATATATATATATATATATGTATATATACTGATACATTTTTCTGCAGTCACAGAAAATAACTCGGATGCTCCTGGAAGTTGCAAATAAGATTTAATGGATGGCTCAAAACAACGCATTTCAGCTTTCGCCTTGATCACGTTTCAAGAGGGCATTGTCACAGCAACCATTATAAATAAAGTGTGAACATAAAAGAGGGATACATGTGAACACAAAACCAGTACAAAAACGGCGGCCATCTTGGCACGTTGTTATATATTACAAAACCTATTACTCTTAATGCTGTGAGGGTGACAGAAACCAATCAAAGGTACAATAAAGCTCCGTGGCCTTATAAATTATAAGAGTACCTTGCAGACATGGCCAGTAAAACATAGCTGTACAGCAACCAAGAATGGCAATGTCAAAAACAAAACCAGGATAAAGTATAAAACAAAACATAATTCAATATTGCCCAAACCCTCGCCAAATGCCAAGAGTAGCGCATACTGTTTCATTAATACACATGTCAGTGAAAGCCACTCGGTTCATATTTTATCATACGGTTGCTAAAGCATGTAAAACACATACAAATAATAATAGTGCCCAAGTGGGCAAATGTACGTGCCAGTCCATAAATATACAAAAGAATATTATGTTGCATATACAAAAGGAAGTTTACCATACCACCATCGTGCCCCAGTGGGCTAACAGTTCTAACATAAGGAACTGCAACAGCATTATTCAATCAAATGTCTGGTTTCAGTGCACACTGCCCCAAACCTACAGATAAAAAGATGTGAAAAAAGTGTAAATAAAGTAAAAAAGAGCAAGGAAACTAATTAATCACAACCAAATAACGGATTATGTCTGTAAATGAATAGCCAATTCTTCACTGGAGTTTAAACCTTTCGGTATCATGGTCTCCAATTCAATGATATACCTCGACTCCAGTTGTCGCAGTGAGAGTTCTCGGTTACCCCTCTCACGTTGTTATACACAGTGTCTAGTACCACCATTCTAAGTAACCTCTCATTCTGGAAATGGTGGTCAAAAAAATGGCGTGCAACCGGATACTGTTTGTTATTATGACGAATTGCACGCAAATGCTCAAGAACTCTTTTTTGGCACAATGAATCGTGCTGCCTATGTAGGCCTTTTCGCACGGACAAATCAGGGCATATACACAATACATTGTATTGCAGGTGACAACTTTCTTGATTTGTACCTCTCGGTTGTAGCTGACTATAGAAAAGCTAGAACAGTCCACGCTGTTACTGCAAGCTTTGCAGTTTTTGCAACGGCGAAAGCCAGGATTCCTGACTTCACTCGCCCTAGGTACACTAGTTACCACATTGGGGCTAAGGTTGTCCCTGAGAGTATGACTTTTCCTAAACGTCACCTGTGGATAATCAGCAAGGGATTTCTTGAGATTGTCATCAGTCAGAAGTACGTGCCAGTGTTTCTTCAGAATCTGGCGTACATCTTGGGCTTGTCCCGAGTAAGTCGTGATGAACCGCAGAGTCTCCGGTTCAACCGGCTTACTCGAGGGGTGTAGTAACTGATTACGAATAACAGCATCTACTCTTTTGCTGGCTACTGCTATCGTTTTGTCATTGTACCCTCTCTCTCTGAAACGTTGGCACATGGTTGCTTTCTCAATTTGGTTACTCGCATCAGTGCTACAATTGCGTTTGGCACGCAGCAGCTCCCCATACGGGATGCTGTAAACCAAATTGCGGGGATGAGAACTAGAAGCGTTCAGGATGCTATTTCCCGCAGTCTGTTTACGAAAAAGTTTGGATTGTACCGTGTGGCCCTTAATTTCCACAAGTACATCTAAAAACTCGATCGTGGTCTTGCTCATGTGTTCTGTAAAAATGAGATTGTACACATTATCATTCAGTTTGTTAACAAACGCAACAGCAGATTCCATCTTTCCGTTCCAAATAAAGAAGATGTCATCGATATACCGCAGCCACAGGACACAGGACTCAAATTCAGCCAACTTGAAGGTCACCTCCTCCTCCCACCATCCCATGAATAGATTGGCATAGCTGGGGGCGAAGCAGGTGCCCATGGCTGTGCCCTATGACTGCCGGAAGATGACATCATCGAACAGAAAAAAATTGTTTTTTAAACAGAATTCCGTCATTTCCAAAATCATTTTAGAGTGATGGAAAAAGGAAATGGACCGTGATTCCAGAAAATGTCTGATTGCCAATAAACCCTGGTGGTGTTCAATACTGGTATAAAGACTGGTCACATCAAGGGTGACCAATATAAAACTGTCTTCCCAGTAGATGCCATCAATGGCAGTTAGAAAATGGGTAGTATCCCTAAGATATGACGGCAAATCAGTAACAAATGGTCTCAAATAGTGATCAATGAACCTGGAAGTGCTCTCCAACAGCGATCCCATCGAAGAAACAATTGGTCTCCCCGGGGGATTGGTCGGATCTTTATGCAGTTTGGGGAGTAAGTATAGAATAGGGATCCTAGGGTGGGGGCACTGCAAATAATTATATTCCTCCCACTCTAGTAATCCCTTCTCTCTCCACACCGTCAGTTTCTCACCATATTCCATGTTAGACTTGGCTATTTCCTTTTTGTCAGAAATGCAGTAGCAGCTTGTGTCAGCAAGCTTTCGCTGCCCCTCTGCCAAATATTTCATACAGTCTAGAACCACCACGTTACCACCTTTATCTGATTGTCTGATAACGATGGAACTGTCACATTTAAGATTTTCTAATCCTAGGATCTGTTCGTGATTCAAATTTCTCTTGAAAAAGGGAACTTTCTTGTGTCTGATTTTCTTAAGATCCGTCAGGACACCCTTTTCAAAGACTTCTATAGCATCACACTGTATGTTCGGTAAAAACACTGACTTAGGTTTAAATTTACTACCCGGGTTCATATGAAGATCAATATCCAAATTTTCCAAATTCAAATTCAAATCATCACCACAAGGTACATTGTCATGCAAAGACGTCATAGTATGCAATAGCTCAATGTCATCAATGTTAAGATTACTACATGGGTCACCACCGACCGGTATACCTGGTCTCTTGTGTTGCGTTTCAAACCACTTTTTAAGTTTTAATTTACGTGAAAAGTAGAACAGGTCAATTCTAGTTTGTACGAAACTAAAATTACTAGAGGGACAAAAAGACAAACCTAGTCCAAGAAGTTCTTTCTCAGTAGAGGAAAGAACACGATCCGACAGATTTACAACAGTCATTATTGGGCTTTTTTGCCCCTTGTAACCATTCCCACAGGGGTGACTGTGTCGTTTTTTTCTCCTTTCCTTTGCCTGCTTATTCCTCTTGTTTTTCCTCTGCCACCTCGCCCTTTGCCCCTCTGAGTGTTTGGTGCTTGCGAATATTCTGTCCTGCCCTGATTCATCATTTGAAACTGATATAAAAAATAAATCGGTTTCTTTGGAAGCATTTGCGTAGTCACTGAGGTAGAAGTAGAACCAGACCCAGATGCGTCAGAAAGGCTTCCATCAGATACATCACTTTCACTGACTTCCAACTGACTGGGCACCACTACAATCTTCGCTGGTGCATTTCCTTCTTTGTCAAAGAGGTGGTCAAATTTTTTGTGGAAAGTCAGCGTGCGGCCAGACTGATAGTCTTTGAAGTCCCTCAGAAATTTTCGTTGTTTTTTTGCTGTGATCTCCTCTTCCAGTTTACCCATCCGGATCATCAGATTTTTCATACATTCCTCAAGGGACTCCTTGGACACTAGTTTCTCTAATTCAGCCACCAATGTATCGATTTCCACCAGTAATTTGCTCCGATCTTTGAGAGCATATTTCACCAAAATACGCATCATGGTCATAGAGCAGGCAGCTGAATTACCTGACCACTCCTCCAACATCTCCGGATCAGGATCCTCGTATGTGGGAATAAAGAAAATTCGTAAGCCTCTCGGCACACGCCCCACGTCTATGTACCTCTGTAGGGACTCAGCTTCCCACCACTTGGACAGTTCTTTTCTGTGTGCTTTCTCTAATTGGCTAAATAAAGATTGTGCTTTGATTTCATCCGAAATATTGTGACATGGAGTAGAAACATTTCCACTGGTTTCTACCTGCGCAAAAAATAGCTTGTTGGCTGTTTCCTTTCTCTTGGCCTCCAAAACAGCAGCCATACTACATATGTATCACTCTGCCCCTTCCAAGTGCCAGCTAGTAGATTCTTAGATCAACCAGTCGGCTCCCAGCCCTTGAGACTGCAAAGAACAATGCAACAGTATGGCAAAACAAGAAGCGGAGTCGCACTCACCCTTGTGCCGGATCGTTACCGCGCCCTCTGGCCCCGAACAAAGCAGCTCAAAAGCGGCGCTCAGCCGCTCCCGTCTTCCCCGTCGTGTCACTTCGTCTCAGCAAATCGCGGTGGCCAGCCGACACATTTCTGCCGCGTTTTCGATTTTCATCCGCGGTCACTTCTTGTTGATTGAATCCCCAGACCAGGGGATCCACGTAGTGCTGGCGGCAAGTCTCAAAGGGGTCAGTCTCCAAACCAAGTTAAAGCAGCTCACGAGCCCGGTAGGAGAAGGAGACTGTCAGGACGGGCGGTCCAAGTGCGGGTTACCGGCAGCCCGATAAATACACTGATACATTTTTTGCAGTCACAGAAAATAACTCGGACGCTCCTGGAAGTTGCAAATAAGATTTAATGGATGGCTCAAAACAATGCGTTTCAGCTTTCGCCTTGATCACGTTTCAAGAGGACCAACTACTGCGACAAAACTGTTTGTCATTTTTAATTATTATGGGTGGGAAATGTTTTTTGTTAACATTTTGTTTGCTCGTTTCTTTTTATTTAATAATTATATTATGTCATATATTTTTATGTACGTTTTTAATTATTACATGACATAATTATGATTATTGATTTAAAAAAGAGTAGAAATATGTTGTTTAATTGTTTTGTAATTTTTAAATGCTGCATGGTGTTAGCTATTATTTTATTATTAAAGTATAGATTTGTCTATTGTGTCTATGTGTTCTGGTCCTTTGATGTTTGGGTAGAGTCTAGTTTTGTACTGTAGGTGTTCATACATTGTTTTTGTTTGCTTACTAAGTTTAGGACCTATTTTAGTGAGGCATAGTTCTAGCCTTCATTCGTGATAACTTTGTTCTTTTTTGATCACTTCTATTAGTTTGTGGTAAGTTGGTTGTACTTTTCCTATTGTGGCTTGTAAGGCATTATGCCATCCTTCCACTGCGCTGTTTGTTTTAGCTTTTTGTGTTAGGGCACTTTCATGGACATTCCACCAGTGTATTTGGAATTTGGGTTGACTTCAGTGCCCTGACCTATGTGGTCTTCCTAGCCAGGTGTTTTCAAAGTAGTCAAGCAAGGGTGTTAGTTTTGGCTTGGTAGAAAGGACTTTCAATAAGTATAGTATAGTGGTTGGCTACTTCTTTTGTTGGTACATAGGCCAGGGCTATCAGTTTTTTTATTTGGTAAGCAAAGTTGCTGTTTGTGGCATATTCTATACTTAGGGTAGATTTTTGGAGATGTCTCCATATATTTTGGTTGAAATGATAATAGCAACCTTGTATTGTAGTATGTGGATATACTTTTAAGATTGCTTAAATCATTGCTTACTCGAAATCTATTATTATTTTTTTGTTGGAAGTAGTTTTCTGTTTGTTGTTTAATTGTTGTAAGGAGTTCTATGTAGGTAGTATTTTGTGTGCTGGGGAGTAGGGCGTATATAGAAGGGATGTTAGTTTCTTCATATTCACCATGAATGGTATAGAGGTTTAGGACAAACTTTAAATGTCCCATCCATCATCCATGTTTCACATTGTTTTAACTTTTGAATGTTGGTGGCAAATATGATAATTCTTTTTTCATGATTATTGTTGTCATAAAGAATGAATTTTTCATTTTTGTGTGTGATTGTGTATTCTTGTAAAATTTATATTTCTGCAATGGTTTGAGGGGGTGGTGGTGTTTCAGCAGTAGATCTTTTAGTTCTGGTTATGAGGCATTTTAGAGTTGGTATAGAAGGTAATTGTCCTGTTACATGTTCAGGAACACAAGTTAGAACATTTTTTAATATTTTGGTACTGGTTTGTTGTGAGCAGGTGCTTGCTTCTTTGATGTTTTCTAAAGCATCTCTCACCTCAATATCTGTGGTGTTGGGGGTGATTGTGTTGTCTAACATTAATAACACTTGTTTCTATTGTTGTTGCTCTCCCATAGCAAGAATTGGAGTAGCATTTACAACATTTCCAATGGGTTTTATTTTCGGTTGTTTTCTCTTGTGTATAAGTATAACCAATGTAGCACAAAAGTAGTTTTCCTTTTTGTGAGGAAATGCATTCTGCCCCTTCTGTCATTTTCTTTGTATATCTTTGAATGTAATTATATATATATATATATATATACTGATAAATTTTTCTGCAGTCACAGAAAATAACTCGGATGCTCCTGGAAGTTGCAAATAAGATTTAATGGATGGCTCAAAACAACGCATTTCAGCTTTCGCCTTGATCACGTTTCAAGAGGGCATTGTCACAGCAACCATTATAAATAAAGTGTGAACATAAAAGAGGGATACATGTGAACACAAAACCAGTACAAAAACGGCGGCCATCTTGGCACGTTGTTATATATTACAAAACCTATTACTCTTAATGCTGTGAGGGTGACAGAAACCAATCAAAGGTACAATAAAGCTCCGTGGCCTTATAAATTATAAGAGTACCTTGCAGACATGGCCAGTAAAACATAGCTGTACAGCAACCAAGAATGGCAATGTCAAAAACAAAACCAGGATAAAGTATAAAACAAAACATAATTCAATATTGCCCAAACCCTCGCCAAATGCCAAGAGTAGCGCATACTGTTTCATTAATACACATGTCAGTGAAAGCCACTCGGTTCATATTTTATCATACGGTTGCTAAAGCATGTAAAACACATACAAATAATAATAGTGCCCAAGTGGGCAAATGTACGTGCCAGTCCATAAATATACAAAAGAATATTATGTTGCATATACAAAAGGAAGTTTACCATACCACCATTGTGCCCCAGTGGGCTAACAGTTCTAACATAAGGAACTGCAACAGCATTATTCAATCAAATGTCTGGTTTCAGTGCACACTGCCCCAAACCTACAGATAAAAAGATGTGAAAAAAGTGTAAATAAAGTAAAAAAGAGCAAGGAAACTAATTAATCACAACCAAATAACGGATTATGTCTGTAAATGAATAGCCAATTCTTCACTGGAGTTTAAACCTTTCGGTATCATGGTCTCCAATTCAATGATATACCTCGACTCCAGTTGTCGCAGTGAGAGTTCTCGGTTACCCCTCTCACGTTGTTATACACAGTGTCTAGTACCACCATTCTAAGTAACCTCTCATTCTGGAAATGGTGGTCAAAAAAATGGCGTGCAACCGGATACTGTTTGTTATTATGACGAATTGCACGCAAATGCTCAAGAACTCTTTTTTGGCACAATGAATCGTGCTGCCTATGTAGGCCTTTTCGTACGGACAAATCAGGGCATATACACAATACATTGTATTGCAGGTGACAACTTTCTTGATTTGTACCTCTCGGTTGTAGTTGACTATAGAAAAGCTAGAACAGTCCACGCTGTTACTGCAAGCTTTGCAGTTTTTGCAACGGCGAAAGCCAGGATTCCTGACTTCACTCGCCCTAGGTACACTAGTTACCACATTGGGACTAAGGTTGTCCCTGAGAGTATGACTTTTCCTAAACGTCACCTGTGGATAATCAGCAAGGGATTTCTTGAGATTGTCATCAGTCAGAAGTACGTGCCAGTGTTTCTTCAGAATCTGGCGTACATCTTGAGCTTGTCCCGAGTAAGTCGTGATGAACCGCAGAGTCTCCGGTTCAACCGGCTTACTCGAGGGGTGTAGTAACTGATTACGAATAACAGCATCTACTCTTTTGCTGGCTACTGCTATCGTTTTGTCATTGTACCCTCTCTCTCTGAAACGTTGGCACATGGTTGCTTTCTCAATTTGGTTACTCGCATCAGTGCTACAATTGCGTTTGGCACGCAGCAGCTCCCCATACGGGATGCTGTAAACCAAATTGCGGGGATGAGAACTAGAAGCGTTCAGGATGCTATTTCCGCAGTCTGTTTACGAAAAAGTTTGGATTGTACCGTGTGGCCCTTAATTTCCACAAGTACATCTAAAAACTCGATCGTGGTCTTGCTCATGTGTTCTGTAAAAATGAGATTGTACACATTATCATTCAGTTTGTTAACAAACGCAACAGCAGATTCCATCTTTCCGTTCCAAATAAAGAAGATGTCATCGATATACCGCAGCCACAGGACACAGGACTCAAATTCAGCCACCTTGAAGGTCACCTCCTCCTCCCACCATCCCATGAATAGATTGGCATAGCTGGGGGCGAAGCAGGTGCCCATGGCTGTGCCCTATGACTGCCGGAAGATGACATCATCGAACAGAAAAAAATTGTTTTTTAAACAGAATTCCGTCATTTCCAAAATCATTTCAGAGTGATGGAAAAAGGAAATGGACCGTGATTCCAGAAAATGTCTGATTGCCAATAAACCCTGGTGGTGTTCAATACTGGTATAAAGACTGGTCACATCAAGGGTGACCAATATAAAACTGTCTTCCCAGTAGATGCCATCAATGGCAGTTAGAAAATGGGTAGTATCCCTAAGATATGACGGCAAATCAGTAACAAATGGTCTCAAATAGTGATCAATGAACCTGGAAGTGCTCTCCAACAGCGATCCCATCGAAGAAACAATTGGTCTCCCCGGGGGATTGGTCGGATCTTTATGCAGTTTGGGGAGTAAGTATAGAATAGGGATCCTAGGGTGGGGGCACTGCAAATAATTATATTCCTCCCACTCTAGTAATCCCTTCTCTCTCCACACCGTCAGTTTCTCACCATATTCCATGTTAGACTTGGCTATTTCCTTTTTATCAGAAATGCAGTAGCAGCTTGTGTCAGCAAGCTTTCGCTGCCCCTCTGCCAAATATTTCATACAGTCTAGAACCACCACATTACCACCTTTATCTGATTGTCTGATAACGATGGAACTGTCACATTTAAGATTTTCTAATCCTAGGATCTGTTCGTGATTCAAATTTCTCTTGAAAAAGGGAACTTTCTTGTGTCTGATTTTCTTAAGATTCGTCAGGACACCCTTTTCAAAGACTTCTATAGCATCACACTGTATGTTCGGTAAAAACACTGACTTAGGTTTAAATTTACGACCCGGGTTCATATGAATATCAATATCCAAATTTTCCAAATTAAAATTCAAATCATCACCACAAGGTACATTGTCATGCAAAGACGTCATAGTATGCAATAGCTCAATGTCATCAATGTTAAGATTACTACATGGGTCACCACCGACCGGTATACCTGGTCTCTTGTGTTGCGTTTCAAACCACTTTTTAAGTTTTAATTTACGTGAAAAGTAGAACAGGTCAATTCTAGTTTGTACGAAACTAAAATTACTAGAGGGACAAAAAGACAAACCTAGTCCAAGAAGTTCTTTCTCGGTAGAGGAAAGAACACGATCCGACAGATTTACAACAGTCATTATTGGGCTTTTTTGCCCCTTGTAACCATTCCCACAGGGGTGACTGTGTCGTTTTTTTCTCCTTTCCTTTGCCTGCTTATTCCTCTTGTTTTTCCTCTGCCACCTCGCCCTTTGCCCCTCTGAGTGTTTGGTGCTTGCGAATATTCTGTCCTGCCCTGATTCATCATTTGAAACTGATATAAAAAATAAATCGGTTTCTTTGGAAGCATTTGCGTAGTCACTGAGGTAGAAGTAGAACCAGACCCAGATGCGTCAGAAAGGCTTCCATCAGATACATCACTTTCACTGACTTCCAACTGACTGGGCACCACTACAATCTTCGCTGGTGCATTTCCTTCTTTGTCAAAGAGGTGGTCAAATTTTTTGTGGAAAGTCAGCGTGCGGCCAGACTGATAGTCTTTGAAGTCCCTCAGAAATTTTCGTTGTTTTTTTGCTGTGATCTCCTCTTCCAGTTTACCCATACGGATCATCAGATTTTTCATACATTCCTCAAGGGACTCCTTGGACACTAGTTTCTCTAATTCAGCCACCAATGTATCGATTTCCACCAGTAATTTGCTCCGATCTTTGAGAGCATATTTCACCAAAATACGCATCATGGTCATAGAGCAGGCAGCTGAATTACCTGACCACTCCTCCAACATCTCCGGATCAGGATCCTCGTATGTGGGAATAAAGAAAATTCGTAAGCCTCTCGGCACACGCCCCACGTCTATGTACCTCTGTAGGGACTCAGCTTCCCACCACTTGGACAGTTCTTTTCTGTGTGCTTTCTCTAATTGGCTAAATAAAGATTGTGCTTTGATTTCATCCGAAATATTGTGACATGGAGTAGAAACATTTCCACTGGTTTCTACCTGCGCAAAAAATAGCTTGTTGGCTGTTTCCTTTCTCTTGGCCTCCAAAACAGCAGCCATACTACATATGTATCACTCTGCCCCTTCCAAGTGCCAGCTAGTAGATTCTTAGATCAACTAGTCGGCTCCCAGCCCTTGAGACTGCAAAGAACAATGCAACAGTATGGCAAAACACGAAGCGGAGTCGCACTCACCCTTGTGCCGGATCGTTACCGCGCCCTCTGGCCCCGAACAAAGCAGCTCAAAAGCGGCGCTCAGCCGCTCCCGTCTTCCCCGTCGTGTCACGTCGTCTCAGCAAATCGCGGTGGCCAGCCGACACATTTCTGCTGCGTTTTTGATTTTCATCCGCGGTCACTTCTTGTTGGTTGAATCCCCGGACCAGGGGATCCACGTAGTGCTGGCGGCAAGTCTCAAAGGGGTCAGTCTCCAAACCAAGTTAAAGCAGCTCACGAGCCCGGTAGGAGAAGGAGACTGTCAGGACGGGCGGTCCAAGTGCGGGTTACCGGCAGCCCGATAAATACACTGATACATTTTTCTGCAGTCACAGAAAATAACTCGGACGCTCCTGGAAGTTGCAAATAAGATTTAATGGATGGCTCAAAACAACGCATTTCAGCTTTCGCCTTGATCACGTTTCAAGAGGACCAACTACTGCGACAAAACTGTTTGTCATTTTTAATTATTATGGGAGGGAAATGTTTTTTGTTAACATTTTGTTTGCTCGTTTCTTTTTTATTTAATAATTATATTATGTCATATATTTTTATGTATGTTTTTAATTATTACATGACATAATTATGATTATTGATTTAAAAAAGAGTAGAAATATGTTGTTTAATTGTTTTGTAATTTTTAAATGCTGCATGGTGTTAGCTATTATTTTATTATTAAAGTATAGATTTGTCTATTGTGTCTATGTGTTCTGGTCCTTTGATGTTTGGGTAGAGTCTAGTTTTGTACTGTAGGTGTTCATACATTGTTTTTGTTTGCTTACTAAGTTTAGGACCTATTTTAGTGAGGGATAGTTCTAGCCTTCATTCGTGATAACTGTGTTCTTTTTTGATCACTTCTATTAGTTTGTGGTAAGTTGGTTGTACTTTTCCTATTGTGGCTTGGAAGGCATTATGCCATCCTTTCACTGCGCTGTTTGTTTTAGCTTTTTGTGCTAGGGCACTTTCATGGACATTCCACCAGTGTATTTGGAATTTGGGTTGACTTCAGTGCCCTGACCTATGTGGTCTTCCTAGCCAGGTGTTTTCAAAGTAGTCAAGCAAGGGTGTTAGTTTTGGCTTGGTAGAAAGGACTTTCAATAAGTATAGTATAGTGGTTGGCTACTTCTTTTGTTGGTACATAGGCCAGGGCTATCAGTTTTTTTTATTTGGTAAGCAAAGTTGCTGTTTGTGGCATATTCTATACTTAGGGTAGATTTTTGGAGATGTCTCCATATATTTTGGTTGAAATGATAATAGCAACCTTGTATTGTAGTATGTGGATATACTTTTAAGATTGCTTGAATCATTGCTTACTCGAAATCTATTATAATTTTTTTGTTGGAAGTAGTTTTCTGTTTGTTGTTTAATTGTTGTAAGGAGTTCTATGTAGGTAGTATTTTGTGTGCTGGGTAGTAGGGCGTATATGGAAGGGATGTTAGTTTCTTCATATTCGCCATGAATGGAACAGAGGTTTAGGACAAACTTTAAATGTCCCATCCATCATCCATGTTTCACATTGTTTTAACTTTTGAATGTTGGTGGCAAATATGATAATTCTTTTTTCATGATTATTGTTGTCATAAAGAATGAATTTTTCATTTTTGTGTGTGATTGTGTATTCTTGTAAAATGTATATTTCTGCAATGGTTTGAGGGGGTGGTGGTGTTTCAGCAGTAGATCTTTTAGTTCTGGCTATGAGGCATTTTAGAGTTGGTATAGAAGGTAATTGTCCTGTTACATGTTCAGGAACACAAGTTAGAACATTTTTAATATTTTGGTACTGGTTTGTTGTGAGCAGGTGCTTGCTTCTTTGATGTTTTCTAAAGCATCTCTCACCTCAATATCTGTGGTGTTGGGGGTGATTGTGTTGTCTAACATTAATAACACTTGTTTCTATTGTTGTTGCTCTCCCATAGCAAGAATTGGAGTAGCATTTACAACATTTCCAATGGGTTTTATTTTCGGTTGTTTTCTCTTGTGTATAAGTATAACCAATGTAGTACAAAAGTAGTTTTCCTTTTTGTGAGGAAATGCATTCTGCCCCTTCTGTCATTTTCTTTGTATATCTTTGAATGTAATTATATATATATATATATATATATATATATACTGATAAATTTTTCTGCAGTCACAGAAAATAACTCGGATGCTCCTGGAAGTTGCAAATAAGATTTAATGGATGGCTCAAAACAACGCATTTCAGCTTTCGCCTTGATCACGTTTCAAGAGGGCATTGTCACAGCAACCATTATAAATAAAGTGTGAACATAAAAGAGGGATACATGTGAACACAAAACCAGTACAAAAACGACGGCCATCTTGGCACGTTGTTATATATTACAAAACCTATTACTCTTAATGCTGTGAGGGTGACAGAAACCAATCAAAGGTACAATAAAGCTCCGTGGCCTTATAAATTATAAGAGTACCTTGCAGACATGGCCAGTAAAACATAGCTGTACAGCAACCAAGAATGGCAATGTCAAAAACAAAACCAGAATAAAGTATAAAACAAAACATAATTCAATATTGCCCAAACCCTCGCCAAATGCCAAGAGTAGCGCATACTGTTTCATTAATACACATGTCAGTGAAAGCCACTCGGTTCATATTTTATCATACGGTTGCTAAAGCATGTAAAACACATACAAATAATAATAGTGCCCAAGTGGGCAAATGTACGTGCCAGTCCATAAATATACAAAAGAATATTATGTTGCATATACAAAAGGAAGTTTACCATACCACCATTGAGTGAAGTCAGGAATCCTGGCTATCGCTGTTGCAAAAACTGCAAAGCTTGCAGTAACAGCGTGGACTGTTCTAGCTTTTCTATAGTCAGCTACAACCGAGAGGTACAAATCAAGAAAGTTGTCACCTGCAATACAATGTACTGTGTATATGCCCTGATTTGTCCGTGCGAAAAGGCCTACATAGGCAGCACGATTCATTGTGCCAAAAAAAGAGTTCTTGAGCCTTTGCGTGCAATTTGTCATAATAACAGACAGTATCCGGTTGCACGCTATTTTTTTGACCACCATTTCCAGAATGAGAGGTTACTTAGAATGGTGGTACTAGACACTGTGTACAACAATGTGAGAGGGGGTAACCGAGAACTCTCACTGCGACAACTGGAGTTGAGGTATATCATTGAATTGGAGACCATGATACCGAAAGGTTTAAACTCCAGTGAAGAATTGGCTATTCATTTACAGACATAATCTGTTATTTGGTTGTGATTAATTAGTTTCCTTGCTCTTTTTTACACTTTTTTCACATCTTTTTATCTGTAGGTTTGGGGCAGTGTGCACTGAAACCAGACATTTGATTGAATAATGCTGTTGCAGTTCCTTATGTTAGAACTGTTAGCCCACTGGGGCACGATGGTGGTATGGTAAACTTCCTTTTGTATATGCAACATAATATTCTTTTGTATATTTATGGACTGGCACGTACATTTGCCCACTTGGGCACTATTATTATTTGTATGTGTTTTACATGCTTTAGCAACCGTATGATAAAATATGAACCGAGTGGCTTTCACTGACATGTGTATTAATGAAACAGTATGCGCTACTCTTGGCATTTGGCGAGGGTTTGGGTAATATTGAATTATGTTTTGTTTTATACTTTATTCTGGTTTTGTTTTTGACATTGCCATTCTTGGTTGCTGTACAGCTATGTTTTACTGGCCATGTCTGCAAGGTACTCTTATAATTTATAAGGCCACGGAGCTTTATTGTACCTTTGATTGGTTTCTGTCACCCTCACAGCATTAAGAGTAATAGGTTTTGTAATATATAACAACGTGCCAAGATGGCCGCCGTTTTTGTGTTCACATGTATCCCTCTTTTATGTTCACACTTTATTTATAATGGTTGCTGTGACAATGCCCTCTTGAAACGTGATCAAGGCGAAAGCTGAAACGCGTTGTTTTGAGCCATCCATTAAATCTTATTTGCAACTTCCAGGAGCGTTCGAGTTATTTTCTGTGACTGCAGAAAAATGTATCAGTGTATTTATCGGGCTGCCAACCAGCACTTGGACCGCCCGTCCTGACAGTCTCCTTCTCCTACCGGGCTCGTGAGCTGATATATATATATATATATATATATCCCAAAATTGCACCAGCAAATTAAGGCCGCACTCCAACTGCAGGTAAGGCAACAACCTTTATTTTCACGACAGCAGGCAACTTCCCATTCCGTTTATATGTCCTCCAGGCTTGACGCGTTTCAAGGATTTCTTTTCCTCTTCTTCAATCAATCAATCAATCAATCAATCAATCAATCATGTCACTTATAAAGCGCACTACATACCCGCGAGGGTCTCAAGGCGCTGGGGGAAGATGGGGGTGGTGCTGCTACTGATCGAAGAGCCAGGTCTTGAGGAGTCTTCTGAAGGCCAGTAGGTCTTGGGTCTGTCGGAGGTTGGTGGGGAGGGTGTTCCAGGTCTTGGCGGCGAGGTGGGAGAAGGATCTGCCGCCGGCGGTCGTTTTCCGGATGCGGGGGACTGTGGCGAGGGCGAGTCTGGTCGAGCGGAGCTGGCGGGGGGGGGTGTAGAAGCTGAGTCGTCTGTTGAGGTAGGCTGGTCCGGAGTTGTGGAGTGCTTTGTGTGCGTGTGTAAGGAGCTTGAAGGTTATCCTCTTGTTGACAGGGAGCCAGTGCAGGTCTCTCAGGTGGGGTGTGATGTGGCTGCGTCGGGGGATGTCGAGGATAAGACGTGCAGAGGCGTTCTGGATGCGTTGCAGCCGTCTCAGGAGCTTAGCCGTCGTTCCTGCGTAGAGGGCGTTTCCGTAGTCCAGCCTGCTGGTGACGAGGGCCTGGGTGACTGTTTTTCTTGTTTCGGTGGGGATCCACTTGAAGATCCTGCGGAGCATTCGGAGGATGTTGAAGCAGGATGAGGAAACGGCGTTGACCTGCTTAGTCATGGAGAGGGTGGGGTCGAGGATGACCCCTAGGTTGCGTACGTGGTCGGTGGGTGGCGGGGCTGTTCCCAGTGATGTTGGCCACCAGGAGTCATCCCAGGCTGAAGGGTTGGAACCAAGGATGAGGACCTCCGTCTTGTCCGAGTTCAGCTTCAGGCGGCTGGTCCTCATCCATTCGGCGACGGCCTTCATTCCTTCGTGGAGGTGGGCTTTGGCGGTGTGAGGGTCTTTGGTGAGGGAGAGGATCAGCTGGGTGTCGTCGGCGTAGGAGATGATGTTGAGGTTGTGCTGTCGGGCGACGTCGGCGAGGGGTGCCATGTAGATGTTGTTCAGAAGCCTTTATGTCAAATTGGAGCGTTTCCGTGCACTCCCACAATACCCTGTGTGCTTTAAATTTCAGAGTCATGGCCTCAGGTGTGCCTATTTAATATTTTGCTGTTGCACTCTGGTATATGTGGTTCAGTTTACCCCACACTTTACGCCCTCCAGTGGGCCCGATTCGAATCACATTCATATGAGGACCATTTCCAGCCCGCATTGAGCTCCCGAATAAGACTCTGCCTGCTCAGCTCAAAGTACCTACAGCGCCACATTACGAGGAGACAATTCTCCCCGCGTGGCCCCTTCGTTGTTTCGGTGGGGGGTGCGTCGCCTTCACGGCCTGGAGCGCGCCGTGTCGAATATCACCCAAAATTGCACCAGCAAATTAAGGCTGCACTTCAACTGCAGGTAAGGCAATTTTGGGTGATATATATATATATATTCACTGAAAAAACCATAGGTTTTAGGGACAGTTATAGTTAGTTGGACATTGCACTCGTACAAAACCCGTGAAATTCCCCTGTTATAGTTAGTTCAGCTAACTATAACTCGCGCCCGCAATGCACTGCTGATGACGTCACATATTACATCACTCATGACATGGTCAGTGACATCACTGATGACATCACTGATGACATCTCAAATGACATCACTGATGACATCATCCATGTGATAATTTCATGCATCTTCTCACACCCTAATATAACTTTTGATACACCCACTCTAAATTACAGACTGCCATTCTCAAAACCATAGACACTCCATCACCAATAACTACATACCCACTCACTGATTCTTAGGTTTACACACACATCCACTCACTCACCCGTACAGTCACTCATACTTATGGTCACTCAGTACAGGACTATCATATGCACTCATACACCTATATAGACACTCACACACCGCCACTCATCCATAGAGGTACTCACACACCTAGTCAGTCATGCAAAAATTAATCACACACCCATTTACTCACCTATACAGTTATACACACACCAGCTCACTTACTCATACAAATACTAGCACATTCTTATGCTCTTATACAATAACTGATACAAGCACACACGCATCCATACAGCCACTCTCACAATAACACACTCTCACTTATAGCCATTTAAATACTCTAACACACATATATACTGCCTTTTACATATGTAGTTACTCGCACATGTACCACTGAGATATACATTCACTCACTAACACACCCATACACACACTCACCCACCCAAGCAGTCCATCACAGATGCACTCTTGAAATCATGCACCCAGTGAATCACCCACTCACACATCTATGTATAGAGTCACACACACCCCACCCACACAAACACTCAGGCAGCCATACAGATACTCAGAGAACCAATCAATAACCCATATAGACACTCATGTAGCTATTCGCAAATCCATGCATCCACTTACACACCAACAAGCAGACGGATACAGACATTCACACAGTTTAGTCACTAACCCATGCATTCAGTAAGATACGTTTAATCACTCACTTGTAGAGTCAGTCACTCACGTACTAACTCATCCATTCAGACACTTATACACCCACTCATTCTTCAATACCCCTTTCCCTATATATATTAAACATATTTAATCTTTACAGAAACACACAGTCACTGGATGATGTCATCAGTGATGTCATCAGTGATGTCATCAGTGATGTCATTTGAGATGTCATCAGTGATGTCATCAGTGATGTCACTGACCATGTCATGAGTGATGTAATATGTGACGTCATCAGCAGTGCATTGCGGGCGCGAGTTATAGTTAGCTGAACTAACTATAACAGGGAATTTCACGGGTTTTGTACAGTGCAATGTCCAACTAACTATAACTGTCCCTAAAACCTATGGTTTTTTCAGTGAATATATATATATATATATATATTCCTAAAACCTATGGTTTTTCAGTGAATATATATATATATATTCACTGAAAAACCATAGGTTTTAGGGACAGTTATAGTTAGTTGGACATTGCACTCGTACAAAAGCCGTGAAATTCCCCTGTTATAGTTAGTTCAGCTAACTATAACTCGCGCCCGCAATGCACTGCTGATGACGTCACATATTACATCACTCATGACATGGTCAGTGACATCACTGATGACATCACTGATGACATCTCAAATGACATCACTGATGACATCACTGATGACATCACTGATGACATCATCCAGTGACTGTGTGTTTCTGTAAAGATTAAATATGTTTAATATATATAGGGAAAGGGGTATTGAAGAATGAGTGGGTGTATAAGTGTCTGAATGGATGATTTAGTACGTGAGTGACTGACTCTACAAGTGAGTGATTAAACGTATCTTACTGAATGCATGGGTTAGTGACTAAACTGTGTGAATGTCTGTATCCGTCTGCTTGTTGGTGTGTAAGTGGATGCATGGATTTGCGAATAGCTACATGAGTGTCTATATGGGTTATTGATTGGTTCTCTGAGTATCTGTATGGCTGCCTGAGTGTTTGTGTGGGTGGGGTGTGTGTGACTCTATACATAGATGTGTGAGTGGGTGATTCACTGGGTGCATGATTTCAAGAGTGCATCTGTGATGGACTGCTTGGGTGGGTGAGTGTGTGTATGGGTGTGTTAGTGAGTGAATGTATATCTCAGTGGTACATGTGCGAGTAACTACATATGTAAAAGGCAGTATATATGTGTGTTAGAGTATTTAAATGGCTATAAGTGAGAGTGTGTTATTGTGAGAGTGGCTGTATGGATGCGTGTGTGCTTGTATCAGTTATTGTATAAGAGCATAAGAATGTGCTAGTATTTGTATGAGTAAGTGAGCTGGTGTGTGTATAACTGTATAGGTGAGTAAATGGGTGTGTGATTAATTTTTTGCATGGCTGACTAGGTGTGTGAGTACCTCTATGGATGAGTGGCGGTATGTGAGTGTCTATATAGGTGTATGAGTGCATATGATAGTCCTGTACTGAGTGACCATAAGTATGAGTGACTGTACGGGTGAGTGAGTGGATGTGTGTGTAAACCTAAGAATCAGTGAGTGGGTATGTAGTTATTGGTGATGGAGTGTCTATGGTTTTGAGAATGGCAGTCTGTAATTTAGAGTGGGTGTATCAAAAGTTATATTAGGGTGTGAGAAGATGCATGAAATTATCACATGGATGATGTCATCAGTGATGTCATTTGAGATGTCATCAGTGATGTCATCAGTGATGTCACTGACCATGTCATGAGTGATGTAATATGTGACGTCATCAGCAGTGCATTATGGGGCGCGAGTTATAGTTAGCTGAACTAACTATAACAGGGGAATTTCACGGGTTTTGTACGAGTGCAATGTCCAACTAACTATAACTGTCCCTAAAACCTATGGTTTTTCAGTGAATTTCAAAGGTTTTTTAAATGCTAATTTCTAACTATAACGTGTCTGAAACCTATGGTTTTTTCAGTGAATTTCAAAGGTTTTGTAAATGCTAATTTCTAACTATAACGTGCCTGAAACCTATGGTTTTTTCAGTGAATTTCAAAGGTTTTTTAAATGCTAATTTCTAACTATAACGTGCCTGAAAACTATGATTTTTTAAGTGAATTTCAAAGGTTTTTTAAATGCTAGTTTCTAACTATGCCAACAGAGGTAGGACATGTGAAGAAAGAAGAAAAAACGCACAGAAAGAAGCAAAAGATGTGCAGAAAGAACCAACAGAGGAGCAGAAAGAGGCCTTGTTGCAAAATCATCCTGTGCCCACAACTTTTTCAGACGGGTACTGGTGGTAACTGACTCTGACTAACCAGAGCCAGTGCACGTTTGCACAGTGGTGAAGGGAGGGGGCCTGAGGTGACATGTGTGCAAACGCGCCCCGTGGCGCGTTTTAAGTTGCGGGATTAAGTCCCCTTGAATCCTGAGGGTCCCTGGGGTCCAACTAGCCCCCAGGTACCTACAGTTAGGACCACAGAGCTGAGTTGCAGAGAGGCGTTCCGAGGCCACGCACCTTTTTTCACCTCTCTGCAACGCACCTCTGTTGTGCTTACTGAAGGTACCTGGTGGGCTAGTTGGCCCCCAGGATTCAAAGGGTATTAACTCCCCAACTTAAACCGCACCACAGGGCGTGTTTGCGCACATGTCACCTGAGGCCCCGCCCCCTCCCTTCACTGTGCATACGCGCCCCGTGGCGCATTTTAAGTTGGGGGATTAGGTCACCTTGAATCCTGAGAGTCCCTGGGGCCCAACCAGCCCACCAGGTACTTCCAGTAAGCTTTATACACAAAGATAACACGTGTTATCGAAAGGGGGTAAGAGGAAAATATTATGGAGAGTACATCTCCCGTGTAACAACACTGAAATCACAAAAAGTACTCCCCTAATGCCACATGCATATAGATTAGTAGGTGGAAACGACCTCAACAAAAAGAGTACACCACCTGATGGTGGGCAAGGAAGCAATCCTTTTTGTTTTTTATACCCTCACACACCCTAGTGGTGTCATGCTTCATCATCGGGTCATCCTGACGCCTAAAAGTCAGGATGGGCTCGACCAATCTTTCAGGGAGCTCTTAATAATATGTTTTTGGCCAGGGGGAATAAAGATTAAAAATCTCAGAGAGATCCCGGTGTCCCTTTATTTTGGATCTCACTGAAATATTAAAAGAAAGTAAAACTAGGGTCTTTGGGATATTATGGTCCTAGGACCCTAATGCCAACATGTTTCAGTCCATAAAAAGTCCCACTACGGGTACTGGACTTTCTTCAGGGCAGAGGAATAACACCCCTGGAATATGAAAGAACGGGAGAGGGAATTTCCCTATCCTATTTACAATAAGGGCAGATAGCTGCTCCTTAAACTATTCCTGTTTCGGACACAGAGTTAATCGCTCCATCTGTAAAGAGAAAACAAAGAAACAGAGAAACATAGTATAAGAATCTTTCTAAATGAATATGCCTTCTTAATTCAGAGAAACTAATCCTCACCTTCATGCCACGTTGGATGATGAGGAAACGACTCACTCACTAGCCATTATTTGGCGTGTTTGATACCACTTTAATTCATAGATTCATTCCATTGCGTGATCTAGAGAAAATAGAAGTGCAGTGGCGGACTATTTCCGCAAACTGACATTAACTGCAATCGTGTGTCTGTGATTCAAAGTGTGTTCCGTAAAACACTCATTCTGTAATTCAACATACGCCAATACTTCCTCGTAATTAGACTCGCATTCACAACCACCCATCTTACCCCTATTATGGTGGAGTAATGCTTCGCGTCGGGCTTCGCAACAGAGGGGTAGTCTTGTAGTCACACACTAGTGTGATAGAAGCCCCGAGTCATGTTGTTACCATTAGTTGATTTTGCAGAAAAATAGAAAAGACGTGAAAGAAAAGGAAGAAATTTGGAAAAAGATTAACCAATCTCAATGTAAATAAACTCAGATACCATATCATGAAGTATTGCGCTTATGTCTCAGTCGATTCAATCCATTCATCCTTACTCACGATTCCAAAGATCCTTCCCCACGATAAACCTACTCGGTCTTGGTCCCGCCGGCTCTGTACTTCATGTGTTCTGACAGCCACATTTAAAATGGTAAAGATGACACGCAAACCCGGGAAATGGAGACCCAGTTTACTTCCGGGTTGCGCTGTGATGATTACCGGAGGCTCGTCGGGGCCGCTAAGGACGTTAGGGATTGTAGTGCCAAATAGGAGACAAACCCGAAAATTCACGATAAGAATAGACAACAAGGAAAAGAGGACTTTACCTAGGTAAAGCAAGATAATTTATCTTTTAAAAGGTGAGAAAATTAAGGACTGGATGTTGTAATGGTTGTTAAAGCCCGTAGGACCACGGAAAGGCAATGGAGATGGATACTGCCCATTGTCTGTATAAAATAGGCTGATGGAAGAAATGTCTATATTGGAGGTCCGCCCAAAACGATGATAAAAGGGAGGTAATAAAACCACTTGAAATTTTAAAGCTAAATTGGCACAGAAGGGAGTCGTAGCCCAATCGAAACATTATATATACACATAGAGGGAGATAAAGGAATTACGATGATTACTCCAAACTATTTCATTTCGTCAGATACAAAGATACTACGGGTACTGACCTGAGTATTCCTAATGTTTACCAATGCCACATGGAACTTAAGAAGGACATAATCCCAGAAGGGGATAAATATGACTACTCTTGATTTAATTGGTTCCAAGGTATAGAATCATTCAGTCCTGTGATGTGAGTCTTAAGTCTATAGACCCATCTTTGTTCTCTTTCTAAAAGGGTCTTGGTCATATTGCCTGTACCTCTTACTCTTTCAATAACTGTCCAGCTGATATCTTTGTCAGTGTGTTGTTTCTCCAAATAGTGGGATGTCAGTCTTGTCGCTGTAATAGCCCTACGTATGGTACTCCTATGTTCGCTAATGCGCACCTTGACCTTCCTTCCTGTCATGCCAATGTACATCAATTGGCATGGACATTTGATCATGTAAACAACGTTGTCGCTATTGCAATTAGTATGCGACCGCTGTTCCCATGCGTGGTGCATACCTAGATCAATCTCTTTCGTATGTTCAGTAAAGGCACAAGCTACACATGAACCACACGGGAAATGACCAATTACTGGAGGATTATTCCAAAGTGTGGTCTGTTGGGTAGATCTTACAGTGCCAAATTTAGTATGTATTAGAGCATCTCTGATACTCCTATTCCTGCGAAAAGAAAACAATGGTTTGTCAAAGGTAAGTCTATTAGATGTTAAAATAGACCATCTTTTATTGATTATTTTCTTAATGGTATTTGAAGAGGTATTATATGTTGTAACACATATAAGTGTGTCTTTCGTTTGCTTTTCGTTGTTTTCAAGGAGTGCTTCTCTAGGAGTGTTCCTTGATCTCTTTTTAGCCTTGTCAATGATCCTTTTCGGGTAAGCTCTTTCTGTCAATTTTTTTGACAGAATTTCAGCCTCAGTTTTATAGTCTTTTAACTCTCTGCAATTCCTGCGGATTCGCAAAAACTGTCCGATGGGTAAATTCTCACGTAGAGCACGTGGATGTGCACTATTAAAATGGAGGAGACTGTTTTTATCAGTAGGCTTGGTATATAGGGAGGTGACCAATCTTCCCTCTCTGGCATTGATTTTAACATCTAAAAAAGCCACTTGTTCATTGTTACTAGTTATAGTGAATTTCAAATGGGGGTTGAGCTGGTTAATCCACATATAGAAGTCATTGAGAGAGGAAGAATCTCCCTCCCAAATGACCAAAATATCATCTATGTACCGTAGCCACTTCTTAATGTGGCTCGAATAAGGGTTGTTGGTCCAAATGTGATGTTCCTCTAGTTGGCCAACATACAGACACGCTATACTGGGCGCGAACGTGCTGCCCATAGATGTTCCATGGACTTGGAGATACAGCTGTTCTTCAAAACTAAAAAGTTCTCAGTGAGGGCTAGACGCATAAGATCGATAACCCAATCTATTGGAGCATCCCACGTCCAGGTGCCTCTCCGTAAGAGGCCCTCAATGACCCTTATACTCTCTTCCTGTGGGATGCTTGTGTATAGTGCTTCCACATCCAGGCAGACCATCTTGTTGAGTGCCGGATCGTAGGTAACATCTGTGAGGAGATTGAGTAAATGTTTGGTATCCTGTACATATGACTTCATTTGTGGAACAAGCGGGCGTAGGAACCAGTCAGTGTATTTCGAGATGGGTTCTAAAAGAGACCCTATCCCTGATACTATAGGTCTGCCGGGTGGCGGTGTTCTGCCTTTATGTATTTTAGGTATTGTATAAAAAGTGGTACTCTAGGATTGTCTGGATTAAGAAACGCATGCTCTTTTTTAGTGATCCAATCTCGATTTAATGCTTCTTTTGTTATAGTGTTGATTGTCTTTTTCAATCGTACTGTAGGATCCCTGATTATTCTTTTGTAATACTTAGTATCTGCCAGGAGATCCATACAGGCTGTCCTATATGCTGTAGTACTCTGGACAACTATCGCACCACCCTTATCAGCTGGTTTTATGATAATGTCCGACCTGTTACTGAGGGTTTTCAATGCCTCTCTCTCCTTTTGCTGAGGTTATCATAGGTATGCCTCCTGGGTTGTAATTCTTCAATTTCTTTAGATACACTTTCTTCAAAAGCAATCACTTCCGGGGCATAAGTGATGCTGGTGGACAAAAATTAGATTTGAGACGTAAGGGGGTGTGTGCGGTATCCACCTCAGGTCTTACTTTATCTGTAAAGAATGTCTTTATCCGTATCTTACGGAAAAATTCGCTTAGCTCACAGCGCATCTCAAACTTGTCAAGAAACGCCGTGGGTACAAATCCCAATCCTTTATCAAGGACGGAAATCTCATCTGATGTCAAAATGTGGTCTGTTAGGTTAACCACTAATCCCTCATTGAGCTGGTGCTCGCTTGCGGGGCCTTGGTCATACTCCGGGTGCTCACAGACATATTTTCGTCCTGCCATTGTACTTGTCTGTTGTTCTTTCTGCCACGTCTGCCCCTTCTTCCGCCCTGTCCTAAAAAACGATTCTGATTGTAATTGGGTTGAAAAAGGGGCCTCCCTGATAATGTGGGGGTCCTTGAAAATGCGGGGTCCTTGGAAAGGGACTGGACCATAAGGATTGGGCCAAGGGAATAGTTGTGGAGGTGGGTAACTTTGATTGTAATTACCTCTCCTGGGCCTCCTTGGTCTGCCTCTCCAACTCTTATTGGACCCATCACTGGACCAAGCCTCCTGTTCTGATTCGGAATTGCTGGAATCTCCCTGGTATGAAGATCCTGATTCCGAATTATCTGGATTTTTGTAATCTTCCTTTATATATGGGTACACTCTATCATGTGAAAATTTTTTCAAATCTTTTTGCAATTTGTTTACTTTACTTTGCATCAAGAATTCCTTGTGTTCCCCAATCTCTTTATTAACCTCCTCTAGCTTCTTTTTGAAGAGAGTGATTTTAATTTCTGTCATAAGTGCATCTTCACTCGTTTTAATTTTTACCAGGATCGCATCTGAAAGGCGCTTAGCCGTATTAATGATAAGAATCAGCCAATCGCGTGTGCACCTCCACGCGATAAGCGACCATTCTTTCTTAAAAGTTGGTCTTCTAGAAATATTCTAGGAGCATTGGTGACCAATAAGCCCCTAGGTGCTGAATTACCGCGTAAATATTCTGTTAATATAGCACCATGAAGAAGAATCTTCATCTGGGTGCGCTTCAATTCTTTCAGCTCATCCCAGTTTTGAGTCTGGCTAAGACTTTGTGTAATATTTGTATCTGAAAACAGGGATGGTCCAGATAAAATGGCGCTTGCCATGTCGTCTGAGTATCCAATACCTAAAGTCTCTGATGGTATTGGAACATTCATCTTTTCGTTTCCTTTGATTGGCGAAAATAAAGAAAAAGGGGAAAGGAATAGGAATTCGAGGAAGTGGTAGTGCGAAGTGAACACCAGAAGAAGAATAATGAGGTACCCAACAATGGTCAGACACATGCAAGAAGTTCAAACATTTGAACTTATTTATTCGGAATAACCCACAGCTGTGCGCTGCTCAGAACTTTATACACAAAGATAACACGTGTTATCGAAAGGGGGTAAGAGGAAAATATTATGGAGAGTACATCTCCCGTGTAACAACACTGAAATCACAAAAAGTACTCCCCTAATGCCACATGCATATAGATTAGTAGGTGGAAACGACCTCAACAAAAAGAGTACACCACCTGATGGTGGGCAAGGAAGCAATCCTTTTTGTTTTTTATACCCTCACACACCCTAGTGGTGTCATGCTTCATCATCGGGTCATCCTGACGCCTAAAAGTCAGGATGGGCTCGACCAATCTTTCAGGGAGCTCTTAATAATATGTTTTTGGCCAGGGGGAATAAAGATTAAAAATCTCAGAGAGATCCCGGTGTCCCTTTATTTTGGATCTCACTGAAATATTAAAAGAAAGTAAAACTAGGGTCTTTGGGATATTATGGTCCTAGGACCCTAATGCCAACATGTTTCAGTCCATAAAAAGTCCCACTACGGGTACTGGACTTTCTTCAGGGCAGAGGAATAACACCCCTGGAATATGAAAGAACGGGAGAGGGAATTTCCCTATCCTATTTACAATAAGGGCAGATAGCTGCTCCTTAAACTATTCCTGTTTCGGACACAGAGTTAATCGCTCCATCTGTAAAGAGAAAACAAAGAAACAGAGAAACATAGTATAAGAATCTTTCTAAATGAATATGCCTTCTTAATTCAGAGAAACTAATCCTCACCTTCATGCCACGTTGGATGATGAGGAAACGACTCACTCACTAGCCATTATTTGGCGTGTTTGATACCACTTTAATTCATAGATTCATTCCATTGCGTGATCTAGAGAAAATAGAAGTGCAGTGGCGGACTATTTCCGCAAACTGACATTAACTGCAATCGTGTGTCTGTGATTCAAAGTGTGTTCCGCAAAACACTCATTCTGTAATTCAACATACGCCAATACTTCCTCGTAATTAGACTCGCATTCACAACCACCCATCTTACCCCTATTATGGTGGAGAAATGCTTCGCGTCGGGCTTCGCAACAGAGGGGTAGTCTTGTAGTCACACACTAGTGTGATAGAAGCCCCGCAGGCCTGCGTTGCAACACCTGTAACAAATTGTGCAGTTGTGTTTAGGTAGTGAAGAGGGTCGTTCTGGGGGTAGTGTTTTAGGGTTTAGGGTAGTGCAGTGGTGTTTGTGTAGTGTAGGGGGTCATGCTGGGGGTAGGTTTAGGGTAGTGCAGTGGTGTTTGGGTAGTGTAGGGAGTCGTGCTGGGGGAGAGTTTTAGGGTTTAGGGTAGTACAGTGGTGTTTGGGTAGTGTAGGGGGTCGTGCTGGTGTTAGTGTTTTAGGGTTTAGGGTAGTGCAGTGGTGTTTGGGTAGTGTAGGGGATACTGCTGGGGGTAGTGTTTTAGGGTTTAGGGTAGTGCAATGGTGTTTGGGTAGTGTAGGGGGTACTGCTGGGGGTAGTGTTTTAGGGTTTAGGGTAGTGCAGTGGTGTTTGGGTAGCGTAGGGGTACTGCTGGGGGTAGTGTTTTATGGTTTAGGGTAGTGCAGTGGTGTTTGGGTAGTGTAGGGGTTCGTGCTGGGGTAGTTTTTAGGGTTTAGGGTAGTGCAGTGGTGTTTGTGTAGTGTAGGAGGTCGTATTTTAGGGTTTAGGGTAGTGCAGTGGTCTTTGGGTAGTGTAGGGAGTCGTGCGGGGGTATTGTTTTAGAGTTTAGGGTAGTGCAGTGGTCTTTGGGTAGTGTAGGGGTTGTGCGGGGGTAGTGTTTTAGGGATTAGGGTAGTGCATTGGTATTTGGGTAGTGTAGGGGGTCATGCGGGGGGTAGTGTTTTAGGGTTTAGGGCAGTGCAGTGGTGTTTAGGTAGTGTAGGGGGTCGTGCTGGGGGAGTGTTTTAGGGTTTAGGGCAGTGCAGTGGTGTTCGGGTAGTGTAGGGGGTCGTGCTGGGGGAGTGTTTTAGGGTTTAGGGCAGTGCAGTCGTGTTCGGGTAGTGTAGGGGTCGTGCTGGGGGAGTATTTTAGGGTTTAGGGTAGTGCAGTGGTGTTCGGGTAGTGTAGGGGTCATGCTGGGGGTAGTGTTCTAGGGTTTAGGGCAGTGCAGTGGTGTTCGGGCAGTGTAGGGGTCTTGCTGGGGGTGGTGTTTCAGGATTTAGGGCAGTGCAGTGGTGTTCGGGCAGTGTAGGGGTCGTGCATGGGGTGGTGTTTCAGGGTTTAGGGCAGTGCAGTGGTGTTCGGGCAGTGTAGGGGTCGTGCAGGGGTGGTGTTTCAGGGTTTAGGGCAGTGGTGTTCGGGCAGTGTATGGGGTCATTCTGGGGGTGGTGTTTCAGGGTTTGGGGCAGTGCAGTGGTGTTCGAGCAGTAAAGGGGTCATGCTGGGGTGGTGTTTCAGGGTTTAGGGCAGTGCAGTGGTGTTCGGGCAGTGTAGGGGGCGGTGCAGGGGGTGGTGTTTCAGGGTTTAGGGCAGTGCAGTGGTGTTCGGGCAGTGTAGGGGTTGGTGCAGGGGGTGGTGTTTCAGGGTTTAGGGCAGTGCAGTGGTGTTCGGGCAGTGTAGGGGTCGTGCAGGGGGTGGTGTTTCAGGGTTTAGGGCAGTGCAGTTGTGTTCGGGCAGTGTAGGGGGTGGTGCTGGGGCTGGTGTTTCAGGGTTTAGGGCAGTGCAGTGGTGTTCGGGCAGTGTAGGGGGTAGTGCTGGGGCTGGTGTTTCAGGGTTTAGGGCAGTGCAGTGGTGTTCGGGCAGTGTAGGGGGTCGTGCTGGGGCTGGTGTTTCAGGGTTTAGGGCAGTGCAGTGGTGTTCGGGCAGTGTAGCGGGTCATGCTGGGGCTGGTGTTTCAGGGTTTAGGGCAGTGCAGTGGTGTTTGGGCAGTGTAAGGGGTCTTGCTGGGGCTGATGTTTCAGAGTCTAGGGCAATGCAGTGGTGTTCGGGCAGTGTAGGTGGTCTTGCTGGGGCTGGTGTTTCAGGGTTTAGGGCAGTGCAGTGGTGTTCGGGCAGTGTAGGGGGTCGTGCTGGGGGTGGTGTTTCAGGGTTTAGGGCAGTGCAGTGGTGTTCGGGCAGTGTAGGGGGTCGTGCTGGGGCTAGTGTTTCAGGGTTTAGGGCAGAGCAATGGTGCTCAGGCAGTGTAGGGGGTTGTGCTGGGGGTGATGTTTCAGGGTTTAGGGCAGTGCAGTGGTGTTCGTGCGTTATAGGGGTCGTGCTGGGGGTGGTGTTTCAGGGTTTAGGGCAGTGCAGTGGTGTTCGGGCAGTGTAGGGGGTTGTGCTGGGGGTGATGTTTCAGGGTTTAGGGCAGTGCAGTGGTGTTCTGGCAGTGTAGGGGGTCATGCTGGGGTTTCAGGGTTTAGGGCATACAGTGGTGTTCGGGCAGTGTAGGGGGTCGTGCAGGGGTGGTGTTTCAGGATTTAGGGCAGTGCAGTGGTGTTCGGGCAGTGTAGGGAGTCGTGCTGGGGCTGGTGTTTCAGGGTTTAGGGCAGTGGTGTTCGGGCAGTGTAGGGGGTCTTGCTGGGGTGGTGTTTCAGGGTTTAGGGCAGTGGTGTTCGGGCAGTGTAGGGGGCCTTGCTGGGGGTGATGTTTCAGGGTTTAGGGCAGTGCAGTGGTGTTCGGGCAGTGTAGGGGTCTTGCTGGGGTGGTGTTTCTGGGTTTAGGGCAGTGCAGTAGTGTTCGAGCAGTGTAGGGGGTTGTGCAGGGGGTGGTGTTTCAGGGTTTAGTGCAGTGGTGTTCGGTCAGTGTAGGGGGTCGCGCTGGGGGTGGTGTTTCAGGGTTTTGGGCAGTGCAGTGGTGTTCGGGCAGTGTAGGGGGTCGTGCACGGGGTGGTGTTTAAGAGTTTAGGGCAGTGCAGTGGTGTTCGGGCAGTGTAGGGTGTTGTGCTGGGGCTGGTGTTTCAGGGTTCAGGGCAGTGCAGTGGTGTTCAGGCAGTGTAGGGGGTCGTGCTGAGGCTGGTGTTTCACGGTTTAGGGCAGTGCAGTGGTGTTCAGGCAGTGTAGGGGGTCGTGCTGGGGCTGGTGTTTCAGGGTTTAGGGCAGTGCAGTGGTGTTCGGGCAGTGTAGGCGGTCGTGCTGGGGCTGGTGTTTCAGGGTTTAGGGCAGTGCAGTGGTGTTCGGGCAGTGTAGGGGTCATGCTGGGGCTGGTGTTTCAGGGTTTAGGGCAGTGCAGTGGTGCTCGGGCAGTGTAGGGGGTCGTGCTGGGGGTGATGTTTCAGGGTTTAGGGTAGTGCAGTGGTGTTCGGGCAGTGTAGGGGGTCGTGCAGGGGCTGGTGTTTCAAGGCTTAGGGCAGTGCAGTAGTGTTCGGGCATTGTAGGGGGTCGTGCTGGGGCTGGTGTTTCAGGGTTTTGGGCAGAGCAGTGGTGTTCGGGCAGTGTAGGGGGTCATGCTGGGGGTAGTGTTTCAGGGTTTAGGGCAGTGCAGTGGTGTTCGGGCAGTGTAGGGGGTCGTGCTGGGGGTGGTGTTTCAGGGTTTAGGTCAGTGGTGTTCGGGCAGTGTAGGGGGTCTTGCTGGGGGTGATGTTTCAGGGTTTAGGGCAGTGCAGTGGTGTTCGGGCAGTGTAGGGGTCTTGCTGGGGGTAGTGTTTCAGGGTTTAGGGCAGTGCAGTGGTGTTCGGGCAGTGTAGGGGTCATGCTGGGGGTGGTGTTTCAGGGTTTAGGGCAGTGCAGTGGTGTTCGGGCAGTGTAGGGGGTCGTGAAGGGGTGGTGTTTCAGGGTTTAGGGCAGTGCAGTGGTGTTTGGGCAGTGTAGGGGGTCGTGCTAGGGTGGTGTTTCAGGGTTTAGGGCAGTGCAGTGGTGTTTGGGCAGTGTAGGGGGTCATGCAGGGGCTGGTGTTTCAGGGTTTAGGGCAGTGCAGTGGTGTTCGGGCAGTGTAGGGGTCGTGCTGGGGGTAGTGTTTTAGGGTTTAAGGTAGTGCAGTGGTGCTTGTGTAGTGTATGGGGTCGTGCTGGGGGTAGTGTTTTAGGGTTTAGGGTAGTGCAGTGGTGTTTGTGTAGTGTAGGGGTCATGTTTTAGGGTAGTGCAGTGGTGTTTGGGTAGTGTAGGGGGTCGTGCTGGGGGTAGTGTTTTAGGATTTAGGTTAGTGCAGTGGTGTTTGGGTAGTGTAGGGGGTCGTGCTGGGGGTAGTGTTTTAGGGTTTAGGGCAGTGCAGTGGTGTTTGTGTAGTGTAGGGGTCGTGTTTTAGGGTTTAGGGTAGTGCAGTGGTGCTTGTGTAGTGTAGGAGGTCGTGCTGGGGGTAGTGTTTTAGGGTTTAGGGTAGTGCAGTGGTGTTTGTGTAGTGTAGGGGGTCATGTTTTAGGGTAGTGCAGTGGTGTTTGGGTAGTGTAGGTGGTCGTGCTGGTGGTAGTGTTTTAGGATTTAGGTTAGTGCAGTGGTGTTTGGGTAGTGTAGGGGGTCGTGCTGGGGGTAGTGTTTTAGGGTTTAGGATAGTGCAGTGGTGCTTGTGTAGTGTAGGGGGTCATGCTGGGGGTAGTGTTTTAGGGTTTAAGATAGTGCAGTGGTGTTTTTGTAGTGTAGGGGGTCATGTTTTAAGATGCAATGCTCCAATACCTGACCAGTCTGCACTACATAAAACTGCAAAAACTAAAAATAAAAAGTGTTTTGCACACTTTTGTCATTGGGCTATATGTGGGCTACATCTGGGTAATATTTGTGCTACATTTGGGCTCTTTTTCACTGGTGGCCATCTTGGAAGACTTCTTTGTTATGAAGTTTCCTAATTTCTTCATTTACTGAAGTCTCCTCAGTAGGAAATGCTTTCAGTTTTTTACTTTGATTCCATCAAGAAGGCATTCAGATGTCTCACATCTGCCATAAATTCAGAATGTTAGCACTTTAGTTGCTCATTAGATCACTGGAGTAAAGCTACTGCTCACCAGGGAGTTAACTGGTAGTCTGCTGCTGGTATTGAAAGTGATTGTTTCAGTCTGCATGTCAGAATTTTCTAATGAAATAGAAGAGGATTTGAGATCTCACTTAAAACATGCCCTAATTTTTCTTTCTGCAGCACTAACCATAATTTCTATTTCAAAAAGAACCCCTCATTTTGTTCCTTTTTAAATTAAATGTTTTAAGTGTTACTGGTTTATTCCAATCAAGATGGCTTCAGGTGTGCCATACTTTTGTCATAAGTAAGGCTGTTAGCGCTCTAGTTGTTCTTTAGAACACTCTGGGAAGCTGCAGTAGAACACAAAGGCATCAACTGGCAGGCTGCTCCTGTTGAAATATAACAGGAAGATATTTGAGATCACACTTGAAATATGTCCTAATTTTTCTTTCTACAGCACTAACCATAATTTCTATGACAAAATGAACCCCATCATTTTGTTCCTTTTTAAATTAAATGTTTTAAGTGTTACCAGTTTATTCCAATCAAGATGGCTTCAGGTGTGCCATACTTTTGTCATAAGTAAGGCTGTTAGCGCTCTAGTTGTTCTTTAGAACACTCTGGGAAGCTGCAGTAGAACACAAAGGCATCAACTGGCAGGCTGCTCCTGTTGAAATATAACAGGAAGATATTTGAGATCACACTTGAAATATGTCCTAATTTTTCTTTCTACAGGACTAACCATAATTTCTATGACAAAATGAACCCCATCATTTTGTTCCTTTTTAAATTAAATGTTTTAAGTGTTACCAGTTTATTCCAATCAAGATGGCTTCAGGTGTGCCATACTTTTGTCATAAGTAAGGCTGTTAGCACTCTAGTTGTTCTTTAGAACACTCTGGGAAGCTGCAGTAGAACACAAAGGAATCAACTGACAGTCTCTGCCCTTGTTGGATGTACATGTTTTACTGAGAATGTCAGACTTCATTCTCACATGAGTGAGAAAGATAATGTGAATTTACAGAAAATATGCTCTCATTTTAGCTTCTGGAGCACCTTCCAAACCTCCATGGGACAAGCATGAGAAAATAGTGTTCTCTCAAACATGATTCATGATATCCCAGCAGAAGGTTTTTCACATGGTAAAATCACCTTAGAATACACCACAATTCCTAAAATTAGTATGGTACCATCAACAAATAAATTCTAATGTAACTAAAGCCTGTTATCACCCTTTATAGTTCTCCTTTTGGTGACCCTCAAAATCTTCTATTCACTACAATGCATTTCAATGAGGTACTATCATTTATATTGGTCCCAAGATGGCTGCCAGCAATTCCAGGATGAAGTGCTGACAGCCAATCAGATCTCACGATGACATGTGTGGTTAGGCTCCGCCCAGATATATATGTGACTTTACTTTTGATTTTCTCAGGAACTACTGAACGGATTTACACCATTTAAGCAAAAGGCACGACACTGAACCAAGGGCTACCTCTTTGCCAAATTTGGTGTAATTCCGTTCAGCAGTTCGGGCTGTAGCTGCGACTAAAGGTTCCTATGGAAAAATGAATGGGGAAAACGCGTTTTGGGACCCCCTTTTTCTCGGCCCCCGCTTGACGTATCACCCCGAGACTTTCAGGATAGGAGCGGACCGGAGCGCCCCAACAAGTTGGAAACTTTCGCGAAGATTCGTCAACCGGCGCCAACGTTATTTCAAATAGAATGTCGCGGATTTCCTATGGATAATAGGTTTTAACTATAACTATCTACTGGCGACCGCTAGTAGATATATATATATATATATATATATATATATATATATATATATATATATATATATATATATATATATATATATATATATATATATATATATATATATATATATATATATATATATATATATTAATTATTAATTAGTGAAAAGTAAACATTTACATATAATTATTACATTTTAAAATATACTTACATATATCTTGTGTTTCTTTTCTTGTTGGATAATTTTTCGAAGTTTGTAGGTTATTCACTGGTTTATTTTTTTCTGTTGGTTAAAAAATAAAATGTTATTTTTATTGGAGTGTTTAGTTTGTTAGTTTTTTTAGTCAGTCCCAAATTTTATTTAGTTGTTTTTATAAAAAAAAAAAAACTTACTATTTTTAGTTGATGTAATTTATTTCTTTGCTGTTGTTTTTCTGTTGTAGCCTGTAGAAGGAAGTAACGTAAAAGTATTTCTTAGCTATGTTTTGCTTTTTTAATAATTTTTTTTAGGTTTAATCAATTAACTCTATTAGTTCGTTAAGATATATACTTACTTTGCTTTATATTTTTCGTTAATGTGGATTTTGTAGTTGTTTTGGAAGGAAACCGTTGTTTTGAATTTTCTAGTTTTAAAGCCTAAGAAATATACAGAAAAGCATATTATATTTTAAGTTACTCTGTTTATATGCTTTTTTTAAGCTAATTTTATTTATTCATTTAAAAGGTTTTGTCCATACCTTTAATGTGAGTTTTTCTGTTTAGGGCCTGATTATGATGCGGTTTGGAAATCTTCCCGACCGAATCGGTTTGGGAATGGTTTCCGACCGACTCGGATCGGGATAGTCTGACCAACCGATCACGATGCATCCGGATGCTCCCAGATACAATTTGGTTGGACTCCTATTGACTTCAATAGGAGCCTATGTTCCGACCAAATGCAGAGGCTCCCATTGAAGAAAGGGGTGGCTGGGGAAAATCGGGCACCCACTGGCGGGCACCCCCTCGTGTGGTTATTGCAAAGCTTGCCCACTGTCTCTGAATGGAAAGAGCATAGACATAGGGCTTGTAAGTCCCTGGGAACAAAGAAAACACACGACATGTAATACTGACAACGTCATTTACCTACTGAAGTGTCCGTGTAATAAGCAGTATGTAGGAATGACAACACGGAAGGTTAAAACACGGATACTGGAACACATGAGTACGATACGCTGCGGCAAAACTAACACTAAACGAACAGCACACTTTAAAGAACTTGGACACTCTCAGAACGACTTAAGGTGGACAGTCATTGATAGACCCCCCGAATACGACGGACATCTCTAATTATCTGTTCATCAGAGAACAACGGTGGGTGGACAGACTTAAAAGCAACCTGAGGGGTTTGAATGATGGGATTCCTTGGTTTCACCTTTACGGAATAACCAATAAATGAAGAGTGTGTGTGTGCAGTGGTATTGAGTTGGACTGGCTCTAGATGTAATTCAGCAATTGATTTTGCTATTTGATGGGATTATATGGATAAACCAACCAGTTGAGATTTTTATGGTACTTTGGTCCATACTTTACTATTAGTAAGTCCCCATTTATTCCGTAATGAATTTTGATCTGACTTGGGATAGTTAGTGTGCAATGGGCGCACGTGTAAGAAACAACAGACTGCAGTCATATACGCAAATCTGACTGTGGTTAGGCTTGGATATGACCTATATTTGATTTAACTGTGAAAAGCTCACCCCAACGCGGGTCATTTGTATACAATCTTTTGCGTTCTTAGTGAGCACAAGAAGATCGTATAAATACGATTTTCCAATATGGCCGCGAAAGGAAAACAGACAGAGATAGTAAAGTAAGGTTAGCCTTCTAGTGGTTTATCTGATGAAAGTGAACGTGCCGTACTACGACGTAGGGGCGTGGCTGATGGCACATCGCTAACGTGGCTCCTCAGGGATAGAATACTTAAGATAGACGGTAATGGTCTCCCTCTATCGTCGGAGGACGGTGGCAGGCGTATTAGCCAACGGAGGCTCTTAGATGTAGTAAGTACGGCTCTGGGTGCGACGGGGTAATGTGAACGAATGGATAATTAGAGCGGTCCATGGTGTTACTTAATTAGTGGCTGTTGAAGAGTGGATGTTACGGCTCGAGAGGGGGCTGGCATGCAAGCGAGATGAATCGGGGTGGTCTTTTGTACATGCAAAGGAAGAGACTATTATGAATTTGGGCAAGCATTCTTTTGGGTATCAGGAGAGACCGGACATTGTTTTCCGATCTCGGTAGATACACCTTGATATATAGACACGGATGCATGGTATACTTGGTGTATATTTTTTGTAAGATCAACCGTGTTTGGGATGATATATCAGTGATTGTGGTGAAAAAACCATTGTATTGCTTTACCGATATTTGTTACTTGTGTTTAGGTTGCACAGGGTGTAACTTAAAGACCCCGTTCCTGCCACCAGTTCCGGGTTTGGAGAATTACTCTAATAACTTGTGTGAGTAACCCCATGATGCCACTTCTATCCCCAGAGTTGCTTCTATTAGTGGCTAACAATGTCTCCTGTGGATGATATATGGAGGGGTAACTGAGTGTTTTTTCGCTTAGTCTATGGTCTGATCTTTGATATTGGTCCTGGACAAGTGACCATAACAATAGTGAGATGTGTCCCGCTTGAAATAATGATAGTGCAGGGGTGAGTGATCAGAGGCTGTACAGACAAAAAACCCCTTGAGTTACAAAGGATGATTAATTTAAGAAGTATTAATTGAATAGTTCCAAGCCATGAGAGGTCGAGTGCAAGGGGATATAAGAGAATATTGATGATGGTGATGTAGCCATCAGAAACATATTTTCTCTTTTTGTTTATTTCACAGAAAGGATTTCTTTCTCCGATTGGCGAAGAGTGACCCAGTGGAATATATCCATTTGGGAGTTAAGGTAAAAGACACCCGATTTTGGGTGAGGACCAGATAGATTAGGGATCTTTACCCTGATGAATGCCGACGTGACCCATAGAGGCACATCATAATGGCAGAAACATGTTGGTTTATGCAGTAGGGGTATAGGGGTTGTTACCTCCCTTTATTTCCCCTCCATGTTATTTTTTAATCCTACCAAGGGAACACGGTAATAATTAAAATAAATTGTGGTGTTCCCCTATGTAGTTTTAATCTACACTTTCCTGCACATTAGATCCCTTCTTGAGGGAATATTCCTTCCTCCAATTTGTTTTTCTTTAGTCTGTCTTTTTGCTTTTCTGCCCTTTCCACACTCTTCATCATTTTCTCAAAAAATAATGCGCTCCGTCCAGTGCGTTGGTCTGCGCCTGGATGTATGATGCAGCCCAATGATGAAGCATGACACTGAAAAGTGTGTGAGGGCAGTATTAAGAAATTAAATAATTTCCCCTGTATGACCCTCTTGGTCTATGTTTTTTAGATGTTAGTGCTTCTCTGTTTAGTGAGTATGAACCCACTGGTGCATGCCACACTGCATGGCTGGTAAGGGGGACACACAGGTGCCCCCAGGGGCCCAATTGGGAAGGCTCTGGGTGCAGGGGGGCCCCCAAAGTCTGATTCCGACTGCCGATTTGAGTCAGACGGCACGATTCGGAAAGGCTGTCCGAATCCAGCATCGTAATCGGTCGTTCAGAAACGTGGCCCATAGAGACGTACGGTTCCGCTCTGTACAGCTCGGTCATTCCGAATGCCGTCAGGTTCGGATTGGGATATTCCTAATGCCTAACTCGCATCGTAACCTTTCGGTTGGAAAGACACGTTCCCGATCCGATTCGGACGGAGCAAATGCCATTAGGAGGCCTTCCAAACCGCATCGGAATCGGCCCCTTAGTTGTATGTGTAGATCTTTTTAGTTCTGTTTCTGTCTCTCAAAGTTTCGTCCTTTCTGCAGTGTTTGTCCATTTCCATGTAAATTTTGTGTTTATTAATTGAGTAATTTTATAGTGTTTATTTAATTAGTTAGAGTTTTCTATGGTTTGTGTTGGTGTAGTTTAAATTCATTGGTTGAACTAGTTTTTTTTTTTAAATGTTGGCATTTATAATTTAATTTGTCTAATTTTAATTATGTTTATTTAATGTTCATGTTTATTTTGTTTAGTAATTTAATTAAAATGTATGCGTTAATGAATGATATTTTTTTAAATATGTTATATATATATGTCTGTTTATTTTTGATAGTGGTGATATTTGTTTTATGTTGTAGTGTTTTTGTATTTATTTGAAATTGATTTTTTAAGTATATTTTTTTGTGTTTTAGTTTTAGTAATATTGTATTTTTTTATTGTTTGTTTAAATGTTTGAAATATGTTATTTGTTTATAGTATTGAAAAGATTTTTTTTAAGTTTAAATGTTATTTTTTTTGTATCGTTAATATGTATTTTATCGATGTTTGTGTTGTCAATATTTTTGTTGTATTATATGTTATATTTTTTTTCAATCACATAAACTAAATTATGTCTTTTTGGTTGTGGATTTGATAATATGTAGCTCACAATTAATTGTAGAGCAAGCAGTTCAAAACTGTCCGGTAACTAACTGTCCTGTTTTCGGTGTTTGCTTTTTGGGGATTTCAGTGGTATTTTTCAATGATTTCCTAACCTTTTGAAATAAGTGCTTTTCTGTGTTCATTCAGGTAGATAACTCCCAAAATAGACAATAATTGTGCCTTTCCACTGTTTACAAGCATCTTGTTTTTCGCAGTGATTGTTATAAAGCATATATTTAATTTAAAGGAGAAGTAATGCAGGGTATGTAGTGTCTTCTCGTTGTCATTGTGTCCAAATAACATGTTAAACAGTTTTTAAGAATGGAAAGTCTGTGTAATGCACCTTCACTCCTATTCACATCTCAATACCCTCTCTCACATTCCATTCACCTACCCCTTACAAAATATGACTACATTTTAGGGGTAGTCAACCCTGTCAACAGCATAGTATCCTGGGAAAACTTTAAAATGTTGAATCACACCATATTAATTTATAGCCCTTCATTGTAAGGCACCAGAAACCTGATGCTTTAAGCATGCTCACCACTGCTTTTTATGCTCTTCTTGCCTTCCTACTTTAATGTGGTGCTGCTGTTGTATGGGCATTCCTAGATGTCAAGTGTCCCCATGGCAAATGTCTCACTTCAGGTCAATCCACACCTTTTAGAAGACATCACATGGTATTCTGGGATTTGTAATGTTGCTGTTAACATTGTAACTATGTCTCGAAAAACCCCAGCAGTAAAGTGCAGTTGGTTAAAAAGCCAGGATTAGCTGAAGGGATCACACATAAGAATGGGACACATTGAAGCTATAAATTCTGTTTCTATGTATTGGCATGTATTGTTATTACACTTTCCATTGAATTTCTTAAAGCCTGGGGTGTTTGGTAGTTGACCTGCTATGAATACAGACTTGTTAGAAAAGACTGTTGATGTAGCAAATGTTTTTACTCTTTCAGTGTATGTGGGTAAATGTGATACTTATTAGACAAGATTCTTATGAGCCACTCATTTCACCAATCAATGAAAGAATTAAACACCGCCAAAAGCTCAATATGATTCTATATTACCAGGTCCTTTTCAGTAAATAAAATAATAAAAGCAGACCTAAAACATACTTCTAAACTCTGCACCTTAAATCCAAACACTCAAAATTGAAGGAAACAAAAGAAATAAGAAACAATATTTAAGTGACATCCCTAAACAACAAAATGCAAGCAGAATAATCCAGTACTTCTTGCTGCTACCTTGTATAGCAAAGTTATTCTGTGTTGGCCCCTTCAGCAAAAAATAGAAATGACTCATTCGCTCTTACTTTCCTTTCTTTGAAAGGCATGTTAGCTTGTGCTTTTGCAGGTGTTTCTCAGCATTTTATGTTTACACTGATGATGGGTGTCTCCTTTTCAGTGGGGTTTTATCAGTCTGTTAGACCTGTCAATCTTAGGGTGGTCTCCCGCCCCCCCAACGTTTTGTTTGCTTACTTCCTCGTTTTGCTGATTCCTTTTTGGTTGGCTTTAGAACTCTGAGCATTTTACCACAGCTGACCAGTGCTAAAGTTCATGTGCTTCTCCCCCTCAACATGGTTACATTGGTTTATCTACAATTAGGATATTTAATTTATCTGTAAGTCCCTATTAGAGTGCACGACCTGTGCACATGGCCTGTTAATTAAATGCTATTAGTGGGCCTGCAGCACTGATTGTGCCACCCACAGAAGTAGTCCTTTAAACATGTCTCAAGCCTGCCACTGCAGAACATGTATGTTCAGTTTTACTGCCATGTTGAGTTGGCATTTAAAACCCCATGCCAAGCCTTAAACTCCCATTTATTACACATATCACCCCTAAGGTTGGCCTAGGTAGCCCATAGGGCAGGGTGCTGTGTAAGAAAAAGTTAGGACATGTATTTTTTTGTTTTGCATGTCCTGGTAGTGAAAAACAACTACATTCATTTTTCACTACTGTGAGGCCTACTCCTCTCATAAGTTAACATTGGGGATTCCTTATTGCACTTTTAACCCGATTGAGAAGGATTAGCTCTGCCATGTTCTATATCATTGGAATAGTAGTGATAAATCCTCTTTGCTGGTAAAGTTGGATTTAACATTACTATTTTAGAAATGCCACTTTTAGAAAGTTGGCATTTCTCTGATCTTAAAGCTCTGTGTGCCTGCAGCCTGTCTCGAAAACATGTCTGGGTGGATGACAGCTTGAAAATTTGCATTCCCTGCAGGCAACAACACACAAAGGAAGGTTATGTGTGTCTGAGTGCCCATCTGCATCCTGATGGCTCATCCTGGGCTGGATGGGAGGGAGGACTTGACACTTACACCTGAAAAGGAAGTGTCCTGTCCCCACACAAAAGGCTAGATTTCCCCCTGTAGTGAGTTGGGAGCCAGGGCTAGGAAGAACGAACCTCTGTGCACTTCATAGAATCTTCTTTGAAGTGACCCCTACTTCAAAGGTACGACTGGGTAAGTACTGGGTCTCTGACCCCACCAGATCACACACTTCTGGACCGCTAAAGAAACTCTGTCAGGAAGAAGGAAAGCTGTGCTGCTACAAGGACTGTCACTCTGCTGGACTGCTGCTCTGGAAAAACGGCTTTTCTGCTGTGCTGCCCTGCTGCCTGCTTCCCTCTGACCCCGCTGAGGAAGAATTGAACTCTGCTTGAACCCAGAATGATCTCCAATGACTTGTGGGCTTGCCTCCTACTTGAAAGACTCAGGGATATCAGTTTCACCACCTGCTCCTGTGCCTGGTCCATTGGAAGTGGACCAAGGTGCTTGGTCCAGTCAAACTGATGCATCTCCTAACTGCTGGTAGCAGAAGCAGAGTATCCTCACTGTTGTGGGAGCAGAATCGGTGCATCACACTTGGAACCAGTGCATCGCCGTAAAGTACCAACGCATTGGAAGCAATGCATCACCACCACTGAGTGGAAAGATCGACGCATCCCCTCGACTGTGTGGAGAAACCCAGTAGATCATCTGCGAAATTAATGGCACTTGGCTCGGTGCATCGTCTCCAAAACCGGCACATCACCACCACTGCGTGAAGAAAATCGACGCATCACCTTGACTTTAGGTTTGACACTGCGCATCACCTGGCTGCACACCGCATCTCGCTGTTGCGACCAGGATTGTGGTACTTTGTTCTGCGGGCCTTGTGTGGCTCCTGTATCCAACCTGCGCACCATCGCGGTCGGCCTCAACTCTTGACTTTGCCCCAGTCAGTGCGACCAGATATCCCCCATAGGCACTTATTGCTTCTAAGCGCTATTTTTACATTTAATCTTTAAAAATTAATATCTCGACTGATTGGAGTTTTGTCATTTTGGTCTTGTTTTATTTAGCAAAATAACATCTATTTTTCTAAACTAGTGTGGAGTCTTTTTGTGGTGTTTTCACTGTGTTACTGTTTGAAGTGTTGCTAAAATTCTTTACACATTGCCTCTTAAGTTAAGCCTGCCTGCTGTGTGCCAAGCTACCAGAGGGTGAGCACAGGTTAATTTATTGTGTGTATCTGACTTACCTTGAGTAGGATTGTGGTTCCTGCTTGGGCAGGGTGCATACCTCTGCCAACTAGATATCAAATGTCTAGCACAGTAATTAGAGGTTTAAACCTAAGACAGGCTATCTGCCTCCTAGTAATGTTGATGTTTTCGGTTGCAAGGTCACACAAGTTGACTATGTCGCGTTTCACCTCAGTGTGCATTTACTCTTTGTTGTATAATGTGAGTATATATCCTGTTCAGCGTATGTGTCAATTTAATAGTTTTCTGGTGCTCCTCCAAGTTAACCCACAAATTCAAATGTCACAGCAGTAAGAAACTCCTACCCATTCCTTGACGCAAATGTGAAGGTCAAAACAGGTGTCCAAATTTTGAAGCGTGTTTACACTTACACAGATGACATAATATCACTTTCGTCATGTATTTGATCATTAGAAACATATCATTCTTCAGAACTTACATGCTGATGACACACTATTTTATCTGTTGGTTACAGGCAAAGTAGATCGATATTTAGACAAATGTATGAGCTGAAAATCCAGTTATTAAGCTTTCCCATCTTTAATTGGTCATGGATTGTATTTGTATTCTGTAAACCATGATAATCTGCATCAACTAGCCCAAGACTCTGAAATCAGATGTAACCCCGAAAGTGCTATATTTTATCCACAAAGGTAACTATAACAAAGTTGTCAAATGCAGACTACTAAATACTAGCTCACACATCCAAGCCTGTTCCATTTACTTTACCACAATGATCATACAGAGGAGGTAAACATTTATCACAGTACAACCTTCTGACATTTCGAAGAGGCGTCAAAGTCACCAGCTCTAGGCCCTTCATTAATACAAAGTTAACTGTTTTAATAGAATGTATATTTAGCTAGCAGTAGGCTAGGTATTAGTTTTTCTAACGTAACATAACAAAAGACGTTTATCAGTGACTAGTGACATTCAAAAAAGAAAATGAGCTTGTAGACACTGTCACAGATGCCTGTCTCTTTCGAAAATTCTAGCAGATCTAAAAAAAAGATAATTTGCTTTAGTTTGCATCAGTTAACATATGTATCTCAGCCAACTGGTACGGTAAAAAGTGTATCACATGTTTACAATACTTTTTATGATGTTGTTGATCCCATTTGGAGGAAATGTTCTCTCGCTCGGACCACATGCACAGCTCATATGGTTGCCTGGTGTGTAAAGAGACAGATAATGCAGCTCTGTACTACCAGTAGACTTTATGTCAGGTCTGTGTTAAAAAAGATATCGTAAAGCCTTTGCAAATTTGGGCCTATTTCTAAAAGTCTGTCTCTTTGTAAAAGGAAAGCTGTGATAGAGTGATCGCAAGGCAAGAGCATACATAACTCACCAAGCAATGTCACCTTTTATGGCTTTGTAATACAATATCTTGTGCGTGTGGGGGTCGATTGAAACACCTACATTCAAGACCTTAAAATAATGACAGCATTGCCTGAATATCTTTGAAAGTTCAGTATCAAGTGACTGGATTTATAAAAGTTTATGATGACTGTTATTATAGTTAACCACTTATCGCATCTACCATAAATATGCTGACATTATAGAAAGCGTTTGTAAAGTCCTAAGTAAGTCCATACAGTGGAAAAAGTGCCGGTGGATATAGTTTCCGCAAAAAAACAACTTAGTAATCGCTGAACTTCATTTTTTAAATAGTAACAATTATGTAATTTGTGGCAGTTGCATTAGATTGGCATTCTCATAGTTAGTGACTCATATGCTCTGAGTATGTATTTGGTATGCGGCAATGACATTGTTATAATAAAGTAATAGCTAATGGAAGTTCAGTAAGGACGGTATTATCAAGAACACGTGCTAAACTGGAAAACCCAATTAGCCTTACTTGTCTGCTCCTTGTAAAATGTAGTAAATGTATATATTTAATACGCATTGTAACTGAAGATTTACAAAGCAAAACAAACTGAATGATGCGAATATCAAGCAAGGTGAGCTCATTTTGCCAGGGTGTGTATTAGGTTGATGGTTGATGGGCGTTACCACAGGTGACAGGGTTAACGTTCTTTTGCACTGGGCTCAGGGCTGCTCTCAAGGATTGGCCCATAAACGCCTCTACTAAAGAACAGGGCGCCGAATTTATTGTAAGCTAGGTGCTTCTGTACAGCCCATAAACCATATTCTCTAATTAAGCGAGGAAAGATAAAAGAGATTCTAATATATTTTTGCAGTAAATTACTAACTGTTTTTAGTTTGTTTAATTTTGCAGTATATATTCCATTGTTATTCTTTATGATGACAGTCATGCTATTTTATTCATATAAAGCAGCAAAACGCTAAAGATTTAAGAGATTTCTGCGATGAGTGGTGGTATGACCATGTATTATAGGAAAACAAAACCCATGAACATATGTTGAAATGATATTGCAAGTCATCTTATGGTTCCATGACTTTACAAAGGAACTTGGCCTTCAGCCTCGGTCCTCTATATGGTCAAGGACCTCCTCAGTCACTTGCTGTATATTTATGATTTAAGGCAAGGGACATTTTATTCCATATAAGGCATTTAAAAAATATATGATAATATATTTTATTCATTTGAACACAAACATGTTTTAATAGTTGTGAAAAGAGAAGTTATTTTAGGTTTTTTTGTATTTAAATATAGATGTACCACGTGTAGATACATGTTTCAATTATGTACAAAACATCTCACTATTTACCGATAAGGAGAATGGCCCTTAGTTATCACAGAACACACACACACATTGGTTGAAACCACAATCAGTAAGATAGCTCAGGAGCATATTGTTCCACCAGGAGATTAGAATGGAAGGCATACTGTTAGACCTGGTACCATTGGCGTGGGTCTCCCTTCCATTTTTTCGCTATGCCTCCTCTGTTGTTGACATGTTTTTCCTGGTTTAGATGCTTTGGGCACTTTGCCACTGCTAATCAATGCCAAAGTGCAAGTGCTCCCTATGATAAAATGATGTATGGATTAGTGACTCCATGATTGGCTTTTTTGATTTACTGTCAGACCCTAAGTACAGTGTACCGCGTGTGCCCAGGGCCTGTAAATCAAATGCTGCTGGTGGGCTTGCAGCACTGGTTGTGCCACCCACCGGAGCAGCTTGGAAAGCGTGTCTCAGGCCTGCCATTGCAGAGCCTGTGTGCAGTCTAGTACTGCCATGTGGACTTGGTAAGTGCACCCACTTACCAGTCTCCAAACCTTCCCTTTTCTGCATGTTAGTCACCCCTAAGGTAGGCCTGCGGCAGGGTGCATTGTATGTAAGAGGGAGGACATGCCCTGGTGTGTGTGGCATGTCCTGATAGTAAATTACAGCCAATTTCGTTTTTCACTATTGCAAGGCTACCTGTCCCCATAGGCCGGAATGGGTAGTTTGATTATAACATCTAATAATCCCTGACCCAGGGAACATGGTAGAAAAACGAATTTAGTATGCCTGAACTCAGAATGATAAAATACATCTTTTAGTGAAGTTGGTTTTAACATTCTGTGTTTGAAAATACCACTTTTAGAAAGTAGGTATTTTCTTGCCTAACCATCCAGTCTGCCTCTGCTAGCTTGTGTATTGTTTGTCTGGGTTTGTGAGTGACAGGGGCTGGGGGACTCCAGGAGACAGGGTGAGTCAGCACTAGGCTGAATAGACCTATCTGCATGAGGAGTGGTGGGAGGAGGAGAACCTGGGCCTGAATAGGGCTGTGCCTGCCTTCCACAATGCTGGCTCCACCTCCTATGGTGTGTCTGATGACCCTGGCCCACACTGACAAAGGAAGAAGTTGTGCACTGGCAGAATGCACCCAGAACTGGTTTGGACTACGTACAGGACCCTCTGCCTTCAGAGGAGAAAGGATTTGCTAGTATAAATATTGGGGCCCAGACCCCAAGACTTTAGATCACTTCTGGGAATCAAGACGAACCTTTGCTGATGAGAAGAACCAGGAAGCTGAAGAAGGAGACTACCCGTATGCTGCATGTTGTTGGGGTTGGCCTGCAGTGGTTACTTTATTGCCAAAGAAAGGAGAAAAGGACTGAGTGTGCTTTCATCAAATTGAAGAAGATCTCCAAGAGCTTGAACATTGAGCTTGCCTCCTGCCTGAAGTCTCAGGGATACAAGACTTCACCCCCAGTTCCCCTCCTGAATTCCCTTGCTGGGAATTGAAGTGCCTACTGCCGTTGGGCCTTCTGAGAGACTGCGTGTCGCTGGGAGCTGGAAACGCGACGCAACGAAGAGGAAGCGTGTCACCGCCGCAGCAGCTGTCGTCGCATTGCAGAGTAAGCGTGCTGCCGCTGTTGCAACACCGAAGCGCCCCGCATCACCGGAGAAGCGTGCCGCCGCAGCAGTTGTCATCGCATCGCGGAGTAAGCGTGCCGCCGCTGCCGCTTTCGCCATAGCATCACCGAAGCACCTCGCATCCCCGGAGAAGCATGCCGCCGCCACAGAGGACGCCGGCGCATCACCGGAGAAGCGTGTCGCAGGGCCTGTCATGGCTCAGAAGATCGGCGAGTCGAAGCACGGCCGTCGGGCTTGCACGCATCCCGTCAACGTTGTCGCACCGTAAGCAAGAGGCCATTTTCTCGCATCGCACCGGATCATCATCGCATCGGAACCGGGCCGCAGTAAGAAACCGAAGCATCCTCCTTTCTGCGTGTAAGGAATCGAAGCATCACCTTCCCTGCAACCCTTTTGTTTGTTTTGCGTTACGCATCCAAAGGTACATTGAGAGTAAAGTGTTGCATTTATCATCTTTATTGAACTGAGCTATTTTCTACCATTTGACATGTAGTGTTGTCACTGGGTTACTGTATGTGTTCACAAATGCTCTACACACTGCCTCTGAGATAAGCCTGCCTGCTCATGCCAAGCTACCAAGGGGGTGAGCAGGGGTTATTTTAGTAGTAAATCCCCCTTACCCTGACTAGAAGCAAGGGTCCCTATTTGGACAAAGGTACCTACCTCTGCCAACTAGAGACCCCCAGTTCTAACATTGGGGGTCAGCGGTGAGGATTCTGGACCTGCATTTGTGACTCATATACAGTAATTGGTGTACACTACTAGTGAGTGCAGACCAAACGCAACCACATACATTTCTGGTAGATTGTTTTTCCTGGGATTTCTATTTTTTGCCAAGAACTGCCAAGTTTAGTCACCATGAGCAAAACAGCATCCATCGCATCTGTGGATTTAGATTTGGAAGAAGAAAATCTGGAAAGTTACAATGTGAAACTGCTAAAGTACTTCTGCAGGAAATTGAAAGTTGCTACTACAGGTCTTACCAAGAAGGATGAGTACCAAAAGGCACTGAGGGCATGGGTGGAAGCAAGAAGTACCCCTGAGCATGTGGAAGAGCATGAGGATGGGGCTGAGGATACAGAAGGGCAGCTAGATGGGCCATTGGGTCCAGGGGGAGGAAAGCACCTTCCCCAGCAGGCAGCAGTGTTTCTTCCAAGGGCCTGTCCCCAGGAGAGCCGGAGGACAGGGGGAGAAGTAGGATGCATGAAATGGAGCTGACCAAGCTTAAGATGGGTGGGCAGTTAGAACTGGAAATTAAGAAATTGGCCCTAGAGGAAAAGAGGATGCAAATGGAGCATGAGAGAAGTTTGAGGGAGTTGGAGTTGAAAGCTAGGAGCTTAGAGATTACTCCCTCTGGTGGCAGCACACCGTCCATGCCTGTTGAAGCCAGGGTGTATATACCTTGAGATGTGGTGAAAGAGTTTTATAAGAATGATGATATTGGTCAGTGGTTCAAGGGCTATGTCCTCCCACCGGGTCCCTGAGAAGGATTGGGGAGCGGGGTTGTGGGGACAGTTCCTTAGTGAGGGGAGGGATACCTTGTTAGACTTGCCCTCTGAGGTCCACAATTCTTATAGCCATATGAAGGAAGCATTGATGTCTAGGTATGGGTTGACTCCTGAACTGTATAGGCAGAATTTTAGAAATTGCAAAAAGTTGGGGTCAAGTACTTGGGTGGAATATGTGACTTTCTTTTGCAGAGCATTGGATGGTTGGGTGAAGGGTAGCAAAGTGAATGATTTTGATGCGATCTTTGATTTGATTGCATGGGAGCACTTGTCAGGAAATTGTTTTCCAGAGCTATGCCAGCACCTTATTGATAGTAGGCTGACTAACCCTAGGAAGCTTGCTGAGGAGGCGGACCGCTGGGTGAGCACCCGGGTCCACAAGGGTCATGTGGGAGACTACGCCAAAGGTGGGCAGGGTCCCCAGCAGAGGAATGGGGGGGGCAAGGGTAAACAGAAGGAGTTCCAGAAAGGGCCCCAAAGTAATCCCCAAGGGAACCAAGGGAAAGGTTCCCAGCCTCCCCCTGAGAAGAAGCCAGGGGCCCAGACAGATAAGCCTGTTCACAGGGGGCCCAGGAACTGCTTCAAGTGTGGTCAAGTGGGCCACTGCTCCTATGATTCCAAATGTCCCTTGTATGGGAAAACAGCACCCACTGGTGCACCACCCCGGCAGGTGGCTAGTGTAGCCCTTGGGAAGGAGATGGGTGCCCAAGGTGGGTGGGGTCCCGTAGCGATGTCCTTGGTCTCTTTAGGAGACAGTGAGATGGTCCCCAGTACCCAACTGCCTGATAACACTAAAAAATACAGGCAGTGGGTGACCATCAATGGCCAAAGGGTGGAGGCTCTGAGAGACACCGGAGCCAGTGTGACAGCTGTCAGTTGTCGGCTGGTGTCTGAAGAGCAGGTGATCCCCAATGCATTCTGCCCGGTAGTTGCCGCGGACAACTCAGAGAGCCACTGCAGAGTGGCTCAGGTTCCCTTTGAGTGGGGGGGTCTCAGGTACCTTTCAAGTAGCTGTGAGGCCAGCCATGCCTGTAGACTGTCTGTTGGGCAACGATTTAGAAAGTTCACCTTGGGCAGAGGTGGAGAGAAGGTCTCATCTAGAGATGTTGGGTCTGCCTGAGTGGGCGTGCGCGACCACTTGGTCTATGGCAGCCAGTAGAGGTGTTCAAGAGGACCTGGAGCCTGAGAGAGTGGCCCAGGTGCCTGCCTTGGAGAGAAGAGGCAGGGGGCACGGGAAACCAGCCCCCTGTAGTTCCCACGGTCCAGGAGGAAGCAAAACCTGAGGGGAATGCTCTGGAACCTACAGTGGAGCAAGTGGCCGAACTGGGGGACCTGCCTGAGCTGACCCATTGGCAGCAAGAAGGAGGACCATCCAGGGAGGAGTTCTGCGAGGAGCAGAACAAGTGCCCTTCTCTTGTGGGTTTGCGGAAACAGGCCACAAACCAGGCAGCAGGTGATCAGTCTGGATCACATTGGATCTACTGTGAAAATGGTCTCCTGTATAGCGAGCCTAAGGTTGCTGAGCCTGGGTCAGCCCATGTGCTGGTGGTACCCCAGCGCTTCAGAGCCTTCCTACTGGGTTTGGCTCATGATGTGCCTTTAGCAGGACATCTGGGGCAGGGCAAGACCTTTGAAAGGCTTGTCACCCACCTTTATTGGCCCCAGATGCGCAAGAGTTCAGACACTCATTGCAGGACATGTCAGACTTGCCAGGCAAGTGGAAAAAGTGGGAGGAAGCACAAGGCTCCCCTCCAGCCTTTCCCTGTGGTCAGCAACCCCTTTGAACGGGTGGGTATTGACATTGTGGGGCCACTGGACCCTAAGACAGCCATGGGCAACAGGTTCATCCTGGTCTTGGTGGACCATGCCACCCGGTACCCGGAAGCCATCCCTCTTCGGACAGTGACGCCCCCGTGGTGGGACGTGCACTGATGGGGATTTTCTCCCGCGTGGGGTTCCCCAAGGAGGTGGTGTCTGACCGTGGTACAAACTTCATTTCCAAGTATATGAAGTCCCTGTGGCAGGAGTGCGGTGTAACGTACAAGTTCACCACTCGTTACCACCCCCAAGGTAATGGACTGGTTGAGAGATTCAACCGGACCCTGAAAGGCATGACTATGGGTCTTGGAAGAACCCATGAGGCGTAAGTGGGATGTCCTCTTGCCATGCCTTTTGTTTGCTTACCGTGAGGTGCCACAGAAGTCCTTAGGGTTCAGTCCCTTTGAACTGCTCTATGGTCCTCTGAGTCTGGTGAAAGAAGGCTGGGAGAAAGCTCCCAGTAAACCTGCCCAGGATGTATTTAGCTACATGCTGGCCTTTAGAAACCAGACTAGGTGATTCAGACAACTCGCTGAGGCGAACCTGGAAGCCAGCAAGGAGGAGATGAAACGGTGGTATGATCAGAATGCCACTCTGATCGAGTTTCAGCCTGGGCAGAAAGTGTGGGTCATGGCCCCCGTGGAGCCTTGCACGCTCCAGGATAAGTGGACCAAACCATTTCAGGTGGTGGAGCGCAAGAGTGAAGTCACCTACCTGGTGGACTTGCGATCTCCCAGGAACCCTTTGCGGGTCCTAAATGTCAACCGCCTAAAGCCCCATTTTGAGAGGTCCGAAGTGGGCATGCTCCTAGCAACAGATGATGGAGTGGAAGAGGAGACAGAACCTCTTCCTGACCTCCTGTCTGCAACAGAGCAAGATGGGTCAGTGGAGGGTGTGAACCTCTCTAACTCACTGACACCTGAGCAGCGGGAAGACTGTCGCCAACTGTTGGGACAGTTTCCTGACCTGTTTTCCCTGACTCCTAGTGTCACTGATTGGTGCGTCCATGATGTGGACACTGGGGATAGTCCTCCTGTCAAGCACAAGGCTTACAGAGTGACTGACAGGGTGAGAGCTTGCATCAAGGAGGAGGTCTCCAAGATGTTTGCATTGGGGGTGATTGAGTCCTCTCACAGTCCTTGGGCCAGCCCAGTGGTCTTGGTCCCAAAGGCTGCCGCGCCTGGTGCCACGCCCGAACTCCGGCTCTGTGTGGACTACCGAAGACTCAATTCAGTCACCAGGACTGACGCGCACCCCATCCCCAGAGCTGATGAGCTCATTGATCGGTTAGGGGCTGCCCGGTACCTCAGCACGTTTGACTAAACATCTGGGTGCTGGCAGATCGCCTTGACTGATGGGGCCAAAGAGAGGTCAGCATTCTCCACACCAGATGGGCACTACCAATTCCGGGTTATGCCCTTTGGGATGAAGAATGTCCCTGCCACCTTTCAGAGGTTGGTCAACCAGGTGTTGGTTGGACTGGAAGATTTCAGTGCCGCCTACCTGGATGGCATCGCAGTGTTCAGCGCCAGTGGGAAGAACATCTGCGCCACCTCTGGGAAGTGTTGATGGCGCTGCGGAGGGCAGGCCTCACGATCAAGGCAAGTAAGTGCCAGATCGGGCAGGGTTCCGTGGTGTACTTGGGACACCAGGTTGGGAGCGGCCAGGTGGCGCCCCTACAGCCCAAGATTGATACCATTCTGGCTTGGGAACCCCCCAAGACCCAGACAGAGGTGAGAGCCTTTCTAGGACTCACCGAGTATTACAGGAGATTTGTCAAGGGGTATGGCAGCATCATTGCACCCTTGACAGAGCTGACTTCCAGGAAGCAGCCCAAGAGAGTGATTTGGACTGACACCTGTCAGAGAGCTTTTGATGCCTTGAAGACTGCAATGTGCACGGCCCCCGTGCTTCAGGCGCCCAACTTCTCAAAAGAATTTGTTGTTCAAACAGACGCTTCAGAGCATGGTGTAGGGGCTGTTCTGGCACAGTTAAATGAGGAGGGCCTAGACCAACCTGTAGCTTTCATCAGTAGGAGGTTACTTCCACGGGAACAGAGGTGGAGTGCTATTGAGCGTGAGGCATTTGCTGTGGTCTGGGCACTGAAGAAGTTGAGACCATACCTGTTTGGGACTCACTTCCGGGTTCAGAAAGACCACAGGCCCCTCAGATGTTTGATGCAGATGAGGGGTGAGAATCCAAAGATGTTGAGGTGGTCCATTTCCCTACAGGGGATGGACTTTACGGTGGAACACCGCCCTGGTACAGAACACGCCAATGCTGATGGTCTGTCCAGATTTTTCCACCTTAGTGATGAGAACTCCCAGGAGGGAGGGTACTTCTCCCTACATTTCAGCTGGAGGGGACACGTGTTAGACCTGGTACCATTGGCATGGGTCTCCCTTCCATTTTTTCGCTATGCCTCCTCTGTTGTTGACATGTTTTTGCTGGTTTAGATGCTTTGGGCACTTTGCCACTGCTAATCAGTGCCAAAGTGCAAGTGCTCCCTATGATAAAATGATGTATGGATTAGTGACTCCATGATTGGCTTATTTGATTTACTGTCAGACCCTAGGACAGTGCACAGCGTGTGCCCAGGGCCTGTAAATCAAATGCTGCTGGTTGGCTTGCAGCACTGGTTGTGCCACCCACCGGAGCAGCTTGGAAAGCGTGTCTCAGGCCTGCCATTGCAGAGCCTGTGTGCAGTCTAGTACTGCCATGTTGACTCGGTAAGTGCACCCACTTACCAGTCCCCAAACCTTCCCTTTTCTGCATGTTAGTCACCCCTAAGGTAGGCCTGCGGGCAGGGTGCATGGTATGTAAGAGGTAGGACATGCCCTGGTGTGTGTGGCATGTCCTGATAGTAAATTACAGCCAATTTCGTTTTTCACTATTGCAAGGCTACCTGTCCCCATAGGCCAGAATGGGCAGTTTGATTATAACATCTTATAATCCTAACTGACCCAGGGAACATGGTAGAAAAACGAATTTAGTATGCCTGAACTCAGAATGATAAAATACATCTTTTAGTGAAGTTGGTTTTAACATTCTGTGTTTGAAAATACCACTTTTAGAAAGTAGGTATTTTCTTGCCTAACCATCCAGCCTGCCTCTGCTAGCTTGTGTATTGTAAGTCTGGGTTTGTGAGTGACAGGGGCTGGGGGACTCCAGGAGACAGGGTGAGTCAGCACTAGGCTGAATAGACCTATCTGCATGAGGAGTGGTGGGAGGTGTAGCACCTGGGCCTGAATAGGGCTGTGCCTGCCTTCCACATTGCTGGCTCCACCTCCTGTGGTGTGTCTGATGACCCTGGCCCACACTGACAAAGGAAGAAGTTGTGCACTGGCAGAATGCACCCAGAACTGGTTTGGACTAGGTACAGGACCCTCTGCCTTCAGAGGACAAAGGATTTGCTAGTATAAATATTGGGGCCCAGACCCCAAGACTTTTGATCACTTCTGGGAATCAAGACGAACCTTTGCTGAGGAGCAGAACCAGGAAGCTGAAGGAGGAGACTACCCCTATGCTGCGTGTTGTTGGGGTTGGCCTGCAGTGGTTACTTTATTGCCAAAGAAAGGAGAAAAGGACTGAGTGTGCTTTCATCATCTTGAAGAAGATCTCCAAGTGCTTGAACAGTGAGCTTGCCTCCTGCCTGAAGTCTCAGGGATACAAGACTTCACCCCAAGTTCCCCTCCTGAATTCCCTTGCTGGATATTGAAGTGCCTACCGCTGTTGGGCCATCTGAGAGACTGCGTGTCGCTGGGAGCTGGAAGCGCGACGCAACAAAGAGGAAGCGTGTCGCCGCCGCAGCAGCTGTCGTCGCATCGCAGAGTAAGCGTGCCGCCGCTGTTGCATCACCGAAGCGCCCCGCATCACCAGAGAAGCGTGCCGCTGCTGTCGCCATCGCATCACCGAAGCACCTCGCATCCCCGGAGAAGCGTGCCGCCGCCACAGAGGACGCTGGCGCATCACCGGAGAAGCGTGTCGCAAGGCCTGTCGTGGCTCAGAAGATCGCCGATTCGCCGCACGGCCGTCGGGCGTGCACGCATCCCGTCAACGTTGTCGCACCGTAAGCAAGACGCCATTTTCTCGCATCGCACCGGATCATCATCGCATCGGAACCGGGCCGCAGTAAGAAACCGAAGCATCCTCCTTTCTGCATGTAAGGAATCGAAGCATCACCTTCCCTGCGACCCTTTTGTTTGTTTTGCGTTACGCATCCAAAGGTACATTGAGAGTAAAGTGTCGCATTTATCATCTTTATTGAACTGAGCTATTTTCTACCATTTGACAGTCAGATTTTTCATAGTGTATTGTGCATTTTTGTTGTTTTGGGTCTTGAGTTAAGTCTATATAAAAATACTTATTTTTATACTACAACCTGTGTGGTGTCCATCTGTAGTGTTGTCACTGGGTTACTGTATGTGTTCACAAATGCTTTACACACTGCCTCTGAGATAAGCCTGCCTGCTCGTGCCAAGCTACCAAGGGGGTGAGCAGGGGTTATTTTAGTAGTGAATCCCCCTTACCCTGACTAGAAGCAAGGGTCCCTATTTGGACAAAGGTACCTACCTCTGCCAACTAGAGACCCCCAGTTCTAACACATACTTATCATATGAGAAGTCACTCAAGAGTTGCTCCTATTGCAAGAACTTAAGCTGTGGAAATAAAGGACCATGCACCCCAAAGTAGACTTACATTGAACTTTAAATAACCTCTTACCCAGTCAAATCCTATTGCCAGATTAACTACAGGAATTTAAAAACTATTCTCCATCTTACAAAACTTGTTATGGCATTTTATAACAGAGTGCATATCTAAATGTGAACTTTTCATAGTTTACCTCTAAAAAGCAGTGTGAGTTTTGTTGGAAATTTTGGAGGAAAATGGCACTACCTGACATCCAGTAAATTAAATGTCTTTCAAGAGATTCTTAAAAAACACTCTTTTTCAAAGTTAAAAGAACTTTCAGACTTATTCCCAGAGATAACTCCAGTCCATGCATTCATGCACAAGTTCTGCAGTAACCTGGCTCGTTCAAATTGTATATTCTGAATGTTTGTGTTAATATAATTACAGCATGAAACTAGCTTGAAACCAATAAAATTTAAATTAACATATGACCAGTGCTTTAAATGGGATGAAAAAGGTGAGTGGGGGGCTCTAAAAGGGTCGTGGCCAAAATTGTGTAACTAGAAATTTTTCTCAAGAGGTGTGGTCTATGTAATTAATGACGTAACTTGAAACATGTATGCTAACATCCCGTGCTAAAGACTGTGATTTTTCTGTTATTACTTCCAGGCATAACTGTTTCTATTCTGAAAATATGAGACTGAATTAAACATTACCAAGATCTGTCAGAGGGCTAGTGGACTCCATAGTGTCTCATTCACTCCCCAACCCCCTCCTCAAACCACTTTCCTTTGCAGTCTCTCATTCTGTTTGAAACATATGCTTTTTTCCTAGCAACACACTTCTGAAATCTTCCATATGTATATCTCACACCTCATCTCTTTCATTTTTAGCAAGTCTTTTCACTCTCTTCTTCTGCACTTTCTTTTGTCTCCTCCACTTCACAATACCCCTGCAAACACAACTCATGTGCTCATCCAAAAGCACTGCATTTACATTTTTTTTCTTCTGGTGCTATGCATATTTTGACAGCTGTAGATACCCTCACACACTTTCCATAGATTAGAATTTGCTGGTATATGACCATCGCTCTGTGCACTCTACAGAGTAGAAAATGATTGAATTTACACTTAGGCCCAGACTTACTAAGGCTTTGCGTTGCCCTTGCATCACCCAAGGTGAAGCAAAGCAACGCAAGCCCTTAAATCTGATTTACTAAGCCACGCAAAGACACCTTGCATGGCTCTGCCTGGCTTAGTAAATCTAAAGGAACGCAAGGCAGCACATCTTGCTGCTTTGCTTTACTCTGAATTGGGAAGGCATTCCATGGGTGGAGTTTGGGCATTCCTGCACATCCACCCATGGACTTTGGTGCATTCCAAGATTTACTAATGGTGTTAAACCTGTAAATGCATCAAAATGCTAAGTCATCCCAACAGAGGAATAACAAGGAGAAAAGTTTTTATTTCTCTGTGTTCTCTGTTTTAGTGTAGGAAGGTGTTCCTTCCTGCACAAAACCAATCCTGCCTGTAATGCAGGCACTCTTACACCATGGCGCCAGGGTGCCTGTATTGCTACTAGAAAGCACTAAGTGCATCAGCACAGGGAGAGAGCAGGAATGTGCCATTTATTTGTAGATATGGCGCATGCCTACTCTCTCCCTGTCACGCAGCGCAGCAATCATGCCCATCATAAAAACCCAACCCTGTCATGTGGAGGTGACTTAGTTCACAGTATGCACTACAGAACAGTTTTATGTTGCTTAAAAGACAGTAACACAACATCTGGAAAAAGTAAATAATGTCAGGGAATGCAAGATTAAATGAAATATGTGAAATGTAAACTGGGACTGGGACTGGTTGCTGACATTGCTTACGTTAGGCCACTGTTGAGAGGTAGATCAGGGTTTTTGCTTTTAAAGTTAAGGGTATGAATATAGGGCCCGAAAGGGACCCGTTTCCAAGTCCGTTTTTAACAACTGCTGGGTCTGCGAATACTTTTGGACTAGAAGAGCCTAGGACACACGAATAATCTTAATGGCTGAAAAACGTTATAAGAAAATCATATTTGTATCTGCACTTTTCACTCATCCCTGCTCAGTGTAGGGCCCCACTGCATTTGCAATCCAAAGGCAGCGCTGAGTGATGTTAATTTTTATAGCTATATTGAAAAGCTGTTTATTTCTTAAACCTTGAGAGAATTGAGGGGCATATTTACAAGCCCCTTGCGCCACTTTTGCACCACTGTTGCGTCACGCATGTGACGCAACGGCGACGCAAACCATGCGCCGCGTTGCGCTATATTTACAACGTGGCGCATCTAGGGAGATGCGTCACGTAGTAAACCCCTGCGCCACATGAAACCTGCATCAGGTTTCATGTGGGCGTACCGGCGCAGGGGGGGGCGTTCCGGCGCAGGAACGCCTCGGAAAAGTGACGTAGTGAAATCTACAAGATTTCACGCAGTCACTTTTCCGGCAGCTAGTGCGTCAAATCCTTACGCCTGCTTGAAGCAGGCGTAAGGATTGATGCACCATGTTAGGGATAGGGATGGTTGGAACAGTGCTGGAGTTGCGTCGCGCTTGCGACACAACTTCAGCACTGCGCCAACCTTCCGCCGGCAGATGCGTCACGCATTTTCCCTGGCGCATCCCTGCTGATATGCAGGGATGCGCCAGGGAACGTAAATATGCCCCTGAGTGTTTTTTGGGAAGGAAACGCGGAAATATCCTGAGCGGCCGCTAAGATGTTTTGGATACCTTTGGAAGTTGTAGTATTACGAATTGCGATGTGCTCATTCAAACCACGCAAAAAGAAAATAAACCATTCTGATATTATAAGGAACGTATCAACATTTAAAGTTAAGCACTATGTCATAGGCCGTATCTGTGGAATAACTGACAATTGTGGTAATGGAATACATTTCTGGATACCTGCCAGAGAGGACCGAACCACTAAGGCGCTCTGTGGTGTCATTCTTACTCTTAAAGTAAACGCATGGTAATGTGATAGAGGAGCAAATAACGGGAGAGTGCCTTCTTAGGAAAGTTGAAAATGACAACTTCAGCTGTGGAGTGTATTAAGGCTCCTGCCAATGTGTTTTAACTACTGCGCGTTTATGGAAAAAGCGTGTGTAGCATTTGATGGCTTTGTCAGAAAACTGTGAAGCATACGAGATGGAAAACATAGCTTCGCTGACACCATGGTCATCAAATAGGTCTTTGAAGGGCCAGTGTTATGAAGATTCTCTAGCTGAACTTTTGAGATGCTTTAAGTTTTGTGACGAGCAATTAACTGTAAAGTCTGATGTAATACTGCAGAAAATGGCAATATCTCCCTGTGTACCTTTCGGTTTTTAAAAACCACAGACTCAGACCGGAGTTTTATTGGGTTGGTGTGACAGTGTTGCATCACTATGCAAACACAGGTTCAACGCAGGTAGATGAAAGAAGCTTCATTTGAATACGCAGGAGATCAGCACCAAATGGTCCCACAGAGCAGCCAGACTTCAGCTGACTGATTGTTCTGATAGGAAGATTCTACAAAAGAACCCCCATGACATTAGTACATTCTGTCAAGGGCAGCAAGAATATACAAGGTTTAAAATGCATAACAACCTTGATGACTATGGTGTAGGAGAAAAATTCTACCTCTAGTAGGGGCATATTTATGAGAGCCTTGCATCACGTTTGCACCAAAGTGGTACATGCGTGACGCAAGGCTCTGAGTCAGATTTATGAAGCCACTCAAAGAAGCATTGTCTGGCTTTGAGTGGCCTCATAGATCATGAATAAGACGATGCAGTGCAAATCGCTGTGTCGCCGTACTCTGCACTAGGGATGCATTCCATGGGAGTTGTGGTGGGTGTGCCCACGTAATTCCCATGGGTTTTGATGCATTCCCAGATGCAAGGACTTGTAAACCTTGGAATGCGCCAAAATCTTACACCTCCCCAGGGCAGGTGTAACGAAGAGAAATATCTTTATTTCATCTTGTTTTTTCCTTTTATTATTTGGGCTGCATTTTGCAGCACACATAGAAAGAGGAAAACGCCTCTTTAGATTGTTTGTATGCAGGAAGGTGCCCCTTCCTACACTTAAACAATTCTGCCAACAAGACAGGTTCAAGGGTGCCTGTGTTGGTGCTAGGCTGCTGAAAAGTCACCAGCGCACAGGGAAAGGACAGGAATGCACAATATTGGATAAATAAGCTGCATTCCTGCCCATTCACTTTGATGTAGGGCAGCGCAGCAAGGCAAACAAGCATTTGCAATGCAATCGGTCTCGCCTTTGGGACCTTATACGTATTTAGCGATTTAGCACATTTAGGGTAGAGGCATGACATGGGGAGACCAGCTGTGTTGAATAAAAAGCTAACACAGTTTGGGTAGACTTTTAGAACAGTGTTTGGGGCAGTGTGACAGAGGGAGAGGAGAGAGTTCTGCAGAAGGACAGAAAGTGGGAGGTAATGGGATAGCATAGATAGAGATCTAGAGAGAGTTTGGAGGATAGAAGTTAGTTTAAAAGAGATAAACTCAGAGTTAGGAGTGAGGGAGAGGAGAAACTAGAAGAAAGAGATCGACAGAGTTTTGGGTAGTGCATTTGAGAGAACAGAGACAGGCAGAGTTTGGGTTTGAGGAAGATGAGAGACTTTAGAAGAGAGAGACAGGCAGAGTTTTGGGGTGGAGGGAAGAACGCTGGGTTTAAACGGACTGTGCATGAGACAGAGAAAGTAAGTTTGAGGGGCAAACTGTCAGTTTGAAATATTGTTTCAGGGGAGCGTTAGACGGAGGGGCAGACATCCGGGGCACAGACAGCCAGAAACATGATTGTATGCCTGTTCAAGTTGCCACTAAGCACTGCCCCCAAGTTTTTTAGGACTTTACAAAGTTATCCCGTCCGTATTTGTTTTATGGGGGAAGCCTAGAAATACAAGTACCCCCGGTATCTTGTACAGTTAAAACACAGATATTTCTAAAGTCAATTACTCTGTAAGATAAATAAGCTTAAAATTGTTAAATATATGGGTAAAATAATAAGCATTGGGATTTTTTAAAAAAGCAGCTCAAGAGAATACAGATTGAACAAGAAAATCAAACAGCAGGATAAATAGGTTTACCTAGCAAAATGGCAAGGCACCCTGTTATGCACGACAAACACCCTTAAATGTTCATGAGCGCAGAAAAGTAGCCACCCAGGGCCAAACAAAACCTATAAATCACAGTCGCTGGGAGCTTAAACGTAGCAGTCTCCCTATATTATCGTAGCATCTCAATGCCCAGCACTAGGAAAGAAAATCGTGGTCTGCAAAGCCTGTGTTTGAGAAATCCGACCTTTGATCTGGAAATGATTTGTATTTACTCACAGAGCTTCCCTAAAAACACCTTTTGAATACAAGCATTGGCAATGCCAATCGGTCTCGCCTTTGGGACCCTAGAAGTGTTTAGCTAGAGCTATTGGCAATCGCATGTGCTCAGGTTGACCAGGTTCCCATATAGGCTGAAGCTGAATTTTAACATCTGCCCAGAGGGGCTGAGCGAGTGTTGCTCTTGCTTGCCTCTTTTATGGAGAGTGTTCCCTTCAGAGTCTCTGTGGGGAGCAATCTGTAGCCTGACGCCCAGGAGGGCTGAGTGAGCGTTATTTAACCTCCTTCTCTGTGCTTGTGGGTACTTCCCAGAAATACTCCACGGGGCCATGCCCCAGAAGGAGCTATTTGGAGGTCATCTCCCCCTCACTCACCCCCACCAACCCCCACACCCGCTGCCCAGACACACCCGTTTATTCTGTAAATTAAAGTTTGGGGTACAAAACAGGTATCCCGGTGGGCATGGAGTCATTGAGTGACCAGTTAGGGAGGACAGCTGACCAGAGAGTAGGCGGGATACAGGGACAAAGCAAGCAGGATAAGAGCATAATTACATAAAATGAACAAAATATAAAGCAAACCGATTGATATGGCCAGAAGCCCATTCAAAAGAGTAAGACGGAGCAGGCACAACACAGAGCAGGCAATGCTTGGGCACCTGTAGCAAGTAAGATATGGGAAAATGAAGGAGGCAAGAACAGCAGGCAGAGGCGGCAGGATTTAACATAGGTAACACAGAAGACAAGTGAGGAACGGGAAGATGGGCAAATTAACATATGAAAGGCACACAGAACAGGGATGGTGACATGAATGCAGAACAGGCGGGTAGGGTGTGATTGGTACTGTATGATTTAACTCATCGGCAGTCACCTCACTTAGCAGCAGCATTGGTAGGAACGCAGTGGGGACGGCCATGCCCGGGATCTTTGCTGTGTCTCTGCTGTAGCCTCCTCTCACCAGGAGACTCTGCTCCTTGTACTGCACAAACAGATCCATAGCGGCCTCGGTTTACAATTGTGTGAGCAGGAACTCTATGGCGTTGCTAACAAACATCTGGCCCAAAGTGTTTTTAGACCCCATAAATTCAAGTCCCACATTCTCTGCAGATGTTCATGACCTGTGCTGCATGCTGAGCCGGGATGCCTGCACGCGATTAACACTGCCTGTTCTAATGGAAAGATTAGGCAAATGAGGGCCTCTTAACTAGCTGTTAAATTCTCTGCCACAAAGCAGCACAAAGGTCCCACGGGCCGCGAGGAGGGCAGGTGTGATAAATGATAACATCACGGAAGCAAAGCAGAGAAACAAAAAGAATATGAGGAGAGTCCGAGCTCCCGGCCGGGGGAAGAGGCTGGCGGAGTCCAGATCAATAAGTCATTTGTTCCATATAAGACTAGTCCAGTAAACGCCTTTCATTTTGGGTGAGAAATGCTCAATATAAACCACATTACAAGTACATTGCCGGACACGTGTCCTTCCCCTCCTTCTATCTGTAGCCCCAGGATCAATGTAGGAGTAAATCTTTAGCCAGGGATTAATGTAAGGCGTTCTGAACACCAGAGCTCTTAGGGATGCAGGAAGTGTGGTGAGCGCTACAAATACATGCTGCATTTCACAAGTCTTTCTTTTAAAGTTGGCAATTCACTGCCAGATGAAATGCACATCTGATCTTGCATTGTTGTTTATTCATTAGCCTGGATGGGGAATGTACTGCTCGTGACAGGTAGATAGATCAAACACCGAGACTGCCTTTCTTCAGCAAGATGCTTTTATTTCAGACATATCTCAGCACACTAAAAATAATTTGTTAGATGCCCCAAAAAACTCAATACACTTTTATGAGTACAAAGGAATAGAAGCCCGTTCTTGTGTTTTATGGAGGACACATTAAACGCGGTAGAGAGTGGCTGTCACTCAGCAACATTAAAGCTAGCCGCCTTTTAAGTGCTCAGAGCTGAGTGTTAGTTTGGAAGGTGATACTGCACTGCACTAGAAATAATTGTGACGGGTGAGGTATTTACTGGGTGCAGTATTACACCCACATTCCGAGCTCCACAACTATGCATGAGTGATAATGCGGTGTATTCCAGCTGAAAAATGTAGAATCTAATGCATGTTTACTGCACACATTTGTGCGGGCATATGTACTGCTTTAAAGTGAAAGCGCGTACGGCGCGCTTAATGTAAGCAAAGCATGTCGTTGTGCTTAAGTAGAAAAAACTGAATAAAGCAAATTAGAGCTGAAGAGAAACGGAGCCGCATACAAAGAAAAGCATACACAGTTGCCGTGAACCAGAGAGAAACAAAGCCGCATACAAAGAAAAGCATACAGTTGCAGTGAACCAGAGAGAAACGGAGACGCATACAAAGAAAAGCATACAGTTGCCGTGAACCAGAAAGCGCAGGTTAAAAATAAACACTTCAGGAGCAACTGAGTGTTCTTTTATGGTGCACCCCAGGAATGTCAATTCCGGTACACTACGGCTTCCTGGGGCGTGCCTGTAAAGGACTGCACACTACTTAAAACAAGCATTTGCAATGCAATATGACTCGCATTTACGCGAGACGTATTGCATTAGAAATGTAAGTGCGTGTGTTTAAGAAAGCACGAACGGGAGTGGGGGGGATGGGGGGGTGAAAAGTTAGGAACTGCGGGAGGGTGCGGGGGGGGACACAGGACACAAAATACAGTTTGAGTAAAGGGGCCAATAGCCTGGGATGCATACAAATTAAGCCATGGCCGGCAGAAGGAGGGACTAACAAGTGGAAAACAAATCAGGAGGCACCATTTAGGCTGTAAGCCAAACAAAACAATGGGCGGAGAGTGGGCGGAGCTTATGCGAAGCTTCCCCACTATAGTATATACTACATGCCTCGCAAAGCGAGCAGCGCATGCGCTGCCACGCTAGTCGAGACCTAATAAATGAGGGCCATTGCATCTTAACCACATCGGTTGATGCACACTTCTTTTGATAAAGGGTTCATTTGATTTGAACACAGCAGCTTTCAACAGCACCACCCTCCTTAAGTCCTCATCCTTGGGGTTGAACCAGAATAAGGGCCTTCTAAATCTACCTCAACTCCAATTTCTCACACCATCATATTCCTCTTCCCCAACTTTTTACCCACTACAGGCTGTCTCCCCTTTACATTTTACTGACTGAGCTGCTTTCTCAACTCACAATCATTAAACAAGAACCTCCTAAACATCTGCAAACTAATGACTCGAAGCCATACGTCCTGTTTATCATTGAAAACTGATAGACGATGACATGCCCTGGTCCTTCCTGAGGCAATCATTTCTCATTATTCTGAATCTTCATCTATTTCTAGACTGAGAGGACTGGAGGTGGACTGTCAGATATTTCCAAGAACACTACCCAAGCAACAAAACTACGAAATATGGGTTATTGGTAGGGGTAAGTATGCACTCACCACTAGAAATAAGGCCACCAACTCGGTATAGGGCCCAGTAAAGGTCTCAGTAAATTGCCCCTTGCTAAACCTTTGGTAGCTGGCAACGAGCAGTCAGGACTAAGTTAGGAGACAGGAGTGTAAAGCATTTAAAAACACCAATACATCAAATAGGTAAGACACAACACACAACAAAAATCCCACACCAATGTGTAAGCATAGGAAATATTTTTATGAACAAATAGACACCAAAACGACAAAAATCCAATGTACAGAACCAGAGATATGAATTTTTAATGGGTAACCACTTTATAGTGCTTAAAAACATAGAGCGCCACTCTGGGACATCTGGTCACGCATGATCAGGACAAAGTTTGAGGCCGACTGCGATGGAGCCCTGGTCGGATATACTAAGCTGTAAATTTTACATTCACACCTAGAAACTTTACTGGAGTTTTTTCTTCCAAAGTCGCTCAACCCTCCACAGCAGGCCGGATTCGGAGAGGGCCCACCGGATTGATTTTCTGCAAGGCCCTGGTCAAATCCAGGAAGTCTGGAGCTTTGGAGCTTTCAGTAGGATGAACCTGAAATCCTTGCCAGGTCACGGTTGAAGGTAGTCGGCTTGACTCTCGAGGTTGGGTCAGTCACGTCATGGAGCTTTTTTCACAAAAGTTCTCCAAAGTAGTTCCCCTAACTTCAGGAGGTGCTCTCTGAAGGTCTACTTATAGGTTCAAAGTGTCCAAATCACCAATCCAAAGGTCTGGGATGTCCTAGATGGTCTCTGGGATGTCTGGACCAAAATACCCACAATGCACACGGCCAAATCCTTCAAAGTCCACTGGACGCACTCCAGGATAGGGACTCTTGGTGGAGATGATGCAGGTGGGCTTTGTTAAACTGCAGCTTGCAGGAAGTCCCATTCCTTAATCCTTCTTAAAGCAAGGCACAGTGCCCAGGGCTGTAGTTCCATGTTGTGCAGCAGGCGTAGTCAATCAGAGTGCAGGCCTTTGGGTGCAAATCCCGATTCCAGTAGGGCAGTCCATCTTTTCCTTGTAGTCTCAGGCAGCAGATCTGAGAGACCATGCAGCTCTCACATATTTATTCAGAGTTCTGGGGTGACACGCAGGGGGCACATCTGTCCAATGAGATGCTGGGTACCACCCAAAAGCATGACAACTTCCTCCCATGTGTGGCACCTTCTTGTCCTGCAAAGCAATGCAATTCTAAAATCCAAAATGGATGATTTCTCTCCAGAGGAGTAAGAGCTAGCAAAACCAACCCACAATGTGGCTCACTTTCATTAGCTCTCCTCCCCCTGACCTCTGCAAATTCCTATCCTAAGCCTGCCATCTGTCTGGGACACAGGATGTGGGGGAAAGTACAGCCGGCATTCCTTACTGATCTGCTCTCTCTTTGAGCTCAGTTTGATTTCCCCAGCCCCCTCTGCAGGACCCATCCTCCTAAGCCTCGGAGCTCTCTCCATCAGATAACCTCTGCTCTGGCCAGGCCACTTGTCACCTAATCAAAGCAGCCAGGCTAAGCTTGTTAAGGCTGACCAATCAGCAGAGACTACTAGAATGCTAGATTTTGGCTTACAAAAGGGAAAGTTCTATAACTTCTCTTCTGTACTAGTTATTTTAAATTCAACAGTGGCACATTGTTGACTTTATCAATACTAATCTTTTGAGTCCTTGAATGACATTTATTACTCCTTTACTAGCAATAGTTATATCTAAATTAAATATTGCAGTGTTAGCCTACGGAGCTAAGTATCTACACTGGGGAAAAATGAAATGGGAAGTTTTTCCTCACCAGGGCATATAAAGCATATTTTATAAGGTCCCTGCTTATAGTTACATGGATCCCACCCCTGGGACACCCAGGGGACACCTGGGGGGTGGGGGTGCCTGATATGTACAAATATGGCCAATTATCCCTTTTAAAGTGCCCATACCACCAAAGTCGAGTTTGCACACAAATTACTTTTGAAGACAGTCTACAAAGCCAGGCTCCCTTTAAAATGACTGCAGGCACTGAGCAGTGCAAACATGCAAGTGTAGGAAATCTACTGGGCCTCTAAACTTCCATGCCCTATTACATACTAGGGACTTATAGGTGGTTTGAGCCCCCTAGTACTATTATATAGTAGGGACTTATAGGGTCTGTCAATACCAATTGTGAGAATTTACTTTTTAAGACAGACTGCAAAGCAGGACTGTCTTTAAAATGACAGCACACACATATCAGAGCGCACATGCATGCAAGTGCAGCTAATCTGCTGGGCCTCTAAACCTCCATGCTCTATTATATACTAGGGACTTGTAGGTAGATTGCACCCCCTAGCCCTATTATCTACTAAGGACTTATAAGGTCTGTCATTGCCAATTGTAAGTGTACCCTATTACATGTACCTTTTTAAACATAGCACTGGCCCTGGGCCCTGTTAGCAGAGCCCAGGGTACAGTCAGAGTCAGTTATCACCAGTATCATTAGCTCTCCTCCTCCTGACCTCTGCAAATTCCTGTCCTAAGCCTGCCATCTGGGTGGGGCAGAGGTTGTGGGGGTAGGTGCACATGGCATTCCTTACTGATTGTGCGGATCTCACCTTTTATTTCTGCAGGAGTCATAGAAATCACAATGAATGCTCCCAACTTCACCCACGACACAGACAGCCTAACAGTGTCAAAGCTGGTCCAGGTCGATGGGGGAGAGGGGAAGGGAAGAAAGAAAAATAAATGTCCCACTGAGTCAGTGCAGGAGCACCAGTGTCTTCTCGGGATACTCAATACTCCTCCTAAGCAAAAGAATAAAAGAAAGGGAAAATCACTAACAGGTAGGTAAATGCATGCATGTATATACATGTCCTGTGTATCTCATGTAAAGGTACCTGATTACTTCACCCCTTCCGTGTGTAAGCAGAGTCCGCAGATACTATAAGACTATAAGTATCTAGGGAAACAAGAAAGAAAACAATAAGGTATATGTGGTGTGGAAAACAGAGAACTACTTATATGTAATATGCATTCTAAGGGGGAGGCATACCTTATGGCTTACTGTCACAGGCACAAAGAAGGCTCAAAAACATGTACTAGAACGCTTAAGCACAAAACACAAAATATAAGAAGTCACATGGATACATTTCCACATGTATCCCCTTTCTAGGAAAAAGCAAAAGTCAAAAGAAAACCAAAAATATAGAGCCTTGTAAAAGGATAAAGGTAATATGCAACTTTGTTCTTGTTTGCAGAAATAAGTATTATTTCTGTGTCTCTATTAACTACATAGATATGCCACAGTACATAATTGCAAAGTCTGAGTTGGCAAGAAAATGGCATCAAATAAGTAATTTTGCAGTGTCCTTTACATGTTAGTTTCAAAGCGTGCCAAGCGCTTTACCCTAACTTGGCACTGTTTGACATCCAATGTTTTAGAGGTTTGTATGTGTATTGTTTTTTGCCTTTTCGGGGGGTTTACAGGAGCTTATTAGGAGCAGCCACAAAGAGAAATCCAGGATCCCTAGAGAAATACAGAGAGCAAGAGAGTCCAGATGAAGGACCGCCAATGATGCCAATGTGGTGTGCAGTGCCCTGGAAGGAAAACAGGTGAGTGATCCAATGGCAGGAAGCTGCAGGCTAAAAACACTAGAACGCCAAGTAGCTTCCTGCCGGTCGTTGCCGACTTTAAGATAGCTGCGCTCTGCCCCTGCAGCATCCAGCAAACGGACTGCAGCAGGCATAACACTGATCTGCTCCCACTTTTAGCTCAGTTTGATTTACCCAGCCCCCTCTGAAGGACCCATCCTCCTCAGCTTCAGAGCTCTCACCATCAGATAGCCTCTGCTCCGGACAGGCCACTTTATCACCTAATCAAAGCAGCCTGGGTAAGGCTGAACAATAGGCAGGGACCACTAGAAAGCTGGATTTTGGCTTCACTTCTGTACTAGTTATGATGAATTCAACAGTGGCAATGTGTTGACTTTATCAATACCAAGTCCTTGAATGATGTTTTTCTCCTTTCCTAGCAAAAGTTATATCTAAATAAAATATTGCATTTTTAGCCTATAGAGATAAGTATCTACAATGAGGAAAAATGAAATGGGCAGTTGTTCCTCACCAGGGCTTATAAAACATCTTTTATAAGGTCCCTGCTTATAGTTACGTGGCCCTCAACCCTAAGACACCTAGAGGAGACCAGTGGTAGTGCCTAATATGTACAAATAAGGTAGATTATCACTTGTAAAGTGCCCATACCACCAAAGGCGCGCTGCACACAATTTACTGTTAAAGACAGTTTGCAAAGCCAGGCTGCCTTTTAAATTACAGCAGGCACTCAGCAGTACACACCTCGAGTGTAGGAAATCTGCTGGACCTCTAAACTTCCATTCCCTATTACATACTAGGGACTTATAGGTGGTTTGAACCACCAAGCCCTATTATATACTTGGGACTTATATGGTCTGTCAATACCAATTGTGAACTTTTAAAGACAGGCTGAAAGCCAGGACTGCCTTTAAAAGGACAGCAGGAACATAGCAACGCACACAGGCAAGTGCAGGAAATATGCTCAGCCTCTAAACCTTCATGCCCCATTATATACTAGGAACTTATAGGTAGATTCCACCCCCTAGCCCTATTATCTACTAGGGACATATAGTGTCTGTCATTGCCAATTGTAATTGTACTCTATTACATGCTATTACATGTACATTTTTATACATAGCACTGACCCTGAGCCTGGTTAGCAGAGCTCAGGGTACAGGCAGGGTCAGTTACCACCAGTATCATTCAGCAAACAAATGGTGGTTAACAGGGCAAAATGATAACTTTCTAACAATTGCCAAATATAAATCACTTCTAGTCCACAGCTCCCTCTCTCTTTCCTTCTCATTCTCAATTCTGGCAATATAATAACCCCTCAAATCAATCAAGGATTTGCATATAATATCTCTGAAATCACAATAAATTAGAACAATCTCTTTATTCTGGTAGGCCGAAATGTCTAGTCAGACAATTCTTACTGTGCACAACCACGATCCCTCATGAGAAAAGTCTAAACATTCAACCTTTAACCCATCTCTCTTAGACACACCTTAGAGGTAATCTTTGCTTTGCTGGGACAATAAAAACAAACCTCCCCATCTTTTGGAATGACCACCACTTCATCCCCTTCTCTCTTACCCTTCCCAGAAAGACAGCTATTAGTGTAAGTGACCAACAAGACAACTTACAGAAAGTGGAACAAACTTAAACCTTTACACTGAACTCTCATCCTCAGAATCTACACTATGGCTAGTGGAACATTTTTCATTTTTATCGCATTTACTCTTTGGTGAACTCCTCAGAGATTCTCTTGGAACAACTCCGGGTAGACTTTCGAACTAGGACTCTCACTCACGCCAACAGACCATGCCTGCAACCTTGGCATTATCCTGGACAACAAGCTCACCATGACAAGCTAGATCACTGCAGTCTCCTCCGCCTGCTTTCTTAACCTTTACATGCTCCGTATGATCTTCAAATGGCTCCCCATCAACACAAGCCTGAGTCATTAGCCACCTGGACAATGGCAATGCACTCTACGTAAGAATCTCCACGCACCTCCTAAAGAAACTTCAGACCATACAGAACTCAATGGCCTGACTCATCCTCAACCTCCCTAAATGAAACCACATCACGCCCACCTCAAGAAGCTCCACTGGCTCCCCCTTCAGAAGAGATGCTAATTCAAGATGCTGACCAACACCTACAAGGCCCTTCACAATCAACCACCAGCATACATCAACCACCGCCTGAACTTCACCTGAACTTCTACCAACCCTCCAGACACCTGCAATCAACCTCCCTCTCCCTTGCACATACCCCCATATTTGCCGAAGCAACAGTGGATGCCGCTCCTTCTCCTACCTCGCTGCAAAGTCTTGGAACAACTTCCCCCTCCACCTTCCAGACCTCTTCCTCCATTTCAGGAAAGGACTCAAGACCTGGATGTTTAAAAGATCACTCCTGTAGCAGCAAGAATCTCAGCACCTGGATACCCTCATGGGTGATTAGCTGCACTTTATAAGTCTCGATTGATTGATTGATTGAAAAACACTGTACATTCTTTCTCAAATTACATGTTATATATTAACATTCATGACTGAATATGGACTTGGTAATTGCATAAATTCAATTAAAGTTAAGTGGTATTTCAATAAACATTCTTATTTTACTTGTGGTTTAAAATTGCAACCAATATGAACTATTATAATAATATAGAGACATTATGATTTTTAATAATAATTAACAGCTCTGTAGAATTATTTATTAAGATGGAACATATTCAGAAGAAAGAGTGGGCTAAATGGTGGGGTGTGATGCCTCTTAAAATTACTTGGAGGTGAATCGTACACCAAGGGGACTTCGTATTCACATCTTCCCCACAGTAGATGATTTTCATGTAGAGAAAGCAGAGAAATGAGGTGCTAAATTAAATCAAACATCTAGAGATTTGATAGAAATGCTAACTGATAAATACATTGATTAAACAGATATATTAAATAAGAAATAGAGGAATTAAATTGTCCAGAAAATACTCTTAAAAATTATGATTTTCTGGAACATGCCATGGACAATTATCAAAAGAATTTCCAAATCATAAAAAAAGAAATACATTTTAAAGAGATTATACATTTCGCAGAGTAAATATTAATTTTCCAAAAATTGACAGTACATTGAAAATTGGCAAGGTTCATAAGAATAACTTGGATCTGAAGGATAGATCCAGTTTGAGTGACACATCAAGCATTGGTGAAAGTACCAGTGATTTAGATCTAGATAATCCTACTACTTTTAATGAAGATAAGTGAGTTAGATCCTCCTCTTTTGTAAACAAGCTAAAGAGAATATGAATGTTATGAATGGAAGTTTCTGAGAGGGAGATAGAGAAATGTACTTCATGAAATCAAGAGTAAGATGACACAAGAGAGGTAAATCGAGATCAATTTTTAGAAAACAAAGACAAAGAGGGAATCAAAACCAGAGCAGAAAAGAAATGGACAAATAGACAACATTGTTGCTAATTTATCTGAATGAGTACTTACAGATTCTGAAATATGGGTCCATAATAGATGAATCAGCTTAGCACTTACTATTATGTGGAATTATCTGAAAGCAAAAGTAGGTCTTACTAGATTCACACACAAATTAAGAGTCACAAATATTTTGATGGTAAATCACCTTTGAGCCAACATATTTGTAAGGAATAGAGTCATATAACTATTAAGGGGCGATTACGATATCGTTCTGCAACTCATCTGACTGAATCGGTTTCAGAATCGTTTCCGACCCAATTGGGTTCTGCGAGTCCGAATGACCGATTACGATGCTACCAAACATCGTTCGTTCGGACTCACATTGACTTCAAAGGGAGTCTGTGTTCCAAACACCCTGTGGGGGGCACCCTATGTTGCCTGCCACACTGTGCATGATTGAAAAGGGGGGACCCCTGGGTACCCCCACGGGCCCGATTCGGAGGCCCCCGGGTGAAGGGCGGCCTGCTAAGGGCCCCCAAAGTCAAATTCTGACAGCCGATCAATGTCAGAACAACCGATTTGGAAAGGCTGTCCGAATCTAAAATCTTAATCACTAGTTCGGCAATGCGGTCCACAGACCTGTACGAGTCGGATCTGAATGACTTGGTTACTCTGAATGCCATTCGTAAATGAGTCGGAAAGTCCGAACGGTTTCTGAACATCATAATCGGTCATTCAGAAGTGTTTCCGAGTCATGTGGAAACAAGGCTTCCGAATCAGATTTGGACGACCCGTATGCCGTTCAGAGCCTTTCCGAACGACATAGTAATCAACCCCTAAGCAGTTGATGGCAATATCAGTTTTGAAGAGTTTGGAGGATGGTTCTGAATGTGACATAGAAGATCTAGCATTCAGTTCTTTTTTAAGTTTTCAGTTATAAAACCTTTTTTTTAAAACACATTTTAGAGGTATTTCAACACCTAATTATAATGTCACTTTAACCTTTGTTTTCTTTGGTGAATATCTAGGTAGATACATATATATGTGTGTGTGTGTGTGTGTGTGTGTGTGTATATGTATATGTAGATATATAAATGGATAGATAAATAGATAGATAGATAGATAGATAGATAGATAGATAATTTAAGGTATATATTTCATAGATAAAATATATTAAAATATATTAAACCATATTTAAACAATCAAAAAATGACACTAAGTATATTAAAAGTGACTTAAGTATTAAAATATCAATCATATAAAAAAATACATCAAACTTTATTACAAATAAAATTATTATAAACATAGTTTTCATTGTAGATGTGTATTGAAATATATTCTTATATGCATGTGTGCATAATTTACAAAATAATAAAATTATATTAAAATATTAACAATAGCTGAAAATTGTAAATTTACAAACATATAAAAGCAAAAAACATATCTTAAATGAATAAAATAAAATACTATTAAAAATGTAATATAAAGAATAAATATTTTTTAATAAATGAAAAATAAAAAAAAGACAACATTCGAACATAACAATACTAGCAAAAGTGTTGGGCTTTGAAGGAGTCAGATTTACTTTTCCCACACAAATATAAACATCAGAAACATCAATAGGGAAAGTGGAGGGGTTAGATTTACTGTTCTCACCCCATCTAAACAACAATAGGGAACGCATTGGTTTTGGAAAAGTTAGAGTTAATATTGCCACTCCACTCTATGAAGTAGCAGGGAAATTGTTGAACTTTTGGAGGGGACAGATTTACTGTTCCCCCTTCAACAAAACCAACATCAGGGAAAGTGTTTTAACTAATTTACTGATGTACTATTCCCAATCCAATCTAAGCTTTACTTACTCCAGTCTAAGATTACTATTTTACTGATTTATTATTACCTCTCCAATCTAAGCATCAATAAGGAAAGTATTTTGACTATGGAGGGGTTAGATTTATTATTCCTACTCCAGTCTACACAACAGTAGGGAAAGAGTTGGACTTTGCAGTGGATGCATTTACTATTCCTACTCCAAGGCAAGAAATAGTAGGGAAAGAGTTTTTGAGGGTTACTTTTACTATTCCCAATCCAATGTAACCAACAGCATGGAAAGTGTTGTAATGTGTAGGAGTTAGATATACCATTTTAATTACTAAACTTTTTAAAGAAAAACATTTAAATACATCATAAAATAAAATATTTAAACATATTTAAAGTAAAAGAAGGTATGAATTACAAAAAAATGTAATTAAATGTAATTTATATAAGCAACTTTCATGATACAAACATAATACAAAAATATAGAATTAATAAAAATATTTAAAATAAATACATTTCAGTAAAAACTACACAAAAATACCAATGAAATAAAGAATAAATAAAAATTGAAAACAACACATTATTAGTATTAAATTAAATATTAAAACAAAATGAACAAAATTAAAACAAATATTAAATATAAAATTAATTTTGAAAATGTACAACAAGATATACTTAATCAAGTAATTAACAAATAATTACAAATAAACAGATATTTAAAATAACAATTAATTAAATAAATAATTTACTTAATTATTTATCCACTATTATTTTAATTATTTTAATTAGCCTAAAAATTATTAGAAATAAAACAAAAACAAAAAAACATAATTAACATTTCTATTAACGTCCCATCCTAATCCCCTACAAAAAAACAAAACACACTACTAAGTTAAACATTGCTGATTAATTTCAAAACTATCCGAAAAAGATTATACACTCTACTAAAAAAATTAGAATAACAATTATTCAACTAAATAGGTTACATAAATAATTACCACCTAATTATTTGATTAACTTAAAAGATATTTACAATAACAAAACTATAATTTGTATTTGTAATAATGTTGCACCCTAATCCAATTCAAACCCAACAACCTACTACCAAATACAAAAATTACTAATTTAATGTAAAATAGAGTATTTACACATTAAAAATTACAAAAAATGCAAAAGAAATTCAATCTTAATTATTCTAAGACTAACATCAAACAATATTATAAAAAATAACAATATAAAAACATTTAATACATCTATATTAAAGAAAACAATACTATATACAAAATTAAAAACCAAATATACATATTTAAATTATGATAATCTCTTCTTTGAAATTCTGCCCCACAATATTCTTGACTTGACCGTATTCTTGACACAATATTCTTGTAGCATGATCTTTTTTCCTCTATATCCGGGATATTTCCACTCATAGCGCATACTATTAGTGGCACAATTCCCATCCTCATAGGAGCTTCCTGTGACATGCCTGGACCACTCAAAGCATATAGTGCAATTGGCTATATTTCTATTCTTATGATTTTCCCCATTCTACTCTGGGGTGGACTTCTTCAAGCACATACCTTGTATACCTTGCCAATCCATATCATATATAAAATGACTGGTTGCGTAAGGTCGATCCCATGTACTACCCTTTGAATACACTTCTGGGTGCAATCCACAGAGCTTTAAATATAGTCGATGTGAGATATTATGACCCAGTAACAACAACATTTACCTATGGGCAGTTTCCTATTGTCCATTGTCAGTGTAGTTTAAAGTATATGATACAGACTAGCCTAAGACGATAGGTAACCACATGGGCAATGATACCTAATATCACACTTTGTCACCTAAATTCATACGTATATATAGCTGCCTCTTCATTGCAATCTAGTTTGACCAATTTCTTTCACACATGCATGACATCAAAACACTTGCCACATAGGGCATTCTGCATTCGGTCTACCCATACAGTCTACCCATACACTAGCATCTAATTCTTAAGCATCCTTTCTGTCACTCTTTTTTTCTCCAGTACTCGCCAAGTACCAGACACAATACCTCTATGGTGGAGGACCACCGTAAAGGTGCCACAGACTGTTGCTGACTGTCTCCACATCTCCTCTTGAGCCGCCAGCCTCCAACTTCAAGATTAGATCAAAATAGACTGTAGGGTAAAGCCAAAAGGGTAGAGAAACTGCAGCCAGATGGTGGTAACAAAAAACGACAACTCATCAAAACTAAATACGTAAGCTAGAACAAGGATAATTAGGTCATTGAAAAACCTAATCAGAGATGGATCGGATGTTCAAAATATCACTAAAATTAACTATTTGTTTCTCTGTTGTATATGCAATTTTTTTTATTAACACATTTTATTGGCATTTTAATCTTGTGACTCTGACAATGGAATTTTCAAGAAAATAAAACACAACAGAGTTCTGTGTCCATGTCCATTCCGAATGTCAGTCCATCAGCATGGCACAGGATGGTACAGTGAGTTGCATTGCCCAAATATTGACATAGGCTCCCTTCCCTCCCACATGAAGTGCCTCCAATGTCTATCTCCCTCCCTTGGCACCCCCTGGGCTGTGTTGTCTCATTCCATAGTCCTGTGTCTCTGTCCAGGAAGTTGGTCCTGATCGACTGTGATCTTGAGATAGTGGGCCCAGCTCCCCAGATCCCACTGTGTCTCTGAGGCCATACTCTAGCCACATAGACAGATTTTTCTAATGGCATACGCCAGGCCTGTCTTCTATTCCTCTAGTGTGGGGAGTCAGCTGACATCCAGTGTCTGGTGATGTCTCTCTTTGCAGCTACCATTCCTATCCATAGTAGGGCCCTATTGTACCTATTGCCCTCAATGTCGCCTGAGATGTGTAGCAGTGCGATTTCATGGTTGGTGGCCAGCTGCCACCCCTGGACTTTGCCTAGAAAGGCCAGAACTCCCGTCCAGAAAGAAGTAAGGCTTTGGCAGATCCAGACCTTATGGAGGAAGTTTCCCTCGTGGATTGTGCAACGCAGGCACAATGGTGAGGCAATTATACCCGTTCGCCATAGTTTGGAGCGTGTGAGGTTGAATTTATGTAGGTGCTTGAATTGTATAAGGCAGAACCTGGCAGCTATATCTGCGTCTCTAGGGGAGCCTAGAGGTGTCCAGGTGGCTTGCAGGTTGGGAAATGAGTCTAGGATGCGTATGACAAATGATTTGTATATTATGGACAGTTTATGTCCTATTGGGGATAATGAGTACTTGGGCCTTTAGGGGCTAAACTCAGGGAGCTCCTTCAGGTTGCAGTATAGGGCTGAAGTGCATGTTAGATTTGCAGATAGTTGTAGAATTGAGTTCCATGTAGCTCGTACTCCGCTTGCAAGATCGAGAAAGACTTTATGGTTGTTCCTGTCATGATGTCTTCCAGGGTGATAACTCTGTTTAGGTCCCACTCTCTGAAACCCTTCAGGGATGACAGCTGTGGGAGTCAATGCCTGGTCCATAGCGGATTTCCCCTGTAAGATGCCTGCTTCATCCCTGCTCATGCAGATTGTCACTAACGATTTGGTAGACTACCGGCGTTGCCAGGGGAAGCGTCAGGAAAAGGGGGCCTCCCTATAGGTAGTGTGAAATCAGAGTCCCCTGCATGGCCCACCTCTCTGAGGCATATGCTGCGTCATTTCCACGCATTTGCCACCATTCATTGAGTACCACTAAATGTGCAGCCCTGTAGTATGAGAGGAGATTTGATATTGCCATGCCCCTTTCAAAGATGAATTTGTGGCATTTACTCAGTGCAATTCTGGGTAGCCGACAATTCCAGAGGGAGCGCTGCAGGGCCTCATTAAGGCGCATAGAGACATTTTTAGATTTGGAATACAGGTAGTTTTGCAGCTGGTATAGTAGTCGCCGGAGCCTGACCATTTTGTAGATTGCAGACCCACCCATGAGTGAGAGTGGAAGCGGGGACCAGAAGTTGAAATTTGTATTTAGTCTAACCATATGTGCATGTAGGTTGTCCACCCAAGACCCAGCGGCCAACCTTAATGATGTTTACACTCAGGTATCATAAGCCTATTGGTATGTCTGTTCATACCCTGAGGTTTGTGGCCCAAGACAATGATTGTGTCTGGCTCCCTACCACTTAAAGAGTAGATTTAGTACAGTTGATATGTAAGTTGGCATACTGCCCAAAGCTCTGCAAGATCCAGAGGGTGTGTGGACCCGACAGGGGTGGATCCGACAGAAAGATTAGCACATCATCAGCATATAAAGCGATCTTGTCCAACGTTCCTGGAAACCACTTGAAGCTCCGCAACTGAGCTTCAACCCGTACCCACTCCGACAGAGGCTGAATTGCCAGTGCAAAGAGCAGCAGGGAGAGGGGACACATGCTCCATCATATGGGGAAGTCCTGGGACATAGAGCCCCCCACCAGACTTGGGCCATGAGGTCAGTATAGAGGAGTTTGACTGAACTAATGAATTTTGGTCCAAAGGTCAGTTTGTTAAAAAGTACGAATAGGTATGGCCCCTCAACCGAGTCAATGGTCTTACTAAAGTCAACTAGGAGTAGTTCTTTATTCACTGGTATCAGGTCTGCCAGGGTGTTCTGTGTCGATCGAATGCTATGTAAGGTCCAACACAGCATAAAACCAGATTGGTCCGAGTGGACCTCACCACCTTCAGTAATCTGTTTTCATGGGCCTTCACCCAAATCTTAACTTCTGAATTTAATAGGAAGATGGGGCAGTAGGAAGAGCAGCTTAGGGATCATCACAATGTCTGCAATGCGCAGGTAAGATGGCAATCGGCCCAATTTATGTACCTCCTGGAACATGAGTAATGGGCTCAGTATGGGCTCAGTAGTATCCAGTATACCTCCAGGAAGTCTACCAGGAACCCATCTGGGCCTGGGATTTTTCCTGACTGGAATTAGGCTAGGCCCTCCCCAAGTTCGTTTGGGGTTAGGGCTTCCTCAAGGGAGTTTCTCTCTTCGGGTTTTAGGCATCGGTTCAGCAGATCATTTATAAAGTATGCCATGTCAGATTCAGAGGGTTCATTCATTTTAGAGTAGAGCTTGGCATAGAAGGCCACAAATTTGGCTGCTATCAAGGGTGTGTCTGTGATGTTCTGGCCTGCATCGCCCACTAGCCTGCACACCGATGGACATGCTGTAGCAGGCGAGCATAGGTGCTGGAGAGTTTTGTTAGCTTTGTCTCCCCACTGATAGATATGGTCTGCATTGCCTGCCATGCCTGCCTCAACTTGTCAATGAGTGTATGTCAGATTAGCAATTCTGTGTATGTAAAATTTCTAAGGAGGACCACCTCTGGGGCATACTATTATCCGCTTTCCATTTCCAACAGTTGAGCTTCCCATTCTGCAGCCACCCTTTGATTTGGTTGTTTCACCCAGTTTGGTAGCTGATCTTGACCCCTCTCAGTGTGGCCTTGAACATCTCCCACAGTGTCCTCGGTGAGGTGATATGTTCTTCATTGCACGTTATGAATTGTTCTATTTCTACCAGGATGTGCTCTCTTGTTCGCGGGCCCTTGAGTAGCCACGCATTGAGCCTCCATCCCGTGCATGAATACCTCAGGATCAGCCACACTGCCAGCTCAACTAGGGAGTGAGCAGACAATCCTATAGCAAGTATCCTTGTGGCTATTATCAATGAGGCCTTGGTGGTGGGGAGGATAAAGTAATCGAGACAGGAGAACACTTTCTGATATCCAAAATAATACATATAGATATAGCCCTGCCTTTCGGGGTGATAGAAACGCCAGGCATCTGTCAGTGCCATGTTATCTAGAAAGGTGGCCAGGTGCATTGCTCAGATCCGGTGTGTGGCCATGCTCGTTGACCTATCCAGGGCTAGGCCACCCCACCCAGAACACACAGGGAAAGTTGCCTCAGGAAGTCTCTTAGTGTGTGGAGGAATTCTGCGGACAACATGGGCTGGGTATACGCATTGAGGAAGGAGACCTGTCGGCCATAGAGCTGGCCCTAACTGGAATGAATCTACATCACTTGTCACTCTTTTTATGTGTTTTTGGAAGGGAACAGTAGAGGGAAGCCGAATGGCCAGCATGTAAGACTATCAAGAAACCTGACATAGTCAAGAAGGGACAGCAATCTCCCACCAGGTGAGTCTCCTGCAGTAGGAGTACATTGGGATGAAAGCATAGTGCTCCTTTAAGAATTGCCCTTCTCTTAATTTTGTCTAGGAGCCTGCCACGTTCCAGGTCAAGAGCTGGAGCTGACGTTGCTCACGGGGGGATCCCTGAGTTGTCCCATAGATGTAGGGCACTTACTAACTGAGTGTCAGTAGGATGTATTGCAATATTGGATGGACTACCTGGACTGTTCATGATTGATGAAAGAACATTGGTCTGTGTGTGTAAACCCCCCTCAAAACTTTGGGAACATGAAGTATCTGTTGCGAAGAATGGGACAACTGCCAACTGGGCATTTGAACTCCAAAGCCATCCCTACTCCCTAAATCCTGTGCATAGTCCCCTTGAAAACAACCCATTATTAATAAAAAATTTCCATCTGTCGGGGTGGGCCCAGTTCACCCCCCCCCGGATAGAAGGAAAAAGATATGTCACAATATGCAGGTAGGAATTGACAGCAGTGTTTGCCGCAAAGACCACAAGACTCCATAGTCTTATTGGCTGTTTGCCCCCATCATCGCCAAGACTGTGGTCTTGCGGGACAACCTACAGCATCCCGGCTCACCAATCACCTCCTCCGCTGACCGATGGTGCCTCTTATTTCTCCATCTACGACACTCAGTACATTCCTCGATCCAGCGCCAAGCGCTTTCTGGGCAGTCTAAAAAGGATAGTCTTGCCAGAAGGCATGACTTTTAGGCGAGCTAGGAAAAGGAGCATGTATTGCACTTGCATGGCATGCAGTTTCTGTTTGACACTGAGAAACGAGCAGTGTTGCTGTTGTACCTGCATTGTATGACTGAAAAGAGCAACATTTTCAAGGAGTCATGGAGAATAACCTCTTTCTTGTGTGCTGCAAGGAGGATCACATCTCTGTCTGTGAAATTGAGGATGCATCTATATATACAATATTTATACATTTAGACAATGTGTGAGAAGTGGTTTTGGAGTCCCAAGGGCATCTAGGGCTTAATGGACCTCAATTGTAGAAATTAGTTTCTATACTATTATCACCCCAAATTGAAGACCGCACTTCGCTTTTAAGGTAGCAATGGCAGCGCAGTCTAAGTCTCCCTCATAGAAGTTATGTGGGTTGGAAATTCAGAGATGTATAACAAAATAACACTCAATAAATAATTGTTCAGTCAGTGCTTTTACTTTGTAATTTAGTGCCACCATACACTGCAAATCACATGATTCCATGTAAGAAGTTGATTGTATATCAGCATATACTTCTTCAGCATGTACTATGGATTCTGTGGGAGTGCTCTAAAACTGATGGTTAAGGTACATTCATAAATAATTTGCTTTCTGAATTAATCTGTTCTGGTCTTTCTTGGTCCTGACAGTACCTGAGTCAACAACACTATGTAAGCAAAACTCTGACCCTCATGCTTAATGTGAATACATTACTCATGTAGGCTGCATGACTGACACACATGAAGTACTATATAAAATAAATAACAATAGAATAAAATACAATCAAATACAATATGTTATGTTATCTAGATTTGTAGAGCACGCTTATCAGCCAAGGGGTATGCAGGCACTGGGCAGGTGAGTAGGCCAATTGAGCTCCTAGCTGAATAGTCAGATCTTCAGTTTCTTGCAGAATTCAAGGAGGGATGGGGATGTCCTGATGTGGTGTGGACTGTATACAGAACACTATATTACAATACAATCCCACTACCTCTGTTGCCCTACACCAATTTGGAACAGCTCATCAACTAGCTTTCTGAAGTTTCCAAAAAAATACTACTCCATGTTCCTTAACCACACAGAACCTCATGGCTAAATGTAAAATAAGGAAACAGAAATTGGTGCACTACAACACCACCAGATGAAAACACCAAACAACCAAAATGACAAAACACATAACAGTATCTTAAATTATCCACCAAGAATGCAAATGCTATTTGGAGCAGATCTCAAAAGCCAAAAACCCTTTCAAGTAACTTCATGAGATCCTCACAAAATTTCCTAAGCACAATGCACCACTGCCATGATAGGGCAATGACAAACATTTTGTGGCAACATTGTAGAAAGCATACATCCTGGAGCTTCAGACTCAAGTTGCCGAACACCTGGCCTACTCAGACCAAGTAGACACGGCACCGAGAAACAACACCCTTTGGTCACCTTCATTAAACTATCTGTGTCCCAATTCAAGAGTTTGGTCAAGACAAGTGACCTAGCTCTGCCTCCAGATAACTTCCTTCTGTCTTCAAGACCTGTCACATCAGGACACTCACCAACAAAACACACACACATACTCACACATATTAAAAATATACTATATATTTACCTTCATGATATTGTGGCAATCATTATTGAAGCCACAAAATCTTTGTAGCATGATTTTTTGGATGCAATAGTCAAGTAGAACAACGTGGGGAAATTAAAGGAAGGCACTGAGAGGACAAGGACAAAAATACAGACACTGATCATTGACCAAAAGGCAATTTATTGAAGAATCTAAGATTATAAGAAACATCCCAGCCACCACAGCTCCTGGACAACAACTAACCCCACAACATTCTACAGAGCAAACCAAGTTATACATTCTAAATTCTTCTGAAACATTCTACACATTAAGCATTGGTGTAAAACAATATAAAGATACCACTCATCTTCCCCCCCCTTAGAAGCAAGTTATTATTATCGGTTTTTTTAATGCCAGGTGGCAGAAAGCTAATTTATGGTTCCGAAATAGTGGCAAGTTTACAACAAACAAAAAGTAATTCCCTTAGGAACAATTAAAATGTAATAAAATAGCTCATATGTAATCTTTCATGTAATGGGGAGGAACCACAACATGTCCGCCATGTCAGAACTCACCCGTGTGAACACTTCCTCTCTCAGGATATGGATGAATCACCACAACTATGTTCAGATCCCAAATGTGATTGTCATTAAGATTATCAGAATTAGTAAATAACTTATCAACTCAGAAAGGTGAAGAAAACTTTGAAATGCCATTTTTCTGTGGAAGTTTAACCTTTACCCAGTCTCCAACTTGTACTTCAGTATGACTGACAGCTTTTCATTTGTCAGAGTTTTGTGAGCTCTTCCAAACCCTCTCATGTTGAGACCTCTGTGAATCACCCTTGTTAGGTTTGCACACCCATGAATTGGTTACATAAGATCCACGCTGGTTTTACCATTGTGTTAGGTATCCTTCTCTGAAATAACTCAAAGGGCACTCTACCTGTGACAGAATGAAGAGTCAAGCGGTAAACTTCAACTCTCTCAAATAAGTCTTTTTTCTAATCCTTGTTTTGTGTTTTAGAACTCTGAATAGACTTTTTTAACACTCTATTGAATTTCTCTACCATCCCATTTGTCACAGAATGATAGAGTGAGCCCTTTTATGTTTAATCCCCCTGAGGGATAAAACTCTTCCATTTCTCTAGACACCAGCTGTACACCATTGTCCACGAAAATAATCCAGAAGTTCTTCTCTGCTGAAAACATTTTTGAGAAAGTCAATTACCTTCCCTGTCTCCACACTTTGGGCCTCATTACAATGAGACACGGAAAGCCTCCGACCCCAGGACGGAGGCTTTCCGAGTCACATTGTAGGTTTCACTTTTGACTGCCGTATTACGATGCAGGCGGTGGAGAGTGAAACTGGCTGGTCATTCTGGCTGGATTCTGATGGGCTGAAGTAGCCCGTTGGCCAGTCAGGGGCCTCACCGTAATCCCTATGGATGGCGGTTCTGCCGTCGGGATTACGATGTCGGTTACCGACAGGCTTTCCTTGTCGGGCTTTCCGACATGGTAAGTCTGTCGGAAAGTGTCTTTATGGGCCCCTAGCAGGGCCCCCTTCTCCCTGCAGCCGCCAGTTGGGGGTAGAGGGGGCACCTGTAACAGCAGCCGTCTAAAGCCAACAAGGTCACATATTTGTTAAAGCAACTGAGTCTACATCTGATCAGCCCATCCGCAGTGCCAATATTGACAGTTTTAAAAGCAAAACTTCTCCCAGCAATCAGTTATGGCCACTTGGCCTTCCCAGGGTCTCAGGACGCCTCCTTAAACTTAGCCCAAGTGAAGGCGTATAAATCAGTGCTTCTTATCCCGATGTCTGCGAGTAAAGCAAGGCTAAGCCTGGAGCTGGGTTTGGCGAGGCCAGATTTGTCGTGTCAGGGGGAGATTCTAAAGTTGTACCTAAGGATCTTAAGGGCTCCCGCTAAATCTCTAAAACATCAACTGAGAGCCATCTTCGAGGAAACATGCTCGGCCTGGCATATTAGTCTAGCCAACGCGATCACCATACTGAAGATAGTGGAAAAGAGCATACAATTGCCGGAAATCCCACTGAATGCTTGGAAAACAGCAATAAACAAACAAGTGCGGGAAATCTCTTTTGAACTCGATTTTAAATCCCTCCGCTCAAGTCCCCAATTAGACCCGCTGAATAACTCTTACATTTTAGGCAAAGCACAACCTTACCTAAGCGAGGCTCTCTCTCCCCAAGCCCGAAGTAAAATTCTTTACATGAGACTAAGCATGTTAGGAATTGCTGATTTTAACCCCGTCTGGGCCCGCAGAGGGGAAACCACAAATTGTAGACTGTGCTTCTACATGAGGGAATCCTGGTTGCACCTTCTATGTTGCTGCCCCAACCTTTACAATGAACGCCGGCGACTCCTGCACCCGATTTGCATATCCAATGGAATAAAGTCCTGCAGTGAAGAGTCATCCTTGTGCTTTTCTACCTCAAACATTAGCAAGACTGGGGAAATTTATACATCAGACCAGGATCACCTTAAAAGCTGCTAATGATCGCAACTGATCCGGGGCGACGAGTATTGCAAATCAAGTGGAAGAAAGCAGCTGGGCCCAGAATAAGCTCTGAGGCGCGTGCTCCATCACGTGGTTCCAACTTGGAGCACCAAGAAGAAGGGCTAATTGACTTACAAAGCAGTTCATCTTCAGGGCTATGGGGACTCTACAAATGCGAGTAGGAGCACTGGACCACGACCACAAACTTGGGTGCCGGTTGATCAAGCAGGCCACCGGGGAGGGGAGGTACCCTCATCAACAACAAACCAAAGTGTTTATAGTCTTTTTACAAATTTTGTGTCAACTTTCAGTTTTTATCTTTGTACTTTTTTAATCTTTTTATACGATGCCTGTCTTGAATTCTTTACTGTAAAGATTTTAATTAATTGTACAGTTAATAAAATTCAGTCATTCAGTCATTCAGACACCTATTGTGCCCCCATGTTGATCCCGGTACCGTGTGGTAAGCACCTGGATGTGCCTGCCATGCCGTTCAGGGATGAACAGATTCTCCCATTTCTCCATGGGAGCTTGTGCTACAGCTGATTCGCGGCTGCAGCACAATTTTCCATAGAGAAATGGGAGTATGCGCATTGTAATGTTGAGGTCGGGACCGCCGACTGGAGGTCAGTCGACCCGTCCACCCAACATCATAATAAGGCCCTTTGTGTGATACTTATTTTTGGCCAGCGTCAGAACATATCCATCAATTCTAGAAATATATGACTAACCAGTCTTTCCCGTGACTGGCCCTATCATGTCTAAAGCTATTTCCTGCCACACTTTCTCTGGGGTGTCGCTCATCATCATTAGTTGGATTCTGGTCTTACTAATCTTGTCACTAGGACAGCACTCCATGCAATCCCTTACACTCCTCTCAACTTGTGTGTCCATTCCCAGCCACCAAAAATGTAACAGGATCCTCTATTTAGTTTTTTAAATTCATAAGTGACCTTGGTGACCCAATTATATCAGCTTCTCTCTAACTGTACTAAGAGGAACTAATCTTGTACACATTCATAGATTTTTACCTCTTTCAGACAGTTCATCCTTCACATTCCAAAACTTCAAAGTACCTTCACTCACACCTTTTTTAGACATCCATCCTTTCCTGACTAGATGTATCACCTCCTTCAAAGTCACATCTTCATTTTAATGTGATTTCAATTATAACCCACTAACAACACCATCAGTGACTTTACAAACTTTGCAATTGCCTAAATCCCAAATATCGTCTTCTACCTCAGGTTCAGAATCAGTCTGTCCTGGAACTAAGCGTTACAAACAATCCGCTACTTTGTTCTCAGCCCCAGGAATCTACTCCACCTTAAAAATATAGGGGCATATTTACGTTCCCTGGCGCATCCCTGCATATCAGCAGGGATGCGCCAGGGAAAATGCGTCACGCAAGTTTACCCTTGCGCCACGTCCAATGCGCCGCATTTACAATGCGGCGCATCGTGGCGCAAGGATAAGCAGATACGTGAAGCATCTGCCAGCGGAAGGTTGGCGCAGTGCTAAAGTTGTGTCGCAAGCGCGACGCAACTCCAGCACTGTTCCAACCTTCCCTATCCCTAACATGGTGCGTCAATCCTTACGCCTGCTTGAAGCAGGAGTAAGGATTTGACGCACCAGCGTCAGAAAAGTGACTGCGTGAAATCTTGTAGATTTCACTGCGTCACTTTTCCGAGGCGTTCCTGTGCCGGAACGCCCCCCCCTGCGCCGGTACGCCCACATGAAACCTGACGCAGGTTTCATGTGGTGCAGGGGTTTACTACGTGACGCATCTCCCTAGATGCGTCACGTTGTAAATATAGCGCAACACGGCGCATGGTTTGCGTCGCCGCTGCGTCACATGCATGACGCAACGGCGGCGCAAAAGTGGCGCAAGGGGCTTGTAAATATGCCCCATAGTTTGCAATGCCACAACCCATTTTGAAATACGGCCCAATATTACATCTAAACGTTTCTTACAAAATACATCTTTGAGGGGCTTATGGTCCTTCCTCACCAGAAAATCCATCCCCAGATGAAATTCATTAAGATTTCCTATTGCCCAGTAAATACAAAGAGCATCAAACTCAATTACAGAATACCTGGTTCAGGCCCCACAAAATGTTTAGAAATGAACATAATGGTTCTTTCCACTCCATCCATTTCTTGCTTCAGAACCGAACCCAACCCTTTAGAGATAGCATCAGTAATTAAAATGGAACTATCGGTGACCTCAAAGCTTTGCACAGACGGAGCATTGCTCAAAGCAAATTTCACATCTCAAAAGTCACTTTCACATTGTGAGGACAAAGTAAACTTCATCCTCTTCTTTAACAAAGATCTCAAATAAGCGGTATGACTGTAGAAAGACAGAACAAATGTATTGTAATATTCAGTCATTCAAAGGAACGTTACCAATTTTTCTTTATTTTCGTGAGCACTTAGGTTCTCAATGGTACAAGCCAACGTCTCTTTAGGCTTCACATCATCCTTAGTAAATCTATGGCCCAAATACTCAATCTCAGTTTGATTAAATTTGCATTTCTTCTCTCTTGAGGTAAGACCACTAGTTTTGAACTTCTTCAAAACTGACCTCAATCTACAATCACATTCTTCTTTGTTAGACCCATGTATTAAAACATTGTCCTGATAGATCTTTACCCCAGGAATGATATCTAAGACATTTTCCATAGCTCTTTGGAAGACTGCCACAGTTGTACTAAGACCACCACAGTACTCTGGTGAATTTAAAGAAACCAAATGGCCTGAGAAAATAAGTTAACTCCGTGGACACATCCTCTAAGTGAATCTGATGGTACACTTGTCAAGGTCTAAAGTGGAGTAGAGTACAGCTCACTGTAGCTGGGTCAGCATCTCAGAGATGTTCGGGAGAGGGTACTTGTCTACAATACTGCTCTATTGAGACCCCTTGAGTCTACACATAAGTGTACATCACCTGAATATTTGCATGCAAGCACCACAGGGGGAAAACATTCTGTTGCTTCAGTCTTAACAATAATCCCCTCTTTCTCTAATTTTTCAAGCTTGGTCTGCATGTGCTGTTTCAATGCTAAAGGTATTCCTTGTAACTTACACGCTACCGGAGAAGCTTTATCTTTCAGGGCAAATCTTGTGGGAATAATCAGACAAGCTTCACAATTTTTCCTTAAAGACCTCTTTGAATTCTTGTAAATCATGAGGTATACTATTATTACACTTCTGAACTCCATTCACTGAGGTAACAGATACAACAGACCCATCACAAACCAACCCTACTGTACTAGGTGAGTGCTTTAAAATAATACATGGCTCACTGTTAGGATCCAACATGACATTTAAATCTTTCTGGTAAAACCAGCTAATTATGCTCTCTCTTCTACAAGAGACATCTATTTTATCAGCTGTGAGACATCCCTTGTAATCTAAGTCACCAATGCATTGAAATACCCTAGCAACTTTATAGGTTGACCATAGTAAGCTAGGGAGTCTGATGCCGGGTGTGAAGAGTCTGGCTCTAACCATAAGTTTCTGTGTATTGAAATCTTTGGGTACCAACAAGAGTTTTGCACCAGAGAAAACAGCAGGTCCACAAATGGTCCATTGACTCTAACTTTATCAACAGGTCCTTTAGTACTATGTTGTTCAATTTGGAGTATCTCCTCCCCACAATGATATAGTTTGTCACAATCTATATCATCATCATCATCATATACCGACACTTCTTTTACTTTTTCGATTTTACTCTTGTTTTGATATGTCCTGCAGTTCTTAGCAAAATGTGTTTGTTTGCCACAGATACAACACTTGGCTAATAAGGCAGGACAGCTCTTCTCATTTGCAAAATGACCAGAAGCACCACATCTAATTCACTTCCCGCTAAAGAGTTTTCTTGTAGTAAAAGGATCTGTATGTTTCGACAACATTCTGTTTACCACATGGACTTTTTCTAATCAGGCAGGATTGTGTTTTTTCTTTATAACATCAACACAGGCTAGAGAGTGTTCAATCTTTTTAGCAATCAATAACACTTTATCAAGTTTCAGGTCATCCTTTTGCTATAACTAATCCTTACCTTCTCAATATTGCATCCTAACATGAATTGGTCATGGATATGTTCTTCTAAATTACCCTCAAATTTTCAGTTAGCTGTCAATTTGCTTAAACTTGTAACATAACTCTCGATGGTTTCCTGAGGTTTCTGTATCCTCTTACCAAAATTAGACCTCTCAAGGATCACACTTACGTTTGTGCGGTAGTGTCTATCTAAGTTTTTATGCATAGTTTAAATTCATTCAGCACCTCAGCTTCACTACCCATAATTTCCGGAAGGTGTTCAAAGACTTTTTGAGCCTCTGGTCCTAGACAGAGTAGAAGCAAAGAGGTTTTCATCTCAGCACTTAAAGTAGTGCTACAGACTCTGGCATAATGAAAAAATACTTTTTGCCATTTAGACCACTTAATAGTGGGTTCCCTGGGAGAGGAAAGGAAAAAAGGAGGAGGCATAATATTTTGCATAACTGAGTAATCAAAAGATTATCACAGCCCAAAGGATCAAAATATGTGTAAGCACACGGCCAAAGTTCACCAACTAACTTCTCCTGTGAAACACACAAATTCCTGAATTATAGTAAGACTAATAAAATATATTGCTATACAAGTCATCTACAAATTTTGCATTGGTCCCAAGACAGCTCACCAGTGTCCGAAAAGACACCCAAACACATCAATACCTGCAGAAACAAAATTTTAAACAGTCTCACAATTTGCAGAGCTAGGAGGGTACCAGCATAAAGAGGAATCCCACAAATATCGAGATCAGTCTGAAAACTTGCTTTTATTTAGAGTAGTGTCCTGAAGCAATGAAAATGAAACAGACTCCAGTGGAAGTGTTTAGCCAACCAGAGATGCTGTGTCACAATACATTGTAGAGTTGCATCCCAAGGAGGTGGAACGTCGCTGGAGAAAGGTGAGGATGGCCGTGGAGAGCTGCATTAGAGGCTGCGCATGAGAGAACCCCCTTGAAATTACACACAGAGAGACATTGGAGGCTGGTTGTAGATGTGCACCATGATAATAGAAGCTGAGCACCGTTCTGTATGCATGCAAAACCTGCTCCCTCACATGCAGGGTGTCAGCAGTTGACTAATGACATGCAATGTGACTTTCCAAGGATAGCCCTGCTCTTGTGCATTGAATCACACTTTCACAAAGTGATCAAACAGTCTCATTTAAAACATACTCAGTTTTCTGGGGCACCCACAAATGAGACAGTCCCTGACTCTGCCGTAAAAATTAGTTAGGTATTGATTTTGAGACATTTCTTTTCCTCCCAATATGAACCGATGCAATATTTCTCAATCTGGCAATTTCTCTGTGCTGCTTTCATAATGTCTCCAAGGCAGCTAAAGCTATCTGTACCAGGTATAAAAATATTATATTCTTTAAACTTTTTGTTTTATGCGGGAGGTCATGTGATGATGATATGATGATGCCCTTGCTTCTGGAAGAAGTAGTAACCCAAATCAAAATCACATGTCTACATTAGTTTATTGATTTGTGTTGCTATTAGTTCCAAGGAAATCAATATAGCACATGAATGTGTGCTCATTTCATGTATTTGAGACCATTGTAAAAATTCCACAGATTCTGGCTTAAGCAAATAATTAATTGAATGATCCTTATAGAACTTAGGGTGATTGACCCTAGTAGGCAGTAGCGGTCCGTGGTAGGAGTGCCAGGCGGGCGGTGATGTGGGGCGGGGGAGGGGCAGGGTGAGGGGTAGTAAACCACGGATTACGGCCGAATACAGGTAAGTAAACATTTAAATAAATAAAACGAATTTCGTTGCGCGCACTGTATTTGTATTTGTAATTTTAAATCGGTTATTATTTATCCTAACTACTTAATTGATTTGTACCATTTATATATTAATCAGTCAGTCAGTCATGGTATTTTCATTCGCTACATTTACATAGCATAAAAACACAGATGAAAAAACGAGAATACTTTCAATAATCATAATTGGCAACAAAAGTGTAAAACCTACACCATTTCGGCTAAGAACATCATTACAATAAAATTCTGTAAATATTTGCGTACATTAAGATTTCGATTACAATATAGTTACATCATACCACCTATCAGCTTATTGCATGTCTCTCTCCTTAAGAAAAAAAACACCATATAAAGAGCACCATTGCAGAAACATCAGAGCTAGTAAAAAAAAAGGTTGTTACAATAAAATACCATACAGTAGAATTTCAATTACAATGCAGTAATACCACCTATCAGCATATTACACTCCTCCTTAGTTTTAAAATCTGCCACATAAAAAGCGCCATAGAGTAACAGACCAAAAGACAATGCAGTTGCTGTTGAAAGAACAGCGCTGATCTGCACTGTCAAAATTTAAAAACTTTAAAAAGTGGCTAAATACAATTTCTTCTAGGACCCTCATGAAAGGGGCAAAATAACACAATGTGTAAATTTGATTGAATAGATACACCATCACAGTGGCAAGGACCTAAATCTGACAGGGAGTAACAATTCAATGGGTAGCCCACCATGAGGGGTAAGTAATTTAAGTGGAATGTAGTTAAAAGGAAATGGTGTTTCTAGTTCTGAATTGAGGATAAATAAGTATGAAGACCTTCTTGGAGGCACACCAATTTATAGAAGGATATTGCCACTTTCTGTCTATCAGCCACCAGACGTTTTGCAGCGACATAAGCTAAAAAACAACTGTTTCAGCTTGGCCTTGTTACAGCCCATCCTGTAGATTGGAGAACTAAATAGGTCAGGGAACCCAATCTCCTCCAATGTCTATTTCACATTAGCAAGCCAAGGTATGTCAAGGGCTGCATTCAGTTTCCGGCAATTCTCAATGACAAGTTGATTTAATAGTGTGATCTCCCTGGACCAGATGGAGTGCCAGAGCAGAAGTGGTGCTAATTTTATTTTATCCTCAAAATGGAGAATACCAAGCTCATCGTTGCAAATAGCATTTGGGAAGCTACGAAGGACTGCTAGTCGTTTTTTGCATACAGCATTTTCCACTAGCTGTATACGATGAGTATCAGCCATGCCCAATATGCCTACCCCATATGTAGCAATCGCCACCAATTCTGCTGCATAGATGATCGTAAGCGCTCTCACAGGTTTGGAGCCCAATTTTTTACAGAAGCTTTGTAGCCCAAAAACGTCTTTTCCAACATGGCAATTCTATTTGATACCATATGTTTCCATAAATATTTATAATCAAAAAGTACACCCAAAAAGGAGAAAGAGGCTACCTACCCAGCTCTTGTTAATGTAGTGCACCAGTCTTTTCTTTGGTGTAATCCCACACGTCTTAGTGAAGGTTTTGCTTTCATTAACTTGTAGATTGAGCTTCAGCATAAAAATGATATAATTATCTATTAGCCCTTGCAACGGACTCCTAGTTCTTGCCACTAAAGCTGCGTCATCCGCATGGAGGATTATTGGAAGGGTGCCACGTCCTACATAGGGACTATCTTTGGATCTTAGTGTGAGTATGGATTTGGCTCTGTTCATTTATAGTCAGAAAAGGAAAGGGGCAAGAACACACCCTTGGCTATCTCCCCATTTTATTTCAAATGGTTCTCTACATTCACCTTTCCTTCCATAACAGACACATGTGTTTGCCTCATGAATATAATTATGCCCTCCTCTATACCCATCTGGAACATAATTGCCCAAAGTTGAAAGCGTGAGACACAGTCAAATGTTGCAGTTAAATCCATGAACGTAAAGAAGTTTGAACCCTTCTTAGCGACACCATACTTGCCTATTAGCAAACTCAGATTCAGTTATTAGTCTATGGTACCTAACCCTTTCTTGAAACCATACTGGGTGTCTGCTAAAATGTTCTTGAGCCATTTATTTTTATAAATTGGGACTATGACTGAGCTTTTCCAGGTAGCAAGGGGACCATATCTCGCAATGACATAAAAAGCATTTGTAATCAAGGGTCTGCACAAAGCCTGACAGTCTAAATAAACATCAACAGAAACCCCGTCTGGACCAGGTGGCTTTCCTCTACAGCTTTCCCACAATGCCCTCAGCACCTCCTCTAGATGAAAGAGTAGAGGAATGGGTTCAACTCACAACTCGGGGGTGGGTCCACTTCATCACGCATCCTTGACTTATTTGAATAGATAATAGAGAAGTGTTCAGACCATTTTGATTCCTGAATGTGTACATCTGTTGAAGGATCTGCAGCTTCCCTAAAATAAGAAGTATTTAACAGCCTCCAAAAAGCAGAGCTGTCATATTTCAGACTAGCTATCTGGAGAGACGCTCCCACGCATTCTCCTTGATCGCCCTTATCCTTGCCTGTAGGGTCTCTCTGTATACTGCCCTCCATTCCTAATAAGTGCTCTATCTCTGGGCTCAGTTTGTAAGGCCATATAAAACTTTGCAAGGGCTTTGGTGCAGGCTGAGTCAAACCAACCCCGGGGATGTGACTTTGCCGGGCATGTTTCTCGTGTCAGGGCTTGCCTTACACTTGCCGTGATGTTCAAGAAAGCCACCATGGTTTGCGAAGACTCAGCTTCCGACTCCAGACATAAGGCGACCTCAGCCTGTTTATCATAGAGAACAGTAGAAAGGAAATTCACCTTATCCACCTTATCCCACTTAATGGTGAACCTATTTTTCCTTGCTCACACCCACCAACTTCAAACTACAGCACAACTTAGCGTGATCACTGAAACCTGTAAACTCAGACTCAAATTCAGCCACCAGAGTACCTAAGGGCTCAGTAATTAGAATATAGTCTATCATCGATGAGCGATCCATACCCATAAAGGTTAAGCTTCACCAAAAGGTTATTTATGTCACTGCCATAATCATAACGTAAAAAGTGCACCAGAGTCTCCTCTTAATTATCTATCAGCTCACAGACTGGTTTTATGAACTTGGGGCAGTGATGGGCATCAAAATCCACCACCCAAAGCAACTTCAATTTCTTGTGATGATCGTTACATATCAGCTGGATGGCTGCCTCTAGAGCTGCCACCATCTGTGAGGCTTTCCAATCAAAACAGTTATTATAGTAGTTAATTATTAACATATCCCTGATCTTTGAAAAGTCTCACAGAAAGCAGTGGAAGTATACTGAGTCGTTACAAAACTTATCCCGGGGAAAGTATTTACAATATAGGTAACATCGCTTTATGGACCTGCCAGCATTTGAGGGGCAGGCCTACGAGTGGTACGTGCAATACCTATCAATATAGCTCATGTCAACCTTGCAGGTTTATTGCAGGCATATAACGTGATAGTTTGCCACAAACTCTAGTCAATCAGGAACTCTGAGCTTATTCCTCAGCCCTGCAATAATCCATGATAAAAGCTTGACGGAGTCAGAATTGATAACGTTCACGTTGGTTATCTCAGAACTCTGGGGACCTCCCCTAATGCTAATAGACTCAGCGTCTGGGGGAATAACCAGTCAGTCACAGCCCTCCAACCCTTCCAGAGGCACATATTTATTCCTTAGCGTCACCCTGGGGGGGCGGCTTACAATATGATATGGAGCATTGTGTTCCATAAGGGTCAGTTATGCTGAGTTATGGGGTGGGAGGGAAGACTTACAGGGCTTATAAGACAAACCCAGAGGAAGAACAGAGATCTGGGAGAACCCTGGGAGAAGACATGTTGGTTGCCTTAAGAGATTTGATACAATAATTGGGTTTTTTAAATTGACAACCAGACAGGTATTGTCCCAGCCAGTCGACCCTCCTGGCCATAAGAATTTGAGATGATAAGGAGTGATAGTTAGCCAGTGGAGGACTTTTCAGATCAACTGTTCCGTTGACTCGGTCTTGACTAATTTAAGCCTGGGTACATATGCCAAAAGTACAGTGGCGTAGCTAGGCACTTTGCCGTCAATGGTGGTCCCTGCCTTTGCCACCCACGGCCGTGCTGAAGAGCGCGGGGGGTGCTGGCGATGATTCCACCATTTGCAGCCTTTAGCAAACTCATGTAAGAGTGGGGGGAGCTGACGCCACCCCCAAGCCCCCCCTTTGTTATGCCACTGCAAAAGTAATACATTTGGGCACGATGCCAGGGGTAAATTCAATACCTGAGCTTCCTTGCCAGTGATCCCATGGAGAGTAAACATACTTTCTGGGCCATTTCTGTGAGCATGCTTCACCTGCCCATTGCAGCCTCATTGGTCAGGTAAGCCTTCTTGTGCTGATCAAGCGGCGAATGGTGTGGGGACCTTGGGCACAAGTGCGTGTACAGACAGTGTTTGCCTGCTCTGAGTCATCAATGACAGGGCCCTACCCACATCAGGGCCACAGCGAGCGACTGATTGACAATAACTAGGGCCTCTGTCCGTATTACCAGAGCCGTTCAAGTTGCTAGTGGAGTGAGATCGAGCTAGTAAAGCCTCAGAGGTGGGACTGATACTAAAGTGACTAAACAGTTTGGACATTTTTGCCTCTATGTAGTCAAGGCGGTCTTGTAATTGTTTTAAATGCAATTTCATCATAGTTTCCACCCTGCTGCAGATTTCATCAGCATTAAAGTAGACTGGCATAGAGAACACATTGTCCTGTTCATCAGTGGCCACCTTTGGGTACTGGAATAGGCTTCTTATGCTAGGTCCCTCCTCTCTTTATTTTTATTTATTTGTGTTTTATATAGCGCAAAAATGACCCGTTAGGGAGTCAGAGCGCTTACCAGAGATATAGCGGTCCCGAATTCGACCAATAGCAAGCCACATAAACTTATGCATGCAGATAATATAAAACAGTATAAAAACAGTGGACAGTAAAAGTTCTCAGGACTTACAATAATATCTGAGACTGAACGAAATACGTCAAATTCCAAATTATCTTTTACCATCAAAAGACTCAGAGTTCAAAGTTTAGCTGAGCGATTCATCTCAGTAGCTTAACGAAATAGGGGATCCAGGAAAGGACTGTGTAGATCCCAATACGAATCGGTTTAGGAAGTCATTATGGGGCCCTCTGATTTATAAATCTGTAGTGAACGGAAAGGTGATTCGATCGACAGATGAATTAGTTGATTCTTTGTAAAGAGTTATGGTAGGAATTTCCCCATTAGGAAGATCTTAGCTTCCTTCTTGAATTTTGAATGGAAAGGTATTCTTCTAATGTTTGGCGGTAGCAAGTTCCAGATTCTGGGTGTGGCGCCTGAGAAAGCTCTGTTGTATGTTTTCTCCTTCTGGAAGCGCGGTGGTTTCAGCACAAGATCTTTTGCGCCTCTGGAGTACCTGCCTCCTCCAGATATCATCTCTTTCTGGGCAAGGTATGCCGGTGTTTTTGAGTGTAGCACCTTATGTGTGATACAGGCCAGTATGAGTTGTACTCTGGCTTCGTATGGTAGCCAGTTCAGAGCTTTTAAGTGTGGAGAGATGTGATAAAATTTTCTAGATCCAGTTATGAGTCTTGCGGCTGCGTTGAGACAAGCTTTTAGCGGCGCTGTTGAGGTCTTGGGCAGGCCAGATAAAGTTGAACATCCGTATTCGATCCTCGCAATGACCAATGCCTGATCCGCCATTTTGAGGTCTGGTGTTTCTAGGAATGGTTTCAGTTTTCTAAGACAACTCAGGTGGTACCGGGCGTTTTTAGCCATCAAATTGATGTGGCTTTGCATGTTCAGGTTCTTGTCCAACGTGATTCCTAGTGATTTGGCTGAGTCCACTAAGGTCGGGGTGCAGTTAAGCGCGATGATCAATGGGGTCCATTCCTTTATTTCAGAAGAGATTTTTTGGGGGGGAAATTAATAAGAATTCAGTTTTTTGCTTGTTTAGTTTAAGCTGATTACTAGTTAGCCATTTAGTGGTCATCTTTAGTGCTTCATTCATTGACTTGATCTCCTCCAGTGACGAGACTTTAATGTAGATCTGTGTGTCGTCAGCATACATATGAAACAAGATGTTGGCGTGTCGTAGTCTCTCAGCCAGCGGTTCCATGTAGAGGTTAAAAAGAGTTGGGGAAAGAGTTGATCCTTGCGGTACACCAATCGTAATAAGGGACGGCGATAATAGCTTTTGATTAACTAAAAATCTTTGTGATCTATTCTCCAAGAAAGATTTAAACCATTTGAGGACAGTTCCCGACAAGCCCATCCTGCTTCCGAGTTGATCTAGCAGTTTATCATGGTTTTCGGTGTCGAACGCAGATGAAAGGTCCAGAAGAAATAAAAGACAAGCTTTGTCTTGGTCTAGAGCTTGCAAGGCGTCATCCACTATATGAAGTATTGTAGTTTCCGTACTATGGTCTGGTCTGAAACCTGATTGGCAGCCGTCCAGAAGATTACATTTAGAGATGTGTTGGCACAGTTGTTGATGCACACATTTTTCTAGCACTTTCGCTAATAAGGGAATATTGGATACTGGCCTGAAATTATTTGGGGCAGCAGCGTTCGATGTCGGTTTTTTTATGATGGGATGACTTGCCCAGTTTTTAGGCAGTCTGGTATGGAGCCTTGAGACAGAGAGGCATTGATTATCGTGGTCCAGATGGGGACAACAAATTGGCTGGTTGTCTTCGAGAATTTCGAAGGGAGAGGATCGTTGAAGTGGTTATTTGGCTTTGTCGACGAGAGGATTTTGGAGATGTCGTTGTTGTCATATAACTTGAAAGAAGACCATTGAGCTTCATTTTTGGGCACTGTTTGGAGGGAGTGTGAAGGTTCATAGATTTGTGAAGCCGATAGGGATAGTAGTTTTAGCTCTAAGCTCACTTCCCAATGAAATGATTTTGTCTGTGAAGAAGGACGAGAATTCCTCACAGTTTATTAAGGGTTTTGTTGCATCTTTAGAGGATTTGACCAATTTATTCGACTGCAGCTTTACCATTTCAAAGAGTTTACGTGGCATATTATGAGCATTCTCCAGTTCCAATCTGAAGAAATCTTTTTTTGATTTAAGAATGCTTCTGTTATATGCGTTTCTGGTCTTTCTTAGTAGTTTTAGTTGGGAGGATGATGGGTGTTGTCTCCATTTCCATTTGGTTAGTCTCAGCTCTCTTCTTTCCTCGTTGAGGGCACTACTAAACCAAGGATTTTTGTCTCTATCCATGATTATTCTCAGTTTTAGAGGAGCAACTTAATCAATTATGTCTGACATCATTGCGTTGTAGTGATCCGTGAGTTCGCAGACATCCGTAATGTTAGAGGGTGGGCGAAGATCCTTCTTGCAACGCGCAGCCAGTTTCTGTAGGTCTTTTGTATCTCTAATCCATCTCTTTGGTTTGACAAATTGTGTAGATCTTTCCTTTACAACTCCTGGAATTTGGAAGGTAATAGAATGGTGATCTGACCAATCGCATGGAGACATTGAGATTATATTGACTGCCTTTTCCCTTGAGATGATCCAGTCTAGAGTAGATCCTTTGCAGTGAGTTGGGAGAGTGCAGGCTTGGGAGATATTTTGTTCAGCTAGGAATTCTTTAAAGACATTGACCTGGCTATCGTTAATATCCTTCACAAAAGGAGCTATAGAGGGAAATAACGCAGGTTGCCCTCCACTCACAACTCTTTCATCAACAAAACCTGCTTATGTCTCGGGATCAACATCATGAGCATACCCCAAACCCATTCATGGTTAAACTATTTCGGTACTAGCTCAACAATGCTGTACACACTGGGTGTTCCTATCCCTGTTTAAAATTCTCATAAGTGTCTATCTCCCCCAGGAATTAAATTGTATGTGTTTCTCTCACCCCCACAATTTTCTCACAACCAACACCAAAAAAAATTTGTGAAAGGTGTGAAGGCACCTCACGGAAACACCAACCAGGGAGCTACTGATAGGTTCTCATCAGTGTGCTCCACTTATCATCATCGGCAGCCTCCACACCAAAAAGAATATATGTGAAAGGATGTGCACAACTAAATTGAAATGAAAGAGTGAAAAAAGGTAAAATAAGCACCCAGAAATATATTCATGTGCCTATCAACCCTGACCCCTTACTACAAGAGCAATGGAGAGAAATTGTTCTAGCTCCTGCACTATAAATACGACCTAAACAGTCACTGGCACTGTTTCCAATTGTAATCACTGCTGTGTGTTTGCTCACGTTAAAAACAAGACCTACTGTTGTGCTCCATCAGTTTGAAAAGAGAAGCCAACATGTTTCATTGCCTTTTAATGCTTTTCGGCAATTTCTTCAGGGCTAGGAGTCAATCCTCGCCACACTTTAAATTGCAATCAAATACCTAGGGATAATAGACACAAACAACACAACATAAAACACTGAGTTACACAATGCTCACATAGAGATCGCTCCACACAAAGCGTGCATTTCTTTATATCACTGCTCACACATACGGAACGTCAGGGATATTTACCAGGTGGTTGCCCCCTTATAGCATACCGGCCGCCACCTTCCCGGGGTTTGTGTACGCGTCCACAATACCCCCGTGTATTTATCACAGTTGCTCTTCGTCAACCTGGAGATAAAATCTGTAAAATCTGTATATACACCTTTAATCGCTATAGTTGCTCTTCTTCAACCTTGAAGGTCAAATATGTAAATTATATATACGCCCCTTCATCGCTTTTCAGGGAGGCGCAGCTAGACTAATTAAAGCGCGACCCACAGGTCATCTCATTCTGACATGCACCGCTCAAACGGGGACACTCACACCTCTCACCCCCAGCGGTCTGCGTCTATCACACCCCCTTCAAGTGAAGTGCTTCTCGCTATCTTAAATAGAGGGACTTCTGACCTCCTTGTCTAACTCACACTGCTGCCCATCAAAACTTCTCCCGCTTACCGGTAAATCACCAGCGTTCGGCTTACTCACTCCGCGCTCGTCTGTGTTGAGCATTCCCGGAGTATTTGAAAGCCCGAGAGAGGGCGTGTAGACACACCCATAAACTTCCGGTAGAGGCCGATCACCCGGCCTTAACTCCGGGCGCCATCTTTGAATTGTGTACTCCTCCATAAGCCTAATAGCCCCTGATGATTAATGCCTCACATCCGGCATTTCTCAAGGCAGCGATAATTAATTCAATCATTTCAAATTTAATAATTTCCAATTTAAAAACTGAAAATTAAAAAATACAAATTAGAAATTGAAAAATCAGACAGCATGTACTTTGGGCCCAACGTTCACAGGCAACGAATAAATCTTGCTTCAACATCCAAAAGGACCTGGTGTTACCCATTCATTCTCTCATTCTTACTTCATTTTTTATATACAATGACAACCCTCCTTTTCAGGTAGCTGTAACCGCATTGGATTGGTTATCACTTGCAGCAAAAAGATGTATGGCAATACCTGGAATTCACTATAATTTCAATATCTCCCCGCACAGTGCTTGGCCTCAAAAGGTTGACTCCACCACCATTCACCTATATGTAAGCAGTCTTCAAAATACCTCACAATATTAGGCAAACGCTTGATCCCTGCTTCTAGGTTCTCACTGCAACCTTATTCCACTCAATGACATCATTCAGGCCCTGTTGGTCCACCCGCTCCTGGTAGATCCAACGGGCCTCTTTAGTGGCCAATCTGTTCTCGATATTGAATGTGTCTCCCCACACCTTCTCTAACACAACCCACTTGATGTCCTTGTAGTGGTGTTTCTGTTCACGAAAGTGCCCCACCAAGCGAGTAGTCAGTTTGCCCGCCTTGATAGTACTCAGGTGTTCCTGAATTCTAATCTTGATCTTCCGGGTTGTTAATCTGATATAATGCAACCCACACGGGCATGTCAATCGGTATATAACGTTTGTTGTGTTACAATTGGTGAATTTGTTTAGATACCACATTCTCCCATTCACCAATTGAACACTTTTAATCGTCCCTGTGAGTTCACACACAGAACACCCACCGCATGGATGGTGGCCTGAGGAGAGCCCTGATGTCTTAGGTTCCTGCCTCGGGCGGGTATGTACCAATTGATCCCGTAGGTTTCTCGATCTTTTAAAAGCAAACCTCCGGGGGGGCATCACAAAACTGCTTGTACTCAGCAGAGGCCAATGTTTCCTGATACTCTGTCATATTCTTGTGGATAAAGGGTCAAATGTTGTAACCACCGGTAGGCAGTCCCCTCTCTCCTTAGCATTTCTCTCCAGCAAGGCTGCTCTAGGTGTATTTAATTCCCTTTTCCTAGCTTTGTTCACAATTTTCCTGGGATATGACCGATTTTCAAGTTTACCTGCCAATTCTGCTGCCTGCTCAACAAACTTCTCAGTAGAGCTACAGTTCCTGCGATAACGCAAGAACTGTCCCACAGGTAAATTATCCCGAAGTGCTCGGGGGTGGAATGACCTATAGTGCAGGAGAGAATTTTTATCCGTAGGCTTCTGATGTACATTTGTGCACAATCGCTTACCCACTGCACAAATGTCCAAATCCAGATAAGTGGCCATATCCCTACTAATATTCCATGTGAACTTAAGACATTCATCAATGCAATTGAGCCAACTCAGAAATTCCTGAAGGCTTGACTCGGTACCAGACCAAATGCATAACACATCATCTATAAATCTCTTCCAGAGACATATGTTATTCTGGAAGGGATTAGATGAGTGATTAATGTAATTGGCTTCAAACTGGCCCACATATATGCAGGCCAGACTGGGGGCAAAAGTTGCCCCCATTGAAGTACCAGATACCTGCAGGTACAGTTGCTCCTTGTACATAAAAAAAATTCTAGTCAAGGCTATTTCAATACATTCGAGCACAAAAGACTGAGGAGAGTCGTAGAACCACTCACATGCCCCCAGTGCATGCGCCGCAGCAACCAGCGTAGCCTCCTGGGGTATGTTTGTGTACAACGACTCAATATCAATCGTAATCAGGAATTGGTGTTCAGGGTCATAGTCAACGGTTTCCAGGATGTTCAATACATCCGTGGTATCCTGCAGAAATGATGGTTGGGTGACTACACGTTCCCTCAGAAAAAAATCAGAGAATTGCGACAACGGCTCCAGCACAGACTGAATCCCCGAAACTATCGGGCGGCCTGGCGGGGGCCGTTGCGCTTTGTGTATCTTTGGCAGTATATAAAATGCCGGTGTCCTTGGTTTCAAATTTATTAGAAAATCTGCTTCTTTAGACATAACCAATTTCCTTTCTTTGGCTTCTGTCACAAGTTTGATTATTAATTCTTGCAGTTCTCCCGTAGGATCACGTGCAAGGGGCCTATAGTTTTGGTGTGCCCCAAGTAGCCTAAAAATTTCCGCCTCATAATCGCTGGTTTTCATCACAACCACTGCCCCGCCTTTATCAGCCAGTTTGATGGTTAATGATCCATTGTTCTGTAAAGATTTAACTGCTGTCCATTCAGCCCTGCTCATATTACTGAACGCTTGTTTTTTCTCGGCATGCTCCAAGTTGTCAATGTCCTGTAAGACCTTTTCTTCAAAAACCTGTACCTCAGGGCCCATCGAACTATTCGGGGGGCAAAAGGGTGAAGTACGATGTAGGTTGGTAGAAAACACAGAGGGAGGATCACGTTCCTTATCTGCAAAAAACTTCCTCAACTTAATCCTCCTCATCACTTCAAAAAATTCACTCCTGCATTTAAAACTATCATGCATGGGTGTGGGTACAAACCCAAGTCTTTTATTAAGGACCCGTAACTCATCATCAGTTAATACATAGTCCGACAGATTTACTACTATGTCATTCTCCCTGGCAATTTTATCCTCATTCACAGGGGATTCCTGCCTCTGCTGCGTGTAATTCTCAGGAAATAGGTTTGCCATGTTTGATTCAGATTCTGACGGGTCCTGCCTCGCCCTCTCTGAGCTCCACCTCCCCCCCTCCCCTGGCCTGTCTGGTGCTGTCCTAAAAAAGAACGAAATAATGCACCTAGATCCTCATCTGATCTATCCTGGGGATTAAATCTCACTCGGCTCTGGTTCGAAGTGGAAGGTTGGGCACTACTCTCGTCTTCTTCGCTGCTTGTATTGTCGAAGGTCCAATTCTGGGGCGTCCTCCTACCCTGTCGTCTACCACCCCTTTGACCTGGAGGTTGATATACCTGTTCAGAGTTTAACTGATAATATTTATCCTCTGTGTATGGAAAAGCCCATTCATGCGTGTATCGCTCTAGATTCCTTTTGAGCCCTTTGATTTTTTGGTTCACCATATAAGTTTTATATTCCCCCAAATCACTCTGGATTCTGGCAAGTTGTTCCCTTGCATCCATGATGGTGGTGTCAATCTTAATCGCCTCCTCTAACTCGAGGATTTCCTTCAGGAGTTCCTCACTCAGCCGTTTGGCCGTGTTAATGATGAGGATAAGCCAGTCCCGGGTACACTTATTGGCAATATAACTCCAATCGACCCGGAACCTCTTATCCTCAAGTGTTGGTGTGGAGGCTGCCGATGATGATAAGTGGAGCACACTGATGAGAACCTATCAGTAGCTCCCTGGTTGGTGTTTCCGTGAGGTGCCTTCACACCTTTCACAAATTTTATTTGGTGTTGGATGTGAGAAAATTGTGGGGGGTGAGAGAAACACATACAATTTAATTCCTGGGGGAGATAGACACTTGTGAGAATTTTAAACAGGGATAGGAGCACCCAGTGTGTACAGCATTGTTGAGCTAGTACCGAAATAGTTTAACCAGGAATGGGTTTGGGGTATGCTCATGATGTTGATCCCGAGACATAAGCAGGTTTTGTTGATGAAAGAGTTGTGAGTGGAGGGCAACCTGCGTTATTTCCCTCTATAGCTCCTTTTGTGAAGGATATTGAGAACGGCGGATCAGCCGTGAGAGCTATTTCTACAAATATTTTAAAGGCAAGGTTGATCCTTGGCATTACACATTCAATACTGTTGTTGACACAGCTCATGTTACTTGCTCACAGAATACGGAACTTTAGAGGATGGATAGAAACTGTTTGGCTTTTTCAGAGGATCAAATAGCATCTATTTTGTCTGGTCCGTCTTTACTCCCAGATGCTCCTTTGATAGGCACAACAACAGCGCGAGAGGAATGGGACAAATTGAGTAATTTGAAGAAGCGCCAGATAAGGGTTGCGCTCCATGGCGCTCTTATGACAGAGTATCTTCGAGCAGGGGCAGCACCAGCGAGTTTACTAGTACATTTGGAGCCAAAGATTTTTCTTGAGGATAAGAGGTTCCGGGTCGATTGGAGTTATATTGCTAATAAGTGTACCCGGGACTGGCTTATCCTCATCATTAACACGGCCAAACGGCTGAGTGAGGAACTCCTGAAGGAAATCCTCGAGTTAGAGGAGGCGATTAAGATTGACACCACCATTGTGGATGTAAGGGAACAACTTGCCAGAATACAGAGTGATATGGGGGAATATAAAACTTATATGGTGAACCAAAAAATCAAAGGGCTCAAAAGGAATCTAGAGCGATACACGCATGAATGGGCTTTTCCATACACAGAGGATAAATATTATCAGTTAAACTCTGAACAGGTATATCAACCTCCAGGTCAAAGGGGTGGTAGATGACAGGGTAGGAGGACGCCCTAGAATTAGACCATCGACAATACAAGCAGCGAAGAAGACGAGAGTAGTGCCCAACCTTCCACTTCGAACCAGAGCCGAGTGAGATTTAATCCCCAGGATAGATCAGATGAGGATCTAGGTGCATTATTTCGTTCTTTTTTAGGACAGCACCAGACAGGCCAGGGGAGGGGGGGAGGTGGAGCTCAGAGAGGGCGAGGCAGTGCCCATCAGAATCTGAATCAAACATGGCAAACCTACTCCCCGAGAATTACACGCAGCAGAGGCAGGAATCCCCTGTGAATGAGGATAAAATTGCCAGGGAGAATGACATAGTAGTAAATCTGTCGGACTATGTATTAACTGATGATGAGTTACGGGTCCTTAATAAAAGACTTGGGTTTGTACCCACACCCATGCATGATAGTTTTAAATGCAGGAGTGAATTTTTTGAAGTGATGAGGAGGATTAAGTTGAGGAAGTTTTTTGCAGATAAGGAACGTGATCCTCCCTCTGTGTTTTCTACCAACCTACATCGTACTTCACCCTTTTGCCCCCCGAAGAGTTCGATGGGCCCTGAGGTACAGGTTTTTGAAGAAAAGGTCTTACAGGACATTGACAACTTGGAGCATGCCGAGAAAAAACAAGCGTTCAGTAATATGAGCAGGGCTGAATGGACAGCAGTTAAATCTTTACAGAACAATGGATCATTAACCATCAAACCGGCTGATACGGCTGGGACGCGTGACTGCAGGAAGCATTAGCGCTAGCTGTGGCTATTTTTAAAACTTTTATTCTTTGGGCGGATTGCCTTTAATTAAATTGTACATTTCCCTACCTGCTTTCTTCTGCCGCTTGCTCCCCGGTCCACCATGGGTTCGCCCGATTGTTGTGGAGGGAGCAGCGGTCTTCCATCTTTCGGGAGGAGACAGGGGGAGGCGGAGCACTGACGTCAGCAGACAGCTGACTTGGAGGCTTTAAAATTCATGCCTCTCACTTCGCGCAGCGGACGCGCCAAAGGCGCGCCAAACGCAAGCCCGTCTGCGCCCGTCCGCGTCCGACTGGGGCCAGGGGCTACAACCCCTGCCCCTTTTTCTAAAGCGGTAAAGAAATATTCCCCCAGTCTTCTATATGATTTACGAAAGAGACCAGAAGCTGATTGCATTTCCCTCAAACCCGACCGCCCCATTATACCATGCCCTTGCTGTAATTTTACCTGCACTTCTTTACATAAGAAACCACAGTCGCAGAATACTGCCACCCGGCTGAATTCCATCAAACAATCATCAGCTGGGGGAAGAACTATCAAAACCCAATCTAAAGAGTTTACATTTCTTAACCTAAATTGTAGATCCCTCGCTAAACATGAGGAGGATATCTTTGATCTTCTCCACAACTCACAACCACAACCAGACTCAATTTTCCTTACGGAAACTTGGTTACACGAAAGCTCCGGCCCCGACATTGCAGCGGCCCTACCGCCAACTTACACAATTGTTAGGGAAGACCGAGGAGATAAAATCGGTGGCAATATCGCAATTATTTTTAAAAAAGATTATTCGTGTAAATGGGAGACACCACCTTGTGGAGGCTGTGAAGCTGGTTTTTTTAGACTCCTCCTTACTCCTCAGTTCACGCTGACAGGCTTTTTGGTATATCGCCCCCCTGGTGCAGCAGGGCTATGGGCGGCAAGCTTTCCAGATATTATTGCCCCTTTCTTGCTAAATGCAGCCAACTTTACCATCGTGGGTGACCTTAATATTCACTTTAACGATCCTACATGCAAGATTGGCTCTAGCTTGATCGCCGATCTAGAAGCCATGAACATACCACTCTGCAATTCGGGTCCTACTCACAGGGGGGGGCCACTTGTTAGACCCCATTTTTTCAAACCTACCAAATATTTCAAGCCAAAAAGCTCTGCCCTTACTTTGGTCTGACCATTTATTGGTAAATTTTAAGTTGGTGTTCGATTCACGGCCTAATAGCCCGGCCATCTCCTTACCCAAAGTCAGGAGTAGAAATTGGAAGAATTTAGATATTGACTCCCTAAATCAACATCTTTTGAGCAATATTCCTGATTTTTCTTCCATCAAGATCTCGGACGCAGCTGCCATCCACACTTGGATTACGGCATCTGTGAACACCTGCCTCCCCACTTCACTTAAGAAACTAAATAATCACCGCCCTCCTGCCCCATGGTTCACCAAAAAATTAAAAATTGAAAAAACAAAATGTAAGGCCTTGGAAAGACGCTGGAGGAAGGATTATGCCTTAGAATCCAAGCATAGCTATAAAACTGCTAAGAGAGAATATAATTCCCTATGTAAAGCAGCGCGTGCTGAATATGTGAACAAAACTATTACATCAGCACATAATAATGCAAAAGTCCTGTTCAAATTAGTTGGGGATCTCTCGGGAGCAACTTGTCAACCGATACCCCCGATACTTGATGAAGTACACTGTGAAGTTGTGGCGAAGTTTTTCATCGAAAAAGTAGAGAAGATTTATGCAGAACTTGAGACGGCAACTATCAATACGGAACAGCACATAATGAACTCATCCCCCACTCTAGACTGTAACAACCCAGTCGGGTCCCCTGATTCGGCCTCTACTATGAAAATAACAAACTGGCAACCCTTAGACCCTTTGTCTTTTAATATTATTCTAAACAGTCTTAAATCAGGCTCCCCTAACGACCCAATTCCAGTCAATATTTTTCAAAAACTAAATTCTTCCTCATTAAAGATCGTTATGGAGTTACTTAATGCCTCACTGAGGGAAGCCATCTTACCAGCAGAGTGGAAACACGCAATGGTTCTTCCCCTTTGAAGAAACCAAATGCGGATCCAGCTGAGCCTTCCAACTTCCGCCCGATTTCCTTACTCCCTGTTTTCTCTAAGATCTTGGAAAAACACGTGAACCAACAGCTTACACAGTTTGTGGAATCTAATAACATCTTACACGGGTCCCAATCAGGCTTTAGAGCCGGATACTCCACAGAGACTACTCTCTTAGGAGTCACAGAAACAATACGCCAGCATCTGGATAAAGGGGAAACTGTGGCACTCATCCTATTAGATCTGAGTGCCGCCTTTGACACGGTGTCTCATCTTACCCTTTTAAAAGCACTCCAGTCCCTGGGGATTGCTGGCTCAGCTCTGGATTGGATTAAAAACGTCCTTACCGATAGGACTTTTCAGGTCTTCTCCCCATTGGCTTGCTCCAAGACCTATGCATCTCCTTATGGAGTACCACAGGGCTCGATTCTCAGCCCCATTTTATTCAATCTCTACGTCAGCCCTTTAGCTACCATCGCGGAAGAGGCTGGGCTGTCGATCTTCTCTTAGGCGGATGACACCCAGCTTCTCTTTTCATTATCTGCCAATGAAAACTCCAGAGTTTCATCCTTACAGGTAGGGCTGTATAAAATCGCCAGCTGGATGCACACTAACTGGTTAAAGCTAAATGGGGGAAAGACAGAGGTCTTGGTCATGGGGAAAGATACATATCTCTGGGGCCCGCACCACTGGCTGCCAGAAATGGGTGAACTTCCTAAACCGGTGCAAACTGTACGTAATTTGGGCATAGTGATTGATGATCAGCTGTCTATGAAACAGCAAGTAGCTAAGACCACATCTATCTGCTTCACTATTCTTAAATGGCTCCGTAAGATACTATGGATGCTGCCTGAATCCACTCAAAGAACGGTTATCCAGGCCTTAATCATGTCGAGGCTGGACTATGGCAACATCCTATATCGAGGAGCGAATAGGGAGTTAGTACGCAAGCTGCAGGTGGTACAGAATTCCGCGGCCAGGTTACTTTGTCATGTACCCAAAACATCCTCCATCACAGGCACTCTTCGTGACCTTCACTGGCTCAGGATTGAGCACCGGACTAAATTTAAGGCCTTATGCTATATGCATAAGATTAAACTAGGCACAGCACCCCATTATCTATGCTCCCTAGCCCAGACATATCTTCCTACTCGTCTACTCCGTTCCTCATCCCAAGCCAATTTCCTGGTTCCCAGATTTAAACTATCACGCATGGGCGGACGCTCCTTCTCCTATCTGGCCCCAATGTTGTGGAACTCACTACCCTCTTCACTCCGCCATGAAGTCAGCCACAAAAGCTTCCGCAAAGGCCTTAAGACCTGGCTATTTAACCAGTAAATGCTGTCTTCTCTGTTTGCAATTTGTCCTGGGCGCCGGGAAACCTCCGGGTAGCTGTGCGCCTTATAAAATTAATTTAATAATAATAATAAAGGCGGGGTGTAGTCACCCAACCATCATATCTGCAGGATACCACGGATGTATTGAACATCCTGGAAACCGTTGACTATGACCCTGAACACCAATTCCTGATTACGATTGATATTGAGTCGTTGTACACAAGCATACCCCAGGAGGCTACGCTGGTGGCAGCAGCGCATGCACTGGGGGCATGTGAGTGGTTCTATGACTCTCCTCAGTCTTTTGTGCTCCAATGTATTGAAATAGCCTTGACTAGAAATTTTTTTATGTACAAGGTGCAACTGTACCTGCAGGTATCTGGTACTTCAATGGGGGCAACTTTTGCCCCCAGTCTGGCCTGAATATATGTGGGCCAGTTTGAAGCCAATTACATTAATCACTCATCTAATCCCTTCCAGAATAACATCTGTCTCTGGAAGAGATTTATAGATGATGTGTTATGCATTTGGTCTGGTACCGAGTCAAGCCTTCAGGAATTTCTGAGTTGGCTCAATGGACTTGATGAATGTCTTAAGTTCACATGGAATATTAGTAGGGATACGGCCACTTATCTGGATTTGGACATTTGTGCAGTGGGTAGCGATTGTGCACAAATGTACATCAGAAGCCTACTGGATAAAAATTCTCTCCTGCACTATAGGTCATTCCACCCCGAGCACTTCGGGATAATGTACCTGTGGGACAGTTCTTGCGTTATCACAGGAACTGTAGCTCTACTGAGAAGTTTGTTGAGCAGGCAGCAGAATTGGCAGGTAAACTTGAAAATCGGTCATATCCCAGGAAAATTGTGAAAAGGGCATTAAATACACCTAGAGCAGCCTTGCTGGAGAGAAATGCTAAGGAGAGAGGGGACTGCCTACCGGTGGTTACAACATTTGACCCTTTATCCACAAGAATACGACAGAGTATCAGGAAACATTGGCCTCTGCTGAGTACAAGCAGTATTGTGATGCCACCCCGGAGGTTTGCTTTTAAAAGATCGAGAAACCTACGGGATCAATTGGTACATACTCACCCGAGGCAGGAACCTAAGACATCAGGGCTCCCCTCAGGCCACCATCCATGCAGTGGGTGTTCTGTGTGTGAACTCACAGGGACGATTAAAAGTGTTCAATTGGTGAATGGGAGAATGTGGTATCTAAACAAATTCACCAATTGTAACACAACAAACGTTATATACCGATTGACATGCCCGTGTGGGTTGCATTATATTGGATTAACAACCCGGAAGATCAAGATTAGAATTCAGGAACACCTGAGTACTATCAAGGCGGGCAAACTGACTACTCGCTTGGTGGGGCACTTTCGTGAACAGAAACACCACTACAAGGACATCAAGTGGGTTGTGTTAGAGAAGGTGTGGGGAGACACATTCAATATCGAGAACAGATTGGCCACTAAAGAGGCCCGTTGGATCTACCAGGAGCGGGTGGACCAACAGGGCCTGAATGATGTCATTGAGTGGAATAAGGTTGCAGTGAGAACCTAGAAGCAGGGATCAAGCGTTTGCCTAATATTGTGAGGTATATTGAAGACTGCTTACATATAGGTGATCGGTGGTGGAGTCAACCTTTTGAGGCCAAGCACTGTGCGGGGAGATATTGAAATTATAGTGAATTCCAGTTATTGCCATACATCTTTTTGCTGCAAGTGATAACCAATCCAATGCGGTTACAGCTACCTGAAAAGGAGGGTTGTCATTGTATATAAAAAATGAAGTAAGAATGAGAGAAAGAATGGGTAACACCAGGTCCTTTTGGATGTTGAAGCAAGATTTATTCGTTGCCTGTGAACGTTGGGCCCAAAGTACATGCTGTCTGATTTTTCAATTTCTAATTTGTATTTTTTAATTTTCAGTTTTTAAATTGGAAATTATTAAATTTGAAATGATTGAATTAATTATCGCTGCCTTGAGAAATGCCGGATGTGAGGCATTAATCATCAGGGGCTATTAGGCTTATGGAGGAGTACACAATTCAAAGATGGCGCCCGGAGTTAAGGCCGGGTGATCGGCCTCTACCGGAAGTTTATGGGTGTGTCTACACGCCCTCTCCCGGGCTTTCAAATACTCCGGGAATGCTCAACACAGACGAGCGCGGAGTGAGTAAGCCAAACGCTGGTTTTTTACCGGTAAGCGGGAGAAGTTTTGATGGGCGGCAGCGTGAGTTAGACAAGGAGGTCAGAAGTGCCTCTATTTAAGATAGTGAGAAGCACTTCACTTGAAGGGGGTGTGATAGACGCAGACCGCTGGGGGTGTGAGGTGTGAGTGTCCCCGTTTGAGCGGTGCATGTCAGAATGAGATGACCTGTGGGTCACGCTTTAATTAGTCTAGCTGCGCCTCCCTGAAAAGCGATGAAGGGGTGTATATATAATTTACATATTTGACCTTCAAGGTTGACGAAGAGCAACTATAGCGATTAAAGGTGTATATACAGATTTTACATATTTTATTTCCAGGTTGACGAAGAGCAACTGTGATAAATACACGGGGGTATTGTGGACGCGTACACAAACCCCGGGAAGGTGGCGGCCGGTATGCTATAATGGGGGCAACCACCAGGTAAATATCCCTGACGTTCCGTATGTGTGAGCAGTGATATAAAGAAATGCACGCTTTGCGTGGAGCGATCTCTATGTGAGCATTGTGTAACTCAGTGTTTTATGTTGTGTTGTTTGTGTCTATTATCCCTAGGTATTTGATTGCAATTTAGTGTGGCGAGGATTGACCCCTAGCCCTGAAGAAATTGCCGAAAAGCATTAAAAGTCAATGAAACATGTTGGCTTCTCTTATCAAACTGATGGAGCACGACAGTAGGTCTTGTTTTTAACATGAGCAAACACACAGCAGTGATTCAAATTGGAAACAGTGCCAGTGACTGTTTAGCTCGTTTTTATAGTGCAGGAGCTAGAAACATTTCTCTCCATTGCTCTTGTAGTAAGGGGTCAGGGTTGATAGGCACATGAATATATTTCTGGGTGCTTATTTTACCTTTTTTCACACTTTCATTTCAATTTAGTTGTGCATATCCTTTCACATATATTCTTTTTGGTGTGGAGGCTGCCGATGATGATAAGTGGAGCACACTGATGAGAACCTATCAGTAGCTCCCTGGTTGGTGTTTCCGTGAGGTGCCTTCACACATTTCACACATTTTTTTGGGTGTTGGATGTGAGAAAATTGTGGGGGGTGAGAGAAACACATACAATTTCATTCCTGGGGGAGATAGACACTTGTGAGAATTTTAAACAGGGATAGGAGCACCCAGTGTGTACAGCATTGTTGAGCTAGTACCGAAATAGTTTAACCATGAATGGGTTTGGGGTATACTCATGATGTTAATCCCGAGACATAAGCAGGTTGTATCGTTAATATCCTCCCAATGCAGATTGAAGTCCCCCAGGAATAAATCATTGGATTGGGGGGAAGCGTTTGCAGAGATGATTTCCATTAGGTTGTCTATGAAGGTGTTGTTGTTCTTACCTGGAGGGTGGTAAAAGGTGTATAAAATGCAAGGAAGATTCGCTTTGTTTCTTATGGAAAGAGCGAGATATTCGCAGGAGTCAGATGTATTAGAGTTTAATTGTGTGATGGCGAGATCGGAGCAGTGAATGCAGGCGATACCTCCCCCTTTTTTATTTGTCTGTCTAGTCTCAAGATGCTGAAGTTTGGGGGAACAAGTAGATCAATGTAAGGAGATGAAGTTTCGGTGAGCCAAGATTCCGTTAGTACCGCTTCGTCTGGTTTAAAATGAGATCGGCGATGTCAGAGGCATGCTCTTGTTTTTAACAGGGGATTCAATGAGTAAGGAATTATCAGCATGGTCTTTGCATACGTTCTCCATCTTTGCTGGGGAGTAAGGCTACCGCGCAGAGTCCTCCCACACAAAAGCCCCCTGACGATCGTCCAAACAAGAAAGTGCAGGCGACTTTCCCCTTACCTCATCCAGGTAGAGGCGCCTTTCAGTTAGTTAGATCTCCTTCGAGAGAGCCCCTGCTGTGCATACCAGGAAGGAGTCGATGGTGGCAATCGTGTCACACTCTCTGGCGCTAGATGCAGTTTTTTTTCTCCATGTTCCATGAAAGAAAAACCCAGCAACGGATGATAAACACCTAAGCACAGGGCCATGAGAGGTGGCCCGGCTGGGCACGTCCTGTGCTGTGGGGGCCTTAGAACACTTTTAGTGCATTATGCAATCTGTGCCCCACCTTCTCAGCCCAAGGAATCCTGGAGGACGAAGTATCATTTGCGGTGTGACCAAAAATTCAATGCGGAAATCACCAAACAATTAATATATCAATTAATTGTATTACGTTTTTTATATCAACAATTTTTTTAGTATTATGTGTGACATTAATGTGTATTGTTATTTTTATTGCAAGCAATATTTAAATTTATTTTGTGGGTGTTAGATTTTTAGAGTAGCAGGTTGGGACGTTTTAAAATATATATTTTGTAATGATTTATATTTATGAAATATGTAAAATTTTATTTTTTGTATTCTTAATTGCTAATACATTCATTTTAATTTGTATTTTGTAAACGTTTTATAATAAAAAGAATATATAAATGGGTAGTGAATCTGACCCTTCAATAGGCCAACAGATTCCTTACTGTTGTTGAGGTTGGACTGGAAATAGTAAATCTGACTCCTTCGACTGTCCAACACTTTTCCACGGTTGCCTGCGTTGGAATGGGAATAGTAAACCTGACTTCCTCCAAAGTCCAACACTTTCCCTATGGTTGTTTACGCTGCAGTGGGAATAGTAAATCTGACTCTTCCAAAGTCCAAAACTTTCCCTACTTTTGCATACATTTGAGTGGGAATAGAAAATGTGACCTCTTTGAAGTCCAGCAGTGCTAGACCTGGCATCTTTTGGCGTGTTTCCCCTGTCTTTTTGCTTTCTGACCTCCCGGTTTTGACCCTGTTTTTGGCTAGTTTAGTGTCTCTGCGCACTTTCTCATTGCTGTTCAGTGTTAAAGTGCAAGCGCTCCTGTTGAAAATTGTTATTATGGATTGGTGATTCCATGATTAGCATATTTGATTTACTGGTAAGCCCGTAGTAAAGTGCACTGAGTGTGCCAGGGTCTGTAAATCAAATGCTACTAGTGGGCCTGCTGCACTGATTGTGCCACCCACATGAGTAGCCCTGAAAAGGTATCTCAGACCTGACACTGCAGGGTCTGCTTGCAGTTAGTAACTGCCCTGTCATCCTGACAAGTGCACCCACTTGCCAGGCCCTAATCTTCCCTTTTCTTACACATGTCACCCCTAAGGTAGGCCCAAGGTACCCCTGTGGGCAGGGTGCTGTGTATGTTAAAGGTAGGACATGTACCGGTGTGTGTGACATGTCCTGGTGGTGAATTACAGTTTATTTCGTTTTTCACCACTGCAAGGCTATCTGTCTAATAGGAAAGAATGGGAGTTTTACTTATAACATCTTATAAGCATAACTTTCCATTGGGACCAGATAGGGAAATGGAGTTTAGTATGCCTGGACTCAGAATGTAAAAATGCATCTTTTAGTAAAGATGATTTTTATGTTCTGTGTTTGAAAATATCACTATTAGAAAGTAGGTATTTTCTTGCTTGGCCATCCTGTGTGCCTCTGCTGGGTTGTGGCTTGACTGTCTGGCTTTGGAGTGACAGTGGCTGGGGATGTGCATGCTCTTCAGACAGCCACTAGGGAGTTGAGGTGTGTCCTGCCTTTTCTGGAGGAGTCAGGGCTGGGCTGAATAGACCTGGGCTGTATTTAGAGTAGTGGGAGGAGATTTCCTTGCACCTGAATGGGCCTGGTCTGCCTTGAACAATGCTGTCTTCCCCTCCTGCCAGGAAGCTGGGCCAGAGAGGACAGAACTGGTTTGGAGTAAGCACAGACACTCTCTGCCTGAGAGGACAAAGGAATTTTGAGTATAAATATTGGGGCCCAGACCCCAAAACTTTAGAACTCGCTGGAATCAAGGAACCTGCCAAGAAGAGGAGCTGGAAGAGCTGCCAGGAGGAGTATTGCCCCTTTGCTGTGTTGTAGCTTTGTTGAGTTGGCCTGCAGTTGCTGCCTCTGCCTTGGGCAGTGAACTGGACTGAACTTTCTTTACTTGTGCTGATTATCTCCAAGGGCTTGAAGTAGAGCTTGCCTCCTGTTCTGAAGTCTCAGGGACTGCAAAGACCTCACCAACCTCTGGGTACCACTTCTGGAACCGCTGTTTCAGTTGCCACAGAGAAGGGAAATGCAACCGACTCCGTCGCTGGCTCTGTGTCCTGACGGCCCCGCAGAAGGCACCATCCGCATCTCGCACCGCAACCCTGGTCTCACCAACGACGACGACCGCTGCCATCGAGCCGCTGCTTGCACCGTGACCTGTTGGCACCGCACTCCGCACGCTTCGCTTCACTGCGCCATCCCGATCTCACCGACGCCGTTGATGCTGCTGCCTTTGATACCTGTGACGCATCATGGCTGGGGGCACCGCTCGTTAAGTTTCACTACGCACCGCCTCATCCCTCACAGCAGTCTGGGCCGACCAACGCCAGTTCCCGCTAACCAGCTCTGCCACCTGCACCGCAATCTGCCAGCATCGCATTGAGCACCGCCTCGTCCTGCACAGTAAGCTTTGGTCTCACCAACGCCATCTGGACGATCGTCACCGAGCCGCTGCCTGCTACGCATCGTGAGGGCACGGCACACTGCACCGCTTCCATTATTGCAACACAACTGCGACGGTTGCCACGAACGGCTCGCACCAACGTGCCAGCCGCAATGAGAAAGGAACTGTTCACGAGTCTGTCCATTCTTTCGCCGGCCTGTAGTGACGCAGTCAGATGGAACTGTTAGACTCTGTTGTTTTCAGCATCGCGGTAGCCCCGGACGGAGCTACCGACTCGTAAGAACTGTGTTTTTGAGATATTTCTGCAATTTTTTAAGGATATTTTGCAAAGTATATATTTTTAAGTACTGTATTTTGGATTCTTATCATTTTGGTCTTGTTTTGGATGTATAAAAATATTGGATGTTTTTCTAAACTGGTTTGGTGTCCTTTTGTAGTGTTTTCACTGTATTACTGTTAGTTATTTGCAAATGCTTTACACACTGCCTCTGAGATAAGCCTGACTGCTGGTGCCAAGCTACCAAGGGAGTAAGCAGGGGTTATTTTAGAAGTGTAACTCTCTTATCCTGACTAGGAAGAAGGGTCCCTACTTGGTAAAAGGTACCTACCTCTGCCAACTAGAGACCACCATTTCTAAGAAGCAGTTGCCCTACTTTTGCTCAAGTTGGAGTGGGAACCGTCAGTCTCGACCCTTTAAAGTCCAATACTTTCCCTACTGTTGCTTGCATCGGAATGTGAAGAGTAAATCTGGCACATCAAAGTCCAGTGCTTGCACTACTATTGCTTACATTGCAGTGGAAATAGTAAATTTGACCCCTTCAAAGTCCAACTGTTTTTCTATTGTTGCTTAGGTTGGATTAGGGATAGGAAGTGTGTCCTCTCAAAAGACCAACACTTCCCCACTGTTCCTTGCATTGGAATGAAAATAGTAAAGCTGACCCCGTCCAAAGTCCAACACTTTCCCTGCTGTTGCTTTCGTTGGAGAGTGAATTATAAATTTGACCTCAGTGACCCCTCCAAAGTCTAACACATTCCTGAATGCTGCTTATGTTGAAGTGGGAAAAGTAAATTGACCTTCCCAAAGTCCAACACTACACTTTCCGCTACTGTTGCTTACTACGGGGTAGGAATGACCACTTGCTTTTAATATTTGAAACATGTATTTTTTGTGATTTAACTGTCAACTTTATGTTTATGTAATTTAATTATGTATTTTTCAAGCAATATTATTATTAGTGTTTTTTTATATGTGATATATAGTGTTTTTAACTTTTGTTCATTATTATTAGTATTTTCTATGTTATTATTCATATTTATTTCATATTTTATTTATATATTAGGTTAGTATTTTGCACATTTATTTAAAATTTATATTTCTATTTTAGGTTTTTTTAAGTTCTAAAATGTAATTTGATCATTTATACATTATATGTATTTTTTAAAATGTGACATTTCTTTAAATAAATGCATTTTCTAATGTTAATATACTGTTTAGCATTAAAAATTAAATATCATTGCAGATTTTGTGACAATATTTTGGTCGTATATATTTTCGTGGTCTATGTTTTGTCAGTTACATACAAAGAGCCAGATTTACTCACATTTTGCTCTATGGTTGCTCCACTTTTGTGGGGCATCCATGACGCAAAATGCTAGTAGATATTTACAAAGCTATGCAAAGGGGGTTTTGCGCGGCTTTGTAAAAAAAAATGTACGCAATTCAGTGGATTGCGCTGCATTGCATTACATTTCATTCTGGGAGTTGTTCCATTCGTAAAACATGGGCGTTCCCATGCATTCACCCATAGATTTCATGCAATCCTAGATTTACAAAGGTCTGTAGAACTGGGATGCGTGAAATCACTACGCCTGCCAGAGGATGGTGTAACGAGTAGAAACATATTATTTCTCCCTGTTATTTCCTCTTTCTACGTGTGCTGCAAACTGCAGCACACATAGAAGGAGGAAAATGCTTCGAGAGATTGTTTTTGTGCAGTAAGGTATGCCTTCCTGCACAAAATCAATTCTCCTTGTATCTATCACAGGCCTCCTTGCACCGCGGTGGAAGGGTGCCTACATTGGCGCGAGGCTGCCTGAAGTGCGACAGCACTATGACAGAGCAGAAGTGCACCATTTCTTAGTAGATATGGTACATTCTGCTCTCCCACTTTCACACAACGGAGTGCAGCAAGTTGCCTTGGTACACTCCGTTGTGAGAAAGGGTAGTAAATCTGGCCTTAAGTATGTAGAGTCCATATCTGGGTCCTTGATATTTTTTTTTCCAATATTTTTCTATTTCAATATTTTTGGCTCCGATATTACCCACAGACTTATCCCAAACCACCAGCATTTCCACAGACACCACACCAACACCCACAGACCTATCCCCAACTACAAGAATTCCCACAGGCACCACACAAACACACACAGACCCATCCCCAACCACAAGCATTCATGCAGACACCACACCAACACCCACAGACCCATCCCCAACCACCAGCATTCCCGCAGACACCACACCAACACCCACAGCCCCATCCACATAAACCAAAATACCCAGCACATCCACATCACGTACACCCAAAAAATGCAAACACTCACAGTCAAGCACACAACGGACACCTACAGAACAAACAGAAGATACAGCACACACACCTATCACTTCCACTCCCTTCACCTCTCAAACCCAGCTCCCCCAGAAAATCCTGCCCATTTTCCCCGTGAGAGTGTCTTATTTGCCCTTGCCCTTAACCATGTGAAATCCGACCTCCCCCTCCCAAAGTCAAAAAACCTCTCCCATACCCCAACTCATCCCTTCCACATCCAAAACCACCCCTGAAAAACCTGATCCCACCCCACTAAACCCAGCCATACCCCAAGAAGTCAAAGAAAACCCCTCCCAAAACTAAACCCACTCCTACCTTAACTGATCTCCGCTCCCAAGTACCAACATCAAGGTGTCTGCTATGCCCAATGGATGCCCCTTTGTGAGGAGGTTTCCCGGCACTGTCAGGGCATGTTTAGTGGCACAGCATTGTGCTGCGGCAGAGATTTCACAAAAGGACTGGCACCTTTGGTTTACATGATGTTTTTCAGCCAATCATTACCATTTTTCATAGTTTGGAAGACATTAGTTCTGCCATAAATGTTCTAATTATTTTATGTTATTGGATAGTTAGTGTTGTGTGACTACAGTTGTATTTGTTTCATCCGTGATTGCTGATCCAGTTGAAGTGGTTAGTATAATCTGACCTTGGACCCAGTGCTGGAGTTGCACAGGACAAGGGGAAAAGTTGAATGGATGTATATGTTGGATGAAATCCAATTGGGCCTGATGTTGCATTGGGTGTAATGTTATATGGTAGTTATTTCAGCTTGACCTAGCCAATGTCAACATCATTTAGGTTGCACTTCTCCCTTTGATGTAGGCTGGATATGTGTTTGATTTGTTCAAGTTAGATATTTGTTTATTCACAGATGAGGGTGTTAAATTGTCATACCTTTGTAGATATTTGTATGGACATGTGTCAATTTTCCTGTGTGTACTTTATACCTACTTTGCATAAATGTATGACAAATACTGTTAATGCTGTGCTTGCTTTCATGACTTGCACTTACAGATTCCTACACATGTATGGCACTCGGTTTTGCTATTAGCTGTCCCTAATATACTTCATTCCACATATCCTGTTAATATACACATAGAGATTTTGAAGCATGTGCAAAGTGGACTGTCGGCCAGGGCCCCCGCCTTTCAGCATTCCTCCTGGATTGAGGCATACCTATTCTCGAGTGTTTACATTGTGCCCTTTGAATGCTTCTCACACTGATTATTTGTAATCCTGACATTAGCTTTTAATGTGAGTGATGTGTGAGAGTCCAATATAGAGTTGTAGCAGAGAAGGTGTGTTTCAGTTTCATGACACATCCATACAGATGTATCTTTGATATCGCAACAGGACCTAGGATGTGAGCAATGTGAGGGTGCCACAGAGATTAATAGGTGTGATATTGATGAGGAGGTGCTTTTGTGTGACACAATTTAATGCAACATCACTATCACTAATTATGAGATGTAAACACGTCTATTTGTGTAGAGTTTGCCTGTGCAGTGTCAGGGACCTGGCCAAAGAGGGCATAATAGAGTTTTAACTGGGTCATACATTTAAAATATGTTTGGTCCAGAGACCCCAAAACCCTTGCCCAAGACCCTGGCAGGGCATCTATTTGCTGAGGAGTCGATGCAAACAGGTAAGAGTATAGCTTACAGTCAGTTATGTCCATGATGGTGTCGTCTTTGGACATCATCAAGCAGGTACAGTAGTGGCAGGACGTGTAATATCCGCTCCATGGCAGCACAGGATGTGTGAAGATGAGAAGAGGTGAGTATTGGCCTTATACCCATCTCTTTCTGCCAGCTCAGATGTTGTGGTTGGACTGCCGCATTCAGGTTTTCTGAAAGGCACCTCGTAAGTTGGCAAGTGGTTACACTGGGGGTCCACCCTCCAACAGACCCATTGGCCAATCCCGCCGCAGTCAGAACTTTCTGGCGGTGGTGGCGGGAATACGGCGGTCTATAAAGAAGAATGTTTTTTATAATTATTAAATAATTTTTTACTTCTTGCTTTCTCATATCTTCAGTGTAAATTGAGGTGCTTATGTCAGGATGGACTACTCTTTGTTTTTGTGAACCAATGGGAGCAATGCATGTATCTGTCTTTCACCATCCCCACCAGTGGCCGCATACATAGGATTATGAGGCCAGAGGCTGAAGTGGGGAAAGGGCACTAAAATAAAAGGGAAATAGATACACGGGACTCCACCACTCTGACTTATCACTTCTGATGGGAAAGAATGTCTGCAGGATGTATTGATTATATAAAAGAGAAAGAGATAAAGTCAGTAATGGTGAATTGATATGTCTTAGCAATATATCTGTGCAACCAACTCTGCACTTTGATGTGAAACTGATAATTGTGAACAAGGCTTTCTAGATGAAATGTGTTAATCACATAGTTGATGGGATAAAGGGTTTCAGCCTATGAGACTGTAAGCAGGTTTGTTTTTTCATAAGGCAACTGTTCATGTAATGTATTTTCGGGATGCTTACCTCTGTGGAGCGCTGCTTGAGTAAGCTATTGATATGTTCAACTAAGTGACATATTATAATATTTATATGTATATTTTTTTCAGAACACTTTTTAAGAGTTGTATATCAAATCCCATTCCACTTCTTAATTCCCAGAAAATCTCCCACTTAACCTCACCAAAGGACTTCATGGCATCATTGATTACCAAGGTCAGCAACTGCTGCATTCGGGTTTATTATTGCTTCAAATATTTAGGTCTACTTGCAAATTGCATACAACATAATTCCAAACAAGTAATGGAAATCTATAAAATGTTAATTTTCCTCCTTGTCTGAGACACAGATTCTGACAGCCATGAACGGATCTGAATCAATCTTTCCTTTAGAATTGTTTTTAGAGATATATTGGTTTCATTGGGTAGTATAGCACTGTTGTAAATTACCTTCTCATGTACTCACATTCAACTGAGAGAAGTGCCCCGTGTTTTAATGGCTACTCTGCTGCATTGCTCTACCTCAGTTTATCTCACAGAGGATGGCTTTCACTTACATGCTGCTCCAGTCCTGTGAGAAGGTAGCATGCTTGTTTTTTTTTTTACTGCAGTAATAAATATACAGCATATAAGTTCTCCAACTGGAAGGAGAATGTTTTGAAGAATGTCAAAACCATGACACACAAGTCACTGGATTTACAAAATGTTTGAACACTGTGAGGACCTTGAGTGTTTAAGATCTTGCGGCTAATCCCCAAACATCAGCATCAAAAGTGAGATGTGACCAGGAGATTAGAATTTGACTCAAAAGCCTGTGTTCTTTGTTTGGAATATGGAACATGGTGTTGAGAAAAGGAGAAAAACAAGAAGCAGTGCTTCAATGGTGTCAATATAGTGCCCTAGACAAGTAAGTCCGGTAACTCCACAGTTAACACACTCCCAGAATGACAGGCAAATCCTATTCAAATAGTAGATGGCAGAGGATTGAATGAGTAGACAATTATTTTCCCAATACAAATCAATTCAGTATGGGACTTAACAGGTCTGGCAAGAGGATGCCAGTAATGGATCACTGCCACAATATTGAGGTAAACAATATAGTTGACAAAATTATTGTGTCAAAAATGCAATTAAGCACAATTTCACGACCCTATACTTATAATGATAAGTATAAAAATATCGGGGCAAACATTTTTTGCCACAATTATTGGCCCAAAGTACACTGATATACATTTTTAAATATAAATAGGGTTTAAAGTAGTAAATGTTCAATATTCTAATATATAATTTGAATATAATGTAAATAAAATATATTCCAAATAAGATTTAATACTATATTTAACTATATACTTATATAAAACACACAAACCCATATATGTGTTTATATTTATATAAATATATTTATGTACATACATATCTTCGAATCTGCATGTTGATGGCATGCAACCAAAACGCCGGGGGTGCTCGTAGACACCCGCGCCTGATCGTATCCAAATAAATCCAATCTTCCAACGGCAATAAACACCGGAACGGCACTTCTAGTAGCTGAATTCAAGTTTTATTTAGCTCGGCGGATACACTATAACAAGCCCCGTTTCGGCAACCTTAGCTTTTCTCACAATGCCTGCGCACAGGGAGCATTGTGAATATATTGTCATGCATACAAGAAATTGAAAGAGGACAATGCATGTCACTTTTTTACCGCGGCCATCTTTTAATAAGTTTTAGTCATGTTTTTTGTCTGCAACGCTCTGGTATCTCCCCATTGGGCTTATGTATTGAGTTACATTTTCACTCAACAACAATGTTGAAGGTGGACTATATTTGTCACTCTTCCGCAACATTCAACCATTAACATAAATGATATGTAAAACTATGATTCTGCCCAATTGGGCATACGTTTTGGATTAAGGATTCAAAAACATTCTGGGTTACGGATTCAAAAACATTCATCTTTGTACATTTTGAGTCAGTGTTAGTTTCCACATCATAATCAAGGATACAGTAAACATTACCTAGTACAAAATACTTCAAATTCCAGTGGCTTAGCTCACGTGCATCCCTAAAAAATCCAATAACGCCAATATCGCGGTTGCTGAAACGCGACTAATGCTTTTTATATTGTATCGGACAAACTAAATAAAACTTGAGGTCAGCTACGAGGAGTGCCGTTCCGGTGTTTATTTTCGTCGGAAAATTGGATTTATATATATATATAGACATATATGTATATATATTACCTACTGGCAGTCGCCAGTCGGTAGTTATAGTTAGGACCTTGTTTCTATTCAAAAAGCGTTTTTTCTTTTGCCAATATCTTTGGCGCCGTTTGCCGAATCTTCGCAAAATTTTCAAAACTAATGACCAGCTCCAGACAGCTCCGGACAGCTCCAGTGTTAAAAGTTTGGGGGTTATTTGTCAAGTGGGGGCTGAGAAAAAAGGGGGTCCCAAAACGCGTTTTTCCCATGTTAATTTCCATAGGAATTTTGGAACAGGCAACAGCCCGAACTGCTGAACGGAATTACACCAAATTTGGCAGAAAGGTAGCTCTTGGTTCAGAAAGCACTCTTTTTTTTAAATGGTGTAAATCCGTTCAGTAATTGCTGAGAAATTCAAAAAATAAAAATATTGATATCTGAGCACCGAGGAGGAACCGTGAATCCTCTCGAGCACGAGCTTCATTCTAATTGGCAGTCAACACTCCAAACACAGTGTGTTGGCAGCCATTTTGTGACTCGGTAGAACTGAGTCTCATGAAAAAGGTAGAAAAATTATGTAAATGTAGGAAAGGGGTCATGGTAGAAACACCCTGACCCCATAGGGCTGGTCAGGAGGTCCCACAGGGACCCCCAGGGCCAAAAAAAGCTTTTATTTTTAGTTTTTTCGGGGGAACTTGCGCTGGGTGCGCAAACCCCGCCGAGAAAATTTTTCAAAAACGAAGCGCGGTCTCCCACACTTCGTTTTCTGTAAGCCCCCGGGTGGGCCAGGTCCCGGGGGCAATATGTTATTATATAGCGGGGGCCACTGCAGCCCTGGGGCTTTATCGATAATGTACGGGGGGCATGCAGCCCCCCCTGCAGCCCTGGGGACCGCCATCTCCCCTGGGCATTTACATTTTTGTGTGGGGGGCCTCGTGGGCCCCCCGAACCCCGGGGACTGCCACCTCCCCAGGGCTTTGATTAATTATTTGCGGGGGGCCTCGCGGGCCCCTCCAAGGCCCCGGGGACCACCACCTCCCTGGGGCTGTGCAAATGTTGGGAAGGGGGCCATGCGGCCCCCCTCCTGGAGCCCTCAATGGCCCTGGGGACCACCACCCCCCAGGGCTGGCTCCTGCAATGTTCCGGGGTGCCCACCCCTGGGACATTGCTGTTTGCTATGTCATAGCAAACCCTGCTTTGCTTCATTGAAATGAGAGCAGGAAACCTGCTCTTGCCTCAATGAAGCAAAGCAGAATTGCTTTTGGGGAAGGGGAGCTGCATGTTAGCAGCTCCCCTTGCCCAAAGGCAATGCCAGCTTCTGCAGGAGGCGGGGAGCCAGCAGGGACTGTGGGGGCATTGGGGCTCTCCCCATGGTCCCCAATTTGAGGGCCGGCCCCGGGGGATGGGGTCCCCAGGGCCAGAAGTGGCCCAGGGGAGGTGGCCATGCGGCCCCCCGCCCCGGGAGTTTTTTTTTTTAAAACATAGGAAGGCCGGTCTTGGAAGATGGGGTCCCCGGGCCATAACTGGCCTTATGAGGGGGGCCACGCTGCCCCCCTCCTGAAAAAAAATGCAGGCTGGCCAGGCCCCGGGGGATGGGGTCCCTGTGGCCAGTAGTGGCCTTAGGAGGGGGGAGCATGTGGCCTCCCCTCCATATTTTGTTTTTTTTATTTAAAAAAATTGGCAGGCCCCAGGGGATGGGGTCCCCGGGGCAAATACCGAATAATGGAAGTAGGGAGGTTTTTTTTTCTTTCTATTTTGGAGTTGCAACTCCGACGTGGCTCTCAGCACGGCCACCAAATGTAACGTTGCGTTGGATTAGCAAATTCACCTCAAATAAATAATTTAGTGGTACATAATTTAGAAGGTAGTGTTGCATTTGTGAAGTTGTTTTAAAGAGGAAGTGTGATTGAAGTTAATGACAAGATTACTATTGATAGAGTTGTTAAAAATATATAAAATTAAAAATTAATAGTTACATTTGAAAAGTGTGTTGTGTTGTAGTGCATTGAATACATGCTTTTGCAAATTCGCGAATCCTGAAAAATGTTAAAAAAAAGTATGTATGTTTAAATAAGAATAAGATTTACGATTGTGTTATAGGGTGGCTCTACAAAGAGCCCTTGTTTTCATTTAGAATTTGTTGTAGCTACATGTAAGTACGGATGCAGAGCTTTAGGTTGTTGAGAAAGACTCTGTTCCCATGATCTGTGAAGTGTACTCCATCACTTCTGTAGATGTCATCCATATCAAAATGTAGATTGTTGTTATAGATGGAGCCCATCCTATGGTCTCTAAAGTAAGCAGAAACAGCTTTATTGACATTCTTCCTAGCTTTTTCAATCTGTGGACAGAATTGAGTTGACCACTTCCATTTCTGTCTTTGGCATATATTAGAGTATACAAAGACAGTTTGGGGGAAAAGCAACATCAATTGTGCAAAGGTATCCTTCATGAGCATTTCCAGTCGTACCCCAGTCAATGTGCCTAGGTCATTGCCACCACAGTGCACAATCATGAGGTCAGGGGGTTGGAGATACAAAAAGGTTTTAACCAAAGGCATCAATTAGTGCCACTTTAATCCTCTCTGTGCAATCCATTTAATATCCACATTTTGTAAAGCTAGGTCTTTGACAATACCTCTGTGTTCAGCATACCTTTTGCACAAGAAAACATAGCTGTGCCCACAATCCATACTGTAAGCATCTTGAAGGTATGTCTGGAAGTAATGAAAAGATGTCTGTAGCTGAGGTAGTCAGTTGGTAGAATGAGATATATCTAAAATGGTGGACAAGATGCTGTTTTTTAAAAAGTAGAGAATTGATTGGCTGTTTAAAAACATGTACACTGAAAAATAGGGTGCATGTTACTTTCTTTAAAAAGCATGTTTGTTATTGGTCAGTAAAAAATGTTTGAAAGGTACAGTAGATAGGATAAGGTCATATTTTGCAAATGTCAACCACACCTGCTGTTTTCATTTGCAACATTGTGTGCTGAACTTGAAAATATGGTGAACTTGTGACCTGTTAGGTCAGTTGAATGTTCCATGAACTGTTACTATGGAAACTGGCATTAAGCAGAGTGGGGGATGGGTTGAATGTTATCTGTGGTTTTAAAATATGGAATTGTAATTTATATATAAGTGATATGTTATTAAAGTAAGATTTCCCAAGTCAGTACTATATTTAGAAGTGGTGTGTTCTTAAAAAATAGTGGTATTTTTATTTGTAATACATTTTTGAACTCCCATGTGGATTCGCGGCTCCGTCGCGTAGGTGCACGGTGGAGTCGCAAATCCCAAAAATTCTAGAAGCAGTTTGTGCACTTTTAGAAGTCAGTTGGTAAGGGTTAATATGTGTAACCAATCAAAATGTGTTTTATAATTTGAAATAATGTAGGAAGCAATGTGATTTGTTACTTATATGTATTTGTGTGGAGAAAGAAAGGGAAAGTTTGCCATTACTGATTTTACCTTGCTGAGAGTGGTGCATTACATTGATTGTGTGGATAAGAAAATCTTTTATGAGTTTGTGATATTTTAAATTCTACAAATCAATTTGGAAGGTGAGTTATACATTTGTGAGGTGTATTATGTAATAGCTTTATTTTTAATCTTTAAAAATGATTCAAGAACTGTAATGTTTGAGCTAAATTATTAAATGTAGAGATGTGTATTGTAGTTTGTTTTATTATAGTTAAATGTTGTTTGAAATAGATTTTGTATAGTAATATGTGTATATTGGAAAAAGGATTAGTGATCAAGGCAGTTTGTTTTAGTGTGTGGATATGTACATTTGTAGTATACTGCAAAAATGTAGGTGTTGCTTTAAAATTGGAGATGGAGTCTGTCAAGTTTTAAGGTGTGCATGGACTTCTGTCTCAAGTATGTCTCTACTTTTATATATATTTTCATATGTCTTATACATTTGAAGGTGCATGATGTATAACAAAGGTGTTGTTGCTTTTTATGTGGTAGGCTGAAGACTAAGAGTAGTAGTGGAATGGTTAAGATGCAGCATAATAGTGTTGTTTAAAAGATGTTGACATAAGGTATTAGTGATTAGGCTTCTTTTTTTAAGTTTCTAGAGTGGTACAGTTAAAATATGCCACATAATTTTTGCTGTTTGCTTGAAATTGGAAGTTTGTTCTGTGAATTTTTAAGGTTTCGATAGTGTTATGCTACAGACATATTTATGTATGCTTTTAAGAATATGGTGAGACTTTTAGTAAAAACATGTGAAGGGTTCCTGCTTTGTTTTTGGGTTGGTGTAACATTATAAGTAGTTGTAGAATGGTAAAGGAGCAGCCCGAAAGCGAGGTTTGAGATGTTTGTAGAGGTGTTATTTATTAGCGTAATTTGTATGATGTGTGGAAAGGTATATTTCATATATACCGCATAATTTGGTACGTGTTATGCGTCTGAAGATGATAGATGTATAAAACAGAGGTAGACATTTATCTGTGTATTACTTTTATATATGATGCTGCTAGCAAAAGGTACAGACATAGGAATACATGGTTTTAGAAATATGGGGAGACTTTCATGAAAGATAAGTGAAGTGTTGCTTTGCTGTTAGCTATGCTTTATACCTGATTAGTACTAGAATAGTGAAGCAGTAGTAGTAGAAAAGTGATGTATAAGATATGTTGGGAGAGGAATTATTGATTGTGGTACTTTGTAAGAGTCTGTGTAAATGTTCACTTGAAATTTGCCGCATAAATCTAGGTGTGTTTGAAATGTTAAGTGTAGTCTGTCAAGTTTTAAGGCCTTTATGGTCTTGTGAGTGTGGTTATGTTTCTACTTGCACATGTATTCTAATATGTGTAATGCTTTTGGCAATAGGTATAGTTAGAAGCATGCATGCTTTTAGGAATAAGGCTAGAGTTATGGTAGAGACATGTGATAGGTTGCTGCTTTATTTTTGACTAGGTCTAATATTCGTAGAATGGTGACGCTGCAGCACAAAAGTGAGTTTTAAGACATTTTAGCAGAAGGGATTACTTATTAGGCTACTTTCTATGAGTCTCGGGAAAGGTACACTTGAAATACACTGCAGAAATGTAGGTGTGTCTTTGAAATGTAAAGTTCAGTCTACTTGTTTATTTCTGTTATATATGATGATGATTTCAAAGGGTAGACATATATGCATGTATAGTTTCAGGAATATGGTGAGATTTATAACAGACTCATGTTTAGCTTTTATGCTTTATTTTGAGTACGCCCAACACCCTGAGTAGTTACAAAATTTTGAAGCTGCAGTACAAAAGTGTACACCATGTCATAGACCTGACTTTTGTGCTGCAATTTCAGTATTCTGCTACTACCCAGGTTGTTGCACTCCTCCAATAACTCAGGTAGTACTGCAGTACTACTCCAATCACTCAGGTTGTACACATGCACTTATAAAATCACCCTGGCACTTTCTATTTACTCTTGTAATCTCCCAGATATTACTCCTGCAATCATAGAATCACCAGGCATTAACTATGTACTCCTCTAATCCCCCAGACATAACTCCTGCAATCATGCAATCATCAATGAGTTAGCTATACACTGGTTTAATCACACAGGCACTACCCGTGCACTCCTCCAATCACCCTGTCAGGATCTATGCACTCCTCCAATCACTTAGCCAGTGCCTATGCACTTATAAAATCACCCAGGCATTACCTTTACACTTTTGCAATCACTGAAGCACTACCACAGTATTACTCTAATCACCCAGGCAGTACTGATGCACTTATAAAATCACCCAGGCACTTTCTATGTACTCCTGTAGTCCCCCAGATATTACCTCTGAACTCATGCAATCACCAATACATTAGCTATACACTGGTTCAATCACCCAGGCAATACCCTTGAACTCCTCCAATTACCTTTTCAGGATCTATTCACGTATCCAATCACTTAGCCAGTACGCATGCACTTATAAAATCACCTACTCACTTGCTATGTACTCCAGTAATCCCCAAGATATTACTTCTGTAGTCATGGTATCACCCAAGCACTAGTTATGTACTACCCCTGCAATCATAGAATCATGCAGTGTCTACTTATGCAGTCATGTAATAACCCACACACTACCCTTGCAGTCATAGAATCACCCAGGCCCTACTGTTGCACTCATCTATTCACCTAGGCACGTCTTAGTGACTCATCTATGCCTTCAGGTGCTATTTATACACTTATCCATGCACTGAACCTTTATGTGTGCACTCATGTAATTAGCCAGTCACTGTCCATCTTCTCCTGAAATTACCCAGCGACTACCTTTGGAGTCATACAATCACCCAAGCACTATGCATGGAGTTATGCATTCACTCAAGCAGATCTATTACATGTCTCAGTTTCTAGGTTTCACTATATTCCAGAAATATTGTATATATATTTTTTTTAGATAGGATGTGATGATTTGAAAACGTAGAGACATATGTATGCAAGCCTTTAACAATATGCAGAGACTTATAGTTGAGTCATGTAATAGTCTGCTGCTTTATATTTGGCTAGGCCCAACACTCATGCAGTTATAAAAACAGCCAGGTACTACCCATGCAGTCTTCCAATGATCCAGTCACTACATATGCACTGCTGTAATCACTCAGGCATTACTCCTGCGCTCATGCAAACATACAGGCACTGCCTATACACTCTTGCAATCACCAAGGTATTACCCATGCACTCTTTGAATCATGTAGCCACTACTCATGTACTTATATAATCACTTAGGCACTAATGTTGCATTTCTTCTATTACTGAGGCACTACACTTGTACTTATGTAATTACTCAGCCAGTAGTCATGCTGTCATATAATCACCCAGGCACTACCTTTGCACTTTGTATGTAGTCATGTAAATCCCCAGATATTACCCCTGTAGTAATGCAATCACCCAGGTGTTACGTATGTACTCCTTTAATTCTCCAGACGTTACCTCTGTACTCATGCAATCACCAATGTATTAGCTATACAGTGCTTCAATCACCCAGGCACTATCCTTCCAGTCTTTCAATAACACACGCACTACTCTTGTACTTATGTAATCCCTCTATCAGTACTCATGCACTTATAAAATCACTCAGGCACTACCTTTGCACTTCTGTAATCACTCAGGCACTAGCTTAGTACTTCTATAATCACCCAGGCAGTACTCATGGTCTTATAAAATCACCCACTCACTTCCTATGTACACCAGTAATCCCCCAGATATTACCTCTGCAGACATGCAATCACCTAGGCACTAGTTATGTACTACCCCTGCAGTCATGCAATCATGCAGGGTGTACCTATGGACTCATGTAATAACCCAGGTACTACTCAATGAGTAATCTATACCTTTAGGTGCTATTCATATACTTAACCATGCACTCAATGTTTATGAGTGCACTCATGCAATTAGCCAGTCACTAACTATCTTCTCCTGCAATTACCCAGCGACTACCTTTGGAATCATACAATCACCCAAGCACTACGCATGGAGTTATGCACTCACTCAAGCAGATCTATTACATGTCTCAGTTTCTATGTTTCACTATATTCCAGATATATTGTATATATATTTCTTTTAGATATGTTGATGATTTGAAAAGGTAGAGACATTTGTATGCATGCTTTTAGCAATATGGAGAGACTTATGGTTGAGTCATGTAATAGTCTGCTGCTTTATATTTGGCTAGGCCCAACACTCATGCAGTTATAAAAACATCCAGGTACTACCCATGCAGTCTTCCAATGATCCAGTCACTAAATATGCACTGCTGTAATCACTCAGGCACTACTCCTGCACTCATGCAAACATACAGGCACTACCTATACACTCATGCAATCACCAAGATATTACCCATGCGCTCTTTGAATCATATAGCCACTACTCATATACTTATATAATCACTCAGGCACTGACGTTGCATTCCTTCTATCACGGAGGCACTATACTTGTACTTATGTAATCACTCAGCCAGTGCTCATGCTGTCATATAATCACCCAGGCACTACCTTTGCACTCCTTTATTCACTCAGGCATTACCTCAGTAGTGCTGCAATCACCCAAGAAGTGTCCATGCACTTATAAAATCACCCAGTGACTTTCTATGTAGTCATGTAAATCCCCAGATATTACCCCTGTAGTAATGCAATCACCCAGGTGTTACGTATGTACTCCTTTAATTCTCCAGACGATACCTCTGTACTCATGCAATCACCAATGCATTAGCTATACAGTGCTTCAATCACCCAGGCACTATCCTTCCAGTCTTTCAATCATGCACGCACTACTCTTGTACTTATGTAATCCCTCTACCAGTACTCATGCACTTATAAAATCACTCAGGCACTACCTTTGCACTTCTGTAATCACTCACGCACTACCTTAGTACTTCTATAATCCTCCAGGCAGTACTCATGGACTTATACAATCACCCACTCACTTCCTATGTACTCCAGTAATCCCCCAGATATTACCTCTGAAGTCATGCAATCACCCAGGCACTAGTTATGTACTACCCCTGCAGTCATGCAATCATGCAGGGTGTACCTATGCACTCATGTAATAACCCAGGTACTACTCAATGTGTCATCTATACCTTTAGGTGCTATTCATATACTTATCCATGCACTTAATGTTTATGAGTGCACTCATGCAATTAGCCAGTCACTATCTATCTTCTCCTGCAATTACCTAGTGACTACCTTTGGAATAATGCAATCACCCAAGCACTATGCATGGAGTTATGCATTCACTCAAGCAGATCTATTACATGTCTCCGTTTCTAGGTTTCACTATATTTCAGATATATTGTATATATATTTCTTTTAGATATGTTGATGATTTGAAAAGGTAGAGACATTTGTATGCATGCTTTTAACAAAATGGAGAGACTTATGGTTGAGTCATGTAATAGTCTGCTGCTTTATATTTGGTAGGCCCAACACTCATGCAGTTACAAAAACACCCAAGTACTACCCAAGCAGTCTCACAATGATCCAGTCACTACATATGCACTGCTGTAATCACTCAGGCATTACTCTTGCACTCATGCAAACATTCAGGCACTACCTATACACTCATGCAATCACTAAGGTATTACCCATGCACTCTTTGAATCAGGCACTAACGTTGCATTCCTTCTATCACGGAGGCACTACACTTGTACTTATGTAATCATTCAGCCAGTAGTCATGCTGTCATATAATCACCCAGGCACTACCTTTGCACTCCTTTATTCACTCAGCACTACCTCAGTGGTGCTGCAATCACCCAAGAAGTACCTATGCACTTATAAAATCACCCAGTTACTTTCAATGTAGCCATGTAAATCCCCAGATATTACTGCTGTAGTCATGCAATCACCCAGGTGTTACCTATGTAGTTCTTTAATTCCCCAGACGTTACCCCTGTACTCATGTAATTACCAATGTATTGGCTATACAGTGCTTCAATCACCCAGGCACTATCCTTTCACTCTTTCAATCATGCATGCACTACTCTTGTACTTATGTAATCACTCAGCCAGTACTCATGCACTTATAAAATCACCCAGGCACTACCTTTGCACTCCAGTAATCACCCAGGCATTATCTTAGTGCTTCTGTAATCACCCAGGCAGTACTCATGACTTATAAAATCACCCACTGACTTCCTCTGTACTCTCTAAATCCCCCAGATATTACCTCTGCAGTCATGCAATCACCCAGGCACTAGTTATGTACTACCCCTGCAGTCATGCAATCATGCAGGCTGTACCTATGCACTCATGTAATAACCCAGGTACTAACCTTGCAGTCATAGAATCACCCAGGTTCTACTGTTGCACTCTATTCAGCTAGGCACTAATCAGTGACTCATCTATGCCTTCAGGTACTATTTATATATTTATCCATGCACTCAACTTCTATGTGTGCACTCATGAATTAGGCAGTCACTATACATCTTCTCCTGAAGTTACCTAGCGACTACTTTTAGAGTCATACAATCACCCAAGCACTACGCATGGAGTTATGCAATCACTCAAGCAGATCTATTACATGTCTCAGTTTCTAGGTTTCACTATATTCCAGAAATATTGTGTATATATTTCTTTTAGATATGATGATGATTTGAAAATGTAGAGACATATGTATGCATGCTTTTAACAATATGGAGAGACTTATGGTTGAGTCATGTAATAGTCTGCTGCTTTATATTTGGCTAGGCCCAACACTCATGCAGTTATAAAAACACCCAAGTATTACCTATGCAGTTTTCCAATGATCCAGTCACTACATATGCACTGTTGCAATCCCCCAGGCACTACCGCTGCAGTCATGAAATCACAGAGGCACTACCTAAGCACTCATGTAATCACCCAGGTATTACCCATGCACTCTTTCAATCACCCAGCCACTACTCATGAACTCATATAATCTCTCAGGCACTACCCTTGTACTCTTTCAATTACGTACGCACTACCCTTGTACTTATGTAATCACTCAGCCAGTACACATATATTTATAAGATCACCCAGGCACTACATTTCCACTCCTCCAATCACTCAGGCATTCCTTCAGTACTCCTGCAATCACGTAAGCAGTACTCATGCAGTTCTAAAATCACCCACTCATTTGCTATGTATTCCAGTAATCCCCCAGATATTACCCCTTCAGTGATGCAATCACCCAAGCACTAGTTATGTACTACCCTTGCAGTTGTAGAATCACCCAGGTCCTACTGTTGCACTCATCTATTCACGTAGCCTCTACTCAGTGTATTTTTTTATTTAAAGATGATAATATTTGTATATAATTATTTTAATAATATTAAATAATTTTTAGAAAGATAATAAACTTTACTTTTTTTTAGATATTCTCCATAATTATTAAGAAATATTCAATATGGCAAGAAAAGTTGAAAATAAAAGACAACAAAGAAAACAGAACTATTTAAAGGAGAGAGAAAAGCAGAAATTAGATGAAGTACAACATGTGACGTTGAAGAAAAAGTCTTCTGGTAAGAGAACGAAAGAATTTGTTAAAAGTGTTTTAAAAAATGTAATCGATTTTCAAAATGGGGAAAAGAGAAAGAAAAGTGCTACAAGCAATCAGAAACAAACGAAAAAAGGACAAATGAATGCAAAATCAGGTTATAGGAAAAAAAGGATGCAAGAATATAAAGACATTAGGAAGCGAATGCATAAAAGTAAAGTACTACAACATTTATTGAAAGATTGCAAAAAATATAAAAGAAGATCTGCATTTTACAAGAAGAAAGAACAGATTGAAAGTGTAATTGAAAAGGCTTTTGTATTGAAAAGAAGATTGTTTATATTAGTATTGAAGAGAATAAAAACATTGAATAAAACAATGCACTTTTTGAAGGAGAAAAGTAAAAGAAAAAGACTGGTTAATAGAACTAACTTCTGCAACATTTCTTCGGGTGAATGGAAGCACACTTCTAGTACTGAGCCTTTTTTTAATGAAGAAAGCTATTTTCAACAAAATACATTAGTTCATGCAGTTGATACCAGAGATCGTTGTTATGAGGTTAAAAACGGTTGTCCAATTGAAAAAGAAACGATGGTTCCTAGAAATGTGGAAGAAGTAAAAGCTGAAGAATTTCAAGGGAAACGTACACAAGATCCAGTGTATAAGTGGGATTGCAGTGGTATTTGTAGTATACAACAGGAATCTATTGATATAGACGAAATTTCTTACGCAATTATGGTAATAAAAGTGTTAAACAGAAGATTAAGTTATTGCAAGGACTAGATCCTTGTACAGTGAGAAAATATACTGGCTTGCAGGGTCATTCTTTGGCTTGTCTTTCTAGAAAAGAGTGTCAAAGTACTTTTCATCATTTAAGAATGTTAGCAGTACATCATTCAGAAATGCGGAAGTTAGTAAGAAGATTGTACTATGTAAAAAGTCCTGCATTATCTTTGAGTGAAATAAACACAGCTCTTTTGCATGGTTCAGTATTGGATGTGAAAAAAGTTTCCGATGATATACAGTTTCATTTCTTTAGTCCTCAAGAGGAGTGCACAGAAAGTGAGAGTTTGATAAGTGTAGGTGTTGAAGAAGAGGTGGAAGATAGTACTACTGAGAAGTTTGCAGAAGAAATTACAAAGTTTAAGGTAGTTTCTTGTGAAAAACCAAACAATATTTGTATTTGTTATCGACGTACTCACTATAGAACTCAAACTAGAAATGTTAATATATATTTAAAAAGTGAAAAAGAAAACAATGATAAGTGGGAGCAATTTGGTGCTTATTTGTTGGTGGAAGGTTGTTTTGAGTTGGGTAGTGATCAACGTATTTGTAAATATTGTTACAACAAATTAGAACGAGAGCAAAATGCCAGTTAGAGCTGTACATAATTACCTAGAGTTGGTAGCTATTCCTCCGGAACTGGTAGATTTAAATACGTACGAGTCCATTCTTCTTCAATGTGTGCACCCGTTTCAGGCTATAGTTCGTATGGAGCCTAAAACAGGTAAGCTGCCTCCAACAGATGTGCAAAGAAGTTTAAAAGGAAGAGTTGTGTATTTACCTTTAGATTTTAAGAAAAATATTGAAACTGTTGGTGTAGAGAGAGAGGAAAGTGAACCTGTAGTTATTCTAGTTAATAGTGTACCAACAAAGAGTCGGAAAATATGGCAAGAGTTAGTAGATGTCTGCAAACTTCAAAAGGCTACATTATATCTTATACAAAACAATATTTATTATAAAAATGTATATGTGGAAGAACTAGAACTGTCTTTAGAAGATGATAGAGAAATTCCAACTGGCCAAATAGAAAAAGTGGACAACTCCAGGAGTGAAGAAATTTATGAACATTATAGTATACATCCTTCACATTCAAAAGAAGTGATAGGAAACACTATTGAATTATTCAAAATGAAGAAAGTGAAGGAAACTCCCATGAATGTATGGGGAAAAAAGTTTGGAAGCTCGCTGTTTTCCACAGCTCTTCCCCACTGGAAAAACTGGTTGATATGATGAACGACCTGTGCAGATTCCAGCTTCAGAATATCGTACATCAAGATTGTACTCAGAAGATCCAAGATTTCGTCAGTGTGTTCCATATTTATTTCATGTTCTGTTTGAAAGTGACTTGTCTGGACTTTCATATGCAGTGAACCACATATTAAAAACAGGAGTTGATCTTACACATGTTTCTGCAAAGGAATTTTTGGACAAAGTTAAAAAAGAGACAATCATTTGGAATCTCAGTTAATTCATTTGACGGCGTGTCAACGTGGTACTAATGAGTATTGATATCGTCATCACGGAGAACTTAAATGTATGTTAAGGAACTTAGGAACCCCTACGTGGTTTGTTACGCTTCGCTGTGCTGAGTACACATGGGACGATTTACTTGAATTTCTACGAGAAGCAAATTCAAATGTAAAAAACATTGAATTGAAAACAGCTGGGGAACTGTGTTCCTTGGATCCTGTAAATGTGTGTAGATATTTTAATCATAGGTTTCAAGCTATGATGTCTTTTATCTGCAATAAAAATAATCTACCTCTTGGAGAAGTTATTGATTTCTTTTGGAGAAAGGAGTACCAAGCCAGAGGTGCACCTCATATTCACATGCTGCTTTGGATCAAGACTGCACCAACATTTGGAACTGATACTGATGAAAGTGTTTTGTCTTTTATTGAAAAATATGTTACCTGTGCCATACCAAAAGAAGGAGGAGAAAACAACTTGAGACAGCAAGTTTTACGGTTTCAAAGTCATCGATGTGGGAAATATTGTCGACGAAAATACAAGTCAAAGGGAAAATTTTATACAAAATGTCGTTTTGGATTCCCACGTCCAGTAATTTCAAAAGGAAGAGTCAACAGTTTCATGTCAGCAGTAAAGCATACTATAACTCGAAAATCTCCGAAGAATACTTACAACATAAAAAGAACTGAAGATTCAAAGTATATTAATGACTACAATCCAGTGATTTTGACGATGTGGAAAGCAAATATGGATAACCAGTATGTTGCAGATAATTCGATTGTTGTTGCTCGCTATGTTACGTCATATGTAACCAAATGTGAAAAGACGGAGTTGAAAGAAATGTGGGAAGAAATTTCACAAGAGAATACTCTTAGGGGGTCATTACGATGTACGGCAGATCGCCACCGCCCACATGGCGGTGGCGATCCGCCGTACATTTCCCTCCGCCCTCCACCCATTTAACCCCCGCCATATTAGTATGGCGGGGGTCAGCGGCGGACGGAAAGACCGCCGCCGCTGCTCCGCTCGGTCGACTTGTCGACCGTGCGGAAAACGGGTTTAATATGGTGGCGGTGTCTGTGAGACACCGACATCATATTAGGATGTAGGCGGGTGAGGAGCCTTTTCATGGCGGCATTTCCGCCATGAAAAGGCATGCAGTATCGCATTTGGGGGCCCGTTGCGGGCCCCAGGATGTTAGGGGGTGGGGGGCACATGGGGGTACCTATGGTACCCTCTGCATTTGCATGCACAAGGTGGCAGGCACCGCGCGGTGCCTGTCACATTGTGCATGCAAAAGCACAACATGCATTTTGTACATTGCGGCGGGTGCTACTGACAGCACCGCCCGCCGCAATGTAAAACATGTGGGATGCGCCCGCCAGTGTGGCGGGCGCATCCTAATGTGCCTGGCGGGACCGCCGCGACTTCGGCGGGCGGTCCCTGGCTCTGTTGCGGTGGCGGGCGGACAAAGTCCACCCGCCATCGTAATGAACCCCTTAGTAACAAATTGTACAGCTTTAGTTTGAAGATGCTTTCCCATTGAGATATTGGATTGTACGAATGTTCGGATTGGTTGAACTCTGCAAGTTTATATTCAAAGTCAAGAGGAATCATTTGGCTAAGTCTAGGTCTTGCTGCAACACGAAATCGAGTATTGAAATCTGTACAAGAAATTAAATACTTAGCATTGAATGAACCAGAAAGTACAGATATTGTTAAAACGTATATGTTGGATATGTACTATCCTAAAAGAAGTCCACATCTGGAAAACATATGTCTCTATGAAGTACTGCGACATTACAGCTTTAAGAGAGATGTTACAGAAAATATAAATGAAGAAAAATATGCAGTAATTGGATGTGAAGGATGGTTGGTAAAGCATGCCAAAGGAAATAATATTAACCACAGGAAACTCAGTTGCGAATCTCCAGATAAAAGGGAATTTTTCTATTTAGCACTTCTGCAACTTTTCAAGCCTTTGCGTAGTGAAATGGAAATACTTGGAGATTTTGACTGCTATGAAGATTTTTTTAATGCATGTAAAGATAGCATTCAATGCACAATTTTTCCAAATTATCAACAAATGTTAAATGAAGAGATTGAACAAGAAACTACTATTGCAGCTGAAATAGCTAGAGACAGTTCTCAAGATAGTCAAAGTTCTGCTCCACTAAGTCAAGATCCATTAGGACAACCAATTCTTGAAAATGAGGCAGCAACAGCCATAAATGAAGTAGAAACGGCAATGCAACAAGCACAACAGGACATTTTTGAGTTGGGAAACTTGGAAGAACAACTAAATATTGAACAAAAAGAAATATATGAGCAAGTGACTTGACAGATACAGCATGGTTTACTGCATGAAAAAAGAATGTCAATGCACATCATTTAAACCTATTCGAAAGTATATCAGTGGTCAAGCTGGAACAGGAACAATTTTCTTAATTAACGTTTTGACCAGTTATCTACAGAAAACCACTGAATCACATTTATCTTGTGTTGTAACCCCTCCAACTGTGTTAGCTGCTCACAATATTAAAGGGATTACATTACATCCGGAGAAGCTTGTTATGAAGTTTCAAGAGTACTGAAGAAAATGAAACTTCTAATCATTGATGAGGTGAGCATGGTCTCAAACTTAATGCTTGCTTTTGTACATTTAAGAATGCAACAGATTTTAAAAACAGGTTATGATGTTCTGTTTGGAGGAAAACATGTAATTGTATTTGGCGATCTACTGCAACTTACTCCTGTGAAAGGGCAACCAGTTTTTAAAACACTTGTCCATAAAGACACTAGGAAATCTTTGGAAAGTATTGGAAATGTGAACATTTGGTCTCATTTTGAATATAAAGAACTTATTAAGAATCTGCGACAAGCAAGTGATGAACATTATGGAAACATTCTTCAAGATGTTTGAATTGGTGTTTTGACAAAACATGGTAAAGAAGCTTTACAAAGTCGGCTACTAACAAACTTGTTTCCAAATGAAAATATTGCACTTGAAATAATGTACAAAAAAATTTGAGAAAAGAACTCTATAGTTTGCCTAATGCCAACACTGCAAGAATGTTCTACATTCAATCAAGAACTTTTGAAACTGGAGAGACAACCAATAGTGAAAATGGAAGCCATTGATAAACTGGAACATGAAGGAGTTACTATTCTTCTCTTAGAGAAATTACAGTCAAAATTGGATTCATTGGAGAAGTCTGTATCTAAGACTGCTGGTTTAGAAAAGACTTTATATGTATGTGTAAGCTGTCGGGTAATATTACGGCGTAATTTGGAACGGAGCAATGGGAAAAGTTGTTGATTTTGTTAATTATCAGAAGAGAGATGAAATTGAATTTTTGAAGATTTGAAGATTAAATTTGATCAGATTGAAGAGGTACAACAGATTGGACGTTGTGCTGTTTGTTTTTTGCTTGTAAAAGACTTGTATGTTCGTAGAAAGCAGTTTCCTCTTTCTTTAGCATATGCTGTGACCATTCATAAATCTCAAGGATTAAGTGTAGACAGTGCTTTGGTAAATATTGGAAGTACAGTGTTTAAAGAGGGCATGGCATACGTTGCATTGTCTCAAATAAGAACATTCTCTGGTTTGTATTTGATTGATTTTGATGAGAAAAAGGTTAGTGCTGATGCAAATTGTGTAAGAGAGTATAATCGGTTAAGAAGACTGTATGCTCCTAACTAAGGTGAATATCCCATATATGAGAAACGTGTAGTATGTCCAAAACGGAAATATGAGAAACATTCTAGTGAGATTCAAAAAAAGAAAACAATTCAAGAAAATGATGAAGCTGCAAAGAAAATGTAAGTGGACACTGTTGATGATATTGTAGGATACCAGTTAGAAAATACTTTAGGTATCAACTGCTATTCTAATGTAATTGTGAATGTTGTCTTTTACCTAGAAGATCTTCATCATGAAATTATGGAAAATCGAGAAAAAAGATTCTGTTCTTCATTACATTATATTTTTCAAAAGTTGGTAATTGATAGAAGTAAAATCCATACTGCTTCTGGCATTCAGCATCTTTTGGATATATGCACTGGTTCTTCGCAATTTACACTGAATATACAACAAGATGCACAAGAATTTCTTATGTTTATACTTGCAGTGTTTGAAGATGAAGGAATAGAAATTGAAAATTTGTTTGGACTAAGTTACAGATGGGATCATAAATGTGAAGAGTGTTCATTTTCTTCTACCACTGAAATAGACATTGAACGATTCATATATTTGACAATACCAGATTGTAAATCAGTGTCTTTTAACAAATTAGTATAAACAGCTAATCAAGATATGAAATGCTCTCATTGTAAATCAGAAATGTTCTCAAAATTATATATAGAGAGATTTGGAAAATATGCCATATTAATGCTGCAACGTTGTAGAGCAAATGGAAGAAAATTGGAAACTAAAATTAAAAATGTTGTAGCAAGTCAAGTGTCAATTTCAGGAAGAACTTTTAAAGCAGTGGCTATTATTTTCCATGATGGACCTACTACAACATCTGGACACTATACTGTGTATTTAAAGTGCAATAAAGGATGGAAACATTGTAATGATGCCCATTTGGAATTCAAATGTAGGTTGCCTTACGAATTACCAAATTCATATCTGATATTTTTTATGCCAAAATTTTGAAAACATCATTCGGCCTATTGGGAAGATGTGAACAATTATTGTTTGGATTATTGTTTGTGGTATTTCTTATTGCAATTGCAAAATTGAGTTTGAAGGAACTAGTTTATATATTTGATCTTTATATTATACGCGATGTAAATGAGAGTGTATATTTTAGAAAATGTACTTCAGAGAAATAAATAATTTAATATAGTTGAAGAATGTATTTTAGAAACTGTAGATAGGTAAACAGATAGTTGAATTTGTTGTAAATATTTTCGACGCAGATTGTTTTTTTTTTAACAATATCATTGATTGTATTTTTTTCCCCGCTGTTATATGATGATCTACATTGATCACTGAGTATGGTGAAATTCACTAGAATCTGAAAACAGCAAAAAAGGGAAACTGAATATGTTATGTAATTGTAAAATTATGTTGTGTTCTAAAAACCATAATATTATATCTAATAACAGTTTTCCTACTTATTTATTACAGAAAGTAATAGTAAACCTTGAAAAGATTTTAAATTCAGTTTACAACAAAACAACTGTAAAATAGTTTCACTAAGATTGGTATGTATTTTAATAAAGAAGGTAAGATGAAATAATGTAATAAGCATAATAATATGAAGTAATGTTTACCGTCATTTTTATTGCTCTGATCCATTTTTTCAAATACTGCCCATGAATTGATCTATATAATTAGGGACTATTCTCACACTCCTGCCATCACCCATGCACTATCCAAGCATTTCTCCATTCACCTAACCTGAATCCATATACTTATAATATCACACAGAGACTATCTATGTACTCTTCCAATCACCTAAGTACTACCCATACAGTATTCTAATCATTCATGCACTACTCCTGCAATCATGCAATCACCCTGCTACTACTCATGCACTCCTCCAATCACCCAGGAACTACCCAGGCAGTCATACATGCAGTCAGGCACTACCCATGCACTCTTCCTTGCACCCAGGCATTACCCATGCATTCCTTCAATCACCCAGACATTACCCCTGCACTCATACAATCACACAGAAATTAGCCATGCACTCCTTCAATTACTCAGGCACTACCCCTGCAGTCATGCAATCACCCAGGCACTACTTATACACTCATGGAATAACCCAGGCACTATACTTGCGCTCCCCCAGCATCCAGGCACTATCCATGCACTCCTCCAATCACCCAGCTACTACCTATGCACTTATAAAATCACCAAGGCACTATGTATACACTCGTCTAATCACTCAGGCACTACCCATGCACTGCTCCATTCACCTAGACATTACCCCTGCATTCATGCAATCACCCAGGCATTATCCATGTACTCCTTCAATAACTCACGCAGTGCCCATGTAGTCATACAATCACCCAGGCACTACCTATGCTCTCATGCAATAACCCAGGCACTACCCTTGCACTCCTCCAGTCATCCTGGGACTATCCATGCACTCCTCCAATCACCCAGGCACTACCCATGCACTTATAAAATCACCAAGGCGCTACCTATACACTCATCTAATCACTCAGGCACTGCCCATGCACTCCTTCATTCACCCAGACATTATCCCTGTATTCATACAATCACCCAGGCACTACTTATGCACTCATGCAATAATCCAGGCACTACCCTTGCACTCCTCCAGTCCTCCTGACACTATCCATGCACTCCTCCAATCATCCAGGCACTACCTATGCACTTATAAAATCACCAAGGCAATACCTATACACTCATCTAATCACTCAGGCACTGTCCATGCACTCCTTCATTCACCCAGACATTATCCCTGTATTCATACAATCACCCAGGCATTACCCATGCACTACTTCAATCACTCAGGCAGTGCCAATGCAGTCATACATGTGCTCAGGTACTTCTGCAGCACTCATGCAATCAACCAAGCACTACCCATGCAGTCTTTCAAACATCCACACACTTCTTCTGCACTCATGCAATCACCCAGGAACCACCCAGGCAGTCCTACATGCACCCACGCACTACCTATGTACTCTTCCATGCACCCAGGCATTACCCATACACTCCTTCAATAACTCAGGCGTTTCCCATGCACTCCTTCAATCACTCAGGCATTACCCCTGTAGTCAAGCAATCACCCAGGCACTACCTATGCACTCATGAAATAACCCAGGCACTACCCTTGCACTCCTCCAGTCATTCTTGCACTATCCATGCACTCCTCCAATCACCCAGCCACTACCTATGCACTTATAAAATCACCAAGGCACTACCTCTACACTCATCTAATCACGCAGTCACTGCCCATGCACTCCTCCATTCACCCAGATATTATTCCTGGATCCACACAATCACCCAGGCATTACCCATGCACTCCTTCAATCACTCAGGCAGTGCTCATGCACTCCTCCAATCACCCAGACATTACCCCTGCACTTATGTAATCACCCAGTCATTACCCATGCACTCATACATGCACTCAGGCACTTCTGCGGCACTCATGCAATCACCCAAGCACTACCCATGCAGTCGTCCAATCATCCAGGCACTACTCCTGCACTCATGCAGTCACCCACGTACTACTCATGCACTCCTCCAATCACCCAGGAACTACCCATGCAGTCCTACATACACCCAGGCACTACCCATGCACTCTTCCATGCACCCAGGCATTACCCATACACTACTTCAATAACTCAGGCAGTGCCCATGCAGTCATACATGTGCTCAGGCAGTTCTGCAGCACTCATGCAATCATCCAACCACTACCCATGCAGTCTTCCAATCATCCACACACTACCCCTGCACTCATGCAATCACCCAGGCACTACTTATACATTCATGGAATAACCCAGGCACTACCCTTGCACTTTTCTAATCATCCAGGTACTATCCATGCACTCCTCCAATCACTCAGCCACTACCCATGCACTTATAAAATCACCAAGGCACTACCTATACACTCATCTAATCACTCAGGCACTACCCATGCACTCCTCCATTCACCTATACATTACCCCTGCATTCATGCTATCACCCAGGCATTGTCCATGTACTCCTTCAATCACTCAGGCACTACCCCTGCAGTCATGCAATCACCCAGGCACTACTTATGCACTCATGGAATAACCCAGGTACTACCCTTCCACTCCTCCAGTCATCCAGGCACTATACATTCACTCATGCTATAGATCAGGCACTACCTATACACTCATGCAATCAGTCAGGGACTACTACTGCACTCATTCATTCCCTCAAACACTATCCATGCACTCATTCAATGACTCAGGCAATACTGCTGCACTCATTAATTCACTGAGACAGTACTTATTCACTCATACAATGACTCAGACATTACCATAGCAGTCATTCATAGGACACATACAAGTTTGTCTATTTTTAACCAATTAGGGTAATTTTTTTTCTTTTTTTCTTTTATATATTTTTCTTATTTTTTAACCCTTTTAAAAATAAAAAAAATAAACAGAACCAACAGTGAACATGTTGAAAAAATTATGCAATCATAAACTCATTGCATAGAAAAAAAAAAAACACTGGTGGTTTCTAATAGCAACCAGGACAGCATCCAGTGATTGCTCACCAAACGCTGCTCCACTCGAGCGAAGTCAGGGAAGATGTTGGCTGTGCTAGATGAAGTTGAAGCACTTGATATGCTAGGTCCAGCAGTGTTGTTGTCACTTCCTTGCTTCTCTTGTTCCTGTCTAAGTTGCTCCTCAGCTAGACGTCGAGGATGCATTGTTTGTAGATGTTTCAACATCGACGACGTCCCACAGGAATATTTTTTATCAGAACCTCGTGAGAGGACATTCTGACAAATAGTGCACATAACTTTCCTGGCATTTACCTTTTTATCTCCTGGTGGAATAGAGAAAAATGCCCATACGACACTTTCGTATCTTTTCTTTACAGGTTCCTCCAGGTCTTCTTCCTCTTCAGGGGGAAGCTGTACAGGTGCATCACCAGCTGCCATTTTCAATTCTCTAAAAAAAACACCAAAAAAGGCAAGCAAGAGGAGCAGAAGACAACTGGTGTGTCTGCTAAGATACTCTTGAAGGAATGAGAAAAAATGGGTGGGGTCCTTCAAGTTCTAGAATCAAAAGATTCTTAACCAATGAAATGGTTTCTTTTGAAGTCACATGGGATTTACGCACCCGGCGCGCAACCGGCACACACCCAGCGCGATTCCCGAAAAATATATTTAACATTAATATATCTTTATTCCAGTTACAAATATATGATATTTACAATTATCTTAAATAATGTCTTGGTATACTATATATAATAAAGTTATATACATATACTTTTAAAACTTAAAGATTTGCGATGGATTCGTGCACCCAGCGCGACCCCCGGAAATACGTACATGACGTTACGCGGGGCAGAGATCCGCGCACCCGTCGCATACCATATGTGCATCCTACACGACTTAAACAATATGGCGGCAAAATTCTTGGATTTGCGCACCCAATGAGACAGGCACACGATCGGTACGCGAATCCACTCTTTGTTAAAAAAAAAAAATACAATGGATATTTATATTTTAGAAAAGAGAAAACATTACATTATTTTTATAAGGATTAAAAAACTAAGAAAAAGTATTTTTTGGACATTATACTTAGAAATTAGCATTTAAAAAACCTTTGAAATTCACTGAAAAAACCATAGGTTTCAGGGACGTTAGAGTTAGAAATTAGCATTAAAAAACCTTAGAAATTCACTGAAAAAATCACAGGTTTCAGGTACGTTATAGTTAGAAATTAGCATTTAAAAAACCTTAGAAATTCACTGAAAAAACCACAGGTTTCAGGGACTTTATAGTTAGAAATTAGCATTTAAAAAACCTTAGAAATTTACTGAAAAAAACACAGGTTTCAGGGATGTAATAGTTAGAAATTAGCATTTAAAAAACCTTTGATATTTGAACTTACCATAAGAAAACTTGTATGCTCACATTGGGGACTCCGTGTCCCATAAGGCATTGAAACTGATTACACTGAGCATACGCCCACTGGGGGCTTGTATTCAAATAAATTAACCGGAAATACGATCAGTGTGAGCCTCAAATGGAATGTTTGTAGCAGCCCAGGAAGAAGGGGTCAAGTACCTTGAAACGCGTTGGCGAAAACAATATTGAAGTGAAGCATGAAGGCAGGCTGCATTTTAAGCCAGGTAGCAGAGCGCTGTCGAGTGACCTCCCGCTGCTTGAGGGCACTTTGGTTGAAAATATATCACTGGGGCAGGTTCTTTGTATAAAGTATGGCAGGAAACGCTGTTTGGTGTTTACAGGAAGAATGCCACTGAGGAAGGGAACTTCGTTCCTGAAACGCGTCTGGTGTGGTTCTGCATTTGATGAAATTTTTGCCCTATGTCTGCATGCAAGCTGCCATGAAATAAATTGAGTATAAACCACGTACCTGCTGGCTTCTCTCTTCGGGGCTAACCTTGTTGATGGATATTTAGCGGCTGAGCCCAGCCGCGAGGGAAGCCCACCGCGAGAATGCGGGCCCGGGAGGGAACCACGGCAGCTTCATCTGCATAACGGGAGGCGGTGATTGACATGGCAGCTTATGAAACGCGGCAGCCTTGGAAACTTGAATTTCATCAACCCACTGGGGTAACTTGTACTGTTTTATTTCGCTGTACACCGAATAGACTCACATGAGTTTTAATTTATCCTGCACTATGAGGACCAGAAGGCCATAAGAATGGTCCCGCCCACTGGGGCAGGTTCTTTGTATAAAGTATGGCAGGAAACGCTGTTTGGTGTTTACAGGACCAATGCCACTGAGGAACGGAACTTCGTTCCTGAAACACGTCTGGTATAGTTCTGCATTTCATTAACTTTTTGCCCTATGTCTGCATGCAAGCTGCCATGAAACAAATCGAGTATAAACCACGTACCTGCTGGCTTTTCTCTTCGGGGCTAACCTTGTTGATGGATATTTAGCGGCTGAGCCCAGCCGCGAGGGAAGCCCACCGTGAGAATGCGGGTCCGGGATGGAACCACAGCGGCTGTTTTATTTCGCTGTACACCGAATAGACTCACATGAGTTTTAATTTATCCTACACTACGAGGACCAGAAGGCCATAGAAATGGTCCCGCCCACTGGGGCAGGTTCTTTGTATAAAGTATGGCAGGAAACGCTGTTTGGTGTTTACAGGAACAATGCCACTGAGGAAGGGAACTTCATTCCTGAAACGCGTCTGGTGTGCTAGGTCCAGCAGTGTTGTTGTCACTTCCTTGCTTCTCTTGTTCCTGTCTAAGTTGCTCCTCAGCTAGACGTCGAGGATGCATTGTTTGTAGATGTTTCAACATCGACGACGTCCCACAGGAATATTTTTTATCAGAACCTCGTGAGAGGACATTCTGACAAATAGTGCACATAACTTTCCTGGCATTTACCTTTTTATCTCCTGGTGGAATAGAGAAAAATGCCCATACAACACTTTCGTATCTTTTCTTTACAGGTTCCTCCAGGTCTTCTTCCTCTTCAGGGGAAGCTGTACAGGTGCATCACCAGCTGCCATTTTCAATTCTCTAAAAAAACACCAAAAAGGCAAGCAAGAGGAGCAGAAGACAACTGGTGTGTCTGCTAAGATACTCTTGAAGGAATGAGAAAAAATGGGTGGGGTCCTTCAAGTTCTAGAATCAAAAGATTCTTAACCAATGAAATGGTTTCTTTTAAAGTCACATGGGATTTACGCACCCAGCGCGCAACCGGCACACACCCAGCGCGATTCCCGAAAAATATATTTAACATTAATATATCTTTATTCCAGTTACAAATATATGATATTTACAATTATCTTAAATAATGTCTTGGTATACTATATATAATAAAGTTATATACATATACTTTTAAAACTTAAAGATTTGCGATGGATTCGTGCACCCAGCGCGACCCCCGGAAATATGTACATGACGTTACGCGGGGCAGAGATCCGCGCACCCGTCGCATACCATATGTGCATCCTACACGACTTAAACAATATGGCGGCAAAATTCTTGGATTTGCGCACCCAATGAGACAGGTACACGATCGGTACGCGAATCCACTCTTTGTTAAAAAAAAAAATACAATGGATATTTATATTTTAGAAAAGAGAAAACATTACATTATTTTTATAAGGATTAAAAAACTAAGAAAAAGTATTTTTGGACATTATACTTAGAAATTAGCATTTAAAAAACCTTTGAAATTCACTGAAAAAACCATAGGTTTCAGGGACGTTAGAGTTAGAAATTAGCATTAAAAAACCTTAGAAATTCACTGAAAAAATCACAGGTTTCAGGTACGTTATAGTTAGAAATTAGCATTTAAAAACCTTAGAAATTCACTGAAAAAACCACAGGTTTCAGGGACTTTATAGTTAGAAATTAGCATTTAAAAAACCTTAGAAATTTACTGAAAAAACACAGGTTTCAGGGATGTAATAGTTAGAAATTAGCATTTAAAAAACCTTTGATATTTGAACTTACCATAAGAAAACTTGTATGCTCACATTGGGGACTCCGTGTCCCATAAGGCATTGAAACTGATTACACTGAGCATACGCCCACTGGGGGCTTGTATTCAAATAAATTAACCGGAAATACGATCAGTGTGAGCCTCAAATGGAATGTTTGTAGCAGCCCAGGAAGAAGGGGTCAAGTACCTTGAAACGCGTTGGCGAAAACAATATTGAAGTGAAGCATGAAGGCAGGCTGCATTTTAAGCCAGGTAGCAGAGCGCTGTCGAGTGACCTCCCGCTGCTTGAGGGCACTTTGGTTGAAAATATATCACTGGGGCAGGTTCTTTGCATAAAGTATGGCAGGAAACGCTGTTTGGTGTTTACAGGAAGAATGCCACTGAGGAAGGGAACTTCGTTCCTGAAACGCGTCTGGTGTGGTTCTGCATTTGATGAAATTTTTGCCCTATGTCTGCATGCAAGCTGCCATGAAATAAATTGAGTATAAACCACGTACCTGCTGGCTTCTCTCTTCGGGGCTAACCTTGTTGATGGATATTTAGCGGCTGAGCCCAGCCGTGAGGGAAGCCCACCGCGAGAATGCGGGCCCGGGAGGGAACCACGGCAGCTTCATCTGCATAACGGGAGGCGGTGATTGACATGGCAGCTTATGAAACGCGGCAGACTTGGAAACTTGAATTTCATCAACCCACTGGGGTAACTTGTACTGTTTTATTTCGCTGTACACCGAATAGACTCACATGAGTTTTAATTTATCCTACACTACGAGGACCAGAAGGCCATAGAAATGGTCCCGCCCACTGGGGCAGGTTCTTTGTATAAAGTATGGCAGGAAACGCTGTTTGGTGTTTACAGGAACAATGCCACTGAGGAAGGGAAATTCATTCCTGAAACGCGTCTGGTGTGGTTCTGCATTTGATGAACTTTTTGCCCTATGTCTGCATGCAAGCTGCCATGAAATAAATCGAGTATAAACCACGTACCTGCTGGCTTCTCTCTTTGGGGCTAACCTTGTTGATGGATATATATATATATATATATATATATATATATATATATATATATATATATATATATATATATATATATTATCTACTGGTGGTCGCCAGTAGATAGTTATAGTTAGGACCTATTATCCATAGGAAATTCGTAACATTCTTTTCCCATTAACTTTGGCGCCGGTTGACGAATCTTCGCGAAATTTTCAAAACTAATGGCCTGCTCCGGTCCGCTCCTATCTTGAAAGTTTCGGGGTGATTCATCAAGCGGGGGCCGAGAAAAAAGGGGGGTCCCAAAACGTGTTTTCTCCATGTTAATTCCCTTAGGAAATTTTAGACACGGCTACAGCCCGAACTGCTGAACGGAATTACACCAAATTTGGCAAAAAGGTAGCCCTTGGTTCAGAAAGCGACCTTTTTTTAAATGGTGTAAATCCGTTCAGTAGTTGCGGAGAAAATAAAAAAATAGAGGTAAAAAAATCAATTTCCCATAGGAAAATTTATGCAAGGCTACAGCCAAAACTGCTGAACGGAATTACACCAAATTTGGCAAAAAGGTAGTGCTTCGTTCAGAAAGCACCCTTTTTAAAAATGGTGTAAATCCGTTCAGTAGTTGCTGAGAAAATCAAAAATAAAAGTTTTGATATCTATGGCCGCGGTGGAACCGAGTCACAAGAAAAGAGTAAAACAAACGCGAAAAAAAAGGAAAGGGGGCAGGGAAGAAACACCCTGACCCCCTAGGCCTGCTTAGGGGGTCCCACAAGGACCCCCAGGGCCCAAAAAAGCATTTTTTTTTTTTTAAATCGGCGAGATTCGCGTTTCGTGTTCAAAAAGCCCCCGGGTGGGCCAAGTCCCGGGGGCACTGAAAAAATGTGTGGGGGGCCCCAATACCCCCACACTGCCCCGGGGACCGCCACCTCCCCGGGGCTTGATTTATGAGTTGCAGGGGGGCAGAGTTGCTCTAAGGCCCCCCCAAGCCCCGGGGACCACCACCCCCTGGGGCTTTCATTAATTATTTGTGGGGGCACACGGCCCCCCACAGCCCCGGGGACCGCCACCCCCGGGGCTTCTTTTAAAAAAAATAAACCTGTGTGGGGGCTCGATCCCCCCACACGCCCGGGACCGCCACCTCCCCGGGGCACTAAAAATGTAAATTTGGGGGTCCGTTACGGACCCCTGAGCCCCGGGACCACCACCTCCCGGGGCTCTGCACACGATGGGAGGGGGCCGCGCGGCCCCCTCCTGGAGCCTGTGATGGCCCTGGGGACCGCCACCCCCTGGGCCGGCTCCTGCAGTGTCCCGGGGTGCCCACCCCGGGACACTGCTGTTTGCAATGACAGGGCGGAGCCTCGCGGCTCCCGCCCTGTCATGCAAACTGCTTTGCTTCATTGAAGCGAGAGCAGGGAAACCTGCTCTCGCTTCAATGAAGCAAAGCAGATTGCTTTTCTACATGGGGAGCTGCATGTCATCAGCTCCCCATGTGGAAAAGCAATGCCGGCTCCCGCAGGACACGGGGAGCCGGCGGGACCGTGAGGGGATTGGGGACCCCCCCACGGTCCCCAACGAGAGGCCAGGCCCCGGGGGATGGGGTCCCCGGGGCTGGAAGTACCCCGGGAGGGGGGCCACGGGCCCCCCTCCCCCAAATTAAAAAAAATAAAGGCCGGCCCCAGGGGATGGGGTCCCCGGGGCCAATAGAGGCCTCACGAGGGGGGCCATGCAGCCCCCCTCCTTTAGAAATAATAAAAATAGGTGGCCACGCCCCGGGGGATGGGGTCCCCGGGGCCGGAATTGGCCACGGGAGGTGGGCCCATGCGGCCCCCTTCCCATTCACATTTTTTTTTTTTTGGTTGAAAGGGGTCAGGCCCTGGGGGATGGGGTCCCCAGGGCCCAAAAGAAAAGAAGGGGGCCACACAGCCCCCTTCTAAAAAAAAAGACGCAATCGTGCCTGAGAGGTGGTCCAGGCCATGCCCCTTTTTACACCTCTCTGCAGCGCAGCTCTGTGGCACTTACTGGAGGTACCTGGTGGGCTAGTTAGCCCCCAGGGACCCTCAGGACTCAAGAGGAATTAATCCCCCAATTTACAACGCGCCATGGGGCGCGTTTGCACAGTGGTGCAGAGAGGGAGCGGGGCCTGAGGTGACATGTGTGCAAACACGTCCTGTGGCGTATTTTAAGTTGGGGGATTAAGTCCCCTTGAATCCTGAGGGTCCCTGGGGTCCAATAGCCCACCAGGTACCTCCAGTAAGCGCCACAGAGCTGCATTGCAGAGAGGTGTAAAATGGGGCGTGGCCTCGGACCACCTCTCTGCAACGCAGGCCTGTGGCGCTTACTGGAAGTACCTGGTGGGCTAGTTGAGCCCCAGGGACCCTCAGGATTCAAGGTGACCTAATCCCCCAACTTAAAACGCGCCACGGGCGCGTTTGCACAGTGGTGAAGGGAGGGGGCGGGGCCTCAGGTGACGTGTGCGCAAACACGCCCTGTGGTGCGTTTTAAGTTGGGGAATTAATTCCCCTTGAATCCTGAGGGACCCTGGGGGCCAACTAGCCCACCAGGTACCTTCAGTAAGCACAACAGAGTTGCGTTGCAGAGAGGTGAAAAAAGGTGCGTGGCCTCGGACCGCCTCTCTGCAACTCAGCTCTGTGGTGCTAACTGTAGGTATTTGGTGGGCTAGTTGGGCCCCAGGGACCCTCAGGATTCAAGGGACTTAATGTCGCAACTTAAAACACGCCACGGGCGCGTTTGCACACATGTCACCTCAGGCCCCCTCCCTTCACCACTGTGCAAACGCGCCCGTAGCGCAGTTTTAAGAGGTAGTTTTAATCCCCTGCCCTATTATGTACTAGGGCCTTACAGAGGAGGTCATGCTAATCACAGGGGTACCCCAACGCATAGTGTTCCCTAGTGTATGTAGGTGTTTTCACTGTATTCTAAGTGTCTTTTAGAATAGCACTGGCTCTAGGCCTAGTTATTCAGAGTCAGTTACCACCAGTACCCGTCTGAAAAGTTGTGGGCACAGGATAATTTTGCAACAAGGCCTCTTTCTGCTCCTTGTTGGTTCTTTCTGCACATGTTTTGCTTCTTCCTGCACTTTTCTTCGTCTTTGTGGACTTCTGTTGCTTCTTTCTGCATTTCTTTTGCTTCTTTCTGTGCATTTTTTCTTCTTTCTTCACATGTCCTACCTCTGTAGGCATAGTTAGAAACTAGCATTTAAAAAACCTTTGAAATTATCTGAAAAACCATAGGTTTCAGGCACGTTATAGTTAGAAATTAGCATTTAAAAAAACCTTTGAAATTCACTGAAAAAACCATAGGTTTCAGGCACGTTACAGTTAGAAATTAGCATTTAAAAAACCTTAGAAATTCACTGAAAAAACCATAGGTTTCAGGGACGTTATAGTTAGAAATTAGCATTTAAAAACCTTACAAATTCACTGAAAAAGCCATACGTTTCAGGGGCGTTATAGTTGGTTGGACATTTCACTCGTACAAAACCCGTGAAATTCCCCCGTTATAGTTAGTTCAGCTAACTATAACTCGCGCCCCCGCAATGCACTGCTGATGACGTCACATATTACATCACTCATGACATGGTCAGTGACATCTCTGATGACATCACTGATGACATCGCAAATGACATCACTGATGACATCACTGATGACATCATCCATGTGATAATTTGATGCATCTTCTCACACCCTAATATAACCTTTGATACACCCACTCTAAATTACAGACTACCATTCTCAAAACCATAGACACTCCAACACCAATAACTACATACCCACTCACTGATTCTTAGGTCTACACACACATTCACTCACTCACCCGTACAGTCACTCATACTTATGGTCACTCAGTACAGGACTATCATATGCACTCACACACCGCCACTCATCCATAGAGGTACTCACACACCTAGTCAGTCATGGAAATAATTAATCACACTGCCATTTACTCAGATATACAGTTATACACACACCAGCTCAATTACTCATACAAATACTAGCACATTCTTACGCTCTTATACAATCAATGATACAAGCACACACTCATCCATACAGCCACTCTCACAATAACACACTCTCATTTGTAGCCAATTATGTACTCCAACACACATATATACTACTTTTCACATATGTAGTTACTCACACATGTACCACTGAGATATACATTCACTCACTAACACACCCATACACACACTCACCCACCCATTCAGTCCATCACAGATGCACTCTTGAAACCATGCACCCAGTGAATAACCCACTCACACATCTATGCTCAGAGTCACACACACCCCACCCACACAAACACTCAGGCACCCATACAGATACTCAGACAACAAATCAATAACCCATATAGACACTCATGTAGCTATTTGCAAACCCATGCAGTCGCTTACACACCAACAGACACACGGATACAGACATTCACACAGTTTACTCACTAACCCATGCATTCAGAAAGATATGTTTAATCACTCACTTATAGAGTCAGTCACGCACCTACTAAATCATCCATTCAGACACTTATACACCCACTCATTCTTCAATACGCCTTTCCCTATATATATTAAACATATTTAAACTTTACAGAAACACACAGTCACTGGATGATGTCATCAGTGATGTCATCAGTGATGTCATTTGAGATGTCATCAGTGATGTCATCAGTGATATCACTGACCATGTCATGAGTGATGTAATATGTGACGTCATCAGCAGTGCATTGCGGGAGCGCGAGTTATAGTTAGCTGAACTAACTATAACGGGGGAATTTCACGGGTTTTGTACGAGTGAAATGTCCAACCAACTATAACGCCCCTGAAACTTATGGTTTTTTCAGTGAATTTGTAAGGTTTTTTAAATGCTAATTTCTAACTATAACGTCCCTGAAACCTATGGTTTTTTCAGTGAATATATATATACATACACAATATACACAATAAATCCATCAATAAAACCATGAAAATGATAAAATATAATAAAAAATATATGTATTAATGTAGACAATAAATAAAAGCATTGACAAATACAAAAACACATTTGCTAAAAATACTATGAACATTCAAATAAATTTAAAAATAAAAACAAATGTAGGTCGGAAAGCCTCCAACCTTCGGTCAGAGGCTTTCCGACCCCCATCTTTGGTTTCAATTCTGACCGGCTGATTATGTATCAGCCGGTTGGAATTGAAACCGGCCGGTCATTCCGGCTGGGTCTGATGGGCTCAAGGATCCTGTCGGCCAGTCCGAACCGGCTCGTAACCCCTAAGGGCGGGCCTTTCCGCCGTTGGGATTACGATGCACGGTTTCCATGCCGGACTGTCCGACACGAAAACCATCTTGGAAAGCATGTTTGGGGGCCCCCTTGTGTGTGTGGTCTCTGGTTGGGGGCCGAGGGGGCACCTATGGTGCCCCACTGTTGATCCCTGCACCCCCTGGCAGGCACCTCAAGGTGCCTGCCAGGGGCTGCAGGGATGAACAGCACCTCCCATTTCCCTATGAGAGCATGTATTACGGACAGTTTACGGCCGTAATGCATGCTCCCATAGGTAAATGTAGGGATGCAACTGAACAGTGTTTGGTCGCATCCTAATTAGGCGGTCGGGACCGCCAAACACCGGTCGGTCAGTCACAGGACCGAGACGGTGTCGGGCGGACTTAAGTTCGCCCAACATCGTAATTAAGCCCATAGTGTAAAATAGTAAAATATAAAATTTTAAAATAATTAAATATATAAACTCTATATAAAGCACTATAAAAATGATTGTAGTCTAAGAATATCAAATATTCGATTCCCTCTCTAGTTTATGCAATGGTAGGGAAAGTACTGACCTTCATAGGGGTAAAATTTACTATTCCTACTCCAGTCTGTGCAACAATAGGAAAAGCATTGGATTTTGGAGGGGTGATATTTACTATTCCCACTCCAAATAGCACAACTGTAGGGAAAGTGCTGGACTTTGGTGAGGTAAAATGTACTATTCCCACTCTAGTCTGTGCAAAAGTAGGGAAAGTGTTGGACTTTGGAGGGGTAAAATGTACTATTCCTACTCCAAACATCGCAACAGTAGGGAAAGTGTTGAATTGCAAAGAGGTAAATGTTACTATTCCTACTGCAGTCTACACATGAGTAGGGTAAGTACTACACTTCAAACACATTACATATATAACACCATAAACATAGAAAACATACTAAACTTGTATTATAAAATTCATTATTTAACATAAATATATAAATATGTGTGTGTAATAAAAAATAAATAAACCATTAATCAATTTACATAATTACTACTCAATAAAATAATTATCAATTAATAGTTCATTATTCAATTATTCCCCCATGCCCCTACAAATCCAGCACCTAAAATATAACTTAAAAAATAACCATTCCATAATTTACATATTTAAAATCAATTAAATAATTAATTAACAATTGTGAATTAATTATTACTTCATTATCTTCCCAGCCTTGACTCCTCAAAAAACCTAGCAGCCCACAACTAAAATATAAATATAATAAATAAGTATTCCATAATTAAAATATTTAAAATTAAATTAAATAATTAATTTACAAATTATAATTATAGCTAATTGTATAGTAATTTATTAATTTCCCACCCTGTACCCCTACAAACATAGCATCCCACAACTAAAATATCAGTAAAAAAAATCAAAATTCCATATTTACATAATTAAAAACGAATTAACTAATTAATTAAAAATTATCAATGCATTATTAATTAATTGTTACTTAACTTTGCACCCTACACCTGACAAAACTAGCAGCCAGTAACTACAATATAAGTCAAATAATTATTCCATAAATTAAAATCAATTAAATAATTACTTGACATTTACTAATTATTTGTTAATTAATTATTACCCACCCTATACCACTACAAACGCCTGCAAATAACATATAATGGAAATAAATCAATATTACATGATTTACATAATAAATTCATTTACATAATAAATATTAATCATATAAGTACAATTTTAACTGCCCACTCTATTCCTCTATAAATCTACCAGTCCGCAACAACACTATAAATTATTATAAAATAATACATAAAAAATTCAGAATCACTTAAAATTACAATCTATATTTAAAAAAAATATGCTTTATTTAAAAAATAACACATAAAATAAATATAACAACCAAAACACATTCAAATAATAAAAAAAGATTTTTTAACAATTAGATTATTGAAAACGATGTTAACAACATTGATATTATTTAAAATTATATTACTTACCTCAAAAAACAATATTCTTGTTAATGATATTTGTGCATTACAATTTTTGTGTATAATGATATATTTTTTTTAATATTTCTGCCTCCCTATATTTTTTAATCACATTTTTGTCCAAAATCCCCAGTAATGTGCCAAAGGAATTTCTAGAATCCCTTCCGCAACTTCAACAATCGGGCGACTGTAGCAGATGGCCACATGATGGTGGAGGATGCTGAGCCAGGAAAAGGCCAAGTAATTTATGCCGGATGTAGTTTAGGAAGCTTCACTGAGTAAAAAGTGGATCCAGATCAGTGAATGGGTGTAGGTGAGTAAACTACAGGAAAGGGGAGAAATGGGGAAAGAAGGGAAAACAAAACAAAGTTGCAGGAAAGGGAATATGGTGTTCAAACTAATGGCCGAAGAACTATGGGCCTGATTTCGATTTCGGTTGGTCCGACACTACATCTGCCCCTGTGGTCCGCCCACAGGCATCTGGCGGAGGGACCGTCCACTGTGCTTCCGACAGGCTCAAGGAGCCCGTTGGTGTGTCGGGGTTCAGTAATCCCTGCAAGGAAGGCGGTTCCTGCTCAGGCACTGCCGTAGGGATTAAAATGTCCCTTTCCACCTGCCCTTTCATGGCGGTTCACCCACCATGAAAAGGCACGTGGAAAGTGACTTTGGGGGCCCCTAGCAGGGCCTGCTTCTCCCCTGGCCCCCCGCTATGGGGCCTTGGGGTCACCATTCCTGCACCACGTGGCAGGCACTGCATGGTACCTGCCACATGGTGCAGGGATGTTTTTAATGTGTTTATTTTGTATTGAGGCGTGTGCTGCAGCCCGCAGCACATGCCACAATAGAAAATATACACATTGCGACCACTGTGAAGGCGGTCACATCGTAATCAGGGCAGCAGGACCACCAACTTCTAGTCGGGCGGTCCTACTCCCGCTACGGTGCCAGTCGGAAGAGAGTGCGACTGGCATCGTAATCAGACCCTATATAACTAAACAGTTGCAAGGCATGTTTCAACTTTACTGCCACAGGAAGCACACCTCTTTCCTCTGAGCCTTGCTCTATTTGGTACTTTGGATAACTTGAAACAGAAGTCTCACCTATTCTCTCTGTACTCCAGCTGCCACTATCCTGCCTTCCTCTGTCTTCACTCCCTTTTTCCCTATATTGACGTCTTGACTGATGATTCCTGGCAACCAGACATTTAACACTAAAATAAATGTGACAATGCAAACTACACCATATCACATCATTTAGATATACAATAATTTTCAGATTTTTTTAGATTGAAAAACATTAATGTGCCACTATTGTACATTATTTCAATATGCATGTAAAAGACTTATTCCAATACAAATACTGGGGTTATTTACAAGCCCCTTGCACCGCCGGTGAGTAACTTTTTTGACGCTCCGGCGGCGCAGAATGCAGACCCATATCTATGAGACCACTTTGTATGGCTTTTCATGGCCTAAAGTGGCCTTATAGATATGGTGTATGGCAACGCAGCGCAAGTCACTGCCTTGCCTTACACTGCATTGGGGGGGATGTTCCATGGGCGTTGCAATGGGTTTTTCCATGCAACACCCATTGGTTTGACACTGCCCCAGATTTACAAGGGCATGTAAACCTGGGAATGTGTTAAGAAGCTACACACTGGTAAGTTTCATGAGAGTTTATTTCTCTTAACTCTGCGCCCCCAACTACTGCTGCCAGCCTGTCAACTCTCCTGGTTACAACTGTCTCACACGAGACGCTACCATGGAGATTGAACAGGCAAGCACATGCACATTCTTTGAATCATTACAACACATCCCCTTTACAGGGAAAACAGAAAAAAGAAAGGAAGTAGAAAAGAAGAGACTAAGAGAGAAGAAAAGAAAATTGTAGAGTCAAAACATGGTACAAAAACAGTTCAAAACATTAGAGTCAAAACATGGTACTAAACCAGTTCAAAAACAACTCAAGAGAAATCAACACATTTCATAGTCTTCATACCTCTTGGGAAGATAGCGAGACCTTGGAGAAAAAGGTGAAGAACCAGACTTGGTGGGCAAACTTGAATCAGGTGAGACATCTGGGCATAAGGGAAATTTAGACTTGTCACCTTGGAACTTCACAAGACGAGACATGCTCCACTTACCACCATTATGAACAGTAACCACATTCTTAAAAACAGAAGTAATGACAAACGGGTCCATAAACTCAGTGACCCCCTTCCTATGCCAGCGCAGTCTCTTAATAAGTACCCACTCACCAACCTTTCATGTCGTGGATTTGGTTGATTTCTTAAAATAAAACCTCTCCTTGTACCTATTTTGGTAGGACTTGATTTTATCACTCACCTCCTTCTCATGCAAAATAGGACCTTCAATGAGAGGTAACCACCCAGGATTGAGTTTGGATAAAGCAACCCTCCCTCGCAACACTTGGAAAGGAGATTTCTGCAGAATAGTATTGATGGCAGTGCGATGAGCCCACCAAGTGTCCCTTAGGACACTCTTGAGGGGAACCCTCATTTCAATTGCTCTCTGCACACATGCTTTAACTACTCTGTTCATGTGCTCCGAAAGCCCATTGACTTGGGGTGCATAGAGAGCAGTTCTCTGATGAATGATGCCATAGTCTCTCAAAAATTCACGCATCTCCTGAGAGACGAACTGCACACCATTATCTGTGATGAGGAACCTAGGAATGCCCTCACTAGCAAATTCATCCTTGAGAAAGTCAATAACCACCCTGGTACTAACAGTACTCATGCATTTGGTGGAGACCCACTTGGATGAGTAATCCACCAAAAGAATCACAAATCTCTCTGCGGGATTTAGTAGCTCAAAAGGGCCCATGAGATCCAAACCAAGCTTGACCCAGGGTTCCCGCGGGACTTCAACAGGTGACAGTGGAGCAGTGTTGGTGACTCGGGATTTGTCACTGGAAGCACATTGACAGCACTCTTTAACTACTTTTTCAACCTGGCCATCCATTTTCGGCCACCAATACCTTTCACGGAGGCGTGACTTAGTGAGGTTTCTTCCTAGGTGTCCTTCATGAGCCAGGTTTATGAGCTTTGGCTTAAGGGCATCAGGTGGTACCACTCTTTCACCACGCATAAGTTGGCCCTGACAAAGGGTAAGTTCATTTCTGATGGACCAAAAGGGCAATAAGTCAGAGTCCATTCTTTTGTTGTCAGGCCAACCCTCAATGACAAAACGTGTTACAACAAGAAGCAGCAGATCTTCCAACAAGGCACGTTCCCACTCAAATTCTTTGATGGCAGGCTCCTTGACCCAACAAACATTAATAGTATCAGAGTCTGGTGCATCTTCACAACATTCAATAGGCAGTCTAGATAAGCAATCTTCTGCTTTGTTGGCAGAACCAGGGAGATATTCCACATGAAAATTCCCTTCGCTCCATTGTTTGAGTCTTGGAGTAAGTCTCTCACTCTCCGCACAGGAGAACACCTGAACCAAAGGGCGATGGTCTGACCTTACTAAGAAAGGAATGCCCCACAAGTAAAACTTAAAATGCTTTACCACCCACACAATGGCCAAAGCTTCCCTCTCAATGCATGAATATTGTTGCTCAGGCTTCTTCAACACTCTAGAGGTGAACGCAATAACTTTCTCTTCACCACCATCGATTTGGGAAAGCACAGCCCCAAGACCACATAAGCTGGCATCGGTTGTTAGGAAAGTTTTCTTTTTGGAGTCAAAGTGACCTAGGGTTGGCATTTTGCCTATTGCTTGCTTGATGGCATTAAAGGCTGCAGCACACTCAGGTGACCAGGCAAAGTGCGTTCCTTTCCTAAGAAGAACTCTGATGGGTTCAACAGTGGAGGCGACACCTTGAATACATTTGGAATAGAACTCAGCGAGGCCAAGGAAAGTCCTCTTTGTCAGTTGGGGCAAGAGCATCAACAATACTTTTTGCAAGATCCAGTTTCGGTCGGATGCCCTCCCCAGATATGACGTGTCCCAAATAAGTGACAGAAGACACACTAATCCTACACTTTAGACGATTCACGGTTAAACCTTTGTCAGCTAGTCTGTGCAGAGTAAGTCTTAAAATACTGTCATGTTCCGAGTCATCCTTCCCATAAACTAAGATGTCGTCCTGGAAGAACATGATGTTGGGGATGTCTCCCAGGATCACCTTCATAATGCGCTGAAAACAAGCAGCTGACGAGGCTAAATGGCATCCTGATGAAACGGAAGGCCCCCAGTGGTGTCACGAAAGAAGTAAGGTGTTTGGAGTCTGGATGGAGGGGTACCTGGTGGTAGACCGAAGATAAGTCTAACACGCTGAAGACCTTCGCACCACCAAGCATACTAATTGACTCAGAGATATTAGGAAGTGGTTGGCGATCCACCCATATCCACCTGTTCAGACTTCTCAAGTCGACACACATCCTAATATTCTTTCCTCCATACTTAGGGGCCAAAACCACTGGGGCCAACCATTCCGAGGATTCAATTTCCTCAATTATACCCAGAGTCACTAGTCTCTTAAGTTCACACCTCAGGGGTTCTAACATCATATTGGGGACCTTCCTATCCTTGTGCACAATGGGTACAGCTTTTTGCTTAAGTACAATGCAGTGTTCGAAATCCTTAAGCAGCCCAATGTTATCAGAGAAAACTTGAGGAAATTCCTCAAAAAACTTGTTGGAGGCAGTATTGTGATCAACAAGCATGACCTGCTCTGAAGGATAACGAGCATTCGGGTTGAGAATTATCCCCAAGTCTCTCTGATGTCTCCAACCAAGGAGGTTGTCACCACGCTTGGCAACATAGATCTTTCCAATAGTCTCCCTTCCTTTGAAATGAATCTTCATGATGGCATATCCTATTACATCAATGTGTGAGCCACCATAACTGACTGGGCTAATGTCTGGCGCAAAAAGTTGCGTCTCTGGAAAAGTCTTGTCCCAAAGTTCATTGCCCAACATGGTAAAGGGAGATCCAGAGTCTGCCAGAACCACAAACAACTTGTCTCCAATCACCACTTCGCATTCCGGCATACTGATGAGGTCTGCATCTACCATGCCATCACCACTCACACTTAACATGGTGGTTCTAGAGGCAACATTGGTCTCGACGTTCTCGCACACATTCTCCACTGTGCGAACCCTGCCACCAGACTTGCATACTCTAGCATAGTGGCCCTTGATTCCACACTTGTGGTGGGTAGTATTCCTTGCATAGCAGTGAGGGTAGTTAGAAGAGTGATTGTTACTACCGAATCTGTAACACTTCATCTTTGAAAAGTCCATGGAGGGTTTAGGCTTGGTTCCACGCACAACTTTGGAGACATTGTCAATGAAATCCTGAGGTGTCTCCCTATGGGTCAATTCATGAATGCTGCTGGGGGTTGGAACATCGTCAGTTGTTGCTTTGTGGGCTTTCATCTCTTTGACCCAACCAGAGGTGTTTTCTATCCATTCTATGATAGCTAAAGCTTCTTTGAGTGACGGATTTCTAGATAAAAGTTTTTCTTGCACCCTAGTACTGTTGGTGCACCTGACCAGTTGATCACGTATCAACAAGTCAGTGAGGTCACCAAACTCACAGGTGCATGCAAGTGTCTTCAGAGAAGCTATGTAGTTGTCAACCTTCTCATTGGGTTCTTGGATTCTCATGAAAAATGTGTGCCTCTCCAAAACCACATTGATGCGTGGCCCAAAATACATCTCTAACATTTTTATGGACATTTCAAACACATCAGATGGCTCGCCATCACCTTCCCCTACAGGGATTACGTCAATGCTCTCATAAATGTTGCGTCCCTCTATTCCAAGGTTGTGAAGGAGAATTGCTTGTCTTCTATGAGCAGAACATTTCTTGCCACCAATAGCAACCAAATAAGAGTCAAATAATAATTTCCATCTCTTCCAGGGCAACAGAGGTTCACCTTTTTCACAAAGGAATGGAGGAGGTTGATTCATTGTAGTGGCTGCCATGGTGTGTCGATGTATTTAGCAATAAATGCGTGCAAAATTATGGTGTAAAAATTGCATTAGAGAAAGTCATTTGATCGAGTGAGCCCCATATCCAACATTAGAATCTTCATGAAGGCAAAAGCGGTACTGAACTTTAAACTTGAGCATTGGCTTTGAGGCAGAAAGTCATGTGAAAATATATTAGCGGTATTTTAAAAGAAAAATAATAGTACCTGCAAACGTATTAGTCCGATATCTTTGTGAGAAACGGGCTCGGTAAAGCTTCGTGCTGCCGTTGTCATGGAGATTGACAACATCCAAGATGGCACGTAATGTGTGCGCACGTGATGACGTGTTAGCGCGTGCTCAATGCGTGTGTCAGAGTGCGCACAAACCGAACGTGTGCAGCGTCGCGAGCCAGAAAGGACGTTGAAAAATTGGTAAACAGTCCAAAATCAACCAAAAGCAATCCCAAGCTTACTGGAAAGCAGGAAAAGCAGCGGAAACATCCAGGCGTCCTCAGCACATCCTCACAAGCACCAGCTACTCAATTCCAGCAGCGGAATGAGGAAAACGAAATCTGTGGGTTCACAAAGACGGAGAGTTGGTGGCAAACTTGTCCCTCGCAAGTGCCGCTCGTCGCCAGTGTTAAGAGCTACACACTGGTAAGTTTCATGAGAGTTTATTTCTCTTAACTCTGCGCCACCAACTCCTGCTGCCAGCCTGTCAGCTCTACTGGTTACAACTGTCTCACACAAGACGCTACCATGGAGATAGAACAGGCAAGCACATGCACATTCTTTGAATCATTACAACAGAATGCATCAAAAACATACCCCAGGGGAGGCATAATGAGGAAAAATAATTGTATTTCTCCTCGTTTTTCCTCTTTCTAAGTGTGTTGCATTCTGCAGCAAACATAGGAGGAGGAAAAAGCCTTCATCATTTGGTTTTGTGCAGGAAGGTGCCCCTTCCTGTACAAAAACAATCCTGCCAACAACGCAGACACCCTTGCACCATGGTGCAAGGGTGCCTGTGTAGGCTCTAGTCACCAATTTGTGCGTCTGCGGTGGCTGAAAGGACAAAACGCAAGGTATATCATAAACTCGGGGCATTTCTCCCCTTTGCTTTTGACGCAGGGCAGTGCAGCAAAGTGACTTGCTGCACTGCCCTGCACCAAAAACTCATAAATGAGGCACACAGGGCCTCATTTATGAGGCTTTGTGCCACCCGAACGTCAGTTTTTGTGATGTTCCGTGGCGCAGGAGCCTGCTCCATATTTGCGAGGCAGAACTAAGCCACTTTTTTGGCATAATGCTGCGTTGTAAATATCGTTTCCTTTAATGCAGTTTTACGCTTTAAATGGGCGTGCAATGGGTTTTGCTGGGGGCATTCCCAGCAACATCCATGGCTTTTTTACACTGCCCCAGATTTACTAGAAATCATGACTTTGAGGCAGCACCAAAAACGTGCACCTCCCCAGGGGAGGCGTAAGGGAGGCACAAAGAGGAGAAATATCTTTATTTCTCCTCATTTTCACTTTTTCTATGTGTGCTGCAATCTGCAGCCCACATAGAAAGAGGAAAAAGCCTCTTGTGATTGGTTCTATGGATGAGAGGGAATACGCAAGTTCGTAATATACCACCCAAAACAAAAAAGTACACATTTGGGAAACTAGTTAAAAGACAAGTCTAGCAGGCTGCTTCTGTTTTTTTCTTGTTTCCTAAATGGCATGAAAGGGGGATAAACTGTCCTTCTTTGATGCTTGGATAACGAGGGTGGTTTGTGGCGCAAACTTTGAATATTTTATAGCTGGATCTATGCCTAGTCCAATCCCTGAGGTCGACACTCATTTCTGGAATTTTATTTCATAAATCTTAATATGAGAAATCTGGCCTTCTAGACAAACAAGAATGCACGCGCTTCCGTTGTAAACCCTTAGTATTTTCCTGAAAACATATGCTCATTGTTTTGAGGCAAAGGAAACATGTTCGCCAGTGAGAATTCTAATATAACATGCATTTGCCCTGATGACTGGGCCCAGGGCATGTTCTCATGAGAAGCAATTCTTAGAGTGATTCACAAAGTCCCCTTTCCACATCATTTTTCAGTTTCATTTTATTATACAACTTCATATTTAAATAAACACACAAATAAAATAAATAATAGTATGCCTTGAAAGTGTAAATAAATGTCGCTCAATAATGAGTTATTTGGAGCAAACGTAAATATACCTTAGCTGTTTCAATCATATACCTAAGAAAAAAAATGGCACATATCCTATCCACAGGCTTAATTTTAAGCAATACATTTCACTTCGTTGCAATCCCAGTGCTCTCGTTTAAGTGAAATAACTTTGTTTGAAGCTTCCAAACCAAACGTGCTGATCTAGAGTAAGAAAAGCAGCTATTTCCTCGAGATGCAGTCACTGTTATCCAGTCAATACAACCATTGGCAACCTCTGGAGTGTGATCAAAATCCCAATAATGTCATGGCACCCTCTGAGTGGGATAATATACATAAAACATTGTATAGTATATATGCAGATGCGTCAGCAATAATATACTGTGCATCGACATGGTTGGGTTTGGAGAGGGTGATGGAGCAGGATTTCGCAAAAAGAAACCTGCTCAAATTAACACCCCGTAATACTTATTAACAGTGTGCGGTGTAAAATTAACTGAGCAAATCACATAAACACGTGCGAAACCGCTTTGCTCATGCGTGCACTAATGCGAACTAATGCATGAAAGAACTAGGCCGCATTTTACATTGTACTTCAAAAGAATGAGATTATGCACGCTTAGGCCGCATGTTGCATTTTGCATCTTGCTTTGAAAACGATAATAATTAATACCGCTTTGGATGAAGCTTATGCTAAGAAAAATATTAACAGGGAATGGTGCAAGAGTGGGTGGTACACAGTGAAAAATGTTTTATCATGTAATTAATAAATGTTTATGTTCTATTTGCCGTAGTGAGTCAAATGGGCCTGAAATCTCTTAAGTTATCCCATAGATGAGGGGCGGAGAATGAATAAAATGACAAGCCGACAGAAGTGCTGAGCACTGCAGATGATGAACACTAGTTCAAGGCTAATGCAGCACAAAGAACATTGATTGCCTGCCAAAAAGATGAGACTGGCCATGGGACCCACAAATTCTCCGTCAGACGTGGCTGAGAACTTAGTGAATTGTAACAAAAATAAAAATGAATGGACTAGTCAGTCATTACGCGATGAGAAAGGAAGTAAAACAATGAATATGAACGATTTTGAATGAAACCACGGTGGTGTGATGCACCACTTCTCCGAGCATCCAATGAGCAGTCAAATTCTGTGCAATGTTTCAACTAATGTGGGTTGGACATGTAGGTTTTAGGGTATAACTAGGGTGCTTTTGGCGGTGTGGTTAAGGTGTTGCTGCAGCGACAGGAGAATGAGAGGGGAGATGCGTCGCTGTTCGTTGGTTTGCAGAGAGGCCTAGCTGTTCCTGTCCTTGTCCTGTACTGTTCCTGAAATCTTTGTTTCCTGACTCTACTTCAGGATACCCCCACTATTCCCTTGGCCAGGGGGGTGGTATTTCATTGATCTTTGGGTTTGTATTATCTTCCGACTTGAAATTTGCATGAATCATTTGCAAACGTGATTTTTGTCTCTGAAACTTATGTCTCTTCCCCTATCCACTCCGTCATAAATATATTGTTTCGCATTTATTTTTGCTGAAACTTTTATCTCTTAATCTATCCACTCCCTCATATGCATATTGGGAATTGTTGATGAGTTTGACACTGTTTGCATTGCTGATTGATTTTTCTCTCCATTGTGTGAAATTCATTGTTTGCATTACGACCTATATACGATGAGCATTAACCATTTATTTGAGATAAACCCTTTTAAACTTACCGAGTGTCTGTGATTATTTAGCTGGTTAGATAGTCAGTTAGTTCTATTATTACCATCAACTTCTCAACTAATTGGTCCATCGACCGAGAGTAAAGAGAGTTGATATATAGGTCTAGTTATGTATTTTGAATAATTGAATATGAATTTGCGAAGGAAACAATTTCCACGTCTTTCAAACTTGACCCCCAGCGCATCAGGGATTCGGGTGAATGTGTATGGGCCATTGTATGTAATATTGATGAGTATTAATCCCTGATTAAGTGTCGCGCTGGATCAGTTTTCTGGTAGCAGAGGATGGTTCAATTATTGATTAGTTTGGTAATAATTATTGATTATTGATTATATGTCTTAACAAGAAAAAGTTAGTGTCCTGTTCTATGTTGTCTAGAAGTACAGGTACAGAGGTACCTGAGGAATCCCGGGAATGGTGTTTTAGCCTGAAGTAGGCAGAAGAAGAGTGTGGATAAAGAAATCATACTGCAGAAGTACTTTGTCTGTTGTTATAATACTATACGGCGGAAGTCTGTAGGTGTTATATTTAGGGACAATTTCCTATGTGAGTAGAGTGTCTGAAATAGCGAAGGGTCCACTTTCGAAACTCTGGCCTTATCCCCAGAGGAGTACCAAGACCTCTTTTACGCCAAAAAGTCCTCTTGCGAAACTTTGGCCTTATCCCTAGAGAAGTACCAAGTCCACCTGTTGCTTGTGTGGGTGTGAAGTAACGCTGGTCGTTATTTTACTCAAAATAAAAGAATTTCTCGTTTGAAGTGAAGAACTATCTCTTTATTTAGAGGAACAGACAAGGTAGCATTGTTTTATGTTGTTACTAACAAGAATTTTGATTAAGAAGATTTAGAAATACATTGCCGTACTATTGTGTAAAGGGAGGGTCAGTAGAAGGAGTAATACTGACGTCACAAAAAGGCCGCGCTGGCATTGGTCAGGCAGCTAGCGAAAAGTAAGCTCTAATTGGTCGGTTGGTGTGAGCCGCGCTAGTATTGGTTGAAATAGTAGATACGTGGAGAGCTGTGATTGGACGGTTGGTGTGAGGCGCGCTGGTATTGGACAAGAACTGATAAATAGAATAAGTAGAATTACGGAAGGGTTTTTCTTGTTGTTTTATTGAGAAATATTAGTGTAAAGAGTTAGAGAAAAAATGAAGTTGCTATAGAAAATAAAGAAATTCTTTAAAACGGACAAACCAATAGTGACTAGAGAGGGAATTCTTATTCCCCCTCCAGGAACGCCTGCTTCCTATATGATGTTGGAGCGAAGATACCATACGTGTGCTTGGTTAGAGAATTGGGTGGAATATACGAAGGATGATGGTGTTATAGCTTTTCCACAGCATGGTTCGTTTAGTATAAGAATTTTGCAGAATTTGAGAAATCGAATGAATTCATTAGTGACAAATCCCAGACCTACACAGTATGAAGCGTTAGTGGAATGGGAAGTAGAAGCATTCGAAAGAGAGAAATATCGAGGAGGCAGGAGATACAGAAATGTAATGACTAGATACCCTTTTGAGAGAAGAGAGGACACAATGAAATGATGGAGGAGAGCTGTGATAACAGAGGGTTTGTTTGTATCCAGTTTTAGTTGCTGAAGACCAGACAGGAGGCAAATGAAAAGAGAAAAAGAAAAATGTAGAAACTTCAAGTTTAAGAGACGATGCAAACGATTCTGATGATGAGTTGTTCGAGGATATTATGACCAAAAGACCTCCACCGTATCAAGAAAATTCAGTTGAGGTGACTCCGAATGCACCCTTTATGGGAAATCCATTAACCCCACAGATTGCGGACATGGCTAGAATAATGCTAGAAAAAGAATTGGACATGCTGAATAAGGGAAGAGTAGAGCAGATCCAGAAAATAAATCAGTTGAGTCTAAATGCAGAAGCATTGACGGTACCGGTAACAATTGGTCCTGTAGTTCCATTGCATGGAGAGAAACAGAATATAACAACAGTACATACATTGACAGTTCCAAGGAGTAGCGACAGGAGTGGAATGGTGATGGTAGTGAATGAGGATGGACAGGCTGACACAAATACTACATTTTTAGATCTTCCAGTTTGTGAGATGATAACAGAAACCCCTAAAAGAAATGTACAAATAGATCCAAGGAGAATAGGGCCGAATGTTATTTCAGCGACAGGAAGCTCAGCAGGTCCCTCACCAGAGGAATTGAATGATTGGATACAGGGAATGGAAAGGCAAAAACCTCAGCCACAGAGTATAAATGTGAGCCAATTGAAAGGGGATTTGGAAGAAATGATTATTGGTACGATAAGTCCAGGTAGATTAGGGACTTACCGAGATGAAGAGTTGTTGTTTTTGTGTAAAAGTATTACATGCAGAGCGAGGAATCTTCATGAGAAAATATCAGAGGCTGCTAGTGAATATGGAATAGATATAGAGAAGTCAAAGGTGTTGCAGAAATCGTACAGATTGGCCTTTACTGAAAAGGATTTGGAGAGTCTGAATGCATCAGGGAAAAGATTGCAGATAAAAGAGTTGATGAATATTCTGAAAAAATGGGGAGATGTTGAGAGGTGGAAAGGTAGATGGACGAAAAAGAAAGAAGAGGCATCTGGAAAAGGAGTATCGATGTTTCCGTTAAAAGAAACAGAACAAGTTTAAAGGGCGTGTCCGATGAGAGAAGTTCCAGGTGGTGGATATGTGCATGTTCCTTGGACAAGACAGGATATATTGTCTTTTACGAATGATTTTTCCAGATTAAGAGAGAAACCGGTTGAGTGGTACAAACAGGTAGAGAGGTTTGTGAAAGTTTCAAAGGTTTTATTAAAGGATTTAGATGGTTTTTTGAGATTGTCGTATCGAGCTGATTTGTGGACAGAATGTAAAATTACTGTTGATTGACCAAAAGAAGAATATCCTAGAGACCCTAAAACAGGTGCACCATCTGAGTAGGTGATGAGAAAGTACAATCAGGTAATCACCTTTTTGAAGGGAAAAATTTCTCCAAAGGAAACAGATTGGGTTAAGATAGACAGAACGACCCAAGAACCGAAAGAGTCAGTACATGCTTACTACGAAAGGTTGTTGCAGGTATTTAAACAGTATAGCAGATTTGAGAATATTGGAGACAAAGATATGGGACATTTTGTGTATCGTTTTGGGTTTGGTTTGAAACCGGAGATAAGTAATATGATTCAGCAGCATTTGATTTGTTGGCAGAGTAAAACCATTGACGAATTTTTGAGGTATGCAAAGTATTGTAGTGATGACATTGAATCAAGGCATAAAAAGTTAAAAGAGAAAATGATGTGGGCACAAGTGAAGGTAGCAGAACAACAAAAAGTAAATAATAATTCCCAGACAGGTTACCAGATGAATGGTCAGAATCAAAATAGTCAGGTACCCAGTGGAGGTAGAGGGAAAATGAGTAAAGAAGAGGCTAGGAAGAAATTTCCTTGTCATGCGTGCGGAAAGTATGGACATTGGAAGAACGAGTGTAGATCCGCTCAAAAGAATAATGGGGTAAATCAAAATTTAAATCCACAGATGCAGAATGAGGTGGGTGTGAATCAACAGCAGCAGCAGGTAGTTGCTCCACAGTTACAGGTGCCACAAGCTCCCATGCCCAATAATGTGAATGCTCAAGTACAGAGGTACGGTGCGAACACTGGATTTCACGGTGATAAAGTTGGTAAGAATCAAAATGTGCAAATGGTTCCGCAATATTGTTTGCAGTGCATTGAGAATGATTCAGATTCATCGGTGCCTGAGGGGGGAGGAAAAGTGCGTACTTGGCGCATCTTTAGCGGTAGATCAGTCAGGTCCATTTGTTGACGGAAAGGTGGAAGGTAATGATATTACATTCCTGGTGGACACTGGTGCTACCCGTTCTACTGTGAAAGCAGCAGAAATTCCAAACCTGCCCCTCTCGGGACAAACTATCCAAGTTGTAGGAGTCTCAAATAAGCATATTAGAACACCAGTCACAACTCCAACAGAAGTTCATATTGGGAGTTTCAGAGACATGCATCGTTTCGTGGTATGTGACTCAAGTCCAGTAAATCTCTTTGAGTGAGTGTTGAGTGTGAGTGTTGAGGTCTCTAGCCAATCAAGGCACAACTTCCCAACACTATAGCATGTCACTAACCCCGGGTGATGTCTCTGTACATAGCGTGGGTCTGGCCTATGGATACTAAACCCTTCGGTTGTATTCATAAATCTCTGCTGACATTTGTTTGTGTCAATGGGCCAAACCAGCCATTGTGTCCAATCAGGATCTGATCTGTTGTACTGGAAAATGTCATCTAATCCTACTCCTTGTGTAGTTGAGTTCTGCCCCCTACCCATCTGTGATGGTGTTTGAAACCCTGGTGTGTTCATTTCCTTGTTTTCGGCTAATCCAAGACAGGTTGTTTGTTGCACAGTTTCATTCAGAAATAACATCTGCTGCGGAATGAGGCATGCTCTAAAAAGTGCTTCTATTCCCTGGACTTGCCAGTCCCTCGAACCCCAGATCGATTTTGAATCTATTGTGTCTTTCCATAAATCGAAACCCTGTTTAGACAACTGGTTCAGAAAGGATGCAGAGTAAATATGTTTGGTGTTTGTTAACATAATTTTCTGAGCTGAAATTTTCGCCACTTTATAATAAAATGACTCCAGGTCGGATGTGTTAACCCCTGAGAAGTATGTGAATTTCTGTGCAAATGCTTGCGAACTACCTTTTGGAGGTGTTGGGCAGTGTTCCCACTGGTGGTACTCAATTACATTTCTAGGTGTTATAGATTTGTGTAAGAAATGATGACCATATTGCTGGTAACAGTACAATGTATCATAGTCTGAAGTACCTTCTAACATTTCATTGTTCGTAAATGCAGCAGTTTTTTCTAAATCAGACATCATAGCATTTACAGTTTCAGTGTCCCAATCATCAGAAAATGTACTGGAGGTAATGATATCACTTAAAGAAATTTTATATACATGTTTAAGCTTTAAAAGTTCAGTTGGACCGAATACATCATAATCAATCTTGTCCCATACTATACCGACCGGTATAGGAAGTGCTGTAATATTCACTGAAGACAAGTCTCTTGGTTCACGATGTGAAGACTGGTGTGGTTTTAAAATCAAATTGACTCTTTGGGCTGTAGAGCTTTGCTGGAGGTATCGTCCATTAATAAGCATACTAAAAGTTATTATTAAACCTAGCCAGAAAATGAAAAATAAAATCCCAGTGATATACCATAGTTCTATCCAAGGTGACACCAGGTAAGTCTTTCTAAAAAAGTTTAAAAAGTCATTGAGTTTCTGTTGGAGTGACTTTTTGGCTGTCGTCGTTTCCGGTTCGCTTGGATCCAGTGAAAACGTATCAAAGTTCATGAAATAGCCAGAAGCAGTTCGATCAATTGTTGGAATTGCATCGGGATTTGTTGAAATCGGATTTTGCTCTTGACGAGGCATGTTGACGTAGATGTCTGTAGACGGTCTGATTGCAACTTGGTTGTTAAGTTGATTTTCTTCTTGTTGAAGTGGAACAAGTTCTATAGCATTGTTGCTTAGTCCTTCATTTCGTACAGGTGGCTCTTCAAACGTGATGAGTCTTTCTGTTTGGACTTCTTGAATTGTAGCGAGAGGAGGGCGTCTGCTACTGTGGAGTCCTCGAAGCCTACTGTTTAGTATCGGCCACATAGTGTGGTTTGATTAAGTCAATTGAGACAAATCTTTTCTCCTTCTTTCCGGCAAGAGGTGGCAGAAGTACAGTTCTTGTGCCGTGGATTGCAAGGACCGGTACAGGCTTTCTGTAGGATGGCCCAAATTCTTTTTTATCAGCAATCTTCTCTCTGACCAGATCCCTGATTTTTGGGATCCAGATAGGTCTTTCCGTTGCTGCTTTGACTTCCTCAGTGGCGGCCTGTTTCTGGAGCACGTTACTTTGTTGTGTCCTGTATTCATTTAGATCCTGTAAAACAGCAAAACGATCATGGATATCAAATGGTTTTTTATCCGCCACTGTGCCTTCACAATCAAGATCAGGTACCCACATTCTTGTCCCAAATAGGACCTCGTAAGGAGTGACACCCCATACAGAGAGCTTCTTGGCTGATTATTGATCGCGCGCTGTACCCCATAAAGGGGATCGACCCATCTACCGCCTTTGCCTAATACCCTAGCTGTTAAAGATTGCTTTAAGTCTCAGTTTTTCCTCTCCACAACAGAATTTCCCTCGGGATAGTACGGAGAGGCGTAACGCAATGCTACGCCCATTCCTTCCATAGCCTCTTTGTAAGCCCGAGAGCTAAATGCCGGAGCACGGTCAGAATGTAAAATGCCAACTGCGTATGTGCCGATAAAGACTCGCAAATCTCTTATAACAGTTCGAGCGTCAGCCGAGCGATGAGGCCAAACCTTGAGGAAACTTGAGCTGGACACGCACGAACGGACAACCTAATGCTGTCTAACAATGGTATCTGTACTGGATGTGTTGTGGTGGACCCCTTCATTTGCTTGCAGATGTCGCAGTTCCAGACATAGTCTCTAATCAGCCTTCTCATCATGGGCCACCAGTAGCATTCTTTCAACAAAGCAACAGTCTCCTTAATTCTGTTATGTACAGAACCTGTCCCTTCGTGTGCTGCCACAATTAAACTTTGCCTACGATCCATATTTGGTATTAGTCTATCCCCCACTCCAGGAATCTGAGCATATGGAATGTTTTGTGCATCTAACTTGTAGGAGTACTTGCGTGGAAATTTCTTTGGTACTGCTGTGCTGCCTTTGCGCGAAGCATTGACAGCTACCATTATCTCGCCGTCTATTCTCGTCTTTGAACAAGTAACTGCAGCTACGGCGGCTGTGCGAACAGCCCCCTTTGCGGCTTCATCAGCCAATGAATTCACTTCAACGTGAACGCCATCACGCTGATGACTCAGTGTATGTATCACCTGAGCCCTTGGTAGTTCGTTTCTCAACTCCACTACCTGTTCCCATAGCATTTTATGCTTTATTGTGCCACCTTTTGCATCTTTGAACCCGTTTTGTTCCCAATGATGTAGATATTCATTGTACGACTGTACACAGTAAAAGGAATCACACACAATCAGTGTGGGGAATTCGTGATCCGTATTTATAAGTGCCAGTATCAGTGCTTTGAGTTCTGCCAACTGAGCCGTGCAGTCTCCTAGAGATTGCGTTTTAGTGCAACTCGGGTGGAACTTTCCATCGTGCATGCGACCTTTAACAATCGCACACGGTGCGCTGTAAGCTTGCTTACTTCCTGTGGCTGGTTGAGCAGATCCGTCAGTATAGATAACGTATTCATACTGATCTTGAGGCAAAAATTCATTTGGTAGAAGGTACTCTTGTTCGTATTGCAGGAATGCCTGTGTTTTTAAACTTGGATCAAATCTGTATTCAACATCCGTTGCAGTAAGAGAATTAGCCTATTGTATCCATCTTGGATGTAAGGTTTAGCATTTGGAATGCTAGCTTTTGTAACCGCTTCTAAAGCTGGTACTGGGGTCACGACAATTATGCGTTTACCCTGAGCCAGAGCTCTTTCTCTTGCTACAGCGGTCTGCAGTGCTGTCAGGATTTTTTCTGTTGAAGTAAAATGCATTTCTCCGTTTGTGTACAGGTGTGATTTGTATGCGATTGGTACTGTTTCACCTTCATTAAAAGTTAAATAAGTGTACCCGCATTGACCCGCTATGACTCGGATCACTAAGTTCAGTGTGTTTACGCGTGTCTGCAAATGGTTAGAAGCTATCATGTCTTCCTGTAGGGAACGCAGGATATTTGTGTGTTCCTGTGTCAATTGTCTGACTGAAAAATCAGGTTTTATTAAATCGTAGAAAGGTTTTACTCTTTCTGCGTAATCCAAAATGTATGTTCGACCAAAATTTAGGAATCCCAGAATTGATTGTAAATTCTTTAATGATTTTGGAGGTTGGAGCAGCGCACACTTTTCTAAAAAGTTAGCTGCCAGGCTTTTTCCCTCACTTGACAGCTTGTATCCTAAAAACAGGACACTGAGGTGGGCAATTTTTGATTTTTTTTAATTAAATTTGTAGCCCTCAGAGGCGAATCCCATAATAATGGTGCTCACTCTGGTCAAGTGCCTTGGTAAGTCATCGTACGTCAGATAAATATCATCTACGTAGGACAATGCTTCTTCATCCAAATTTTGGAGTAACTCTGTTACTCTTGCTGAAAATACCCCCGGGCTGTTTTTATACCCTTGGGCTAGGCGACAAAATTGTCGTTGGGACCCTAACGCACTGAAGGCGGTCAGATACCTGCTTTCAGGCGCTATATTTTGGCATAAAAATCCGTTTGAGATATCAAGTGTTGTTTTGTATTTTTTGCGCACAATGTTATTCATTAATGCGGCTCTGTGTGCATTTTGAACTGCAAATGTCTTTGTGCAAGTGTTTAAATGTCTGTAATCTAAAACTAGACGATATGTGTTGTCAGGTTTGGCTACAGGGAACAAAGGATTGTTCATAGGTGAAGTGCAATTTTCTATCACTCCCTGGTATTCTAGTTGGTCTAGAATCTCCCTGACTTGTTTTTTAGCTTCCTGCTTTATAGGGTATTGCCTTTGAGCATTTGGGGAAACTTTTAACGGGATCACGTGGTGGGTTGACTCCTCATCCCAACCAATATGATTTTTATACAATGCTGGAGCTAGGGCAACCGCCCACTCCTGCGCATATGCATGTTTTAGGTGAATGGGAACGAGGTCGGAAAAGGCTGGAAAAATGACAGTTTTTCCCCTAGGGCACTCCATGATGAATGCTGGTGGCCAGTCTTGTTCTGCTAATAGAATGTCATAACCAGGTGACAGATTTTTCCAAAAGAGACCTTTAATTTTTCTGGGCTTGTCCCCCTCCAGCCGGAGTGTTTTCTCATGTAACTTATGTGGGACACTTACCCGAGTATCAGGTGTTTCCACTGTGATATACTCACTCAACTCTGCTGTCACTCAGAAATTCCTCCAGGTTCTGGCGAGCTATCGTTACTTCTGCCGCGCTGTCTAGCATCGTCAGAGCCCATTCCCCGTTCAGAAGCTGTGTCCTCAGAATTCTGGGCATGTCTGATCTTGAGACCTGCTACCTTCTTCTTTTGAACTGAGGTTTTGATTTTTGTGTATCTTCTTTTTTAGGTGTGTAGTCCGCAGCGCGTTGCGTGTCTCTGGACTTTGTACGCTCCTTTGACCGTCCTTCCCTCTCAGATTTTCTTGATGAACCCTGAAAGGAACGAGAGGAACGAGTATCAGTATCCTGATACCTGTCAGGTTTTTTAATATTATCCCTATTCCTGAGGTTATACCTCCTTTCAGAGAGCTCCTGTTGAGGATACCTACCTCTGGATTGAGATCTGGTGTCTTTAGGCTTTTGTTGTTTTTTATTTTCCCACTTCTTTTTAGAAGAAGTAGGTGTCTGCTTTATAGTGTCCTTTTCAGGACTGCCCACCAGTTGTGGTTTTAATGCTTTCCCACCTAGACTGTCTCTGCCTAGTTCTGCATATGCAGTTTCAATTATTTTGGGTAGTTCATGTTGTTGATCCTCTGGACCGAACTACCTCAGGCGTTGGCGGATCGCCACTGAAGCTGCTTCCCCCTTAATGTTAGCAAGTATTATGGCTGAGACCTGTTCAAAGTTGTTTAGTAACTTCATCCCTAAGTTAAGGGCAGGCTCTGCTCCGTACTCATTTTGTATCTGTTTTAATACTTCAGGTACTACTGCTATTGACAGGATACCATGTGTTCTGGTATATAGGGCAGCAAAGACTGAACCCCAAGAGGTGCAGTCCTCTACTTGTGGTGTCAGACCCATGGGCAAGCAGATTGTTAGAATTCTGTGTTTATCACTGGTGGTAGTATTCGGGAATACTGCTTCCAAGCTGAGTTATTTTTGAGCTATCCAGAATGGGATTTGTTCGCGTTTTGCTGGCATTTTGCCCATTATCGCGTGTAATGTTTGTGGAGTTATTTTATTAACTGTACTCTGGACTGGAGTATCTTGTGCTGCAGCTGGTGTAGGTTGAACTGTTAAAGTCCTCATCACACATTGTGTGAGGTTTCTGTAGATTTTAATTAAATCTCTGTGTTGTATGAGTAAGACTGGCTGTGGCATTGTGCCAATATCAGGATGTGGTGTGTATGCCGCTAATATAGGCCATGTGGCTCCTGCTCCTCCGAGCCGGCCTAATCTTGCTCTTCCAGGTACGTGGGGTAGGGTGCCTTTAAACCAGTAATTATGCTCCTGGTAAGTGAGCGGAACCTCTAACTCCTCAAAAGGAGTATAGTCCGCTGGTGTTTCACTTTCTAGGTAGTAGTGAAATACATCTGTAACTGCATTTGCTGCTGGGAATGTAACCCATGAATAGAATACCTCTGTTTTATTAGATTTGTGTGCCTCAATCACGAAAATTACATTACCACCCTTGGCTCTTAAGCCATGTTCTAGAAGTTTTATGGTGACTGCCCTTCTGAAATTTGGTGCAATTTGTATTGCATCTTCAGGGTCTTCTTCTCCTAAACCGAAGAGGTCTGTTGTAACTCTCCTTGTTTCGTTTGCTTCTTCCACCATTTTTAATTGGATGAAGGGAGGTTAAAGAACTTTTAAGATAAGGTGTAAATGCACAATTTGAAGGAACTATATGTCCTTCAAGCTTGAATAACCAACAGCCAATAAATAGTATTCTAATACTACTCAGCTGCGGCTGATTTTGTGCCCACCCACTCCAGATGTCTCTGGGGTTTTGTGAGTAGGTTCTCTGAGAATAGCACAACTGAACTACTCAGATTCTACTGTTAAATTAGTACCAAACCAACGTTGGCAGCGCCATGTCGTGTAGTTACTATAGTACCCCTGCAGGACCTGCGTGTTTGGATAACATATACTGCGGGCTTGGTGGCAGACTGACTCCGTGCACCCCCACCGTATATGTTAGCCTAGTTTGCATTAGCTAGCTCGCAGTGCCACTAGTGTCTCCTCTTATTGGGGAGAGATTAGTTTCTGGCAACCTTAGAACATGACAACCCTGATTCCCTCAGAATCGTGGAAACAATGTACTACCTTTCGCTCAGTCACTCATGCTCACTTATTCTGTTTGTCTCAGAGAGTTACACAGAATAAACAGTCGGGCGTTTCAATAAGTATTTATTGAACAGTTGTTATTCTAGTGTAAAATATATGTGCTGCGGTAACCAGCAGACAATAGCAGAGATATATTATCAGCAGTACGATAAAAGCAAAGGGATAGAACAGTTCTACTATATTGCAATAATGATGAATACATACATGAATATAAAAGCATTATGCAAGTGCGCGTACTCCTACGATGCCTAACTAGATGTACCTGAGTGTACCTAGCATATGTGTGTAGGACTAAAGCCTAAGAGCCAAGAATCCTTCTAGGATTTAGTCGAACCCCCATACCTGAATAGAGAGAGTGTGGGACCCCGTCCTGATCTCGAGTTGGACACTCCGTCAGGGCTGTGTCAGACCACTGTCAGCTGGAGCGACTGCATGCAGAAGCCACAGCGTCTCTGGTGAGTGTGTCAGAATGGAAGTCTCGGTTCCCTCTGTCTTACCAGGGCAAGATGTGGTGTATTTATACCCTAAAGAGTCTCGGTCCTCTGTATGGTTTGTATTGGACATGAGGAAGACGTCAGGGGTGAACTTTGTGCATACATATTATGCCAGTGGTGTATTCTTAGAGAGCCATGCATAATTAATGAGTACAGTGTGGGCCTGTGTTTGGAAAAAACCCTGCTGTATTCAAAACCACAGGATAGATAACGTTCAGCCCTCAGAGCTCGTTGTGTACTAGCTGGGACCAATGTAGGTGAAAGATCATGCCTATATAAGGAATCATGACTATAATAGGACATGTACAGTTGTGACCATAATTGGGCATATGCGGCCATGACCATAATAGGGCAAGTACGAATATGACCATATTAGGGTAAATATGAATACGTCCATTTTAGGGCATGTATGAACGGGTCTACATTAGGGCCTCTATGCGGGATATAACAGCAGGGTAGATATCGCTGCTTTCAACCAGTCAGTGGTGCAGGAGTGTTTTTTCAGCCGTAAACCAGGTCCGTGTTCAGACACCCGGAAAGTTCAAGTGCAAGTCCATACTGCTCTGCCTGACTTTGAAGAGGGGTCTGTAGTATTCTCAACCCTCATTACCTGGGCCTCTCTGCTTTAAAATGTCCTTGAAATGCACTAAAAGTTTTACACTGCCGTGTTTCTATATATTCTATTGCAGCTTTTTATGTGGCCTATATCTAATTGTTCACAATATTGTTCTTTAATTATCATCACTGCTGAAAAGATATTTTGAGATCGATTAGTTTCCACCAGAGCCTGAAGAGCCCGCTGATACAGGCAAGGCCTCAATGCTTGTATTTGAAAGTTCACAGATGTTTTGAAGTTGCTGGTTTTTCTTTTCTAGCAGCTTGTTCTTTACCTTCCATGGCCTGTCATACAACTTTGCTAGCATCTGCATCATTTGAAGCTTTTAATGTCTTTTTTGTGTTTTGAAAAGTCTGATTCAATATGAAATGTTTTAATACTGTATCCTGTTTTTTTAGTTGCCGTTGTATGTGCTATTTCACAGAATCCCACTTCTTCTGTGCGATTCCTTGTGTGATGTGCTTTTTTTAAAATCGCTTTTCTGTGATGCAGTCTCCCCTCATCAGACACTTTGGAAATGAACAAGGAAGCAAGGAGGATCAAGCCTCAAAGACATGGGGGCATATTAGCAAGGGCACTATCGCCGCTTTAGCGGCACTTTTGCCGCTAAGCGGCGATATTCTTATCGCCCTATCAGCAAACTGTCTCTAACAGCAGTTAGCGACAGTTTTCGGGCATTAGCGCCCGTGTTTTTACCGCTTTGCATGTCAGCGATATTTATCGCTAATGACATGCAAAGTGGGCGATTCCCGACGAACAAACCTGGGAAACACCCGCTAACAGGCCTATCGCCTATTAGCAAGGTGGCCATGGCCCCAGTTAGCGACGTGAAAAGTCGCGCTAACCGAGGTCATCGCCATTTATTTAACACCTGCAATTAGCAGGTGTTAGCCATATCTAACATGGGGGTGGATTATGCTGATACGACCACAGGGTCGTATCAGCAAGGTTATCGCCGTTTTCCATGAAACATCGCTGGAAAACCAGCGATGTTTCATGGAAAACACCGCTATGGCTGGAATAATTATCGCCATAGCGCTAAATGTCGCTAATACAGCGTTTATATATATAAAGTACAAGGGAACCCAATTTGATCAGTCAGGGACCTTGGGAACTAGCTTATTTTAAGAGACAGAGGTCCCTGTAAAGAAAATTGATTGAAAACAAATAAATATAGCCCCAATCAGTACTATATTGTAACCATTGTTCCATCCGGAACAAGGCAATTTTAATATGCAATTATAAAAATACGCAACATAAAATTAAATAACAGTAGGACACAAGCCTGTATCCAAAAAACTCACATCACAAAGGAAACAAAAGAAGGCTCAGGCAGCATGTACTTGTCTGCGTCAATTCAATATAATGGAGCAAACAATAATAGGAGAAAATCACCTTTACACATAATATAACTAATAGATAACAGTGTATAAGGTTAACAATTATGTCGACGGCGTTTCGATCCATAACACAATTAACGGATCATCATCAGGACTTGCAAATTAGTGCCTGAAAACATTTTGCCTGCAATTAACTGGAAGTGAGAGCTGAGAACAGAGCCAGGCGGGATGGGGGATGAGCTTCCATGAATGGCCGGGAGCGGTCTGCAGCCACGTTGTAGAATGGTTGTTCACAAGGAATTAGATTAGCGGTCCGTATGGTGAAGTGCCGATGGCATCTAATTAGGCTTCACTTGAGACCAATCACAATGGATTCGAAGTCCGTTAGGAAGGCGCTGCAGACATCAATTAAGGCGGCAATTATACCAGTCACACGAAGGAGGGTAACTTGGAGGCAACTGCTATCAAAAAATATCTTTTGATAGCAGTTGCCTCCAAGTTACCATCGGCACTTTACCATACGGACCGCTAATCTAATTCCTTGTGAACAACCATTCTACAACGTGGCTGCAGACCGCTCCCGGCCATTCATGGAAGCTCATCCCCCATCCCGCCTGGCTCTGTTCTCAGCTCTCACTTCCAGTTAATTGCAGGCAAAATGTTTTCAGGCACTAATTTGCAAGTCCTGATGATGATCCGTTAATTGTGTTATGGATCGAAACGCCGTCGACATAATTGTTAACCTTATACACTGTTATCTATTAGTTATATTATGTGTAAAGGTGATTTTCTCCTATTATTGTTTGCTCCATTATATTGAATTGACGCAGACAAGTACATGCTGCCTGAGCCTTCTTTTGTTTCCTTTGTGATGCTAATACAGCGTTAGCATGGCAAATTATTCCGACGATAGCCGGCGATAAAAAAGTGCTCGCTAAACACGCTTTGCGATGTTTAGCGCACTTTTTAGATAATATGCCCCTCGGTTTCTCTACGTTTGGTGTATAATGCATCACAGGGAAGACCAGAAGGTTTAGATTAAGAATATGAAATAGGAACCAGATTAGATTCATGGATGCTGTATCATTAAAAAATGAACGAACGCAGTACCGCGGAAGAAAGGGAATTAGACTGTACTGTTTAAAGGATAGTTCGGTTCTCTACAGCAAATGACCACCTTATTATTTGCTTCATCTTACACGGAATTATCAGTCTCTTCTCTCACTATCCCAGCATCATATCAGACTGTTTTTTTTTAAAACACCACTTACTGTCAGTTTGTTGCAGCAAAAGGCATTTCAAATGCCTCTCTTTAATGTACCCCCATAATATTGATCCATTGACTACAGTTTCAGGCACACTGGCACATTTGTTTAAAAGGACTGGGAACAGTAACTGAGGCATTGTAATTACCACAATAATGAATTGGAACGTGCTAGGAGATCTTGGGCATTATTGCAATGACCAAAATAAGATATCCCTTTAAAAGTACAAAAAGTAACATGACATTGTAGTTTTATTATTGGATCAGCCATTTGAAGAGGTCATTTTGCAATAGGGAGCACTGAGACAAAGACTGAACATTTCAGTTGTCCGGTAGACTTTTGCATAATATATATTTGACCAACCTTCAGCTTCGTACGACAAATATTGAGTTTCTGACAGAATTCTACCAGACAAATTGACGGATCAAGTAAGTTTTACTTACAGTGTTGCTAAAGAATCATGCGTGTCGAAAATCCGACACTGTCTAGAAATAAAGTAGAAGGTGCTCAGCTAATAGAAACATTATGAAAATCTGGTATACACGATTCACACACGGATATCATACCCTGAAAAAGTCCCAGACATTATGGCTTGATGACACACCTAATTATATACACCCCTTAGACTGCACTAATGATCATCATGACCATCAACACCAGATAGAAGCTTGCTGTCCACACAGAACATTAAGGAGATTTTGTTCTAAAAACAGGTATGCGAGCAGCACCACTTTTGAAACACAGAATTGGGCAGATTATTTACTAATCAGTTAGAACTAGCATAGTGCCTAGAAATCATCCAACAACGGTGTTAGTACTACAACATGCAATAACAATACTGGAATTTTTACTGTTGTTCTCATTACTTATACATTTCTTCACTACCTTACTGTTTGTTTTCTGTGCGGTAACAATTCATATCATATGTACTAGGATAGGATTTTAAAATACATATTAAATGGATATTGTGTTTCGTAGTGCTTTTTGATTGTGTTATTCATTTACAAAAGAGGGTTTGGGTGTCCATTAATTGCCCCTGACTCATCTTATGGAACTGATTACTTCTTATGCAAACACTGCTCAGTGGGTTGTGAATTGATTGCAATCCAACTGGATTTCTGATTGGGGTTGGCACATTGGGGAGCTCATTTACAAGCCCCATGCGCCCAAGGAATGTCACTTTTAATGACACTTTGGCGGTGCATACAGCAGAGCCATATCTACGAGGCCAGGTAAAGTCACCCTGCGAGGCTTTTCATGGCCTCGTAGATATGGTGTGAGGCAACACAGCGTAAGTCGCTGTGTTGTCTCACACTGCGATATGTGGAAGTTCCCACATAACACATGTGGCATTTGACACATTCCCAGATTTACAACATGCTGTAAACATGGGAATGAGTCAAAAGCCTATGCGTCCCCAGGAGTGGCGTAACAATTGTTGTTGTGAAGGAAGGTGTCCCTTCCTGCAAATGCACTACCTGATTTCAAAGCAGGCACCCATGCACCATGGTGCAAGGGTGCCTGCTTTGGCTCTAGGCAGCCATTTGTGCATCAGCGCAGTGTAAGAGGACAGGAAAGAGTTGTAGCTCATAGATACAGTGCATTCTAGCCTTTTCCTTTTAACGCAAGACGGTACAGAAAATTGGCGTGCAGTGCTGCCCCGTGTCAAATTATTGTAATTAAGCCCCTGAGTCCTTAGTTCCAGTGGTCAGAAAACCAAACCATATGACTCTAGGAGGTGCTAGAGAACATATCAGTTTGACTTTGACTGGGATAGACTGAATCATCTGCAATACATAAATGTAAAGATCATTAAATTTATAAAACTTTTCAAATCTTTAAACATCATAAAATATTGTTTTTTGACTTACCAGCAATCCAGGCTCCCCTTGGTGCTAGGTGAATGAGGAAAGCAGAAAAAGCAGCTTGTGAAACTACAGTTGACCGTACAACAGTATTTTGAAGTGGTCAAATTGCACACATGTTAACTCTGTCATGAACATAACAAATGGCGAGATCGCTGGTGAAATAATAATATCTGAAATAAGTTCTGTTTTGAAGATATTTTCCAAGGCGAATATTGAGTTGTAATCAAATATGTATTTCCAAATGAGGTTTCTTTCGTTCATGGTGTGAAGATCAGAACGTGGTCTGGAGATACGGTCACTATGTATCCCATGTAATCTCCTTTTTCATTGGTGATGAGGATAATAAGGATGCTGTATATGTCTACTAAACAAATAACAGATTGTTAGACCTGTCATTCTTAGGGTGGTCTTGCCCCCAAGTTATTTGGTGAACTAAATGAGTGTGAGGATAAGAGGAAAAGAGTAATTAGAGTAAAAGCAATGGTCCATAGTAATGGGGATAGTGAGTCTTGTCCTGATTCTTGCCCTGCTGTAGGTACACAAGGTCTGATTCTAGGCCAGGTGTGTGCAGGAAGGTTTAGTGATGTTAATGCCATCCAGGCCTATTAGAAGTTGCTCTACTAAGGAGAACAGTCCCCAGCAGTCAGTTTGCCATGAAATAGAGAATATTTTTGAGGGGGGAGCAGGTAATGGCAGGCAGGGAAGGAGTGGTGATCTCAGAAGTTTGGCATGGACTTAGTAGATGAACAAAAAGTGAAGTCTATTCTTGAGAATTTAAATAGAAAGGGGGTGCTGGCTGAGGAGTCAGATATGCCTCTGTTTTCTATGCTTTGGGCAATGTGAGGTTATGGGATATTAATTGGTCCTCTAGCACTTGTACTGAATCCATTGATCTTGTGGAATCCCATAGAAAACCTATTGAAAACGTACAAACTTTGAACCTGGAACAAAATAAAAAAAGGGGATTTTCTCTCCCATATTTATTTGATCTATCTTCTACACAAGATGTCAGTGAACTGGAATTATATAAAATGCAGTCCTTGGTCCTATTGATTTAACTAACCCAATCTATGAGAGAGTTTGTTTAAAATAACTCAAGCTGGCTGGCATCAATGAATAAAATATTATAGTCCGTTGACCATCTTTTGCCTAAATTAGTAAAGAACACAGAGCATAATGTGGACACTAAAGTATAGATAGAACTACGTATGAAGGATTAGAACCATAAACCTTGGAACCTTTGATAAAATATTTGCGATAAGTCGATCAAGACGGAAGCTGTAGAGGTTTCCTATTTTATTTATATGTGCAAGGAAACCTTGGTTCATTCAATAACACCCTGTTTTAAGTTGACTCTGATCGAAGCAGTAGATGTGTTTAATCTTAGTGTGTTAAGAAAAGGTGGAGAGCCTGAAAATATGGCTGAAGTTGAGGCTTTGAAAATTGCTCCCTCAGAATATGAGTCCATTAGGGCAGAAGAGGCCACAGAGGGTGAAGGGATAGCAGTAGAAAGTTCACATGGGTCAAAAAACATAGATAAACTGTTTCCATTATTACTAAAAAAATCAGAAGCAAGCAAGGTTAATTGTAAATAAAAGGTTGAAAATAGTGTGGAAGAGTAGGATCACAAAAAAGGGAAAAGGGTGTTAGGGCTGGAGTCAATGCACGCAAGAGAAATCGAGGAAGAGGGAGCTGATGAGTAAAGAAAACTATCATTAAAAAAATTGTTTTTGTTGGTCTCTGCACCCTTTGCCACTGCTAGCCAGTGCTAAAGCACTTGTGCTCTCTCCTTTAAACATGGTTAGATTGGTTCACAACCAATTGGCACATTTAATTTACTTTTAAGATCCTAATAAATGTTAGTCAGCCTGCAGCACTTATTGTGCCACCTACTTAAGTAGGCTTTTAAACATGTCTCAGACCTGCCATGGCAGCCTGTGTGCAGTTCAAATTGTCATTTTGACAGGGCAAAATAAATCTTTTACCAGACCCAAACCTTCCTTTTTAATACATAAAAGTCACATCTAGGCCCTAAACAGCCCTGAGGGCAGCGTTCAGTGTATTTAAAAGGTTGGGCATGTATGGTTAACTTTTACATGTCCTAGTAGTGAAAAACCCCTACATTTGCTTTTCACTACTGCAAGGCCTACCTCTCTCATAGGATAACATTGGATTCCTTAGTAAATTAATTAAGTGATAACTTTCAATTGCTAGTAGGTAAAGTTGGATTTTAAGTCACAATTCTGAAAATGCCACTTTTAGAAACTTGTCATTTTCTTGTCCCAGACATTTGGTGCCTGCAGCCTGTATCCTGGGGGACATGACTAGGTGCAGCTGGCAGCTGTGTATTACTCCCAAACAGTGAGACAAAAGGGGGACACGTGTTGGCAGGATGGGCCAACTCTGTCAGGATGAGGGGGAGGAGCAGTTATCTATCACACTTGCATATCACAAAGGCTCTACCTCAGCATACTCACATCATACCACAGTCAAAATGGGGCCAGGGCAGGGAGGCAGGAAGTTCCAGCCTCCACTGTAGGGGGAGGATTCTAGAAGCTTCTGGCACTTCAAAGTAGGCACTAGATATAAGTAGTGGTCCCCCAGACACAACTCCTCAGTACACTTCTGGGCCTGTGGAAGACTCAGAAAAAGGACTGCTCTGCTGCTCTGCTGTTTGGAAGGACAGCCCTGCTGCCCTGCTACTCTGATGCTCTGCTGCCTGAGTGAAAAGAACAGGACTTGCATCTTGAACCCAGGAACACCGGAGTGATTCCAAGGGTTAGTTGGCCCACCTCCTCATCACAGCCTCAGGGACAGAAAAGGCTCCAAGTATCTTGACACCTGCACCTGGACTATGCTTGCTGTGAGTCCTAACCCTCCAAGTGGTGCCTCTTCAGTCCTGCACCCTCGGAAGTAGGGCTAATGGTGTTCTGTCAGCCCAGCTGTGATTTCTACCAGAACCAATGTGGCATGCCACAAGCCCGACGCAGCTTTGCAGCACCTCATCTGAACCAACGCAGCGTGATGCAGCTACAATGCAGCCATGATGCAAGCCCGCATCGCAGCCCTCGTAACTCATCAGAACTGTTACTACACAACACATCCTCAATGCGGACCTTGCAGCTCCTCAATGGAACAGATGCTGTGAGAAATAAGCTCAATGCAAGTCTGCATCCCATTCCTTACAGCTCATCCAAAACGCCACTGCATGCTGCATCCTCGATGCTGACCTCACATCTCTTCTCTGGACTTCTGCCTCGGGCTGCAATGCTCTGTAATCAGGATTTAAAGTACATTTCTTAGCGGGACTAACTTAGTCACTATGTCTGACCCAGGGGTGGCTCCTCCATAATGGCGGAGGAGCATTGCCCCACAGCCCGTTCCAGCAGGAGATAAATAAAATGATAATAACACAATGTTATTATCATTTTATTTATGCTGTCTGAGCCCCGCAATACAATATGTATAGGGTGGGGCAGGGCTGGCGCGGCAGGTGTCAGGCACTGACTGGTTGCGCCTACACCACGTTTCATGTTTAGGGATTTTAACGGTGGACTACAACTCCCAGAAGGCCATCCAGCTATGGGAGGGGCCATGGGGGTATTTCAGACACTGACGCACGCTGAGTTGCGTGTGTAATTCTTGTTGTTTCAGGAGGAAGGGCGATGGTGCGGCTGCACTGTGTTCCGGATTCTCCCATAGGAGTCTGTTCTGCCTTGCACTGTGGTTCCGTGCTGGGGGCCGGACTCCATCAAGTCTGTGGGGGTGTTGTAACTTCCGCAGCGTTTCACGTCGGCAGACGGAGGTCTGCACGTTCTTGCTGAGAGAGCTGTTCTTGCTCGAGTGCCATTCTGAGGTCAGTGGATACCGGAGTCTAAGGTATTACACGACGGCTTTTGATGACCTGTATCGCTCTCGCTGGGAGGGCACCCTGGTGTTTTGAGAGTCTTCATGATTAGCGGAGAGTAAAGGAGCCCGCTGCTGGAGGTTTCCTGTGGTTGCTCGGGCTCGAGTAACTCGGATTGCCTGGATTGGAAGTGGAGAACCAACGCTTCCGCGTTCTGCAGAAAAAGAGGTACTGTCCTTAAAAAATGTTCTAGGGCCATGGTCCCTTATTATAACCTAGTTGGTTATTTGTTCTATTCTGACTTTAAGATTAGACATTTGGGTTTTTGTGTGGATGTCTCATGGACCAAGGATTAAGGAGTTTAGTAACTGAACTACTGCCACTCCTAACCTCAGACTATTGGAAGAGACATATCATTTTCTTTCTGTTTTCTTTCCCTTTGTTCTGTTGGGAAAACGAAAGGGTATGTATGAGTAAAGCTTGGTTTCCTGGCATATGAGGAACAGTGTGAAATGAGTGGTAATCTGTTTATGTTCTTGTTGTTTTAGGTACATTACTCTGACAGTAGAGAGCGATATCTTTACTGGTGATAGAGAGGAACACAGCGGCCACTTAAACATTGTTTTCAGGTAATATTCTTATTAGTGAGACTATATGAGAGTAGCCAGTGTTAAGGACTGTATTAACCTTGTATTCTTGATTTACAGGTATCCCATTCCCCGCTGTTCCTACCCTAATTCCTTTTCCCTCGCTTGATCGCCTCAATACTCTGTGTGTACTGGTCAGAGTTGGGGATGTCAAGAGGTGGACCCATTTGTGCATCGCCCGGATTCTGAGGAGTTCCTGTGGACGTCACAGAAGGGAGGAGGAGTAGTCTGCACTCATAAGTCTGCATGTGGGTTTGGCCTGCCGTCCTCGGTCGGCCAAACACATAAGCGCACTTATGTTTCTCCAACCCGGCTGTGTTACACAGCCAGGTAGGAGAACAGCCACAGGCTCCAGTTCACCATCTGAGTAGGAAACGAGGCCACTCAGACCAATCCTGGCGCAGCTCATATGTGAGAACAGCATCTGGATTGGGTGTGAAGCCTGTGCCCTGAGGGCCCCTCCTCTTCTGGCCAACGAGAGGATCTGCAAGGCTGGTGTCAGCGGGAGCAGAGCTGCAGTTAAGTCTTCTTTATTTGTTTACTTATATTTTATTTCTCTCCTCCTCTACTCGCCAAACCTCTGCCCTCTCCACCCATGGCCGCCCTACCACTTTAGGTAGGCGGGGACCGCCATTGATATGGCCTGAGCTCCATTGTGGTCAACCTGAACTTGTGACTTTATCCTGGTCCAGAGCGACCTGATAACCATAGTTGGCTCTTTGTGCTTTTAAGCACTATTTTTATAAAAACTTTAAAATTGCATATATCTGTTTGGATTTTTGCAGTTTTGGTGTCAAATACGTTATGAAAGTTTACTCTATTTTTCTAAATTGAGTGGGATTTTTCTTGTGTCGTGTTTTCACTGTATTACTGTTTGTGTGCTGGATAAATACTGTACACATTGCCTCTAAGTTAAGCCTAGCTACCAGAGGGTTATTTTGGGGTTTGCTTGTGTTTCACCCTGACAAGAATTGTGGTTGCTCCTTGAGTAGGGCTTTATCTCCCTAAATGAGTCACACAATATCTTACACATATAAAATTGTTTTTTAAAGATCTGATAAAACTATGATATGACTAACATAACTTAATTAAATGTAATGTATGTTTGAAAAAAGATCAATATTATTTCTTCCAAGCATTGTGTTAATACAATTTACGCGCCATGAAAAATATTTAACTATACATTATGCATTATTGCCCCTGAAAAAATTGTAAAACATTTTAGTATATGATCATATATTCTTTATAATTTTTAACATACTTTTTGTTGGGATGGCAAAATTCCCTGCTTGTTGACGGACATGTACCCTTACCCTGACTATCATATCTTCTTGGATATCTGGACCCTTGGTACTGGTTTTTGCTCATGGACGAACACAGATTATGTATGAGTGCAATGAACCAGGCCTCTCTCAAGGTATGGCAGTCATGATATACCGAGAGGGGTGCACCAAGTGCTACACTCATAGTGATAGAGGCTTTATGCCCTTGCCAGGAGCTAAGTGACACTAGCGCAGTACTGGCAGCATACCCATTTTCTGTACATTAGAATTAGTTGTGGGAACAGGCTTATTTACCTGTGTCACTGGAGTGGTACATACTGGCCCACTGATGTAACGTTCTGCTGCTTTATGCTGAACTGATCCTTGGCCTACACATATATGTATGCAGTGCCTGACAGCAAGGATGCTTGCAGGTGTGCACTGTGTTGTGTTTGTGCTTGTAGGTAGTGCATATCATGTGCCTGTGGGTTCCATTTGGGAGCTTAGGGATTGGAAAGGTAGTAGGAGGTGAGGTCTGCAGAGTTTATGGTGATTGCTGACATTCCTGAGTCAGGGGTGGGAACACGAACACTGGATGAAGGGGAACAGAAGAATGTATGATGTTACTACGCATACATTCTCCACTCATGGCTTTACAACGCAGTCATTACAATGACCGCGTTGTTACCACGTGTGCCATTACATCGCAAGTGGTAACAACGACTTGCTGTAGGGGGCATGCAGGACATAGGAATAGTATTAATTACTATTCCTACTCCAGTTTGTGCAACAGCAGGGAAGGTGATGGATCTAAAATCCAACACATTCCCTGGTGTTGCACGCCCCCTACAGCAAGTCGTTGTTACGACTTGCAATGTAATGGCACGCGTGGTAACAATGCGGTCGTTCTAACGACCGCGTTGTAAGCATGCGTTGTGGAAACAACGTTGTAAACGCTGTTTCCCGAACAGAGCATCCTTTGTGCACTTCAACGGTCTCTTTGATTCAAGAGTAACTGGTTACTGGGGATTTAGCTTACCATCAAGTGATATGGTGGGTCTGATAAAGTTGGCACTATATGGCCAGTGAATCATAATAGAGCGGGAAGGCTCAGACCTTTGAACCTTTGTGAGGCATATCTCAGTGGAGGCTGACAGCCAGGGTGATTCCCAGTTACTCCCAGAGCTGATGTTGGCGGTCAGTCTGAATTCTGCATGCTCCTGCTCTGGCAGACTGTTCCTATGACAAAGTACAGGAGAGAGGAGAGGACACTTCAAAAGAGTCGACACCCATAACATGAAGAACCAGACACTGAATCTCATCTGCCTGGATATGGACTATAAAGGTGGGAGCATGAGTCTCACAAACACACAAGCTGTGTGTTGGGTTCTTGTTTCCGCTCTGCGAGCGGGATGTGGAATGTTCTCCATTATGTGAGCATGGGGGAATGTGAATATTCAAACAGGGAGAGGAAGTTGTTGTGAGCCTCCTTCCTTGCCAGTCGATTCATATGAGGCTCCATAAATAAAGATAAGTTTCTTCACTTACCATGACTGGAGGACTTCCTTGCATTGGCGACTACCGACTGGCAGGGTTCCCACGCTGTTCCTCGGTATTCCTCAGTGTTTTCCTCTTGAGGAGCAGTGAAGGCTATCCACGGCGAATCCCTGCGACACTGCCAGGCTGATTCTTTTCATCTCTTCACGTGTTTGCTGGAGTCGTTGACTCACGGATTCTTCACCGAGCCTTCACCCATCTTAACAAGGTACTGTTTCTATATTTTACGGTGCTGCTTTATTCTGAGCCATTTCCTGGCGTATTATGCAATGTCATTCTGGTTTTGCCTCAACCCTACGTTGCCTGACTCATGCGTATGCTTCCACGCACAGACAGACTGTCTACGTTGCCTGATTCCTGCGTCTGCTTTGGCTTTCACGTTGTGCAACATCCCCCCCCAATTGCCGTAACTCCCGCAGTGTCTTGCCCCCTGCAGACATTGGCAACTTTACAGTGACTGCTGGGAATCACCTTAAAGTGAGCGCTGAGACAGGGCGACAAAGAAAGACCCCTGCAGTGACTTCCCCTGCACAACCAGGCTTCACAAGCTGAGGAGTAGAGCTGGCTGAGCCGACCAATCAACAAGGGCTCTAAGAGCAGTGTTCCGCTGTGCATTTGTTGCCAGACCTTAGCGTATCTTTCACGCATGGTCATCTCGGCATTTCGGTGACATGCACACCAATTATTGAATAAGCTATTTATTCAATAAGCCTCAAGCTGCCTGTTACATTTCGGTGACACGCACACCAATAACCATTAACAATAAGCTGTGTGTTGCTTTTCGGTGACACGCACACCATTAACCATTAACAATAAGCCTCAAGCTGTGTGTTACTTTTCGGTGACATGCACACCTACAATTGAATAGCAAATAAAGAAAAAAAAAGAAAACCAAATAAAGGACTAAGGAGGAAAAAGAGCATCCTTTCATCTTATATCATCCTACAGTGTGCACTTCTGTATGTCATTGTCAATATAATTGCTCACAACAATTCACTAACTACACAAATACGAAATATACATAACAATGTTGCAAAGCAGTATGCCACCACATTCATTTTGTCCTAGCACTACAAACGGCAGTGTAGACTGGGAACTTTGGAAAGAAAGTTTTGAAGCATACATGGCAGCTATTGATGGTGAAGATTCCACTTATAAAAAGAAATATGCATTGTTACACCCTTCTCTAGGCTCAGATGGCAGAAAAATATTAAAGAACTTACCGCAACAATCCATATTAGGAGAAGGTGATGTTGTGGATGAATACATGTCTGCTTTAAGAATGTTGGACTTGAGGTTCAAACCTCACAAGAATGTTTTCTTAGAACGACACAAGTTTCACAAGCGCCGTCAACTGCCTGGCGAACCAATTGAAACTTATGTGGGCGTATTGAGGTCATTAGCTTCTTCTTGTGAATACAAAGAATTTGAAGAAGAACTGATTTGTGATCAAATAGTTGAACACACCAACATTAAAAAAATTCAAAAGGTTCTGCTTACCACGCCTAACCTCACATTACACAAAGCAGTAGAATTGGCAGCTGGTATTGAAAGTACTGCTTCTTTTATGTCTCAAATGTCTTTAACAAGCGAAACTTCTAAAAGCGTACCATCCGTAGTGTGTTTTTGTGATAAAAAGAAAGAGATAAAAAAGAAAAGCAAATTGCTTTGTTATAGGTGTGAAAATGGCAACCATTTAGGAAACTCTATGTCATGTCCTGCTCGGGATAAACTTTGTTCTGGTTAGTGAAAAAAAAGGGGCATTTTGTGAAGGTATGCAGATCCAAATCCAAGGCAAAGGTTTTAAATCCAAAAACGGTTAGCACACTAAGTGAACAAAATCCTAATTATCATTCTTCTGATTCGAGTGATGAAAGTGAGCTACTGTGCATAAATGATGCTCAAGTGCAGTCACAGGTGGATCTTGATGTTGACGTGATGCATATGGAAATGGGTGCTATCCAAAGACCGTATTGCCTCATAACTGTAGGTAACACGGAGATCAAAATGATGTCTGATTCTGGGTCACCGTTTACACTAATTGGTACTGAAGATTGGAAAAAATTTAACGATGTGACTTTAGCGGAGTCTTTTATAAAACCCATTTCTTATGGTGGAAAACCTATTGAGGTTTTAGGTGAATTTAATACTAAACTTTCTTTCAAAGGTAATGCAACCACTGCGGTTGTATATGTAGCCGAGCATGGGTCATCATTATTAGGATGGCTAGAGCAACGGAACTTAGGCATAATATTAGACCCTAATAACTCGGAACAAGTAATGCTACGAAAGGATTACACTTGTGTTCATGAAATAAAATCTTCCACATGGGAGACAAAATTTCCTAAGGTCTTTAGTGACACTCTCGGGAAGTTGGATGGGTTCAAGCATAAAATATTGCTTAAAGAGGGAGTTGTTCCTGGAGTTCACAAGGTGAGGAAAGTCCCTTTGGCTATCAGGACAGATCTTCAAAAAGAGTTAGATAAGTTACAACATCAAGACATTATAGACACCATCGAGAGTTCCGAGTGGTTATCTCCGGTACTTCTTGCAAGGAAACCTAATGGGAGTTTGAGAATGTGTGTTGAAAATAGGGATCTCAACTTGAAAATATGGGTAGATCGTCATCCATTACCCAACATTATGGAAATGTTATCCTTGGTCAATGGTGCAAATTGGTTCTCTACTCTTGATATGACTTCTGCATATCACCAGATACTTCTACATGAGTATTTGCGACACTTAACATCATTCATCACCTCGGAAGGTGCCTTCCGCTTCAAAAAATGCTATTCGGTTTGGCTTCAGCTTCCTCTGTTTTTCAGCGTCTCATGGAACTTTTATTCAAGGATGCTGAAGGGATTCTATGCTTCCAAGATGATGTACTAGTTTTTGGAGACACTAAGAGTAACCACGATAGGCGTCTAACTCATGTTCTTAATGTATTAGAAAAAAAAGGTGTCACACTCAGAGCAGACAAGTGCAAGTTTGGTATTCCTGAAGTAACCTATTTAGGTCACAAACTATCTGCAGTGGGTGTTGAGCCTAAGGATAGTTTAGTAAAAGCTATTGTGGAAGCACCTGTGCCTCAAGGTAAGGATCAATTAAGATCTTTCATGGGTATGATGGAATTTTACTCTAGATTTATTCCCAGTTGTGCTCAAAGAACACATGCCTTGCGCCAACTGTTAAGAAAGAATGAGAAGTTTTTATGGAGTGATTCATGTGATCAAGAGTTTGCTGACATAAAAAAAGAAATTGGCAATGCTATTCCCCTCAAACCATTCGACACCAGAGATACCAGCATAATAATTACTGATGCTAGTCAATATGGATTAGGTGCCGTGTTACTGCAGAAAAGAAATAGAAGAGAGGAGGTAGTAGCATTTGGCAGTCATGGTCTTAAAGGTGCAGAGTCATCATACTCTGGGGTGTAACGTGAAGCATTGGCATGTTGGTGGGGTGTAAATCATTTTTATCAATACTTGTGGGGTACAGAATTCATAATCAGAGTGGATCACAAACCTTTAATTGACATGTTTACCATGAAAGGTGCTGGTAAGGCTACACCCAGAAATGCTAAGTGGCAATATAGAATGCAAGAATACTGTTACACAATGGAGTATATTCCAAGCATCAGAAATGTGATGGCGGATTGCTTATCTAGGTTACCTGTGAATTCCCTTGAAGGTAATCAGAGAATTTTGGACAAGGATGATGTCGTGATAAGCAAAGTGTCCTGCGCCACTCAAAGTGCTATTTCTGAAGCTGATTGGTTAGAAGCATTAAGTCATGACAACACTTTAACCACAGTCATGAAATATATTAATGAAGGCTGGCCTAATGGCAAAATACATGATGAACAAGTGGATGCATTTAGGAAAATTGAATCTGAATTGTTTGTGATGGGTAATGTGTTGCGAAGGACTGATGTACCAGTTGTGCCAGATTCTTTTAGATCTAGGATTATGGATGTGGCCCACGAAGGGCACATAGGCATGAGGGCTATGAAGAAGAGAGTCAGAGATTGGTGGCCTGGTATGGATAGACAAATTGAGCAACATGTAAGAACGTGCAAGCCCTGTTTTGCAAGTGATAAGACACCAGTGACTGTACCTTCTCCAATTGTTGCTGTACCCGTGCCTGAAGTTTCATGGTCAAAGCTAGCTATGGATATTATAGGTCCTGTTGGTGTGGACCGTGGTCATGTGAAATGTAGCATTGTAACAGTAGATTTTTTTTCTAGATGGATTGAGGTTGCATTTGTGAATAGCATTACTTCTGCTGTACTGGAGGAGGTCTTGAAGAAGTTATTTCTTCGAGAAGGTGTTCCGGATGAATTGATTACTGATAATGGTCCTCAATTCGTGTCATGTGAGTTTGAAACTTTCCTTTTAAATTTTGGTGTTAAGCACATTACCACTTCGTTATACCACCCATGGAGCAACGGTTTGGTAGAGCGCTGCAACAAGATGATTAAGGAGAATATACAATTGTCTGTGGCCAGTGGTTTGGATTGGATGCAGGAAGTAAAAAATGTAATCTGGGCATGGCACACCACACCGAATTCAGATACTAAGGTTTCTCCTTTTGTGTTACTTAAAGGAAGATTACCTGGGTCAAAAATGAACAGGTTGTGGATGAAGAAGAGGATGGTGTCTGTTGATGTAATGCATGATGTGAATGATAAACGTTTGTTGGCTCAAGATAAGTATTCCACATCGGCACAAAAGTTTCTGAGGGTGAATGTTGGAGATCTTGTGCGTGTGAAACTTCCTTTCAGAGGAGGGAAGATGGTGTCCCGGTTTTCTTCTCCTAAAAGGTGATTAATGTTGGTGATTTTGCAGTAACACTAGATGATGGTAAAAGTTGGAATAAAGACAGGTTATCTGTAAATCACAATGAACACAAGTCAGGAACTAATGATCTGTGTAAGGATAGACAAGGTATAACTCAGAATGTTGTGTTGAGTAAATCGAGTAGGTGCTCAAAAGTACCTGCTAGGTTTCAGGATTTTGTTTTAAAATGTTAATTCTTTTTATATGTTATAGAGTAGTTAAGCATTACTCGTATTCCATTTGTGTTGTGCATTATTTTTATTTAATTTTTATTTGAAAGATGTGTTGGGTTCTTGTTTCCGCTCTGCGAGCAGAATGTTGAATGTTCTCCATTATGTGAGCACGGGGGAATGTGAATATTCAAACAGGGAGAGGCAGTTGTTGTGAGCCTCCTTCCCTGCCAGTCGATTCATGTGAAGCTCCATAAATAAAGATAAGTTTCTTCACTTACCACGACTGGAGGACTTCCTTGCACTGTTCATCAGAGTGGAAAGAAGAGCACTAAGGGCCAGATGTACAACAGTTTTTTGCGGTCGCAAAGGGGCATTTGGCCCGTTTGCGACCGCAAAAATTAGTGACTTGCAAAACAGGGTTAGTGACTCGCTATTAGGAAGGGGTGTGCCAAGAATGTCCCTTCCTAATAGTGAGTGCAAATGCCATGTATGAGTAAACTCACAGTTTACCACCTACTTCAAGTAGGTGGTAAACCATTTGCAAATGGGAAGGGGTCCCCAGGGGACCCCTTCCCTTTGTGAATGGGTGCACAAATATATTTTAAGAGCAGGCAGTGGTCCCAGGGACCACTGTCTTCCCTTAAAAAATTAAACTGAAAAGCTTCATTTTTCTTTCTTAAATGCATCCCATTTTCCTTTAAGGAAAACTGGCTGCATTTTTTTTTTTTTAAACTGCTTTATTGACAAAGCAGTCCCAGACATGGTGGTCTGCTGACTCCAGCAGGCCACCATCCCTGGGAGTCCTGCCATTCCCAATAGGGTCGCAAATTGCGACAGCCTCATTAATTTTCATGAGGCATGCGATTTGCGACCCCATTGGGAATCGCAAACAGTGTCTGAGACACTGTTGTACATTGAATTTTGCAACTTGCAAATTGCGACTCGCAATTTATCGCAATTTGCGAGTTGCAAAATTCAATGGCCGTACATCTGGCCCTCAGACTTTGAGCTGTTGCAACCAGGAACAGGGACCAAGGGCCAGATGTACTAACATTTTTTGCAGGCAAAAATGGGTTTTAGACCTGTTTGCGGCCGCAAAAAATGTGTGGCCCATGTATTAATCCTACTTTGCGAGTTGCAAATCAATTTGCGACTCGCAAAATAGGATTAGCGACTCGCTATTAGGAAGGGGAGCTCCAAGGGCGTCCCTTCCTAATAGTGACTCCTGAAACAATGTATGACTGGTTTGCGACCGCAATTGCGGTCGCAAAACAGTCGCAGTTTACCACACTTCACAGAAGGGTGGTAAACCACTCGCAAATGAGAAGGGGTCCCCAGGGGACCCCTTCCCCTTTGTGAGTGGCTCTAAAAATAGTTTTTAAGGGCAGGCAGTGGTCCCAGGGACCACTGAATACCCTCAAAAAATTTACCTGAAAAGTTTCATTTTGATTTTTAAATTTGCATCCCGTTTTCTGCATTAAAAAAAAAACTGCTTTATTTAAAAGCAGTCCCAGACATGGTGGTCTGCTGACCCGAGCAGACCACCATCCCTGGGAGTGCCAGCCATTTCCAATTGGATCGCAAATTGCGACATCCTCATTAATATGCATGAGGCATGCAATTTGCGACCCCATTGGGAATCGCAAACAGTGTCTCAGACACTGTTGTGCATCCCAATTTGCGAGTAGCAAATTGTGAGTCGCAAATACGCCGCAATTTGCGAATCGCAAATTGGTGGGTCGTACATCTGGCCCAAAGGTTTGCTAGTTTTCATGCTGGGCATGAATTAATCACCCAGCAACTCAAGACCACTTGCCCTAAGCCTGGAGACTAGCCTTTTTCATGCCTACCATTTGAGGGGACCCTGTGAGGAGGAGGAAAGACCCTGGAGGGAGAAAGGGCCAGTGGGGATATTGTTGAGTGGCAGAGAAAGTTAAATGTTGCCTGTGAACTACAGCACTTATTCTGCTAACCACCAGTGTGACAAAGAAAACATAGCTTTAGGTCTAGTATTGTAGCCCAACCTATCAAAATAGTCAACCTTTAGACAGGAGAAAAACCTGCCTTTTAAATATTAATGTCAACCCTATGTAGGCCATGTAGCTGACAAGGCTGGGTGCATTAGACTAAGAGTGGGACATGTAGAAAACAAATGTTACCATTTCCCTACAGCGGCAAGGCCCCAAACGCTACTTTCACTATGGCAGTCCCTGGCTGTCCTATAAGGAAAACTAGGGTACTGATTAAAATATAAATTATGCTATCTCAATTTTGGGGCCATCTAGTCCAATGATTAAACCGCTATTTTAAAAATGTATTAAAAGCATGTTGCAGTGGTGAAGTCAGATCATGAACAAATATTGCGGAAACATGACCTTTAGAATGTTACCTATTTCCTGTCTGGAGTTCCTATAGGCTAATTTGTATGAGCTCTTCAGCAGCTGCCCAGCATGTTACTTGTCCTTAATAAAGTTTGCAAACTGGTCTCAGAGCAGAAACCATGGCCTGGGTGTGGGGAAGAGTGTTCTTCCCCTGACAGGAAGATCATTAGAGATGTGCCCAGGAACTTAGTTAACTTCAAAGGGGCCTGCTGTGTCACAAGTAAATGTCAGTTGACCCTTGTAAAGGAACTGCCTTTGTTCGCCTAGTCAGACTGGCACCAAACCCAGTGAGAGGAGAGCTACCCCCAAAACCAGTTTTAGAGTAACCACAGAGTAAAGGGCTGTTCATTACCCTGGCCACGCCTCTAGGTGGGCCCACAGGTTCCGCACAAGATGAGAAGAGATTCCCCATCTTGGATTTTGGGAGTAAGCTGCACCGTGGGATTGTTTGCCATAGGGCAAATAGGAATTGCCGCAAAAATGTGAAGGGTTGCCCCAGGAACTTTTAACTCATTGGACAAGAAAGAGTCAGGAGTTATTCTCACAGACTAGCTCATGCCAATCATAAAATTGGCATCCCAAGGCACACACCTCAGAATACTTTCTGGACCTGTGAAAGAACACAGGAAGGACTGCACATTCTGCTTGAGACCTGTGAGGGTACCTGAAGGGCTGAACCTGCTTCCGATTTGTGACTGCAGGAACACAACAAGCTGTAAGAGGCCTTTCCCCTGAAGTGCTCAGCAGACCAGTAGCAACAGGACCTGAATGGACCCTTCTGGTGTCCTCTGCCAGGGTAAGTCTTGCCCATAAGTGCTGTTCCTGAGCTCCTGGGACCCTTGGTTGTATCAAACTGCACTTCTCCTAACACCCCTGAAAAGATGGGACCAACCACCCAAGCGAATCCACCAACGGTGCAACTTCGCTGGGCTAAAGAAACAGGTTTCTCCAGCTTGAGGTTTTTCCACAGCAGCAATTCCCATTCAGCTGACCCCTGGAGAGACGGTTTCCAGCCTCATGGAACTCATTGTTGAATACAGCCTGCAATCTTGTCCTGCTAGTGGATACAGAGCTCAAAAAACAGATACTTAGGATTTAGAGTTTGACAAAGAGCTACTCCATCACAAAGGTAAAGGTGTACCCTCTCCACCAAAGTAAAGTCCTGTCCACATAATTTAGAGTCGGTCACAACTTAAGTCTGTCTCTGCCTCTGATATACTCCTCCAATGACCCGACAGAGTAAGGGCAATGCGAAATTTTGTCATTTATCCGCCTTCCCTATTTTGAGTGGGCAGGCAATTGGCTAGTTTTTACTTTCACAAACTGCCATCCAAAACGTGGCGGTAAGCGAAGGTAGCAACATTTTGACAACCCCCCCTTCCCTGCCGCTGGGTTCATTACTTTTTGTATTTTCAGAAAGAATATTGAAAGTGTCCCTTATAATACCATCATATTAACAGAGTGTAGTAACGTAGTCCACGCTGGTAGATGATGTTTAAGTAGGTTTATTGAAGTAGACAACATGTAGCATAGATCCTGTACAGCAGGTAGTTAAAGTCTGTAGAACAGCCCCACCAGGAGCAGCCTGCTAGCTGCTCAGCCCTTGCACCAACTGTCACCACTTATACCCAGTCACTCAAACATTCCACTCATGGCCCACACACCAACATTCCACACAGAACACTCACACTGGTTGAGCAGCTAGGAACAAGATAACATGGTACATAATAACACAACATGAGAATACTACATTATCTCTTTCCTATAAAACCGAAGAATAATTAAACTAAACTTTAAAAACTATAAACAACAATGTACAACAAAAGTCAATGGTTCATAACCCAGGGATGAACAGTAGAAACTGCATCACGAGAGGGAAAAAAACCACACAAGGAGAAAAGATACATACAAAACACCCATCCTCGTCCTTTAATAAATATAATGTGTAAATTACCCATGTAAGGAGAAAAAACGTGTACACTCCCATGTAGGGAGAAAGACAAAGTTAAAATGTGAAAATGTGGGAAAAGGGACTAAAACCCAAATTCCTGCCGCCCCCCCCCCCAAACAAGGGGCAACGTGTATACTCCCAATGTAAGGAGACCAGTAGTGTTGAAAAAAGGACTGGAACCCAATTTCCTGCCCCAAAATAAGGGACCCAAGGGACGAAAACCCCCATGAAAAATAGTGAAAACACCCACTACATCAAAAACAAACGTGCGGCACAAGGTGTCTTATGCACACAAGGTGTAGAACCCTTGCAACCAAATTGAACGTGCGGCACATGGTGTCTTACGCACACAAGGAACCAAACCCTGCAACCAAAAAATAATTACGTGCGGCACAAGGTGTCTTACGCACACAAGGAACAAAACCCTGCAGCAAAAATTGATCGTGTGGCACATGGTGTCTTACGCACACAGGGAAACAAACCCTGCAACCAAAAAGTACATGCAGCACATGGTGTCTTATGCACACAAGGTGTAGAACCCTTGCAACCAAATTGAACGTGCGGCACATGGTGGCTATGCACACAAGGTGTAGAACCCTTGCAACCAAATAATAGAACGTAAACTGGAAACTATGTGATAAAAGGGAGAACAAGGGAACAGTATCCATAAACCTACTCCCAAGTAGGGGTCAGTAAATGTAAAGTAAATGAAACGTAACAGACATATAAAACTGTGATGAAACTCACAACGGTGAGCGACCTCTCACCCGAGTTGCACAACCATTAATTAGCTCACAACAAAGCTAAACCCATGTAACGTAAATTACGACATGTCGTGACACCAAAAACATTAAGGTTGACTAGCAATGCTAAGCTTTTGACTTATGTAATTAAACACACTGTAACTAACATTTGATGAAGCATGTGAGCGATGTCTCACAACTGAGTCCGATGACAATCAATGCTTGGAAACCGGATAAAAGGAACACTGTCAGCAAGTAAAAGACAGCACATGTCGCAGCATTGACCAAAAATACGCAATAAAAGGTCCCTGCCAAAACAATTCCATCAGCAAAAGCAGTGTAAAGCACGGTACAAGACTCCGGGGACATGTGTCTCCAGGAAGAATAAGTATCTGTCGCTCAAGTATGCACATGAGTACTGTCGAAGTCATGCGCAATGTAAGAAATACCTGTAAACATCCGGTGCCCCAGAAAGCAAATAACAGAGAAGCTCGAAGAGATGAAGTGCAGACAATCTGCACACAGCGACGTTCCAGGTTAATATCAAACCTTCAATAAACTTTATCGACAACACGAACGTCCAAGATGGTGGCACGCTATCACGCATGCACCGGGTAGCTCACAGCATGTGCGTGCGCCCAACGTTGCTGCACAGAGAGGTAGGAACGTCACAAGAACAAAGCAGACAGGATCGTCATGAAAGAAAACCACAAGATACACGTGAAGGTAAGAGCGCGCTCAGCTTGTGACTCACGCCTCCGTTTTTTAAATCACAATGATAGCGGTTTAACTGGCACTGTTGCTCAAGACAAACCAACAATAAAAGATGAAAAATGTCTCACCCGTTCAGTTTTCCACAGTTAGGCAAAACACACCTTGGAGCTTATAGAAGCGTTAAAAAGTCCATGAATATCAGGGTGAGACCCTTCATGCGTGTTTCTGTGAAAATCGCAGTGTGTGGGGACTGCCGCTCCAGTGCAGGTACATATGAGGTTGTAGACACAAAGACTCTCCAGGTGGAATTTACCACACGCAAATACATTGTTCCGGCACTTCCCTTGGAGGTACTTTCCCTGTAGCCAGACGTAACAAACCATGCCGCCAAGTCCCAAAGTGTAGCAAGAACACACCGCACATGCCTGTCCCATCCAAGGCACACATCTGATGAGGATGCAGGTTGGCACGGAGGATGCCACTCAGCGCAGCATCCATGAAATAAGAGTACTTGTGTAGACTGTAATAAAAGAAGAGGCTTACCCTCCCTAAAGCGCAGTACGTGTAGGTCTGGTCACCTGAAAGCGAGTACAGCATGCTTATGGGGCTGTCCGATGTAATGGACACTGGTGGGGCTGCAATGCGTGCTGTTCCACTTTCCTTCGTTTTCTTCGTGGCTTCTTTTGTTTCCGTGTTGCCTCCTGTGACCCAGACTTTCTTAGAAATGTTTCCTTGTGTTGTCTGACGCTTCTTTCACTGTAGAGCGTGAGCAAGTCTCCAACTCGTCCCCAAAATAAATGTTGTAACGTCCACGCTGGTAGATGATGTTTAAGTAGGTTTATTGAAGTAGACAACATGTAGCATAGATCCTGTACAGCAGGTAGTTAAAGTCTGTAGAATAGCCCCACCAGGAGCAGCCTGCTAGCTGCTCAGCCCTTGCACCAACTGTCACCACTCATACCCAGTCACTAAAACATTCCACTCATGGCCCACACACCAACATTCCACACAGAACACTCACACTGGCTGAGGAGCTAGGAACAAGATAGCATAGTACATAATAACACAACATGAGAATACTACACAGGGCTGTACTGCACAATTTCATTACAAACAGGAACCGCCACAATGGTTGTTCCAGCTAATGTAAGAGAGATCCACTGGGGCAGCAGACATTTCTAAATATGGAGTAGAGTTACTCCATCAAGGCAACAGAGTATTGGACTCCATCGCCCTGATGGAGTAAATAACGTAGTTAGCAATCTTAATCTGCCTTTAAGCAGGCCTGGGCGTAGTTCACGGAGTTTCGCAACGCGGAACTCCGCGAAGTTACAAAAAAACTCCGCGAAGTTCCGCGAGTGGCGGAGTGCAGTGCGAACTGCAGTTTGTGCTGGTATTCCTGCCGCTCGGGTAGAAATTCTACCCAAGCAGCAGCTCGCGCTCGCGAACTTACCATTCGCGTTCGCGAACTTACTCTGCTGCACATCGCGAAGTGGAGTTTTCTGCACTCCGCGAGCTCCGCGGAGTGCAGAAAACTCTGCAAACTCAGCGAATGGAGCGAAGTTCACCGCCCAATCCTACCTTTAAGCTTAAGTAAAAACTCAGAAATTTGGACAGGGCATGGAGCAAAATGTGTATGACTGATAAGAGGAACTCTCTGGATGTGCAAGTTAAATTTTCCAGCTCGTTGCTTTTCCCACCCAAAACAATTTCTTTAGCAGGACCTTGTCCAAAAGCTATCCAGCCTCCTGAAACACTTCTTGGACACAGCCTGCAACAATGCCCCGCTTGAGGATTTCAACTTCTATTTCAGGGACTAAGGGCCTCATTCCGATGGCGATAGAACCCCCACCATCAGGCCTTCGGTGGGGTCCCACTGTCAAATTTCCCTGCAGGACCTCCCGCCTCATTATGATGGCGGGCGGATGGAGGGCGGGCGGAGAGACCGACTGCCACGCATCCGACGGGCTCAAGGAGCACATCAGGACTGCAGTCTGTACAACAGGCACTGCCATAGGGATTACAATGTCCCTTTCTGCTGGCCGTTTCATGGCGGTTATCCCTCCATGAAAAGGCAGGCAGAAAGGGACTGTTAGGCTCATTGTAGGCCCCTCTTTCCCCCTGACCCTCCGACATGGGCCCTGGGGGCACCTATGATGCCCCCCTACATATCCCTGTGCCATGTGATGCCTGCCACATAGTGCAGGGATATCTGATATGTGTTTATTTTGTTCTGCGGCATGTGCTGCAGCCCGCAGCACACGCTCCAATACAATATATTCACATTGCGACCGCCTTGAAGGAATTTGCATCCTAATGCGCCCAGTGGGACCTACAACCACTAGTTCGGCGGTCCTGCTTCCATCACGGTGCCGGTCAGATGTAAGTCCAACCGGCATCGTAATGAGGCCCTAAGTCACAAGGGAATAACTCTAACTGGGATGAGCCTGTGCTCATCGTTGACCTGAAATCACATGTAGGTTGTGGTCAATCACGACCATAGACTATCATTACCACTTCACTTTTTCTGATGCTTTTTGGACTTAAATCTTTAAGAATTGATATCTCCAGTTCTCCTTTTTAGATTTTTATTATGTTGGTGCCAATTTGCTTATTTTACCTTAGCTGTATAAATTGAAGTGGTATTTTTATTTTGACTTTTTAACTGTTTTGTTACTTCTAAAGGCTTTCCACATGTTAAACTAAGCCTCTGTGCTACCAGCCGTTGATCACTGAAACCTTTAAACTGGACCTAACAGGTTAGTGACTTTGTTACTTGTAGTGGACTACTATCCACCCCTATTAATAATTTACTTTATTATATGTTGCTAGTAGACACTGGGCATATCAATAAAGGAGTACTTTTTGAATAATCGTTTTGTCAGTCTTTGAATTTGTCATCTGCTATCCATTGTGTGCTTGGCCGTCATCCATCATGGTGCATCTGCCATTTGTTCTGAATAGTACAAGTTCTGTAGATATATAGCATCATGACTGTCAACACGATGGTTGTAACATGGCCGATAATGGCGGTGTCTATTAAGGATGGTTTTCCTGTCTGTTATCTTGTCAAGCATTTACCTTCATAACAATAAATGATAATCTCAGCAAACACACCCTGGAAATTGACGCACTCATCTGCCATGGATGAAAGATATCATCAATCAAGTACAGTTCGCATGTGGTGCATGAGCAACATCAGTGATGAACGCACTGTTCGAATATTGAACGTATGCATCTTCCACTCTGTAACGTCCGCCCGCACGATTCCTTCACAATCTACATCCCTAAAGAAGGTTCTGTAGCATGATGTATTTTTTAAAGAAAATATAGTTTTGATGTTCATCTATTGTGAAAAAAAGTCTGAACACCCAAAACTGTTGAAGTATTCCATTATTATTACATTCATGGCACTGCCTATAAATTTATCTTTAAATATTTCTTACATGTTCATCCTTTATAATGGCTTTTTTACACCAAAGATAATGAATAAAACATATTTTTAATAAATATTTACAGCAGTCTGGGATACAGTCTATGTTGGCAAGTGGATGATTAGTAGTGATAAGTAGTGAATTACTGCTAGTAATAAGGCCACAAACACAATAAAAGGGCCCGTTAAATTATTCCCCTTCTCAACCCTTTGGTAGCTGGCAATGAGCAGGCAGGCGTAACTTAGGAGACAGGTGTGTAAAGCATTTAAAAATGCTGCTACATTAAATAAGTAAGTCACAATACATAATAAAGATCCAACTCCAGTTTATATCATAGATTTAATTTTTATGAACAAATAGACACCAAAACAGCAAAAATCCAATGCAGGAGACGGGAGACGGGAATTTTTAAAGAATAAACACTTTCTAGTGTTTAAAAACATATAGCACCACTTTGGGACATTAGGGTCCATATTAAAAAGGTGCCCTGGGGGGCGCAACAGGCTTTTGCGCCCACTTTGCATGCGCCCAGGGCACTTTGGTATTACGGAAGGGGTCGCAGATGCTTGTGCGTCCCCTTCTGTAATACCGCTGGAGCACATAAAGTGCCAGCGCTATCATCAGAGGGCATTCCCTCGTTTGCATGGGGGCGTGGTCCCATGCAAATGAGGGAATCCCTTTACCTTTGCGCCTGCATCATATTACAGACATAGGCGCCAAGGCAAAGAAGCTGGCAGGAGGCGCACTGACAGCGTGCCACCTAAAATGTGGCGCACTTTTAGTGTGCCCCCTGATGGCAGCCCTCTGGAGGAGTAGAGGGGGTCCCACAGACCCCCCATACATCCCCTTGCAAGCAGGTGCCGTCACTTACTGCACCTTCCTGCAAGGGGCTCTCTAATCCCCTTCAAAAGTGCATACAGGTTGTCATCTGCACTGCACATGGGGCAATTATGCAATTTGCATCTTTACCCAGCTCCCCTGCTGGAACATCTTGCCTGATACACCGACATCAGAAACTCTGACCAAGGAAGATTGCAGACATCGGACCTCTCACAGTCCTAATGAGTGGAGAGAGACTCGCCGGAAAAGAGCAGCACAGACCCTACCCGCTCTCCCCAAAGGTCCTGGCAATTTCCTACCCAAGACATACTACCTGCAGGCCAACGGTGGAAATTGACGTGGCCCCCCTCTGGCTACATTTGAGCTTGTGATACTGTAGCAGGTTCTGGGAGCATTGCCTCGGCTTTGATTGGCCCAAAGCGGAGATTTTTCAACCATCCTCCCCTGCTACACGCAATTGTCTCTGGAGCCACAACACCCTCCCTGGCTACCCACACCCCCAGGGGTGACCGTGAGCTCACAGCGGCCTGGAACCTGCAGATACCCAGCCAGCCTCAACCAGCTGACCATCCAGGGGTGCTCACCTTCCCTCCCACACACCTCACAGCCACAGGAGGGCCCACAAGTATCACCGGCCTACAGCCTAGAAATGGGCGGTGCTGGTCAGCAGCCATCACCCCGACTACTGCCTTCAGTCGCAGCTAGACCTGAATCACGGGAGCCCTGAGTGCTCCACAACGACCACAGATGAATGTCACCTGGCAAGACCACAGGCAAACCCGCAAGGTAGCTCCTCTTCATGGACGCTCTTAATCAGCCTCGTACCATGGCCGCGCCAAAGGGGTCCACTCCCCCTGCAACTACCCTGTCACAGCCCCATGCAACTACCACTCAGGACAATACCATGGAGAGAATTCTACAGGAAATTTCGGCGGTGGTCCATTGACTAGAAGGCATGGACCCAAAAATATCTGCCCTAACAAAAGAGACGGAATCGATCCAACTGGATATTTCAGGATTCCAGACCTGCATAGATGGGCTTGACCAGAGGGTGACAGTGATGGAGGGCTGCCTGGATAACATGCTGGACAGAGACCGGGAACTTCTCTTCCTTCGCAGCAAGTTGATTGACCTGGAGGATCACAGCAGAAGGGACAATGCCCTCTTTTTCGGTTTTCTGGAATCGACAGAGGGCCCTGACATCAAATCCTTCCTCAGAGACACTCTCCCCAAGCTCACGGCTGTCTCCTTCGAGCCTCCGCTGGAGATGCAATGCGCTCATCGTATCGGCCCTCCGCACAAGGATTCTGCAGCACGTTCCCAACCTCTAATTGCCTTCTTCTTGCGCCACAAGCAAGCTAGACAACTACTATCCGCAGCTTGCTCACAAGGTCCGTTCACATACGAGGGCTATGAAACAAATACAAAGAAGGACAAGAATTGTTGATATCTGTTATTTATGTAATACATGTTGACATTAGCGTGTGCTGGGGAAACCAATGTTTTTGGACAGTCAGGATGTCTCCTGCCCTGCTCTCCCACTTATAGGATGCATACAGACCCCCTAGACCCCCCGTCACCCTGACCCACCTTCGCTGGTTCATCGGCCCATCTTTTTCATCGCTCTGCCATCCCGATGGGGCCTTCTCAACATGTCATCTCCGCAAGCTTAGCCCCGCTGTACACAGATCAGTGTTCCCAGTGCTGCACTCTCCAGCAGCAGTTTCCTCTGACTCGCTCCTTTCTTACCCCCTCCTCTTTTCACACACATATATATATCTTTATATATATATATATATATATATATATATATATATATATATATATTTCCAAAGGAGTTGCCCATCGTTAAGAAGCACTCGCACCACAGTGCAAGCTTCAAGCCTTTATTTTGTACGGTCGTTGTCCATCATGCAGTTAATATTAAAGCAGCTACTCCGTCGTGCCTGACGCATTTCAAAGACAGTGCTTTCCTCCTCAGAGGCTTGTCGGAGAAGACGTGCTGTCCGGTCACTCCTCCTTATTTACATATTATAGCGCGTTTGATTGGGCTGTTCCAATGAATCTGCGCTCAAGGATTATGGGAGTTGAAGTGTCCGGAATATACTTCCACAATGGCTGCACTGATAACTGTTCAAATAACAAGCCCTGGATGGCCCTCCGCTTCAGGACCCGTCCTCAATCCAGCACTGTAGCCCCACTGTAAGGTTTGATAAATATCATCCTCGTGGCCCCCTAGGATAGCGGGGTGGTGCACTCTTCGCGGCTGGGCTGCCGCGTGTAGATTTCCAAAGGAGTTGCCCATCGTTAAGAAGCACTCGGACCACAGTGCAAGCTTCAAGCCGTTATTTGGTACAGTTGCAGTCCATCATGCAGATAATATTAAAACAGCTACTCCGTCGTGCCTGACGCGTTTCAAAGACAGTGCTTCTACCTCAGAGGCTTGTCGGAGAAGACGTGCTGTCCTTGAGAGCAGATTCATTGGAACAGCCCAATCAGGGCGCGCTATAATATGTAAATAAGGAGGAGTGACCGGACAGCACGTCTTCTCCAACAAGCCTCTGAGGAAGAAGCACTGTCTTTAAAACGCGTCAGGCACGACGGAGTAGCTGTTTTAATATTATCTGCATGATGGACTACGACCGTACCAAATAAAAGCTTGAAGCTTGCACTGTGGTCCGAGTGCTTCTTAACGATGGGCAACTCCTTTGGATATATATATATGTATATATATATATATATATATATATATATATATATATATATATATATATATATATATATATATATATATATATCCAAAAAAGCCCTAGAGCTTCAAGGATGCCACTCCTGGAGAGGAAAGTTCAAACAAGCTTTTATTAATGGAACCGGCATCAGCATTTCCAATCAATCACAGTCCCTGACGCGTTTTGGTGCACTGCACCTTAATCATAGGGCGAGGGAAGAGGCAGGACCTGAACGCGCTACAACCTATTTTCACTTTTAATAGCATGCACACTCCAGTGCGTTGCATGCTGGGTGCTGTAGTGTTAATATTTCCCCATTGGTGGGGTCAGTGTCGTTGCCAAAAATGTATTGCCCCCAATGTCTCGTACAATGTTTTAGAGCCCTCCAGTGGGCCTCAGAAATGTTGTCCGGTTCCTAATCATGGTTCCACTGTGCCGCGATTAGGTTGTCATTTCCTTTACAGCCTGGAAATGCTGGTGCCGGTTCCATTAATAAAAGCTCATTTGAACTTTCCTCTGCAGGAGTGGTGTCCTTGAAGCTCTGGGGCTTTTTTGGAGGAATATGGACACGGCGGTTCCGGCCGTGAAGGATTGCACCGCCTGGGAAATTGTGTGACAGGTCTGCAGGGCTGTAAAGGAAGTGACAGCCTAATCGCAGCACAGAGGAACCATGATTAGGAACCGGACAACATTTCTGAGGCCCACTGGAGGGCTCTAAAACATAGCACATGACGCAATAGGATTGTGTAGATGTTTGAGAAGCACATATCAGCTGCTCTGACTAATATTTAGATATTCCATACCATCCCAATGTATGAATTGCAGAATCGAATAGAGACTTTTAACCTATAGTTTGTTATTCGTAACCTGCTTTTTTGCACTGAGTCGTTTTAAATATTTATGAATTAATGAATATTTAATTATTTCGTTTTTTTTCTTAGAAAGATAGCCACTATGATTACAATGCTTTTCCTAAGAGTTAAACCCACTTGGGTTGTATTTCACTGCACTTGCACTTTGAATACTGACCTCAATTATTGGTTTTTATTCTTGTATATCTTTCTCGTATCATTGCTTTTAATTATTTTTAATGTTCATGAATTAATGAATATTTTAATAATTATGGTGCTTTTACGTATTTGCTAACCTGCAATTATGAATTCATTTGCTGTTTACTTGACAGTTTCCTCTATGTCTATTACCCTGTGCCATACCATTGTCACGTGCTAATGCACTTGCACTTTAAATGTGGGGACACTCCTCATGCACATCATGTGATCAAGGCCTCCTGAAGGCCGAAACGCGTCATGGCGGTAGTGCTGGGTGTTTAAAAATAAAAAGCCATGCACTAATACCTGGGTCCGTATTCGCCTGTTCCTGTTCAGTTGGATTTGTTTGGCAAAGTATGCAGCATATATATACATGTGATCAAGGCTCTCTGGAGCCGAAATGCGTAATGCTGCTAGTGCTTGTTTGAATTAAATAAAACAGAAATCTGCACCTACTCGTGGTCTGTGCTCCTGTTTCTTTGAGAAGATCGAAGAAAGTTTGGAGTTTTGCGGATATATATATATATATATATTATCTACTGGCGGTCGCCAGTAGATAGTTATAGTTTAAACCTATTATCCATAGGAAATCCGCGACATTCTATTTGAAATAACGTTGGCGCCGGTTGACGAATCTTCGCAAAAGTTTCCAACTTGTTGGGGCGCTCCGGTCCGCTCCTATACTGAAAGTCTCGGGGTGATACGTCAAGCGGGGGCCGAGGAAAAAGGGGGTCCCAAAACGCGTTTTCCCCATTCATTTTTCCATAGGAACCTTTAGTCGCAGCTACAGACCGAACTGCTGAACGGAATTACACCAAATTTGGCAAAGAGGTAGCCCTTGGTTCAGTGTCGTGCCTTTGCTTAAATGGTGTAAATCCGTTCAGTAGTTCCTGAGAAAATCAAAAGTAAAGTCACATATATATCTGGGCGGAGCCTAACCACACATGTCATCGTGAGATCTGATTGGCTGTCAGCACTTCATCCTGGAATTGCTGGCAGCCATCTTGGGACCAATATAAATGATAGTACCTCATTGAAATGCATTGTAGTGAATAGAAGATTTTGAGGGTCACCAAAAGGAGAACTATAAAGGGTGATAACAGGCTTTAGTTACATTAGAATTTATTTGTTGATGGTACCATACTAATTTTAGGAATTGTGGTGTATTCTAAGGTGATTTTACCATGTGAAAAACCTTCTGCTGGGATATCATGAATCATGTTTGAGAGAACACTATTTTCTCATGCTTGTCCCATGGAGGTTTGGAAGGTGCTCCAGAAGCTAAAATGAGAGCATATTTTCTGTAAATTCACATTATCTTTCTCACTCATGTGAGAATGAAGTCTGACATTCTCAGTAAAACATGTACATACAACAAGGGCAGAGACTGTCAGTTGATTCCTTTGTGTTCTACTGCAGCTTCCCAGAGTGTTCTAAAGAACAACTAGAGTGCTAACAGCCTTACTTATGACAAAAGTATGGCACACCTGAAGCCATCTTGATTGGAATAAACTGGTAACACTTAAACAATTTAATTTAAAAGGAACAAAATGATGGGGTTCATTTTGTCATAGAAATTATGGTTAGTGCTGTAGAAAGAAAAATTAGGACATGTTTCAAGTGTGATCTCAAATATCTTCCTGTTATATTTCAACAGGAGCAGCCTGCCAGTTGATGCCTTTGTGTTCTACTGCAGCTTCCCAGAGTGTTCTAAAGAACAACTAGAGTGCTAACAGCCTTACTTATGACAAAAGTATGGCACACCTGAAGCCATCTTGATTGGAATAAACTGGTAACACTTAAAACATTTAATTTAAAAAGGAACAAAATGAGGGGGTTCATTTTGTCATAGAAATTATGGTTAGTGCTGTAGAAAGAAAAATTAGGACATATTTCAAGTGTGATCTCAAATATCTTCCTGTTATATTTCAACAGGAGCAGCCTGCCAGTTGATGCCTTTGTGTTCTACTGCAGCTTCCCAGAGTGTTCTAAAGAACAACTAGAGCGCTAACAGCCTTACTTATGACAAAAGTATGGCACACCTGAAGCCATCTTGATTGGAATAAACCGGTAACACTTAAAACATTTAATTTAAAAAGGAACAAAATGAGGGGTTCTTTTGAAATAGAAATTATGGTTAGTGCTGCAGAAAGAAAAATTAGGGCATGTTTTAAGTGAGATCTCATATCCTCTTCTATTTCATTAGAAAATTCTGACATGCAGACTGAAACAATCACTTTCAATACCAGCAGCAGACTACCAGTTAACTCCTGGTGAGCAGTAGCTTTACTCCAGTGATCTAATGAGCAACTAGAGTGCTAACATTCTGAATTTATGGCAGATGTGAGACACATCTGAATGCCTTCTTGATGGAATCAAAGTAAAAACTGAAAGCATTTCCTACTGAGGAGACTGCAGTAAATGAAGAAATTAGGAAACTTCATAACAAAGAAGTCTTCCAAGATGGCCACCAGTGAAAAAAGAGCCCAAATGTAGCACAAATATTACCCAGATGTAGCCCACATATAGCCCAATGACAAAAGTGTGCAAAACACTTTTTATTTTTAGTTTTTTTCAGTTTTATGTAGTGCAGACTGGTCAGGTATTGGAGCATTGCATCTTAAAACATGACCCCCTACACTACAAAAACACCACTGCACTACCTTAAACCCTAAAACACTACCCCCAGCACGACCCCCTACACTACACAAGCACCACTGCACTATCCTAAACCCTAAAACACTACCCCCAGCACGACCCCCTACACTACCCAAACACCACTGCACTAACCTAAATCCTAAAACACTACCACCAGCACGACCCCCTACACTACCCAAACACAACTGCACTACCCTAAAACATGACCCCTACACTACACAAACACCACTGCACTACCCTAAACCCTAAACACTACCCCCAGCACGACCCCCTACACTACACAAGCACCACTGCACTACCCTAAACCCTAAAACACTACCCCCAGCACGACCCCCTACACTGCCCGAACACCACTGCACTGCCCTAAACCCTGAAACACCAGCCCCTGCATGACCCCCTACACTGCCCGAACACCACTGCACTGCCCTAAACCCTGAAACACCACCCCTAGCACGACCCCCTACACTGCCCGAACACCACTGCACTGCCCTAAACCCTGAAACACCACCCCCTTCACGACCCCTACACTGCCGGAACACCACTGCACTGCCCTAAACCCTGAAACACCACCTCCAGCATGACCCCTACACTGCCCGAACACCACTGCACTGCCCTAAACCCTGAAACACTACCCCCAGCAAGACCCCCTACACTGCCCGAACACCACTGCACTGCCCTAAACCCTGAAACATCACCCCCAGCAAGACCCCTACACTGCCCGAACACCACTGACCTAAACCCTGAAACACCACCCCCAGCACGACCCCCTACACTGCCCGAACACCACTGCACTGCCCTAAACCCTGAAACACTACCCCCAGCATGACCCCCTACACTGCCCCAACACCACTGCTCTGCCCAAAACCCTGAAACACCAGCCCCAGCACGACCCCTACACTGCCCGAACACCACTGCACTGCCCTAAACCTTGAAACACCAGCCCCTGCACGACCCCCTACACTGCCCGAACACCACTGCACTACCCTAAACCCTGAAACATCACCCCCAGCACGACCCCCTACACTGCCCGAGCACCACTGCACTGCCCTAAACCCTGAAACACCAGCCCCAGCACGAACCCCTACACTGCCCGAACACCACTGCACTGCCCTAAACCCTGAAACACCAGCCCCAGCACGACCGCCTACACTGCCCGAACACCACTGCACTGCCCTAAACCCTGAAACACCAGCCCCAGCACGACCCCTACACTGCCCGAACACCACTGCACTGCCCTAAACCGTGAAACACCAGCCTCAGCACGACCCCCTACACTGCCTGAACACCACTGCACTGCCCTGAACCCTGAAACACCAGCCCCAGCACAACACCCTACACTGCCCGAACACCACTGCACTGCCCTGAACCCTGAAACACCAGCCCCAGCACAACACCCTACACTGCCCGAACACCACTGCACTGCCCTAAACCCTGAAACACCATCCCGTGCATGACCCCCTACACTGCCCGAACACCACTGCACTGCCCTAAACCCTGAAACACCACCCCCAGCGCAACCCCTACACTGCCCGAACACCACTGCACTGCCCTAAACCCTGAAACACCACCCCCTGCACAACCCCCTACACTGCTCGAACACTACTGCACTGCCCTAAACCCAGAAACACCATCCCCAGCACGACCCCTATACTGCACGAACACCACTGCACTGCCCTAAACCCTGAAACACTACCCCCAGCAAGACCCCCTACACTGCCCGAACACCACTGCACTGCCCTAAACCCTGAAACATCACCCCCAGCAAGACCCCTACACTGCCCGAACACCACTGCCCTAAATACTGAAACATCACCCCCAGCAAGACCCCCTACACTGCCTGAACACCACTGCACTGCCCTAAACCCTGAAACACCAGCCCCTGCACAACCCCCTACACTGCCCGAACACCACTGCACTACCCTGAAACACCACCCCTGCACGACCCCCTACACTGCCCGAACACCACTGTACTGCCCTAAACCCTGAAACCCCACCCCCAGCATGACCCCTACACTGCCAGAACACCACTGCACTGCCCTAAACCCTGAAACACCACCACCTGCACGACATCCTACACTGCCCGAACACTACTGCACTGCCCTAAACCCTGAAACACCACCCCCAGCACGACCCCCTACACTGCACGAACACCACTGCACCGCCCTAAACCCTGAAACACTACCCCCAGCAAGACCCCTACACTGCCCGAACACCACTGCACTGCCCTAAACCCTGAAACATCACCCCCAGCAAGACCCCCTACACTGCCCGAACACCACTGCCCTAAACCCTGAAACACCACCCCCAGCAAGACCCCTACACTGCCCGAACACCACTGCACTGCCCTAAACCCTGAAACACCACCCACAGCAAGACCCCCTACACTGTCCGAACACCACTGCACTGCTCTAAACCCTGAAACACCACCCCCAGCACGACTCCCTACACTTCCCGAACACCACTGCTCTGCCCAAACCCTGAAACACCAGCCCCAGCACGACCCCCTACACTGCCCGAACACCACTGCACTGCCCTAAACCCTGAAACACCAGCCCCAGCACGACCCCTACACTGCCCGAACACCACTGCACTGCCCTAAACCCTGAAACACCACCCCCAGCACGCCCCCTACACTGCCCGAACACCACTGCACTGCCCTAAACCCTGAAACACCAGCCCCAGCACAACCCTGTACACTGCCCGCACACCACTGCACTGCCCTAAACCCTGAAACACCAGCCCCAGCACAACCCCGTACACTGCCCGAACACCACTGCACTGCCCTAAACCCTGAAACACCAGCCCCAGCACGACCGCCTACACTGCCCGAAAACTACTGCACTGCCCTAAACCCTGAAACACCACCCCCAGCAAGACTACCTACACTGGCCGAACACCACTGCACTGCCCTAAACCCTGAAACACCACCCCCTGCACGACCCCTACACTGCCCAAACACTACTGCACTGCCCTAAACCCTGAAACACCACCCCTCAGCATGACACCCTACACTGCCCGAACACCACTGCACTGCCCTAAACCCTGAAACACCACCCCAGCACGACCCCTACACTGCACGAATACCACTGCACTAAACCCTGAAACACCACCCCTGCACGACCCCTACACTGCCGGAACACCACTGCACTGCCCTAAACCCTGAAACACCACCCCCAGCACGACCCCCTACACTGCCCTAACACCACTGCACTGCCATAAACCCTGAAACATCACCCCCAGCACAACCCCCTACACTGCCTGAGCACCATTGCTCTGCCCTAAACCCTGAAACACTAGCCCCAGCACAACTCCCTACACTGCCCGAACACCACTGCACTGCCCTAAACCCTGAAACACCACCCACAGCACGACCCCCTACACTGCCCGAACACCACTGCACTGCCCTAAACACTGAAACACCAGCCCCAGCAAGACCCCTACACTGCCCGAACACCACTGCATTGCCCTAGACTCTGAAACACCAGCCCCAGCAAGACCCCCTACACTGCCCGAACACCACTGCACTGCCCTAAACCCTGAAACACCAGCCCCAGCATGACCCCCTACACTGCCCGAACACCACTGCACTGCCCTAAACCCTGAAACACCAGCCCCAGCACGACCCCCTACACTGCCCGAACACCACTGCACTGCCCTAAACCCTGAAACACCAGCACCAGCACCACCCCCTACAATGCCCGAACACCACTGTACTGCCCTAAACCCTAAAACACCACCCCCAGCACGACCCCCTACACTGCCCGAACACCACTGCACTGCCCTAAACCCTAGAACACTACCCCCAGCATGACCCCCTACACTACCCAAACACCCCCTGCACCGCCCCCTACACTGCCCGAACACCACTGCACTGCCCTAAACCCTGAAACACCACCCCTGCACGACCCCCTACACTGCCCGAACACCACTGCACTGCCCTAAACCCTGAAACACCACCCCCAGCATGACCCCCTATACTGCTTGAACACCACTGCACTGCCCTAAACCCTGAAACACCACCCCCAGCATGACCCCCTACACTGCCCGAACACCACTGCCCTAAACCCTGAAACACCACCCCTAGCACGACCCCTACACTGCCCGAACACCACTGCACTGCCCTAAACCCTGAAACACCACCCCTGCACGACCCCCTACACTGCCCGAACACCACTGCACTGCCCTAAACCCTGAAACACCACCCCAAGACGACCCCCTACACTGCCCGAACACCACTGCACTGCCCTAAACCCTAAAACACCACCCCCAGCACGACCGCCTACACTGCCCAAACACCACTGCACTGCCCTAAACCCTAGAACACTACCCCCAGCAGGACCCCCTACACTACCCGAACACCACTGCACTACCCTAAACCCTAAAATACTACCCCAGCACGACCCCCTACACTGCCCAAACACTACTGCACTGCCCTAAACCCTGAAACACCACCCTCAGCACGACACCCTACACTGCCCGAACACCACTGCACTGCCCTAAACCCTGAAACACCACCCCAGCACGACCCCTACACTGCCCGAACACCACTGCACTAAACCCTGAAACACCACCCCTGCACGACCCCTACACTGCCGGAACACCACTGCACTGCCCTAAACCCTGAAACACCACCCCCAGCATGACCCCCTTTACTGCTCGAACACCACTGCACTGCCCTAAACCCTGAAACACCACCCCCAGCATGACCCCCTACACTGCCCGAACACCACTGCCCTAAACCCTGAAACACCACCCCTGCACGACCCCTACACTGCCCGAACACCACTGCACTGCCCTAAACCCTGAAACACCACCCCTGCACGACCCCCTACACTGCCCGAACACCACTGCACTGCCCTAAACCCTGAAACACCACCCCCAAGACGACCCCTACACTGCCCGAACACCACTGCACTGCCCTAAACCCTAAAACACCACCCACAGCACGACCCCCTACACTGCCCGAACACCACTGCACTGCCCTAAACCCTAGAACACTACCCCCAGCATGACCCCCTACACTACCCGAACACCACTGCACTACCCTAAACCCTAAAATACTCCCCCAGCACGACCCCCTACACTACCCGAACACGACTGCACTGCCCTAAACCCTAAAACACTCCCCCAGCACGACCCCCTACACTGCCCAAACACTACTGCACTGCCCTAAACCCTGAAACACCACCCCTCAGCACGACACCCTACACTGCCCGAACACCACTGCACTGCCCTAAACCCTGAAACACCACCCCAGCACGACCCCCTACACTGCCCGAACACCACTGCACTAAACCCTGAAACACCACCCCCTGCATGACCCCCTACACTGCCGGAACACCACTGCACTGCCCTAAACCCTGAAACACCACCCCCAGCACGACCCCCTTTACTGCTCGAACACCACTGCACTGCCCCAAACCCTGAAACACCACCCCCAGCATGACCCCCTACACTGCCCGAACACCACTGCCTCTAAACCCTGAAACACCACCCCTGCACGACCCCCTACACTGCCCGAACACCACTGCACTGCCCTAAACCCTGAAACACCACCCCTGCACGACCCCTACACTGCCCGAACACCACTGCACTGCCCTAAACCCTGAAACACCACCCCCAGCACGACCCCCTACACTGTCCAAAACACCACTGCACTGCCCTAAACCCTAAAACACCACCCCCAGCACGACCCCCTACACTGCCCGAACACCACTGCACTGCCCTAAACCCTAGAACACTACCCCCAGCATGACCCCCTACACTACCCGAACACCACTGCACTACCCTAAACCCTAAAATACTCCCCCAGCACGACCCCTACACTACCTGAACACGACTGCACTGCCCTAAACCCTAAAACACTCCCCCCAGCACGACCCCCTACACTACCCGAACACCACTGCACTGCCCTAAACCCTAAAACACTCCCCCAGCACGACCCCCTACACTACCTAAACACCACTGCACTGCCCTAAACCCTAAAACACTACCCCGCATGACCCCCTACACTACCCAAATACCAATGCACTACCCTAATCCCTAAAACACTACCCCTGCACAACCCCCTACACTACCCAAAGACCACTGCACTACCCTAAACTCTAAAACAATACCCCCCGCACGACTCCCTACACTACCCAAAGACCACTGCACTACCCTAAACCCTAAAACACGACCTCCTACACTACACAAACACCACTGCACTACCCTAAACCCTAAAAAACTACCCCAGCACGAACCCCTACACTACCCAAACACCACTGCACTACCCTAAACCATAAAACACTACCCCCAGCAGTACCCCCTACGCTACCCAAACACCACTGCACTACCCTAAACCCTAAAACACTACCCCCAGCAGTACCCCTACACTACCCAAACACCATTGCACTACCCTAAACCCTAAAACACTACCCCCAGCAGTATCCCCTACACTACCCAAACACCACTGCACTACCCTAAACCCTAAAACCCTAAAACACTAACCCCCAGCACGACCCCCTACACTACCCAAACACCACTGTACTACCCTAAACCCTAAAACACTCCCCACAGCACGACTCCCTACACTACCCAAACACCACTGCACTACCCTAAACCCTAAATCTACCCCCAGCACGACCCCCTACACTGCCCGAACACGACTGCACTGCCCTAAACCCTAAAACACTCCCCCAGCACGACCCCCTACACTACCCGAACACCACTGCACTGCCCTAAAACCTAAAACACTCCCCAGCACGACCCCCTACACTACCTAAACACCACTGCACTGCCCTAAACCCTAAAACACTACCCCCGCATGACCCCCTACACTACCCAAATACCAATGCACTACCCTAATCCCTAAAACACTACCCCCGCACAACCCCTACACTACCCAAAGACCACTGCACTACCCTAAACTCTAAAACAATACCCCGCACGACTCCCTACACTACCCAAAGACCACTGCACTACCCTAAACCCTAAAACACGACCTCCTACACTACACAAACACCACTGCACTACCCTAAACCCTAAAAACTACCCCAGCACGAACCCCTACACTACCCAAACACCACTGCACTACCCTAAACCATAAAACACTACCCCCAGCAGTACCCCCTACGCTACCCAAACACCACTGCACTACCCTAAACCCTAAAACACTACCCCAGCAGTACCCTCTACACTACCCAAACACCATTGCACTACCCTAAACCCTAAAACACTACCCCCAGCAGTATCCCCTACACTACCCAAACACCACTGCACTACCCTAAACCCTAAAACACTAACCCCCAGCACGACCCCTACACTACCCAAACACCACTGTACTACCCTAAACCCTAAAACACTCCCCAGCACGACTCCCTACACTACCCAAACACCACTGCACTACCCTAAACCCTAAATCTACCCCCAGCATGACCCCCTACACTACACAAACACCACTGCACTACCCTAAACCCTAAAACACTACCCCCAGCACGACCCTCTTCACTACCTAAACACAACTGCACAATTTGTTACAGGCGTTGCAACGCAGGCCTGTGGTGCTTACTGGAAGTACCTGGTGGGCTAGTTGGGCCCCAGGGACTCTCAGGATTCAAGGTGACCTAATCCCCCAACTTAAAACGCGCCACGGGCTGCGTTTGCACAGTGGTGAAGGGAGGGGGCGGGGCCTCAGGTGACATGTGCGCAAACACGCCCTGTGGTGCGTTTTAAGTTGGGGAGCATCTCTTTGAATCCTGGGGGCCAACTAGCCCACCATGTACCTTCAGTAAGCACAACAGAGTTGCGTTGCAGAGAGGTGAAAAAAGGTGCGTGGCCTCGGAACGCCTCTCTGCAACTCAGCTCTGTGGTCCTAACTGTAGGTACCTGGGGGCTAGTTGGACCCCAGGGACCCTCAGGATTCAAGGGGACTTAATCCCGCAACTTAAAATGCGCCACGGGGCGCGTTTGCACACATGTCACCTCAGGCCCCCCCCTCCCTTCACCACTGTGCAAACGCGCACTGGCTCTGGTTAGTCAGAGTCAGTTACCACCAGTACCCGTCTGAAAAAGTTGTGGGCACAGGATGATTTTGCAACAAGGCCTCTTTCTGCTCCTCTGTTGGTTCTTTCTGCACATCTTTTGCTTCTTTCTGTGCGTTTTTTCTTCTTTCTTCACATGTCCTACCTCTGTTGGCATAGTTAGAAACTAGCATTTAAAAAACGTTTGAAATTCACTTAAAAATCATAGGTTTCAGGCACTTTAGTTAGAAATTAGCATTTAAAAACCTTTGAAATTCACTGAAAAACCATAGGTTTCAGGCACGTTATAGTTAGAAATGAGCATTTAAAAACCTTTGAAATTCACTGAAAAAACCATAGGTTTCAGGCACGTTATAGTTAGAAATGAGCATTTAAAAAACCTTTGAAATTCACTGAAAAACCATAGGTTTCAGACACATTATAGTTAGAAATTAGCATTTAAAAAACCTTTGAAATTCACTGAAAAAACCATAGGTTTTAGGGACAGTTATAGTTAGTTGGACATTGCACTCGTACAAAACCCGTGAAATTCCCCTGTTATAGTTAGTTCAGCTAACTATAACTCGCGCCCCGCAATGCACTGCTGATGACGTCACATATTACATCACTCATGACATGGTCAGTGACATCATTGATGACATCACTGATGACATCTCAAATGACATCACTGATGACATCATCCATGTGATAATTTCATGCATCTTCTCACACCCTAATATAACTTTTGATACACCCACTCTAAATTACAGACTGCCATTCTCAAAGCCATAGACACTCCAACACCAAAAACTACATACCCACTCACTGATTCTTAGGTCTACACACACATCCACTCACTCACCTGTACAGTCACTCATACTTACAGTCACTCAGTACAGGACTATCATATGCACTCATACACCTATATAAACACTCACACACCGCCACTCATCCATAGAGGTACTCACACACCTAGTCAGTCATGCAAAAAATTAATCACACACCCATTTACTCACCTATACAGTTATACACACACCAGCTCACTTACTCATACAAATACTAGCACATTCTTACGCTCTTATACAATAACTGATACAAGCACACACGCATCCATACAGCCACTCTCACAATAACACACTCTCACTTATAGCCATTTAAATACTCTAACACACATATATACTGCCTTTTACATATGTAGTTACTCGCACATGTACCACTGAGATATACATTCACTCACTAACACACCCATACACACACTCACCCACCCAAGCAGTCCATCACAGATGCACTCTTGAAATCATGCACCCAGTGAATCACCCACTCACACATCTATGTATAGAGTCACACACACCCCACCCACACAAACACTCAGGCAGCCATACAGATACTCAGAGAACCAATCAATAACCCATATAGACACTCATGTAGCTATTCGCAAATCCATGCATCCACTTACACACCAACAAACAGACGGATACAGACATTCACACAGTTTAGTCACTAACCCATGCATTCAGTAAGATACGTTTAATCACTCACTTGTAGAGTCAGTCACTCACGTACTAAATCATCCATTCAGACACTTATACACCCACTCATTCTTCAATACGCCTTTCCCTATATATATTAAACATATTTAAACTTTACAGAAACACAGTCACTGGATGATGTCATCAGTGATGTCATTTGAGATGTCATCAGTGATGTCATCAGTGATGTCACTGACCATGTCATGAGTGATGTAATATGTGACGTCATCAGCAGTGCATTGCGGGCGCGAGTTATAGTTAGCTGAACTAACTATAACAGGGGAATTTCACGGGTTTTGTACGAGTGCAATGTCCAACTAACTATAACTGTCCCTAAAACCTATGGTTTTTTTTCAGTGAATATATATATATATATCTCCTACTGATATTTGCATACTAGCTACTGGTGCCCACCCTCCCTCTTAAACCGACTGCTACTCAAGAGCGCCCCTTCCCTGCATACCCAGGGATGTACCCTCCCTCCTTCCCATAACCCTCCCCTTTTGCCTTTCTTTTTCCCCTTATCTCTTTTTCTTCCCGCTCTCTCTCCCTCCTCCTCTTCCCACTTGTGTGTCACCTCGCCTCCCCTCCCTTTACCCCCCTCCTGTCCGGACATTTGTTGTTCCCACCCACTTTTACCCATTCTTCATATTTCTAACCAGACTTGATCTTATCCCTACTCTTGTCACATTGTCGCTGTCCGCAGCTATCGGCGCTATCTCGACAAATACCTTGGATATCATATCTCCATACAGATTATAGTATAGCCTCCTAATACACTCTTTACTTCTACACTTGGTTGCCTAACACCCTTTCGGCAACACCACGCGGAGGCTGGGCTTCAGACCACCACACCTGCCCTAGAGATGTGCGCCTCTCGCCCATTGCGTGCCCTCTCCTGGAATGTTAATGGTCTCACACACTACATCAAATGGAAAAAGGTACTCTCTTACCTCCACTCCAAAAGAGTAGATGTGGCTCTGCTACAAGACACACATTTAGATGCCCTGGAGTCCGACAAATTACGCCTTGACTGGGTAGGTAGGGTGATATACAGCAGTATGGCAACAAACACACCCCCAACAGCGGGCCTGCCCGCAAATGCAGAGTCGCGATCTTATTCATAAATCGCTGCCTGGCACCTTAACAAATACATGGTCTGACTCCAATGGCAGATACACATTTGCCAAACTGTGCTTCGGAGATAGTTCCTTAAGCATGGGCTCTATCTACGCACCAACTGGGGTGAAACGGTCCTTCCTCCTAAATTTGAATTGGTTACTAATGGAGATAGGAGCCTCGCAATACATTATCAGCGGGGACTGAAACCTTGCACGGGACCCGGTCCTGGACAGAACAGGACCCTTAGACAGAGGCAATGATGCAGACAGGGCCCTGATAAGCGATGTGACCTCGGATAACGGACTAGTAGACCACTGGCGCCTTAGTCATCCAACAGACACAGAGTATACTTTTGTCTTCCCGGTCCACGGCACGCTCTCCAGGCTACTTTCTTATCTCTCAGAAAACAGTTGCTCTCGTCCGGGAGTCTCGAATAGTAGAGGCAGCACTATCCGATCATTCTCTGTTTCTATTGTCCCTAGTGGTGGGACTGGCCTCCCCGGGATGCAGACCATGGTGCATGAACATACAGAGGTAACGCACACCTCAGGGCAAATCCCAACTGAATACTCACATCTCTGCGTATCTCTAAGATGCCCCGGTGGCTAATAAACAGGTGATTACCCACCAGAAGGAATTAGAGAGGGATATTGTTTCTCTCACCCACCTCTATTCTACCCACCACACCTTGCTCACCGCAGAATTCTAGAACAAGCCCGAATGGCCCTTAACAGTCTTTTCACCTCTAAGGCAAGTATGCTCTGCAGCGCCTGAAGGGGCGACACTATGAGCAGGGGGAAAAGGCTGGTCGACTGCTGGTGGCCCAACTATGGCAGCGAGAGGCCTCATGGCCATCCATGCCATAAAATCTACTGGTGGTGAGGTCCTTACCCGTCCCCAGGACATTGTAAACAAGTTTGCCTTGATTTACAAGAAACTGTATACTGCTGTGGAATCCGCCAGCATGGTTCATGTAGCCGCATTCCTAGGAGGGGTAGACCTCCCCCGTCTCTCTTACAAAGGTAGGGAGCTCCTAGAGGAGGAAATCAGTAAAGAAGAGATAGCGCTCGTAATATCCAAATTGCCGTATCATAAAGCCCCGGAGGAGGACGGCTTCCCAGTGGAATTTTACAGATGGTCTGGAGAAGAGACGGTCGACACCCTGCACACCGCCCCTCTACTGTGCGGTAGTTACAGGCCCATCTCCCTATTAAACTGCAATATTAAAATCCTGGCCAGCGTTTTGGCAGCATGTCTAAGCAAGGTTCTCTCCTCTCTGATCCTCCACACACAGGTAGGGTTTGTGCAGGGACATTTTTTCAGAAACTATCTTCGCACCATGGCACACACCCTCTGGATGGCAAAGGCCCACCTGGAGGACGCAAAGGCTTTCTCCCTGGATGCCGAAAAACCGTTCGACCGCATTGAGTGGGACTACCTCTTTGCTACAATGGAACGCTTTGGCCTGGGAGACCAATTCATTGCCAAGGTGCAGTTGCTATATGACTGCCCCACTGCCCAGGTTAACTATGGGGGATTCCTATCCGACCCTTTTCCGAATCGGAGGGGCAATTGCCATGGGTGTCCTCTCTCACCACTCTTATTCCTCCTGGCTATGGAACCCCTGGCCTCCACCATACACAACTCCGCCAGCATAGTGGGTGTCCCACTCATAACCGGCCACTCCGAGATCTATCTCTATGCAATCAATCAATCAATCACAGAATTTGTAAAGCGCACTACTTACCCGTGAGGGTCTCAAGGCGCTGGGGAAAAAAAAAAAGGGGGGGAGGTGATGCTACTGGTCGAACAACCAGGTCTTGAGTAGCCTCCTGAAGGTCAGCAGGTCTTGGGTCTGTCGTAGGCTTAGTGGAAGGGTGTTCCAGGTCTTGGCGGCGAGGTGGGAGAAGGATCTGCCGCCGGTGGTGGTTCTTTGAATGCGAGGGACGGCGGCGAGGGAGAGGTCGGCGGAGCGGAGTTGGCGGTTGGGGACGTAGAAGAGGAGTCGTCTGTTGAGGTAGGCTGGGCCAGTCTTGTGGAGTGCCTTGTGTGTGTGGATGAGGAGTTTGAAGGAGATTCTCCTGTCGACGGGGAGCCAGTGCAGGTTCCTCAGGTGGGGGGTGATGTGGCTGTGGCGTGGTACATCGAGGATCAGGCGTGCGGAGGCGTTTTGTATGCGTTGCAGTCGCTTGATGAGCTTGGCCGGGGCTCCCAGCGAGAGGGCGTTCCCATAGTCAAGTCTGCTGCTGACGAGGGCCTGGGTGACTGTTCTTCTCGTGTCTGTCGGGATCCACCTGTAGATCTTGCGAAGCATGCGGAGGGTGTTGAAGCAGGAGGATGAGACTGCGTTGACTTGCTTGGCCATGGAGAGCGTTGAGTCGAGGATGACTCCCAGGTTGCGTGCGTGGTCGGTGGGTGTCGGGGCTGCTCCCAGCGTCGTTGGCCACCAGGAGTCGTCCCAGGCTGAGGGGTTGGAGCCGAGGATGAGGACCTCTGTCTTCTCCGTGTTCAGTTTTAGTCGGCTGATCTTCATCCAATCGGCGACGGCCTTCATCCCTTCATCGAGGTTGGATTTGGCGGCGAGGGGGTCCTTGGTGAGGGAGAGGATCAGTTGAGTGTCGTCGGCGTAGGAGATTATGTTGAGGTCGTGCTGTCTGGCGATGCGTGTGAGCGGGGCCATGTAGATGTTGAACAGTGTTGGGCTGAGGGACGATCCCTGGGGTACGCTGCAGATGATCTCGGAGGCTTCGGATCGGAATGGTGGGAGGCGGACTCTCTGGGTTCTGCCGGCGAGGAAGGAGGTGGCCCATTCCAGGGCCTTGTCTCGGATCCCAGCGTCGTGGAGGCGTGCGCGTAGAGTGCGGTGGCAGATGACGTCTCTCCCGTCCTTGATGGGCATCACTGATGACTTCTCGACCTATCTGGCTATAAAGTAAATTGGGACATGAACGAGGCCCTCCCAATCTCGGCCAGCCCCAATAAAGTGGCAATACATGGATACCCCTTCCACTAGCAGCACTCACACCTCAAATACCTAGGGATACTGTTGAACAGGGGCATTGAGCGGATGGTTTTGGACAACATGGACCCATTAATAGTCCAGATGAAATGAGACTTTGAGAAATGGTCAAGCCTGGGGTTCTCCATGTGGGGCAGGGTGCAGGCAGTACCGATGGATACGTTGCCGCGCTGCACATATACGCTTGCGATGTTCCCCATCCAGGTGCCTTGATCCACACTGCGCCTCATCGATTAACAAATTTGATCCTTTGTATGGGGATCTTCGAAACCCCGATTGACTGCGACAAAACTTATGGCATGCCGTTCATGCTGTGGCCTTGACCTCCCGTCTGTAGAGCATTACGCCCTTGCCCTCCAGCTCTCCCAATATGCATACATGCTCCCTGGTGCCCCAGATCCACCGCATTGCGTCAATGTCGAACAGGAGCTACTCTCTGTTGGCACAGGATACTCCATTCTGTACGGGGGCCGCGCCCGTCAATCAGGCCCTTCGTACCCTGTGTTACATGCTATGCACAAGACCTGGGGTAGATCCATGACTACATGAAAAGGCACCCCTATGGGGCAACGAGGGCATATGCATTGACAGTTGGATCCTTTCTTGGACTCAATGGAGTGAAGTGGATATTCATATCTTGGACCAACTTCTGCTTACTGGGGACCTTAAACCGTTCCACCAGCTGAAAGAGGACTTTGGCCTCCATATGCTACAAACCTGGCGCTACATGCAACTTTCGTTGCTTGGGCCCTCGCCCTTGGTCCCTACAATCCTCGCCTATAGTGTCTTATCTGAATGTGTGGGGGTGTCACACGGGAGTGATATCAGGATTAAACGGCACACTCTCAGCTCACCTTTTCTGACAACCCCTTACACAAACTCTTCATGCCAAATGTCAAACTCGCCTACAGGCCTCCTATGAGGGCGATGAATGGGCAGACATCCTAGAAGCTCTTGACAAGGGCACGAGAGAGGCCCGCTTGAAGTTCTGCCTTTTCAGAATGCTAAACAACTAGCACTGGACACAGACAAAATTGAACAGAGCAGGACTCCTCCCCCATATGAACTGCTGGCGATGATTGAATACCCACTGAGATATAGCACACATCATCTGCGAATGCTCTTCGATCCAAGCCTTCTGGTTGCACACCGGAACGGATCTTGGGTGCCTCCATGCTGCTATGCCTCCCACTTACCCCCTCAGTCATCCTTTTCCATGACATGGGGGACTCACCGGAACTTTCCTACCCACAGCGCCACCTCCTCCACGCAGCCTTGGCCACAACCAAGATATATATTCTCTGCCAGTGGTGTCCGCCCATACCCCTGTCGCAGGAAGCCTGGTTGGTGGCAATGATCCAAACAGCCTCACACGAATGTGTCATTTACAACTGCAGGACCAGACTGAGCTATTATTACAGACGTGGGCGTCCTTCCTCCATAATTAGACTGCTGACAGGTACCCTTGACCAGGTTCTCCACCCCCTTGAGTCGCATCGAACTGAATTGAAACACACATCTGACTTCTGCTGACCCATGGAATGCTTACTACCCCACCCCTCCTTTTTCCTCCCCCACCCTTGCTATCTGTGTAATGATGGTGTCTGCCTCCCCTCCTTACCGTGCCACCCCATCTTGCCTCCATCCCTCCCCTCTTTCTAGACTCCTCCCTTCTCCTTCCCCTCCCCCCACCCCTTGTGAGTTACACACCCCACGCCCTCAGCCCCTCTTACGCCCTTTTCTTCCCCCACCCATCCCCCTTTCTTTAATTTCTTTTTGTTTCCCTCACCCCCTCCTTTAATCAATTCCCTCTCCCCCTTCCTACGGACAAGCAAGTCCACTGAACGACAGGACCCCCCTCCTTCACCAAGGGTAACCGATGCTGCCCCTAGTCCCGCCTAATCCCATCTTCTGCCAAGACTTTACCCACCCTCCTAACAATGCATGTGAGATTCACCTGCACCACCAGGGAAGGCTTTTTCTTCCTTCTTTTCTCCTTCTCCCCCCCTTTTTTTCTTTGACATGACTCCGGCCCCCGCAAACTCCCGCTGTCTGCAACACCCGACCCCTGGTGACCCAACTCACCGCCCCTTCACCCATCAACATAGGGGATGCCCCCCACCCAGTGCTCTTACCCCAAATCCCTCCCACCCGAGGACTCTGGACCCAACAGCCCTGTCTGCATATGACCTCTAAGGGCCAGACTTACATCAGGGAAGTGGGCTCCCCTCCCCCTCCCCAGGTTTGTCAATACCGGGCTTCAGTATCTTTTAGTTTCTATTGGATATTGCCTTTTAACTTCCCTCCTGCAAATTAACACCTCCCCCCCCTTCCCTTCTCAGTACAATGTACCGCATCACCCTGTCTATTACTGTTCAGTGTTACTTTATTTGGATGTCGGGTGGCATTCATGCTGTATGACTTTTATTTACTGAATAAAACAAATTGCAACACAAAACACTAACTGAAAAGCCACAAGCATTAAAAACCAATTACCCGAACTGCACATCTCACATTCAAATTTTTCGCCCAAATTACTTGATGATACATACTGGCGTTATCTCTGTAACTTTGCATGAATTGCTTTATACAAAATTACCAAAATTACATCAATTGCGCTAGCGTTATTAAAATTTCTCTCAGGTCTAGTTGACCCACTCTATTTAGAAAAGGACAACCCACACTAGTGGTCCCTGCTTGTAACCAACATGCGATGTATTTTGAAAAGAGACAGCGAAAGTGATCTAGATTCCCTATGCAGTGAAAAAGCTCCATGGTCAGCTGGCCCACTGCCACTTTAGAAACTTGTTTCTTGCTATTAAAAGAAGTATGAAATAATGTGCTTTAAACATAACGTGCACTTAGAGTACTTCACTTAACTGAAATAAGAGACTGTAGGGGCTGCTCCATACACAACAGTGAGATATACACCAGACTGGCGATAGCCTATTAATATAGTAGAAAATTCTCCACAAGGGGGGCAGAGGTCATGACGTTTGACCACATGGCAGAACAGTGGGATGCCCACCAAGGGCTAAATAAGTGTCATAGTTGCCTAAAGAGTTACACAGTTGTAACTCTGACGTATATATTGTTAAATTACCCATGAGCAATGTGTCTGTGCACTATTACAAAATACACAGAAATATATGTGTCTGATATAGATCAATATAAAATATTGTGCCTTATTTAGAGTTTGCCGGGCAGAGTACTGCCTCACAAACATGGCAGGTGTCCCAACCCCGAAATTACAATTGCATTTTAGTCAATGGTACCTATAATACGGCAGAAACAATGTTGTAGGCCATTCATCAGAAACATCGACTGCCACTCACATGTCCATTCCCCATCATTCTCAGAGCTCTGAATTCCTTGATGTTAAAGGTCATTAGTTTTAGATTTTTCACAAACAGACTCCCACCATAAGACTTTGCAAGGACTCCCACTATGGGAACTTGTTTTTGAAAAATGAAAAATGTTGTAAAAGTTTGAGGGTGGCCATCTTGTTTGATGGAGTTGTCAATATTTACAGAAACTGCCCTGATAATGTTTAGAGTTGTACCCTGCTGGAGAAACCTAAGCTCACCGAATCTCAAAATCAGTCCCGTTGTACCCACAAGGATGTCAATGTGTGTGTGTGTGTGTGTGTGCCTGTGTGTGTGTGTTTGCGCGCGAGTGTGTGCATGCATGTGTGCATACAATCAATTGCATATGTATTTGCTGCTATGGATTCGGCTATGGAAAGAGAGCTGATTTCACGTCATTGGCACAAGTAACATTAGTTTTAAGTAGAAGACAGAATTCGTTTTTAATGTATTTGCGTTTGATAAAAAGGCACGCTCAAAATAGTTTCAAGAGGCCTTACACATGTAGGGGCAGATTTACAAGCCCCGTGCGCCGCTTTAGCGCCGCCGTTGCATCACTTCTGTGACGCAGCGGTGGCGTAAAGCTAGCGCCATGCTGCGGGGGATTTACAACGTGACGCATCTAGAGAGATGCGTCACGTTGTAAAGCCGTGCGCCACATGAAACCTGCGTCAGGTTTTATGTGGGCGTTCCGGCGCAGGGTGGGCGTTCCGGTGCAGGGAACACCTGAGAGTGCCTGAGTGAAATCTACAAGATTTCACTCAGTCACTTTTTCCGACACTGCTGCGTCAAAACCTTGCGCCTGCTTGAAGCAGGCGTAAGGCGTGACGCACCATGTTGAGGATAGGCCAGGTTGGAACAGTGCTGGAGTTGCGTCGCACCCGCGACACATCTCCAGCATTGTGCCAACCTTACGCCGGTAGATGCGACATGCATCTGTTTATCTTTGCGCCATGATGCGCTGCATTGTAAATGCGACGCATCTGTGGTGGCGCAAGGGTAAACTTGCGTCACGCATCTTTCCTGACGCATCCCTGCTGATTTGCAAGGATGCGCCAGGAAACGTAAATCTGCCCCATAATGCTCAGCTCAGCTAGCAATGTTTTCTACAATACCTTTTGCTACCCCAGTTCAATAGCTCATTTTTGGTATGCAGCACAATGAAACGGTTCACAGTTTATGTGCTATGGAAATGTGCGAACTCCCTCACTTAATTTCTGCCCTTTGCATTTTTTTTTTTTATAGCAAATGTTCTGATTCTGACTGCACCATAGTGAACCCTTGCAGCTGGATTTATTCCCCCTTCAGTGTAGTCGTTCCACTTATTTTGATTCCCCTTTTTTGTTGTACCAATATTACAGTATATTTCAATAGAACATGTACATTTATTACATAATCACTACAAATTCCTCCTACATATTGAGCGTTTGTGAAAAAAATGTGACCGCATCTGGTGTGCACTGTATATCCCATCTGTCTCTGCGTATAATTATGTAAATGCAAAATAATCCTCTGCCCACTGAGCAATACTCCCCTGTCACATCTGACACGCACGTGAAAATCTGGATATTCTCAAAAGATGGTTTGGTATCACTTAAAACAGCAATTAAACGATAGAGAAGAGTCAAGCATATATATCATGTGCTTTTTCAGCTCAGTATTTGTTATATCTGGCATGTGTATCGCTAATTGAATTAGAGTCTTGATAAAATTAATTAATACAAAACGATTTGCGCTTCTTTTGAGAATTGCAGACTTTTGCAATCTGGTCTATTTCATTTCACATCTGAACCTTTATTTTTTCCCGTCTATATTATCTCGGTGCCAAGCCACATATTTTCAATCGAACGAATTTATGAAAGGGCACCGTGATAAAGCGCATTATTGTCATCATTTCAGATAAGGTGTACCATGTATAAATGTCAGCTGCTTCACTTTGCTGATTTGTTATTTTGATGCGTTTTTCTAATGTCAAATTAAAAAAAGAAAAGCAGAATAAAGAAAATGAAATATAACACATTGTGATCGACTATCAAATCAGAAACTATGCATCAATAACCAGCCAAGTAAAAGGTGCAGCCAATCCTAGAAGAGGGAAATATGTTAAGCTGAGACCTAGATACTGGCATAGTGCATAAAGTAACAGATTTACCAACACTTTTCGCGTGTGCAAAGTAATGCAGATTATTTAGGTCCAGATTTAGGGGCCGATTCTGATGCGGGTTGGAAAAGCTTCCCGACCGAATCGGTTGGGAAATGCTGTCCGACCCACTCGGATCGGGAAAGTCCGACCAGCGGAGTAGGATGCATCCGGATGCTTCCAGATACGATCTGGTTGAACTCCCATTGACTTCAATGGGAACATTTGTTCCTAACCGCATCAGAATTGGGCCCTCGGTCGGGAAGACACGTTCCCGATCCGATTTGGAAGGTGCAAATGCCGTTAGGAGGCCTTCCTAACCGCATCAGAATCAGGCCCTCGGTCGGGAAGCTTTTCCAACCCGCATCAGAATCGGGCCCTTAGGAAGCATTTCCTAAAGGCAAAGCACAGACAACACAAAGGCTTCAGTAATATTTACAAAGGTACTTAAGGGGCGATTTGTACCACCTTTCATGACTCTGTAAAGAAATGTAATGCAACTCAGCTGCTTGCACTGCGTTACATTACATTTCATTTTTGATGCATTTCGTAGGTGTTCCCATGCATCCACCCATGAGTTTTGGCGCATTCTCTGGTTTACCAACGGTAGTAAACAGGGGAATGCATCAAAATGCTTTGCCTTGCCCAGTGAGGTTTATTTCTCCTCCTGATTTCCTCCTTCCATATAGAAAGAGGACAGTGGCTCTAAGGATTGTTTTTGTGCAGGAAGCTGTCACTTCGTGCTCAAAACCAATCCTTCCCATAAAGCAGGTTTTGGAAAAATAAGGCACAGGAAATCTTGTAAAATCTTCTTTATTTAGCCAGTAGGAGTGACCACTGATCAGGCAAGATCCTCAGCAACTGTGTGCTCCTCAGCTTCTCAGAATCCACACTCCAGATTCGAAAAGTGGAAGCGCACTGGTTGCCTGGGAACTGCAATGCCATCACTAAGGGAATACTTATATAATAACATGTTGCTAAGAATGAGGATGTAACAGCAGGCAGTTTTGGGGAAGACAGCAACAGCACCTTATGGGGCAGATTTACAAGGACTGGCGCATCTCTGCATATTAGCAGGGATGCGCCAGTAAAGATGCGACACGCAAAAATACCCTTGCGCCACCACGGATGCGTTGCATTTACAATGCGGCGCACCGCGGTGCAAGGATAGACAGATGCGTGTCGCATCTTTTGTCGTAAGGGCAGCGCATTGCTGGAGTCGCGTCGCAAGCGCAACGCAACTCCAGCAATGCTCAGGGGCGGCCCATACTTATTGTGCTGCGTCACTCCTTATGCCTGCTTCAAGCAGGCGTAAGGTTTTGATGCAGCGGCATCGTAAAAGTGACTCCGTGAAATCTTGTAGATTTCACTGCGTCACTTTTACGAGGCTTTCTTGCGACGGAACATACCTGACGCAGGTATAATGTAGCGCAGGGCTTTGCAACGTGACGCATCTCCCTAGATGCGTTACGTTGTAAACAGTAGCGGTCGGTGGTGGGAGTGCCGCCGGGCGCTGATGTGGGGCGGGGGAGGGGCAGGGTGGGGGTAGTAAACTACGGATTACGGGCGATTACAGGTAAGTACACATATAAATAAATAAAACAACGAAATTCGTTTTATTTTTTTATATGTGTACTTACCTGTAATCGCCCATAATCCGTAGTTTACTAGCCCCACCCTGCCCCTCCTCCGCTCCACGTCAGCGCCCGGCGGCACTCCCACCACCGACCGCTACTGGTTGTAAATATGCCACAACGTGGCGCATTGTTTACAACGCCGCTGCGTCACAGAAGTGACGCAACGGCGGCGCAAATGTGTTGCAAGGGGCTTGTAAATCTGCCCCTATGTTTGTAGATATTGCTCTGCAGTGCTTTCTCACCCAAGAATGCAACGCAGAGTAAAAGTTACTGTGCTGCGTTGTGCTATTTCTTTTAGTAAATGCGCCCCAAAGTCTTTAAGCTTGTCAACTCGACTGGTAGGTATTGTAATTGATATTGATTAACCACAGTGATTTTATTGTAAGATGTGTATTACTTTTTATAGATATAGATATGTGAGAAGAATTTTAAATGGTGGCACAATGCTTTATTTCATATGTAAACAGATTTAAATTTATGGAAAAACAAGTATCTAATAAATTGAACTAAACATAAAGGACCTGTTAGACCTGGCAGCCTTAGGGTGGTCTTCACCTAAATGTTTTGCCTTTCTCCTTCATCTTTGCGGATCTCGTTTTTGCTGGCCTTAGGACAATGTGCACTTTACCACTGCTAACCACTGCTAAAGTGCATGTGCTCACTCCTTAAAACATAGTAGCATTGGTCTTTCCCCTGTTGGCATATTTAATTTATTTATAAGTCCCTCATAGTAAAGTGGTACTTACATGTACCCAAGGCCTGTAAATTGAATGCTACTAGTGGCCCTGCATCACTTATTGTGCCTCCCACCTAAGTACCCCTTTAAACATGTATCAGGCCTGCTGTTGCAGCCTGTGTGTGCAGTTTTAAACTGCCATTTTGACCCGTCAAGATAAACCGTTTGCAAGGTGCATACTTCCTTTTAAACACACATAAATGACCTCTAGGGTAGACCCTAAACAACCCACAGGGCAGGGTGCAATGTATTTAAAAAGAAGGGGATGTAATTTCAAGTTTTACATGTCCTGGTAGTGAAAGACTACTATTGCAAGGCCTACCTCTCCCATGGGATAACATTGTAGTTACCTTATTACATTTAATGAGCTTTAATTTCCAAAGGGGAACAGGAAACCAGTTCATGTTTGATGTCTTTGGAATTGCAACGAAAAAAGCCCTCTTATGGTAAAATCGGATTTTAAATTACAATTTTGAAAATGGCACTTTCAAAAAGTTGGCATTTTCCTGCCTTAGCTATTTAGGGCCAGATGTACGACCCCTTTTTGCATGCGCAAACAGGTTTGCAAACCCGTTTGTGCGTGCAAAAACGTATTGGGCCATGTGCATATCCCATTTAGTGAATCGCAACTTGTTTGCGACTCGCTAAATATGTTTTGCGACTCACTATTTGGAAGGGGCGTTCCCTTCCAAATTGCAAGTCTCAAAACAATGTACTAATGTGTTGCGACCGCAATTGCAGTCGCAAAACACTCGCAATTACCACCTACTTCAAGTAGGTGGTAATGCACTTGCAAAGGCGAAGGGGTCCCCAAGGGACCCCTTCCCCTTTGCAAATGCATGCAAAATAATTTTTTAAGGGCAGGCAGTGGTCCCAGGGACCACTGCCTGCCCATAAAAAATTAAACAAAAACGTTTCATTTTTAAATGCATCCCGTTTTCCTTTAAGGAAAACGGGCTGCATTTAAAAAAAAAAAAGCTGCTTTATTAAAAAGCAGTACCAGACATTTTGGTCTGCTGAGCCCAGCAGGCCACTATCCCTGGGAGGGCTGGCATTCACAATGGGCTCGCAAATTGTGAGAGGCTCATTAATATTAATGAGCCTCGCAATTTGCGACCCCATTGGGAATCGCAAAACAGTGTAAACACACTGTTGTACATTTCATTTAGTGCCTCGCAATCTGCGACTCGCAATGTGTCGCAAATTGCGAGGCGGTAAATGAAAGGGTCGTACATCTGGCCCTTAGTGTCTGTAGCCTGCCTCTGGGTCACATGACTAGGTGCAGCTGACAGTTGGACTTTGTGTATTCCTCCTAGACAGCCACACAGCTGGTGAGCCTAGATGGCCATCACTGGCAGGAAGGGAGGGCGGAGCTGGGCACAGCCCTACTTACACTTGAATAGGGTGTGTCTTACCACACACAAAGGGCTACCTACCCCCTGTAGTTAGTCTGGAGCAAGCATAGGCAGGAAGCCTGAGCACTTCAAGGGGAAACCTCTTGAAGCTTCTCAAACTTCAAATGAAGGCCGAGGTATAAATATTATACCTCAGACACTAACGCTTCAGTACACTTCTGGACCTATGGACACTCTTCCAGGAAGGAGGACTGCTATGCTGCCTGAAAGGACTCTCACTCTGCTGGACTGCTGCTGTTCTTAAGAACTGCTGCGCTGACCTTCTGCCTGCTGCCCTCTTGCCTGGGTGAGAAGGACTGGACCTACATCTGTTGAACCCAGGACCCCAGAGTCACTCCAAGGGCTAGTTTTCTGGTCTCTCGACTACAGCCTCAGGGGCAGAAGGCTCCAACAACCTTGAACCCAGTACCTGGACTCGGCCATCTCTGAGTCCTACTCTGTCAAGTCGTGCCACCCCATCCTGGACCCTTGTAAGTGGGCCTAAAGGTCTTCTTCCAGCCTATCTGTGGACCCAGCAGAACTGACCCATCTCCTTTGCTGCACAGCACAATCCCAAGCAGAACCGAGCATAGCCTCTGCTGCGAGGGTTCTCTCAGCACAAGTACTCCACATCAACCTCGCAGCCCATATCAGAACTGACGTCTCTGCGAAATGTTCCCGATGCAGGCCCTTACATTGCAAATATCTCATTGACAGCAGCCTTAACAATGACGCAGGATCTTGCATTGCAGCCTCGGAGCACCTTGGAAATAATGCATCTCCTTGGCTGTGCAACACATCCCTGACGAGACCTCGCAACCCTCCGCAACCAGGATTTAAGGTACTCTTGTTCAGTGGCCCTAACTTGGTCCCTGTAGCCGACCCATGCTTCATCGCAATGGGCCTGAACTTGTGACTTTGTCCTAGTCTGGCGCGACCAGATAGCCACAATTGGTGCTTTGTGCTTTCTGGCGCTATTTTCATTGAAATCTTTAAAATTCCTTTTCTACTGATTGGATTTTTGTCAGTTTGGTCTTGTTTTATTTATTAAAATCTACTCTATTTGTTTAACCTGGTGTGGGATCTGTTTGTGATGTGTTTTCACAGTGTTACTGTTTGAAGTGTTGCACAAATACTTTACAAATTGCCTCTCAATTAAGCCTTACTATTCTGTGTCAAGCTACCCAAGGGTTGAGCACAGGCTAATTTATGTTTGCTTGTGACTTCACCCTGACAAGGATTGGGGTTCCTGCTCGAGTAGGGTTTCACTTTCCTCAACCAGTAAGCAAATTTCTTACAGGGCTCGATTCCTGTGAGCCAAGCAATGAAAGCGGTGTGCTTGCATAGCGTGCATCTGCATGTTCTTGCACAATATGGCCTAGTTCATGTTGTTGAAGCCCTCAGTAATACAAACTGGTCAGTGACAACTGCCTGATTACTTTCAAAAACCTAAAAACATTAAGCCCATGCTGCAGCTTTAGGTAAGTGAAATTGTCAATAATGGGGAGCCATGAAGTAATGAAAGTCACTAAGCATTATAGATGCAGAATGACTCATACATTTTCCCAAAATCAGTCAACTTAAAATTTGAAGCAGCCTTCAATCTTCCAGTGACGAACAAAAACTATCAATCCTTTTTTGGACTCCCAACAATATTTTCAGTTCTAATGTCATCGAATGTCTTCTAATATTAGTCCTCCCTTTTTTTACGACCCTTTAGAAGTAAAAACTGACCAAAATAAAGTCGCACATGCATTGCATAGGCCTCACTTTAAAGTGATTATGCATGCAAACAGAGGCAGGTTAAAATGTATTTCCTTGCAATAGCAGATTAAAGCCAAACCCATTGAAGTTAGTAATACTTGATAATGGTGGTTATGTTGTGTCAGTGGTGTTTTTGGTGGCATTGGAGGTGGTACTGGTGGTAGTCGTATTGGCATTGGTGGCATAAGTGGTGGTGTTGGTGGTGGTACTAGTGGTGATATTGGTGTTGTCAAGCATGGTGGTGGTGCTGCTGGTAGTGCTGGTATTGTTGGTAGTATTGGTGAGGGATGTAGTCGGATGGTGTTATTAATGTTTGTCCTGCTGGTGATTTTGGTGGAGATGGCATTGCAGATTCTGTTAATGATATTGATGGTGGTTTTAGTTTTAATGGTGGTTTTAATAGTGTTGGTCGTTGTATATGTGGAGGTGGTATTGATGCTGATTGATATTGATATTGGTGGCATTGGTAATGGTGGGGGTGTGGTATATTGCTGGTGTGGTATTGGTGATGGTGTGGAATTTCTCGTGGTGCGTTTTTGTTGATGATGTATTGGTGGTGATATTAGTGGTCTAGATGGTATTGGTGGTAGTAGCATTGGTCATATATAGATGGTGGTATATTGGTGAAGTTGGCAGCAATGTTGGTGATATTAGTAGTGGTAGTGTGGTAATTGTGGTAATATTTGGTGGCATTGTGATTGCTGTAGTAATTTTAGTTGTGGTGGCACAATTGGTAGTGGTGGCTTAATGAGTTTAATGTGGTAGTCGAATTGTTGGTATTGGTTCTGGTGGTACTGATGGTGGTGGTGGTCTTGGTGGTAATGGGGTGGTATTAGTGACAATGGTTGTTGTGATAGAAGTTATTGCCAGTGGTGTTGATACTGGCGGTAGCAATGGTGGTGGTATTGGTGGTGGTATTGGTATTGGTTTTGGCGACAGTAGTGTTTTTAGTGGGATTTGAACTGATGGTGTTACTAGTGGTGGTGGGATTGGTTTCAGTGGTTATGTAGTATTACTGGTTACAGACAGGAGGTATTGTTGTGTTAATGGTGTGGCATTGTGGTAAATTTTATTTGGTGGTGTAACTGGTGGACTGGTGGTGGTATTGCACTGAAAATGACAGTACTCGTGGCAGTATTAGTAACATTATTGGGGGTATTGGTGGTTAGTTTGGTGGTGGCAGAATGATAAACCAAACGGTCAACAGCATTAGAAAAGGGAAAAATATATCTGATGTTGGAGCCAAGGCCTACTCAATGTAAATATAAAAGAAGTGGTAACAAAAGGTCTGTCAGACAGGTAAAAAAAACTAAAAAGCACGTGAGTCATATTCCAGCACAAATAAAAGAAGTTGTCAAGTAAAAAATGTTGCATATCCACACCAGCAAATTGGGCGCAGCCTGAATAAACAAGTAACTTTCACATATTAAAATCGGTCTTATCCACATTCTAAAACCATTTTCACATTTGTGCTCTGATTCGAAGTCATAAATATCACCCTAACAGCAGGAAGTACTTTAAAAGTAGGTTGTTAATCAGTGGTGTAACATAAGCCCCTACTGTCCCCCAGTGCGCTTAGCAAAAGTGCTAGGGGGCAGTGGGGGCGGCCAGCTATGGAGAGTGATGAGGCGGAAATAACAGGACAGATAACAAAATACGTAAATGCATTAAAAAAAAAAGTCACTTACCTGGCCGCACATCCTCGCCGGTCCCGATCTTCTTCTTGCTCCAGCACGGGCCCAGCCAACTCCCTTTACCAATCCTGGCACTGCTCTCATGCTGTGAGAGCAGCCCCAGGATTGTATAGAGTGGGCTGGCTAGACGCTCCTTCAGGCCCAGTGGGCCTGTGCTTGTACCCACCCAGCTGTCTGAGACAACTAGGTGGGGAGCTTCAAAGTGCGCATATAACTTTGGCCGGCCCAAGACAGCCGGCCAAAGTGACATGCGCACTTTAAGGTATCCAGCCAGCCACTGCTCCTGTCCAATCGGCAGCAGAGGACACAACCTGCATGCCTCTGGACACGGGGCTGGCGATGTTGCAAGTGCGCAGATCGGAAAAATAAAATGACAATGAAATCTTTTCATTGCCATTTTATTTTGTCCTGCGCAGCCTGTAACGGGCAGGGGACAACGCTCCCCCACCCAAGTGAAGAAACCGCCGCTGCTAGGTGGTGGGTGGGGGGGCTCCATGAACTTTGCAGGGGGGGGGGCTCAAGTTTCCTTAGGCCACTGACGTTAATTAAATTGTGTCGAGCAGCAATGAAGGTGGAATGCGCTTCAATGGCTGAAGTGTTATGTGGTCATTTCTAAAAGTGAAATTTAAATGGTCTACAGTCGAGGTTTCTGCTGCTTTTGAGTTTATGAATTCTAATAGCCTCTGGGGGATATTCTCAAGAACGTGTGATAATCATCGCAAAATTAGCTTAACGCAACCTTGCACATCGCAGCCCATCGCGGGAAAATAGCACCGTGTTAACGTTGTATTCTCAACCCGGTGGCACCATGCAATAGTCTCACAATAACGTGCCAAATGACCGCGTTAAAATTAAGGCAACGCCGAAACAATGCGAAACACGAACGTGAAAAAAGGTGCGATGCCCCAAATCGCGATACAAAAATCAGCGATAACCAGCGACAGACCTGCAATTTCCACGCGTCATGCGGGAAAATGCACTATAAAAGCACTGAAAAACACAAACAAAACAATTCAAACTGCGTAGCACCATGGATGCACCCGGACTGAGTTCAGAGGACAACCCGAACCCCACAAGCCCCACAGACGACCAGCAAGGAACCCCGGGGTCGGGGAAGGGCAAGGAGAAGAGGAAGAGGAAGACGGGGTTCAGTCCGCAGGAAAACAGGATCATCGTCACGGAGGTGATAGAACACTACCAACAACTGTTCATCACCTCCACTGTGTCATTGGCAACACAAACGGAAATATGGCAGTCGATCGTGAACAACGTCAATGCAGTCGGAGTGTTGAGGAGGTCAATGGAGGAGGTCAAGAGGCGCTGGCATGATGTGAATAGCCAAACCAAGCAGAAACTCCTGCCAACCGGAAGGCAGCAACGGCGACTGGAGGTGGGAGCCCTGCGCCACAGGAGGAGCTGGATGACCTGGAGGAAATGGTGGCCACAGTCATCAGTGTGGAGATGGTGCAAGGAGTTGGGGGTCCGGACACAGCTCGATATGACCTGACCCAACAGCAACAGGGTGAGTAACTACCAGGGACTGGGGGGACAAGGGGAGATGGGCACAATGGCACACATGCACAATTATGTGTAGCACACTGCACACCCACAATGATTGTGGAACATGTCCTTGATACCCTTGGCACACTTCAGCACACATAGAAACACCAAGTAGGCCCCCGTCCACTATGTGCACAAAGGGGCCCCCCTCCCTATCACCAATCTCACAACCACCCATGCACATGTGCTGAATCCAGCAAAGCAGCGGCTCTGTGAGCCACACCGACAATGCAAGTGACACTGCATGTCCAATAGCATGGCTGCAATCAAAATACATGACATGTTGCATGACACGACACTGAGGTGGCCTGGTGTGGATCACATCCTCAAAGGAGCAGGTCACACTCTGACACATCCACGTGCACATACAACCCCTGACGTCAACAACACATCTGCAGACAAACAATGCACAAAAGACCCAAGTCGCCAACATCTCAGCACCTTAAAAGCACACAATTCAAAGGCACACCGCCTCAAAGGGATAAGGGGCCGCTAAATCAGAGCTTCAGGGGCGACTCTCCCACAATGCAGCACACACACATAGCAATCACAGCACATCAACATTGACGACAAGGTGGTACAAAGTGCAACACTTTCACTACAGAACAGAGGACACAACTGGAGCCGCTTGTGCGTAGAAACTGGCCAATCACATCTGGCATAGCAGGAAACTGTGAGATGGTAATGTACGAGTACAACCTCACATCCGTCATGTAGTCGAAATGTCCACTGTCTCCCATCAAATAGACAGCTCATCCAAAACAGTCACAATGTACATTGTCATGCAGTCTGTATGTAAACATGTACAATGCGTCAACATACATGGAACACACTGTTGACCTGCATCTCCCCTTTACATTGCAGAGGGATAATCAACACCTCCGGCAGAGCTGACCAGACATCTCTTCAGTGATGATGAGGAGGACCCCCTGGCCATCTGCTCCGACACCCTCCAACGGATCGTGGACAGCCTCCGCACCCCACCTCCAGGAGCAGGGCAGCCCCACCCCCTGCACAGCCCACACAGCAGGAAGCACCCACCACCACGGCAGGCTCCCAGCACCTCACGGAAAGACACATGGCATTCCAACGCTGTGTGTTAGACTGCCAGAGGGGGCTGGCTGAACAGGTGCGGGTGGGTTTCGACCTCATGGCAGCCAAACTTGATGCCATACGTGGGTGTGTGAGTCCCATCAGGGACCACTCACAGTCCCTAACGGACACCCACAGTCCGTTCCATGCTTTACCACAATGCTTGGCTGACCTCGCTGGAGCCATTACTCAGATACAAGAACTGTCCAGTCAGACAGGCTCCAGCGATGACAGCACAGAGATGGCACAGATGCGGAGGACAATGGAGAACATGGAGCGGATGCAGGCTGGAACGATGGCTGCCATGGCTGTACACCAGAGAGATGTAGCTGGGATCTTCCATGCCCTGCAGAACCTCATCTTGCCATTGCTGCCACAGAGCCTGTCCCAGATGACTGCTGCAGGAACTTCGACACACACATCTCCACCCGCTGATGTGTCAGTGGCACACAGTGATGCAGCCATACCACCTCCGCCCCCTGATGTGTCAGTGCCACACAGTGATGCAGCCATACCACCTCCGCCCCCTGATGTGTCAGTGGCACACAGTGATGCAGCCATAACACCACCACACACACCTGACACACCTGACATAGAAGACATATCAGAGGACTAAGATGTGGATGGCAATGACTGTGTGAGAAAGGAGGTTGTAGCATACATCCCCGCCATATGGCCTGTTTCTGCTTGGTTCAGCCCTCTGCATCATGCCCGGGAACAACACCTTCCACTGTCCCCCGAAAACAGTCTGCGACATTCACCTGGACCCCGACATGGACTGCCATATCTGCTCTGGTTACCAATGACACAGCAATCAGGCTGCGGACTGAACTCTTCCTCTTCCGATTAAATTGTCATTCCCCAAAGGACTCTGGTTGGCCCTCCACTGGGCAACAATGTAATGTGGCGTTTGCATGGCCATGTACTGCTCCAGCTCCGACAATCCACAGAATGTTAATAAAACATTCCAAATCACACAGATGTGCCATGTCTATGTCCAATCAAGTATAAAAGTATGGATGGATGTAGGGACAATGATTGCACAAAAAGGTACACCCTGGGAAATGACATCAATGCGCATGTTCAACCCTGACCCACATGGCCAATTAGATGACTGTGAAGGTGTGAACTAGCTGTGGCCTCATTGCTCATGAACAACAATCTCGCAAACCCCCAACGTAGACCCACGTCCATGTATTAAGTGGGGCTGTGTGTAAAAATTTCAAATCCTGTAGCAGGCCTAAAGTAGTGTCCCCATCACAGTGACAACAGGACATCTCTTCACATACCTACTCACACTCAACTGTGTGGACACAGCCTGTTTTGATGGATCACATTGATCCACATGGCAAGAAGTTGGACACCATACTCACATTGCTGAAGACACGTAAAAGCACATGTCTACCAGCAACCATCCCAACCACAATGTCTGGCTCACAGAGGTGGAGCTGGCAATAGGGACTCACCCCTAAGTGAAATGCATCAGTCAGTCCCTCCATGTGAACAGACAATGCTCTTTGAGGCACATGATTTGTCATTCTAAACAACACTCATCACAGTTGAACACTAGTGAAGTGGCGTAGACTTCTTTAGCATGTGCGTGTCAGTATGGGCAAGACAAGGGCCACAACATGCAGACCAATGCTTCAGACACTAACAGGCAGCATGGGAACATGTAGAGGTGCAAGAAATGTGGAGGCAAAAATGAACACCAATCATTACGGATGGCAACGGTCTCAGCCCACCTTGCCTTGCTGGACGAGTCATGTGATGTTTGGCGTATGCTCATTGCCCCGTGTCAGGGGACACGACTCACAGCCCATGGTATCTGCATAGTGCTGTACCACCGGACTGCGCAGACTGTCTGCTCTGCTGACAGTGAGCAGGTGAAAGGGTCCAACAAGGTCACATGTAGTACTACATTGCCATGTGTGTACTCTCCCTCCAGCAGCATGTCAGATTTAGGAACCTTGCCAAGCGACGCTGTGCAGCTCCGCCCATGGGACTGCCTCACCTTGCACAGGTGTGTGTCAACACGCGTAGGTGCACGCACATGCATTCTGAGTCCAGGCGAATGCAGCCATGTCCACTGTTGTGGTGGGATATGTGACCATTTCTCCAAGATGCAACAAGGTGTTGGGACCTGTGCTCTGGGTTACAAGCAGTTGTGGCTGCAGGGATGTAGTTACTCGTCCATGAATGCGAGCGCAGCTTCCTGGCCAATTATTTCCAAGAGTACGTCGTTGTCGGCTTCAACGAGCACGAGGGCATGCCAATCCATTAACTGGTCCGGACAGATGTGCTCCGTCCACGCCGTTTCACCAATCCGCAACACAGCCCAATAGGGGAGCGCTTCGATGTGGTCACGGCACACGAGGACTTGTGCAATCTCCCATGCCCAACTGCCAGTACATACGCCAAATATCAAGGCATCCCATGAATGGGTATCACGGTTACACTCCTGGTTGTGGGCCAACAGGTGGCGCACACACAAGTCATAATCCAGTTCAGCTACCGTTGTGTTGGATAGGCAGACATCCATGGGCCACTCAAATTTGCATGATCGACAGTGGAACCAGGGCTGGATGCAGGTGACGTACGCAAGACGGAAGCTCAGACGGTAACTGATGCGCAACACTGCCAGTGGCAGTGCCCCCAACAAATGCAGCATACGTGCACGGTACAGTTCCACATGACAGGGGTTGTGCATGTGCCCGGGAAGTTCTGCCATTGCATTGGTGGCTCTCGTAAAACCGGCACTCTTCTGACCTGCGGCAGTTATGTGGATGATACGCCACAGCTCGGAGCAATGAGCCGTATGTGTGTCCAACGTTTGGACGTATGGGTTGTTGTGTACGTAAGTGTCAAGGGCATTCCATGCAAGAGTACCTCGAGCAAGGACTTCTGTGTGTGGGGTGTGGATACGTTGGTCTTTCATTAGCGCTGTGCGTAGTGTGGGAGTCATCATCATCTGCTATGGTATCTCTCTCAGGGGGCGCCTGCCGCATTCAAGACCAAGGTCGGAGGTGCAGGTGTCCTTCCGCCTCATGTATTGAGACAAAGGAGCTTTCATCCCTAATGTTGGTCTGACTACTGCTTGCATTCTGGAAATGTGATGTGGCTTTCACGCTGCAATTGAGGCTAGGCCTTAGGCTTATGGTGCACCAATAGCGATACAGACACAACAGTTGGCATGCATGAGCCAAGAGCCCGGCGGCCTTGCGCTCCTTGTACAATCCCTTCGTGCGCAGACGCCCTCCGGGTGCATGCAACATTGCAACATTGTCGATTGCGGACTGTGTGGCGTAGACACTGCAACAGAGACACACGCATCAGTTGGTTTCCTGTCCAGTCCAGGAATGAACCACGCCCAGAGCCCGGGGATAATTGCACACACCCCTACGCTGGCCTGGCGTACGCCGAGCCAGCCCACTCAGCTTACGTATAAAGGGGGGGACGACGACGCTACGTGTCCCAGTTCTTCCCCACTGCCGGAGGTGACATGGCTGCGTCCGCCTGGCATATCACGAGACTCAATCAGAAAGGGTCCATGACTTAGGTTGCACAGAGTTGGTGGCACCGGAAACACTGCGGCCGGCACGGGCCTACCGCCACGGGATGGTGACTTACGGTGCACTGAGGTAGGGGCACCTTAGGTGCTGAGCGGGTGTGCAGCCTGCGATGATGCGCCATCCTGGCGGTCCGGACTGGTAGGGATTTGTGTGAGCCCTGCTGAACCGCAGTGTAGGCCTGAGCCAGCGGGCAGCACGGGCCGAGTACCACATGGCGTTGCCTCGCGGTTCACAGAGTTAGTGGCACCTATAGTGCTGAGCGGGTGTGCAGCCTGCAATGATGCCGTGTGCACTGACATGATCTCTGCCATTGCGAAATCAAGACCCAGAATCACGTGTCTGATCTAGTAGCCCGCGGGGCGGGGCTGCATGATGTGGAGGCTGCCAAGGTCGCGGACCCCGGGCTTGGAGCTTGCACAGGCACGTGGTGGGCCCTCTTGGAGACACGCTGGTGGCGGAAGGTGAGCAGTGAGGCCTAGGTGCGCAGGGGCGGGCAAACACCGCTAGGTGGCGGGAGGGGCTGGGGTGCAGCAGCCTGTGTGCACAGGGGCAGTCAAGCGATGATGGAGTGTGCAATGATTTGTACTCTGCCATTCATATATCTGGACTCTGTTTCAGATAAGGGACCTGGTGGACTGCGGTGTATACCGGCACATGGTTGGAGACACCCCGGTGGCAGCAGGTGAGCAGTGAGGCCTGGGTCCGCAGTGTCGGCACTCTCTCTCCCTCGCCCTCTCTTCCTTTGACTGTCTCTCTCTCTTCCTCTGTTACTCTCTCTCTCCTTCTCCCTCTCTTCCTTTCACTGTCTCTCTCTCTTCCTCTGTTACTCTCTCTCTCCTTCTCCCTCTCGTCCTTTCACTGTCTCTCTCTTTTCCTCTGTTACTCTCTCGCTCCTTCTCCCTCTCTTCCTTTCACTGTCTCTCTCTCTTCCTCTGTTACTCTCTCTCTCCTTCTCCATCTCTCCCCCTTTCTCTCTCTCCCTCTCTTTCACTCTCTCTCTCTCTCTCCTTTCTTTCTCTCTCTTTCTCTCTCTCTCTGTTCTTTGATGAGCGCATGACACATCTTCTTATCTTGTATTTTGTCTTGCAGGCTGTGTCTTACAGATTGTCCAGAGACGACCCGCCATGACTCTTCCGAATAGTTGTTTTGAGTTGCATTTGAATAAAATAATGTGTTTGGAAATTCAAAGATGAATGAATGATTCTCCTTTTTCTGACCACACATGAATGTTGATTGTTGTACTTGTGCGACATCAGGCGAATTGTTTTGTTCAGGATTTCGTAAAGTTGATGTGAAGTATCTTTGTCCGGGGTAGGGCCCCGGGGGTTGGGGTGGGGGGGTGTTGTGGCCCTCTTGGGTGTCCGGCTGCATGATCAGTGGCTCCATGACATCTGTTGTTCTTCTGGTGTGGCTGTGGGCTGGGCTCCCATTTCTGGTGCAGGTTATCGTCCAACTTAATACCAGGAAAGAGCAGGTGTTAATTCCCTGCTGCAACGCGCCTTATCGCATGTTTTGTGATCTTATCGCCGATCTGGCTGGTCGCTGAGAATGTTGCGAAGTGGCGTTTTCGCGGCTTTTTGCACGGGAACGCCTACTCTGCATCTCATTAGCGTTAGTTGCCGGTGTCATCCGTAGCGATGTTTTTTGCGGCTGCTATCGCGGGAAAACGGGCTTTATCGGCTGTTAGCACCAGCTTGTGAATCGGGCGATAAATCTATCGCCACTTTGGCTGCGATAAAGTGCCTCTAACTCTGCGATGTGTCCTTGAGAATATGCCCCTCTGTGTCTAAAATGCAATACAGATACTCCTGTTTTATGTGACTGGGAGAATCGCAATATTCGCCACTACAACTATGTTAAAAGCACTTCCTTCCCTATCAGAAGATATCATTTGAAACTACACTACTTGTTGGTTTGGGGGCAGTGATGTATGACGAAATAAAGAGCAAAGCATTCGCTGTCTAGAGAGAGAGAGTTGCTCCAAAGAACAAATAATAAATTAGCTATTGGGCTACATTTTTATTTTCACTGTCACGGCGCATGTGTATAATGAAAAAGTGGGATGTTTGCTCATGTTTAATTTAAGTATTTTAGAATAGTTTTGTGAGCTGCCAATACTGGCTAACTCAACACTGGAAAACAAGAAAGAGGACAAAAAGTGCACATCCGTAACGTATCTTCACTCTCGCTTTGCATTTTAAGGGGCCGATTCTGATGCGGGTTGGAAAAGCTTCCCGACCGAATCGGTTGGGAAATGGTGTCCGACCCACTCGGATCGGGAAAGTCCGACCGGCGGAGTAGGATGCATCCGGATGCTTCCAGATACGATTTGGTTGAACTCCCATTGACTTCAATGGGAACATTTGTTCCTAACCGCATCAGAATTGGGCCCTCGGTCGGGAAGACACGTTCCCGATCCGATTTGGAAGGAGCAAATGCCGTTAGGAGGCCTTCCTAACCGCATCAGAATCAGGCCCTCGGTCGGGAAGCTTTTCCAACCCGCATCAGAATCGGGCCCTTAGTGTCTGTGTACTGTCTGTAACACTAACAAATCGTATTATTTAGTATTCTAGCACATCCACCTGTAGTAACTAAGCAGCCAGACTCAGGAAAATGAGAATTTAGAGTTCTCAATGCCTTTGGCATTACAATGATCCTATAAAATGATTCCAAGCACAGGAGCGATTAGAATTCTAATTTCTTGGCAAAGGGAATATATTACGAATTTTTACTTTCAGTCTTTGTTAACTATTATAAAATTGACTATAACTACTGTACTAAAACTAAATGAATCTTAATTTCAAAAGTGAGACATGACCCAAAAGTGGTGTCCCTGTGGTCCAGGGGGCTTTGAATAGGTGTCAGAGTGTACTCTTCCTGTCTAACCCCAACAGTTGGGACTTTTAAACTTATCAAGAATTTTTGCCAAAAGAACCAAAGGCTACCACTGGCGCCAACGTTGAACTTCGGGTCAGATTAAAGTTGCTGATTTGCCCCGTTGAAATGATCCTGACTTCCAAAAAACTTTCCAAGTCTAAAAGTAGAGGACTTCACTGGGACCAATGGTGTGCAGCACCCAGCCTCTGATCACAACACCTTTGTGGGCCTGATCTTCAGACTCGGCCTGCTCTGAGTTTTCCCGCGTTTGAACGAAAAGCCTCAGACATTGATGCTCCTACTGAGGTCCTACCCTGCAAGTGGGCACCGTCAACCAGTCCCTATCTGGATCCAGCTGGCACCCCAAACCAGGCAGCCTCATCGACGAAGATTTTCTCCAAGCAAAATGCCTAATTTAAAAATAAAATAATAATAACAAACTTATAAAGCGCAAGGTTACACTAACCAGTGTGTCCCTGCGCTGCGGCACAGTTCAGATCGCTGGCAGAGGGAGACACACGGTTAAACCAGAGAACTCAGAGGAGGAAAAAGCCAGGTTTTGAGTTTTTTCCGAAAAAGTGTCTCCACAGACTCCACCCGGAGCCCCGGGGGGAGTTTATTCCAGCATTTGGCAGCCAGAAAACAGAAAGAGCGGCCACCCATCCTCGCTCTTCTGATGTTAGGAATACAAACCTGCCCTGTCCCGCTAGATCTCAAGTGACGGGTCGGAGAGTATGGGGTAAGGAAGTTGTGCAGGTAGGTGGGGCCCTTTCTCTGTAAAATGCGATGGCTCACACACATAGCCTTGAACAGGATACGTTCCCTTACCGGGAGCCAGTGAAGGGAAACCAGGGCCTTGTTGGAGGAGGCTCTCCTAGGTAACATTAAAACAAGACGAGCCGCAGCATTCTGAATATGCTGGAGTCTTTGCACACACTTGGAGCTGGCTCCCAAATACAGGACATTCCCATAATCCAAGCGTGACGTCACCAGGGCATGGACCATAGTTTTCAAGGTAAAGGTTAGAAGGTAAACTTTCCACCAGGCCACACCTGGTTTCAATATCCAACTTGCGTCTGGCCTTAACTTTAGATTTTTACCTGGTCTAGCGGAACCAGATAACTGTAGTTGGTGATTTGCACTTTTTGTCGCTAGAAACACCTAAACTGTTTTGGTATTGATAAATGCTTTACACATTTCTCCTAAGTTAAGCCTGTCTGCTTTGTGCTATGCCTACCAAGGGTTGAGCTCAGGTTTACATTATTGAGACCTAACTTAACAAAGTAAGGAATAGTGCCATTATTACCTGAAAATTACTACCATGCACTTCAACTAATAATCCACTTTCTCACAACACCAAAATTGCTAAGCATTAACCGGGGTCAAATGGTCATGGTAGATCGGGAACTAAGCTCAATTTTGAGGCCAACTGCAATGGAGTGTGAGTTGAATAAGGAAACCAGGTTCAAACAGGTCATAAGTTTTAATTTGGGATTAGTCTAAAAAATGGAAGCTCAAAGTCTTCAGTGGGCCAAGGCAGCAGGCTATAGCCAACGGTGGCTCCACAATGTCAGATGGCCATTGGATGCTGTCCTTGTGGAGCTGTTGGTTTTTGGCAGGAAAACTCCAAGTGGGAGAAATTCAAAATTCATGCACAGGGAAGGGCCTGCACTGGCCAAATACTTTTGGTGTGATCGCCCAGTCAAGAGTTTCTACATTCGCACGTAGTCACTTTTTCAGGGCTTTGAATACTTCAATGGAGCAAGGCTGCAGCCTGTAGCCAAAGAGGGCTCCAGAAGGCCAGATACCTTCTCTGCAAGATCCCACTAAATAGGATTTGCTGCTGTGGGAAGCTCTGAATGGAGAGCAACATGAATCTTTATCCCAACGCAATGCACCTCGGTTGGACCAGTCTGGTAGGTTTGTTCCGGTCTTCTAGAAGTCTTGAAGTTAAAAAAGTTCCCAAGTCTCAGGATTTCAGGGGTGGTAGGAGAAGTCCAGCCAGACACGGCCAAGGTTACAGGATCTTGGGAACAGCATTTGGGGTCAGCCAAAATATTGAAACCAAAGTATTGTAATACCAAAATATAATGTTTAAAATACTGTGACATAGAAATATCATCTGCAAGAATATCTTTGTCAAGAATATTAATTTTAAGATAAGTAATATTGATTTTGAAAATATGGAAATCATTAATATTGTTTACAGAGATATAGTTGTTTATAATATCGTTTTTTAATTATTTTTATGTATTTTAGTTTTTATTTTAATTATATATGTAATAAATGTTTGTATAATTATTGTTTATGTTTTTTAATCTAGTTGTTTAATTTTTAGTAGTTATTACATTTAATTTAATAAATGTTTGTGATTGTGAGTACCCTAGCAGGTAGTGGGGTTTATAGGAGTACAGGGTGGGGAGTAATTTAATTATAATTTTAAAAAAATGTCTTGTTCTTTTTATTTAACATTAGCTCAGAACATCTTTCCACGCATATTTTTCAAGATAGTACACATATTGTTTCATAAACTACATTCACTGTTTGGTGCACACATTTCCAACTTTCCTAGTTGTCCCACCCTCTTTTCAAAGGCCCCTGTATGCCGTCCATTGTCCCCAAACCTTGTCCCATTTTCTCGTACATCCTCTGGCTTTATATGTAGTTTTCTCAACTCCAGCGCGCCAGTCTAGATCCACCTCCCATTCCTTTAGGTCCGGGGGTTGACTCGCCCCCCACTTCCTGGCTATGTTCCTTTTTGCCACCATTGCGGCTACTTTAAGTCATATTGTCGTATATGTATGCCACACGTCACACAAGTCACACAAGGGCCCGATTCCGATCTCGTTTGCAAGGGCTCCGAATCGGATTTGGTTTTACCTAAACCGATCCGGAGCCCTTGTTTCCAACTGACTCGTTCCCAATTCCGAACGACCAAGTACGATGCCTCGAAACCCTTAGCGCTGACCAAATCACTTCCGGAAGGCATACGGAGAGATAGAGCCTTCTGGAGTCGAATCGTACAGTTCTATGGAGTAGGTTTTCCATGCGAGCAAGTACGATGAACGATTTGGACAGCCTTTACGAGTCGTTGTGCCCGGTTTGAAAAGGCTGCCGGAATCGGTCTTTGGGGGCCCATAGCAAGCCCCCCTTCACCCGGGGCCCTCTGAATCGTGCCCGTGGGGGTACCCACGGGTCCCCCCTTTCAGACCATGCACAGTGTGGCAGGCACCAAGGGGTGCCCGCCACAGGGTGCACGATTTTCCCCAGTCACCCCTTTCTTCAATGCGAGCCTGTGTACGCATTCGGTACACAGGCTCCCATTGAAGTCAATGGGAGTACGTCCGATTCGTATCCGGATGCATTCAAATGCCTAGCACTTGTTCTGTCGGACTCCCCTGACACGAGTCGTACGGAAAGCATTTGTAGAAGTATAGGGTGGGAAGTAAATTATTATAATTAATTAATAATTAATTTTTAATCAATATTAATTATTTATTTGATTATTAGTTATGTTAATTGTGTAATTATTTCTTATGTTAAATTTTAGGTGCAGGTTGTGGGTTTTGTAAGGGTATATGGTGGGAAGTAAGTTAATTATAATTAGTTAATAATTAATTTTTATGTAATTTTTATTATTTAATTGATAATTATGATAAATGTATTATTCATTTTTTTATGTTAAAGTTTAGGTGCTGGTTGTGGGTTTTGTAGTGGTATAGGGTGGGAAGTTAATTAATAGTTAATTTTTAATTAATAATGATTACTTAAGATATAAATATTTATGTTAATTGTGTAATTTTTTTTTTTAAGTTAAGTTTCAGGTGCAAGTTGTGGCTTTTGTAGGGGTATAGGCTGGGAAGTAAATTAATTTGAATTAATTAATATTTATTTTTAAATTAATATTAATTAAGTAATTGCTAATTAATTATGCTAATTGTGTTATTATTTTTTGTAAATAATTAGTTGTAGGTGCAGGTTTTAGGTTTTGCAGGGGTATAGGGTTTGCACTGACTGGAGTGGAAATAGTCAATGTTGCCCCTCCTCAATCCAACACTTTCCCTACTGTTGCATACACTGGTGTGGGAATAATGCATTTTACCCCTCTGCAATCTAACACTTTCCCTACTGTTGCATCACTGGAGTGGGAATAATAAATGTTACCCCTCCGCAATCCAACACTTTCAATACTGTTAGTAGTTATTACATTAAATCTAATAAATGTTTGTGATTTATAGTACTGTTTGTGATTTATAGTACTGTGGTGGGTTGTGGCATTTATAGGATTACAGGGTGGGAAGTAATTTAATTATAATTAATTATTAATTCATTTTTAAATAATATTAATTATTGAATTGTTTTACGTTAAAGTTTAGGTGCTGGCTGTGGGTTTTGTAGGCGTATAGGGTGGGAAGTAAATTATTATAATTAATTAATGATTCATTTTTAATTAATATTGATTATTAAATCAATAATTAGTTATGTTAATTGTGTAATTATTTTGTATGTTAAATGTTAGTTGTGGGTTGTGGGTTTTGTAGGGGTATAGGGTGGAAGTAAATTCATTTGAATTAATTAATATTTATTTTTAAATTAATATTAATTAAGTAATTGCTAATTAATTATGCTAATTGTGTTGTTATTTTTTTTAAATGTTTAGTTGTAGGTGCAGGTTTTAGGTTTTGTAGGGGTATAGGGTTTGCACTGACTGGAGTGGGAATAGTCAATTTTACCCCTCCTCAATCCAACACTTTCCCTACTGTTGCATACACTGGAGTGGGAATAATGCATTTTACCCCTCTGCAATCTAACACTTTACCTACTGTTGCATCACTGGAGTGGGAATAATAAATGTTACCCCTCCGCAATCCAACACTTTCAATATTGTTAGTAGTTATTAAATTAAATGTAATAAATGTTTGTGATTTATAGTACCGTAGCGGGTTGCAGCATTAATAGGATTACATGGTGGGAAGTAATTTAATTATAATTAATTATGAATTCATTTTTAATTCATATAAATTATTGAATTGATTTTCCGTTAAAGTTTAGGTGCAGATTGTGGGTTTTGTAGGAGTATAGGGTGGGAAGTAAATTATTATAATTAATTAATGTTTAATTTTTAATTAATATTGATTTTTTAATTGATAATTAGTTATGTTAATTGTGTAATATTTGTTATGTTAAATTTTTGGTGCGGGTTGTGAGTTTTGTAGGGGTATAGGGTGAGAAGTACATTAATTACAATTAATTAATTTTTTATTTAATATGTGGTCACTCCAAATCAGTTCTGATGCAGCACCCCTCCCACTGAGATTGGTGCCTGCCTGACTAGGTGAACAAAAGAATGGGTTGTTTAGGTGTCATCTGACATCTGCCTGTGACATAATTAAATTAAGTTCCTGGGTACAGCCTAATGGTCATCCTGCGAGAGGAACAAAAACACCTTCCCACACCCATGTCTTTGTCTCTGCTCTGTGAGCAATTTTCACACCTCATTCAAACTTGAGCACTCAGAGGGCTGCAGCTGGAAGCTAATGCGAATTTGCCTCCAGATACTTTAGGTAGGGGAAAGGAACTTTCTAAAAGTTGCAGTTCCGTAAAATGTATCAACAATCTGACTTCACCATTAAATTGAGCTTTTGATAAATATTAAAAAGAGTTCATGAGCCATATTTGTAGCTGGTTCCTACCGTGAGATAGCAGAATTAATATATAATAGTACTGGCCAGTGTTTCTCTATTGGTCAGCTAGCCTTCCTACAGTGAAAATAGTGTTTAGATGCCCGTCACTGTAAGGCCATTTTAACCTGCTTTTATATACCAGGCTCTCTGCATTGTGGGCTACAAAGCCTACTTAGGGATGATTTATTAACATTTTAAAATGAATGTTTCAACCTGTCAAGGGTTTTTTTTTGACTAGTTGAATTGCAGGTTTTAAACTACTCTAGACAGGCTACAATGGTTGGCCTGAAGCGATGTTTACACTGCCACTGCAATGGCTGATTATATGCTAACTACATTTTTGCCAATTCAACCATGGTAAAAGAGGAAGCAAAGGCACTTTACTACTGGTTAGCAGGGGTAAAATGCACAGAGTTATACAGCCAGTAAATACAGATAAGGCAAAATCTGGGGGCACACCACGCAAAAGTTCATCATTTCCTGCAATAATTAAAAGTACTTTAGATTGAAAAATAATTAAAGTATTGTAACCAAACCACAAAATGAAGATTAAAATAAAAATAATGCTTTAACTTCTTAAGTGCAGGTGTCGGTCAGCGGCAGACACCTGCACTCTCACCAGTGCATCTGTCGGCCATTGGCCAACCCTGGGGAGGGGTATAAAGGCCCCTCTGATGTTCTGCACAAGAGGGATTCCTTGATTTCATTTTTATCTGGGACTGCTCAGGAAGAGCGTCCTTAGCAGTGTGAGTGGGTTTTTCTCTCTATTGTAATGACAGTCAGCGATAGGCTCTTTTTACTTTCACTGAATCAGTGCTCAGGGCATATTTCAGCACCCTGAGAACTGATGATTTTGGGAGAGATATCGTTGGAAATGAGAGGATATCTCTGCCACAAGAGAGCAATCTCCAAGCAGGGATCCACACACTAGGCCCCCGAGACATGGGGGAGTGGCCCCCTAGGAAAGGCCTTGTGCTCTCCCACCCCCTGCAAAAAATATAGTTTCTCTGTCACCCTGTGGGAAAATAGGGCAGTGATTACCCCCAATTTGCCCCCGGGAGGATAAAGTCCACTAGACACCAGGTACATTTTTCAAAACTAAACCTAAGGGTGGGGGCTGCCCACCAAGGATATTGTCATACCTGCACCCCAGAAAGGGCACAGACAGTCTTTCTGCCACCAATCTGCCCCAATCTGCACCCCCAATAGAGGCTGAATTCCACTAGACAACAGGGAAAATAAAACATAGGGATGGTAGCTCTTTACCATGGGCATAGTCAGGCCTCCACCCCAAAAGAGCACAGATAGTCTTTCTGCCCCACTCAGGGGCAGAAAGTCCACTAGACACCAGGGTAAATACTAAAAGAAACATAGAAGGGCGGGCTGCACACCATGAGCATGGCCATGCCCCCACCCAGAAAGCTACAGACAGTCTTTCTGCCACCTCTAGGAGATGGATGGGACAATTACTACCAATTTGCCCCTGTGGGCAGAAAGCCCACTAGGCAAAAGGGGTTGCATTCTCAGTATGCCTTTTTGGGAGGAGTGGTCCCTTGGGCATGGGCCTATGCTCTCCTACACCCAATAGCTTTCTGCCTTCCCTTAGGAGTTTGTATAAGCATATCCATCCCTAATCTCTCCCTGGGTTGCAGAAAGCCCACTAAATACCAGGTATTTCAAAATGGTGCCAAAACAAACAAAAAGATGGGGCAGCCTTACCCTGGCACGTGCCATACCCCAACCCCAGAAGAGGCAATAGTGTCTTTCTGCCCCCCAAGAACAACTTGGAAGTTTGTCCCAATTGGAGAGGTTGGCAGAAATCTCTCCCCTCAAGGGTAGAAAGCCCGCTAGACACCAGGCATTTTTCATTTGGGGCAAAAGAAATGGGTACACGCATTTGACTCTGGCATTGCTGACAGCCCGCTCCAAAAGGGACAAACCCCCCTTCTTGCCCCTCAGGGGCAGAAAGAGGTTTACCCCACTTTACCTTTGTGGGTACAGAAAGCACACGAAACACCAGGGAACTCAAAATGGCGCCAAAACAAAAAAAAGGAGGGGGCGGCCTAACCTGGCATCGTGCCATACACTGCCCCAGAAGGGGCAATAGTGTCTGTCTGCCCCCTGTGGTCAGATAGGAAGTTTGTCCTACTTGGGGAGCTTGCCCTATATCTGCCCTCTTTGGGTGTTAAAAGGCCCAGTGAACACCAGGCATTTTGCATTTGGGTGAACAAAAAGGGGCATGGATGTTGCACTTTGGCTTTGCCCACACCCCACCCCAAAATGGACAAATCAGTTTTCTTGCCCCCAATTTGCCCCCTTTGTGGGCAGAAAGCCCACTAGACAACAAGGATCTGAAAATGGCAAAAAACAAATAAAAGGGGGGCAGCCTACCCTGGCATCGAGCCAAGCCCTCTCCCCAGATGGGGCATTAGTATCTTTCTGCCTCTCCGGGGACACATTGGAAGTTTGTCCCAATTGGGGAGGTTGCCCTAAATCTGCCCCCTTGGGGTTAGAGAGCCCACTGAACACCAGGCATTTTGCATTTGGGGCAAAAGAATGGGGCGGGAGCATCACATTTTGACTTTAGGCCATACTACCACCCCAAAGGGGACACACCAGTATGTTCGTCTCACCGGGGGGCAGAGAGGAGGTTTGCTCCCAATTTGTCCCCGGGAGCAGAAAGCTCACTGGATGACAGGACTATTTAGCCCATCCTGACATCAGGCCCTACCCTCACACCTAACGCTTCAACAGTCTTTTTACTCTCCTGAGGACTATAACATTCCATCCCGCAGGGAAGCGAGAGGACATTTGATTCTTTTGGGTGTCGTTTCTACTAAGCCTGGGTGGAGTTCGCATAGCCGTGCAACGCGAAACTCCACGAAGCTGCAAAAAACTCCACCTTGATAAGTGAAGTTCCTCGAGCAGGCGGAATTGCTTGTCCCACCCGTTCTCATGACGTTTCCTGCTGTACAGCAATGCTGATTGCGTGTGATGGGGAAAATATAGCGCGAACTGCACCACGCGGTCGCGCACGGGAACGACCATCTTGTTTTTCTTTTCTGTCATGGTTCTGAATACTCCCTAAATCTTTCTAATCCTTTGTTCCCAAAACGTTTTTTCTGATCTTTTTTATTAATTATCTATCCCTCTCTCTTCTTAAGTGTATATTTTTTCAACTTTTTGTGTGTTTTTTAGGTACTTTTGCTCTTCATACTATTGTTTTCTATACTAGTTACTACCTTCTTAATTGTTTCACTTCCTTCCTTCTTCTCCATGTTTTTTTTTATACTTTCCGCCCCACCGTCCCCCAGCATCATGGCAGAGAAAGAGAGGCGGGCTAAGGTGGCAAACAGGAGCTGCCTTCCTTGTGGAAGGCAGCGCCCAGAAGGGATGCAGGCCCGGGCCTTGTTTTCTGAGGTGGAGGTGGCAACGCTGTTTTTTTTGTGCAGCGCCAACTCCCATCCACCCTGGCAGCAGGCGGCAGGCCTGGGTCCGGATACGGGCTCCCGGAGCACCAGCGGCGGTGGGTGAGGGTGCGCCGGGCAGTGTATCGCTGCTCTGGGGTCTGGCGCACCCACAACCAGCTGACGCACCGGTGGTCCAACATCGTGGAGCGAGAGCAGGACCTGCTAGGGATTGAGGTCGCGAGGCTTGGTCTTGGAGCATTTTTGTAATATTTATTTAACACCAATCATTTTTTGTCTCTTTCATTATGTCTTACACGATCATCAGCATCCAGGGGCAAGAGTTAAACGAGGTCATCCGAGGTGGGTGCGGGAGCTGGAGGTGCCTCCCAAGAGCAAGAGTGCTCCTCATCCAATGGCTCTGCTGGCCCCAGTAAGTTCTCCTGTTGTTAATATTAATATATATATTTCCCTAACTTTTACCGCTCCTTATTTTGAACTAATATTTCCTTTTCCTAATTTTATTTTTCCCCAAATCCTCTTCGATCTATCTACTGTTTCTAAATTGTTGTTATCCCTGCATTATCCTATTTACTTTCTTCTGGTTTTTCAGTCAGCTTTCCCTCTCCCCTTATGTATTTTGTGGACTGCCTAGTGGTGGTACTGTAAGACTCGGAGAACCCATTGGTCCTTACTACTACTAGTACTAGTACTAGTACTCTGCTGTGCAGATTGCATGCCCAAGTAAGGTATTCTACGCATGTTTGTTGAGATGAGAAGGCTTTCTTTTACTTTCACATGCTCAATGAGTAAAACGAGAGAGTGGCCATGGTCACGTTGGACACCCCAAAGTTTTGTCTTCTTCTCATCTAGGCCTAGTATTATATATATATATTAGCATCAGTTGATGGTAAACTGATTACCGTGCACCATGGCTGGAAGGAAGTATGAGGAGGAGGAGGACGGCACCATCACATTTTCCAACCAAGAAGACCTTATGTCCGATTGTCCGCCCAGTTGCCAACTCTTATTTCTTTTCAAAAACTCAGATTCACCAATAGCTGTAGCCAGTCAGTCCAATCCTTTACAGGTTGTCTTCTTGAGAGGCATTTCAAAAATTGCCACCAACAAAATGCCCAACCGGATATTTTATTATTTTTGATAGGACATACTGTCTTTACCTGAATTGTAGTGATGTGTGTGGTGTATGTATTTTCAATCTTGCCATGGAAAAAAATAAATAGGGGAGGCGTATATGGCATCTAAAAAATGTGTAATGATTTTTCTAGCCGTACTTACCACCAGTGCCGGGGGCAGTGGGGACGGCGACGCCAGCCAGCAGTGAGCAGATGCGGCAACCACAGGGGTTGAGCCAGCAGCTGTGCGGGCAGTGGTAAGTCATAGTGCTTGCTTATTGACAATTTATACACTCTCTGCAAGAGTGTACACTGTACACTGTACTGTTGAGACTAAGTTGTGAACAGCTGAAGAAACCCTTTACTTAGCATTAGCATATACAGCAGAAGATGAGTAACTAATGGCCTCTTCTATCTTCAACTCAGCAGAGAAAGTTTTAAAAAGAAGACTGAGACCTTGATGGGTTGACAGAAACGGGAAAGAAGGATGGAAGGAGGAAGGATGGGTGAAATGCAATATGACTAGCAGAGAAGGATGCATGGGTGAAGGGATGATATAGGTGGTTGATAGGATGCAGGGGTGGTTGAAGGATGGGTGAAAGGTGAAAGAAAGGATGTCTGCCTGGGTGGGTGAAATTGTATGGGTTCAAGGAGTCCTCCGAGGGTTTTAATGGGTTAACTCAAAGCAAGGACGCATGGGTGGTTAAATGACAAATGTATGTTGGTGAACGGTTTGTTGAGAATGATAGCCATGTTTGGATGGATGGTATTCAATCATAGGTGACGACTGGATGAAGAAGAGGTAAAACTTAAACCGTGCCTGAATAGCAAAGCCAAGGGTGATAAAATAGTGCTAGAAGAACAATGCAAAGATAATTGGACAAATTCCTGGGAAGAAGAATAAACAAGGAATGTTTTTTTATCAAGGTCGTCTAAATCAAAATAAAATAAAATGGAGGACCAGCTCATAGAGTAGTGAATCAATTGTCTCTATAGAGTTTGAGCAATGGTCTATTGTAGCTTTGTTTTGCAGATCTTGTTAGGCACAATCATGGTGTTGGGGGGTCGACGCATTTTAGCCTTGTGATTGTAGGCCTCTTCAGGACTTAGACAAGGGTATGTACCAATACTTTAAAAGAAAGATTGGATAAAAACATTCAAAGTGTCATATGGACCCATGTATTCCTTTGAAATTAATCTATGTGTAATGTAAAAAGTGAGTGGCTACATCACACATGCATGATGCAGTGTCATGCAGGATAGACAAGAAATGTGTGATTTAAAAAATCGTTTTAAGTGCAAAGAATTAAAAACTCTGGGATGAAGTAAAATAGGCATTATATTAGAGTGTAGCCCCACAAGTAAGTGCTAGTGAGCAGGAGTGCTAGAAAGTGTGAAAAGACCAAAAAAGGTGGATGAAATTAGCGTGATTAGACCCAAACATGCTCGGGTGCATGGGGACCAGAGTGATGTATTGTACAGTGGCTGAAAGCCATGCTTACCATCAGCTGCAGAAAATGCTAGATTGTCTAGTAATGTCCACAATGGCATTCAAGCGAGCATATGGTGCCACAGGGCACAGAGGTGCATTCATAGAAGAAAATACTAACTAAGAAATAGAATTACAAGCGTCCATCACTATCAACATTAAAGTACCTCAATGGTATAGAAGGGGTGCAGCAGCTGCCCGCATGTTGCCTTTCCTGAGCATGCAGTCAGAACAGAGACAAATATAATTTAAGGTATATTCAAGAAATCACAAACTTACACAACATCCTGACGTCACATGCCCAGAAAACAAAACTTCAAGCCAGCTCCCTTCTTTGGAGGTAGTTAACAGTGGCAACAAAAAATAGTAAAACAGAACTATGACGTAAGTGTGGAGGCAGTAACACTAAAGTCTTTGACGGCTGAATTGAGAGTCATTAAACTGTCACTAGAAAGATTGGAGTAACTACAGGGTCCACTAACAGAGACTTGAAATAGATGATTGAGAAGCTCTCTGGGTTCAAGGCACAATTGAAAAACACAGACAAACCTTTTGATGAGTTAGAAATGAGAATATTAGAAATGCCAGTCCGGAAAAATGACATATGGACCCAAAAGAAGATCATTGACCTTGAAGACAGAAGTAGGAGACACAATTTGCGCATATTTGGCATACTGGAGCTGGAAAAGAAGGAGGACATGATCAAGTATCTGACCAATTTGCTTCCGGCGCTACTGGGCCTAGAGTTTCACCCTCAGTTGGATTTTCAGAGGGCACACTATCTCAAACAACATTTCTGCCCATCTGCGAAAAAGGCTAAAACTGTAATTGTCGGGCTCCTCAAACACCAAAATATTAGGCTAATCTTGCACAACTTTAAAAAACATGGACCTCATTATGTTGAAGACACTGTCATACCATTTTTGGCTGACTACTCCTATGGAAAAAAATTGATGCATAAGAATTTCTTAGCCCAGCGTCCACAACTGAGGAAGGCAAATGCACTGTACGGTCTCTTAGACCTGGCAGCAAGTTTTGTAATGTGAAATGGAAAAACAAGGGAATTCCAAGATCCGGGTGATGTAGAACAATTTCTATAATCGATAGATGACAATGAGACGGATACCAAAGCAGCTGCTCAAAACAATCTTGAAACCTTTTGGACAGAGCCCATCAACCCTTCTCCCTCTATTTCAGGGTACCAATACCAGCTGCAAAATTGCATCAGAGATTCCTAACAAAATAGATTAGATGAGCATGAGAGCATAACACTGAATGATCAATCCAGATCCTCCTGAAGGCCTGATAGTATCTGATTCAATCTATTTATTTATTCCTATCTACGATCCTTATAATGGACCAAATAGGATATCACTAATGATGACACATTCCCATGGAAACAGGCTACTTTACTAGCAGCAAAGGGCGGAGGTTATAGAAGCGCAGCCTGCCGGACTAAAATGCACTGCTTCAATAAATAACACCGGGAAGATTGCTCTACCAAGTACAGCTAATTCTTCCACTACTTTAAAGACTTTTTGAGGGATATCTCAGTTCTGAAAAGGATATAGACTTCTCAGTACTGAGATATCTTCCCCGTGCATCCTATTTGACAACATAGTGCACACTGTACAACACAGTATTCGGCCAGAGCAACAATAACGCTACAGCCTATCTGGATCTTCAATATTATTGGCTTATCCTCCTTTGTAATGAGTAAAAAGGTACTTACATATTTAGTGCATGAAAAAATTAACATTGCTGTGCTACAGGAGTGAAAAACCTCAATGCCTGGATCACCAATTGCGCAGACAGCATCGTCCCCATCAAGAGCAACATCCAGAGAAAATCCTCCAAAAAGGCCAGCTGGTACACCCAAGATCTCAGAACAGTGAAACAAGGCAGCAAACAGTTGGAGAGGAGATGGCACACCAGCAAGGGCACCTTCGACAGTGCCGCCTTCAAAACCTCCCTCAACTTCTAGGACCGCCTGCTGAAGGCAACAAAGAAGAGATCCCTTGCCGCACACACCGAACCAGCACCAACACCAAAGAACCTTTCAACATCTTTAAGGAATTCTCCAACCAGGCTGCCAGCGAAAACAACATCACACCCTCACAGAAGCTGTTCGACAACTTCACCCACTTCTTCCATGACAAGATCGCAACCATATGCAGAAACTTCAAACCCCAACCCACACCTATGAACTTCCTTGACAGATACGCCACCACCATAACTGGCATGAACCACAAACTGACCACCTGGAACATCCTCTCTACACAGGACACCACCCCCACCATGAAATCCATCCACTCGGAATCTCCAACAGACCCATGCCTGCACAACATCCTCGGAAACCAAAGGATCGGCCAGGAACTCACAACCCTACTCAATACCTCTATCATCACTGCAACATTTCCAGATGCCTGGAAACATGCCAAAGTCAGACGACTACTCAAAAAACCCTCCGCTGACTCCAGCAAACTGAAAAACTACTAGCCAATATCCTTATCCCATTCCCAGCAAAGATACTGGAAAAGATCATCAACAATCAACTCATGACTCACCTAGAGCAGAACCAGCAACTCCACGCCTCCCAATCTGGCTTTCGCAGCAATCACAGCACCGAAACCACCCTGATCGGAGCCACCAGCAACATCTGAACCCTCCTAAACTGTGGAGAAATAGCAGCTTTGATCCTCCTCGACCTCTCAGCATCCTTCAACACTGTATCCCACCACACATTGATAAAAAGACTCCACCACATTGGCATCTAAGGGGAAGCGCTCATATGGATCACCTCCTTCCTCACCAGAAGAACCCAGAGGATCCACCTCCCACGTTTCACCTCTGAAGCTAAGGAGATCACCTGCGGTGCCGCTCAGACCTAATCCCTCAGCCCCATGCTCTTCAACGCATACGTGACCCCACTGGCCAACATCGTCAGATCCCATTTTTTCAACATCATTTCCTATGGGGACAGTTCCTTTAGGGTTCTTGGCTCCAAGCTATGAAACTACCTCCATTTGGATATTCAACAGTCTAAGACAGAGCTCTCCTTTCACAAAAATCTTAAAACTTGTTTTTTTTAGGTAGTTCTGCCTCCCTCTGTTAGACATGTTCACTCTGGCAGCTTTGACTTGGTTAGCGCTGGTACGCTTCTACTGAAGCAGCCATGCATTTTATCATTTGCTTTATTATTATTATTATTATTATTATTATGCAGATGACACCCAATTCATCCTCTCACTCCCCAACGACCTCACCACCACCAGAACCAACTTCCACAGATGCATGACAAATGTCACCGACTGGATAAAGAACAACTGCCTGCAGCTGAACACAGACAAGACAGAAGTACTGAACTTTGGCAGCAGCAGCAACACATGGAATGACTTCTGGTGGCCACCAGACCTAGTACCTGCAACCACTCCCTCCAACCATGCCAGAAACCTAGGAATCATCATTCACAACAAGCTCACCATGAAATCACAGATCAACGGCATCTCCTCCTCCTGCTTCCTCACTCTGCGCATGCTACGTAATATCTTCAAGAGGCTACTCCTGCACACGAGATGCACCACGACACAAGCCCTCATCACTAGCCGACTGGACTATGGCAATGCCCTCTACATAGGAATCGCCACACACCTCCTACAGTGACTTCAGACCATACAGAATGCTACAGCCAAACTCTTCCTTGGCCTTCTCCGACAAACCCACATCACACCCCACCTCTTGAAACTCAACTGGCTCCCTGTACAGAGGAGATGTCAATTCAAGTTGCTGACCCACGCACACAAGACTCTACACAACCAAGGACCTGCCTATATTTACCACCACCTGAACTTTCACCAACCGTCGAGAAGAATGCGCTCCATCTCCCTTCCACTTGGCCATACTCCCCACATCAACCGAAGCAGAAGTAGAGGATGCTCCTTCAGCCACATCACAGCAAAGACCTGGAACAGCCTGCTCATGCACATCCGTACCATCACCTCACTTCCAGATTTCCAAATGGCCCTCAAGACCTGGCTGTTTGAATAAGCCTCCGGGACCTGCAAGCACCTGGATACACTATCGGGTGATTAGCAATGCTTTTTAAATCCTGATCGATTGAAGAAATGCATCTTGCGCAAGATAAGCTCAAATGAGATTAGGTGGAAAAGGTCATCTTCTCTGCAGGCACTAAAGAGCCTACACAAGGCAAAGGCCAGAAATGAATATCCTACAGAAATCAAGGAGCAGCTATACTCTGTCACAAATGCCCACAAATCAGGATATTAAAAACATGGATTGACAAGGAAGGCCAGTATGTCTTTGTGAAGACAACTATCCAGGATCACAATCCAGTTGTAGGCCCCATTTATGCCCCAAATGTTGAAAAAGGAGCCTTTTTATCTAAACTAAACAGGATAGTAACAGAAATTACCACTGTTAATTGGAAGTGACTAGAATGTTACTGTGGATCCAATACTGGATTGCTCAGGTAAGTCAGATCTCAGCAACAATCAAGACCTAAATATGCTTAAATACCTGATAGATGATTATGGCCTAAGACATCACTGGTGCTTGCAACATCCTATCGGAAGATATTGCAACTATTTCTTTGTCCGAATAAAAAGGGTGACTTTACGTGGCCTTGTAAATATGAGCAGTCACACTGTGCCACCGGTGCATGTAAAAAAGTGATGCACCGGCAGTGTAATGGGCTTGTAAATGATGCCCTGGTTTTCCAAGTCCTATTTTACCTGTGGGAAACAGAAATAGGAAAGGGAGGTGGGTGAGGGGTTGGGCAAGAGGCACCCAAGAGGAGGGATGGGGGAGCGAGAGGGGTGAGTGCATTATCAAATTTAAAGTTAGGCAAATCAGGGGTTAGTTCTGGAGTAAAATGGGGAAAAAAGTAAAGGTTCAATTGTGCTAATCTCATACATCATAGGTAATAACAAGTTCATATTTAATGGGTAGTACCCTACATTTTGTGAACCATGATGTACACATTAATTGCTGGAATATTAATAGTGCAGTCAGAAGCTAAGATTAAATATATATATATATATATATATATATATATATATATATATATATATATATATATATATATATATATATATATACACAGGAGTCAAATAAATTAAACATTTTTGGCTATAGTAAGCTTACAATAATGCGTATTAATGTGCCAAAATGTAGTGATGCACTACTTGCCAGGGGAAAGGAATGAGTAATGCAAACTCAATAAATCTGGCAACTTGCTGATAGCCCACATAGGGAGTGGTGGTTTACAATTTACTCTCTGTGTTTTCTATGCATCTATTACTAATGAACCCACAATATTTTACTCTCTGCTTTCTGAATTGAGTCAATGGTGAGACCCAATTTTTACATGTGGCAATTTCAATTTAATTATGCAATCGGGTTTGAAAACATCCTCACGCATAGATTTTTTTTTTTCCTAGTCCTACTATCATCTTGACTCTGGTTACTAAAATAATCCAAGGATTGTCCCTCAATGTTGGACTTTTGACCATAAGTTGCTGATGGAAACAGCTTAAATCTGCTTCATGGGCTCTGTGTGAGTGAATTTATCAGCATTAATAGAGTATCAGCAGAGCTAACAGTCATTTTGGATATCTTAAAAGCTTTTTCTGCTGTCAGAAGTTGAGTTTTGCTATCCGCCAGGGAAAAGCGGGAAGAGATGCAGATGCACAAATTTGCACCAAATTTCTTTAACCTGATGTTGAGTACTTCATCAGTGGTAGGAAGCATTATACAGAGTTTCCCAAATATTTGAACAGCTGACCACCCAGCGTACGCTACTCAAGAAAAGGATTTGGTATTGGGCCTAGTTAAAGTTTCCGTCAAAACAGGTGTCTTGTTTGAAAAATAGCAAGATGGACCACTTCTTAGCCTTCCAGATAAAAGAGAGGAATATTAGAACCTTGATATTGGGCATCAGGTATTCAATATATTATCTGTCTTTAATCGTTTCTAGTCCAAACAACAAAAGAGTGTGCCTTCTTTGGAGAAGAGCTAGCGTAAAGAATCAAATTTGATTCTTATAAAGCCCTCACTCACCAACCTAGTTGGTGACATGCTTCATCATTGGGCCCCACCAGGAAGGTCGAGTACCTCCCCGGTGTGCTTCAACGCCAGAATTACTGCGGAGCGGGTTAAAGTGGCAAGTGCAAGTGATTATGAAGTGAATTAAAAGTGACTAGGCTGTATCCGAAAATAATTTTATTCGTCGGTCAGTCAGGCACAAATAAAAACAATGTGAGTGTTATGATCGCTGAAAGGATTGGTCAGCTAAATCTCACTGTGTGTGGTCAACATGTTTCTGCCTCTATGATGCTACTAGCTAGGCATTCGTCAGGACCATGGTGAAGACCCCGGCGGTATGAGCATGCTAAGGCTCACCCTAACCTGGAGGTCAGATAAGTGAAAAAGTAGGAAAATGTCTTTAAAAAACCTACTATCACTGCGGGATCCTTCTTACTTATTGGGACCCAGCAGATCTCTGAAAAGGAAGAACAAGAACGAACAAACACACAAAAATAAATACATTCAGTAAGCATGTGGTCATAGGACGTTCGTTGTTCCAGTTTCAGCATACATAAGTGCTCTTCTCGAAGTGCACCGAAACTATATCTCAGGAAGCTATTGTGCAGTAGTGAGATATGAATGTGCACATATTTTTGAAAATTATTGAAAGTGGCAAAGACTGAAACCACTAATAATAAAATGATATCACAAGCTATTTTACCTACACGCCTACTGTGACGTAGAAAGCAACAGAGCGTCAATGTCAGAAAACGCTATAGTGACTACAACGGGCTCGTCAAAGCGGTATTGTCAGGTGAGTAACAAACAAAAAGAAGAGAAAGAAAGGAGGTCTTACATATAGGGTGATCACTAATCACACCCTGGGTCTCGGGAGGGGGGTGGTGGCTAATTGGCACACCCTATAGGAAAAGGTAGAGACAAAAATATATAAATATAAGATTCAGTCCCAAATCAGCAAGCTGGTCACTTATCTGTATAGTAGGGCTGCTCGAAATAAACTCACGCCGGGAAAGCCAAACACCCGCTTGGTACCTGATCGAACCTCGGAAAACCGGACCCCGTCGATAGAAGGGCCGGTGTTCCACGTGTTTATATAGGGGGGTATGAGGAAAGATCCAAGAACCTCGGTTTGAACGTCGGTGTCCCTGGGAGGGCCCTGGTAGCTACGTCATTACGTGTACGGCATCACAGGGGCCAATCAGGATGTTAGAAAATTAAATCATGTGGCCCGCAGCGTCACCAAAAAGACTCGGACGCTGACTTCAGTCATACCGCTGCGAAAAGAAACACAACAAAACTTTGACAGGCGATAGGCACCCAATGTCAAATGTCAATTATGCTACGAATCAAAGGGAAAATGTTATGATTGTAAAAGGAGTGATAAAGAAGGGATCTAAAAGGAAGCTGGAGACTGAAAAAGCAGGGGTATTATTTGGCAAAGAAGCCAAAGGACATTTGCCCTCTCTCATATATAGAGGTTATGTCTGTCCTCTTACGTGCATTACTTGCTTAAATGTCATATCATGTGGCTGTGTCAGTCCATGAAGATGTATAACACGTCTATAGATAGTCAGAATGTATCAGATAGTGTCAACAGGGACCCTGACAAGGAGTGTCTATAATATACACATGTACCGAGGATATAGGTCAAACAATCTCTGTGGGGGTCATGAAACTAAACGGAAAAATTGGAAAATAATTCTGTTAGCTTCTGAGTACAGTGCTCCAGGGAATGTGATCATTCAGCCCCTCTTTATCTGTGCCCAGATGATAGACCCACCTCTGTTCTTTCTCAAACAGGGACTGCGGTATGTTTCTACATAAGGTCACCTGTTCAATGACTGTCCACTGCAAGTCATTCGTGCTGTGATTATGGTGTATGTAATGTTCACTAAGTTTTGTCGTGATTCTCCTACACCGGATGTTGCTTCTATGTTCGCCAATACGTTGTTTCACTTTCCGAGTTGTCATCCCTACATAACGCAAACCACAGGGACAGGTGATCAAGTATACCACATTTGTGGAATTGCAGTTGGTGTGAGTGCGTTGTATCCAGGTTTTTCCTGGTTCAAGATTGAGGGCCTTTGTGTGTGTAGTCAAATGACAGATACTGCAGTTGGCGCAAGGAAAATGGCCCACTACTCTTGGTAAACCCCATGCTGCAGTTATGGACGGAGTGCCAATCGATTCCTCAATTTTAGGTCGTGTGTGGACCAATGTATCTCTGAGACTGCGGCCCCTTTTAAAAGAAAAAAGGGGTTTCTCCCATGACCGATTACTACTTGTAATTATTCTCCAATGTTTGTTAATCGCTTTCTTAACTGTAGTAGATGCAGTACTGTATGTGGTAACACAGGTAAGGGGAATGTCTTTCTTCATTCTGGGGTTGTCTTCCAGAAGAGCCTCCCTTGGTTGGTTCCGGGCTCTTTTGTAGCTCTTATTGAGAATTCTTTCTGGGTAACCTCGATTCTTCAATTTGGAGGTGAGATTTGCTGATTGATTGCGGAAATCATCCAATTTGCTACAGTTCCTTCTTAACCGAAGGTATTGTCCATACGGTAGGTTTTCCCGTAGGGGCCTGGGATGGAAGCTAGAAAACTCAAGTAGGTTATTTTTGGCAGTAGGTTTGTAATGGGTCTTAGTAGTAAGGCCTCTCTCTGATTTTGTGATGACCACATCCAAGAATACCACCTCATGTTGATTACAGGTGTGGGTAAATTTGAGGTTCAAGTCAAGGGTATTAATCCAGGAAAGGAAATCGTTAAGAACGCACTCTGGTCCTTTCCATATCATTAGGATATCATCAATATACCTTTTCCAAAATACTATGGAAGAGGCGTATGGATTATCGCCAGAGAGGATGAATCTGCGTTCAAAATTGTAGACGTACAGACCCGCCACACTTGGGGCAAAAGTGCTGCCCATCGAAGTTCCAGTTGATTGTAAGAACAGATTATTTTTATACTCAAAAAATTCTTTTGAGAGCCAGAGTGGCACATCCCAGAATAAATTCTTTAGGGGTCTGGTGATCCCAGACTGTTTCATCCAGTGCCTCACCCAGGACCCTGATGGTGTCGTCCTGGGGAATGCTGGTATATAGACTCTCTATGTCAAGCGTCACTAGTATAGTTGAAGTATCCTCAATGGTCACTTCTTGCAAAAGACATAAAAGACTCTTGGTGTCTTTAAGGTACGTAGATGTCTGCTGTACAAGTGGTTTTAAAAAGAAGTCACAAAACCGTGACAAGGGCTCGAGTAAGGAACCGATACCCGAAACGATGGGACATCCTGGAGGAGGTATCCTGTTTTTGTGCGTTTTTGGTAATGTGTAAAAATAGGGTATAACGCCTCCTCCCTCAGTCAGGAAAGCAGCCTCTTTACTGGTAATGTAACCATTCTCTTCTGCCTCTTTTACCAGATTCTTAATTTCGGTCTTGAGTTCTAGGGAGGGGTCAATAGTAAGGGGGGTATAGTTCTTCCTATCATCAAGGAGACGTTGACATTCTTGCTCGTTAATCGTTTCTATTCTACCGTCTATAATGTATAGTTTACAAGAGGACAGAATAGGCCCATATAGATAAACCTTTTCGATGCTGAAAAGGCATTTGACAGGGTTTCTTGGCAATACCTATGGTCTGTTACGGCACTAATCAGTTTTGGTTCATGTTTACAAACATGCATCAAGTCTATTCATACTTGCCTTTCAGCTCGAGTTGTCTGAATAGGAGGGGGTCTCTCTGAAGTTATTGACATCAATCATGGAGTCTTATATACAAATAGTAAAACTATTGACATGAATGTAATGCATGTAAGCTATGAATCTATGTAATGTAATACAATGTAAGGTGTATTTGTATAGTACTGCTTATCACCCATGAGGGTATCCAGGCACTGAGTAGTTGATAGTAGGTGGGTGGTGACACGGGGCCTGAGTACAGGCAGTCTCGTTGATCCCACAAGCAGACTAATTGAAAAGCCTGGTCTTCAGCTTCTTGCGGAATTCAAGAAGTGAGGAGGAGGCCCTAAGGTGTTGGGGGATTTGGTTCCAGGGTTTGGTGGCTTGGTAGGAGAATGATCAATCTTCCATTCTGCTTCTGTGGATGCGGGGTGTGTGTACGAGTGAGAGTGATGATGAGCAAAGTTGTCTGGTGGGTTGGTGGCATGGAAGCCAGTGATTGAGGCATGCGGGTCCCGTGTTTTGCAATGACTCAAATGCATATGGGAGAAGTTTGAACTGGCAGTGCTCTTGGATGGTGAGCCAGTGGAGCTCTGTGAGGAGTGGTGTGGTATGGGATTGGCACTGGAGGTCTAGGACTAATCTGGCAGTGGCATTTTGGATGGTTTGAAGTCTGGTAAGAAGATGGGTTGGGATACCAGTGTAGAGTGTGTGGCTGTACTCCAATCTGCTTGTGATTAGGGCCTGCGTGATGGTACGTCTGGTGTCCAGTGGGAGCCATTTGAAGTATTTTTGCAACATGCAGAGGATGTGGAAGCATGCAGAGGTGGCGGCGTTGATCTGGGACTTCATGGTGAGGCTGGTGTCCAAGATGAGGCCCAGGTTCCTAGCGTAGTCGATTGGGATGGGTGTGGGTCCGAGTTTGGTGGGCCACCAAGTGGAGTCCTAAGGAGAGTTCTTATTCCTGAAGATCAGCACTTCAGTTTTGTCAGCGTTGAGCTTCAGGCAGTTCTCTTTCATCCAATTGGCTACGCTGGTGGTGACTGTGTCGTCTGAGAGGGAAAAAGTGAGCTGGGTGTCATCAGCATAGGAGATGATGTTTATTCCGTGGGATCTGATGATGTTAGCTAGAGGAGTTATGTACATGTTGAAAAGTGTGGGGCTGAGTGATGATCCCTGTGGGGCTCTGCAGATGATTTCCTTATGTTCTTATGTGAACGGCATGAGCCTAACCCGCTGTGTGCTTCCAGATAGGAAGGAAGCTATCGATTTGAGCGCTGGTCCTTGTATTCTGACTGTATGAAGTTTGGAGATGAGTGTGTGGTGGGAGACGATGTTGCAAGTGGTGGGGAGGTGAAGGAGGATTAGGGCGATGGTCTGTCCATGGTCGAGGGTGGTGCGTATGTAGTTTGTGGCAACTATGAGGGCAACTATGAGTGCTGTGATTGTTTCAGAATCCTAATTGCGAGTCGTCCAGGAGTTTGTGGCATTTTAGGTGGTCAGAGAGTTGTCTGTTGATGGTCTTCTCGATGACTTTGGCTAGGAAGGGGAGCAGCAAGATGGTTCTGTAGTTCCTGAGTACCTGTGGGTCAGCAGAAGGCTTTTGAGGAAGGCAGTGACTTGGCGTGTTTCCAGCTATCAGCTATTTCGAAAGGTGTCTGTCTTGAGGGAGGTGTAGATGATGGAGGTGAGTGCAGCGCTGATCGTGGCTCTTCCCCGTTTGTAGATATGGTAGGTACAGGGCCCCTGGGTAGACTGTCTTCAATATTGCCGCATTTTTCTTGATGAATGGAGGGTTCTATGATATCAGTTGGTAGTTTTTGATTGATGAGGTTAGCAGGCTGGGAAGGTCATTGGAAGGTGGCTGTGGTTTGAAGTTGAGGTTAAAACTAGAGGTTAAAGGTGTAGCATATACAGATGATATAGCAATTCTTACATAATCCCCAGAGTAAACTCACCAAGCAATAAAGGGGCTGCTTTTCAATGCAGGCAAGTCTTGGGTTATTTGCTAAATATTGACAAACGCAAGATATTAGAGAATATGCCCCTACACATTGTTAGGCATACATATTTCCATTAATATGGCGGAAGGTATTATCCTCAATTATGATGCATTATATTTGGATTCACTTGCCATATTTAAAAAATGGGAGATATTGCATTTGTGGTAATAGGTTTGTTATTAAAATTGGGTCATCATACCTCAGTATCTCTACCAGGTCCATTCCTTTATTCCTTTCTAGAGGTTTCTTCAAGAAGGTCAAAGCAAGGCTGGCAGAAATGTATTTGGCAATATAAAATACCACAATGTGCTCTACACGAATTTACAATTGTCTCCCAGAGAGGGATGTATAGCTCTTCCTTCACTCTGGTTTGACAAAAGCTCCTCATTTATACTTGGACTCACAGCTGTTTTTGGTTCACTCAAGTGGGATCTCTGGGGACTCTTCTTGGGCTATCAGGGTTTCTGTCATGTGACTCTTCCTGAGAAAGGTCTGATAGATACTGCTTACTTTAAACATAGGTTCAAGTCAACCCTTGTTTATCATAAAATCTGGCAGGCTATTTGGAAGACATATCAAGATTCCATCAATATATTTTCTTCGTTACAACCTTTACCTGCTGATGTTTGTCCATGCCAGTTATTTAAATTGTTGGTGTGAGCTACAATTTTTTACCCTTGCTCAGCTGTATAAAAATAGAATAATACAGTCCTTTGAAGAACTGTGAAATAAATATGGAATGCTGAAAAGAGTATTTTTTAAATATTTAAAATTAAAAGATTTCTCCTACATCTCCCAATTAACGAGATAGCTCTGTCTCATAATTAATTTATCAAAGTGCCTAGTTGTTGTCTCTTTGCATTTGCTCTCAAATTCCGATGAATTTCAAAGATCAGGCAAATAATTCTGACTATTTTGTCACTAAATGGTCTTGCAGCCTGAGTACTAAATTCTCCCTTATGGGCACTAAGTGGACCAATACGCACACCACACAAACTGCACAAATGGGGTCTCAGGGAGTATTTGCATTCATAACTTTGCGTCTTGCCCAATTTTTGTCCAGCACTGGACCAAAGTGTTTCTTCAAATTAACTACTTGCTGAGGACAGATATTTGGCTAGAATCTAAAATTATCATGTTGGACTACTTGCCCAGTATTCATTCTCACTTGACTTGGGTCTTTTTCTTTGCAATCACTTCTGCCTGGTTTGGGATTCATGGGTATGGCTTCAGGGGAATGCTCCTAACTATCAAGCATGGAAGCAGGAATATGCTTTGTTCTGCAGATTAGAACTTGCTATTATATGTAATAATCTTTGACAGGGCAAGCTAAAAATAGTCTGGGCCCCTGCTAGGCAGGTATTATCAAATTTAACACCTGGTTACTAGATTCAAAGAATGCTGTTTTATTCCCCTTTTATGTATTTTTGTATTAATATTGTTTGATTGCTACTTGATAATCATCATCATAAATAGCTTTATTTCGATATAAATATCATAAAAGCATCGACCAATTCATCAAATATATCAAATAAAGTTAAAGGGAAGAAAAGTTTAAAAGAGAAAAAAAATACAATCATATACAAACAATAAAATAAAAAGATACAATTCCAAAACCATTAAGACCTAAAGCTATTTTCACTAGATTCTAGATTGCTACTTGATAATCACATTTTATGTATGACACTTGTTATGCAAAATATTTGATTTGTGAGCGTATAAAAAAATTGTTTACGTATTATAAGTTAGCATTTGATACTTTCCTACTTAAATTTTTTTTAAAAAACTGCTCCCAACCACATTACCCTATAAATCCAACATTCCATTCCTAATATTACCATATAAAGAATACATTTAAAAAAAATACAATATATTAAAACCAAAAAATTACAAATACTCTTAAAAAGAGTTACAAAATGAAACAATAGAAGACACTTTGGTAATTTTAGCAACACTATTTAGAAAACATTTTAAAAAAAATAATAATACCTGTAACATTCTGAGCCACAATATTTTTGAAATCACACTATTTTAAACTCAATATTTGTGTTGCATGCTATTTTTTTGACTATATTTTTGTCAGAACACTGACAAATTAATATCTGGTTATGCAGTATTCTTCTTTTGCCGACTCCTGTATAAATGTGTAGTCAATATAGCCAAAAAAGAAAGTTATACTTAGGGGCCAATTACGACGTTGTTCAGAATGGCTCTGAATGGAATTCGGAATCTCAGCATCCAATTCGAAACCTATGTTTCCGACCGAATAGTACACATTTCCAACCGACCGATTACGATGCACGGAAACCGTTCGGGCTGTCCGATTCGGTTCCGAAAGGCATTCGGACAGCCCGAGTCTTTCGGAGCTGAATCATACAGCTCTATGGACACGGTTGCGGTGCCCGATTTGGACAGCTGTACCGATTCGGTGTGCCCGACACGAAATGGCTGTTGGAATCTGACTTTGGGGGCCCGTAGCAGGCCCCCCTTCACCATGAGGTCTCCGGTTGTGCCTGTGGGTGTACCCAAGGGACCCCCCTGTTAAACCATGCACAGTGTGGCAGGCACTATGGGGTGCCCACCACAGGGTACAAGGTTTTCCCTAACCACCCCTTTTTTCAATGGGAGCCCGTGTTCTCGTTCGGAACACAGGCTCCCATTGGAGTCAATGCAAGTCCAACCGAAGGATGTTGGGAAGCATCGTAATCGGTCAGTCAGACTCGCAGAACCCGATTCGGTCGGAAACGATTCCGAAATCAATTTGGCCGGAAGAGTTTCCGAAGGACATCGTAATCAGCCCCTTAGTGTCTTTATTAAGTACAGCATAATCAGTACAGGGTTAAAGCCTATGGTAGCCAAACCCTAAGCTAGCCAGACCCTAAAATAGCCAAATGTAGTACTGTGCCAGATGTACATATACAGCTGGTCTGCCTCTTGAGATCTTCATCTGAGACAATTGGATACTTTATCAGTATCTCAACTGGTGTGATTAAAAGGGCAAATAAATTGCAATAGTGCTGGGCTCGATATTTGATGATTATTTTTATTGAATGTTTGATAGCTATGGATTGCGGAAACATTCCCTAAGTGATATCTACTCCCACCCAGTTTTGCCAATTTTGTGTCGATATGGGTATCTGATTATTTCAAATGAGGTGTAACCATAACATGTCATAACTGGAAGTATCTCAAAATATCCTCTCATGTCTTACCAAGACCTTTACCACTCTTAAGTATAACATATTCACAATTAGGGATGTGCGGAACACACTCGAGTTCTGTAGAGTAATTATGCAAAATTACTCAAAATTACAGCTAGCTCTGCGAAATGCATCTAACACTCAAATAATTGCTCCAACCAGTCAATTCATGTAAAAATTCTAGTCACTTGTGTTCAAAATACTACCTTGCATGTAGTTTCATGCTCAAAAATTACCCATATGGTCAGTTCAGGTAAAAAATCTGATGGTCTTTTCACTTTTTTCACATGTGCCTGGAGCATGGTTACACTTCTAATCTGAGGTCGGACACCAGACTCCGGAGCCACTCGAGAGGGAGACGGGGCGAGAGAGCCTGCACTACTAAGGCCCCCGAGCAGCTCCCGCAGCCCCCTGCAGTCCCTACATCTCGTCATCTCGTCATCGAGTCTGCATCGGCGCCACAGCGGTTTCGGCGTTGCGCGTTGTGCATTGTGTCACAGCGCAGAGCAGAAGAGCAGAGAGTCAACTCGGGAGCAGGGGGGCCGCAGAATAACAAAAAGAGACTCTCTGTCCCCCCGACCACACCCGCCCACACCCGCAACTCCCACAACTCCAGTAGTCCTCGCCAATTTTTTTAATATTTGCAGGGTGGCCGACGCCCAGAGCGAGTGCTGACGCCATTAGACGGCGGAAGCAGAGAGTGCGAGTGCGCCCCAGGCAGGTGGTCCGGTTAGTCCCGGGTGCAGCCTGCGCCAGCCTGTCGAGCCCCACTCGCTTTGGTCATATTACATCACACTGCCGAAGCAGGAGCAGGAAAAGAGAGTTACCTGCAGGCAGTGTAATAGCAGCAGCAGCACCAGGAGCCAGCACCAGGAGCCAACCACAGAGGACCTCACAGCGACCTCACAGCGACCTACATCGAACTACAGTGGCAGTAGAGGACGTAAACCGGCTTGGCTCTCCGGCCACACTGCCTCTTTCCCCCCTCCTCCTCCTAAGAACCTGATCTTTGTTCCTGCCCGATCGGTGCAATCCAGCAGCAGGGAGAGGTCTAGGGTGGGGTAAGGGGGGGATAACAATATTTTATGATAAATATCAAAGGAAGGGAGGTGGCAACAAGAGACTGGGACCGGTAGCCTTTTTTAAAAACGCCTTGGTTTTTTGCCTGGAACTCCTACAATAGAATCCACCCAGAGACTGGGCTGGGCCATACCCCTTGGCTGCAGGATATCGGTCTAATGTTTAACTGAATTGTGGCCATCCTGTTATTTGTTTTTTTTTAAGGTACATTGGAAGGAGGTAGGCACGTTCCTACAACTATCATTTAACCTCTTTTGGACATGCATCATAAACACTGGTATCAGTGGGTTGCGATAGGGTGGTGATCTTTTTCGGCCCAGTACTGAACACATAATACGGACATTTGTATACAATGGGTTTCTCTCTTTTACTGTGTTTTACTGTGTTTGTGCTTATTGCCGCTGTTTACATTTACCCACTATCCCAACTGTATTTTGCACTGTATTTATCCAAAGTTGTTCTAAGTCATGGGGAGGCGCAGGATTCAGACGGGGCTAGCTGGGGTTAAGGCAGCACCTAGTTCCACTACCACAGGTGCGACCATGGATTCCTTTCTGCAGAGGGCAGCCGCTGTTATCGATATGGAGATTGAACTAGTGAATAGACGTCTCTCCAGATCACCCACTAAAAGCTCGCACCTACCTCCAGTTGGCCCTAGTGCGCCGCTGACTGAAGTTTTAGCCGAGTCTTTGTCCCCAACTCCATCTGCCCGTCTAGGCCCTTGACAGGGGTCACCCGTGGGTTTCCTCATCACTGAAGGGTTACCAGTTGCATACGAAGCTCACCCTCCAGCTCCGTTCCCGGCCTCGCACAGGTCTCTTTCTCCAACAGTGATAATTGAAAGAAGACATAGCATCGCTCGGCCGCAAGGGAAGGATAGTACTAATTTACAAAATCATTCAGGTACGCACCCGCTCTTTCACAGGGAGACGACCCATTATTCCGACTTGGGGGGCCTTAATCCTGGGGGAAGCATTAAACGTAAACTTCATACTATAGGGGGCAAAGCAAAAAAACCTAAATCCACCCTGGCCCCTAAACCAGCTACCAAGACACTGGCATCCAGACCGGTAGTCACAAATATAGATCCATCGATCATTAAGGCTTTTACGGATATAATGTCCACCCTTTTGGAAGCTAAATTGAGCCCTATCTTTGATAGGTTGTCAGCGATTGAGAAAGGATTAGCAGGGGGGGCACAGTCAGACGCACCTGTAATTAGTGGGGATATGGGTGATCCTGTAAGCTCAAATTTTGCAACTGACCCAGGCTTAGCCCCTATTTCTAGCAATATATTTAGAGACCAGCAACGCATACAAAGCCATATGCCGCATTTAGCCCAAGGGGGGGGGGGTGGTTCACGGGGAGAGCCGCCATCTAGCGGGTCATCGGCTGCTCTACCCTCTAGGCGAAACATACAACTCCCCTTAGGTCGGCTGGACGACCCTGTGGTGCATCAAGGGAACACAAGCCAGCACTTGCCCATTATCCATCTTCCTCCAGAATCTACACCCTATGTAGTGGTTCTGGGGAATGTGCCAACCCCTCTTCCCTGGCACAAACGAGGATTTTAGTCAGCTCAAAAATAAGGTACTCCACTGGCTAATAAATAACACCCCTGTGTGCCCCGGTGTGGAACGTAACATAATTATGGTACGCCGGGTGGCATGGATAGGTAGCTCGCAAAAATCAGGAGGAGGTGATTGTATAATTGTAAATTTTAACAGAAGCTTCTTGGCTGAAAGAATTTTGTCTAGGGCCTCTCATGTTGGTTCATTTATTTATGGTTCCACAATACAAGTACTACCTTTGGGTTTTTTCTACAGAGTAGCCTTCCGAGGGGATAAAATAGGGTACAGTGCTATGGAAATGCCCCGAGACAGGCAGTATCCAAAAACCTTGATGACCAGCGATCAATGGTACTTACAAGCACCCTATAGTGCACGTTCAAGTGGGTCTCACTATGCCCCTACCTTGCCCCCTCCCCTGGCTCTAACAAATAAATTTTCTATGCTATCGGGGATGGAGGAATGCGATTGACTGCATACCCCTAGTGCCCCTGTAGTAGAGTCCAAGTGCCAGCAGAGGGCTCACTCCCCAATGGTAGTTGAAACAGAGATACTGCAGCCGGCCCAGTTCCCACCTTTTCAGCAAGAGGTGATACCCCATATACCGGATAGTAATGTCATATCATGGAACATAGCAGGCCTGGCCGATAAGTTTCAGGACCCCTTATGGCAGCAGTTTCTCAGGCAATTTTCTGTTATCTGCCTACAGGAAACATGGCTGGTGGATTGTAATTTGTTTTTGGAGGGATTTAAAGCTTTTTTTGTCCCTGCCTTACCATCATCTAGTGGCAGAGCAAAGGGTGGTCTGGTTACTTATATCTCCCTGTCAGTTGATTGCCAGACACGGATTAACCCCTCTTTTAGTCAGGCACTCCAAGCTATTACCCTCAAGAAGGGGAATGAACTATTGGGCCTGTTTAATTTCTATAATTCACCAAATTGTAAGCAGGGGGAAGGTAACATCACTGAGTTGGGTCATTACTTGAGGCAGACCTGTGGCCATTCATTGCATTCAATAATGGTGTTAGGAGATTTTAATATCCATCCATGTGGTGACCCAAAGTTTAAAATAATGTCCGACCTGGGATGCCATAGAATGGGGGGTTTCCACTTTGAGCATACCATCCAGGGGGACGAATTGAATAAACTAACTGATGAATACGATTTACTGGCATTAATGTCCCTTACGGCTCCGAACAGCAAAGCATTGGTTCCCACTTATAAAGGGAATGGTAGTGGGTCTTTTATCGAGTACATTTTAATTTTTCTACTATCCAGTCCGCATTTCAAGGGATTACTATCAGGGATAGCGCTTATAGTGACCATAACCCCCTATGTGTCCACCTAAGCGGTTCATTTTTACCTAAAAAACATAAGGGGAGGGCACCAGGAATATTAAGATCCACGGATGGCGGGCGCCGTCTTAAGTGGTCACAGATTGATGCAAATGTTTTTTATAGAGAAGTGAGAGATTCATGCGCCGCTGAACTTGCTCTCTGTGTCTTGCCGGATAGCTCGCCAAAAGATGTTCTTAGTGCCTTTAACGTCATTTCGTTCAAGGCAGGGGATCTCTTAAGCGCACCGGTATGTACAGTATCTAATACAAACCCAAGATGGTTTGATTCCTCCTGTACCCAGGCGGCACGAAAATTGAAGGAGGCCTTGAAGACCATCCCGAGAAATCAACAATTCATACGCTCCTGTCGCCTAGCATACAAACAGGCTTTAGCTATTCGCAAGGGAGTTCTTAAGGAGGAGGCATGGAAGGAGCTGCTAGAGTCTAGTACCTTAAGGAACAGTTCAAAATTTTGGGGAATCGTTAGCAGACCTTTGTTTGCTATAGATACAGGCAGTGCCTTAGTCTCCCTTATTACGGAGGAAGAATGGGTGGCCCACTTCCAGTCCATGTTTATGGGGTGTATGGCCCCCCTGGACAGCCACATTGGGAAACTAAAACTGACAGTTTGGTCTTCGTGCAGGCAGAGGTGGAGGCGGGGATTGCCGGTCTAACGTGTAACAAGGCTCCGGGTCCGGATGGAATCCCGCCGGACCTTTATAAATCAGACCCTCCTTTCTGGGCACCGATCATTGTGGCCGTGCTAATGCGGCAGCCAGGGAAGGCTGCCCTGAATCTTGGGCTACTTCTACCATCGTGCCAGTATTTAAAAAGGGGGATCGCAATAGCACGTTTTGTTATCGGCCAATCTCCCTCATCGACTCAATAGTAAAGGTGGTGGGAGGTGTGCTACTGCAAAGATTATCCTCTTGGGCCGAGGAGCATAATATCATCTCCGATATTCAATTTGGGTTTCGCCCGGGCGATCGACGGTGGCCCAATGTTTAAACCTCTACCTGATCCTTGGCAAGTACACGCTGGCTCGCCCAGGTACGATCTACATGGCCTTTATGGACCCATCGTCCGCGTTTGACTGTGTTAACCGGACTAAACTGTGGCAGTCCATGAGGGCCATGGGGGTGGAGGCCAATATCGTGGATTTCTTAATGGACCTGCATAGAGAAACAAAGGCGAATGTCAGATTTGCCCAGGATCTCCGGGTTTCTAGGAACTTTAACATCAGAAGGGGGGTACGCCAGGGTTGCATCCTGACCCCCTTCCTTTTAAATCTTTATATAAATGACCTCGAAGGAGCCTTGGTTGCAACAGGGGCTGATTATCCGCATATAGGGCGACGGGGTCTCCCAGTCCTACTATATGCGGATGACGCGGTCCTCATAGCTAGGACAGCTAGGGGATTACAATCCTTATTGAACTCTTTCGAGACTTTCATGGGGACCCGAGACCTGGCTATCAACAACGCCAAATCTTTTATAATGCAGGTAGGGGCTCGGCCCACGAAAAAGTACCCCTATGTGGTGGGCCCCAAGAGGGTCCCCCTGACAACAGTGTTTCAATATCTGGGGGTTCTGTTGGACGACTGATTAAAGTGGGGACCCCATATACAGAAGAAAAAAGGGGAGTTTACACGAATAACCACCGCTATTTTCCACTTTGCTGCCTAGATGGGCAGGCGCCCAATTGCAGCTATGCTGAAAATCTATCAGGCCAAAGGTGTAGCAACTGCCTGCTATGGCAGCGAGATCTGGGGATACACCACCACAGATGCATTGCAGGTGGTTGAGAATAATTTTCTAAAACGCCTGCTGGGTGTGCCAAAAAGTTTATCTAATTTGGGAGTCCATGAGGAATTGGGGGTGCCATTTTTATGTGATATACTGGCTCTGCGTCCTTTGGTGTTTTGGCTCAAGCGTTGGCTAAATAAGGAACTAGAGCTCACACAACAGATCATAATGGACTGTATGAGCCTTGACCATATGCTTCGAATCCCATGGCTGAAATACATTGGTGGTTGTTTTACCGAGTTGGGCCGCCCGGATCTCTTTTTAAAACCTTCTATCATAGTAAAAAAGGATGTGGAACTGGTTAAGAAAGCTTTCAGTTGTAGTAGGAAGCTAGAAAGAGACGAGCTGGAACTAAGAAAACCAAGTGTTCACAAATTCTTAACCCTGAAAACTGATCCATCTATAGAGCCATATCTCTTGGGAACACTGACTACATATGAGAGGTTTTTATTGTCTAGGTTCCGCTTTGATCTTTTTCATCTGTTACTTGCCGTTCCTAAAGGGTATAGTAGAGGACAGGTGTTAGCACCCTGTGGCTGCGATCAAGTATCTCCACAGGATCTGCTACACTTTATGTTCATATGCAAACTTTATGATACACCACGAAGACACTTTTTGCTCCCCCTTTTAAAAAGGTTAAATTTTAATCAGGCCCACCCAGCACTTTTGTTCTTACAGATGCTAAAACCTGATTGTATTTTCTTCATCGTGGGATATCTGAAAGCAGTAGTGAGAACAAGGGCATGTCTTGAATCTTAGCCATATTAGAAGGAGAAGGTTTAAAATTATGGATCATGCGTTCTGTACTGTATATTAATTAATAATATGAACTGTAAAACTCTTTGTTTTTAACTTTATGTATTTATTTGTTTTTATCTATTGGTATAAATTGTAAAACTTCCTAAGAATCAAGCTTTTAACGAGGTGTGGATATGTTGTAACTTTTATGGTTTTAGCGAAAAACCGAATAAAGTTGTTTTTTTGATTGATTGATTGATTGAGTTACAAAATGAAACAATAGAAGACACTTTGGTAATTTTAGCAACACTATTTAGAAAACATTTAAAAAAAAATAATAATACCTGTAACATTCTGAGCCACAATATTTTTGAAATCACACTATTTTAGACTCAATATTTGTGTTGCATGCTATTTTTTTGACTATATTTTTGTCAGAACACTGACAAATTAATATCTGGTTATGCAGTATTCTTCTTTGCCGACTCCTGTATAAATGTGTAGTCAATATAGCCAAAAGAAAGTTATACTTAGGGGCCAATTACGACGTTGTTCGGAATGGCTCTGAATGGAATTCGGAATCTCAGCATCCAATTCGAAACCTATGTTTCCGACCGAATAGTACACATTTCCAACCGACCGATTACGATGCACGGAAACCGTTCGGGCTGTCCGATTCGGTTCCGAAAGGCATTCGGACAGCCCGAGTCTTTCGGAGCTGAATCGTACAGCTCTATGGACACGGTTTCCGAGCGAGCGATTGCGGTGCCCGATTTGGACAGCTGTACCGATTCGGTGTGCCTGACACGAAATGGCTGTTGGAATCTGACTTTGGGGGCCCGTAGCAGGCCCCCCTTCACCATGAGGTCTCCGGTTGGGCCTGTGGGTGTACCCAAGGGACCCCCCTGTTAAACCATGCACAGTGTGGCAGGCACTATGGGGTGCCCACCACAGGGTACAAGGTTTTCCCTAACCACCCCTTTTTTCAATGGGAGCCCGTGTTCTCATTCAGAACACAGGCTCCCATTGGAGTCAATGCAAGTCCAACCGAAGGATGTTGGGAAGCATCGTAATCGGTCAGTCAGACTCGCAGAACCCGATTCGGTCGGAAACGATTCCGAAATCAATTTGGCCGGAAGAGTTTCCGAAGGACATCGTAATCAGCCCCTTAGTGTCTTTATTAAGTACAGCATAATCAGTACAGGGTTAAAGCCTATGGTAGCCAAACCCTAAGCTAGCCAGACCCTAAAATAGCCAAATGTAGTACTGTGCCAGATGTACATATACAGCTGGTCTGCCTCTTGAGATCTTCATCTGAGACAATTGGATACTTTATCAGTATCTCAACTGGTGTGATTAAAAGGGCAAATAAATTGCAATAGTGCTGGGCTCGATATTTGATGATTATTTTTATTGAATGTTTGCTAGCTATGGATTGCAGAAACATTCCCTAAGTGATATCTACTCCCACCCAGTTTTGCCAATTTTGTGTCGATATGGGTATCTGATTATTTCAAATGAGGTGTAACCATAGCATGTCATAACTGGAAGTATCTCAAAATATCCTCCCATGTCTTACCAAGACCTTTACCACTCTTAAGTATAACATATTCACAATTAGGGATGTGCGGAACACACTCGAGTTCTGTAGAGTAATTATGCAAAATTACTCAAAATTACAGCTAGCTCTGCGAAATGCATCTAACACTCAAATAATTGCTCAACCAGTCAATTCATGTAAAAATTCTAGTCACTTGTGTTCAAAATACTACCTTGCATGTAGTTTCATGCTCAAAAATTACCCATATGGTCAGTTCAGGTAAAAAATCTGCCTGAAATGTTTGTTGACAGCCCTCTTTAAAGGAACTGCTCCTCTCATTTAAAACACTGCTGCTCACATTTGGATTTGTAGTTTCACGCTCACAACTACCCAAACAGTATATCTCTTGTTACCAAATTTCTCCTGGATCCATAGTTTCATTACACAACGTGGCATAATGGCGTAATCTCAGTAATTTTGCACAAATTTTGTTATGTGATTTGTCTAGTATTGCTTCAATGAAAACAGGGCTATCAGCTAGCTCCATATTCAATTTCATAAGTCTTTTACATAATGCTGTCAGTAGTAAAATTAAAAATCAAGGGACTCCACCCTCCCCTAGCCACCGGCAAGTGTAAATATATCAGAGCTCATCTAGATTGATTATGCTCCTATATGAATGAGGTAGGTAGAGTGATAGGGGCCACAATAAATGCAATATTTTATGTTGGATAATCATTTTAAATATGTTAGCTATTCCTAAAATAGAGATGGGCAGACCCTCCCATACATTGAACATCTGAGGAAATTGTTTGCAGTTTCTCCTATAGTGAGCATCCATTAATGCGTCACACTTCAGTGTAAGTGTAACTCCAAAATATTTCGAGTTATTACTCATTTGCCCTATATTTAAGATTTGAGTTTTTCCTGTTTTAGCTTATATCCTGCAACAACTCCAAACTGCACTGCTGCCTCTTGAACTACATATAATGCTGGATTGGGGCTGGAAGTGATAAGAAATACATAATCTGCATACGCCAGTACCTTAACTTCCAGTTGAGGAAGTCTTATTGGCTCATTATCATGATGTTCTATGAACATTTTCTAGAATACTTACATATATTATGCATATAAAATGGGGACACTAGGCATTCCTGTCTAATTAGAAATATATTGTAATTAACATGGTTAATGGACCATTCTGACTAGGTTTTGATAAATGTCCTGCATCCTTTAATTGCTACTCTAGGAAACACAATTTACCTATAACTCACCTGAAAAATGACCATTCCACTGGATCAAATGCCTTTTTGATATCTAAGGAAATTAGTGATAAACGGTCTTGTGTGATTTCTGGGCAGGTAATTCATCTTGCAGGTAAATTGTTATGTGCTATGGTATCGCATCCCAGGATGAATTAATAATGCCAGGGAGTAACCAAGTATGGTAATTACATGGAAAATATGATGTCCTAGAATTCTTATGTATATTTTATAATCCACACATAAATAAGATTTTGGTCTAGAAGATTCAATACGTGCCGGGGTATGTATGTTTTACAGAAAGCCATAATATGTACATTTATTTAAGAACATTATCTACAGGCTTCAACTCAGTTTTATAATGATCCTCCCTTGAAGCATATTGCTTTTATTAAATATTTGTCACAATAAATAAGAAATAAGTCAGGCCTACTAACTGTGTCATACCTTTTCAGAATAGATGAGATTAGAGGTAGGGCAGTAGCCTTTATGATTTCATTGTCACTGTAACCAAGCCAGGCTGACAGTATTGAGCATAAGCTTTGCCACAAGGCAACCATTAGACACAAAGTCAAAATATAATATATATGTAGAACATTGCTATTTGAAAAGCAAGATACAACCCCTCCTAACAATACGTTACAAGGAATATCATATTGCAGATCTTCTACGCCCATGATTTGTCAGAGGTGGTAATCAAGATCACAATATTAGCCTATGACAGTAATCTGTGAGATTACAAGTAACAAAATACCTGACAACAGGCTATAACATTGTATAATTATAATTTATCCTTAAATGCTTTTCCCAGTAAATAAGTCAAGCCTACTACTTTTGTCATAACTTTTAATAATAAACAGATCAGACATGTGGAATTGCCAGTAAACTAATCAGGCTTGAACCTTTATCACTGGCTTGGCACACTACCTAATTCAAGCATAATGTACTGAGCATACAGGTTACTAAAAGGCCACTGTCAGATATACACTGTTTGTCCTCAGCTTTCCTTCAAGTGAAAATCAGGTGTATGAACTAAATAAAAAAGGACAAAGAGAAATAAAGAAAGAAGTGATAGGAGACATGCACATGGAGACAATGGAAAACTAAAGGACTAGCACAAAAGCCCAGTTATTTGCAGGTAGATGTGCACCTGTGATCAGGCAAAATACCATCTCTGACAGGGCAATAGAATCAATGGGTGAATTGCTCATTTGGATCTTGCTGTATAGAAGTCAGTAGTGGTTCCCACAGGTAAGAGCGGTGAGGTGCGGGGAAGTAAGGTGGGGGGTGGTGGCAGTCAACAGATGACGGGATAAGTAATATTAAATAAATAAATAAATAAATAAAACCACTTACCTAGCGCTCGCTGTATCACCGGCTCGGCAATGCGGCGAGCGCAAGGTAAGTGGTTTTATTTATTTATTTAATATTACTTATCCCTTCGTCTGTCGACTTCCACCACCCAACACCCTGCCCCGTCTCACCACTCTTACATGTGCAAGCCGCTACTGACAGAAGTATGTGAACTATGCAGAAGAGGAATAAAGTACAAAATGCTTGTTAGACCTGTCAGCCTTAGGATGTTCTTCCCCCAAACCTTTTGCCTACTTACCTCCATTTTTTGCTGAAATTCGTTTTTGTTGGCCGTAGAATTCTGTGAACTTTACCACTGCTAACCAGTACTAAAGTGCTTGTGCTCAGTCCCCTAAACATGGTTTGATTGACATATACCGAATTGACATATTTAGGTTACTTATAAACAGTAGCGGTCGGTGGTGGGAGTGCCGTCGGGTGCTGACGTGGGGCGGGGGAGGGGCAGGGTGGGGGGTAGTAAACTACGGATTACGGGCGATTACAGGTAAGTACACATATAAATAAATAAAATGAATTTAGTTTCTCACGCTGCATCGCCAAATGTGATGCAGCGCGAGAAACGAAATTTGTTTTATTTATTTATATGTGTACTTACCTGTAATCGTATAGGAAGGAGAATCCTTTGGACTAAATTACTGGTAACAGTGGAACTGGGAGTTTTGACCCTAACAATGTCATGCAACACACACTCAAATGCTATCACTCCAAGTATACCTTTGGGAAGACTGATCATACATCTGAAAGACAATCTAGACAAAATTCCACATTTTTAGAAAAAGATCAAAATCTTTTATTAAAAAATCTCATAGAGTATATAAAACCACAACGACATAAATCATAAAATTACAATGCACAGAATATCGCAATGAGCTTGAACAAACTCCTAAGTGTAATTCATACACATATGCATCAAAAAACAATTTAAAAAAAACATATGAGAGTACATGAAAATAGACAAAAATAATATGTCATTGAAAATCAACCATCCATGATTACACAAATTCTAGGGCTGGAGCCCGGTATGTCTCACTTCGTTGAATACTCAAAGGCCCAGACCGTGACACAGATTAGGTTGTATTCAAAGGGGCGTCGACGCGTTTCGATGGCTAGAAGATAATACCATCTTTATCAAGACAAACAAATTCCGACTCTCAGGAAATTAAAAAGCAACAATGCTGCAGTCAAAACACACCTATATTCAATTAGGTGGGCCACTTCAACTTCCAGAAACTGCTATTGTCATGGGAGGATAAAATAAATCCTTCCGTCGTCCAGGTTGAAGAAATATATATATATCTGGATTATTAATATTGACTGGCTGCCTCGTTTTTCATACCACCAGGATAGTAATAGTTCGAAGATAGACTATATCTCTCATCAATTACTTGATCCCTGTTCAGAAATGACGATATTCAAGAATTTTAATGTTATGTCCTTGGTACTTATTTTCGTATTTTCATCTGGCTTCCACGTGCCCTTTTATAATTAGGATTTGCGGCAATATTGTCCGGTCGCAGTGGCGTCTTCCTGATGGTGTGTGATGGCGGGAGAAAGGTTTTCTCCCTTGATGAGAGATATAGTGTATCTTCGAACTATTACTATCCTGGTGGTATGAAAAACGAGGCGGCCAGTCAATATTAATAATCCAGATATATATATATATATATATATATATATATATATATATATATATATATATATTCACTGAAAAAACCGTAGGTTTCAGGCACGTTATAGTTACAAATTAGCATTTTAAAAACCTTTGAAATTCACTGAAAAAACCATAGGTTTCAGGGACGTTATAGTTACAAATTAGCATTTAAAAAACCTTTGAAATTCACTGAAAAACCATAGGTTTTAGGGACAGTTATAGTTAGTTGGACATTGCACTCGTACAAAACCCGTGAAATTCCCCCGTTATAGTTAGTCCAGCTAACTATAACTCGCGCCCCGCAATGCACTGCTGATGACGTCACATATTACATCACTCATGACATGGTCAGTGACATCACTGATGACATCACTGATGACATCTCAAATGACATCACTGATGACATCATCCAGTGACTGTGTGTTTTTGTAAAGTTTAAATATTTTTAATATATATAGGAAAAGACGTATTGAAGAATGAGTGGGTGTGTAAGTGTCTGTATGGATGATTTAGTACGTGCGTGACTGACTGTATAAGTGAGTAATTTAACGTATCTTACTGAATGCATGGGTTAGTGACTAAACTGGGTGAATGTCTGTATCCGTCTGTCTGTTGCTGTGTAAGTGGCTGCATGTGTTTGTGAATAGCTACATGAGTGTCTATATGAGTTATTGAATGCTTGTCTGAGTATCTGTATGGGTGCCTGAGTGTTTGTGTGGGAGGGGTGTGTGCGACTCTGTGCATAGATGTGTGAGTGGGTGATTCACTGGGTGGATGGTTTCAAGAGTGCATCTGTGATAGACTGTATGGGTGGGTAAGTGTGTGTAAGAGTGTGTTAGTGAGTGAATGTATGTCCCAGTGGTACATGTGTGAGTAACTACATATGTGAAAGGCAGTATATATGTGTGTTGGAGTATATAAATAGCTATAAGCGAGAGTGAGTGATTGTGATAGTGGCTGTATGGATGAGTGTGTGCTTGTATCAGTGATTGTATAAGAGCGTAAGAATGTGCTAGTATTTGTATGAGTAAGTGAGCTGGTGTGTGTATAACTGTATAGGTGAGTAAATGGTAGTGTGTTTAATTATTTGCATGACTGACTAGGTGTGTGAGTACCTCTATGGATGAGTGGCGGTGTTTGAGTGTCTATAAAGGAGTATGAGTGCATATAATAGTCCTGTACTGAGTGACCGTAAGTATGAGTGACTGTACGGGTGAGTGAGTGGATGTGTGCGTAGACCTAAGAATCAGTGAGTGGGTATGTAGTTATTGGTGTTGGAGTGTCTATGGTTTTGCGAATGGCAGTCTGTAATTTAGAGTGGGTGTATCAAAGGTTATATTAGGGTGTGAGGAGGTGCATGAGATTATCACGTGGATGATGTCATCAGTGATGTCATTTGAGATGTCATCAGTGATGTCACTGACCATGTCATGAGTGATGTAATATGTGACGTCATCAGCAGTGCATTGCGGGGGCGCGAGTTATAGTTAGCTGGACTAACTATAACGGGGGAATTTCACGGGTTTTGTACGAGTGCAATGTCCAACTAACTATAACTGTCCCTAAAACCTATGGTTTTTTCAGTGAATTTCAAAGGTTTTTTAAATGCTAATTTGTAACTATAACGTCCCTGAAACCTATGGTTTTTTCAGTGAATTTCAAAGGTTTTTAAAATGCTAATTTGTAACTATAACGTGCCTGAAACCTACGGTTTTTCAGTGAATTTCAAAGGTTTTGTAAATGACAATTTTTAAATGTATTAATTGTTATATAAAAATGTTTAATACTGATTTACTACATTTTTAGAAACAATTTTTTTTTACATATTTTATTTTTAAAATTACATTGTAATTACATTATACATTACATTACAAAAAATACTTTCTCAGAATGAATTACTTTAGTTTAAATACTTTGCACATAGGCAATAGACTTTTAAGTACAGTAGTTACAGTTGTTTCAATGGGCAACACATTTTCAAACACAATGCAACATTCAGCTCAATGTGAATTTCTAGTTAAATGCAATTAGTTACTTTATGGATTACTTTTCTAACCAAAGGACTGGATCCTAGATGCAGTCCTGGTACATCTCCTGTAAACAGTTGAGTAAAAGCGTTTTGGTTACAGTCGTGATTTTTAAGGAATATTATTGTATTTTAAAAGTTGACACTTAGAAAATTTTTCTCATAGAATCACCAATGTTATCCTATGGAAGGAAATTCACTTAGCAGGTAAAAACTGTTATCGTTACTTTTTCTTACTCAGTGTTGGATCCTGGATTAAGCACTGGTGCATCTCCTGTAAACAGTTGAAAGAATGCGTTTAAGTCATACAGGCGATTTTTTAGGAATATTTGTAGTTTGTGAAAATCGACACTTTGAACCTTTTCTGCTGAAAAGCAGACAATGGATTCCTATGGAAGAAAATATAAGTTACTGGTAAGTACGGTTAAAATTACTTTTCAGGGTCAGTGCTGGGCTAAAAGATGCAGCACTGGGTTCTCTCCTGATAACAGGTGAGTAAATTGGTATTCGTACTTTGGTTGATTTTAGAGGAATATTATAAAGTTCCAAAACTCCACACTTAGAAGAATTTCCAAGTGAAACCAGTCAATGTTAGCGTATGTAGGAAATTCAAGTTACTGGTAAGTACGGTTAAAATTACTTTTGAGGATCAGTACTGGGCTGAAAGATGCAGCACTGAGGTCTCTCCTGATAACAGGTGAGTAAATCGGAATTCGTATTTCGGCTGATTTTAGAGGAATATTTGTATGTTTCAAAAATCAACACTTAGAAACTTTTTCAACAAAAAGCAGGCAATGATATCCTATGGAAGGAAATTCAAGTTACTGGTAAGTACGGTTAAAATTACTTTTCAGGATTAGTACTGGGCTGAAAGATGCAGCACTGAGGTCTCTCCTGATAACAGGTGAGTAAATCGGAATTTGTATTTCGGCTGATTTTAGAGGAATATTTTAAAGTTCCAAAACTCCACACTTAGAAGAATTTCCAAGTGAAACAAGTCAATGTTAGCCTATGGAAGGAAATTCAAGTTACTGGTAAGTACGGTTAAAATTACTTTTCAGGACCAGTACTGGGCTGAAAGATACAGCACTGAGGTCTCTCCTTATAACAGGTGAGTAAATTGGAATTCGTATTTCGGCTGATTTTAGAGGAATATTTGTATGTTTCAAAAATCAACACTTAGAAACTTTTTCAGCAAAAAGCAGGCAATGATATCCTATGGAAGGAAATTCAAGTTACTGGTAAGTACGGTTAAAATTACTTTTCAGGACCAGTACTGGGCAGAAAGATGCAGCACTGAGGTCTCTCCTTATAACAGGTGAGTAAATCGGAATTCGTATTTCGGATGATTTTAGAAGAATATTTGCACAATGGTGAAGGGAGGGGCGGGCCTGAGGTGACATCTGTGCAAACGCGCCCGTGGCGCGTTTTAGGTTGGGGGATTAAGTCCCCTTGAATCCTGAGGGTCCCTAGGGGCCAACTAGCCCACCAGGAACCTCCAATATGCGCCAGGGGGCTGCGTTGCAGAGATGTGTAGAGAGGTCACACCCTTTTACACCTCTCTGCAACGCAGCTCTGTGGCGCTTTCTGGATGTACCTGTTGGGCTAGTTGGCCTCAGGGACCCTCAGGATTGAAGGGGATTTAATTCCCCATCTTAAAACGCGCCACGGGGCCTGTTTGCACACATGTCACCTGAAGCCCCGCCCCTCCCTTCACCACTGTGCAAACGCGCCCCGTGGCGCGTTTTAAGTTGGGGGATTAAGTCCCCTTGAATCCTGAGGGTCCCCGGAGTCCAACTAGCCCACCATATACCTCCAAAAGCGCCACAGAGCTGCGTTGCAGAGAGGTGTAAAAGGGGCGTGGCCTCTGTACACCTCTCTGCAACGCAGCCCCTGGCGCATACTGGAGGTTCCTGGTGGGCTAGTTGGCCCCCAGGGACCCCCAGTATTCAAGGGGAATTGTTCTCTCTGCAAACGCGCCAGGGGCGCGTTTGCAGAGTGGTGAAGGAAGGGGCGGGGCCTGCGGGCCCGATCGTTTTTTTTTTTTTTTTTGTCCTCTGAAGGGGGCTGTGTGGCCCCGTTCCTTTTTCTGTTTTTGGGCCCTGGGGACCCCATCCCCCAGGGCTTACCCCTTTTTAAATTTCAAAATTAAAAAAACGGGAAGGGGGCCGCGTGGCTCCCTTTCCCCGGGCCTTATTGGCCCCGGGGACCCCATCCCCGGGGCATGGCCTCTATTTTTATTTTTAATATTTTGAGGGGGCTGCGTGGCCCCCTCCTCTGGCCATTTTAAGGCCCCGGGACCCCATCCCCGGGCCGGCCATACCCTTTTTAAATTATTTTTCAAAACTTTGGGGAGGGGGCAGCGTGGCCCCCTCCCGGGCCACTATTTGCCCCGGGACCCCATCCCCGGGGCTGGCTCCTCTCGTTGGGGACTGTGGGGGTCCCCAATCCCCCAAAGTCCCGCCGGCTCCCCGCATACCTAGGGTGCCGGCATAGCTTTCCACATGGGGAGCTGCTAAGATGCAGCTCCCCATGTGGAAAGCAATCAGCTTTGGATATTGGAAGAGAGAGCAGGTTTCCCTGCTCTCTCTTCCAATATCCAAAGCAGTTTGTAATGACAGGACGGGAGCGAGGCTCCCGTCCTGCCATAGCAAACTACAGTGTCCCGGGGTAGGCACCCCGGGACACTGCAGGAGCCGGCCCTGGGGGTGGCGGTCCCCAGGGCCATCAAGGGCTCCAGGAGTGGGGCCGCGCGGCCCCCTCCCTACATCAGCACAGCCCCGGGAGGTGGTGGTCCCGGGCTTCGGGGTCCAAAACGGACCCCCATTTTAATTTGTTAGTGCCCCGCCCACACAGGTTGTTTAATTTTTTTTTAAAAAGCCCCGGGGAGGTGGTGGTCCCCGGGGCTGCGGGGGGGCAAAATACAATCGAAGCGCGGGAGACCGCGCTTCGATTTTTTTTTTTTCGGCAGGGTTCGCGCTCCCTGAGCGCATCCTGCCGATTTTAAAACATTTTTTTTTTTTTTTTGCCCAGGGGTCCTTGTGGGACCCCTGAGCAAACCTAGGGGTCAGGGTGTTTCTACCCTGCCCCCTTTGTGCGCTTTGCGCACTTGTTTCTGTCCCTCGGTTCTACCGAGGATAAAATGGCTGCCAACATTTCCTGAATCGGAATGTTGACAGCCAGCTGACAGCCAATTAACATGCAGCTCGTGCTCGGGAGGATCCGCGGCCCTAGATATCACTATCTTTTTACTTTTGATTTTCTCAGCAACTACTGAACGGATTTACACCATTTAACAAAAGGGTTCTTTCTGAACCAAGAACTACCTCTTTGCCAAATTTGGTGTAATTCCGTTCAGCAGTTCGGGCTGTAGCCGTGTCTAAAGTTTCCTATGGAAAATTGCATGGGGAAAACGCGTTTTGGGACCACCCTTTTTCTCGGCCCCCGCTTGACGAATCCCCCGAGACTTTCAGGGTAGGAGCGGACCGGAGCGGGCCATAAAGTTTGAAAATTTTGCGAAGATACGTCAACCGGCAAGAGAGTTATTTCAAATAGAATGTCGCGGATTTCCTATGGATAATAGGTTGTAACTATAACTATCTACTGGCGACCGCCAGTAGATGATATATATATATATATATATATATATATATATATATATATATATATATATATATATATATATATATATATATTTCTTCATCCTGGATGACGGAAGGATTTATTTTATCCTCCCATGACAATAGCAGTTTCTGGAAGTTGAAGTGGCCCACCTAATTGAATATAGGTGTGTTTTGACTGCAGCATTGTTGCTTTTTAATTTCCTGAGTGTCGGAATTTGTTTGTCTTGATAAAGATGGTATTATCTACTAGCCATCGAAACGCGTCGACGCCCCTTTGAATACAACCTAATCTGTGTCACGGTCTGGGCCTTTGAGTATTCAACGAAGTGAGACATACCGGGCTCCAGCCCTAGAATTTGTGTAATCACGGATGGTTGATTTTCAATGACATATTATTTTTGTCTATTTTCATGTACTCTCATATGTTTTTTTAAATTGTTTTTTGATGCATATGTGTATGAATTACACTTAGGAGTTTGTTCAAGCTCATTGCGATATTCTGTGCATTGTAATTTTATGATTTATGTCGTTGTGGTTTTATATGCTCTATGAGATTTTTTAATAAAAGATTTTGATCTTTTTCTAAAAATGTGGAATTTTGTCTAGATTGTCTTTCAGATGTATGATCAGTCTTCCCAAAGGTATACTTGGAGTGATAGCATTTGAGTGTGTGTTGCATGACATTGTTAGGGTCAAAACTCCCAGTTCCACTGTTACCAGTAATTTAGTCCAAAGGATTCTCCTTCCTATACTATTGTATATAACCCTAGTCCTTTGGCATTAAGGGGTTCCTCTTATTTTCTTTTAACTTACCTGTAATCGCCGGTAATCCGTAGTTTACTACCCCCACCCTGCCCCTCCCCCGCCCCACGTCAGCGCCCGGCGGCACTCCCACCACCGACCGCTACTGCCTATAAATCCCCTGTAAAGTGGTATACCATTTACCCAGGGCCTTAAAATTAAATGATGACAGCAGGCCTGCAGCACTTATTGTGCCACCCACTTAAGTAGCCCTCTAAAACATGTCCCAGGCCTGCCATTACAGCCTGAATGCAGTGTTATGCTGCTATGTTGATTTGGCATTTAAACCTCCTTGCCTAGCCTTAAACTTCCCTTTTATTACATATAAGTTACCCCTAAGGTAGGCCCTAGGTAGCCCATAGGGCAGGGTGCTGTGAAATTAAAGATTTGGACATGTAAATTTAAGTTTTACATGTCCTGGTAATGAAAAACACCTAGATTGTTTATTCACTATTGTGGGGCCTCCTCCCCATAGGATAACATTGGGGATTCTTTATTACACTTATAAGCTTTAAATTCCAGTTGGGAGAAGGTAGATATGTCATGTTTGTTACCTATGAAATTGTAATGATAAACCCTCTTTAATGGTAAAGCTGGATGTTTCATACAATTTTGAAGCTGCCACTTTTAGAAAGGTGACATTTTCATGCCCTCATCCCTTTCTTGGAATCAAAGGGTGAGTGATGCTTTCACCCTAGATTCCAAATCCAAAATGATCAAGGGCTGAACAAAGTACAGGGAGAAGTCTTCAAGATAGGAATAGGAAGTTGATACTGAATGTACAATGGCCTCATTCTCTATGGCACTTCCGCTTTGCTCAGTGGCCATTATTTAGCATTCATGACTCAGGGGCTAAATTTATCATCGCATTACGCTGGTATGAAATCCCCAAAAGTGATACAAATCAGTGCAAAGTGTTGAAATGGGATTTACTTTCCAGGATAAAGCGTTTGTTCTACAATGTAGGCCTAAAGTAATGCAAATGAGTGCTTTGTGCGTTTAGTACTACTTTGCATCAAAGGGTGTTCCATGGGCCCTATGCAAAAATGTACCCCTCAGGCAAGCGCATAGTAGAAGGGAAGTTTTATTTTCTCCAATTGTTTTTGTAGTTTTTATTTTGAATTAACAATATAATTTACCGGATACATGCTCAACTGAGCATTGCCGTGAGATCTTGCAAAGCACAACAATAACAAACGCCGGAGAGTAATTAGGTCAATACCCCAGAAATCCAACTGACAAATACACATTAAATAAAGGAAGAAAGGCAATGAATGAGGGGTGCAGGGGCAGAGAAAAGAAAGAAGAAAAAAGGGGGGATGGGGCAGTGGGGGGGGGGATCGACAGACCCTCTGCGGCGGGGCTATTGGTGTAAGGAGGAGGGAAAAAAGGAAGGATGGCAGGAGTCCTAGGAAGGCACCTTATGGGCACATCTCAGGGGAGGGGAGGGGAATAGAAGGTGTATCCAAGTTTCAAGATGATCGGTGCGATAGGGATGTCATCCTATTGGATGCGACTCACGGCGGCCCACAAGAGGAGGTGGGGGCTCAAAGACCAGGCAGGAGAAGATTGATGCAGAAGGCCCTGATTGCTTTCTAGAAGTGCATGGCATGGTGATGGCCTCTAGAGGTGCATGGAGCGGAGAGGCAATGCCAGGCCCCAATCCAGGGCACCCACATTCATTGTCCCAGTCAGGTGTCTGCAGTCAGGAACAAGGCCCATGCCTATTGATAGGTGTCCAGGCTATTGGGCATCAATAAGTGAACTTCTCATAGGACGCCACCTTAAACATTTCGGTAAGCCATTCCGCATGTGTGGACATGTTGGGAGTGCCAGTGTCATTGAATGCATAGTTTGGACTCAGTTAATGATTTGGCAAAGAAACAGGGTCCGTGGTTCGACATTGGAGGAACGTCATCTAAGACGTGCAGGAACACTCGGAGAGATAATAGTGAGGGAAGGGACAGTGTTCGGCTTAATGTGGCCATCTATTCCGTCCATGGCCCCCGGACATCTGGACAGTCATTCAGGACCTGCGACGTGTCGCATCCTGGGAGGCTACATCGCCAACAGTGTGAGTGGTGTAAAAGGACAGCACTTTCTAATTTTGAGGGGGTCCAGTACCAATCCTGCATAATTTTTAAGAGGCATTATTACATCCTGGACCCCTGCACCCCACCGTCTAGGCCTCCAGGGCCATTTTCGAGCCCTCTACCTCGTATTCTACCTGCAAGCGTGCTTGCCTTAGCCTATGAAGTTGATGTGACTGAGGTAGGGAGTATTGTGTTGAACCATAAGGTTGTGCAGTCCCAACATTACTCCGCGGTATCAGCCCCACACTCGCAAATAAGTAGCAATGTGGCAGGATGCCAAAGTCTATGGCGGTGCACCAAGACTACTATAGAGACAGGGGTGAAGTTGCAGGTATGGCCAGTGCTGTTGGAGTTGCAGATGGAATTCGTCCCACAGGGCCGTGAAATATTTAATTGAACCATTGTCTAGGTTCTAGGAGAGGGTTTGGAAGCCTGCCCATCGCCATACAGGCCAATCCGGTGTATCTCCCCCGATACAGATGCTAGCATTCCACCAGAGGGGGCCTCAACATGCAGGCAGGGATCAATTGAGAGGAGGACATGTGCTCGCTTCTAGCCGCTTCGGCTTAGTATTGATATCTAGCTAGGCCTTTCGTATCCCTTAGATCCCCTCTGTTGGGGACTGGAGGATGCACCTTTTTTATTCACAGAAGTTGCATCCTTATGCCTATCCATCATTTGGCTGATTGAATCCTTAGTTTACATCTATAGGGACACTTGCCTTTCTTAAATTTTGGTATATAATAGAGATTGGGCTCTCAATTATACTCCTCCAAGACAGCCGCCGATATCCTTATTGACTCCCTCTACACGTGCTCTGTATTTGGGCCATTTGGAGGATGTCCCTTACTCTCATTGGCCTAGGAGGTGTCTAAGTGGCATTTAAAGACCGAGTAGCCACACGCTATTCCACTTTGCATTCTTGACAGCAGCGTGAGCATTTGCCAGACTGCAGCATGAATACGCAGAGGAATAGATGTGACTCGGATCCTGATGAGCCAGGTACGCCGGCTTAGAGGTTTTTTTTCTGGGTTTGTTCCAGTCCCGATGCGGGACATGTGTTGATATCCGTCCCCATTTAATGACGACCCTGGGACTGTCCTGAATCCATTGCTACGTGGCCCTTGCGAGGAGACCCACCACCTATGTTTACAGTGAAGGTGACTGGATGAGCCTTCATAGGTATCTCTTTTTTCACAGTACTGAATTTCTGCATACCGGAGGATTCCTCGTGCTTGAGGTTCCCAGTAGTCGACTTTTTGATTTAGTATTTATTGTTGGTTTGTGTTGGTAGTAACAAGTGGGAGGTCCTGGGACCAGACCGGTGATATCCATTTTATCAATATTTGACTTAACTCTGCTCTATGATGGCAGTGTTTGGGAAGATTCCTTTTAAAAGAGGTGTATATTGTATATTACACTTGATGGGACAGTAAGATTTTTTGGTGATATCTGGACACGTATGTTTGAGGCTAACAGACACAGGCTTGGGTGTAGATGTGCTTATTGTTAGGCACATGGACTGGTGATGGTTGTTTGGTGCACTTTTGGGAGTATGGATTAAGGTTCTAATGCAGTGGTAAGCATACAGTGACTCCTATCTCTGTGTCCTTCCTCTTTCTTGGGTGAACTTTCTAAGGTATCTAGATGTGCTTGGAGGATTTTTTTGTTTAGTTATTAAAATGTACGTTCTTTATTCTTAGAGAATCGGTGGACAGTGCCGCTCTTTCTCTCTCCCTTTGTTGTATTATTCTTGGTTGAGCCATCCATTTCTGGCCAGAAGAAGGTGTGTGGATGGCTAGCCACTTTACACCGAAGGTGCATCGGCACCTGCACTTCAGCCTCTCCAACACTGCACTGGAATACAATTAGCCAAGATAATACAAAGGATTATAAGTAATAAATTGTATGAATAGATGCCGTGTATGGACCTGTAAATGTATATCAGGACTAACAATATCTCAATGTGTAGAATGATTAACTCTTCACTAGACATTGGTTTTTCAGGGAATTTACTTTCCCTCCTGATTTATGTTTGGATATGTCGAAGAGGAATTTTACAACACAATTTTAATTAGCAATAGGATGATGTATAAGGTAGGAGTGGTATGCATGAAGTTTGTAATTGTGATGTGTTTTAGTTGATGAGGGTGAGACGGTTCTCTTCAGTTGAATTTTTATGCTTGAGTTATTATTTTCTAAATATTGTTTATGAATTCAAAATAAAGACAACAAATAGAGATATATTCTTTATAAAAAAAAGTTGTTGCATTATTAGTATTTGGGTTTGACTCTTCATATAGAGCATATATTTGGAGGTGGGTTGTTCTGTTCTTTCTCGCTTCAGGGCCAGGGTCATTTTCTGGGTAATAGGATTGGCAGAACAATCCTGGAGGGCACCGTACAGATAGAGTAGTTGGAGGTCGGATGAACGGTGAGATATGTTTCTATCAGAACCCCAAAGGGGGGATCAGTTGCCCTTCGCTGGATGAAGACAAGTTGCACAAGTTGAAGCTCTAGAGAGCAGCGTTCAAACGGGGGAATCCCCAGGCCACCATATCTCCTGTGGGCAATCAGCTTGGACACCACCAACCGTGGTTTGGCAGCGCCCCAAACGAAGCCCTTGATGAGTGTGCCTATGGATCTAAGGAGGGATATTGGGCTCAGGAGTGGTAGCATGGCCAAGATTTACATGAACCTTGGGAGAGTAACCATCTTAACTGCCTGCTGCCCCCTGAGTGAAAGATTAAGTTGTGTCCATTTGGCAAAGTCCACCTGTGTCCATTCCATCAGGGGTTTGATATTGTCCTTTGTCATGTGGTCTAATCCTCTTCTAACATAGACCCTGAGGTATTGGAGACGGGCCAGTGAACAGCGGAATTCCTGAACGCATCAGCCATTGTGGATAGAGGAGTAGAGCCTTGCTCTTCACCCAGTTGATCTTGTACCCCGTTATCTGTGTGCATCTGTCTATGAGGGTCATTAGAGCCAGGAGATATCTGTGGAGCTCTTTGAGAGTCAACAAGATATCATCCACATAAAGGAGGATGGAGGAAGGATCCCTAGGAGTGGGAATGCCCACAATCTCCACAGATTGACGTATGGCAGGGGTAATGGTTCTAGGGCTAACAAGAAAACGAGTGGGGAGAGCGGGTATCCCAGCCTCATGGCACGAGAAGAGCTTTGCCGAGGCAGCTGTCTCACCTTGAAGAATGTGTGACTACAGGGAGTCGCCCCTACTCCCACACCATTTCGAGCGTTATCACCATTGAAACTCGATATCACCGAAGTGTGACCTATATAGCCCCCTAAAAAGGACCAAGGGAAATACCCTAAATTAACCTACTGGATTGAGGTAGGTCAGCAGGAGGAGTCTCTAAAAAATAGGGGATCGAGAGGTCCTGAAGAAAGCCGTCCAGACCTTCGAACTGAGGGCTTTTGTAATTCGGCTCAAACATGTCGACAAACATGCAGTAAGGAGGGGTGAATGGGTACTAATAATCTTATTTCACCACCAACCTATTTTCTTTTTAATCCTGGCTGGTTAATCCAGGAATAAAGGGTAACCGAGGATATAACCAAGCTAGTTTTAATATCACTAACTTCACACATTTCTTTGTTGATCCCGCTATTATCTATATGTGTTTGTATTGTCTTCCCTCCCGTTTGCTCCACATCAGGTGTTGGTCTGCGCGGGGTGTAAGTTAGCAAGCCCAGTGATGAAGCATGTCACAAATTGTGAGTGAGGGTAGTTATTTCACACTGAGCATGTACCACTTGCATCAAATAACCACACTTTCCATTCCTACCTCTCTTGTGTGTGAATAATCCCAGTCTCATCCCACGTCAGATTGGAAAGGGGTTGGACAAAAAGCCCCTGCAATTCACCTGTGCTGAAGGGTTGTCATAAAGCCATCAGACTTGTCATATGAAATCATCAATAAGACTGAAAATGTGAAGGACGGAAAAGACTCTATACAGTTGAATGCTTTCTCTGCGTCGAGAGACAGGGCTAGTGCTTCATCCAACTTGTCCATAGCCAGCCAAAGGGCGTGAGCTAGGGTCCTAAGATGGCTCCGAGAAGTCAGGCTTGTGAAAAATATATAATTGTAAGCAAAAACCCTAGGCAGTCATGCGGTTCAATTAATCTAACAACTCATCATCCCAACAACATCATTATATTAGGGACTCAGTGCGAATACAGTTGAGCTATATTAAAACATATCTGAATTTTATTTGACTTATTTTAAAAAAAGTATTAAACAATTCATAAATACAATACAACATGATTTCAACGTAACAAAAATCACAAAGATCACAAGGAACAAAAATAATTTGGAAGGGATAAAATGCAACATTAATTCATACATATATACATAATGAAAAGGTGGCTATGAGGTGGATCTTCTCTCAACGCGCGTTTCGGCACTAAAAGCGCCTTCATCAGGAGTGCCACGACTTTGTCTTTATGTATATGAGAAGCAACTGATTCAGATTGTGAGGTTGTTGCAAGGTTTAAAAACGCAAGACTTAGGGTACTGTATCTGTATAGAATAGACCCCAGTGTCGAATGTAGTTCTCAATATCGGTTCTGTGTGGTATCCTACTATTGCATAGCTCGGAACGTCTGCTCAATTGCCATGAGCATGGTTTCCTGAGATTCGTCCCATGCGGCGTAGCTGAACAGAGTGCACATAGATCCGCATATCCTCGCGTGACTTTGCGCTTCTAAAACCCAGATACGTATACGGACTAAATTGCCATTCCCAGTTGTTCTCCACTCCATTCAATGCCCAATTGAGCAGACGTTCAGAGCTATGCACAATCAATAGCGAGCTTTTGGAAATGTGAATATGTATCAATAGTTCACACCCATGTTCGTATCCCAATATCGATAGTAGGATACCACACAGAACCGATATTGAGAACTACATTCGACACTGGGATCTATTCAATACAGATACAGTACCCTAAGTCTTGCGTTTTTAAACCTTGCAACAACCTCACGATCTGAATCAGTTGCTTCTCATATACATAAAGACAAAGTCGTGGCACTCCTGATGAAGGTGCTTTTAGTCCCGAAACGCGCGTTGAGAGAAGACCCACCTCATAGCCACCTTTTCATTATGTATATATGTATGAATTAATGTTGCATTTTGTCCCTTCCAAATTATTTTTGTTCCTTGTGATCTTTGTGATTTTTGTTACATTGAAATCATGTTGTATTGTATTTATGAATTGTTTAATACTTTTTTAAAATAAGTCTAAACTGTATTCGCACTGAGTCCCTAATATAATGATGTTGTTGGGATAATGAGTTGTTAGATTAATTGAACCGCATGACTGCCTAGGTTTTTGCTTACAATTATATTATTGCCCTGCCCTAGGAGTTCTAGAGCCATTGCAGGGGGTCCTTGATACTTGCAGTGTTGTGAAAAATATATAACACACAAAGAAACCCCTGGGTCTGATACAGAAAGGAATGAGTACTATGAAAGTAGTCCTTTTAAAGGACGGTTTGCCTCACCTACCCGTAAGTGGCATGCTTCATCATAGGCTAACCTCCTCGCAATGCGGGCTACAACCCCTTCACTGAGAAGGAAGAGTTCAGGGATGTTTTGATGGAAAAAGGAATACTAAATACCTTACATGAGCTGGGAATGGCAAGGGATGCAGAGCAAGGAAATAGTAATCTAAAACTAGCTCCAAGGTGCACGGACAACTTTATTAGGCCGCCCCTGGGCCAGGATTAAAACTAAGCCTCAACAGCAGGAAATTCAACCTGTCATTGTGTGGAAAAATAGGTCAACATGCACAGCCTGATATCCTCACTAGAGGTGTGGCGGCCTTCTTCAGGACCTAATAGAAGCTTCTGCAAAAATGTGAGAAAATATTTTTTTAAGTAGTGTTAAATACAAAACCATTGGTAAAGTGGACACCACTTAGTCAGGGATCCACAGGTTGATGTAGCTAAGATTAAAAAAAAAACATATTGGTGTAACATTTGTCAGCATGAGTATTAAACATAGTACTCATTCTCTTTCTAAGAGTTGCTACGGCTGACACTGGCCGGCAAACTCACATAACCACTTGCCAAAAAGGAAATATATAATGCAGTAAGAAACTTAGAAAATGTGCTGACCTCCAAACGTCAGGTGCACATCTCCAACTTAACCATGGCACAAATTTGAGACAGAATAAGTGTGTAAGATGTCACAAGACATAGATATGTCAGAGGACAAAAATTACAAAAACAAGAACACAGTTGACTCAAACATAGATCCCCCATGCCCCCATATAGAATATATATATATATATATATATGTATACATATATATATTCACTGAAAAAAACCATAGGTTTCAGGCACGTTATAGTTAGAAATTAGCATTTAAAAAACCTTAGAAATTCACTGAAAAAACCATAGGTTTTAGGGAAAGTTATAGTTAGTTGGACATTTCACTCGTACAAAACCAGAGAAATTCCCCCGTTATAGTTAGTTCAGCTAACTATAACTTGCGCCCGCAATGCACTGCTGATGACGTCACATATTATATCACTCATGACATGGTCAGTGACATCACTGATGACATCACTGATGACATCATCCAGTGACTGTGTGTTTCTGTAAAGTTTAAATATGTTTAATATATATAGGGAAAGGTGTATTGAAGAATGAGTGGGTGTATAAGTGTCTGAATGGATGATTTAGTAGGTGCGTGACTGACTGTATAAGTGAGTGATTAAACGTATCTTACTGAATGCATGGGTTAGTGACTAAACTGTGTGAATGTCTGTATCCGTCTTTTGGTGTGTAAGCGGTTGCATGGGTTTGTGAATAGCTACATGAGTGTCTACATGGGTTATAGATTGGTTGTATGAGTATCTGTATGGGTGCCTGAGTGTTTGTGTGAGTGGGGTGTGTGTAACTCTGTGCATAGATGTGTGAGTGGGTGATTCACTGGGTGCATGGTTTCAAGAGTGTATCTGTGATGGACTGTATGGGTGGGTGAGTGTGTGTATGGGTGTGTTAATGAGTGAATGTATATCTCAGTGGTACATGTGTGAGTAACTACATATGTGAAAGGCAGTATATATGTGTGTTGGAGTATATAAATGGCTTTAAGTGAGAGTGTGTGATTGTGAGAGTTTCTATATGGATGAGTGTGTACTTGTATCAGTGATTGTATAAGAGCGTAAGAATGTGCTAGTATTTGTATGAGTAAGGGAGCTGGTGTGTGTATAACTGTATAGGTGAGTAAATGGCAGTACGATTAATTATTTGCATGACTGACTAGGTGTGTGAGTACCTCTATGGATGAGTGGCGGTGTGTGAGTGTCTATATAGGTGTATGAGTGCATATGATAGTCCTGTACTGAGTGACTGTACGGGTGAGTGAGTGGATGTGTGTGTAGACCTAAGAATCAGTGAGTGGGTATGTAGTTATTAGTGTTGGAGTGTCTATGGTTTTGAGAATGGCAGTCTGTAATTTAGAGTGGGTGTATCAAAGATTATATTAGGTTGTGAGAAGATGCATCAAATTATCACATGGATGATGTCATCAGTGATGTCATGAGTGATGTTATTTGAGATGTCATCAGTGATGTCATGAGTGATGTCACTGACCATGTCATGAGTGATGTAATATGTGACGTCATCAGCAGTGCATTGCGGGGGCGCAAGTTATAGTTAGCTGAACTAACTATAACAGGGGAATATCTCTGGTTTTGTACGAGTGAAATGTCCAACTAACTATAACTTTCTCTAAAACCTATGGTTTTTTCAGTGAATTTCTAAGGTTTTTAAATGCTAATTTCTAACTATAACGTGCCTGAAACCTATGGTTTTTTCAGTGAATTTCAAAGGTTTTTAAATGCTAATTTCTAACTATAACGTGCCTGAAACCTATGGTTTTTAAGTGAATTTCAAAGGTTTTTTAAATGCTAGTTTCTAACTATGCCTACAGAGGTAGTACATGTGAAGAAAGAAGAAAAACGCAGAGAAAGAAGCAAAGAAATGCAGAAAGAAGCAACAGAAGTCCACAAAGACGAACAAAAGTGCAGGAAGATGCAAGACATGTGCAGAAAGAACCAACAGAGGAGCAGAAAGAGGCCTTGTTGCAAAATCATCCTGTGCCCACAACTTTTTCAGACGGGTACTGGTGGTAACTGACTCTGACTAACCAGGCCTAGAGCCAGTGCTATGCTAAAAGACACTTAGAATACAGTGAAAACACCTACATACACTAGGGAACACTATGCGTTGGGGTACCCCTGTGATTAGCATGACCTCCTCTGTAAGGCCCTAGTACATAATAGGGCAGGGGGATTAAAACTACCTCTAAGTCAGAGGTGCAGAAATATGCTACTTTAACTAGTAGTCACGTTTGCAGAGTGGTGGTGAAAGGGTGCTGGGCGTCCAACCAACGCTCAGGAATTCCGCTGCGTAGGACTTACAGGAGGTACCAGGAGGGCTGCTTGGTTGCCAAAGTCCCTCAGGAGTAAAGTGGACTTCATCCCCCAACCAGTACTGTGCCAGGAGGTGCATTTGCAGAGTGGTAGAGAAAGGTGGGCATGGCCTCCGAAGACCTCTCAGCAATCCCACTGTGTGGGACTTACTGGAGGCAACAAGAGGGGTAGTTGGCCCCCAAGGACATCCTTGGGGGCAACTTCCCAAACTATTACCTCCAGTCAGTCCCACACAGCAGCACTGGTAAGTACTCGTACCAGGCCACGCCCACTTTGCCCACCACTCTACAAACACGCTCCCTGGCACGCTCTTGGATGGGGATTGAAGTCCCCTTCACTGCTGGGGGTCCTTTAGGGGCCAACTAGCCTACCTTTACCCTCCAATAAGCCCCACGCAGTGGGATTGGTGAGAGGTAGACAAGGCCATGCCCCTTTCTCCAACACTCTGCAAACACACCCCTGGCGCGTTGTAAGTTGGGGATTAAGTCCCCTTGAATCCTGAGGGTCCTGGGGTCCAACTAGCCCACCAGGTACCTCCAGTAAGTGCCACAGAGCTGCGTTGCAGAGAGGTGTAAAGGGGCATGGCCTGGACCACCTCTCTGCAACGCAGGCCTGTGGCACTTACTGGAGGTACCTGGTGGGCTAGTTGGCCCCCAGTGGCCCTCAGGATTGAAGGGGAATTAATTCCCCAACTTAAAACGCGCCACAGGGCGTGTTTGCACACATGTCAACTCAGGCCCCGCCCCCTCCATTCACCACTGTGCAAACACGCCCCGTGGCATATTTTAAGTTGGGGGATAAAGTCCCCTTGAATCCTGAGAGTCCCTGGGGTCCAACTAGCCCACCAGGTACCTCCAGTAAGCGCCACAGAGCTGCGTTGCAGAGAGGTATAAAAAGGGGCGTGGCCTGGACCATCTCTCTGCAACGTAGCCCTGTGGCGCTTACTGGAGGTACCTGGTGGGCTAGTTCGCCCCCAGGGACCCTCAGGATTGAAGAAGAATTAATTTCCCAACTTTAAACGCGCCACAGGGCGTGTTTGCACACATGTCACCTCAGGCCCCGCCCCCTCCATTCACCACTGTGTAAACGCGCCCCGTGGCGCATTGTAAGTTGAGGGATTAAGTCCCCTTCAATCCTGAGGGTCCCTGGGGTCCAACTAGCCCACCAGGTACCTCCAGTAAGCGCCACAGAGCTGCGTTGCAGAGAGGTGTAAAAAGGGGCGTGGCCTGGACCACCTCTCTGCAACTCAGGCCTGTGGTGCTTACTGGAGGTACCTGGTGGGCTAGTTAAAAGAAATATATTTGGAGGGGGGCTGCGTGGCCCCCCTCCTCAGGCCATTTATGGCCCCGGGGACCCCATCCCCCGGGGCTGGCCTTTGCGTGTTTTTTTGGGGGGGAGAGGGGCCGCGTGGCCCCCCTCCTGGGCCACTTCTAGCCCCGGGGACCCCATCCCCCGGGGCAGGCCCTATCCGTTAGGGTGCATTGGGGGAGCCCCAATGCCCCCACGGTCCCGACGGCTCCCCGCGTCCTGCAGGAGCCAGCATTGCTTTTCCATATGGGGAGCTGCTGACATGCAGCTCCCCTTGTGGAAAAGCAATCTGCTTTGCTTCATTGAAGGGAGAGCAGGTTTCCCTGCTCTTGCTTCAATGAAGCAAAGCAGTTTGCAATGACAGGGCGGGAGCCGCGTGGCTCCCGCCCTGTCATTGCAAACAGCAGTGTCCCAGGGGTGGGCACCCTGGGACACTGCAGGAGGCGGTCCTGGGGGGTGGCGGTCCCCAGGGCCATCAAGGGCTCCAGGAGGGGGGACGCGCGGCCCCCCTCCCACCTATTGCACAGCCACGGGGAGGTGGTGGTCCCTGGGGCTCGGGGGTCCGTAACGGACCCCCGCATTTGAATATTAGTGCCCCAGGGAGGTGGCGGCCCCCCACACAGGTGTATTTAAAAAAAAATAAAAGCCCCGGGGGGTGGCAGTCCCCGGGGCAGCGGGGGGCCGTGTGCCCCCGCAAAATAATTAATAATGGCGGTCCCTGGGGCTTGGGGGGCCTTGGAGGCCCCCCCACACATTAAAAATAAGAAGTCCCGGGGTGGCAGTCCCCGGGGCTGCAGGGGCCGTGTGCCCCCGCAAATATTTGTGGAAAGCCCCATGGGTGGCGGTCCCCGGGGCTGCGGGGGCCTACCTGGGCCCCCGCAATTACATTATTGCATGCCTCGGACCACTCTCAGCAATACAGCTGTGTGGGGCTTACTGGAGGTATCTGGTGGGCTACTTGGCCCCTAGGGACACTCAGGATACAAGTGGACTTAATCCCCCAACCCAGAAAGCGCCAGGAGGTGCTTTGCAGAGTGGTGGGGAAAGGGGACGTGGCCTGTGTCCACCTTTCAGCAATCCCACTATCTGGGGCATACGGGAGGTATCAGGTACGTTAGTTGGCCCCTAAGTACCCCCAGCAGCGAAGGGGACTTTAATCCTCATCCAAGAGCGCGCAAGGAAGTGCGTTTGCAGAGCGGTGGGGAAAGGGGGCGTGGCCTGCTATGAGAACTTAGCAATCCTGCTGAGTGGGACTTACTGGAGGTAATAAGAGGGGTAGTTGGCCCCCAAGGTCCACCTTGGGGGCGCTGGTTGGAGGCCAAGCCCCCTTTCTCCACCACTCTGCAAATGTGACTACCAGTTAAAGAAGCATTTGTAATGTAATAGGTCTTGCATTTGAAAGAGTTAGAGCTATTGGAGTTGTAAATCTAAAAGTTTTTACTAATGTTTTTGGAGTGGAGTGGATGTACTTTGTGTGCAGTGGAATTATGTGGTATGTTGTGCAGTGAAATTATGTGGATAGAAAGTATGTGGTATTTAGTGTATATGAATTATGTAGAGTGGGATTATGTGTTACGGAGAGTAATTATGTGGTATGGTAGTCTGTGTTGTGGAGTGGTAACCTCAGGTTTAGTCATCCTCGTTTCCATAGAAGCTAAACTATGAACTCAATGAGACAAAAAAAGAAGGAATCACTGAGGAGCACTTCTGGACCTAGTCAGAGGTATGAGCAGGGCACTGGAATTATCTGACTGTTTGGCTGCACCGACTTTCGCACAATTATACATTTTCCGCATTAGCCACATAATCCATCATCTGCTGCCTAATCTGCAGATTTCAACAAAAAAAGCTTTGTTTCTAGCTCAAACGTTACCAAAAATGCAGCAATAAGTGTTACAGCGTGGTAGAATGTCCATTGTAAACCTAGAATGGTCACCTGTTACTTATTGCTAAATGTGGGTGTTAAATTGGTACTAATGGTGTGCAAGCCACTCTTGCTTCTTTCTGCGCCTCTCTTGCCTCTTTCCGCATTTCTGTTGCTTCTTTCTCCACTTCTTTTGTTTCTTTCTGCACCTCTCTTGCTTCTTTCTGCACCCCTCTTGCTTCTTTCTGAACCCCTCTTACTTCTTTCTGAAACCCTCATGCCTCATTCACACCCCTCTCCCTCTTTCTGCATGCTGCTTGCCTCTTTCTGCACCCTTCTTCCCTCTTTCTGCACCTCTCTTGCCTCTTTCTGCACCCCTCTTCCTTCTTTCTGCACTCCTCCAGCCTCTTTCTGCAACTCTGTTCCTTCTTTTTGCAATTCTTTTGTTTCTACTGCACATCTCTTGCTTCTTTCTGCACCCCTCTTGCCTCTGTCTCCACCCCTCTTCCCCCTTTCTGCATGTCTGTTGCTTCTTTCTGCGCTTCTCTTGCCTCTTTCACCACCCCTCTCCCTCTTTCCGCATCTGTTGCTTCTTTCTGGACTTATCTTGCATCTTTCTGTACCTCTCTTGCTTCTTTCTGCACCCCATGTGCCTCTTTCTGCACCCCTCTTCTCTTTCTGCACTCCTCTTGCCTCTTTCTGCACCTCAGTTCCTTCTTTCTGCACTTCTTTTGTTACTTTTTACACCTCTCTTGCCTCTTTCTCCATCCCTCTTCCCTCTTTTGCACCTCTATTGCTTCTTTCTGCACCTCTCTTGTCTCTTTCTCCACCCCTCTTCCCTCTTTCTGCACCTCTGTTGCTTCTTTCTGCACCTCTCTTGCTTCTTTCTGCACTCCTTGTGCCTTTTTCTGTATCCCTCTTCCCTCTTTCTGCACTCCTCTTGCCTCTTTCTGTACCTCTCTTGCTTCTTTCTGCACTTCTTTTGTTTCTTTCTGCATCTCTCTTGCTTCTTTCTGCACCGCTCTTGCCTCTTTCTCCAACCCTCCTCCCCCTTTCTGCATCTTTGTTGCTTCTTTCTGCACTTCTCTTGCCTCTTTCTGCACCTCTGTCCCTCCTTTCTGCAACCCTTGTGCCTCTTTCTGCACTCCTCTTCCCTCTTTCTGCTCCCCTCTTGTCTCTTTCTGCACCTCTGTTGTTTCTTTCTGCACCCCTCGTGCCTCTTTCTGCACCCGTCTTCCCTCTTTGTGCAGTCCTCTTGCCTCTATTTGCACCTCTGTTCCTTCTTTTTGCACTTCTTTTGTTTCTTTCTGCACCTCTCTTGCTTCTTTCTGCACCCCTTGTGCCTCCTTCACACCCCTCTTGCCTCTTACTGCTCCTCTGTACCTTCTTTCTGTACTTCTTTTGTTTCTTTCTGCTTCTCTTGTTTCTTTCTGTATCCCTCTTGCTTCTTTCTGCACCCCTCATGCCTCTTTCACACCCCCCTTCCTTCTTTTTGCACCCCTCTTGCCCCTTTATGCACATCTGTTGCTTCTTTCTGCACTTCTCTTGCCTCTTTCTGAACCCCTCTTGCCTCTTTCTGCACCTCTGTTGCTTCTTTCTGCACTCCTCTTGCCTCTTTCTGCACCCTTTTTCCCTCTTTCTGCACCTCTTACCTCTTTCTGCACCCCAGTTCACTTTTTCTGCACCTCTCTTGCCTGTTTCTGCAACTCTCTTGCCTCTTTCTGCAGTTCTCTTGCGTCCCTCTGCACGTCTGTTGCTTCTTTCTGCACTTCTCTTGCCTCTTTTTGCACCTCTGTTGCTTCATTCTGCACTTCCCATGCTTCTTTCTGCACCTGTCTTGCTTCTTTCTGCACACCCGTTGCTTCATTCTCTACTTCCTATGCTTCTTTCTGCACCTGTCTTGCTTCTTTCTGCACCCCGGTTGTCTCTTTCTGCACTTGTCTTCCTTCTTTCTGCACCTCTCTTGCCTCTTTCTGCATCTTTGTAGCTTATTTCTGCACTTCTCTTGCCTCTTTCTGCACCTCTGTCCCTCCTTTATGCAACCCTTGTGCCTCTTTCTGCACTCCTCTTCTCTCTTTCTGCTCCCCTCTTGTCTCTTTCTGCACCTCTGTTGCTTCTTTCTTCACTTCTTTTGTTTCTTTCTGCACCTTTCTTGCTTCTTTCTGCACCCCCGTCTCTCTTTCTGCACCCCTCTTCCCTCTTTTTGCACCCCTCTTGCCTCTTTCTGCACCTCTGTTCCTTCTTTCTGCACTTATTTTGTTTCTTTCTGTACCTCTCTTGTTGCTTTCTGTATCCATATTGCCTCTTTCTCCACCCCACTTCCCCATTTCTGCATCTCTGTTGCTTCTTTATGCACTTCTCTTGCTTCTTTCTGCACCTCTCTTGCTTCTTTTTGCACCCCTATCCCCTCTTTCTCCACCCCTCCTCCACCTTTCTGCATCTCTGTTGCTTCTTTCTGCACTTCTCTTGCCTCTTTCTGCAACACTGTCCCTCCTTTCTGCAACCCTTGTGCCTCTTTTTGCACTCTTCTTCCCTCTTTCTGCTCCCCTCTTCCCTCTTTCTGCACCTCTGTTTCTTGCTGCACTTTTGTTTCTTTCTGTACCTTCGTTGCTTCTTTCTGCACCCCTCGTGCCTCTTTCTGCACTCCTCTTGGCTCTTTCTGCCCCTCTGTTCCTTCTTTTTGCACTTCTTTTGTTTCTTTCTGCACCTCTCTTGTTTCTTTCTGCATCCCTCTTGCTTCTTTCTGCACCCCTCGTGCCTCTCTCTGTATCCCTCTTCCCTCTTTCTGCACTCCTCTTGCCTCTTTCTCTACCTCTCTTGCTTCTTTCTGCACTTCTTTTGTTTCTTTCTGCATCTCTCTTGCTTCTTTCTGCACCGCGCTTGCCTCTTTCTCCAACCCTCCTCCCCCTTTGTGCATCTTTGTTGCTTCTTTCTGCACTTCTCTTGCCACTTTCTGCACCTCTGTCCCTCCTTTCTGCAACCCTTGTGCCTCTTTCTGCACTCCTCTTCCCTCTTTCTGCTCCCCTCTTGTCTCTTTCTGCACCTCTGTTGTTTCTTTCTGCACTTTTGTTTCTTTCTGCTCCTTTCTTGCTTCTTTCTGCACCCCTCGTGCCTCTTTCACACCCCTCTTCCCTCTATCTGCACCCCTCTTGCCTCTTCTGCACCTCTGTTCCTTCTTTCTGTATTTCTTTTGTTTCTTTCTGCACCTCTCTTGCTTCTTTCTGCACCCCTTGTGCCTCCTTCACACCCCTCTTTCCTCTATCTGCACCCCTCTTGCCTCTTACTGCTCCTCTGTACCTTCTTTCTGTACTTCTTTTGTTTCTTTCTGCTTCTCTTGTTTCTTTCTGTATCCCTCTTGCTTCTTTCTGCACCACTCATGCCTCTTTCACACCCCTCTTCCTTCTTTTTGCACCCCTCTTGCCCCTTTATGCACCTCTGTTGCTTCTTTCTGCACTTATCTTGCCTCTTTCTGATCCCCTCTTGCCTCTTTCTGCACCTCTGTTGCTTCTTTCTGCACTCCTCTTGCCTCTTTCTGCACCCTTCTTCCCTCTTTCTGCACCTCTCTTACCTCTTTCTGCACCCCAGTTCCCTTTTTCTGCACCTCTCTTGCCTGTTTCTGCAACTCTCTTGCCTCTTTCTGCAGTTCTCTTGCGTCCCTCTGCACGTCTGTTGCTTCTTTCTGCACTTCTCTTGCCTCTTTTTGAACCTCTGTTGCTTCATTCTGCACTTCCCATGCTTCTTTCTGCACCTGTCTTGCTTCTTTCTGCACCCCCGTTGCTTCATTCTCTACTTCCTATGCTTCTTTCTGCACCTGTCTTGCTTCTTTCTGCACCCCGGTTGTCTCTTTCTGCACTTGTCTTCCTTCTTTCTGCACCTCTCTTGCCTCTTTCTGCATCTTTGTAGCTTATTTCTGCACTTCTTGCCTCTTTCTGCACCTCTGTCCCTCATTTATGCAACCCTTGTGCCTCTTTCTGCACTCCTCTTCTCTCTTTCTGCTCCCCTCTTGTCTCTTTCTGCACCTCTGTTGCTTCTTTCTTCACTTCTTTTGTTTCTTTCTGCACCTTTCTTGCTTCTTTCTGCACCCCTGTCTCTCTTTCTGCACCCCTCTTCCCTCTTGTTGCACCCCTCTTGCCTCTTTCTGCACCTCTGTTCCTTCTTTCTGCACTTATTTTGTTTCTTTCTGTACCTCTCTTGTTGCTTTCTGTATCCATCTTGCCTCTTTCTCCACCCCACTTCCCCATTTCTGCATCTCTGTTGCTTCTTTATGCACTTCTCTTGCTTCTTTCTGCACCTCTCTTGCTTCTTTTTGCACCCCTATTCCCTCTTTCTCCACCCCTCCTCCACCTTTCTGCATCTCTGTTGCTTCTTTCTGCACTTCTCTTGCCTCTTTCTGCAACACTGTCCCTCCTTTCCGCAACCCTTGTGCCTCTTTCTGCACTCTTCTTCCCTCTTTCTGCTCCCCTCTTCCCTCTTTCTGCACCTCTGTTGTTTCTTGCTGCACTTTTGTTTCTTTCTGTACCTTCGTTGCTTCTTTCTGCACACCTCGTGCCTCTTTCTGCACTCCTCTTGGCTCTTTCTGCCACTCTGTTCCTTCTTTTGCACTTCTTTTGTTTCTTTCTGCACCTCTCTTGCTTCTTTCTGCATCCCTCTTGCTTCTTTCTGCACCCCTCGTGCCTCTTTCACACCCCTCTTCCCTCTATCTGCACCCCTCTTGCCTCTTCTGCACCTCTGTTCCTTCTTTCTGTATTTCTTTTGTTTCTTTCTGCACCTCTCTTGTTTCTTTCTGCATCCCTCTTGCTTCTTTCTGCACCCTCGTGCCTCTTTCACACCCCTCTTCCTTCTTTCTGCAAGCCTCTTGCCCCTTTCAGCACCTCTGTTCCTTCTTTCTGCACTTCTTTTGTTTCTTTCTGCACCTCTCGTTTCTTTCTGCATCCCTCTTGCTTCTTTCTGCACCCCTCGTGCCTCTTTCACACCCCTCTTCCTTCTTTTTGCACCCCTCTTGCCCCTTTCTGTACCTCTGTTGCTTCTTTCTGCACTTCTCTTGCCTCTTTCTGGACCCCTCTTGCCTCTTTCAGCACCTCTGTTGCTTCTTTCTGCACTTCCCTTGCTTCTTTCTGTACTTCTGTTGCTTCTTACTGCACTTCTCTTGCCTCTTTCTGCACCTCTGTCCCTTATTTCTGCAACCCTTGTGCCTCTTTCTGCACTCCTCTTCCCTCTTTCTGCTCCCCTCTTGTCTCTTTCTGCACCTCTGTTGCTTCTTTCTGCACTTCTTTTATTTCTTTCTGCACCTTTCTTGCTTCTTTCCGGCACCCCGTGCCTCTTTATGCACCCCTCTTCCCTCTTTCTACACTCCTCTTGCCTCTTTTTGCACCTCGGTTCCTTCGTTCTGCACTTCTTTTGTTTCTTTCTGCACCTCTCCTGCTTCTTTCTGCATCCCTCTTGCTTCTTTCTGCACCCCTCCTGCCTCTTTCACAGCCCTCTTCCCTCTTTCTGCACCCCTCTTGCCTCTTTCTGCACCTCTGTTCCTTCTTTCTGAACTTCTTTTGTTTCTTTCTGTACCACTCTTGTTTCATTCTGTATCCATCTTGCCTCTTTCTCCACCCCACGTACCCCTTTCTGCATCTCTGTTGCTTCTTTATGCACTTCTCTTGCTTCTTTCTGCACCTCTTGCTTCTTTTTGCACCCTCTTGCCTCTTTCTCTACCCCTCCTCCCCCTTTCTGCATCTCTGTTGCTTCTTTCTGTACTTCTCTTGCCTCTTACTGCACTTCTGTCCCTCCTTTCTGCAACCCTTGTGCCTCTTTCTGCACTCCTCTTCCCTCTTTCTGCGCCCCTCTTGTCTCTTTCTGCACCTCTGTTTCTTTCTGCACTTTTGTTTCTTTCTGCACCTTTCTTGCTTCTTTCTGCACCCCTCGTGCCTCTTTCTGCACGCCTCTTCCCTCTTTCTGCACTCCTCTTGGCTCTTTCTGCACCTCTGTTCCTTCTTTTTGCACTTCTTTTGTTTCTTTCTGCACCTCTCTTGCTTCTTTCTGCATCCCTCTTGCTTCTTTCTGCACCCCTCGTGCCTCTTTCACACCCCTCTTCCCTCTATCTGCACCCCTCTTGCCTCTTCTGCACCTCTGTTCCTTCTTTCTGTACTTCTTTTGTTTCTTTCTGTACCTCTCTTGTTTCTTTCTGCATCCATCCTGCTTCTTTCTGTACCCCTCGTGCCTCTTTCACACTCCTCTTCCTTCTTTCTATATCCCTATTGTCCCTTTCGGCACCTCTGTTCCTTCTTTCTGCACTTCTTATGTTTCTTTCTGCACCACTCTTGTTTCTTTCTGCATCCCTCTTGCTTCTTTCTGCACCCCTCGTGCCTCTTTCACAACCCTCTTCCTTCTTTCTGCACCGCTCTTGCCACTTTCTGCACCTCTGTTGCTTCTTTCTGGACTTCTCTTGCCTCCTTCTGGACCCCTCTTGCCTCTTTCTGCACCTCTGTTGCTTCTTTCTGCACTTCCCTTGCTTCTTTCTGTATTTCTGTTGCTTCTTTCTGCACTTCTCTTGCCTCTTTCTGCACCTCTGTCCCTCATTTCTGTAACCCTTGTGCCTCTTTCTGTACTCCTCTTCCCTCTTTCTGCTCCCCTCTTGTCTCTTTCTGCAGCTCTGTTGCTTTTTCTGCACTTCTTTTGTTTCTTTCTGCACCTTTCTTGCTTCTTTCTGGCACCCCGTGCCTCTTTCTGCACCCCTCTTCCCTCTTTCTACACTCCTCTTGCCTATTTATGTACCTCTTTTCCTTCTTTCTGCACTTCTTTTGTTTCTTTCTGCATCTCTCTTGCTTCTTTCTGCATCCCTCTTGCTTCTTTCTGTACCCCTCGTGCCTCTTTCACACCCCTCTTCCCTTTCTGCACCCCTCTTGCCTCTTTCTGCACCTCTGTTCCTTCTTTCTGCACTTATTTTGTTTCTTTCTGTACCTCTCTTGTTTCATTCTGTATCCATCTTGCCTCTTTCTCCACCCCACGTCCCCCTTTCTGCATCTCTGTTGCTTCTTTCTGCACTTCTCTAGCCTCTTTCTGCACCTCTGTCCCTCCCTTCTGCAACCCTTGTGCGTCTTTCTGCACTCCTCTTCCCTCTTTCTGCTCCCTTTTTGTCTCTTTCTGCACCTATTTTGTTTCTTTCTGCACTTTTGTTTCTTTCTGCACCTTTCTTGCTTCTTTCTGTACCTCTCTTGCTTCTTTCTGTATCCCTCTTGCTTCTTTCTGCACCCCTCGTGCCTCTTTCACACCCCTCTTCCCTCTATCTGCACACCTCTTGCCTCTTCTGCACCTCTGTTCCTTCTTTCTGTACTACTTTTGTTTCTTTCTGCACCTCTCTTGTTTCTTTCTGCATACCTCTTGCTTCTTTCTGTACCCCTCGTGCCTCTTTCACACCCCTCTTCCTTCTTTCTGAACACCTCTTGCCCCTTTCTGCACCTCTGTTGCTTCTTTCTGGACTTCCCTTGCTTTTTTCTGTACTTCTGTTGCTTCTTTCTGCACTTCTCTTGCCTCTTTCTGCACCTCTGTCCCTCATTTCTGCAACCCTTGTGCCTCTTTCTGCACTCCTCTTCCCTCTTTCTGCTCCCATCTTGTCTCTTTCTGCACCTCTGTTGCTTCTTTCTGCACTTCTTTTGTTTCTTTCTGCACCTTTCTTGCTTCTTTCTGGCACCCCTGTGCCTCTTTCTGCACCCCTCTTTCTACACTACTCTTGCCTCTTTTTGCACCTCTGTTCCTTCTTTCTGCACTTCTTTTGTTTCTTTCTGCACCCCTCTTGCTTCTTTCTGCATCCCTCTTGCTTCTTTCTGCACCCCTCGTGCCTCTTTCACACCCCTCTTCCCTCTATCTACACCCCTCTTGCCTCTTTTTGCACCTCTGTTCCTTCTTTCTGCACTTCTTTTGTTTCTTTCTGCACCTCTCTTGTTTCTTTCTGCATCCCTCTTGCTTCTTTCTGCACCCCTCGTGCCTCTCTGTATCCCTCTTCCCTCTTTCTGCACTCCTCTTGCCTCTTTCTCTACCTCTCTTGCTTCTTTCTGCACTTCTTTTGTTTCTTTCTGCATCTCTCTTGCTTCTTTCTGCACCGCGCTTGCCTCTTTCTCCAACCCTCCTCCCCCTTTCTGCATCTTTGTTGCTTCTTTCTGCACTTCTCTTGCCTCTTTCTGCACCTCTGTCCCTCCTTTCTGCAACCCTTGTGCCTCTTTCTGTACTCCTCTTTCCTCTTTCTGCTCCCCTCTTGTCTCTTTCTGCACCTCTGTTGTTTCTTTCTGCACTTTTGTTTCTTTCTGCTCCTTTCTTGCTTCTTTCTGCACCCCTCGTGCCTCTTTCTGCACCCGTCTTCCCTCTTTGTGCACTCCTCTTGCCTCTATTTGCTCCTCTGTACCTTCTTTCTGTACTTCTTTTGTTTCTTTCTGCTTCTCTTGTTTCTTTCTGTATCCCTCTTGCTTCTTTCTGCACCCCTCATGCCTCTTTCACGCCCCTCTTCCTTCTTTTTGCACCCCTCTTGCCCCTTTATGCACCTCTGTTGCTTCTTTCTGCACTTCTCTTGCCTCTTTCTGCACCCTTCTTCCCTCTTTCTAGACCTCTCTTACCTCTTTCTGCACCCCAGTTCCCTTTTTCTACACCTCTATTGCCTGTTTCTGCAACTCTCTTGCCTCTTTCTGCAGTTCTCTTGCGTCCCTCTGCACGTCTGTTCCTTCTTTCTGCACTTCTCTTGCCTCTTTTTGCAACTCTGTTGCTTCATTCTGCACTTCCCATGCTTCTTTCTGCACCTGTCTTGCTTCTTTCTGCACCCCCGTTGCTTCATTCTCTACTTCCTATGCTTCTTTCTGCACCTGTCTTGCTTCTTTCTGCACCCCGGTTGTCTCTTTCTGCACTTGTCTTCCTTCTTTCTGCACCTCTCTTGCCTCTTTCTGCATCTTTGTAGCTTATTTCTGCACTTCTCTTGCCTCTTTCTGCACCTATGTCCCTCATTTATGCAACCCTTGTGCCTCTTTCTGCACTCCTCTTCTCTCTTTCTGCTCCCCTCTTGTCTCTTTCTGCACCTCTGTTGCTTCTTTCTTCACTTCTTGTTTCTTTCTGCACCTTTCTTGCTTCTTTCTGCACCCCGTCTCTCTTTCTGCACCCCTCTTCCCTCTTTTTGCACCCCTCTTGTCTCTTTCTGCACCTCTGTTCCTTCTTTCTGCACTTATTTTGTTTCTTTCTGTACCTCTCTTGTTGCTTTCTGTATCCATCTTGCCTCTTTCTCCACCCCACTTCCCCATTTCTGCATCTCTGTTGCTTCTTTATGCACTTCTCTTGCTTCTTTCTGCACCTCTCTTGCTTCTTTTTGCACCCCTATTCCCTCTTTCTCCACCCCTCCTCCACCTTTCTGCATCTCTGTTGCTTCTTTCTGCACTTCTCTTGCCTCTTTCTGCAACACTGTCCCTCCTTTCTGCAACCATTGTGCCTTCTTCTGCACTCTTCTTCCCTCTTTCTGCTCCCCTCTTCCCTCTTTCCGCACCTCTGTTGTTTCTTGCTGCACTTTTGTTTCTTTCTGTACCTTCGTTGCTTCTTTCTGCACCCCTCGTGCCTCTTTCTGCACTCCTCTTGGCTCTTTCTGCCACTCTGTTCCTTCTTTTTGCACTTCTTTTGTTTCTTTCTGCACCTCTCTTGCTTCTTTCTGCATCCCTCTTGCTTCTTTCTGCACCCCTCGTGCCTCTTTCACACCCCTCTTCCCTCTATCTGCACCCCTCTTGCCTCTTCTGCACCTCTGTTCCTTCTTTCTGTATTTCTTTTGTTTCTTTCTGCACCTCTCTTGTTTCTTTCTGCATCCCTCTTGCTTCTTTCTGCACCCCTCGTGCCTCTTTCACACCCCTCTTCCTTCTTTCTGCAAGCCTCTTGCCCCTTTCAGCACCTCTGTTCCTTCTTTCTGCACTTCTTTTGTTTCTTTCTGCACCTCTCGTTTCTTTCTGCATCCCTCTTGCTTCTTTCTGCACCCCTCGTGCCTCTTTCACATCCCTCTTCCTTCCTTCTGCACCCCTCTTGCCCCTTTCTGTACCTCTGTTGCTTCTTTCTGCACTTCTCTTGCCTCTTTCTGGACCCCTCTTGCCTCTTTCAGCACCTCTGTTGCTTCTTTCTGCACTTCCCTTGCTTCTTTCTGTACTTCTGTTGCTTCTTTCTGCACTTCTCTTGCCTCTTTCTGCACCTCTGTCCCTTATTTCTGCAACCCTTGTGCCTCTTTCTGCACTGCTCTTCCCTCTTTCTGCTCCCCTCTTGTCTCTTTCTGCACCTCTGTTGCTTCTTTCTGCACTTCTTTTATTTCTTTCTGCACCTTTCTTGCTTCTTTCCGGCACCCCTTGCCTCTTTATGCACCCCTCTTCCCTATTTCTACACTCCTCTTGCCTCTTTTTGCACCTCGGTTCCTTCGTTCTGCACTTCTTTTGTTTCTTTCTGCACCTCTCTTGCTTCTTTCTGCATCCCTCTTGCTTCTTTCTGCACCCCTCCTGCCTCTTTCACAGCCCTCTTCCCTCTTTCTGCACCCCTCTTGCCTCTTTCTGCACCTCTGTTCCTTCTTTCTGCACTTCTTTAGTTTTTTTCTGTACCACTCTTGTTTCATTCTGTATCCATCTTGCCTCTTTCTCCACCCCACGTACCCTTTTCTGCATCTCTGTTGCTTCTTTATGCACTTCTCTTGCTTCTTTCTGCACCTCTCTTGCTTCTTTTTGCACCCTCTTGCCTCTTTCTCTACCCCTCCTCCCCCTTTCTGCATCTCTGTTGCTTCTTTCTGCACTTCTCTTGCCTCTTTCTGCAACACTGTCCCTCCTTTCTGCAACCCTTGTGCCTCTTTCTGCACTCTTCTTCCCTCTTTCTGCTCCCCTCTTCCCTCTTTCCGCACCTCTGTTGTTTCTTGCTGCACTTTTGTTTCTTTCTGTACCTTCGTTGCTTCTTTCTGCACCCCTCGTGCCTCTTTCTGCACTCCTCTTGGCTCTTTCTGCCACTCTGTTCCTTCTTTTTGCACTTCTTTTGTTTCTTTCTGCACCTCTCTTGCTTCTTTCTGCATCCCTCTTGCTTCTTTCTGCACCCCTCGTGCCTCTTTCACACCCCTCTTCCCTCTATCTGCACCCATCTTGCCTCTTCTGCACCTCTGTTCCTTCTTTCTGTATTTCTTTTGTTTCTTTCTGCACCTCTCTTGTTTCTTTCTGCATCCCTCTTGCTTCTTTCTGCATCCCTCGTGCCTCTTTCACACCCGTCTTCCTTCTTTCTGCAAGCCTCTTGCCCCTTTCAGCACCTCTGTTCCTTCTTTCTGCACTTCTTTTGTTTCTTTCTTCACCTCTCGTTTCTTTCTGCATCCCTCTTGCTTCTTTCTGCACCCCTCGTGCCTCTTTCACACCCCTCTTCCTTCTTTCTGCACCCCTCTTGCCCCTTTCTGTACCTCTGTTGCTTCTTTCTGCACTTCTCTTGCCTCTTTCTGGACCCCTCTTGCCTCTTTCAGCACCTCTGTTGCTTCTTTCTGCACTTCCCTTGCTTCTTTCTGTACTTCTGTTGCTTCTTTCTGCACTTCTCTTGCCTCTTTCTGCACCTCTGTCCCTTATTTCTGCAACCCTTGTGCCTCTTTCTGCACTCCTCTTCCCTCTTTCTGCTCCCCTCTTGTCTCTTTCTGCACCTCTGTTGCTTCTTTCTGCACTTCTTTTATTTCTTTCTGCACCTTTCTTGCTTCTTTCCGGCACCCCGTGCCTCTTTATGCACCCCTCTTCCCTCTTTCTACACTCCTCTTGCCTCTTTTTGCACCTCGGTTCCTTCGTTCTGCACTTCTTTTGTTTCTTTCTGCACCTCTCTTGCTTCTTTCTGCATCCCTCTTGCTTCTTTCTGCACCCCTCCTGCCTCTTTCACAGCCCTTTTCCCTCTTTCTGCACCCCTCTTGCCTCTTTCTGCACCTCTGTTCCTTCTTTCTGCACTTCTTTTGTTTCTTTCTGTACCACTCTTGTTTCATTCTGTATCCATCTTGCCTCTTTCTCCACCCCACGTACCCTTTTCTGCATCTCTGTTGCTTCTTTATGCACTTCTCTTGCTTCTTTCTGCACCTCTCTTGCTTCGTTTTGCACTCTCTTGCCTCTTTCTCTACCCCTCCTCCCCCTTTCTGCATCTCTGTTGCTTCTTTCTGTACTTCTCTTGCCTCTTACTGCACTTCTGTCCCTCCTTTCTGCAACCCTTGTGCCTCTTTCTGCACACTTCTTCCCTCTTTCTGCTCCCCTCTTGTCTCTTTCTGCACCTCTGTTGTTTCTTTCTGCACTTTTGTTTCTTTCTGCACCTTTCTTGCTTCTTTCTGCACCCCTCGTGCCTCTTTCTGCACCCCTCTTCCCTCTTTCTGCACTTCTTTTGTTTCTTTCTGCACCTCTCTTGCTTTTTTCTGCATCCCTCTTGCTTCTTTCTGCACCCCTCGTGCCACTTTCACACCCCTCTTCCCTCTATCTGCACCCCTCTTGCCTCTTCTGCACCTCTGTTCCTTCTTTCTGTACTTCTTTTGTTTCTTTCTGTACCTCTCTTGTTTCTTTCTGCATCCCTCCTGCTTCTTTCTGTACCCCTCGTGCCTCTTTCACACTCCTCTTCCTTCTTTCTATATCCCTCTTGTCCCTTTCGGCACCTCTGTTCCTTCTTTCTGCACTTCTTATGTTTCTTTCTGCACCACTCTTGTTTCTTTCTGCATCCCTCTTGCTTCTTTCTGCACCCCTCGTGCCTCTTTCACACCCCTCTTCCTTCTTTCTGGACCCCTCTTGCCTCTTTCTGCACCTCTGTTGCTTCTTTCTGCACGTCCCTTGCTTCTTTCTGTATTTCTGTTGCTTCTTTCTGTACTTCTCTTGCCTCTTTCTGCACCTCTGTCCCTCATTTCTGTAACCCTTGTGCCTCTTTCTGTACTCCTCTTCCCTCTTTCTGTTCCCCTCTTGTCTCTTTCTGCAGCTCTGTTGCTTTTTCTGCACTTCTTTTGTTTCTTTCTGTACCTTTCTTGCTTCTTTCTGGCACCCCGTGCCTCTTTCTGCATCCCTCTTCCCTCTTTCTACACTCCTCTTGCCTCTTTTTGCACCTCTGTTCCTTCTTTCTGCACTTCTTTTGTTTCTTTCTGCATCTCTCTTGCTTCTTTCTGCATCCCTCTTGCTTCTTTCTGCACCCCTCATGCCTCTTTCACACCCCTCTTCCCTTTCTGCACCCCTCTTGCCTCTTTCTGCACCTCTGTTCCTTCTTTCTGCACTTCTTTTGTTTCTTTATGTACCTCTCTTGTTTCATTCTGTATCCATCTTGCCTCTTTCTCCACAACACGTCCCCCTTTCTGCATCTCTGTTGTTTCTTTATGCACTTCTCTTGCTTCTTTCTGCACCTCTCCTACTTCTTTTTGCACCCCTCTTGCCTCTTTTCCCACCCCTCCTCCACCTTTCTGCATCTCTGTTGCTTCTTTCTGCACTTCTCTAGCCTCTTTCTGCACCTCTGTCCCTCCCTTCTGCAACCCTTGTGCGTCTTTCTGCACTCCTCTTCCCTCTTTCTGCTCCCTTTTTGTCTTTTTCTGCACCTATTTTGTTTCTTTCTGCACTTTTGTTTCTTTCTGCACCTTTCTTGCTTCTTTCTGCACCTCTTGCTTCTTTCTGTATCCCTCTTGCTTCTTTCTGCACCCCTCGTGCCTCTTTCACACCCCTCTTCCCTCTATCTGCACACCTCTTGCCTCTTCTGCACCTCTGTTGCTTCTTTCTGCACCTTTCTTGCTTCTTTCTGCACCTCTTGCTTCTTTCTGCATCCCTCTTGCTTCTTTCTGTACCCCTCGTGCCTCTTTCACACCCCTCTTCCTTCTTTCTGAACCCCTCTTGCCCCTTTCTGCACCTCTTGTTGCTTCTTTCTGGACTTCTCTTGCCTCTTTCTGGACCCCTCTTGCCTCTTTCTGCACCTCTGTTGCTTCTTTCTGCACTTCCCTTGCTTTTTTCTGTACTTCTGTTGCTTCTTTCTGCACTTCTCTTGCCTCTTTCTGCACCTCTGTCCCTCATTTCTGCAACCCTTGTGCCTCTTTCTGCACTCCTCTTCCCTCTTTCTGCTCCCATCTTGTCTCTTTCTGCACCTCTGTTGCTTCTTTCTGCACTTCTTTTGTTTCTTTCTGCACCTTTCTTGCTTCTTTCTGGCACCCCTGTGCCTCTTTCTGCACCCCTCTTCCCTCTTTCTACACTACTCTTGCCTCTTTTTGCACCTCTGTTCCTTCTTTCTGCACTTCTTTTGTTTCTTTCTGCACCCCTCTTGCTTCTTTCTGCATCCCTCTTGTTTCTTTCTGCACCCCTCGTGCCTCTTTCACACCCCTCTTCCCTTTCTGCACCCCTCTTGCCTCTTTCTGCACCTCTGTTCCTTCTTTCTGCACTTCTTTTGCTTCTTTCTGTACCTATCTTGTTTCTTTCTGTATCCATCTTGCCTCTTTCTCCACCCCACGTCCCCCTTTCTGCATCTGTTGCTTCTTTATGCACTTCTCTTGCTTCTTTCTGCACCTCGCTTGCTTCTTTTTGCACCCCTCTTGCCTCTTTCCCCACCACTCCTCTACCTTTCTGCATCTCTGTTGCTTCTTTCTGCACTTCTCTAGCCTCTTTCTGCACCTCTGTCCCTCCTTTCTGCAGCCCTTGTGCTTCTTTCTGCACTCCTCTTCCCTCTTTCTGCTCCCCTTTTGTCTCTTTCTACATCTATTTTGTTTCTTGCTGCACTTTTGTTTCTTTCTGCACCTTTCTTGCTTCTTTCTGCACCCCTCGTGCCTCTTTCTGCATCACTCTTCCCTCTTTCTGCACTCCTCTTGCCTCTTTTTGCACCTCTGTTCCTTCTTTTAGCACTTCTTTTGTTTATTTCTGCACCTCTCTTGCTTCTTTCTGCATCCCTCCTTCTTTCTGCACCCCTCGTGCCTCTTTCACACCTCTCTTGCCTCTATCTGCACCCCTCTTGCCTCTTTCTGCACCTCTGTTCCTTCTTTCTGCACTTCTTTTGTTTCTTTCTGCACCTCTCTTGTTTCTTTCTGCATTCCCTTGCTTCTTTCTGCACCCCTCGTGACTCTTTCACACCCCTCTTCCTTCTTTCTGCACCCCTCTTGCCCCTTTCTGCACTTCCCTTGCTTCTTTCTGTACTTCTGTAGCTTCTTTCTGCACTCCTCTTGCCTCTTTCTGCAACCTTCTTCCCTCTTTCTGTACCTCTCTTACCTCTTTCTGCACCCCAGTTCCTTTTTTCTGCATATCTCTTGCCTGTTTCTGCAACTCTCTTGCCTCATTCTGCAGTTCTCTTGCCTCCTTCTCCACCTCTGTTGCTTCTTTATGCACTTCTCTTGCCTCTCTCTGCACCCCTGTTGCTTCATTCTGCACTTCCCATGCTTCTTTCTGCACGTCTTGCTTCTTTCTGCACCCCGCTGCTTCATTCTGCACTTCCCATGCTTCTTTCTGCACCTGTCTTGCTTCTTTCTGCACCCCGTTTGTCTCTTTTTGTACTCGTCTTCCATCTATCTGCACCTCTCTTGCCTCTTTCTGCATCTTACTTGCCTCTTTCTGCACTTCTCTTGCTACTTTCTACACCTCTGTTGCTTCTTTCAGCAATTCTCTTGCCTCTTTCTGCACTTCTCTTGCCTGTTTCTGCATCTCTCGCCTCTTTCTGCACCTCTCTTGCCTCTTTCTGCACCTCACTCGCTTCTTTCTGCACCCCTCTTGCCTATTTCTGTACCCCTCTTCCCTCTTTGTGCAACTCTCTTGCCTCTTTCTACACCTCTCTTCCCTCTTTCTGCATCTCTGTTGCTTCTTTCTGCACTTCTCTGGTCTCTTCCTGCACTTCTGTCCCTCCTTTCTGCAACCCTTGTGTCTCTTTCTACACCCCGCTTCCCTCTTTCTGCTCCCCTCTTGTCTCTTTCTGCACCTCTGTTGCTTCTTTCTACACTTCTTTTGTTTCTTTCTGCACCTCTCTTGTTTCTTTCTGTATCCTTCTTGCCTCTTTCTCCACCACACTTCCCCCTTTCTGCATCTCTGTTGCTTCTTTATGCACTTCTCTTGCTTCTTTCTGCACCTCTCTTGCTTCTTTTTGCACCCCTCTTGCCTCTTTCCCCACCCCTCCTCTACCTTTCTGCATCTCTGTTGCTTCTTTCTGCACTTCTCTAGCCTCTTTCTGCACCTCAGTCCCTCCTTTCTGCTACCCTTGTGCTTCTTTCTGCACTCCTCTTCCCTCTTTCTGCTCCCCTTTTGTCTCATTCTGCACCTATTTTGTTTCTTTCTGCACTTTTGTTTCTTTCTGCACCTTTCTTGCTTCTTTCTGCACCTTTGTTGCTTCTTTCTGCTCTTCCCTTGCTTCTTTCTGTACTTCTGTTGCTTCTTTCTGCACTCCTCTTGCCTCTTTCTGTACCCTTCTTCCCTCTTTCTGCACCTCTCTTACCTCTTTCTGCACCCCAGTTCCTTTTTTCTGCACATCTCTTGCCTGTTTCTGCAACTCTCTTGCCTCTTTCTGCAGTTCTCTTGCCTCCTTCTGCACCTCTGTTGCTTCTTTCTGCACTTCTCTTGCCTCTCTCTGTAGGAAGGTGGAATCTGACTATATGGTTGCCCCCACTTTTTTTATGGTGTTCTGCTGGTTTATGACTTAGTTGGACTGGGATCCTGCTATTCAGGGCCCCAGTCTATCTGCTTTCTCTGTAAAATGGTTTCCATGTGCCTTAGGCACATCACTGATTGGAATCTGGAGTGCCCTTATAAGTCCCTAGTATATGGTATACTATGTACCAAGGGCATAGGTACCTCAGAGGCCTGCCAGGGGCTGCAGCATGTATTATGCCACCCCTGGAAGGCCATCCAAACTGACACCACAGGTCTGCTACTGCAGCCTGGGTAAGGTGGTGCATGCACCCCTTACTGTGATATAGGTTACCTATATCACTATATACATACACACATAAAACCTAGAAGTCACTCCTATGGCAGGCCTTATCAATCCTAAAGGCAGAGTGCATGGTTCCTATGTGAGGGGGTGCCCCTGCATGAGCAGGGCCCCTCTGCAGCGTTCGGAGACCATCTCTGATGCTGTTTGTAGTGCAGCCTGACCATATACTCTTAAGCGCATTATATCCTCGCGGTAAAATGCTAACTTTGGAATGGCTGCACCTAAACATGTCGTGTTTGGTGTCAAACATCTTGGAATACTACCCCCCGCCAATCCTGGTGGCGGGGGTAGCATTCCACCCTTCTAGAGGGAAAGACATGTTAACTCTGACTAGTCCGGTAACTTCTTTCCAGAGCCCTGGCATCACAAAATGGATGCTGCTGCCACAGACACGAGTCTGGCCTCCTGCTGCTGGACGAAACTCCGGCAGGGGAGGCCTGGACAATAGGTTTCCTGTCCCAGGGAGGTGTGACCACCTCCCCAGACAGGATAATGTGTATTGGGGCTGGGCGGGAGCACTTTCGGGTGCTTTGAAGTCCTGCACTGGGGGCACATTTGGTGTCCCTGTGCATACCCCAGTTCAAACCGGATCAGGGGCTTGCAGCCCCTGCTTTGGCGCGAACTGGACAAAGGGAAAGGGGTGTAGCCACCCCTCTGCCCTGACCCACCCATAGGTGGGGCCACAGAGTAGTCCAACCCCTATCTTTAGAATAAAGGTAGGAACCCAGTCCTTAGGACTTTAGATTATCCCTGGACGAAACTCTGAAACTGAATCCTGGACCTTCAACGCTCTACTCACGATTAGAGGACTGAAGAATCTCCCTTGGGGTCAAGGAGTGACTCCCCTGCTTGGCAGGCACCAAAGAAGCATCTGTCCGGTTCGCATTTCTGAAGCTCCCGTCGGACGCCGAAGTCATCGCATCAACAGAGGTGGATTCTCAGACTTCCCCGAGGCTACCCTGAGTCCCCAGCAAAGCTGAGGCCCGTGGCTATCGTGGGTGACTTGAGACCATGACCCCTGGACACCAAGCACATTTGCAAGTGCATCCTCTTCTGGGTCTCCCAAGAAGTCGTGCTTTGGGCTCCGAGTAGCCCTAGCCTCCAGCACAACCTGCACCGAAGATCACTGGCCCCCACTCCACGAGTGTCCTGTAAGCCAGATCCACGTGCGGCGTCACGAGGCTCCTTCGCGGTCGCTAGCCCGTTGGCTAGTAGCCCTTAACGAAGGCCAATCCTTTTCTTACTTGGCATTCTGGTTGCTCCAGGCCTGCCCTCATGTACCCTCGCTGGGTGAGTTCCACAGACCTTGCTGGTCTGCACCATCGACGATCTACATCTTCACCGAGACTTGCCGTTGCCAAGGCTTGTCGGGTCCAATCCGGTCGCCGGCACATCAGCACTCGACAGACATCGTGTACGAGCCCGAATCCTGCTCCTGGTCACCGACAATGCCTCCTGGACCTCGTGGCTGAAGAGTCAAGACGACTGTCAACGCACCTGAAGCACTCGACATCGGTGGGCATCTGTCCATCGCCTTCCTGGTCACTGGCTAGTGACCCAGACTCTGTCCCCTCTGCTTTCAGGTTCTTCAGAACTCCGATCCACTCTTGGATCCACCCGGACACTTTTCTCTTGGCCGCCAGCAGCACTTTGCAGCAGATCGCCATTCGAATCGACGACGAAACCCGACCCCGAAAGGCACCTATGCACCCGGCTTCCCTGGGTGAGGTAACACGAGTACTCCGGTGCTCCCGTGGGTAGAGACTCTTCAAAGTCCTAGATCTCAAAGGGTTTTGTCCTAGTCCTCTTTTAAGTGTCCCTTTTCTCTATTTTCCCGATCCCGACTTTCTCCATAGAAGTCAACGGCGTATCGCGGTTGTGTATTTACACTGCACGCGTCTCCCGTAGGTCCCCTGTGTCACTACCTTGGGTGGTTCCTTGTGGTCCAAGCACTTCTAGAGGCTCTAGGCCTAGTGTCTAGTTCAGTCGTGGTTCGCATACCACTTTATTGGTATATGGTTTGGTACGCCCCTAGGGCCCAAACGTGTATTTGTGCTATTACTGTGAATTAATAACTTATAACTTATGTACTTCGAACTCTAGCCTCATAAAGAGACTAGAGGGGTGTGTTTAGCAATAAATACATATATTTTGAATATATACCTGGTGTGGTGCTCTTTCATTTGATCACTCAAGAGATTATAGACTGGTAAAACAAGCTGCTTTACATTCCTTCAAGACTTAGCCTGAAGGCTGCTCTCCATAGCTACCACTAGGATAGCTTTCAATAAGGTTGTCTTTAACCTATCTCCAATAAGGGGTTGTTTGGACTGGTGCAAGGTGCCCACTATAATTAGTGGACAGCATATACCAGGCCAACTTCTCACATTGGTGTGCAGCGTGTTGGATTCCAGCTTGCTATTGTTTTACCAGATAATCTCAATTGAATTGATCAACTGAAAACCACTAAAGGTACCTAAGGTACATATAATTTAAGCTTAGAATACAGTAAGTTCTACTGAACTTAGAGTTGTGTGTTAAGGGATAGCACAACCCTTTCTACAACTCAAGAGAGTTTAGTAGGCCACACTAGAGTAGGTAGTGCATACACCACACCACACTAGTAATGTCTTTAAGGGCAGGATCCAAAGAATCCTTGCAGGAAGCCATTGAGCTTCCACCCTCCAAGTATGATACACTCCCATTCTTGGAATTGAGAGCTTTATGTAACTTGAGAAAAATAAGGACAGGCCAAAGCCCCACCACCCAACACCTCAAGGAGTTGTTGGTGGCTTATGACCTTAGTAAGCCTGTAGGGACTGAAGGGGTAGGAGCTGAGGGTGGGGCAGAAGAAGAGGACGAGGCCAGGGGTTCCAATACCCCCAGCCCCCCTCTGAAACTGGCCAGGAGGGTGACAATGACCCTGACCTGGAAAACCCAATCCCTCCTGTGGACGATGATGAGGATGATCAAGATGACACCCTCTTTGTCCCCCCAGGAAGGATTAAGAGTGTGCCCAGGAAGTCTAGATCTCCTTCTCAGGAGTCTAACCACTCTGGCACCTCTATAGGGAGCTCTGTCTCTTCTCACAGGAGGGAATCCTCTCATGAGAGGAGAGCCAGACTGGTCTAGTATGAGGAAACTCAGCTGGAAATCAGAAAAAAGCAATTGGCTTTAGATAGGGAATCCCTAGATCTCCTTAGAGAGAGAAGAAAGTTGGGACTAGAGTCCCATGGTGGCAGCAATATCCCTAGAGATAGGGAAAGGTCTTATGACCATAGAAACCTAAACAAGATTGTCCCTCCCTACCAGAGTGGGGATGACATCCACAAATGGATAACTGCACTGGAGAGGGCCTGTAAAGTTCAGACGGTCCCCCAGAGGCAGTGGGCAGCAATCTTGTGGCTCCCCTTTGCAGACAAAGGTAGAGACAAGCTCCTCACTGTAAGAGAAGAGGATGCTGACAATTACACAGTCTTGAAGAGTGCTCTGATAGATGGGTTTGGCCTAACCACTGAACAGTATAGGTTGAAGTTCAGAGACACCCAAAAGCTCAGACTCAATACTGGGTTGATTTTGTAGATTGTGCTACAAAGGCTCTGGAAGGTTGGATACATGGCAACAAAGTGCATGACTTTTTAGGATTGTACAATTTGATTATGAGGGAGCAGATCCTTAATAATTGTCAAAACCAGCTTTTGCACCAGTATCTGGTGGACTCTGATCTGACCTCTCCCCAAGAATTGGGAAAGAAGGCAGACAAATGGGTCAGAACCAGAGTAAAAACTAGAAATCAGGGTGGTGACCAGAAGAAAGATTCTACTAAGTCCCAAGAGAAAGGTGGGGATAAATCTAAGGATAAGTCCCCTACAGGGCCCCAAAATTCCTCTTCTGGGGGCGGGTCCCAAACTCCTTCCTCTCCTGAAAAGAAACCCTATTGCCATGTTTGTAAAAAGCCTGGGCACTGGAAAACTGATCCCAGTTGCCCCAGGATTGGCAATAAAGAAAATGTTCCTCCCACAACTACTACCACCCCTCCTGGTACTACCAGTAGTAATCCTCCAGTTGGGAGTAGTGCACCCAAAAAGTTGGGTGCTTTTGCAAGAGGAACAGAGGTGAGCCCTAGTTTAGACAGGGACCCCTCAACAGACTCCTCTGACTCTGATGGTGGTATAGGATTTGCCACCTTTACCATGGGTCCCACAGCATTGGGCAGGTACAGATTGGAGCCAATAATTAATGGTCAGAAAGCTGTGGCATTTAGGGACACAGGGGCTAGTGTCACCATGGTGGCAGGGAAACTAGTCCCCCTCACCAGTTTTTACCTGAGTTTAAGTACCAGGTGACCAACATTGATGGTGTCAGAACAGATCACCCCATGGCCATAGTCAATCTCAGCTGGGAGGGGGTCACAGGCCCAAAGAGAGTGGCAGTGTCCCCCACCTTACCTGTAGATTGCCTGATGGGCAATGATTTGGAAATTTCAGCCTGGGCTGAAGTTGAACACCAAACCCATCTTAGGATGTTGGGCGTCCCTGTAAAGGTTAGTGGGGCTGTGATGGCCACAGCCCCAGCCCAAGAATTTGGAGAGATGGAGCCTGAAAGAATGGCCCACTCTCCCCCAAAAGAGAGCACCAGGGTTGAAGAAAAGTCTTCTTCCCCCAGACAGTAGGTAAGGGTCAGCCTCCTCAGGGAACTGACCCTACCCCTAGTGAAGGAACTGCCACAGAGGTAGTCAGGCCTGGCCTGACCACCCCCTGATGGCAGAGGACCCTTCCAAGGTGGTACCCAGTCTGGAGCAGGTAACCTGCCCCTCTCTACCCTGCCTCAGTCAGCCCAGGGCTGCAGAGGTCAGGGAGGTCAGTGGACCCCCAGGGCCCCCTGTCCAGAGGAACCCCCCATCAGCAGATTAGGGGCACCCAGTCTAGTAGCCCTAGCCAGGTGAAAATTCCTCTACACACTGAGGGATCCCCCATACCTCTATGTAGGGACCTCCCCAGAAGGACTCTGGTAGGCAAGGGCAAACCTGGGACCAGAAGGTTCCAAACCTGCCATGTCCCTCCAGTAGTCCATCCAAAGGGACCCAACCCCCAGCTGTAGGCAGCCAAAGGTTGACCCTTAGAGCAAAGTGCAACTCAGTCATGGAAAGACAGGCATACATGGTGACCAGTGATCTGAGGAAGCTGAGGCCAACATTCCTAGGGCCTCACTTCTCTACCCAGACACCTCACCAGCCTTGTACTTTACCTAAGCACACCACAGGTAGTGAATCCCCATGGTGGAGACCCTCTCATACCCTTAGGGTGAGGGATTGCTTAGTGGACCATAAGACAGGGGGCAACCATGCTAGTGCAGGTGCTTCCTTATATGACCACTTAGTCAATGAAGGCTCAACTGGCCAAGGTTAGCCTTATCTCCTTTTGTTTGGGGGGGGGTTATGTAGGAAGGTGGAATCTGACTATATGGTTGCCCCCACTTTTTTTATGGTGTTCTGCTGGTTTATGACTTAGTTGGACTGGGATCCTGCTATTCAGGGCCCCAGTCTATCTGCTTTCTCTGTAAAATGGTTTCCATGTGCCTTAGGCACATCACTGATTGGAATCTGGAGTGCCCTTATAAGTCCCTAGTATATGGTATACTATGTACCAAGGGCATAGGTACCTCAGAGGCCTGCCAGGGGCTGCAGCATGTATTATGCCACCCCTGGAAGGCCATCCAAACTGACACCACAGGTCTGCTACTGCAGCCTGGGTAAGGTGGTGCATGCACCCCTTACTGTGATATAGGTTACCTATATCACTATATACATACACACATATAAACCTAGAAGTCACTCCTATGGCAGGCCTTATCAATCCTAAAGGCAGAGTGCATGGTTCCTATGTGAGGGGTGCCCCTGCATGAGCAGGGCCCCTCTGCAGCGTTCGGAGACCATCTCTGATGCTGTTTGTAGTGCAGCCTGACCATATACTCTTAAGCGCATTATATCCTCGCGGTAAAATGCTAACTTTGGAATGGCTGCACCTAAACATGTCGTGTTTGGTGTCAAACATCTTGGAATACTACCCCCCGCCAATCCTGGCGGCGGGGGTAGCATTCCACCCTTCTAGAGGGAAAGACATGTTAACTCTGACTAGTCCGGTAACTTCTTTCCAGAGCCCTGGCATCACAAAATGGATGCTGCTGCCACAGACACGAGTCTGGCCTCCTGCTGCTGGATGAAACTCCGGCAGGGGAGGCCTGGACAACAGGTTTCCTGTCCCAGGGAGGTGTGACCACCTCCCCAGACAGGATAATGTGTATTGGGGCTGGGCGGGAGCACTTTCGGGTGCTTTGAAGTCCTGCACTGGGGGCACATTTGGTGTCCCTGTGCATACCCCAGTTCAAACCGGATCAGGGGCTTGCAGCCCCTGCTTTGGCGTGAACTGGACAAAGGGAAAGGGGTGTAGCCACCCCTCTGCCCTGACCCACCCATAGGTGGGGCCACAGAGTAGTCCAACCCCTATCTTTAGAATAAAGGTAGGAACCCAGTCCTTAGGACTTTAGATTATCCCTGGACGAAACTCTGAAACTGAATCCTGGACCTTCGACGCTCTACTCACGATTAGAGGACTGAAGAATCTCCCTTGGGGTCAAGGAGTGACTCCCCTGCTTGGCAGGCACCAAAGAAGCATCTGTCCGGTTCGCATTTCTGAAGCTCCCGTCGGACGCCGAAGTCATCGCATCACCAGAGGTGGATTCTCAGACTTCCCCGAGGCTACCCTGAGTCCCCAGCAAAGCTGAGGCCCGTGGCTATCGTGGGTGACTTGAGACCGTGACCCCTGGACACCGAGCACATTTGCAAGTGCATCCTCTTCTGGGTCTCCCAAGAAGTCGTGCTTTGGGCTCCGAGTAGCCCGAGCCTCCAGCACCACCTGCACCGAAGATCACTGGCCTCCACTCCACGAGTGTCCTGTAAGCCAGATCCACGTGCGGCATCACGAGGCTCCTTCGCGGTCGCTAGCCCATTGGCTAGTAGCCCTTAACGAAGGCCAATCCTTTTCTTACTTGGCATCCTGGTTGCTCCAGGCCTGCCCTCACTTACCTTCGCTGGGTGAGTTCCACAGACCTTGCTGGTCTGCACCATCGACGATCTACATCTTCACCGAGACTTGCCGTTGCCAAGGCTTGTTGGGTCCAATCCGGTCGCCGACACCTCAGCACTCGACAAACATTGTGTACCAGCCCGAATCCTGCTTCTGGTCGCCAACAACGCCTCCTGGACCTCGTGGCTGAAGAGTCAAGACGACTGTCAATGCACCTGAAGCACTCGACATCGGTGGGCATCTGTCCATCGCCTTCCTGGTCACTGGCTAGTGACCCAGACTCTGTCCCCTCTGCTTTCAGGTTCTTCAGAACTCCGATCCACCCTTGGATCCACCCGGACACTTTTCTCTTGGCCGCCAGCAGCACTTTGCAGCAGATCGCCATTCGAATCGATGACGAAACCCGACCCCGAAAGGCACCTATGCACCCGGCTTCCCTGGGTGAGGTAACACGAGTACTCCGGTGCTCCCATGGGTAGAGACTCTTCAAAGTCCTAGATCTCAAAGGGTTTTGTCCTAGTCCTCTTTTAAGTGTCCCTTTTCTCTATTTTCCCGATCCCGACTTTCTCCATAGAAGTCAACGGCGTATCGCGGTTGTGTATTTACACTGCACGCGTCTCCCGTAGGTCCCCTGTGTCACTACCTTGGGTGGTTCCTTGTGGTCCAAGCACTTCTAGAGGCTCTAGGCCTAGTGTCTAGTTCAGTCGTGGTTCGCATACCACTTTATTGGTATATGGTTTGGTACGCCCCTAGCGCCCAAACGTGTATTTGTGCTATTACTGTGAATTAATAACTTATAACTTATGTACTTCGAACTCTAGCCTCATAAAGAGACTAGAGGGGTGTGTTTAGCAATAAATACATATATTTTGAATATATACCTGGTGTGGTGCTCTTTCATTTGATCACTCAAGAGATTATAGACTGGTAAAACAAGCTGCTTTACATTCCTTCAAGACTTAGCCTGAAGGCTGCTCTCCATAGCTACCACTAGGATAGCTTTCAATAAGGTTGTCTTTAACCTATCTCCAATAAGGGGTTGTTTGGACTGGTGCAAGGTGCCCACTAAAATTAGTGGACAGCATATACCAGGCCAACTTCTCACACTCTCTACACCCCTGTTGCTTCATTCTGCACTTCCCATGCTTCTTTCTGCACATGTCTTGCTTCTTTCTGCACCCCCGCTGCTTCATTCTGCACTTCCCATGCTTCTTTCTGCACCTGTCTTGCTTCTTTCTGCACCCCGTTTGTCTCTTTCTGTACTCGTCTTCCATCTATCTGCACCTCTCTTGCCTCTATCTGCATCTTACTTGCCTCTTTCTGCACTTCTCTTGCTTCTTTCTACACCTCTGTTGCTTCTTTTAGCAATTTTCTTGCCTCTTCCTGCACTTCTCTTGCCTGTTTCTGCATCTCTCGCCTCTTTCTGCACCTCTCTTGCCTCTTTCTGCACCTCACTTGCTTCTTTCTGCACCCCTCTTGCCTATTTCTGCACCCCTCTTCCCTCTTTGTGCAACTCTCTTGCCTCTTTCCACACCTCTCTTCCCTCTTTCTGCCTCTCTGTTGCTTCTTTCTGCATTTCTCTGGTCTCTTCCTGCACCACTGTCCCTCCTTTCTGCAACCCTTGTGCCTCTTTCTACACTGCTCTTCCCTCTTTCTGCTCCCCTCTTGTCTCTTTCTGCACCTTTCTTGCTTCTTTCTGCACCCACGTGCCTGATTCTGCACCCCTCTTCCCTCTTTCTGCACTCCTCTTGCCTCTTTCTGCACCTCTGTTCCTTCTTTCTGCACTTCTTTTGTCTTTCTGTACCTCTCTTGTTTCTTTCTGTATCCTTCTTGCCTCTTTCTCCACCCCACTTCTCCCTTTCTGCATCTCTGTTGCTTCTTTATGCACTTCTCTTGCTTCTTTATGCACCTCTCTTGCTTCTTTTTGCACCCCTCTTGCCTCTTTCTCTACCCCTCCTCCCCCTTTCTGCATCTCTGTTGCTTCTTTCTGCACTTCTCTTGCCTCTTTCTGGACTACTGTCCCTCCTTTCTGCAACCCTTGTGCCTCTTTCTGCACTCCTCTTCCCTCTTTCTGCTCTCCTCTTATCTCTTTCTCCACCTCTGTTGTTTCTTTCTGCACTTTTGCTTCTTTCCGCACCTTTCTTGCATCTCTCTGCACCCCTCTTGCCTCTTTCTGCACCCCTCTTCCCTCTTTCTGCACTCCTCTTGGCTCTTTTTGCACCTCTGTTCCTTCTTTTTGCACTTCTTTTGTTTCTTTCTGCACCTCTCTTGCTTCTTTCTGCATCCCTCTTGCTTCTTTCTGCACCCCTCGTGCTTCTTTCACACCCCTCTTCCCTCTATCTGCACCCTCTTGCCTTTTTCTGCACCTCTGTTCCTTCTTTCTGCACCTCTCTTGTTTCTTTTTGCATCCCTCTTGCTTCTTTCTGTACCCCTCGTGCCTCTTTCACACCCCTCTTCCCTCTTTCTGCTCCCATCTTGTCTCTTTCTGCACCTCTGTTGCTTCTTTCTGCACTTCTTTTGTTTCTTTCTGCACCTTTCTTGCTTTTTTCTGGCACCCCTGTGCCTCTTTCTGCACCCCTCTTCCCTCTTTCTGCTCCCATCTTGTCTCTTTCTGCACCTCTGTTCCTTCTTTCTGTACTTCTTTTGTTTCTTTCTGCACCCCTCTTGCTTCTTTCTGCACCCCTCGTACTTCTTTCACACCCCTCTTCCCTTTCTGCACCCCTCTTGCCTCTTTCCGCACCTCTGTTTCTTCTTTCTGCACTTCTTTTGTTTCTTTCTGTACCTCTCTTGTTTCTTTCTGTATCCTTATTGCCTCTTTCTCCATCCCACTTCCCCCTTTCTGCATCTGTTGCTTCTTTATGCACTTCTCTTGCTTCTTTCTGCACCACTCTTGCTTCTTTTTGCACCCCTCTTGCCTCTTTCTCTACCCCTCCTCCCCTTTCTGCATCTCTGTTGCTTCTTTCTGCACTTCTCTTGCCTCTTACTGCACTTCTGTCCCTCCTTTCTGCAACACTTGTGCCTCTTTCTGCACTCCTCTTCCCTCTTTCTGCTCCCCTCTTGTCTCTTGCTGCACCTCTGTTGTTTCTTTCTGCACTTTTGTTTCTTTCTGCACCTTTCTTGCTTCTTTCTGCACCCTCGTGCCTCTTTCTGCACGCCTCTTCCCTCTTTCTGCACTCCTCTTGGCTCTTTCTGCACTCCTCTTGGCTCTTTCTGCACCTCTGTTCCTTCTTTTTGCACTTCTTTTGTTTCTTTCTGCACCTCTCTTGCTTCTTTCTGCATCCCTCTTGCTTCTTTCTGCACCCCTCGTGCCTCTTTCACACCCCTCTTCCCTCTATCTGCACCCCTCTTGCCCCTTTCTGCACCTCTGTTGCTTCTTTCTGGACTTCTCTTGCCTCTTTCTGGAGTCTCTTGCCTCTTTCTGCACCTCTGTTGCTTCTTTCTGCACTTCCCTTGCCTCTTTCTGCACATCTGTCCCTCATTTTTGCAACCCTTGTGCCTCTTTCTGCACTCCTCTTCCCTCTTTCTGCTCCCCTCTTGTCTCTTTCTGCACCTCTGTTGCTTCTTTCTGCACTTCTTTTGTTTCTTTCTGCACCACTCGTTTCTTTCTGCATCCCTCTTTCTTCTTTCTGCACCCTCGTGCCTCTTTCACACCCCTCTTCCTTCTTTCTGCACCCCTCTTGCCCCTTTCTGCACCTCTGTTGCTTCTTTCTGGACTTCTCTTGCCTCTTTCTGGAGTCTCTTGCCTCTTTCTGCACCTCTGTTGCTTCTTTCTGCACTTCCCTTGCCTCTTTCTGCACATCTGTCCCTCATTTTTGCAACCCTTGTGCCTCTTTCTGCACTCTTCCCTCTTTCTGCTCCCCTCTTGTCTCTTTCTGCACCTCTGTTGCTTCTTTCTGCACTTCTTTTGTTTCTTTCTGCACCTTTCTTGCTTCTTTCTGGCACCCCTGTGCCTCTTTCTGCACCCCTCTTCCCTCTTTCTGCACCCCTCTTCCCTCTTTCTACACTCCTCTTGCCTCTTTTTGCACCTCTGTTCCTTCTTTCTGCACTTCTTTTGTTTCTTTCTGTACCTCTCTTGCTTCTTTCTGCATCCCTCTTGCTTCTTTCTGCACCCCTCGTGCCTCTTTCACACCCCTCTTCCCTTTCTGCACCCCTCTTGCCTCTTTCTGCACCTCTGTTCCTTCTTTCTGCACTTCTTTTGTTTCTTTCTGCACCTCTCTTGCTTCTTTCTGCATCCCTCCTTCTTCTTTCTGCACCCCTCGTGCCTCTTTCACACCTCTCTTGCCTCTATCTGCACCCCTCTTGCCTCTTTCTGCACCTCTGTTCCTTCTTTCTGCACTTCTTTTGTTTCTTTCTGCACCTCTCGTTTCTTTCTGCATCCCCTTGCTTCTTTCTGCACCCCTCGTGACTCTTTCACACCCCTCTTCCTTCTTTCTGCACCCCTCTTGCCCCTTTCTGCACCTTTGTTGCTTCTTTCTGCACTTCCCTTGCTTCTTTCTGCACCTCTCTTGTTTCTTTCTGCATCCCCTTGCTTCTTTCTGCACCCCTCGTGACTCTTTCACACCCCTCTTCCCTCTTTCTGCTCCCCTCTTTCTCTCTTTCTGCACCTCTGTTGCTTCTTTCTGCACTTCTTTTGTTTCTTTCTGCACCTTTCTTGCTTCTTTCTGGCACCCCTGTGCCTCTTTCTGCACCCCTCTTCCCTCTTTCTACACTCCTCTTGCCTCTTTTTGCACCTCTGTTCCTTCTTTCTGCACTTCTTTTGTTTCTTTCTGTACCTCTCTTTCTTCTTTCTGCATCCTCTTGCTTCTTTCTGCACCCCTCGTGCCTCTTTCACACCCCTCTTCCCTTTCTGCACCCCTCTTGCCTCTTTCTGCACCTCTGTTCCTTCTTTCTGCACTTCTTTTGGTTCTTTCTGTACCTATCTTGTTTCTTTCTGTATCCATCTTGCCTCTTTCTCCACCCCACGTCCCCCTTTCTGCATCTCTGTTGCTTCTTTATGCACTTCTCTTGCTTCTTTCTGCACCTCGCTTGCTTCTTTTTGCACCCCTCTTGCCTCTTTCCCCACCACTCCTCTACCTTTCTGCATCTCTGTTGCTTCTTTCTGCACTTCTCTAGCCTCTTTCTGCACCTCTGTCCCTCCTTTCTGCAGCCCTTGTGCTTCTTTCTGCACTCCTCTTCCTCTTTCTGCTCCCCTTTTGTCTCTTTCTACATCTATTTTGTTTCTTGCTGCACTTTTGTTTCTTTCTGCACATTTCTTGCTTCTTTCTGCACCCTCGTGCCTCTTTCTGCATCAATCTTCCCTCTTTCTGCACTCCTCTTGCCTCTTTTTGCACCTCTGTTCCTTCTTTTAGCACTTCTTTTGTTTCTTTCTGCAACTCTCTTGCTTCTTTCTGCATCCCTCCTTCTTCTTTCTGCACCCCTCGTGCCTCTTTCACACCTCTCTTGCCTCTATCTGCACCCCCCTTGCCTCTTTCTGCACCTCTGTTCCTTCTTTCTGCACTTCTTTTGTTTCTTTCTGCACCTCTCTTGTTTCTTTCTGCATCCCCTTGCTTCTTTCTGCACCCCTCGTGACTCTTTCACACCCCTCTTCCTTCTTTCTGCACCCCTCTTGCCCCTTTCTGCACCTTTGTTGCTTCTTTCTGCACTTCCCTTGCTTCTTTCTGTACTTATGTTGCTTCTTTCTGCACTCCTCTTGCCTCTTTCTGCAACCTTCTTCCCTCTTTCTGCACCTCTCTTACCTCTTTCTGCACCCCAGTTCCTTTTTTCTGCATATCTCTTGCCTGTTTCTGCAACTCTCTTGCCTCATTCTGCAGTTCTCTTGCCTCCTTCTGCACCTCTGTTGCTTCTTTATGCACTTCTCTTGCCTCTCTCTGCACCCCTGTTGCTTCATTCTGCACTTCCCATGCTTCTTTCTGCACGTCTTGCTTCTTTCTGCACCCCGCTGCTTCATTCTGCACTTCCCATGCTTCTTTCTGCACCTGTCTTGCTTCTTTCTGCACCCCGTTTGTCTCTTTTTGTACTCGTCTTCCATCTATCTGCACCTCTCTTGTCTCTTTCTGCATCTTACTTGCCTCTTTCTGCACTTCTCTTGCTACTTTCTACACCTCTGTTGCTTCTTTCAGCAATTCTCTTGCCTCTTTCTGCACTTCTCTTGCCTGTTTCTGCATCTCACGCCTCTGTCTGCACCTCTCTTGCCTCTTTCTGCACCTCACTTGCTTCTTTCTGCACCCCTCTTGCCTATTTCTGCACCCCTCTTGCCTATTTGTGCAACTCTCTTGCCTCTTTCTACACCTCTCTTCCCTCTTTCTGCATCTCTGTTGCTTCTTTCTGCACTTCTCTGGTCTCTTCCTGCACTTCTGTCCCTCCTTTCTGCAACCCTTGTGTCTCTTTCTACACCCCGCTTCCCTCTTTCTGCTCCCCTCTTGTCTCTTTCTGCACCTCTGTTCCTTCTTTCTGCACTTCTTTTGTTTTTCTGTACCTCTCTTGTTTCTTTCTGTATCCTTCTTGCCTCTTTCTCCACCACACTTCCCCCTTTCTGCATCTCTGTTGCTTCTTTATGCACTTCTCTTGCTTCTTTCTGCAATTCTCTTGCTTCTTTTGCACCCCTCTTGCCTCTTTCCCCACCCCTCCTCTACCTTTCTGCATCTCTGTTGCTTCTTTCTGCACTTCTCTAGCCTCTTTCTGCACCTCTGTCCCTCCTTTCTGCTACCCTTGTGCTTCTTTCTGCACTCCTCTTCCCTCTTTCTGCTCCCCTTTTGTCTCTTTCTGCACCTATTTTGTTTCTTTCTGCACTTTTGTTTCTTTCTGCACCTTTCTTGCTTCTTTCTGCACCCCTCGTGCCTCTCTCTGCATCCCTCTTCCCTCTTTCTGCACTCCTCTTGACTCTTTTTGCACCTCTGTTCCTTCTTTTAGCATTTCTTTTGTTTCTTTCTGTACCTCTCTTGCTTCTTTCTGCATCCCTCTTGCTTCTGTCTGCACCCCTCGTGCCTCTTTCACACCTCTCTTGACTATCTGCACCCCTCTTGCCTCTTTCTGCACCTCTGTTCCTTCTTTCTGCACTTCTTTTGTTTCTTTCTGCACCCCGTTTGTCTCTTTTTGTACTCGTCTTCCATCTATCTGCACCTCTCTTGTCTCTTTCTGCATCTTACTTGCCTCTTTCTGCACTTCTCTTGCTACTTTCTACACCTCTGTTGCTTCTTTCAGCAATTCTCTTGCCTCTTTCTGCACTTCTCTTGCCTGTTTCTGCATCTCACGCCTCTGTCTGCACCTCTCTTGCCTCTTTCTGCACCTCACTCGCTTCTTTCTGCACCCTCTTGCCTATTTCTGCACCCCTCTTGCCTATTTGTGCAACTCTCTTGCCTCTTTCTACACCTCTCTTCCCTCTTTCTGCATCTCTGTTGCTTCTTTCTGCACTTCTCTGGTCTCTTCCTGCACTTCTGTACCTCCTTTCTGCAACCCTTGTGTCTCTTTCTACACCCCGCTTCCCTCTTTCTGCTCCCTCTTGTCTCTTTCTGCACCTCTGTTCCTTCTTTCTGCACTTCTTTTGTTTTTCTGTACCTCTCTTGTTTCTTTCTGTATCCTTCTTGCCTCTTTCTCCACCACACTTCCCCCTTTCTGCATCTCTGTTGCTTCTTTATGCACTTCTCTTGCTTCTTTCTGCAATTCTCTTGCTTCTTTTTGCACCCCTCTTGCCTCTTTCCCCACCCTCCTCTACCTTTCTGCATCTCTGTTGCTTCTTTCTGCACTTCTCTAGCCTCTTTCTGCACCTCTGTCCCTCCTTTCTGCTACCCTTGTGCTTCTTTCTGCACTCCTCTTCCCTCTTTCTGCTCCCCTTTTGTCTCTTTCTGCACCTATTTTGTTTCTTTCTGCACTTTTGTTTCTTTCTGCACCTTTCTTGCTTCTTTCTGCACCCTCGTGCCTCTCTCTGCATCCCTCTTCCCTCTTTCTGCACTCCTCTTGACTCTTTTTGCACCTCTGTTCCTTCTTTTAGCATTTCTTTTGTTTCTTTCTGTACCTCTCTTGCTTCTTTCTGCATCCCTCTTACTTCTGTCTGCACCCCTCGTGCCTCTTTCACACCTCTCTTGACTATCTGCACCCCTCTTGCCTCTTTCTGCACCTCTGTTCCTTCTTTCTGCACTTCTTTTGTTTCTTTCTGCACCTCTCGTTTCTTTCTACATCCTCTTGCTTCTTTCAGCACCCCTCGTGACTCTTTCACACCTCTCTTCCTTCTTTCTGCACCCCTCTTGCCCCTTTCTGCACCTTTGTTGCTTCTTTCTGCTCTTCCCTTGCTTCTTTCTGTACTTCTGTTGCTTCTTTCTGCACTCCTCTTGCCTCTTTCTGTACCCTTCTTCCCTCTTTCTGCACCTCTCTTACCTCTTTCTGCACCCCAGTTCCTTTTTTCTGCACATCTCTTGCCTGTTTCTGCAACTCTCTTGCCTCTTTCTGCAGTTCTCTTGCCTCCTTCTGCACCTCTGTTGCTTCTTTCTGCACTTCTCTTGCCTCTCTCTACACCCGTTGCTTCATTCTGCACTTCCCATGCTTCTTTCTGCACATGTCTTGCTTCTTTCTGCACCCCGCTGCTTCATTCTGCACTTCCCATGCTTCTTTCTGCAACTGTCTTGCTTCTTTCTGCACCCCGTTTGTCTCTTTCTGTACTCGTCTTCCATCTATCTGCACCTCTCTTGCCTCTATCTGCATCTTACTTGCCTGTTTCTGCACTTCTCTTGCTTCTTTCTACACCTCTGTTGCTTCTTTTAGCAATTCTCTTGCCTCTTTCTGCACTTCTCTTGCCTGTTTCTGCATCTCTCGCCTCTTTCTGCACCCCACTTGCTTCTTTCTGCACCCCCTTGCCTATTTCTGCACCCCTCTTCCCTCTTTGTGCAACTCTCTTGCCTCTTTCCACACCTCTCTTCCCTCTTTCTGCCTCTCTGTTGCTTCTTTCTGCATTTCTCTGGTCTCTTCCTGCACCACTGTCCCTCCTTTCTGCAACCCTTGTGCCTCTTTCTACACTGCTCTTCCCTCTTTCTGCTCCCCTCTTGTCTCTTTCTGCACCTCTGTTGCTTCTTTCTACACTTCTTTTGTTTCTCTCTGCACCTTTCTTGCTTCTTTCTGCACCCACGTGCCTGATTCTGCACCCCTCTTCCCTCTTTCTCCATCCCACTTCCCCCTTTCTGCATCTCTGTTGCTTCTTTATGCACTTCTCTTGCTTCTTTATGCACCTCTCTTGCTTCTTTTTGCACCCCTCTTGCCTCTTTCTCTACCCCTCCTCCCCTTTCTGCATCTGTTGCTTCTTTCTGCACTTCTCTTGCCTCTTTCTGGACTACTGTCCCTCCTTTCTGCAACCCTTGTGCCTCTTTCTGCACTCCTCTTCCCTCTTTCTGCTCCCCTCTTATCTCTTTCTCCACCTCTGTTGTTTCTTTCTGCACTTTTGCTTCTTTCCGCACCTTTCTTGCATCTCTCTGCACCCCTCTTGCCTCTTTCTGCACCCCTCTTCCCTCTTTCTGCACTCCTCTTGGCTCTTTTTGCACCTCTGTTCCTTCTTTTTGCACTTCTTTTGTTTCTTTCTGCACCTCTCTTGCTTCTTTCTGCATCCCTCTTGCTTCTTTCTGCACCCTCGTGCTTCTTTCACACCCCTCTTCCCTCTATCTGCACCCCTCTTGCCTTTTTCTGCACCTCTGTTCCTTCTTTCTGCACTTCTTTTGTTTCTTTCTGCACCTCTCTTGTTTCTTTTTGCATCCCTCTTGCTTCTTTCTGTACCCCTCGTGCCTCTTTCACACCCCTCTTCCTTCTTTCTGCACCCTCCAGCCCCTTTCTGCACCTCTGTTGCTTCTTTCTGCACTTCCCTTGCTTTTTTCTGTACTTCTGTTGCTTCTTTCTGCACTTCTTTTGTTTCTTTCTGCACCTCTCTTGTTTCTTTCTGCATTCCTCTTGCTTCTTTCTGTACCCCTCGTGCCTCTTTCACAGCCCACTTCCTTCTTTCTGCACCCCTCTTGCCCCTTTCCTCACCTCTGTTGCTTCTTTCTGCACTTCCCTTGCTTCTTTCTGTACTCCTGTTGCTTCTTTCTGCACTCCTCTTGCCTCTTTCTGCACCCTTCTTTCCTCTTTCTGTACCTCTCTTATCTCTTTCTGCACCCCAGTTCCCTTTTTCTACACCTCTCTTGCCTGTTTCTGCAACTCTCTTGCCTTTCTGCAGTTCTCTTGCCTCCTTCTGCACCTCTGTTGCTTCTTTCTGCACTTCTCTTGCCTCTTTCTGCACCCCTGTTTCTTCATTCTGCACTTCTCATGCTTCTTTCGGCACCTGTCTTGCTTCTTTATGCACCCCTGTTGCTTCATTCTGCACTTCCCATGCTTCTTTCACACCCCTCTTCCCTCTTTCTGAACCCCTCTTGCCCCTTTCTACACCTCTGTTGCTTCTTTTGGACTTCTCTTGCCTCTTTCTGGACCCCTCTTGCCTCTTTCTGCACCTCTGTTGCTTCTTTCTGCACTTCCCTTGCTTTTTCTGTACTTCTGTTGCTTCTTTCTGCACTTCTCTTGCCTCTTTCTGCACCTCTGTCCCTCATTTCTGCAACCCTTGTGCCTCTTTCTGCACTCCTTTTCCCTCTTTCTGCTCCCATCTTGTCTCTTTCTGCACCTCTGTTGCTTCTTTCTGTACTTCTTTTGTTTCTTTCTGCACCTTTCTTGCTTCTTCTTGGCACCCGTGCCTCTTTCTGCACCCCTCTTCCCTCTTTCTACACTCCTCTTGCCTCTTTTTGCACCTCTGTTCCTTCTTTCTGCACTTCTTTTGTTTCTTTCTGTACCCCTCTTGTTTCTTTCTGTATCCTTCTTGCCTCTTTCTCCATCCCACTTCCCCCTTTCTGCATCTCTGTTGCTTCTTTATGCACTTCTCTTGCTTCTTTCTGCACCTCTCTTGCTTATTTTTGCACCCCTCTTCCCTCTTTTTCTACCCCTCCTCCCCCTTTCTGCATCTCTGTTGCTTCTTTCTGCACATCTCTTGCCTCTTACTGCACTTCTGTCCCTCCTTTCTGTAACCCTTGTGCCTCTTTCTGCACTCCTCTTCCCTCTTTCTGCTCCCCTCTTGTCTCTTTCTGCACCTCTGTTGTTTCTTTTGCACTTTTGTTTCTTTCTGCATCCCTCTTGCTTCTTTCTGCACCCTCGTACTTCTTTCACACCCTCTTCCATTTCTGCACCCCTCTTGCCTCTTTCTGCACCTCCGTTCCTTCTTTCTGCACTTCTTTTGTTTCTTTCTGTACCTCTCTTGTTTCTTTCTGTATCCTTCTTGCCTCTTTCTCCATCCCACTTCCCCCTTTCCTCATCTCTGTTGCTTCTTTATGCACTTCTCTTGCTTCTTTCTGCACCTCTCTTGCTTCTTTTTGCACCCCTCTTGTCTCTCTCTCTACCCCTCCTCCCCCTTTCTGCATCTCTGTGTCTTCTTTCTGCACTTCTCTTGCCTCTTACTGCACTTCTGTCCCTCCTTTCTGCAACCCTTGTGCCTCTTTCTGCACTCCTCTTCCCTCTTTCTGTTCCCCTCTTGTCTCTTTCTGCACCTCTGTTGTTTCTTTCTGCACTTTTGTTTCTTTCTGCACCTTTCTTGCTTCTTTCTGCACCCTCGTGCCTCTTTCTGCACGCCTCATCCCTCTTTCTGCACTCCTCTTGGCTCTTTCTGCACCTATGTACATTCTTTTTGCACTTCTTTTGTTTCTTTCTGCACCTCTCTTGCTTCATTCTGCATCCCTCTTGCTCCTTTCTGCACCCTCGTGCCTCTTTCACACCCTTCTTCCCTCTTTCTGCACTCCTCTTGCCTCTTTCTGCACCTCTGTTCCTTCTTTCTGCACTTCTTTTGTTTCTTTCTGTACCCCTCTTGTTTCTTTCTGTATCCTTCTTGCCTCTTTCTCCATCCCACTTCCCCCTTTCTGCATCTCTGTTGCTTCTTTATGCACTTCTCTTGCTTCTTTATGCACCTCTCTTGCTTCTTTTTGCACCCCTCTTGCCTCTTTCTCTACCCCTCCTCCCCCTTTCTGCATCTCTGTTGCTTCTTTCTGCACTTCTCTTGCCTCTTTCTGGACTACTGTCCCTCCTTTCTGCAACCCTTGTGCCTCTTTCTGCACTCCTCTTCCCTCTTTCTGCTCCCCTCTTGTCTCTTTCTCCACCTCTGTTGTTTCTTTCTGCACTTTTGCTTCTTTCCGCACCTTTCTTGCATCTCTCTGCACCCCTCTTGCCTCTTTCTGCACCTCTGTCCCTCCTTTCTGCTACCCTTGTGCTTCTTTCTGCACTCCTCTTCCCTCTTTCTGCTCCCCTTTTGTCTCTTTCTGCACCTATTTTGTTTCTTTCTGCACTTTTGTTTCTTTCTGCACCTTTCTTGCTTCTTTCTGCACCCCTCGTGCCTCTCTCTGCATCCCTCTTCCCTCTTTCTGCACTCCTCTTGACTCTTTTTGCACCTCTGTTCCTTCTTTTAGCATTTCTTTTGTTTCTTTCTGTACCTCTCTTGCTTCTTTCTGCATCCCTCTTGCTTCTGTCTGCACCCCTCGTGCCTCTTTCACACCTCTCTTGACTATCTGCACCCCTCTTGCCTCTTTCTGCACCTCTGTTCCTTCTTTCTGCACTTCTTTTGTTTCTTTCTGCACCTCTCGTTTCTTTCTACATCCTCTTGCTTCTTTCAGCACCCTCGTGACTCTTTCACACCTCTCTTCCTTCTTTCTGCACCCCTCTTGCCCCTTTCTGCACCTTTGTTGCTTCTTTCTGCTCTTCCCTTGCTTCTTTCTGTACTTCTGTTGCTTCTTTCTGCACTCCTCTTGCCTCTTTCTGTACCCTTCTTCCCTCTTTCTGCACCTCTCTTACCTCTTTCTGCACCCCAGTTCCTTTTTTCTGCACATCTCTTGCCTGTTTCTGCAACTCTCTTGCCTCTTTCTGCAGTTCTCTTGCCTCCTTCTGCACCTCTGTTGCTTCTTTCTGCACTTCTCTTGCCTCTCTCTACACCCGTTGCTTCATTCTGCACTTCCCATGCTTCTTTCTGCACATGTCTTGCTTCTTTCTGCACCCCCGCTGCTTCATTCTGCACTTCCCATGCTTCTTTCTGCAACTGTCTTGCTTCTTTCTGCACCCCGTTTGTCTCTTTCTGTACTCGTCTTCCATCTATCTGCACCTCTCTTGCCTCTATCTGCATCTTACTTGCCTGTTTCTGCACTTCTCTTGCTTCTTTCTACACCTCTGTTGCTTCTTTTAGCAATTCTCTTGCCTCTTTCTGCACTTCTCTTGCCTGTTTCTGCATCTCTCGCCTCTTTCTGCACCCCACTTGCTTCTTTCTGCACCCCTCTTGCCTATTTCTGCACCTCTCTTCCCTCTTTGTGCAACTCTCTTGCCTCTTTCCACACCTCTCTTCCCTCTTTCTGCCTCTCTGTTGCTTCTTTCTGCATTTCTCTGGTCTCTTCCTGCACCACTGTCCCTCCTTTCTGCAACCCTTGTGCCTCTTTCTACACTGCTCCTCCCTCTTTCTGCTCCCCTCTTGTCTCTTTCTGCACCTCTGTTGCTTCTTTCTACACTTCTTTTGTTTCTCTCTGCACCTTTCTTGCTTCTTTCTGCACCCACGTGCCTGATTCTGCACCCCTCTTCCCTCTTTCTCCATCCCACTTCCCCCTTTCTGCATCTCTGTTGCTTCTTTATGCACTTCTCTTGCTTCTTTATGCACCTCTCTTGCTTCTTTTGCACCCCTCTTGCCTCTTTCTCTACCCCTCCTCCCCCTTTCTGCATCTGTTGCTTCTTTCTGCACTTCTCTTGCCTCTTTCTGGACTACTGTCCCTCCTTTCTGCAACCCTTGTGCCTCTTTCTGCACTCCTCTTCCCTCTTTCTGCTCCCCTCTTATCTCTTTCTCCACCTCTGTTGTTTCTTTCTGCACTTTTGCTTCTTTCCGCACCTTTCTTGCATCTCTCTGCACCCCTCTTGCCTCTTTCTGCACCCCTCTTCCCTCTTTCTGCACTCCTCTTGGCTCTTTTTGCACCTCTGTTCCTTCTTTTTTCACTTCTTTTGTTTCTTTCTGCACCTCTCTTGCTTCTTTCTGCATCCCTCTTGCTTCTTTCTGCACCCCTCGTGCTTCTTTCACACCCCTCTTCCCTCTATCTGCACCCCTCTTGCCTTTTTCTGCACCTCTGTTCCTTCTTTCTGCACTTCTTTTGTTTCTTTCTGCACCTCTCTTGTTTCTTTTTGCATCCCTCTTGCTTCTTTCTGTACCCCTCGTGCCTCTTTCACACCCCTCTTCCTTCTTTCTGCACCCTCCAGCCCCTTTCTGCACCTCTGTTGCTTCTTTCTGCACTTCCCTTGCTTTTTCTGTACTTCTGTTGCTTCTTTCTGCACTTCTTTTGTTTCTTTCTGCACCTCTCTTGTTTCTTTCTGCATTCCTCTTGCTTCTTTCTGTACCCCTCGTGCCTCTTTCACAGCCCACTTCCTTCTTTCTGCACCCCTCTTGCCCCTTTCCTCACCTCTGTTGCTTCTTTCTGCACTTCCCTTGCTTCTTTCTGTACTCCTGTTGCTTCTTTCTGCACTCCTCTTGCCTCTTTCTGCACCCTTCTTTCCTCTTTCTGTACCTCTCTTACCTCTTTCTGCACCCCAGTTCCCTTTTTCTACACCTCTCTTGCCTGTTTCTGCAACTCTCTTGCCTTTCTGCAGTTCTCTTGCCTCCTTCTGCACCTCTGTTGCTTCTTTCTGCACTTCTCTTGCCTCTTTCTGCACCCCTGTTTCTTCATTCTGCACTTCTCATGCTTCTTTCGGCACCTGTCTTGCTTCTTTATGCACCCCTGTTGCTTCATTCTGCACTTCCCATGCTTCTTTCACACCCCTCTTCCCTCTTTCTGAACCCCTCTTGCCCCTTTCTACACCTCTGTTGCTTCTTTTTGGACTTCTCTTGCCTCTTTCTGGACCCCTCTTGCCTCTTTCTGCACCTCTGTTGCTTCTTTCTGCACTTCCCTTGCTTTTTTCTGTACTTCTGTTGCTTCTTTCTGCACTTCTCTTGCCTCTTTCTGCACCTCTGTCCCTCATTTCTGCAACCCTTGTGCCTCTTTCTGCACTCCTTTTCCCTCTTTCTGCTCCCATCTTGTCTCTTTCTGTCCCTTTGTTGCTTCTTTCTGTACTTCTTTTGTTTCTTTCTGCACCTTTCTTGCTTCTTCTTGGCACCCCGTGCCTCTTTCTGCACCCCTCTTCCCTCTTTCTACACTCCTCTTGCCTCTTTTTGCACCTCTGTTCCTTCTTTCTGCACTTCTTTTGTTTCTTTCTGTACCCCTCTTGTTTCTTTCTGTATCCTTCTTGCCTCTTTCTCCATCCCACTTCCCCCTTTCTGCATCTCTGTTGCTTCTTTATGCACTTCTCTTGCTTCTTTCTGCACCTCTCTTGCTTATTTTTGCACCCCTCTTCCCTCTTTTTCTACCCCTCCTCCCCCTTTCTGCATCTCTGTTGCTTCTTTCTGCACATCTCTTGCCTCTTACTGCACTTCTGTCCCTCCTTTCTGTAACCCTTGTGCCTCTTTCTGCACTCCTCTTCCCTCTTTCTGCTCCCCTCTTGTCTCTTTCTGCACCTCTGTTGTTTCTTTTTGCACTTTTGTTTCTTTCTGCATCCCTCTTGCTTCTTTCTGCACCCTCGTACTTCTTTCACACCCCTCTTCCATTTCTGCACCCCTCTTGCCTCTTTCTGCACCTCCGTTCCTTCTTTCTGCACTTCTTTTGTTTCTTTCTGTACCTCTCTTGTTTCTTTCTGTATCCTTCTTGCCTCTTTCTCCATCCCACTTCCCCCTTTCCTCATCTCTGTTGCTTCTTTATGCACTTCTCTTGCTTCTTTCTGCACCTCTCTTGCTTCTTTTTGCACCCCTCTTGTCTCTCTCTCACCCCTCCTCCCCCTTTCTGCATCTCTGTGTCTTCTTTCTGCACTTCTCTTGCCTCTTACTGCACTTCTGTCCCTCCTTTCTGCAACCCTTGTGCCTCTTTCTGCACTCCTCTTCCCTCTTTCTGTTCCCCTCTTGTCTCTTTCTGCACCTCTGTTGTTTCTTTCTGCACTTTTGTTTCTTTCTGCACCTTTCTTGCTTCTTTCTGCACCCTCGTGCCTCTTTCTGCACGCCTCATCCCTCTTTCTGCACTCCTCTTGGCTCTTTCTGCACCTATGTACATTCTTTTTGCACTTCTTTTGTTTCTTTCTGCACCTCTCTTGCTTCATTCTGCATCCCTCTTGCTCCTTTCTGCACCCCTCGTGCCTCTTTCACACCCTTCTTCCCTCTTTCTGCACTCCTCTTGCCTCTTTCTGCACCTCTGTTCCTTCTTTCTGCACTTCTTTTGTTTCTTTCTGTACCCCTCTTGTTTCTTTCTGTATCCTTCTTGCCTCTTTCTCCATCCCACTTCCCCCTTTCTGCATCTCTGTTGCTTCTTTATGCACTTCTCTTGCTTCTTTATGCACCTCTCTTGCTTCTTTTGCACCCCTCTTGCCTCTTTCTCTACCCCTCCTCCCCCTTTCTGCATCTCTGTTGCTTCTTTCTGCACTTCTCTTGCCTCTTTCTGGACTACTGTCCCTCCTTTCTGCAACCCTTGTGCCTCTTTCTGCACTCCTCTTCCCTCTTTCTGCTCCCCTCTTGTCTCTTTCTCCACCTCTGTTGTTTCTTTCTGCACTTTTGCTTCTTTCCGCACCTTTCTTGCATCTCTCTGCACCCCTCTTGCCTCTTTCTGCACCCCTCTTCCCTCTTTCTGCACTCCTCTTGGCTCTTTTTGCACCTCTGTTCCTTCTTTTTGCACTTCTTTTGTTTCTTTCTGCACCTCTCTTGCTTCTTTCTGCATCCCTCTTGCTTCTTTCTGCACCCTCGTGCTTCTTTCACACCCCTCTTCCCTCTATCTGCACCCCTCTTGCCTTTTTCTGCACCTCTGTTCCTTCTTTCTGCACCTCTCTTGTTTCTTTTTGCATCCCTCTTGCTTCTTTCTGTACCCCTCGTGCCTCTTTCACACCCCTCTTCATTCTTTCTGCACCCCTCTTGCCCCTTTCTGCACCTCTGTTGCTTCTTTCTGCACTTCCCTTGCTTTTTCTGTACTTCTGTTGCTTCTTTCTGCACTTCTTTTGTTTCTTTCTGCACCTCTCTTGTTTCTTTCTGCATTCCTCTTGCTTCTTTCTGTACCCCTCGTGCCTCTTTCACAGCCCACTTCCTTCTTTCTGCACCCCTCTTGCCCCTTTCCTCACCTCTGTTGCTTCTTTCTGCACTTCCCTTGCTTCTTTCTGTACTGCTGTTGCTTCTTTCTGCACTCCTCTTGCCTCTTTCTGCACTCTTCTTTCCTCTTTCTGTACCTCTCTTACCTCTTTCTGCACGCCAGTTCCCTTTTTCTACACCTCTCTTGCCTGTTTCTGCAACTCTCTTGCCTCTTTCTGCAGTTCTTTTGCCTCCTTCTGCACCTCTGTTGCTTCTTTCTTCACTTCTCTTGCCTCTTTCTGCACCCCTGTTTCTTCATTCTGCACTTCTCATGCTTCTTTCGGCACCTGTCTTGCTTCTTTATGCACCCCTGTTGCTTCATTCTGCACTTCCCATGCTTCTTTCACACCCCTCTTCCTTCTTTCTGAACCCCTCTTGCCCCTTTCTACACCTCTGTTGCTTCTTTTTGGACTTCTCTTGCCTCTTTCTGGACCCCTCTTGCCTCTTTCTGCACCTCTGTTGCTTCTTTCTGAACTTCCCTTGCTTTTTTCTGTACTTCTGTTGCTTCTTTCTGCACTTCTCTTGCCTCTTTCTGCACCTCTGTCCCTCATTTCTGCAACCCTTGTGCCTCTTTCTGCACTCCTCTTCCCTCTTTCTGCTCCCATCTTGTCTCTTTCTGCACCTCTGTTGCTTCTTTCTGCACTTCTTTTGTTTATTTCTGCACCTTTCTTGCTTCTTCTTGGCACCCCGTGTCTCTTTCTGCACCCCTCTTCCCTCTTTCTACACTCCTCTTGCCTCTTTTTGCACCTCTGTTCCTTCTTTCTGCACTTCTTTTGTTTCTTTCTGTACCCCTCTTGTTTCTTTCTGTATCCTTCTTGCCTCTTTCTCCATCCCACTTCCCCCTTTCTGCATCTCTGTTGCTTCTTTATGCACTTCTCTTGCTTCTTTCTGCATCCCTCTTGCTTCTTTCTGCACCCCTCGTACTTCTTTCACACCCCTCTTCCATTTCTGCACCCCTCTTGCCTCCTTCTGCACCTCTGTTCCTTCTTTCTGCACTTCTTTTGTTTCTTTCTGTACCTCTCTTGTTTCTTTCTGTATCCTTCTTGCCTCTTTCTCCATCCCACTTCCCTCTTTCCTCATCTCTGTTGCTTCTTTATGCACTTCTCTTGCTTCTTTCTGCACCTCTCTTGCTTCTTTTTGCACCCCACTTGTCTCTCTCTCTACCCCTCCTCCCCCTTTCTGCATCTCTGTTGCTTCTTTCTGCACTTCTCTTGCCTCTTACTGCACTTCTGTCCCTCCTTTCTGCAACCCTTGTGCCTCTTTCTGCACTCCTCTTCCCTCTTTCTGCTCCCCTCTTGTCTCTTTCTGCACCTCTGTTGTTTCTTTCTGCACTTTTGTTTCTTTCTGCACCCCTCTTGCTTCTTTCTGCACCCCTCGTACTTCTTTCACACCCCTCTTCCCTTTCTGCACCCCTCTTGCCTCTTTCCGCACCTCTGTTTCTTCTTTCTGCACTTCTTTTGTTTCTTTCTGTACCTCTCTTGTTTCTTTCTGTATCCTTATTGCCTCTTTCTCCATCCCACTTCCCCCTTTCTGCATCTGTTGCTTCTTTATGCACTTCTCTTGCTTCTTTCTGCACCACTCTTGCTTCTTTTTGCACCCCTCTTGCCTCTTTCTCTACCCCTCCTCCCCTTTCTGCATCTCTGTTGCTTCTTTCTGCACTTCTCTTGCCTCTTACTGCACTTCTGTCCCTCCTTTCTGCAACACTTGTGCCTCTTTCTGCACTCCTCTTCCCTCTTTCTGCTCCCCTCTTGTCTCTTGCTGCACCTCTGTTGTTTCTTTCTGCACTTTTGTTTCTTTCTGCACCTTTCTTGCTTCTTTCTGCACCCTCGTGCCTCTTTCTGCACGCCTCTTCCCTCTTTCTGCACTCCTCTTGGCTCTTTCTGCACTCCTCTTGGCTCTTTCTGCACCTCTGTTCCTTCTTTTTGCACTTCTTTTGTTTCTTTCTGCATCCCTCTTGCTTCTTTCTGCACCCCTCGTGCCTCTTTCACACCCCTCTTCCCTCTATCTGCACCCCTCTTGCCCCTTTCTGCACCTCTGTTGCTTCTTTCTGGACTTCTCTTGCCTCTTTCTGGAGTCTCTTGCCTCTTTCTGCACCTCTGTTGATCTTTCTGCACTTCCCTTGCCTCTTTCTGCACATCTGTCCCTCATTTTTGCAACCCTTGTGCCTCTTTCTGCACTCCTCTTCCCTCTTTCTGCTCCCCTCTTGTCTCTTTCTGCACCTCTGTTGCTTCTTTCTGCACTTCTTTTGTTTCTTTCTGCACCACTCGTTTCTTTCTGCATCCCTCTTTCTTCTTTCTGCACCCCTCGTGCCTCTTTCACACCCCTCTTCCTTCTTTCTGCACCCCTCTTGCCCCTTTCTGCACCTCTGTTGCTTCTTTCTGGACTTCTCTTGCCTCTTTCTGGAGTCTCTTGCCTCTTTCTGCACCTCTGTTGCTTCTTTCTGCACTTCCCTTGCCTCTTTCTGCACATCTGTCCCTCATTTTTGCAACCCCTGTGCCTCTTTCTGCACTCTTCCCTCTTTCTGCTCCCCTCTTGTCTCTTTCTGCACCTCTGTTGCTTCTTTCTGCACTTCTTTTGTTTCTTTCTGCACCTTTCTTGCTTCTTTCTGGCACCCCTGTGCCTCTTTCTGCTCCCCTCTTCCCTCTTTCTGCACCCCTCTTCCCTCTTTCTACACTCCTCTTGCCTCTTTTTGCACCTCTGTTCCTTCTTTCTGCACTTCTTTTGTTTCTTTCTGTACCTCTCTTGCTTCTTTCTGCATCCCTCTTGCTTCTTTCTGCACCCCTCGTGCCTCTTTCACACCCTCTTCCCTTTCTGCACCCCTCTTGCCTCTTTCTGCACCTCTGTTCCTTCTTTCTGCACTTCTTTTGTTTCTTTCTGCACCTCTCTTGCTTCTTTCTGCATCCCTCCTTCTTCTTTCTGCACCCCTCGTGCCTCTTTCACACCTCTCTTGCCTCTATCTGCACTCCTCTTGCCTCTTTCTGCACCTCTGTTCCTTCTTTCTGCACTTCTTTTGTTTCTTTCTGCACCTCTCGTTTCTTTCTGCATCCCCTTGCTTCTTTCTGCACCCCTCGTGACTCTTTCACACCCCTCTTCCTTCTTTCTGCACCCCTCTTGCCCCTTTCTGCACCTTTGTTGCTTCTTTCTGCACTTCCCTTGCTTCTTTCTGCACCTCTCTTGTTTCTTTCTGCATCCCCTTGCTTCTTTCTGCACCCCTCGTTACTCTTTCACACCCCTCTTCCCTCTTTCTGCTCCCCTCTTCTCTCTTTCTGCACCTCTGTTGCTTCTTTCTGCACTTCTTTTGTTTCTTTCTGCACCTTTCTTGCTTCTTTCTGGCACCCCTGTGCCTCTTTCTGCACCCCTCTTCCCTCTTTCTACACTCCTCTTGCCTCTTTTTGCACCTCTGTTCCTTCTTTCTGCACTTCTTTTGTTTCTTTCTGTACCTCTCTTGCTTCTTTCTGCATCCCTCTTGCTTCTTTCTGCACCCCTCGTGCCTCTTTCACACCCCTCTTCCCTTTCTGCACCCCTCTTGCCTCTTTCTGCACCTCTGTTCCTTCTTTCTGCACTTCTTTTGGTTCTTTCTGTACCTATCTTGTTTCTTTCTGTATCCATCTTGCCTCTTTCTCCACCCCACGTCCCCCTTTCTGCATCTCTGTTGCTTCTTTATGCACTTCTCTTGCTTCTTTCTGCACCTCGCTTGCTTCTTTTTGCACCCCTCTTGCCTCTTTCCCCACCACTCCTCTACCTTTCTGCATCTCTGTTGCTTCTTTCTGCACTTTTCTAGCCTCTTTCTGCACCTCTGTCCCTCCTTTCTGCAGCCCTTGTGCTTCTTTCTGCACTCCTCTTCCCTCTTTCTGCTCCCCTTTTGTCTCTTTCTACATCTATTTTGTTTCTTGCTGCACTTTTGTTTCTTTCTGCACATTTCTTGCTTCTTTCTGCACCCCTCGTGCCTCTTTCTGCATCAATCTTCCCTCTTTCTGCACTCCTCTTGCCTCTTTTTGCACCTCTGTTCCTTCTTTTAGCACTTCTTTTGTTTCTTTCTGCACCTCTCTTGCTTCTTTCTGCATCCCTCCTTCTTCTTTCTGCACCCTCGTGCCTCTTTCACACCTCTCTTGCCTCTATCTGCACCCCCTTGCCTCTTTCTGCACCTCTGTTCCTTCTTTCTGCACTTCTTTTGTTTCTTTCTGCACCTCTCTTGTTTCTTTCTGCATCCCCTTGCTTCTTTCTGCACCCTCGTGACTCTTTCACACCCCTCTTCCTTCTTTCTGCACCCCTCTTGCCCCTTTCTGCACCTTTGTTGCTTCTTTCTGCACTTCCCTTGCTTCTTTCTGTACTTATGTTGCTTCTTTCTGCACTCCTCTTGCCTCTTTCTGCAACCTTCTTCCCTCTTTCTGCACCTCTCTTACCTCTTTCTGCACCCCAGTTCCTTTTTCTGCATATCTCTTGCCTGTTTCTGCAACTCTCTTGCCTCATTCTGCAGTTCTCTTGCCTCCTTCTGCACCTCTGTTGCTTCTTTATGCACTTCTCTTGCCTCTCTCTGCACCCCTGTTGCTTCATTCTGCACTTCCCATGCTTCTTTCTGCACGTCTTGCTTCTTTCTGCACCCCGCTGCTTCATTCTGCACTTCCCATGCTTCTTTCTGCACCTGTCTTGCTTCTTTCTGCACCCCGTTTGTCTCTTTTTGTACTCGTCTTCCATCTATCTGCACCTCTCTTGTCTCTTTCTGCATCTTACTTGCCTCTTTCTGCACTTCTCTTGCTACTTTCTACACCTCTGTTGCTTCTTTCAGCAATTCTCTTGCCTCTTTCTGCACTTCTCTTGCCTGTTTCTGCATCTCACGCCTCTGTCTGCACCTCTCTTGCCTCTTTCTGCACCTCACTCGCTTCTTTCTGCACCCCTCTTGCCTATTTCTGCACCCCTCTTGCCTATTTGTGCAACTCTGATGCCTCTTTCTACACCTCTCTTCCCTCTTTCTGCATCTATGTTGCTTCTTTCTGCACTTCTCTGGTCTCTTCCTGCACTTCTGTCCCTCCTTTCTGCAACCCTTGTGTCTCTTTCTACACCCCGCTTCCCTCTTTCTGCTCCCCTCTTGTCTCTTTCTGCACCTCTGTTCCTTCTTTCTGCACTTCTTTTGTTTTTCTGTACCTCTCTTGTTTCTTTCTGTATCCTTCTTGCCTCTTTCTCCACCACACTTCCCCCTTTCTGCATCTCTGTTGCTTCTTTATGCACTTCTCTTGCTTCTTTCTGCAATTCTCTTGCTTCTTTTTGCACCCCTCTTGCCTCTTTCCCCACCCCTCCTCTACCTTTCTGCATCTCTGTTGCTTCTTTCTGCACTTCTCTAGCCTCTTTCTGCACCTCTGTCCCTCCTTTCTGCTACCCTTGTGCTTCTTTCTGCACTCCTCTTCCCTCTTTCTGCTCCCCTTTTGTCTCTTTCTGCACCTATTTTGTTTCTTTCTGCACTTTTGTTTCTTTCTGCACCTTTCTTGCTTCTTTCTGCACCCCTCGTGCCTCTCTCTGCATCCCTCTTCCCTCTTTCTGCACTCCTCTTGACTCTTTTTGCACCTCTGTTCCTTCTTTTAGCATTTCTTTTCTTTCTTTCTGTACCTCTCTTGCTTCTTTCTGCATCCCTCTTGCTTCTGTCTGCACCCTCGTGCCTCTTTCACACCTCTCTTGACTATCTGCACCCCTCTTGCCTCTTTCTGCACCTCTGTTCCTTCTTTCTGCACTTCTTTTGTTTCTTTCTGCACCTCGTTTGTCTCTTTTTGTACTCGTCTTCCATCTATCTGCACCTCTCTTGTCTCTTTCTGCATCTTACTTGCCTCTTTCTGCACTTCTCTTGCTACTTTCTACACCTCTGTTGCTTCTTTCAGCAATTCTCTTGCCTCTTTCTGCACTTCTCTTGCCTGTTTCTGCATCTCACGCCTCTGTCTGCACCTCTCTTGCCTCTTTCTGCACCTCACTCGCTTCTTTCTGCACCCCTCTTGCCTATTTCTGCACCCCTCTTGCCTATTTGTGCAACTCTCTTGCCTCTTTCTACACCTCTCTTCCCTCTTTCTGCATCTCTGTTGCTTCTTTCTGCACTTCTCTGGTCTCTTCCTGCACTTCTGTCCCTCCTTTCTGCAACCCTTGTGTCTCTTTCTACACCCCGCTTCCCTCTTTCTGCTCCCCTCTTGTCTCTTTCTGCACCTCTGTTCCTTCTTTCTGCACTTCTTTTGTTTTTCTGTACCTCTCTTGTTTCTTTCTGTATCCTTCTTGCCTCTTTCTCCACCACACTTCCCCCTTTCTGCATCTCTGTTGCTTCTTTATGCACTTCTCTTGCTTCTTTCTGCAATTCTCTTGCTTCTTTTGCACCCCTCTTGCCTCTTTCCCCACCCCTCCTCTACCTTTCTGCATCTCTGTTGCTTCTTTCTGCACTTCTCTAGCCTCTTTCTGCACCTCTGTCCCTCCTTTCTGCTACCCTTGTGCTTCTTTCTGCACTCCTCTTCCCTCTTTCTGCTCCCCTTTTGTCTCTTTCTGCACCTATTTTGTTTCTTTCTGCACTTTTGTTTCTTTCTGCACCTTTCTTGCTTCTTTCTGCACCCCTCGTGCCTCTCTCTGCATCCCTCTTCCCTCTTTCTGCACTCCTCTTGACTCTTTTTGCACCTCTGTTCCTTCTTTTAGCATTTCTTTTGTTTCTTTCTGTACCTCTCTTGCTTCTTTCTGCATCCCTCTTACTTCTGTCTGCACCCCTCGTGCCTCTTTCACACCTCTCTTGACTATCTGCACCCCTCTTGCCTCTTTCTGCACCTCTGTTCCTTCTTTCTGCACTTCTTTTGTTTCTTTCTGCACCTCTCGTTTCTTTCTACATCCTCTTGCTTCTTTCAGCACCCTCGTGACTCTTTCACACCTCTCTTCCTTCTTTCTGCACCCCTCTTGCCCCTTTCTGCACCTTTGTTGCTTCTTTCTGCTCTTCCCTTGCTTCTTTCTGTACTTCTGTTGCTTCTTTCTGCACTCCTCTTGCCTCTTTCTGTACCCTTCTTCCCTCTTTCTGCACCTCTCTTACCTCTTTCTGCACCCCAGTTCCTTTTTTCTGCACATCTCTTGCCTGTTTCTGCAACTCTCTTGCCTCTTTCTGCAGTTCTCTTGCCTCCTTCTGCACCTCTGTTGCTTCTTTCTGCACTTCTCTTGCCTCTCTCTACACCCGTTGCTTCATTCTGCACTTCCCATGCTTCTTTCTGCACATGTCTTGCTTCTTTCTGCACCCCCGCTGCTTCATTCTGCACTTCCCATGCTTCTTTCTGCAACTGTCTTGCTTCTTTCTGCACCCCGTTTGTCTCTTTCTGTACTCGTCTTCCATCTATCTGCACCTCTCTTGCCTCTATCTGCATCTTACTTGCCTGTTTCTGCACTTCTCTTGCTTCTTTCTACACCTCTGTTGCTTCTTTTAGCAATTCTCTTGCCTCTTTCTGCACTTCTCTTGCCTGTTTCTGCATCTCTCGCCTCTTTCTGCACCCCACTTGCTTCTTTCTGCACCCCTCTTGCCTATTTCTGCACCCCTCTTCCCTCTTTGTGCAACTCTCTTGCCTCTTTCCACACCTCTTTTCCCTCTTTCTGCCTCTCTGTTGCTTCTTTCTGCATTTCTCTGGTCTCTTCCTGCACCACTGTCCCTCCTTTCTGCAACCCTTGTGCCTCTTTCTACACTGCTCTTCCCTCTTTCTGCTCCCCTCTTGTCTCTTTCTGCACCTCTGTTGCTTCTTTCTACACTTCTTTTGTTTCTCTCTGCACCTTTCTTGCTTCTTTCTGCACCCACGTGCCTGATTCTGCACCCCTCTTCCCTCTTTCTCCATCCCACTTCCCCCTTTCTGCATCTCTGTTGCTTCTTTATGCACTTCTCTTGCTTCTTTATGCACCTCTCTTGCTTCTTTTTGCACCCCTCTTGCCTCTTTCTCTACCCCTCCTCCCCCTTTCTGCATCTGTTGCTTCTTTCTGCACTTCTCTTGCCTCTTTCTGGACTACTGTCCCTCCTTTCTGCAACCCTTGTGCCTCTTTCTGCACTCCTCTTCCCTCTTTCTGCTCCCCTCTTATCTCTTTCTCCACCTCTGTTGTTTCTTTCTGCACTTTTGCTTCTTTCCGCACCTTTCTTGCATCTCTCTGCACCCCTCTTGCCTCTTTCGCACCCCTCTTCCCTCTTTCTGCACTCCTCTTGGCTCTTTTTGCACCTCTGTTCCTTCTTTTTGCACTTCTTTTGTTTCTTTCTGCACCTCTCTTGCTTCTTTCTGCATCCCTCTTGCTTCTTTCTGCACCCCTCGTGCTTCTTTCACACCCCTCTTCCCTCTATCTGCACCCCTCTTGCCTTTTTCTGCACCTCTGTTCCTTCTTTCTGCACTTCTTTTGTTTCTTTCTGCACCTCTCTTGTTTCTTTTTGCATCCCTCTTGCTTCTTTCTGTACCCCTCGTGCCTCTTTCACACCCCTCTTCCTTCTTTCTGCACCCCTCCAGCCCCTTTCTGCACCTCTGTTGCTACTTTCTGCACTTCCCTTGCTTTTTTCTGTACTTCTGTTGCTTCTTTCTGCACTTCTTTTGTTTCTTTCTGCACCTCTCTTGTTTCTTTCTGCATTCCTCTTGCTTGTTTCTGTACCCCTCGTGCCTCTTTCACAGCCCACTTCCTTCTTTCTGCACCCCTCTTGCCCCTTTCCTCACCTCTGTTGCTTCTTTCTGCACTTCCCTTGCTTCTTTCTGTACTCCTGTTGCTTCTTTCTGCACTCCTCTTGCCTCTTTCTGCATCCTTCTTTCCTCTTTCTGTACCTCTCTTACCTCTTTCTGCACCCCAGTTCCCTTTTTCTACACCTCTCTTGCCTGTTTCTGCAACTCTCTTGCCTTTCTGCAGTTCTCTTGCCTCCTTCTGCACCTCTGTTGCTTCTTTCTGCACTTCTCTTGCCTCTTTCTGCACCCCTGTTTCTTCATTCTGCACTTCTCATGCTTCTTTCGGCACCTGTCTTGCTTCTTTATGCACCCCTGTTGCTTCATTCTGCACTTCCCATGCTTCTTTCACACCCCTCTTCCCTCTTTCTGAACCCCTCTTGCCCCTTTCTACACCTCTGTTGCTTCTTTTTGGACTTCTCTTGCCTCTTTCTGGACCCCTCTTGCCTCTTTCTGCACCTCTGTTGCTTCTTTCTGCACTTCCCTTGCTTTTTTCTGTACTTCTGTTGCTTCTTTCTGCACTTCTCTTGCCTCTTTCTGCACCTCTGTCCCTCATTTCTGCAACCCTTGTGCCTCTTTCTGCACTCCTTTTCCCTCTTTCTGCTCCCATCTTGTCTCTTTCTGCACCTCTGTTGCTTCTTTCTGTACTTCTTTTGTTTCTTTCTGCACCTTTCTTGCTTCTTCTTGGCACCCCGTGCCTCTTTCTGCACCCCTCTTCCCTCTTTCTACACTCCTCTTGCCTCTTTTTGCACCTCTGTTCCTTCTTTCTGCACTTCTTTTGTTTCTTTCTGTACCCCTCTTGTTTCTTTCTGTATCCTTCTTGCCTCTTTCTCCATCCCACTTCCCCCTTTCTGCATCTCTGTTGCTTCTTTATGCACTTCTCTTGCTTCTTTCTGCACCTCTCTTGCTTATTTTTGCACCCCTCTTCCCTCTTTTTCTACCCCTCCTCCCCCTTTCTGCATCTCTGTTGCTTCTTTCTGCACATCTCTTGCCTCTTACTGCACTTCTGTCCCTCCTTTCTGTAACCCTTGTGCCTCTTTCTGCACTCCTCTTCCCTCTTTCTGCTCCCCTCTTGTCTCTTTCTGCACCTCTGTTGTTTCTTTTTGCACTTTTGTTTCTTTCTGCATCCCTCTTGCTTCTTTCTGCACCCCTCGTACTTCTTTCACACCCCTCTTCCATTTCTGCACCCCTCTTGCCTCTTTCTGCACCTCCGTTCCTTCTTTCTGCACTTCTTTTGTTTCTTTCTGTACCTCTCTTGTTTCTTTCTGTATCCTTCTTGCCTCTTTCTCCATCCCACTTCCCCCTTTCCTCATCTCTGTTGCTTCTTTATGCACTTCTCTTGCTTCTTTCTGCACCTCTCTTGCTTCTTTTTGCACCCCTCTTGTCTCTCTCTCTACCCCTCCTCCCCCTTTCTGCATCTCTGTGTCTTCTTTCTGCACTTCTCTTGCCTCTTACTGCACTTCTGTCCCTCCTTTCTGCAACCCTTGTGCCTCTTTCTGCACTCCTCTTCCCTCTTTCTGTTCCCCTCTTGTCTCTTTCTGCACCTCTGTTGTTTCTTTCTGCACTTTTGTTTCTTTCTGCACCTTTCTTGCTTCTTTCTGCACCCCTCGTGCCTCTTTCTGCACGCCTCATCCCTCTTTCTGCACTCCTCTTGGCTCTTTCTGCACCTATGTACATTCTTTTTGCACTTCTTTTGTTTCTTTCTGCACCTCTCTTGCTTCATTCTGCATCCCTCTTGCTCCTTTCTGCACCCCTCGTGCCTCTTTCACACCCTTCTTCCCTCTTTCTGCACTCCTCTTGCCTCTTTCTGCACCTCTGTTCCTTCTTTCTGCACTTCTTTTGTTTCTTTCTGTACCCCTCTTGTTTCTTTCTGTATCCTTCTTGCCTCTTTCTCCATCCCACTTCCCCCTTTCTGCATCTCTGTTGCTTCTTTATGCACTTCTCTTGCTTCTTTATGCACTTCTCTTGCTTCTTTCTGCATCTCTGTTGCTTCTTTCTGCACTTCTCTTGCCTCTTTCTGGACTACTGTCCCTCCTTTCTGCAACCCTTGTGCCTCTTTCTGCACTCCTCTTCCCTCTTTCTGCTCCCCTCTTGTCTCTTTCTCCACCTCTGTTGTTTCTTTCTGCACTTTTGCTTCTTTCCGCACCTTTCTTGCATCTCTCTGCACCCCTCTTGCCTCTTTCTGCACCCCTCTTCCCTCTTTCTGCACTCCTCTTGGCTCTTTTTGCACCTCTGTTCCTTCTTTTTGCACTTCTTTTGTTTCTTTCTGCACCTCTCTTGCTTCTTTCTGCATCCCTCTTGCTTCTTTCTGCACCCCTCGTGCTTCTTTCACACCCCTCTTCCCTCTATCTGCACCCCTCTTGCCTTTTTCTGCACCTCTGTTCCTTCTTTCTGCACCTCTCTTGTTTCTTTTTGCATCCCTCTTGCTTCTTTCTGTACCCCTCGTGCCTCTTTCACACCCCTCTTCATTCTTTCTGCACCCCTCTTGCCCCTTTCTGCACCTCTGTTGCTTCTTTCTGCACTTCCCTTGCTTTTTTCTGTACTTCTGTTGCTTCTTTCTGCACTTCTTTTGTTTCTTTCTGCACCTCTCTTGTTTCTTTCTGCATTCCTCTTGCTTCTTTCTGTACCCCTCGTGCCTCTTTCACAGCCCACTTCCTTCTTTCTGCACCCCTCTTGCCCCTTTCCTCACCTCTGTTGCTTCTTTCTGCACTTCCCTTGCTTCTTTCTGTACTCCTGTTGCTTCTTTCTGCACTCCTCTTGCCTCTTTCTGCACTCTTCTTTCCTCTTTCTGTACCTCTCTTACCTCTTTCTGCACGCCAGTTCCCTTTTTCTACACCTCTCTTGCCTGTTTCTGCAACTCTCTTGCCTCTTTCTGCAGTTCTTTTGCCTCCTTCTGCACCTCTGTTGCTTCTTTCTGCACTTCTCTTGCCTCTTTCTGCACCCCTGTTTCTTCATTCTGCACTTCTCATGCTTCTTTCGGCACCTGTCTTGCTTCTTTATGCACCCCTGTTGCTTCATTCTGCACTTCCCATGCTTCTTTCACACCCCTCTTCCTTCTTTCTGAACCCCTCTTGCCCCTTTCTACACCTCTGTTGCTTCTTTTTGGACTTCTCTTGCCTCTTTCTGGACCCCTCTTGCCTCTTTCTGCACCTCTGTTGCTTCTTTCTGAACTTCCCTTGCTTCTTTCTGTACTTCTGTTGCTTCTTTCTGCACTTCTCTTGCCTCTTTCTGCACCTCTGTCCCTCATTTCTGCAACCCTTGTGCCTCTTTCTGCACTCCTCTTCCCTCTTTCTGCTCCCATCTTGTCTCTTTCTGCACCTCTGTTGCTTCTTTCTGCACTTCTTTTGTTTATTTCTGCACCTTTCTTGCTTCTTCTTGGCACCCTGTGTCTCTTTCTGCACCCCTCTTCCCTCTTTCTACACTCCTCTTGCCTCTTTTTGCACCTCTGTTCCTTCTTTCTGCACTTCTTTTGTTTCTTTCTGTACCCCTCTTGTTTCTTTCTGTATCCTTCTTGCCTCTTTCTCCATCCCACTTCCCCCTTTCTGCATCTCTGTTGCTTCTTTATGCACTTCTCTTGCTTCTTTCTCCATCCCTCTTGCTTCTTTCTGCACCCCTCGTACTTCTTTCACACCCCTCTTCCATTTCTGCACCCCTCTTGCCTCCTTCTGCACCTCTGTTCCTTCTTTCTGCACTTCTTTTGTTTCTTTCTGTACCTCTCTTGTTTCTTTCTGTATCCTTCTTGCCTCTTTCTCCATCCCACTTCCCTCTTTCCTCATCTCTGTTGCTTCTTTATGCACTTCTCTTGCCTCTTACTGCACTTCTGTCCCTCCTTTCTGCAACCCTTGTGCCTCTTTCTGCACTCCTCTTCCCTCTTTCTGCTCCCCTCTTGTCTCTTTCTGCACCTCTGTTGTTTCTTTCTGCACTTTTGTTTCTTTCTGCACCTTTCTTGCTTCTTTCTGCACCCCTCGTGCCTCTTTCTGCACGCCTCATCCCTCTTTCTGCACTCCTCTTGGCTTTTTCTGCACCTATGTTCATTCTTTTTGCACTTCTTTTGTTTCTTTCTGCACCTCTCTTGCTTCATTCTGCATCCCTCTTGCTCCTTTCTGCACCCCTCGTGCCTCTTTCACACCCCTCTTCCTTCTTTCTGCAACCCTCTTGCCCCTTTCTGCATCTCTGTTGCTTCTTTCTGGACTTCTCTTGCCTCTTTCTGGGCCCCTCTTGCCTATTTCTGCACCTCTGTTGCTTCTTTCTGCACTTCCCTTGCTTCTTTCTGTACTTCTGTTGCTTCTTTCTGCACTTCTCTTGCCTCTTTCTGCACATCTGTCCCTCATTTCTGCAACCCTTGTGCCTCTATCTGAACTCCTCTTCCCTCTTTCTGCTCCCCTCTTGTCTCTTTCTGCACCTCTGTTGCTTCTTTCTGCACTTCTTTTGTTTCTTTCTGCACCTTTCTTGCTTCTTTCTGGCACCCCGTGCCTCTTTCTGCACCCCTTTTCCCTCTTTCTACACTCCTCTTGCCTCTTTTTGCACCTCTGTTCCTTCTTTCTGCACTTCTTTTGTTTCTTTCTGCACCTCTCTTGCTTCTTTCTGCATCCCTCTTGCTTCTTTCTGCAACCCTCGTGCCTCATTCACACCCCTCTTCCCTTTCTGCACCCCTCTTGCCTCTTTCTGCACCTCTGTTCCTTCTTTCTGCACTTCTTTTGTTTTTCTGTACCTCTCTTGTTTCTTTCTGTATCCATCTTACCTCTTTCTCCACCCCACGTCCCCCTTTCTGCATCTCTGTTGCTTTTTTATGCACTTCTCTTGCTTCTTTCTGCACCTCTCTTGCTTCATTTTGCACCCCTCTTGCCTCTTTCCCCACCACTCTTCCACCTATCTGCATCTCTGTTGCTTCTTTCTACACTTCTCTAGCCTCTTTCTGCACCTCTGTCCCTCCTTTCTGCAACCCTTGTGCTTCTTTCTGCACTCCTCTTCCCTCTTTCTGCTACCCTTTTGTCTCTTTCTGCACCTATTTTGTTTCTTTCTGCGCTTTTGTTTCTTTCTGCACCTTTCTTGCTTTTTTCTGTACCCCTCGTGCCTCTTTCTGCACACCTCTTCCTTCTTTCTGCACTCCTCTTGCCTCTTTTTGCACCTCTGTTCCTTCTTTTAGCACTTCTTTTGTTTCTTTCTGCACCTCTCTTGCTTCTTTCTGCATCCCTCTTGCTTCTTTCTGCACCCCTCGTGCCTCTTTCACAACTCTCAGGCCTCTATCTGCACCCCTCTTGCCTCTTTCTGCACCTCTGTTCCTTCTTTCTGCACTTCTTTTGTTTCTTTCTGCACCTCCTTGTTTTTTTCTGCATCCCCTTGCTTCTTTCTGCACCCCTTGTGACTCTTTCACACCCCTCTTCCTTCTTCCTGCATCCCTCTTGCCCCTTTCTGCACCTCTGTTGCTTCTTTCTGCACTTCCCTTGCTTCTTTCTGAAATTTTGTTGCTTCTTTCTGCACTCCTCTTGCCTCTTCCTGCACCTTTCTTCCCTCTTTCTGCACCTCTCTTACCTCTTTCTGCACCCCAGTTCCTTTTTTCTGCACATCTCTTGCCTGTATCTGCAACTCTCTTGCCTCTTTCTGCAGTTCTCTTTCCTCCTTCTGCACCTCTGTTGCTTCTTTCTGCACTTTTCTTGCCTCTCTCTGCACCCCTGTTGCTTCATTCTGCACTTCCCATGCTTCTTTCTGCACATGTCTTGCTTCTTTCTGCACCCCGCTGCTTTATTCTGCACTTCCCATGCTTCTTTCTGCACCTGTCTTGCTTCTTTCTGCACCACGTTTGTCTCTTTCTGTACTCGTCTTCTATCTATCTGCACCTCTCTTGCCTCTTTCTGCATCTTACTTGCCTCTTTCTGCACTTCTCTTGCTTCTTTCTACACCTCTGTTGCTTCTTTCAGCAATTCTCTTGCCTCTTTCTTCACTTCTCTTGCCTGTTTCTGCACCTCACTTGCTTCTTTCTGCACCCCTCTTGCCTATTTCTGCACACCTCTTCCCTCTTTGTGCAACTCTCTTGCCTCTTTCCACACCTCTCTTCCCTCTTTCTGCATCTCTGTTGCTTCTTTCTGCACTCCTCTTCCCTCTTTCTGCTCCCCTCTTGTCTCTTTCTGCACCTCTGTTGCTTCTTTCTACACTTCTTTTGTTTCTTTCTGCACCTTTCTTGCTTCTTTCTGCACCCCGTGCCTGTTTCTGCACCCCTCTTCCCTCTTTCTGCACTCCTCTTGCCTCTTTTTGCACCTCTGTTCCTTCTTTCTGCACTTATTTTGTTTCTTTTTGCAACTCTCTTGCTTTTTTCTGCATCCTTCTTGCTTCTTTCTGCACCCCTTGTGCCTTTTTCACACCCCTCTTCCCTCTTTCTGCACCCATCTTGCCTCTTTCTGCACCTCTGTTCCTTCTTTCTGCACTTCTTTTGTTTCTTTCTGTACCTCTCTTGTTTCTTTCTGTATCCTTCTTGCCTCTTTCTCCACCCCACTTCCCCCTTCTGCATCTCTGTTGCTTCTTTATGCACTTCTCTTGCTTCTTTCTGCACCTCTCTTGCTTCTTTTTGCACCCTTCTTCCCTCTTTCTCTACCCCTCCTCCCCCTTTCTGCATCTCTGTTGCTTCTTTCTGCACTTCTCTTGCCTCTTTCTGCACTTCTGCCCTCCTTTCTGCAACCCTTGTGCCTCTTTCTGCACCCCTCTTCCTTCTTTCTGCACTCCTCTTTGCTCTTTTTGCACCTCTGTTCCTTCTTTTTGCACTTCTTTTGTTTCTTTCTGCACCTCTCTTGCTTCTTTCTGCATCCCTCGTGCTTCTTTCACACCCCTCTTCCCTCTATCTGCACCCCTCTTGCCTTTTTCTGCACCTCTGTTCCTTCTTTCTGCACTTCTTTTGTTTCTTTCTGCACCTCTCTTGTTTCTTTCTGCATCCCTCTTGCTTCTTTCTGTACCCCTCGTGCCTCTTTCACACCCCTCTTCCTTCTTTCTGCACCCCTCTTGCCCCTTTCTGCACCTTTGTTGCTTCTTTCTGCACTTCCCTTGCTTCTTTCTGTACTTCTGTTGCTTCTTTCTGCAGTCCTCTTGCCTCTTTCTGCACCCTTCTTCCCTCTTTCTGTACCTCTCTTATCTCTTTCTGCACCCCAGTTCCCTTTTTCTACAACTCTCTTGCCTGTTTCTGCAACTCTCTTGCCTCTTTCTGCAGTTCTCTTGCCTCCTTCTGCACCTCTGTTGCTTCTTTCTGCACTTCTCTTGCCTCTTTCTGCACCCCTGTTGCTTCACTCTGCACTTCTCATGCTTCTTTTGGCACCTGTCTTGCTTCTTTATGCACCCCTGTTTCTTCATTCTACACTTCCCATGCTTCTTTCTGCACCTGTCTTGCTTCTTTTTGCACCCTGGTTATCTCTTTCTGCACTCATCTTCTATCTTTCTGCACCTCTCTTGCCTCATTCTGCATCTTACTTGCCTCTTTCTGCACTGCTCTTGCTTCTTTCTACACCTCTGTTGCCCTCTTTCAGCAATTCTCTTGCCTCTTTCTGTACTTCTCTTGCCTGTTTCTGCACCTCTCGCCTCTTTCTGCTCCTCTCTTGCCTCTTTCTGCACCTCACTTTCTTCTTTCTGCACCCCTCTTGCCTCTTTCTGCACGCCTCTTCCCTCTTTGTGCAACTCTCTTGCCTCTTTCTACACCTCTCTTCCCTCTTTCTGCATCTCTGTTTCTCCTTTCGTCACTTCTCTGGTCTCTTTCTGCACTTCTGTCCCTCCTTTCTGCAACCCTTGTGCCTCTTTCTGCACTCCTCTTCCCTCTTTCTGCTCCCATCTTGTCTCTTTCTGCGCCTCTGTTGCTTCTTTCTGCACTTCTTTTGTTTCTTTCTGCACCTTTCTTGCTTCTTTCTTCACCCCGTGCCTCTTTCTGCACCCCTCTTCCCTCTTTCTGCACTCCTCTTGCCGCTTTTTGCACCTCTGTTCCTTCTTTCTGCACTTCTTTTGTTTCTTTCTGCACCTCTCTTGCTTCTTTCTGCGTCCTTCTTGCTTCTTTCTGCACCCCTTGTGCGTCTTTCACACCCCTCTTCCCCCTTTCTGCACCCCTCTTGCCTCTTTCTGCACCTCTGTTCCTTCTTTCTGCACTTCTTTTGTTTCTTTCTGTACCTCTCTTGTTTCTTTCTGTATCCCTCTTGCCTCTTTCTCCACCCCACTTCCCCCTTTCTGCATCTCTTTTGCTTCTTTCTGCACCTCTCGTGCTTCTTTATACACCCCTCTTGCCTCTTTCTCGACCCCTCCTCCCCCTTTCTGCATCTGTTGCTTCTTTCTGCACTGCTCTTGCCTTTTTCTGCACCTTTGTCCCTCCTTTCTGCAACCCGTGTGCCTCTTTCTGCACTCCTCTTCCCTCTTTCTGCTCCCCTCTTGTCTCTTTCTGTACCCCTGTTGCTTCTTTCTGCACTTTTGTTTCTTTCTGCACCTTTCTTGCTTCTTTCTGTACCCCTCGTGCGTCTTTCTGTACCCCTCTTCCCTCTTTCTGCACTCCTCTTGCCTCTTTTTGCACCTCTGTTCCTTCTTTCTGTACCTCTCTTGTTTCTTTCTGTATCCCTCTTGCCTCTTTCTCCACCCCACTTCCCCCTTTCTGCATCTCTTTTGCTTCTTTCTGCACTTCTCTTGCTTCTTTCTGCACCTCTCTTGCTTCTTTCTGCACCCCTCTTGCCTCTTTCTCCACCCCTCTCCCCCTTTCTGCATCTCTGTTGCTTTTTTCTACACTGCTCCTGCCTCTTGCTGCACCTTTGTCCCTCCTTTCTGCAACCCTTGTGCCTCTTTCTGCACTCCTCTTCCCTCTTTCTGCTCCCCTCTTGCCTCTTTTTGCACCTCTGTTCCTTCTTTTTGCACTTCTTTTGTTTCTTTCTGCACCTCTTTTGCTTCCTTTTGCATCCATCTTGCTTCTTTCTGCACCCCTCGTGCCTCTTTCACACCCCTCTTCCCTGTATGTACACCCCTCTTGCCTCTTTCTGCACCTCTGTTCCTTCTTTCTGCACTTCTTTTGTTTATTTCTGCACCTCTCTTGTTTCTTTCTGCATCCCTCTTGCTTCTTTCTGCACCCCTCGTGCCTCTTTCACACCCCTCTTCCTTCTTTCTGCACCCCTCTTGCCCAATTCTGCACCTCTGTTGCTTCTTTCGGCACGTCTCTTGCCTCTTTCTGGACCCCTCTTGCCTCTTTCTGCACATCTGTTGCTTCTTTCTGTGAGAAGTTGGCCTGGCATATGCTGTCCACTAATTATAGTGGGCACCTTGCACCAGTCCAAACAACCCCTTATTGGAGATAGGTTAAAGACAACCTTTATTGAAAGCTATCCTAGTGGTAGCTATGGAGAGCAGCCTTCAGGCTAAGTCTTGAAGGAATGTAAAGCAGCTTGTTTTACCAGTCTATAATCTCTTGAGTGACCAAATGAAAGAGGACCACACCAGGTATATATTCAAAATATATGTATTTATTACTAAACACACCCCTCTAGTCTCTTTATGAGGCTAGAGTTCGAAATACATACGTTACGAGTTAGTTATCTACAGTAATAGCACAAATACACGTTTGAGCCCCAGGGGCGTACCAAACCATATACCAATAAAGTGGTATAAGAACCACGACTGAGCTAGACACAAGGCCTAGAGCCTGTAGAAGTGCTTGGACCACAAGGAACCACCCAAGGCAGTGACACAGGGGACCCACAGGGAACGCGTGCAGTGTATGAACACAACCACGAACCACCGTTAACTTCTATGGGGAAAGTCGCGATTAGAATTTAAAAGAAAAGGGACACTTAGAAGAGGACTTGGAGCAAACCCTTTGAGAACTAGGCTGTTCTAGTGTCAATACCCACGGGAGCACCGGAGTACTCGAGTTACCTCACCCAGGGAAGCCGGGTGCATAGGTGTCTTTCGGGGTCGGGTTTCGTCGTCGCTTTCAATGGCGATCTGCTGCAAAGTGCTGCTGGCGACCAAGTCGAAAGTGTTCGGGTGGATCCGAAGGTGGATCGAAGATCTGAAGAACCTGAAAGCAGAGGGGACAGAGTCTGGGTCACTAGCCAGTGACCAGGAAGGCGATGAGCAGATGCCCACCGATGTCGAGTGCTTCAGGTAGGTTGACGGTCATCTTGACTCTTCAGCCACGAGGTCCAGGAGGTGTCGACGATGATCAGGAGCTGGATTCGAGCTGTCCCACAAAGTCTGTCGATTGCAGGGGTGTTGGCGACCGGATTGGTCCCAACAAGCCTTGGCAACGGCAAGTATTGTGGAAATCGAAGAAGGACGATGTGGCAGACCAGCAAGGTCTGGGGGACTCACCCAGCAAGGATAAGTCAGGGCACACCTGGAGCAACCAGGGAGCCCAAGAAGAAAAAGATTGGCCTTCGGGAGGGCCTACTAGCCAACGGACTAGCGACCGCGAAGGAGCCTCAAGATGGTGCACGTGGAGCTGGCTCACAGGACACTCGTGGAGTAGAGGCCAGTGATCTTCAGTGCAGTTGGTGCTGGAGGCTGGGGCTACTCGGAGCGCAAAGCACGACTTCGTGGGAGACCCAGAAGAGGATGCACTTGCAAATGTGTTCGGTGTCCAGGGGTCACAGTTCCACATTACCCACGACAGCTATGGGCCTCAGCTTTGCTGGGGACTCAGGGCAGCCTCGGGGAAGTCTGGAAATCCACCTCTGGTGATGCAAAGTCTTCGGCGTCCGACGGGAGCTTCAGCAATGCAGACCGGACAATTGCTTCTTTGGTGCCTGCCAAGCAGGGGTGTCACTCCTTGACCCCAAGGGAGATTCTTCAGTCCTCTAATCTTAAAGTAGAGCGTCGAAGGTCCAGGATTCTGTATCAGAGTTTCGTCCAGGTAAATCTGAAGTCCTAAGGACTGGGTTCCCCTACTTATACTAAGGTAGGGGTTGGACATACTCTGTGACCCCACCTATGGGAGGGTCAGGGCAGAGGGGTGGTTACACCCCTTTCCCTTTGTCCAGTTTCGCACCAGAGCAGGGGCTGGAAGCCCCTGAGCCGGTTTGAACTGGGGTATGCACAGGGACACCAAGTGTGCCCCCAGTGCAGGACTTCAAAGCACCAGAGAGTGCTCCCGCCCAGCCCCAATACACACTATCCTGTCTGGGGAGGTGGCCACACCTCCCTGGGACAGGAAACCTGTTGTCCAGGCCTCCCCTGCCGGAGTTTCAGTCAGCAGCAGGAGGCCAGACTCGTGTCTGTGGCAGCGGCATCCATTTTGTGATGCCAGGGCTTGGAAAGTCAGTACCGGGCATACCGGTGTGTACATGTCTTTCCCTCTAGAAGGGTGGAATGCTACCCCCGCTGCCAGAACTGGCGGGGGGTAGTATTCCAAGATGTTTGACACCAAACACGACATGTTTCCGTGCAGCCATCCCAAAGTTAGCATTTAACGCGAGGTTATAATGCGCTTAAGAGTATATGGTCAGGCTGCACTACAAACAGCATCCGAGAAGGGTCTCCGAACGCTGCAGAGGGGCCCTGCTCATGCAGGGGCACCCTCTCACATAGGAACCACGCACTCTGCCTTCAGGATTGATAAGGCCTGCCATAGGAGTGACTTATAGGTTTATATGTGTGTATGTATATAGTGATATAGGTAGCCTATATCACAGTAAGGGGTGCATGCACCACCTTACCCAGGCTGCAGTAGCAGACCTGTGGTGTCAGTTTGGATGGCCTTCCAGGGGTGGCACAATACATGCTGCAGCCCTTGGTAGGCCTCTGAGATACCTATGCCCTGGGTACATAGTATACCATATACTAGGGACTTATAAGGGCACTCCAGATCCCAATCAGTGATGTGCCTAAGGCACATGGAAACCATTTTAGAGAGGAAGCAGCTAGGCTGGGGTTCTGATTAGCAGGGCCCCAGCCAGACTAAGGTCGAAAAACAGTGAAGCATCAGCAAAAAGTGTGGGTACCCATGTGAAGCAGATCCTACTCTCCTACACAACCCCCCCCAAACGTAGGGACATTAAACTAACCTTGCCCAGTTAAGTCTTCATGTTCTAAGTGGAAGTACCTAGAGAGTCCATCTGCATTGGCATGGTTACTCCCAGGTCTATGTTCCACTGTGAAGTCCATCCCCTGTAGGGAAATGGACCACCTAAGCAGTTTGGGGTTTTCATCCTTCATTTGTTTTAGCCATAAGAGGGGCTTATGGTCTATTTGAACAAGGAAGTGAGTACCAAACAAGTATGGCCTCAACTTCTTCAGAGCCCAGACCACAGCAAAGGCCTCCCTCTCAATGGCTGATCAACGTTTCTCTCTAGGGGTCAGCCTTCTGCTAATTAAAGCTACTGGCTGATCCTGACCTTCATCATTCAATTGTGACAGTACAGCCCCTACCCCCAATTCAGATGCATCAGTTTGAACAATGAACTTCTTGGAGTAATCAGGACTCTGTAGAATGGGAGCAGTGCACATGGCCTGCTTCAGGTCATCAAATGCCTTTTGACAGCTAACTGTCCACTGAACCTTTTTGGGCATTTTCTTGGAAGTTAAGTCATTCAGGGGTGTCACTATTGATCCATACCCCTTGACAAATCTCCTATAGTACCCAGTCAGGCCAAAGAAGGCTCTCACCTGAGTCTGGGTAGTTGGAGCAGTCCAGTCCATGATGGTCTGGATCTTGCTCTGCAGTGGTTGAACCTGGCCTCCACCCACAAGGTGGCCCAGGTACACAACCTGACTCTGCCCTATCTGGCACTTGGTGGCCTTGATAGTCAGGCCTGCTTTCTGCAGGGCCTGTAAAACATTTCTGAGGTGGACCAGGTGATCCTCCCAGGTAGAGCTAAAGACAGCAATATCATCTAGATATGCTGCACTATAGGCTTCCAGACCTGTAAGGACTGTATTCACCAACCTCTGAAAAGAGGCAGGTGCATTCTTCAGACCAAAGGGCATCACCACAAATTGATAATGCCCACTAGGGGTTGAGAATGCTGTCTTTGGCTTTGCATCATCAGCTAGTCTGATCTGCCAGTAGCCAGCTGTCAGGTCAAATGTGCTTAGATACCTGGCTGAGGCCAAAGTGTCTATTAGCTCATCTGCCCTTGGTATTGGATGGGCATCAGTCCTAGTGACTGCATTGAGACCCCTGTAGTCCACACAAAACCTCATCTCTCTTTTCCCACCACTGGTGTGAGGTTTTGGCACAAGGACCACTGGACTAGCCCAAGGGCTATCTGAGGGTTCAATAACTCCCAAATCCAACATCTTCTGGACTTCTGTCCTGATACAGTCCCTGACATGGTCAGGTTGCCTATAAATCTTATTTTTAATAGGCAGACTGTCCCCAGTGTCCACTTCATGAGTGCACCAGGTAGTCTGACTGGGTGTCAGTGAGAATATGTGTCTGAACTGATTGAGCACCTGTCTGCAATCAGTCTGCTGCTGGGTAGTGAGGCTGCCTGCCAAGGCTACACCATCCACTGACCCATCACCAGGGTTCTGTGAGAGCAGGTCAGGGAGTGGGTCACTCTCTTCCTCCTGTCCCTCATCAGTAGCCATGAGCAAGCCCATGTCTGCCCTGTCCACATATGGTTTTAACCTGTTGACATGGAGAACCCTGTGGGGACTCCTGGGTGTTCCTAGGTCTACTAAATAGGTAACCTCACCCTTCTGCTCAACAATGGTGTGGGGTCCACTCCATTTGTCTTGGAGAGCTGCTGGGGCCACTGGCTCCAACACCCACACCTTCTGTCCTGGCTGGTAAACAGTCAGTACAGCCTTTGGTCATGCCAGGCCTTTTGAAGTTCCTGGCTAGCCTCAAGGTTTTTAGTTGCCTTTTTCATATACTCAGCCATCCGGGAGCGGAGACCAAGTACGTAGTCCACTATGTCTTGCTTTGGGGGCTTGAGAGGTAACTCCCATCCTTCCTTTACCAAGCACAGTGGACCCCTGACAGGGTGACCAAACAAAAGTTCAAAAGGGCTGTAGCCAACCCCTTTTGAGGCACCTCCCTGTACGCAAATAAAAGGCAGGGCAAGAGTATGTCCCATCTTCGCCTAAGCTTTTCTGGGAGCCCTTTAATCATGCCCTTTAAGGTTTTGTTGAATCTCTCAACTAAACCATTGCATTGTGGGTGATAGGGTGTGGTGAACTTGTAAGTCACTCCACACTCCTTCCACATTGCTTTTAAGTATCCAGACATAAAGTTTGCACCCCTGTCTGATACAACCTCCTTAGGGAAGCCCACTCTTGAGAAAATTCCCAGGAGGGCCCTTACCGCCACAGGTGCTGTGGTGGTCCTAAGGGGAATAGCCTCTGGGTACCTGGTGGCATGATCCACTACCACCAGGATAAACCTGTACCCAGATGCTGTTTGGGGATCCATGGGACCAACAATGTCAATCCCCACACTTTCAAAGGGAACCCCAACCACAGGTAGTGGTATCAGGGGGGCCTTTGTAGTGCCACCTGCCTTGCCACTGGCCTGGCAGGTTACACAGGAGCGACAAAACTCCTTGGTGTCTTCAGACATGTGGGGCCAGTGAAAGTGAGGGACAATTCTGTCCCAAGTCTTGTTCTGGCCCAGGTGACCTGCTAAGGGAATATCATGGGCTAGGGTCAATATGAAGCCCCTGAACTTCAGAGGTATAACCAACCTCCTGGTAGCACCAGGCTTGGGGTCTCTACACTCTGAGTACAAGAGTCCATCATCCCAATACACAGTATGGGGACCACTAGCTTTCCCAGCAGCCTCAGCAGCAGCTTGCTGTCTGAGGGGTTCAAGAGAGGGGCAGCTCTGCTGCTCCTGGCTCAGATCTGCCCTGTAAGGTCCCCCTGTCCCCAAGAACTCAACCTGGTCAGGTTCAAGCTCCTCTGGGACAGTTCCTTCCTCAGGACTGAGATCATCCCCCTCAGCGGACTGATCTTTCTTCTGAGCCAAGGGGGAAGGCACTGCCTTTACCCTACTACTCCTCTTCTTGGAAGGCACTTGGTCCATTATTCCAGAATCCAAGGCCTGTTCAGTGCTAGACATTTTGGCTTGTGACCTGGTCACAGCAAACACATCTGCAGGGATCCCCAGCATTTCTGCATGGGTCCTGAGCTCCACTTCTGCCCAAGCTGAAGTTTCTAAGTCATTGCCAAGCAAGCATTCAACGGGTAGGTCTGCCCTTACCACAACCTTCTTAAGGCCAGTTACCCCTCCCCAGGAGAAGTTAACAACTGCCAGAGTATGGTCTGTTCTGACGTTGCTAGCATTGGTCACTTGGTACATTTCACCAAGTATAATCTGCCCAGGATTCACAAGGTCTTGTGTCACCATGGTGACACTTGCCCCTGTGTCCCTAAATGCCAAAGCCTCTCTTCCATTGATCAAAGGCTGTTGTCTGTACTTGCCCAGATTACTGGGACTCACAGAGGAGGTCATATCCATGCCTCCATCACAGACTAGGACAGCCTGAGTGAGTTCTCTGACTAGGTCAGAGCTCATCTCTTTACCCAGGGTCAACCCTACTAAACCCTTGGCTTGTGTAGTCCCACCACCAACTGTAACTGAACTAGGGGGAGCAGGTGTCTTAGGGGCATTGGTGGGGGCTGGAGTTGAGTCTTTGGACTTGGTGCAATCACTGGTCCAGTGGGTCTTTTGCTTACAGACCTTGCACCATGGTTTTCTTTGGCCTTTCCCTTTGGTAGACTGTGAATCCCCACCTGAAGAAGATTTTTGGGGGCCTTGTGAAGACTTTTGATCTTTACCCTTCTCCCCACCCTTATCAGAGGTTTTCGAATCTTGCTTCTTAGGGTCACCACCTTGGTTATGTACCTTCTGCTTCACCCTGGTTCTGACCCATTTGTCTGCCTTCTTTCCCAATTCTTGGGGAGAGGTCAGATCAGAGTCTACCAGGTGCTGATGCAACAGCTGATTTTGACAGTTATTAAGAATCTGCTCCCTCATTATCAGATTGTACAATCCTGTGAAGTCACATACCTTACTGCCCAATAACCAACCTTCCAGAGCCTTGGCAGAACAATCAACAAAGTCCACCCAGTCTTGAGTCTGTGCTTTTGGGTATCCCTGAACTTTAACCTGTATTGTTCAGTGGTTAGGCCAAACCCATCAATTAGAGCACTCTTCAAGACTTTGTAATTATCAGCATCCTCCTCTCTAACAGTGAGGAGCTTGTCTCTACCTTTGTCTGCAAAGGAGAGCCACAAGATTGCTGCCCACTGCTCCTGAGGGACCCTCTGTATTTTACAGGCCCTCTCTAGAGCAGTTATCCATTTGCGGATATCATCCCCACTCTGGTAGGGAGGGACAATCTTGCTCAGGTTTCTATGGTCATAAGACCTTTCCCTATCTTTGGGGAAACTGCTGCCACCATGGGACTCTAGTCCCAACTTTTGTCTCTCTCTATAGAGATCTAGGGACTCCCTGTCTAAAGCCAATTGCTGTTTCCTGAGTTCAAGTTGAGCTTGCTCATATTGAATCAGTCTCTTTCTCCTCTCATGAGAGGATTCCCTCCTATGAGAGGAGACAGAGGTCCCTATTGAGGTGTCAGAGTGGTTAGACTCCTGAGAAGGAGACCTAGACCTTCTGGGCACACTCAGAACTCTTCCTGGGGGGACAAAGGGGAGGTCAGTCTGATCCTCTCCCTCCTCCTCCTCCACAGGAGGAATTGGATTTTCCAGGACAAGGTTATTTTCACCTTCCTGGCCAGTTTCAGAGGGGGGGGCCTGGGTTTCTTCACCCCTGGCCCCTCCCTCATCATCTGCCCCACCCTCCTTGCCTGCTCCTTCAGACCCTAGGGGCCTGCTGAGATCATCAGCTAGTAACACCTCCCTGAGGTGTTGGGTGCTGGCACTTTTGCCTGTCTTCAACTTCCTAGTAGTGCATAAGGCTCTCAATTCCAAGAATGGGAGTTTATCATACTTGGAGGGAAGAAGCCCACTGGCTTCTGGCAAGGACTCACTGGGTTCTGGCTTTGAAGACATCACTAGTGAGGTGTGGTGTATGCACTACCTACTCTAGTGTGGCCTACTAAACTCTCTTGAGTTGTAGAAAGGGTGTGCTGTCCCTTAACACACAACTCTAAGTTCAGTAGAACTTACTGTATTACTAAGCTTGATTTATATGTACCTTAGGTACCCTTAGTGGTTTTCAGTTGATCAATTCAATTGAGATTATCTGGTAAAACAATAGCAAGCTGGAATCCCACACGCTGCACACCAATGTGAGAAGTTGGCCTGGCATATGCTGTCCACTAATTATAGTGGGCACCTTGCACCAGTCCAAACAACCCCTTATTGGAGATAGGTTAAAGACAACCTTTATTGAAAGTTATCCTAGTGGTAGCTATGGAGAGCAGCCTTCAGGCTAAGTCTTGAAGGAATGTAAAGCAGCTTGTTTTACCAGTCTATAATCTCCTGAGTGACCAAATGAAAGAGGACCACACCAGGTATATATTCAAAATATATGTATTTATTACTAAACACACCCCTCTAGTCTCTTTATGAGGCTAGAGTTCGAAGTACATACGTTACGAGTTAGTTATCTACAGTAATAGCACAAATACACGTTTGAGCCCCAGGGGCGTACCAAACCATATACCAATAAAGTGGTATAAGAACCACGACTGAGCTAGACACAAGGCCTAGAGCCTGTAGAAGTGCTTGTACCACAAAGAACCACCCAAGGCAGTGACACAGGGGACCCACGTGGGACGCGTGCAGTGTATGAACACAACCGCGAACCACCGTTAACTTCTATGGGGAAAGTCGCGATTAGAATTTAAAAGAAAAGGGACACTTAGAAGAGGTCTTGGAGCAAACCCTTTGAGAACTAGGCTGTTCTAGTGTCAATACCCACGGGAGCACCGGAGTACTCGAGTTACCTCACCCAGGGAAGCTGGGTGCATAGGTGTCTTTCGGGGTCGGGTTTCGTCGTCACTTTCAATGGCGATCTGCTGCAAAGTGCTGCTGGCGGCCAAGTCGAAAGTGTTCGGGTGGATCCAAAGGTGGATCGAAGATCTGAAGAACCTGAAAGCAGAGGGGACAGAGTCTGGGTCACTAGCCAGTGACCAGGAAGGCGATGAGCAGATGCCCACCGATGTCGAGTGCTTCAGGTAGGTTGACGGTCATCTTGACTCTTCAGCCACGAGGTCCAGGAGGTGTCGACGACAACCAGGAGCTGGATTCGAGCTGTCCCACGACGTTTGTCGATTGCAGGGGTGTCGGCGACCAGATTGGACCCAACAAGCCTTGGCAACGGCAAGTCTCGTGGAAATTGAAGAAGGACGATGTGGCAGACCAGCAAGGTCTGGGGGACTCACCCAGCGAGGATAAGTCAGGGCACACCTGGAGCAACCAGGGAGCCCAAGCAGAAAAAGATTGGCCTTCGGCAGGGCCTACTAGCCAACGGACTAGCGACCGCAAAGGAGCCTCAAGACGGTGCACGTGGAGCTGGCTCACAGGACACTCGTGGAGTGGAGGCCAGTGATCTTCGGTGCAGTTGGTGCTGGAGGCTGGGGCTACTCAGAGCCCAAAGCACGACTTCGTGGGAGACCCAGAAGAGGATGCACTTGCAAATGCATTCGGTGTCCAGGGGTCACGGTTCCACGTTACCCACAACAGCTACAGGCCTCAGCTTTGCTGGGGACTCAGGGCAGCCTCGGGTAAGTCTGGAAATCCACCTCTGGTGATGCAAAGACTTCGGCGTCCGACAGGAGCTTCAGCGATGCAGACCAGACAATTGCTTCTTTGGTGCCTGCCAAGCAGGAGAGTCACTCCTTGACCCCAAGGGAGATTCTTCAGTCCTCTAATCTTAAAGTAGAGCGTCGAAGGTCCAGGATTCTGTATCAGAGTTTCGTCCAGGAAATCTGAAGTCCTAAGGACTGGGTTCCCCTACTTATACTAAGGTAGGGGGTTGGACATACTCTGTGACCCCACCTATGGGAGGGTCAGGGCAGAGGGGTGGTTACACCCTTTCCCTTTGTCCAGTTTCACGCCAGAGCAGGGGCTGGAAGCCCCTGAGCCGGTTTGAACTGGGGTATGCACAGGGACACCAAGTGTGCCCCCAGTGCAGGACTTCAAAGCACCAGAGAGTGCTCCCGCCCAGCCCCAATACACACTATCCTGTCTGGGGAGGTGGTCACACCTCCCTGGGACAGGAAACCTATTGTCCAGGCCTCCCCTGCCGGAGTTTCGGTCAGCAGCAGGAGGCCAGACTCGTGTCTGTGGCAGCGGCATCCATTTTGTGATGCCAGGGCTTGGAAAGTCAGTACCGGGCATCCCGGTGTGTACATGTCTTTCCCTCTAGAAGGGTGGAATGCTACCCCCGCCGCCAGAACTGGCAGGGGGGTAGTATTCCAAGATGTTTGACACCAAACACGACATGTTTCCGTGCAGCCATTCCAAAGTTAGCATTTAACGCGAGGTTATAATGCGCTTAAGAGTATATGGTCAGGCTGCACTACAAACAGCATCCGAGAAGGGTCTCCGAACGCTGCAGAGGGGCCCTGCTCATGCAGGGGCACCCTCTCACATAGGAACCACGCACTCTGCCTTCAGGATTGATAAGGCCTGCCATAGGAGTGACTTATAGGTTTATATGTGTGTATGTATATAGTGATATAGGTAGCCTATATCACAGTAAGGGGTGCATGCACCACCTTACCCAGGCTGCAGTAGCAGACCTGTGGTGTCAATTTGGATGGCCTTCCAGGGGTGGCACAATACATGCTGCAGCCCCTGGTAGGCCTCTGAGGTACCTATGCCCTGGGTACATAGTATACCATATACTAGGGACTTATAAGGGCACTCCAGATTCCAATCAGAGATGTGCCTAAGGCACATGGAAACCATTTTAGAGAGGAAGCAGCTAGGCTGGGGTTCTGATTAGCAGGGCCCCAGCCAGACTAAGGTCGAAAAACAGTGAAGCATCAGCAAAAAGTGGGGGTACCCATGTGAAGCAGATCCTACTCTCCTACACTTTCTGCACTTCCCTTGCTTCTTTCCGTACTTCTGTTGCTTCTTTCTGCACTCCTCTAGCCTCTTTCTGCACCCTTCTTCCCTCTTTCTGCACCTCTTACCTCTTTCTGCACCCCAGTTCCCTTTTTCTGCACCTCTCTTGCCTGTTTCTGCAACTCTATTGCCTCTTTCTGCAGTTCTCTTGTCTCGTTCTGCACCTCTGTTGCTTCTTTCTGCACTTCACTTGCCTCTTTCTGCACCCCTGTTGCTTCATTCTGCACTTCCCATGCTTCTTTCTGCACCTGTCTTGCTTCTTTCTGTACCCCCTTTGCTTCATTCTGCACTTCCCATGCTTCTTTCTGTACCTGTCTTGCCTCTTTTTGCACCCCGGTTGTCTTTTTCTGCACTCGTCTTCCATATTTCTGCACCTCTCGTGCCTCTTTCTTCATCTTATTTGCCTCTTTCTGCAGTTCTCTTGCTTCTTTCTACACCTCTGTTGCTTCTTTCACCAATTCTCTTGCCACTTTCTGCACTTCTCTTGCCAGTTTCTGCACCTCTCTTGTCTCTTTCTGCACCTCTCTTGCCTCTTTCTGCATCTCGCTTGCTTCTTTCTGCATCCCTCTTGCCTCTTTCTGCACCCCTATTCCCTCTTTGTGCAACTCTCTTACCTCTTTCTACACCCCTCTTCCCTCTTTCTGCACCACTCTTGCCTCTTTCTGTACCTCTGTTGCTTCTTTCTGCACTTCTCTTGCCTCTTTCTCACCTCTGTTAGTTATTTCTGCACTGCTCTTGCTACTTTCTGTACCTCTTTTGCAAATTTCTGTATCCCTCTTGCCTCTTTCTGCACACCTCTTCGCTATTTCGCCACCTCTCTTGCTGTACCTTTCTTGCTTGTTTCTGCACCTCTCTTGCCTCTTTAAGCACCTCTGTTGCTTCTTTCTGCACTTCTCTTGCATCTTTCTGCACCTCTGACTTAGAGGTAGTTTTAATCCCCCTGCCCTATTATGTACTAGGGCCTTACAGGGGAGGTCATGCCAATCACAGGGGTACCCCAACCCATAGTGTACCCTAGTGTAAGTACGTGTTTTCACTGTATTCTAATTCTAAGTGTCTTTCAGCATAGCACTGGCTCCAGGCCTGGTTAGTCAGAGTCAGCTACCACCAGTACCAGTCAGCAAAACGTGGAGGGCACAGGATGACTTTGCATCAAGGCCTCTTTCTGCACCTCTGTTGGTTCTTCCTGCATTTCTCTTGCTTCTTTCTGCACCTTTCTTCCTCTTTCTGCTCATGTTCTACCTCTGTAGGCATAGTTAAAAATTAGCATTTAAAAAACCTTAGAAATTCACAGAAAAAACCATAGGTTTAAGGGACGTTATAGTTAGAAATTAGCATTTAAAAAATCTTTGAAATTCACTGAAAAAACCATAGGTTTCAGGGACGTCATAGTTAGAAATTAGCATTTAAAAAACCTTAGAAATTCAGTGAAAAAACCACAGGTTTCAGGGACGTTATAGTTAGTTGGACATTTCACTCATACAAAACCAGAGAAATTCGGCCGTTATAGTTAGTTGAGCTATCTATAACTCGTGCCCCGCAATGCACTGCTGATGACGTCGCATATTACATCATTCATGACATGGTCCGTGACATCACTGATGACATCACTGATGACATCTCAAATGACATCACTGATGACATCACTGAAGACACCATCCATGTGATAATCTGATGTACCTCCTCACACCCTAATATAACCTTTGATACACCCACTATAAAATACAGACTACCATTTTCGAAACCATAGACACACCAATACCAGTTACTACATACCCACTCACTGATACCATGGTCTACACACACATCCACTCATTGACCCATACAGTCACTCATACATGCAGTCACTCATCGATACAACACTATCATATGCACTCATACACCTATACAGACACTCACACACCACCAGTCATCCATAGAGTTACTCACACACCTAGTCAGTCATGCAAAGAATCAATCACACTCCCATTTACTCACCTATACAGTTATACTCACACCACCTCACTTATTCATACAGATACTAACACATACATACTCTCTTCTACAATCACTAACACAAGCACACTCATCCATACAGCCACTCTCACAATCACTCACTCTCACAAATAGTCATTTATATACTCCAACACTCACATATAGTGTCTTTCATATATGTAGTTACTCACACATGTACCACTGAGACATCCATTCACTCACCAACACACCCATACACACACTCACCCACCCATACAGCCCTTCACAGATGCAATCTTGAACCCATACACCCAGTGAATCACCCACTCACACATCTATGCAGAGTCACACACCCCCCTCCCACCCACACAGATACCCAGGCACCCATACAGATACTCAGACAACAAATCAACAACCGATATAGACACTCATTTAGTTACTCACCAACGCATGCAGCCGCTTACATACCAACTGACAGACTGATACAGACATTCACACAGTTTAGTCACTAGCCCATGCATTCAGTAAGACATGTTTAATCACTCACTTATTCAGTCAGTCACACACCTACTAAATCATCCATTCAGACACTTATACACCCACTCATTCTTCAATACACCTTGGCATATATATAAAACATATTTAAACTTTACAGAAACACACAGTCACTGGATGATGTCATTAGTGATGTAATCAGTGATGTCATCAGTGATGTCACTGACCATGTCATGAATAATGTAATATGTGATGTCATCAGCAGTGCATTGCGGCGGTGCGAGTTATAGTTAGCTCAACTAACTATAACAGCCTTATTTCTCTGGTTTTGTACGAGTGAAAAGTCCAACTAACTATAACGTCCCTGAAACCTGTGGTTTTTTCAGTGAATATATATATATATATATATATATATATATATATATACACATATCCACAAACACAGGTAGCCCCAAAGGAGTGAAGCCTCAGACACGTGTATGCTCACACATTTATTGGCGATTTGCAAGCAGGCAGCAAACAGGAAACAGGCATCAAAATCAATCCAACGCCAGACGCGTTTCAGGAGTCCTTTATCCCTTCTTCAGTGGCGTGTATTTATAAATTAAAGCAAAGTTGATCGCACACCTGTCTAATTTCAACTACCCGCCCCAGTGGGCGTGGCCCTCTCACAGCCTTCTGGTCGTTGTGGTGCGGAGTATTAAATCCCCAGTGGGCATGCTTTTCATCAAAAAATAAAACAGTTCATTGCCCATGTGGGTTGATGCCAGGTCCTGCCGGCAACCTGCCCCGCTTTCCAAACGCCAATGTACGCACCAAGGCGGCACCACCCTGCAAATGGCGCCGAACTTGCAAGTCTCCCGTGATTGCCAGCACTCCTTGAAGCCAGCACAGGCCCGCAACTGCAGTGGGCTTCACTCCGCGGCTGGGCAACAGCCGTTATACATCCACAAACACAGGTAGCCCCAAAGGAGTGAAGCCTCAGACACGTGTATGCTCACACATTTATTGGCGATTTGCAAGCAGGCAGCAAACAGGAAACAGGCATCAAAATCAATCCAACGCCAGACGCGTTTCAGGAGTCCTTTATCCCTTCTTCAGTGGCGTGTATTTATAAATTAAAGCAAAGTTGATCGCACACCTGTCTAATTTCAACTACCCGCCCCAGTGGGCGTGGCCCTCTCACAGCCTTCTGGTCGTTGTGGTGCGGAGTATTAAATCCCCAGTGGGCATGCTTTTCATCAAAAAATAAAACAGTTCATTGCCCATGTGGGTTGATGCCAGGTCCTGCCGGCAACCTGCCCCGCTTTCCAAACGCCAATGTACGCACCAAGGCGGCACCACCCTGCAAATGGCGCCGAACTTGCATGTCTCCCGTGATTGCCAGCACTCCTTGAAGCCAGCACAGGCCCGCAACTGCAGTGGGCTTCACTCCGCGGCTGGGCAACAGCCGTTATACATCCACAAACACAGGTAGCCCCAAAGGAGTGAAGCCTCAGACACGTGTATGCTCACACATTTATTGGCGATTTTCAAGCAGGCAGCAAACAGGAAACAGGCATCAAAATCAATCCAACGCCAGACGCGTTTCAGGAGTCCTTTATCCCTTCTTCAGTGGCGTGTATTTATAAATGAAAGCAAAGTTGATCGCACACCTGTCTAATTTCAACTACCCGCCCCAGTGGGCGTGGCCCTCTCACGGCCTTCTGGTCGTTGTGGTGCAGAGTATTAAATCCCCAGTGGGCATGCTTTTCATCAAAAAATAAAACAGTTCATTGCCCATGTGGGTTGATAGACAGGTGTGCGATCAACTTTGCTTTCATTTATAAATACACACCACTGAAGAAGGGATAAAGGACTCCTGAAACGCTTCTGGCGTTGGATTGATTTGATGCCTGTTTCCTGTTTGCTGCCTGCTTGCAAATCGCCAATAAATGTGTGAGCATACACGTGTCTGAGGCTTCACTCCTTTGGGGCTACCTGTGTTTGTGGATGTATAACGGCTGTTGCCCAGCCGCGGAGTGAAGCCCACTGCAGTTGCGGGCCTGTGCTGGCTTCAAGGAGTGCTGGCAATCACGGGAGACATGCAAGTTCGGCGCCATTTGCAGGGTGGTGCCGCCTTGGTGCGTACATTGGCGTTTGGAAAGCGGGGCAGGTTGCCGGCAGGACCTGGCATCAACCCACATGGGCAATGAACTGTTTTATTTTTTGATGAAAAGCATGCCCACTGGGGATTTAATACTCCGCACCACAACGACCAGAAGGCCGTGAGAGGGCCACGCCCACTGGGGCGGGTAGTTGACATTAGACATGTGTGCGATCAACTTTGCTTTCATTTATAAATACACGCCACTGAAGAAGGGATAAAGGACTCCTGAAACGCGTCTGGCGTTGGATTGATTTTGATGCCTGTTTCCTGTTTGCTGCCTGCTTGCAAATCGCCAATAAATGTGTGAGCATACACGTGTCTGAGGCTTCACACCTTTGGGGCTACCTGTGTTTGTGGATGTATAACGGCTGTTTCCCAGCCGCGAAGTGAAGCCCACTGCAGTTGCGGGCCTGTGCTGGCTTCAAGGAGTGCTGGCAATCACGGGAGACATGCAAGTTTGGCGCCATTTGCAGGGTGGTGCCGCCTTGGTGCGTACATTGGCGTTTGGAAAGCGGGGCAGGTTGCCGGCAGGACCTGGCATCAACCCACATGGGCAATGAACTGTTTTATTTTTTGATGAAAAGCATGCCCACTGGGGATTTAATACTCCGCACCACAACGACCAGAAGGCCGTGAGAGGGCCACGCCCACTGGGGCGGGTAGTTGAAATTAGACAGGTGTGCGATCAACTTTGCTTTCATTTATAAATACACGCCACTGAAGAAGGGATAAAGGACTCCTGAAACACGTCTGGCGTTGGATTGATTTTGATGCCTGTTTCCTGTTTGCTGCCTGCTTGCAAATCGCCAATAAATGTGTGAGCATACACGTGTCTGAGGCTTCACTCCTTTGGGGCTACCTGTGTTTGTGGATGTATAACGGCTGTTGCCCAGCCGCGGAGTGAAGCCCACTGCAGTTGCGGGCCTGTGCTGGCTTCAAGGAGTGCTGGCAATCACGGGAGACTTGCAAGTTCGGCGCCATTTGCAGGGTGGTGCCGCCTTGGTGCGTACATTGGCGTTTGGAAAGAGGGGCAGGTTGCCGGCAGGACCTGGCATCAACCCACATGGGCAATGAACTGTTTTATTTTTTGATGAAAAGCATGCCCACTGGGGATTTAATACTCCGCACCACAACGACCAGAAGGCCGTGAGAGGGCCACGCCCACTGGGGCGGGTAGTTGAAATTAGACAGGTGTGCGATCAACTTTGCTTTCATTTATAAATACACGCCACTGAAGAAGGGATAAAGGACTCCTGAAACGCGTCTGGCGTTGGATTGATTTTGATGCCTGTTTCCTGTTTGCTGCCTGCTTGCAAATCGCCAATAAATGTGTGAGCATACACGTGTCTGAGGCTTCACTCCTTTGGGGCTACCTGTGTTTGTGGATGTATAACGGCTGTTGCCCAGCCGCGGAGTGAAGCCCACTGCAGTTGCGGGCCTGTGCTGGCTTCAAGGAGTGCTGGCAATCACGGGAGACATGCAAGTTCGGCGCCATATGCAGGGTGGTGCCGCCTTGGTGCGTACATTGGCGTTTGGAAAGCGGGGCAGGTTGCCGGCAGGACCTGGCATCAACCCACATGGGCAATGAACTGTTTTATTTTTTGATGAAAAGCATGCCCACTGGGGATTTAATACTCCGCACCACAACGACCAGAAGGCCGTGAGAGGGCCACGCCCACTGGGGCGGGTAGTTGAAATTAGACAGGTGTGCGATCAACTTTGCTTTCATTTATAAATACACGCCACTGAAGAAGGGATAAAGGACTCCTGAAACGCGTCTGGCGTTGGATTGATTTTGATGCCTGTTTCCTGTTTGCTGCCTGCTTGCAAATCGCCAATAAATGTGTGAGCATACACGTGTCTGAGGCTTCACTCCTTTGGGGCTACCTGTGTTTGTGGATGTATAACGGCTGTTGCCCAGCCGCGGAGTGAAGCCCACTGCAGTTGCGGGCCTGTGCTGGCTTCAAGGAGTGCTGGCAATCACGGGAGACATGCAAGTTCGGCGCCATATGCAGGGTGGTGCCGCCTTGGTGCGTACATTGGCGTTTGGAAAGCGGGGCAGGTTGCCGGCAGGACCTGGCATCAACCCACATGGGCAATGAACTGTTTTATTTTTTGATGAAAAGCATGCCCACTGGGGATTTAATACTCCGCACCACAACGACCAGAAGGCCGTGAGAGGGCCACGCCCACTGGGGCGGGTAGTTGAAATTAGACAGGTGTGCGATCAACTTTGCTTTCATTTATAAATACACGCCACTGAAGAAGGGATAAAGGACTCCTGAAACGCGTCTGGCGTTGGATTGATTTTGATGCCTGTTTCCTGTTTGCTGCCTGCTTGCAAATCGCCAATAAATGTGTGAGCATACACGTGTCTGAGGCTTCACTCCTTTGGGGCTACCTGTGTTTGTGGATATATATATATATATATATATATATATATATATATATATACATACAAACCTCCCTCTGACCTTCTGGTGCCCTGCGGGGCACTCGATCGATCAATCAAAATTGTATTTGATTCAGACCTCGACTGAGGTCAACAAATACAGATACATGAAATTAGGGGTGTGCAGAATTTGCGTAGTCGCGCTACGCAAAGCTCTGCAAAACGGTAAAAAATCTCCGCGAGCACGCAAAAGTTCCGCGAACACGCGGGATTGCTTGTTCCGCCCGTTCGCGATGCTTTTTTCCTGTTCGCGAACGCTGTTTGCGTGCTCGGGGAGAAATATCTCGCGAACACGCATTTTGAAAGCGCGAACAAGGAAAAAATTCCGCAAAGCCGCGGATCGCGGAATTTTTGGTAATTCCGCGTTCTCCGCAGAACGCGAAATTACCCAAATTCCGCAAATTCCGCGAGCGAACGGAATTTACCGCCCAGGCCTACATGATATAAGATAGTTAGATATAAACTTTTAATATTGCATTAAAACTCAATGTAAACATAGTAGGTTAAAGTTCATGGATAAATGTACATAAGTTTATAACTAATCAAGCTCTGTACTTTTAGTACAATTCTAAGAAACTCTTTAAAAACTTGAACAGATTGTTGCAAACAAATTCATTAGGAGGAGATTTGCACAGTGTAATTAGGTCTTGAGTTAAAATGACATTGTATTTAAAGCGTATTGGGTTTATAAAACATTGTCGTGCCTCTACCGAAATCTGATTTGGACAAACAAATGGTACATGGTAAAAATCTTGTCCTCCTCTGTTACACAAGTCATAAACAACTGAGGACTGTTCAGGGGACTTCCATCTAAAGGAATAAAATTTTAAGGGAAGAATTCCTAGTCATAAAAGAAAAATACAGCACCTTACACTGTGTACTAGTTGAAATTGTATATAATGTTCAGGAGTTTTAGACACTATAGTTTCTTCAAACTTCCTAAAGTGCTTTAACTGGATACAGTGCTCCCTGTCTAGTGCAAAGCTTATTCTTGGCGTCGTATGTTTTAAAAAGATCTTCAAGTGGGCTGGTGACCAAACCTTCAAAAGTACGACAGTGCATTGAGATACCTCGAGGGCTATTTTGAGATTCCTATTAAAAGTATACAGTGCCGAGTCTTCTCCAAAGGTCTCTTGGTTTAATATGTGTCTTAAGGAGCCAGGAGTTGTGTGTATAAGATTAAAGGCCCACCGTAAAATATTAGAAATAGCTCAAGCATATGAACTTGTTAAAGAAAGCTCGAGATGTATGGCTTGTACAGTGACTGATTGGTTGACTTTCAGCATTTTTCGTAAAATAGTCCCTTCTTTTATGTGGGGCACTCAGGAGAATGCATTCCTTGTTCGGACAGGACCGGCTGGGTCATGGCCAATGGGTGAGGGGTTGAGCCCTTAGGAGGTCTGGTACCGTTCTGAGCTGGGGCTGATGGTGCCCGGGTTGGTGGAACTTGGGAACCTCTTCCCCGCCTGGTGGCTTGCTGCCCCAAGGAGCAGCCTCCTTGACCACTGGATTGGTATAACCCAGCGCGGTGGCAACTGGGATGGCCGACATTAGTGAGAGCACTTCTCTGCCGGTGCATGGTGGGGGAGGTGCCAATGCCTTACTTCTGGGTTCTGGGACTGTTTTGTAGGCTGGGGCCACCTCAAAGATGGCCCATAACTCTAGCAGGGCCTCCCATTTAGCCTTCTTATGTTCTGTTTACCTGGTTTGTATGTGAGTCCTATGGTATTGGTATCAAATGTGCCATCCTCAGGCCAGGGAAAGGCGTGGGTTTTGGTGTGTGTTTGCCACTCGCACCAGTGTTTCTCAAATTTCCTAGCCTGAGTGGGGAATCTTGCTTTCATGTGGTCTAACGGAGTCACCATGGGGTATTGGGAAATGCTGTCTGTTTTAAAGGTTTGCTAACTTTTGGTTATCTCGAGATTTGCTTTAAAATTAGTTACCAATTCTGATCTTGTTGGAGGGAACTGTGTACACAGGGGTGGTACCAAAAAACTCAAACTACTGGTTGTGAGCTCGAAAAGCAACCTAATGCATCAACAAATTGGCTAACAGAGAAACAGAGACAATAATGCAGAGAAGCAATAACAACCTGTACCAAGAGTGCAATTGTTAGTTCACACAATGCGTTTGGTTTTGCAGCAGAAAACTAGCAATCATGAACTTCTGAGTGAAAAACTGTTATTATCACTTAAAGTATAGACTTCTTAACAAGATAAAACATTTAAACATGTAGCATGATTTGTAAAATTTTCAACAGCACCACAACGTATAAAAAATGGAAAAGAATCTAATAGACACTAAAAATGTTGACAGAAATGTTTTTATTTCGTCCCACAAAACTGAACCCTCTTCTAGTGCTTATAGCCCAAGGAGAGGGGATGCTCTATGCAGTACACAGAGCTGGGTGAGCCTGATAGTCTGTCACTACCAGCTCGGCAGGAAAAATTAGCAACAATTTAAATGGGGAAACAGGAATAACCTGATAACAAGCAGCCCTCCGTGGCCAGACACAAGCTATACCAGATTCACCCAGGTCCGAACTTTTTCATTAACTGCCAAATGACACCCTATATTACACCCAGGGGTTGTGTGTATCACTGTCTAATGCCCAGTGATCCAAGCAGAGAGAAAAAAGGGAACACCTCTCACTTCTTTCAGGTGCTATCAGTGTTGGAATCAATAGCTCTAAGTGTTTTAAAACAAAAAAATCAAGTTTGAGATGTTGGCTCTATATCACACCTAGAGCCTAGGTGAACTGACTTGCCACCATGCCCAGCGGTCCAAGCTATCCCCTACTGAGAACCGGGGACTAAGCGTATCCTCTGAACCACGCCGAGAGGTACAACCGATCCTGACACCCAGGGACGAGCTGTACCCCGCATCCAGGGTAAAATACCCCAAAATTGTAGCTACCTTCAACTTCTTCTATCGTGCTGACTAGGAGAAAAACAAAAGAGATCTAGGAGCTTGTCCTAGTTTGCCACAAGACACTACTTCGACTAAGGATCAGATGTAACTCTCTTACCCTCTGACGGCTGCCTCCGGACGGACCTCTGCCCCATGGATTCAGCAGAACTTCTAATCAATTATGGCTTCTGCTCACTGATCTTTTTGCGACAATGAATCCGTTCGGGCCGGGGTTCTTCCTTGGACAGCAGTCGGGCATGATGAACCAATCTCTTCTATCTGGCTCACCAAAGTGTTGCTCGGATATGAATTTACCTTAAATAAATCAAAAGAGAAGAGGCATTTAGCAAAACACAAACACGTTGTTTTAATTAAACGCTGAGGCCGGGAGAGCCTGGACAGAATGCGTCTGTTCAAAATCTCTTGATGTACAAAGTTTGGGCCATCCATTTATGCAGTTCATGAGGTACAATAAAATACTTTGCTACACCAGTGCGTATGTGTCCAGATGTCCGGCATGAGGAGCGCATGATCACTACATGTGGTGTGCCTGTTGTGCCCTGATTTGTTGAATGTGCCTATCTACATGTGATATCTAGCTTTGTGGTATTTCTGGGGAATGCAAGCCTTTGGTCAAACGGGTTTTATTGTGGCCAATTATCTCAGACTTGTTTGTGATGCAACTATCTATCTGTAGAATCAATCAGGGTTTTCCCTGGGTGCATGTTTGTCTTTGGTGTATGGGGACCCCACCTGTGACCTGTTACTTAATAGGCCTGGGCATGGGTCCCAGGACCTACCTGACTATGTATCTCTGACTTGGGGTTGATGGAGAGGTCACCTTGGGTGAATCTGATGATGTGAGATCATCGGAACTCCTAAAAGTAATATGGCAGCCACTGGTTTCATGTTTACTGACATTATCATAATTACGCATTCATTTTTTACATTGAAATAATTTGTACTGGTATTAACGACACAGTCGTCATTTTGTATTTTGAAATCATTTGTACTGGTATTAACAAGATTATATTTGCTCTGGTCTGAAGGCACGTTGACATTGTTCTTATGCGCAACAATAATATTATCCTATGAGCATGGATCACTGAATAGATTGGAATTATTATCGCTGATGTTGGCGCTGCTGTGCTGGCACAAGTTACGGTATACTTTGGAATTGCATTAACGGGCATTGTGCGGGTACAAGCGGTGGCATACGTTCACATTGCATACTGACAGGCCTGCACATATCATGACATTCACTGAGATCGTATTCACCCATCCCATCAACAGTATCAATTATTCCTTGGGAGTGTATGACAAAATGGGCAATTCAATCTTTAATAGCAGGATGGGGGAGGCTGCCTCGCATTGCCCGAGCTGCACTGCCAGCAGCCTGCCAGCTTTCTCACCCTGTAGCATAATATTTTCTATTGGAAGGATACCCTTCCAGTATAAAACCTATGGTAGAGTCACACACACATTTTTGCACCATGGTGGAAATTTGTGGTGCAAGTGCACCAACATTACAGAAGAGAGAGGCAGTGCCATATATTTGTAGATACGTCACTTTCCAGCTCTCTCTTTTTATGCAATGCAGGTAACATTAGTTGCTACACTGCATTGCATGAAAAAATTGTTAATTTGCCACCCAGTTTATTCTCCAAATGAATCGTGCCTCTTTTGCAGATATGCTTCTGTTTAAAATTCAAATTAACTACATCATATCCCTTTCTGATGTGCTGATCTATTGCTGCCTGGACACATTATTTTGGCTCAATTTCTTGTTCCCTTTAATGTGTTGTTTGTCAACTTTACAGTACTAGGGAAGTCTAATATGTTGGTAGATGACCGGGCTCTCTGTAAAGTCTGTTCTCTCTTGTAGACATTGGGCCTTGAACAGCTGGTCGTTGCCCACATCCATTTGGCAGGCCATATGCTAGATCCAACACACATTCTCTCTCATCACCTTTTGGCCTCCTCTCCCCATTAATATGACAAAATATTTTGCAATAACTGTTATAGTTAAGACATCCATTTCCACCTCCAAGGTTACCACACACAGTCTCTTTCTCGATTTTGGTGTAAAATTGTTCTTCTGTCTCATACTTTTTCTTTCAGACTTGCATAAATGAACTTTCATGATACATTGTACCATGCTTGGATCAGCACCCTTTATTGTCATTGATCCAAGTAAACTCAGACACCAGTGTTGATCTAATCCATCCCTACCTTGGTATATAGAAGCCTTGAATTCTTCAAATCAACACAGGAACACACCTGACCATATATGTGTCAGCTTTCAAAGCATACAAAAAGGAAATTTAAGCCACTAGAAGGATGGTCTAGGCTACCAAGAATGAATTTTCTAATAAGTCATCTCATGCAGTTTTCAAACATTTTAAGCAACTTTTTAAAGCAACTGCACGTTCAATATTCATTCCTTCTTTGATAACTTTATGCAATGTTATTACTGGGAAAATCAACCTCACATATAGTTGAATCATTCATCAGAATGATGTTTTCATTGTGACCCTTACCAAGGTTGATTCTAAATCTATCAAGTGTGATTTACCCCTTATCAAAACCTTTGCTCCTCTGGCTTCTGTTTTAGCAGTTTCTCCTATTTCCTCTCTCAATTCTGGCTCCCCATCCAATCCCTATCATGTCCATATTGTGTTTAAAATTGCAAAAGCAATTACTCATATGCTGATTGACCTTTGCAATATCCCTTTATCAATAGCAGAGGTCCCCCATTCTTAGACAGAAGTGTCAAATCCATTGTACACTACAGTTACTGGAGATCACACCCTTTCTCTTCTTTGTTTCTTCTAAAATATTGGAAAATGGATTACTAATGTTAACCTTGTATTGAGAATATTCTTAAGTTGTTTATGGCATGGAATCCACTTTTCCTGTGGTGTTTAACAATTTGCGATGTATTATCAATCAGGGACAGGCTGCCCTACTATCCATCTTATTCTCTCTTAATGCCATACTCTGAAATGGCTTTATGAATTGGCCTCAAAACATATAAAATGTGACAAAAATGTAATTATTCAGGAGATATTCATATGTAGCCTGGTAAAATAGAAAGGACTGTGCTCTCTTTGCAGTGAGTAGCCAATTGAATGACTGCCTCACTCTTAAAACTCTGCAAATGTCGGGAGGAATTCTACGAGCACGCTCACGTTGATTTCAGCTTGGGGAGAGAAAGATTGACAGTCACATTAGAATTTTAGAACCGTCTGCACTGAGTTTTCCTGTGCATTTAGAACACACTTCATGACAGTGCTCCAATGACGAGCTACATATATCAGCTAGCCATCAACTCTCACATAGTTTGGAGAAGCGGCAACCATCTTGAATTATTTCTGTATATACATTCCTTTCTGCTCTATGGCATCTTTGCAAAGCAATACTTACCTCTTGTATGTTTCATTTCAGGAATTACAAGTTCCACAGCACAATACAGAGAGGCGGTTTCACAGAGATATTGTTAAGTTGTATCTGTTCATAGTTACAGTTAAGGGCAGCACTTTCATGGCAAGTTACTCAAAGTTATCTTATCCATTAAACTGTCACTATATTGTTCAGAAATCAGTGACAAGCAAAAGTGATTAGTCAGAGTGGTGGAGTCCAGAGTCTCTGTTTTCTGGCTTATTCCTTTCCCCATTTCCACCACTGGCCATCATATTCCTGTTTATGTTGTCACTGATTTGATTAGGTACAATTTTGTTTTGTAGAGCCTATGATTACCAAAATATGTATTGACACTGATAGAGCTCGTAGCATAAGTTATTACATTGTGCATTGCCAAGTTTAAGGACATTTCAGAACTGAAGGTATTTGTTTTTGTATAATGTATTATGACAATCAGAGACCCTTGTCTCAATAGGGAACCATGTCATTGGTGGTAGTGGTGAGATGCAGAAGAGTGCATTGATTACAATTAATTTCAAGAACAAGTTTAGTACATTCTGACACAGACTCACAGCGGTATTTAGGAGCATATGAAAAAGTAATCCACTAGTACTAATTCATATACTCATAAATGCCCTCGTGAATTGTCTCCAATCTATTTATTAATTTTACATAAATATGCTCCATAAAATCACTTTTAATACACTTGTACTGTGGCAATTCCCTATACCTAGATCTCCTTGCCTACCCTAACTCTAGACTGAAGCTTATGCAGAATTTGGTCTTAATATTACGCCTTACTGCTTGTTCCTCTATTACTGTCTATAGACTCTGGACTCGGGTGTGATAGGTCGTTATGTGTCTGTCATTGAGCTGTTCATCATATACATATATATACCTTCAGCAAAGCTTCTACTTATTTTTTTAGGATTCCCACTGAACGTTTCCACTCATTCTCTTATTTTGCTGGCCTGCCCTGAAATACTCTTCTTTCGTCTTTGAGAGCTTGCAGAGATTATTTGCTATTTTGGGAACAAGTGAAACCTTGCTCTTTACACCCTTTTTTACCTGTTGATGCCCAAGCACCAGGATGCGATTAGGGAAAATCAAGTTCTCTAGAAAGGATTTCCCTTCATTAATCCATGAGGACAATCAAAAAATTCAGATGACCATAATTCATGGTGCTCAGGAACCAGTTTTCTGGGAAATTCTTGAACTGTAGTTTTGAGGGCGTGAGAGCCCACAGGACAATGAATTTACTGGCAGTCCCGTCTTCCTGAACCTGCAGTGTGTAAGATGAAAATAACAGTTTTCATTATTTAATGTACTGAAAGGGTCGGGACCATTAGTTCTAGACCTGTTCTAGAGTCACAAAAATGATGGTTCTTCTTTGCAGCATGAAAGTGTAAAGGGGAGAAAATGGCTAATACACAGCCAATAAATCAACAATTTTTCTCTATATAATTATCCACGGACAACTAGATAAGGTTAGGTAAATCATTACAAAGCCAAAAATAACTTGACATAGAAACACCTCAACACGAGGGTATAGAAAATGCAAAGAATCAGCATGAAGCCAAATCTACACAACCAGTTTAGACAGTGCAGCATGAACAGAACTATTAATTCAAGAAGTAGGATACAGAGAATCAAGAAGCATGAGTCCAAATTTCCCTGCATCGAGGGTTGATGAGTATAAAACATCAATCTATCTGTACTCTAGCACTAAGGTGACATCCCTACATTAGCATTTTCAATGGAAAGAGAAAAAGGTGTCAGTGCATGTGAGTCTTCCTAACAAATCTATCCACCATTAAAGGGTCAAGTAGCATAAAGCAACTATCAATAGAAAGAGCTCATTCTGAGATGCTCTCACTTCAAAGGCAAGAAAGAAGTGGCGCTCTTTCCCAAATTCCAACAACCAGTTGTCCACAGGTAGTATTCCCATGATGCACCATGCATCACGCCATCCACTCTGGGAACAGTTCGGGATGTACTTTTCTACAGTGTTGTCCATGAGCCGTCTTTGCAACAGTTTGTCCTTGGCTCCTATGCCTTCTCCCGTGTGAAACCCTCTCTGTCTTTATCACCTCCAACCCAATTAATAGTAACTTCCTCTCTCCTTGCCTAACTACTAAAACAAAGACATTACTATTCCTAAAAATGTATCACCACCTGCAATGGAAACGTGAGAAAAAAGAATCTGCAGTGCACATGAAATTCAACTATTAATTCTAAAGCGAGAGTTTTCAGGTAATTACATTTCAGGCCTATAACTTTGGCTAATATAAGAGTTTGTCACTTTCAGCAATACAATTCCCATAATCATTATTAGAGTTTCAATTAATACATTTATCTACTAATAGGAAATCCTTTGTCAAGCACATTTAATAAGTGGGCAGTGTCAGCTTCACAGCACGAATTTTACATGTTAGGGGCTGATTCCGATGTCGTTCGGAAAGGCTCCAAATGGGATTCGGTATTGCAGAATCTGATTCGGAACCCTTGTTTCCGAACAAATCGTACACATTTCCCATTGACCGATTATGATGCCCGAAAACCATTCGGGCAGTCTGAATCGGTTCCGCAAGGCATTCGGACTACCCGAGTCTTTCGGAGCCGAAATGTACAGCTCTTTCGAACGAGCGATTACGATGACAGATTCAGACAGCTGTTCCGATTTGGTCTGACCGACACAAAACGGCTGTCAAAATCTGTCTTTGGGGGCCCATTGCAGGCCCCCTTTCACCCAGAGGCATCCAATTGGGGCCCGTGGGGGCCCGTGGGGGTACCCAAGGGACCCCTCTTCCCAATCATGCACAATGTGGCAGGCACCATGGGTTGTCTGCCACAGGGTGCACGGTTTTCCCCAGCAACCCTTTTTCAATGGGAGCCTGTGTTCTCGTTCGGAGCACAGTCTGCCATTGAAGTCAATGCAAGTCTGACCGAACGATGTTGGGAAGCATCGTAATCGGTTGTTCGGACTCGCAGGACCCGATTCGTTCGGAAACGATTCCGAGACCGATTTGCTTGGAACAGTTTCCAAATAACATCGGAATCGGCCCCTTACCATTTTCTGCTAGTTACATTTATTTTCTACGTTAATTCTCCATGATACTTATCCATAAACTAGAGCACGTCACATAATTGCATTAATACATTTCACAATTCTAACACCTCATGTTAACCAACATTTGCAAGATTATATACGGAGGCATTCTACACGTGTTTTTAATTTACCCCAACAATTAATTGAGACTTTCGCTCCATCAGTACCATTGAACACTCACATGAATTTCTTTTACCGACAATTTCTAAATATGATACTGGGAGTGTTGAAAGCCACTAATATGGGCGACTGTGGATCAGTTGAAATCCCCACGTGGACATGTGATTTTTACAATGACAAGTGCCTCTATAATAACAGGATAAAGCAGTATATAGCAAAGTGTTAACCCTTTCCATGCGTCGGACGGCCCCGGCCATCCTACGTCACGGTGGGCGTGTGCGGAGGACGGCCGGGGGCCGTCCCAGACACGCCCACTCAAGGGAACGCCCAGCAAGCGGTTAATATCCATTTCATCTATTTGATATCCTATAGTGACCACTGTGAATTTTTAATCATGGGTCAACCACATTACCTTTCATTTAATTTGGCTCTCTGAATGCCTTTGGTGTATACACTTTTGTAAGCTCAGTCTCTTCCATTGCACTGGCTGTATGACAGAATATATAACATTCTCAAGTATTGTCACATTAGGTGTTTACTACCTATTATCAATTTCAATAGCGAAGGTATTTTTGTAAAAGATTTTAGACCATAATAATTATGTCAGAAAATATTTTGGTTACCATATTCTGGTACATTATTATACTGAGAAATAGCCTTCTCTGCTCCACTTTAAACTTCAGCATTAAATCAGCATTGCGGCAGGAAGGGATTGGGTTAGGTTTCCTCTATCTAGGTACAATGATGAGACAAAAGTTGTGAGGATATTAAGACCAATCCAGATTCCCACTTATTTGAGTTTTAGGATTCCTTACAAAAAATATCGGTGTCATCTTCAATTAGTTCATTTTGAGTCTCAGATTTTGTGAAATGATGATATCCATACATAGACATTTGAGATGGTCTTGTAGAGGGTAATTTTGAAGAACCTCTTATAATTAGTAATTATCTGTTGTTCATTCCTATAATAATGTTTTTATAGATGACTAACCTCTCAAGCACTTAGTAATTAATGGGTAAGTAGTTGCATTGTCATCCCAAAAGAAAGTAAATGTCAAGAATGTCATAATGAGGCAATGTTTAATGTTCACATTTAACTTATGATTCACATTAGTGTTCAATTTGTAAAATGTTTGTACCAAGATAATATTTGTAGGGCTAGGAAGCTTCAATTTAGACCAAAATGAATATTACCACACAGTATATCACCTATGTTCTCTAGTGAAATATAGATTTCACTAAAAAATTTACCAAATATTTCCCTTTGCCTGCAAGTAAACAGTTGTATTCAATTCAAATGCACCCTACTATTATAATTATGGGTAGTACCAGTTTTAATAATTCTGTTCTCATCATCAGTTATGCTGTTACCTACAATAACAGTGAAGAACAAATGTTTTCAGAATTGTTTTATTATTGGATGCCCAATGCGATATGCTGTGGTATCATGTCTGATTTACAGAAGCATTTCAAATAAGGGGTTTTAAAAAAAGCTAACCATAACTACACACCGGCTATTGATAGTCTGTATGTCTATTGGTATGCTCCTCGCAGAGAACTAACATCCGAGGGGTGACCATTTTGGCCAAACCACAGATAGGACTGGCCAAGGGTAAGATTATGGATACTCAGGGTAGGTGGGTGATAGTCGAGCTGGAGCTAGGGCTGGTGATCTGTGCAGTCTATGGATCAAATCTAGATGACCCAAAGCTATTTGAGGATCTCGAGGTGGAATTAGCATCGTGGCCACAGCCATTGGTTATCTGCGGAGATTTTAATATACACTGTACAACTGACCCCCGGCAAGGGAGTCGATACCTAGGGAGGAAACCACATGTGCATAGGGCGATGTTATCTCTTATGGATAGCCACATGTTGGTAGATCTATGCTGTCATCATCAGCCTAGCGATCCAGGATATACTTATTATTCATGTCCCCATAAGAAACATGTACGACTTGATTACTTCCTGAGTCCAGCAAACCTATCAAGAAAAAGTAGAATCAGGAAACTGCCGAAGTTAGTCTCTGACCACAATCCACTGATTCTGGAGGTTGAAATCCATACAAAAGGCAAACAACGTCTGAAATGGACCTTTGACAGAAGACTGTTAACTAAAAATAAATTTGTTGAACATATTAGGAATTGGCTACAGGGGTTTTATGATGCTAATAGATACAGTGCTTCACGGACAATAGTGTGGGATACTTTTAAGGCCACCTTGAGGGGGGAAATTATCAGCTATGTTGCTCAGGAAAGAAGATTATTCCAGACCGAAAGGGAAAGACTACTCAAGGAGGTAGCAGAGACAGAGCAGGAACACGTGACACTTATAGCGCAGGGACAGGGTGTAACCAGACCCAGCTCAAAATCATCACTTTGAAGGCAGAAATCAATAGTTGGATAAACCAAAGGGCAGCTGAGGATTATCAAACACATAAGTCGGAGGCATACGAATATGTAGAATCAGTTGGTAGAGTATTGGCACTACGTACAAGGCAGAGAGAAGCCAGAAGTAGGATAAATTTGATGAAAAAGGATGAAAGGGGTATAGTGATATAGGTGATATTATTGGGATTCTACAGGAATACTATCAGGATCTGTATAAAGGGGAGGAAAGGTTACCTGCAGATAACTCGTATACTATCATTGAAGGGGATCTTAGGGTGACTCTAGATCAATCTATGAGAGCTGAATTGGAGGCTGAGATAACACTAGAAGAGGTCATGGTAGCTATGCAACACTTGTCTTCGGGGAAAGTAGCTGGGCCCGATTAAATACCAATTGAATTCTATAAAATGTTTTTACCTCAATTAGCTCCCATTTTATTGGATTTGTTTTTGGGGGTTCAATATACAGGGGTTCCACCTGAATCATGGAAGGGCACCGATATGGTGATATTTCCCAAGAAAGGTAAAGATCTGAATAACCCAGCCTCATATAGGCCAATCTCATTAATAAATTCAGATGCTAAGGTCTATTCAAAAAGCTTAGCAGCTCGATTGGGTAGGGTCATAGCCTACTTAGTGTCGCCATGGCAGCATGGGTTTATTCCCGGCAGAGGAACAACTGATCATATTCGGCAGGCAATAACGCTATTTGATATCACAGCTGGTACAGGGAAACAAATGGCTATGGCCCTACTCGATGCTGGGGGTACTTATGGTTGATCCTAGCAGCAAGGGGGCTTGGTCCAAAAATAATCACGCCTGTTAAAGCTATGTACTCCTCTCCATATTGCACGGCTTCAACTAATGGGAGAAGAATCAGAGGCTATAAGGGTTTCGAGGGGGAATAGACAGGGGTTCCCGTGCTCCCCCGTCCTATTTGCAATATATATAAACCCGTTGATTGAAAAGATTATAAGCAACCAGGGGATAAAACCTATATATAGTGAAGGATATGAGACTAAGGTTCTCGCGTATGCCGTCGACATTGCAGTGCTCACTACTGATCCCCAGACAGCAATCAGGGAAATAGAAAACATGGCTGAGGACTTCGGTAAAATCTCAGGGTACTCCCTGAACAAAAATAAAACACAGATTATTTGTACAGATAATCTTACTTTTCAGGATACAAGATGTGTTAACTCGGCTGTATATCTAGGGGTCCGTATCAGTCCAAAAGTGACAATAGCCAAAATTAATTTTGATCCTATAATGAAGAAAATGTCAACCGACCTAAGGCGTATAAATGGGCTGCATTTGTCAATTATTGGTAGGGCTAATGTATTAAAAATTACCATGCTACCTAAGGTTTTGTACTTATTCCGATCTTTACCAGTAGTGGTTGACGAAATAATATTAAAGACTTTGGATGCAATGTTTATCAACTTTGTATGGAAATATGGCAAGATAAGACGATCAATAAAATATCTTTTTCTCCCACAGAGGCGAGGGGGCTGGCAATACCTAATATTAAGTTGTACTCCTGGGCGGCCATCGTGCAACAGATACGCATCTTATTTTTATCAGACAATGAGGAAGCAATGAGGCAACAGGGCCATAGCAATATTCCAACATTATATGAACTTCATTAGGTAAAAGGGCCTGTGGACTACTTCTGCGACAGCTAGAGCAAAGCTACTACAAAAAAGTTTGCTTCAAGTTCGTATACTGTGCATGGAAGATCTGGAGTAAAATAAGTAAAACTGTGAAATTCCCCAAATATAGTAGATATTCTCTGTGGCGTTCCTCGGTCTTCCCCTTGCAGCTTTATGATGTAATGGGAAGACAGTGGGAGCATCATGGGCTGACAGCAATCGGGGACATATTACATGCAGGTCAACTACTTCCCTTTAGCACTCTACCACAAAGGTTCAGTATCCCGGAAACTCAATATTTTAAATATGTACAAATTAGAGAGTTTCTGAGCAACACCATGGAAGCTATAAATATGGATAGGATACCTTTAATGGAGGCAATCATCGGTGACGGCTGCAAAATTAAGAATATATACTGCTGCATATCAGAAAAGCTTCCTGACGACCTCGAAAAAACGGAGGTAAGCTGGGCTATGAAGCTCAGTGATCCGGATGTCGATATAGATAACATACTGGGATTAGCCTCAAAAGTACTTTTGTCAGCAAGCCTGAAAGTGCAACATTTTAAAACAGTATTTCATTTATATTTTACACCGGTGAAACTTTTTGAATGGGGGAAGAGATTAGATGACAAGTGTCCCAGGTGCTCGGAAGGCCCAGCTACCCTGATTCATATGTTTTATGAATGTGCTAGCCTAATGCCCTTGAAAAATAGGATGGAATTATTTTCGGAAGGAATATTTGGGATCAAGATCCGAATTAGCCCGACACTTATGGTTATGGGGGATAATATTAGCCTCAGCCTTCATTTAACGCAGACTTATTTTTTATTCGTCTCGGTGGCTGTGGCGAGAATATTAATTGCAGCTAGGTGGAAGGACCAGGATTCCCCCCATTTCAGGCCTGGCTAGCTCGGCTGCTAGCGGTATACAAGCAGGAGATGCCTCTTTATGAATGTAGGGGTAGACGCGCTAGAAAACTAGGGAAAAAGATCTGGTCCCCGATGATAGATTGGAAAACTAAGATGAACCACACAGCAGACCAACTAGGCCAATTGCTAGGAAATTAGATCCAATATTAAGAACAAGTGAAGGATTTAAGGCTCTCTGCTAAAGAGTAGCAATCTTCAAGATTAGGAGTGGGCCGATAACATCGTACTGTATTGTAAAAACTATATGAACTGTGTTAATTAAACTGTTCTTGATAATGATAATTACTGTGTAAAGTATAACTATGAGAATTGTAAAGCGTAAAGACGATTATTTATGCATGAAAATAAATTTGTATTGATCTGAGTTTAATAATAAAAAAAGATAGCCTGTATGTATATGCACACATGGGTACACTTATGCACACACAAATATGCTATTCAGCTCATTATCATCATAGCAAATAAATACTCAACAAGGACCCTCTGAGTATCCTGATTCAGAATTTCTTCCGAACCTTCCCAAGCACCTCTGGTCCTCAGTAAGTCAACTATAAAGGCTTTTATATCCTCCATCTGGCACATTCAACACCCTAATGTTGTTTCTCCTTGTATTGTTCTCTAAAGCCTCCAGTTTATCTTTGCTTTTGCTGTCCTTCAAGACCCCTTCAGGAAGAATGTGAACAGAGTTAAGCCAAGCAGAATCTTAGTACATTTTCTCACATATGCTATTAAAGATAAGAATTTGAATGCAGCACTGAAAGCAGGTGTGTTATCTTGGAAGGGGTTTGCCTTTGAGATCAGATCTGATATCTCCCAAACTACTCTGAATAGGCAATGAGAACTAGAAAAAAGGATGGATGAATTTTAAAAGCTGGGAGGTTCTGTCCATCTAAGATTCTCGGCCACTCTATGTGATAGTAATAAGATGCACAATCTGAGAGACCATGAAGAAGCAGAAGTCTTACTTGAGAAGCTTAGGTTGAATCAAGTATGATTTTAGGATTAGGAGAAGTGGTTTCTTATGAAAAAGGACCAGTTCCGGGTCAGATAGCTCCCTTTGAGCTGTAGCGGTTATTTGTAGATATTTCCTCCTTAGTTATAATAGTATTCTCATACGTTGTCTTTATTAGTACTTTTTCACATTTTTCGGTTTTATTAGTTGAATTCGCTCTACTTCCTGATAGGGCCAAATATGGCTAGATAGCCAAGGAGCTGGGGAGCATAGAGGGAGAAAACAAAAATATGTCCTTTTGCTTTGACAGTCTTGCAAGGTAGTGAGTTACCATAGACAGCAAGATGGAGATAAGCAGTAAGGGGATCCAATTTCTCTCTTGGAATATTAATGGTTTGCAATTTTAGGAGTGGGACAGTCAAAACTCTTCAATTCTTCAATACTTGAGGGATGCCCTAGCCCAAATTATCATGCTTCAAAAATCACACTTGATCAAAGCTGAATGCTTAGATATTTCTAAACATCAGAATTATGTACAGCAACTGGTGTGTACGGAACAAACGTGTCATACAAAAGGGGTTATCATCTTGACCAAAAAACAAGCAGACTTTTCCATTTTTGGTTGGAAAGTGGATAAGAACGGTAGGTGGGCCATTGCGACTGTGAAAATATTTGATAGAATCTATACGTTGATGGGATACTATGGCCCTAATATAGACGATATAGAGCCCCTACAAACCGTATGTCTAGAGTTGGTTGAATGCCAGTACACGAGTATGTCTGGAGATTTTAATGTGGTGATGGATTACCATTTGGATAGGTCTAGCAACAGCAGATCAACCTTTCTGTTCCAAAATGCATGCCTACATTAGATCCCTGATGAAACAACTAGGCCTTTGTGACATTTGGAGAGAGAACGGTCTTGAAAAGAGGTACACTTATCAAAATAAGAAATACAATCACCGCTCTTGACTATTTTCTGTTCGATAAGACACTTAGAGCAGATGTCAAAGTTGTTCGGCATTTAGCCGCTCATGTGTCTGATCCTGCGACAGTGGCTTTAGAGTTAAAAGTAGACACAGGTGGAAAGACAAGAAGATGAACATTAGATCGCTCCCTATTAAATGATCAGGGATTAATAGATATTTTAAGAACAAGGACAGCTGAATTTTTCAAGAGTAATAGTAAGCCATCTGCCACACATATAGTCTGGCATGCTTTCAAGGCTTATATAAGGGGTGTTTTGATTGGTCTTTCTGCTCAAAAGACTAAGCTATATAGGAAAGTGGTCGAAGACTTGGAGCATGAGATTGTGGTGTTAGAAAAAAAGTGCTGGGAGCAAGCAGATGGTGAAGATTCTATTGAGAGGTGGCTGAAAGAAATTAAGGAAATAGAAACTTAGCCTTAGTACCATTCTGGAGGAGAGGGTCCGGGTACGCAGGGAAGCCTGCAAATTAGCACACTTTGAGTATAGTGAGAATGTGGGGAAACTCCTGGCATGGAAGACTAAGACAGAATTAGCAAGAAATGAGATAAGAGAAAGAAAATGTAGAAAAACCGGGAACAGACTAGTAGAAGCTTAGGAAGTGGAGCAAGCCTTTGTTGAAGTTTTTGAAACTGTGTATACAGAGTATTTCAACATGTCGGAGGATCAGGTCAAAGATTGGCTGGAAAGTCAGACCATTGCTAAACTCTCAGTGGAGGAAAAGGAAACCCTTGAGGAGGAGATAACTCAGAGCAAGGTACTGTTGCTGATTAAATAATGTAAGAGGGGTAAGGCGGCCAGGCCAGATGGGCTTCCTTATTCAGTTTACTTAATATTAAGTGATACAATATGCCCAGTAATGACCCAGGTCTTTACAGATATTTGGGAGGTAGGAGCTCCACTGCTGAAATCCTGGGAGGAAGCAGTGGTTACTTAATTTTAAAACCAGGAAAAGACCCAAAGTCTTGTGAATCTTATAGACCAATTTCACTACTTAATTGTGACTATAAGTTTTTCGCTAGTATCTTGACCAACAGGCTGAGTAATGCAATCAGAGGGCTGATAGCAGAAGATCAAAAAGGTTTCATGACAGGGAGATTAATGCATCACCTAAGCCACAAGTTAATAGGGACTATCGACTTGGCAACTGCAAATAAAGTACCACTGGCGATTTTTACACTTGTCGCCACCAAGGCATTTGATAGGGTTAATTGGCAGTATCTGTGCACCTTTCTAGGTCATTAAAATATGGGTAATAAGTTCTGAATGGCAACCTTACATCAAGCTTTAAGATAACAAGAGGGACCAGGCCGGACTGCCCCTTTTCCCCTTGCTTTTTAATTTATATATTCAGCCCTTTGCCAAAAAGATCAGACTGGAACAGGGGATTATACCCGTTGCGTATGGTACATGGGTGAAGAAAGTATCCCTATATGCAGATGATGTAATGGTATCTATGCGAGATGTAGCTCCGATTTTGGAAAGCCTATACCACCTGATAACAAGCTTCGGGAAGGTGGCTGGATATGAGGCCAACTCTTCCAAGACAGAGGTTATGTTGTGGCATATTGTCATGTAGTTCCTACAGATCTATAGAGGATCTGTGCGTTTAGACAACATAAACAAAGGGATTGGTGCCCAGACTGATTCCAGACACCCCACGTATCCTGGTTAGTCTGTTACTCCTGCTAGCTCACAGTGCCACTATGTTCCCCTCTTACCAAGGAGCAAATAGTTTCTGGCAACTATCAAACGTGACAATCCTGACCCCTCAGGGATTGTGGAAACAGTACAGTGCTATTCGCTCAGTCCCTCATGCTCACTTTGTCTCAGAGAGATACACAGAATAAATGGTGGGGACGTTTTCAATAAGCGTTTATTGAACCAGCGTCATTCTAGTGTAAAATACGTGTGCTTCAACAACCATGAGACAGAAATAAATGTATACGGTTATTAGCACCAACAGAGTAAAGAAAAGGTAGAATTCTACCATAGTGCTAAAACAATGAATATATGCAGGCATATAGATACAGGACAGTAATAATGCGTACTCCTACGATGCAACCCTAACTAGAAGTATGTAAGTGTACCTAGCATGTATGTAGGATAAAGCCAACCCCATTACCTGTTGTGAGAGAACGAAGGACGCAGTCTTAGTCTCAAGAAGGACACCCCGCGAGGGATGTCAGACCACTGCGTGCTGGAGGAGAACAACATCCTGGACCCTTCCCAGTCCGGCTTCCGCAGCAACCACAGCACCGAAACCGCCCTCATCGCCGCCACCGATGACATCAGGACCCTGCTAGACAACGGAGAAACAGCAGCCCTCATCCTCCTGGACCTATCAGCCACCTTCGACACGGTCTGCCACCACACACTACGAACACGCCTTCACGACGCCGGGATCCAAGAGAAGGCCCTGGACTGGAGCACATCCTTCCTTTCCGGCAGAACACAAAGCGTCCGCCTCGCCCCCTTCCGATCCAAGGCCACCAAGATCATCTGCGGCGTACCCCAAGGCTCCTCCCTCAGCCCAACGCTGTTCAACATCTACATGGCACCCCTCGCCCACGTCGCCCGACAGCACAACCTCAACATCATCTCCTACGCCGACGACACCCAGCTGATCCTCTCCCTCACCAAAGACCCTCACACCGCCAAAGCCCACCTCCACGAAGGAATGAAGGCCGTCGCCGAATGGATGAGGACCAGCCGCCTGAAGCTGAACTCGGACAAGACGGAGGTCCTCATCCTTGGTTCCAACCCTTCAGCCTGGGACGACTCCTGGTGGCCAACATCACTGGGAACAGCCCCGCCACCCACCGACCACGTACGCAACCTAGGGGTCATCCTCGACCCCACCCTCTCCATGACTAAGCAGGTCAACGCCGTTTCCTCATCCTGCTTCAACATCCTCCGAATGCTCGCAGGATCTTCAAGTGGATCCCCACCGAAACAAGAAAAACAGTCACCCAGGCCCTCGTCACCAGCAGGCTGGACTACGGAAACGCCCTCTACGCAGGAACGACGGCTAAGCTCCTGAGACGGCTGCAACGCATCCAGAACGCCTCTGCACGTCTTATCCTCGACATCCCCCAACGCAGCCACATCACACCCCACCTGAGAGACCTGCACTGGCTCCCTGTCAACAAGAGGATAACCTTCAAGCTCCTCACCCACGCACACAAAGCACTCCACAACTCCGGACCAGCCTACCTCAACAGACGACTCAGCTTCTACACCCCCACCCGCCAGCTCCGCTCGACCAGCCTCGCCACAGTCCCCCGCATCCGGAAAACGACCGCCGGCGGCAGATCCTTCTCCCACCGCCAAGACCTGGAACACCCTCCCCACCAACCTCCGACAGACCCAAGACCTACTGGCCTTCAGAAGACTCCTCAAGACCTGGCTCTTCGATCAGTAGCAGCACCACCCCCTCTTCCCCCAGCGCCTTGAGACCCTCGCGGGTATGTAGTGCGCTTTATAAGTGACATGATTGATTGATTGAGTGTCTGCATGCAGGAACCTCAGCGTTTCGCGTCAGCGTGTCAGTATGGAAGTCTTTTTCTCCTCTAGTTTGCCCAGTGAAGATGTAGTGCTTATATACCCAAAAGGTACCCTCAGGGGTTCTTCCTAAAAGTGTACTGTGGGCATGTCGGGCAAGGATGACGATAGAGGTGACCCTTATAAAGAGTTATTATGAAGAAGATGGTAATCCTGCTGTGATACAGAGAATCCTCATGCATAATATATGAGGCTAGTTTTCTGAGAAAATCACACAACAGTTATGTAGCATCTAAAAGGTAAAAGGTCAGCATCAGACCCGTTATGTAGAACAATGGTAGGACAGATGTAGGGAAAAGGTTGTGTAACTACCTAGGTTTATATTGGGGTACATTGGGGTTCATAACAATATAGATGAGAGCCACAGGTTGATAAGAGGGAACTAAAATATTTGGGCATAAAGGTCTGTTGCTCCTTACAGAAACTGACAGAGCTAAACTTCCACAAAACAGTGGTAGAAACAAACAGGTTATTACTTATTTGGTCCCATCTTCAATTAACGATACTTGGGAGGACTAATTTAATAAAAATATCAATACTTCCGAAATTACTTTTATTTTTAATAAGATACCCCTCCTTTTTAAGAGCATATGGCTACAAAAACTTCATGGTAGAGTAGACTAATTTATATGGGCCTCTAAGGGCACGAGAATTGCAAGAAGAAAGTTGTGGAGAAAGTATGATAAAGGGGGCATTGCACTGGCGGGTTTTCGATTATATGCATGGGCTTGTCAACTAAAAAACTTTACGTTTTTGTTATCTGAGAAGCGGGGCCAAGGAGTGACCAGCCATGGGAGGCCTTGTTAAATGAAGTGGAAGGTGGTGGGTCCACATTTATGTATAAATTCGGGGACCTGAGGTACTTAAAAAAAGTAAGGCTAAAAGTGTTGCAAGATGTGGCCTGTTTGTGATCCCAGATTCGGCGAGTAACAAACCTGTCATACTATAGTAGGTATGCTCCAATATGGAATTACCCAGACTCCTCAGAATGTTTGGAAGACAGGATGGCTGTGGATTTAAAAGAAGCAGGTATTATTGAATGGGGCCAGATCCTTCAAGAGGGGAAGATCTGTTCATGGGAGCAATTTCAGCACGCAACCAATAAGATGGTGCCCAAGTTAAAATGTATCCAACTACAAAGTTGGTCCCGAGCCATGGCAGGAGATAAATCTGGTACCAACAATTTGGAGGAGCACTTGATCAACAGCCCACAAAGGAAGAAGGTGGTGGCAACGTGGTATGGGCTAATTATGGATATCTCAGAGGAAGGGCACCTAACTCTTTGTGGGAAGAAATATTGCTGAATATAAGTCTCAAACAATTATGGCAAGTATCTTTACAGTTATTATATTTGAGTGGTTAAAGTGGCATGTTTCAGAAGGAACCATCTTTTGTCCCTCCACAGAGCCTACTGGTCACCAAAAAGGCTAGCACAACTGAAGGGTTCTGAAGAGGCATATTGCAAGAAATGTGGCCTAAAGAACGCTGACGATGTCCATATGTTCGCACTTTACCCCAATATTCATGACTTGAGGAAGGATGTTTGTAAGTTTTGAACACCCTCTTACATACTCAAATCCAGGTAAGCCCTGAATTAATTGTTTTTGGGATGTCACCAGAAGTTGGAGACCCTTTGGGTTATGGCAACAAATGGGTATTCTATTTAATTTTGTTAGGAAGAAGACAGATTTGTAAGTATTGGATCCAATCAATGTCCCCCTCAAAAGCAGAGTGGCTTGACTCCATTTTATATGTTTATAGGATGGATTTGAGTCATAGTTCTTCGAAAAAAGTGGCTACGATATGGGCCCACTTGACTACTTGGTTGAAAAGGAACGATGAAGGGTAGTTTTCAAGTTCAATTAGGAAGGGATTGAATTGGTTCATTTTTTATTGGGTCCTATGATTACAGCCATTGTGGACATGACAGTCAAGACCCCCTTTCCATTATGCTGTTTACTCGAAGGTTTCCTCTAAGGGCAGTCTACGAAGGATGAAGGGGAAGCTTGGAGGTTTCAGCTGGAAGCAAGCATCGCAAATGAGGAGAAAAAAAAGATTTTTGATGATACAGTTGAACTACATTCCTTCAAAATCTATGCAGATTTACTCTCTCCTTTTTTGATATCGCCTGAATCTATGATCTTAGAGAAGGCAGTGTTAAGGGATATCGAACATACTGAATCAACACAACAGCAGCATTTTAAACACTTGAGCAAAGTCTTGTAAATCACTGTACACGCCATTCTCTTTAAGGATGATGTAGTAATAGAAGCTTCTTACTAAGAGAGGGCTACTGTCATCAAGGACAGGGAGAGATACAGGGAAGAAACTCTCCACATTCTTAGTGACCATGCCAGTTGCCACTGCACACTGTATCAATGAAAGTCTCATATCATAATAATAATCCAATAATTTGTGGCAGTGGCCACTGAAAACAATTGTATACCCAACAATCTATCATAGTTTTTGATAAAAGAATATTTGTACATCACCCTCGCTCATACGCTCAGAAAGATACACAAAAGCAGAATTCCAACACTAGGCTGTGTGAGGTAGTTGGGAATTAGTTATAGTTTGGAAGCTCTGCCTACATTTACAACTGTTTTCTTTGTGAGTTCCTTTTGAAAAAGCCTACATGCTTTGTAGACACAGCAGATATGCGAATATATCTCAGTTTTGAATGCATTATAGGAATTTTGCTCCCTTAGGCCCTGTCGACCATCAATCAATCAATCAATCAGAACATTTGTAAAGCGCACTACTCACCCGTGAGGGTCTCAAGGCGCTGGGGGGAGAAGGTGCTGCTACTGCTCGAACAGCCAGGTCTTGAGTAGCCTCCTGAAGGTTAGTAGGTCCTGGGTCTGCCGTAGGAGGATGGGGAGGGTGTTCCAGGTCTTGGCGGCGAGGTACGAGAACGATCTTCCGCCGGTGGTCGCTCTTCGGATGCGGGGGACGATGGCGAGGGCGAGGTTGGCGGAGCGGAGCTGGCGGTGCGGGGTGTAGAAGGTGAGTCGTCTGTTGAGGTATGCCGGTCCGGTGTTGTGGAGTGCTTTGTGTGCATGGGTGAGGAGCTTGAAGGTGATCCTCTTGTTGACGGGGAGCCAGTGCAGGTCTCTCAGGTGGGGTGAGATGTGGCTGTGGCGAGGGATGTCGAGGATGAGGCGTGCAGAGGCGTTCTGTATGCGTTGCACTCGTTTCAAGATTTTGGCCGAGGCTCCAGCGTAGAGGGCGTTTACGTAGTCCAGCCTGCTGCTGACGAGGGCCTGGGTGACCGTAGAACTGCTGCTGTTGGAGACTGTAGAACTGAACGCTCGAAGATCAGAATGATAAAATGCATGCCTATATTAAACTTGAAGAAACAAAAAATTACAATTCCTGTGAGATTAATATTTTACCGAATCTGCAGAACATCAAATGATTGGCAAATTGATATATCCATCAGTTTGAGAGTGAACATGTTTTACATTCTGATGATTCCTTAGGCCAGAATGTGAGGTGCTGCCAATGATATTTTCGGTACATTTGATTTGTATTCATTAACAAGGCACAGGCAGTAATTCCATGAATTTTAGAAGTGAATCGAACACATCAAAGGGTCACAAGTAATTTTGGTAAAATGCAGCAAACTTTCTTGGATCTAGTGATCCACAAAGTCAATGGTTTCTTGTGAACTATACAACATATAGATGCAATTGACAGAACTCCCAGCTACAGTTCTCAAGCTTCTATCTTAGATATCTGCATGACCATTTACCCTTTGGTATATATTGAAGGTCTTGCAAAAACTATACTGCAGGTGAATTAAACACTACTTGTGCTGACACTTTGATTAGAAATATTTCAGCTTATGGCTATACCTTCGGGGTTATGAACAATGCAATGAAAATGGCATTGAATAATAATAATAATTGTGCCTTATTTGAGCATAGATCCTTTTGTTTCTTTGCTTGACTCCCTATTATTCAAGGTTGAGGGCCTGATTTATAGTTTGATGGGTGTGTTACTCCATCACAAATGTGAGGGATATCTTGCTCGCCTTATTACAAGTGCACTATATCCTATGGAACTTGAATTCAGCACGTAAGGGATGGAGTACCCGTCTGGCAAATGAGGTACTTGTCTTTAAGAACCCCTGTTTTATACTTATTTGCTTCCTACAAACATATGCCCAAGCATCCCACCATTTGGGTCATTTCATCTTTTACTGGGTATTACCCTTGATGTAATATCTTTTGCAAGAGAAAAGCCTTTACAAGTACATGTCTGTAGCTCTTACTACTCACAACAGCAAGCAAACTGTAATTCTCAGAATGGTATTTGTTTCATTTAATGTCCATGTGGAAATTCGTATGTCGTCATGTCCACCAAAATACTGAAAATTATACAAATCTGCATGAAATGGCACACATGTACATTTAGAAAGGATAAACTAACAACTATATTAGAAGCCCATGTTTACATGAATGAACATTCTAAACAACAGTCATTAGATAATTGTAGAACAATTACAACCAAATATGTTTCAACAAACATTCAACATCACCCTACTTTCAGTCACATGTGCTCTTTCCAAAACAAATTTGACCAATTTACCACGCATTACGATACAGCATTGTCTTGTGTGCCATTAAATGATTACGTTTAATATGAGTATTGAGTGTGTAGTTTGGTGTGACAGTATCTTTCAGACATTTTTCAGTTCAATTTAACCAATGTGAAGAGATATGAGAAGATTCAAAGATTGCTTTTTACATTCATAAGCTTGTGAGTAATACTTTACAAATTTAAAAAGGATGGAGGTTATTCCCTTTCTTACTTCTGTCCACAAGAGATGACAATTACTACAATGTGTATGACACATTTCTTTCTTTCTTAATAACAACATCATTCTGCATAACATATACTTTCTAGAGCCTCATCTAGGCTTCCACATGTGGCCTGTCTGCCAACCAGGTCAATGCAGACCCTGGCCTTGGCTCCTCTGATGGAGGACCACCCTCCATAATTATAGAGCCCTATCGGCCTGGAGGGTATCAGCCCATCTGCAGAATGAATGGATTCACTGAGGTCTCAGGTGAATGCTGAGCAGGCCTCACATTTTATTGCTCACCCAGCATTCATTTTGTTTTACACAAATAAACTCCCAAAGTGAGAGTCTATTTATGTAAAAACAAATACACATGCAGACACACACACACACATATATATATATATCAGTTGCACAGAATTTTCTCTGCTCACGTCTGCCATGCTTCACACAGCAGGATTGGACAGGAAAAATTAATGAAGGTTGCTTGTTTTAAATAGGATGGCTTGAACATTGTGTGACCTTATGACCCAATGGTGGATGGGCCCTCAGATCAAAGATTTGTGATGATGGAGCCACTTGAAGCTTCGCAGCTTAAAACTCAGCAGTTTATCCCTTCTAAAAGGGCGGAAAGAACAACAAATTTGGTGGCAAGGACATCTGCCATGTTTTGGCAGTTGTTCAGCATCTGTCAACCACCAAAGGAACCCTTAGCCTTCTTTTCCTATTCAACGCCATTGTGCATTGCAGAGTTTAGATAGTAAGCCTGCAAAGCAACAAAAACAGTTGCAATGTGCAAACACAGAGAAAGGTACACTTTTCAGGAGAAAAGAAATCTGAATACATTTTTCAGTGGGGCCGAGCTTGAATTGAGTGGAATTTATCTTCCTCTGCATGAAAATGATCTTAAATTGTTGAAAAAACTTTGTTTGGGTCAAGACAAAGGTAAAGAGGGAAATTAGCATCCTCACTGTAGAGCAAAATTCTCAAAGTTTACAAAACATTGAGCAGTGAAAGAAACATTTTGTACACCCATATCAATATGTAACCCAAAAGTTGCCACAAAATCTAGAACATATAGTAGCCCAAAAGTATCCCACACAAAAGGGACCGGTCCTCCTAGTACACTGGTCCTTGCAGAGATGGTGCTTCTCTGGAACTGTCAAAACACTATGAGGATCAATTTGCAGAGTGGTTTAAATATGCCCACACACATTCAAACACACACACACGCATGCATGAACACAAATGCATACACACACACATGCACACACACAAACCCCATCCAAGTTCACAAGATGGGTTTCAACTCTCACCAGGCTGCAGACAGGCAACTCAAGAATCTACCCTCCCTGACTGATGTCACCCTTTATGGAAAATTACCCACAAATTAAAAATGTAATATTTGCTGCCACAACCAATGCTCCCTCTAATTTTGTTTCCCTGTGTGAGGCAGTGAATAGTCTCTGTGCACTGCAGTCAAGGCCATGTCGTCAAAGAGGTGACAACTCACTAGCCTAGTAAGTGCGCTACCAGAATCAGTGGTATTTGCCAAAAGTGAGATCACTCACCCTTTATTACAAGATGACACCTCCAGGTTAGCCATTTGTCTGACTCGTGGCCCTTCAGCTGACATCTATTGATAAGTTGATAGGAGATGGAAGGACCAGAATGTTTATTGAGTATTGTATTGCAATTACATTTACATAGCGCTTATTAACCCTAACAAAATGTTGAAGGGCCAGATGTACGACCCTATTTTGAATGCGCAAACGGGTTTGCGACCCTTTTGCACATGCAAAATGTGAAAGGGCTATGTACTATTCCTAAATAGCGCGTCGCAATTTATTTGCGACTCGCTATTTAGGAATTGCGAGTCGCTATTAGGAAGGGGCGTTCCCTTCCTAATAGCGACCGCAACCCCATGTATGAATGCGGTCGCAAAACACTCGCAAATTACCACCCTCTTCAAGAGGGTGGTAATGCACTCACAAAAGGGAAGGGGTCCCCAGGGGACCCCTTCCCCTTTGCAAATGCAGGGGAAAATATTTTTCAAGGGCAGGCAGTGGTCCCAGGGACCACTGCCTGCCCTTAAAAAATGAAACAAAAACGTTTCATTTTCATTTTTTTAAATGCATCCCGTTTTCCTTTAAGGAAAACGGGCTGCATTAAAAAAAAATACTGCTTTATTTAAAAGCAGTCCCAGACATGGAGGTCTGCTGAGCCCAGCAGGCCACAATCCCTAGGAGGGCCAGCCATTCCCAATGGACTCGCTAATTGCGAGTGGCTGATTAATATTCATGAGCCTCGCAATTTGCGACCCCATTGGGAATCGCAAACAGTGTTAAACACACTGTTGTACATGGCATTTTGCGACTCGCAATCGAGCGCAATTTGCGAGTCGCAAATTGTCATGGTAGTACATCTGGCCCGAAGTGTTTTATGCCAATCAGCACTTTGCTCAGGAACCAAGGTAAGTAGTTAATCCAGTGGTTATTTTTGTACAGGGTTTAGTCTAATTCTCTCAAGGAGACCATTCCATGTCTCCATGTCCACTCTAGTGTCTTTGAGGTGGGTTAAAATTTGTATTCGTTAGGTATGTTCATTAGTGAGAGGGGTATACAAGTATGCAGATGGTCGGTGCACATAGTAGATGAGCTAGAGCAGATTAGGTATTGCTAGCTTCCAAGAAGGACCGGTTTCAAGGTTTGAGATGAGGTGTGGGCAATTTGCACAAATACAATAACAGAGATTGAAGCAAACATGCACATGACTCAGAGGGAAGGCATACAGAGGATGGACAGCAAGGGCAGGGTCATTCAAAGAAAAAAGGACAGGTGACAATTGGACGTTTTACATTGTAAATCAAGGTCAACATTTTCAGGGAGGGTTTTAGGCACATAGAGTAGACGTTTGACATACCATGCACTCTGAGGATACTAAATGGTAAAAAGAAACATCATTATTTGCATGTGATATGGTTCTATATTGGGCACCTTGGATAGGCCCTAGAATCAGATGAACAGTAAGTCTACTTCTAGGCTATTGCTAGAACACTGCTTCAGCATGGGCAACTGATAAACTGAGGAGTTGGAAATATTAAGTAATGGCTGGAAGCATATATAGGGAACTGTTGAGCACTTTAGGTTACACTAGAATGATGCAATACCCTCATGATCAAAGCAACATGAGGGACTATACAGGGTAAATAATGCACACATAGAAAGGAGAATCTACAAATGCTAGAGCAATGTCTTCTGATGTTTACTCTTAAAAGTTACATCACAAATCCTTTGCCCAAGTACAAAGAGAAATCATTTGGGTGCCCCTGTATTGGCATTGCATAGGAGAGAGTTGAGAATAGCTTCCCAGACAGTGGAAGTGCAGTGTCTGCATTCCTGTAGCTGAAGGGAGGAAACCAAGACACTGAAGAGAGGAGGAAGAGGCCGAGCTACCTTAAAAAATTCAATGACACCTCATTTAACAAGGAAATGCAGATTAGTCTACTTGAGCACTGGCATTCAGTGAATGGCAAGGAGAAGAGATTTGGCAGTTTTCAAGGTGAGGAAGTTTCTAGGTCAGGTTTATTACTTCCTTGTGCCCATATTGTAGGTGCTCCAGCTTAGAGACAGCTCCAGTAGTTCCTGCTGTGAGAATCACAGCTTTGGACAGAGGATGTTTCTCGAGTGCAGCCTGTGTAAGATATTAGAAGTCCCAATCTATCGCAAGGCTCATGTAGAGAAACAAGCAATGCATGGAGAGGACAAGGCATGTGATTTGGTGAGCAGATTTAATTTCTACTCCTAGAAGTGAAATAATTTACACTGGCCTATACAGGTGTGGTACCGGTGTACTGCGAGTGGAGAGGCAAAGACCTTCTACGTTACCAACCCTCCTGTGAAGAACTTTCTTAAGTAACTCCCGATCAGTAGCTTGCAAAACAACACTGGGCAAGTTACACACAATTGACACACACAAGTTAGCTCTTTGGAACATACTGTTTTAACTTGTGCATGAGGTGAGTATTGTCAGGGCTGCACTACACCACTTGCATGTGGAGAAACAAATTTCAACAGCTTTACAGATTACTACATTTTAAGAATGAAACCAGCCAGACGTATTTTTTCAACATGGTATGTATGCCTACAAATCAGCCAGTAAATGTTTTTAAAAATCCAACCAGCATCTGCGTGTTTTACAATTATTAATAATATAATGGAGGAGCAGCTTTACAAAGTAAATAGGTCCCAAGAAATTCATCACCGTTCAGTTTTCTAAGCCAAAGTATAAGCAGCCTTCATATCAGTAAAGCACAGACACAGATCTATATGCAGACTAGCGGTAATAAAGTTCGCTCTCACAACACAAACATGGTGTGGCTTTATGTTCTTAGGAGGGAACAGTGAAAAATGATATTAAAATAATGAGAAAATAACTCGTATTTGTACATTTAATTACCGGAAACTCTTAACGTCTGGCTACACAGACCCTTTTGCGCTATTTAAGTTAAAGGTGGGCGAGCCAACATATTAAGTGGTAGAGCCAAACCAGAGCCTAGCCAAGGATCTGGCTTGGCTCTTAAAGCCCATGCACAAGCCTAGCCCTGAAAATGTTTACTATGTAAATCATACAACAAACGTCATTAACATGTGGAAGCTTTGACATAAATGTGTCACATTATAGCAATGCACTGAGAAGTACTTATTAAAAATGATAGGAGCTTATTTACAAGCTCATTGCACCACCAGTGCATCACTTTTTTGGACGCACCGGCGGCGCAGTGTACCTGGCCATATTTACAAGGCCATGTAAAGCCACCCTAAGTGTCTTTTCGTGGCCTTGTAAATATGGACCCCTTTCACACATTACTCTGCTTGAAAAGGGCGTTTCATTGGTGTTGCTCTGGGTTGAACCTGACACATTCCCAGATTTACAAGGTTTTGTAAACCTGGGAATGCGTCAGATTCCAGGCACAACGAGGAGAAATACCTTTATTCTGCATTCTGCAGCACACATAGAAAGAGGAAAACACCTCTGATGACTTTTTTTTGTGCAGGAAGGTGTCCCATCCTGCACAAAAACAATCACCGCTACAACACTGACACCCTTGCACCATGGCACAAGGGTGCCTGTGTTGGCAAATGGCAGCCCATTGTGCGCCAACGCCGAGGAAAAGGACAGGAATGCGCTATATCTTGTAGATATGATGCATTCCTGCCCTTTTCTTTTGACGCACTGCAGTGCAGCAGGAAGGCTTGCTGCGCTGCTGTGCGCCAAAAAATTGTAAATGAGGCCCATCAAATATAAACATGAACCACTAGTGAACTAATAGGCAAGACAGTTGTGATGTAAATCCTGTAGGTGGCCCAGATTGTTAAAGAGCAACCTTAAAGTCTTTTAAATCACACACAATAGGTTTTTGTACAACTGGTATTCTGAACTCACATATTTGAAAGTGCTTTCATATGCAATAATGAAGAAAAATGAGTTTTGGTAAAATAAAATATTTGCCGAAGATCGCACAATTTAAGCAGGGAAGCTATGATTTTACCAGGTTTTACTTCGTTCAAATTAGCCACTAAATGTGCATCTATTTGACCTTACTCTTTTATGCTAATGCTTTGATTTTATCGCCTTACGCATTTTTCTGCTGTTTTTATTTAGAGGAAGGCATTGGAACATTTTCCATGAGCACCAGTTACATTGCTTAGTTACATTGCTTTTGTAAACATGGGGCGATTAAGTGATCTGCCCAGAATCACAGGATGTTAAGCGATGCCAAGAATCGAACTTGGTTCATCAGCTCCAAAGTCAGCAGCTCTGGCCAGAACTCAGCAGAAGCCACAAGGAAGCTTGCTGACAAGGAATTGGGTTTTGAAAGGGCTTCTAAATGTTCAAAGTGCATCTACATAAGAATGCACTTCACACCAGCAGGACAGCAGACAGAATTGGTAACAGCCGCCTGCTCCCGCAGTCATGTTTTCCCCTTCCAGAGGCCCCCATCTGAACAGTTTTGGAAGAGCAGGTGTACTGCTCCTATAACAACGCTCCAGCAGAGGCCCTGCTCGCTGGCAAACAATGGGGTGCGCACGAATGCGCGCACCCTACAAAGAACATAGGGCACAACCCTTGTCTCTTCTCACATCCTCCCACAATTAAAAGCAAAGGGAAAGCAAGTAAAGCTAAGCCCAAAAACATACAAACCAGTTAAACATATAGGGGGGATTTTATCAAGGAATGGCGATAACTACCGCTAACCCCAGTTAGCGGCAGTTTTCACATCGCCGTCTATCCCTGATATTTATCGCCTTGTTAGCGAGGTATTACCAACACATCGCTAACAGGCGATAGTTCCAGCGGATAAAAATGCCGTTAGCAATAGCGCGATGGCAATAGAAATTCTAGCGTTAGCGGGCAAAATCTAGCGATAAGCCCATCAGCGATAAAAAAACGCACGCTAGGCAGCCCAACATGAGTAATCTTACCCCAACTGTTAAAAATAGCCTATCAGTCCACCTCCCATACAAAAGATGCCCCAAAAAAAACTGCAATGCAGATTGGAGCAGCCAGGGCCAAGTGCAGCACACATCAACAACCCGCTCAAGCCACACAACATCCAGGATGACCAGGATGAGAGCCTGGATGCGCCGCTGGACCTTCGTCTGGAACCTGGATGCCTCGCTGGACCTGCGTCTGGAGCCTGGATGCCTCGCCGGACCTGAGTCTGGAGCCTGGATGCCTCGCTGGACCTGCGTCTGGAGCCTGGATGCCTCGCTGGACCTGTGTCTGGAGCCTGGATGCCTCACTGGACCTCTGTCTGGAGCCTGGATGCCTCGCTGGACCTGCGTCTGGAACCTGGATGGCTCGCTGGACTTGCGTCTGGAACCTGGATGCCTCGCTGGACCTGCGTCTGGAGCCTGGAGTGGGATGTGGAGGATCTGTGGAGTCGATAATCCGTGGTGGGAGACATCGATGCGCGACGATCGCCTGTACCTGGTGGTGAAGTCTGGCAGATCGCATGGAGCCACGTTGCTGACCTGTGTGAGAGACCGCCTTGCGCCCCTTGGAGCAGTTAATGGTAGAGGCGCTCCTGCGCACCAACGTAGTGAGGTCCGCATCGAATACTACAATCCACCTCTACACCGGGGTGCACAGAGGGGATTACCAACGGTGGGTGCCGTCTCCCTGCATCACAGGCCGGATGATGTTTGGCTGGCCGTACTCTGTGGAGGGTGAGGCCCCTGTGCTACGCCGAACATGTGTGGTGTGAGCACTGCAATTACACGCCTAAGGGAGCCCTGCTGCATCAACTGCATCGGGAGGTCCACCAGCGAACTAGGTGGCGACTGCTGTACCCAGCCTAGTGAAATCACACCTGGCTCAGGCTCCTGCTGGCTGAGTCACTGATTTGGAGAGAGTGCAGTGGATTGCTCCAGGGTGTCAATGTCCATCAATCAATCAATCAGGGGTTTATAGAGCGTGCAACTCACCCGTGAGGGTCGCAAGGCGCTGGGGAGGGGGTGGGTGCAGCTCCGGATCATTCGAAGAGCCAGGTCTTGAGGCTCTTCCTGAAGGTGTGCAGGGCGGGGGAGCGTCTGATGTTGACTGGGAGCGCGTTCCAGGTCTTAGCTGTTCTGCCGATGCGTGGGGTGTCTGCCAGGGCCAGGTCAGCAGAGCGGATGTTCCTTTTGGGGACGTGGAAGGAGACTCTTTCGTTGAGGTATTTGGGTCCGATGTTGTGGAGGGATTTGGAGGCGTGGGTGAGTAGCTTGAGTGTTACTCCCTGCTTGATGGGGAGCCAGTGTAGGTCTCGTAGGTGCTGGGTCATATGCTTGTGTCGTGGTGTTCTGAGGACGAGTCTGGCTGCGGTGTTCTGGATGGTTTGGAGCTTGTGTAGCAGGATTTTGTTGATTCCTGTGTAGAGGGCATTACCGTAGTCCAGTCTGCTGGTAATGAGTACATGGGTGACGGTCTTTCTGCATTCTGGGGGGATCCATTTGAATGTCTTGCAGAGGATGCGGAGGGAGTTGAAGCAGGTGGATGCAACGGCGTTGGTCTGGCGGGTCATGGTGAGGGTGGAGTCTAGAATGATGCTGAGGTTCTGGGCGTGGTCCGTCGGGGTGGGTGGGTCTCCGAGCACAGGGGGCCATTAGGAGCTGTCCCATGCAGTGGGGGAGGGTCCGAGGACGAGGACCTCTGTCTTCTCCGAGTTCAGTTTTTGGCAGCTGTCGTTCATCCATGCTGCGACGTCTTTCATTCCTTCTTGGAAGCTGAGTCTGGTGTATTTGGGGTTCTTTGTGAGAGAGAGGATGAGCTGGGTGTCGTTGGCATAAGATACTATGCTGAGCCCATGCTGTCTGACGATAGTGGCGAGGGGGGCCATGTAGATGTTGAAGAGCGTGGGGCTGAGCGAGGATCCTTGTGGTACTCCACAGTTGATCTCTGTATGTTCGGAGAGGAAGGGTGGGAGTCTGATCCTTTGGGTTCTGCCGGAGAGAAAGGAGTGGATCCAGTCGAGGCCGATTCCTCGTATACCGGCGTCGTGGAGTCTGGCTGCGAGAGTGCGGTGTGAGACGGTGTCGAAGGCTGCAGAAAGGTCTAGTAGGATGAGGGCCGCAGTGTGGCCCTGGTCGAGTAGCATACTGATGTAATGGATGGCAGCGAGGAGGGCGGTCTCAGTGCTGTGGTTGCTGTGAAATCCGGACTGGGAGGAGTCGAGGATGCCGTTCTCTTCGATGAAGGTGGTCAGCTGGGCATTGAGGAATCTCTCGGTGACTTTGGCTGCGAAGGGAAGGAGAGAGATGGGCCGGCAGTGTTTCAGGTCCGTCGGGTCGGATGAGTGTTTCTTGAGGAGGGGCTTGACCTCTGCCCGCTTCCAGTCGTCGGTGAAGATGCCGGATTCAAGGGAGTCGTTGATGGTCCGGCCTAGTTCGGGTGGTATGGCGGTGGCGGCTCTTTGATAGATGTGCTGCGGGTAGGGGTCTGTGGGGGCTCCTGAGTGGGTGTTTTTCATGGTCATGGAGGTGTCTCCGGTAGTTGCGGTTTTCAAGCTGGTGATGGTCGGTTGGTTGTCGGTGGTGGGGAGGGGGGTGTAGACCGGAGTCTGTTCGCTGAAGTTGTCGTAGAGGGCCCTGATTATTATGTGGAAGTAGGAGCTGAGCTTGTTGCAGAGGTCCTGGGAAGGTGTGACGTCTGTTGCTTTGCTGGGTGGTTTGGTGACCTGCTGTATGATGTTGAAGAGTTCCTTGGCATCACTGGCGTTGGTGTGGATTCTGTTCTTGATGAATGTCTGCTTGGTGGCTGTTATGCGCTGGTGGCATTCATTCATGGCGTGCCTGTAGTTGTTCTGGTCTTTGGTGGTTTTCCTGTTCCGCCATAGTTTCTCGAGGCGTCTGCAGGAGTGCCAGGCTTCTTGGAGTATGGTGGTGAACCATGCAGGCTTCAGGGGGCGTTGATTGACGGGGTGGCGGAGGGGTGCGAGCTTGTCAGCGCAGCTGTAGATCCAGCTGTGTTGTTCTTTGGCTGCGGCGTTGGCGTCGGTCGTGGCAGAGGGGGGTCGTAGAGGAGGGTGGTGTTGAGGTGTTTCTCTGTGATCTTGCTCCAGTTCATTAAAGGTGGCCTCGCAACGGACAGCATTAAATAGGGGAGGGAGGCACAGCTGTGAGGTGGGAGTGTGAATCAGCGGGGGAGGGCCACAGGGGCAGCAGCGGTGGGTGGGGAAGCGGGAACAAACGGGCAGAGAAGGTGGAACAGCACAATAACAAACTAAGGCACAATAAGTGAAATGAGAATAAATAGCACAAAAGTATACAAGCACAATGATGAAAGGCACTCAGAGAGACAATGGGGCAAACACAAGAAGGGCGCAACCTAGCCAGGAGCCGAGGCTGGAACCCCTACCTGCACTGAGTCCTGCCTAGGGCAGATGCACAGCACAGCAGCAGGAGCTACGGAGGGCGAGAGCACGTCCCTGGCCGTGGTCAGAGGTCCTGTCCAGGTAAGGAGAAGGTGGGACGGGTAGCGCAGGAAGTGCCAGGGGGCGAGTCACTCAGGCCTATCACATGTAGATGATGCACCCCCAGTGTCGGCTCATCCGCTATGGCGGATGAGCGTTGCCCCACTGCCTTCAAGCAGTGCAGAAGAGGGACAATCATCACATGATGATAACTTATTGATGTTATCATGCTAGGTATCCTTAGGGGGTGGGAGGGTAGGTAGGACTGCTCCAAGCACAGAGCAGGCCAATGGCAGAGTGGCATGCCCACTCAAGTGCGCAATGACTGTTTGATCGGCCCACTCAGGCCGCCCAAAGCAGTCATGCGCACTTCCCTGTTCGCAATGCAGGCTGCATCACAGCCTGCATGGAGAACATGCCCAACCCTCCAGCCCCTGGCTGCATGCCTTGTACCGTTGCCAATTACCAAACCCACTGCCGCATTGCAACATTGTGATTAACTCAGGGGAGGGAGCCTGGCTGCGGACTTCCTGTTCTTGGAAGCAGACGCAGGAGAGCAGGAGCTACGTAGACACGGGGCCCGGCTTCATGGTAAGACTTCCCTCATTGAAATATTTACAACACCCGCTCACACACACATCCCCGCGTCCACGCCCCATCCAGTATTCTTTCCTGCGTTTACCACCTCACAGCTGTCCAGCCCCCCGCAGCACTTCTCAATGGCGTCCGCTGTGTGCCCATGCACAGCGGGCGTACCACTCATGTGCCAAAGGCACTTACGTAGTTACAACGCATGCCATAACATCGTATTACAGTCCAATGCATACTAATACTAGGCACATTGCAACAGTAGGGTAGGTGTTGCATAGCGGATACATAAATGTCACTATTTCCACTTCAGGGAGTGCAACCCTAAACTAACCTTAGCACCCCAAACCCAAACGTGAACCCTGGAATCCATTTTTGTGCCCCCAAAACACACCCAAAAGTAAAAGTTGACCCAAATGCACACCCCAATTTTCATATTTTACCCCAAAACACACCCCAATTTTCATATTTTACCCCAAATGCACATTCCAATTTTCATATTTTACCCAAAATGCACATCCCAATTTTCATATTTTACATACAAAACCCATACCCACCCGAAAAACTTTAAATTACCCCATTACTGACCTCACAATGCGTTGTAATCAAATGCGATGTTAAGGCACCCGCGTTGTCGGAGTTGCGTTGTTATCAATGTACTGCCTGCGTTGTAATGGTCGTCTCCCGTGCCAAAGGCAACCCATGGGCTACGCCGTTTGCATCCGTCTGCCCCTGGACCGCGCTCAGCACCAAGGAGCATCCCTCTTGGACACTCCACCACTACTACGCCAGCACCCTCCTCGCCATCAACCCTGGATGCCACCTCACCTGCCAGGACCAACCTCTGCTCCGTACCGGACATCGCCTTCACCATCACTGACGGCTGCAGTATCACCCGCAAGGAGCAACCCGACCGTCAAGGAGGAGGCATTGCCATTACCTACAGAAGCACACTCTGACTGACCACGCACTCTAATGACCCAAGGGTGACCATGGACCACGTCAACTCCCAGATCCGGACCAAGACCAAGAACATCCTCTGCGGCACCCTCATGTGCAGGCCCCCCGAGCCATGGCCCCCTATTGTCCAATACCATTGTAGACCTCATTGCACCCCAGGGTCTCCCATCCACCGACGACATCCTACTCGGTGAACTCAAGTTCCACCTGGATAACCCCAGTGGCCAGGACACCACCCCCTCCTGGGGAAGGTCCCCTACATCAGACGCAAGCAGCAAGTCACCGCAACAAGCCACATAGCAGGACACATGGTCGAGCATGTCACCTCCGCCAGCGGGAACTTCAACTACAGCCACAACACCGGACTCTCCTGGAACAACCATCATTGTTAACATCACGTCTTCACCTTGCCCACCGGACGCCACCGCCATCATCGCACCCCCTCGCAGCTGGATCAAGGCCACTGAAGGACGTCTCGTCGACTCCCTCCGCACCAACACTCCACCAATGCTCCCAAACGATGACACCGCAGCGCGCAACCACCACGGATGGATCTCCAACATCGCCGACATTCGGGCACCCCTCATGAACGCCACTGCGTCAGTACCTTCTGCCTTCCTGATGGCAGGTGTGAGGGTGAGGCAGTGCACCAGGGATAGGCTGGCCCCATGCATTGCTGGAGTTGCGTCATGGTTGTGACACGACTGCAGCAATGCGTGACTTTAGTGCAGACAGATACGTCAGGATTCCTGACGTATCTGTCATTACTTGCGTCATGGAGCGCTGTCCAGTGAGTAAAGCGCATCCATGCTGTTGCAAGAAGTGCGTAGTGAGAAGTGTTGCAACGCTGTCTTGTCGCAGCGCAGCAACACTTTTCATGACTGGGGCCCTGGAATGCGCACTATCTTATTGATTGTGCGCATTCATGCACTGTAGTTTTGTCGCAGGGCAGCGCTGCAACATTGCTTGCAGCGCTGTCCTGCACCAAAACCTGCAGTAATGAGGCCCCAAGTGTTATCTCCATTTTTAAGACCAGCTTTTTTCAGGTCTTAAGTTCCTGCAGCTAACGGGCCTTAGCGACAGTTTTTTTATCGCTTCGCGGGTCCGGGCCATCCTTGATAATATAGCGAAGTGGTGTTAGCGTGCGTTTTTCCGATGGAACGCCTACCTTGCATGTCATTAGCGATATATATCGCTGGCATGCTTGGCGATCTAAAATCCGGAAGCTATCGCCGGAAAGCTGTCGCTAACGACTGTTAGCGACAGCTTGGTAATAGGGCGATAAGGCCCTTGATAATAAGCCCCAGAGTATCCAGGGGCCTACATGAGTGCAACTCAAGAGACACGCCAACCTGCCTTTTGCCCCTAACGCTGAAAGAGAAGATAAGATTTTAAATGAAAATATTGGATATTTCCAATTCACCCTTGATCCTTGACACAAACTACAAAATGTAGAGACTCACTATATCACGGGCCTCATCAACCTGCTGCAACAATTATGTCTATTAAAGTCTTCCCAAATTCTTAGGTCAAAGTGTGCACAAACTTACTGCATGCTGCCAATGGCCTACATGCATGCTTAGGGTCAACTGCATCCCTGCAATCTGCCACACCTATCCATACCGCTTAACACATAACATCAAGTTTTGAAAATGACCAAAAAAATCGAAATGTGAACAGTGGTTTGCTTCACCTTGTCAAAGCCTCCAAGCTCTCATGATTTATGGCATGAACTACAGAACATCTGCAGAATCCAAACTGTCACAATATCACCTTTCCTCAACCACCCTTCTCTTTCATAATCATCCATGAATATTAGATTAAATTGAAGCAGGTGAGACAAGACCCCCTCGTAGAATAACAGGGTACACAAAATGGTTTCTAGAAATCCTGTGCTATATTCACCTTTGCAAGGCCTGTAACCCTGAGAATAGCACCAGTTTAAGCCAAGAATGTGGCTGAATATACCCTTTCCAGTAGTTAGACTATTCACAAGCATTCCTTTGATCACTTTTTGTGCATTTGGGTAAGTGGAAAAGTGGATGCAAAGACATGGGTCCCATGCTAACTGTGTCATTGGAAACAAGCTGCCCCCGGTTGAAGACGTCAAACTAAGCTGAAACCCGTCTTGGGTTGCTTGTGTTACAGTTCAGAGAGGACCTGTGTTGTCAATGTGTGCTGGACTGTTTCCCCTGGAGTAAATTTGTTTGCGTATGCTTGGGTTTAATTTGTGGAGGTATAGTGGGCTAAACAACGATGGGTTTGATTGCTACTTCGAGATATTGCCATTGGCTAGGCTATTTGGAAGCATTTCTCCCATCACTGTTTCTTATGTTATGTTATATTGATTTGTATAGCACACTAATCACTTGAGAGGGTATCCAGGCACTTGGGCAAGTGTGTAGGTGTGCGGTCCCCAAGGTGCTTATAGAAAGAGCCAGGTTTTCAGCTTCTTGCAGAACTTAAGGAGTGAAGAGGAGGCTCTGATGTGTTAAGGGAGATCGTTCCATATCTTGGGTGTGATGTAGGAGAAAGAGTGACCAGTTTTGCTTTTGCGGATGCGGGGAATGTGTGCGAGTGAGTAGGTGTCTGGTGGATTGGTGAAAGTGTATGTAGCTGTTCAGGTATTCTGGTTTGTGTTGGGTTGGGCTTTGTATGTGTGTATGAGAAGTTTGAATTGGCTGGGATTGTGAATTGGGAGCCAGTGAAGCTTCTTGCGGTGGGGTGTGAGGTGGGTGTGGGTGTGGCATGGGAGGTGAAGTATGAGTCTTGCAGCAGTGTTCCAGCTGGTCTGGAGTCTGTGTAGGAGTTGTTTGGAGATTCCAGCATTGAGAGTGTTACCATAGTCCAGCCTGCTGGTGATGAGTGCTTGCATGATGGTCTGTCTGGTGTCCTGAGAACCATTTGAAGATCTTTCACAGCATGCGTAGATTGTGGAAGCAGGAGGTGCACACTGCATTAACTTTGTGTGTTGGTTGTGGAAGCAGGAGATGCACACTGCATTGACTTTGTGTGTTTGATGCAACCATTTGACACCAGGAACTGAGGCCACGCTAGCAAAATCAACTAAAGCATGGAATATGGGAGTGATCATGGTCTCAAGCATGTTCCTAGTCCCTTAGGCGAACCAATTCACAGGAAGCGAATTGTACACCATGCAAACACTTCAATACATTTTCCTTCATCTAGGTTTCTAACAGAAATCCAGGTTACCAGCCCCGTAGCCATGTCTTGTTTAGACTATGTAAAGGAACTTTCATTAGGGGCCCTGCTCTTTTTACATTGGAGCCTGAGAGAACTCAAAATGCAGAAACATAACTACTCCTATATTTTCTCCTACATGAACACATGTCACTAGTTCTCCAAAGTCTTCACTGACTATCTATAGTTAGACACTCTACCTTCCAGGCAGCATGTCTTTACCAGATGGCCATCTATGTCAAAGGTTCAACTTTCATATAAGTAAAGCTGCAAATATATTTACAGAATGCTCTTCTCTGGAATGGCCCTTTGGCTGATGGTCCTTCACTGCCAGAAGATATGCATCTGTGGAAGCTCTTTTTCCATATTCAAAGCAAAACTATGGCTCTCTGTCCTGGCAAAAACAAGAAACGTCCAAGGCATTGATCTTCCCAGACATTTGATGGTGGTGAAGGATAGCACCAAGCAGCAGACAGAATCATCTCACCATCACAAGCATGGCATGGATGTCACAAAAATGATATAGGATGATATGTGCCATACAAATGAAACCAAATTTCCCTCAAAGTTAGTAGGTATAAATAGATGAACACCTTTCTCTCACTCCCATTTGGCCTATGAACGGCATAACAGTGCAGCTATTCATTTACAATGAAACAATGTAATTAGCGTTTTTTTTACCCCTCCATACACCAAAACATTTCCCACATAGGAAATGTTCCATTCCTATACTATCTCAAATGAAACAATAATGCCAATATATTTCATCCTATTTCTCACTATTTTTGCTTCACTGCACACATAAAAGCAGCAAAATATTAAAACATAAGAGCACAACTATGGTTGTGGTGCAATCTATTACATTTCTTTCCACTTAAGCCACAATACAGACCCACATCTTTACATCTAAGCACAACCAATGGACTGTGACATGTTTCAAAATGAGAGTGAAATGGATAGATTGAACTGAAAACACCAGAATGGATTAGGAGGACTACAGTGAAAAGCATTCCTGTGAAAAGACATTTTAGGGAGCAGCATGCCGTCATCCGCAAAGAACTTTGGCACCTTCTCAGATGTATGATGCGCTGTATAACACCAACTACTATACAGTGCAGTACAACTTTTCCATCCTAGTCTGAGTACCGCTTCTCCTGGTCAGTGGGGCAAATAGAATTTTCACTCCAGATAGTGCCTGATTTTTCCTGTAGCTCAAGGGATCACTATAAACTGTACAAAGCATGGCCTCATAAAAACTGCCTTGAAAGTATTCTGGTGGCTCCTGGTACTAGCCAGGAAGATTAAGTGAATGTTGACAAAAGGGCAAGAAGACAGAAAGACTCTGGCCACACACTATGGGCCATATTCATGAAAAAATAGTAAAACTGAATTTGTAGAATTATGCTTCGGTTCGGTTCAGCAAGCTTTATTCGGTATGTTGAACAACCAGAAAAGCAACAAATATATGTATACAGACAAATAAATCTTATTACTAAAATACAAATATGAGTACACAGAAACGATCCAATTAATTATTACAATAAAATCAGTTGGGAATCAAAGTGCTTTTCCTCGCATGAATTGATTTTAAAATATATAACGCAACATAAAAACATATCTCCGGATCATTTAGTGCAATTAATAAGTTCATAGCAGCATTAGTTGTCCTTACATTGTGTTTCTTGAACAATGGCTTTACATAAAAACTTCTAAAATTCCGATAAAAATCACAAAAAGTAGAAAGTGCATAGTGCTCTGTTTGGAATACTCATCACATGGGCATAAGGTTACAGGTCGCATTTTCATTTCAGGAAAGGCAACTAAGTGATGGGCAATACCTAGACTCAACCTTATTAATACAAACCGATGTGAAGGTTTGGTGACTAAAGACAGATAACCTTGGAAACCACCACTGTCTGTAATTGTTTTGTAAAACAAAAATGTAGTTTGCCTCCCAACTGTTCTCATGCGGATCTCATTTTTGTGGGCCAGGAATATACCCCTTATTTCCTGCTTAGACAAACCTGTCAAATATACTGGGTTTTCATAGATCTTAATCTTAAATAATTCCTTATGTAGATCTATAACATATTTGATCCAGGGGATAGATAGACTATTGTCCAATTGTAAACAATCCTGGATAATTGTTTGGGTAAATTTAGTCTCATCCTTGGCCCAAATAGATCAACAGAGCATTAAGGGTCGCATAGCAATCAAATCTGATAAGTATCTTATTTCCACTTCTTGGAGTACTATCTCTGTAGATGCGGACTGGGGCAGACACAATAGATTTTTTAGGAAAGAATTTTCCTCCAATGGTAATACCGAACTTGTAGTGTGACCCCATACCCCAGCACCATATAATGCGATGGAAGCACTTCTGGCCTTATAGATATCGATCGCGTCCTTAATACGGTGGTCTCCCAGTTTGGATGCAAATCGGAAGACTCCGTATACGCTCTTTAACATCTTTGTACGGACATTAGTTAATTCATGTGACCAGTTACCCTTGCTTGAAAAAGTTATTCCCAGATAGCAGAAATTAATAACTGTTTCCACCCTGGTGCTGTCTATAAAAAAGGTTTTTGATTTCTTAGGTTTTGAACCACATACCATTGTGAATGTTTTTGCTTTATTAATTAACAACTTTCTACTAATGATAAAGGCTCTAAACTTGTCTATTAGTCGCTGTAGGCCAACCGGAGTTCTAGATAGGAGCACTGCATCGTCTGCGTATAGCAGAACCGGTATAGCTTGACCTGCAACTTGAGATGCATCCACCTGCACTGATTTAAGGACTGTGTCAACCTCATGTATAAATAAAGTAAAAAGCAATGGAGCTAAAACACAGCCTTGGCGGATACCGCGTTTGACCTCAAAATTTGGGGTGCACTCACCGCGTTGACCATACCTAACTCGGGTTGTTAATCTCTCATACAACCTAGCGAGAAAAAAGATAATAGATTCTGGGGCACCAAGGTTAAGCAAAACTGTCCAAAGAATAGAATGGTCAACGATATCAAAAGCACTAGTGAGGTCTGCAAAACATAAATACAGGCTCCCTTGTTTTGCACACGTATATTTACCTATTAAAAGCTCTAAATTAATACATTACTCTGTTGTTCCTAGCCCTCTTCTAAAACCATATTGCGCCGATGATAAAATCTCGTTCTCGGTGACCCACTCCTCCAGTCTTACCAATAAAACTCTGCTCATCACTTTTACCGATGAGTCTAGAAGTGAAATGGGGCGGTAATTTTTAGCTTCCGATTTATTCCCTTTTTTATAGATGGGGACAATAACAGATTGACCCCATGTAGGTGGTGTGCCCCCAGTCACTGCTAGGTTAAAAACTCTAGTAAGTATGGGGCCCCATAGATCTGGTACTGTTTTATAAACATCTATAGGGACACCGTCGGGGCCTGGGGCTTTTCCTGCATCACTACCATTTAATCCTGCCCTGACCTCATCGAGAGTAATGTTTAAGGATATTACTGGCCACTTACAATGTAGTGGACTGTGGGGACTAAAAACATCACAATCAGGTGGGTTAAAATTACTAGAGAAATGTAACACCCATTCTTCGCAGCTAACGTGAGACAGTAATTCCGGGAAAGAATCATTTTTTAGGAAAGGTAAATTGACAATTTCCCAGAAAAGCTTATTATTGGATGTATCCGCTGCCGTGGACAATTTGTCCCACGCTTGCTCTTGGAGCTCTCTTTTCCTCTTTGTGAGGACTAATTTATAGTTAAATCTTAAAGTCTTGATTAACTCTATATTCCTAGGTCTATTACTGAGAGCCCGTTTTAGTTGCTTAGAAGCTTGAGTACATGTATGATTGAACCATCCCCTGTTTTGTATAGTTTTATCCCTATGAGGGGCTGTCAATATCTCTTCAATAGTGATATTAATTTTACTGAAATTGGTTAACAACATGGTGGGGTTAACATATGCATTAAGACAATACGAAATCTCTGTCCCACATTTTGAAACAATATCGTATAAAACTTTGTTCGAGTGTACCCCCTCCCACTTTATTCGGGTTCCATTTGGTCTAAACGGGGCAATGTTACCAATAACAGTTTGTAGAGATGCAAATTTGTTACCCCATACCAATATTGGCATTATAATGCAGTTATGATCGCTAAGTAACAACTGTGCAATTCTTGGTGTAGGGCACATTTGTACAATACTCGTCGAGATTAACACATGATCAATCACTGAGTTTGCATTCCTGCCAGTAAAGGTTGGTATCACATCACCGTTGGGATCACATGCACATTGTAACAAGTCAAGGTCGTATTTCGCCATCATTATATTTAAGGCTCCTCCATAGTTGTTGTGTGGGAAATGTATACAGTCGTCCCCTGCATCGCTCTTGTACCCGCAGGCTTTGGTCATAGATAATGGACATATTTGCGTAATAAAATCCCCAACCCATATAATTGTAAAATTAGTGTCCATCACTCCTATCACATTATCAAGCCCCTTTTCCAGTTCAAATACTGCATTACTGCGGGTAGAATAAAAAATATTATTATAGAAATTGACCAGAAGCACGTCCCTCCCGTCTTTACAGCACAGCCACAAAATCTGTGAGTGTTCTCCTATTTTGATCACTCTTTCAACAACAACTGGGAGTTTATTTGACATAAGAATTAAGAGCCCACCTTTGGCTCTACCTGAAGGGGAGGGTAGTGCCAATGAACCATATGAGGTAAACCCTTCAATATGCACTTGGTCAGTGCACCAAGTTTCTTGTAAACAGACTATATCGTGTTTATCAATGAAGTCTATCCAACCTAGTGAGTCTTTCTTACTTAATAGGCCAGCTATGTTCCACGTGACTATTGTGTATCCATTTACTGGCAAATTCCCTGTATTATCATCCAGGTGTTCACATATGATATCATCATCCCTCCTTGTTTGTGACGTCTCTTCATGCGAACTAATTACATGTAGCGGGACAGTAGGCATAGTCACTAATGGATTATTGGTACTTACAACTCCAGCTCCCGTTAACCCTTCTTCATTGTGGCCAGACTCCACGTTGGGTGGACAGGCGACATTATGTCAGCCGTTTCTTCCAGTGTACTCAGGGCTTGGTATCTATTAGACACTGATAGTGCATATTGGGACCCTACAGGGTTCAAACTAGGGAGCCCCCGATCCACTCTCCTATTGGTTATAGGTCTTAAATGTCTATAAAAAAATCCAAGGGGTAGTAAGGACACATCGTGATCGTATAGTGGTGGAACAACTGCTCTTTCCAGAGTGTTCCTTGCCCAACTGGGGCTTCTAAAATTAATGATAATGCAGTCTCCTTTAAAACACTTGGCTAAGGGGCCAATCCAACTTACTCTTCTTGTTAGAAGAATCTGACTTGCTCATCCCACTGGGTAGCCACAGTTCTTATCTAGCCAGTGGACCACTATGTTTTTCAGGGTATGATCCGATTCCCTTTGGTCCGGTTGTAACTGGGGCACATTAACCATAACTGCCACATACGGACAGCATTCTGGGGGTAAATTTATAGAGACACCAGCTCTACTCTCAGTAACCTCCTTTCCTCCTTGCTTAGTGTAATTAGTAGTTGGCTGATCCGACTCATACCTATCTCCTCTTGTAGGGCGTGGTTGATTAATCTGGGGTTGCCTCGATGGGAGGTGAGTTCCCAACTCATTACGACCATCTTTACTCCCCAAAGTTACTCTTTCTCGGGATCCATAGCCTAAATTACTGCCAGTTGACATACTTGTAATCTTAGTGGTGGCAGCTGTTACCTGGGGGGGCTGTTCAATGGAGCTCCCCATTGCAACACTCGCCCTTTCCCTTACATTATTACTTAGATTACTTAGTATGCCATTAATCTTAACTATTTCTCCATTCAGGTTGTCTAGTTTGTTATAAAAGGGTTTTAGCAATTCTTCTATCTTTAATGCTACAAGAGCAATAATTTGTGTGGCATGTGAGTTTATTGAGGACTCTTGTTCGGGAGGGACATCACAGGGCTGGACTATTATATTCTGCAGTGGTCCTTTCTTGTTTTTGTTACTCCCTGCCTTTACCTGGCTCTTTTTGCAGCCTCTTTTTCTTTTTGGAGTGGGAGAACGGATAGGCGAATGTAAACGTAATGTATCAGTCTGTATATGTGGTTCGGTACCAGGGTTAGCAATACTTTCAGTTGTCTTTGGGGTGCCTGGTTGCTTGTTATAAGGAGATTCCCTTGAATGAGCATTATCCTGCTGAGCTACTCCTCTAACTTCACTGTCCATCCCTTCTATCACAGTACCTGCTCCTAGAGATAGGCGGCGTTCCGCTCTGTCAATTTCGACATTAATTGCCCTGACTGCGCGCACTAAGTAGGAGTCAATGGTAGTGCATGGGGGGTTGACCACTATTTTTTGCATTTTGCGCTTTGCCATTTCTATTACTCCATTTATACAATACCGTACCCTTGTTCAGCTTTAGAGTGCAGCACACGATGGAAAAGTGCAAGGTGCAAGAAGCAAAAAGTGCAAATGCAAGGTGCAGGTGCAAGTGCCAGGTGCAATGACTTTAGGGACTAGGGGTTTGGGATCAAAGTGCCTAGTGCAAGAACAGAAGGCTAGGATCCACTAAAAGAGCACAAACTTTAAAAACCTCAGAATTTAAAAAGAAGTTAAAAGAAGAGCAAGATAAAAAACAGCACTATTTGTCACTAAGTGTTCACAACAGTTTAAGTTGAAATATTCAGTACAATATTAAAGTGAAGCACCATTTAGCTGAACCGTTAAAAACCTAAAATTGCAATGTCTTGCTATTAACTCCCGCCACTTACAAGTCCTTTCTGCCTCCAGGCAATGTGAAAAGTTCAGCAACAATCAGGCAACCAGGTACAAAAAAGAAGAGTTAGTTGTACCAAAAATCTCACCGCCTTAGCTGTTCTGTTCGGTTCAGTTCAAGGTTAGTGATGTTATCCTGCTTGTTCTCAGCAGTAATTTCAATGTTTGACCAATGTACAAGACCTTCAGCCCCTGAGCCAAGGGGGGTAAGTCGTGCCCTGCCTCAACCGGCCGCGGACGGGCGCAGACGGGCCCTCCCTTGGCCCGGGTTTTGCCCGCGCGAGGCTCAGGCACGCCCGCGCGCGTCCTGCACTGCGGGAGCAGCGAGATTATTATGTGCGCCTCCGGGCGCGGGAAAGCAGTGACGGCGCCTCCTGGCGCAAAGGGTGCTGGGGCTTGCAGTCCCTTGCTCCCCCTCCTCGCGGTTGCCGGTGGTTTCCTGGTGCTGGCGTGGGCGGCCCCCGCGCTGTGGGAGCCGTGAGATGATTATGTGCGCCTCCGGGTGCGGGAAAGCAGTGACGGCGCCTTCTGGCGCAAAGGGTGCTGGGGCTTGCAGTCCCTTGCTCCCCCTCCTCGCGGTTGCCGGTGGTTTCCTGGTGCTGGCATTGGCATGCTTATTTGTGGGTGAAGATTTAGAACTTTTTACAGTTTCCCAGCAATCCCAGTAGTATGCCTTGAAAGCTGCAACAGGCAAAAATATGTACGACAAAAAAATGGCAGATGATCAGTCCATTGAACATAAAGTTCCCCCACCTGCGTTTACAGTAATGCTCCTTCTGTGTCCTAACTGGTAGCATTTGGTTAAAGACACGGTATTAGAAAGCAACCCTATTTAGATCAGGCCTTCCACAGTGTTGTTTCTTGCTTGAAACCACCTATCAGAGGTGCCAAAGTAATTATTGTATGATGAAATATCCTAGCTCATCAGAAGCAGATATTTTGTTTTCTAAGGACAACCACACTTTGGTGAATTGCCTTCAAAAAAGATCTGACCAGTAAACGCTGCTGCCACACATTAGAGGGTCACCCAGCAATGTGAAATTTCCCCAAAAGTATTCATGCTCTGTCAGTGGAAGGTCATTATTGATAAATCCCCAAGGGCCAGGCAGAACATGATAATGTGGCATGCAGGTTGGCTATGACCGGACAATGGCGGTGATGCCTCCGCCTACCCAGCCAATTGACAGGCTGCTCACATAGGTCAAAATAAGGCCATACACCACAGTAGAAGATCATTGGGAGTTCGTATCCAAAGCTCTCACATATTGTTACAGGCATGGAAGTGCATACCTTGAATTAGATCAGTTTTGAAAACTGAACTGTGCAGACAGTCATTTAATAACTGGAAACGTTTATGCCCTACTTGGGAGTGTATATTCATGTATTATCAGCATCCCCGTATCCAAAACTCCACTATTAGTAAACTTCTATCTAGAATAATGGCACTACGTTTGTACTGCATCTGCAGTCAAAATTGCACAATTTGTCCACCATACCCATGGTCCATGACAAACACTGGGTAATTAAACAGTATAGTTATACAAACACTTACCGGCTAAAGTCACCCCTCAAATTTCAGCACAACCAATGTACTTGAATGAATTTCAAGTTCTGCTGTTTGAAAGAAGAGAAAAGAAAGTAATTTTTCCACTGTATAAAACATCAAAATGAATCAATAAGTAAATATATCTTTAAGTAAGGCGGGCTATGCCTACCACGTAACTGTAGTGGACAAAGCCTAAGCAAGCCATTGCCGTACGCCCAACTCCTATTCCCAAAAGTCATCTCACCAACAATAGAGCCAAAAATCTAAAATAAATATTGGGTTCCCAAAACCGCAACAGCCCCACTCTGCCGCCCTCATCCTCATAACAATGTTTTAGAGCTTTCCTCGTTTGGCCCTAAATGAGAAAGAGCAACCTCAAAATAAAGGATGACTTCAAGATGCTTCAATTCACCAGAATGTCAACTTCCGGTCGGACACAACCCAGAACAGGAAGTGAAAGTAATAGACTTTAAGCGCCATATTTATGACTCGGTTTGCGTCTCTCTTGCACTACGCACTGTGATGCAAGAGCAAAGCACACCTTAAGTCAGATTTTTGAAGCCACGCACAGCCACTTTGAGTGGCTCTGAGTGACTCAAAAAAGCTGTAGTACCGCAATGCAGAGCAAGTGTGTGGGAGTTCCCATGCAGCTCCCATAGTTTTTTGCGCATTTCCAGATTTGCAAGCACTTGTACACCTGGGAATGTGCCCAGGAGAGGCGTAACGAGGTGAGATATTTCTCCTTGTTACTTCCTCCTTCTATGTGTGCTGCATTGTGAGGAACACATAGAAAGAGGACTATCCCTCCCAGGATTGTTTTTGTGCAAGAAGGTATCCCTTCCTGCACAAAAGCAATCCTACATGCAACGCAGGCACCCTTGCACCATGGTGCAAGGGTGCCTGCGTTGGCACTAGGCAGCCTATTGTGTCCCAGCGCAGGCGGAAAAGTCAAGCATGTACATTATGCCTTGTATACGGGGAATTTCTGCCCTTCCGCAGTGACGCAGTGCAGTGCTGTAAGGTGTCTTGCTATGCTGCACTTCGCCACTATATCATAAATATGCCCCCATGCTCTGTGACTTACAGCACCTGCTCATTTCTATAGTTGTTTTGAGCTATAAGCAAACTTGTATGATTTACAAAAATAAGCAAAACTTTCAATATTTTAGGAGAAAGAAATAGCCTGAAAATGCTTTAAAAAAAACATAAATCCGCCAAACTATCCATTTAGAGGAAAAACAAAGACGATTTATTTGTAAATGGAAAATTTGTTAGCTAATAATCAAGTACCTCTTCTGCGGCGCAGATTTATCATGTTAAATGCACTCTTTATCCACGCAGAACTCTGGATTATGCAAATGAAATGCAAGTTTTTTAAGTTTCCTATAGAACTACGTATTTACCTGCATTTCTTTTACATATGTGTTATTTGGTGTCTGCACAATAGCGAAAGATAAGCACGTTCAACCGAAAATAATAAATAAGTGGGAGACAAAGCCAACTGCTCTACAAATGAGGCAGCGAAAAGAAGAATGCATCCGTGATTCCTAAATGTTCAGAGTTGTTATAAAATAATGCTACCCATGCTAGGGTTGATTAACAAGTCTTAGGGGTATATTCACAAGAACGTGTGATAACTACCGCAAGAGTAGCGTAATGCAACTTTCAATATCGCAGCCCATCGCGGGAAAATATCCACGTGTCAACGTGGAATTCACAACAAGGCGGTACCATGCGATAGCCACCAGATAACGCGTCAAATGCCAGCGTGTAAATCAACACCACGCCCCAAAAATGCGAAACGCGAACGCGAGAAATCATGCGATGAGGCCAATCGCGGTACAAAATGCTGCGAAAAGCAGCTTCAGGCCTGCAACTCCCACGCGTCTGGCGGGCAATTGCACCATAAAAACCACAGGCACAACACACCAGAAACAAGCCAAAGCATGTAGCAACATCCATGCACCCTGACCAAGCGCAGAGGGCAACGCGAACCCCACAACCCCCACAGACCACCAGCAAGGAACAAGCGGGTCGTGGAAGGCCAAGGAGAAAAGGGAGAGGAAGACGGGGTGCAGACCGCAGGAAAACAAGACCAAGGCCACGGAGGCGACAGAACACTACCAGCAAATGACCCACAAGCAGACCGCCTGGAATGCAGTCGCAGAGCCTAGGAGGCCAATCCAGGAGGCCAAGAGGCACCGCCAGGACGTGACAACCTAAACCAGGCACAAACCCGCTGCCAACAGGAAGGCAGCAATGGCGACAGGAGGTGGCAGTCCAGTGACACAGGAGGAGCAGGAGGAAAGCCTGGCCACAGTCATCAGTGTGGAGAGGGTGCAAGGAGTAGGGAGTACGGACACAGCTCGACAGGACCTGACACAACAACAACAGGGTGAGGATCCAACAGGGACTGGGGGGACGGGGTGTGATGGGCACAATGCCACACATGCACAATGAGGTGTAGCACACTGCACATCCACAAGTACCCAGGGACATGTCCCCCATCCCCGTAGCACACATAGCAATCACAGCACATACCATGACAATGTGGCACAAAGTGCAACCCCCACACTGCAGAACAGGGGACACAACTGGGTCCACCCAGGTGCAGAAACAGAACAAGCACATTGGACAGAGCAGGGAACTGTGAGATGCACATCTACCCCTACAACCCCACATCAGCCTTGTAGGCCAAATGTACACCGCCCGAACTCAAATAGCCACCACCGCCCAAACAGTCACAATGTACATTGTCACACAGTCTGCATGTCGACAAGAACAAGGCGCCAACACAATGCCAACATGCACCTCCCCTTCACAATGCAGAGGGACAAACAACACCTCCAGCAGGTCTGAACAGACAACCCATCAGTGATGCCCGAGACGAACACCACACCCCCGACCCCGACGCCCTACAACAGCCCATGGACATCCCACACAACCCACCACAAGCTCCAAGCCCGAGTCCCGCGAACTTGGCCTGTAGTGGAAGGTGACATTGTCAGATGTTGGGTCTGTGCGGCTGGTACGTTTCCTGGGGTTCCGCTGTCTTTGTCTGCGCTGCGTCTCTGTTGGTCCGGGGGGGGGGGTGTTCCGGGTGTAGGATGGGATCCTGGGGTGGTGGGGGTGGGTGTTGTGGCCCTCTTGGGTGTCCGGGCTGCATGATGTTTGGCTCCATGGCATCTGTTGCCCTTCGGTTGTGGCCCTGGGCTGTGCTCCCTTTTGTGGTGCTGGCTGCCGTCCGAGTTTACACCAGGTCAGAGCAGGTGTAGATTTCCTGGTGCTAACGCGCCTTATCGCCTGTTTTGTGTTTTTGTCGCGGATGTGCTTGGTTGTTGTGAATGTTGAGGTGTGCTGTTGTCTCTGCTTTTGTCATGGGAACGCCTACTCTGCATCTCATTAGCGATATTTGCGAGGGTCCTCTGTGGCGATGTTTTTTGCGGCTGCTATCGCGGGTAAACTAGTGCTGTGGGCTGTTAACACCGGCTTGTGAATGGGGGGGTAAATTTATCACGACTTTGGCTGCGATAAAGTGCCGTTAATTCGGCGATAGCTCCTTGTGAATATGCCCCTTAGTCGTTCTCTACTGCAAACGGTGATACCTTTTTAAGTGAAGTTGGATAGGTGGCCTGGTAACACTAGCACTTTACAAGTCTCAGCTGCTGGCTAGTCGCAGTGCTCAATATGCAGATCATCAACAATATTTCTCATGACACTGCCTTCAAATTGAGCCACTATAAAAATATCCCCATAAACACAGCATTTGTTGCCAAAATACACATATATTTTAGAGTCTCTTTTTATCACTCTTTCAAGGCTGTGTTGCCAGAAAAAGAAAAGTATTAGAATTTTCCCAACATTCGTACTCAAGGAACTCTTGGCTCCAATAATACATAAATAAAAAAAGAAAGAAATTAAAAGACAAGAACAAATGTTTTGTGCTCACAACCAACTGTATTTATTCATGCAATTGTTTTTCAGTTTAAAAGACTGAACTTAAGTGAATATCTATTTTTAAACAATGTTTAAACTACATCATGTATTGAGCATTTCAAATAGTGATTGATTTCGAACAACTGGTCCTAACTGGACATATTTATCCATTTACCAAAATATTTACCTTCTATAACGTGCAAAGCTTAGCAGCAGAATCATCGAAAGTAAGAAAACGTAGCAAGATCCAGAGTTGGAATTTGTCTTACTGGCCTTCCATTAGCAGACAATTTACCACGTCGGCCATGACATTCGTGGGAAATCCACCCTATTTAACATTTCCACCGCTATGGTGTAACAGAAGCAAAGTCACTGCTGGATTTCATCCAGTGGGCAACTATGGAGGCAGAATTTATGAAAATTTGCAAGTTCGATTGCAGAATTGTTTCAGCATATGGCCACTTAGGACATACACTGTTGGAACTCAGTGCCCCCTATCCGTGGAAATGCTATGGAAGTTTCCCCGGATGGGAGGGTTTAATTGATACATTTCTGCAGTGCTTTTTTTTTGTACAGGGAATCCACAAATATCATTGCAAATTTCCAGCTCTTCATAAAATAGATTTATCGTCACATTTTTTTACCACATTTCAGTAGAAGCTGTAACGTACAGGCAGAGATGGTACTGCACATTTAGTCACTGAATCAGTACAAAACTAAGGGGCATATTATCAAGGACGGCGATAAAATTATCGCCGCTTTAGCGGCAGAAAACTGCCGCTAAAGCGGCGATAATGGGCTTGATAATATGCCCTGGAGAATTCCAATAGAAGCCCATGTTCACATCAGAACATGGACTTCTATTGGAATTCTCCAGGGCATATTATTAAGCCCATTATCGCCGCTTTAGCGGCAGTTTTCTGCCGCTAAAGCGGCGATAATTTTTACCGCCGGTCTTGATAATATGCCCCTTAATGAGTATGAGCTTGGGGGCATATTAACAAGGCCCGGCGATAAATATCGCAAAGCGCGCTTAGCGCTTGCATATTTATCGCCGGCTATCTCTGTAATTTATCGCCCGGTTAGCGCGTTATCAACAACGCGCATCGCCGAGGCGATAAAATTCCAGAGATAGCGTGGATATCGCCGTTTCCATGGTGGAAAACGGCGATATCCTAGATGATAGGGCCTGTGGTCTTAGCCACAGAATCCACCCCCATGTTAAGTATGCCTTAGTCAGGAATTTAACAGACGTTAAATTCCTGCGTTAAGGCATACTTAACGCGATTTAAAAGATCGCTAACTCCTCCTTGATAATATCGCGAGCTGCCTTCGCGATATTATCCCTGTTTGGTTTCACAGCCACGCCTACTTTGCATCTCATTAGCGATGCAAAGTTAGGCGTGCTGGGAACGGGCGCTAAGTCAGCAAAACACGCGATAGCGTGTCTTTGCTGATAAGGCGATGAAATTATCGCCGCTTTTCGCCCGAAAACGGACGCAAAAGCGGCGATAATTTCATATCGCCCCCTTGTTAATATGCCCCAAAGTTACTAGCGCAAGTGTAAACCGTGCCATTTCTGTTTTGCAATCTGCTGCAAATATGACCTTAACATTTATAGTCAAGAATTAAGCTGTTGAAGATGGCAAACATGCAGAGGAGTTCTGCATGTCTCCAAAGCTCGCACAAATCTTTATTTTCTGTCCTCATTTAACAACATTCCGGAAAAGGCCAGACAGCCATGTTATAGATTCACTGGGATGGTTGGCTAGATCTTACTTTAGGATCATACCAGTCCTACCGATCTTGGTTTAATCATTGGACTTAACAAATGATATCTCTATTTGTGGGAACTGGTTCGACATCTCAAGACATCTGACCATGTTTCCTATGTCTTTGTGGTGGGACTAGGGCCTAAATCCAATCTACTAATCCTTTCAACCGCCACAAGCCAGTTTCGGCATGCCAGCGGGTGAGATTGTATCCACTTCATACATATTTCCCTCCTTGCCAAGAGCATGAGGAGGAACAAAAGTTTTACCTTTGATTTTGCAAGGAACATCGCAGTTTTAGGATCCACACCCAAAAAATGAGATACACACTCCTACCTTACTTGCTTGCCCCAAGATCCCGGACAGAATATAACTTACTCCTGCCCAAAAACTGGTTAGTGCTGGGCAAAGCATGGATATGTGGTTATTGTTGGCATTCGCCTCACCACACCTTTTACAGCTCGGAGCCAGATCTCTTACAAATGTACTCATTTTGCTTGGCGTCATGTAAATTCTGTGGAGGGTATAAAAATGGTTCCTCTTTAGGCTAGCCGATTTAACAGTCGAATAAAGAAGCTTTAATGATGCTTGCCATATTCTGGTTGCTCTGGCTTCAGCAAAAATCCTTCCCAAGATTGTACCAAAGTCCTCAAATTCTTGTCGTCTGCTTTTATCAGCTCCCAGTACCATAGTGATACCTCCTTCCTTAAAGGTGCACAATCCTGTACTCTTTCTTCATACTTCCAGTCGTTACCAATTAAACCTTTTCTTTTGCTCCAACATGACTTTAACTGGTAATACTTCAATCTAGAGATCGTCCCTCTTGTGATTTCTACTAATGCCTCCCATCACAGTAATTGTGATTGATTTTTCAGCTAACCCCAATATAGCAACTCTGCCTCTCTTAATGTGAGACTAAGCTTATCTTCCAAACAGATTGGGGTACCTGGAGAACCCCAAATGGGGCCATATATTACATAGTAATCGATCCCTAGAATTCTCCTCATACTATACCATATTGCCAGGGCAGCTCAAACAACTTTTAGTCATACCTTTTTGAAAAAACTCGGGTCCTCAAATTTATATAAGAAACCCTCCAGCTCAAAATTGTGCCATAGAACTAAAACTATCTCACATTAGATAGGAGTTGGCCTAACGGCTAGGGCGGTCGACCTCAAATCTGGGGAACTGGGTTCGAGTCTCAGCAATGACGCTGAACATCCTGTGTTTCTGGGCAAATCACTTAATCTCGCTGTGCCTAATAAAAGTGAATGTCTCCTCAACTAACGCAACTGGTGCTATGTAAAGCAATCTGATACCCGATACCTTTGGGTCAAGTTTGCGCTATATAAAACTCCATAAATAAATACATTTGCATGAGTTATTTGGTCTGGAAAGCAGCATTCTACAGTTTGTGAGTTGGAAAGCTGAATACTATATCCACAAATCAGGAAGGGCTAGACCAACTTTTTCAAATTTCCTTTTAGGTTTCTTCCAGCTAAGTCTAGTCCCCTTACTAGCCCATACAAAAATGCTCAACAACAACATCCCCTGAATCTTTAAGATGATATCTACTGGGAAAGGTAACAGTATGTTATTAAACAAGTATGTAAACTTTGGGAGTATTCCCATTTTAATCAGGTTTGTACAGCCATATATTGTCAAGGGTCAGCTGCTCCATCTATTAAGCATCTCCCTGATTTCACTCATCATCCTCTTAAGATTTATGCTAGGCAAATACTCTATCTGTGATGGTGATGCCAAGATATCTGATACTAGACTGCATTGAGCCCTTGTAGTTTAACAAGTTCCAACCAATATCCTCTGTTTTTGACATGTTTCGGGGTATCACATACCTGGAAAATGACCCAAACTCAACAGTTAATTCTTCCACTAGAGGCACAGTTAGCCCATTGTCTTTAGTATAGAGAATAATATCATCAGCACATAAAGCTATCTTATTATAATAATTCATTGACCAAAAGTCTATTATCCCAGTGTCCATCCTAAAAGCCTAGGCCAATGGTTCTATATATAGGCCAAAAAGAACTGGCGAAAGGGGACAACCCTGACGTGTCCCTCTGGTAATTTTAAGTCTGCCAATTAAAACCCTATTACCCAAGATCCTTGCTGAAGGTGCTCTATATAACGTTTTAATCATTATAATTAATCTCTATAACTTCCCATAAATAAGCCCAACACACCCTGTCAAAGGCTTTGGTGCGTCAAGTGTAACTATAACCAACTAGGTCCTCTCTTGCATTGGCGAGATCAATGATTGATATCAGCGGGTGTGCAAAGTCGTACATTTGTCTACCTGAATAAAAAAATCTTTTTGGTCTACATGTATAACTATTGCAGCTGCTTTCGCTAATCTTTTTGCCATAATCCCAGAGTATATTTTATAATCGTGATTGATCAGGGATATTGGGTGGTAGGATTCAGCATTTTTTTAGGTCTTTGCTGGGCTTTAAAATCAAAGTAATTATTGCCTTATTCCAACTTAGGAGTGTTTCTGCTGCATTCTTATATATAAGATTAAACATTTCCACCAACACTGGGATTGTCACATCTTTCAGAGCTTTGTTAAATTCAGTCAGAAGAGCATCTGGGCCAGCAGCTTTCCCATTACTCAATTTATTCATCTGCTCAAGTGCTTCCTCTGATGTTATTTTGTCAATTAAGAACTCTCTGTCCCCCCTTTCCAGAACTGGCAGTGCTTATCTCTTAACCATTCTCCCCCATAGCCTGCCGATCTGGCTTACTTCTCCCTGTAAATAAGGATTCAAAAGCCTTTCCTGATAGCTTCTTCTATTCCAGCTGGACCATCCAAGATGTTCTCCTGCTCACCTATCATTAATTTGTCAATATAATTCTTTGTTCTATCTATCATTAATTTGCCAATATAATTCTTTGTTCTATCTACTCTTGCCTTCTGAGCAAGCAACCAAACACTCTTTTCCCCGTATTCATAACATGCTAATTGGGAAGCCTGCCATTTTGCTCTAACCCTGACCTTAATTAGCCTTTCAGAACTTCATGTTTCTCAATCGGCTTATTATGCTTATTTCAGGCTTCCTCCCTGGGGTTTGCTTCTAATATTGCCCTCTCTAGTTGTGCAATATCCTCTTCTTTTTTCCTAGCTTCCTCTTGTAGTTCTCCATTCTTATTTGAGGGTATCTTAAGCAGAATCCCTAAAATATAAGCCTTAAAAGCTTCCATTTTATGGCAAGAGAGGCAGTACCCATTTTAATGTTTTTTAAAAACACTCTACTTTGTTCTTTAAGCTTTGGTACAGCAACATGGTCATTTAGAAGTCTTCGATCAACTATCTTATAACAGTTACAAAGTTAACAGGACAACTGAATGATCCAAGCAGCGTGACGGGATATGAATTACATCTATAATTTTACTTCTCTAAATATCATCTACCAAAATCAAATCAATTCTAGGGTATCTGTGATAATTTTACTATAGAATATGTACCCCCTCTCTAAGCCCACTTTTGCTCTCCATGCATCAAATAAGCCATAGTCTTGGATCAGTCCCTTTAGCTCCTTAGTTACCTTAACCGGATTGACCTAATCCTATCTAAAAGAACATTAAAGCCACCATCTACAACTACTGTCACAGGAAATTCCATGAAAGTTAAACAATGCATTACCAGAGGGCCCGTATCATCACAATTTGGCCCATAAAATCCTGCACAAGTAAACACAATCCTATTGCATCTAAGCGTTCCAACTACCCATCTACCTGCTATGTCGGTTCTATATTACAACAACTTTATGCCAGAGTTTTTTCTGATTAACAGTATTGGTATTGGTTAATTTATCAGAACACTCTATCTGCTGTATCACATCTCTACCTCCCGAATAAACCCTTACTTTCTAACAAACTCAAGTGAGTCTTGTGTATCTCAAAGATACTGCAGGATTAATTTCTGTTTATATTCTTTACGTAGTCCATTGACATTCCAGCTTAGTACCTGAACCTCTCTCATTTATCCACACTTTAGTAGCATGAGCCTCCCATCTCTCATAAAATTGCCATAATCCGTTGTTATGCAGACTACATTTTTATTTTTTTCTGCTCACAACTGTGCTCCCCTCCTCCTCTCCACCTTGTAGTTCTCTGGGGAACCCTCCCCAAACTAAATGGCATGTTCCTATATGCCACTATAGATCATTGTGTTTCGGAGTACCGATTTAACCTTTACACCAAACCTGTGAGGGAATTTACCAAAACTAACAACGTTGACTAAAGTACCTTTCTGATTAGCTGCAAGCATATTGTTAATGAGATCATCAGCCTGTTCTGTCTTCCTAATATTAAACATTTCATAACTCCACATTACTTTTAACATAGACCAGAACCTTAATTGAACTTTAACACCGTATTTCTCCATCTCAATCCTGCTCTGCCCTATTTCTCAATGATGCTGCCCTGTTAGTCTGCTTATATCTGATCTAGTACTGTGCTCTCCCACTGTAATCGCTCTTGACATAAGTGCTAATCCTAGTATCTGTTCCTTAACAGTGTATGACAAAAAAATGAAAGAGGTTTTTCCTGGGTTTCTTTTACTCCTCCTTTAATTTAAAAGGGTCACTGTTTACCCTATGATTCTTCCTTTCCAAATCTATCTCCAACATTTCTTTAAGGATCCCTGCTCTAAGAAGTTGAATGATGAAGCTCCTTAAGTCATTGCCCTCCACACCCTCTGGGACATTCAAGATTCTCAGAATATTTCAGCGTAAATGATTTTCAGCCTTTCTAGGCTCTTTTAATGGCCCTGATTCTGCTGCTTCAGAACTGAAATCTCAGAGAACTTGTCTCTGAGTTCAATACTCTTCTTGTCAATTTTCAACTCTAAAGTTACAGTTCGCTGTTTAACATCATCCAGCTTAGCCTCCGAAGTCTGACACATACTTCAAAAATCCTGTTAATTAGTCTCTGAGACCACAAATCTTTTCTGAATTGCCATCTGCATGCCTACTAACAAGCACTCCAAATTTTGGGCACCTGCCCAAACTAATGCTTCAGTAACCTCGATGTACCCTCTTGCAGCACATACGGAGGTCGACTCAATCTCTATGCTCCCCTCTGACAGTCAGCCAGAGCTTCATATCTGTTCTGCATCTGTATCCCTAGGTCTTCAGCGACATTTCCATTCTTCGAAGTTGAAACATCCATGCCCTTATCACCCAGGGGTCAGGTAACTGCGACAACAGGGTCAACTTGTCTGCTGGTTGCTGGGCTTGCAGGGCCTGCTCATTAATCAGTATTCCTTAAGGCTCAACATTCTTCATGATAATATTTACTTTTTAATTCGAGTTTACCCTACTCCTCCTCCCCTCTCCTTATAGCTGGAGGCCCTGCTACAATGCCCGTCTGAAAGTTTGGTCTCCCCTTGACTTGAGGCTTAAGTACTGGGGGCCTCATTTATCGGGCCCTACCGGCACTTTTGTTCCACCGGAACGTCACTTTTTTGACGTTCTGATGGCGCAATGTGCAACTGGCATATTTATACGACCAAGTTAAGCCACGCTAGGTGGCTTTTCACGGCCTTATAAATATATGCCGCTTTCATGCAGAAAACTGCATCAAAGTGGCGTTCCATGGGTGTTGCCGGGGGTGTTCCCAGCAACATCCATGGCTTTTTGACACTGCCCCAGATTTACGCGAAATAGTAAGTCTGAGACAGCGTTAAAAACGTACGCCTCCCCAGTGGAGGCATAAGGGATGAAGAACAAGGAGAAATATCTTTATTTTTCCTTGTTTTTCCTCTTTCTATGTGTGGGTCAATTTTATTGTACAGTTAATAAAAACCATAAAAAACAAACATCTCATTGATACTTAATCAAAACAGTGGTTAAAATCGAGCACACATTATAAAAGCAGGCAAATCAAGATAAAATGTCCACTGCAAAGCAGCTACTTTGAAATTTGACTAATATGTACAGATAGTCATTTCAGTGCCTGAGAAAACATGCAGTGCAAGAAGGCAAAGTCAAATTTTCAAATGTTCGGTCTTTTTAAACCATTACACCATATAATTTCATTAACCTTATTTAAAACGTCCTATGAAAAACATTAGTAAAAAATCATTGATCATTTTTCTATGCTCGTTAAAGTCAAGACCAGATTATATTGCCAATGGAGTACTGCAACCCTGACAAACGTCCATCTTCATCATAAAAACAGTGCCTTAGATTGATTGCTTTTCTTCTTGCACACGCCCTAACTCCTTTAGATGCATATTTATAAATTGTACCCCCTTGCATACCAGAGGAATCGAAGACCCTCCTAACCAGGTAGTTACAGCTTCTCTGCATGTTCGTATGTTCATATTAATAAATGTTTCTTTCAAAAGTGTCTTTCTTTCTTTTAATAACTTCGAACATGCACAGTGAATATGAGCTGGGGATTCGTGTTTATAGTTGCACAATCTGCAGTCTTGATTTTGGTGCTGGTCTTTCCAGGAGGGGATCAGATCCTTTGTTTCCCACATACCAAAGCGTAAATTCATGAATTGATTTTTTTAAATGATTGAGAAATGAGCTGATAGATAGGCCTAAGGTTTCCTGGTACCATATGACTTAATCACCGTCCAGGCATGACTTCTTTGTAATAAGCTGTTTTCATCTGTTATGTTAGACAGGAGTTTTGTTGACAGATTAATAGCTTTGTTAAAAGTTAGTTTCCCCATACCTGAGTTCCAAATTTCTTGAGCAGAAAGATCCTCAATAACCTGTGCTAAATAGCAGCCCCATGAACCCTGTATTTTATTTTCTCTTTGAGCTTCTATTTCTTACCAGCACAGGTGCTCAATAGAGTCGGTTGTGGCTGCTCTGAGCCTTCCACATAGGTTAATAAAAGCACTTTTACTCCGGAATATTTGATTGGTCAAACCAAACTCGAGTCGAGGACTTGAGCCGGTGATGCTGATTGCTGAATGAGGAAGGCATTCTTATAAACCTTTGTTTGGATGTTATTTATAATTGAGATTTCGTGACCCCTCATAATTTTGCAACCATATGTGACAGAAGGCACTAATTGTGCCGCCATGACGGATAGTAGGTGGCTGTGGGATGGACAACTTAATTTCCTTTTTAATAGTTTGAAACCATAGATGAGATTTTGGGCTTTAGCCCTCATTGCTATGAGCTGATGCTTATAACTCAATTTTCTCTCGATTTTAAATCCCAGATATCTGTATGAGGCGACGGCCTCGACTTTCTTCCCGTCCAAAAACCATGCGTGTTTTTTGTATTTGGCATCCACTAAACGCACTGCCTTTGTTTTGGATAAATTTAGTTCTAACCCGTGCCGATCCATGTACTTAGCTAATATACTGATGCTGCATTGAAGTCCAATTGGGGTTTGGCTAAAAAGCAATATGTCATCAGCGTACTGCAGGCACCTGATTTCCTCATTAGCTATCGTTGGAGGATGGCTTCACTGAGTGCTTCTTCAAGATCGGATAAATACAAATTGAAGAGACTTGGTGCTAATACACACCCCTGTTTTAATCTATTGTGGGTGTCTATTTTCTTTGTACACAACTGCCATCACCTATTTTTACCTGGGTCCAGGTACCTGTGTACAGTTCTTTAATGGCATTCAATAGGTTATTTGGGATACCCCACATTGCCAGTTTTTCCCATAAGTGTTTTCGGGGCACACGATCGAAAGCTGACTTTAGGTCCACAAAGCAGGCGAACAACCACTTGTTCTGGTGTTTGGGCTTTTCGGTTAGTAATGTTAAAGCTGAGAGATTAGTTAATGTACCTGCCACTACCCTGAACCCAGTGTGGGACCGAGGTATCTGTTTATTATCATTTGACCATTTTTTGAGATGTTCTTTCTATGTGTGCTGCACAAAAGCAATCCTGCTTACAATGCAGGCACCCTTGCACCATGGAGCAAGGGTTTTTTGTGTTCGCACTAGGCAGCCAAAAGTGTGCCAGCACAGGGAAAGGACAGGAAGGTTCCATATGATGTGAAATACGCTGCATTCCTGCCCTTTTTCGCAGCCCAGCAGGGTACTGTGTTGAGCTGCATGAAAGTATGATAAATATGCCCTATTGTGCTTTGGAGAAGAAGTCAGTATTAAGTTCACCACAGGGTATTGTGGGTTCAGGGGATAAGTGGAACCTTGAGTTCTTTTATTTCACCGAGATACAAATTGTGGGAAGAACACAGGATCAGGGCACCCTTCTTAGGTCTAAATGAAAGGCATGACTTCTACATATCAGCTGGAGACAATCACTTGTTTGCCATGGAATGTTTATGGTCTTGATAATAAAATCAAAAGGGAGTTAGTGCAGGGGATGTTGGCAATGCGCAAGGCTGACATGATCTATCACCCGAAATCCACTACTTAGGTGACCAATGTCAGTTTATTAGGTGAGGGAGATACAAAGTCCTTTGTCTCGTCAATAATTCTAAAAGTTAAGAAGGGTTGCAATACTGACCAGAAGCAGAGAAGTTTGCCTTCATCCTGGAGAAACGAAAGGGTGAGCACCTCCTTATTGTTAACATATATTTACCCTCAAGGCTACAGGAGACTACACTGAAAAATACTGACACAGTTCTCATCAACGCCCAACCAGCTCTGATGTAGCTAGGTGAGGATTTCAACCTAGTAATGAAGGAAAAGATCAATTCAAACTGAAGTGACCCCTGGAAAAAACAGGTACAAAGCAGGGGGAGGGTTTTGAGGGCACCCAAAGGGGCTATGTGACAAATGTAGGGTAATCAATAGAGAGAGGAAATGTTGCTCATACTATTCCAGGAGCTACAACTTCTAATACAGAATTGGAAATGTCTTTATGCCCCGTCTTAGGTTAGGAAATTTCAAAATGCTAAATATCTGGCCAAGGGGATGTTTAACTGCTCCCCACTAACAATCACATTGAATATCAGAAAAAGAAAGTATGCAGTAGATTGAAGGTTCGACACTTTGAGCCACACTGCTAACCAGTGCTAAAGTGCTTGTGCTCTCCCCTTAAAACATGGTGGAATTGTCTTCTACCCAACTGGCATATTTAATATACTTGCAAGTTCCTAGTAAAGTGGCACTGCCTGTGCAGAGGGCCTGTAAAGTAAACACTACTAACGGGCCTGCAGCACAGATAATGCCACCCCCTTAAATAGCACTTTAAACATGTCTCAGGTCTGCTATTGCAGCCTATGTGTGCAGTTTTAAGCTAACACTAGGGCATGATGGATAGAGCACTGTAGCTTTTCAGACACTCACCCCAAGTCACAGATCTGGTTTGAATCCATCATCATTCTTTAGCTCACTTCGCCACCCCAGTTCAGATCCAGCCATATACAAATCAGTCTTGACTCTGTTCCTCATGGAATCAGACCAGCCCGAACTGCCAAGCCAGGTCTTCCATGGACCGGAAAAAAAGCATCCTGGGACTGGTTTTGGTGTAACACCTTTTATCAGCCAGGCTAGCTTGAATCCAGTGGCAAAGTGAGCAAGGGACCCATGTCTGGGTATACCCTGCCAACTTAGTGCGAGCAAAGCAAACACAAGGAGATGATGGATGGAGCACTGAAACTTTTCAGACACTCACCCCCAGACACAGATCTGGGTTAAATTCCTCATTGTTCTTTAGCTCACTTCTCCACCCAGTTCAGACCCTGACATATGCAAATCAGTCTTGACCCTGTTCCTCATGGGATCAGACCAGCCCAAACTGCCAAGCCAGGTCTTCCATGGACCGGAAACAAGTATCCTGGGACCGGTTTTGGGGTATCACCCCTCATCAGTCAGAATAGCTTGAATCCAGTGGCAAAGTGAGCAAGGGACCCACGTCTGGGCATACCCTGCCAACTTAGGGAGAACAAAGCAAACACAAGGAGATGATGGACGGAGCACTGAAACTTTTCAGACACTCACCCCCAGTCACAGATCTGGGCTGAATCCATCATCATTCATTAGCTCACTTCGCCACCCCAGTTCTATTTTAAGCTGTCATGTCTACCTGGCAAAATTAACCTTTTGCCAGGCCCAAACCTTACTTTTTAATACATATAAGCCACCCATAGGGTAAGCCCTGAACAGCACAGAGGGCGAAATGCAATTTATTTAAAAAGTAGGACATGTACATTTAAGTTTTACATGTCCTGTTACTGAAAAACTCTTAAATCCCTTTTTCACTACCAAAAGGCCTACCGCTCCCATAGGATAACATTGGAGTTATTATATTCCATTTAATAAGTTGTAATTTCCAAATAGGAAATGGTAATTTATTCGTCTTTGGTGTCTTTGGAGCTATAATGAAAAATCCAAACTTATGGGGAAGTTGGATTTTAAATTAGAATTCTGAAAATGCACTTTTAAAAAGTTAGCATTTTTCTTCCGTAAACATTTGGTGCCTGCAGCCTGTCTCTGGGTCGCATGACTGGGTGTAGTTGACAGTTGGGCTTTCGTGTATTCCTCCTAGACAGCCACACAGAATCGGAAGCTTAGGTGTGCCTGGATGGCAGATCACTGGCAGGATGGGAGGGGGAGGTGGGCATAGCCCTACCTACCCTTGAATGGGCTGTGTCCTGCCTCCACACAAAGGGCTACATGTCCCTTGGAGTTCGTCTGGAGCCAGGGCAAAGAAGGCATGGCACTTGTGTACTTCGAAGGCCTGCCTCTAGAATCTTCTCCTCACTTCAAAGGCATAACTGGGTATAAATGCTGAACCTCAGACACCAACTCTTTATTACACTTCTGGACCTGTGGATACTCTGCCAAGAAGAAGGACTGCTGTGCTGCCAAAAGGACTACCACTATGCTGGACTTCTGCTCTGAAAGACTGATGCCCTGCTGTGCTAACCTGCTGCCTATTGCCAGGGTGAGAAGGACTGGACCTGCATCTCCTGAATCCAGAACCCCAGAGGGACTTCAAAGGCTAGTTGGCTGGCCTCCTGATCTGAGGCCACAGGGGCACAACAGACTTCCAACAACCTTGCTGCTGCACTTGGAATCCGCCATCTGTGAGTCTGCCCTGCCAAGTGGTGCCACCAAAGTTCTGGACCCTTGGAAGTTGACTTAAGATGCTGTGCCAGCCTCTCTGGATCCAGCAGAACTGATGTATTTCCTCTGCTGGGTGGCTCAAACCTGAGCAGAATTGATGCATCACCGCTGCTGTGTGGATTGAACCTGTCCTGGCTGAATTGGAGAACTCCAGTGCCGCTTATCTAGACGATATTGCAGTCATCAGTTCCAGCTGGGAGAACCACCTGTGCCTTCTCAGGGAAGTGATTCAGGCTGTGAATTGGAACCATTGAAAAGACCGCCACCACAGCCCGCAACCTCTTAGGAACCACTGCTGCATGATGCATCCTCAGCGCAGGCCATCCCATCTCTCGTCAACAGCAGCCTCAATGACAACCATGGACTCTGCACTGCAGGCTCTCATCTCCTGGGAAACAATACATTGCCTTGACTGCACGATGCATCCTCGACACTAGACTTCGAATCGCAAGCCCTTGTCGATGGGATCCTCAACAATGAAGCAGGACCTCGCATCGCAACCTCACTGCACCTCAGAGCCAATGCATCACTTTGGCTGTGTGATGTATCTTCATCGAGAATACTTGCAACTCTCCACAAACCAGGATTTAATGTACTTTGTTCAGCGGGCCAAACTGGGCCTTTACAGCCGGTCCATGCTTCATCGCAGTCAACCTGAACTTGTGACTTTGTCCTGGTCCAGCGCCACCAGATATCCACAGTTGCCACTTCGTGACTTTTGGCGCTATTTTCACTAAAATCTTTGAAATTGCATATCTCCGGTTCTACTGATTAGATTTCTGTTGTTATGGTCTTGTTTTATTTAATCAAAATCACTCTACTATTCTAATCTGGTGTAGGATAATTTTTATGTGATGTTTTCACTGTATTACTGTTTAAAGTGTTGCACAAATACTTTACACATTCCCTCTAAGTTAAGCCTGACTGCTCTGTGCCAAGCTACCAAAGGGTTGAGCACAAGTTAATTTACGGTTGGCCTCACTCTGACAAGGATTGTGATTGCTTCTTGGCCAGGGCTCACACCCCAGTCAACCACCAACCCAATTTCTTACAATGTACACCTCCAATGGCCAACAGAGTTAGGGTCGTCAGAGGTTTGCCATATGTCCACCTGCCCCATTTAGGCTGGGCAAACGAATGGCAAGTCTTCCATGTACGTCATGGCCAGGTAAAACCTGTCAGTAAGGGGCAGTGAAGACTGCAAAATAACCCCCACGCCATGGAGAAAACTGCCATGGCGAGAGGGCCAATTTTTTGTTTTTTTTTATATTCAAAACCAAATTCTCGCTTTCGGATTTAAAAAAAATATATATAAATAAAAAATTGAAATTTTGATGTATGGCTCGGTTATGTTGACCGTCAAACTTCCCATGCATCCACAGGAATCACCTTGAAGGTGGTTCCTGGAAATGAAAGAGATGTCTGCTGGGCTGGCGGACATCTCTATATTTATCAGGTGGAGTACCCTCACCATGGCAGGAGTAAAGTACTCCGCCAGGGCAATGACAGATACACTGTACACCAAACTCTAAATCAGTCCCTTATCATTTGAATAACCATATGTAGTGGAGGACTTTCCATTCTTGTCATAAAGATATTTCAAAGAAAAATGTGGGTTGGCTATGAGTGTCAGTTCACTTTGTTTAAAACTATAAAGAGGTAATCAGGAGATGAATAATATAGGTGAGGAAGTACAGAGCAAGAAATAAGTGGGCCCAAAAGCTTGAACGGGAATTACTACTATTGAAAGAGATATACATGCAGAACCCCAAATGATGGCAAATGTGGCAGTTGAAATTTAAGAAAGATGAAACCAAATCACTAAAAATTAAGCACACACACAATATCTGGGCACAAAAAGGAGATTAGATGATATAAGGGACAAAACTAGGACACTATTGGCTTGGCCAAACAGATGAAATGGAAGGATGAGATACACAGTGGAAATTACCACATATATAACAACAATATCGATTGACATGGCAATCACAGAAACATTCTCATTACTTTAAAAAACATTATGAATCTAAACTTTGGTGCCATAGACTTGATTCTTTTTGTCATAGATTGCCTCACCTGTTATCTGAGTGTGGAGCAAAGATTTGTCCTAGAGTAGGAACCCCATTACAAGAAGTTAAAGCAGCATTATCCGATGTCCAATCTGGCAAGATGATGGATTCCAATGTACTTCCCACGGGGTTGCACAATTGGCTGAAGTGACAACAAAACTAATGCTGGACATGTTCCAGGACACCCACTAAAATGCCACTGTAACTTCAGACATGAGAACAGCAATGATAGTTCTGATCTTTAAAGAGGGAAAGCCAAGGTACATTTGCTCCTCCTATCTTCCACTCTGGTTACTGAATAGTGGAACAACAGTTCTTGCTAAGATGCAAGCTAAATTAATGCACCTGGACCAAATAGGCTTAATGGCCCACAGATCCACCAAACCAAATTTAGATGACTATACAACAACATAAAATATGCCCTGAAAGCAAAAAGACTCAATTTCCTTGGTGTCACTTGATCTAACAAAGCGTTTGGGTTCTAGGAAATATGGGTTTTTGACCTTATTTTCTGTTCTGGATTAGAATACTTTATACTGGAACCAAACTCCAAAGTAAGAATAAGAGGCACTCCCCTATGTTCCATATACTGGGGTGCTCCATACACCGAGGAGCAAGACAGTGATGCCCATGACCCTGTGTGCACTGACAATTGAGCTTTTGGCAGAGTGAATAATAGAAGACTCTCATTTGAGGGGGTGAGGTGAGACCAGGACTAGAGTGAAAGAATATCCCTGTGCGCTAACTACATTTTGCTGTATATAGACCCATTGGGAACTCAAATGCCTACTCAAGATCAAGGCCCAGATTTAGAAAGACCGATACAATGTTGCATTGTGTTGCTTCATAAAAAGATACCCTGCATTACGTAGCCTTTCTGCCTCCAGGACATGCAGCATTTACACAACCTGATGCACAACAAGTCAAACGCCACGCAGCGATGACAAAACCTCTTGTGTGGCTTGTGTGGCACAAGTCAGAGTTCTGTGCCTCAAGCCTGTTGTTTGATGCAGGGTAGATTGCATCATGCAAGAGTCTTTTGCATCAACGTCTGTAACAAAATGCGATGCATTCTCATGCCGCATTTTCCAATTTTTCAACACGGCAAGTAATGAAACCGCTATCCTCCAGAATGGTCTTGACACACCTGGAGGCGCTGTCCTGAAGGGAAGCAGGAATAGAAAAGTTACTTTAACAGAAGAGGAAAATTACATTTTAATTTCTGAGATGATAAAACAAGAGATGAATCTTTTTGTCAACTCTAAATTATTCTTACCTAAGCAGGATGCTTCATGGAAAGCAATTGTGGGCAAAACAATTGCAGCAGCAACAAAATGAGGAACTGTAGTGGAATGAAAAAATGTGTCAATATTATAAGCACAGGACTGAGGAGAAAGTGGCCAGGAATCTGAAGGCTGCAATGGCAAAAGGTGGAGGACCAGAACTTCAAGAGGGCTTGAACTCAATGGAATAGCAGGTGGCAGCACTCACTGGACCAGAGTTAGTTGCCGGGGTCAAGTGCACAGACTCTGCTGATCTTGCTAACCAGTGGTAAAGTGCATCTGCTTTCCCTTTCAAAATTGTGAAAATTATTATAGAACTGAATGGCACATTTAATGCACTTGTAAGCATGGATGTCATTTGGCAATAGTCAGGGGTCGCAGGTCCGACCTCTAGCTTGCTCCCTGCTACTCCTGGCACTTCCTTTGCAGACCCTGGCCTCAGAGGGGGAAAAACCTTTGCTTCCTCTGAGGCCAGGGGTATGTAAGTCTCTATATATGGTACTACATGTACGAAAGAATGTAAATTAAATACTACCAGTGGACTGCAGCACTTATTATGCCATTCACTAAAGTAGCACTGGAAAAACCTCCCTCCAGGCCTGCCTCTGCAGCCTGTGAGTGCAGTTTTAAACTGCCATTTCGACTTGTCAAAGTAATTGTTTTGGAAGGCCTAAATCCTTCTTTTTAATATGTATAAGTGACCCCTAACTTAGGCCTTAAATTCTCATTGGACAGGGTTCACAGTATTCAAAAGTAGGGTATATATATTAATGTTTTACATGTCCTGGCAGTAGAAAACCCCCAAAGCTAAGTGCTAAATTAAGCTTGGCAACAGCTAGAAAAATAATTGAACCGACCATTTTAATGGTAATACAAATCCAATGTAATGGTAAAGAAGTATTTTGCATTCCTGTTTTGGAAAAGACACATTTAGAATGATGTCTTGTTCCTTTCTTAAACCAAAAGGCATTTGTGCCAGTGTACAACTGTCACCTGACTACTGATGGCTCCCCTGTGATGAGATGTCTATTGCTTCTACACTGCTTCAATATTTTGGAGAAAGGGCCCCGTGTGTGGGGAGGAAGTTTCCGTCCTTGGGGGGATTGCCTGGGGAGTTGTGTCCAGTCCCTTCATGAGCTTCAAAGGAATCCTACCCTTATACTGCCAGATGAAGCCCACACCCAGGCCTGCCTCCCTTTTGTCATTCTAGGAAAGTTGGCTACAAACCCAGTGGGAGGAGGAGCTCCCTGAAAGTGGTTTAGAAGGTGGACAAAGGATTTCCCCCACGCACAAGCAAGCACCGGGCATCCCCAGAACGCTCCCAAGAACACTCCTGAGCCTGAAAAGAACCAGAAGAAGGACCATCCTGATGTCTGAAAAAGAAGATTGAAACCTGCTGAACTTGACTTCAGGACCCCATCATTGACACCAAAGGTCAGTTAGCTGACCTCCTTTTTGAGACACATGGCCACATTAAACTTCCAGAAGCCTTTTTCCAGCTTCCCAGTGGATTACTCCCAACTGGACCTGACCTGGTCCCTTCCGGTGGCCTCCACAGGAGTGAGTTGTGAACCCCAAGTCCTGTCCCCATGGTCCTGGACCCTTGGCTGTGGTCAGAGTGTACTCCTCCCTGCCTAACTAAAAGTTTCACAGGACTCAATACTGAGCAGCACCCGATCGATGGCTTCATCAGACTCGAAGCGGAGCAGTACCTGATCAATGTCAAGCAATTCCGATGGGCTCAGAGTCCTCGCACTGTGATTTCTTGGCATTTTTGAGCCCCTCATCGGATCTAGCCTGCTGCCTGGTTACATAAAGTCCAAAGGTAATTTTCAACCAGGACATACCTGGTTCCTGTATGTGACCGGCAATCCATCACGGTCAGACTTAATTCTTGACTTTGACCCGGTCTAGTGTTGCAAAATACCTGCAGTAGGTGCTTTCTACTGTTTGGCACTATTTTTAACTCAAACTTTAAAAATCCATATCTCAGTTTCCATGTATTCAATTTTTATTTTTGTTGTTCTGATTTTATTTTATTTAAAATGTCTCTATTTTTCTATATTGGTTTGGGATGCTTCTTGAGTTGTATTTTCCCTTTATTGCTGTGTAGTTACTGCATTAATACTTTACACATTTCCTCAAAGTCAAGCCTGGCAAAGATTATGATTAATATTTGAGTGGGTCTCAACCCAGCACCTCAACTAATACTCCAATTTCTTAAAGTTCTTAATCTAGGATTAACAGGATTAAACATATTCAAATGTGCATATAACATTTCCTTCGTTGTTCGTTAGATATCTGTTTATAATTTCTTCCTCATCATGTGACCTGCTCTCAGTAGGCCAATGAGCACATCCTAAAAAGTAAAGGATCAAAAGCGTGTAATTTCTTTAGGAAGTAGACTTGACCACACAGTATGCAAAGTGAAGTATACTTCCTTGGTACTTGGAGACTCAGTACACATATATTCTGTATGTATTAAGCATTAAAAAAGCATTACCTGTTACATATGTTTGATACTACTAATACGTATAAACAGGCCCTGGAACTAATACATATTGTAATTATTTGATCATCCGACAAAACACACCATGGGAGTCATAGTTACTCCAAGTGAGCCAAATCAGATATTTTTAAAATCCAGCATGTCTGGATGTCAGAACAAGTTCAATCTGTTGCCACAATGTTTTCCTGTGAGCATATGTTTGTGAATATATACTAATTGTTTTCCTAAATCATAGTACATTTATTATTGAGAAATATTTTTGATATAAAGGAATTTGAACTATTACATTGTTACACAGCAATGTGCAAGTAATAATCAAGTCTGTTTATTGTGCTCCACAGAAAAACCCTCTTTTGTTTTTATTGAAACTTTCATTGACTGAATAATCTATTCATCGCTATTGGAACAAATGTAAATACATACCTCTATCTTCACCCTTTCTCCCTTTCACATGCAGGTGCATGATTCCAAATAAGTGGTGCAACACTGTGGAGCAAGCTTTGTTGTTGTGATGAATTGCATCACTGTAGAGAGTAGAACTGTGCATTATCTTCACAAAAATGCTGCATTTCAACTCTCTCCATGCGCTACCACCCTTTGTGCTGCCTTGTGCCAATGCAGACACATTTGAGTAATAAAGCAGGTTTTCATTTTTCAGGAAGGGCTCCCTTGTTGCCCCAAACATAGTCCTTGTGCATTTTCCCTCTATGTATGTGTTCCGCAGAATTGATCACACATGTAAAGAAGAAATAATATGGTGATTTACAAATATATTTTTGGAGTTACCCCAGACTCAGCCATGCGCAGGCTTTTTGCTCAAATCCATGTCTAAAAGTTTTTGCAGATATGCATGTGTGTAAAATTTGATGTGTGTATGCATGGAAACGTCCATGGGACCTGATGAATAGTAAGCTACGGCAGCATAATGGGCTGCGTTGCTGCATTTATTTCTAACATTGCAATACAAATAGCGTTTTGTCTGTATGTGTCAAGGTCAAAGGTTTTTTTTGGGTTGGGCCTATGTTAAAAATGAACAGTAAACCAAGGCAAAACAGTTGTTAATCTTTGGGCTAATATCATCTTTGGATACATTTATAATCTTATTGTAATTGTTGTTTTTAATCAGTGGAATAACTAACGTATACATTTTGTTTCAGAAAATGTAATTTGTCAATATTGATTGAATGGTTGTGTAGATATCTTTAAAGTGGTGTCCTGATTTAAGGAAATCCAAACGTAGCAGTTTACTAATTCCTAGGAAGAACATCATTGTCTTAAGTAAATGGTGTGCTTGATGCCTTCAATTCCAACCTGCACTCCTTGCAAGAGGTCACCTTCATCGACCTATTGGAGTTTGTGGGTGATTCTGGATAAATAATATCACTGTGTCTGGAAGTGAACTCAGACAGACTCCTACCAAGGCAACATCATGTTCCTGTAGATCAAGGAGACCCTGAAGTCAGCTTCAAATGCAAAGTTTACAGGACACAGCCACGACTGGTGGAAGAGATCTAGTCAGGAGTGGAGATATTGACAAACACTCTTGAAGGAGTCAAGAGTTGTCTGGGCCCCAACAAGACATTGTCTCAGGCTGTCCAAGACAATAATTCTGGCCTCCACAAAACCGATGAGTCTCTAGTTGACATTGCTCAAGTCATGAAGGATGATTACTTTCTTCGTAGATTTTTTGCCTGTGGTGCTGATAAAAGGATTCACTTTTGAGATAATATTTTTCACTAAGATCCCATTTAGCCTGATCAAGCTGCCGTTGGTTGAAAGCTGAGGGACTGCTGAGAAATGTGTTAAAAGACCTTTGCACTTTCTGCTCTAAGAATCGCTTTTCTTCCTTAGCTTTCCTAAGATTATTGGCATCTTTTCCGATGGCTAGTCCCCTTATGAAAGCCTTAAACGAGTCCCAAACCAGGTGCAGAGGTGCAGAGCCCTGATTTCGCTCAAAGAATTCATTAATCTCAGTTTTAATAGAGAGCACCCAGTTCTCCTCTGATAGATATTGCCTATTTAACATCCATCTTTTAGGAGTCATAGTGTATTTTCCTAACTCTAACTCAAGAATCACCATCGCATGATCCGAGAATCCATTCTGAAGGATTCTCTGCTGGCTAAAAATCAGTCTCCTAGAAATAAGGAAAAAATCAATGCGTGACGAAGTACGAAATCTACCTGATGAACAAGTATAGGCGATCTTAGATCGGAATACTGCCCTCCAGGGATCCAATATGTCCAGAGTCAAACCATAGTTTTGTAAAACTTTTAAAGTTTTAGGTTCTAGCTGTTTTTTGGACAAAGCAGAGGAGTCGATTTTAGGATTCATTAGAAAATTAAAATCCCCCCCTAAGATCAATTCACCGGGTACTTGGATTAAAGATTGAAAAAATTCCTCATATGGCATTGGATTATCCTCAACTGGGGCATATATACTGGCAAAAGTTAAAAATCTGCCCCCTAGGTTACAGGTGGCCCAGCACTACCTACCACTCTGATCGTTAACAAAATTGACAACTTCAGCCTGAAGTTTTTTACTGAGGAAGATCGCCGTGCCCCGATGGGATGTCGAAGATGAGGAAAATCCCCTGTAAGCTGCCCAGGACCTAAACATTGGGAAAACTGATAGTTTCCCTGCTGGTATATGGGTCTTTTGCATTAAAATGGCCACTGGATTTTCTGTCTTAATCCATGCCTCGATGACCCGCATTTTCTTTTTATTGTTGAGGCCGTTGACGTTGAAAGAAACTACTTTCAAGATTTCCTTTTTAGCCATTAGCAGCAGGTAGGATAATATCCATGCAACCTGACAGTATAAATAGCAATGTACTGAAAAACTGCAACAATAGCCACAATGATAAATGACTCCATCTGAGATCTAGCAAAATGTGAGTCTATTAAAACAATATGGATGTATATGTGTATGGATTTAAGAAATGGATTTTGTTTTTCCCCATGCTCCCTTTTCCACCCCTGTGACCCCCCAGCCCCCATGCTCCCTTTCCCGCCCCCATGACCCCACCCAACCCCCTGAGCCACCATGAGCAGACCGCCGTCCCTGCTCACATCTGACAAGCTTCCCCCCTCCCTTGACTGGCACTATGACTTGCTGCCTGGTGCAACCGGTCTCCCCACCCCCCCATTCCCTAAAAAAAAAAACACAGAAAGAAACAAAGAAAAGCGAAAGAGACAAAAGAGAAGTAAAATAAAAGAAGTCGACAACAATCTATCTAAAAATATCAACCAATATGTACTAACAACAGGAAAGAGCAACAAAAGAAAAAGTCAATAATACAAATTAATAACATTTGTTTGCTCATAACATCGAAATTTTAACATTATTTTGACATATTAGAGTTAGCATACCATTGAAATGTATCCAACGAGATTTGTTGCAGTCATTCCTGCACTTCCGGTACATTACAAACCGAACTACCTGCCCTGCCGCCTTCCTTCAAAAGAAGAAGACCACAAGCATGAGCCGAGAGGACAGAAGAGAAAAAGAGAAAGAGAAAAAAAGGAAGAAAACCAGTAGGCAATAAATAACAGACTGCCTGAGAGGATATACTAGAGAAAAGAGGAGAACCAAAATAAGAGACAAAAACAAATAATTGAAAACATTTTGGAAACAATTTGAGAACATTTTCAAAGCATTTGAAAACTCATAACAGTAGCGCTATGTCATGTCTTAATACGAAATTTGTTGCAATAATTCCAGTGCTTCCGGGACATTACAGAATACGTGAAATCTGCCTTTGACTAGCACTTTTAACTTGCTCTGTTGGGCAATCATTGCCTGTGCCCCCTGTTCCTTGAATAAATGTAGCATTTTTACAAACTCTTTCCGCCGTTTTGCTGCGGAAGCCGACATGTCCGGAAAGATGCGGCAAGTGGGACCTCTGTCGAAGTAAACTGTCGTTGTTTAATAGCCTTAGTCAAGATTTGTTCCTTAACCCTATAATCCCCGAAATTGACTAACATAGTCCGTGGGAATTTTGCATTGGGAGGGAGATGGGCTGGCACCCGATGTGCTCGCATAAGAGTAAGATCACCATTAAACTCTGGGAGGACATTCTTTTTAATAAACGAATCCACCCACTGTAGGGTCTGCTGCCCCTCAAGGCCTTCCGGGATGCCCAGATAGCGAAGATTGGAGCATCTAGAATGGTTCTCTAATTCCTCGAGTTTATACTCTAGTGCTGCTCTCTGGCTCTGGAAGGCGGCGACTTTATTATTCACAGTTGAAATTTGGTCCTCCAACTGTGAGATCCTAGTTTCTGCCTCATGAAGCCGTGTCGGCACCTGAGCCATGCTTTCTTCGATTTTAGTTAGACAAGCATGGATTACGGCGATCTCAGCTGATTGGGAGGCTTTCAGTTCTCGTATCTCGTCCAGAATCAGGTTGAGGAGGCTCTTGGCGTCCCATTGCATGGAAAAAGATCTAATTTCCTGGGAGGGGTTGTCTTGAGTTGCTTCTAGCCTGCCTTCAGACTGCGACGCCGGCGGATCGGAGGGCATAGACTCTGCTGGGATAGTCCGGACAGTGCCCACAAGAGTAGATAAATCCGATGAAAAGCCCCCCACACAGGAAGTCATAGAAGAAGGCATAGACTCTACTGAGATGGTCAGGGCAGCGTCCACAGGAGTAGATAGATCCGATGAAGAGCCCCCCCAAGAGAAGGAGCCCGCAGAGAAAGGGATGGCGGGGGAGAGTAGTTGCCGTCCAAAGGAACTCTAAGACTCCCATTTTTACACAGATCCATTGGGTTGTCAATTGGAGGGGGTTCATTCCCTGCCGCCTCCTGTTCTGCGGATGACAAACCGGGCTTAACTTTGAAAAATAAAGGATACTTTTTAAGGTCCTTGGCTACTCCGGCTGAGTCGAGCAACATTGGCGTCTTTAGTTTGGTCAAATCTGATGCAGAGGAGATGCCTGCCCTAGGAGAGGCGATAGAGCAGGGACTAGCGCTCAAGTCAAGGTCCACAGAAGCACCTTGAGGATGGTCTTGATCAGCAACCTCAGAGCTTGCCATTTCAGCAGTTTCGGTATTTAAGTCAAAATCTTTCCTGAGAGCCGCACCACAGGCAAAAAATCTACGAAGAAAGTAATTATACCGGGAGGTTCCTTGCCTGGCAGGCAAGGGAGCAGACTGTAACTAACCAGATAACTGCATTGAAATGTCCTATAACTGCTTCCCGTACTGACGACCCGGTAAGAATAGGGGATATAATGTTACAACATTATTGGAATATATACGGCCAACAACAGACCATTGATATGACATCCTTGAGAGATTTTCTCCAGAGACATGAATTGCCTGCACTCTCAGATGTGGAGAAACTGAGCATGGCGAGTCCTTTTACAAAAGAGGAGCTGGAGGGTGTCATAAAAAATCTCCCAAATGGCAAAGCTTGTGGCCCGGACGGCCTCCCGGCAGAATTTTTTAAAACCTTTTTTAGCACCATCTCGGGTTATCTTTTATCGTTGGCCAACTCAATTTTAGAAGGAGAAGTGATACATACCATTGTCATTTAGAAATGGGAACATAGTCAGTTTTTAAAAAAAGGGTAAGGATAGTGAAGACCCTAATTCTTATCGTCCCATCACGCTTTTAAATTCTGACTATAAAATAATTACTAAACTTTTAGCCAATCGTTTTAATCGAATTGCCTCACATTTGATTTACCCTGACCAACATGGTTTTATTGCTGGCAGGCAGCTCGGCACTAATACGCAATATTTAGCGGAAGCGCTGGACTATTTTGAGACTCGGAAGATACCAGCTCTAGTCCTCCTTTTAGATGCTGAAAAGGCATTTGACCTAGTTGTTTGGGAGACCTTATTTTTTATTTTGGAAAATTTTGGCATACCTCCCAAAATCATGGGGTTGGTTCAGAAGCTATACTTGAATGCAGAAGCCAACATAATTATTAACACCACGGAGGTCGGCAAGGTTAAGGTTAAACGGGGGACTAGACAAGGATGTCCATTGTCTCCGGTACTATTTGCCTTTTTTATCGAGCCATTGGCAATTGCCATTAGGAATAGTACGGATATCTGCCCTCCACTATCAACTATGGCAAAATTGAAATTATACGCTGACGATATTATGCTCATTATAAAGCCTGAGAAGGAGGTCCAAGCAAAAACTTTTGAGATTTTTGAGCAATTTGAGGCATTAGGCGGATATAAAATAAATTAAAAAAAGACAGAAATTATACAGTGTGGTGGAGCATCTACGGATTTGCATCTCGATATTCCTTCCTGTTTAAATACAAAACCGCAAAGATATCTTGGTGTTTATTTTTTGGCACAAATCACTGATTTATTTGATTTGAATTTTGCCCCACTTCTACGAAAAGTCCAGGATTTATTCTCTCGATGGAATTCACTCCCATTAACCATCTTGGGCAGGGCTGCATTGATTAAAATGTCTGTTCTCCCACTATTTAATTTTCTCTTCTCGGCGATTCCCTGTGTTTTAATGAGCTCTTTTTTTACCAAAATAGAGTCTATGTTTACATCTTTGCTCTGGGGAAAGAAGGTCCCCCGAATCGCACTTAGCACTTTATATGAGGAGCTGGAAAATGGAGGATTAGCTCTTCAAATTTGAGGGATTAATATTTCGCATATTTTGCACAGTATATGTCCAAATTCAAGCCGGAACTACAATCGTTTTTTTTTATTAACTATTTTATGAATTTAATTTGTAAAGAAAATCAGATCCACTGCCCATTAACAATTGTTAAATCTCCTAAATTAGAGGGTCATTATGATAGCGGGTGGATCGCCACCGCCCGTATGGTGGTGGCGATCCGCCCGCTATTTCACACCGCCTGCATTCCATTTCCCCCCCGCCATATTATGATGACGGCGGGGACCCCGGCGGACGGAAAGACCGTCCGCCGCTTTTCCGCCGGTCGACTCGTCGACCAGGCGGAAAAGGGGCATAACATGGTGGCGGTGTCTGCAAGACACCGCCATCCATATTATGATGACTGCGGAGATGTGCCTTTCCATGGCGGCAATGCCGTCATGGAAAGGCATACGGTCTTTACAATGGGGGCCCGTTGCGGGCCCCCGGGGGGGTGGGGGGTGCACTTGGGGGGTACCTATGGTACCCCCCTACATTGGCATGCACAGGGTGGCAGGCACCGCGCGGTGCCTGTCACGTTGTGCATGACCATGCGCAACATGCTTTATTTACATTGCGGCGGGTGCTGCTCACAGCACCGCCTGCCGCAATGTAAATGATGCGGGATGCCACCGCCACCGTGACGGTGGCATCCTAATACACATGGCGGGACCGCCGCACCTCTTGCGGGCGGTCCCGTTTGCGGTTGCGGTGGCGGGCGGACTTTGTCCACCCGCCCGCCACGTAATGATGCCCTAAGTACGGTATAAGTCCGTTCAGTGGTTTTTCCATAAACGCCAGGCTTTTTATAGAAGATATTTTATCCCCGTAATCAACTCCTCAACTCCATTATCTGGCCCTATCTTACTATATGGGATTAAAGATTCATCAGTAACTACACAAAAATGGGCCAAGGCTGGATTTCGGAAAATTTCCGATTTTTTAAGGAATGATAGATGGCTGAACATAGCAGAGATGTCTCATTTAATTGCAAATGACTTCCTTCTCCTTGGGTCATATAACATTTTTAGTAAGTTCCTGAGTAAACTTGACTTGGTCCAGATCATCGAACGGAAATGTTTAGTATATGATCTATTAGAAGATATGGTATTTAAGAAACCTGGGGAATGGAAAAAGCGTTTAGCCTCTATCAAGAGTTTAGATCTGGAGGGGAAGGCCATAACGAAATGGGCAAAAAATGAGGAGATGGAAATCACAGCGAGTATGTGGTCAGCAGTTAACAATCTAAATTTTAACACGTTAAGGGGAGCTAATTGGCGAAGGATGTTGTTTTTTAGTAAATGGTTACTTTATAGAACCCCACTTTTTTTATCTAAGATTTATTCTAACCAATCAGCCCAGTGTTTCCGTTGCCTTAACCATCCCTCAGCCAATTGGACACACATTATATTACAATGTCCCTTGATTCAGAGGTTCTGGAATGACATTTTTTACTATCTGGAACTTGAATGTGGTATTTCAATAGGGTCGAATACTCGGCAAATAGTACTTGGCTATGACCCAGACCTTTTTCTTTCAGACAAGCTTATCAAATTATTATATATTGCAATGGCTGTCGCCAGATCACTTCTACTTCAGAGATGGCGATCAAATCTTATACCATCTATATATGAATGGGTCCGAAAAATGAAGCAAGTTAAAAAAGTGAACGAGCCTATGTATTGCGAAGTGGTGGACTTAAGAAGTTTGAAAGGGTCTGGGCAGCTTATTTCGACTAAAGATCTCACAATTTAGCCTATCTTTTTTGAGGTATTCCCATTATGTTTGACTCCTATGCTTTACAATACCAGTATCTTAATCCATTATGCGACATTTGATATTCTCTTGTAAATTAGATATATCAATGAATACAGGATGAATTAGTATTTTCCACATACTCGCTGATTTTTAGCTATATGCTTAGGACACCTTCAATTGTTTAGATTGTATTAATGGTCGGCAGTGAATGTCTTTTTTTTTTTAACACTGGCTTAAATGTTTACATTGTTTATCTCTATGGATTTTAGGATTTACTCTCTTCCGGCAAATCAGTGCTATTTAATAACTCTGTATTATTTTTGACATATTTAATTAATTTTATGGATGTATTTATGGACAAAATTATTTATGTTATATGGATTTCAATAAAAAATATTTTTTTTAAAAAAGTCATGAAGGATGAGAGCGAACAACATCAGTCTTCTCCTGTTAGTAGTCATGTGCCAAAGCAGCTAGAGCTCATCAATTTCTCTATCCAATATTTATACCATGCAATGGAGACCAAGATAGACTCCTATCTGTCTACCATTAGTGTACCTCAACAGCAACATTGTTGCTGTTTTACAAACTCAGCAGACCATTGCCAGGGTGTTTTAGCTATCATTACAGCCTTCATCTTTTTCCTCTGTTGGTCACAAAGGCTCCTATGCCTGCTCCTTAAGCATAATGGGGCATATTTATGAGCCCCTTTGAGTCGCTCTTGCACCACGCAATGTGATGCAGGAGCGTCACAGATGAAAACTTGGATTTATGAAGCCAAGCAAGGCCACCTTGTGTGGCTTCAAAAATGTTGAGTAATGTAATGCAACGCAAATTGCTGGATTGGATTAATCAGCACTAGGAAGATATTTCTATGGGTGCTGCATGGGTGTTCCCACGCAACATCCATGGATTTTGATGCATTCCCAGATTTACAATAACAGGTAAACCTGGAAATGCACCAATACGATATGCCTGCCCGAGAAAGGTGTAACGAGGAGAAATATCTTTATTTCTCCTAATTGTTCCTCTTTCTAAGTGTGCTGCATTCTGCAGCACACATAGAAAGAGGAAAATGCCTCTCACAGCTGTTTTTGTGCAGGAAGGTGCCCCTTCTTGCACAAAAACAATTCTGCATGTAACGCAGGCACCCTTGCACCATGTGCAAGGGTGCCTGCATTGGCACTAGGCAGCTCATTGTGCACCAGCGCAGGGGAAAGGACAGGAATGCACCATATTGCTTTAAATACAGTGCATTCCTGTCATCTCCCAGTGACGCAATGCAGCAAGGTGACTTGCTGCACTGCGCCACTTCTTCATAAATATAGACCAATGTGAGGAGCATGCTGAATCATCAGATGAAGAAGATGTAGGAATTACTATTGTGCATTGCAAGGTGGCAAAATAAAAAATAGTGAGGTCTTCTTGCTCGTTTGTTTCCTTAGTCTGTTATTGTCATCCTGACATTTTTTTGCATTTCATCTGCAATCCAGTGTTGGTGTTACGGTGTAAATTTTGGCCACATATTTCTTACTTAAAGCTTCCTTCGTAGCTAATTCAAATTTTAAGTTTTGTAAATTTTTGAACACTTATTGTTGTGCTGAGCTTGCATTTAACTTTCAAACTCTTTCCTCTGCTGTAAAGTTAAGTGTCATTTCGGTTTTAACGAATACACTGATCATTAACTTGTTGAAAGAAGTAAATTACTTACTTACTTACTTATTGAAAGAAAGATAAAATGTAATACACAATTGTTTCCTGTGTCTTTATTTCAACTGTATGTTTAATCACATTGTCCACCTAACCATGAATTATGTATTTATATTCATTAAATGATATTATGTCCTAATATTTATATATACATATTTGTATGCTCTGATAATAAATCTTTATTCAATACCTCAATGGCATTATTCTGACAACATACATATAACATTTTCTTTTTATTACCTTTATTTATCTTTTCACCAAAAACACAACAGGTGTACAGCGTTAATCAGCACATACTAGTGAATAGTACAGCAGAATCCCATGCTTAAAGTAGAAGCTCTTGATTTTTGATATCGCAAAGCGTTAGGAGGCAAGGAGTACGACAGCACACTCACTCCAGCTCTCCCTCTGTCATATCTTCACTCATTCCTGACTCATCTTGATCACTTGCATTTGAGTCGGCTGTTAGGAATGCATTACAAAGCTCCCTCCATGTTGCAAGATCCTCTTCTAGCCTGACGTCCCATTGACTGCTTTTTATGTGGACTTCCTCTGCCAGCATCCATTCGCCCACATCCCTCAACCATGCTTCGAACTCAGGGGAAGGCTTGCCCATCCACATTATAGCAACCCTATGTCTCTCTAATACTAACAGCATTAACTCCTAATATTAATTGCATAAACCCAAATTACATTAATGACACATATAAAGCTTTCAAAAAGGCAATCACACTAATGTGATTCATATTCTAAAGCATTAAGCATATCAAGTTTCAAAACAAACCATCCAAACAACACCACAACAGTTTTGGAAACATCTTATTACACAAGGACATAGCTATAATATAAATAATGCAAACATTCAACAGAAACACATAAACTACAATTCAAAGTATGTTATGAATATGAATGATAGCAATGATAGACATGTGAGCATGACAAATAGCTCAATATTAACAGTGTTTTTTCTTATTGTCTCTAAAATAATATTACACTACTTATATTCTTTCTTATACCAACATTGATGTCTCACATACACATGAGGATATAATTGTGACGAACCTATTAGCAGATACATTCAGATTTGCTAGTTCAGTTTAGGTAGTTCATGGTAAAAACAAAACACAACTCCAAACTATAAAATGTTGTTTATATAGGGAATGAATTACATTATAATCAATATCTGCAGTGACACACTACTACGTACACTAAAGATCATATTTTCATTTTTGAAAATAACCAAATTATATAATTTGAGTAATCAATAATTCATGGTGAACTGTGCTTAAAAAATCTGCCCCAAAACACAAACGTAATGCAATTTAATTATTAATTACAAATATGGTGTTAACATATAATTGCCCTTACTGAAAGCTCAGTACCCTAACACTATTCCATGTTCATCTTCTGCAAGTGTCTACATTTGAAGAATATATTGCCTTCACCTTTAGATATAGGCTTTATTTAAAAAAAAATATTTTTTATCACTGTTATAAAAATACTGCACTAGAATGTAGACACAATAGCCAACAGGCTAGGCACCCTGATCATCGTTAAGTCAAATTAGTAAAGTATGCTCATTTTGTGCCATAATTAAATAAGGATCAATGTAAGAAGTGTGCCATGAAAAGTTTTAATGGCTTGCCTACTCTCACACTCATGTGGAATTCAACAATATGTGTAGTTCTCCATATAAAGTTCACACAAATCTTTATAGGTTAACATCAAAGAACCCTTTATGACACAGGAGTGTGTGTTCATTATCCTACAACCTGAAAAATGTGACCATACATCCTACATAATCAAGCTGATCTCATATTTTCACAAAAACATTTGACACCACTGTGGTATATGTAACATTTTCTAAAATATTTGATCATTGAGAGTAATGTCCTTTGACAATTGTTTAACAATATAATTAATATGTGTGTCGTTCTCAAAATACTTTCAAAATAATAATTCATGCTGTGGCTGTTGAGTATAAATTATATACTGGCATCAATTACAACTAATCAAAATTGAGTATATCCTTTGATATTCTTGAAAACAACTATCTGCAGCAATCAAATACCTCAGCAAATAAAATGTCCAACTTGTAGACAATCTAAAGAAGTTAGAAAATAAGCAGTTTTGCATGCACTTTACCTAACAAATTAATGTTGTTATCTTTGTAAAAGGAATTGTATATCAATATTTGTCTGCTTTGTTTTTCATTGTTTGTGTGTTTTTGTAGTTGTCTGTTAGTCTGTGCCTCTATCTTACATCCTTAGGTTGTTTAGAGGATTGAGTATGTAGTTGAGGTTTGTAGGGGTTAATTGTGGGTAGTTTATTAATTAGTTGTGCAGTAAATATGTCTGGTAATGGGGAGGAGAGTTAATTTTGCAGAGACAAAGGTGAGAGCACTAATTTGGCCGGGTAATGCACTACCTCATTCAAATGTTAGCATCTGGTGGGTGAGTGGAACAGAAATATACCTTGAGGAAAGAAAGTAGCAGTAGTAGAGGATGCGTTTGTGTTAGACCTGGCATCTTTTGGCACGTTTCCCCTGTCTTTTTGAATTCTGACCTCCTGTTTTAATGGTATGCTGGACATTTTGCGGGTTTAGTGCTATTCGGTGCTAAAGTGCAAGTGTTCCTACTGTAGATTGTGTTATGATTGGTTTTCCATGATTGGGATATTTGATTTACTAGTTAGTCCCTAGTACAGTGTACTGTGTGTGCCCAGGGCCTGTAAACCAAATGCTACTAGTGGGCTTGCAGCACTGGTTGTGCCACCCACACAAGTAGCTTTCCAAAGGTGTCTCAGACCTGCCACTGCAGTGGCTGCACACAATCTTTACTGCCATGTAGACCTGGCAAGTGCATCCGCTTACCAGGCCCTAACCTTCCCTTTCTGTGTATGTAAGGCACCCCTCAGGTAGGCCCAAGGTACCCCCATGGGCACGGTGCAGTAAATGTGAAAGGTAGAATATGTACTGGTGTGTTTTACATATCCTGAAATATTGTGTATTTCGTTTTTCACTGTTGAAAGGCAGTCTGTCCCATAGGCTATCTTTGGAGCCGCACTGTAACAGCTTACATGTGTAACTTTCAATTGGGACAAGATAGAGAAATGGAGTTTAGGCTCTCTGAATTCAGAATTTTATAACATATCTTTTAGAAAATATGTTTTTTAAATAGTGTGTTTGAAAATGCCCCTTTTGGAAATTGGGCATTTCCTTACTTACCCATCCTGTGTGCCTCTGCCTCTTTGTGTATTCAGCGTCTAGTTTTGGAGTGACAGGGCTGGGGATGTGTATTCACACTAACTAGACATTCACAAGGGTGGTTGAGGTGTGTCCTGTCTTTCCTGGGTGATTCATTGCCAGGCTGAATCGAACTTTTCTGCAATTAGAGTGGTGGGATGAGTTTGCACTTGGACCTGAATAGGCTGTGTCTGTTCTGCACAATGATGTCTCCACCTCCTGTAGTGAAGCTGGACTAGAGTGGACAGAACTGGTTTCTACTGAACTCAGAGACCTTCTGCCTAAAACGTCAATGGGGAAAGCAGTATAAATTATGGATACCTGACCCCAGAACTTAAGAACTCTTTTGGACTAATGAAACTGCCAAGAAGAAGTGCTGGAGACGCTGTGAAGAGGACTACCACTTTTCTGTGTGCTTTGCTGTGTTGGCCTGAAGTGGCTGCTTCTGTCTTGGGCAGTGAAAGGACTGGACTGTACTTTCTGCAACTTATTTTTCTGAGTTTCTCAAAGGGCTTGAGTTGGTGCTTGCCCCCTGTTCAAGAAGTCTCAGGAACAGCGAAGACTTCAAGTTCATTTGTCACCATCATTGGTAACTGTGCGTTTTGTGCTGCAACAGAAGAAAAAGCAACCCAACGCTTTTGACGACGACGCTGCCGGCTCTGTGACCTGTTGGCACCACAGGGAGCATTGCCCCACTTCGTACCGCACCACTGGTCTCACCGCTGATGCCGCTGCCACTGAGTAACTGCTTGCACCATGACCTGAGGGCACTGCGCTTCTCACCTCCTCACTTCACATCGCCGACCTGGTATCACCGCCGCTGCCACTCCACACCGATATCAACACTGCTGCCTGCACTGTGGCCTGAGGGAACCACTCGTAAATTACTAGATGCACCGCCCCGTCCCACACCGCAGCCTTGGCCTATCGACGCCGGTGCCATTGACTCCAAATCGTCTACCGATGACAGCGCTTCAGCAACGACAAAGCAGCTGCTTGCACCGTGACCTGCCAGCACCGTGACAAACATCGCCCTACTTCGCACCACAGCCCTGGTCTCACCTACTCTGCTGGACGCCATCACCGAGCCGCTGCCTTAACCGCGATCTGAGGGCACCACATGTCGCACCGCTCCACTTGACACCTCAGCCCCAATGCCTGCCGGAGCTCCTGACTTCAACCTCAAGGAGTTCGATCTGCAAAACTTGGGACTTCAAGGGCCCAAAGACTCCTGCACCAACCTCCGGAACCTACGCGTACGACACCAAACCTTCGGAGCTCAGAGCAAGGTCCAAGATGCCCTGAATTTCCAAGGTACTGTTTGTGGGTTTTCCTGACACCGTAGCTGGCCCACGACGCTGCGGTCAGCCTCAACTGTTGGATTTGTTTGTTCACGATGCCGTGATAGCACCGGACAGAGCTATTGACTTCAAGGAACTGTATTTCAAGGTTATTCTTGCAATATTCATATTTTGATTACTGAATGTTGGATCTTTATTGTTTTGTTCTTATTTTACACAGATAAATATTGGCTATTTTTCTAAAACTGGTGTGGTGTCCTTTTGTAGTGATTTCACTGTATTACTGTGCGTTATGTGCAAATGCTTTACACATTGCCTCCTGGATGAGCCTGACTGCTCATGCCAAGCTACTAAGGGGGTGAGCCGGGGTTATTTCAGAAGTGTGATCTCCTTACCCTGACTAGAAGGAAGGGTCCCTACTTGGACAAGTAGCATATGTCTGCCAACTAGAGAACCCCATTTCTAACAGTTGGCACCTAGTGAATGTGTCAAAAACTGAGCTTGGGGTTGAGCAGGTCCAGAATTGTTAAGTCTGCTGCACAATACAGGCACTCCTTGGTATATAATCCTGTTCTTGCAGGATTTATTTAGTTGCTTTAAACACATTAACTTAACTAAATATTTTCATAGTATATAGATTTTTTATTGGTGTAATTTCTAAAAATATTAACCACATTGGACACTATTTGTAAATATTTCAAACATACACTGAAGGAAGTGAAGGTGATAGGCTGCGTTGCATAAATAGGATAGAGTAGAACAGATCCATAGTTTTTTAATAAATGGTGCAGTTTTGCTCTGTCGATGTGCTGCTGCATTACTGGCTGCCCGGCACAAATGCACGCACACTTCTGCATAGTGCCATTGTACCATAGAGCAAGTAAATGTGTGTGAAGGTCATGATCATTTTTAAGGGTTTCCTTTCTGCATATTCAATTACCATGCCTGTTTTCTACTCTTTGTATGTGTGATGTCGAATGCAGCACAGATGCAAAGAGTAAATAAGGAAAAGAAAAAAGATCTTTGTACTTGTTAAAACAGTCTCAGACAGGTATACAGTTGTGGGTCAAAAGCATGTCCAAAAATAAGGGTTTACATAATATTGTATGTGCGTATGCAAAAGAATGACCATGCAACACCCATGTTATTTCTCCCTGATGCTAAGTAACACAAGGCAGTTCAAAATGCTGTTTTTATTAACGTTTAATACAAAGCTGCACAAATACCTTTTTACATTGCTTTAAAATAACAGAAAGGAGTTTACATTGGCTCTGCTTCCTAAAACTGATTCAAAACCTTTGCAAAATCTAAGAACATGCGGCCCTGCTACGTAATTATGTTATAATGAAAAATATAAAAAGCAACCAAGAAGTTACCACTGTACTCATGTAATAAGACATAGCTCTATGTAGCACACTGTTTCAGATTTATGTGCTGTGTGAGGTGAAGGAGAGAAAGTACATTTGCAAATACATAAAAAATGTAAATAGTTCTACTTCTAACTTCAACTTGTGGTGGTACATTCTCATTAGCCATGCAGCAACACAGTCACCTCTGCACTATGGCATTTGAATAATTGACTAGCACCATGGCTAACAAGAGTGCAAAAGGGAATTTTTTTAATCAAATAATATGTCATTTATGTCCTTTCAAATGGATTGGAATTTTTCTTTTACTCCTACAAAAGAAATTACGGTTGAACATGTAAAAGCTGCTTAAGAAAATGCATTTTTCATAAATAGAAGTGCACAATGTAAAATTACATTTATTTTAATTTGGTAGCATATTAAAATTGTAGATGAGGAATGATGCTTTTTATTTTGATACCACTGAAAATGCTGGTGAGCTTTTTTTACTGGTAACTTGTCTTACCTAATCATATTTTTGAGCAGGTTGCTTGAGCAGTCCTCTCATCATGCATTACTAACAAAGAGAATTTTGACAACCTATTTTAGAAACTGTGAACAATTTGGGTTGTTGGTTGATTGGGAGGTGACCCCTGTTAAACCAACAGCGACAATATCTGTCAGGCTGGACCACAAAAGTCACTAAATTAACCTTTGATTAGCTCTTGGTATCTTGGCAAGTCAATTTTAATCAATTATATGACCCCAAAATGACCAAAGACCAATCTGTGCACAGGAGTGATACATTTTTAAAGATTATAGAAAAATCTAGCACCTAGAAGATCAAAGTACCAACCATGGATATCTAGTTGCACGAGTCTGGGACAAAGCCCAAAAATATGGCCGACAGCGATGCCGCACGGTTCAGATACAAGAAGTGGATTGGGCTTGGTCTGCACTTATCTTCAAACTTAGAACACATTTTGAGGAAAAAGTTCTAAGAAGGTAAAGTTCAGTGGGGTAAGGCTGCAGGTGGTGTCTGAGGAGGAGGCATTGTCGTTGGGGTGCAGCTTGACGAAGTGGCGGTAAAGAGATCTACGTTCAGACTTAGTCTCTTTTTTGTAAGTCGAAAATCTTCAGCGGGATAAAGCTGGAGGCTGTAGCCATAGAGAGTTCCATGAGGCCTGATACCTTCTTTGTCGAGGGACCACTGAACAGCATTTGCTGCTGTGGAGAAGAATGTAGTGGGAGCTACCACAAAGTCATGCTGACCAGTGATGCACCTTGGGCCGGGAGTCATGCAGGTTGGTCCTGGTCTTCCCTCTGTTCTCAGAGCAGTTTTTAGACAAAAAATTCCCAAGTTTTAGATTTTGGCTACCTGAGCCTCTTTAACACCACATCCAAGGCTCTATGACTGAGGTGGCAAAACCTGGGCATTCAGGACTCACTCAGGCTGTGTCCAGGGGTGAGTTCAAGATGGTTGGAGTCTTTTATGTCCTTGAGGTTCTGATCAGGAGGCCAGCAAACCAGCCCTTGGAGTCACTCTGGTTGACCTGGGTTCAAGTGATGAACAAGGGCTCAAGCAACAGGGCAGGTCTCTGAGGGTTCAAGGCAGGCTCCAGACAGCAAGGTGGGACTCCCAGGTGTCACAAAGCAGTCTTGAAGAGTATACAACAGACCACTGTTGTAAGCAGTCCTTCTGCGGGTTCTGAAAGTGAACTGAAGAGTGGATCTCAGGGTTGCCTTTTTACATCTGGTGCCTTCTTTGAAGTAGGAGAGGTTTCTAGAGGTTTTTATTTGAAGTGCTTAGAATTTCCTGCCTCCCTTGCCCTGTCACCACTCTGGCTGCAGGGACAATGCAGTGGTGACAAGTCCTTTGTGTGAAGGAAGAGCACAGCCTATTCTTTTGCAAGTGGGGATGTGCCCAGCTATGTCCCCCACCCTGCCAATAGATGTCCCATTCAGGCACTCCTAATCCCTATATCACTTGACTCTCTAGGAGGAATTAACACAGTCCAACTGCCAACTACACCCAGTCATGTGAACTAGGACAGGCTGCAGGCATCAAATAGCAAGGGCAGAAGAATGGCAACTTCCTAAAAATGCATTTTCAAAATTGTAATGTAAAATCGGACTTTACCACTGAAGATTTTTCATTAGAATTTCATAGATATGTAACATGAAATGCTTACCTCTTCCCAATCAAATGCTAGCACTTATTAAATGTAGTAAGGCAACCTGATGTTGTCCTATGGAACATGTAGGCCTCACAGCAGTGAAAAACAAATTTAGAAGTTTTTCACTACCAGGCCATGTAATACTTTATGGTACATGTCGAACCTTTTAATTACAATGCACCCAGCCCTATGAGCTACCTAGAGCCTACCTTTGGGATGACTTATATGCAATAAATGGAGAGTTTATGGCTTGGCAAGGGAGTTACATTGCCAAGTCGATTTGGCAGTTTAAAACTGCATTCAGGTTGCAAAGGCAGGCCTGGGACATGTTTTAAGGGGCTACTTAAGTGGGTGGTACAATAGGTGCTGCAGGCCCAGTAGTAACATTTAATTTACAGGCCCTGGGTATATGATGTACCACTCTACAAGGGACATATAAGTAAATTAAATATGCCAATTAGGTGTGAGGCAATTTTACCATGTTTAGGGGATTGAGCACAAGTACTTTGGCACTGTTTGGCAGTGGTAAAATGCACAGAGTCCTAAGGCCAACAAAAACGAATTTCAGCAAAAGTAGATGGCACAAGTCAAAATGCTTAGGGGAAGACCACCCTAAGGACGAAAGGTCTAAAAGAAAGGTGGTGTTATTCAAATGTATTTTGTGACATTATTTTATATATGTAATGATGATAATGTGTTAGTATGTGACACATTGGTGGAGTTCACAATCACGGGGCCCTCACAATTGAACTGTGTTTCAGATACTTTGATTACACAGTCCAATCATCACTATCCGCCCTGAACCTCCCTAAATCCAGGAACTCTCCTCACCCTCACAGGGTCCTCTGGTGTTGCCAGGCCACCAGAAGCTGGTTATCCAAACTCCATGGTAGGTTGTTTAAACAATATGGTGTGCTGTTCCATCACAATGCAGTGGGAGTAGCACACACAGGAATGCAGGAAAATGCAAAATATGTCTGTGATGACTTGTCCACATCCCCATGCCTTAATATAGGCCTGTGTTTCAGTTTCACATGCATGCTCTACAGCACTACATAGCAACAATATATAGGTGGAGGGAGGGTTAAGTACACAGTAGCAGAAACCAACTTGTGTGTGGGTTGTGCCGGCTCCTGTTTCACATGCCCAAATGACTGCTCACAGTACTGTTCACTATTACCAGCATGCTATTCTTTCAACACCACACCCATGCTACTTAAATATTAGTAAGGGCAATATCCCTTTAGCATTGCAAGGGTGGCGCTAAGTGTGACCCTCCTGACCTAAGATGACCACAATCCATTAAACAGGCCTAGGTCATAGAACCCATGCAAGATCAATGTGTGCAATTTGCTTCTAATTCCTAACAATGATACAGAAACCATTTTTATATGGTGCGCTAAGGGCAGGTGTGCACATCAGCCACCATGCCTGTTGGATTTTCAATTACATCACTATTTCAAAATGAAGCATGTCTCACAAGTGAAGATTATGTTGGATTAGCTTACTTTTATTCCTTTTAAACTAGAAAAGCCACTAATATGGGCATCACATTAAAAAAACATGTACTGTATGGAGAATAAAATGGTCTCACATCTCGAATGTTCAGCCAACCAGTTTCTTAATGAATTCATTATGTAATTAAGTCAGTATAAATATGGGCAAAGTTGAGATTAATTGTTGAACATCAAAATCAAAGCCATTTTTTATTATTATAATTTGAAACATAAAAATCAGACCATTTCATCCGAATGTTTGAATTAGAAACGTAACGAATTATGCGACACAGATTATATTGTTTAGGAAACTCTCTTCCTACAAACAGTTTACAATGTTGGGTGTCTTGGTGAATATTAAGTCCAAGTGTGCGAGATATCTGCCAAATAAAACACTTCCATACGATTTAATATTATTTGTCACTATGCAAATGTAGCAAGATGTTGACATATTTCTGAGCATGTGCAAACACACATTAAACACAGTGGCCTTGGTGATTTTTTTATATAAGTCTTGCTGGTGCTTTTTAATGGCAAGCTTTATAGTATATTCAAGATTTGTTTAGAACAATAATATTTGTATGTGTTTTGCTTAGATGAACACACATCCAAAGTGTGCAACACAGACATATTGACCATGTAACGTGGAGTATGTTGCAGATTTAGGCACTTTCATCAGGATTGCATTTCCCTTCCATGTGTATGTATTCATGTATTGTATTTCTTTATTTAGAACCAAAATATGCTTAAATATAAGAGACATGCAATTCGTAACATTGTTGAAGATATATTATTTTTGACACTTGCAGTAATGTGTAAAAATTGTGACGTTGTCAGTAAAATTAACATTACTTTTAGATATCTTTTGAACCCAAAACAATTCCCAACTGCTGTTTTTAGCTAAATAGAACTAAAGGATTTTTAAAATATTATGTCTGTTTGAATTACTATGTGAATATTTAGCATTAGCACAATAATTTCTGTCAGCATATCAATCTCTTGGAGCAAATTAAGGTCTTGAAGTATGATGTATCTCTTTCTCTTGAAGGCCTATTGAGTGTCAGACCACCAATGACCAAGTTAATAATGATTGTGTACGGTCTTTGCAATATAACAAATTTGCTTGACCTTTCAAGATCAATTGTTACATACATTTCTAATATTAAATAATTTTTTTCTGGAATTAACATAAGTTATTACAAGGTGTAACTATGTTTGACTTTGTATTTTAACCTCTGGGTAGCACAAATTATCAACAAAGGAAACACTTTGGAATATGGAAGGCTATATACCACAGAGTGGAATCTTATGCAAGAGGTTTTAGAAAAATGGCCACAATTTATGAGAGTCTAAAAACTGAAGAGTGAGCAGCAAGATCAACACAAATGCAGGGTAGAACAAATATGGCTTCACAACCTAACCAACCTAGCAAATCACTCAGAGTCACATCACAAATGCACAACAGCCTTCTATAGCAGTAGTGACAACCATCAGTAAAGTCAAGAATTTGAAATCCAAACATCCTTTTGCACAATGGAAATTATAGAAGAAGAATAACAAATTGATTAAGCGCCTTACAAAATACTCACGAAGCCACAATCAGCAATTGAGCCAGATTACTATCATCGTGAGGGGATGTCAGGAGGCATTCTATTCTATTGTTTTTGTTGCTATGAGGAAGATTTCAGTTGCCATGTTTTTTTCCCTTCAAAATTGTGTGCTGTTTTAAATTAAATAGTTATAGAGTAGCAAAGTTTTAGCCATTTGAAGATCTTTCGCAGCATCCTAAGGATGTGGAAGAAAGTGGAGGTCACTGTGTTTACTTGAGCTGTCATGGCGAGCTGGTCATCTAGGATGATCACAACATTTCTTGTATCGGGTAGTATGGGTGGGTCAAAGGCCAAGGTCAGTTGACCACCAAATGGAGTTCCAAGAAGAGGCTTTACTTCCGAAGATCACCACTTCAGTTTTCTTAGAGTTTAGTTTTAGGCATTTGGATTTCATCCATGTAGGTACTGTGGTCATTCACATGGCAACATTGTTTTTTCAAGTGAAGGTCTTGTCTGACAGGGAGAGTATCAGTTGGGAGTTTTCTGCATTGGAGAGTATCTAGATGTTATATGATCTGATGAGGTCCACCAGGGGAGTCATATATATGTTGAATAATATTGGACTGAGAGATGATCCTCGGGGCACTCTGCATATGAGGTTTTTGGCTTCTGATGTGTAGGGTAGCAGGTTGACACTTTGTGTCCTTCATGTGAGGAAGGAACAGATCCAGTTGAGGGTGGGTCCTTATATGCCTGCTTTGTGCAGTCTTCTGATCAGGGTGGAGTGGGAGACTGTGTCGAAGGCTGCAGAGAGGTCAAGCAGTATAAGGGCCCCTGTCTCTCCACGGTGGAGGATCAGCCTAATGTCATCAGTTGCTGCGATGATAGCAGTCTCAGTGCTCTGTTTGGGCTGGAAACCTGAATGTGTGGTAGCTAAGAGCTGGTGTTCATTGAAGTATTGAGAGAGTTGACTGTTTATGGCTTTTTCCATGACCTTGGCCGGGTGGGGTAGAATGGAGATGGGTGGTAATTTGCTAGTTGTCTGGGTTCCGTCAAAGGTTTTTTTAGCAATGCGTTCACCATTGCATGTTTCTAGGCATTTGGGAATGTCTCGGAGGTGATGGATCTGTTCAGGATGTGGATCTGGATTTCACTGATAGTGTTGTTGCCATTTTGCAGATGTGGTGGGAGCAGGGTTCCGTTGGTGCCCGGTACTAGATGGTCCTCATAATGTTGGCTGTTTCTTCCATGGTGACTGTTTCCTAAGCAGTTAGGGTTTTTCATGGGTGTTTGTGGGAAGGATGTGGGTGAGGGTACAGGGGTTTGGTTGGGGGTCAAAATTGTTGTTGATGGCTTTTATTTTGTTGCTAAGAAATTCTGAGAAGTTGTCAAAAATTATTTCAGGGTGGTTATTGTGTAAGGGGTGGAAGCCGGTGAAGTGAAGTCTTTGATGATCACAAAAATGTCTTTGCCGCTGTTGGAACTGTTGTCTATGTGCTCTACTAGGGCCTTCTTCTTGGTTTCTTTGATGTGTTGGTGGTAGCATATCAGGACTGTCTTGTATTTTTTTGTTGTTTTCTAGGTTGTTCATTCTTCATTTTCTTTCCAACTGTTAGCAGTGTTGTTTTGTTGCGCAGAGTTCCTCATTGTACCAGCTAGCCTGGTTTTGTGGTCTTCTCTATGCGTTGTGTTTATGAGGTGCCAATGAATCAGCGCATTTTGTGATCCACTCACCCAGATCTTTGATATTTCTGTTGAGGTCGTCAGTAAAAGTTGTTAGATTCAGGCACAGGGGGCCAGATGTAAGAAGCATTTTACCATTTGCAAATGGCCCATCTGGGCGTTTGCGACCGGTAAAATTCATTTTGCCTTGTACAGAACGCAAAATGTGACTTGGTAACTTGTTACCGAATTGCATTTTGCGATTCAGTATTAGGAAGGGGCATGTTTAGGACATCCCTTCCTAATACCAAATAGCACTGTTATGTATGAATGCTTTGCAACTGGGAACGCTGTCGCAAAACATTCGCAGTTATCACCAACTTCAAATGGGAGGTAACCCATTTGCAAACAGAAGGAGTCCATAAGGGACCCCTTTCCCTTTGTAAATGTGGGCACCAACATTTTTTAAGAGCAGGCAGTGGTCCCATGGACCACTACCTACTCTAAAATTGCGACCTGCCTCATGAATATTAATGAGGCAGGTCCATTTGGAAGCCACTGCGATTCACTAACAGTGTCAAACACATTGTTGTACATCACGGTTTGCGATTTCCTAATAGCAAATCGCTAAAATTCACTATTAGGAAATCACAAACACATGCTTTCATGCATCTGGCCCAATGTGTATACCCAGTTGGAATCCTAGATGCTGTTCAGCTGAATTTGGCCTTGCTTAGGTGGCGGGTTTTGTTAGGCGGGTGGGTTGATTTGGAATTGAATGATGGTGTGGTCGGTCCATGTGAGTGGTGTGGTTGTGATCATTTCAATGCCGTTGAAGGTGGTGGACACAGGGTTGAGGGTGTGTCTGGTGGGGTGTGTGGGTCTGATGATATGCTGTGTCAAACCCAGGTTACCTAGACTCTCGAGGAGTCAGGTGGCATTGGTGACACTCTTGTCTTCAGGGTGGAAGTTAAAGTCCCCCAGTAGGATGTAATTATTGGAATCTATGGTGCGGGGTGAGGAAATCAGCAATGTTGTTGGTGAAGGTGGTCATGGTAGTTGGCAGCTGAAGGTTCCACTCAGGGTGTATGTTGCTGATGCTCTTAGCTTTAAATGTAGGTGCTCGATGTAGAGGGTTACGGCTTCTGTGGTTGTAGTGCAGTTGAAGTTGTCTTTCAATGCTATTGTGATTTCTCCTCATGGTGCCCCTTTCTGCAGAAAAACAATTCTGCCTTCAATGCAGGCACTGTTGCACCATGGCGCATGGGTGCCTACATTTGCGCATGCAGCTCTCAGTGCGCCAGCACAAGGAGAGAGCAGGAATGTGTCATATTTAGTAGATTTAGTAGATATGGTGCATTCCTCCTCTCTCTTTGTCACGCAGCACAGCAAGTTGGCTATATCGGTCTGTGGATGGGTGTGTGAGTGGCTGAATGGATCTGTAAGTGGGTGTGTGAGTGGCTGTATGGATCTGTAAGTGGGTGTGTGAGTGGCTGCATGGGTGTGTGAGTGGCTGTATGGATGTGTGAGCAGATTTCTGAGTGTGTGAGTGGCTTTATGGGTGTGTGTGGTTACCTGTGTGTGAGTGGGTGTGTGAGGAGCTGTATGGGTGTGTAAGCGGCTGTGTTAGTAGTTTTTTGTGTGTGTCTGAATTGGTGAGAGAGTGGGTGTGTAAGTGGCTGTGTGGGTCTGTGAGTGTATGTGAGAGTGGCTGAATGGGCATGTGAGTGGGTGTCTGAGTGTCTGAGTGGGTGACTGGGCCTGAACAGGACCTCATTTGCCCTTTTATCCAACAAAAGTTCACAGTTTTGCACAAAATGTCTACCTAACTGGAGTGCTTTCTACTAGTTAATTTGTAAGTGCTACCTCATTGGATAATGACTAGTGCATATTCTACACTGCAGCTGCACAATGGACCACGAGAAAATGTCTCCACTGACCTTGTATGCATATCATTTCAGCAATGTGATTGTTCCTCAAGCATCTTGACACACAAATCTGTGATAACATGAATCCTTGTCCAGAGAACAGGAAGAGACTGCAAAGAGGGGAATCTCCACCAAACAAGGATACTTCCTCCTATCTATGAATGAATGAATGAAAATAGTTTTATATAGCGCGTTACTACCCTGAGGCCTCGTAGCGCTTTGGATATGGCAAACAGTGTCATGACAGGTTAGTGAGTTGTACTAAAAAGATGGGTCTTAAGGAGTTTACGGAAGGACTGCATATTGGATTCCCTTCTGAGAGCAAAAGGAAGAGAATTCCAAAGATTAGAAGCATTGAACGAAAAAGAACGGCCGCCCCAGCTGGACCTACGTACTTTCCTTGTAGTAGCACGGAAAGCGGAGCTGGAACGAAGACTCCTAGGAGGGTGGTACGGAGTAATGAGGGGCTGGATGATGGCAGGGCCAGTCTTCCAAAAGGCTCTGTGCGCTAAACACATAGCCTTAAATTGAATTCGGGACTTAACTGGGAGCCAATGAAGTTTCCTTAGTGCGGGTCTTGCTGATTGTCTCCGAGGGATCTGGAGAAGTAAGCGAGCCGCGCAGTTCTGGATTACCTGTAATTTTTGAATGGTAGCCTGGGGGGCGCCCAGGTACAGGGCGTTACCATAGTCCAGGCGGGACAAAACAAGGGCTTGCACCATAATCCTTTGCGCCTGAAAAGGGAGCAAGGGGAGAATTTTTCTCAACATCCTCATCAGGCCGAAACATATAGCTGACAGCGTAGTGGCTTGATGATTAAAATTTAGAGAACTGTCAAGCCATATGCCTAAGCTCTTGATCTGGTGCTTTGGGGCAGGCATAGTGCCAAGACAGATAGGCCATGAGAGTGCCAGGGAAGGTGATGGAGTTTTGCCCATGAACATCAATTCCGTTTTGTCCCCGTTTAACTTAAGGTGAGATAGGTCCATCCATTCGGCTACCGCCTCTAGGCAATTGCCCAGGGCGCAAGATGAACCCTCTGGGTGGTTTAATGCCACAACCAGTTGGGTATCATCTGCGTAGGTAATAATTTTTATGCCGAATGGATGCACTATCTCTGCCAAAGTCACCATATAAATGAAGTAAGTGGTTGTTTGTTTGGTGGAGATGTCCTCAAAATTCCTCTGCATCAAGAATGTTTCACCAAAATTGGTGGGGAAAGCGCTCGAGGGGCCTTTTGGTAAACTGTCCATCAACGTGGGAAAAGGTGGGAAGACCTTTGCATACTACTAAGGAAAACGGGGCAGGCCAAACTAGTTAAGCTTGCAGATGACTTTAGGAATTTGCATAGTCAGGGTAATTAAAAGGGAGAGCCATGAACTCTCCTTTATAATTAAACAAGGACAGGAGGACCCCGGGGCACTGCCAAAATTAATGAGGAAAGGAGACAGCACGGCCCAACTCCCGAGACAATTTTGTCGTTGGGAACTGCATCGCCAGGGCCAGGCTCCTTCATTCTGGGTCCCCTGAAGCCCACCCAGGGCACCCACATTGCAGCGTTGGCAACAGCGGGGGAGACTCAATACCCCCTCGGTCCATGCCAGCTCCCAGCATCCAGTGGGAGCTGACATTTCTCCCACAAAAGAGAGCTGCAAAAAATGCTGCTCACTGCGTGTAGGAGCAGTGCTTTCATCTACAAATGGAAAGTCTGCTCCCCGCGAGCGGGAGCAGTTTTCCTGCTCCCGCCTGCTGGGAGCAGACTTACTGTTTTCTCTTTATGGCAGGAGCTGTCAAAGCTCCGCCAAGCGAAATCAAACAACGGGGCCAAGCTGCCTTTATGTGCAGGTACGTGATGGGGCCACAACCTGCTTAGCACTGCATTTCCAGATCCACTGGAACTCAGGTGGTCTGTGCAAGGCACTCTGCAATTTTCTGTTACATCTGACCATCATGTCTAGGTGTTAGGCTTGTTCTCCCTCACCTTTCGCAGTGCCTTACTCTTACCATAGAGATTTTAATTGTGCTGAGTTTTAGACTCACAAGCCACACTTCAGTAAAGTCAAATGTTCTAGTTGCTAATTTGGGGGGGGACAAGCAGCCTTAATGTGCAGGTACGCAATGCGGTCATGCAACGGACGTGCGCAGTGGGTGCACTGCTGGCACATCCGTTCCATGGCTAGCGCCAGCCACTATGCTGGAACTCCTCCAGGTAAAGTCCTCAACTCCGATTTCTTGAAGATCTTTAGGCCCATTCCTAAACCCAACTAACACATTTGGGACCCAAGCCACCTACGGGGCCCAGTCGCATGCCATAGGTACCGATTGGAGTTGGAGGTCTCCATCACCCCAGCTAATGACAGCCCACCTAAATTTGTCCTGTCCTCTTGCTCCTTACAGGGAGCTTAAACTATTTAAACATGTCCAGGAAATACATGACATAATTATCGACAACCAATTGGATGTCTTATTCATCACAGAGACATGGTTAAAACCTTGGGCCAACCCTGCTTATGCGATGGCCCTTCCCCCGGAGTTCACTAGAGAAGAAGGCCGTGGAGGCAGAGTTGCCATAATTTTTCGAGAAACCTGGCAATACAGTTCCTTTTACTTTTGTTCTCTCAAGTGAGCTGAGAATCTTGGGTTATGCCTCAAAATTTGCCCTTCTCAATCAATGGCAGGCTGCTTAATTTACCATTCCCCGGGCCCAGGAATATTATTTCTTTCCACTGTAGGTGAAGCTCTTGCTTCTTTTTTAATTAAATATGCTACCTTCCTTGCCCTTGGAGACTTCAATTTCCATTCTGACGACCCCTCCAATCCAGATGTCATCAATTTGTCAGATACCTTTAAAATACAAGGGCTTGCACAAAGGTTAACCACTTGCACATATGCCCTAAACCACATCCTGGATGGGATTTTTACCAACATCCTGGGCCTTTTGTTAAAGATCAGGTCCCTCAATCCTGGTCTGATCATAGCTTAATTCTATTCAATATGGCCAACACTAGCCATAATTTCTCTGAGGGGCTGATTGCGAGTTAGGCGCAGTTGCACTAGCTCCCTGCCGGCACAGCTGCGCCAAACCCGCACAAGTACCACTGACCATATCATGAGTTCAAATCGTGATACGGTCGGCAGTCCTTTGCTTTTCCCACGGCGATACCTGAAAAACAGGCACTGCAATGGGAACGGCAAAAAAGTTCCAGCACGGTATGGATGGTGACGTCCATGCCGTGCTGAAACTTTGTGGGAATACAGACAGGGGGGCACGTGTTGTGCCTCCCTGAATGTATCCCCATGGTGGGGGGGATATGGGGCCCTGTAGGCTCCCCTTTGTCCCTGCACTGCCAGCCTTTTCTTGGCAGGGCTCTGCCATGAAAAGGTTGGTGTCCAGGAACACTTAATATGTTGAGCGGGAGTGCGCCAGTCCCCGCTCAGCATATTGCATTGTGGCATTCCTGCGCCACCGCCAGGGAACGACTGCTCCCTGGTGCAGCCTGCAAGTCTGGCGGTTGCAAGAATGCCAGACTCGTAATCAGGCCCAAAGTCTCAAAATGACAGGAACCCCAATGCTCACAAGTGGGGGGCAATGAAGTCCCACCCTGATCTTACCCCTGAACTTATCAGCACCAATCCCAACCTCACCGGTTACCTCATTGAGGATCTCCACCTGTTCAATAACTGGATGCTCAAATCTGTCTCAAAGTTAGCTCCACTTGCCCACTCTAAAAATCGTAACTCAAAAATGTCAGCTCTCTGGTTTTCCCCTGCATTGGCTCAGCTAAAACTCAACTGTAAAAAACCTGAATGACGTCGAGCCTACCAACAATACAACCTTGTCCAATATAGAACAGCTCAAAAGACATAACACAAATCCATCTTGGAAGCAAAAAAATGCTATTACACCTCTAAAATCGAAGAAGCTTGCTCTGACTCAAAAGCGATCTTCAACGTGGCTAAATCTTTCCTCCAACCAAAAGCTCTCAGCCAGGAAATGCCCTCCTCCCAGACTCTTTGCAACCAAATCTCATCTGTTTTTTAAAGATAAAATCTCCCCTATTCACTAGGGGTTCGGTCCAACTCCAAGTACCCTCTAAGCAAACGGTTTATATGTACATATCAGTAACTCCACTCCTAAGGTGGAACTATCCCAATTTCAGAAGGTCTCTCTAGTAATCACTCGACAAGCTATTCTGACATGCAAATCAGGATCGCCACCTGTCCCTGCCTTCAATGCATATTACAAGCAGCCATCGATGTGGTAAATCCTATCATCAACCACATCATAAACACCTCACTAGAAGAAGTGACAGTCCCCACTGCGTGGAAACTGGCAATTGCTAAGTCATTACAGAAGAAATTGCTGACAGATCTGACTATCCTTTCTAACCTAAGACCTATTTTCCTCTTCCCAATGTTTTGCAAGGTCTTTGAAAAAATTGTCAACCAACAACTGGCAAGTATTTTTTTTTTTAATTCTTTTTATTAAACAGTAAACATATGCTTCAAATAAGCACAATATGATGCATATGTTTGGTGGATTGACATATACAGTGTATACATTAGGTTTCACATATTAGATTTCCCATTAACCCGCTGTTGCAACCATTACGATCCAGGGTACAGCTAGCTGTATAGTCTCTCTTGATAACCTAGAACCACTCCTCATGGCACTGTCCATTAGCTCCTATATTTCGCCCATGCTCCCCATATCCTTTCCCATTTGTGTGGACAGCCCCCACTCTGGTATATTGATTGCTCCGCCCGGTGGCACCAGTCCAAGTCTTTCTTCCAGGACTCCAATGACGGGGCCTCCCCTGCACCCCATGCCGGGGCAATGTTTCTTTTAGCCACTCCTCCCGCCAAGGCAAGCCAGGTCTTAGCCCATTTCAGCCTGACAGTCTCGCCCGTTACTCCCATCTCGCCTCGGTCGGACCTAGGTACCCATCACCGTTGTCATCACCCGGGCCAGGCCCTTCCAATATTTTTGAATTTTGGGGCAGGACCACAATATGTGAAAGAATGATCCCTTCTCACCACAGCCCCTCACAAAATCCTCAGACACACAATTTCCAGTACGGTACTGCACCATCCTTGAAGCATAGGATCTATGCAAAATGCGGAGCTGAATTAGCCTAAATCATGCCCTAATAGCTATTTCTCTGGGGCTCTGCAGGGCTTCAGCCCAGTCATCATCCTCAAGTAGACCCACATCAGACTCCCAGGCCTCCATCAAGGGACCCATGCAGTCTGGGGAGATATTTACTAGCTTCCTGTATGTGAGGGATATAGCTCTGTCTATCATGGGATCCAGAAGAAGTCTGTCCTCGAGTGGTGTATATTCCGGTAACGGATCTCCTTTCTTCAGATGGCAATAAAGTGTGTAACGTAATTGACGATATCTAAAATACTCTCCCTCCCCCATCTGGAAATCCACCCGTAGGTTACCAAATTCAATCATCTTCCCTCCCTTCCAAACGTCTTTCCAAAGGTCAATAAGGATAAGGCTCCATCTATTGAAGCCCTCCAGGCGCTTCACCTCACCCTGGTAATCTCCCTCCCACAGTGGGGTCTGCCCCGTGAGTTTAGCCTCCCAGACAGTCATTTTAGTTGCTTTCCACCATGCCATGACCACTGTCTGTGTGTGAATTGGGAGAGACATTTTACCCTTCTTCTTCCTATAAAGCTCAGCCAGGTAGCTACCTTTGCCCATTATTAGTCGGTCAACCCGGTATGCCGGCTCCTCGAGTGGTGAGAAGACCCACCCATTGATGTTGACAGGCTGTGAGGCCCAGTAGTATTTCCTAATATCCGGGACAGCCAGCCCCCCCTCGTACAACCTGAAGCTTTTTAAGCGCGATCCTGGGACTACCACCCCCCCACAACGTTTGCTGCTCGGACTCAACTGTCCGGAAGAAAGCCTCCGGAATCTGATACAGAGTGTTCTGTATTGTGTATAATAGGCGTGGGAGGGCCATCATTTTGAATAGAACTGCTCTGCCAATAAGGGAGACAGGCAGTTGCCGCCAGTGGGCCACGTCGTCCCACAACCTATCCAGCTGTGCGTATACGTTTAACTGCATAAACTCCTCCTCCGACTTTGTAATCCATATGCCCAAATATTGAAATGACTCCTTCTGGACTAGCTCCTTACACACCGACGTCAGGGCCGGGAGCTTGCCCCCCAGGGAGAACACCAAGGATTTATCCCAGTTTATGCAATATCCTGAGTACGTACCAAAAGTCTGTAATATATGGATAAGCCTATGGAATGTTTGTCGAGGTCTATGGGCATACAGCAGAATATCGTCTGCATAGATGGAGATATGCTCTTCCCATCCCCGCCTCTCACCAACGGGTCCCCCGTACCCAAAAGGCCAACGGTTCAAGCGCCAGCGCTGAAAGCATTGGCAAGAGTGGGCAGCCCAGTCGCGTGCCCCTGTGTACAACTTCACAGTTTTGAGGAGCACAATAAAACCTTTCCTGAAAGAGTCCAAAGGGATATTTTTGTAAATCACAGAGTTTTATACATTATTTGCATTAAAGCAAATGACAGCAAAAGAATTCTATTAGTCATATGACACACAGATTATTTTCACAATTCCAAATGTTTTTCATCATCTTTATTCAAGAATTATTCAAGCATTGGGATAAAAACTGGATAACAAATCCCAGATGAAAACAGCCTACGCGTTTCGTCCCTATTCATGGGACTTCTTCAGGGCTGTTAAACATAAAAACATACAAACAGACAATACATTAGAAAAACAATCAGACAAAAACACCATTGACAAAAGACAAATACTTAAATAATAAGGGTTATTATCCAATTTCATTCTTTATATTTCCAAAAATGTATATACATAAAAAATATATTCTTTTATAACATAAACACATTAATAACAAACTAAATCCTCTCCAGTAAATATACAAATATACATTACACCAATAATTTTAAAACACAAGTTGTACATACAACTTAATTCTTACACCCCTTTTCGCACATACACAAGTGCTGGCTGAGTGAACCTTTACTCCCAATATTGCTGCGTGTCATTAACCCTCTTTTCTGCTTTATTCCTGTATTTAACAACTCCCTAAATTTAATGCTCATTTCGATTTGACCCATTTATTATTTAGCTGTCATTTGGTTTACTGATCATTAGCCTATTCTAGTTCAACCTCATCATTAATTTTTGTTTCACTGATCACAAAGGGTAGTGATGCTCTCACCTTCAATCATACTCAATCTTGAGTAGTGCCGTACTATTCACCTGGTCTTTCGAACTGCGTTCGCCAGACTAATTAAATATCTCATGTTAATATCTCTTTTATAGAAGTGTATTTCTCCAATTTGTCACTCCATGGATCATTCATCTCCATTGTATATCAAGCGGAGTTCGTAACTCTCTGCTTCTTACAAACACTTCCAATTGACGTGATAGGTACTACGTCATCAGGTGTATTCAAGGGAGGACAAAATAAGCATTCTAACGTGGCGGCCATCTTTGAATCGGTCTTTCAAACCACGTTCACCAGACTAATTCGAAATCTCTTTTTAATATCTCTTATCAATATCTCTATTATAAAACCTCATTTGGTCATCCCGTGGCTCATTAATCTATATTGTTTTTTGGTCAATCCTATGTTTCACCACTAATTTACATTCGACCAAATTTTGATAAAGCATTGTCAAGTTGAAAACACAAATGCACGATCATATTTCTATTTCTTACAATCGATAATAGGTTCATCCTAGATGATATTACTATTTATTACAGTAGGTCATCGGGTCATCATGGGTCCCACCAGAAGTCTTTTTTCATTCAACCACCAATACATCAGAGAAAGAAGCTTTCCTGTTATAAGCACTAACCATTTCGTAGCCTGTTGTGGTTTCCAATGGCAATCGAACCAAAGAAATGCACTAAACATGCATTCAAATGCACCCGAAAATGACAGACAAATCAGTTGCCTTCCCACTTCAAGGCAATTATTCTAGAGCAGCAATTTCATTCTCTTACCAAAAGAGCACAAGGGGACAGTTAAAAAGCCTGTCCCGACCATATAAGTGAAGAAGATTTTTGTCAGATCCCATATCATACTTTAAAGGAAGTGATGATACTCATGTTCTACATTCAACCCCAACTCCACCGTTCGTAAATGCGAGATCCATCTAGATTCCATTCGTCTCAGCTCCAGCTCCCTGTTACCCCCCCTTGGATTCACCTTTGCTATATCTATTCCATGAAACGTGAAAGGCGAGTCTTTCTTCCTGACGCAATCATGGGTTGATAATGGGTAGGAAGAGTCCTTGTTTTTAATTGCTCTCCAATGTTCTGCAATCCTGTTTCTCAATTCCCTAGTGGTACTGCCAATGTATGCTTTACCACATGCGCAGATGATCGCATATACAACAAAGGTGGTACGACAATTTATAAAACTGTTTATTGTGTACTCTTTCCTGGTGTTAAACCTGAAGTGAGTGGTTTTGTTCAAGCCAAGCTGGCACATGCTACAGTTTTTGCAGGTGTAAAAGCCTCTAGGTTTAGGTGGCAGCCACGTCAGCGTATCGGTTTCTTTCTTCTCTTGCGTATAGCTTGGGCTAACTATATCTTTGATGTTTCATGTTCTTTTATAAGTAATCCTAGGCCTCTTGCTCACGAATGCCCCCAGACCAGGCATGCCCTCCAACCAACAGACTCCAATGTCTGTTTAGGATACGCCATATCTGGTTGCTCGATGAGTTGTAGGTGGTTATGAGGGCAAGAGGCTTCTCCTGTTTGTCCTTAGGTTTCGTCTTCAGGAGATCCCTCCTGCCAATGTTTGCGACCTTTTTTCTCGCATCATTCAGTATCTTACCATCATAACCCCGTGAGGACAGCCTACTTGTGAGGCTGTTAAGATTTTTCTCACATTCACTTTCCTCACTGCAGTTTCTTTTTACTCACAGCATCTCTCCAAAGGGGATTTCTTTAATCGTGCAAGTGGGATGCAAGCTATCTGCTTTTAAAATACTATTGCAGGCAGTCGGCTTTCGAAAGAGAGTACTTTGGATTTTGTTATCTTTTATATACAGTTCAACATCCAAGAAAGATATCCTCATTCTATTGGAGTTCATGGTAAATTTGACATTCAGGTCGTTGTCATTCAGATACCCAAAGTATTCCTCCATCTGGACTGAAGTTCCTGTCCAAATTAGAATGATGTCGTCTATAAAGCGCCCCCAAAAATGGACATACTGTATCCACCTGGAGCCACCTCGGGCCCAGGCATGCCTCCTCTCAAACCAACCCATAAAAAGGTTGGCGTAAGAAGGGGCAAACCTGGACCCCATGGCTGTACCCTGCAACTGTTGATACCAATCTCCCTCATACAGGAAGTAGTTATTAGAGAGTATGATGTCAGCAAGTTCTTTTATCATTTCTGAGTGCTCATACAAACTTGCATTTCTCATGATAAAAGAACTTGCTGCACCTTCAACACTTCATCTGCGTTGTCCAGCATCTTTTTGTTACGGGCCTGTCCATGCTACTTTCCCGATTTCGGCGCTCAGACCGTTGGGCTCAACTAACATGAGCCTTTGGACCGCTTTTCGTTATTCTCTTCTTTTTGCCGGTTTGGGGACCCCAGTTTACGGACTCCTCTCCCATGTTCCTCCCGTCACTGGGTGCATTTCTGGGTGCGCCCCTCTTCCAGCCATTGCTGTACTTCTGATGGCGCTGTAAAGTACCAGGACCAGTCATTGCCAATTACTCTGAGCTTTGCTGAGAAGATCATCATGTTCTTTATTTCCTTCTCAGGGCGCGCTTTACCCCCTCGAAAGTTCATCATTCCTGCTGCACCCTCAGGGTAAAGTCCGGAAAGAGTCTCAGGACTGAGTTTTCATAGGGGAGATCTCTGTGCACCCTAGCTGCCTGTAGAATGGCATCACGGTCCCTATAGTTTCAGGATTCTGGCTATAATTGTTCTGGGGGGTGCCCCTGGCCTCATCGGAGGGACTGGGGCCCTGTGCGCCCTCTCCACCATGAAAAAGGTTGATAGTCTTTTCGGCTTAAGGTGGTTCAGTGTAATGTCTTGTAGGAAGAGGTCCACACTCGGCCCCTCTGCCCCCTCCGGGACCTCAACCACTCTAATATTGGTTCGGCGGGCCCTCCCTTCTTGATCTTCCAGCTTCAGGGCCATTTGCTTGTGTTGATGCACCAGTTGTTGTACTCTTTCTTCCAGTTTGCGTGTTGTAGATAGATTGTAATTCCATGATGTTTGTTTCAGCCGTGGTGACTCTCTCAGAGATCTTATGCATATCCGCTCGAATTAGGTTTATCTCAATCGTGACCTTGTTGATCTTTGTCTCTAACGTCAAGCCCAGAACTTGGATGGCTGCCATATTTGCTCCGAGAGAGGGTTCTGCTGTCCCCACATTGTCACCAGTTGCTCCTTCCTCTAACATTGATTGTTGCGGGACCGCGTATTTATCCAACTTATTGGATTGTACCAGAGGCGGGGCCCCCTTCGGCTTCGTCATGGCTGAGTCTACAGCTGCTAAGGGCTGCGAATGCACTCTGCGCCCGGCTGCGCTCCCTACACCATTACTCCAGTCCTGCAGCCGGATTTCCAATCCCCCCGGTGCGGCCTAATCACTGGCCACTTGCAAGTACGCCGGGGGATCCCCCCGTATCGTTGCAGGTCACCTCCACTGATTACTCGATGGTACCAGTATTGCCCCGCTCCTTACGGCCTAGTATGGCCCCTGCATCACACTGTTGAGGGAGGTGGGTTCTTCTCCACCCCTCTTAGCACATTGATGTGTAGTCGGGCCACCTTCTATTGTGGCCCCGGTTGCCTCCCGCGTCTATTTCAGGGTGGGGTCCACCCCATTGCCAATCATCACAGGGCTGTATTGTTAGCCCCAGGGTCTCCCCTCCACTATGTCGCATACACAAGGGGGCCCACTCAGTCCTCGGAGCACCCCAACTACTTCCTGGTGTATAATGTGTAGGCCATTGAGCTGCGCGTCTATCCACCAGCTGCCCGGAGTACGCACTAATATGGGGGAGCTACTCTTCAATCCTCACCGTCTGGGCACATACAAATTGGAGTGGGAATAGTAAATTATATATGTTTAGTGTTCAACACCTTCTGTGAGTTAATGTAGTCTATAGTGGGAATAGTTAAGATATAAAAATATTTTGGTGTAAGTATAATGATATAGTTGTAAATGTTTGTAAAAATATAATAGTTTTTAAAGTACATTGATGTAATATGTATATTTTAATATATATACAATTTTTCAAAACAGGTAAAATAAAAAAAAAACATATTTATATTTTATTTATAATTTTATTTATAATGCAAGATTGATAAAAAAAAGAGAAAAAGTATTTTCGTTTGTTAACTATATTTAATATATATTGTTCAACACAGGAAAAAAATACATTTTTTTACATTTTTGAAATATTGTATATTTTGTACCTATTTATACATTTATATATAATATTTTTGAAAAAAAGGATTACACATTTTTATTCTATTACATTATAGTGTTGTACATTTTTACAAAAACAAAGAAGTAGTTATTAATTCCTTTTTGTACATTTTTCAAAACATATCATGTTTTTGGTAACAGTAGATATATTATTTTTTAATATTGTACATATTTTTTACATTAATACATATAGGGGTCGATTCCGATCTCGCTAGGAAAGCTCTCCGTCCGACTCGGATCCGGAGTGCTTTCCGACCGACTCGTGCTCCGGCGCTCTGAGCGCACGAGTACTATGCGAACAAGCGCTGACCGACACGGGTCGCTCGGAGCCCCATTGAAGTCAATGGGAGCCTGTTGCATGACGCGTACACAGGCTCCCATTGACGAAAGAGGTACGTTGGGCACAAGAGCGCCCCCTGTAGTGGGGACGCGTCTATGCAACATGCACCATACAGGCATGTGTAGGGGGGACCCTTGGGTCCCCCCCTGTGATTGACTCGTAAGACTACGGGTGAAGGGGGGTCCGGCACGGACCCCCGAAGTCCGCTTCCCGAAGCGTTTACGTGTCGGAGGCTCCGACTCGATCCGGCTGTCCGAATCGTGCATCGTACTGGTTCAGTCAGAAATCGCCTCCATTGCACGACACGGATTGCTTACGGTTGAGTCGTATGGAGCGGTTCGGAGCCGGAAACGATTCGGTCGGCGATTTCTCGTATCTCGCATTGTACTTGCTCGTCCGTACGGCTGTACGCGTCGGTCGGGAAACACGCATTCGGCTCGGGCTTTTTCCGGCCGGTTCGCTTTCGGAGCCCTTCCGAACGGGATCAGAACTGACCCCATAGTGTACATTGTTAATAAAATATATGTTTTAACAAATTTTTCTAGAAAACATTTTTATAATTATTTCTATTTTTTAACATATCATGTTACAATTTTGTTAATTTTATTTATATTTTTAATATAAATAATATTAATTAGTACATAAGTCTTTTTGCAAACACAAACATTTTTCATGACATTAATACATTTTTTCACATTACTTAAAAATAGTACAGATTTTAATGTACATTGTACATTACATGTATATTTTTTTAATTATATTAATAAATATTAATTTTTTAATAATATTTAATGTTATAATTTTGCATTAGAAATAAAATGTCAAACTTTTTTTATACATTACTATTATTTTGTAGTATTTTTACAAAAATTTACAGTACTGCATTTGTAATGTACAATAGTTTTAATAAAGAAAAAATATAAATCTTTATTATTTAAGGCAGCCATTTTTAAACTAAATTTGTATTTTGTTACCTATCGGTTTTCTTTAAGGTCATTTCTGAGGGGAGAAGCTTGCGGTTGGAAGCTGCGTCGCATCGGTTAAAGTAAGTTTAATTTTCTTTATTTAAACTTTAATTTAAGGTTAATTTGAAGGTAGTGTCCTACTATATAGGGGCCGATTCCGATTCAGGCCGGAAAAAATACCGACCGACTCGGTACTGGAATTTAGTCCGACCGACACGTACCGGCGCCGTCCGACCCGGGTAGTACGATGAAATGCATGGGAATCACGACCGACTCGTACGGAACACAAGGCGAACGACCGACCCGGACGGAAACAAGCTATCCGGCCGGGAAACCACGCGAATCGAACCGACCGACACGCATCAGGAAATAACCCGAACGAAACGTACCCGCGAACTCCAACCCGCGCAGTACGATGCAATGGGTGCAAATTCAGACCGATTCGTACGGAGCCCAAGCCGTACGACCGACACGCATACAAAACCCAGCCGAACAAACACAATACTCCGCGACCGACGCGTACGCCGCATATGAAACTGAGCTGAAACACAGCGGGAACGACTCGGAGAGGCGCGCACGAGACAACTGCAACGTCCTACTCGGTCAGAAGAACGACTCCTACATGCACAATAATCACAAATGAAAAAATACAAAAAAAAGGGCCAAACAAGCAATGACAAAGCCAATAAATACAGGGGGTGAAAAAAATGGAACAAGGACACCCCCCAACTCCACCTACATAAAGCCCACAAATCCCTACCATGATCCTTTGCAAATTCCACTGACCTGCCAGCACAGAACACCATCACACAGCAAACACAGACACACACACAGCTCATCCAACACAAAAGCCACACACCATTAGCACCTCAACAAATAGCACCCTCACACACACACAGCAAAACCTACACACACACACCCTCACTTGCACACACACACACATCAATCACCACCACCACCACCCATCACCATGCCCCTAAAGAAGAATCCAAAGTTCCTAGATACTGAATTGGAAGTCATGGTAGACGAGATCCTGAGGGTAGAGCCACAGTTGTTTGGCACATTGGTCCAACAGACCCCCATGTCGCAGAAAACCAAGATGTGGGAGAGGATCGTCGACAGGGTGAACGCACAATCACCATGTTTGCGCACAAAGGAAGACATCCAGAACAGGTGGTATGATGTGCACAGGAGGGTCAGAGACCTACTCAAGAAGGATTACCTCCTGAGCCAGCACACCGGCAGTGGCCCTCCTGCAAAACGAGTATACCTCAGGCCCTGGGAGGAGAAGGTGCGGGCCATCCTACCACCAGTGAGCGTATATGGACTAACAGACATCCCAGAGCCTGGTGAGTACACAACTAATATACACAATATTGTGTGCCAATACACACACATAACTGTCAAGGGGACAGTCAAACCATCCACCCCTAGCAAATCAACAGCAACCAAAAGATAATCATCCCAAGATGTGTATGTCAGTTAGATAAACACAATACATGCCATCTCATAGTGATATGTAACTGTGTCATGACATGTACAAACCTAACAACAAATAGAGCAAGGCAGTGGCACAAATATAACCAACAAACACTGCCTGATATTTTGCCACCACTAGAACACCACCTCACAGGGAAGCTCACTTAAAGGAAGGAATTCTGTGTATGCTGGTGAAGTCAGTGTAGCCAATAGCATGATGGGAGTTGTAGTCACAGATACTGCTCACCCTCACAATTGGCCCATCAACACCACTCTGAACCATGCTCACATCACAGGGAGTGGATAAGGACTGACAAGATGGCTGACACTGGCTACTGCTGTGGGGAGCACAAGGCCCTGCTGGGAACTGTGCACCAACAAACAGCACAACACCACTGCCTGACATCCTGAAAGCCAACTTGCACTCTCTGCAATGCAAGCACGTTGCATGGTGGGATACCTGGCTGGTTGGGAAGGAGGACTCACAGCACTGACCATAGTTACAAGCAGCTCACCTCACACACCCCCTCAACACAAACTCCACATAACCCACCTGGGAGAATGCAATGCCTCACATACCAAATGAAGATCCCACAAAGAACCACCACCCTGGGTAATGCTGTGTGAAGCACAGGGACACACCTGGGACTTGTAGCCAAACAAACGCAAGGACAACACTGTCAGCCTTCCTGTCAGCACAGGCACACTACCCCACAGGGAAGCAGAGTCCAAAGGAAGGAAGTACGGGCATGCTGGGAAGGGGGGTGTAGGCAATAGCATGATGGGAGTTGGAGTCACAGATACTGCTCACCCTCACAATTGGCCCATCAACACCACTCTGAACCATGCTCACATCACAGGGAGTGGATAAGGACTGACAAGATGGCTGACACTGGCTACTGCTGTGGGGAGCACAAGGCCCTGCTGGGAACTGTGCACCAACAAACAGCACAACACCACTGAATGACATCCTGAGAGTCAACCTGAACCCACTGCAAGGGTGGCATGCTTCATGGTGGGATAACTGGGCCAGGTGGAGAAGGATGGCCGGATGTCCACCAAATACAACCAATGCTGGCCATGCACACACCTCAACATTCATATTGAAATGCCCCAGGTATGCATGACAATGTGCTACACCAATATCAACCTCTTACTGTGACAACTTAGGACAATGCAATGTACATGCCCGCATCTAGAGGTACAGTCACAACTGTCAGGTGTGTGAACCATTGATGCCTGTAGAAACATTACATACAATGTGTGTCTCTTCCAAATACAGGTGACGATGATGGGGACACAGCAGCAGGCGAGGAGGAGTCCCTGTCCCAGGCTCCGGGGGACACAGAGCTCACTGGTGTGGAACAGCCTCTGCCCTCCTCGGATGGCGAAAACCTACCTGGCCCCTCCGGTGTGAGTCATCATGCAGCACCAGCTGGACCAACATCTGCACCCCCTGCACCCACCCCTCCAACAACTGCCAACATACAGACCACCACCGCCGTCACGGACAGACCAAGGACCACCGCTGACAACAGCACAGGGCCCCAGGGCCACCGTGGAGCAACGGATGACAACACCACTAACAACCCCCAAGTGGGCCTCGGGTCACCTGTGCGTTCCACCGCAGGTCCTGCACGTGTCGCCAGGGGTGGTGGGAGGGGTGGTAGACATAGGTCGCTGCTTGCAGAGGGTCTGGACTGCATGATGACCCACAACTGGCACGCATCGCTGAAGCGTACCAGGATAGCACCGGAGAGGTCAGACAGGTAGTGGGGATCCTCAAGGACATACAACAGCAGCAGGCTGCCCATCATGCCCGCTTGGACTCCCACATGTCCTGTGTGGAGACACACATGTCTCGCATGGAGTCCAAGTGGGACACATTGCAAGAACTCACAGCGGTGCATAGGGACATATTGACATGCCTCCGCCAGATTAGCACCAACATGGCCACACCTCCCTGTGTGCCCACAACATCTGGTGCTGCAACAACTGACACCGCCACAGGGAGGGAGGAGGACTCTGGCGGAGACTCCCCTGCACCGCAGCAGCCTGCACATGAGGGTCCCGCCCAAAGAAGAGGGGTCGTCCGAGGAAGGAAAACTGAGAGGTTGATGGCCACGTACATCCCCCAGGAAGCCAACACCTGTTCCGGAAATTATCCTTTGTGTGCAAACGTTTCACCCTGTCGAATGCAACAGTACTTTCCCACATGACATGGGGAGTTCAAGTTGGACTAATGTATCATATGACTGTGGACTTCACTCAGGATATTTCTGCTACCAAGACTTCCAACTCATCTGGGAACTTTGGATCACAATCCCAATGTACAGCACCCACCATCCTGTGCACTATACACACACACATTTCTGTAAATAAAATCATTAGTACACCATACTTGCCACTGTTGTTATTCAAATGTGGATACTGTTATGGTGATGATGTTCTGCCAAATTACACTGTGTATGCTAACTGCTACAGCAAGTACAACACCGTTGTGTGAGTCATAGTGACGTGACACATATGAGGGAGACACACCACTAGGGCTACACAACACAGACACCAGGGCCATCGGACTCATCACCCACAGTGATGTTGCCAGGAAATACAGTGGAATGCACAGACACCACACCTATTCAGAGTCTGTGTCAACTAGCCCACAGGTGCAGTAAGCAAATGTCAGTCAGATGTGTGACCACAGACAACGCACATCCCAAAGTGAAGCACAGGTTTATTACACATTAGCAACATGTTGTTTCCACTACAAATGCAAGGTTTACCCACGTGGCAGTGGACACACAGTCAACAAGTGCAGAAGATATGAAGTCCAGGGGTGTGTGGCACATCACTTGTAGGGAAACTACTGCTGCCACCCTGAAAGCTGAATCATGGTGTCGGGGGATCCAAGTTGACCAAAGTACACAGTAAGCACCCTGTGAAGGACAGACATGACACACAGTTAAAATCACTGTAGAACAGGACAGTACTGCAATACTCATGCCCAAATACATGTCACAAGACAACTACACAAAACCAAGTTAGCATGTCAGAACTGTTGGGGAGTTCAGACTACCTGGAAGGACACATTGCTGCACGCATCCAGTCAAGTAGCACATGGCCACACTCAAACAGCACCAGAGCACCACCCACACATATCATGCAAACTCACGTCATTCACATTACATCTCCCTGGATACTCACATTCAGCTGAAGAAGTTGGTGATGAGCTGTGTGCGGACATCACCATCATCATCATCATCACTGGCGTCGTGGTCCAGGCCAGGATCCTCCACAGGTGGCGGACGTTGGTCATCGTCATCCAGGATGAGAGGCAACTCCTTCCGCACTGCCAGGTTGTGTAGCATGCAGCAGATGATGACAATCTTGCACACCTTTGCTGGGGCATATGGGAGGGCCCCTCCTGTCTTGTCCAGGCAGCGGAAGCGGCTCTTCAAGAGACCAAAGGTCCGCTCTATCACTCTCCTGGTCCGACCATGTGCCTCATTGTAGCGCATCTGGGCTGGTGTCACAGGGTTCCTGGGGGGTGTCAGCAACCACGGCATGTTGGGGTATCCGGAGTCACCTACGGACAGACAAGTGCACATTAGCTGATTTGGAAAAGTGGGTGGAATACTACAGATCAGAACACACACAATGGTACAAAGTCAGTACACACCGACAAGCCAGGCACGCTGGTTCTGCATCTGTGCCATCATCCTCGGGATGCGACTACTCCTCATCACGTAGGCATCGTGTGCTGAACCAGGGAAACGGGCACACACATGTGTGATGCTCATATCTGCTAAACATACCACCAGAGCATTGATCGAATGGTAATGTTTACGGTTCCGGTATGCCTGCTCATGTGCCTGTGGTGGTATCAAAGCCACATGTGTCCCATCAATGGAGCCAATGACATGTGGCATCCTCCCCAGGGCATAGAAGTCACTCTTGACGTCAGTGAGTTGTTGACGTGTAGGGAAATAGATGTACTGGTTCAGGCATCTCAACATTGCCTCCAAAACATCGCGTAGCACACGGCTGAACATAGTCTGTGAAATCCCACCGGCAGTCGCAACAGTGTGTTGAAAGGTACCGGTGGCAAAGAAGTGTAGGGCTGCCATTACCTTCACCTTGGGGGTCAGCGCCGTAGGGTACGTCCGGCCAGGTTGCAAATGTGGTTCCAAGCGCACTGCCAAATCCTCAATCAGCTGCCTGGTGAAGCAGTACCGTCGGATGCTGTCACGTTCCACCATCGTTTCCAGGTCAGGGAATGGTCTATGGACAGCTGGAGCCCTGCAGTGCATAGGTTGAAGGAAAAAAGATTGTCAGTCACCCCACATATGTGCCATTCACCATACACAATTTCACATGAAACATCATTACGTGACACAAGTACTTGATGTGTGTGCCGTTCTGTCGGACATAACTCGCACCTACATGGCCATCATCTAACTTCTCAGTACAACATGTGTGCACAACAGGTACCAGGTTGTGCTATGGGAAACCATTAGGCTGTGTCACAGTACCCATTTACTGCTGTCACGTTCCACACACACACCACAGTGACATGTCTGGACAGATGCGCCACAGGCATCACAGCTCATTGACAGGTAGATTCCCAGTGACCCTGTCTTGCCACATGGACACTGGCATGACATGGCGTATCATGTACACGTCAGAAAATGAAACATGACTCCCACAGGTAGTGGCCCCTGTCGCATCCGCAGGACAGACATGGACGCCAGTGACGCACAACATCAAAGTCCATGCACAAACAACGTTGATGTGGAGACTGTCTCCCATCGTGCACATGGAATCAGAGACATCGGAAACACAACATGCACACAGACTGTGGAGGGACATCACTATTGTGGCAATGGGTCATCCTGTGACGTACATGCCTTCCCACATGGGACTCTGGGGGTATGTGACATGTCATACACATACACAACCTGGAAATGTGACCATGCCACATGCTCCAAAATGAACTGTTGCACATCACAGTGGTTATGTGCACAACACACAAAGGACCCTGTCCCCATGAACACATGCACAGCCTGGTTGTGGCTGCCCACAAGTGCCACCACAGAAACCACATGTTAACCCCCATACACAGAGAAGGAAATGCAGCCTTACATGCCTTAGGAAACATTGTGGACTGGGTGTGGTGTTGTAGGTGTGCCCCTGGGTCTCTGGCAGGTATATGTGGCTGGCATACGTTCACCAGTGACAAGCATGGTGACATATGCGACTGAGCTGTACAGGGACGCGTTGTACAGCAATGGACCGATCGGTGTGCCCGGCCGGCCCATTGCATGTGTTGTGAGCGGGTACGCGTTGTACAGCAATGGACCGATCGGTGTGCCCGGCCGGCCCATTGCATGTGTTGGGAGCGAGTACGCGTTGTACAGCAATGGACCGATCGGTGTGCCCGGCCGGCCCATTGCATGTGTTGTGAGCGGGTACGCGTTGTATCCCGAAATACGCGTTGTACAGCAATGGACCGATCGGTGTGCCCGGCCGGCCCATTGCATGTGTTGTGAGCGGGTACGCGTTGTATCCCGAAATACGCGTTGTACAGCAATGGACCGATCAGTGTGCCCGGCCGGCCCATTGCATGTGTTGTGAGCGGGTACGCGTTGTACAGCAATGGACCGATCGGTGTGCCCGGCCGGCCCATTGCATGTGTTGTGAGCGGGTACACGTTGTACAGCAATGGACCGATCGGTGTGCCCGGCCGGCCCATTGCATGTGTTGTGAGCGGGTACGCGTTGTACAGCAATGGACCGATCGGTGTGCCCGGCCGGCCCATTGCATCTGTTGGGTGCGGGTACGCGTTGTATCCCGAAATACTCGTTGTACAGCAATGGACCGATCGGTGTGCACGCATTGGCTGGGGCCTGGCATGGCAACGGACGCGTTTTCGAAGCTCCAACAAGTCTGATGCAGTGAATTCAGTTGGCCAGCCACAACAATGTTGCAAAATCATGGGTGTCATGAAGTTGAAGATTTGAAGGATGCTGTGGGCGTGTATTAGTGCTGCTATTCCATGGATTGGTCAGATTCAGAAGATGCAAACGACTTGGACCTATCACTTTGGACACATGGGACAGTATCTGCCTCTGCAGCACACATATAATGCTGGCTGTTCCCCTGAGAGCTCACTTGCCTGCACTACATGCTCCAGGACGACATCTGCCACCAACACTGCTGCTGTTTCTGCATCCTCTGGCTACTGCAATGGCACGTACTGTGGAGAGAGCCCCAGCCTTCAGCCTTGAGGAGAACCAGGCCCTGCTGGACAGCCTCCTTCCACAGTACAGCAAGCTGTATGGGAAACCAGGGGAGCAGGTGAGTGTGCTGTCCACTGCCTTACTAATTGTGCATGTTGTCTGACTAGCAGGACTTACAGTGTGCACACCACTGGCTAGCATGCTCACTGAGTAGTTGTCACACCCCAAAGTGTGTAGTTAAATGCACTGAACTGGTACAGTGCAGTAACAGTTCATTCCAACTAGGTTTACTTCCCATGCAATGATACCATGTAGTGACTGCTGGCAAACTGTTCATAGCCATTGTTGCACTGCCTGTGTACATCATATGCCCCTGTGATTGAGACATGTATATCCAACTGTGTGATGCACGTATATGTTGCATGTGTAGTAATGGCCTTTTCACTTTGTCATCCTCACAGGTTGATGCCCACCAGAAGCAGGAAATCTGGCTGACCATCGCCCGGGAAGTAAGATCCGTGGGGGTCTACAGGCGCAGGATCCGCAACTGCCAGAAGAGGTGGCAGGACCTTCGGGGCTGGACCAGGAGGATCGCAAGGGTCCAGCTGAAGCTGTCGCCTCCTCGCAGGAGGGGCGGACACCGGACCTTGACCCCCCACATGCTCCGGATCCTGGCGGTGGTCTTCCCTGACCTGGATGGGCAGCTGAAGGGCAGACAGCAGCAAGGAGGGGGTGAGTCCATGACTGCACTGTGCACTTTGTCTGACATGCTATGTGCCCTCCTCTGGCCTGGTTAAACTTCCACAGTACATCAGTCATGTGGTCCAGGACCCATGTCCCTCATTTGTGACATGCCCACTTCTCCTCTGATACGCATATGTGTGGCCCTTATAGTCAGGAAATTGTGTCATTTGGGGACTGTGTCATTGCATTTAGCTTTGCTCAAGGTGGGGGACAGCATTTGTTCCCGTGACTATGTTGTGCGACTCATGGGTGGGTCAATTGCTTACACAATGCCTAAGTTCTGACATGTAATCTGGGTGTAACTTTGATATGTGGTCCACTTGCTGATCTGAATCACCACATGTCCCTGTGGAATTTGGCACACACCCATGCTGCTGGTGGGAACAATGTTTGGGCCTCAGGAGTATGTGTATCAAGTGTGTCACACATGCTTAGCCACCTGCCTACTGTCCAGGACTCATCCCTCTTACAGGTGGAGCTGGACAGTCATGCCTACTCCAGGGCATACAATACACTCTGTACTCCCACTCCCGTGTATCATCTGGCATGTTGTGATCAATGAAATGTACCCTCAGGTGTCTGCCTCTGTCTCATTGTGCTGTGTCTTCGTTGTCAGGACTACTGGTATGTTTATTGGTTAGGGCTCAGCATGCCATCGGAGATGTGACCATGATAGACGATACTTCTGTGACTTATAGGTGTCTGATCACTTGACTGTGCACACAGGTGTTTGCGACTGTGACTTTCAGGCAGCTGTTTTTCATTCACAGCACACTGTGAGGTGCTCATGTTCAGAGAGTTGTGTTTCATGTCCCCCATATGTCCAGTTGGTATGACGTGGACAAATAGTAGTACAGATGATGTGGTTTTTGGGGATGGACATGTGCACTTGTCAGTCACATAACTTGCATTCCCCATGCCCTCGGATTGTGACACAGTGCAGACTGTTGTTGGCTGGCTGCCATGGCCATGTGACTGGAGACAGTAATGTATGACTTTGCACGCATTCCTGTGTCATGGCATTAAACTTCCTGAGACTGATCCTGCAGGGGAGTGACATGTGCAACATGCACCCCATTGTGGCATTGACTATCCGGACATGGGTGCATCATGGTGTCTGGTGCTGGTATGCATCACATGCATTTCTATTTAGACTCTGGCCATCCCTTTCATCCGGACACCTGCACTGACTCAGTGGCAAGAGATGTGATGTGTGCATGTTCACATACTTCACCGTGTTCCCTGCAATGTCCAACAACTGTGTAGGTGTTGCATGTGTCCACAATGGGGTCTTACCATCAGACAGGCACCAGACAGATGGGTGCAAGGGCAGGAGGGGTGTGAGTCCCATGGTTGACCATCAGACTGACAATTGGCTTCCCCGAATCTGTGTGAGGACTTTAGGCAATGTTCAACTAAGGATGCCAGGGCTTGCTCTGTGATGTGCTGTACTTACTGTGGTGTGTGCGGTCAGTGCAGGTGACTGATGTTTGTCTGTTTCCCTAATTGTTTGCAGATACATCCACGGCCACAGGAGGGGACAGCTCCACGGACCAGGAGGAGCAGCGTAGCCAGACTGGGTCAGCATCAGACGAGTGGTCAGAGGGACCCAGTGGCACGGAGGGCGAGGGGAGCCACACCGAGGAGTCCTCAGCACCATCCACCTCAGCTGAGGACCACAGCAGCTCGGAGGATGACTCCCTTGTGGAGGCGGGTCTCAGCAGCCACCAAAGGCCAGCTAGTCTGTCTGGCCCCGCCACCACCACCACCACCACCTCCGCCCTCCCATTGGCTCCCATTCCTGAGGTCCGTGGAGGCTCCCGTGCTCGGGAGCGTGTCTCCTTCGTGCCAGGCACCACACCCCCTGCCCCTGTGTCCCCTGCTGCCCTGAGTGAGGAGTCTGTGTACCTCCTTCGGCAGCTCCATGTAGGGCAGACAGCAATGCTGAGTGTCCTCCATGCACACACCACTCTGTTGACACAGCTGGTGTCGTTCATGGAGGGCATCTCGACGGGTATGTCTGCCCTACAGAGGAGCAATAAGTCCATGGACTCCTCCCTGACGGCAGCAGTGTCCCTCCTCCAACAGTCCCTCACCCCTCCCACCTCTGCCCCATCCACACTTCCTGCCACCCTACCTGTCCAAAGCACATGCACACCTGCACAATCACCCAAGCACACAGACACGAGCAGAACAGACACACCCAAGAGAAAGGCAAGACGTGCACACAAGCATCCTCAGGGGACTGATACCACACACATAGGGGATGGGGAACAGACACACACACAGGCATCCACAGTCACTCCGCAGTCCTCCAAATCCTCTCCCTCCAAGACCCCTTCCCTTGCCTCACCTGCTACCCCACCTACACAGCAGATCTTCCTGTGTGACCTCAGCCTCTTCCCCTCCAATCCTGCTGATCCAGCATACCGGGGGAAGAGGAAGTCCACCCACACAGAGGGGAGTGCCCCTCGCTCCCGGACACCCTCCCCCAGGCGCAGGCAGACACAGGACCCCATTCGGAAGTCCCCCCGGACCAGAAAGAGCAAGACCCCACCACCACCACCACGCAGCTCCACCACCCAGCCTCTCTCCTCCATCCCCCAGGCCACCACTCCACAGGTTCCCCCACCACACCCTGCCCCAGGTTCCCCCACACACCGATACCGCATCCCCAGACTGCTTAGGCCCTCCCCCCCTGCCACTTGCTCTTCCACCCCCAACCCAGACACTCTGCCTGTTAGTGCCACTGGTGTGGAGACCGGGCCCCCCCCCTCTGTCCTGCCCACCTCATCTGCACCCCTTCCACTCCCTTGGAGTCATGCACTGCAGTGGAGTCCACAACCACCCCGTCTGACTCGGGCACTGCAGTGGGGACCCAGTCCACTACATCAGACCAGCCCACTGCAGTGGTTGCAGCACCCACACCAACTGACTTGTGTACCACAGTGGTGCCAGCCCCCCCTGAGTCAGACACCTCCACTGCAGTTGCCGGTGACACTCCTGCACCCACCACCCCTTCACTGCCTCCTTATACCATCCCCTGATCCTGTCCCTGCGGTGCCTGGCCTGCCCCTTGTATGCCCCTCCAAGGGGGATGTCCCCTGTCCGTACAAGTGCAGGCAAGCAATGGGTGACCAGTTGTCACTTATTACCCTGTTGGGACTGTGATTTTGGACTGGCCATTGGCCTTAGTTTCTTTGGGACTTCAGAGTTTTCCTTGCCATTTGCTGAATAAAACCTCTTTTTGTTTAATTGTGGCTTTTCTTTTGATGTACATGATGTGGATGAGTAGCATCCTGCATTTGCAGTTGTAATAGTGTTCATATCAGGAAAATGAAGTGTTGCTGTGATGGACTCCATGTGGTCCATGGGATATGTGTCCTGTTGTAGTCTGGATCTATGGCATCCTTTGCTGCAGTCTGAGGGTGCAATGTTCAGCATTTGACACAGGGATGTACATTTTGCATTTGTAAATGAACATCTTTGTCTTACACTGATGCACATCTGGTGGGCTTACCACTGTTCAATGTTCCGATTTCCCTGACTGTGTGCCCAGCTCCACTGGACATGCAGTTTTGCACATCAATGTCGAAGGACACATCTGTGTATACAGTGCAACTTGCTTGACACGTGTTTTGTGTGTATGCAGATGACTGACGTGACACTCCCGTACCAAGGCTGATGTGAGCAGAGGCTTCTGTGTGTTGTGGTTGTTGACTCACTGACGGAGTGTTCTGCTGACATGTTTGGGTCGTGCACAGACAAGGTTTGGCACAGCGGACCTTCCACAGGAGTGGAGTGCCCTCATGGTAGTGTGTAATCCCGTGACATTGCGTGGGCCTGTGTTGTGTGTTGTGTAAGCATGTCTGTGCGTGTTCCCTTCCCTTTTCCTACACAGGCTGTGTCCCTAGGGATGTTTCTGTTTGTGATGCTTGCTGAGTTGTTCTGTGTTCATCCAGCATCTTGGACCTGGTTTCTCCGTGATGTGGGTGCATGGCAAACTAATGTTCATGAGGTTGTCATACCAGGTTGTCTTTGTTGTCAGGGCTGGGGATGTGGGCAAACGCAGATGGGACACATTCAGGATTCCCCTTGCCACTTGTTGTTTACACAAGTCATGTGATTTTCAGTTTGTGTTAGCTTTCAGTGATTGTGAAACGTTGTGTGCGTGACTGCTGCCACTCCTCAGGGTCAGAGCTGCAATGTTGGAAGTTGTGTAGGTGTGTTCTTCGTGTGTCACCTTGGCTTCTTCGTTGGTGTGTGACTATGGCCAGGATCCCATTGATTGTGGTGGATTTCACATCATGCCCATGTACGGCATACTGTGCTGTGTGTCAGACATTCACGAGTCTTGTTGACTGGCCATGTGTGATGGGTTTCTGTACCTTAGTTCCCACCACCACCCCTGGTATTGTCATGGGTGCATGTCCAATGTCACCAGTCCATGTGAGCTTCACTGCTGCACATTGGTGGAGATCAGGGTGTGTGGTGTTGAGTGTGTGCAAAAGTGAGTTGTTGCACGGCTAGACCCCTACCTCATATTGGCCTTGGCTGGCAGGCCGTGCTGATTGATTGGAGCTTGTGTAGGTGTGATGGTAGTTTGTTGCTCAGGACACATGGCTGTGGTTCACAGTGTGAACGACATCTACCTTTGTCATCACAGTGGGATTATCATGCAGGCTAGTGTCAGCACAATGTGGGGTCCCTGGGGGTAGTGCTGTGGTGGGTCTGTCTCTTGCTGTGTTAGTTGCTGTTCTTACAAGCTTGTGTGACATGTGTAATTTGGGCTCGCTCTAAGCTAACAATGCCTGATTGCCCACATAGGGGTATCCGATCCATGAGTAACTTTTGTATGGCACTGTATACACATCTGTGTGGTTGGAATTCAGGCCTCCTCATGTGTTGTGTGGTTGCCTGGGGACACTGGCACACCCCCCCCATCACCTGTTGTGTTTGATATGCAGTGTGAGTCTGCCTGTTTGTGTTTGTGCCTTTGCACCACTGCATTGGCATATCTTGAGTGTGCCATTGGCTGTATGCTGTTTGGTGGCTTTCCCCTGCTGTCCCTGGGACTCCTAGGTCATCTGTCAGCACAATAATCATGGTTTGTATGTCCCATTGCTGCCATGGTATGGTATTTGTTCACCTGACATCTACAGTCTCCACAGGATATCTACATTTGTGTGTCCATTGGTGCAGATATGTGGGTCAGCATTATGATGGTCACTTCTGTCATTGTGTTATTTGTGAATGTTGACAATGTGGGCCCCCATGGGTGATGTTTGTATGCACATGGCCAAAACGATGTTTCAGTGACACTGCACTGTTTGCCTCGACCAATCTATGTTGCTATGGGACACAAGCACTACTATGCCACTGATGTGTTTGTTGTTGTGTGACCAAGATTCATCCATGCAGTTTGGCTTTGGCAGCTTTTACCATGACTACACTTCCCTTTTGGTCCCTGTGGTGATGGGGCTTTAGGCCCCATTGCCCCACTGTTCAAATTGTGCATCAGCTATGGACACCACACTTCCCTTTTGGTCACTGTGGTGATGGGGCTTTAGGCCCCATTGCCACACTGTTCAAAATGTGCATCAACTATGGACACCACACTTCCCTTTTGGTCACTGTGGTGATGGGGCTTTAGGCCCCTTTGCCACACTGTTCAAAATGTGCATCAGCTATGGACACCACACTTCCCTTTTGGTCACTGTGGTGATGGGGCTTTGGGCCACATTGCCACACTGTTCAAAATGTGCATCAGCTATGGACACCACACTTCCCTTTTGGTCACTGTGGTGATGGGGCTTTAGGCCACATTGCCACACTGTTCAAAATGTGCATCAGCTATGGACACCACACTTCCCTTTTGGTCACTGTGGTGATGGGGCTTTAGGCCACATTGCCACACTGTTCAAAATGTGCATCAGCTATGGACACCACACTTCCCTTTTGGTCACTGTGGTGATGGGGCTTTAGGCCACATTGTCACACTGTTCAAAATGTGCATCAGCTATGGACAGCACACTTACCTTTTGGTCACTGTGGTGATGGGGTGTTCGAGCCCATTACCACAGTGGCCATGGTCTGCTTGCATTGTGGAGCCCACATACATTTATGTGTGACACATGTGCTAGGGGGTCACATTGTATGTTCAATGTCATGTTCAGTGTTGTAGGCATTTGACACAGACTACACACACTTGTCATGGTGTTGGGGGGGATGTAATTTTCTGTCATTCCTTATGTGGGAGTATGCTAGTTGTGTCATGCATGACCCGTCCTATGAGTAGGGGTGGTGTTAGTGGTAGGCATCCATCCCCCCATGAGTGGGGATGGTAGTAGTGACAGGCATCCAGGACCCCATGAGTAGTGGTGGTGGTAGTGGTAGGCATCCATCCCCCCATGAGTGGGGATGGTAGTAGTGACAGGCATCCAGGCCACCCTGAGTAGGGGTGGTGGTGGTGGCAGGCATCTAGCCCCCCCTGAGTGGGGGTGGTGGTAGTGGTAGGCATCCATACCCCTAAGGGTGGGGATGGTAGTGGTGGCAGGCATCCAGGCACCCATGAGTAGGGGTGGTGGTAGTGGTAGGCATCCAGCCCCCCCTGAGTAGTGATGGTGGTAGTGGTAGGCATCCATCCCCCCATGAGTGGGGATGGTAGTAGTGACAGGCATCCAGGCACCCATGAGTAGGGGTGGTGGTAGTGGTAGGCATCTAGCCCCCCCTGAGTAGTGGTGGTGGTAGTGGTAGGCATCCATCCCCCATGAGTGGGGATGGTAGTAGTGACAGGCATCCAGCCCCCCCTGAGTAGGGGTGGTGGTGATGGTAGGCATCTAGCCCCCCCTGAGTGGGGGTGGTGGTAGTGGTAGGCATCCATCCCCCCATGAGTGGGGATGGTAGTAGTGACAGGCATCCAGGCACCCATGAGTAGTGGTGCTGGTAGTGGTAGGCATCCATCCCCCCATGAGTGGGGATGGTAGTAGTGACAGGCATCCAGCCCCCCCTGAGTGGGGTGGTGGTGGTGGCAGGCATCTAGCCCCCCCTGAGTGGGGGTGGTGTTAGTGACAGGCATCCAGGCACCCATGAGTAGGGGTGGTGGTAGTGGTAGGCATCCAGCCCCCCCTGAGTAGTGATGGTGGTAGTGGTAGGCATCCATCCCCCCATGAGTGGGGATGGTAGTAGTGACAGGCATCCAGGCACCCATGAGTAGGGGTGGTGGTAGTGGTAGGCATCCAGCCCCCCCTGAGTAGTGGTGGTGGTAGTGGTAGGCATCCATCCCCCATGAGTGGGGATGGTAGTAGTGACAGGTACCCAGCCCCCCTGAGTAGGGGTGGTGGTGTTGGTGGTAGGCATCCATACCCCCATGAGTGGGGATGGTAGTAGTGACAGGCATCCAGGCACCCATGAGTAGTGGTAGGCATCCATCCCCCCATGAGTGGGGATGGTAGTAGTGACAGGCATCCAGCCCCCCCTGAGTGGGGTGGTGGTGGAGGCAGGCATCTAGCCCCCCCTGAGTGGGGGTGGTGTTAGTGGTAGGCATCCATCCCCTCATGAGTGGGGCTGGTAGTAGTGACAGGCATCCAGGCACCCATGAGTAGTGGTGGTGGTAGTGGTAGGCATCCATCCCCCCATGAGTGGGGATGGTAGTAGTGACAGGCATCCAGCCCCCCCTGAGTAGGGGTGGTGGTGGTGGCAGGCATCTAGCCCCCTCCTGAGTGGGGGTGGTGGTAGTGGTAGGCATCCATCCCCCCATGAGTGGGGATGGTAGTAGTGACAGGCATCCAGGCACCCACGAGTAGTGGTGCTGGTAGTGGTAGGCATCCATCCCACCATGAGTGGGGATGGTAGTAGTGACAGGCATCCAGCCCCCCCTGAGTAGGGGTGGTGGTGGTGGCAGGCATCTAGCTCCCCCTGAGTGGGGGTGGTGGTAGTGGTAGGCCTCCATACCCCCATGAGTGGGGATGGTAGTAGTGACAGGCATCCAGGCCCCCCTGAGTAGGGGTGGTGGTAGTGGTAGGCATCCAGCCCCCCCTGAGTAGTGATGGTGGTAGTGGTAGGCATCCATCCCCCCATGAGTGGGGATGGTAGTAGTGACAGGCATCCAGGCACCCATGAGTAGGGGTGGTGGTAGGGTGGTGTTGGTGGTAGGCATCCATCCCCCTATGGGTGTGTATGGCATTGGTGTTGGCCATCCCACCCCTATGGTTCTGCTGTTGCTAGTGTACGTTATTTGTGCATCCCTATGTGTGTGTGACATATTTCGTGTACGTGTAGTTTGTTTGTATTGTTGGTGTTTGACTTACCGTCTGCGCCGTACGCGTCCGTGCCGGTCCCGGTAATAGATGTAGAGTATAGGTAGGACCTGCGCAATGGGATTCATGCTTGGATCGTCTCGTTCGGGTTTCTCGTGTCTTTGACTCGTACTCGTCACTGGCTTGTTCGTCTCGTAGCCGTGGATCGTCTTGTGGCTCGAAACGGAGCTTATGTACGGCTCGCCCGGATGCTCAAACGTGCCGGACGTAGCGACGGGTTTGGCGCGTACGGATTGCGCATCGTACTAGTCCGGCCGGAAGGTGCTGTGTATTTGCTTCCGTGCGGCTCGATTCGGCGTTCACGGATCCGGCTCGGGCGGGGAACAGGAGCTGGATTGGGTGAGTACGGCTCGCTCGGAAACTGGGTTGTTGGACGCATCGTACTTGTTCGTCCGGACGAGTGTACAAATCGGTCGGGAAACACGCATTCGGCTTGTATTTTTTCCGGACGAATACTGTTAGGTGCCCTACCGGCCGAGATCGGAATCGACCCCATAGTGTATGTAGTGTTAGGTTTTTCAGTTTTTGGTGAGTTATATGTTTAAATTATAAGTGTGCGAAGTGTTAGTGTTTGATAGATATGTGTAATTTTGTTTAAAGTTTAATGTTAGTGTTGTATTTATTTCTAATATGATACAATGTACATGTGTATTTGTGCGGGAGGGATTGTTTTATTTCCTAACAGGTTTTTGTCGATTGGAAGTTATCGTCGGGAGAAGAATGTGTTTTTTTAAGGACGTGTGTATTTGTTTTAGTAAACTAATAATTATTTTACACTTCCTTAATTTTTCAAGTTTTCCTGGAGCGTTTCTTTTTTAAATCTATTTTTAGGGACTTTTATGGGTTATCGTTGATGGACCCATTGCTGATGGATTACTTTTTCTACAGTTGTATTTTTCCATTTTTGGTGGTGTTTATTTTTTTACTTATGGGGATTTTAACCGACTGTGGATTTGTTTATGGCAGTTTGGATTACCGTTCTTCAGCTACGAAAACAGTAAGTAATTTTAAATTATTTATAGTGGGAGGGAAATGTTTAAATGTAATTGTTGTTGTTATTTATGTTATATAAAATATAATTATTATGTCAATTTATTTTTTAAATATTAATTAAATTATTTGACAAAGTAATTATATTTTTGGAGTTAAAAAAATATATTTATTTGACTGTTTTTAGATTACTTGTTTTTGGGGTTTTGAGGTACATTTATTTAAAGTAGGCTTTTAGCTATTGTTTCAAGATACTCTAGTCCTTTAGTTGTTGGGCAGAGTCTTACTTTGTATTGTAAGTACTCAAACATTTGTTTAGTTTGCTTTGTTAGTTTTGGGCCTAGTTGTGTTATAGACTGTTCCATTCTTAGTTGTTGGTAGCTTTGTTCTTTTTGGATAGATTGTAATAGTTTATGTAGAGTGGGTGTAGTTCTTCCTGTTGTGGCTTGGAAGGTGTTATGCCATCCTTCCACAGCATTATTAGTTTTGTCTTCTTTGGTTAGGGTACGGTTATATACATTCCACCATGGAATGTGGTATTTAGGCTGTCTTCTGTGTCCAGATCTGTGTAGCCTTCCTACCCAGGTATCCTCAAAGTAGTCAAGTAGGGGACTTAGTTTTTGCTCATTTTGTTGGTAGTAGTGACTTTCAATTATTGAATTGTAGTGCTCGGCTACTTCAGTAATTGGTACGTATGCTAGTGCTATTAGTTTTTTAATTTGACATGCAAAGCTGCTATTTGTTGCATATTCTACACTTAGGGGGTCATTACGGTGGCGGTCGGACTTTCGTCCGACCGCAATCGTTGCGGGGCTTGGGACCAGCCGCCTGTAAGGCGGCGGTCCCGCACATGAGATTACGATGTGACCGCCACGGCACGTCACGTATCTCTAACAATATCACGTCACGTATCTCTAACATTGCGGCGGGTGCTGCTGGCTGCAGCACCCGCCGCAATGTTCTAAATGCACTGTTTGCATTTCCCTGCACTAAGTGGCAGGCACCACGCGGTGCCTGCCACCTGGTGCAGGGAAATGTAGGGGGGTAGCAAAGGTACCCCCCAGTGCACACCCATCTTCCCCAACACAAGGGGGGCCTGCAACGTGCCCCCAAATGCAATCCCCGCCAGCCTGTGAATGGCGGTTGAACCGCCATCCACGGCTGGCGGAGAGGAAGCATCCTAATATGGTGGACGGTGCCTGCTCGGCACCGCCACCATTCTAGGTATGCTTTCCGGGTCCGCCAGGCAATCGAAACGATTGCCTGTGGTGAACTCGTGGCAGACGGACTTCCCGTCCGCCAGCAAACCGCTCGCCATTCTAATTTGGCGGGCGGAGAATGGCCGCAAGTTGGCGGTGAATCCGCCACCGGCAGGCTGCCGGTGGCGGATTCACCGCTATCGTAATCAGGCCCTTAGTGTAGATTTTTGGAGGTGCCTCCAAATGGATTGGTTAAATTGATATTAGCAACCTTGGATTGCTGTGTGAGGGTACTGTTTTAGTATGGCTTGTATCATTGACTGTTCAAAGTCAACGATTACTTTTTGGGGAAAGTAATTATTGGTTTCTTGTTTTACTTTGGTTAAAAGTTCAACATAGGTGGTGGTTTGCTTGCTTTGTAATAGAGCATATATGAAGGGGATGTTTGTATGTTGATAAAGTCCATGTATTGTATATAACTGGTAAATTGGTTTGGGACATATTTTAAAAGTCCCATCCATCATCCATGTTTCACAGTTTTGTAATTTTAGTAAATTTGTCGGAGTCCCAAACATTATTATTCTTTTGTCAGCTGATTTATTGTCATAAAAAAGAAATTGTTCTTCAGTATGAGTAACTGGGAGTTCAGGTGGTATTTCTACTTCAGCAAAGGTTTTGGGGATAGGTGTGGTGGTAGCAGTAGCTTTTTTAGTTCCAGCTATTGTTCTTTTTAGTGAGGCTATTGAGGGCATTTGGCCAGTTGCATGCTCTGGGACTCTGGTGAGCATGTGTTTAAGTATTTCTGTTGTTTGTTTTTGAGATGCAGTGCTAATGTCTTTTATATTTTCTAAAGCATTTCTAACTTCAATTTCAGCTATGTTAGGGGGTGGTTATGCTCTCTAACATATAATACAGTTGTTTCCTTTGTAGCAGCCCTTCCATAACATTTGTTAGAATAATATTTGCTACATTTCCAGTTAACTTTGTCCCCTGTTTGCTTTTCTTGGGTGAACACATACCCCATATAACATAATAACAATTTGCCTTTCTGGGAAGTAGTAAATTGGGCCCCTTCAGTCATGGTGATGCTTCAAATGCTAAGAGAAATGTATATAAAAATTAATAAAAGTATTCCTGTTCTGTTTCATTTTCTAAAACATGTACATTGTCAATTTTATACTTACAAAGTTGAATTTTGAAGATTTTTTTCAATCCTGATGCTTTTTCTTTGCTGTTTGCTTGATATTTCTTTAGAAATTGCTGTAGAAAAAAAGAGTAATATTAATTAATCTGTTTAATTGCGTTTTTAGGGGGGGGAGTTGTGGTTAGCTAGTACTTCTGTTTGGCATTTTAAAAAATTGTTTTAGTTAATTTGAGAGTAATACTTGCCTTATTTGCAAATTGACTTTTCACACTGTTCTGCAGTTCTTTGACTCTGTTCAGCATTATCTATAGAGGAGATATAATTTAAAAAATACATATTAATTATTTGGTTCATACAAAATTGTTTTAAGAACATTTTTAGTAGCAGTAGTTTTAAAATGCTGTTTTACTTACTTTGTGGAACTGTAATCAGAGTTTTCTATAATGCAGTTCAATGTTGTGTCAGCAATCTGGCAGAGTTTCTCCTTATTGTTGCTTTTTTGGTTGCAAGGTAAAATAATGTTGATTTTGCGTGTGTTTATATAGTGTTTTATTAATTGTTGTTTCAATCTTATTCGGTAATTTCAATTGTTTGTGTATGTCATTGATTGTTACTCCTTGTTTTAATTAATTTGGTAGTTGTTTTCTATATATGGAAAACGCTAATTAAGTTTCAGTTACTTTTTTTTTTTAAGTGGTGTAGTATATTATTTGTTATTTATAATCTTTTAAATGTTAAATAATTATATTTTATTTTATATATAATGTTTGAAGCAGTAAATAATATTTGTGTATTTATAAATTTATATGACAATGTTTTGATTTTTTTTTAAAATATGTGTTAAGTGATTTATAATGTATGTTGTGTGTGTTGTTGATATTTTCATATTTTTTGGGGTATGTTTTGAGTTATTATAAATAATTTTTACATGTCGATATATTTGTTGTTCGATAATTTTGTTGTCTATATTTTTGTAATCGATATTTTTGTCAGTTTGTATGCTTTTTTAATGTGTTTTCGATATTATTTTCACGATATTTTTGACTTTGATAATGTTGAAATCGATGTAAATGTTTTACGATATTTTGTAGTCGATATTTGTGTCTTTTTTTAAATAAGTATAGGATGTCGATATTAGTGTAATTGATATTTTTGTCCCGATATTTTGGTAGGTCCATATTGTGTCTGTCGATATTATGTCAGTGATCCGTGGAGGACAACGCTCGTAATGATGGCAGCCACTGCGGCCTGAAAAAGACAGCCAAGTATGTGCGAGCCGCATCAGCAGTTTCGGGGGTGGTGAAGCCCCTTCTAGACCCCAAGGACGACCAAGAGGGGCATCGGCGACCACTTGTTGGAAGCCGTGATAACCAGAGCGTGGCATCCAGAAGACAGGAAATATCGGCTTCCTGCGCTTGGACCAGGGAACACGTGCGGCAGCTCCAGAGCGCCACAGACAACACAACAGGGGAGGATCCAGCCTGTGGGGTTTGGTCGTTGCCCATGTGGAGGGCACCCTGGACTTGGATCGAGGGTGAGGAGGGGTTTCTGCAGAGAGGAAGCCCATCTCTACTCCCCACCATGGACTTGGAAACTGGCAGCAGGATCATGAGAGCAGGCCCTCCTAGGAGTGTGGGCATGGTAACACATTGAGGTCTGTCGATGCTGGACTGAGGGGGTCACAAGCCTCTGCGGGGACTACCACCTATCCCCGCTTCAGCCAGTGTGGGGACGACTAGTGCGAGCAGTGTGACGGGTGGAGTCAGAGAGCTAACGCCACAGTCGGATTGGCATGTGAGAGAGTAGGAGGCTCCATCCGGGTCCCACCAGCCTGCAGGGGAGACTGTGGGGGATCTCCCTTTGGGTCCCCCCTCTGATCAGATATTGAGGAGGTAGGACAAGCTGTGCTGTCCCCCACTGCCCTGGGCCCCATGCCTGCAGAAGCCTGGTGGGGACGAGACAGGAACTGGGAACCCTCCAAGACATTGGGATGGTCCCCAAAAAGCACAGCAGCATGGGGAGAGCTGAGGGGGCTCAGTTGGACAGCCAATGCACTTAGGGGTCCATGTCGGACTTGGAGGCCCACACTGCAAAGATCTTGACAGCCATTAGGAAAACCAAGGATAGCCTGGAGAAAAAGATAGAAGCGATAGTTGTGGATGCTGTCCTACTGGGTACAGACCATAAGAAGTTTTCAGATAGGATGGCCTCTGCAGACTCCACACTGCCACAACCGAGGCCAGCTGTCACAAACCACAGAGTTAAATTGCATAACTTGAAGGTGGTGGTGGACTCTCAGGCGACAACATCCGCCTGGTGGCGGTGCCCGAAAACTACAGTGAACACCTGCACTGAGTCATTTGTGGAACAGTAGTTGGCATTGACAGTGCTGGAGAGAAAGGTTTCAAACTTCTACACCATGGATCGAGTGCACAAGGTCCCCAGATGGCCCCCCACACCAGGGGAGCATCCCAGACCATTAGTTGCATGCCTGTTGAACTTCAGAGATAGGGACATTATTCTACAGCGTGTGCACTCCCACAGGCCCAGGCAGATTGAGGGGAACCCCGTTAACATCTACTCTTATTACACCTCCACAGTGCAACACCAAAGTGAAATGTTCCTGACAGTAAAGCAACACCTGGGTCACCTCAATATCAAATATGCCTTGCTTTTTCCGGAGCACCTTCATATCATGATTGACTTGAAGGCCTAATTCTTTGTGATGGCATCGGAGCTGTGGGATTGGCTGGAGTTGCGGGGACAAGGACCATGCCACTCGATGGCACATGCAGCGATCCCACGCCAGCTGTGCCAGTGCCCCAAGGTGACTCCATCCCCTTGAGAGAGAGAGACAACGTGGTGGCAGAACTGCCGAGGGGTGGCCCACTGAGCTTGCAAAATGGCTGGGAGGCATTGGAGAGAGAACAATTGAACAATAGGATGAGGGCACATCTGCCTCTGGAGAGGACTTGGAGGAGGTTACTCCCTCAGTTGTCACCCCTATGATTGGGGAGAGATCACATAAAGACTGGGAAGGTGAGGTTGGACCTAGTGGGGTTGACCTGGGCTCGGGGGAGGAGATTCAGCCCAGACTAGCATGTCACTGGATGGCCTTATAATACACCAGAATAGTCCAGCCCTACAAGACCATATTTATGACAAGTTTATTTAGTCGATAATGCATGATGTATGCTGGGGGGACAGGCACCTCAGGCATTGGGGAGGTGGGTAGTTTTGAACTTAAGGCTTGAGGCGATAAGGAGGGCGGGTAGAGTTGGGGGGATATGAGCTGGGGCAGACTGGATGGATAAGTGGATTGGGAGAGGAGAAAGCTTGGTAGAGATCCCTGAGACAAGTCTTGATGAATCCAGCTCACACACTAGGAGAGAGGGTCTCTCTTAAGATCATGTTGGAATTTCAATGGTCTTTTCAATAAATTGAAATGGGGTGGTGCTCAAATACCTTGCCCGGCAGTCCCCAGCCACATACTTCTGTAGGAAACACTTCTGGCAGTCAATATCTGTGGGTTCTTGGGAAGGTGCAGCTACAAAACCTTTGTTCATGCTTGCTACTCCACAGGATCTAGAGGGAAAGGGATACTTACCCATAGGTCGCTACCCTTCCCGGTGGTGAAAACAAGGATGGACCCACTGTGTTACTGGGCAACTGCAGAGGATAGGTGGAATGGAGAACGGTTAGTGGTGATGTTCTGGTCCCTCCCCTCGGGCCTTCAGGTGGATGGTCTGTCAAAGATGGGGGAGTGGGCCACCCAGGGAAGATATACGTCTTCATAATTTTTTGGATGCTCCTGGGGTCCGGCAGTATTCCTACTCCTCCAACACGGTGTTCTCATTGGCATGATTAGATTATTTCCTAGTGCTTATATCCCAGTGTCACACACATCCTAACATGACATTTACCGAGGGGCATTTCAGACCACTCCCCACTTCTTACTGAAAATTGGTGCCCAGGTAGATATGCCTGCTCGGACTGGTGTCTGGACCCTTGGGAATTAATAGATTGGGCACGCAGAAACTGATTCAGGGGGAAGCCTCCAGCTACTTTCAGGCAAATAAGGTGTTAAGGGCCTCAGAGCAGACTCTCTGGGAGGCCTATAATAGAGTGCTGCAAGGACACTTAATTTTCCATATTGTAGCACAGAGATGGGAAAGGGAGGCCAAAATACTAGAGTTAGAAGTAAAAATACAGTGGGTGAAGGTGTCTTACGTAGAGGCCCCATACTTTGAAATCCATATAGGGCTAACCAGAGTAGGATCTACGAGCATGGAGACAAGACGGGGAAAATGTTGCCCTGGCTGGCTCAGAGGGAAGAGGTACAGGGTTGGGTTCTCTGAAATCCACTAACTCATATGGCGGAGGGCACAGGACAGTCTTTTGCGCACTTTTTGCAGGAGTTCTACAATCTGGGTCTCCTTCATCCGGACTGACAAGATTTGTCCAATTTCCTAGCTGATGTCCCTGTCCCCCACTTGGAGAGATCTGATAGCCGGTCTATGGAGATCGATATTACAGACCAGCTGAGGCCATCTCACAACTTAAAAGTGAGAAGACTCTGGAACCAAATTGTTTCCCCCAGGAGTTCATCAAGTGTGTCAAGAGTAGGGTGGTTCCACCATTGCAGGCATTGTTTTATGATTCAAGGGCTCAGGGAAGACTCCCCAGGGATCTATCAGCCAATATCCCCATTAAATATTAAAGTTAAGATATTAGCAAAGGTCCTGGAGAACCGTCTCATACAAGTCATTAACCGTGTTATGGCCCTGGATCAATCGGGCTTTATGCCCTATAGATCCATCCAGCACAACCTCAGGTGCTTGTTCAGATGCCTCACCCATAGTCATAGTTTAAGGGAACCAACAGTAGTATTGGCACTTGATGTGAGAAGGCTTTTGACTCCCAGGAGTGACTGTACCTCTTTCAGCTATTGGAGAGAATGGGCTTGTACCCTCCTTTCTAGACTGGTTGTGCCTTCTATACTCGGCACCTACGGCGAGAGTCTGAGTGAATGGCATTGTTTCAGATTAATTCTGTCTCGGTAGAGGCACACGCTGTCAGGACTCACGGGAGGTTTCCTCCTTCTAACTCTATGCTGGCTACCATTTTCCCCCTACAAACTTACCAAAAGTCAGATAATCCCTCAAGCTGGAGTGCTTGTTGGCACCGATGGAACTCCAAGATGGCTGCCAACATGCACATACTGCGACAGCACACCACTGTTAGCAGTCTAGTCTTTTAGGTTTCATGACATCTGGTGAAGTGTGCTTCAACATTCCACTGTGCACTTCACTGAAGAAATAATTTGAAGAGCACCTGTTTTCCCAGCGTCGTGGAAGTCAGTTAGGGTAGTTGCGATAAAATCGGGGTTAGCTTCGTCGGAACTACATTCCCTCACTAATCAGGTTAGTGTTAAACTATGTAGCTAATATAAAACATTCTGTGAGAAAAGGTTATCGTGTCAGAGGTAAATTTCTATTTAAAGAGAAAAAGGAAAGGAAGTCAAAAGCTTTTTGAATCAGCTGTCTTTTTCAGCTGTTCCTGAATCTGTCAGACGCAGGCGTGACCTTTCAACACGCAGTGTCTTCTTAGACTGAAACTTGTTCACTCTTCTGAGAATTAATTAAAAGGTGAAGTCAGGGTCAAAAGCCCGGCATATTTATTTCTCATGCCATGTGTTAGGTTTGAAGATAAATAATCTGAAGGCTAGTTAAAGAACTCCAGTAATGTTCTCCTCACGTATGTCAGAATAAATTGTGCTTCCAGCAAACATAAAACCAAAGGCCTGAATAAAACGAACACTTCCTTTTAACATTTAACTTAAGTTCTGAAGCATTGTTTAAAAACTAATTAAAGACAGAAAACCAGTCATCCTACTCCAGAAACCCCAGTTCAAGGCCCACTCCAGTCTCTTAACAGTGAGTTAATAGAAAGAAAGAGAAACCCAAATAATACGTAAATTAGGAATACAGAAATAAATACTTGCCTTATCTTTCTTACATTAAGGAATAGCAGGATCAAGTGCAGATTGTACCTGATAACGAAAAGGAAAGAGATCTGAGTGAAGACTTCTCATACAACCTAGCAAACAATACATGAGAAGTAGAAGAGAAGTAAGCTTCAGTAAACATTCTGGTAAGATAAGTTATTTATACACCATAGAAAAAACAGTAAGTTAAAAGGCACAGTAAATAAAGGTTATTACATGTTAATGTTGCAGTCCAGTAAGAAGAAGAAGAAGACGTAGCTGAACAGGCAGAATATTGGAGCAGTCTCTTCTCTGTCCCCAACCCCTTTTCCCCCCTTAGAACTTACCTGCAATGGAATACTAAAAGACCTAGTAGGGTTGGTTCTGAGAAGGGTATTGGGACCTAGCGTCATTCTGCTCCTGTGTGGTTCAGACAGCAATAAGTATTTAGACCCTGACACACACCAGGGATGTCCCCTATAACTTCTAATATTTCTCATAGCAATGGTACCGCAGGTGAATTGGATCAGGGGAGATGCATTGTTTAGAGGTCCTAGATGGGATAGTGGTTTGGAAGATGTGCTCTCCCTCTATGCGGACAATGTCCTACTCTACCTGGCTGACCCAGATGACTCCATATCAAGAGTGCTTGAGATCCTCTGCATCTTTAATTAATTTTCGGGAATCAGGATCAACTGGGGTCTGATAGCCTACCCTCTTACATCCTGTGGCCCATGGGCAAAATAGTCTGATATCTGAGTATGGGAAGAGGTGGGGTTCACATACTTAGGCATATACATCACTAAGGACTTGGAAATGTTTATGCACGTAACTTGGACCGGATGTTGACCAGATAACATTACAAAGTGGCACACTGGTGTGGCCTTCCTCTCTTCTTGCTGGGCAGAGTTGCAGTATATAAAGTCATCTACCTCCCTAAGATTTTGTACATCCAACAAAATTCACCATACCTGGTTCCTAATACCTTTTTCAGGGCGGTAGAGGCAGAAACTAGAAACCTGCTGTGGTGCAGTGGTGGACCCCAAATAGCCCTCTCCATCCTGACCAGATGACCAATGGATGGGTGTATCGCACTCACAGACCTACGTCTATATTATTGGGCAGCTCAATTGCTGGTGGTAAATGACTGGTCCTTTTTGAACCAAAGCGAACCCTCTATGCTTGCAGACTGAAGGGCAATAGCCCAGGTATACGTGAGGAAATTATGTGGTAAGGATCGAATCCGACACCTTCTGCAGCCCACGACTGGTGGGCCAGATATGTAAACAAGCGTTACATAAGATGGACTGAACTGACCACCTGACCTTTGAGACGCCGTTATGTAACTCAACTAGATTGGCAAAACTGTGAGAGGTAACTGTACATCCACAGTGGGACATCCAGGATACCTCTAAACTTGGGGACTTCAAAGGCGAAAAGGGATGAGTGTCATTTGATGAACTGCAGAGGCAAAATTACCTATCTGGGGGTCAGTTCCTATGGTATATGCGGGTCAGGACGATACTTCAGCATCTTCTGGATGGCATCCAGGATCTAAGGGAGAATAACAGGATATTAGGGTCCCCCCTGCATAGACATGCCATCTCTCCATTGTATCCTACATTGTTGGTACATTGGCAACCCTCCTTGCAGACGCTGAGAGAAAAATGGGAGGGAGAATTGGGAAAAATGGAGGATGAGGAGTGGGGCACGGGATTTCGCTGCCTGGGGGAGGTGGCCATTCAGGTGGGGTTTCACCTACTCCAGTAAAAAAAAAAACACTGCACCTACTTCACACTAAAGAGGTTGCATGGAATGGGGGTGGCCTCCACTGACCAGTGCCACGGGGGATGTGGCGGGCAGGGTACCCTGTTACATACACTCTGGGAATACTCGCAAGTCTGGAGCTTTTCATCAGAGATACAGCTTAGGCTGTCCCGGGTGGTGGAAGATGCCCTGGCGCTCACTCTCTGGTTGGTGGATCTGGGTAAAGGTGACACTGGACAGATACACACTGGCCATCTGTAAAACTGCATTAGCTGTGGCAAGGAGGGATGTTTGTGTGCGGATGGGGGAGCAAGGTGCCCTGATGGTTTGGAACTGGACTTCTAACATAGGGGGTGTTTTTGGATGGCGGGCCGCCCGCCACCCTAGCGGTAACAGGACCGCCCAACTGCCATGCGGCGGTCCCGCCACCCCAATTATGATGCGACCGCCACAGCGGCGGTCGCATCTGGGATTTTAATATTGCGGCGGGTGCTGTGGGCTGCAGCACCCGCCGCATTGTTGAAATGCCATAATGTGCATTGCCATGCACAAGGTGGCAGGCACCGCGCGGTGCCTGCCACCTTGTGCATGGCAATGTAGGGGTGTACCATAGGTACCCCCCAAGTGCAGCCCCCTACCCCCCCGAGGCCCCCCAACGGGCCCCCAAAGCAAATCCCCGCCAGCCTTTCCATGGCGGCATCGCCGTTATGGAAAGGCCAGTTTCCGCACACATCCTAATATGGATGGCAGTGCCTGTTAGGCACCGCCACCATAAAATGCCCCAGCTCTGCTCGGCCGGCAATCGGAATGAAGCGGCCGCCGCGATACCCCCGCCATTATAATATGGCAGGGGGTAAATCGGGTGGCGATGGCGGGCGGATCGCCACCGCCAGGCTGGCGATGGCGATCCGCCCTCCATCCTAATCACCCCATAGTGTGGTGTAAACATACTGCGGAACCAATATACCGGACGAGAAGCTGTCCCAGAAGCATAGGAACATATTGGGGCCCTGGCAAGAGGAGACAATGGAATGAGAGGGAATAGCCAAAACCCTAGAGATGGGGGTTGCTGGATAGTATTTCAAGCATGGGAGACTTCGGGGGTTAGGCGAGATGGAAGCCTGTATACACAGATGGGAAGAGGAGACTCCTTTAAATGTATCTGGATTTCCTATATCTTGTCCATGTATATGGATATAAACTTCTGTAGCAAAGTTCACCGCAGATACCGGGGGATGGGGGTAATATGTTCAACTTGTTGCTGTGTTGCTGTGCTGCACAATTACCTAATAAAAAAAAATCCAAATCGGGGCAAGGCAGCAGGCTGTGCTGGGCTCCACAAGGCCAGATAGAAAATGGATTTTTGTTAGGACTGTTGGATCCAAGGAATTTGTGCCCATGGAAGGTCCCTCACTGGCCAGATACTTTTGGCGCCTTCACCTTCGAACTTTTCTGGAGCTCAGATTGCTCCAGTGGGGAAAAACCTGAAAGTTGTAGCCAAACATGGTTCCTTGAAGCTGAATACCTTCTTCACGACATCCTATTGAAATGGATTTGCTGCTGCAGAAATGCTGTGAGTGGGAGAAACCTGAATCTTTGGCACAGCGGCAATGCACCTTTAGTGAATTGACTTGGCAGGTTTGTCCCGGTCCTTGGAGTCAAAGAGTTTCTAAATCCTGTGGTTTTTCAAGATGTTAGGAGGAGTACACTTTGACTCACTCCCAGGTTTCCCAAGACTTCAGAAACAGCACTTGAGGGTCAATACTCACTCCAGCAGAACCCACCAGCAGGGTCCAGGGCAAGTCCAGTTGGAACTGGTCAGCTGGATTCTTCAGGAAAAGGAGCTTCTAGCAGCTGTTGTGTCCCTGTAGCTTAACAGACGGTTAGCCAGCTAACACTAAGGGGCTCATTACGATGGCGGGCCGACAACAGTCCGCCCGCCACCATAACGGTGATGGGACCGACCGCCAGACGTGCGGCGGTCCCATCGGCCCAATTAGGATGCGCCCGCCATGCTGGCGGGCACATCCTGCCCTTTTACCATTGCGGACGGTGCTGCTGGCTGCAGCACCGTCCGCAATGGTAAAAGGGCATGCACCACATTTCCCTGCACCACGTGGCAGGCACCACGCGGTGCCTGCCACGTGGTGCAGGGAAATGTTGTGCATACCCTTTTACCATTGCGGACGGTGCTGCAGCCAGCAGCACCGTCCACAATGGTAAAAGGGCAGGATGCGCCTGCCAGTGCATCCTGCTTGAGGTGAACCCCACCTCAAGCAGCAACCACTATCCTTGTCAGGGTGAAGTTACAAGAAAACCCCAAATTAACCTGTGCTCAACCCAATGGTAGTTTGGCACAGAGCAGTCAGGCTTACTTAGAGGCAATGTGTAAAATACGTGTGTAACAAGTCAAACAGTAATAAAATAAAAGCACTACACAAAAAGGATCCCACACCAGATTAAAAATAAAAAATAGAGTACATTTTAATAAATAAAACAAGACCTAAATGACAAAAACCCAGTCAGTAGAACCAGAGATATGCAATTGAAAAGAGTTCAGTGAAAATATCAGTGCTATGAATCCCTAAGTGCCATTTGCGGCTATCTGATCTTGTCAGGTTGTGTATTTGGGGGAGAATTTGGTGGGATAGTATTCCACAGTAAGTTGGATAAGCCGTAATGGATGTGCGGCTGGAAATGTTATGTATTATTATATGGGACTTTTTTTTGCGGTGTTATATATAGCGCGAACTTGACCCGAAGTTATCGGGTACCAGAGCGCTTTACATAGCACCAGTTGCGTTACATGAGGACACATTCATTTTTGTTAGGCACAGGGAGATTAAGTGATTTGCCCAGAATCACAGGATGTTCAGCATCATTGCCGAGACTCGAACCCGGTTCCCCAGATTCGAGGTAGGCCGCCCTAGCCGTTAGGCCAACTCCTCTCTCCTTTGTTGACATCATCAGATTAAAAAAATGAGATATCACAGGGGCTTTGACCCCCCAAGCCACAAAACCTCCCACTGACAACCCTACATATGCTATTTACCTCCCCCACGCTAGACGCCCTCTCTCAGATTTCTTTCCTGGAATATACGGGGCCTTAATGATGCACATAAAATTTGCCACGTATTAGCATTATTAAATTTCCAGAAGATTATTCCCACTGCCCATACTATGGGGCATATTTACAAATCTCTTGGTGTAATTCTTGTAAAATCAAATCAAATCAAACGTTTATTGTTTCAGTTAATTAAACCATTGCAATTTGTCCCCTATATAAAAGAAGTCAACAGTAAAATTTTTGTTAATTGCTTAAAACCATAAAAAGCCTTTTGTTGTCACTTATTAATATTCAAGTATGTACAAGGATTTATAATAAACAATTAATACGTCAATTAACTAAGTATATGCAAAAATATATAGTAAACAATAGACGGATCAAAGCAATAATCAGTTCTTGTTCCACTGTGAAGTTAAAAAGATACTTTCCAGACATGATTCTAAATTGACAAATGGGCTCTCCCTTGATCCAACCAACCAGTTACACATTACTGGGCAGTGAATGGAGATTCTGGTTTTGATGCCTGCTCATGTGTGGTGAGGAACTTTATCAGTTGACAGTTCATCAAGGTGCCAGTTGGATCCAACCCGTCTATGATTGCTGATTTGCACGTCCTTATTCTTCTGGTGTTCATTGCAGTTTTTCATAAAGTGACGCATGCTTTGAAAGTTTAGGACATATACAGACTAAATGAATGAAGTCCTGTTTGCTACTGCCAATAGCCTGCATTCTTTCGGCCCTTTATGGACCCATGTTGGCTGATTCGCGATGGACGGTAATTTGCCTAGTTGCAGGGCCATTAGTTGTAACTTACGATGGACCGAGAATGCAATGTTTAGGTATGGTGCTGGAGTAAGGGTCTTATAATTAGTGATTACCATACAGGCATGCTTTCTCTTGCTGAAGATGTTTTTGTCTACTAGCAGAGAGTGGGGTTTTGCAGATTTATTTATGGCTTGTTTGAAGGATGAGTACGATAAGTTGGTGTTCCAAAGCTCTCCTGTACAGGTTGCTAATAAAGCTTTTTGTAAATATTGATTATAGGGAGACTTTTTTTCCTTCTCTAGTTCCTCCCACAAAACTTTATGCAATTCTGATTCTGCTGTGTTTTGTTTCAGTCGGTACCATTGCTTAATGGTTGCGTACATCCTCCCCAATGTTTCATTGTTTATGCCAAATTCTAATCTCACCTGAGCTGGTGACGCGGACTGGTGGATATGAAAGACCCTTTTATAGGTTGAAACTTGCAGTTTATTTAGCAGGTCAGCGCCTTTCCCGTGTAGTGCAATGCTACCATATGATAACGTTGGTAGCATTTTGGCTGATACTGCTGCTAGTAAGGGTTTAAACGATGGCCCCTTCAGTTTGTCTGCTAGGGTCCTGAAGGCAAACGATAGGGCGTTTTTTCTCTGCATCATGTATGCTTTTTGCTCTCGATGGTTCTGCCTGTTGTCGATGTAAAAACCCAGGTATTTATAATTAGAGACTTCCTCTAGCTTTTCGCCCTCAAGTTGAAAATTCTGTTTGGCCGTCGGGTATCTGCTAACTAGCATTGTCTTGCTTTTCGATGTATTTATCTCTAGCTTGTTATCAGCTATGTATTCCAGCATACCTGTGAGGGACCTACAAAGGCTGATTATGATGGCGGACGGAAAAGCATTCCGACCACCGTGCTAGCGGGAAATTGCCGCCCGCAGGTACCGCGGCAAAACCCCCGGCCAGATTAGGATGCACCACCAGAGACTCCCTACCGCGGCGGTCGGATTCCAGGATTCAGCAGCAGAAAAGATGAAAATCCGGCAGTCGGATTTGCTGCGGAAAGGCCAAAGACCACCGTTTCCCCAGTGGTCTCGAGCACATGGAGCTATCCGCAGTATTGCCACCGCCATCCTCGATTGGCCGGATTCTCCGCAGCGGTGTGGTGGGCTGTTTGTGGCATCGTAATACAACCGGTGGTCGTAACCGCATTCCGCACGTCGGTCCCTCGCTTTTGGCTCCGTCCGCCACCGCTGCGGAAGGGGGTTTCTGGCGGTTCCCGAAACACCGCAGCAGATGAGAAATGGGCTATCTTTGCCCATCGTAATACGGTGGACTGCCGATGGAGTGTGGAAAAGGGCATTTTCCGCCACCGCCAGCACCGCGGATGTGCTACCGCCCACCATCGTAATCAGCCCCTTAGTTAGGCTCATCAGGACTACATGAGATAATGACTGAGTGCCCAGTTGAGGTGGGTGGGAGTTATTCTTGTTGAGCTTATGAGCCAGGTCCGCCATAAAAAGATTAAAAAGATGCGGTGCCAGTACACACCCTTGTTTCAGCCCTTTTGTGGTTGTAACCTTCCTTGATAATCTTGAACCATCTCCCAGTTTAACTCTCATCCATGTATTAGAGTAAAGAAGTAATATTCCTCTGAGTATTTTTTCGGGAATATTCCAAGCTTGCAGCTTTTCCCATAGGATATAACGATCCACACTGTGGAAAGCCGCCTTTAAATCGACAAAACAGAGGTGGAGTTGTTGTTTCCTCCATTAGTATTTCTCGGCGATCAACGAGAGCGATAAAATGTTTGTAATTGTCCCAATTCCTTTTCTGAACCCTCTCTGATTGACCGGTATCAGTTTTAGCTTGTCAGACTAGGTAATCAGATCTACCAGTATCAGCGACGAGTAGTACTTTGCGTCTACAGCCCGTAATGCAATTAACCTGTAATTGGATGGGGACGTTCTATCTCCCCCTTTGTAGATCAGTGAAATTATTGATCCTTGCCAGCTCGGCGAAATTTGTTTTATGTTCTCCACTTCTTCAAATACATTTTTTAGTCTCCAGACCCAGAAATCGGGTGCAAGTTTGAAGATTAATGGGGGGATTCCATTTGGTCCTGGAGCCTCTGTTCCCGGTTTCAGATATAGCCCCTAAGCCACCGGCGCTCGTCACAACTCCATTCCTTTGTACTTCTTCTGCTTTCGGTGCAGTAGTAGGGTATCGGGTTGTAGTGCTGTTTGTTTTTTGTTTAGAGAACATGTCATTGTTCTTTTGTTCCACTTGATCTTGGTCATTTACATGCTCCTTCTTCTTGCCTGCTAGAAAGTTCGGGAGTTTGGTGTCTGAAAATCTTTCTGTTAGCAGCGTGGCCCAGTCTTGTTCTTGTACACTTGAGGCAAAAGAGTTGACGGGGCGATTCAGATTATTTATCGTTTCCCAGAATGTGCTTGAATTGTTTTTTTTCGCATAATGTAATAATGTAACCCAGAAGTTATCCTCACATCTTTTTTTATGTTCCCATATCTTCTTTTTGTATTCTTTCCTAAGGTTACGTATGGCTTCCCAACCTACGGCGCTCAACTCAGGTCTTTTTTGTTCCTTTAGAGTTTTTTTTAGTTCTCGTTTGAGTTTGAGAGCTTCAATCGGTCTTGGCATGTTGTTTTTAAATCTAGGGGCCTTTTTTGATTTGCCAGTCATGATTGTTATTAATTTATCCGTGAAGCTTACCCACTCTTGTATCTTGTTTAGGTCACCACTTTCACTTTCCAATTTGAACCCCTGTAATTTGGCTTGAAGTTCATCAATGTTCTCCGTTGTCCATTTCAGACGTTTCAAGTAAATTGAGAATATGCTTTCTACTGTTGTCTTGCTGATCTGATGCTTTGGTAGATTTAAACTAAAGTGGATATGTTGGTACTAGTGATTGCTTTTGGTTGTAAATTCGATGACAAACTGGGAAAGAAAGGGCATTAATGGTAGTGATATTGCTGTGTAATCAAGCCTGGATTGCGATTTCCCTCCAAAATAAGTATACATTGGCGGGTAGTCTTCAGAAGTTCTGCGGTTTATTATTCTCATGCCCAGGTATTCAAGTGTTTTCACCAGTTGTTGCCCCACTAGATCGGAACGACCCGACTTGAACTGATATTGAGGTTGTACATTCCAGGACTTGTTGTCTGCTGCGAGTTTTTCATCCTCTTCTGGTGTATAAATAAGTTTGTGTTAAAATCTCCTGTTATAATGATATCCCAGAATGGATTGGTGTTTTGTATGTCGATGATTATGGTTGTTAGCAAGGCAATATGGGCTTTTTTTTCCTTCGCCGATGGATGTGCATAGGTGTAATTCTTGTACCACGTGACATGGTGCAAGAGCGACGCAAATTAAAAATGAGATTCATGAAGCCACGCAAGGACACCATGAGTGACTTCATAAATCTCGAAAAATGCAACGCAGTGCAAATCGTTGCATTACATTACTCTGCACCAGGGAGGCATTTCCATGAGAGTTGCATGGGTGTTCCCACGCAACATCCATAGATTTTTGGATGCATTCCCAGATTTATGAGAAGTAGTAGACCTGGGAATGCATCAAGCACCTATGCCTTCCCAGGGGAGTCGTAACGAGGAGAAATGTGTTTATTTCTTCTTGCTTTTTCCTCTTTCTATGTGTGCTGCATTCTGCAGCACACATAAAAAGAAGAAAAATCCTCAGGGGGTTGTTTTGTGCAGGAAAGTGTCCCTACCTGCACAAAACAATCCTCCTTACAACGCAGGCAGCCTTACACCATGGTGCAAGGGTGCCTGTGTTGGCTCTAGATGGCCAAATGGGTGCCAGCTCAGGGGAAAAGTTATATGAACAGAGTCCACTGTGTCTCTTTAGAACGAATGGTTCACCAGCAATCACTAGCACAGGGAGACCTCCAATCAACGTAATATTCAAGCAGTCAAGTGGTAAGTCCGCACTTGAATTGTATCTAGAAAAAACACTTAGACTGAACGGATATCTGTTGCAGATATATATTATCCAATATACATGCAAGTGGCAATACAACTTAGTACATGAAAAAGAGCAGACAACAGAGTGCTTAGGTGAGTGCAGAAATACATACAATATATACAAAAGATGCTATCAATCCACCCTGGTTCATTATACAGTTTGTTGACTAGTATGCACATATAATGTACACCTAATACCAGTCATAAATGATCTGGGAACCAAGCGAGATACATGTTGACGTTTCAACGCCATTTGAATAAAAGGTTCTCTTCAGGACCAAGTTGTCCAGCTCAGTACCAATGAGCGGTACAACTGTAGTGTATCAATACGTGCAAGTCCATGTACCAACAATCGGTGGTACTTCAACATGAACCACAATCTCCTCTGTTCGAACAGCAAGACTTCAACAACACCATGCTTGTATAGGACTCAGTTATAGAACTTGGCCACTGCTCATAACACTGTGCACAGATGCCGTCACCCTCTAAGTCCGTGACCCTGAGATAAACATTACACTTCTAATTTGTGAATTTATTATATTTGGCAAGATAACTGGGATCACCATAATTTGGTCTAAGACCACAATCTTTGCACTGAGCTCTTCTATCAATAAATTCACTCCTGAGTTCCCATTGGAATGGAAGGAAGCTGCACTTACATACTTGGGAATCTGTGTCTGCAGGGACAATAACACACTGTAGCAGGAAAATTAGGTAGAGCTGGAGGACCAAGTGACTGCATGGACGAAGTTGCCATTGTCTATGGGGGGGTAGAATTGTTGTGGTCAAAATGCTGTTTCTGCCTAAACTTATTTTACATTTTAGTCAATATTCCAATTCTGCTAGCTCCTTGATAGGTGGCAGTCTAGTTTAATTTGACTCTCCTGGGCTGACTCAGCACCGCGGGTGTCCTGGTAGACCCTCTTGCTCCCTATTAAACATTGGGATACATGCCCCATATTTATAACTAAACTACCACTGAGCCAGGTGCATTTTGCTAATTTTTAGTACCACTCCATCCCGTTTCTTCCCCACACAGCAGTTGACGTTGATACTATAGCCCCTGCCAATTGAATACTTCTCTGTGTTTGTCCCCTACTAGGACTCCAGCAGAGATTGATACTGTCTGCTGCACTTCCTGGGGTTAAGAGTAAGTGAGGTACCTAGCTAAATTTGAGTGCCCTTACGCGGATGACAGACCTCTGATACACAACCCATCTATGCCCCTTATAGTGGAGCACTGTACTTACTTTCACCTACAACGAATACGGCTCACTAAGTTGGTTGACATGTACCCTGATGGCCAAGTTTCTCCCTTACAAATTATTATCAACTGCCCTGATTAAACTCCCATAGATGTATTTCTCAATTATGGACTAAGAGCCACTTACAGAGACCTTCCTATAGTTTTCCCTGTAGCCCCCAAACTACTTCAGGTCCTGAATTTAATGCTGACCCCCTCATCTCCCAAGGAACTGATTACTCGACTGTAAGACTGTATGCAGAACTTAGCCTCCAGGTGGACGGCGATATTGAAGCCCTCCCCAACTGAAGTGCAGTGGCGCTTCTACTGCTCACAAACTGGGATGCTCTCCCCAAATTACAGGTTAAGACTAATTTATCTTAAATTCCTGAACCAGATGTGCCTCACCCCCTGTCTCTACCCAAGCTGGGCCTCCGAGAAGACTCTGCTTGCTCATGTTGCAAACGTGAGGAAGCCAACTTTATCCACTTGTCCTGGCTTTGCCCGAGAATAGCTGAATATTGGACTAACATACTGTTACTAAAATCACAGACTTTGATATCCCAACTGTGTCTTTTGCCTGCCTATTGAGCTATGTTAAAGATGTCCCTGCCTGGGTAAGAAAACACATGTCTATGCTTGCTACTGCTTGCCAAGCTTCAGGTGGCTATGCCATGGAGGATGAACAAAGCGATACCAAAGGGGATGATGGACGGAGCTCTTGAGCTAATCAAACACTCACCCCCAGTCAACTGAAGCAAGCATCCTGGGACCGGTTTCTGGCTATTCAGCCGTCATCAGCCAGGCTAGCTTGAATCCAGTGGCAAAGTGAGCAAGGGACCCACGTCTGGGCATACCCTGCCAACCTAGGGCGAATAAAGCGATACCAAAGCTTGTTTCCGGTCCAGGGAAGACATGGCTTGGCAGTTCGGGCTGGACTGTTCCCATGAGGCACAGGGTCAGACTGATTTGCATATGGCCATGTCTGAACTGGGGTGGCGGAGTGAGCTAAAGAATGATGATGGATTAAACCCAGATCAGTTAACTGGGGGTGAGTGCTTTCAATGTTCAACACTCCGTCCATCATCCCCTTTGGTTTTGCTATGTTCGCCCTAAGTTGGCAGGGTATGCCCAGACGTGGGTCCCTTGCTCACTTTGCCACTGGATTCAAGATAGCCTGGCTGATGACGGCTGTAAGCCAGAAACTGGTCCCAGGATGCTTGTTTCCGGTCCAGGGAAGACATGGCTTGGCAGTTCGGGCTGGACTGTTCCCATGAGGCACAGGGTCAGACTGATTTGCATATGGCCATGTCTGAACTGGGCTGGCGGAGTGAGCTAAAGAATGATGATGGATTAAACCCAGATCAGTTGACTGGGGGTGAGTGCTTGCAATGTTTAACACTCCGTCCATCATCCCCTTTGGTTTTGCTATGTTCGCCCTAAGTTGGCAGGGTATGCCCAGACGTGGGTCCCTTGCTCACTTTGCCACTGGATTCAAGATAGCCTGGATGATGACGGCTGTAAGCCAGAAACCGGTCCCAGGATGCTTGTTTCCGGTCCAGGGAAGACATGGCTTGGCAGTTCGGGCTGGACTGTTCCCATGAGGCACAGGGTCAGACTGATTTGCATATGGCCATGTCTGAACTGGGGTGGCGGAGTGAGCTAAAGAATGATGATGGATTAAACCCAGATCAGTTGACTGGGGGTGAGTGCTTGCAATGTTCAACACTCCGTCCATCATCCCCTTTGGTTTTGCTATGGAGGATGAGGCCTCTTCCAAAAGAGACTAGATCTGAGATGTTGCCTTTTTTCAAGAACAACTGGACGCCTTCTGAGAGCTGCCCGTCCCTCTTCTAGATGTAGAGATATATAGAATCCACTCCGGATGTGCTTGGTTCTCCAAAGAGATAATTATCTTACAATGCCTGAGATGATTAGTGGCACTTGAAAGCCTCAGACTCTCCAAGATGTTCACCACCACTGCATTGTAAAGTATCAGTTGACTCGTCCTGATGGGAGGACTTGCATGGGGCCTACAATGCGGGTGTGAACCAGCTGTATCAGCAGTGATGGGGGGGCGGTTGGTCCATTATTTGTGCTCTCATAGTGGATGCTTTAAGTGTATGCTCAAATCTTCTCCCCACAACCTGCTTGCATGTGGTGTATATTAATTACTAATACAGTGGTTGGGGGCATGGCGAGCCTGACTCCAAGATGGCCGCAGCCTAAGAGGGCTCCGGCAGTCGCCTAAATTTCCTAAATTATTTTGCACCATCGGGTCACCTGGTTATAACAAAAACGTTGGCAGCAACATCGGTAATTGCGGTGCATAGCTGGTGAAAGTTTGGGAGCTCTGCCTTCCTTGGTCGACGAGCGGCGAGAATATACGCATCGACGCCCGGACGGAGACCAGCAGCGGCCATTTTACAGAGCGCTGTGGCTGCGAGGGTCCATTAAGATATAATGGGGTAACCCATAGAAGTCAATGGACCTGGGTAATAATTGGTATAGAAAAACAATGGTCCTAGACTTATGTTAAATTTTAGTTGTCTGAAACAATCATAAACAGCATGAGGTACATATATAGTTTAAATCAATAATGTACCATTAACTTATTTAAAGAGCATTCAAATATATCCTCAAAATTCAAAGAAGGCACACACTATTGCTTTTTTGGTGACTCGTATTTTATTCGGTCACTTTTCATAACATATTATCATATTCAATGTTCAAGATAAAGGGGTGGTTGCTCCAAGGAAAAATGTGAAGAAAGAAAGTGCTCGTGAAGTAAGATAGAATAAACAAGAGGGGGATCCAATCAAGCAAAACAATGATTCATCATTATTTACATTACAATCTCATAAGCAAAACTGGTCGTGATTCATGATTGCACCAGTTCTACATTAGGAGCCTGTCCAATGGTTAATTCATAGTTATTCTTTATGTTCTTTCTCAAAAGTTAGCAAACAACGTTCGTCTGTAAGCAAGTAGGGCTGGGATAGTATACAGTACAGGCCCCCGAACAGGGGAGAGTGTCGACGTTTCGACCCTAGTGCAATGAGGGCAGTTTGTATCCTCTGCGAACGGGTCTTCCTCAAGACAGAAAGGAGGGATGGGGGAGCAACCTAAAAAGGTAAGTGAATTGCCTAGTTAGAGAACTCAAAACAGGAGTTTGCAGTTTACAATGTAATAATAATGGTGCGCCTACTCACTGATCATGGGTGATGCACAGTAAAAGTGCCGCCCCTAGTTATGGATTTAAAGGTCTGTAAAAAAGGAGGATATATAAACTGTGTATTAATACTTATACCATACGTGTATAGTATTCATAATAATCAATCAGTGGACTGATCTCCACTTACCCGCAATAGAATTGCGGCTTGGTAACAGCAGTTTACCTTCAATCAATGGGTGAGAAAAATCGCCCACAGCGTCTAAAAGACATGAAAACGAACGACAGGGTGAGCCGGCGACGTCCTGAACCGTCCACCAGAATTGCGATCTCCGACTCGATTCCGGCCGGCAGTGCGCTCAACAAGCGGTCCTGAGAAGAGTCGTAGGGAGCAGCTGACGGCTCCGGAAGTTTGCCGGTAAGAGGACTGCGCAGCAGGGTGCGCAGACCGTCTGGCCCGGGTGCCGCACGTCGCTGGGCCTGCGGATCACTGAGCATCGACCTCCCCGTGCGCTGCCCCGGCCGAAGTGTGAGCGTGCATCGGCAGCCCGGGCCTCAAGACACAGCAAGTGAGTGCGCGACCATTAACCTCATCGCATCCACCACGCAATCAGCAAGCCTGAGAAACACCGGTAGAAGCGTCTAATTGCTCCGGAGAGTTGCTGGCAGGTGGACAGGTACGGGGTGTGTGGCCCAGCCGGCCCGGAGGCGGTGCCCCGCTGGGCCTAGGGGTTGGTGCGCACCGGCTTCACATCACGAGGCCCTGGCCAAAAGGAGAGTGCATATCAAAGGCCCGGGCCTTAAGAGACAGTAAAATAGTGTGGGAACTCCTCCCGCATAGTATCCACCACGTGAAGGCTCTGTGGGCGAGCCCCGGTTGGGTCGCTGCACCACTGACATTAAATAAAAGCCTGGTGTAGGCCCAGCAGGCCGAGGGCCAAGTAACGTGCGCGTGAGGCCTGGGGGTTCCTCGAGGGTCCACCGGATTTTGCCACTTGTGTCCCTGAATGCTGCTTAGTAGTGATAGGGCCAGGTTGGACAGGGAGCTGGTACAGTAGCGACCTGGCCTTCATCATATTTGACAGAGTGCAACCTTAAAACACGGCGACAGCGCACAAGGGGTCATTTATCACCATCAATACCGGCAGAGCTACAGTTGGGGTTCGATTGCTCACTCGAGTAAGTCCTCCCTACAGTTCAGAGACACGCAGATTCCAACGAAATCCATCCACGCAGTCTCGCCGCACCCACGGACGAGCTTGAGACACAAATATTCGACATAAGTCCAGCACATAAGGGCGAGATGGGTAAAGGCGACAAACTCAATCAAAATTGCAGTTCGAACAACGCAAATCAGCCAGACACCGCGGCGAAGACCACGACTCAATAACATCAGAACCTGTAGAAGACCCTATAGCTCCGGACGGGGATATTCGGCAAATTCTTGGGGCCATGCAGCGCAGCCTGACGTCCATCGATGCTAAAATGGACATGCTGGTGTACCATATGGACAGAATGTCTGAAAGGGTGGACAAACACGCAGAAAGGATTGATATGGCCGAGCGCAGGATTTCTGATGCCGAAGATGCCCAGACAGAAATGGGGAATGCGCAAAAGCAAATGGAGAAACTCATGGCAGCAATGAATGACAAGGCCGAAGACCTTGAGGTGTGCTCCCGGCGTAACAACGTGCGTATTTTGGGCTTAGCGGAATCTACCTCCATCGACCATATGGAAACATTTGTCGAAAAGCTGCTAATACATCTATTGGGCCGGGAAACATTTTCAGAAGTCTTTGTCGTCGAGCGGGCACACCGCTTGTTGGGCCTCGGCCCCCCCCTGGTGCCGCGCCTCGACCTTTGATCGCCCGTTTGCTCAACTATAGGGACAGGGATGGCGCGTTGAGGCACGCAAGAGATCTGAAAGTCCTGATGTATGAAGGTTCTGACCTGTCCCTATTCCCGGACTTTACCCCACTCGTTGAGGAAGCACATAAGAAATTTGGCCCAGCGAAGCGCAAACTCAGGGAACTACAACTTGACTATGCGATGTTATACCCGGCTTGACTCCGGGTCAACTTTGATGGCCGACCCAAATTATACGCTGACCCCAGTCAGCTGCAGCGAGACCTCAAAAAGTACTGTGTAGAAAAGGCAAACAGACCGCCTAGATCACCACCGTCGGGGGACTCCATCGCTGCAGGGGGCACAGAACTGGAGAGCTCGATGGGTTCGGGTACTTCGGCCTCATAGAGACCTGTAAGACATGGTATTCTGCTACTGATGATGTGGGACTTACACCTCACGTAGTAAACCCTAAAGTGCACATGTTCAACCCCAACTATGCATAGATGTATTGTTATAGTATAAACACCAAAACGAGAAGTAACACTGTTAACCAGTTGACTAGTTGGTAATCATAAGTATGAGGTGGCAACAGGCCATCTAGTAACACCACGTGTCTGGCGGCCATTGCCTTTGAGTGTATTACACCTGGGCGCACATTATTGGGGAATTGTTCTAGTTGGGGAGGGTAACTGCAGTGGGAGATGGGGGGTGTGTTGGGGGTTTCAAAGATCGCCATGTCTACCTTTTTTGATGTGGTGTGGGTGGGATTTAGGAGGGTTTTTCTTTATGTTGCTCTTTAGTCAATGTGTATGTATCAACAGCAACCTCGCACAGTGCCATATCAGGTTGCGTTTATCGTTAATAACATGTCGCCAAGGATGAGTAGTCAAAGTCAAAATCAGCTTTATTCGGTGCAACAAATCTCACCATAAAAGCATGCTATTATAAAAACTTTCCTACATTTACATTATCATTTCTAATTCATATAAATACAGAAAAGAATATTTATTAAAACACATTTATAAAATGTTTAAAATCCACAGGGCAGTCATTAAACCTTTTTTAGGGTGCTAGATGCAATGAAGTTAATCAAGGGACATTACATTCAGTCTTGGGAGAAAAAGTGCTGGTGCATAAAAGTGCTTAGTAATACCTAAGGGGCAGAGTGTCACTTCTTATCAAGGATACACAATTAAAAATAGTATTAAGGATGGTCTTCTAGATTTTCATATAGCAAAGCATCCAGGTGTGAATAATCTTTCCTTTTCCTAATTGCAAGTTGTACAAAGCAAGTTACAGAATTTATGATTTTCACATTTTCAAGACTACATTCAAAGTTAAAAGCATATTTATAATTAAAAAGCATATTAGATAAAAAAAAGGGGTTTTACGACTGATTTCCGGATACCCTTGTAAAATCTACAAAAAAGAATAAATTGCATCGTGGATTGTATAGATTTTCCGTCACATGGGCAATTTGGCAGTTTGTGACACCATTTTTCCGCTTTAGGGAAAGCAACCAAATGGTGTAATGTACCTATCCTTAGCCTAGTGAGGTAAAATCTCTGTTGTACGTTTCTCACCAATATTAAATATGGCTGTATACCCCTCACAAGCGGTCGCTCACAATATAAAATGACGCTATGTTTTTGACTAGCAGACCGTTCTCTTTCATTTTCCATTATTTTTAAATATTTCAACTTAAGTTCCTTTTTACTAAACTTGTGTATGGACAGTGGATCTTTCCCATCCATGTCAACTTTACAGTATTTTAAAAGATTGAGAATGTATTCCAGCCATGGTATCTTTCTACTTAAATCAAGGGCTAAACAGTCAGTAATCAATTCTTTCATGAATTTTGTTTCGTCTTTTGACCAGACACCATGCCAAAAGGTGAGACCGGCAACATTTATTGTATCGCTAATATACGGGACAGATAGTTCTTTATGGATTATATAGTTTGCGGTCGCACTAGGTACTGCCAGCAGTCTTTTTAAGAACTTATTTTCTTGGGTCTGTAGGGATACGATGTTAGATCTCCCCAAATTGCAGCCCCATAACAGACCCCTGAGATACATTTGCTCCGGTAGAGTGCTAAGATTTCTCGGATGGGTTTATTGCCTATTTTTGCTGAAAATCTAAAAATGCTCTCTATGGATCTTAAAAATTTCATGTTGCATAGTTCAATATGGGGATTCCATGTACCATTCTTATTAAAAAGCATCCCTAGGTAAGAGAAAGATGAGACTCTATTAATTACAATTCCACCTACATGATGTTGTTTATTTTTAGTCCTACTGCTCCCACGCGTCATTACAAAGGTTTTCTTTAGATTTAATTTAAGATCTTTATCAGTCATGTACAGGGCAAAATTTTCTGTGAGGTTTTGTAGGCCGTTTGCTGTCCTTGATATTAGGACAGCGTCGTCTGCGTAGAGCAGTACTGGCGTAGGGCGAGTCCCAACTTTCGGGGCATCTACACTAAGATTTTGTAAAAAGCGGTCTATGTTATTAATGTAAAGGGAAAACAAGAGGGGCGCTAATACACAACCCTGACTGATGCCACACATGACCCTAAAGTCATGAGTACATTCCCCCATTTTTCCAAACCAGACCCTAGATGTTAAGTGGGTGTAGATCTGGGATAAGTATGTAATTATATCAATGGGGGCCCCTAGCCCTTTCAGTATTTGCCATAATTTACAGTGGTTGACTAGATCGAAAGCGCTAGTGAGGTCGACAAAACAGAGGTGCAGCTCCCCTTCCTTTGCTAACGTATACTTCCCTATTATTAATTCTAGATTTAGACATTGTTCTACCGTCCCAATACCTCTTCTGAATCCATATTGCACATCAGTCAAAATATTTTCTTCATTGGCCCAGTTTTCAAGTCTTTCCAGCATTTTTGGACAACGGCGGACACGGTGATCGCACTCCCTGCTATGTTCCCTTCGTAGTAATGTCAACACTATTTTGAATGAGTGTGCACATACAACTCCGGCACCTGCCGTTGTTAAGTGCCAGCTGCTGAGGCAGAGAAAGAACAAACCCAAAAAGTTGGAATGGTGCACTACTTCGGAGCCAAAGTTTGTCAGAAAATCCTTTATTTTTCATAAGTATCACGTTTCGTTCATATACGATGAACTTCTTCAGGGCGTAGAGAGATTCTTCGAAAATTGGCCCTTATCAAGGAGGCCCACGTAGTCACATTAGTTTGTGTACGTTTTTATACTACTCTGCCACGACTTCGCAATATGGATAGATCTCGCGCTTAGCTCTCCTTGTACACCAGGGGAACTCAGGACCTTCCTCCCGCGATAATCGTACATGATTCTACGCCCTGAAGAAGTTCATCGTATATGAACGAAACGCGTTGGCTGGTGTTTATCACTGTTGGATACTTATGAAAAATGAAGGATTTTCTGAGACAATTTTACGAGAGTAACTGACTTAATGAAAAGACAAACTTTGGCTCCGAAGTAGTGCACCACTCCAACTTTTTGGGTTTGTTCTTTCCAGCATTATTCGGCCCATCAATTTTGATGTGGAGTCAAGAAGAGATATTGGGCAGTAGCAATTGGCCTTCCCTCTATCCCCTTTTTAAAAAATCGGTACAATGATACTTTCTACCCAAGTAGCAGGTAAAAAGCCACCAAGGGTGGCATTAAAAACATTCACTAAAAGTGGGATCCAGAAATCCATATTGTACTTAAAAACATCTATGGGTACCCCGTCCGCACCTGCGGCTTTACCGTTCGCACTTTTTTGCAAAGCTAATTTAACCTCTTCTGGCGATATTGGTGAGGATTTAACAGGTTCTACAAGTACGAAGGTTCCTTTTCTGCTCTCACTTATTTTTGCACCATCTGAGTTAAAGATGCCTTCAAAGTGGGCAACCCAATCTTCCGGGGGTACTACAGTGTCAATATTTACTGATGTATTCTCTTTGAAGAAGGGATGGTTAACTATTTTCCAAAAAAGGACAGAATCTTTCATCTCTGCAGCCTGGATTAGTTTCTCCCATGCTCCTTCACGAATCTCCCTTTTTCTTTCTTTCAAGGTATTTTTATAGGTTTTCCTCAGACTTCAAATCCTTGCACTATCTCTTGGTATTTGCTTTACTGCCAGTTTCAATTCCCCATTCAATTTTGAGCATTTGTGGTTCAACCATCTGGGGTTAGGGTCACAAACCTTCTTCTGTCTTTTACTAGTTAAGTCACCAGCAATTTCAGTTGTAATTTTATTAAAAGCAGTTATTATCGCCAAGCTCGAGGCAGAACTATCCAGGCAGGTTTCTAGATCCCTTTGTATTTTTCCTTTAAGGTTTGCCATAAATGCATCTGGATTCACTCCTGACCATTTTATTGATACTCCGTTATTCCCCTGTGTAACAATGTCATTTTCCACTCTCTTGCCCTGTTCTATTGGTATCAAATTAAGTCTTAATGATACTGTTAGGGGGTGATGATCGCTAAAAAGGCTGATATTAACCAGCACTTTTTCCACCAATTTAATGCAGTTTGCTGAAACGATAAAATGGTCTATATTTGAAGATGACCTTGCTCCTACGAAGGTTTATATATTAGTTTCCCCTTCCCCAGTGTAAGGTTCCAAAATCACTAGATCATATTTATGCACCGCATTATTAATGGATTCCCCATACAGGTCGTGAGCAAAATGGGGGATCCTATCTCCTAGATGATCACAGTATCCGCAGGGCTCTCCTGCTTCGTAAATACATTTAACACAATTAAAGTCCCCTGCCCATATTAATACATAGTCACCGCCTATACCTGCCAGGAAGTGATCCAAATCATTTTCTAGTAGCCCAATAACTTTGCTCTTTGATTTATCAAATACATTATTATAGTAATTAATTATGACAAAGGCCTGCTTTCCTTTTGAGTGCAAAAGCAAGAACTGATAACATTCAGATGAGATAAACGTGTTCTTTAAAATCAGAGGCGATGTGGTAGCAATTAGTGTGGCAAGACCTCCTTTAGCTCTTCCCATCCTGGATGGGCTGGCATTAGAACAAACTGTTTGGTAACCATTTATAAAAAAAGGTTCCGTGCACCAAGTTTCTTGGAATAATATTACCGCGCACCAATCTAGCGTTTTTAACCACGCTACGTCATTAATTTTATTTTTGATCCCTGCAACATTCCATGTCATAAAATTTAGTGATTCACTTGAATGTATACTAGGGCCAGCTTTCATCATATTACCAATACAAGTAAGTTCAGTGTTACTCGTCACATGTTTATCCAAGTCACCTTTTTGCGTTGATACTATTAGATCATCCTTCTCTAAGTTCATCGCCAGGTTACAAGTATCATCATCGCCTTCATTGCTGCTCAAGGTGTCATCCAAATAATTTACTAACTTTTGTAGGGTCATATTAGCATCTATCACGCTATTGTTAATGGTATGATCCATTGTCGTGACAGATGACCCAACCAAATCATTTCTGAGTCAATCTATTTCACTGCATCTTCTCAATGCTACATATCTATTGTGCAGTGGTATAGAGTGTGGTAAACGGTAGCTCATGTTTGCATGGATATTACTATAGCTTGGCCTATAAACATATACCACTGGGACAGCCATTATATGATTAACATTATTAGAGCAAAGCCCATTATCATCATACCGTAAGGCATTCAGCAAATTACCCACCGAGTTACTCCTTCGGAAGTTTACAACTATACAATCCCCCCAGCATGTTTTTCTGGAGTTGCCCACCCAGTTCACTCTCCTTAACATGATAATGTCCTGGTGCAATATGTTCACCCCAACATTGGCGTTTACAGAAATCCAGTGAACTACTTGATTTTTCAAGGACTCGTATGTTTCCCTCTGATTTACCGCTAGTTTTGGGACATTGTTTAAAATAATGACATATGGAGTCGCCTGTGGGGGAAGATTTAGTGGACCCTGAGTGTTGTTCAAATCTTCTGTAATTCTATTTGTCCTTGGTAATTCTGGTATTTACGGCACATTTGTAAGGGGTGGGGTGTCATCTTTATATGTCCTTTGGCCAGGTACGATTTGTGGTGCGAGGACATCCTTTACAGTCACTGCAATAGTGTTCTCTCTTCGATCAATAGAGTGGTTAGTAATTTGGCCTCTATTTTCTCCATTACTTTCCATTTGGTTAGGAGCTGACTTAGTTGGCTTAGAGCTGTTAGTTAACTTATTCAATGGTTTAGGGGGTAAAATTTCAATAACCATTTCCGTTAAAAAGGCCATATCTTTCTGTATTAGTTTAATTTCTGTCATTAAGCGTCTTTCTATGCTGTCCAATTTGCCATGCAATCTTTTAAATAATGTCTCTAGATTTTGTGGCTTTTGGTTAATGGAATTATTTGCCTCCCTTATCATCCCTGGATTATTTTCGCCCTTTTTTGTTTGAGTTTAGCTTTAGTTTTAGTCTTTGTTGGTAACTTCTCCACGGGGCTATTTATGAGTCACAAAACTTCTTTCTTTTTTTTTTGCTGGAGGAGATACAGGGAGCGTGTCATCCGTTAGAGCTGAAATCTCCAAAGATGTCGTTAGGACACATGGGTTAGGCATTTTATGAACATCTTCGTTTGCAGAGATGTTTTCCACAAACAGCTCATTCTCTTCCCCCATGTTTCCCAAATTAGTCACATTTATAACAGGCACCTTCCCGCCTTCATGTGCAGACTCTTTCAATGCGGCATCAAGGGCTGTTTGTGTAGCTGCTAATTGTTCCTCAACATGAACGATTTCACTATTGATAAGCCCCACAGCGTTTTTCAAGTATTTAGTAATTGGTGCACTCTTTAATGGCACTTTCCCCTTTAGTGGTAATTTCCTTTTAGCCATCATTAATCAGTGTGAACAACTTCGGTGGCAGTGAAACTGGTGTATTTACTCTTACCAGATTTCGTGATTACTGCATCTCTTGATCCAAGGGGGGAAGCCCTGCCCTGCCTCATCCGGCCATGCCTGCGGGGCCCTGTGCTCTTTTTAAGCGCCTCCCAGCGCTCGAAACCGGTGTGGGCGGTGTGCTCGCCGCTAGGGCTGCTGGGGCTTGTAGTCCCTGGCCGGCGTCCTCACTCGCGCCGGGACCGGGACTTGGAAAATGCCCACTTGACTCTGTTGGCGGTGGCGGCAGCAATCACCAGTGACACAGATGGCAGGCGAAGTGTGGACAAAGCAAAGCAAGGCACCAGGTGAGTTCGGCTCCCGCGCTGCGGGGGCCCTGTGCTCTTTTTAAGCGCCTCCCGGTGCTCGAAACCGGCGTGGGTAGCGTGTGCGCCGCTAGGGCTGCTGGGGCTTGTAGTCCCTGGCCAGCGTCCTCACTCGCGGCCGGGACCGGGACTTGGAAAATGCCCACTTGACTCTGTTGGCGGTGGCGGCAGCAATCACCAGTGACACAGATGGCAGGCGAAGTGTGGACAAAGCAAAGCAAGGCACCAGGTGAGTAAACCTATACATGTCAAAGCCTAATAATCAATGTTCTGACATTAGTTTCCTTTCCTGGAATGTCAGGGGTCTAAATGACCAGAGAAAAATACGTAAAGTGGTGGGGTATCTATATAGACACAATGTAGATGTGGCCATACTACAAGAAACGCATCTCTCCACCACGACTGGATTATTATCCCAAAGACGCATGAGGGGCACGTGTGTTGTGGCAGGTTTCTCCTCACACACTACTGGGGTACCTATCTGGGTCCGCAGAAATTCAGGCATACAGATTCACACCATGGAAGTTGATACAGGTGGGAGGTTTGTTCTGGCAGAATGTCGTAAAGAGCACTTCAATGTCTTATTAGTTGGGGTTTAAGGGCCAAATTATGATGACCCGCAATTCTATCAAGCTCTACACCACAAAATAATAAAACACTCACACATGCCTATCCTCTGGGGTGGAGACTTCAATTGCATTCACAACCCTGAGCTAGATCGCTCCAGGGGGGCCCCTAGACCTCCGTCGTGTGCTGCAAAAGCTATTGCTGGTATTGTCCAAACTGAGGGGTTGCGAAATGTCTGGCGCCATTTGTCTCCGCTGGGTAGGAAATATTCGCATTACTCGGCTGCACATGATATCCACACTAGGCTAGATTACTGGTATGCCTCTAGTACTTTGCTTTCCTCCATACAGTCCTACTCACACATGGCCCGCACCCTTTCTGACCACTCCTCAGTGCTTTTAAAGATAGGGCTGCCTGATGCACTCCTTAACAAGCAGGCATGGAGATTCCCACAGTACTCCTTATTAGACTCTGTGTTTCGTGCGGAAATAGGCACGGCGATTGATGAGTTCTTTCTTACTAACCTGGGCAGCGTCACGACAATAGGATCTATCTGGGAAGCTTTAAAGCTCTATATACGGGGAATTACGATCTCTAAGCACGCGGGCGTCCTTAAATCTATCAGCACCCAATTACGTAAAATCGAAAGCGCTCTAAAAACGCTGGAGGGCAGGTTGCAGGACAATGGCGACCCACAGATACTAGCACAGATCAGGACAAAAATTTGCGAGTACAACGAATTGGCAGAAGACGAGGTCAAGCATTTAGGGAAATATGCAGTAGCCAGGGTATACTCAGAGGGCGACAGGCCTAGTGCCACCCTGGCAGCAACGGTTAGACCCCATAGGGGCGACAGTCATATCACTAGTTTACGATGGTAATCAGGTAATGGTAGAGAGCACACCGGCCATTCTAGATGCGTTCGCTGATTATTACACAGGACTCTACACCTCTAGGGCAGCAACAGCTCCTGACTCCGATGATGAGTACTTAGCTCACATAACAATGACGTGGTTAACGAACAGTGATAGGGAACGACTTATAGGCCCATTGAGACCCACAGAAATCAGTGCGGCACTGAAGGACATGCCCAATGAAAAAGCTCCCGGAGCAGACGGCTTAACAGTAGCCTTCTATAAGGCATATCAAGACAAACTGATTCCACACCTGGTGAATTTATTTGAAGAAATGGCCATAACGGGAAAAATGCCACCTTCCATGAGGGAAGCTACAATAATCATTATGCTTAAGCCTGGAAAGCCCCCCGAACACTGTTCATCCTACAGGCCACTGTCATTATTGAACACGGACACGAAACTTTTTGCCAAAGTTTTGGCTAACAGGCTAGCTCCCCTGCTCCCTAGGGTGGTAGGCCCGGAACAGACTGGATTTGTGCCAGGGGGGTCATTGTCCAGCAATCTTCGTACCTTATTCGGCACTATAGCGTGCATCAGCCCGCAGGTTAGAGCAGCAGCACTGTTCATAGATATCGAAAGAGCCTTCGATTCGGTAGAATGGAGATTCTTATACGCTGTCCTTCGGAGGGTGGGAGTAGGGGACATTTTTATACAATTGGTGGCGGTGCTGAATGCCCAAATAGTGGCCCAAGTACGGATCAATGGAATGTATACCCGGACAATTGAAATAACCAGAGGTATAAGACAGGGCTGCCCCATTTCCCCTCTTTTGTATGCCCTGGTAGCGGAACCTCTCGTGTGCAATGCGCGAATATCACGCATATCGAGGTATCCGGTCCTTGAACTACAATCTCACTATTTCAGCATACGCAGACGACACGCTACTGTATATAAGGAATCCGGAACAAAACCTAACTCCGATGCTACAAGAAGTGGAGCGCTTTAGTTAACATTCAGGGCTTCACATCAATTGGCACAAGTCTCTTATTTTCCCGCTAACACCTTGCACTACACCAGTACAGACCACTTATCCATTGGAATGGACCACAGACACAGTACCTGGGCATAAAAATACACACAGATGCTGAACTTGTGCTTTCTGAAAATTATGAACGTGCAGTCCACAAACTGACAGAGGTGGTGGAAAATTGGATCAAGCTCCCCCTGTCCATGGTTGGTCGGATTGCACTGACGAAAATGGTGGTGCTTCCTCGTTTTTTATTCCTTTTTGCGAACATACCCATCAGTCTGCCCCAATCCTTTTTTCGTAATTTGCGTGTTTTAATGACACGACTGGTGTGGGCAGGCAAACAGCCGAGGGTCAAGTGGGAAACCCTAACGAAGCCATACTCGGAGGGTGGTCTGAACACACCTGACATGGAAAGGTACTACAGAGCCGCACAGACTCTACATGCACACGTCTGGATACATGGCCCTAGTAATTTACCGCATCACCTCATAGAATATAACATGGTCTCCCCTGTCCCACTTCTAAGGATGTTGACCGGGGCGTCACAGATCAGTCCGCGCGCGATAGACCCTGTGAACTGCACCGGACACCAGTTAACTAGAGTAGCCAGCAAGCATCAGATAAAATTAATATACTCTGCCAAACTTCCACTGCAATGGTGCGACTGGCTTGCACTTAAGGAGGACAAGGCCATGTTGCACACGCTGTCCAAACTAGGCATAAAGTTGATGGGAGACATCTTCCAGGAGGGGAAGGTTAAAACGTGGGATCAGGCAGCTGCGCAGGAGAGGGAAGTCACATCGCTTGATGCCTTTCAGTATTACAGATTTCGCAGCGCTCTGCGCGAATTGTTGGGCCCAGACCTGCTTGAACCAATAGGTTTACAATCCCTAACATATCTGCTACAAAATCAAATCCCACAACACGCAATAACCATACTATACACACTCTTCAGGGTCCAGGACACGCAGACTAAATTAAAGTTTCAGCTGGAATGGGAGGAGGAATTAGCAATTGAGATTACAGTGGCTCAATGGGCCTGGTGCTTTAACAAAACCAAATCGATCTCCTTGAATGGTCGACATAGACTACTTCATTTTAAATATTTACATTGAACCTACTACACCCCAGCGAGGATGTGCAGATATGGCCTGAGGGAGGACAGTAAATGTATGAGATGCACCGCCACAGACGCTCACTTCACGCCCTTAGCTTGGGAATGCCCGGGTATACAGAAGTTTTGGAGGGAGGTAATCAATGACTTATCCTAAATGGTGGACCACATTATACCAGAATCGCCACTGGTGGCCCTGTTGGGATTCGATAGACAGATACCAAAGGGTGTGCGCAAGCTGGCGGCCATAGGATTACTCTTAGCTAAATGCAGAGTGGCCATGAGATAGATGAGGGGTCCCTTACCTACAATAGCGGAATGGGACACTGACTTAGCGTATTGCTCTGCACAATCTGAAAACTACAATACATTGATGCCGGTAAAATGTACACCCAAAGATATATGGGGGCCTTTCAGACAATACCTGTTAGATAAATCAGCCGCAGAAGACTCACAAGCGGAGCAAGCCCGAACTGGAGTGGGATGAGCGGATATGGTCGGGGGTATGGATCGTGTTTTAAATAAATATTTCACAAGAGCTTCTTGTATCACCAGCCACATGTTGAGCTCCCATGCAGTATAACAGCTCTGGGGAAAGGGAGCCTACAGTAATGCAGAATTATTATGTTATTTGGCATGTTGAAACTCAAAAGCTATGCACTATAAGGGACTCATGATGCGAGACATGTAATGTATGTAACCTGTATCACTGACTGGAATGCCTCTTTCGGTATGTTTTTTTGTTGTTTTTTTTTTGTTTGTGTACTATTCTTGAAAAATGACAAATAAAGTTAAAAAAAAAAAATTACTAATGCAGTGGTTCTTAACCTGTGATTCGAGGACCACTGTGTGTCCGCGAGACCTACTGCAACTGCTTACAAAATTAAATATTATTGAAATAATCAATTAAAATGAATAAAGTGTATACAAAAAAGGAAGCAACATTGAGAGTGTGAAAACTTTATCGCTATTTAATTGTAAATTACACATTACACAAAATGTTTCAATAATTCAGCATCTGTTTGGTGTATACTTGTTTTTTGTATTTTTGTTTATTGTTATGAGGTCCAAATCATATAAATTACTTAGGTTGGAGGCCCCCGGCTTCGAATAATGACTCAGTGGGGTTCCCCAGATTACATTAATGATTTAGTGGGGTCCCCAGATGTCAAAAGGTTAAGAACCACTGACCTAATGTATTTCATGATGATATCATGTTTTGTTAACTGCTATATATATGTCTGTAGTAGCTAATTAGTCCATTGACCAACCAGGCCTGGCTAAGTGAATGAACCACTAATCCTGATACTAAGGAAGCTGTGTGAAAGTATGCTCAGAGACCATGTTATATGGTACAGAGGTAGAATAATCATTGGAACTAGTAAAGGTGTTGGACAGTACAACTTCCTTTAGCTCTACATAAGTATCAAACATTAACCTTTTACCAATAATTCAAACAGCTGATGAAGAAATAATTGTAGGAAAAAGGCCACATAAGACTTTTTATATGGAGTCTCTTAAGGAACTTTTTTCATTCTGTAGAATGGCTTGAAAAAGTGATGCTATCAACCATTCCACTGGTCCAAATTTACTGACCTTGCTAGGAAAGAGTAGAGTCTGACGTTGACCTGCTTGAATTCAAACCAGGACTGTCACAATACGTGCATATTATTATTGACTGATTATTGACCCAATGAGCCATTATTTTGGCACAAAAGGACTCATTCTAGTTGAATGTTAGTATCCACTGCCATTGGCTTTTGGACTCCTGCAAATCTTTATGCACTTTATTTGCCTCTTCATAATCTTACATCCTTGCTGCCTTCAAACTGAACGCTTTTTGCATACAATGTCTCAATAGAAACTGTTGGGCAATTCATCGTCTTGTTAGATCAACAGGTACTCTGTATTCACGGTCAGAGGGGACAGAAAAAATGCCCAGGCACCAACATAAAATTAGCCCTCATTAGCGAATCAGGTAGCTAAAAAAGTAGCACACATTTGCAAATCGGGGCAGTTTTGAAACTTTAAAGAAATTTTTTATGTGTTTGACAAGGTATAGAACATTGCATGGATTAGTGCTTGTTGCAGGCAATGTTTGTGGCAGGATCAGGGAATTAACAGTAAAAACCGGCCTAACAGACCATAAAAGAGGCCCGCTAGAAGCCAAACAAAATCCCACACACTGACCTGTCAGACCAATCCTTCTGACACTACCAGATTGCTCTATAAGCCAGTCCCGCCAGGTCCCTGACCTGCGATGGACCATCATTTGTCTGGTCAGTGTTGCTGAAACCTGCAATCTTTTAAGTACCTAGGGTATAGCTTCAGGGGGAGGGGTGTTTGGGGTGTGGCACTCCCCAGATAAAGTCATTCTTGGCTTAGTAGTTGGGTCTGGGGGCCCTGAGTTGGGTCTTCTACCTCTGTGTCAGTTATTCTCGTCCTGAGCCAAGAATGAAAGACAAAATCGTGACCATTTATGTAAACGAGAGAGAGACTGAGATACCCATCTGGTGAATTAATTTCAGAACGTGAAACTAAATAACTTGGAATCAATACTGTCTTCCCTGCTTGTCCAAATTGTGTGATTCTAGGCAAATAATATATTTCACAGACACAGAGCCTTCTTTTTTCATTATCACATATAAGTGCACTTTTTAAACTTGATTTATTCGTTTGTAATGGTGCTGCAAATATAAGAAGAATTTAGGCCAAGGTTAGAATTTACATGGCTACTGGTTTGCCTCTTATTTCACGAAGGGCATTGCCATTGGGGATTGAACCATGAATACCTCTAAAAACTATCACTTTTAATAAATGTCTGTATTATGCAGTGATATAATGTGATATATCAAGGTAAAACGCATTTTATAGAAGTATACTTTTTTTTAATTTTGAAGAGATTGTATCATATTTTTACATTATGTTGATTGCATGATATACATGCTAAATGTTTTCTTAGAGCAAAGTCAGACCCAGGATTTGGCTTTGCCTTCACCTGCCCTGTTAATTTGCCTGTGCGCCCTCCTCCAATTCTGACTCTGGCTTTGTACAAATGCACTTTACCATTGCTAACCATTGCTAAAGTGCTTGTGCTCACTCCCTAAAACATGGTAGAATTGGTCTACACCTGATTGGCACATTTAATTTACTTATAAGCCCGTAGTATATGGTACTACATGCACTGAGGGCCTGTGAATTAAATGCTACTAGTAGGCCAGCAGTACTGATTGTGCCACCCACTAAAGAAGCACTTTAAAACCATTGCAGCCTGAAGTGCAGTTTTAAACTGCTGTTTCAACCTAGAAAAAAGCCTTTTAGACAGGCCGAAACCTTCCTCTTTTATACATTTGAGTCACCCCTAAGGCAGGTCCTCAAGGCTCATAAGGTGCCTTGTTTTTTAAAAAATAGGACATGTGACTTAAAGTTTTCCATGTCCTGGTAGTGAAAAACACCTAAAGTTGTTTTTCACTACCGCAAGGCCTATCCCTCCCACTGACTAACTGGGTTGCCGTTTTACAGTTGATAAGTGGGAACTTTGATTTGGGAGGAGGTAGATGATTTCATGTTTATACTCAAATTAATTGAAATTTAAAATCCGCTTTATTTGGTACTGTCAGATTTTAAGTCACAATTCTGAAAATACCACTTTTAGTAAGTTGCCTTTTCCTGTTCCAACCAATTTGTGCCTCTGCCAGTGTCCTAGGTCACATGACTGTGAATGTATCTGCTGTTGGGCTTTGTGTTTTCCTCCCAGGCAATGACACAAAAGGGGACTAGATATGGGTAGGATGGGCCATCCTGCCAGGATGGCTGGAGTTGAAGCTGATTCCTGCCTCACTTACACTTCAAAGGGCTTGCCTCCAGCACACACAAAGGAACCTGTCACTAACCTTTTTCTCAACTCAGACTTCTTGGGGCCTTGATAGCGGAAGGGAATAACTGTCCAGAACCAGATGTGAGGTTAGGACAGGGTGCTCCCCCACACACAGAGGCTGGTTCCAGGTATAAATATTAGACCATCAAAACAACTCTTCAGTACACTCCCGGACCAGTGTAAGACTTCAGAAGGACTGCCCTGCTGCTACCAGAGGACTGCCCTGCTGCTTGAATGGACTGCCTTGATGCTTCTAGGAGAACTGGAAAATCTCCTTGAACCCAAGACCACCAGAGGTGACTCCAAGGGCTAGTTGGCTGGCCTCCTGTGTGAGCTACAGGGACATAACAGGCTGCTTAGGCTTCGAACACTGTTGGAGTGAGTCCTATCCTATGAAGTGGCCGCCCCAAGGTCCTGAACCCTTGGTAGTGGTACGTCTCCAAACCTGGGACTTAGAAAATGTTTTACAAACGTTTTCTGGAGAACCGACAAAAGACCGGGACCTACCTGCTAGCCGATCCTACCAAAGTGCATCACAGTTCTGCCTGACTTTGCTGTAGCTCCTGCTACATTCTTCTCAACAGCTGCAAACCTCTCCGGGACCTCTCGGTGAAGGTATCCGGCTTGTTGGCACCCTCTTCGGCTGCAGCCTGGAGATTGGTCCCGCTGGAGATATTCGAACTCCAAAAAGTTGTCTAAGTCTAGCAGTAAAAATCGTCACTGGGCTCAATGACAACCCTCTCCCTATCGACGACAATGATGATTACAGCCTGGAAATCCAGCTTTTCCCACACTGAGCATTTTCCTGCTATCATTGATGGTTTCACCCAGACTTCGTCCTGTGGCTCCCCTGTGTTGATGATTCCTGCTCAGACACAGCCTGCTGCCTTTCTCTGCTGAACTCTACCTTCACAGGAACATTTGTTCTGCGATTTTCCAAAGGTAAGCCGAGACTGAGCCCAATCCTCCACTTGTATCTGACCCACGGTCCATCACATCAGTCTTACCTTTTGACTGTGACCCAGTCTAGTGTGACTAGTTACCCGTGGCTGACTCTTTTATCTCTTAGGGCGAACAAAGCAAACACAAGGAGATGATGGACAGAGCGCCAAAACATTTCAGACACTCACCCCCAGTCACAGATCTGGGTTGAATCCATCATCGTTCTTTAGCTCACTTCACCACCCCAGTTCAGACACAGCTATATGCAAATCAGTCTTGACCCTGTGCCTCATGGGGACAGTCCAGCCCGAACTGCCAAGCCATGTCTTCCCTGGACCGGAAACAAGCATCCTGGGACCCATTTCAGGGTAACACCCCTCATCAGCCAGGCTAGCTTGAATCTAGTGGCAAAGTGTGAAGGGACCCACGTCTGGGTATACCGTGCCAACTTAGGGTGAACAAAGCAAACACAAGGAGATGATGGACAGAGCGCCGAAACTTTTCAGTCCCTCACACCCAGTCACAGATCTGGGTTGAATCCATCATCGTTCTTTAGCTCACTTCGCCACCCCAGTTCAGACACAGCTATATGCAAATCAGCCTTGACCCTGTGCCTCATGAGAACAGTCCAGCTCGAACTGCCAAGCCATGTCTTCCCTGGACTGGAAACAAGCATCCTGGGACTGGTTTCAGGGTAACACCCCTCATCAGCCAGGCTAGCTTGAATCCAGTGGCAAACAAAGCAAACACAAGTTCACCCTAAGTTGGCAGGGTATGCCCAGGCCTGAGTCCCTTGCTCACTTTGCCACTGTATTCAAGCTACCTGGCTGATGAGGGGTGTTACCCCGAAACCGGTCCCAGGATACTTGTTTCCTGTCCAGTGAAGACATGGCTTGGCAGTTCGGTCTGGACTGTTCCCATGAGGCACAGGGTCAAGACTGATTTGCATATAGCTGTGTCTGAACTGGGGTGGCCCAGTGAGCTAAAGAATGATGATCAATTCAACCCATATCTGTGACTGGGGGTGAGTGTCTGAAAAGTTTCAGCACTCCGTCCATCATCTCTTTGAGTTTCCTTTGTTCGCCCTAAGTTGGCAGGGTATGCCCAGACGTGGGTCTCTTCCTCACTTTGCCAGTGGATTCAAGCTAGCCTGGTTGATGAGGGGTGTTACTCCGAAACAGGTCCCAGGATGCTTGTTTCCAGTCCAGGGAAGACATGGCTTGGCAGTTCAGTCTGGACTGTTCCCATGAGGCACAGGGTCAAGACTGATTTACATATAGCTGTGTTTGAACTGGGGTGGCGAAGTGAGCTAAAGAATTATGATGAATTCAACCCTGATCTGTGACTGGGGGTGAGTGTCTGAAAAGTTTCAGCGCTCCGTCCATCATCTCCTTGTGTTTGCTCTTTTATCTCTTAGGCGCTAGATTTTAACAAAAACTTTAAAAATTCATAACTCCGATTCTACTTATTGGATTAATTTGTTATGGTGTAATTTTATTTATCAAAACCTTCTCATCTTTTCTAAATTGTTTTGGATTTTTTCTTGTGTGGTATTTTTACTTTATTTCTGTTGGCGTGCGCATATATACTTTACACATTGCCTTTAAGTTAAGCCTGACTGCTTTCATGCCAAGCTACTAGAGGGGTAAGCACAGGATAATTTGGTGAATATTGTGGTTTAACCTGACAGGGATTGTGGTTGTTGCCTTATGGGCTTCCACCTCCCTCGACCAATAACACCATTTTTTACAGTGCTTCCTACACCTCTTTTTCAGTCATCAATGTATTTTTTCATTTGAACGTAGTTTTTCTAAGGTCGGGCAAGAACACTTCGGGGCTTATTTACAAGGCCCTTGCGCCACCTTTGCGTCACTTTTCCCATGTTAAAAGTGACGCAAAAGTGGCGCAAGGGGCTTGTAAATCTGCCCCTTCATGCCAGAGAAGTCTGTACAATAGTTAGGCCTTGAGACAGTACAGGATAGCTCCTGCAGCTGGGCACAAAGAGACAGATCTAGATCATACAAACATGTTTTCATACAATGGAAACAGCATATGTGAAAAGCAGTACTGAGAATGTTACCAAATGGCATGACCATCTACTTTGTACCCTATATGAGAGGGCATGGGGAGCAAAATAACATTTATTCTGAAGATCAGCTTTCAGATCCCCTGAACGTAAACAGATGGAGGTTTACAATACAAAATTATTCCACAAGGTATGCGTTCTCTTTTGAGGTATATCATTAATGTTTGCTAATTAATTCATGTTTAGAATCGACTTATAAAGTGTGTTATATGGTTCAAAACTAAATGCCTCAGTTCTTTCACTACTAAAATCAGTGCATGCCTACTGAAGTAAACCTGTCTATTTCACTTTAAGATAAACTGGCATAATTATGGCATGCTAGATTTGCCAATGCAATTATAGAAGAATGAATTTGCCAATTCTAAAACCAGTGCATGGTGTAACACGTTGAACATGTTTTTACTTATACTTGAAATGCATGCCCTATTTGATTATAAGGCTCACAATTTTTCATTTTTACTACTTTTTACAGATAGATAAAGACAATAAAACATCTACCTATCTGTCTGTATTTATTTTTAAGTATGGAAAAATACAGAAAATAGGTCTTTTTTTAGTAATCGTTGATGCTGTCAATCATGGCTGCTTGGCTAAATGCTGTGCAATCTGATACGATACGCCGCAGGAGAATTAAAAAGGACATGTTTTCCTCATTAACCTTTAAACAGTTGCACGTGTACTAAAACTCTAATGTAATATGAGTGTATTGCATGTGACTGGTGCATTATTTAGAGTTTCTTTTAACACTAAAACCCATAATGCATTCAATTGCGAGTGTACCTTTATGAATTAAATAGAGGTGGAAATATACTAGGTTCAGGGTTAATTTTCACAAAACACAAAAAAATGCATGAATACAAATTATAAGTGGAAAATATTAACGAGAGTAATTACAGATGAAAATGACTAAAACATAAATACCATGAACCGAGAAATCTAATTGTGATACAGAGCACAACCAAAGGCCATTCACTACAGAACCCAATAGGTGTCAAATTAAAAGGTATGCCTTTCACCCTTCAACATGCAGGAGGACTTCAAAATAAGTTGTACATGTTTGGCGACAAGCTGTTCACAAGCCTAGCCAAGTATATCGGCTCTTATGTTCTACTGCTTGACTTTCAAAAAGGAGTTTCACTCTGCCATGGTGATTGATTATTGTTCTTGGAATTGCAATAAAGCTACAGCAGTATGCATATGGAAAAGACAATAAATATGCGTCGCACTTCAGCTGGACGAAAGGAGAATCATGAATTGAGTGAGACATATTCATATCAGTTAAGTCTGGTACATTTTTATTATGGTATGTGCTTATTAAAAAATATCAGAGGGCCTGGCATTTCTGCGGGGTTTTTAAGGTAGTCATTCCTCAAAATATTGAAAGCCAAATTGTCAATTTTTACAGCAAAATCTTTAAATAACTTGGCTAAAACGCCAAAGGTGTATATGCCGTTCATAATGGGGTAAAATAAAGAGTTACCTAGATCTCATAATTTCAGCCGAAATACAGCTAACCATCGAGTTAATAGCCACCATAATAAATAACTATTGCCAAAGAGGGCAACCTTATTCTAGGGTAACACAACAATGTCCAGAACAGGCAAGGGTAGTCACTTTTTGCGGGCCATTGGAATTATACGATTCAGTGGCCACAGCATTTTCCATATAATTATAGAATTGCTGCGCTTGCCACATAAGCCACTTTGCAGCATCATTTGCAGATTTTAGCACTCAAAAATGTTTTTAGCGTAAACGGATCAAAAGTTCCTAAAAATGCAGCAACATGAGTTGCTGTGCAGTGGGACACCATTCACAAAGGTGGATTGGTCAGTTTCATGTGCTTATTGCTCTAATTCGGTGTTAAACTGGTACTAATGAGGTGAAACACTTGCCACGCCAGTGTTAATGTGTAAAAATGACAGAATAATTAAGTAATACTCTCACAATATGTACCGCATTGCGCTGCATAATTTGCTTGTTCTTGCTGCATAATCTAATCAACCCCGCTTCATAATTACACATCCCATGTCACATAATTCCAGTTGCCCTGACTTTGTTGCAGGGATTCGGCTTAGAAACAGAACTATGCCTGGGATCACAGGACATCAACATGTAGGGACTTAGTCGCAATACAACATCAGTACCTATGGACCTAAATCCAGACTATTTCATAGTGCTTTACTGGACCTCCTAACTTTCCAGAGGGACAGGTAAATTAGCGCCCCAGAACACACTCTCAACTCTCTCAGGAGTTGAGGTAACAGATCATCATCTTTCGTTCTCTCACAACACGTGTCCACAATAAAAGGAAAGGGACCCGAAGAAAGCTTGCAATATTTATTGGAACTAGCGTGTCTGTTAGGTTTCAAATTCCCATCCCTGCAACGCACTCTTTTTACGTTATATTAGGTTAGCAATGTGTGGCTAAATAGATGCCATTTGTACTCACGTTATGCAACCCACTGAGTTATCCCCGTAATGTGCAGGCTTCAGTTAGCGAATGTGACTCCATTTTGTTTTTCGCAACCCTTATTAGGCTGCTTAGACTGTGCCTGAGTTAGGCCTCATGGCTCGTAATGCTTGCCTCAGCAGAACACTGTATTCGTTATTATTTTTGCTTTCTGTCCAAGGTTGTTTCCCGACTTGCTAATGAGGAGACCATTCTGCTCTCACATACCTATCCAAGTGTGTACTTCTGCTCCCACATTAGGAGACGCTGAGACCCGGCACAGTGGCCTTGGGTTTCTGATAACATGTATCCATCTGGCAGGTGGTAGCTCATCTCCCTGTGCCTCCTTTGTTCATGTTCGGCCCAGGCCGGTAGTTTTCCATGGTGGGTGGGGTTGGAGGCTCTTGGGGAAGAATGATTACTCACTGTAGACTGTTGGGGAGTCAGTCCCTCGGCAGACATCTTAGGGTGCAGGTCATGATGGACTCCACTGCTGGGCATTTCTAATGAACATGTAAGTTTGTATTCTCTACTGTCTGACCGACTCTTCATTCTTGGGAAGGCATAGCAGGTGGTTGTGAGAAAACCCGAGTGGCCCTAGAGGGCCACTTCCTTCAGTTGGCGCCCGAACAGGGACCCCGCAAGGTGATCCGACTCGCCCGTAATCGGGTTGTAGGGTCGGGGGTGCGTTTGGTCGGTTGGGCGGATCGGGGTACCCCACACAAGACCGAGCTTGGTTCTCGCAGCTGCCCCGCCCGGCTGATCGGTCGCTCCCTCGTCTAGTGGTCACCGGCTGGGGTCCTGAGAAGGCGAAACCTTGGAGTTGACCGTTTGGTCCGAAGAGTCGGCAGTGGAGAATAACTTGACTCGACCTGTGTGCACCAGGTGAGTGATTTGATTCTTGGGAAAATGGCGCCATTCTTGCACGGCATGAGCCTACGGGCTGTGTCTTGATACAGTCTCCGGACTGTTTTGTCTGCGGTTTTTGAACTGCCTCGCTTGAATGACACGAGTCGACGGGCTGTGTCTTGGTACGGTCTCCGGACTGTTTTGAACTTGGTGGGTCTGCGGACCCTTGAAAAAGGCACAAAGTGTTTGCGAGCAGTTCACCGGACCACCTGGAAATTTGGCCCGCGCTTGAAAAGGCCCGGGACTGCCCGCGAACAATCTGCCAGACCAACTGGTAGTTTGGCTAATGCTTGAAAAGGTCTGGGGCTGGAGCCTGTCTTCCTGAATTTGATACAGTCCCCGGACTGTAGGGAGTGGTCCCTGGACCGTTTTTGTTTGGCTTCGTGACTAATATTTGTTACTTTATTTTGTCTTAGTTTGTTGATTGTTGGTGTTTTACTTGTCCATTAGGGACAGCGCATGTGTCTTATATTAAGATGCCTTGTTTCAGCAAATTGGGGTGTTTTGGATGTCGATGTGGTACTACTGATGCTCGTTTGGAAGAGAGCCAGCCTGCACCTCCGGAGGGTTCTCCACATTTTGACATATATGTTAAACATGGTATTGGCCCTGTTATGTTTAGTACATTGTGGCATAAATATACGAGGGACAATGCTGAGTTGCAATGGCCCCTTACTGGCTCGTTTGATGAACAGAAATTGAACTTCTTGCAGGACAAGTTGTTCGCTAGGAGGAGCAGACAGTCGATGTTTGATTCTCTAAGAGTATGGCAGAAAGAAGCAAAGCAGCAACGACTGAGAGCAGAGAAAGAGGCCTGGAAGAGGCAGACACAAACTATAACACAGAAAGCAGTAGCCTATAAAAGAGGAAAGATAAAGAAGGGTATAGAATGTGCAGATAGAAAGTTTTGGTTACAGACAGATAAGTGCTATGTTACTAGAGAGGGAGGTGATGATTTCGTCGAAGAGCTATTGGATTCTCATCCTCCTCCTCCTTATGCCCCTGAACGGATATATCTGGCAGTCCCGACTTCTCAGTCCTTGGCCCCTAGTGTCACCCCTTCTAGCATTCCTGTTTCTGGCGCTACCGCTTCAGCCCCGGCCCCTCTTGCTTCGCTTATACTCACACCAGTTACCGGGGCGGGTGCTGTTAGTTCCCCCGTCCAGTATGTCAGCTCTGGATCGACCGCTACTCCCCCTTACACTCCTACCACCCTGTCCCCCTACATGATGGTGCCTGTCTCAGTGTCTGCTCCTTCCCCCGTGAGTGTGACACACCAGGCACAGTTGAATGTCGAAACTCCTGCGCGTGGCGTGCATGATGTGAACTGGGCAGCAGCGCGAGATCGGATGGATAAAGTGTTGGTGCGTTCTGCAGTGGGTGATGAGGAAAAGAAAATGGTGGCGAATCAAGCAGCTCAGTGGGCTCGGCAACCGATCTATAGCGTGGAGGATGTGTGGAGTGTGATGAAAGATTATGAGCCGTTCATACAGCAGCATGCCCTTAAACACATGTCAGCGATGCTGATAAAGTTGTGGGAACAGTGCTTTCAAGGTGTTGCACCGTAAATAATATATGACATACGGGATAGGGTATATGCTGCAGGTATAGCTCCCAATGAGGTTTTTAGCAATATAACGACACTAGTGGGTTACCGAGGTAGATTGCTCCAGAAGTTTCCGACAATGGGGACACAGCATCCTATGAGGGAAGTTCATCCCATTTACCACCCTGACATTCCAGAACTGCGCGATTCCACCAATGCTGTGATTAGACAACGGGTTGACGCTCGGTTTCAGGAGCAATGGATCTAAACTCCTTGGAAGAGGAGTGAGGTCCTATCCTTAAAGAGCTAGCTGCCGGACCCCTGGAAAAACCCTGCTGCATATTACAAAGAATTGACGGAGGCGGCCTCCTCCACAGTAATGACGCTAGCTGACATAGAGTTGTTTTTCGGCCTTTTGGAACCACTGGACATATGGAGGCAAATCCATACGCAGTATCATGCACTAGAGTTGGGGGGAACATGGGATGAGATCAGGGCTTGGGATAAGGAGCGTAAGCCCGGCGACAAGCCGAAAGCGGAGCTCCTCGCTTTGCCAGGGCATATTATCACATACATGCATTCACTTATCCCGCCGAAGAGAGTGGTTTGGGATAAGTTGACTGCGTGTCGCCAGAAGAAGGATGAAAGTGTGTCGGATTTCTTTACCAGACTTGAAGGGGTGTTCTTAGATTTTAGTGGACAGGACCTGTCACAGGAGGGTGGTGTTTGTTTATTTGTCAACAGATTTGTCACTAATTTGCTTCCCGAGATTGCAACACAGTTGCAGGCTTCGGAAAGTACTTGGACGACATCATCACCATCCGTGATATTGATTATGGCACAATATTACAAACTTAAAGAGAATGAGGACAAGGAGAGGGTGGAGAAAAAGTCAAAGGATTTGAAGACGAGGGTATTTATGCAGCAAGTTGCGAGGGGAAATGGACGAGGTAGAGGTTCGAGTTCGCCCAACGGCCGCCCTGGTCTGGCAGAGGTGGTGCTTCAAACGCGCCCCTTAGGCTCAATCAATGTGCGTACTGCAAGCGGGAGGGACATTGGCGGAATGAGTGTCCGGAGTTGTTACAGAAAGGTGAGGCCCCGAGGGGCCGATGTTTTCGAGGATGCGGGCGAGGAGCAGGAGGTAGAGGGGAACGCAGATAGAGGATACATCATACAATAGGCAGAGTGGGAATTATTTTGACGACCCCAGAGGACGGCAGTACTATCATGACGATTATGACATGGACGAAGTGACAGGATTATCTCACAGCTAGGACAGCCGAGGACAGGGTGAGGGACCAGTTCCTGTGCCTATAGATCAGAATGGACCTTATGTCACTGCTGATTTACAGGGTACTACTGAATTTTTTTTCGTTGATACAGGGGCTATGAATAGCTCTGTTTCCCGTTTACTGGTCCCGGGGGCAGCTCTGTCTGGCCAAAACAATGTGTCGGTGGGTTTCTCAGGCGTACCGGTCATTAGCCCCATTTCCAAGCCCCTTGCTTTGACTATTGGCCCCTTTACGGTCGATTCACCATTTTTACTGACGTCTAATTGTGGAGAAAATTTGCTAGGACTTGATTTGTTGAAAAGGTTGCATGCAACAATTTTTTGTTCTCCAGACGGTATTTACATGACTATTGGACCGCAGGTAGCCCGTGCCAAACAGTGCTTCGCGAAGGATGCCCCCCTTCCCGTTGAGTTTAAAGATGTGCCACGAACGTTATGGGCTACAGGAGACACGGATGTGGGGTTACTCCAGATCCCGCCAGTTTCTATACAGATCAGAGACAATGCTAAATTGCCACGTATTCCCCAGTACAAGATATCCCAGGCAGGTGAAAAGGCCTTATTGCAAATAATACAGGATTTGATTGAGTCTGGTGTGGTTGAGGAGACTACGGCGAATGTGTGTAATAGCCCTATTCTTCCTATTCTTAAAAAGGCACCCTTGGATTCTTCTGATGCCCACCCTGACGTTTACCGATTTGTGATCGACCTCAGAGAGGTTAATAAGATCGTAGTTCCCCAATACCCTGTGGTTCCGGACATTACAGCGATCTTAACAATGATTCCCCCATCAGCGAAATTCTTCTCTGTCATTGACTTAAAAAATGCTTTCTTCAGCATACCAATCCATACAGATAGCAGATATCTGTTTGGATTCTCAATAGCCGGTCAGAGCTTTAGATTCTGTCGTGCTCCACAAGGCTATACTGAAAGCCCTGGTATTTACAGCCAAGCCTTGAAAGCTCAATTGAATTCTTTGGAGCTTCCCCCTGGTAATGTGCTGCTGCAGTATGTTGACGACCTCCTTATTGCTTCGGACAATGAGGATGGTTGCAAAGACGCCACAGTTAAATTTTTATTACAGCTGGCGCACCATGGACACAAGATGTCACTTTCCAAATTTCAATATTGTCGACAGGAGGTCACCTATTTAGGTCACCTACTGTCGAAAGAGGGTCGCAGACTAACACCTGAGCGCATAGCTGCCATTACAAACATGTCTGTCCCTAAAACCCAATGCGAGGTACCCGCGTTTATAGGAATAACATCGTATTGTCGGCACTGGATCCCTAGCTACTGCCTACTAACAAAACCCCTCCTTTACCTGACCACCAAAGATGTGCATGAACCCTTGCCTTGGTCACCTGCATGCCAGCAAGCTTTTGAGCAATTAAAGACTGTGCTTTGCTCTGCTCCTGTGCTTGGTACTCCTGATTACCAGAAGCCTTTTGTGCTCTACGTGCATGAGGTGGACGGTTGCGCGCTTTCTGTTCTAACACAGGGTTTTAGAGGTAAGCAGAGACCCTGCGCCTATTTCTCTGCCATGCTTGATAATGTTGCCAGAGCGCTCCCGAGCTGTCTGAGAGCTGCAGCGGCAGTTTCTATCAGACAATCGGCAGGGCTCGTTCTTGACACGGACCTCACAGTCATGGTACCTCATGCTGTGGATACATTATTGAATAAGACAAAGACGCAGCACCTTACTAGTGCGCGTCTGACTGGCTATGAACTGATCCTGTTTGCTCCGCACATTACCATCAAAAGATGTGCCACTCTGAACCGAGCCACGTTACTACCCCTCCCTTCGGAAGAAAAGGACAATGATGTCCATGATTGTTTATTTCGGACTGAGGAAGAAACGAAGGGACGGGTAGACCTGACTGACGTTCCCTTATCTGACCCCCAAGGGGAACTTTATGTCGATGACTCTTATTTCAAGTTACCAGATGGCACCACCACTGCAGCCTATGCAATCACAATGTTACACACTGTAGTTGAGACATCCCGTATCCCACACCAATCGGCCCAAGCTGCAGAGTTGGTTGCCCTCCTCAGGGCTGGTGAGTTAAGTGAGGGACTGGCTGTTAATATCTACACCGACAGCCAGTACGCCTTTGGGGTGGCCCATAATTTTGGGCTCCTTTGGGTGGAGAGGGGGTTCTTGACTTCGCATGGACTGCGGATTCAGAACGGGCCATTGATACATAGAATACTGTCCGCGTTGACACTTCCCAGTAAGTTAGCAATAGTGAAATGTAGCGCTCATAAGGCTACTACAGATGATGTGGGGAGGGGAAATGCTTTCGCAGACCAGACAGCTAAGGAGACAGCTCGATCAAAGATGACAAAGATGTTGGTGGCAGGTCCCTCTAGGTGGGTCCCAGACAATGGAATGTTCGAGGACACGTTGGAGAATGTCAGGGAAATCCAGGGTGAGGCGACTTTAGATGAATTAGCGATGTGGGAGGAGAGAACAGGTCGCTTGGATGAGGATGGGTGTTGGACTGACTTGCCAGGGAAGCAGCGATGGTTGCTGCCTAATTCATAAGTGCTCCCTGTTGTTACCATGGCCCACGGCCCGGTGCACATTAGTGCCAAAGGAATATGCAAGTTGCTGGACCCAGTATGGCAGAATGATAATATTGCTAAGGCAGCCACGCATTTAGTGAAGCATTGCATCATTTGTCTGAAGCATAACCCTGGGAAAGGTACCCCTACACCCACTGGTAATTTTGCACCTCCTTCCTTCCCTTTCGAGGTTCTCCAGATGGATTTCATCGAAATGGAACGAGTTAATAACCTGAAGTATGTGCTAGTAGTGATCTGCGCATTCAGTAAATGGATTGAGGCTTACCCCACTAAAGAAAATACAGCTATGGCGACGGCGAAGGCACTTCTAAAAGAGTACTTCCCGCGCTAAGGGTTGCCACGCGTGATCTGGAGTGACAACGGAAGTCACTTTAATACAAAAGTCATTGAATTGGTGTGCACAGGTTTGCATATTAGATAGAAGTTTCATGCAGCGAATCACCCCCAGTAAGCAGGCCTGGTTGAGAAGTACAATGGTACTCTCAAACTGAAGTTGGCAAAGATTCAAGAAAGCACAGGACTGAGATGGCCAGATGCATTACCCTTGGCTTTATTGTCTACCAGAGCGACAGCGCATTCTAGAACAGGGTTGTCGCCTTACGAGGTGGTCTTCAGATGCCCTGCTAATGTTTGGGGCGTCCCCAGACCCAAGCGCTTTTCCAAGATAGAGTACCCCCTGCTTGTAGACTACCTGTATGAATTGTCTAAAGATTTTCGTTCTCTTCATCAATAGATACAAGCCACATTGCGGCCAGTACCAGAGGGGCCCGGGCATTGCATATAGCCCGGTGATTATGTGATGGTTAAAAACTTCCAATGAAAAAGCAGCCTGGAGCCGCGGTGGAAGGGGCCAGTCATCATACTTCTCGCCACTAGAACGGCTGTCAAGGTGGACGGCAGAAAGCATTGGATCCATACATCTCATGTGAAACGGGTGCCTCTCCCTCTCCCGTACGACCGTTGGGTCAACGAAGGCATCGGTGATCAGGAGTGCGAGAAGGTGCCACGCTTTGTTCCCTTCTCTGACGCCCGGGTGAGGTGGGCGCAGACGGACGAAGAAAGTGATGCAGTTCTGTCTGAGGCCATCCCACCAGAGATAAGGGCCGCCCCGGATAACACTGTCTCTAATACCCCGGAATGTGTGTCTCGATGCCCATCTGATTCTGAGTTTCTGCCCCTTTTTGTTGATGAAGCAGTGCCTGGAGTTACAAAGTATAATTTGAGGCCCCGAAAGAAGGACGGTGCACCAGCTGAACAGTCTAGGAGTTAGGACATTAGAAACTAACATGCATACAAATACATTAGAGAAAAAAGCTGTTACAGCACACCCATTATTATGTATAACAATCCAAGTACAGTATTGGACAAGTAATGAGCAAAGTCTGAATTCAAATACAATCCTCAGTAGGTATTGACAACGACAATCTAATAAAACAACATGTAAAGGGTCAAAAGACGTCGTCAGGTGGTAATTCATTCACTTTTTATTATTTTTTCAAAGATTCCCAGCACACGATTTTGCCGACACGTGTTTTGTCTATACTCAGACTTTTTCAAGGCAATATGGGAATAAGAGTGTGATGTGATCCGGTGTGGATGATTCCAAGGCCAACGTCCGTTTGCGCATTCCAAAGCACAAAATCATGTATTATACCGGGTAGTCAGAATAACAATGCGGAGTACTGCAAGAAACGCTAATAAGTGTCAAGTTCCCAGTTGTGGCGTGCTGGCCGCTATAATTACGACCCTTATATAGTATCTGGTATGTCACAGTCAAATCCAATTCCGTTACGTGGAACATACGTATCGTCCATTTAATTCCACAACATCATAATAGCCAATGATAAACGTAGGAGGCAAAGCCCTGGTAAGTTTGCGACCCTTCTGAATGTCAGTCTCCACACACAAGGACACGTGTATCTGCTAACCGTGTCGGTTAGCAGATACACGCGTCCTTGTGCAGACATCTTAGGGTGCAGACATCTTAGGGTGCAGGTCATGATGGACATCTTAGGGTGCAGGTCATGATGGACTCCTCTGCAGAGCATTTCTAATAAACATGTAAGTTTGTATTCTCTACTGTCTGACCGACTCTTCATTCTTGGGAAGGCATAGAAGGTGGTTGTGAGAAAACCTCTTCCTTCATGTCCTATCATGAAGAAACTGTGCTGCATTTAGGAGACATATGCAAGTCAATAACACAATTAATAAACTGTACACAATGAAAAGCCCTGTCACAGGGAATGACAAGTCGGCCTAATCCTACCCTTATTGTAAAAGCACAGTGTTATAATAAAGATCTGTTGGTTAGCAGATACACGCGTCCTTGTGTGTGGAGACTGACATTCAGAAGGGTCGCAAACTTACCAGGGCTTTGCCTCCTACGTTTATCATTGGCTATTACGATGTTGTGGAATTAAATGGACGATACGTATGGTCCACGTAACGGAATTGGATTTGACCGTGACATACCAGATACTATATAAGGGTCGTAATTATAGAGGCCAGCACGCCACAACTGGGAACTTGACACTTATCAGCGTTTTTTTCAGTACTCCACATTGTTATTCTGACTACCCAGTATAATACATGATTTTGTGCTTTGGAATGCGCAAACGGACGTTGGCCTTGGAATCAGCCACACCGGACCACATCAGACTCTTATTCCCATATCGCCTTGAAAAAGTCTAAGTATAGACGAAACACGTGTCGGCAAAATCGTGTGCTGGGAATCTTTGAAAAAATAATAAAAAGTGAATGAATTACCACCTGACGACGTCTTTGGACCCTTTACTTGTTGTTTTATTAGATTGTCGTTGTCAATACCTGCTTAGGATTGTATTTGAATTCAGACTTTGCTCATTACTTGTCTAATACTGTACTTGGATTGTTATACATAATAATGGGTGTGCTGTAACAGATTTTTTCTCTAATGTATTTGTATGCATGTTAGTTTCTAATGTGCTAATAGCACCTCTAGGTAGTAGGTGTATTAAGCTACTCTAGCACCCCGGTCTAACTATAGTGACAAATTTGCTCACACTTATTTTTTATCAGTTACAAATACGTATTTCATATTGATGTGCGGTTCTCTCCCTTATAGGGACCACTACTACCTATTAGTTTGTATATAAGTCTAGGAGTTAGGGAAGGACTTGAGCTTAGGGCGCAGGTGCTGTGCCTAAGGTGCCTGTATTAGACTAGGGTGAACAACACTGGTGCACTGCCCTGGACACTGGACAGGATAGCTGAGGGCATTTGCCCAGGAGGGAGGGTGCCCTATCCTGAAAGAAGAAGGATTTGTTTTTCTGCAAGGGTTGCGAACGCGCAGCTCCTCCGTGGGAGTGCTTCATAGCACCGTCGTTGATGAACAATAGGAGCCTACCGGCGAGGCTCTAAACAGACGCTGGGTGACTTGTGCCCTCTGGTACTGTTGTTGCAATAAGTGGCTCTTGCCCGTGAATTTTTCTTTCCCTTTTTGAAACTTATAAGTTGCCCTTGAAGTTGTCCAAATGTATCCCTTTGGTCGTCCTATCCCTGATGAGGAGCAGCCGTTTGCGGCTCCGCGTCCTACTCCAAATGATCCTGTTTGGTCTTCTTAGTCCACTAAGAGTAAAGTAGTGATTGTTGTCATACTTTTGCTTTCATTGCTAGTTGTATTTGGGGTGGTTTGGTACCTGCAGGAACAACATCCTGTGCACACCTTGATAGGGACTACCCCGGTTCCAGCAGAGCACTCGTTTGTTACATTGGCCCCACATAAGGAGAGACATAGACAGACTTATGCACAAAATGCTTTTGTTCAGATGCTTCATCAGGTACACAGTACTACTAATGCCACACATTGCTGGGGGTGTGGGCTACTTCCCTCAGTTATGCATAAAAATGATTTGCTGGTGTCATTGCCCCTGTCATACTTGGGTAGCTGTGAATCCTGGTTCCAACTGCTCTCTATGGTATACATGCACTATTATGCTGACACTTTGAAAATGGTACAAGCTGACTACGAAGCAGTGTTGGAGTATATAGTGGTACACCAGGGATATACACCCGGACCAGATGGCAAGGAGGGTACCCTGCACCCCGATGCTTGTATGAATGTATTTGAAGCTCACGAAAATGTCACTTGGTTACAAAATGAAATGCTAGATCTCCAAGGATTCAATGTCACTGAATACTTTAAATGTTTCCAGGAACGCAATATCACTGAGGACAAAGCTATGCCTGTCCCTGTGATCAACTCAACAGCTAGTTTCTGTGTTGACGGAACAGGGAACATTTCAGTAGGACAGAGTCATTGTAACTACACATACCGATTGAACACTACTAGCAGCCCACCTTTGCTTACACCTCCGAATGTATACTTCATCTGTGGGGAACAGGCTTATACATGGCTCCCGAGAGGGTGGTCTGGTCGGTGTTATGTTTCCTTTCTCTTGCCTCCCGTTTATATTGCACCGCCCAATTACCACAAGGATCATAGACTACAGCGTAGGGATCTCCAGGTACACCGAGTTAAGAGGGTTGTCAATCCAGACGATATTGATCAGACAGATACCTCTCTGCAGCAATTTACTGACATAATGAAGGGCATTCTGCCGTTATGGGGTCCCATGTTCAATAGTAGTAATATTCGTCGCCTTGCTAGAGTAGTTGAGGGAGTCATTAATACTACTGCCGGTATACTGACTAATATTACAGTTGAGCTTCACGCTACGAGGCTCGTTTCTCTTCAAAATCGGATGGTTTTAGACGTCATTCTGGCTGATAGGGGTGGAGCCTGTCGCGTCATCGGCAGCAGCTGCTGTGTGTACATTCCTGATAGTGCCCCTACTGTGTATTCCGCAATACAGAAGTTGCACAGACTTGCCTCAGATATCCATCAGGATAATGGTTCATGGTCCCTCACAGGGTGGCTCTGGGGTCTGGTGACATCATGGGGTTGGAAGATATTACTTGACCTAATAGCCATCGCAGGAGTCATCTTTACCTGTTGCTTACGCATTAACTGCCTTCCAGCCTGTTGCACCTATTGTATGAGTAAACTTACCCCTACCCCTACATTGCCAAGAAGCGATAACAAAATTTCTGTTATGATGATGCAGGAAATTCAGGATCTGATGCTCATTGATGAGGGCATCTTTGAATATTAGGTGTTTTCAATGCTCATGTGTTGCTTATTTTTCCCTTGTAACATGAGTGCCTATACAAATCCTTCCTCCCCCTTAGAATTGTAAAGACCCTACCGGATAGCAAATAAAACATTTAGCCACCCATGCTAAAAGGAGGGTCTGGTAGGTTTCAAATTCCCATCCCTGCAACGCACTCTTTTTACGTTATATTAGGTTAGCAATGTGTGGCTAAATAGATGCCATTTGTATTCACGTTATGCAACCCACTGAGTTATCCCCTTAATGTGCAGGCTTCAGTTAGCGAATGTGACTCCATTTTGTTTTTTGCAATCCTTATTAGGCTGCTTAGACTGTGCCTGAGTTAGGCCTCATGGCTCGTAATGCTTGCCTCAGCAGAACACTGTATTCGTTATTATTTTTTCTTTCTGTCCAAGGTTGTTTCCCGGCTTGCTAATGAGGAGACCATTCTGCTCTCACATACCTATCCAAGTGTGTAGTTCTGCTCCCACGTTAGGAGATGCTGAGACCCGGCACAGTGGTCTTGGGTTTCTGATAACATGTACCCATCTGGCAGGTGGTAGCTCATCTCCATGTGCCTCCTTTGTTCATGTTCGGCCCAGGCCGGTAGTTTTCCATGGTGGGCGGGGTTGGAGGCTCTTGGGGAAGAATGATTACTCATTGTAGACTGTTGGGGAGTCAGTACCTTGGCAGACATCTTAGGGTGCAGGTCATGATGGACTCCTCTGCAGAGCATTTCTAATAAACATGTAAGTTTGTATTCTCTACTGTCTGACCGACTCTTCATTCTTGGGAAGGCATAGCAGGTGGTTGTGAGAAAACCACTTCCTTCATGTCCTATCATGAAGAAACTGTGCTGCATTTAGGAGACATATGCAAGTCAATAACACAATTAATAAACTGTACACAATGAAAAGCCCTTTCACAGGGAATGACAAATCGGCCTAATCCTACCTTTATTGTAAAAGCACAGTGTTATAATAAAGATCTGTGGGATTAGTCCCGGGCTCCATACCTGACGGTCATAATCAGTTGGTCTACATCTAAGGCGCGCTACTTTTGTCTCAGGACCTGTTCTCTGCAAGCCTCTTTCCTCTTTGATTTTAGAATGACAAGTCTCAGCTTGTATGATAAATACTGTCCTGTTAAAAAAACAGCAGCTGGATCTCTCTATTATCTAGAGTTTTTTATATATAGCGTGAACTTGATCGCAGGTATCAGAGCACTTTACATGAGCACCAGTTGCGTTACATAAGGACACATTCATTTTTTTTAGGCATGGGGAGATTAAGTAATTTCCTAGAATCACAGGATGTTGAGCGTCATTGCCGAGACTCGAACCTGATTCCCCTGATTTGAGATTGACCCCCATAGCTGTTAGGCCACATCCTCTCTATTATGTCTAGGTGTTAGTGTCCGACCACAGAGAAAAACAGGGCACAATGTTGTTTGGCCTTGCACAAAATATGCAGACTGAATACCAGCGGAAAAGCTAGATAAAAAAACATGTGCTGCTTATTTCTGAAATGCGCAGCACATGTAGTGGCAGAAACACAAGCATGTTACTCCACAGCATGTGCAAAGCAAAAGGGGCCTATTACGTGTGTAGTTATGCTACCATAGAAGAAAACTACAGTGGGCCCACAACAACTTTATGCCAAAATAATGCATAAAATGTCTTTAACCTTTTACCAGAGCCACCATTATTTTTAATCTGACTTGTATTGAACTGGTATCTGCGTGCAGCAAATATCTAACAGGTTTTGATGTGTTTATTTTTGGCACTAGAGGTTGATTTTTATTCTTCATATTTGTAAACATGCTCGATTTTTCATATTAAAGAGCTCCGCACCAAGGTAATACACGGTTTAAGGGAAAGGTGATGGTGTGACTATGTATTATATGGGCTAAAGTTGGCATACATGATAAGGATATTGCAAGTCTCCTCGGAGTTCCATAACCTTATAAAGGAACTTGGCCATCGGCCTCATTCCTGTATATGGTTATGGAACTCCTCTGTGACTTGCAATATCCTTAAACTGTGCTGTAGAGGTAAATTTATCCCTTACATTATTTTCTATGGGGTTTTATTTTAGGTTCCTACCTTTCCTTACTAAGACCCATTTCATAATGCGCATTATGAAATGGGTCTTAGTAAGAAAAGATTACTGGCTACCAGGGGCTGTATTACGATGAAGGCGCATTTTCATTCTTTGCACCAGGCGTACCTTTTAAAAGGTGCACCCAGTACAAACAATGAAAATGCACCCTATTGTGATGAATGTGCTGCCCCCAGGGCAGCCACAAACTTGCGCTGCCCTAGGGGCAGCGCATTGGGTGAAAAAACGGAGTGGCTGCTTGACAGCCGCACCGTGTTTTTACAATACAGGCGGCAACCCGTCTGCACTTTTAAAGGGGATTAGAGATCCCCTTGCAGGCGGGTTCAGTCAGTGACTACACTCGCTTGCAAGGGGATGTCTGGGGGGGTCCATGGAACCCCCTTTCCCCCTGCCAGAGGGCTGCTCTCGGGGGCCCACTCACAGTGTGCACCTCCTAGGTGGCACACTGTGAGTGCGCACCCTAAGAGATTCTTTGCCTCTGCGCCCACCTCTGTAATTTGGCACGGGCACAGAGGCAAAGGGATTTCCTCATTTGCATGGGGCATACCCCCATGCAAATGAGGGAACACCCCCTGAAGGTAGCACTGGTGCTTTATGTGCGTCAGCGCTATCCGTATTACAGAAGGGGCTGCACAAGCGTCTGCAGCTCCTTCTGTAATACTAAAGTGCCCCAGTGGGCACAAACGCCTGTTGTGCTCCCGGGGCACTTTATGTAATATGGCCCCAGATGTCATTTGTAGTAGTCTTTGGATGACACAGGATGGTAGCAAATAAATGCTAGAGTTGTAGCTACATAATACAGGGATGATGGCTACCAAAACATACCAAGAGGTTGCAACCTGATGTCATAACATGGCCATCATATGCTCAGACACACACATACATGAAGATGTGAAGACAAACACAGATATGTGCCACACACTGGAAATGGCTTAGTATGTCTGAGGGCAGTGAGCGCTCTGTTACAGAGCAAATGGTCTAGGTGACACCATCACTCTGTTCTCTAAGGGGGATATTCACAAGAACGTGTGCTAAACATCACTAAAAAATGCTAACGCAACTTTACACATCGCAGCCTATCAAGGGAAAATAACCCAGTGTTAACGTGGAATTCACAACACGGCGGTACCATGCGATAGTCCGCCGAAAACGCGGCCAATGTCCGCGATACAACCACCTCGACGGAGATAAAAACACAAACCACAACACAAAAAACGTGCGATGAGCCCATTCGCGATGAGGAAAGCAGCGATAAGCACCGCCAGGCCCGCGACACACGGCAGGCGGGAATAAGCACAACAAAAGCCTGAAAAAGAAAGACAAACCAAACAGAAAACAACAGCGAAGCACAATGGAGGCAACGGAGCCAGTACACAACCCCACAAGCCCCATTGGCAACAAAACATTGTACATGGCAGGCCATCGTGGACAAGGTGAATGCAGCCAGAGAGCGGAGGAGGACAATGGAAGAAAACCAGAACAGCCGGAATGATGCGAAAGGCACAAACAAGCAGAAACACGCCAATAACAAGAAGGCAGCAATGCACACCGGAGGTGGGAGTCCAGCGCCACACCAGGAGCTGGATGACATGGAGGAAATGGTGTCCACCACATCAGTCTGGAGATGGTGGCAGTACTCGGGGACCGGAAACTGCCCAAAATCAACAGACACAACAGCAACAGGGAGAGGAACGACCAGGGACTGGGGGGTCGGGGGGAGATGGGCACAATGACACACATGCACAATGAAGCACAGCACAACTGCAGACAAACCATGCCCAAGAGTAACAACACCAACCAAGAGCACAAGTCACACAACCCGGCAATATCACACCACTGAACAAGCACAGAAGTGAAAACCACACTGCCTGAAAGGGAGAAGGGTGAGCCAAATCAGAGCTGAAGGGACATCTCACACACAATGCAACACACACACATAGGAAGCAGAGCACTCCAACATCGAACACAATGTGGTACAAACACCAACATTTGCACAACCGAACACAGGACACAAGTGCACCCGCTTGTGGCCGGTAAACGGCCATACGCATCTGGCAAAGCACGAAACAGGGACATGATAATGCACAAGTACAAACCCACAGCCCTGATGGGGTAGCAATGCACGTATGGCAGGGAGCCAGAGAGTCCATGACACACACATTGGCATACAAATCAAGACACAACACAGTTGGAGACAAGTGAAAGTGCGGAAACTTTATCAACAAGTGCGTGTCAGTACGGCCAAGAGAAGTGCCACGATATGCAGACCAATGCAGCAGCATGTCTGAATGAGGAACGTAGGAAAGCGCCCATGCCCACCCCGGGGGAGTCCATCACCAACACAAGTCAGTGCCAACCCGCGTTGGTTGTCCGCGCATGGATCAGGAGTCCAGGCCAATGCAGCCATGTCCACTGTCGTCTTGGGACATGTGACCAGATTCCCAACATGCAACCAGGCGTCGGGACACGTGCAATGGGTCACATCCAGTTGTGGCTGCAGGTACCTTGTCACTCGTCCATGAACGCGAGTGCAGCAGCATAGGCCAACATTTCCAATGAGAGATCGTTGTCCACCACATCTGACATGTCATCGACGTAATCCATCAGCTGTCCCGGACAGATGTGCTGACTCCAACCCCTGGCCCCAATGTGCACCAAAGCCCAATTGGGTAGTGGCTCAATGTGCTCACTGCACACGACGACTCGTGCAATCTCCCAGATCCAGTTGCCAGCATGCATGCCAAACATCCATGCATGCCATAAACGGGCATCACGGTGACACTCCTGGTCGTGGGCCAACAGGGGGCGCACACACACGTCGAAATCCAGGTCAGCTACCGTTACGTTGGAGAGGCAGACATCCATGGTCCACTCGAATATGCACGAGCGACAATGCAACACAGACTGAACGCAGGTGACGTTCGCAAGGCAAAAGCTCAGCCGGCAACTGATCCGCAGCACTGCCAACGGCAGTGCCCCCAGTACATGCAGCAGACATGCACGGTACAGGTCCACGTGACTGGAGTAGAGCATGTGTCCGGGATGGTCTGCCATTGCATCAGTGGCTCTGCTTGAAGCGGCACTGGCTTGCCCTGCGCCAGTCCTGTGGATGAAATGGCACAGCTCGGAGCAATGAGCAGTGTGCAACGGGTGCAGGCCTGGGGTGGGGTGGGAGTACGTGTGAAGGCCATATCACGCACGCTAACTATGACCAAGGACTTCTGCGTGTGGGATGTGTACACGTTGGTCTCACGTCGGGCAGTGCGTAGTGTGGGAGTCGCAAGTAAATGCTATCATATCTGTCAGGGGGTGCTGGCCACATGCAAGTCCCAGCTCGGAGCTGCAGATGTGCCACCGCCTGATAGTACAGACAAAGGACCCTTCATCCCTACAGTAACTTCACCATCTGCATGCCTTCAGGAGATGTACAAAGGCCTGTCGTGGGTGTGGTGGGATGTCTGCGACCCTGGGAATCATGGATGATATGCCCAGCACGTGGCACATGAGCAGCCTCACTATGTGTTACATTGCCTCACAGCTGCTCCTCCCTCCCACGAGCCCCCACACTTGTGTGCGCTGCACGGTTGTATCACGTGCACTCCTACGGCACACCATTGTAATGCCTGTCCGCGCATGTCCAGCGGCATGCCAACAACACCGTGAAGCTGGCCTTTGAAGGTGTGCGGCCACGTGAGTATAGGCCAATGGTCCGGACAGGGCGGACACAGGTGTACAGTCCATGGCTGGCTGTGATAGCGCTGCGATTGAGGCTAGGCAACTGACTCATGCACCTGCAGGACTGATACACATAACACTTGGCATGCATGTGCCAAGAAGACCCCGAGCGGTCTTGCGCTCCTAGATTTCCCCGTCCGTGCGGGCCCGCCCTCCTGGTGCATGCTACATTGCAACATCGACTACTGTGGCCCTGGTGGCGACAACACCCCAACACAGAGACACACTTACCGCACTTCCTGCCCAAGGCCAGGTCCGAGGCACGCCCTGCTCCCCCTGCGGAATCAGCACACCCCTGCGCTGACCTGACGTATGCTGGACCAGCACACGCCACTTGTGCATGCAGGGGGGGGCGGGCGAAGCTACATGTCCAAGGTCACTGCCAACGCTGAAGTGACATGGTATCGTTCGCTGAAGACAGCACACTGTGATGTTGCAGGGCCCGTGCCCATCATGCTGACACAATGACCACACGGACACACTTGCTCAGATGGTGTGAATGGCTACGGGCACGTGCGCCTGGCCACATTTATTAGCAGGCACACATATCGAGTGACACCTGTGTTGGATGTGTGTGGGGTGTGTGCACACCAGCCGTCAAGGGCTGCCTCGTGCAGTCAGAAGTCAACAACAGTGTACATCGTAAAGGACACAACCATTCAACCATAAAGGCCCCATGACTTGTGCTGCACAGAGTTAGTGGCCCCGGATGCACAGCGTCCTGCACGGGCCTACCGCCACGGGCCGCTGACTTGCAGTGCACTGGGGCAGGGTCACGAGTGCAGAGCATGTTTCCGTAGATGACAAAGGGGCTTGTTGCGGAGTGTCTCGGTGGACAGTGGAAGGTGTACCCCCAGGGCATGATGCAGAGGGCAGAACCACGCTGAAACAGTCACTATGGTGGAGATGAATGGAACAGACACATGTCGGACACCAAGTCCGGTCCAGCCAGATGAAGATGCAGAGAACCCCCAGGCCATGGACTCAGACGCCACCAAGGTCCAACCAGATAGTGCCCATGACTCATTGCGCACAGAGTTAGTGGCACCAGTGCTGTTAGGGGATGCCGCCTGCGATGAGGCATGTCCAATGGTGTGGACTCCTCCACATCTTACCTAAGACACAGTTCCACATGTGTGACCTACTGGACCGCAGTGTAGGCCTGAGGCAGCGGTCAGCACGGGCCATTCAGCGTGTGTCGCCGGCTTAGGTTGGATGGTCCCACCGGACTGCGTAGTTCAGGTTCAGTGGCACCACGGGACGCGGACTTGCGGTGAACAGGGTTGATGGCACCAGGTCAGTTGTTGATAGTGTTCGATCACCTCCGTGACTCTGATCCGGCTTTTGTCCGGACTGAGCCGCATCTTCCTCTTACTCCTCTCCATGTGTTCACTGGTGTGGACTCTGCCATTCATTATTCACAACTAAGTGCTGGATGTGGGACCTACTGGTCCGCAGGGTAGGCCTGAGCCCTCATCCACGTGTCGCCGGCTTGCGTTGAACAGGGTTAGTGGCACCACGTGTCGCCGGCTTGCGTTGAACAGGGTTAGTGGCACCACGTGTCGCCGGCTTGCATTGAACAGGGTTAGTGGCACCACGTGTCGCCGGCTTGCGTTGAACAGGGTTAGTGGCACCACGTGTCGCCGGCTTGCGTTGAACAGGGTTAGTGGCACCACGTGTCGCAGGCCTGCGATGCAGAACTATGCTTCACTGATCGAAGGGAGTATAGTGATGTGGACGCTGCCACGGACTTGGGGTCACTGCCATTCAAGACTCAGGACACAGTTCCACATGTGGGACCTACTGGACCGAAGAGGACGCCGGTGGAGTATGTCAATGAGAAAGGAGTAATGTGGGCCAGCGTCGTGGGGGCCAGCGATGGTCTGCGGAGGCTGCAGAGGTCGCGGGACTGGGGCTTGGAGCTTGCACCGGCACGTGGTAGGCCCTCTTTGACACACGCCGGTGTAGGCAGGAGAGCGGAGCCTCGTTGGTGCGCTGGGGCAGGCATGACGGGTCTGGGGACCAGCGGCCTGGGGTGTTCCAGGCGCACAGGGACGCAGGCCCCGCTGCGCTCGGCGCCGGACTCGTGGCAGGCTGAGAGGCGCCGCCCTGGCAGGCGCGTTGTCCATTCCGAATGAGAACCACGCCCAGTGCGACGGGCTTTTTGTTCACACCCCTACGCAGGCCTGGCGTACGCAGGTCCAACCCACTCCGCCCGCGCATGCAGGGGGGATGTAACATGCGACATTTCCGCGTTCTGCCCCACAGCCTGTGGGGACATGGTAGCGTCCACTGGCCACTACACTCCATGCACCAGCAGTTAATCTTCACATGGCCATTTCCGTGGTTTGCACACTGTGGTCTGTCCGGCACCTCCACGCCACACCTGGCATTGGGTATGTTCACATTCCTTAGTCACTTGCCGCTCTCGCACATGGCTGCTCCTTGCCTCTCCTCACATCCTGCTATTGTGTGTCTGTGGTGTCATGCCATGGCTGGGTTGTGGGCATGGCAAGGCCAAGTCCCCAATGGAGTCGTGTTGTCGTGTCTGGTCGGTTGGCATGTTGTGTGGCATGTTGTGGCCCTCATGTGCTGCGTGCCCATTGCCAGTGTCGTGAGTTGCATGACTGTGGGCTGGAGGTGTGTTCATTTTGGACTTACCAACATGCACTGCATTTCCATGGGTGCCACCCTGGGAGCGCTGGGTGATGATGGACTGTCGGGAGATGTGAGAATCATGCACTCTCCCTGGGGAGTTGGCCACGACATTGTTGATGAGACCCGGGCGGTCCACAATTGTCTGCACATTAATGGGATGCGTGTGCTTTCTGTTGTGGTAGTTGTGTGCAGTGTCGGCAGAGGGCACGAGGGGTACATGTGTGCAGTTGATTGGCCCCGACACGTGAGGGAATCCAGCTATGGCGTAGGGGCCTTGCTTGGTCTCCAGCTGCTCCTGTGCAGTGTGGGTGAAGTGGAGGTGCTGGGGTACCAGGCTGATGATGGCATCCAGGACAGGTGTGATGACCTTGGATGGGGCTGGCTGTGTGACTCCTCCGACTCTGGCAGTTGTGGGTTGGACGGTACCAGAGGCCGACATGTGCAGCGCAGCCAGCAGCTTTGTCTGCGGAGGGATGTTTGTTGTCCGCTGGGTTGGTACCGTCAGCAGGTGGGGGATGTGGGTCGGGATGCGGGGGATGGTTGTCCTTTTGGGCCTGTAGTGGGCAATGTCCTCCTATGGCGTTGGGTCTGGGCGGCAGGTGCGTTTCAGGTGGGTCCGCTGTCTTTGTGTACGCTGCCTCTGTGGTGTTCCCGGGGGGGGGGGCGGGACGGGTCCTGGGGGTGGTGGCGGGCCTGGGGTGGGTGGCGGTGGGTGTTGTGGCCCTCATGGGTCTCAGAGCTGCATGATCATTGTCTCCATGGCATCTGTGGGTCTTCAGATGTGGCTCTTGGCTGGGCTCCCTTTCATGCTGCAGGTAGTCGTCCTGCTTAACACCAGCAAAAGGCACGTGTTAAATACCTGCTGCTACCGCGGCTTATCGCGTGGTTTTGACTCGCATCGCAGATCTGGCAGTTCGTTGTGAAAGTGGTGTTGTGGTTTTTTCGTGTGTTTTTGCACGGGAATGCCTACTCTGCATCTCATTAGGGTTAGTTGGTGGTGTCCACCGTGGGGGTAAATTTTGGGGCAGTTATCGCGGGAATACTGGCGATGTCTGCAGTTTGCACCCGCTTGTGAATGGGGTGTTGAATCTATCTCCACTTTTGATGCGTTAAGTTGGGGATAACTCGGACATAAGTCCTTGTGAATATGCCCCTCAGTGTACTCCAGAATCCCACAGGAGTAAACATAAGGGGGGGGGGGCTATACACAAACTGTATTTTGTAGTTTTACAATATTTCTACTAACATCATACATAATGCTATTCTCAAACCTACATGCGGAGGTCTACCTGCCACTCTTATCTTTTACTTGCAGAAATCTCTACTCCAACTGTGGAAATCTCTGCACATGTAGACATAACTTGTAGCAGGAACTGTGGGAGAAATTGGGGAGGGGTTGTAAAAAGAGGGATATTTAGGACTAAAATGGACTGGTTTGGGGAGGAGTGAGTAGGAGTTAAGGAAGGGTAGAGAGGAGTTTAGAGAGGGACAGTCATCCACCCACAAAAGAGTAAGCCCATTGCTATTCAGAAACTGCACTTCTATAGCTACTACGCTGAAACTTTACCCTAAACATTTGCAAATGCACTTGCACTAAGAGCTGGAGTAAGTCCAGCACCACACATGGCCAACCACTGTTACTGTAGCATCCCCCACAGAAAATATTCAAGGTAGGAACTTAAAATGAAACCCCATATAAAATAATCTAAGGGATAAATTTACCTCTGCCGCACGTTTTAAGGATATAGCAAGTCACAGAGGAGTTCCATAACCATATAGAGGAATGAGGCCGATGGCCATGTTCCTTTATAAGGTTATGGAACTCCGAGGAGACTTGCAATATCCTTATCATCTATGCCAACTTTAGCCCATATAATACATAGTCACACCATCACCTTTCCCATAAACCGTGTATTACCTTGGTGCGTAGCTCTTTAATATGAAAAAGCAAGCATGTTTACAAACATGAAGAATAAAAATATACCTCTAGTGACACAAATAAACACATAAAAACCTGTTAGATATTTGTTGCACGCAGATACCAGTTCAATACAAGTCAGATAAAAAAAAAGTAAGCTGCTGTAGCTCAGAATATGTTAACACAAGTTGAAAGATTCTAGCTTTTCTCTATCTAAGGAGTGCAAAAAATAAACATATTCTCTCTGTTTAAATTAAGCAATTAAAATAGAGCCGGAGAAAGAAAAGCAGCATTCTGTTGCGTTGCTTTAAACAGCTGCTTCAGTTATGCTCTATGACGTGCCTTTCACCTCAGCTGTTGGGTCTCTCAGCAGGCATTGTAACGTCAGAACTCAACTGTAATACCTTATAATAGTCGAGTTCTAACGTCTTTTCTCTATAATCAGTGACTAGGTGCATTACAAGTTGCCGATCATAAATAAATTAGAGTTTGCAGTTTATACAAGGATTTCAGAATCCCATGAATTATATTAGAATAAATAAACTACTTTTATTTTTTAAAGTACATGTAACATTAGTTTCAAATAAACAACTGTAACTTTCTTTTTAATTACAAAAGTATTTTAATTAAATTAATTTTACACATAACTTTTGAGACAATGAATGAATATAAACATTTTACTTTATGCGATTCATTTTGTATAAAACATCTTTAAAAGTAATTGTAATTTAATTTAATGCACTTTAATTTATTTAAAAAAAACACAGGGGCAGATCTACAAGGAAGTGCCGCAGCGCGGCACCGCAAGCCCTTTGGCTGCGCCACGCTGCGACACTTCCGAAGCACAGGAATGCAACATATTTACAATAATATGTCACATTCCTGTGCTCTCCCCTGTGCTGGCGCACAAACTGCAGCCATGCGCCGGTGCAGGCACCCTTGCACCATGGTGCAAGGATGCCTGCGTCATGGGGAGATTGTTTTTGAGCAGGAAGGGGCACCTTCCTGCACAAAAACAATCACTACAGGCATTTTCCTCTTTCAATGCGTGCTGTAGAATGCAGCACGCTTTGAAAGAGGAAAAAACGAGGAGAAATAAAAACATTTCTCCTCGTTGCGCCTCGCTACGCCTCCCCTGGGGAGGCGTGGCATTGACACGCATTTCCAGATTTACGATTCCTCGTAAATCTGGAAATGTGTCTCGTTCCATGGGTGTTGCGTGGGAACACCCACAGCAACACCCATGGAACGCCCCTTCCACACAAAGTGCTGCGTGTGAAGGGGCCATATTTACAAGGAGAGGAAAAGTCACGCAGGGTGGCTTTTCCTCTCCTTGTAAATATGGAGAAGTGAAATGCGCCTCCAGTACGTCACAAAAAGTGACGTACTGGTGGCGCAGGGGGGTTGTAAATCTGCCCCACAAAATTTAGTTAATAGTACAGTAACATTTTTAAAAACTTAGGGGCTTATTTATGAGAGGCTTGCGCCTCCTGAGAGCCACTTTTTTGGGCGCTCTGGGGGCGCAAGCTTTTTCAATCATATCTATGAGGTGATGCAAAGCCACTCAGCGTGTCTTTGCATTATCTCATAGATATGGAGTAAGACAAAGCAGCGCAAGTCACCGCCTTGCCTTACAAGGAGGCATTCCATGGGAGTTGCTTTTAGTTATCCCATGCAACACCCATGGATTTTGATGCTGCCCCAGATTTACTTAATCGCATAAACCTGGGGCAGCGCCAAAACCTTACGCCCCCTAGAGCAGGCGTAACATGGAGAAATATTTTTATTTCTCCTCGTTTTTCCTCTTTCCATGTGTGCTGCATTCTGCACCACACATAGAAAGAGGAAAACCCCTCTCGGGATTGTTTTTGTACAGGAAGCTGCCCCTGTTTTGTGATTTGATGTGTTTACTGACTTCACCACCTATTTCATGGGATCTAGCAGGTAAGTCTACACTTTGGAGTACCTTTACATTGCATATGCTAAGTAGCAAAAAGTAATAACTCTCAAGTGTAAGAGTAACTTTACATGTGCAGATTTATTCAAGTGTAAAGTTATGTTTGTGACTACCCCCTTGTATGTTCTGTTTACTTTAGTGTCATGCTGTCATTCAGAGAGACTGAAAATACCACCCCTTCTTCTGCAAAGTGCAGGTGGTGGCACAGAAGGTCCAGTCTCGATGCCACGGTAAACAGGGTATGAGTGGTGAAAGGAGATGGTTTCTGAGTTCATGATAGTCACTTATAGATTTTATAGACTAATCAGAGGAATAATTCAGCTGCATATTTCGTGTTCTCAGCTGCGGCGAGAGAACGAGAGATAGTACGGGACGTTCTTCATCTGCAAACAGCTTAGCACATCTTAGCAGCATCTTTTATGCCATATCATGGAAAGTCGTGTTTGTCGCTCTGTCTATTTGTCATGTGCGAACATTTGGCAAAATGCTTTTAATATTGCCATTCTACTTTTAATATATATACTAATGCGTAATGAGCACATGCTGCTAAATTTGTGAAAGTGCGTAAACGTTTTGCTCCACGAGGTTTACACAATATTTTTTTTTTAGAATAAAAAAATTTCACTAGGGCGATCACAAGGACATCGTTCCATGATAAGGGCTAAAGTGTAAGAAATGTAAAATTTTTAGAAAATGTAGAAATGTTCACCAATCCTTGGTTGTGTGTGCGAGTAGGAATGGAATCTTAGAAGTTTGCAACGTATACGAAGTGTACACAAATTTAGAATTGAGCAAACGTGTATTTAATCAATCTACTTGAAACTCTCAAATGGTACGCATGCATTATGAATTACATTAGTCAGAAATGACTCACATGCCTAAGCGTCAACTGGAATTCATATTTACTGATGCAAATTGCAAACTGCGTTATTGACAATCTCCTCTGTCCACAGGACTGCTTACGTTCTGCTTTTTCATTTTTTGCCTCCTCCTTCTGCTCAAACTCTTAAAATTATTTTAAGAGTGGTCTCTTTGTTGCTCAAGTCAAATGTTTTGAGTGCGGGTATTATGAGCAGGCTCCATCATGGAGTACTAGCGTCTTAAATCTGCTTTGTACCAAGGGAGATATGCAATGAAGCAACCTACTAACTGTGGCAGCACCCTGCTGGCAACCTACTAACAGTGATAGTACCCTGCTGGCAACCTACTAACAGTGACAGCACCCTGCTGACAACCTGCTAACAGTGACAGCACCCTGCTGGCAACCTACTAACAGTGGCAGCACCCTCCTGGCAACCTACTAACAGTGACAGCACCCTGCTGACAACCTACTAACAGTGGCAGCACCCTGCTGGCAACCTACTAACAGTGACAGCACCCTGCTGACAACCTGCTAACAGTGACAGCACCCTGCTGCCAACCTACTAACAGTGACAGTACCCTGCTGGCAAACTACTAACAGTGGCAGCACCCTGCTGGCAACCTACTAACAGTGACAGCACCCTGCTGCCAACCTACTAACAGTGGCAGCACCCTGCTGGCAACCTACTAACTGTGGCAGCACCCTGCTGGCAACCTACTAACAGTGATAGTACCCTGCTGGCAACCTACTAACAGTGACAGCACCCTGCTGACAACCTGCTAACAGTGACAGCACCCTGCTGGCAACCTACTAACAGTGGCAGCACCCTCCTGGCAACCTACTAACAGTGACAGCACCCTGCTGACAACCTACTAACAGTGGCAGCACCCTGCTGGCAACCTACTAACAGTGACAGCACCCTGCTGACAACCTGCTAACAGTGACAGCACCCTGCTGCCAACCTACTAACAGTGACAGTACCCTGCTGGCAACCTACTAACAGTGGCAGCACCCTGCTGGCAACCTACTAACAGTGACAGCACCCTGCTGCCAACCTACTAACAGTGGCAGCACCCTGCTGGCAACCTACTAACTGTGGCAGCACCCTGCTGGCAACCTACTAACAGTGATAGTACCCTGCTGGCAACCTACTAACAGTGACAGTACCCTGCTGGCAACCTACTAACTGTGGCAGCACCCTGCTGGCAACCTACTAACAGTGACAGTACCCTGCTGGCAACCTACTAACAGTGACAGCACCCTGCTGACAACCTGCTAACAGTGACAGCACCCTGCTGGCAACCTACTAACAGTGGCAGCACCCTCCTGGCAACCTACTAACAGTGACAGCACCCTGCTGACAACCTACTAACAGTGGCAGCACCCTGCTGGCAACCTACTAACAGTGACAGCACCCTGCTGCCAACCTACTAACAGTGGCAGCACCCTGCTGCACCCTGCTGGCAACCTACTAACAGTGGCAGCACCTTGCTGGCAACCTACTAACAGTGACAGCACCCTGCTGATAACCTACTAACAGTGGCAGCACCCTGCTGGCAACCTACTAACAGTGGCAGCACCTTGCTGCAACCTGCTGGCAACCTACTAACAGTGGCAGCACCTTGCTGGCAACCGACTAACAGTGACAGCACCCTGCTGATAACCTACTAACAGTGACAGTACCCTGCTGGCAACCTACTAAGAGTGGCAGCACCCTGCTGGCAACCTACTAACAGTGACAGCACCCTGCTGGCACCCTACTAAGAGTGGCAGCACCTCTTTTCCATTGTCACACATGCACTTTGGTGGAAAGCGCGGTAGCACAGATTGGGCAGTATCCAACAGTAGATTATTGTGCAGATCAACTGACTTGTCTTGTGAGTCCTCAAGCTCCATGTTAAAGAAGTTCCCGTTGATGAGGATGGTGTGATTTGTGGTAATTTTATAGCTGATGCACCGTGGCTCAAGAGTGTGGTCATACTTTGGGGGATATGTACAAGTGAAGTGGCGGAGTGAGGTGCAAGGCTGCACCATATTTACAACGATATGGTGCAGCCTTGCGTTTCCCCCTGCGATGGAGCTACACTTAGCAGTGTAGCGCCAACGCAGGGTGCAAGGGTGTCTGCGTACAGGGGAGGATTGTTTATGTGTAGGAAGGTGTCCCTTCCTGCACATAAACATTCCTGAAATGCCATTTTGCCACTTTCATGTGTGCTGCTTAATGCAGCACACATGAAAGTGACAAAATTGCATTTTTTTTAAGATTGGTTATGTACAGGAAGGGAGACCTTCCTGTACATAAACAATCCATGACATTTTGCTTTTTCCATGTGTGCTGCACAAGGCAGCACACATGGAAAAAACAAAAACGAGGAGAAATAATGCATTTCTCCTTCTTTCGCCAACTTAAGACAAGGTTTTACCTGGTCTTAATTTTGGCTCTGCCTCCTATGTACGCTGCCCTTGTACATAGGGGGTAGCGTCAAAATCAATTGGTGTTGCGGTGGAACACCCACCACAACACCCACTGCCCACCCCTTTCACGCTAACCATAGCGTGAAAGGGGGCCTTATTTACAAGGCAGCGTTAAGCCACGTTAAGTGGCTTAACGCTGCCTTGTAAATAAGGCTAAGCCACTATCGCCACCACAACGTCGATAAAAGTCACGTTGTGTTGGCGATAGGGGCTTGTGCATATGCCCCTTTGTCTCCTTGATGTAGATGTCGATGGAGGACTAGTGGTCTCCCTATATGTTGTCAAAAGCTTTGTGCCAGTAGCTGCGGCATATGGAGATAAGAAAGTAGCATCTGATTTACAGAAATAAGTTGTGGTCAACTCTCTAGCAAATGGTAATCACTTCAAGATGCTGACTCGTTATCCTTTGCCATGTTCCTGTGTTTAGTTTAATTCTGCATTTGTTTTGATAAACACAACGTTGCTGTGGGTGCAATGAGTTAGAGGCATCATATTGTGGTGTAATGGCGAGACTTGTGTTTCCTAGCTTTATAAACACCTTTAGGTGCATATTCGTGCATCAACGGAGGCCATCTTTGAATGCATTTGTAGTATTTGAAGAAATTGATTTAAAGGTGGCCTTGGTGGATGTGCGTGCCTTCATTTGGTCATCTTTGAATGGGTTTCTTCAAATATTATGAAGTCAATTCCCGGTCTCATATTTATTGAGTGCACAGGCAAATTCGAGAGCTGCCCTTCTGAAATAAGTAAATATCAATTTTAAGATTGAGGACCCCTGCCGACAGTGCAAGGGGTGTAAAAACATAAAAATAGCAAACAAATGAAATGGGAGAGGGGTGGAAATGGAAGAGATAACTGGAGAGGGGTGGGTGGATCATGAGAGGAGAGAGGAGGGGATAATAAAAAAAAGCAAGATGGGAGTGGCCGGGGAAGCAGTGGATGACGTGGATTGGAGAGGGTGAACACAACAAGGAAAGCCAGAGGGGGATAGGGGCAAAGTGAAGGAGCAAGCAGTATACAGGAGGAGGAAAACAAGAAGACACATGCACTCCCATGGAATGTCTAAAAGAAAAGAAAAAACTAGTTCCCTGCATGCAAGCTACTTCAACAGTGGAAGGACACAAGCCAACCAATCGGAACATTGTGAAACCGAAATGCTCCTCGCAGAACAAATGCAAGTTTAGGGAGGAAAGCCATCAAAGCACAAGGAGACAACTGAGACAGACACTAGATCCAGCCAATCATGTCTGGCCAATTGCAGCCTAGACCTAAAAAGCACTTGAGGGGCAACAAACCTAAAAAGTTCTAAGAGCAACAGCAGTTAGTAAAAAGGGCTCCGGGAGCTCTGTTTGCACTCTGTATTTTGCACTTCTTGCCCTTCCATTAAGTCATCAGTAGTGAGTAAGAGGTTGATAAGTAGCAGTCTGTGGTTCAAGATCTCAACTTTCTGTTATCTTTAGGAGTCAAAGGGTATGTGATGTCACTTCTGCTAACTTGGGCATTTTGTTAAATTAACATCCATGTTTAAATCAGCATTTGCAGTGGAATGGTGAAGGGCAATGGCAGTAGGATGAAATGTGTCCAAGACGTATGGGATATGTCCATTTAATTTAATTAAATTGTATAATATTTTCTATATCAGGTTACTTGGATACCAGATGTTTGTTTCAAGTTATGTTCCAGGTATGAGAAATAACTTTATTTTTCATTATAGGATGTGACATTTCGCCAGAAACTCGAACAGCCTAAATTATTAAGAGGGTGGATCCTACTGAACATGAAGTTATATTTCTTGATTGAAGGGCTATAAAGAGTAGTAGAGTTACTAAAAGGAAAGAGGCAATGGGACATCCAGCAAAAATGGAGAGTATTTATTGAGTACTGGGCGCTTAATGAATATATGAACCCATGAGCAGAGCTTATTCTTCCAATCTGTGCAGTTGCCGTTGGTGTTGGAGAATAAAGAATGAATTTTGGCCAGGTTGTAGTACAATCTGAATGTCTTATTAAAGTAAGTATCTTATATTGGCATCCTTTAAAAGGACATGCAGCTTATTACATATATGAGTTAATTTTTTATCTGTGAGAGTAGCCCCTACGTTTTGTCATCAACATAGTAATTCTTGAAAAGGGTCATCTTCATTTCGTTCTTGATAGCAAAGTTGCATAGATGGTTGTCAGTCAATATATCGCAGACACTAGATCTGGAGTCACTATATTGGGAGTACCTTTACAATGCAAATTCGCAAAATGTTTTATATATACACATAAATATGTTAAAATAAAATCTTAAAATGCTATTTTCTTTCTTTATGTATTCAAAATTAATTAATGTAAATGTCTGTTTTCCTTATTTTTGATTGATTTTAAATTGTATATTATTTCAATTTGTAAAATCTTCCTTTTGTTTGATTTGATATGTCAGCCTACTGTTTTAAAATCTGCAGTCCTGGAAGCCAATTAAATATAATGGTAGTGTCTATGTTTGATGAAGGTGAACAGCAAAGGTGAAAATCCTGCATGTAAATATACTGTTGAGTCCCTTTTAGTCATTTTTTTTCTAAAGGTAAATGTATTTGTTGCAACATAATTGTATTGTAAATGTGGAAAAGGGCCCCTTTTTTGTGTGGTCACCATCATTTGTTCTACTGAATTGTTTGCTGGTTTTTAAACTTTGCAACATCCATCCAGTGCCCAGTGTATGTGCACAGACCGCTAAGCCATATAACATTTGCTTAACTCTAAACTGGCACATTTAACTTTTCTAAGAGGTATTAGTATGAAAAGTTAAATGTCATCTATGGACTGCTGCACTGATTGTGCTATCCACTTGGGTGACAAAGTAAAACATGGCTTTATGCCTACTATTGTAGTATCTGCTGCAAATTAAACCTGCAGTCTGAACTGTCAAAAAAAACCTTTTTGACAAGGGAAAACCTCCCTTATAAATATGAAAAAGTTTCCTCTATGTTGACCTTGTAGCCCACAAGGTAGGGTCCATGGTATTTAAAAATGAGGCATGTACAAATTTAATGTTAGCATGCCCCATGCTATTTTCACTGTGGAAGTTCTCTGGGTGTTTTATGAGGAAAGCTAGAGTACAGATTAAAATATTAATTCTGCTATCCCAGTTTTGGGACATGCTAGAAAAATGGTTCAACCACTATTTTATCATCGATTACAATCCAATTCTATTGTGAAGTTGGATTTTTAATAAATATTTACGAAAATTAATTTTGAGAAAGTTACCTTTTACCTTCCTGAAGCTCCTGGGGGGTAATTTGCATTAGCCTGCCAGCAATTGCCCTGTCAGTGCTGAATTTAATGAGGTGTAAAAACTGCTGCCAGAGCAGAGAAGTGGTTTATGGTTGGTGTGGGGCAGGTGATTCTTATCAGCTCTGGAAGTACAGCCAGCTGGCATGGTTCTAGGAACTTCAATAACTTGATTGAGGCAGATGTGGGGCATCCACAGCTCAACATAACACTCTCTGCACCAACAGAAAAACAAACGAGTACTGTGCATGCTGTCTCAAAACTGTGAGGAGACCTGAAGGGCTAGACCTACTCCCACTTGTAACCAGGGCAAAGACGTGTTTTCCAAGCGTCAGTTGGCTGACCTACGATGTGGCTCCATGGACATCAAAAGCTACAAGAGGCCTTTTTCCTGGAGTGTCCAGTGACTAGTTGAAACTGAAAGATGGCAGGGGCCTTCTGGTGGCCTCTGCTAGAATGAGTCCTGACCTCTGCTGTCCCTGTGCTCCTGGAAGGTTTAGCAGTGTCTAGAAGAACTAAAACTGAAATCTCAGAAAAATTTGTTCTTAGAAAACTTTTTGACTTTCAGATCTCTGGAGGACCGCGACTAACCACACAAGTCAATCTGCCCAAGACTCAAACTTCCTAGGCAAGAAAATCAAGCTGGCCCAGCTCTGAGCTTTTTGCTTCCTCAAATTCCCTTTCAGTAGACCCTTGCAGCAAGCCTATCTAACTTTGGTTTGACATTCCTAGATACAGCCTGCTGCCTTGTCCCAATGGAGAAATCCAAACTCTAAAAAAGAGACTTAGGGCCTGATTACGATGCTAAAGTGGAACTAGGACCACTCGACTAGGAGTCGGCGGTCCATCTGCCCGCATTACGCTGTGACCACCTTCACGGGGGTTGCAATGTGTATATTTTATATTGCAGCATGTGCTGCGGGCTGCAGCACATGCTGCAATACACAAAAAACACATTTAAAACATCCCTGCACTATGTGGCCTGCTAGGGGCTCCTGAAGTCACTTTCCGCCTGCCTTTTCATGGAAGAGCAGGTAGAAAGGGGCATTGTAATCCTGACGGCAGTGCCTGAGCAGGCCCCACCCCTATTGTAGGGATTACTGTCCCTCCGACGGGCTCCTTGAGCCCGTCAGAACCGCAGCGGATGGTCCCTTTGCCAGATGCCTCAGCCTGCTGCATCGTAATGCAGAGGCAGACCTGCAGGGGCTGATGGTGGGACTGCCACCGACGGCCTGATAGTAGCGGTCCCACCGCAATCGTAATCATGCCCTAAGTCCGAAGGCAGAAAGCTTGAACAGGTAAAGGCACCAAAAGTGACCGGCTGACAAGAGGAATTCCCTGGGTGTGAAGTTTGACTTTTCCCAATTGGAGCTTTTTTCCACCAAAACCAACAGCTTCAGCTAGACCTTGATTAATGCCTCGATTTCTGGAGTATTTTGACTTACGTTTGAGAGACCAAGTCGGAATGTAAAATGTTTAACAGGAATAACCTTGCTTAATGTAGCTGACCCGCACGCCAATGTGGTCAGCCTTAAATCACACATAGGTCCTGGTCAACCATGAGTCATTACTGATTAGTGCTTTACTATTTCTTGACCTTTTGTTCGCCTGAAATCTTTAAAACAAATTATAACTCTGGTTCACTTTTTGGATTTTTGTCAGTTAGCTTATTAAATTTTACTCTATTGTTATAAATTTGAGTGGAAAAATTATAGTGTTGTGCTTTTGACTTTTTCACTATTTTGCTTCTTCTAAATGCTTTACACATTGTCATTAAGGTAAGCCTGTCTGCTCTATGCCATAGTTAACAGGGTTTGAGCTCAGGTTTAAATTATTGAATCCTTTGTCTTGAGCTAACAGGTTAGTCACTTCACTACTTGTGATGGACTATCATCCACCCCATTTAATAAACCCCTTTCTTACAGTAGATTTCTGAACAAGGATCAACATAGCTTGAAATTGGACAGATCATTTACATTAAGTGCGAGAATCTTCAGACGGGCCATAATTGCCATATCCCCATATAACTCAAAGAAAAGCACCCTTTGACTAGTCTTTTTATTCTTTGCCCCTGTATCACCCACTGTGTCATATACCCATAAACAGTGTCATCCCTCCAAAGGGGTGAGGGTTAGGAGCTTCTCTCAAAACAATACTGATGTAGCTTGGTTAGCATTCAGAACAGTGTTAAGGTATCGACTGTGTGAAACACCTTTTATTGTTTATCAATCACACACTTCAACTCTGTCCATATTACCCACTCAAGGCAAAACATATCAGTTTAAAGTTAATGTATCAAAGAATTGAATAGGAGAGAAAAATAATACATTGCCATAATTGGAAAGAACTGAAAAACCCCAAAAACATGCATCAATAGAGTAATTTTTGGAGTTAGAATTATGGCTTCTGAATCTTGAAAAACATTTTGGACTTTCTTGTTCTCTTGGAAGACTGGTAAGACCCCTTCCAATGCTGATGGAGACAATGGAGAGTCAAATTCAGGTATAAGCATTTTCATTTTTTTTAAATTTCTTGTCATTGGAAAATGCTTGATCAGAATAAACTAATTAAGTATATCTAAAGGGCCTAGGAATTAACCCTGGGCATAGTTTGCGTAGTCGCGCTATGCGAGGCTACGCAAAGCTGCAAAAGCGCTACGCGTAGCTACGCAAGCGTGCGTAGTTGCTTGTCCCGCCCGTTCGCGATGCGTTTTTCTTGCTCGCGAACGCGTTTTGCTTGTTCGGGACGCTGTTTGCGTGCTCGGGGGATAGTATCTTGCGCAATTACCAATGCGGTCGCTATGGGCGCGGCCATCTTGTTTTTCACTTGTCCCGCCCGTTCGCGATGCCTTATTTCCTGTTCCGGGTCGCGTATAGCGTGTTCGCGATCAGCATTTCATGTTCGGGAACGCGACTTACGTGTTCGCGATGCTTTTTGCGTGCTCAGGGGGAAATATCGCGCAAACTTACCCACACGGTCGCGATGGGCGCGGCCATCTTGTTTTTCACTCTATGCTATGGTTCTGGGGCCTGCTTTTCTATCCTCCCTCTATCCTTGCAATCCTTAGGTTTTTACACTGTTTTCTGATGTTTTTTATGTATTATCTATCCCTCTCTGTCCCTAAGTCTATAATTTGCATTTTATTTCTACTTTTACTGCGTTTTTTTCACTTTTCTACTGTTTTATATTACTTCCTTCTTTAAGCTCCTACTTCTTCCCCTAACTTTATTTTTCCCTTCTAAATTTTCTTTTCCGCCTCCCGCTCACCCCAAAACCATGCCTAAGGGTACTACCGCTCCAAGGGCAAGGCGCCTGCGCCCAAGAGCCGCCTGCCTTGCGGCAGACTGCGCCCTGCAGGGGTGCAGGCCCGGGAGCTTTTCGGCGAGGCGGAGGTGGCCGCCCTTGTTTTTTTTGTGCAGCGCCACCTCCCCTTGACCTTGGCAGCAGGCGGCAGGCCTGGCTCCGGGTGCCCTACCCAGGAGTGTCACTACCGGTGGGCGAAGGTGCGCCGGGCAGTGTTTCGCTGCTCAGGGGTCTGGCGCACCCATAACCAGCTGGCCCACCGGTGGTCAGACATCTTGGACCAGGAGCAGGACCTGCTGGACCTGCTAGGTGTCGAGGTCGTGGGGCTTAGTGAGTAGCTAATATACTAGTAGTATAAGTATTGTGTATAATTTTTTTCCGAATAGCAAGAATACTGCTGCTTACATTGCAGGTAAATTACGTTTCAAAATCTTCTGTGATTGTAGGACACAGGTGCTTGGCGGCGGCGCTACTCTTACTTGTTTGCAACTTTGCGCTCGCTTGGGCTGATTATGTAAGAGTTTACTTAGAGAACTTAAGTTAGGTAATGCTATTGCTAGAGAGACTCTAGTCCTTCCTTTGTCCTCCTGTCACTAAGAAGAGATAGTGGTGGATGGATTGATAGGTTTAGTTAGTATTAGTTGGTAATTTTTTAGAGGTCTGCGTGATGCATCCTCTGTCACTGAGTGCTGCTTACCCCAGTCCTTAGTAGAACCTTTTGTAGTTTGTTTAGTGAGTGGTAAGGCTTAGCAGTGTCACTAGCAGAACATCAGACGCAACCAACCAACAATTTGGTGTATGCACAAATGTATGCATGTGTCCTCCATCTATGCATTTTTGAGGGCTAAAATTGAAATGCAGACTTAGTGAACAATTGGCCCGTCTGGAATATGTGGGCTAGGTCAGGTGGTACTACTTAGGCTTAGTTAGTATTCTGGAATCAGAATGGAACACTGGATTAGTGTTCATAAATAATAAGTAGACGGTCCGTGAATCCCGCAGTAATACTACTAGTCGATCTGATTAGATAGGTCAATTTTATTGCAATTGTTGTTTCCTAAAATGTTTTTTGAGCGTTTTTTAAAATATTTTATTTGTTTCACAGTACACCAATCATAAATGTTTGTCTCTTTCTTTATTATATCTTACATGATCAGCACCCAGGGACAAGAAGACGGGGTCAGAGTCGGCGGGACAAGATCAAGATGCCTCCCAGGGCCAGGACCGCTCCTCTACCGAGGGCTCTGCTGCTGGCCCCAGTAAGTCCTCCAGTGGTTAATATTAATAATTATATTTCCCTAACTTTTACTGCACCTTATTTTTTCCGAACTATTATTTCTGTTTCCTAATTCTATTTTTTTCCAAATCTTCTTCGATCTAGACTTTTTCTAAATTCTTGTTATCCCTTCCTCTAACTGCCTCTGCTATGACTTTCTGTACTACTACTATTAGTCTGTCTGTAGCTAAGCTTGCCCAGTTGGCCACTCTTTATTTAAAAGGTTTTAAATAAAACTCAGATTCACCAATAGCTCTAGCCACTGAGTCCAGTCCTTTGGGTTGTCCTCTTCTAGTCTTCTTAATCTTGAGGCTTTTCGACAATTCCCACCAACAAAATGCCCAACCAGATTTTTTACTATTTTTGATAGGATATAGTACATACTACTACTGTTGTGGGGATTCTGCACAGCCACATACAGAACTATGCACAAGAAAATAGGATGTTGGTGATGGGAGGTTGGACCTTCCTCACACCTCAGTCAGAACCCACAATCCCCTGACCGACTAGCTATAGTCTCTCATTAGGTCCCCGAACCTCCCCCCGAAGATACCCAATGATTAGACAACCCAGAACATAATAACACCCTTTCGCTCACTCACTCGTGTAAGTCCACCACACCAAATACCACAGAGTCTATGTGTAAGTTCAAAAGGTTTATTTTCAACTAACAAGCTCTGTGCGTTGTTCTACAATTCAATTCAGTATACTATACGAGCCAGCTCCAACAGCAAAATGCATAAGATTAAAACAATAAACATTGTTACAAGTCCATCGAAGACAAAAGATCTCTGTGCGAATTCTGGAATTAGAACGTAGAAGTACTGGTTACATCATAAGCTCTGCAAAGCTCTGGTTCGTAGAAGGGAATCTTCCGCCTGTTATGAGAAAAATGGTGCACGTTAGATAGTATAATGCAAGCATTTCTCAGTCATGCCAAAAAATGTAGCATGTTATGGCTAAGCAATACGGACTGACCAGAACTCCATAACAAAGTGGCTTGTTTTTCGACCTCTTGTACGCAACGCTCAGACAGTAGCTGTATGAGCTCATGTGGGCTCAAAGGCGTCTTACACAACAAGCTGCGAGGTAACGTCACGTGCACAAAAGACATGAAGCTAAAATGGTTGCATGGCTCAGGCTAACTTTGCAAAGAGTAGAGTAGACTAGAATGACCCTAGGGACCATAACACTACTAGTGTCTACTCTACTCTAGTACCCGATTTGGACTAGTGATGTATGTTGTATATGTATGTATTAACTTTTTTTTCCAATCTTGCTAGTGAAAAAGAATAAATAGGGGGAGGTGTATATATGGCATCTAAAAATGTGTAATGTTTTTTCTAGGCGTACTACCGACCACCAGCGGCGATGGCGATGCGGCCATTTCGGAGGGAGCAAGAGATGCAGCACCTGCAGGAGCTACAGGGGGTGAGCCAGCAGCAGTGGCGGGCGGTGGTAAGTTATATTCCTTACTTATTGACATTACACTAGCGGGAAGGGTGTACACTCACTGTACTGTTGAGACTTAGTAAGTATGAAGTTGTAGTGAACATTAGACAATGGTTGAAGAAGACACCCTTTACTTAGCATTAGCAATAGCATTAGCAGCGTGAGTTGAGTAACCAATGGCCTCTTCTATCTGACTCCAACTCAGCTGTGAAAGTTTTATGGAGAAGACTAAAAGTCAGATCAGATGACCTTGATGGATGTGTTGAACAAAAAGGGAAAGAAGGGTGGAAGGAGGAAGAACGGGCGAGATGTAATATGACTGGCAGAGAAGGATACGTTGGAAGCATGCATAGGTCGGTGGCTGATAGGAATCAGATGCATGGGTTGTTGAAGGATGGGTGGAAGGTGAAAGAAAAGATGCCTGCCTGGGTGGGCGACACCGTATGGGTGGATAGGATAGCAAGAATCGTTAGCGGTGTTTGGGTCAAACTCAAAGCCAAGGCTAGCAAGGAAGGACGCATGGGTGGTTGTTGGTGAAACAAACTAAGGTTTGTTGAGAGATTAAGAAGAATGATAGACGTTTACTTTGAATGGATGGATGCCTGGATGTATTCATCATAGATAGCATAGGTGGAGACTGTCACTGGATGCAGACCAGAGTCTTAGTTTGAAGAGAATGTAAAAGAAACCGCGCCACAGTAGCAAAGCTGAGGGGAATATAAGTTGTATTTTCAGAATACTCCCTTGACTCACAGTAGTTTGCAAGTACATCATATATATATATTGTGTATGTATGTAGTTATCAAGCGCCTTCCTCCGACTCCGAGGACCACTCCCTACCTATGTTAATTTATTTTCGAGTGTGTCAGCCAGCCTGCCATGGGGGTGGCCTATCTTTTGGTTACACAATCAATCCAAACAAAGTACCTCATGTCGTCCCATATATAAGCAATGATCATTGGATCAGATATATAATCTGCCTTTTGTAGTAGTCAGGGCAGGGTGAAAGTGAAATTGAGCAATTGCCCTTGATGTAACAGAGAGTATGGCCAGTGCCACCCGTAATAGAAAAATACGAGCTTCCCCACCTGCAGACAGTAGTAAATAAAACTAACGTGAGTCTGCGTCATGACTCGAGTATGTTTGTCTTGGGCGCAAGCTGACTGAGCTGGCATGCCGGCTACAACAAGGTTATATAATTTCGCTAAACTAGAGAGAAGAAGAAGTACTGTGTACTGGAGTCCATAGTGCTAGTATAATGCCTGAAACTCCCACAAATGTTAGAGGCCGAGGAAGTGGGAGGACAGATACATACCACAAATGTTATGTACTGTGCTTGCTAGTGCTACTATGCCACTATGTGTTGTATTAATTTTGTGTTACTGTTTTGCTAAGAGTATTGGTAATAGTCTTTTTTCTTTCTTGATATAGCTCCTCCAAAACCAACGAGGAAGGAGTCGGCAGCCATGGCCCGGCGCCGGAAGCTGGAGGCCATCTGCACAGAGTACCGGCAGCTGGTGGTTCTGGCGGAGGAGGAGGAGGAGGCGGCAGCAGCTGCAGCCTCCTCCAATGCCCCGGGCCCCAGCCAGGCCCCTCCAGTGACACGGCGCCGCAGTCAGGCAGCCGCCCGCCACCGCACACCAAGAACATCCAGCACTACTGCTGCCCCCCCGTGGATGCAACTGCAGGGCATATGCGCGCCGCATGCTCCTCCGGAATGCGCGACTGGAGGAGGAGGTAGAGGGTCAAGGTCCTGGAGATCGACATCCGAAGAGCCCGCCGCTAAAGACCCTGTTTAATTGCCCCTTGTTTATAGGTTCTTTTGGTGGGTGGGAATCGGGCATTGGGGTTTTTTTTCACTTTATTTATGGACAACATGGACAATTGGACATTTGATTTGTTGGACTTTTTTGTTTTGGACATTGGTTGGGGTTAGGGAGAGGGGTGGGTCAGGTGTTGTTGTGGGATTTTTTACATAGTTTATTTTTGTTAGGGGATTAAATTGTATATTTATACTTTACATACGATGTGGTTAATGTTTTGTGGTTGATTTAAATAATTGGCTGACTTTGTAAGACACAAACAGATAGATGCGGTACCCCTCACTGAGTGACTTGTCCTACTAGTACTGTCAGTCTCTCCTCCTAGTCCATTATTATACCTCCCCCAAACATCTTTTCTTACCTGTGATTGATGTTTAAGTTAGGCACAGCGATGGCTGCATGATGATGCAGATTGGGTTTCCGAAGAGAATGGAGATGCCATGGTTGTGGTGGTGGTAGTAGACACTGGCAGTAGCATTTACAAAAAAAGAAAATGAGACAGTCAGTCGCCTGAGAGAGACTCTGGGAGGAGTAGTAGAGCGAAGTAAATAAAACATAATGGTGGAGGGGATAGCCTAGTACAACAAGTTACAAACTGTAGTTGTGTCGAGTCACTCAACTAGGCCTACACTCGACACAAGCGTAACCTTTAGTGCTGTGTGTAATAGGATGACAATCGATGCCGGCAATTAATGATGATGGATTAGGTTCCTTTGTTAAAAAAGTTACCTCGCAAATATACTGATCATGGGTGGGCAAGCAGAAGAAGATCCTCCCCTGCCTTGAAATTGAATTAGTGTTGCTTTCGCCACATCCGCCCCAGCAAGCGTGTGATCAATTATTGGTGTACATTTAATTTAGTTACACCTCAATAAATCACACAGCCCGGGGAAAGAGGGTTAGGGTTTGATGAATGGTTGGGAAGGGGGGTTTGAGGAAAGGTTTGACAAAGAAAAACAGTACGCATGGACAAACAACAAAACACAATCTTTGTAGACTACCATATCCATAAATCTGTTAAGGGTGAAAAAGGAAATGCATGCATGATGATGATAACTTGATGGTTAATGATAAGTAGTACTTACTAACTACTACTAGACAATTAGACAGTACAGGGCATCAGTATATTAATATTATGCAATTTCCCTTGCCTGTCTGCCCTCATAGAGACCCGGATTACATACAGTTTGTGTTCTGTTCTGTTGTACCGGGCTTACTTTTAAAGATAGCAAAGAAAATTTAAAAATAGCTGTAGGGATGAATTATAAGCAGAGAGCAAACATAATTAATAATAACAACAACACACGGTAGTAATGATTGAAGACAAAAAATGAATCAAATTATTTAAAAGATGATGAAAGTTGATACTGGTTCTGTGTTATCCTGGTCAGAATGGGGAGTTGTATCTCGGCATTCCTCTTGGTCCTCCCTTCCATGGATGCCCCGTCCATCAATCTTGGGTGACGCCACTGCCTGCCTGGCAGATGTAGATTCATTGGTAAGGTAAGTGTGCGTTGTTTTTCCAAGTATAGCACAGGGTAAAAGCCGGCCTGTAAGTACTGTAAATGGAAAAACAAAAGGGATATTGAAAAATCAATGAATAGAAAAAATGCATCAATTACGGTGGAATGCAACAAGAGAAGAGAACACTTTCAGACTGAGGCGGCATGGATACATCATGTCTACTCTGTTTACAGCATTTATTTAAGCTACAACAACAACAGGACAGAGCAGGCCCACGGCACCAGGCCGTGACCAAACCTCCATTTAGCTTAAATTTTGACAGAGCCAGACAAAGCACATATACCGCAACCTAGCATTTTCAAAATTAAGTGACTAAATCAATGCACCGCTGTCAGTAATACCACTACACTCGACTCCACCACTACACGGACATGTAGGTCTGCTGTGGTTCTTGTTGACTTGTGTTTACCTTTTATGCCACTTCATGAAACGCAGTTATTCCATCAATCATCTCCGATCCTAAGTACTGACTGACTGCGAAGAGTATAGTATGTGGTCATCATGATCATGGTGTCCAACTCAGTCTGTAGTGTACCGAGTGAGTCCAGAGTCCATATTCAAATATCCAATGGATCGCCCTGCAGTAGAAGTACAATTTTGTTATTAAACAACAAGTCTGTTTACAGCATTAACCAGAAACAGTTACAGGAGGACACATATACAGCAACATAGCATTTTCCAAAGTAAGTAACTAAATCAACACACGGCTGTCAGTCATACCTCCACTACTACACTCGTGACTACTCGACTCCACCACTACACAGACATGTAGGTCTGCTGTGGTTGTTGACTTATTTACCTTTTATGCCACTTGATTGGAAATGCCCCGAGTTATTCCATCAATCATCTCCGATCCAACTGACTGACTGCGAAGATAGTATGGTCATCATCATGGTGTTGTACGTGTTGTCCAACTCCAACTCAGTCTGTAGTGTACCGAGTACGACTCCGAGTAAGTCCATATTCCATATTAAAAAATGCAGCGGATATTGGCCTGCAGTAGTAGGAGTACAAGTTATTAAACAACAAGAAGGGAAACATTGACTGTCACTTGAGTCCCTTTTAGTTGGTAGATTAATTACTAGTACAGTTCGACTTCATGCACAACGTCATCAACACAAAAAACAGCAATCACTCTGAGTCTGCATCCAACGCATGCCATCATTACCTGTCTTGCTCTTCTCTTTGGCTGTCAGATGCCTAGTTCTGACAGGTGTGTGTTTTTTTATTGAGGCAGTGGCCTCATTATTACTCCACATTCATTTTTAGTGTTAGTCGCTGTTTCGGTTTTCTTATTCATCTGTGGCACTTTGTCGCAGTTGAAGTTGGTTCACATGGTCAGCGCTGTGAAATGGGCCGCGGCCTGGGTAGCGGTCATTGGTCAATTGAGTTTGCAGAAATGTAACATGTCAGCAAGTTTCTTCGAAGAGTCTTGTCTTCTTTTTAATTTAAAGTGAGTGCTACTTCTCTTTTCAATAGTCAGCACATACTGCTTTATTTGTTGGAGAGGCGAATCAGTTGGTTTTCCATGCAGTAGAACATTTTTGTTATAACAACTGCTTGCTGCCAGGGGCGTCGTGAACCCCCGCTTTAGCAGCTACAGCGTTGGGTGGGGCAGGGGCGTTTTTTATGGGCAACTTCTGTCTACAACTCGGCAGTCAAAAGCTCATCCTTAATGCTGGATACAGCCTGAATAGAAGAGCAAGCAGGGGCGACGAAAACCGACAGCTGGGTAAATAGAACAGGGAAAGAAAGAAGGAATGTTGGAAGAAAAGGGTGAAAAAAGGAAGTAGGGATGAATGAGTAGGAGGATGAATGTATATGTGGATGAATGAGTGGGTGAAAGAAGAAGTGAATGATGATGATGGACACATGAAAGGATAGTAAAGGGATGGGTGGATGGGCGAGTGAGTGAATGGATAGGTGGATGGACAAGTGAAAGGATGGCAGAACAAAGGGATGAATCGTTGAGTGAATGAATAGGTGGAGGGACAGCTGAAAGGAGGATAGAGTAAAGGGATGGATGAGTGGGCGAAAAGATCTGTGAATGGAAGTCATAGTGGATGGATGATGAATGGATGCCAGGGTGAATAGATGGATGGCAACGTGAATGAATGTATGGGTGGATGGCAGATTGGATGGATGGCAAAGTAAATGGATGGATGCATGGCAGCGTGAATGGATTAAAGGCAAAGTGACTGAATGCATGATTGGATAGCAGAGTGGATGGATTGATGAATGAATGGCAGGATGGATGGCAGAGTGGATGAATGGATGGATGGATGAGCAGATGGATGGCAGAATGGATGGATGGCAGAGGGGATTGATGCATGGCAGAGTGGATGAATGGGTGGTTGAATAGCAGAGTGGATGGATTGATGGATGAATGAATGGCAGAGTGGATGGGTGGTTGAATGGATAGATAGAAAAGTTGATGAGTGGATGGGTGGTAGAGTGGATGGCAGAGAGGGTGAATGACAGAGTGGATTGATGGATGGATGGAAGAGAGGATAGGAGGATGGATGGCAGAGTAGGCTGATGGATGGCCGAGTGGATGAATGGAAGAGTTAATGAATTGATGGCAGTTGATCGATGAATGGCAGAGGTGATGGTAAGATAACAGAGTGGAGGATGGATGGCAAAGAGAATGGATGGCAGAGTGAATGGATCAATGGGTGGCAGAGTGGATGGTTGGTTTTTAGACTGTATGGATGGGCATATGGATGGCATAATAGATGAATGGCAAATTGGATGGATGGATGGATGGATAAATGGATAGAATGGGGAAATATTGAATGATGGATGAAAGAATGAATGGATGACAGAATCTAAAGATGAAATAGTGGATTCCAGTAGGTGGATGGAAGGGTGAACGAATGAATAGATAGATGCATGGGTGGAAGAGACAAGGAAGCTGTTCTATTGAGGGTTCGGCTCACTTGCTTTGCTTGCTTGGAGGCATCAGCGCTTTAATTCAAAGTAGAGGCTACTTTAATTTTCTGCAGAAGCAATTGTTAGGACCAATTAATGTCAATGCCTGCCACCTATAAGTCGCCACATTTTGTCCCTGGCCACTGCTCATATTTTCCCTACATTTTCATTATCAGTGTTCGTGGCACTATGATTTTTTTCAGAAACACTGCAGTGCGCATGTCAGGCCATCAGTGTCTGCTTCAGATCACCAGCTTCCTCTGAAGCTGACAGGAGGATGACTGAGGGGGCTGAGGCAGACCCTGAAAGTACTGGAATATTTCATCATCGCCCCTATAGAACCTATGTTGTTTTTTTTTGCTTTAAAATGCACTATTTAACCCCCTTTTTAAAACCATTTTCAGGGTGAAAAACCCTACCACAAAGTCCCTACAAGAAGTCAGACTCGCTCGCTGGAGTTCAGGGTAAGTATTTTACCCCATCACTTTCAAAGACAACCAGCTGCCACTGCATCCAGGAAACCAGTGATATCTTTATTAGAGCAGCAGTGAGTCAACTGATTAGGATATGCTTAATTTCTTATTGAAAGTTCAAGTTCTTCCATTGCTGTTCGGATACACTCATCCCTAAACATACCCTATAGAACCCTTGTAATTTTTGATCCTTTTTAAGAAGCTTTCCTCATCTGTTGAGGCTATTGGAGGTCGAAGAGCCCTGTATTAGCGGAAGAGACACCTGAGATTTTCAATAGATGCTCCTATGTTTTTAGTCTATTTGTGAATGAAAAGAGTTATGCAATTCACTAAACGACCGCCGACATATGGCAGAGTGTCCAAGTGGGTAGACCATTTTCTTCCAGCGCAGTTACCTCTTAAAGCATTTTGTCAGGTAGTTTTATTCTTCGACCTGTTTTTATCAAGTTTGCCATTTGGCTTACCAGTCTGCATGGTATGTTTCCACCTAAAGTAGGATGGTCCACTCTGAGCGCTATAACTTCTATCTGAACGGTCAATGGGCTTGTTCTTTTTTTCAGGACATTTTCTTTTCTATTGGACTCCTCAGCCTTGGTCTCTTTTGTGGAATTTGTTTAATGATGACTCCTTCTTTGCATATTCCTACTATTGATTCCAGTGGCGGCTGGCGTGTACTGAGGGTGGTGGGGGTCACAAAAACAAACAAATAAATAAAAGAAATACACTTACCTCCGCAGTGCGACGTCCTCCTCCCTTGGGTGTCTTCCAGGAAGCTCCTGATGCAGGAAATTGCACTACCCAATCCTGGTGCTGCTTTCACAGCATGAAAGCAGCACCAGGATTGGATAGAGCAGGCTCTCTCAGCATTCCTAAGAGCACTGAAGGCATGCACTTTCTCTAACCCAGCTGTCTAAAACAGCTAGGTTAGAGATCTTTAAAATGTGCATGTCTGGCTGGCCGTACCAAGACAGCCAGTCAAACAGACATGCACATTTTAAAGCGCACAGCTCCCTGCTGCTGACACTCAGCAGCACTAGCCTCACCTGATCCTGACATTTAGTTAGGGACGGGTTGCTGAAAAAGAAAGCGATAATAAATAAGCTTTATTACATTTTATTTTTCAGCTCTGGGACTTGTGGGGCAACGCTCCTCCGCTCAAATGGAGGAGCCGCCCCTGATTGCCTCATATGATCTTGCCTCATGTGGGGCCAAATTGCACATGTCTGTAGATGCCATCTTCCTACGCAAGTTTTTATTTCCTACAGCTCTCCACTGTCAAGCACACCCGCCAATCAGGGTTCTACATTGGCATTTACCATCTGCTCAGTATGTACATAAGTAGATTGCATTATAGATATTGAATGATGTTGACTCTGCTCATATACTCCAATTGCTATCAGCAGTCAGATTTCCAACACCTATACTTAGGACCAGACAGCCATGTATACACACAAGGACCCAATGATACCTGCCAGCCAGACTGGTAAGTGGCTCAAATTTCTGAAGGATCACCATGAGGTCATAGAACTTTGCCTCCTCATTCTGGAGCATATCCTGCCTGCTGCAGACGACGTGGTAGAACAATGCACCGCATTAAGAGACAATGCGCATGGATCTGTATGTGGGTGTGTGTGTTGGGTCCACAAGATGTATTTTGAGGTACTCCTACTTAAATCCCAATTTTCAAGCGTGAGCAGCAAACTCTTCTTGGATCTAGAGCAGCAATTGAATGTCCTCAGGATTTCATGCTGACTGTCACCTCAGCTTCTGGCAGGAATCTTGGGACATCTGGTACAGGGTCTGCAAAATGGTAATGGAAATGGCCGAGGAGGTGCTCGCAAAGGATGTGCCCGAGTCGCAACTCTTGCAGGGTAACTCAAGTCTGTGGGACACCTGCTATCTCTCCCTCAGTTATCCAACCTAACTTGTGCAGCACAGCAGAATGTGTGCATTTAAATATTCTATCAGCTCTTGAATTCTGTCACTAACAATGTCTGAAAGTGGAGCTTGGAGGGGCCACTACCACCGACAGTGCCAGAACAACCTGTTCAGAGAAACCCCATTTACTTAGCTTTTGAGTTTCATTTCTCTCTTACTTATTCATTCTCTCCTTATTTCAGTTTTCCCACTCTTTTTCCCTACTTGTTTTACTTTGCTTTCACCCTCACCCCTCATTTCTCTTTTCCATTGTATTTCCCTCTAATCTCCCTTTTCCGCTACTTACTCACTGATTTTGTTCTCTTTCATCTTTTGCTCCCTTTTTGCTCCCGTTGTCTCAAATCACTCATTTTCATTTTATTCTTCTCAAATCAATATTCCCTATTTACAAAATTACATGCTCTTGATTTACTTTTTTCTCTAAGTCCCTTTTTATTTTTTCTCGCCTTTCCCATCTTCGTAATCTTTTAATTTTTCTCTTTTCTTCTCTCTTAATCCTCTTTGTACCCTTCCTTTCACTCGCCTTGATCTTTTTCCGGCTTACCTGGATATTGTTTTGATGTCAACTTTGGTACCACCAACCTTTCCTTTTGTTTTAGCTTGCTTATCTTTGTTATACTTGTTTTTTTCCACTCTTGGGTTTGTTTAGGGAGTCTGAGCCATAGTTAATAAGCAATGAGAGCTGCATGGCTAGGGGAGAGGATATGGCCTAATGGCTAGAGCGTCGACCTCGAAGGTGGGGAACCGGGTTCGAGTCTCGGCAGGGACGGTCAACATCCTGTGGTTCTGAGCAAATTACTAAATCTCTCCCTTCCTAACAAAATAATGTGTCACTCTGTAAGGCAACTGGTGCTCATGTAAAGCGCCCTAATACCTTCGGGTCGAGTTTGTGCTATATAAAAAAAAAAAAAAAAAAAAAAGAATGAGGCCGTGACCACAATAACAACCACACATCCCACCACCCAGCCGTAGTTAAAGGCAGGTACTATAGAAGAAGGGAATGATGCTGAAACCTAAGAGAGGCGTAAGGATAGCCTTCAACATTGTTCAGTGTGCTTGAACTGCAGTTGCTACTGTGGGTGAAGGATAGTTAAAACCAAGGACACCAGGACCAGTTACTTTAGTGGGAGATGCAGAAATGACATTGGGGCGAGTGTGAGATGCTATAAAACAGCTATACCAGCAGTAGATGCAACAGGAGCATAAGTACCAGTGTGACATGCTGCATGAACTGAGGTACCAGCAGGAGACAGCAGGGATGCTATCATTGATGATAGGAGGAGGGAGGTTAATTCTGCACTAACAGCAGACATAATAGGTCTGTTGCATACCTGACTAAAATGGTAATGCTGTCAAGATCACGGTACTATTTCTCAAGCTTACCAATTCCCAGATCCAAGAGCCTCTTCCACATGCTGGATGCCATGCTAGGGGATCTAATTTGAAATAATGAAAGGTGCAGAGTAGCACTTTCCTTTCCAAATTGAAACTACCCACGGAGCAGGGAGGCCTGGGAGCCCTGCACTTCAAGCACTGCTATCTAGCGGTGCAACTTCAGCGGCCTTCTCACGAGCACTATCTCGCGGTGCAACTTCAGTGGCCTTCTCGAGAATGAATGTGTATAGTGTGGCCTATGTGACATTGGTTTCATGCATAAGGACCTGAGGGGTGTTTCTTAAATGACATGCATGGAGTGGAGCAAAAAGGAGATAGCTATAGCTTTGCTTATGTTTCTAAATACTGTCGTTGTTTGGTAGAGTGTGGGTGTAGAGTGTGACCTATGTCGGAGTTGGTTTGGTGTTGTGCTTGATGTCTAGCGGGTGGTTTTACTGCTGTGGTCTTGTAGCAGCAGTTAAGTACTGAGTGGTGTAAAGAGGAGGAAGGGATACATTTACTTATGCGTTTAGCTACCATTTTAGTGCTGGTGGGCCTTCATCAACTGAGACTTGACCTTCGAGGTTTGCTCTATGCTTACGCCGCAGTTTCACACCCTTTCTTATGCAGTGAAGTGGAGAGTGGCGTCGTAACTTAAACCCTGCCAATCCACCCCTGCTACTCGCCGTCATTTTTCCCCAGACCCCTCCCCCCTCCTCCCCGCCGCTACCTGCCATGGGCGGCAATCTGGGGGATAGCCCCGGGCGCCAGAAGCTCTAGCTACGCCGATGCTTTCTGCACAAAAATAATCAGCTCCGCAACGCAGGCACCCTTGCACCATGGTGCAAAGGTGCCTGCATTAGTGCACGGCAGGCCATTGTGCGCTGGCGTAGGGCAGTGCAGCAGGAAGGCCTGTGGTGCTGCCCTACGGCAAAACCTCATAAATGAGGCCCATTGTATGTACACTGGTATTCATATTGTGGGCTTGTTGGACTTGGCCTTTTTGCAGGGTCATCCCTAAACTTTTTGCCTTTCTCCTAGCCATTTTTCTGACATGGTGTTGGTGGTTTTAGGACTCTGGGCACTTTAGCACTGCTATTCAGTGTAAAGTGCGTGTGCTCTCTGTGATAAATGTGGTAAGATTGGTCTACACCTGTTTGGCCTATTTAATTTACCTGTGAGTCCCTTGTAAAGTGGTATCTCATATACCCAGGGCTGGTAAATTAAATGCTACTGGTGGGCTTGCAGCGCTGATTGCGCCACCCACCAAAGTAGCCTTTCAAGCCTATCTCAGGCCTCTGCCATTGCAGGGCCTGTGCGCACAGTGTTACTGCCGCTGTGACGTGGCACCTAAAGTGTGTGCCATGTCCGTGACCCCCTTTTACTACATGTCAGTCACCCCTAAGGTAGGCCCTAGCTAGCCCTATGGGCAGGGTGCATTGTAGGTAAAAAACAGGACATGTACCTTAAGTGTGCGACATGTCCTGGTAGTGACAAACAGCCATTTTGGTTTCTCACTACTGTGGGGCTGCCCTCCCATAGGAATGCATTGGGGATTCCCTGATAAGTGTTTCAGTGGTAAACCCTGATATGAGAGGCGCAGTGTGGTCAAGTTTGGTATATTTGGAATAGTGATAATAAATGCTGCGCAATGGTGTGCGCAGATTTATTATAACTATTTTAGAAATGCCACTTTTAGAAGTTGGCATTTCTGTGTGCTATGTGTCTGCCTACCTGATGTGAATTGCATGTCTGGCTTGTGAGTGACAGGGGCTGGGAGGTGTGTGTGGCTCCAGGAGGGGCAGGGTGAGTCAGCGCTAGGCTGAATGGGACACCTGGGCTGAGAGTAGTGGGAGGAGAAATCCCTGACTCTGAATAGGACTGTGACTAGGCTGTACAATGCTGGCTCCGCCCCCTGTGGTGTGTCTGATCACTGAGCCCCCACCTGACAAAGGGAGAGGAGCTGGGCAAAACAAAGTGCTCCAAATCCCCCTAAACCAGTTCTGACTGGTATCCCCAGACCCTGTGCTGTGACACAAAGGGATTTGCTAATATAAATATAGGGGCTGTGACCCAATGAAAATGCTCAGTTCCTGTGCTGTTCCTGACGGAGGGGACTTGCTGCTGCTGGGGCCCAGGGGGGGCTGCCATGAGGGCTTGCCTCCCTGGGCCCTGCATTGCCCCCTGATCCCTCAAGACCTCCAGGACTCTCTTACCTCTGCCCTTTTAAGGACTTTATGGCCTAGCGCCTCGTGAGCGCTGTGTTTTGGCTGCCTGAGGGGAGAGCGAGGAGCTGGCGGCGTGCAGCGTGCTGCTGCAGTAATTATAGAGGGAATCCCGACGTGGGGATTCCCCCGAGCTGCCGGTGGGAAGCGGGTGCCCACCCCGCATATTGTGGTCTCTTTCACTAACGGGTGCCCACCCCGCGTTTTGCGCTATCTAACGGGAGCCCACCCCGCTTTGTGCTTTATTTACGAGCGGGAGCCCACCCCGCATCACCACCGCGGCCCGAGACCAACACGAAGGGAGCCGCCGCCGAGAAGAGCCAGGACCGGCAGAAACCGGAAGTCAGGCACCTCCGCCTGACGGTGGGCGGGGCCGCGAGCAGAAGCCCGCCGGAAGAGAGGAGAGGTGCTGCATCCGGTCAGCGGGGCTCTCGTGGTGAAGAGAGAGCCCTGCGTTTAGTAGAAGCCAGGCGGGAGCCCACCCCGCACTGGCGACCAGCCAAGAGGAGTGACCGGAGTCCCAAGGGCTCTCCCTGCCCCTCCGTCTCCTCCGCGACTGGCAGCTGGAAGGAGGAGGAGCCTCGCGCTTCCCCGCCGCCGACCGGAGAAGAGCCTGAAGCTGCCAGTGAGCTCCGGTGAGTGGGGCTGTAACGGGGGCATTTGTTGGTGCGCCCCCCCAGGCACTGTTAGTGCCAGTGGCCATTTGTGCAACAGCTGCCCCGCCGGACAGTGGGCAGCTGCGAAATCGGGGCATTTGCCATTAAGGAGCCCCAGTGGGGGCTCAGTAGGCGCAGTGGAGCCAGTGCCCCCTTTTCCTGCACAGCTGCACCGCCGTAGCGGGCAGCTGCGCCAAGGTGGCACCTTTGGTTGGTAGAGTCCCAGTGGGGGACTCAGGGCACTCATAGTGCCAGTGCCTGTTTCTTTACACAGCTGCACCCACCTGACAGTGGGCAGCTGCAGCGTGTTGGCATATCATTAGAGAGGGGCTCAGGAGGCACGCTGGTGCCAGGGCTCATTTTCACAGCTGCCCAGCAATTAGTGGGCAGCTGCTACGTTTAGGCTGGTGCAATGGCGCACTTTTTGCTTTAGCTGCAAGTGGCAGCTTAGCGCCCTGACATTGGGACATAGGGCATTCAAGCCCTCTGAGAGAGAAGGCCAGTTGGCCTGGGGGGGCAGGTTGGTGACATTGGTAGAGCGCCAGGCTCTACAGGATTGCGTAATGTACTTATGCCTACTCTGAATGTTGCCAAGAATGATTTAGGCCCATTGCGTAATGTGTTTATGCTAATGAGGTTTGGGCCTAATGTGGTTATGCCTAATGCCATGTTATGATGTCTTGAGGTAGTGCCTATTTGCGTAATGTGTTTATGCTCATGAGGTTATTGCATTATATGTTTATGCAGGTGAGGCCCTTTGCGTAATGTGTTTATGCTAATGAGGTTTGGGCCTAATGTGGGTTTATGTCTAATGCTAATGTGATAATGCTGAGGTCATTATGGTACCAGTAGTTACTGGTTGTGTTTTATATTTGCATTTACTTACCTGTTCTGATGGTTCTGACCATGGCCCGATTGGCCTGGTCATGTATATAATTCCCCTGTGAATATTGCCCGTGCCAGTTGGCACAGTGTAAATGTGTGATTACGTTTCTAATGTGTTTATGATAATACAAAGGCTATTTTTTATATAACCTTGTGTGGAGTTCCTTTTGTAGTGTGCCTAGTGTGTTGCTGCTGTGTGTGTGTGTTGCGCAAACGCTTTACACATTGCCTCCGGGATAGGCCTGACTGCTCGTGCCAAGCTACCAAGGGGTGAGCAGGGGTTATCTTGGGTGTGTAACTCCCTTGCCCTGACTAGAGTGGTGGTTTCTGCCTGGCTTTGGCGCAAGCCTTAGCCAACCAGAAATCCCATTTCTAACATTGGTTGTCAGCGGTGAGGATAGGACTTGCGTTTGCGCAGTACCACAGCGACAACTGGTTGCACTACAAACTCTGCATTTAGATAATCACATGTTTGGGGATTATTTTTACTGATTTTATTTTTTTCCTCAAGAGTGTCATTTTTAAATGGTGTTTTCTGCGCTTTTACTTTGGTGGCAGAAGAGAGAAAATGACAGGGCGGGGACGCCAGTAGGTGGGGGGGTTCCCATAGATAGGGAGTCCCTTGCTGGGTCCAGTGCCGGGGGCAGTGCCCCATCCCTTTTTCCTGTCCCCAGAGGTATGGGTGGATAGGAGGGAAGAAAGGGAGTGTGGAGGAGAAAAAATTAGCTTTGGAGGGTAGTTTATCCCCTGAGCTCAGTTGAGTTGTCTGGATTCACCAGTAAGGGTGGGATCCAGTGGTGGCAGCAATATGGTGTCCAGTGCAGGAAGTCCCATTCCCCGTTCCCAGAGTATGGTACCTGGTTCCCAGTAAGAGGGGTACAGGTTGAGATTCAGGGGCAGTAAGGAACTGTCTCACCAGTCTTGGGGGGAGTTTGTGGATGAATGTTGTAATGCACTGGATGAATGGGTGCTGGTTAGCACGGCAAATAATTTTGAAGGGCTGTTCAATCTGTGTGTCAGAGAGCACTTGTTCAGTAATTGTTTTCCGGGGCTGCGCCAACACCTGTTGGGGTGTAAGTTCTCTGATCCCAGGGAGCTTGCACAGGAGGCAGACCTCTGGCTGTGTGCTAGAGGGTCTGAAGAGGCATTATGGAGTGATTCCAAAAGTAGTGGCTTGGGTATCTTCCGGTCCTGTGTGGTGGAAGAGGTTCAGTGTAGCCCAGCTAGGTCCCAGTGGAATGGGATGGGTGTAGGGGCTCACGTCCTGTCTCAGTGGAGACGGAGTGAGTGTGGGACGGTGTGTCCCACGGTGGCCCGAAACCCAGTCTCAGGGCCTGGAGGGTTCCCTAAGGGAGTGCCAGGTCAGGGGCCTAGGCTGTACTTGTAGGCCATTTGAGGAGGATCTCCCAGTGTCTAGAGGACGTGGAGTGTCTGTAACTAGAGCTCCAGTGGTCATGCTGTCTGGCGGTACCCCTCCAGTTGGGAGGGTGCAGAAGTCCAGAGTTAGGGGTGAGAGGGGGATGTGTTCCCCAGTGGGAGAACCAGTGGGTCAGGGGCCAGCCATAAGGGCTGAGTCTCCTAGAAGTGACCATGGTGACACCACTTCTGTCCTGGGGGATCTTCGCGCACTGTCAGGTGGACAGGGGTCGGGAGATCTGCGCCAGGCAGACTATCACGCAACATGTGAGTTGTGTTACCCTCGAGGGGGGTGCTGTGTGCGCCCCCAGAAGTCCTGGCGTGCCAAGCAAAGTGCTCAGCCGCGGGGTTTAGCTCCAAGGTTGGGGAGGCCAGGTTCAGGTTCGGCCTGACCTGGAGGGAAGGATGACTGTAAACAGTGTCCTGACCGGTTTGGTTTCCAGAGGTACCACTCCAGTTGGGAGGGTGCAGAACTCAGGAGAGGGGTGCAGAGGGAGGGAGTCCTCGCCTCTGACCCTGGTGCAACCGGAGGGTTTAGACCCTAGGTTGGGAGACTAGGAAACTTCCAGGTCAAGAAGGAATCTCTGCCAAAGTGGATCAGCTGAAGAGACTGAGGAGACTGCCCTTGCTGTGTGTTCTGGGGCTCACCTGCAGTTTGTTGTTTCCACTGAGGAAGAGGAAAGGGGACTTTGCTGTGTGCTGTGTCCCCCCACCTGCTTGAAGAGGGACTTTGCTGTGTGCTGTGTACCTCCAAAGTGAAATATTGTCCATGGGCCTGAGGGAGCTGTCCTCCTGTTGGAAGTTCAGCTGGAAGGAGAGTTGTGTTCTGAGGGTGCCTCTCCAAGGAGGAGGGTACAGAACCCCAGAAGAAGAGGTAGGGGGAGGAGAGCCTCACCCGTGACTTCTAGTCAGCCTGAGGGTGCGGACCCTAGGTTGGAGGATCAGTGGCAGTTTGGAACTGCCCTGATGGGAGGAAGAGTGGAGAATGGCTACTATGTGCCAGGGGCTACCGCCCCCCACTCTGTGGATTGGCAAGGACCAGTGACATCTGGGTAGCCTAGGGCCTGGTCCTGGCCGTGGACAGCTAGGGAGTACCAGTGGGGTAACCTAGTTGGTCCTGAGAGCTTTTTGACAGAGGGAACCACGTGTGTTCAGAGTGGCGATGAACTGGAGGGTGTCCCTGCAGTTGCGGGCCCGCGTCCGTGTTCTATCACCCAAGGCAGGGAAGCCCATCAAGGTGGTGATTGGTCTACCCTGCGTTTTGGCTGGAAGGGGTTGTGTTGGACTTGGCCTTTTGCAGGGTCATCCCTAAACTTTTGCCTTTCTCCTAGCCATTTTTCTGACATGGTGTTGGTGGTTTTAGGACTCTGGGCACTTTAGCACTGCTGTTCAGTGTAAAGTGCGTGTGCTCTCTGTGATAAATGTGGTAAGATTGGTCTACACCTGTTTGGCCTATTTAATTTACCTGTGAGACCCTTGTAAAGTGGTATCTCATATACCCAGGGCTGGTAAATTAAATGCTACTGGTGGGCTTGCAGCGCTGATTGCGCCACCCACCAAAGTAGCCTTTCAAACCTATCTCAGGCCTCTGCCATTGCAGGGCCTGTGCGCGCAGTGTTACTGCCGCTGTGACGTGGCACCTAAAGTGTGTGCCATGTCCGTGACCCCCCTTATACTACATGTCAGTCACCCCTAAGGTAGGCCCTAGCTAGCCCTATGGGCAGGGTGCATTGTAGGTAAAAAATAGGACATGTACCTTAAGTGTGCGACATGTCCTGGTAGTGACAAACAGCCATTTTGGTTTCTCACTACTGTGGGGCTGCCCTCCCATAGGAATGCATTGGGGATTCCCTGATAAGTGTTTCAGTGGTAAACCCTGACATGAGAGGCGCAGTGTGGTCACGTTTGGTATATTTGGAATAGTGATAATAAATGCTGCGCAATGGTGTGCGCAGATTTATTATAACTATTTTAGAAATGCCACTTTTAGAAGTTGGCATTTCTGTGTGCTATGTGTCTGCCTGCCTGATGCGAATTGCATGAATGGCTTGTGAGTGACAGGGGCTGGGAGGTGTGTGTGTCTCCAGGAGGGGCAGGGTGAGTCAGCGCTAGGCTGAATGGGACACCTGGGCTGAGAGTAGTGGGAGGAGAAATCCCTGACTCTGAATAGGACTGTGCCCAGGCTGTACAATGCTGGCTCCGCCCCCTGTGGTGTGTCTGATCACTGAGCCCCGACCTGACAAAGGGGAGAGGAGCTGGGCAAAACAAAGTGCTCCAAATCCCCCCTAAACCAGTTCTGACTGGTATCCCCAGACCCTGTGCTGTGACACAAAGGGATTTGCTAATATAAATATAGGGGCTGTGACCCCATGAAAATGTTCAGTTCCTGTGCTGTTCCTGACGGAGGGGACTTGCTGCTGCTGGGGCCCAGGGGGGGCTGCCATGAGGGCTTGCCTCCCTGGGCCCTGCATTGCCCCCTGATCCCTAAAGACCTCCAGGACTCTTTTACCTCTGCCCTTTTAAGGACTTTATGGCCTAGCGCCTCGTGAGCGCTGTGTTTTGGCTGCCTGAGGGGAGAGCGAGGAGCTGGCGGCGTGCAGCGTGCTGCTGCAGTAATTATAGAGGGAATCCCGACGTGGGGATTCCCCCGAGCTGCCGGTGGGAAGCGGGTGCCCACCCCGCATCTTGTGGTCTCTTTCACTAACAGGTGCCCACCCCGCGTTTTGCGCTATCTAGCGGGAGCCCACCCCGCTTTGTGCTTTATTTACGAGCGGGAGCCCACCCCGCATCACCACCGCGGCCCGAGACCAACACGAAGGGAGCCGCCGCCGAGAAGAGCCAGGACCGGCAGAAACCGGAAGTCAGGCACCTCCGCCTGACGGTGGGCGGGGCCGCGAGCAGAAGCCCGCCGGAAGAGAGGAGAGGTGCTGTAGCCGGTCAGCGGGGCTCTCGTGGTGAAGAGAGAGCCCCGCGTTTAGTAGAAGCCAGGTGGGAGCCCACCCCGCACTGGCGACCAGCCAAGAGGAGCGACCGGAGTCCCAAGGGCTCTCCCTGCCCCTCCGTCTCCTCCGCGACTGGCAGCTGGAAGGAGGAGGAGCCTTGCACTTCCCCGCCGCCGACCGGAGAAGAGCCTGAAGCTGCCAGTGAGCTCCGGTGAGTGGGGCTGTAACGGGGGCATTTGTTGGTGCACCCCCCAGGCACAGTTAGTGCCAGTGGCCATTTGTGCAACAGCTGCCCCGCCGGACAGTGGGCAGCTGCGACATCGGGGCATTTGCCATTAAGGAGCCCCAGTGGTGGCTCAGTAGGCACAGTGGAGCCAGTGCCCCCTTTTCTTGCACAGCTGCACCGCCGTAGTGGGCAGCTGCGCCAAGGTGGCACCTTTGGTTGGTAGAGTCCCAGTGGGGGACTCAGGGCACTCATAGTGCCAGTGCCTGTTTCTTTACACAGCTGCACCCACCTGACATTGGGCAGCTGCAACGTGTTGGCATATCATTAGAGAGGGGCTCAGGAGGCACGCTGGTGCCAGGGCTCATTTTCACAGCTGCCCAGCAATTAGTGGGCAGCTGCTACGTTTAGGCTGGTGCAATGGCGCACTTTTTGCTTTAGCTGCAAGTGGCAGCTTAGCGCCCTGACATTGGGACATAGGGCATTCAAGCCCTCTGAGAGAGAAGGCCAGTTGGCCTGGGGGGGCAGGTTGGTGACATTGGTAGAGCACCAGGCTCTACAGGATTGCGTAATGTACTTATGCCTACTCTGAATGTTGCCAAGAATGATTTAGGCCCATTGCGTAATATGTTTATGCTAATGAGGTTTGGGCCTAATGTGGTTATGCCTAATGTCATGTTATGATGTCTTGAGGTAGTGCCTATTTGCGTAATGTGTTTATGCTCATGAGGTTATTGCATAATGTGTTTATGCAGGTGAGGCCCTTTGCGTAATGTGTTTATGCTAATGAGGTTTGGGCCTAATGTGGGTTTATGTCTAATGCTAATGTGATAATGCTGAGGTCATTATCGTACCAGTAGTTACTGGTTGTGTTTTATATTTGCATTTACTTACCTGTTCTGATGGTTCTGACCATGGCCCGATTGGCCTGGTCCTGTATATAATTCCCCTGTGAATATTGCCCGTGCCAGTTGGCACAGTGTAAATGTGTGATTACGTTTCTAATGTGTTTATGATAATACAAAGGCTATTTTTTATATAACCTTGTGTGGAGTTCCTTTTGTAGTGTGCCTAGTGTGTTGCTGCTGTGTGTGTGTGTTGCGCAAACGCTTTACACATTGCCTCCGGGATAGGCCTGACTGCTCGTGCCAAGCTACCAAGGGGGTGAGCAGGGGTTATCTTGGGTGTGTAACTCCCTTGCCCTGACTAGAGTGGTGGTTTCTGCCTGGCTTTGGCGCAAGCCTTAGCCAACCAGAAATCCCATTTCTAACAGGGCTCTATTCTGATTAAAAACATTTACAACTCTGTCAGAGCATATCTTTTTTGTATTGCTAAACATTTACAGAATTGTACAAGGAAAACTGCACCATGCACAGGTTTTCAAGCGTATTCCTGGAGATGCCATGTGACATATTCCCTAGGGTTCTATTTCCCGGTGTAAAAATCTATTTAGCGTACAAACACATACTTTTATTTTCTTTTTCTCCAAATGTGTGTTGGCAAAACGTTATGAGCATTTCCAGGATAAGAAATTGGCATATCAGAGCTCCACCACAAAGGTTCATTTTTGTGGGTGTTGCCAGACTTCCTGACAAAACATTCCTTGAAATAGACACTTCCCAACCTTTGGATCGACAGTAATAAATGCATTTACATCTGCCAGGAATCCTCTTACTAATTCTTGACAGGCAAAAATAAAGTATTTCCAGCTCTAAATTTAGATTTACCTTTGTGAATAGTGCCTATTTTAAACACAACAGTAGATTCGTAGGAAAAGAGAAAGGACAACCCTGAACCTTTAGCTACATAAAAATAATGGAGGATTCTGTTATCACATAAAACCAAGCCCTAGAGATAATATGTGATATTCCTACGAAAGATTCAAACTTCAATTACAGGCTATGAAAGTAACTATTTTAAGAAAGATGGCACTATTTTATGAAATGCCTCCTCTGGGACTGATTCTTAATAAAGGGTAAATCTACAACTAGAGGTTTAGGTCCTTGCATGAGTATACATAATGCAAAATCACTCCTACTCCAAGGTACACATATATATATAGCCTCCGCTAGGTACCTCCCAAAAAGGAAAGCTTGTAGCTCCCGTCCCCCCTCCTCCAGGAGGAGGCGGCTCTCCCATCATTTTCTTCGTTAATACTAATATCCTCGAAAGATACATCAGGAGTTAACCTTGATGTTATATATATACCATACAAAGACATGTAGTACGAAGAGCTTTGAGAGATGCACAGATAGACCATTACGGCTGTACAGGTGTTTAAAATATTGCACAGTGCACTGTATTTCGACAAATTGGCTTTGATAAACAGCACATATTGTACTTACTAACGTCATGTGATGATATCATTGCAATTTGAGGCTGTATGTACGTTTTGTAACGGTTTCAGGCATGATTTATATGTGAATTAACATATTTCAAGATGTTTGCCATGTGAATTCACTATACAACTCCTAGGACCTGTGTTGTCCTTTGTTAGTTTCTGGCATTGTTTATGTAAGTGAAGCTGGCTTGTCGATCAGTGTGTGATCAAGACTCTTGTAGTCGAAACGCGTAACTGAGAAGTAAAGCCATCTTTTGAGCAAATCTATCCCTGAGTGTGCGTCTTACTGTATATTCAGTGAGATATTGTTTGCTGGCGCGCTCCGCCGGCTCTACGCACCACCTGTCTACGGACCCTCGGAAATCAGAAGGAGATTTGTATGCATGGATATTTGTATATATATATATATATATATATATATATATATATATATATATATATATTACCTACTGGCGGTCGCCAGTAGGTAGTTATAGTTAGGACCTTGTTTCTATTCAAAAAGCATTTTTTCTTTTGCCAATATCTTTGGCGCCGTTTGACAAATTTTCGTGAAATTTTCCAAACTAATGGTTCACTCAGGTCAGCTCCTGTTTTTAAAGTTCCAGGGTGATTCGTCAAGCGGGGGCCGAGAAAAAAGGGGGTCCCAAAACACGTTTTCCCCATGTTAATTTCCTTAGGAACTTTAGACAAAGCTGCAGCCTGAACTGCTGAACGGAATTACACCAAATTTGGCAAGAAGGTAGGTCGTGGTCCAGGAAGCGTGCTTTTTAAAAAATGGTGTAAATCCGTTCAGTAGTTGCTGAGAAATTCAAAAAATAAAAATGTATATATCTGAGCATCGAGGAGGATTTGTGAACCCTCCCGAGCATGAGCTTCATTCTGATTGTCTGCCAACACTACAAACCAGGAAGTGTTGGCAGCCATCTTGTGACTCGGTAATGAGTCACAAGTAAACAGTTGTAAAAAGCATAAAAACCAAGAAAAGGGGGCAGGGTAGAAACACCCGGACCCCCTAGGCCTGCTCAGGGGGACCTACAAGGGCCCCCGGCGCCCAAAAAAGCATTTTTTTTTTTTAAATAATCAGTCGAATTCAAGCTGGGTGTGCGAATCCGGGCCAATTTAAAAAAAAAAAACGAAGCGCGGCCTCCCGCGCTTCCTTTTCTATTAGCCCCCGGGTGGGCCAGGTCCCAGGAGCAATGTCTAATTATGTTGCAGGGGCCCACGGGGGCCCCCACAGCCCCACGGACCGCCACCTCCCAGGGGCTTTTTCAAAAAAATGTGTGGGGGCTCCTGCCCCACCCACACTGCCCCGGGGACTGCCACCTCCCCAGGGCATTGGTTTTTTAGGGTGGGGGGGCCTTGCGGGCCCCCCCAAGCCCCGGGGACCGCCACCTCCCTGGGGCTACTTTCTAAAGATGTGGGGGGGCTCGAGCCCCCCCACATGGCCCTGGGGACCACCACCTCCATGGGGCATATATATTTATTTGTTTATTTTTAGAGTTTTCTATAGCGCGAACCAGACCCAAGGTAGGGTATCAGAGCGCTTTACATAAAGAGCAAGGTGAGAACAATTAGTGAAAGACAAAAGTGAAAAACATTGTATCCAATAACATAGCATAAAAATAACAGCATATAGGAAAAGGGTACGGATGGATAGCAGCATTGAGAATTGTTCTGAGCAATAAAAACAGGTACGAGTTCGTGTAGGTCTTAGCTTCGCGATCTCAGTGACTCGAAAGTAGAGGTAGTAAGGAGGTTGTATAGCTGAGGTCGTGCTTGTGCAGAATTCGGGTAGGAATTTGCTCATCAAGAATAATTTAGCTTCCTTTTTGAAGCGAGGAGTAGAGGAAATTTTTCTGATGTATGGCGGAAGCGAGTTCCATATTCTTGGTGCTGCTCCGGAGAATGCTCTGTTGGAGGTTTTGGTCATGTTGAAACGTGAGGGTTTCATAAGTAGATTGTCTGCGCTCCTAGAGTGTCTGTTTCCTCCCGATTAGGTAAGTTTTTGTGCTAGGTACCGGGGGGTTTTGTGGTGAAGCGCCTTGTGAGTGATGCAAGCCATCTTTAGGTGGATTCGAGCTTCATAGGGTAGCCAGTTGAGTGCCTTCAGGTGTGGTGATATGTGGTCGTATTTCCTGGATCCTGTTATGAGTCTTGCTGCAGCATTGAGACAAACTTTTAGCGGGGCGGTTGAGATTTTGGGAAGTCTTGAGAGGGTGGTACATCCGTATTCCAGCCGTGAGATAACTAAGGACTGAACTGCAGTTTTGAGGTCCGAGTTCTCGACGAATGGCTTCATTTTTCTGAATAACTGAGGTGAAAGCGGGCGTTTTTAGCCAACACATTGATATGACTTTGCATGTTAAGGTTCTTATCCAGTGTGATTCCAAGTGATATGGTGGAGTCCACCAGAGTCGGCGTGCAGTTCAGAGCAGTGATCATTTTGATCCATTCCTTTGTCACCGTGGAGTTGTTAGGAGGGGAGATTAGAAGAAATTCAGTTTTTTGTGAGTTTAGCTTGAGGAAGTTGGTTGATAACCATTGGACGGTCTTTTCGAGAGCTAGATTCATTGTCTTTATCTCTTCTATGGAGGAGATCTTGATGTACAGTTGGGTGTCCGCGTACATGTGGAAGGAGATGTTCGCCTGCTGTAATAGCTCGGTAAGTGGTTCGACATATAGGTTGAATAGCGCGGGGGATAGGGTAGAGCCTTGTGGAACTCCTAGTAGGTTAGGTGAGGCAGCGGAGAGCTTTTTGTTGATCATGTACGATTGTGTTCTGTTTTCCAGGAAGGATTTGAACCATTGAAGGACTTTCCCGGATAAGCCCATCCTGTATTCTAGTCTTCTTAGTAGTTTGTCATGATTGACCGTATCAAAGGCTGATGAGAGGTCGAGTAGTACTAGTAGGCAGGTTTCGTTGCAATCAAGAGTTTGGAGGGCGTCGTCTACTATGTGCAGGATGGCTGTTTCTGTGCAATGACCAGGTCTGAAACCCGATTGGTGGATGTTCAGTAGATTGAAGTTCGAGATGTGTTGGTTCAGTTGTTGCTGTACACATTTTTCCAAGACTTTAGCTAGCATGGGAATGTTGGTTATTGGTTGGAAGTTGTTGGGGTCGGAGGTGTTAGCTGTAGGTTTTTTTAGGATAGGGGTGACTTGCCCCGTCTTCATACAATCCGGTATGTGACCTTGTGCTAGCGAGGCATTGATGATTTTGGTCCAGAGAGGTGCGATGATATGGTAGAGGTGGGGTATGCAATTTGAAGGGACAGGGTTATTGAAGTGGTTGTTGAGTTTGGTAGTTGCTAGGATAGTAGTGATGTCATTCAGATCGTATAGTTTGCATGTAGACCATTGAGAGTTATTTTTGGGCAGTGGTAGCTCAAGTATTACAGAATTAGCAGCTTGCATGATCTTTGGGGTGACTGAATTAATTGCCGCCGCACTAAGCTCGAGTTGGAGGGAGTTCATTTTTGTTGTGAAAAATGAGGAGAATTCTTCACTGCTCAGCTGTGATTTCGATGTTAAGAGTGCGGATTTGGTCAATTTGTTATATTGTTGTCTCAGAATTTCGAAGAGTCTCTTTGGTCTATTCTTAGCCTTGTCTAGTTCTGATCTGAAAAAGTCTTTTTTTGATTGTAGAATGCTTTTATTGTAGGAGTTTCTAGATTTCCGGAGAAGTTTAAGATGGTGGGGGGAAGGATGTTGTCTCCATTTCCGTTCCATTGATCTAAGTTTGCGTCTCTCTTCATTCAGGGCTCCGCTGAACCATGGGTTTTTGTCTTTGTCCGGGATTCTTTTTAGTATTGGTGGAGTGGCTTGGTTGAAGACTTTGATCATCGAGGAGTTATAGTGGGCAGTGAGGTCATTGACGTCTGACATGTTATTGGGGGGAGTGAGAACCTTCTTACATTGGGAGGCTAGGTCGGTCCAATCGATGTTTTTTGTGTCTCTTATCCATTGTTCTGGCTTGATTTGTTTCGCAAAAGTTTTCTTGTTAGCTGAGGGAATTTGGAAGGTGATAAAATGATGGTCTGACCAGTCACAAGGGGTAACCGAGAGCGAATCAATCATGTTTTGTTTAGAGATGATCCAGTCGAGGGTAGCACCCTTTTTGTGAGTCGGTTTTGAGATGGCTTGGATCAGGGAGTGGTCTGCTAGGAAGGTTTTGAGGGCGTTAACCTGCTTGTCCAAGGGGTTTTCCCAATGGAGATTGAAATCGCCAAGGAATATGTCATTGGAGTGAGGGGAAGAGTTAGAGGTAATGATTTCCATAAGATGTTCTGTGAACTCTGCGTTCGAACCTGGAGGATGGTAGAGTATATGTAGTTTGTGGGGGTGGATGCTTGATGATTTCACAGAAATCCCAAGGTATTCAAACGAGTCCAAGGGTTCCGCGTGAAACTTCGTGATGGTGATGTCAGAGCGATGAATGCAGGCTAAGCCTCCGCCTATTTTGTGAGTTTTGTCTAGTCTAATGATGTTGTAGCCTGGGGGGACTAGAAGGTCTAGGCATGGTGAGGATGAGTCATTGAGCCAAGTTTCTGTGAGGATGATTATATCCATTTGCGTGTTAAGGGCGAGGTCGGCGATGTCCGAGGCGTGTTTTCGTGCTGACCGGCAGTTCAGTAGGAGGCAGGAGATCGAGTTTGGGGAGTTCTTTAAAGTAGGCTCAAGAATCTCGGTGTTAGCGGTTAAGGATTTGAGGTTATGCAGGTTTATTCCTCTGTGTATTGGATGGGATGTAAGTGAAGGACGGGGATATAAGTGAAGGACGAGGGTTTGTTGCGGACCCCCAGCCCTGGGGACCACCACCTCACCGGGGCTTTGCAATGGAAGTCCTAGATGGCCCTGGGGACCACCACCCCGCATGGATGGCTCCTGCAATGTCCTGGGGTGACCACCCCCTGAACATTGCTGTTTGCTATGGTAGGGTGGGAGCATGGCTCCCGCCCTGCCATAGCAAACACTGCTTTGCTTCTTGGAAGCGAGAGCAGGAAACCTGCTCTCGCTTCCAAGAAGCAAGGCAGAATTGCTTTTGGACTAGGGGAGCTGCATGTAAGCAGATCCCCTTGCCCAAAGGCAATGCCGGCTCCCCCAGGAGGCGGGGAGCCGGGAGGGACCGTGGGGGCATTGGGGCTCCTCCCACGGTCACCAACTTGAGGGCTGGCCCCGGGGGATTGGGTCCCCGGGCCAGAAGTGGCCTGGGAGGGGGGACACGTGGCCCCCCTCCTAGGAATATAAAAAAAAAACAAGGCCAGGACCCGGAGGATGGTGTTCCCAGGGTCAGAAGTGGCCCAGGCGGCCCCCTCCCTGGAAAAAAAAATATATAAATAAAAACGAGACCAGGCCCCGAAGGATGGGGTCCCCGGGGCCAACAGTGGCCCAGGGAAGGGGGGCCACGCGGCCCCCTTCCCAATTTTATTTTAAAATAAAAAAATGCTCAGGCCCTGGGGGATAAGGTACCCAGGGCCCAAAAAATACTAAAAGAAGGGGGGCCACACAGCCTCCCTTCTAAAAATATTTTTTTTAAAAGAAAAGCCGGCATCTCGCTGGAGGCCTCGCCCCCTCCCTGCACCACTGTGAAAATGTGCCTCCTGGTGGGTTCTGAATTGGGGGATAAAGTCCCCTTCAACCCTAAGGGTCCTTAGGGGCCAACTAGACCACCAGGTACCTCCAGTAATCCCCACATAGTGGGATTGCTGAGAGGTGGTCTGAGGCCACGCCCCTTTTTACACCACTCTGCAAACGCGCCTCTCGGTGCACTGCTGGTGGGGCGATGAGGTCCTCTTGTGTCCTGAGGACCTCAGGACACAAGTGGACTTCATCCCCTGAGCAGCAGTGTGCCAGGAGGTGCGTTTGCAGAGTGGTGTAAAAAGGGGGCAAGGCCTCGGACCACTCTCAGCAATCCAGCTGTGTTGGGCTTACTGGAGATACCTGGTGGGTTAGTTGGCCCCCAGGGGCCCTCAGGAGGCAAGGGGACTTCATCCCCCAACCAAGAGCGTGCCAGGAGGTACGTTTGCAGAGTTGTGGACAAAGGGGGCGTGGCCTGTGTCCACCTATCAGCAATCCCACTATCTGGGGCATACTGGAGGTATCAGGTAGGCTAGTTGGCCGCTAAGGACCCCCAGCAGCGAAGTGGATTTTAATCCCCATCCACAAGCGCGCCATGGAGCACACTTGCAGAGTGGTGGGGAAAGGGGGCGTGGCCTGCTATAAGAACTTAGCAATGCTGCTGTGTGGGACATACTGGAGGTAATAGGAGGGGTAGTTGGCCCCCAAGGTTGTCCTTGGGGGCCAAGTATCCCTCCTGTTACCTCCACTAAGTCTCACACAGTGGGATTGCTAAGAGGTCTTCGGAGGCCACATCCCCCCTTTCTTCACCACTCTGCAAATGCACCTCCTGGTACAGTACTGGTTGGGGGATGAAGTCCACTTTACTCCTGAGGGACTTTGGGGGCCAAGAAGCCCTCCTGGTACCTCCTGTAAGTCCTATGCAGCGGAATTCCTGAGCGCTGGTTGGAGGCCCAGCCCCCTTTCTCCACCACTCTGCAAATGTGACTACCAGTTAAAGAAGCATTTGTAATTTAATAGGTCTCGCATTTGCAAGAGTTAGAGCTATTGGTGTTGTAAATGTAAAAGTTTTTTACTAATGTTTTTTGGAGTGGAGTGGATGTACGTTGTGTGTAGTGGAATTATGTGGTATGTTGTGCAGTGAAATTATGTGGCTAGAAAGTATGTGGTAGTTAGTGTATAGGAATTATGTACAGTGGGATTATGTGTTATGGAGAGCAATTATGTGGTATGGTAGTCTGTGTTGTGGAGTGGTAACCTCAGGTTTAGTCTTCCTCGTTTCCATAGAAGCTAAATTATGAACTCAATGAGACAAAAAAAGAAGGAATCACTGAGGAGCACTTCTGGACCTAGTCAGAGGTACGAGTAGGGCCCCTGGAATTATGCGACTATTTGGCTGCACCAACTTTCGCACAGTTATACATTTTCCGCATTAGCCACATAATCCATCATCTGCTGCGTAATCTGCAGATTTGAACAAAAAAAGCCTTGTTTCTACCTCAAACGGCTCAAACGTTAACAAAAATGCAGCGACAAGTGTTACAGCGTGGTGGAAGGTCCTTTGTAAACCTAGAATGGTCATCTGTTACTTATTGCTAAATGTGGGTGTTAAATTAGTACTAATGGTGTGCAAACCACTCTTGCTTCTTTCTGCACCTCTCTTGCCTCTTTCTGCATTTCTGTTGCTTCTTTCTGCACCTTTCTTTCATTTTCCGCACTTCTCTTGCCTCTTTCTGCACATCTCTTCTACTTTCTGCACCTCTTTTGCCTTTTTCTGCACCTCTGTTGCCACTTTCTGCACTCACTTGCTTCTTTGTGCACTCCTCTTGCCTCTTTCTGCACCTCTCTTGCCTCTTTCTGAGAGGACATCCCGTGGAGACACCACAACAGAGGAGTACCCACCAGGACAGTTAGACCCCCTCCTTCCAGAAAGCCGGAGACCGTCACACTGCTACCTGGACCCCTACCCATCATCCCAAGGCCTTTATTCCCACAGGGACCCCAGTGTTTTCATTGCGGAATGTACGGTCATATCGCCAGAGTATGTCCCCAAAAAGAAGAACCGATGGAGGTGGGGCTGACTCGATCATATCTATGTTGGTCGGGAGACCGAGGGACCCTCCCTTATCATCGTCAGGTGTCCGTCAACGGAGAGCCCAGGGAGGCCCTAATAGACACAGGGTGTCTACAAAGCGTCATTCAACCACAAGCCATCCCAGGAGGACGGAATAGTAAATATTCTCTGTGTACATGGGGACCAAAAACCATATCAAACCACTGAAGTAGCTGTGCAACATGACCCCGCAGTTGAACCGGTAACACTCAATGTAGGTCTCATCCCCAAGTTGCCCGAACCCCTAGTCCTTGGGCAGGACTACCCGTATATAGAAGACCTACTAAAGGAGACCAAGACCAGTGAGGATGAATGGAGAGAAACCGCACCATTTGCTTTCCTCACAGATCAAGAGTGGCCTCCGACCAAGCAGAAGAAAAGCAAAGGACAGAAACGAAAAGACAAACGAGAATGGACACAAGTATCTCTAACAAGAACCGCAGACGAATGCCTTTGGGAACACGATCAACAGTTCCGTATAGCACAGAGAGAAGACCCTACATTGAGGGAAGCCTGGAGCAAGGCAGTAGATGTAGAGGACGACCAAAACGTAGGTCCGCAGTTCCTAAAGATAAAAGAGTTGTTGTATCGAAAAGGGGGAAGAGACCAAAAGCCCCAGCTATTGGTACCGGGGGGTTCAGGGAGAAGGTCCTCTTTCTTGCCCACAGCCATCTCCTAGGGGGTCACTTTGGGGGGGAGAAAACGGAGAAAACCATCCTCGCCCGCTTCTATTGGCCTGGTATTTACCACCAAGTGAGGAAGTACTGTCAAGAGTGCCCTACTTGCCAAAAGAACAGTAGATACAAACCCCCACCAGTACCCTTAAGGCCCCTTCCCATTATTGAGGAGCCCTTTTCCCGGGTGGGGATGGATCTCATCGGCCCCCTGTTTCCCTCTCGTAGCGGGTGTCGATACGTTCTAGTTATTGTTGACTATGCAACCCGGTTCCCAGAAGTGATAGCATTACGTCAACCCAATACAACCCAAATAGCAAAAGCCATGATCGCTTTCTTTTCGAGGGTAGGATTCCCCAAAGAGATCATCACAGATCAGGGAACACCTTTTGTCTCTCGAATTATGAAACAGGTATGTCAACACTTAAAGATAAAACAGATCCGCACAGCTGCCTACCATCCCCAAACAGACGGCCTCGTAGAGAGGTACAATGCCACCCTTAAGACCACTCTGAAAAAATTATTGGACTTAGAATCACGTAAATGGGAGGATATGTTGCCTCTGGCCCTTTTTGCCATAAGATGCCAACAACAGAAAAGTACTGGGTATTCTCCTTTTGAGCTTTTATATGGGAGACAGCCCCGTACTTTGTTGGATATGACTAGAGAGGAATGGGAGGAGGAAGAGAACGGGGGCAAACCTCTCCCTGAATATGTCTGGAATTTAAAGTCCCATCTAGCCCAAATTAGAAGTATTGTGAAGACCCATGTGGAACAAGCACAGGAGTCCCAGAAGAAACAATATGATAAAAAAAACACAGAGAGGACCCTGAGTGTAGGTGACATGGTCTTGTTAATGATGCCTAGATCATAAATTAATAGGGCAGTGGCAGGGCCCCTTCAAAATAATAAACAAGGTAACCCCTGTTACGTACCGCCTAGAACTAGATCCTCATAACAAGAAGAAAACGCAGATATACCATGTGAATCTGCTCAAAAACTGGTACAGTACTAGGCCTTCCTTGGTAGGCATAGCGGAAGAATCAACCCCCTTGTTTCATCAGAGTATCGATTGTGAATTGCAGCCAGACCTTAGACAAGACCTTTGTACAAAGCTATCCCCTTTACAGGAGGTGTTTTCCAGGAGCCCAGGGAAGACCACGCTGGTACAACATGAAGTCCATACAACCCCGGGGAAAGGGTACGGCTACGTCCTTATAGGCTACCCGAGTCCTGAAGAGGTGCCATAGAAAAAGAGATACAGCAGATGTTACACATGGGGATCCTTGAACCCTCACACAGTGAGTGGAGTTCTCCTATCGTCATAGTACCCAAGCCTGACGGGTCAATCAGATTTTGCATAGACTTTAGAGAGATCAATAAGATATCCCAATTCGATGCTTACCCCTTACCCAGGGTTGATGAAATGGTGGAAAAATTGGGCAAAGCCCAGTATATCAGCACCCTGGACCTATGCAAAGGCTATTGGCAGGTGCCTCTCCGTGAGAAGGACAGAGAAAAAACAGCTTTCTCTACTCCTGGGGGTGTATATCACTTCCTTGTACTGCCATTTGGTTTGCACGGAGCCCCTGCCACCTTCCAGAGATTAATGAACCACATACTGAAACCCTGCGAGGACTTCGCAGCGGCATACATTGATGACATCATCATTTACAGTGACTCGTGGGAGCAGCATGTGGCCCATTTACGCAAGGTAATCCAAGCCCTAAAAGAGGGAGGTTTGACCATCAATCCCGCCAAAAGCCGTTTAGCGGGGCGCTCAGTCAAATATCTGGGGTATCTGTTAGGAGAAGGATACATCAAGCCGCAGGAAGAAAAGGTTGCTGCGATATCACGACTAGCTTTCCCTCACACAAAAAAAGACCTGCGGGCATTTCTCGGGATCCTAGGCTATTATAGGAGGTTCATACCCTCTTTCTCACAGATAGCAGCCCCCCTAACCGATCTCCTGAGAAAAGATAAGAAAACGGAAGCAGAACTCAAAACCCCCTCAACCCCGGTACAACAGGCGTTCCACAGATTAAAAAGGACCCTGATAACCAATCCTGTACTTCTCAGTCCCGACTATATCAAACCGTTCAAAATACAGACGGATGCCTCAGAATACGGTCTGGGAGCAGTCTTGTCACAAAACGATTCACAGGGACAGGAGAGACCAGTAATGTATATAAGCCGCAAACTCTACCCAAGATAAAGAAACTATGCAGTGATTGAGAAAGAGGCCTTAGCCATCAAATGGGCTGTCGAGTCCCTCAAGTATTATCTGGATGGTCGTGAATTTATGTTATTCACTGACCATGCACCCCTTAAATGGCTTGCAAGTAACAAGGGTCACAACGACCGGATTTTACGTTGGTTCCTGGCATTACAACCATTCCGATTCACCATTGCACATCGCAAAGGAAGGGCACAAACCAATGCGGACTTCCTGTCTAGATACCCGCTTGAGCCTCTCCTTGTAAACAAGGATGTTAGGGAAAGGGGATGTCGGAAGGAACTTACTCATGGACCTTTGGGAACCACCCCCTTACCTGGAACAGCAGTCGAAATCCCCTGGGACAGAGTCCGATCAGTCGATGAGCCGGATAACTTGTGGTTCGGGACTTCTTTCCCACAGGAACCAGGAAGCGAGCCAGTTTCCGACAACCAATCAGGACGGGGGCGGCCAGACGAAAAGGCGGAGCAGGAAGAGGTGCGGGGTGACGTCAGGGAACCCGAAAGGCGGAAGGAGGAGGAGACGCGAGGAGCCGAAAAGACGGAGTCGGAGAAGACGCTGGACGGAGGCGAGGAGTCCGGGACAATCACGAACGACACCGAGGAAGAAGAGGAGTGGTCGGAGGAGTGGTGGAGCCCCCCCCTTCAGGAAGGACATGCACGCCGCCGTAACTCAGGAGAGTTACGGCAGGGACGGTGAGTGATACCGTATGCGAGTCTGGGACTTGTAGTGAAACGGGAGTAGGGTGGGAGTACGAGGGAGCGGGGAGGACGGGCGGGAAGGAACGGGTCGGGTGAGAACGGGGGACACTTACCGGGCACTTGAGTGAGGAGTTTTGAGCAAGGTCTTAGGATCAGTATCGTCTTTCTTACTCTCCACGTATATTTCTGCCTCCTCACCTCCCCTTCCCATAACACTGACTCATTGGGGTTAGAAAGGAAGAAGCATCGCAACGGCTAGTTAAAAGGGGCTTATTGTAGATGCTCCCTGACATTTCCTGACTACGTCTTCTTGCACCGGGTGTGGTGACGGTCTCCAGCCTTTCCTATGCAACAAAGAGCGAGGCAGACAGAGTACTTACCGTCCTCTCTTATCTCTTTCCTCGAGCTTCCTGGAGGGACGGTGGACAGTGAGAACAACCCCGGTCAGGACCACCGAGAAGACGCACCGAGGGACGTCCAGCAACCAACAAGACCTTACACATAGGATGTATTGTTCGCCATAGACTCTGAATAAACACCATCATTGATAAACCACTTAAGCCTCCTAGATTCTGTTTCCGCCCATCCCTCTCACACTGTTTTAGGAGGGCCACAGAGTCTGAAGCTCTTTACTTAGCCACAATCAAAGACAGATAAAAACAACACTAGTATTGTATTAAGCATATTAATTATAAATTAGTTAATTTTTGTTATTAACATTTTTATACAGATATCTTTTAGACCTATCAGCCTTAGGGTGGTCTCCTGTAGGAAGGTGGAATCTGACTATATGGTTGCCCCCACTTTTTTATGGTGTTTTGCTGGTTTATGATTTAGTTGGACTGGGATCCTGCTATTCAGGGCCCCAGTCTATCTGCTTTCTCTCTAAAAAGGTTTCCATGTGCCTTAGGCACATCTCTGATTGGAATCTGGAGTGCCCTTATAAGTCCCTAGTATATGGTATACTATGTACCAAGGGCATAGGTACCTCAGAGGCCTACCAGGGGCTGCAGCATGTATTATGCCACCCCTGGAAGGCCATCCAAACTGACACCACAGGTCTGCTACTGCAGCCTGGGTAAGGTGGTGCATGCACCCCTTGCTGTGATATAGGTTACCTATATCACTAAATACATACACACATATAAACCTATAAGTCACTCCTAAGGCAGGCCTTATCAATCCTAAAGGCAGAGTGCATGGTTCCTATGTGAGAGGGTGCCCCTGCATGAGCAGGGCCCCTCTGCAGCGTTCGGAGACCCTTCTCTGATGCTGTTTGTAGTGCAGCCTGACCATATACTCTTAAGCGCATTATAACCTCGCGTTAAATGCTAACTTTGGAATGGCTGCACCTAAACATGTCGTGTTTGGTGTCAAACATCTTGGAATACTACCCCCCGCCAATTCTGGCGGTGGGGGTAGCATTCCACCCTTCTAGAGGGAGAGACATGTTAACCCTGGCCTGGCCGGTAACTTCTTTCTAAAGCCCTGGCATCACAAAATGGATGCTGCTGCCACAGACACGAGTCTGGCCTCCTGCTGCTGGATGAAACTCCGGCAGGGGAGGCCTGGACAATAGGTTTCCTGTCCCAGGGAGGTGTGACCACCTCCCCAGACAGGATAATGTGTATTGGGGCTGGGCGGGAGCACTTTCGGGTGCTTTGAAGTCCTGCACTGGGGGCACACTTGGTGTCCCTGTGCATACCCCAGTTCAAACCGGATCAGGGGCTTGCAGCCCCTGCTTTGGCGCGAACTGGACAAAGGGAAAGGGGTGTAGCCACCCCTCTGCCCTGACCCACCCATAGGTGGGGCCACAGAGTAGTCCAACCCCTATACTTAGTATAAGTATAGGAACCCAGTCCTTAGGACTTTAGATTATCCCTGGACGAAACTCTGAAACTGAATCCTGGACCTTCGACGCTCTACTCACGATTAGAGGACAGAAGAATCTCCCTTGGGGTCAAGGAGTGACTCCCCTGCTTGGCAGGCACCAAAGAAGCATCTGTCCGGTTTGCATTTCTGAAGCTCCCATCGGACGCCGAAGTCATCGCATCACCAGAGGTGGATTCTCAGACTTCCCGAGGCTATCCCTGAGTCTCCAGCAAAGCTGAGGCCCGTGGCTATCGTGGGTGACTTGAGACCGTGACCCCTGGACACCGAGCACATTTGCAAGTGCATCCTCTTCTGGGTCTCCCAAAAGTCGTGCTTTGGGCTCCGAGTAGCCCTAGCCTCCAGCACCACCTGCACCGAAGATCACTGGCCCCCACTCCACGAGTGTCCTGTAAGCCAGATCCACGTGCGGCGTCACGAGGCTCCTTCGCGGTCGCTAGCCCGTTGGCTAGTAGCCCTTAACGAAGGCCAATCTTTTTCTAACTTGGCATCCTGGTTGCTCCAGGCCTGCCCTCACTTACCCTCGCTGGGTGAGTTCCCCAGACCTTGCTGGTCTGCACCATCGACGATCTTCCTCTGCATCGAGACTTGCCGTTGCCAAGGCTTGTTGGGTCCAATCCGGTCGCCGACACCTCAGCACTCGACAGACATCGTGTACCAGCCAGAATCCTGCTCCTGGTTGCCGACAACACCTCCTGGACCTCGTGGCTGAAGAGTCAAGACGACCGTCAACGCACCTGAAGCACTCGACATCGGTGGGCATCTGTCCATCGCCTTCCTGGTCACTGGCTAGTGACCCAGACTCTGTCCCCTCTGCTTTCAGGTTCTTCAGAACTCCGATCCACTCTTGGATCCACCCGGACACTTTCCACTTGGTCGCCAGCAGCACTTTGCAGCAGATCGCCATTCAAATCGACGACGAAACCCGACCCCGAAAGGCACCTATGCACCCGGCTTCCCTGGGTGAGGTAACACGAGTACTCCGGTGCTCCCGTGGGTAGAGACGCTTCAAAGTCCTAGATCTCAAAGGGTTTGGTCCAAGTCCTCTTTTAAGTGTCCCTTTTCTCTAATTTCCCGATCACGACTTTCTCCATAGAAGTCAACGGCGTATCGCGGTTGTGTATTTACACTGCACGCGTCTCCCGTGGGTCCCCTGTGTCACTACCTTGGGTGGTTCCTTGTGGTCCAAGCACTTCTAGAGGCTCTAGGCCTAGTGTCTAGTTCAGTCGTGGTTCTTATACCACTTTATTGGTATATGGTTTGGTACGCCCCTAGGGCCCAAACGTGTATTTGTGCTATTACTGTGTTTAAATAACTTCTAACTTATGTACTTCGAACTCTAGCCTCATAAAGAGACTAGAGGGGTGTGTTTAGCAATAAATACATATATTTTGAATATATACCTGGTGTGGTGCTCTTTCATTTGATCACTCAAGAGATTATAGACTGGTAAAACAAGCTGCTTTACATTCCTTCAAGACTTAGCCTGAAGGCTGCTCTCCATAGCTACCACTAGGATAGCTTTCAATAAGGTTGTCTTTAACCTATCTCCAATAAGGGGTTGTTTGGACTGGTGCAAGGTGCCCACTATAATTAGTGGACAGCATATACCAGGCCAACTTCTCACATTGGTGTGCAGCGTGTGGGATTCCAGCTTGCTATTGTTTTACCAGATAATCTCAATTGAATTGATCAACTGAAAACCACTAAAGGTACCTAAGGTACATATAATTTAAGCTGAGAATACAGTAAGTTCTACTGAACTTAGAGTTGTGTGTTAAGGGATAGCACAACCCTTTCTACAACTCAAGAGAGTTTAGTAGGCCACACTAGAGTAGGTAGTGCATACACCACACCACACTAGTAATGTCTTTAAGGGTAGGATCTAAAGAATCCTTGCAGGAAGCCACTGAGCTTCCACCCTCCAAGTATGATACACTCCCATTCTTGGAATTGAGAGCATTATGTAACTTGAGAAAAATAAGGACAGGCCAAAGTCCCACCACCCAACACCTTAAAGAGTTGTTGGTGGCTTATGACCTTAGTAAGCCCTTGGGGACTGAAGGGGTAGGAGCTGAGGGTGGGGCAGAAGATGAGGATGGGACCAGGGGTAGAAATACCCCCAGCCCCCCTCTGAAACTGGCCAGGAGGGTGACAATGACCCTGACCTGGATAACCCAATCCCTCCTGAGGAAGATGAAGAGGATGATCAGGATGGTGCCCTCTTTGTCCCCCAGGAAGGATTATGAGTGTGCCCAGGAAGTCTAGATCTCCTTCTCAGGAGTCTAACCACTCTGGCACCTCAATAGGGATCTCTGTCTCATCTCATAGGAGGGAATCCTCTCATGAGAGAAGAAAGAGGCTGATTCAATATGAGGAAGCTCAGCTTGAACTCAGAAGGAAGCAAGTAGCCTTAGACAGGGAGTCCCTAGATCTCTTTAGAGAGAAAAGAAAGTTGGGACTAGAGTCCCATGGTGGCAGCAATATCCCTAGAGATAGGGAAAGGTCTTATGACCATAGAAACCTAAACAAGATTGTCCCTCCCTACCAGAGTGGGGATGACATCCACAAATGGATAACTGCACTGGAGAGGGCCTGTAAAGTTCAGAAGGTCCCCCAGAGGCAGTGGGCAGCAATCTTGTGGCTCTCCTTTGCAGACAAAGGTAGAGACAAGCTCCTCACTGTAAGAGAAGAGGATGCTGACAATTACACAGTCTTGAAGAGTGCTCTGATAGATGGGTTTGGCCTAACCACTGAACAGTATAGGTTGAAGTTCAGAGACACCCAAAAAGCTCAGACTCAAGACTGGGTTGATTTTGTAGATTGTGCTACAAAGGCTCTGGAAGGTTGGATACATGGCAACAAAGTGCATGACTTTTTAGGATTGTACAATTTGATTATGAGGGAGCAGATCCTTAATAATTGTCAAAACCAGCTTTTGCACCAGTATCTGGTGGACTCTGATCTGACCTCTCCCCAAGAATTGGGAAAGAAGGCAGACAAATGGGTCAGAACCAGAGTAAAGACTAGAAATCAGGGTGGTGACCAGAAGAAAGATTCTACTAAGTCCCAAGAGAAAGGTGGGGATAAATCTAAGGATAAGTCCACTACAGGGCCCCAAAATTCCTCTTCTGGGGGTGGGTCCCAAACTCCTTCCTCTCCTGAAAAGAAACCATATTGCCATGTCTGTAAAAAGCCTGGGCACTGGAAATCTGATCCCAGTTGCCCCAGGATTGGCAATAAAGAAAATGTTCCCCCAGCAACTACTACCCCCCTCCTGGTACTACCAGTAGTAATCCTCCAGTTGGGAGTAGTGCACCCAAAAGTTAGGTGCTTTTGCAACAGGAACAGAGGTGGGCCCTGGTTCAGACAGGGACCCCTCAACAGACTCCTCTGACTCTGATGGTGGTGTAGGATTTGCCACCTTTACCATGGGTCCCACAGCAATGGGCAGGTACAGACTGGAGCCAATGATTAATGGTCAGAAAGCTGTGGCATTTAGGGACACAGGGGCTAGTGTCACCATGGTGGCAGGGAAACTAGTCCCCCCTCACCAGCTTTTACCTGAGTTTAAATACCAGGTGACCAACATTGATGGTGTCAGAACAGATCACCCCATGGCCATAGTCAATCTCAGCTGGGAGGGGGTCACAGGCCCAAAGAGAGTGGCAGTGTCCCCCACCTTACCTGTAGATTGCCTGATGGGCAATGATCTGGAGATTTCAGCCTGGGCTGAAGTTGAACACCAAACCCACCTTAGGATGTTGGGCGTCCCTGTAAAGGTTAGTGGGGCTGTAATGGCCACAGCCCCAGCCCAAGAATTTGGAGAGATGGAGCCTGAAAGAATGGCCCACTCTCCCCCAAAAGAGAGCACAAGGGTTGAAGAAAAGTCTTCTTCCCTCCAGACAGTAGGTAAGGGTCAGCCTCCTCAGGGAACTGACCCTACCCCTAGTGAAGGAACTGCCCCAGAGGTAGTCAGGCCTGGCCTGGCCACACCCCTGATGGCAGAGGACCCTTCCAAGGTGGTACCCAGTCTGGAGCAGGTAACCTGCCCCTCTCTACCCTGCCTCAGCCAGCCCAGGGCTGCAGAGGTCAGGGAGGTCAGTGGACCCCCCAGGGCCCCCTGTCCAGAGGAACACCCCATCAGCAGATTAGGGGCACCCAGTCTAGTAGCCCTAGCCAGGTGAAAACTCCTCTACACACTGAGGGATCCCCCATGCCTTTATGTAGGGACCTCCCCCAGAAGGACTCTGGTAGGCAAGGGCAAACCTGGGACCTGAAGGTTCCAAACCTGCCATGTCCCTCCAGTAGTCCATCCAAAGGGACCCAACCCCCAGCTGTAGGCAGCCAATGGTTGACCCTTAGAGCAAAGTGCAACTCAGTCATGGAAAGACAGGCATACATGGTGACCAGTGATCTGAGGAAGCTGAGGCCAACATTCCTAGGGCCTCACTTCCCTACTCAGACACCTCACCAGCCTTGTACTTTACCTAAGCACACCACAGGTAGTGATTCCCCATGGTGGAGACCCTCTCATACCCTTAGGGTGAGGGATTGCTTAGTGGACCATAAGACAGGGGGCAACCATGCTAGTGCAGGTGCTTCCTTATATGACCACTTAGTCAATGAAGGCTCAACTGGCCAAGGTTAGCCTTATCTCCTTTCGTTTGGGGGGGTTATGTAGGAAGGTGGAATCTGACTATATGGTTGCCCCCACTTTTTTATGGTGTTTTGCTGGTTTATGACTTAGTTGGACTGGGATCCTGCTATTCAGGGCCCCAGTCTATCTGCTTTCTCTGTAAAAAGGTTTCCATGTGCCTTAGGCACATCTCTGATTGGAATCTGGAGTGCCCTTATAAGTCCCTAGTATATGGTATACTATGTACCAAGGGCATAGGTACCTCAGAGGCCTACCAGGGGCTGCAGCATGTATTATGCCACCCCTGGAAGGCCATCCAAACTGACACCACAGGTCTGCTACTGCAGCCTGGGTAAGGTGGTGCATGCACCCCTTACTGTGATATAGGTTACCTATATCACTAAATACATACACACATATAAACCTATAAGTCACTCCTAAGGCAGGCCTTATCAATCCTGAAGGCAGAGTGCATGGTTCCTATGTGAGAGGGTGCCCCTGCATGAGCAGGGCCCCTCTGCAGCGTTCGGAGACCCTTCTCTGATGCTGTTTGTAGTGCAGCCTGACCATATACTCTTAAGCGCATTATAACCTCGCGTTAAATGCTAACTTTGGAATGGCTGCACCTAAACATGTCGTGTTTGGTGTCAAACATCTTGGAATACTACCCCCCGCCAATTCTGGTGGCGGGGGTAGCATTCCACCCTTCTAGAGGGAGAGACATGTTAACCCTGGCCTGGCCGGTAACTTCTTTCTAAAGCCCTGGCATCACAAAATGGATGCTGCTGCCACAGACACGAGTCTGGCCTCCTGCTGCTGGACGAAACTCCGGCAGGGGAGGCCTGGACAATAGGTTTCCTGTCCCAGGGAGGTGTGACCACCTCCCCAGACAGGATAATGTGTATTGGGGCTGGGCGGGAGCACTTTCGGGTGCTTTGAAGTCCTGCACTGGGGGCACACTTGGTGTCCCTGTGCATACCCCAGTTCAAACCGGATCAGGGGCTTGCAGCCCCTGCTTTGGCGCGAACTGGACAAAGGGAAAGGGGTGTAGCCACCCCTCTGCCCTGACCCACCCATAGGTGGGGCCACAGAGTAGTCCAACCCCTAAACTTAGTATAAGTATAGGAACCCAGTCCTTAGGACTTTAGATTATCCCTGGACGAAACTCTGAAACAGAATCCTGGACCTTCGACGCTCTACTCACGATTAGAGGACAGAAGAATCTCCCTTGGGGTCAAGGAGTGACTCCCCTGCTTGGCAGGCACCAAAGAAGCATCTGTCCGGTTCGCATTTCTGAAGCTCCCGTCGGACGCCGAAGTCATCGCATCACCAGAGGTGGATTCTCAGACTTCCCCGAAACTACGCTGAGTCCACAGCAAAGCTGAGGCCCGTGGCTATCGTGGGTGACTTGAGACCGTGACCCCTGGACACCAAGCACATTTGCAAGTGCATCCTCTTCTGGGTCTCCCAAGAAGTCGTGCTTTGGGCTCCGAGTAGCCCTAGCCTCCAGCACCACCTGCACCGAAGATCACTGGCCTCCACTCCACGAGTGTCCTGTAAGCCAGATCCACGTGCGGCATCACGAGGCTCCTTTGCGGTCGCTAGCCCATTGGCTAGTAGCCCTTAACGAAGGCCAATCTTTTTCTAACTTGGCATCCTGGTTGCTCCAGGCCTGCCCTCACTTACCCTTGCTGGGTGAGTTCCCCAGACCTTGCTGGTCTGCACCATCGACGATCTTCCTCTGCATCGAGACTTGCCGTTGCCAAGGCTTGTTGGGTCCAATCCGGTCGCCGACACCTCAGCACTCGACAAACATCGTGTACCAGCCCGAATCCTGCTCCTGGTTGCCGACAACGCCTCCTGGACCTCGTGGCTGAAGAGTCAAGACGACCGTCAACGCACCTGAAGCACTCGACATCGGTGGGCATCTGTCCATCGCCTTCCTGGTCACTGGCTAGTGACCCAGACTCTGTCCCCTCTGCTTTCAGGTTCTTCAGAACTCCGATCCACTCTTGGATCCACCCGGACACTTTCCACTTGGTCGCCAGCAGCACTTTGCAGCAGATCGCCATTCAAATCGACGACGAAACCCGACCCCGAAAGGCACCTATGCACCCGGCTTCCCTGGGTGAGGTAACACGAGTACTCCGGTGCTCCCGTGGGTAGAGACTCTTCAAAGTCCTAGATCTCAAAGGGTTTGGTCCAAGTCCTCTTTTAAGTGTCCCTTTTCTCTAATTTCCCGATCACGACTTTCTCCATAGAAGTCAACGGCGTATCGCGGTTGTGTATTTACACTGCACGCGTCTCCCGTGGGTCCCCTGTGTCACTACCTTGGGTGGTTCCTTGTGGTCCAAGCACTTCTAGAGGCTCTAGGCCTAGTGTCTAGTTCAGTCGTGGTTCTTATACCACTTTATTGGTATATGGTTTGGTACGCCCCTAGGGCCCAAACGTGTATTTGTGCTATTACTGTGTTTAAATAACTTCTAACTTATGTACTTCGAACTCTAGCCTCATAAAGAGACTAGAGGGGTGTGTTTAGCAATAAATACATATATTTTGAATATATACCTGGTGTGGTGCTCTTTCATTTGATCACTCAAGAGATTATAGACTGGTAAAACAAGCTGCTTTACATTCCTTCAAGACTTAGCCTGAAGGCTGCTCTCCATAGCTACCACTAGGATAGCTTTCAATAAGGTTGTCTTTAACCTATCTCCAATAAGGGGTTGTTTGGACTGGTGCAAGGTGCCCACTATAATTAGTGGACAGCATATACCAGGCCAACTTCTCACATTGGTGTGCAGCGTGTGGGATTCCAGCTTGCTATTGTTTTACCAGATAATCTCAATTGAATTGATCAACTGAAAACCACTAAAGGTACCTAAGGTACATATAATTTAAGCTTAGAATACAGTAAGTTCTACTGAACTTAGAGTTGTGTGTTAAGGGATAGCACAACCCTTTCTACAACTCAAGAGAGTTTAGTAGGCCACACTAGAGTAGGTAGTGCATACACCACACCACACTAGTAATGTCTTTAAGGGTAGGATCTAAAGAATCCTTGCAGGAAGCCACTGAGCTTCCACCCTCCAAGTATGATACACTCCCATTCTTGGAATTGAGAGCATTATGTAACTTGAGAAAAATAAGGACAGGCCAAAGTCCCACCACCCAACACCTTAAAGAGTTGTTGGTGGCTTATGACCTTAGTAAGCCCTTGGGGACTGAAGGGGTAGGAGCTGAGGGTGGGGCAGAAGATGAGGATGGGACCAGGGGTAGAAATACCCCCAGCCCCCCTCTGAAACTGGCCAGGAGGGTGACAATGACCCTGACCTGGATAACCCAATCCCTCCTGAGGAAGATGAAGAGGATGATCAGGATGATGCCCTCTTTGTCCCCCCAGGAAGGATTATGAGTGTGCCCAGGAAGTCTAGATCTCCTTCTCAGGAGTCTAACCACTCTGGCACCTCAATAGGGAGCTCTGTCTCATCTCATAGGAGGGAATCCTCTCATGAGAGAAGAAAGAGGCTGATTCAATATGAGGAAGCTCAGCTTGAACTCAGAAGGAAGCAAGTAGCCTTAGACAGGGAGTCCCTAGATCTCTTTAGAGAGAAAAGAAAGTTGGGACTAGAGTCCCATGGTGGCAGCAATATCCCTAGAGATAGGGAAAGGTCTTATGACCATAGAAACCTAAACAAGATTGTCCCTCCCTACCAGAGTGGGGATGACATCCACAAATGGATAACTGCACTGGAGAGGGCCTGTAAAGTTCAGAAGGTCCCCCAGAGGCAGTGGGCAGCAATCTTGTGGCTCTCCTTTGCAGACAAAGGTAGAGACAAGCTCCTCACTGTAAGAGAAGAGGATGCTGACAATTACACAGTCTTGAAGAGTGCTCTGATAGATGGGTTTGGCCTAACCACTGAACAGTATAGGTTGAAGTTCAGAGACACCCAAAAAGCTCAGACTCAAGACTGGGTTGATTTTGTAGATTGTGCTACAAAGGCTCTGGAAGGTTGGATACATGGCAACAAAGTGCATGACTTTTTAGGATTGTACAATTTGATTATGAGGGAGCAGATCCTTAATAATTGTCAAAACCAGCTTTTGCACCAGTATCTGGTGGACTCTGATCTGACCTCTCCCCAAGAATTGGGAAAGAAGGCAGACAAATGGGTCAGAACCAGAGTAAAGACTAGAAATCAGGGTGGTGACCAGAAGAAAGATTCTACTAAGTCCCAAGAGAAAGGTGGGGATAAATCTAAGGATAAGTCCACTACAGGGCCCCAAAATTCCTCTTCTGGGGGTGGGTCCCAAACTCCTTCCTCTCCTGAAAAGAAACCATATTGCCATGTCTGTAAAAAGCCTGGGCACTGGAAATCTGATCCCAGTTGCCCCAGGATTGGCAATAAAGAAAATGTTCCCCCAGCAACTACTACCCCCCTCCTGGTACTACCAGTAGTAATCCTCCAGTTGGGAGTAGTGCACCCAAAAAGTTAGGTGCTTTTGCAACAGGAACAGAGGTGGGCCCTGGTTCAGACAGGGACCCCTCAACAGACTCCTCTGACTCTGATGGTGGTGTAGGATTTGCCACCTTTACCATGGGTCCCACAGCAATGGGCAGGTACAGACTGGAGCCAATGATTAATGGTCAGAAAGCTGTGGCATTTAGGGACACAGGGGCTAGTGTCACCATGGTGGCAGGGAAACTAGTCCCCCTCACCAGCTTTTACCTGAGTTTAAATACCAGGTGACCAACATTGATGGTGTCAGAACAGATCACCCCATGGCCATAGTCAATCTCAGCTGGGAGGGGGTCACAGGCCCAAAGAGAGTGGCAGTGTCCCCCACCTTACCTGTAGATTGCCTGATGGGCAATGATCTGGAGATTTCAGCCTGGGCTGAAGTTGAACACCAAACCCACCTTAGGATGTTGGGCGTCCCTGTAAAGGTTAGTGGGGCTGTAATGGCCACAGCCCCAGCCCAAGAATTTGGAGAGATGGAGCCTGAAAGAATGGCCCACTCTCCCCCAAAAGAGAGCACAAGGGTTGAAGAAAAGTCTTCTTCCCTCCAGACAGTAGGTAAGGGTCAGCCTCCTCAGGGAACTGACCCTACCCCTAGTGAAGGAACTGCCCCAGAGGTAGTCAGGCCTGGCCTGGCCACACCCCTGATGGCAGAGGACCCTTCCAAGGTGGTACCCAGTCTGGAGCAGGTAACCTGCCCCTCTCTACCCTGCCTCAGCCAGCCCAGGGCTGCAGAGGTCAGGGAGGTCAGTGGACCCCCAGGGCCCCCTGTCCAGAGGAACACCCCATCAGCAGATTAGGGGCACCCAGTCTAGTAGCCCTAGCCAGGTGAAAACTCCTCTACACACTGAGGGATCCCCCATGCCTTTATGTAGGGACCTCCCCAGAAGGACTCTGGTAGGCAAGGGCAAACCTGGGACCTGAAGGTTCCAAACCTGCCCTGTCCCTCCAGTAGTCCATCCAAAGGGACCCAACCCCCAGCTGTAGGCAGCCAATGGTTGACCCTTAGAGCAAAGTGCAACTCAGTCATGGAAAGACAGGCATACATGGTGACCAGTGATCTGAGGAAGCTGAGGCCAACATTCCTAGGGCCTCACTTCCCTACTCAGACACCTCACCAGCCTTGTACTTTACCTAAGCACACCACAGGTAGTGATTCCCCATGGTGGAGACCCTCTCATACCCTTAGGGTGAGGGATTGCTTAGTGGACCATAAGACAGGGGGCAACCATGCTAGTGCAGGTGCTTCCTTATATGACCACTTAGTCAATGAAGGCTCAACTGGCCAAGGTTAGCCTTATCTCCTTTCGTTTGGGGGGGTTATGTAGGAAGGTGGAATCTGACTATATGGTTGCCCCCACTTTTTTTATGGTGTTTTGCTGGTTTATGACTTAGTTGGACTGGGATCCTGCTATTCAGGGCCCCAGTCTATCTGCTTTCTCTGTAAAAAGGTTTCCATGTGCCTTAGGCACATCTCTGATTGGAATCTGGAGTGCCCTTATAAGTCCCTAGTATATGGTATACTATGTACCAAGGGCATAGGTACCTCAGAGGCCTACCAGGGGCTGCAGCATGTATTATGCCACCCCTGGAAGGCCATCCAAACTGACACCACAGGTCTGCTACTGCAGCCTGGGTAAGGTGGTGCATGCACCCCTTACTGTGATATAGGTTACCTATATCACTAAATACATACACACATATAAACCTATAAGTCACTCCTAAGGCAGGCCTTATCAATCCTAAAGGCAGAGTGCATGGTTCCTATGTGAGAGGGTGCCCCTGCATGAGCAGGGCCCCTCTGCAGCGTTCGGAGACCCTTCTCTGATGCTGTTTGTAGTGCAGCCTGACCATATACTCTTAAGCGCATTATAACCTCGCGTTAAATGCTAACTTTGGAATGGCTGCACCTAAACATGTCGTGTTTGGTGTCAAACATCTTGGAATACTACCCCCCGCCAATTCTGGTGGCGGGGGTAGCATTCCACCCTTCTAGAGGGAGAGACATGTTAACCCTGGCCTGGCCGGTAACTTCTTTCTAAAGCCCTGGCATCACAAAATGGATGCTGCTGCCACAGACACGAGTCTGGCCTCCTGCTGCTGGACGAAACTCCGGCAGGGGAGGCCTGGACAATAGGTTTCCTGTCCCAGGGAGGTGTGACCACCTCCCCAGACAGGATAATGTGTATTGGGGCTGGGCGGGAGCACTTTCGGGTGCTTTGAAGTCCTGCACTGGGGGCACACTTGGTGTCCCTGTGCATACCCCAGTTCAAACCGGATCAGGGGCTTGCAGCCCCTGCTTTGGCGCGAACTGGACAAAGGGAAAGGGGTGTAGCCACCCCTCTGCCCTGACCCACCCATAGGTGGGGCCACAGAGTAGTCCAACCCCTATACTTAGTATAAGTATAGGAACCCAGTCCTTAGGACTTTAGATTATCCCTGGACGAAACTCTGAAACAGAATCCTGGACCTTCGACGCTCTACTCACGATTAGAGGACAGAAGAATCTCCCTTGGGGTCAAGGAGTGACTCCCCTGCTTGGCAGGCACCAAAGAAGCATCTGTCTGGTTCGCATTTCTGAAGCTCCCGTCGGACGCCGAAGTCATCGCATCACCAGAGGTGGATTCTCAGACTTCCCCGAGGCTACCCTGAGTCCCCAGCAAAGCTGAGGCCCGTGGCTATCGTGGGTGACTTGAGACCGTGACCCCTGGACACCGAGCACATTTGCAAGTGCATCCTCTTCTGGGTCTCCCAAGAAGTCGTGCTTTGGGCTCCGAGTAGCCCTAGCCTCCAGCACCACCTGCACCGAAGATCACTGGCCCCCACTCCACGAGTGTCCTGTAAGCCAGATCCACGTGCGGCATCACGAGGCTCCTTTGCGGTCGCTAGCCCGTTGGCTAGTAGCCCTTAACGAAGGCCAATCTTTTTCTAACTTGGCATCCTGGTTGCTCCAGGCCTGCCCTCACTTATCCTTGCTAGGTGAGTTCTCCAGACCTTGCTGATCTGCATCATCGACGATCTTCCTCTGCAGCAAGACTTGCCGTTGCCAAGGCTTGTTGGGTCCAATCCGGTCGCCGACACCTCAGCACTCGACAAACATCGTGTACCAGTCCGAATCCTGCTCCTGGTTGCCGACAACGCCTCCTGGACCTCGTGGCTGAAGAGTCAAGACGACCGTCAACGCACCTGAAGCACTCGACATCGGTGGGCATCTGTCCATCGCCTTCCTGGTCACTGGCTAGTGACCCAGACTCTGTCCCCTCTGCTTTCAGGTTCTTCAGAACTCCGATCCACTCTTGGATCCACCCGGACACTTTCCACTTGGTCGCCAGCAGCACTTTGCAGCAGATCGCCATTCAAATCGACGACGAAACCCGACCCCGAAAGGCACCTATGCACCCGGCTTCCCTGGGTGAGGTAACACGAGTACTCCGGTGCTCCCGTGGGTAGAGACTCTTCAAAGTCCTAGATCTCAAAGGGTTTGGTCCAAGTCCTCTTTTAAGTGTCCCTTTTCTCTAATTTCCCGATCACGACTTTCTCCATAGAAGTCAACGGCGTATCGCGGTTGTGTATTTACACTGCACGCGTCCCCCGTGGGTCCCCTGTGTCACTACCTTGGGTGGTTCCTTGTGGTCCAAGCACTTCTAGAGGCTCTAGGCCTAGTGTCTAGTTCAGTCGTGGTTCTTATACCACTTTATTGGTATATGGTTTGGTACGCCCCTAGGGCCCAAACGTGTATTTGTGCTATTACTGTGTTTAAATAACTTCTAACTTATGTACTTTCGAACTCTAGCCTCATAAAGAGACTAGAGGGGTGTGTTTAGCAATAAATACATATATTTTGAATATATACCTGGTGTGGTGCTCTTTCATTTGATCACTCAAGAGATTATAGACTGGTAAAACAAGCTGCTTTACATTCCTTCAAGACTTAGCCTGAAGGCTGCTCTCCATAGCTACCACTAGGATAGCTTTCAATAAGGTTGTCTTTAACCTATCTCCAATAAGGGGTTGTTTGGACTGGTGCAAGGTGCCCACTATAATTAGTGGACAGCATATACCAGGCCAACTTCTCACATTGGTGTGCAGCGTGTGGGATTCCAGCTTGCTATTGTTTTACCAGATAATCTCAATTGAATTGATCAACTGAAAACCACTAAAGGTACCTAAGGTACATATAATTTAAGCTGAGAATACAGTAAGTTCTACTGAACTTAGAGTTGTGTGTTAAGGGATAGCACAACCCTTTCTACAACTCAAGAGAGTTTAGTAGGCCACACTAGAGTAGGTAGTGCATACACCACACCACACTAGTAATGTCTTTAAGGGTAGGATCTAAAGAATCCTTGCAGGAAGCCACTGAGCTTCCACCCTCCAAGTATGATACACTCCCATTCTTGGAATTGAGAGCATTATGTAACTTGAGAAAAATAAGGACAGGCCAAAGTCCCACCACCCAACACCTTAAAGAGTTGTTGGTGGCTTATGACCTTAGTAAGCCCTTGGGGACTGAAGGGGTAGGAGCTGAGGGTGGGGCAGAAGATGAGGATGGGACCAGGGGTAGAAATACCCCCAGCCCCCCTCTGAAACTGGCCAGGAGGGTGACAATGACCCTGACCTGGATAACCCAATCCCTCCTGAGGAAGATGAAGAGGATGATCAGGATGATGCCCTCTTTGTCCCCCCAGGAAGGATTATGAGTGTGCCCAGGAAGTCTAGATCTCCTTCTCAGGAGTCTAACCACTCTGGCACCTCAATAGGGAGCTCTGTCTCATCTCATAGGAGGGAATCCTCTCATGAGAGAAGAAAGAGGCTGATTCAATATGAGGAAGCTCAGCTTGAACTCAGAAGGAAGCAAGTAGCCTTAGACAGGGAGTCCCTAGATCTCTTTAGAGAGAAAAGAAAGTTGGGACTAGAGTCCCATGGTGGCAGCAATATCCCTAGAGATAGGGAAAGGTCTTATGACCATAGAAACCTAAACAAGATTGTCCCTCCCTACCAGAGTGGGGATGACATCCACAAATGGATAACTGCACTGGAGAGGGCCTGTAAAGTTCAGAAGGTCCCCCAGAGGCAGTGGGCAGCAATCTTGTGGCTCTCCTTTGCAGACAAAGGTAGAGACAAGCTCCTCACTGTAAGAGAAGAGGATGCTGACAATTACACAGTCTTGAAGAGTGCTCTGATAGATGGGTTTGGCCTAACCACTGAACAGTATAGGTTGAAGTTCAGAGACACCCAAAAAGCTCAGACTCAAGACTGGGTTGATTTTGTAGATTGTGCTACAAAGGCTCTGGAAGGTTGGATACATGGCAACAAAGTGCATGACTTTTTAGGATTGTACAATTTGATTATGAGGGAGCAGATCCTTAATAATTGTCAAAACCAGCTTTTGCACCAGTATCTGGTGGACTCTGATCTGACCTCTCCCCAAGAATTGGGAAAGAAGGCAGACAAATGGGTCAGAACCAGAGTAAAAACTAGAAATCAGGGTGGTGACCAGAAGAAAGATTCTACTAAGTCCCAAGAGAAAGGTGGGGATAAATCTAAGGATAAGTCCACTACAGGGCCCCAAAATTCCTCTTCTGGGGGTGGGTCCCAAACTCCTTCCTCTCCTGAAAAGAAACCATATTGCCATGTCTGTAAAAAGCCTGGGCACTGGAAATCTGATCCCAGTTGCCCCAGGATTGGCAATAAAGAAAATGTTCCCCCAGCAACTACTACCCCCCTCCTGGTACTACCAGTAGTAATCCTCCAGTTGGGAGTAGTGCACCCAAAAAGTTAGGTGCTTTTGCAACAGGAACAGAGGTGGGCCCTGGTTCAGACAGGGACCCCTCAACAGACTCCTCTGACTCTGATGGTGGTGTAGGATTTGCCACCTTTACCATGGGTCCCACAGCAATGGGCAGGTACAGACTGGAGCCAATGATTAATGGTCAGAAAGCTGTGGCATTTAGGGACACAGGGGCTAGTGTCACCATGGTGGCAGGGAAACTAGTCCCCCTCACCAGCTTTTACCTGAGTTTAAATACCAGGTGACCAACATTGATGGTGTCAGAACAGATCACCCCATGGCCATAGTCAATCTCAGCTGGGAGGGGGTCACAGGCCCAAAGAGAGTGGCAGTGTCCCCCACCTTACCTGTAGATTGCCTGATGGGCAATGATCTGGAGATTTCAGCCTGGGCTGAAGTTGAACACCAAACCCACCTTAGGATGTTGGGCGTCCCTGTAAAGGTTAGTGGGGCTGTAATGGCCACAGCCCCAGCCCAAGAATTTGGAGAGATGGAGCCTGAAAGAATGGCCCACTCTCCCCCAAAAGAGAGCACAAGGGTTGAAGAAAAGTCTTCTTCCCTCCAGACAGTAGGTAAGGGTCAGCCTCCTCAGGGAACTGACCCTACCCCTAGTGAAGGAACTGCCCCAGAGGTAGTCAGGCCTGGCCTGGCCACACCCCTGATGGCAGAGGACCCTTCCAAGGTGGTACCCAGTCTGGAGCAGGTAACCTGCCCCTCTCTACCCTGCCTCAGCCAGCCCAGGGCTGCAGAGGTCAGGGAGGTCAGTGGACCCCCCAGGGCCCCCTGTCCAGAGGAACCCCCCATCAGCAGATTAGGGGCACCCAGTCTAGTAGCCCTAGCCAGGTGAAAACTCCTCTACACACTGAGGGATCCCCCATGCCTTTATGTAGGGACCTCCCCCAGAAGGACTCTGGTAGGCAAGGGCAAACCTGGGACCTGAAGGTTCCAAACCTGCCCTGTCCCTCCAGTAGCCCATCCAAAGGGACCCAACCCCCAGCTGTAGTCAGCCAATGGTTGACCCTTAGAGCAAAGTGCAACTCAGTCATGGAAAGACAGGCATACATGGTGACCAGTGATCTGAGGAAGCTGAGGCCAACATTCCTAGGGCCTCACTTCCCTACTCAGACACCTCACCAGCCTTGTACTTTACCTAAGCACACCACAGGTAGTGATTCCCCATGGTGGAGACCCTCTCATACCCTTAGGGTGAGGAATTGCTTAGTGGACCATAAGACAGGGGGCAACCATGCTAGTGCAGGTGCTTCCTTATATGACCACTTAGTCAATGAAGGCTCAACTGGCCAAGGTTAGCCTTATCTCCTTTCGTTTGGGGGGGTTATGTAGGAAGGTGGAATCTGACTATATGGTTGCCCCCACTTTTTTATGGTGTTTTGCTGGTTTATGACTTAGTTGGACTGGGATCCTGCTATTCAGGGCCCCAGTCTATCTGCTTTCTCTGTAAAAGGTTTCCATGTGCCTTAGGCACATCTCTGATTGGAATCTGGAGTGCCCTTATAAGTCCCTAGTATATGGTATACTATGTACCAAGGGCATAGGTACCTCAGAGGCCTACCAGGGGCTGCAGCATGTATTATGCCACCCCTGGAAGGCCATCCAAACTGACACCACAGGTCTGCTACTGCAGCCTGGGTAAGGTGGTGCATGCACCCCTTACTGTGATATAGGTTACCTATATCACTAAATACATACACACATATAAACCTATAAGTCACTCCTAAGGCAGGCCTTATCAATCCTAAAGGCAGAGTGCATGGTTCCTATGTGAGAGGGTGCCCCTGCATGAGCAGGGCCCCTCTGCAGCGTTCGGAGACCCTTCTCTGATGCTGTTTGTAGTGCAGCCTGACCATATACTCTTAAGCGCATTATAACCTCGCGTTAAATGCTAACTTTGGAATGGCTGCACCTAAACATGTCGTGTTTGGTGTCAAACATCTTGGAATACTACCCCCCGCCAATTCTGGTGGCGGGGGTAGCATTCCACCCTTCTAGAGGGAGAGACATGTTAACCCTGGCCTGGCCGGTAACTTCTTTCTAAAGCCCTGGCATCACAAAATGGATGCTGCTGCCACAGACACGAGTCTGGCCTCCTGCTGCTGGACGAAACTCCGGCAGGGGAGGCCTGGACAATAGGTTTCCTGTCCCAGGGAGGTGTGACCACCTCCCCAGACAGGATAATGTGTATTGGGGCTGGGCGGGAGCACTTTCGGGTGCTTTGAAGTCCTGCACTGGGGGCACACTTGGTGTCCCTGTGCATACCCCAGTTCAAACCGGATCAGGGGCTTGCAGCCCCTGCTTTGGCGCGAACTGGACAAAGGGAAAGGGGTGTAGCCACCCCTCTGCCCTGACCCACCCATAGGTGGGGCCACAGAGTAGTCCAACCCCTATACTTAGTATAAGTATAGGAACCCAGTCCTTAGGACTTTAGATTATCCCTGGACGAAACTCTGAAACTGAATCCTGGACCTTCGACGCTCTACTCACGATTAGAGGACAGAAGAATCTCCCTTGGGGTCAAGGAGTGACTCCCCTGCTTGGCAGGCACCAAAGAAGCATCTGTCCTGTTCGCATTTCTGAAGCTCCCGTCGGACGCCGAAGTCATCGCATCACCAGAGGTGGATTCTCAGACTTCCCCGAGGCTACCCTGAGTCCCCAGCAAAGCTGAGGCCCGTGGCTATCGTGGGTGACTTGAGACCGTGACCCCTGGACACCGAGCACATTTGCAAGTGCATCCTCTTCTGGGTCTCCCAAGAAGTCGTGCTTTGGGCTCCGAGTAGCCCTAGCCTCCAGCACCACCTGCACCGAAGATCACTGGCCCCCACTCCACGAGTGTCCTGTAAGCCAGATCCACGTGCGGCATCACAAGGCTCCTTCGCGGTCGCTAGCCCGTTGGCTAGTAGCCCTTAACGAAGGCCAATCTTTTTCTAACTTGGCATCCTGGTTGCTCCAGGCCAGCCCTCACTTACCCTTGCTGGGTGAGTTCCCCAGACCTTGCTGGTCTGCACCATCGACGATCTTCCTCTGCATCGAGACTTGCCGTTGCCAAGGCTTGTTGGGTCCAATCCGGTCGCCGACACCTCAGCACTCGACAGACATTGTGTACCAGTCCGAATCCTGCTCCTGGTTGCCGACAACACCTCCTGGACCTCGTGGCTGAAGAGTCAAGACGACCGTCAATGCACCTGAAGCACTCGACATCGGTGGGCATCTGTCCATCGCCTTCCTGGTCACTGGCTAGTGACCCAGACTCTGTCCCCTCTGCTTTCAGGTTCTTCAGAACTCCGATCCACTCTTGGATCCACCCGGACACTTTCCACTTGGTCGCCAGCAGCACTTTGCAGCAGATCGCCATTCAAATCGACGACGAAACCCGACCCCGAAAGGCACCTATGCACCCGGCTTCCCTGGGTGAGGTAACACGAGTACTCCGGTGCTCCCGTGGGTAGAGACGCTTCAAAGTCCTAGATCTCAAAGGGTTTGGTCCAAGTCCTCTTTTAAGTGTCCCTTTTCTCTAATTTCCCGATCACGACTTTCTCCATAGAAGTCAACGGCGTATCGCGGTTGTGTATTTACACTGCACGCGTCCCCCGTGGGTCCCCTGTGTCACTACCTTGGGTGGTTCCTTGTGGTCCAAGCACTTCTAGAGGCTCTAGGCCTAGTGTCTAGTTCAGTCGTGGTTCTTATACCACTTTATTGGTATATGGTTTGGTACGCCCCTAGGGCCCAAACGTGTATTTGTGCTATTACTGTGTTTAAATAACTTCTAACTTATGTACTTCGAACTCTAGCCTCATAAAGAGACTAGAGGGGTGTGTTTAGCAATAAATACATATATTTTGAATATATACCTGGTGTGGTGCTCTTTCATTTGGTCACTCAAGAGATTATAGACTGGTAAAACAAGCTGCTTTACATTCCTCCAAGACTTAGCCTGAAGGCTGCTCTCCATAGCTACCACTAGGATAGCTTTCAATAAGGTTGTCTTTAACCTATCTCCAATAAGGGGTTGTTTGGACTGGTGCAAGGTGCCCACTATAATTAGTGGACAGCATATACCAGGCCAACTTCTCACATTGGTGTGCAGCGTGTGGGATTCCAGCTTGCTATTGTTTTACCAGATAATCTCAATTGAATTGATCAACTGAAAACCACTAAAGGTACCTAAGGTACATATAATTTAAGCTGAGAATACAGTAAGTTCTACTGAACTTAGAGTTGTGTGTTAAGGGATAGCACAACCCTTTCTACAACTCAAGAGAGTTTAGTAGGCCACACTAGAGTAGGTAGTGCATACACCACACCACACTAGTAATGTCTTTAAGGGTAGGATCTAAAGAATCCTTGCAGGAAGCCACTGAGCTTCCACCCTCCAAGTATGATACACTCCCATTCTTGGAATTGAGAGCATTATGTAACTTGAGAAAAATAAGGACAGGCCAAAGTCCCACCACCCAACACCTTAAAGAGTTGTTGGTGGCTTATGACCTTAGTAAGACCTTGGGGACTGAAGGGGTAGGAGCTGAGGGTGGGGCAGAAGATGAGGATGGGACCAGGGATAGAAATACCCCCAGCCCCCCCTCTGAAACTGGCCAGGAGGGTGACAATGACCCTGACCTGGATAACCCAATCCCTCCTGAGGAAGATGAAGAGGATGATCAGGATGATGCCCTCTTTGTCCCCCCAGGAAGGATTATGAGTGTGCCCAGGAAGTCTAGATCTCCTTCTCAGGAGTCTAACCACTCTGGCACCTCAATAGGGATCTCTGTCTCATCTCATAGGAGGGAATCCTCTCATGAGAGAAGAAAGAGGCTGATTCAATATGAGGAAGCTCAGCTTGAACTCAGAAGGAAGCAAGTAGCCTTAGACAGGGAGTCCCTAGATCTCTTTAGAGAGAAAAGAAAGTTGGGACTAGAGTCCCATGGTGGCAGCAATATCCCTAGAGATAGGGAAAGGTCTTATGACCATAGAAACCTAAACAAGATTGTCCCTCCCTACCAGAGTGGGGATGACATCCACAAATGGATAACTGCACTGGAGAGGGCCTGTAAAGTTCAGAAGGTCCCCCAGAGGCAGTGGGCAGCAATCTTGTGGCTCTCCTTTGCAGACAAAGGTAGAGACAAGCTCCTCACTGTAAGAGAAGAGGATGCTGACAATTACACAGTCTTGAAGAGTGCTCTGATAGATGGGTTTGGCCTAACCACTGAACAGTATAGGTTGAAGTTCAGAGACACCCAAAAAGCTCAGACTCAAGACTGGGTTGATTTTGTAGATTGTGCTACAAAGGCTCTGGAAGGTTGGATACATGGCAACAAAGTGCATGACTTTTTAGGATTGTACAATTTGATTATGAGGGAGCAGATCCTTAATAATTGTCAAAACCAGCTTTTGCACCAGTATCTGGTGGACTCTGATCTGACCTCTCCCCAAGAATTGGGAAAGAAGGCAGACAAATGGGTCAGAACCAGAGTAAAAACTAGAAATCAGGGTGGTGACCAGAAGAAAGATTCTACTAAGTCCCAAGAGAAAGGTGGGGATAAATCTAAGGATAAGTCCACTACAGGGCCCCAAAATTCCTCTTCTGGGGGTGGGTCCCAAACTCCTTCCTCTCCTGAAAAGAAACCATATTGCCATGTCTGTAAAAAGCCTGGGCACTGGAAATCTGATCCCAGTTGCCCCAGGATTGGCAATAAAGAAAATGTTCCCCCAGCAACTACTACCCCCCCTCCTGGTACTACCAGTAGTAATCCTCCAGTTGGGAGTAGTGCACCCAAAAAGTTAGGTGCTTTTGCAACAGGAACAGAGGTGGACCCTGGTTCAGACAGGGACCCCTCAACAGACTCCTCTGACTCTGATGGTGGTGTAGGATTTGCCACCTTTACCATGGGTCCCACAGCAATGGGCAGGTACAGACTGGAGCCAATGATTAATGGTCAGAAAGCTGTGGCATTTAGGGACACAGGGGCTAGTGTCACCATGGTGGCAGGGAAACTAGTCCCCCCTCACCAGCTTTTACCTGAGTTTAAATACCAGGTGACCAACATTGATTGTGTCAGAACAGATCACCCCATGGCCATAGTCAATCTCAACTGGGAGGGGGTCACAGGCCCAAAGAGAGTGGCAGTGTCCCCCACCTTACCTGTAGATTGCTTGATGGGCAATGATCTGGAGATTTCAGCCTGGGCTGAAGTTGAACACCAAACCCACCTTAGGATGTTGGGCGTCCCTGTAAAGGTTAGTGGGGCTGTAATGGCCACATCCCCAGCCCAAGAATTTGGAGAGATGGAGCCTGAAAGAATGGCCCACTCTCCCCCAAAAGAGAGCACAAGGGTTGAAGAAAAGTCTTCTTCCCTCCAGACAGTAGGTAAGGGTCAGCCTCCTCAGGGAACTGACCCTACCCCTAGTGAAGGAACTGCCCCAGAGGTAGTCAGGCCTGGCCTGGCCACCCCCCTGATGGCAGAGGACCCTTCCAAGGTGGTACCCAGTCTGGAGCAGGTAACCTGCCCCTCTCTACCCTGCCTCAGCCAGCCCAGGGCTGCAGAGGTCAGGGAGGTCAGTGGACCCCCCAGGGCCCCCTGTCCAGAGGAACCTCCCCATCAGCAGATTAGGGGCACCCAGTCTAGTAGCCCTAGCCAGGTGAAAACTCCTCTACACACTGAGGGATCCCCCATGCCTTTATGTAGGGACCTCCCCCAGAAGGACTCTGGTAGGCAAGGGCAAACCTGGGACCTGAAGGTTCCAAACCTGCCCTGCCCCTCCAGTAGCCCATCCAAAGGGACGCAACCCCCAGCTGTAGGCAGCCAAAGGTTGATCCTTAGAGCAAAGTGCAACTCAGTCATGGAAAGACAGGCATACATGGTGACCAGTGATCTGAGGAAGCTGAGGCCAACATTCCTAGGGCCTCACTTCCCTACTCAGACACCTCACCAGCCTTGTACTTTACCTAAGCACACCACAGGTAGTGATTCCCCATGGTGGAGACCCTCTCATACCCTTAGGGTGAGGAATTGCTTAGTGGACCATAAGACAGGGGGCAACCATGCTAGTGCAGGTGCTTCCTTATATGACCACTTAGTCAATGAAGGCTCAACTGGCCAAGGTTAGCCTTATCTCCTTTCGTTTGGGGAGGGGTTATGTAGGAAGGTGGAATCTGACTATATGGTTGCCCCCACTTTTTTTATGGTGTTTTGCTGGTTTATGACTTAGTTGGACTGGGATCCTGCTATTCAGGGCCCCAGTCTATCTGCTTTCTCTCTAAAAGGTTTCCATGTGCCTTAGGCACATCTCTGATTGGAATCTGGAGTGCCCTTATAAGTCCCTAGTATATGGTATACTATGTACCAAGGGCATAGGTACCTCAGAGTCCTACCAGGGGCTGCAGCATGTATTATGCCACCCCTGGAAGGCCATCCAAACTGACACCACAGGTCTGCTACTGCAGCCTGGGTAAGGTGGTGCATGCACCCCTTGCTGTGATATAGGTTACCTATATCACTAAATACATACACACATATAAACCTATAAGTCACTCCTAAGGCAGGCCTTATCAATCCTAAAGGCAGAGTGCATGGTTCCTATGTGAGAGGGTGCCCCTGCATGAGCAGGGCCCCTCTGCAGCATTCGGAGACCCTTCTCTGATGCTGTTTGTAGTGCAGCCTGACCATATACTCTTAAGCGCATTATAACCTCGCGTTAAATGCTAACTTTGGAATGGCTGCACCTAAACATGTCGTGTTTGGTGTCAAACATCTTGGAATACTACCCCCCCGCCAATTCTGGCGGCGGGGGTAGCATCCCACCCTTCTAGAGGGAGAGACATATTAACCCTGGCCTGGCCGGTAACTTCTTTCTAAAGCCCTGGCATCACAAAATGGATGCTGCTGCCACAGACACGAGTCTGGCCTCCTGCTGCTGGACGAAACTCCGGCAGGGGAGGCCTGGACAATAGGTTTCCTGTCCCAGGGAGGTGTGACCACCTCCCCAGACAGGATAATGTGTATTGGGGCTGGGCGGGAGCACTTTCGGGTGCTTTGAAGTCCTGCACTGGGGGCACACTTGGTGTCCCTGTGCATACCCCAGTTCAAACCGGATCAGGGGCTTGCAGCCCCTGCTTTGGCGCGAACTGGACAAAGGGAAAGGGGTGTAGCCACCCCTCTGCCCTGACCCACCCATAGGTGGGGCCACAGAGTAGTCCAACCCCTATACTTAGTATAAGTATAGGAACCCAGTCCTTAGGACTTTAGATTATCCCTGGACGAAACTCTGAAACTGAATCCTGGACCTTCGACGCTCTACTCACGATTAGAGGACAGAAGAATCTCCCTTGGGGTCAAGGAGTGACTCCCCTGCTTGGCAGGCACCAAAGAAGCATCTGTCCGGTTCGCATTTCTGAAGCTCCCGTCGGACACCGAAGTCATCGCATCACCAGAGGTGGATTCTCAGACTTCCCCGAGGCTACCCTGAGTCCCCAGCAAAGCTGAGGCCCGTGGCTATCGTGGGTGACTTGAGACTGTGACCCCTGGACACCGAGCACATTTGCAAGTGTATCCTTTTCTGGGTCTCCCAAGAAGTCGTGCTTTGGGCTCCGAGTAGCCCTAGCCTCCAGCACCACCTGCACCGAAGATCATTGGCCCCCACTCCACGAGTGTCCTGTAAGCCAGATCCACGTGCGGCGTCACGAGGCTCCTTCGCGGTCGCTAGCCCGTTGGCTAGTAGCCCTTAACGAAAGCCAATCTTTTTCTATCTTGGCATCCTGGTAGCTCCAGGCCTGCCCTCACTTACCTTTGCTGGGTGAGTTCCCCAGACCTTGCTGGTCTGCACCATCGACGATCTTCCTCTGCATCAAGACTTGCTGTTGCCAAGGCTTGTTGGGTCCAATCCGGTCGCCGACACCTCAGCACTCGACAGACATCGTGTACCAGCCCGAATCCTGCTCCTGGTCACTGACAACGCCTCCTGGACCTCGTGGCTGAAGAGTCAAGATGACTGTCAACGCACTGAAGCACTCGACATCGGTGGGCATCTGTCCATCGCCTTCCTGGTCACTGGCTAGTGACCCAGACTCTGTCCCCTCTGCTTTCACGTTCTTCAGAACTCCGATCCACTCTTGGATCCACCCGGACACTTTCCACTTGGTCACCAGCAGCACTTTGCAGCAGATCGCCATTCAAATCGACAACGAAACCCGACCCCGAAAGGCACCTATGCACCCGGCTTCCCTGGGTGAGGTAACACGAGTACTCCGGTGCTCCCGTGGGTAGACACGCTTCAAAGTCCTAGATCTCAAAGGGTTTGGTCCAAGTCCTCTTTTAAGTGTCCCTTTTCTCTAATTTCCCGATCACGACTTTCTCCATAGAAGTCAACGGCGTATCGCGGTTGTGTATTTACACTGCACGCGTCTCCCGTGGGTCCCCTGTGTCACTACCTTGGGTGGTTCCTTGTGGTCCAAGCACTTCTAGAGGCTCTAGGCCTAGTGTCTAGTTCAGTCGTGGTTCTTATACCACTTTATTGGTATATGGTTTGGTACGCCCCTAGGGCCCAAACGTGTATTTGTGCTATTACTGTGTTTAAATAACTTCTAACTTATGTACTTCGAACTCTAGCCTCATAAAGAGACTAGAGGGGTGTGTTTAGCAATAAATACATATATTTTGAATATATACCTGGTGTGGTGCTCTTTCATTTGGTCACTCAAGAGATTATAGACTGGTAAAACAAGCTGCTTTACATTCCTTCAAGACTTAGCCTGAAGGCTGCTCTCCATAGCTACCACTAGGATAGCTTTCAATAAGGTTGTCTTTAACCTATCTCCAATAAGGGGTTGTTTGGACTGGTGCAAGGTGCCCACTATAATTAGTGGACAGCATATACCAGGCCAACTTCTCACACTCCCCCCAACGTTTTGCCTTCCTCCTCCATTCTTTTGAGCTTCTTTTTGATGGTATTAAGACTCTGCACACTTTACCACTGCTAACCAGTGCTAAAGAGCTTGTGCGCTCTCCTCTAAAACATGTTTTTTTTTGTTGTAGTTTAATATAGTGCGAACTCGACCCGAAGGTATCAAAGTGCTGTACATGAACACCAGCAGCATTACAGATGGACACATTCATTTTGTTAGGCATGGGGAGATTAAGGGCCTCATTTATGAGGTTTTGCCGTAGGGCAGCGCAGCAGGCCTTCCTGCTGCGCTTCCCTATGGCAAAAGAAAAGGGCAGGAATGCGCCGTATCTATAAGATACAGCGCATTCCTGTCCTTTTCCCCTGCGCCAGCGCACAATGGGCTGCCGTGCGCCAACGCAGGCACCTTTGCACCATGGTGCAAGGGTGCCTGCTTTGCGGGGATGATTATTTTTGTACAGGAAGGGAAACCTTTCTGTACAAAAATATTCATAAGAGGCTTCTTCCTCTTTCTATGTGTGCTGCAGAATGCAGCACGCATAGAAAAAGGAGAAACGAGGAGAAATGAAGATATTTCTCCTCGTTGTGCCTCCCTTATGCCTCCCCTGGGGAGGCGTAAGCTTTTGGCGCTGCCTCAGATTTACGATTTCTCGTAAATCTGGGGCAGTGTCAAAAGGCCATGGATGTTGCTGGGAATGCCCCCAGCAACACCCATTGCACGCCCCTTTAACGCAGAACACTGCGTTAAAGGGACTGATATTTATCAGGCAGCATTAAGCCAAAAAGAGTGGCTTAGTACTGCCTGATAGGTATCACGCAGGCTTCTGCGCCACGGAACGTCAAAAAAAGTGACGTTCCGGAGGCACAAGGAGTCTCATAAATGAGGCCCTAAGTGATTTGCCCAGAATCACAGGATGTTTAGCAACCCTGCCGAGGCTCGAACCCAGTTCCCCAGCATCAAGGTCGACCACTCCAGCCATTAGGCCACATCCTCTCCCTGTGTTATATTGACTTATCCCCAACTGGCATATTTAATTTGCTTATACGTCCCTAGTAAAGTTCACTATATGAGCCTATGACCCTTAAATTAAATGCTACTAGTGGGCCTGCAGCACTGATTTTGCCACCCACTTAAGTAGCCATTTGTTTATGTCTCAGGCCTGCCATTGCAGAGCCTGTGTGTGCAGTTTAAAATGCTGTTTTGACCTGGCAAAATAAACCTTTTGCAGGCCCAAAACTTCCTTTTTAATACATATGTCATCCCTAGGGTAGGCCCTGGACAGCCCAGATGGCATGGTGTACTTTTACGTTTTACATGTTCCGGTTGTGAAAAACTCTTAAATTCATTTTTCACTGCTGCAAGACCTTTCTCTCCCATAGGATAATATTGGAATTGTGTCATTACATTTTATAGGTACAACTTCCAAACGGGAAGAGATAATTCCTTCAAGTTTGGTGTCTGTGGATTCACAATTTAAAATCCTAACTTATGGTGAAATTGGATTTTAAATTGCAACTCTGAAAATGCCATTGTAGAAATTTGGCATTTTCTTGCCTTAGCCATTTGGTGCCTGCAGCCTGTCTCTGGTCACATGACTGGGTATAGTTGGCAGTTGGGTTTTATGTATTCCTCTTAGACAGCCACACACAATGGGAGCTTAGGTGTGACTTAATGGGCCATCTTGGACAGGATGGGAGGGAAGAGCTCAACACAGCCTAGCTTACACCTGTATAGGCTGTATCCTGTCCCCACACAAAGTGCTGCATACCCCCTGTAGTTAGTCTGCAGCCAGGGCAGGTAGGGCAGGACATTGGTGCACTTCAAAGGCATGTCTTTGAAGTCTCTCCCACTTCAAAGGCACCACTGGGTATGAGAACTGGACCTCATACACCACCACTTCAGTACACTTCTAAACCTGTGGATACTCTGCCAGGAAAAAGGACTGCTGTGCTGCTGAATGACTCACTTTGTTGGACTGCTGATCTGCTGCCTGCTCCTCTCTTTCCTGGGTGAGAAGAACTGGACCTACATCACTTGACTCCAGAACCCAGAGTGACTCCAAGGGCTGGTTGGATTGCCTCCTGATCTGAAGCCTCAGGGACATAACAAGCTTCAAACTCCTGTACCTAGACTCTGCCATCTCTGAGTCTAACCTGCCAGGTGGTGCCACTGCAGTCCTGGATCCTTGGAGGTGGGCCTAAGGTGCTTGTCAGCGGAGCTGACACATCGCTACACATCCCCGAGCAGAACCGACACATCTCCTCAGCTGAGTGGTGCATCCCCAAGCAGAACAGAAGCATCACTGCTGCTGGGTAGCTTGGACCCATAACAAAAGACTTGCATTGCCGCCTCCCTCATTTTGGGACCGATGCATCTCCTTTGGAACCACCTCTGCACAATGCTTTTCCCGGCGCAAGCTACTCATATCCCTCGTCGACGGCAGCCTCAACGACGATGCCAAAACTCTGCATCTCAGCTTCACCACTCATTGAAATCGACGCATCTCCGCTTCTGTGCCTTGCAACCTCAACACTGGACTTCGCATTGCATGCCCCGTCGGCAGAATCCTCAGAGTCGGCGCAACAGGGCCTCGCACCGCAGCCTCACCGCATCTCCAAACCGACGCTCTTAATCTGCTGCACAATGCATCTACGACGCAGAACCACATAACACTTCGCAGCCAGGGTTTAAGGTACTTTGTTGAGTGGGCCTAACTAGGTCGGCCTGCCTGCGCTCCATCGCGGACGGCCTGAACTTTTGTCTTTGTCCCAGTCTTGTGTGACCAGATATCCCCAATAGCGTTTTATGATTTTGGCGCAAACTTTCACACTAAACTTTAAAAATCAATATCTCCGGTTCTAGTAAATGGATTTTGGTCTTATTTTATTTATTAAGGTAAAATCTATTTTTCTAACTTTATCTGGAATCATTTTGTGTGGTGTTTTCACTGTTTTAATGTTTGAAGTGTTGCACAAATACTTCACACAGCCTCTAAGTTAAGCCTGACTGCTCTGTGCCAAGCTACCAGAGGGAGAGCACAGGTTAATTTAGGGTTTGTCTGCCACTTACCCTGACCAGGATAGTGGTTGCTGCTTGACCAGGGCTCATACCCTCGTCAACCAACAATCCGGTTTCTTACATTATCAAATAGTAGCCTTTTCAGTACTATCCATGGACCACCAGTTCTCTTTGACAGAGGCAGTGCAGCAACATTCCTTAGCTGAACTTTTATTACATTGCTTAGTTCCAATGAGTGTATTTTTTCAAACCCTACTGCATTTTCAGGTTAAGCGTGTAACTCACATGTTTTATTATCCAAACAATGAAATAATTTCATGCACAGATCAATCAGAATGTATGTTAATTCAATATATTTGCAGGTATACATTACTCTGCCATGCTAATATTCTACTTCATGACAGGTAAAAGAAGGATAGGTTCCCAGAAGGTGTGTGTGTGAATAAGAAAAGACTCACAGGACAACTATTTATGAGGTTATGCCAAATCGTACAATACTGGCATAATTCTTGCTTTTGCAAATGTAGGTATTAACTGCAAAGGACTTACAGGAATGATGTAGCATCAGGTTTTCCCACGTATATACATATTGCCAATGTTTGAGAACCTAGGCATTATCATCAGATACTGTATAATAATGGGTTCACCCAAAGCGTTGCTTTAACACCTGAGATGAAGTCTACATTTCACAAATAGATGAAACCATTTCCTCAGAATAAAATTCTTCGGATACAGAAATGGAAATGGTCGAAAGAGTTTCAATTACAGAGCACAAAGCACATAGGATTGTCAACAACGCAGTTTCTGCATAATTACTAGCTCATGATACACCATTGATCATCAATAGCATTTGAATCGGCATACAACTTATGTAATACAACAATAGGACACCATCAATCCAACAAGGGAATATAGATATTCCAGGCCCAAACTTATTTTTCCCTGTCAAAAATAATTTAACAATTCGGACCCCTTTTCAGGACTGCACAATTAATCAGAAATGTTTAATTATTTTTGCCCTTGAACAATATTCTGAGTTAATCATTGATCCTTTAGGGATTGCTAATTTAAAAAAAAAATTGCAACATAGATCTGTAGTGTAAACTCCACAAATCCTAATGTATTTTTAAACATTGATAAAAGATGAACTGTGCACAGCATACAATATTTCCATTTAGATATAATCCACTGCTCTTAACTCTTGCCAAGCACATGGGGCATTCAACATAGGGCACATTCTTCAGTCATGGCCTGCACCCATCTCTTTGTGCCTGAGTTTGGGCACCAAGCTTGGACTTCCTAAATGTCCCATCTCTGGACATAACCCACTGCACACAGTCCTCTGCCCTTCACAGTCAGGGTAGGATTCTGGGTCAGACTGAACATCAGACCCAGTTCACAGCCCTCATGTGGATATATCTCACTCAATATGGCGTTCGGATGATTGCAAGAAGAGTTAAGCTCAGTGTCTGGCTTTTGGCCAACCCCAGTTTCCAGCTTTCCCCCACCACAATCCATTGATCATGGCCTTCTGTAAAGCACAAGACATTCGGGACTATGGGGCTTGGTTTTTTGCTAGACACTATGGCAATCCCTTTGTCAACATATCCCACTGTGCACTGTCTTTGGCCATTCATCTTGAGACTTAGGATAGGAGCTTGCCTTCCATAAATCTGTGTGTAGTCTATGCCTCAGGTGTGGATGCAAAGTCTGTCCTTCTGCCAAACCTTGCAATGGGACTCCAAATAGACACTACACACCCCTTTGCATTTGGCTATGGCACACAGTGTTTGGGTGGAGTTGCTGCCCACCACGTTAAATAGTGTATTCAGCAATGCCTTTTATTATGAGTAGTTGCACTGTGTATTTATTTGCATTTGTTTTGATGATATGCTGATCCAAAATGGTGATGTGCTCCTTGGTCAGGGAGTGCATACCGACAAAACAGTGGGTCTGTTGATACACAAATCTGTGGACTGAGTGTCAGATCCCACAGTCAAAACTGACTATTTTCTTTTTGGGGGCAGTATTGATCACTCTGGAACTACCCAAATCCTTTCTGGGGGATGGTAGATACGCCACTCTGGCCACTTACATCCCCTAACATTTTGTTCTGTGATATTTGTAGATCACTTGCAGTGCATGTTGATGTGTGCAACAAAAATCTCTGTCCTGGTTAGCAACTAAGATTGCGAAGATTAATTAATCTTTCTGGGGCCCACATTGGACTAATAGAAATGATGTTTCCACTTACGTTTGCTAATTTTGAAAAATGCATTGACAAATCAAAGATGTTGGCCCTCACGTTGAAGGTATCTATTTTTTCCTAATTTTCCTCATAGTTATTTTGAATATTTTACAAATATTAAACATCTAGGTCACTTCAACACTTCCAAATTTTCTGAACATATGGTCAGCTGCTTTTGTCTGAGATCCAACTTTTTTCCTCTATGAGAATTAAAAATGTGTTAGCACTTTTGATGAAACCCATATAACATTTGTCCCATTGAAGGATCTAAACAAAACCATTCAGGATCAAGTCAGCAGTGGCGGTTCCTCCGCTAAGGCGAAGGAGTGCCGCCCCACTGCATTTTTTTGCAGTGGAAAAAGGAAAAATAAAATGATAATAACACTACGTTATTATCATTTTATTTTCCCTTTGTAATGCAGCTTTACGGGCCGGGGCGCGGCTTGGCTGTCATCACAGCCAGAATGGGGAGAGATGGTGGGCACTTAAGTGAGCATGGCTGTTTGGTCGGCCCTTTTAGCCCGGCCAAACAGTCCTGCGCACTTTGCATGTTCCTCACCAGGCTGCGTTAAGCATCCTGGTGAGGAACATGTTTAGGCTCCCATTCCCCATTTGAGTGCCAATCCACGTTGCTCAGACCAATCACATTGCAGCATTGTGATTGGCTTAGGGGAGGTAGCCTGTACTTCCTGCTGCAGAGGATGACGCAACACAAGGAGGCAGTCTGGCGGTTGGCAGCAAGGAAAGTTTATTTTAATTTATTTTTGAATGCCCCCTCTCCCCTGCCTCACCCGTGTTACTCGGTGGCAGCTGCCACTGCAAGTCAGTGTGAATTAATAAATGAAAGTTGTGGCCTTCCTGCAGCTTTTTCTGGAAGATCCTACTTCTTCGCAGTGCCTTCTTGAATTAACAATGATGGAGAGGGCAAGCCAAGTTGGGGAGACTAAAGATAAATGATCTAAAACCCGATCTCTGCAAATATTTCTATTGATGGTCCAATCAAAGTACCGGATGAAGCAAAATGCATAAAGCAGGAGGCCATGTCATAACATGCGAGACAAATATAGGAGAGGTTTACCGTGCCACCTCATTGAGTAAGTGGACAGTAAGAATGACCAAATGTCCAGTAGTGCAGTTGTCTAGAGGGATGGTAGATTGCAGAGTTCGAGCTGCAGGTTTAGATTTGAGGCAGCAAAATATGGGGGATATTTGCAAGGAAATGTCATAGTGCGGTGCAAGCAATTTTGCAGCGCTGCATCTTTTTAAAAATGCAGGGATGCGCCGTATTTACAAGAATATGGCACACTCCTGGGTTTCCCTTGCAATGGCACTAAAAATAGCTGCCTAGCGCCAACACAGATACCAGTGTGCCCTAGTGCAAGGATACCTGCGTTGCAGGGATGATATGCTGCAACACAGGCACCCTTGCATCATAGTGCAAGGGTGCCTGCATTGTAGGTAATCATCCTCGCACTGCAGGCACCTTTGCACTTTAGAAAGAGCAAAACGGCATTAACGATTGTTTATGTGCAGTAAGGTGTCCCTTCCTGCACATAAACAATGATTAAATACTGACAATTTACTACTTCTCTGTGTACTGCAGTCTGCAGCACACACAGAAGTAACAAATCACCATTATGGATTGTTTATGTGCAGGAAGAGACACCTTCCTGCGCGTAAACAATAATTCCTTGCAACAGAGGCACCCTTGCACTATGGTGCAAGGGTGCCTACTTTGGTGCTAGGCAGTGCTAGGCAGTGCTAGGGAAAATTTGTGCAGCGTATTGTGGTAAATACGGCTCATCCCTGCATTTTGGAAATGTCAGAGCGTGGCGCTGCCAAATTTGACGCAGCTCGGTGCTCTGACATTTCCTTGTACATACGTCCCAATGTGCGCTGCAGAATGCAGCACACATTGAAAGAGCAAAAACTAGGAGAAATAAAAGTATTTCTCCTCGTTGCACCAATCTAACGCCTACTTGGCATTAGTTCTTGACGCTGCCTCAGATTTACACATACTTGTAAATCTGGGGCAGCATCAAAAAGCAATGGATGTTGTGGTGGAATGCCCACAGCAACACCCATTGCACTCCCCTTTCACGCAGATATCTGCATGAAAGGGTACCATGGGGGGATATTTAAAACAAAATGTTGGAGCGCTGTGTTACGCCAAAATTGGTAACGCTGCGCTCAGACATTTTTAAAATGCAGGGATGCGCCGTATTTACAAAAATACAGCGCACCCCTGTGTTTCCCCTAGCGCTGGGGCTATTAAAGCTCCCTATCGCCAGCACAGGCACCCTTGTGCCATGTTGCAAGGGTGCCTGTACTGCAGGGGCGATTGTTTATGGGTAGGAAAGGACACCTTCCGGCACATATACAATCTTGAAAGGCGATTTGATCTTTCTATGTGTGCTGCAGAATGCAACACACATGGAAAGAGCAAAAAACGAGGAGAACTAATAATTTCTCCTCGTATCGATAGTCTAAGAACAGATATTCCCTGGTCTTAGTTTTTGGCGCTGCCCCAGCCTTGTAAATATGGGGCAGGTTCAAAACGCAATGGGTGTTGCAGCAGAATTCCCACTGCAACACCCATTGCACGCCTTTCATGCTAAGTGAAGCATGAAAAGGAGCCTTATTTACAAGGCGGCGTTAAGCCACGTTAAGTGGCTTAACGCTGCTTTGTAAATAAGGAGAAGGGGATATTGCCACCAGAACGTCACTAAAAGTGAAGTTCTGGTGCCGATATCCCCTTGTAAATATGCCCCCATATTTACAAAGCGGTGTTAAGCCACGCACAGTGGCTTAACGCCACTTGGTTAGCGGCGGCCGGCTCAGGTAAGCGCAGTGGGGCAGTGGGGTGGGGCAGGACCTGGCAGGAGGGGAAGTTGACGGACGACGGAATAGGTATTATTTATTTAATTAGTTATACCTATTCAGTTGTCTGTCAGCTTCCCCCCTGCCGGCCCTGCCCTGCTTCACCGCGCTTACCTCAGCCAGCCGCTGCTGCACTTTGTAAATAAGGAGCAGGGCATTGCTCCACCGGAACGTCGGAAAAAGTGACTTTCCGGTGGCGTAATCCCATTGTAAATATGCCCCAATGTCAGAACAAGACAGTCGAAATCATTCTGTAGACACTCATTTTCATCCTGCCAAAAAGTTGTATCAGTGAAGAGAAAATGCATCTTAACAAAAAAGTTAAAAGCTCAAAGAAACCTGGCCCTTTGCCTGACCAGGAAATGTCCAGGAAATAAAATCCTATTTAACAACTACAAGCAAGCACAAAAAGCTTTCAAGTCATCTATATACAGGGATAAACAAGCAGTGTCCGATCAGTTCTGGCTGAAATTAGTCCACGCAAGCAAGAATTCCAATGCAAAGCTATTTTGTTCTCTCGTGAACAGGGGCTTACAAGGTGGAAGTGGCCATGGCAGCGTAAACATAAGCGCAGATGAATGGATCCAGTTTTTATCATCTCATTTTAGTGACTATACAAATAGGGACGACCATTCAAATCCCTCTCCATCAGCCGACCCCGAGACACCACCCCTTGAAGCCAAGAGTCCAGGTCCGTCCGTTCCTAACACCTTAGTCAATTATCTTACGGCAGAAATAACAAAAGAGGGACAGGAGAAGAGCGACGATTCAACGATGGAGATTCCAATGTCATTAGAAGCGCTAAAAAGTAACATTGCTCGCTCAATTTGGAAAGCTAGGGTGGAAGCAGCACCAGGGCCTAACGGTCTTCCCCAGGCCCTGTTTAAATCAGGTGTAGAACTGTGGTCAGAACACTTGGCCCCCTTGTTTCTACACTGTAGGCTAAATAATACCATCCTGGAATCTTGGAAAGGCGCTATTATCCATCCAATCTATAAAAGTGGGAAGAGAAATGACCCTAAAAATTATAGAATGATAGCTCTCCTTGACGTCGAGTCTAAATATTATGCCAGCATTTTATTGAAAGAACTGTTGGCCTGGGCTGATACAACAAAGCGCCTCCCTTTCAATCAGACCGGCTTTGTGGCTAATTCCGGAACAACAAGCAATTTACTCACCCTATCCATCTTGATAGAGAAAGCAGCAGTCCAATGTAACCAACTTCACTGCTGCTTTGTCGACCCCGGGGTCGGTTATGGCAAAAACTTGAGCTCTGGGGCATACATCCGGCCCTTTTAAAAGCCTTAATTAAACTCCATTCGGAAACTTGGATCAGAATTAAGTTGGGAGAAGGCTCCCATGTCTCCAGGAAGATCGAGACCAAAAGCGGCGTCAAACAAGGCTGCGTGTTGGCCCCACTTCTTTTTAATTTGTTCATTTCAGATTTATCCCCTATACTCGACAGTGTTAACAGCCACACCCCCCAAATAGACGGAACCCGCATTAGTAATTTGTTATACGCCGATGACCTTGTGTTATTATGTCACACAAAAGTAGGCCTACAGAGGCTGCTTGTTCAGCTGCTCCCCTATACAACTGAAAACCTCCTTGAGCTGAACTTGTCAAAAACAAAAACAATTTCTTTTGGGAAGCTAAAGCGGCAGAGTGGAGGGTGGCTCTTTAACAATAAAAAGATCGAATCAGTATCCCATTACAAATACTTGGGAATTTTTCTTGACACCAGAGGCTCTTTTGTAAAGCAGAAAGAGGCACTAAGGGCCAAAGCTCTGTCACTTGAGGTTGCTTCCGCGAAACTTTCGAAACAACTACTCGGCCCAAGTCTAACCCCAATGCTAAAGGTGATGAAGGCAAAGATTACCAACTCCTTGTCATACGGGCATGAGATCATGAAGGGCGCAATAAGTACTTTATTAATCAAATTAACCATCAACATCTTCAAATGAGCTTTTCGCCTGCCAAGATCCGTATCGCCAGCCCAAGTTAGACTCGAACTAGGCTTATTAGACCATCACGGCGTTGAGGCAGGTACGTTTATAAAGCTTTGCAACAGATTGCACAACGCCCGGGAGGGCAGCCTGGAGGCCAGACTTTGGAACAAAATATCGAACAGCCAATCAGCCATAAACATCGGCATCATCTGGACTACTGTCTCCAATTACTCGGTGTCAAGGAATATTGGGGAACAAATCCATCTCAGCAGGCGCTAAAGGCAGTCATCAAGAGACACGTCCGGCTGTGGTCTTTCCATTCCGATAGGGCAACACTGTCCAGAAGGAAACATGCCTGGGCGGTAATTTCTGATTTTAAACCGGGGGTCGAATCATCTTATTTATCAAGCACGTTTGCACTTTTTTGGAAGCTAAAGTTTATGGCCCTGAGGATGGGAGAATGGCCTTTTTTAAGGAACCTGCCCGAATGGCGCCGCTCCAGTACTAGTATCAAAAGCAGGAAGTGTGGCTATCACTCCGAAGCAATGGAGCACATAGCCTGCGTATGTCCCGCCCTGCTCATTGACAGACGGTCCTTACTGCGGGATGAATGGAATAAACTCGGAGTTCGTACATGTCGACAAGCCATAATTGCTGCCTTGAACTCAGACAATACGAAGCTGAACATTCGGTTCACTAAATTTGTTAACAGAGCGGCCAAATCGTTGGGAAAAAACAGGGCCGAAAATCTCCCTCGACCTGGCTGCGCTGTTATGCCGCTCCAGGTTCAACCCACGAACTCTTGATCACTCAGTATTGTCGATTGGAACACTGCTTTTTGCTTAAAATTAACTGTTAACATTTCTTTAGACGGCTTTTTGAAAATGCTTGTTTAGCTGTTTCTCTCCAGATTACAAAATCGATGCTGCGACCGACTCAACACCCCAGTTTCTGATCGTCATAGGCAATTTATTAACATTAGGATATTTTATTCACACCCCCTTATTTTAGATTGTCCTAGTATTAATCTGAGTCTTCTCAAGCTTTGTTTTCTGTACATAAGAATCGTACGAGTTTTTTTAATCTCAAACAGAAAAATTGTAATGGTTTTAAGTAATCACACAATAAAGTATTATTATTCGCATCTTATATTAATATTCCGAAAACTAGGAAGCAATCAAATGAAACAATGCAGTCTTTAGCCATCTTTATGTACTGCTTTCGAAGATGTGATAGCTATTATTGTTTTAACTCGTTTTTGCCCTGCCTCCATTGCACACATTTAACATTTCATAACCCCGCAATTTTAAGGTTTTTGGAAATTGTTATGGATTTTTGTTTAAGTGCATGTTTTCAGAAAACGAAACTGTTTGGCAGAACATACAGTTCTATATTCATCAGGCATTTGAGATGAGAAAATATGTTTGAATTTTCTTAGACTGCACAGAAGAATATAGCTCTCTGCATCGATGGTAGCACTACAGTCTGCCAGCCTTTTTATTCTGTGTGATATAGCTCCACTTTTCAATAAAATGAAATGAAACAGCGAACATCAGACACATTTGCAAATTTAGATGTTACAAATTAATCATTCACTTTCTCCGTACTCTCACTTATTTGCCCTAGAAAAATAACATGAAAGTTAGAACTGAGTTCCCCTATTTGAGGGGGCAACTGTGCTATCCTGAAGAGGATGGGGATGACATCAGCGATGCTATCTGGTACCTCGTCCCAGCCAGGGCCGTTTCTACCATTAGGCAAGACTAGGCGGCTGCCTAGGGCGGCAAAAGGGGGAGGGCGGCAAAAAACATGCGTGCATAAACGTTTGTTAAATAAATATACCCCTTTTATTTGTGCAGTACTCATTAGAATACAGCGTACCGGAGAGACTGTGATTAGAGTGAAATGTGGCGGCTACCATCGGCAAAACGCATTTAGCGCATCTCGTTGTTTTTTTCATAATTGTTATGCTTTCACACCATCTTTAAACAGCACTGGAAACAGTCCAACAATTATTCCATTTAGAACTCTAGACAGTGACATCTTTGCATAGACAGCGCTAGAGAGATTATTGCATCTAATCTGTATGCAGCTCTAGAAACACTCACAAATCTTTTACTAAGAGCTCTAGTCAATCTTACATCTCTTCTGTATACATCTCTAAAGGCAGTCGCGCAATATTGCATTGACAGCTCTAAACAATCTACCATCTCATCCGCATACAGCTCTAGAAACAGTCTTACTCCACACAGAGCTCTAGACAGTCTGGCATCTCATCTAGAGACAGTTCCTGACAGTCACGTCACTGTATACATTGCTAGAGACAGTCACGGAATGTTGCATGTACAGCTCTAAAGAATCCTACATCTCATCTGCATACAGCTCTAGAAACAGTCTTAGAAGTATTCCATGCAGAGCTCGAGCCTAGACAGTCTGGCGCATCTCATCTATAGACAGCTCCTGACAGTTGCATCTCCTCTGCACACAGCACAGCTCTAAAGTCACAGATCTCCAGTTAGTGTGCCTCATATCGGGGGTCGTCCTGTCTCGAGCTTGGCCCTGTACATTGCAGGACCAAGAGCCATCCAAAGAGGCCCATGTAGAACTGGACCGAGCAGGTGCAGGGGTGTGCGATCCGTCGTCTGCCGGGGGATCCTGGCTTTGCATCCTGGGACTTGTAGTTTGCTCCCGCACGCGCCCCTCACACTTGACATGGAGAACGTGTGATCTCCGGGTACGATAGCGATGAGAAAAGGGGAGACTGGCGAGGGAGAACGGGGAGGAGGGCGAAGGCGGCGAGGATTGATGGACAGGGGAGGGGAAGGTGCGAGGGGCAGAGCTGAACAGGAAAGGAGGAGGGAGCGGGGAAATGGTCGTATTATATTGAATTGAGCGGGGGAGGGGGGGCGGTGGAGGACGGAGATGAATGGGAGAGAGGAGCAGCTCGCTGAGAGACAGGGAGAGAGAGAGAGAAGGGTGGTGTAGGGGGAGGGGGGATGCAGACCCGACTGGGGAAAGGAAGGGGACATGGAGACGAAGGGCCGAGTGCTAGGGATGATCCCCCCTTGTAATATTCAATTTTAATGGCAGTGAGATTTAGGACTCCTGCCTGTGTCTGGGATCTTCAGATTAAATGACGGGGGATTCTGTCCTACTGCCAGTGTCTGAGGCCCTCAGCTTTAAGAATAGCGTGGTTCTGGCATGCTGGCGGTGTCTGGAACCCTTAGAATTAATGGCAGTGGGAGCTCAGATGAACTTATTCTTTAACTTCATGGAGCCTGATTCCTGTGCTCGGAGCCCTCAGTAGTAATGGCAGTCTCTGATTCAGCCTGCTTCTGGTGTCTGTGGCCCATAGCTTTAAGAATAGCGTGGTTCTGACGTGCTGTGGATATCTGTGAGCCTTAGTAATGGCATCAGGAGTTCAGATACTCGCCTGATGCTAGTGTTCAGAACCCTCCGTTTTTATTATAACAACTTTTTATTAGATTTTGCATGGAACAAAGCAAAACAAAAGCCAAGCCTAGGGTACAGCTTACAAGAGATAAAAACACATTGTCAATGCCACCCACACATCCACCTGTAGCAGCTTACACATGTCCCATAGGTCAGAAAACGTATTTCCATTGGCCACAGCAAACCAAGGGGCCACTGTGAAACGAAGATATAGGGCATCCCTCTCCCAAAACTCAACCTGAGACGAGCTCATAGGAACGCAGGGTTCTATTAGAATCCCTCTATGGTCGGCCCAGTCCTTCTCGCCCCATAAAGCAGCATACTATGGGTTGGTTTGATTCTGCGTGGGTCTGTGTATCTGCCTGTGTTGGGTGTGATTGGAGGTGGTAGAGGTCAGTAGCCCTACTGTTCTCCCAACTCAAGCCCATGATAGCATAACTGAGTTAATACCCTCAGAACAGGGCAATAACACTTACATAGCCGCAACAATTGACACAGATGACTTACTTTAATACAGATTTGACAGTCCATACTAGATAGAGAGGCACCGAAGCAGGCCTCTATTCCCCAACACCTGGATGACAGGGGGAGAGAGTGATGGTAGTAAAAGGGAGGGGGCGGCATTTTTCAATTCTCGCCTAGGGCGGCAAAACACCTAGAAACGGCCCTGGTCCCAGCCAATATGTATGCAGTTTAGTCCATTCACCTATTAATGACAAGACACCTAAAAGTCATGTTCAGTTTCCTGACTTATAGAAAAAGAGGCACCTGCTGCGGCGCCTGCTCATAAATGGTAAGTTTTCTTATGATGTATTTTTTTTTTTCTTTGCCTTAGGGGACTCTGCCATGCAGAATCCATCATCCTGCACTTCAAGGTTTTGAGTAAATTCCTGTGCAGAACCGTTCTTTATGGGTTTATAGAGGCTAGCGCAGTCTTCTAATGATGAGAAATTGCCTTTTTGTCCCTGACAGTCTTTACTGCTGTCCTGAAATCTGATGGTAAGCGTCAGCATGTGTTCACCAGGAGCTACGGAGATCCATGTCTACCCATTTTTCCCTCTGTGTGCTGGCTGTGCAACAGTGCTCCAAGATGGTGTGAATGCAGTCCCAGAGCAAGGTGACACTTCCTAGTTGCTTGACTTCCGCTCTAGACAGGAAGTGAGGCCTCAACTCACTGGAGAAATCAGAAGGGCAAAATAATGAAAATCAGGCTTTCTAGAAAGCTGACGGCCTTAAAAGTGATGAGTGCTGTTTTCTTTAGTATATAAGGATGTTCATTTTGTATTGTTCTTCTTTGGGAATTTTTAGGCCTAAAATAGATGGTGGGAAGTCCTAGGAAACCCTCCTAAAAAAGGAGACTTTTATCCTCCAAGTAGGGAAGCCACTCCCCTGACCAAGCGGTTCACAGAAATAAAAAAATGGCTTGGTCGAGTGCCTTCTTTTGTGCCCAGGAATGTTCCTCCTAATCCTCAAGGATCCCAAACGATACTTCTGGACCCTGTCACCGAAGAATATGATTTAAGAGACTGTGGAGGTGGTTTTCGGTAAATTATTACCTGCTTGTAGGCCTCCATTTATCTCTCCAGCTTTAGACAACCAATATCCACCTGCCCCACTCAATAATTATCTAGCCTTATCTGACACTGTGGATATAGCAGGTGGAGATCTTGTTGATACAGATGGCCCTGTTTCTTTCATGGAGGAACATGATAACATCTGCCATAGAAGCAAAAGGGAAATGTATTTAAAAGGAGGTACTTGCAGAGGTCATCACCCATTTCCCAATCAATTTGGGGTTCCCAGTTCCTGCAGGCCCTTCGAGATCAGAAACTGGAAACCCAATCATGTTTTGCCCATACCTTCCATAAGAGCCTACCTGCCTTCCTCTACAACAGGGCATTTGGAAAAATCTATGTTAGAAATGGAAGGAACCAGAATCATCTTTAGTCCCTATTTTCGGGCTAAGTTAAAACTCTTATAAGAATTTAACAAACGCTTCTGAGGAACTGGAGGTAGTTTCCATTCTTCTGTGACTAGCAGCATATTCTATAATCTCCTCAGAAGATGCTTCTTCTGCAGATCACACAGACAAGCGTGCAGAATATGCTCTTAAATGGTAACAATTGGCTTCTGTGTTTGCCATTTGTGCACAGATTTATGCAGCTTATCACTCCCAATCTCTGATGAAAGATTGTCAAGACCTCCCAGCAGCCCTAAAAATGGTTGAGAATATGCTGCACATATTGACAGTAGAGAAAAAAACAGGTACAATTGATTTCAGACATTGCTCAGGACAGTTTGATTGCTTCTTTCCTAAGAACAGTTTCAGTGGTAGCAGCTAGAAGAAACTATTGATTGTGTAATTGGAAAGGAAACCCAGCCCAGAAATCCCTACGCCTGAAACTCCTTTTTTTGGGACAAATACGGTTTCACCCATGTTTAGAGCGGTTGATTGAGTAAGCAGCAGCTGAAGACCAGAAATTGGCAATTTCAATCAATCAACGTAGTCCTTCTTCTTCTTCGAAATGGTAAAATACCTCACACAGTGCCCCCCTTTCCTCTTTCAAATTCTCTCGGCTGTCCTCTTAGGGAGCATCTTGTGATAGAGGTTCTGGATCTTCTAGAAGTCATAACCTGTCTTCTTCAAATTCCCAATATACTGGCCTCCCAAAAGGTCAGGAGCATTGATATTCATGTAGAAGACCATCTTCATTACTTCATATGCTGCTCTAAGACATTTCAAACAGTGGGACTTGGATAGTTTGCGTCAAGAACACACAATAGAATTTGTAATACCTCCTCCTGCTACTTTGTGGGTGACTCAGAGGTCGAAGAACCCTGTTAAAAAGAGGCATTTTAGATATGTGTACAAGAGCTGGTCAGGAAAGAAGCAAATGGCTGTTCCTCCTGCCAAGCAGTGTATGGGCACTTATTCAGTTCTGTTCCCTTTGCCAAACCCATAACAGAAATTCTGTCCCATAATAGCCTGAAGAATGTAAACTTATGACTACACTGAACAACTTTCAGGCTATAAACTCTTCAGGTTATCATTGCTGCTGTGTCCCAATGGGACTTCAATAGACATGACTAATGCGTACTTTCAAATCCATATTCATCAGGCACGTTAGCAATATCTAAGGTGTGCTCATCCAAAAGGCATTTCAATGCCAAATTCTTCTTTTTGGGCTAAAATCAGTCCTTTTCACAAAGGTCATGGCTCCCGAAGTACTTATTTTTTATGGAGAAGGTATATACGTCAGACCATACGTAGGTGACTGGATGGTCCATACTTCTTTTGTACAACTGGAATGACTACAGATGGAAAGGGCCCATTATTTTCTCTCTTCTCACAGAACCCACATAAAGTTAAAAAATCTTTATATATATATATATATTTATATATATATATATATATATATATATATATATCTATCTATATATATATATATATATACATATACAGGCGGAGTTTGCTTAATTCAGCAACTGTGCGGAGAACGTGGAGTTACCAATAAGCTCTGCACTCCGCAAAGCAACCAAGTTTCTTTTTCGTTGCTGCGCTCGAAAATTTGTTTTGCACGAAGGGCGACTTGCTGGAGGCTTGTAACAAAAGCGGTATGGGCTACAGCAGAATTAGCTGAGAGACTGCTAAAAGAACAAGCAAAGTTTAACTCATGGGGAATAAAACTTCGACCATTCTTAAAACCAAGGTATCCGGATCCTCTGACTCTTGATAGCCAGCAATGGAAAGTGAACGGACAGACCAATCCGAATCCTCGCTCTCTTTCAGTACTGCGAGGGGCTCATAGCAACACCCCTGAGAACTTAGTCCATCGAGAGCAGTGTAATAAGAGACCACCTGCCATGAAAAGCCCAACCCTGCAAGACTGGAGTTGGCTCTCCAGGACCATAAACGCTAAAACCAAAAATCAATGACAAAGTAAAGCCAAAGCCGGGAGAATGCTCAACGTCTTCAACCTGTGCTCCTGGAACATCAATGGCCTAGGAGACAAGCTTATGGACTCGGAATTAAACATCTATCTGCAAAGATTTGACATCATTACACTGCAAGAAACATGGTCCGACGCCCCACCTGCAATGTCGGGCTATAACCTGAATTTTCTGCCTCCTACACAGAGCTCATCGTTTGGCCACACGAAGGGAGGCCTTGCCACATACAGCTCATTAAAGAGCATTGTTGCAGTAGCGCCCTTGGCTTACAAGTTAGCCCCTCCGAACGCAATGCAAGTCCTGCGAGTGTCTACTCGTGAGCGGAATAAAAAGGAGGACATAGTCCTGATAAACCTCTATCTACACCTCCGGGAAAAAACCAAGGGAGCACAGCAGCTAATGGAAGAACTTATCAAATTACTAAAAACCGAGAAAACCAACAGCTTGATCATTAGTGTGGACTTCAATCTAAATATGCTCAGCAATCTAGCCTCAGATATCACTGAAGAGGAGGACCCTTTTGTTTGGGAGCCAAGTCACCAAGATAACACCTCAGGAGGTAGAAGCTCGAAAACAGCTAGGCAACTCCTGGCAACATTAGAAGAGCTGGGCTTCCGAGCACTCAATGGTAGATTCTCAGGGGATCGTCCCCAAGCAGCTACATTTCATAGTACTATGGCTAGCTCTACAATTTACTTTACATTCCTCTCACGCAGCTTGTATCCAAGGGTAAGAGATTTCCATATTGGTTCAAAGGACCACAGTGACCACCTCCCCCAGGAAGTCATGATTGAGGCTCCCACAATATTATGTCCCCCCACCGCCAACACACTAGGCTCAGAATACTCTACCAACGAGAGGTGGATAAAGTGCAGAACGAATGACCCACAAAGTCTCCTATCCCAAGCTAAACGGGCTTTAGGAGAGGCACAAACAGCAACTTCAGACTTAATTGAGAGTTGGGAGCTGTTTACAAAAACATTACGAGATAACTCCGGAGTAAAAAAAGGAAATGTAAGGACTGAAGGAATGGTCAAAGTCTCGAAACATAAGAACCATCAAAATTTTAGAAACAACGCTCAGCTAAAAAAGTTAAAGACATTGATTAACCAAACTAACCGAAGAGTGAGGACAGACCCCGTCGCGTATCAAGAGTTGAGACAGTTAAAAAACGCTCGCAGGAAGCTGATCTGGCGACTTAAAAAAGAAGCCGATGTGGTATTTTGGGCAAAACTTCTACACAACGCTAAAACAAATAACAGTGCGCAGTTTTGGCAAAAGATCAACGGTTTGACTAGCGAGCGAAGTCAGGGGATCGAATACTATGCCACTGGAGAGGCTTGGACAATTTACCTTGGCACACATTTGAATGAAGCCCTAGAATTTAGGAAAGGGTCATATAACCCCACAAACGCTCTAGGAGCCTGGCCACCTCTACACAAAGAAGCTCTAGTACAAAATCAGGAATTTCCAATCACGAATGCACAGATCTGCAAAAGAATCTCAAAGGGGAGACGCGAGGGCGCACCAGGTCCAAATGGTACTCCCCCAATCTTGTTCAAACAAGAGCCGGAATACTGGGCTGTCGTTTTCAGACCAATGTTTGAAAAAATTCTGCAATCCTCAACAATCCCACCATCCTGGAGGGGAGCAATCATTTCCCCAATCTTCAAAAAAGGAGACAGGAATGACCCAAGAAGTTATCGGCTCGTAGCCCTACTCGATAACGAGGCCAAATACTATGCGGGCCTCTTACTCCAGGAGCTAACATCTTGGGTGGAAGATATAACAGCAATTCCATATAATCAAACCGGCTTCTGCAAAAACATGGGGACGACCACTAACATACTAGCCCTATCTCTTTTGATTGACTCTGTACTTGTAGCAAAACAACCTTTATATGTGTGCTATATTGACTATAGCTCTGCTTTTGACCACGTCAATAGAAATCTCCTGTGGCAAAAATTTAAAAAGCTGAAAATCCCTCTGCTGCTGTTAAACCAATTAATTCTCTTGCATAGTGATACCAGGGTCCAGGTCAAACTAGGTGCAGGGGAATTTCTATCTAGCAAGATCCCTACAAGCACAGGGGTAAAACAAGGATGCATGCTTGCACCAACACTATTTAATCTTTTCATGGCTGAACTGTCAATCTTGCTGAACGAAAGTAATTCGCACACACCCAAGTTAGGGGGGACCCAGCTGTCCAATTTATTCTATGCGGACGATTTGGTGCTCATCAGCCAGACCCCGATAGGCCTGCAGCGGCTGCTGGACATCACATTGCGTTACTCTATAACAAACAAGCTCAGAATCAACCAAGAAATATCTAAAGTCATGTGTATCAGCACTCGCAAAATGAGAATAACGAACAATTGGTTCTTGGACTCAAGGAAGCTGGATGTTGTAAGCGAATATAGATACTTGGGGGTCATTTTAGATTCCAAGGGCAGCTTCAAGCCACAATGCGAGGCCATAAAAAAGAGAGGATTAATGACCGCGGTATCTCTAAGAAATCTACAAAACAAGATCACTGGCTCAAGCCTCCTCCCCCTAATAAAGGTGATTCAGGCAAAACTGATTCCATCTATCACTTACGGCAGTGAAGCGATGAGAGGAAGGGACGCTGAATCGGTAGATGGTACGGTAGCAAGAGCACTGCGCATGATCTTTGGCTTGCCGGGGTACACATCACCTGCACAGATGAGGCTTGAATTTGGGCTCGCAAAGGAGGAGCTGGCACGCAAAGGAGTATATTTAAAAAGCTGGCACAAAATAAGCAGGGGAGAAGCAAAAACACTCAACACTCTCCTGTGGAAGGAACTGCAAGCTAAAGAAAACTGCCCTGCAAGGCTTTACCTGGAGGACGCAATCAAACGGTTGGGGCTGCGTCAATTATGGGATCTCCCAGGGCCTTTGGCGGGCTTCAAAAAAGCAGTAAATAACATCGTCAGAAAAGAATCTCTCTTGCAGGACAAAGCCTCTCTGGCGGAGCGTGCACATGGCTGGTTTACTATACAATCTTACACCAAACTCAGGCCCCAAACATATCTTCAGACCAGCTTCACTAAAAAGACAAAAGAGAAGCTTTTGAAATTTCGCCTAGGACTGTTGCCCTCCGCAAATCATTTAGCCCCTTGGCTGCGCCCCTCAACACCAGCAAATTGCCGCCTCTGTGGTACCGGCAAATAAAACATTGTACACCTTATCACCATCTGCAAGGATCTACTACAAGAACGCCGGACCCTTTTGAGACCATTATTCAATAAAAACCGGATAAGGTCATGCAGGCAAGCAGTCCTGGCATGCTTCTCCGGCGATGAAGTCCAACTGAGCTGCCGGTTGGTAAAATATCTTGAAGCTGTAGAAGCTCACCTTAATAAAGTGAAAGAATAAACAGAAAAAGTCAAATTGGTCTGGTTGTAGAGCAGAATCTAGCGCTAAAATCATCATGAAGAAGGCTCCGCCTCGCATTAGCGGAAAAGCAGGAAGGACAGTAACGGAACCCAGCGTAATCTTTGTACCCTAAGAGCCAAAGTAACCGGATGGCAACAAGGGACTAGTCGCTATCTTGGTGTTCATTGAGCTTTACTGCTATAAACTTTAAAACTTTGAACAGTTAATGGTCAGAGTTCAAGAACTGAATAATTACGACTTAGATGCCTTTCTGAAACTTTTTGTTCTTCAAGCAATCAATTGTCTGTGTTGTTTCAAGGGCATTATTGGGATTTCTTTTTTTCTTTTCTTCCTACTCTACTGCTCGCTCTTTTTGTAGTACATGTGGTAATTCTCTCTTGGGCTGGATTAAGCAAGCATAAGTTTACGCGGTGGAACATCTCTTGTGGCCCAGGCACATTAAGGGCTTCAATAATTAACTGGATTTGAATGGGAATGCAAGTTAGCCCAACCTATGTAGAGGGCCACCCCCGCAAAGTTTTTATTGGCAGAACAGAATCGAGTCAGTTCTTAGCCCAATCTTATACTCTACCTATATTTTAATAGTTTTAGCTTTAGTACTTTTTAATAGCAGTTTTTACTCATAGCTTACCATAGTATTATCGTAATTTGTTATGGCTGTTTCGAAACATGAAACTGTTTTAATTGATGATGGTTTGTAATGGTTTTAATTAACTGTACAATAAAGTATTACCATTACCATTACTTGCTGGAGGCTCGTGAGTACCCACAAGATTTTCTAGCCGCTCACGAACGCGCACAAGAATTTCTAGCTGCCCACGAGATCGCACCAGTTCTTTCTGCTGCTAGCAGAAGATTATCTCCCCGAGAAGCAGCTGAATTTCCTCGAAATGGCAATTTGGAGTTAAAATTCTTCTCAAATGGACCATTTGCATTGTTTTTTTGTGCAAGGAGTCCTTTTCTTAAACTTTTTTTTCCAACAGGAAGGACGTGCCCCAGAGTTTCTAACTTCCTGTTCCTGTCCAACAGGCTCCTCCCAAAGCTTTGTCCATCTCCTGGTCACTTTTCATTTGGATTTGGAGCTGGAAGGATCACTCTCTGTGTCTGTTGCATATATACAATTGGATTTAAGGACTTTGTATTTGAGATTTCACAAGTAAGTTAAAAAACTGTTGTATAAGGGTGTTGTTTGTTTGATGGAGGGCATGCACCAGGATTTATCTGTATTTTTATTGGATTTTTTCAATTTATTGTGGTGGGGATGGCCTGCAGTTTCAGTAGGGGCCTAGTTGTTTTTTGCATGTAATTTTTCTTCTCTTGTAAGGAAAAATGTTGCACAGTTTAGTACATTTTCTCCATGTTTTTTAATACATTTGCAATATTCACTATGTGGCCTAGTCTGCCAATGGGCATTACAGTCAGAAGGCACAGTACTAGGCATGGGTGCATGGAACAACTGTTTCTGTGGGGTCTGTTGAATTGAAAAATCATTTAGGCCATGGATGGCTATGGAATTAAAATACAAAATGTGTTTTTTGTGGTATTTCTGCAAACAGTGTATAGGTGGGGTGATGCCTTTGGAGGATGTGTGTTGTTGTAAAAAATGTTAGCCCAGTTAATTTTCGTTTTTGGCATTGCTGAATGAATGTTGTGTTCTCTGTGTTACCATGCCTCCTTTGTCTGTGAGTGTGTTTGCCATAGGCCACTATTTGTCTTTGTTCCCCATGCCATGTGGCCAGGGGCCATTTTGTATAGTCATTGCCCATAGGCCTGCATGTGTTCTTTGTTTTCCATGATTCCTGCTAGTTGTTTGACCATGTGGCTTGTGGCCACTTTGTGTATGCAGCCAGTGTACTTTTGCTATAGCCTGCATGTGTTCTTTGTTTCCGGCCATTCCGCCTTGCTGGTTGTTTTGACCAGGTGGCTGGTGGCTATTTGGTGTAAACCAGCCAGTGTGCTGCTTTTGTAATAAGCATGCATGTGTTCTTTGCTTGTGGCCATGCCTCCTTGCTTGCTGTTTGACTCTATGGTCGGTAGCCATTTTGTGCAGCCAGCCTGTGTGCTTTTGCCATAGGCCCACATGTGTTATTTGTTTCTGGCTATGCCTCCTTGCTGGTTGTTGATGTTGTGAGCATGTGGCTGGTGGCCATTTTCTATAGGCAGCCAATGTGCTTTTGCCATAGGTCTGCATGTGTTTTTTGTTTCTATTCATGCCTCCTTGCTGGTTGTTGTTGTTGTGACCATGTGGCTGGTGGCCATTTTGTGTAGCCAGAGAGTGTGCTTTTGCCATAGGCCTGCATGTGTTCTTTGTTTGTGGCCATGCATCCTTGCTTGCTGTTTGACCATGTGGTCGGTGGCCATTTTGTGTAGCCAGCCAGTGTGCTTTTGTCATAGGCCTGCATGTGTTTAGCAAGATGGCCGATGAGCCCGGGACCAAAAACCCACGAGCCCCCCTGCAAAACCAGGTCATTTTATGATAGGTAATTTTGAAGTCTCCACAATACATTTAGGGCCCATGCCTGTCGCGGGTATTTGACCCACCCACATGAGTGAGGTACCATTTTTATTGGGAGACCTGGGGGGAACGCTGGGTAGTAGGAAAGTTGTGTCAGCCCAGTGATCCTGCAACTTTCCCACACACAAATTTGAGAAAATCTGATTTTTTCAGTAAAATTTGAGGTTTGCGGGGGATTCTGGGTACGGAAACATTAGGGGAGCGATGCAAGCCATACATCACAGGACTCCCCAGGGTGTCTAGGTTTCAGAAATGTGTGAGTTTGGTAGGTTTCCCAAGATGGCCGCCGAGCCCGGGGCCAAATGTTTAGGTGACCCCCTTGCAAAACCAGGTCGTTTCAAAATAGGAAAATGTTATGTCTCCACAATACATTTTGGGCCCATCCCTGACGCGGGTACTTGGCCCACCCACACAAGTGAGGTACCATTTTTATCGGGAGACTTGGGGAAATGCTGAGTGGTAGGAAATTTGTTGCTTCTTTCTGAAGCGTGAAAATTATGGCACAGTAATGCAAGGAAAATGTGACAGTCACATTTTGAGGTTTGCAGGACATTGTGGGTAAGATAACCTGTTGGGATCCACGAGAGAGACATCACCATGTACTCCCCTGGTTGTTTAGTTTATGAGAATATCTAGAGTTGGTAGGTTTATCTTAGATGGAATGTACACCTAGACAGGGAAAGACAGAAAAGACAAATATTACTGCACAACCATCTATTCCTCAAGCACACACACATACTGGTTGGATTTGGCATGAGGGTGAGTGATTGGTCAGTGTACAACATTTTATTAACAAGAGATTTCATAAAAATGAAATGCACTGTTAATAATTGAAAGGACAAGAAACTGAACCATTGATGCACACCGCCAGCCAAGTGCCAGTTCATGCACACTGCCAGCCAAGCGCCAGTCCATGCACACACCCAGCCAAGCGCCAGTCCATGCATACCGCCAGCAAAGCACCATCCTACGGACACCGCCAGCCATGTGCCAGCCTACACACACCGCCATCCCATTTAGGGTATTTTTATACAAAAAAGAGAACACAAACAAATTGTAGATTGAGACATATCTAAAAACACAAAATCTGAAACTAAATATATTGCACTAATGCCAACCTTGAAACTGAACCAACATTTTTAAACAATACAGACCAGGCAGTTTACTTTACTACTCATGGATGCTCTCAAAAATTCTTTAGCGTGTGGTACATTCTAAAACAAGCAGGCACACACAGCACATGGTTAGAAGGACACTCGGGGCAGTACATACGAGTCTCCTTCCGAGTACCTCTTTGCCAACACACTCTGCATCTCCTACTGGGAAAGTCTTTTGAGGCCGTGGGAGGAATGTGATCAGGAAAGTGGCGATCTTTCAATCTAAAAATTAAGGAAGAAGGGAGTCACCCCAGTATCTAAAAAAGGGACGGGGTACAACTACGACAAAGACACAAGTGTCCCTATATTCTAAAACGGGAGGACAAATACTCACCCTGGACCGAGTGTCTATTACGATGTGTGCTATCAAAATATCAATGGAGCTGTTCACTAAAAAAGACAATTGTCTAGCTAAAAACAGTAATCAATCTGTATCCTTATACAGTATAATCCCAGAAATTTCTATGTTAAACCACAAAAACTGGTTAAGAAATTAATTTTATTAAAAATTATTTTATAACATATTCATACAATTAAGCAATAAAAACATTACTCTACCTCCCACTATAGGTTACAATCTCATTTCATTACACATATATAAAATCATAATCTCATTTCATTACACATATAGATAAAAACTCTAAAAACAGTCGACGCAGCGTTGTGACACCTCAATGTTTTCACCTTCCTCAGGACTACAAAAGTTTTCATCAGATCTAAATAATAGAAATACATGATTTAGCAATATATATAAACTCATACTCAATATACCCTTTTCCTAATACTGTATTCAGCATATCACTAATTTTATTCTATACATCGGCTACTATTTCTTTACACTCGGTCCTTCAAGGTCATTCTAAAAATTGTAATTGTAACATACTTTATGGTACATAAATTGTAACATACTTTATGGTACATAAAGTATGTTACAATTTTAGAATGACCTTGAAGGACCGAGTGTAAAGAAATAGTAGCCGATGTATAGAATAAAATTAGTGATATGCTGAATACAGTATTAGGAAAAGGGTATATTGAGTATGAGTTTATATATATTGCTAAATCATGTATTTCTATTATTTAGATCTGATGAAAACTTTTGTAGTCCTGAGGAAGGTGAAAACATTGAGGTGTCACCGAAACGCTGCGTCGACTGTTTTTAGAGTTTTTATCTATATGTGTAATGAAATGAGATTATGATTTTATATATGTGTAATGAAATGAGATTGTAACCTATAGTGGGAGGTAGAGTAATGTTTTTATTGCTTAATTGTATGAATATGTTATAAAATAATTTTTAATAAAATTAATTTCTTAACCAGTTTTTGTGGTTTAACATAGAAATTTCTGGGATTATACTGTATAAGGATACAGATTGATTACTGTTTTTTAGCTAGACAATTGTCTTTTTTAGTGAACAGCTCCATTGATATTTTGATAGCACACATCGTAATAGACACTCGGTCCAGGGTGAGGTATTTGTCCTCCCGTTTTTAGAATATAGGGACACTTGTGTCTTTGTCGATCTTTCAATCTAGCCACATCCCCCACCACTCCAACTTTAGGAACACTTGCCTGTTCCACTACAACAAGGTTCCCTATTACAGACTCCTGAAACTTAGCAAAAGTCATCTTTGACTCAGGACAACAATCCTTAAATACAACAAAAGCATTAAAGTTTGCCAAGTGGAAAAGATGGATAGCCAACTTCTGATACCAAATGTAAGCCTTACGAAGAGCAGTGTAAGGTTCCAACCTCTGATCTACTCTATCAACACCACCCATGTGCCTATTATAGTCTAAAATGCACACAGGTTTGCGCACTTCAGCAACCTGACCCCAAACAGTTACAGGTGAAGTGCTTTCATCATGGATGGTAGTCAGCATGTAGATATCTCTCCTGTCTGCAAACTTCACAGCTAGAAGTTCCTCGCTACGCAACGCACTGCACTGTCCCTTCACAAGCTTTTGACAAACAAGTGCCACAAGCAACAGTGTCCACTTTGGCCAATTCCCTGAACAACTGCACACCAGTGTAGAAATTTTCTACATATAAATGGTGACCTTTGTTAAAAAGTCCTCTACCAAGTTCCCACATACTTTTCTCAGTCACTCCAAAAGTGGACGGAAAACCAGGGGGGTCAATCCTGGAATCCCTACCGGTGTACACCCTGAAATTAGAGACATATCCAGACCTACTGTCACACAGCATATACATCTTAATTCCATAGCGTGCCCTCTTGCTAGGAATGTATTGCCTAAAAACCAAGCGGCCCTTGAACAAGACCAAAGACTCATCTACAGCTATTGCTTTCCCTGGAGCATAGATCTCAGAAAATCAATCTACAAAGTGATCAATGACAGGCCGAATCTTAAAAAAACGGTCACAATCAGGGTGATCGCGTGGCAACGCTAAACCATTATCGACAAAATGCAGCATCCGAAGCGGAAGCAAATACCGATCACGAAATATAGAAGTTGCCATCAAGGGACTAGTAGACCAATATGAAGACATTGATGGCTTCCTTAGCAAGTCCATCAAAAAAAGTTAAACCCAAAAGTACAGAGGAATGAGCTTGGGGGACTGAACGGTATGGGGGGCCTCCACTGCCTGAAAGCACCCTGTAAACATACTATTGGTGAAGCACTATGCATGCCTTCCTGTGCACTGATGGAAATGCTTATTGTACTGTGTGGTCTCTTGAGCTATGTTATTAAAAAGATTTATCAAAAAAAAAAAAGGTAAACCCAAGAATTTCTTCATCTCTCCCAGATTTGTGGGAGTTTACCGGGTAGCTCTAGAGTGGGGCCTAAGGCTGGCATTGTTGTCCCTCAAATACTGTTCAGCATACAGATTAGTCTATTCAACAATCTCTGCCAAAAATACATCGTCCATAAACAACTGAAAAAAATGTATAGGCAAAAAGTTTTCAGTATCTACTCTATACCCTGGAACACCAGCAGAGTCTAGCAACACATTCAGGCAGGGAAAATAAACTCATTTAGAGTAAATAGTACAAAAACAATTCTCTTACCAAACACATGCAACTACACAAACTGCAGAACCACCAGTAACGAAACCACAACCTGGAACAGTCTAAAGAGCAAAAGCCTTGAACTATAATAAAAAGGAGAAATAAAACATTACAATTGCAATTCACAAGAAATAAAACAATTAACATTATAATACGCTATGTCACTACCCAAATGGTCAATATGCCAGATGGGCTTTCAAATAGGGCCGAAAAAAATGGGGGGTGATCTTGCCCAAGGGATTGGGTGGGGTTTTCTTCCAGGCCGATCTGTCCTCCAGGTGGGGCAGAAAACCGCAGATAGAAATTTGCCCCCCTTGCAAGAGAAATAGATCCCTGGTGCCTAGTAGGGTTTTCTGCCTCCCCCGCCTAGGGGCAGAAAGGCCAGAAAAAGGGGCAGATCTGTCCCCAGGGGGGGTAGAAAATACATAAACATAATGTAACCCCCTTGGAAGCGGCCCTTGGCCAAGGGGTCCCTTCCATCTACAATAAAAAAGAATCCCTGGTGCCGAGAGGAGTTTTCTTCCCCCCTGGGGGCAGAAAGGCCAAAAACAAGCCGATCTGCCCCAAGGTGGGGGCAGAAAAAACATAAACTTAATTTGCCCCCTTTGAAGCGACCCTTGCCCAAGGGGTCACTTCCATCTGCAATAAAAAAAAACCTGGTGCCTAATTGGGTTTTCTGCCTCCCCTGGGGGCAGAAACTCCACAAAAACGGGCCGATCGCCCCCCGGGGAGGCAGAAAAACATAAACAAAATGTTACCCCCTTGGAAGCAACCCTTGCCCAAGGGGTCGCTTCCAGTCCACACAAAACAAAATCCCTGGTGCCTAGTGGGGTTTTCTGCTCCCCCTGGGGGCAGAAAGGCCAAACAAAACAGGCCAATGTGCCCCCACGGCGGGGCAGAAAAATCATGCACAAAAAATCACCCCCTTGGAAGCGACCCTTGCCCAAGGGGTAGCATCCATTACATAGACAAGAAAATCCCTGGTGCCTAGTGGGGTCCAAAAAAACAGGCGGGGCAGAACAAACATAAACAAAATGTTACCCTCTTGGAAGCGACCCTTGCCCAAGGGGTCGCTTCCAGTACACACAAAACAAAATCCCTCGTGCCTAGAGAAAGGCCAAAAAAATGGGCCGATTGCCCCCCGGGGGGGGCAGAAAAAACATAAACTAAATTTTACCCCCTTGGAAGCGACCCTTGCCCAGGGGGTCACTTCCAGCACACACAAAACAAAATCCCTGGTGCCTAGTGGGGTTTTCTGCTCCCCGTGGGGGCGGAAAGGCCAAAAAAAGGCCGATCTGCCCCGGAAGGGGGGGGGGGGTCAGAAAAAACATGCACAAAAAATCACCCCCTTGGTAGTGACCCTTGCCCAAGGGGTTACTTCCATTACATAAATAGAAAAATCCCTGGTGCCTAGTAGGGTTTTCTGCCCCCCCCCGGCAGAAAGGCCAAAAAACCGGGCTGATCTATCCCCAGGGGGGACAGAAAAAACATGCACAATGAATCACCACCTTGGAAGCGACCCTTGCCCAAGGGGTCGCTTTCATTACATATAAAAGATAATCTCTGGTACCTAGTGTGGGCATTTCTGCTGCACGATCGTGACACTGTGCGCGATCGTGAAGCAGAAATGCCCTGTACAGAGACATCAGGGGAGAGGAAAAAAAACACTTTCCTCTCCCTTGATGCCTCTGTGCATGGAGGAACCCCCCCAGGAGCAAGGAAACCTACCTTACTCCGTGGACGCCTGGAAGCAAATGGCTTCTAGGGCGTCCGGGGCTTCCTGATGACGTCGGCGCACTGTGCGCGTTGACGTCATGGGATTGCCACGGGGGGTCGGGGAGTCGGGAGTGGCAGCGGAAACTCTTCCGCTGCCACCCCCCTCTGGAGGAAGTTGATGGGCTGCCCATGGGGGGAGCGCCAGCGCTTCCCCCATGGGTGGGTGCCATGAGGGAGCGGTTCCATCATGAACACTCGCCCACTGTGACTCATGACGGAACCGCTCCGTCATGAGCATGGAAGGGGTTAAAGCACTCATACAGGAGGTACCAACATGTTAGAACTCAACTTATTACATGTTGCAGCATCTGTTTGAGCAGTACAAACCAATCAATGACTATGTCATGCCAAAAGGGGATGCAACTGTGCAAGGAATGATCATTGAGATGGACCAATGGGGCCCAGTCAAATGACTGACAGAGATGCTGCTTCCTTTTGAGGTTTTCACATGGGAGAACAGCAAGGATGACAGTACCATGGGCCAAGCTATCTCGTTGTTCCATATGACACAGGAACAGCTAAAGGAGGTGTCTGAAATGTATGCAGATGTGGACGGAAAAAAAGATTTGCATGAGTTGGTGGAGAATTTAATCCTTCGCTTATCTGTTAATACAAGGGTGCAAAGAGACATTGTGACATCCAAACATTACGTGTGTCACAGTTCTTAATCCACAGTACAAACAATTACTGTCCACTTTTATTCCGTTTTCAGACGGGGATGTTTTAAACTACAAGATGTGGATTTGCTGAGCAAGCCAGCAACCTAGAAAAAGAGCAGCTGGGAATTAGTGGACCACTCTTTCAGGGCACAAGTTCTGCAGTGCAGCATTCAACTTCACAGCCTGAGGACAGTACAGTTGCTGGCTCAAAGCAGTCAAAACCAACAACAAGAACACCAGCAACAACAGGAACAGGAGCATTGGCTCCAAAATCTGCATTTGATTGTTTTCTAAAGGCAGGGCTTAAGTTCAGTGCAGATCCGAAAGCAAAAGAGGTCAAGCAAGATGGAGCACCAATGACTATTGAGGGGATGGTCCAGGCCTATCTGGATGACCCAACACCGGTCTATCTTCATCAAAACCCATTGGTGTATTGGTATGGGAAGAGACGTCAAGGGCCAGTGCTCAACAGGCTGAAAATAAAGTATCTGGATTTCCCGGTAGCCATGTGTCTGCTGAGTGTGTGTTCAGTGCAGCTGGTGCAGTGGTCACAGTGAGAAGGACAAGTCTCTCGCTCCAAAATATAGAGATGTTAAGCATGATCAAAATAAATCAGCACTTTATACCACAGAATTACACCATACCTGAAGTACGACATGAAGAGGATGAGGGTGATTTGTCAACCTTTGGGCAAACCACCTGAGTTTGAGGACGAACTCTACTTCCCTGACTTGTACTGAGGCCTGTGCCACCATAGAACTTTCTATGGTCGAACTGCTTTGACAAAACAAAAAATATATATATAGCATTAGCTAGGGGACCATTAAATTATTTTGTTTGTTTATGTCTGACTGACTAATGAAGCCCCACCATTTTAGACACATGTATGGCCGGATTAGTGTTGGACCAGTGTGCAGTGAAGAAACCCCCCCCCATTCCCCTCGGGACATAGGAGACAATGCCTGCCTCCATCCCGTGCCTATCTTTCCTTTCTTTATTCCCCTAGCAGGACTGCCCACACTATTTAATTTACAAGACTGGCCAATGTGTGTTTCGTGAATAAAAGAGGATCAGCAATGTACCACTGTGCTTTATTTAAAACAGGCGAATGTCATGCACCAAAGCTTGATATGTATTATGAGTGATTGTTGTTTGTAAGTGTGTTGTTGAGATGATTGATTCATGTGGCGGTGGCAGGCAGTGAGAGTGGGTGTTTAACTACAACTATTAGGATTAATTGTGTTTGTGTTGATTTACAATGTTGGTTGCCTAACAACAGGTGATCATTTTTTTCCTGAAGGTGATATTTTCCTTCCCCTTTGACACTTAGCGCAGTCCACACTGCTTTGTTTTCTTGTTCACAGTCCTCAAAAACCTGACCAGTCCCTTTAGTTAATAAACAAAATTCTAGTCTACACACAAAATGACTCAATGTTTCTCTTGTTCTTCAACAGCATTGAACTACAGGTCGCAATCTCTCACATTTGAGTTGGAAGACTCAGAACTGGAGTCGGTACGGAGATGGACATATTTGTTTCTCGGAGTCAGGAGGATGATGGAAGCACTCAGGGTGTGACTACTTCAACTGACAGAAGAAGGAAGTTATCAATTTCACAGAAACCAAAATGGTGATGGCTCTAAGAGGCCTACTCAACTCTGTGGGCTGGTGAGAGGTGCTTTCATTTTACTTGATTTGGGAAATGCAATAATGTTGCAGTGTGTTTGATGGCTGGCTCAAATCTGAAACTCAGTGGTGGTTGGGTGAGGGACCTGTGTGTTGTTGTAGGTAACTGGAGACAGACATGTGGTGATCATCACATTAGGCACGCGCTAGGCTACATAATATATAGGATGATGATCATGACAGTTGCGAGTTTAATCAGCCTTATACTGGCAGCCACTTGTCTGAGATTGTGGGTTGTTGTAATTGCTCTCACTTAATTGGTCGCACATCATTCATAAAATGAGTGATTGCAAAGGACTATTCTCTCTTGCTCTGCCTCTAGACTGAGTCTTCTTGGTGCACTCTTCATGAAGTTTACCTTCTGTCCTCCTTGAGTCTACAATATTTTTTTTGTTTTACAATCTGCAGGCCTTCTTTTCTCCTGCACAAAAGGCAAAAGCGCCATATCACTCACACTTGCCTTACCAGCCCACATCAGCCAGGCACCCAGATTGACGGACAGTCCAAAAAGAATGCAGCAGATGCACCCTTCCAATTTAGCAATACAGTATCATTTAGTCATTAGAACTGTGTGTGTTGTTCACTTCACTCCTAGATAATTTGTATATACTGTTTTTCAAACCTAGATGATAGAACATTTAGATATATAATAATATAATATATAATAATATAATATAACATATGATATAACTTGGGTGTCTCTGGGGCTGACGTACTATTTACATTGCATTTAAGTTAACTGTGCCATAGTAGTCATCCCTTCATTTCCTTTTCCTCTCACAACAGATGATGGTTGGCTACTCAATGCCCAGATTAATTTTATCTTAGTGTAGTGATTGTCTTTGTCACACCTTTCCCCAAATCCATTTTCCCACCCTTTCATCAAACCCCTAATCCTCTTCCCCTGGGCTGTGTGATTTACTGATGTGTGACTTAATAATTTACACCAATAATTGATCACACACTTGGTGGGGCGGATATGTTGAAAGCAATACCAACTCAGTGTAGGATCTTCAGTTCTACTTCTATTACTAAAACAATAGCCCACACACTTATAAAAAGTGATCAATATTTTAGATATTGAAGAACATCATTCATCAGCATCATCATTCTAGGCATTGTGTGCTGTGTTACGTAAATGCTTAACCATGACCACTCCAGAATTTGAGTCCTCTTCACGATCCGAGTGTCACTTTTGTTTTTATCTGGATAATTTAGTATTGCTTGTTAAATTTTCACTATCAGGTATTCTTTGTTGTGTAGTGTGGTTTCAATTGTTTGTAAAGCTATGATATAATAATATATAACCCACTAACCCAGTTTTTTTTCCAAATGTAGTTGCCTGCGATGAATAATGCCTCCAATTTAAATCCTACAGTTGGAGTTCACCTAGGTGGGAGAGGGGCCTCACTTCTGATTCCTTCACTGTTGTTAGTGCGCAAGGCTGGTACTACTTCCACCATCATAGCACCTTGGGAAACCCTGCAGACCTCACTTTATCCATTCGGTAAGAGAACTATCGTTGTTCTACTAAGTTGTAGGCAATATAGGCAATTTCACCTCCCCCCCTTTAGTGGTCAATATAGTTGCAGACTGCAGAGACTAGGAGAGTAATAAGACAAGGGTACCACATAGCAAATACCTAAGTGTTGTTATATACTATCAGCAAATTTGTAAATCAGGTTGCGCTAAACGGCAGCAGTGAAAAGTAAAACACCCCTGAAAAGATTTGAGGCATAAATATCGTAACATAAATATTTATAAGCCCAAACAATAAAAACCCACACCTTCAACCCACACAACTCTCCCTCTCCCTGAACAAATCTCCCTGTCTCCAACCATTGTTCAACTAAAATGTCCATCATTGTCCCAAACAAATAAAATCCAAACTATACCTGCCCGGTCCCAACTACCACAACCCAACCCTCCCCACCCACAACAACAAGTCCCACCCACCAAAACAAAAGTAAAAAGGGGCAGAAGAGAGCACTAATAGGCATGGTGAGCCAGGCTCAGGAGCTCTGTTAGATGCCTCGCCATTTGTCTCTGGCGGGCTTCCATCCACAACAGCCTCAAAAAGGCACAGAGTTGGAAATTGTGGTCTGGGAGTGGAGCAGCAGTGAAGGATTGGTGGCTGGCGCTTGCCAGCAGACTGTGGAGCAAATGTTGAGTGGCTAGATGTGCTGGTGTTGGGGCCTGGCTGAGGGCCAGGGGGGTGCCTCCTCCGCTTCCAGGGCCACCAGCCACTGGTGCACTGCCCTAATCATCTCCAGCTTCTGCTGCCACAGCCGGGCTGCTACATCCTGGCGAGATGGACGATGATGACCAGGAATAGCTAGAAAGAAAAATGACAAATTGTAAACATTACTCTGTGCAACAAACTTGTTTAATATTATGTAGTGGGTGGCACAGAAGTGGAACATTATTGGTCCCCTAGGGCCATTCGATTTGATGTGATTAGAGTTACAGCCATTATCAACACACATCTCTCATAAAACTAAAGGCAAACAGAAAATGCACTGTCTGAAAGGAATCAAGGCAGAATAAACACAAAAGCACACCAGTTTAAAAAAACTGTTAGTCTGTTTTTTCTTTTGAAGGATTTCCTAATAAAAAATAATTAACTAAACAGACACTTTGTGTAGAAAAATAAAAATAACTTACCTCTCATTAAGGAAAAGGCGTTATGCGCTTTGGAGTACAAATATTCTCTCTCTTGTGCTAAATTAATTAATGGAGGCATGCCTCAGCTGGCACCCTAGTTGTAGTCGTTAGTTGTTCTTTGCTAGTCTCTGCAGTCTGCAGCTGGGGCAGCTGTAATAGACAATTATCTTATTCCAATGGCCCTGCTTTTCTCCAAAATGCCTTCAATTTTACCCTGACTACAAGGCAGATGAATAATATGAATGATACATGTCACTAAAAAATAAATCAATCATGTGGGCATTCGTTCTGCTGTAAGTATATGGTTGGAAAAGCGATGTACTGCAGTACAGGGAAAGGATTAAGGAACGGGATATAGCTTTGGCACATTTGTAACAGACTATCCCATCCACAAAAGTCAAGCAATTATCCATTTATCATTGCATTGTTCTTCTAGTATTCTTGATCTTCAACCTTGGCTTTGATAAGCACCGTTTAAGCTTAACATTCTCTCATCCAGTCTTTCACCCTATAAACCCAGTCATCCATATATATCCAATCAATTCTTCCATGCTATGTTTATAGCTCCCAACAAACCTGACTTTTGCCAACATCCATTTACCCACCAATACATCCTTTTACTCATTCACCCATCCTGCTTTGCCTTTAACCCGCCTGAGCATTCCTTTCACCTACCCAGGCTGGCATATTTACACCCATACACTTTCACCGACCCAGGCAGACATACTTTCACCCATGTACCCTTTGATCCATCCTTCACTAAGCCATGCAGATTCCTATCACCCACCTTTATGCATCCTTTCACCCAAGCATCCTTTGACTCGTATTACATACATTTCACCCATCCTTTCTCTTTCCATCCTGTTTTCCCTTTCCCATCAACCCATCATTATTAAGGTTCCTTTATGAAGCTTTGTCTGCTGAATTGAAGATAGAAGAGGCCATAACTACTCAACTCCCGCTGTATCTGCCAAAGCAGGGTGTTCACAGGTCAACACCCTTGCAGTGAGTATATTACTATTTGTTAATAAGGAAGCAATGTGACTTACCACTGCCCGCTCCTGCTGCCGCTGGTACTCCCCCCTCAGTGACCGCTGCCGCATCCCCTCCGCTGGCGCTCTCACTACCGGCCCCAGCACTGGTGGTCTGTGTAGCTAGAAAAAACTTTACACATTTTAGATGCCAGATAGTTACGCACAATAGAACCACAGAACATCACTACAATTTGGATACAGTATCTTATATCAAAAATTCTAAATATCACGTTGGGACTTTTGTTGGTTAGCAATGTTTGAAGAGCTATAAAGGGGTGCAATAATAATTGGTCAATGAGTGACATATGGTCTTGGTTGGCAAATGAGAGGGGTCATCCTCCTCATACTTCCAGCCATGGTGCACTGTCATCAACTAACTGCTAGTATACTATACTATATGATATAATACAAACACAACATTGCGGGGTCCATCATGAGCATGGCCACTCTCTCGTTTTATTGTTTAAGCAAGAAAAAGAAAGCCTTGTCAACAAACATGCATAGAATACCTTACTTGGGCATGCAATCTCCATAGTAGAGTACCTGACCGACAATGGGTTCTCTGAGTCTTAGAGTACCACCTGTCCACAAGATATTGAAGGGGAGAGAGAAATATTACTGAGTATACTGACAAAGCAGAAGAAAGGAAGCTACAGACAGATTAGTACAGACAGTTTGAAGTCAAGTACAGAAACTTGAAATGTGTAAAATTTGTAGATAGGATAATGCAGGGATAAGGAGAATTTAGGAAATAGAACGAAGACGAGTTGGAAAAAATTAGGAAACAGGCACAGTAAAAAGAAAAAAATATTCTAAATATGGAGGTGTAAAAGTTAGGGAAATAATAATAATATTATTAACAACTGGAGGACTTCCTGGGGCCAGCAGAGCCATCTGCAGCGGTACTCCTGGAGGCACCTCCAGCTCCCTCACCCGCCTCTTGCCCCTGGATGCTGATGTAAGAAATAAACAAAATAAAATAAAAAACAGATTAGTGGTACAGTTAATAATCTCCCCAAATTTTTTTGACAGGGACACAGTAACATTGAACTTTTCTAAACCAGATCTCCTCTTCTATTAGTATTATAGACCTATTCTTAATTTCCTAACCCTATTATAAATTTCCTAAACTATATTTTGGAACTATTAATAATAATTTGCAACAAATGATCTTTGCTTCTTATCTAATTCCCTCAGTCTCAAGTTTTTCAACCCCCTTTGACGTGCCAACTCAGTCTGCATTTTTTTCAATGCATAGATGCTGTTGTGTAGTTCCTATACATAACCTATACAGAATCTGTGCGTTCGGATAACATGAACTGTAGGCTTGGTGGCAGACTGACTCTGAGCACCCACACCGAAAATGTTAGCCTGTTTGCATTAGCTAGCTCACAGTGCCACTAGTGTCTCCTCTTATCAGGGAGAGAATAGTTTCTGGCAACCTTAGAACATGACAACCATGATCCCTCAGGATCGTGGAAACAATATACTACTTTTCGCTCAGTCACTCGTGCTTACTTATTCGGTCTCAGAGAGATACACAGAATAAACAGTCTGGGCGTTTCAATAAGTATTTATTGAACAGTTGTTATTCTAGTGTAAAATATATGTGCTGCAACAACCATTAGACAGTAGCAGATATATATGATTAGCAGTACAGTGAAAATAAAAGGATAGTATAATTCTACCATCTTTCAATAGTCATGAATAAATACATGAATATAAAATGCATGATAAAAATGCGCGCACTCCTACGATGCCTATCTAGATGTACCTAAGTGTACCTAGCATGTGAGTAGATGTGAAGCCAAGAATCCCTCTAGGATTTGGTCGAACCCCATTACCTGGAGAGAGAGAGAGAGTGTGGGACCCCGTCCTGGTCTCAAGTTAGATACCCCGCAAGGGATGTGTTAGACCACTGTCAGCTGGAGCGTCTGCATGCAGGAGCCTCAGCGTCTCTGGTCAGTGTGTCGGCCTGGAAGTCTCAGTTCCCTCTAACTAACACTAGCAAGATGTGTGGTATTTATGCAGAAAGTATCTAGGGTTCCTTTGTCCCTTGTTTCTTGTGTTAGCCATTTTTGGGTTTAAGGATGACGTATGGGATGAACCTTGTAAGTAGATATTATGCAGGTGGTGTAGCCCCAGCCTGGTTTCCCAGAACCCTTATGAATATTCATTCATACTGTGTGAGTTTATTGATGAAGTTATAGGACACTATTGTTCAGGGAGAAACCCTCCTTCTGTGCCCAGGACTAGAACTAGTCAGTATAATACCACAATTTCACAATCAATATTGGGCCTGTTGGTGTCTCAATTGACAATGCAAAGATTTTATTCACAAATAATTAAAACGAAACATTACAAGAAAAAGATGAGTGAGCAGGATGTGACAGGGTATTGGGAAATCAGCCGATTTCCTTACCACAGGCAAGTGACTTAAAAGTGATTTTCAAAGTGAAAAAATGTAAATAAGCAAAAGTCACAGTCAAAAATACATCTTGTACTCCACAGATATAATTACAGTTTAGAGTTTAAGATGCAAGTGTCGACGACGTTTTGATTCCCAACAGGGTTGGGGGATCATCATCAGGACTGAACAATCGCATTGACAGCGAGGAGAGACTTATCTCTCCTCGCTGTCAATGCCTCTTTTCTCCGCCCACATTGCTACGTTAACACCACACTGGGGCTCCTGTGGCTGGTCTATGTGTATAGCTGAACAAGCGTTCTTCTGAATTGTTTACCACACTGTGTGACCTCGCCTCTGTTACATGTCATTTTTTAATTCCTCTTCTCCCCTTTTTTCCCCTTACCCCTCTCCCTACCTCCCTCTCTCTACTTATCCAGGCAACTTCCCAGGCACTTACTTTACTGTCTCACTCGCAACTTTTTCCTATTCAATGGCAAATTTTACCAACAGGTGAAGGGAACTTCTATGGGCGCAGTTTTTGCACCAAACTTTGCCATATTATATATGGACTGGCTTGAAACACAGAGAATATTATCCCCCTTCAACCCATTCTCTTCAAACATACTGGAATGGAAGAGATACATTGATGATATCTTCCTTATTTGGGAAGGGACTGAGGAGACCCTTCTTGAGTTCCAGGACTGGCTGAACGCTCACAGCAATGGTCTCAACTTCACCCTGACTAGAAGCAAACAGGAGGTGGCCTTTCTTGACTTGACTATCATAGCACATGATGAGACACTGTACACGACTCTCTACCGTAAACCTACGGAGAAAAACACCTTACTAGCTTATGACAGCCACCACCCCAGAGCTTTACGGGATTCCCTTCCATACTCACAATTCCTACGTATCCGACGCAATTGTTATCGCAAAGAGGATTACTTTAGTGAGGCCAAAGTACTGTCCAAGAAACTGACCAGCAGAGGCTACCCACGTAAACTGGTCAAGAATGCCTTCAAACGCGCCTGGTACTGTCCAAGGGAAACACTCCTGAGCCCCAAAACAAGAAACAATGGGGATTAAACCTTCTGCGTCACCACAGTCTCACCCGTTTCCAATACAGTAAGGAAGTGTATTTTGAAACATTGGCCAACACTGAATTCAGGTGACCTTAACTTTGAGCGCCCACTCTTTGCTTTCAAAAAAAGTAAGAGTATTAAAGACCATCTGGTAAGAGCAGCCCTCACAAATAAAAGAATTCCAACTTTGACGGAGATGTGGGGTCTCCCGCCTGTAATAGGACATTTCAAATGTGGCAGATGCAGTGTCTGCAATCTCACTACGGATACAAAAAAATTGTGCATGTTAATATTGATGTCACTCTGAATAACTTTTCCAACTGTAACACTGCAAATGTAATATATGCCATCACTTGCCCTTGCAACCTGATCTACGATGGCCAAACGACGCAAAAATTAGAATCCGAATCTGTCAACATAGGAGCCGAATATGATGCAGAACACCCAATGCAACACTGGTTGAACATTTCACCTCCCACGAACATACTGAAGATGACCTATGCTAGCAAGTTATCAATGTGATTCAGCAGCCCCTGAGGAATTCCAGCATCACCGGCATCCTTAACAAAGAGGAACTCAAATGGATCATACGCACGGACAGTCTCTATACAGGGCTTAACCGCATGGAGGATTGGACCAATCTTCTATAATGTGGTATCTTGAATACATTGACCAGCCTTCGCTGGCCACCCTGAACTTGATCAGTATATAAACATGTATATGTGGGTCCATTATTGCGACTATACTTGCCATTATATTGTCTATTGTGGCTTTCAATTCTGTTTCCTTCCATCAAACCAACAGCCACGCTACTGAATTACACAAGCTTCATTAAGCAATATATAATTTTGTTTGTAACTGTATAATTGACATTTGGCAGTAATGGGACTAGGGCGATTATGTTTACTATTACACTGTCTAATATGATTATTCAAACTGTCTCCGTTCATCAGACCATTAGCCTCGCTATTGAATCACAATAGCTGCACTTTGCAATATAATTTTGTACTGTACTGTTTAATTCACAATTGGCAGCAATGGCACTTATTTCCTTAATTCTGGCTTTTTTTCCCCCCTTACCTTGTGCTATCCTCTTTCCCTCTGACCGTTAACTACTAGCACCACCGCACTAATTGCCTATTTCCCACACTAATCTAGAAAGGACCTTATATCCCCAAGATGGCCGCCATTATTCCCTTCTCCCTCAAGGATTGTCTTAATATGACGCATGCACGTTTTCGCGCAACACCTCCACAGTGCGGCAACGCCCCCTTACATCAGGTGCATCCCAAGCCGTCTCCAGTTCCCGGCTATTTTCACCGTGAGCAGAGTTCATTGCAACTGACCCCGCCATAACGCCTCGCTGACCTTCTTCAATACGGTAAGCGGCTCTTCCGGGCGGTGCCCGCATTGTCGGCCCAACGCCTACACTGTCCCTGACTCCTTTCCTTCTCCCTTAGGCCTGTGGTTTATCCTTCCCCCCCGGGCTCCCGCCCTTCTCCGATACACGTCCACACGGGGACGGGACTCCCCGCCACCATCTCCTCGCCTGGACCCTTTGGAATTTCCCGCCGTGACGGGATTGTGTCATCTAGCCCTCCTATTTTGACTTGGTAAGCAGCGTCGCTCCCCTCTATCGCGTCCTACTCTGAGCCCTTCTTCCGATCGCCCTTTCACGGTTTCCTTTCTCACCTCTAGGACGCTTTACCATTCCCCAAGGAGATTCGCACCACAACCACAACAATTACTCCTTCTATCCTTAGCTACGAGTAAGTCTCCTGCGCAGCCACTTTCTATGTATATCTGCGCTTACTCTCCCCTTTCACCATTTGTACTGTCCACTCTGGCACCTTCCTCGTCACTGTTATCATTTTATGTGTGATCGTGATCTTTCCCCTGTTGTGCTAGGGGTTATGTAATTTTTATAGGCATATATGCGGCATACTGTTACTTAATTCTTATCTACTGCGTCTTAAATTTATTATCATATTCCTGCCTAACTTTGCACCGCCTGACCTAGAACTTCCAGTCCCCCTTAATCTGGGCCCATCTATCTCTGGATGGGTCTCATCACGCCTGCTGCCCACTGCCTTGCCTCCGACTAAGTGACTCACTAGTTCACGGGTATTATTATTGTGCGCGTTCAGCCCTTTTCGCTATGCCTTCTGCTCTCATGTTCGCTCTGATTGAGACTTATCTCTCCTCGCTGTCAATGCCTCTTTTCTCCACCCACATTGCTACGTTAACACCACACTGGGGCTCTTGTGGCGGGTCTATGTGTATAGCTGAACAAGCGTTCTTCTGAATTGTTTACCAGACTGTGTGACCTCGCCTCTGTTACATGTCATTTTTTAATTCCTCTTCTCCGCTTTTTTTCCCCTTACCCTCTCCCTACCTCCCTCTCTCTACTTATCCAGGCAATTTCCCAGGCACTTACTTTATTGTTCAGTCCTGATGATGATCCCCCAACCCTGTTGGGGATCGAAACATCGTCGACACTTGCATCTTAAACTCTAAACTGTAATTATATCTGTGGAGTACAAGATATATTTTTGACTGTGACTTTTGCTTATTTACATTTTTTCACTTTGAAAGTCACTTTTAAGTCACTTGCCTGTGGTAAGGAAATCGGCTGATTTCCCAATACCCTGTCACGTCCTGCTCACTCATCTTTTTCTTGTAATGTTTCGTTTTAATTATTTGTGAATAAAATCTTTGAATTGTCAATTGACACCAACAGGCCCAATCTTGATTGTGAAATTGTGGTATTATACTGACTTACCTTGTAAGGGACCACTGTCTCTTCTCACAAACTACTACCCTTGGTCCCTTCTGACTCTAAGGGTTTCCTTGTTCCTTTTTCTGTGCTGGACTAGAACTAGGTAAAGGTTCAATCCTAAAAGGTCCGTCACTGTGTAGTGTAGGGGAGGAAATGTAGGTGAAGGTGTAAGATATTACCTGGGCCTTCATTAGGGTACCTATATGAAACATAACAATGCATGCACACTACTGAACATCACTGGGAAATTGCTTGGGGTTGGGACTGTACGAGCTACGAAAAAAGAAAGCCACAGATAACGCGCTAACTCACTAACTCTATAACCAATATCTTAGAGAGAGGACAGAGTTCTTAAATAATCAGCCCAAGCGAGCACCAATGAGTAGGATTAGGTAGAGCCAAGCAGATGTCTAGATGATGATCAGTGATCACATAATATTATTTGTAACACAAATTTAACTTACCTGAGTGTGAGCAGCATGCTTGTTATTTGGGGAAAAAAATATTATCAAAAACACAACAAATAATTATTACTCACGAGCCCCGCAACCTCCATGCCCAGCAGGTCAAGCAGCTCCTGATCCCTATATAGGAGGTCGGCCCACCAGTGCATCAGCTGTTCTTGGGTGCGCCTGACCCCAGAACTTCAGCACACAGCCCAGCCTACCCTCTCCCAGCACTTCTGATGCTCCTGGAGGCCGTACCCACTTCTAGGCCTGCCACCTGCTGCCAGGGTGGAGGGGAGGGTGGGCTGCAGATAAAGAAATGAGCGCAGACAACTCCACCTTGGAAAAAATGGCACTAGGCTGCACCCCTTCAGGACACCGACGACCGCAAGGTATGCGGCTGGTGCTATGGCCATGGGTGGTTCGGGGGGGGCCTGCCGCTCGCCCGCTCTGCCATGGCGCTGGGTTGGGGGAGGGAAGAAACAAGAAGGAAGGGAGAAAAAAATAAGGAAGTAAAGCAAAAAATAAAAAAGCACAAAAGTCACGCAAAAACACAAAAACAATTGGAAAAAACATAAAATACAAAAACACAAAGACACGGGGTAAGGTAATAAATAAAAATTAGGGGTAGATACGTTTCTGAGGGGTAGGATTAAATAGAATAAGAGGAATTACAAAAGCACCATAAACAGAGCAAAAAATAAGATGGCAAGCCCATGAGAACCGCGTGGTGCCTTTTGCTTGCTATTTCCATTTCGAGAACGCACTACGGAAAACATCCTGTGAAAGGGCTCAGTGAACAACTCTGCCCACTCGCTGAACTTCATCTAGCGTTGCAGAGTTTTTTTGCACTTCGCAGAGCTATGCATAGCGTGGCTACTTGAACTCCGCCCAGGCCTTGTTTACACCATCTTTATCACATGTATTCGATCCTACATGGACAGCTGTAATTTATTCCACTTCACAAAATTCCAATGCATTTGTTCAAAAAGAACGTCCATTATCCCTGGCCATCCTCAAAATCTTATCAATAATAAATATCCCTAGATATTTCATCTTATTCTGTATGCTTTTGATCGTCTAACCAGAAAAAGAGAGGGCTATTTATGAAGTGTCATTGGGATGGGCAAATTATTAGTTCAATTAACCTTATATCCTGAAAATGAGACAGTCTAAATTAAGTCCATTAAAGCTGAAATGTATGTTTTGGGGGAAAACACCATCCTCACATCATCTGCATACAGCATGCTTTTAAGATTGCTAATGGGGTGTCAAATACCTGTAACCACCTGTGAGCAATGAATAGCAATTGCCAACAGTACCAGTGCTTAAAGAAAAATCAAGGAAGACAGGGGCATCCCTTTCTGGTACCTCTGATAATACGTTTTTTTCTGATATGTGCTGCAAGAAAACCATTTTATCAGATGTCATAGAAATTCCAGATAGGCCTTACAGTACGGAAATATGACTTAAGGAGTTTTTCACTACTGGGACATGTGAAACCTTACCCTGCATGTCCTACTTTTTAAATTCAAGGAACCCTGCCCTAAGAGCCTTAAGTGTCCACCTCAGGAGTGACATATATGTATTAAAAATGAAGGTTTAGGCATGGCAAAATGTTTATTTTGCCAGGTTTAAATAGTAGTTTAAAACTGCACTACAGGCTGCAGTGGCAGGCCTAAGACATGTTTTAGAAGGCTACATTAGTGGGTGGCACGAGTGCTGCAGGCTCACTAGTAGCATTTAATTTACAGGCCTTGGGTACACATAGTACCATTTGCTAGGGACTTACATGAATATTAAATATGTCAATTAGGTTTAAGCCAATTTTACCATGTTTAGGGAGTAAGCAAACCTTCCTTTTTAATACCTACGAGTCACCTCAAGGATAGGCCCTAAACAGTCCATAAGGCAGAGTGCAGTATATTAAAAAAAAGTTGGATATGTACTTTTATGTTTTACTTTCCTGGTAGTGAAACACTGGATTGGGATCCGTTTTTACATTTATTAAGGGCTAACTTTCAGTTGGGAGCAGGTAGGAATGTTGAGTTGGTGTCTAAAGAATTATAATTTAAAACCCTCTTTAATGGTAAAGTCTGATTTTAAGCCACAAGTCTGAAAATGCCACTTTTAGAAAGTTGCCATTTTCTTGTCATAACCATTTGGTGCCTGCAGCCAATATCTTTGGTCACGTGTCTAGCTTTAGTTGGTATTTGTGCATTGCTCCCATACATTGAGACAAAAGGGGACTAGGGGCTGGCAGGATGGGCCATCTCTGATTTCATGACGAGGAGGAGCTGCCACCTATCATACTTGCACATCACAAAGGCTCTACCCCAGTACACTCACAAAGGCGTTGTCACTAGTATTTTGTGCCCCCAGACAAGCTGGGGGAAGGGCAGGGAGACAAACACCTCTTGGGGTGGAAACCTCCAGAACCTTCTCCTAATTCAAAGCTGGCACCAAGTATAAGTGTTGGACCCTCAGATCCAACTCTTCAGTACACCTCTGGGCCTGTGGAAGACTGAGAAGGACTGCGGTGTTGCCCTGCTTCTAGAAGGACTTCTACTCTGTTGCCCCCCTACTCTGCTGCCTTGCTCCCCTACTGCCTGAGTGAAAAGAACTCGGCCTGCATCTTGATCCCAGGACCACCAGATTGACTCTAAGGGCTAGTTGGCTGTGGTTGGAGCAGAACTGATGCAGTGCGATGCATTGCCGTGCAGCTCCACATCAGATCCTGCACAACGCATCCCTGATGCAGGACCATGCAGCTCTTTGGAACCGCTGCTGTGTGACGGCTCCTCAATGCAGGACCTTGCATAGCAGCCCCACAACTCCTTGGAACTGTCATGGTGCGACACATATTCTAAGCAGGACCTTGAAATGTAGCCCCACAGCTCCCCAGAATTGCTACTGTGCAACACATCCTCGACTCAGGACCTCACATTGCTGCCCATCAGAAACGCCGCTGCATGAAGAATCCTCCATGCAGGATCTCGCAACAATCCGCAACCCAGTTTTAAGGTACTTGGTTCAGGGGTTCTTACTTAGTCCGTGTACCTGGCTTGTGCTCCATTGAGGTTGGTCTGAACTTGTGACTTTGTCCTGGTTCAGCGAGACCAGATAATCACATTTGGCGCTTTGCGTCTGTAGGCACTATTTTAAACTTAAATATTTAAAACTGCACATCTCCGGGTCTACTAATTGGTTTTTTGTCATTTTGGGCTCAAATAATTTATTAAACTTTTCTCTATTTTTCTAAATTGGTGTGAGATTTTCTTGTGTTGTGTTTTTACTTGATTGCTGTTTATCATACATCATTACATAATCACTTTATAGGTAGCCTCTAATTTAAGCTAGACTGTGTTTGTGCCAAGCTACTAGAGGGTTAAGTGCAGGTTTATTTTGGGTTTGCTTGTGTTCCACCCTCTCGTAAAGTGTGGCTGCTGCTTGAGTAGGGTTTCACCCTCCTCAACAAGTAACCCAATTTCCTACACCCGGGATGACAGGAGCAGGGCCAGTCTTCCTTCTCAAAGAGCAAGACAGACCCCAAGCAGCCAGACATCCCTCTGGTAGCAGCAGGACAGTCCTGTGGGGAGCAAGGCAGTCTCAAACAGCAGGGCCTTCCTCTGGGGAGCAAGGCAGTTCTTCCTCTGTAGTGTCCACAGGTCCAAAACTATACTAAAGAGTGTTCTGAGGGTCCAATATTTATAACTGGTGCCAGCCTTTGAAGTGTATCCCCACATCTGGTTCTGGAAAGTACTTCCCTTCCTCTGTCAAGGCTCCAAGAAGTCTGGGGTGACATAAGACAGGGCAAGCCTGGTGTCAGATTCCTTTGTTTATGCAGAAGACAAAGCACTTTGAAATGTAAGTGGGGCAGGGCACAGCTCTGCCCTCAGCCATCCTGGCAGGATGGCCCATCCTGTCCACACCACACCCCCTTTTTTGTCACTGTCTAGAAGGAATGCGCAAACTAAACCAAGCAGAGCCATTCACAGTCTTATAACCTGGGATACTGGCAGAAGGCACAAATGGTTATGGCAAGAAAATCACAACTTTCTGAAAGTAGCATTTTCAGAATTGTGTCTTAAAATCCAACTTTGCCACTAAAGACGATTTCAAATTGCAATTCATTTGAGTCTAAATAGCATACCTCTATCTGCTCCCAATGAACTATTAACATGCATTGAGTGTAATAAGGTAACCCAATGTTAGTCATTGGGAGAGATAGGCCTTACATTAGTGAAAAATGACTTTAGGGGTGAACCCCACCTGTCCTACTTTTTAAATTCAAGGAACCTATATGTAATAAAAATGAAAGCTTAATCCTGGCATAAGGTTATTTTGCCAGGTTGAAATGGCAGTTTAAAACAGCACTATAGGCGCTGCAGTGGCAGGCCTGAGAAATGTTTTAAAAGGTTACTTTTATTGTAGTGGGTGGCAAAATGAGCTCTGCAGGCCCACTAGTAGCATTTTATTTACAGGCCCTGGGTACAAGTACTACCATTTACTAGGGACATATAAGCAAAATAAATGTGACAATTATATGTAAGCCAATTTTACCATGTTTGAAGTAGAGAGCACAAGCACTTTAGCACTGATTAGCGGTGGTCAAGGTGCAGAGTCCTAAAGCCAAAAAAATTAATTCAGCACAACAGTAGGGGTGAAGGCAAAAAAGTAGGGTAATACTACGCCAAGAATGTCAGGTCTAACAATTGATTTGAACGTTGTCCAAGTCAAACATGTGCTTCCAGATTTCTGGTATCTCAGTTGCCAATAGGGGACCTTTGGTGTACCAAATGTGTTGGATTCTAGGACCAGATAAGTATTCTTTGCTCGCTTGTCAATATATAAATGTAACTTGTTCCTACCTGAACATTCTTTCTGTGACCATTTCTTTCTTATGTTTTTCTGTTTTCCACAGGCACCTTGGAGTTTAGGATTTTGGAGTTGAGCCATCCAAGAACGATGACCAAGGACTTACGGCATCAGAATATCACTCTGGTAAGTGGGAGCATAGCGCTGCAGAGTCAAGGGTCTCTTGGGCTTGAGTGCGATGCTGCCTTTGTGAGAATGTGGTAGAACTAGTGGTTGCTTATAGCTTGGGTGTGACCTTGCAAGTCCATTTGCAAAATGGCCAGCATGACTTGCCAACTCTTGTGGGAGTTGCCGCAAGGTATTTTATGTGCTTCTCTTGAGTGAGGATTCAGTGCAAGTAGTTTTCTCTGTGTTGGCCTGCTCTGTGTTTCTCCATTTTGGGCAGGCGCCAGTGGATCTGTTCCCCTAGTGGAGGGGAAGCAAGGACTGAGCTAGTAAGAACAGAACCTGACACATGGTCATAACATTGACGATCTACAAGTGGTTCATACCAAACTTTTATAGACTCCCAAAGTAATATTTTGCCTTTTGCACCAGACTCCAAAGTACTTACGCATCAATACCTTGGGTAAACTGTTTTTATGAAATTGTAATTTGTCTGTCATGTTCTGTTCACGGTTCATGTTGAGCACCTTTCATCACTGACAACATTGGCTCCAATTGCGCGATGTCCAAAAATATCTGGGTGATGAATCAGCACCCACAAAGCTGGTGCAGTGTGGTACACCCTGCTAGTGCTCTGCAATTTAAAGTTTATGTCCATAGAGTGAGGAATAAATGTGAGGACAGAGACCCAAGTTTTAACAAACATTTCACATGATATTCCCTTTTTCTGGCTGGCGGGAGGCTGCCCTGTGCTGTTCCAGCAAGATTGACAGTTGGCAGAAGTGCAAATCAGACAAATGGTTCCTGAATGAAGTGTCCCTTGGATGTACAATTAAGCTCTCCTTCATGTCTCTATTTTGCAGCTATATTTGAATCAATGGCCTCATGGATGGATGAAGAGCCAGACACTAGATAAGTTTACCCTCTCTCATTCAGAAGACAACTATCATCCCAAACAAAACGCAGAAGCATTGTTGGGTGTGGTATTCCATTGTATTGCTGCTCTTTAAGCATCTGCATAATTAAGACCAAGCATAGCCTGTCAGATGTGTCAGTGAGTTAACATTTGCCCCTGACATCTGCTGTGGTCTGTAGGTCACATGTTTTATTCCTATCAAGATCAACTTGCCCTTCTTTTCTTCTAGTGGCTAAAACATTGAGGAGCAGATTTACAAGGCCCTTGCACCACTTTTGCGTCACTTTTAACATGGGAAAAGTGACGCAAAAGTGGCGCAAGGGCCTTGTAAATCTGCCCCTGAGTACCTACCCATACACAGGTAAAAGCAATACTGAAAGTTGAAATGAATATAATATCTATTGCAGAAACTTGGTCGAGGGCCTACTCAAAAGCAAATTTCTCCCTGATTAACCTTCTGATACACATATTGTCACAAAAAGAGAACTGTCATATGGAGGTGTTGCTAGTGTATATCTGAAAAGTCGCGAAGTTAAACATGTTGGCATCATGCCTATTAATTTGTTGAAATACATAGTTTGCAAAGATGTTATGTTATATACATCCACATTATTCATCATGGCTTATACAACCCTCCAAAACAAATAAGGAATTATGAGAGGGTGATTTCTTAGAATTCTAAAATTTACTTGCTAACGTTATCCACAAGAACCATTTTGTGCAAGATTGTAAATAATGGACAGTTAATGTGGACTCTCAGATACACTATTGTTTTTGCATACTAGCAGAGTGCTTTAGGAGTGAACTGCAAAGCTACTTGACTACTTGCTAATAGCAATCATATTACTGACCTAGAAGTCACTAAGCTACATAGATTATGATGCACTGCAAAACTGCAAAAACCTACTCCAAAGGTCAACCTAAACAATTTAGCGAGCGCTCTTAAAATCTGAAGAGAATAGAGAGCCAGACAGAGACCCAAGTTCTTTACTCAGCTATTGCCTTGCCTGGACTCTCCAAAGGGCTATCAACATTGGTCTACAATAGCAATGTCCATGGCTTTCTCTGAGAGATAGGTTCCACATACTTCTTAAGAGAGAGCTAACAGACATCTGTTATTGAATGTCATAAATGGAGCTCTGGATACTGAACATAGTGACAAAGAATTAAGGGCCTGATGTAGAGTTCGGCGGACGGGTTGCTCTGTCACAAATGTGAAGTATATCTCGTCCGCCGTATTGCAAGTGCCATGGCATATAATGCCCTTATAGCGGACGCGATATCTGTCATGTTTGTGATGGAATATCCCATCCTCCGAACTCCAAATCAGGCCCTAACTACTGTAATTGTTTCCTTATTTTTGGTAAACCCTGGGGCAGATCTCCAAGACATGTCGAACTATTACTAAAATTTGAATTTACCTTTCTCAACAAAACTAACCAAAAGAATTGTCAACAAAAACGGGAAGAGATTAACAAAGAAAAATAAAATCTTAAATTCATGTCAAGAAGAGTTCCATCCATCTCATGGAGAACTGCCCCATATATATGAGATAACTTGCGATCCAAGTGGGAAAGTGGGTCTTGATATGAGTTTTACTGGACCTATTAGAGATTTACGTTCCAGCCTACCACAACATCGTACTAGAGAGGCTAAGGGCCAGATTTAGAGCTTTGCCGACAGGGTACTCTGTGTCAAACACTACAGAGTACCCTTTCGACAAAACGAACGATCTGCCTGCCTCATTTAGAGATGGGGAACCGTAAAGTTTCTATCCATGGAGTCCTTGTTGGTTAAGTCGAAGGAAAGCTTCCTCCAACGGTCCAACAGAGAAGTGGCCATTGAAGAAGGGCTTTACATTGCCTGCCATAGTTAACAATGCCAGGCACTAGACTCATCAAAAAGACTATGCAGCACTTACTTCTTTCTGACTGGGGGATGCAGTGCAGGCGCATAAAAGGGAACTACTGAAAGTGCATGGAATAGTCCTACAAGATGTGTCATGCGGACACCCCATCAAATGTGAGATGGTGTTCCATGAACTCCTATTAGAACATTGGAATGTTGGGAGCTCCATTGAAAACAATGGAGTAGCTCTGGGCTTATAATGGCTGGTATAAGCCCGGAGCTCCAACATTCCAATGTTTCTTTGTTCACAGCTGTGGCTGTGAACAAAGGCTTGAGGGAGCCTGAGGGGATTTCAATCCCTCGCGCTTTCTGAAGCCTTTGTTTTATTTGTTAGAACATTCTGCCCTCTAGTGGCAGAATGTTCTAATAGCCTTATAGCCCTTCGTAGCTGGGCTATACCGGCTATTAAAGTCCCGCTCCCTTGTTAAAGGCCCTCACCTTCGGCTCGGGCCTTTAACGCTGGAGCGGGCCTTTAATACCCATTATAGCCCGCTACGGCGGGCTATAAGGCTATATTAAAGCGCTTTGTAAGGGCCCTTCCTTATCTACCACCCAGTTCCAATGTGTTAGAAACTGGCAGACGGTGTCCTGGAAATGGACGAACAATTATTTTGTGAAGGGCAAATGCTCAACTTAAAATATATTTAGGTTGGAATTCAATATAGGTTGTTTGGAGATTGATCCCCGTTTTAAGAATAAATGTAGGATAACTCAAAAGTAGATGGGTGCAAATCCTGAATACAGATCTGACCCTCACCTCTTGAGGGTTTGGAAACCTCTTTTTAAAACATCAGTCCTGCTCTCAGACTTCCTGAGCGCATCACTGCAAGCGACACTGATCCCTAATACAATAAAGAGTAAATTGAGAAAAAGAGATGGGTATAATCTTACCAGGTGACATTAGCTGTAGAATTCGGGAGAAGAGGTTTCATGGAGGATTATCCACCCAAGTAAGTAAACCGGTTCTACGACCCTCCACAGATGCCAATAGGTGTATGTCTGTAATGTATAAGGAAAGCCGACGAACCTGTCTCAATGGTCAAGGGAAGACATTTCGCCCACGTGTGATGGAGCTGTGCAATGCTCTTAAAGATACTGGAAAGAGGTCCTGGGATTGATAAAAGATGAAAAAGACACTTGTCTCAGAATATTTGATACTTTTCAGCATATAATCAACTAAATTGAAAGTCATGAAGTTGCACACAGTTACATTTTTGATACGTATCCAACAACTAAATACCGTGCGGTCTTTTTTTGTCTATTGAGTGCTACGGAGGTATGTGCAGCTATGGCAAAGATGAATAAACCTTCAACAATTACGAGGGGACAGGTGAATTGAAACAACATTGGTGAGGTTTTGAGACATTACGTCATATCAGTGCACTATTTCAGTACAAGATGAAAGAGGAAGGGGAAGTTTCAAATACTGAAAGAGACAGCGTGCTCTGTTTTGTTTTTATACAAAATAAAAGAAAACATTCATAAAGTGATACTCTGGAAACGCTGCGCATAAATCAGGAGGCAAAGCAGAGCTCCTGGGCAAACAGTCGATTTTGTTAATGACTTGTTGAAGTTTGTCGCATCCCATGCCGTCTTCATTTTAGTGCATTTTTGGTCGTGATTAGCTGGTGATTCTGAACGGTGCAGTGCGAAGGATAATTGTTGAATGGAGAATCTGCATTTATTTTACATGAGACAGGACTGCGATCCTTATAGTCTCAAACCCTATTTTGAGAACCGTATTGTCTCACTGCAGCAATTATACATACAATGTTTTTTTACGTTTATTTTTATGGCAGTTTGGGAAGCTTGTGATGCCACGTTGCTGCTATTTTGTATGCTTAAGGTATTCGCTGATTTCCTAATTTTACTTTTACTTTTTCGCTATGTAGTATTTTTAAGGTGTTACTAAAGTGTTGCTCTAATAGCTAAGTACTATCTATTATAAGTGTTATAATGCACCGGGTATCAACCCGCACACCACCTTGTATGAACTGCTGACCAGGATGCACTGGAGACTGGCAGTGGCACAGGAGCCGCAAGCACCCAGCATCGAGGTCAGTAAGTAGAGCCAGTAATCTGATCTTTGAAAATGCTTCATGGTCCCTAAAAGTTCCAAGACTTGGGAAAGATTCTGACAATGTGATAGATCTAACCTGCTTAAAACTGCTATACTGGTTTGCCGACAGAAGGCATCTGTATCTGAGCTCAATATAGAAGCACAATCCAGCAACACCACTATTTCTCAAACGGAAATCTAAAATAAACCATCACACACATCAGAAAAATACAATTTACATTGCTATGTAGTGTCTATAGGTCTAGAAGGATCAGTGTTGGACTTGGCCCTTTTTGCAGGGTCATCCCTAAACTTTTTGCCTTCCTCCTATATTTTTTCTGACCTGTTGTTGGCTGTTTTATGACTCTGGGCACTTTACCACTGCTGATCAGTGCTAAAGTGCATATGCTCTCCCATTATAAATTGTGTGATGGATTAGTGACTCCATGATTGGATGATTTGTTTACTTGTCAGTCCCTAGTACAGTGCACTCAGTGTGCCCAGGGCTTGTAAATCCAATGCCGCTGGTGGGCTTGCAGCACTGGTTGTGCCACCCACAGAAGCGGCTTGTAAAATGTGTCTCAGGCCTGCCATTGCAGAGCCTGTGTGCAGCCTAAGGCTGCCATGTCGACTTGGTGAGTACACCCACTTACCAGTCCCCCAACCTTCCCTTTACTGCATGTTGGTCACCCCTAAAGTAGGCCCTAGGGCAGGGTGCAGTGTAAGTATAAGGTAGGGCATGCCCTGGTGTGTGTGGCATGTCCTAATAGTGAATTACAGCCATTTTCGTTTTTCACTATTGCAAGGCTACCTGCTCCCCATAGGCCAGAATGGGCAGACTGACTATTACACCTTATAGTCAGAACTGACCCAGGGAACATGGTAGAAAAACGAATTTAGTATGCCTGAACTCAGAATGATAAAATACATCTTTTAGTGAAGTTGGTTTTAACATTCTGTGTTTGAAAAATACCACTTTTAGAAAGTGAGTATTTTCTTGCCTAAACTTCCAAGCCTGCCTCTGCTAGGTTGTGTATTCCTTGTCTGGAGATTGAGTGACAGGGGCTGGGGGTGGCTACAGGAGACAGGGTGAGTCAGCACAGGGCTGAATAGAAAGATCTGCATCCAGAGTGGAGGGAGGAGTTGCACCTGGGTCTGAATAGGGCTGTGCCTGCCTTCCACAATGTTGGCTCCACCTCCTGCCGGGCGGCTGAGCACTCTGCCCCACATTCTGAAAGGAAAGAAGGAGTCAGAAAAACAAAGTGCTCCAGGACTGACCAGAACTGGTTTTGGACTAGGCAAAGGCCTCTCTGCCTTCAGAGAACAAAGAGAAACTGTGTATAAAAAGGGGACCCAGACCCCTAGGAAATTAGATCACTTTGGGAAACAAGAAGAAACCTTTGCTGAGGAGAGGAACCAGAAGAAACTGAGGAGAGGACTATCCCTAAGCTAGAGGGATCTGCCTGCAGTGGTTGCCTGACTGCCAAAGGAAGGAGAAAGGACTTTGTGTGCACTTTTATTCAACTTGTGAAGGCTCTCCAAGGGCTTGAGAAAAGAGCTTGCCTCCTGCTGAAGTCTCAGGGACAACAGACTTCAACCACCAGCTCCCCAAGAATCCTTTGGAAGTGCCTGCTGCTGTTTTGGGCCTTCTGAAGGGACTGCGTGTCGCAAAGAGCTGGAAGCGCGACTCAAGAGGGAGAAGCGTGTCGCCGTCGCAGCCGCTGCCGTCGCATCACGGAGATGACGCCGCTGTAGCTGTCGCATTGCACCGCATCTCAAGAAACGTCCCGCAACACCGAAGAAGCGTGTCGCCGTCGCAGCCGCTGCCATCGCATCGTAGATGTCACCTCTGTAGCTGTCGCAATGCACCGCATCAAGAGAAGAGTCTCACATCGAGGAAGAAGCGTGTCGCCGTCGCAGCCGCTGCCGTCGCATCGTAGATGTCGCCGCTGTAGCTGTCGCATTGCACCGCATCGAGAGAAGCGCCTCGCATCCACGGAGAAGCGTGCTGCCGTCGGAGCTGCTGCCGTCGCATCACGAAACAAGGGTGTCGCCGCTGCAGTTGTCGCATCGAGCGGAAGCGTCTCGCAGCGTCGGAGAAGAGGGTCGCCGCCAAAGCCGCTGCCGTCGCATCACGAAACAAGGGTGTCGCCGCTGCAGTTGTCGCATCGAGCGGAAGCGTCTCGCAGCGTCGGAGAAGAGGGTCGCCGCCAAAGCCGCTGTCGTCGCATCACGGAACAAGGGTGTCGCCGCTGCAGCTGACGCATCGAGTCGAGACTTCTCGCAACATCGGAGAAGCGTGCCGCATCAGGAAGAACTTGACGTCTTTATTTCTTTGCACCAGAACTTTGTCGCATCTCCATCTCTGCAACACTTTCGTTGTAGAAACGTGACGCATCGTAAGGTACATTGACTCAAAGTGTCGCATTTTAAGAACTTAAGAGAACTAAGCTAAACATACCATTTTAAGTACAGTATTGTGGATTCTTGTCGTTTATGGTCTTGTGTTAAAATTATATAAAGAATACTTATTTTTGATAATACAACTTGTGTGGTGTCCATCTGTAGTGTTGTCACTTGATTACTGTATGTGCTCACAAATGCTTTACACACTGCCTCTGAGATAAGCCTGTCTGCTCGTGCCAAGCTACCAAGGGGGTGAGCAGGGGTTATTTTAGGAGTGTACCCCCCTACCCTGACTAGAGGCGAGGGTCCCTATTTGTCACAAGTACCTACCTGTGCCAACTAGAGACCCCCAATTCTAACATTGGTGGTCAGCTGTGAGGATTCTGGACTTGCATTTGTGACTCATGTACAGTGATTGGTGAACACTACTAGTGAGTGCAGACCAAACGCAACCACGTACTATTTTTCCCTGTTTCCCTTTGGACTTTGGTTTTTGAAACTCTGGTTAGTTGTTGCACTGTTGGACCTTGTAAAAATGGAAGTCAACTTTTGGCACCTGTACATCTACAAGATAAAGGAACTGAAAGTGTTTTGCAAGGAGAGGGAGCTACCTGTGAAGAGGAGATCCACAAGGCAGGATCTTGAGGCAGCCCTGCATAGCTATGAGGTGCTACGCTGGGAAGCAACACTAGCAGATGACTCTGAGGAGGAATCTGAGGGGGAGGATCCCCAGCCAGAATACCAAGAGGGCAGTGGCCCTGAGGAGGAAACATTTTGGGAAAGATTGGCTCGTGACGAGAGGAATCGGATTCGTGCTCGTGACCGGAGGCTGAGGGAGCTAGACCGGGAGTGCGAGGAGATAGAGCGAGCCTTAGCTGAAAAAGAAATATGTGAAGCTCAAGAAGTGAGCTTGGCTGAGTTGGAGGTGGAATCCAGCTCAGATGGTGGCAGCAATATTGAATTTTCTAGTGCTGAGGGAGTAGTACACCCACCCAGGGAGGTGGCGCCTGACTTGGAGGGGGTTAACATACACCAGGAGGTTCAAGGACATGAGGTAGCTCCAGTAGTGCGCAGTGTCCCTGAGAGGAATAGGGAAACTGACGCAGGGATTCATGGTCCTAGTAGCAGGAGGGACACTTTACTGACTCTAGATGGGAGGTGCAGGGAGAGTGGTTCCCCCACAGTTGAAGTCCTGGTATGTGAGTGTGAATACCGCCCAGAAGAGTGTGGGTTGAGTGACAGAGACAGTCAGATACTGTCTTGCCAATCTAAGGATAGTGGTGTGGAGTACGTGTGCAAAGCACTGGATGGTGAGGTGAAGGATAGTTTGGTTAACCCCTGTAGGGGACTGTGTGATCCAATTTTGGGAGAGCATATTGTAAGTCCCTGTTTTCCAGAGCTATGCCAACACCTGTTGGAGTGTGAGTTCTCTGACCTCAGGGAGCTCACAATGGAGGCAGACCTTTTGGTGGATTCCAGAGGGTCTGAAGAGGCATTGGGGAGTGACCCTAAGAGGAGTGGCTCAGGTGTCTTCCAACCCAGAGTGGTGGGAGAGGTTCAGTGTAGCCCAGCTAGGTCCCGTGGGAATGGGAGAGGTGTAGGGGCTCACGTCCTGTCTCTGAGGAGAAGGAGTGAGTAGGGGGCTGCATGTCCCAAGGTGCCCGAAACCCAGTCTCAGAGCCTGGATGGTTCTTTAAGGGAACACCAGGTAGGGAGCCTAGGCTGCCCTGATGGGCCGCCTGTTGAGGAGGATCTCCTAGTGTCTAGAGAATCTGGAGCATCTGTAAATGGAGCTCCAGTGTTTCTGGTGTCTGGCAGTGCCACTCCTAAGTGGAAGGTGCAGAAGTCCAGAGTGAGGGGTGAGAGGGGGAGAGAGTCCCCAGTGGAAGAACCAGTGGGTCAGGGACCAGCCAGAAGGGCTGAGTCACCAGTGAATGACCACGGTGACACCACTTCTGTCCTGGGGGATCTTCACGCGCTGTCAGATGGACAGGGGTCGGGAGATCTGCACCAGGCAGACTGTCACACAACACATGAGAGATGTGTTACCCTCTGGGGGGGCATGCGTGCTCCCCAGGAAGTCCTGGTGCACCAGGCAGATTCTTATACAACTCTAGAGGAGTGTGTTTCCCTTGGGGGGGTTGGTGTACCCTCCCGGAAGTCCTGGGTTGCCAGGCACAGGTCCAGCCTAAGGGACAGACCCTGGGTTGGAGGGCCAGGTTCAGGGTGACCCCCCTGACCTGGAGGAAGGGGCAGCTGCTAACAGTGCCCCTACCAGTTTGTCTTCTGGGGGCACCGCTCCAGGTGGGAGGGTGCAGGACCCCAGTAAGGGGGGCGGGGAGGGGACAGCCTCACCCCTGGCCTCTGCCCAGTCTAAGGGTACAGACCCTATGCTGGGATCCCAGTTGCAGGATAGAACCCCTGAACTGGTGGGCGGAGTGTGCAGGACACCTGCCACAGGTGCCCTGACAATTCTGGAAGGGGGTACCGCTCCTGATGGGAGGGGGCAGTACTCTGGAAGGGGGTGCAGAGGGAGGGAGTCCTCGCCTCTGACCCCGGTTCAACTGGAGGGTTTAGACCCTAGATTGGAGGACCAGGTTCAGAGTGTCCCCCTGACCTGGACGCCCAGTTGCAGGATAGAACCCCTGAACTGGTGGGCGAGTGTGCAGGACACCTGCCACAGGTGCCCTGGCAATTCTGGAAGGGGGTACCGCTCCAGGTGGGAGGGTACAGAGCCCCAAGGAGGAGGACCGGGTGTGGTCTCCAGTCCAGCCGCCGGGTACAGGCCCGGGGCTAGTAGGTCAGTATCAGGATGTCATACCTGACCTGACAGGAGGGAGAATGGACAAAGGGTGCCAAGCACCTGGGGCTACTGCCCCCGCTCTCTGATGCCACAGAGGTTTGAGGGCCCTGAGAGGCATAAGGCCTTTGTCTCATCCCTGACCACTGTCAGTGGCCACTGTGGCTTCCTGTCTGTCTATTGGAGACACACCTATGAGCAAGTTAAGGTCAGGTGCTGCACAGATGGTGTCCACAGGTGAGGAGAAGGGTTCCCCATGGATTAGCTTGGTGGGCCCTGAGAGTATGGACAGAGGGATTCCAATAGGTTCAGATTGGCGTAGAACTGGAGTATGCCCCTGCTGTTGTGGGCCAGGGTCCAGGTTCTATCGCCCAAAGCAGGGAAGTCCATCAGGGTAGTGATTGGTCTCCCCTGCGTTTTTGGCTGGAAGGGGGTTGTGTTGGACTTGGCCCTTTGTGCAGGGTCATCCCTAAACTTTTTGCCTTCCTCCTATATTTTTTCTGACCTGTTGTTGGCTGTTTTATGACTCTGGGCACTTTACCACTGCTGATCAGTGCTAAAGTGCATATGCTCTCCCCATTATAAATTGTGTGATGGATTAGTGACTCCATGATTGGATGATTGGTTTACTTGTCAGTCCCTAGTACAGTGCACTCAGTGTGCCCAGGGCTTGTAAATCCAATGCCGCTGGTGGGCTTGCAGCACTGGTTGTGCCACCCACAGAAGCGGCTTGTAAAATGTGTCTCAGGCCTGCCATTGCAGAGCCTGTGTGCAGCCTAAGGCTGCCATGTCGACTTGGTGAGTATACCCACTTACCAGTCCCCCAACCTTCCCTTTACTGCATGTTGGTCACCCCTAAAGTAGGCCCTAGGGCAGGGTGCAGTGTAAGTATAAGGTAGGGCATGCCCTGGTGTGTGTGGCAAGTCCTAATAGTGAATTACAGCCATTTTCGTTTTTCACTATTGCAAGGCTACCTGCTCCCCATAGGCCAGAATGGGCAGACTGACTATTACACCTTATAGTCAGAACTGACCCAGGGAACATGGTAGAACAACGAATTTAGTATGCCTGAACTCAGAATGATAAAATACATCTTTTAGTGAAGTTGGTTTTAACATTCTGTGTTTAAAAATACCACTTTTAGAAAGTGGGTATTTTCTTGCCTAAACTTCCAAGCCTGCCTCTGCTAGGTTGTGTATTCCTTGTCTGGAGATTGAGTGACAGGGGCTGGGGGTGGCTACAGGAGACAGGGTGAGTCAGCACAGGGCTGAATAGAAAGATCTGCATCCAGAGTGGAGGGAGGAGTTGCACCTGGGTCTGAATAGGGCTGTGCCTGCCTTCCACAATGCTGGCTCCACCTCCTGCCGGGCGGCTGAGCACTCTGCCCCACATTCTGAAAGGAAAGAAGGAGTCAGAAAAACAAAGTGCTCCAGGACTGACCAGAACTTGTTTTGGAGTAGGCAAAGGCCTCTCTGCCTTCAGAGAACAAAGAGAAACTGTGTATAAAAAGGGGAGCCAGACCCCTAGGAAATTAGATCACTTTGGGAAACAAGAAAAAACCTTTGCTGAGGAGAGGAACCAGAAGAAACTGAGGAGAGGACTATCCCTAAGCTAGAGGGATCTGCCTACAGTGGTTGCCTGACTGCCAAAGGAAGGAGAAAGGACTTTGTGTGCACTTTTATTCAACTTGTGAAGGATCTCCAAGGGCTTGAGAAAAGAGCTTGCCTCCTGCTGAAGTCTCAGGGACAACAGACTTCAACCACCAGCTCCCCAAGAATCCTTTGGAAGTGCCTGCTGCTGTTTTGGGCCTTCTGAAGGGACTGCGTGTCACAAGGAGCTGGAAGCGCGACTCAAGAGGGAGAAGCGTGTCGCCGTCGCAGCCGCTGGCGTCGCATCACGGAGATGACGCCGCTGTAGCTGTCGCATTGCACCGCATCTCAAGAAACGTCCCGCAACACCGAAGAAGCGTGTCGCCGTCGCAGCCGCTGCCGTCGCATCGTAGATGTCGCCGCTGTAGCTGTCGCATTGCACCGCATCAAGAGAAGAGTCTCGCATCGAGGAAGAAGCGTGTCGCCGTCGCAGCCGCTGCCGTCGCATCGTAGATGTCGCCGCTGTAGCTGTCGCATTGCACTGCATCGAGAGAAGCGCCTCGCATCCACGGAGAAGCGTGCTGCCGTCGCATCACGAAACAAGGGTGTCGCCGCTGCAGCTGTCGCATCGAGCGGAAGCGTCTCGCAGCGTCGGAGAAGAGGGTCGCCGCCAAAGCCGCTGCCGTCGCATCACGAAACAAGGGTGTCGCTGCTGCAGTTGTCGCATCGAGCGGAAGCGTCTCGCAGCGTCGGAGAAGAGGGTCGCCGCCAAAGCCGCTGTCGTCGCATCACGGAACAAGGGTGTCGCCGCTGCAGCTGACGCATCGAGTCGAGACTTCTCGCAACATCGGAGAAGCGTGCCGCATCAGGAAGAACTTGACGTCTTTATTTCTTTGCACCAGAACTTTGTCGCATCTCCATCTCTGCAACACTTTCGTTGTAGAAACGTGACGCATCGTAAGGTACATTGACTCAAAGTGTCGCATTTCAAGAACTTAAGAGAACTAAGCTAAACCTACCATTTTAAGTACAGTATTGTGGATTTTTGTCGTTTATGGTCTTGTGTTAAAACTATATAAAGAATACTTATTTTTGATAATACAACTTGTGTGGTGTCCATCTGTAGTGTTGTCACTTGATTACTGTATGTGCTCACAAATGCTTTACACACTGCCTCTGAGATAAGCCAGTCTGCTCGTGCCAAGCTACCAAGGGGGTGAGCAGGGGTTATTTTAGGCGTGTACCCCCCTACCCTGACTAGAGGCGAGGGTCCCTATTTGTCACAAGTACCTACCTGTGCCAACTAGAGACCCCCAATTCTAACAATCAGGTACGACAATTAGAGTAACTTTGGGTCCTATATATCAAGGGGTTTGTGTCGCTTTTGCACCATGCAACATGGTGCATGCACGGCACAGCCCCATAATGCGATTTATCAGGCCTCACAAGTTCACTTTGCCAGGCCCCGAGTGGCTTCATAAATCAGGAGTGAGGCAATGCAGCACAAATCGATGCATTGCATTACTCTGCCCCAGGAAGGCAGTCCATGGGTATTGTGTGGGTATTCCTATGCAACTCCTATTTATTGTGATGCATTCCCAGACTTATCATTATTGGTATACCTGGGAATGCTCCAAAATGCTACCCCTTCCCAGGGGAGGCGTAACAAGGGGAAATATCTTTATTTTCTTAAAGTAAAATGCCTCAGGGGACTGTTGTGTGCAAGAAGGGGCTCCGTCCTGCACACAAAATCCTGCATGCAATGCAGACACCCTTGTACCATGGTGCAAGGGTGCCTGCGTTGGCGCAAGGCATGCCATTGTGCACCAACGCTAGCAAAAGAAAAGGAATGCATCGTATTGTGATTAATATGACACATTCCTGTCCTTTCCCAGTAACACAGTACAGAAAGGTCATTTGCTGTGCTGAGGTTTATTAATTTTAGATACATATGCTTTGTTTCCAGCAATGTGGTTCCCCTCTTGATACTTGTTACACTGTTCAGTTGTTGAAAGCATCTCAAGCTATATCTTCAGTTTTTTGACATATCCTGAATATGTTCCTCTCTTGCACCCTAGTGCCAACTATTTTCAAGTAAGCAATTATGATGCACGTTCGAAAAAGCCTATGGCTAACCCAAATGCTCCCCACAAGATTTCCTCAATTTTGCTTCTTTCCATCCAGCCTAAAGTGATAGAGAGTTAGAATACATGTATACTCCCCCATATCCTGTCCCTTATTTTGATCCTTCTCAATCTTGCCAATAGAACTGAGTCAGTACTGGTAGCAGCCTTAGTTGACATCAGGGTAGATTTGAATGAAGGGGTTATCACATCCTTGCTGTTGCTGGATCTTATAGATGCATTTGACACCATCAACCATTCCAGGCTAATCCATATGTTCCATGAGACACGTCAGAGCTTTGGCTCTGGACTGAGTTAGATATTTTTTTCTGGCAGGGTTCAGAAGCTGTCAGGTGAATTCAATTTCTCCTTTCCGCTCTTCCTACCATGTGCTTACCTGTGGAGTCGCTTGGTGATCTTCTTTGATGCTATTTAATGTATGGAACCAAACTGATAGCACTCATCACATTGAACTGATTCATGTTCTTTGCATATGTGACTGATTATCTGCTCAATCAGTTTCAGTGCAAAAAAAAGGATTTGATTTCAACCCTCCTTGGATAACTGAGAATACTGGTGAACTCATCTCAAATGAGATAAACTTCTGTGTCATGTGCCGTCCTCCTATCGCTGGCTGCTGCTTGGTGGCCCTTGGTTTTGGGTACTCCACTGACTTCTGCCACTAATGACTTCATCTTGGTACTACTATTTGACAACTTGCTCTCCTTCGTTTCTCAGGTAAATACCAACATCTCCACCTGCATAGTCCTTTTAAAAATGCAATTTACTTAGGCCTCCCAAAATATCCTGTTTCAAGGCTTTAGATAAGGCATGGTTGCGTGCCTTTTTCTTGGCTTTACCCAAAACATTTGTGTAACTTCTCTTCTCACCTGTGTTCACTTCCTGTGAAGAAGAGGATCACTTTTAAAACCCTCCGACTAGTACATCAGTCAGTATATGCCAACGGTCCCGAATAGGTACAAAACAGATCTCTCCTTTACAAACCAACTCAGTCCTTAAGATCTGTCTCCAGGTTTATTCCAATGTATCCACACAGTCGTTGAGACATCTTGGTGAGCAATGCTTTCCAAACAAGATTGTCTCTCTTCTGAAAGCTCTTGCCAGGGTACTCCTGTAAGAAATTGGGCTACTGGATGAGGGTGGTTATATTCTATTCAAGCAACAATCAAATGGGTGAGGCACAAGCATATCTCCAAATTAACCTTTGCTCAATCCTTTAGTAGCTTGGCACAGAGCAGTCAGGTTTCACTCAGAGACAATGTGTAAAGTATTTGTGCAATATTTCAAACAGTAACACAGAGAAAACACACCACTAGAGGGCCCCACACCAGGTTTAGAAAACAATAGTAATTTTTAATGAATAAAACAAGATCAAAACTGCAAAAATTAAATCAGTAGGACCGAAGATTTACAGGTTTAAAGATTTTAGTGAAAATAGTGCCAAAAAGCATTCAGGGGCAACTGTGGATATCTGTTCACGCCGGAACGGGACAAAGTCACAAGTTCAGGCCAACCGCGATGGAGAGCAGGCCATTTACAGTGATCCCGTTAAGCCAGCTGAACAAAAGTACCTTAAGTATTGGTTGTGTAGCGTTGTAAGCTCCCACGCCGGGGAGGCATCTTGCAGCCAAGGGAATGCGTCGGTTCCGAGGGGCTGTGGAGCTGCGATGCGGCGCCCTGCATCATCATAGATGATCCCATCGATTACGGCTTTCGATGCGAAGTCCGGTGTCGTGGATGCGCTGCGCAGTTTGGGCGATGCTTCAGTTCCAAAGAGCTATGAGGCTGACACGTGAGAACCTGCATCATCATAGAGTCTGCCATTGACAAGGGAATTTGTGATGCAATGGCTTGCATTGTTGAAGCTTCACACAGCAGTGGTTACGATGTGGCCTGCGAGGTTGTTGCGGAGTCCTTGCCCTGGGAGAATGCTTACAGCAGAAGTGATGCATCGTTTCTGCTCGGGGTTGCACCGCACAGTAGAGGAGATGTGTCTGTTCTGCTTGGGATTGCGCCGCACAGCAGAAGAGATGTGTCATTTCTGCACCTTCAAGCCCACTTCCAAGGGTCCACGACTGGGGTTGCACCACTTGGCAGGGACCAGGTGCTGGGTTTATGGTTGCTGGAGCCTTCTGTTCCTGAGGTTCTAGTCATAAGGCAGGCAAAATGGCCTCTGCGTTCACTTTGGGGTTCTGGGTTCAACAGATGCAGATCCAATCCTTCTCACCCAGGCAAGATGGCTGCAGGCAGGAGGTCAGCACAATAGGGCAGCATATTCTCCAGAACAGCAGTCCAGCAGAGTGGTAATCCTTTCAGCAGCAGAACCGGCCCTTCATCCTAGAAAAGTATCCACAGATCCAGAAGTGTACTGTAGAGTTGGTGTCTAGGGTCCAATATTTATACCTGAGTCTTCCTTTGAATTGGAGAAAAGCTTCTAGAGGTTTCCCTTTGAAGTCCCCAGGCATTCTGCCTTCCCTGTCCTGGCACTAGACTAACTACAGGGGGTTTGCAGCCCTTTGTGTGGAGACGGGACACAGCCTATTCAAGTGTATGTAGTGCTCCTATCCTGCCAGTGGTAGCCCATCCAGGCACACCTAAGCTCTCTATTGTGTATGGCTGTCTAGGTGGAATACACAAAGTCCAACTGCTAGCTAAGCCCAGTAATGTGACTCAGAGACAGGCTACGGGCAGTAAATGGCTAAGACAGGAAAATAAAAAAAAACCAATAACAGCTGTGATGCACTCTAATTTAACAATTAATCACTGTAACCACTGATTCAAAATTATTCAGTGTTGGTGTGCACACTCTGAGGTGGTTCCACCCTACCACCGATTCAACAAAGAAAATAGTAACTGGGCCAAGACTGACCCAGACAGTGTATGCACTACCTTTTATACACTCAAAATGAGTGTGTTATCAAGCTCCTATTGAATTATAAAACTCTTCAAAAACAACTTTATACCATGTCTCAATATTTATCAGAAATTAGATTCAAAGTTTCAACAAAACAAACAAAACTCTGTATTCATCCATCTTTTCCATGATACTTCTTTTATTCATGAAGCAAAAGTTCAAAATGCTGTGCTGTTTCCAAATATGCACATATCGCAGATGAACAAAGATGAGCTCATTCCCAATGCATTTCGGGTGTGTCTCACACCCTTCGTCAGGGGAATCTCCACTTATGTACTCCAGACCCATAGGTCTCTAGAAATGCGCGTTTACACCTCTCGTGCTTCAACTATCCAAGAATTTCAATCCCCACTAAATCAGAATAAATCACGAGTAGTCAGACTGTACCGCAGTATTACTGCCTTGCAGTGTGCCAAACAGTGCGGGGGATCTATCTCCAAAGCGTTAAGTACTACACATCAGTGTCCGATTCTGTGCAAGGCTGATCCACTGTGATTTCAACTGCCACAACACTACCGCAAATGTTGAAAATGGCATCTTTCTAAAAGTAGTATATTCAAAACTTAATGAGAGAGGATTTGTCATCACATTTCCAAAGATACCAAACATGAACTGGCGTCCTGCTCTCATTTGGAAACTCTCACTTATTAAGTGAAATAAGGTAAATCCAATGTTATCCTATGGCAGATACCCACTACCAGGACATGTAAAACTAAAAAGTAAATGTTCAACTTTTTAAATACACTGCACCCTGCCTTCTGGGCTATATAGGGCCTACCCTAGAAGTGACTTACATGTACTAAAAAGGAAGGTTTGTCCCTGGCAAAAACTGCACACACAGGTTGCAATGGCAGACCTTAGACTTGTTTAAAGTGCTACTTAAATGGGAGCACAATCAGTGCTGCAGGTCCACTGGTAGCATTTACTTTGCAGGCCCTTGGCACAGGTGGTGCCACTTTACTGGGGACTTACAAGTAAATTAAATATGCTAATTGGATATAAGCCAATTCTACCATGTTTTAAGGAGAGATCACAGTCACGTTAGCACTGGTTAGCAGTAGTAAAGTAAACAGAGTCCTAAAGCCAGCAAAAACGAAGTCAGCGAAACAGGAGAGTTGAAGGCAAAAAGTTAGGGGAAGAACATACCAAGGATGTCAGGTCTAACAACACCTTTTCATTCTCCCACCTATGGAAAGGTTCTGAAAAATAATTTCTTCTTCACCTTATTAGACTCTCAAATCAGTCTTGAAATACAGTGCCAGGGCAGCCTTGGGGATTGTAGTCTGGAACATCGAGTTTGGACTATGGAGATATCAGAATATTGAGACAACATATCAAAGACCAAAATATCAGCAGTTAAGTATTTATAGGTAAATATAAATTTACTTTTCTTAACTTTATATCAGCAAACCTTAAAGTAATACAAATGTCAGGATGGTAGCCGAGGAGCACACCCCGTGAATGCGCAGTGTACAAAAGGACTTTGTGTAAGAGGAGTTGAGCTTGGCTGTGTCATAAGTTGCCTCACTTGCAACGTCTGAAGTAATTAGCAGACAACTGCAGAAACTCATTGAATACTCGCAAGTAGACTGTGCTTTGGAGCCAAACGGGATCGCCCACGCAGTTTTTAAAAAAATCCCTCCAATTCTGGGCAGAAAAACCAGTGACTGTTTTTATCGAAGTTCTCAATCAGAAAGAAGTCCCAGATTCTTGGAGGGATTCAATTTTACACCCCATCTTTAAAGGAGAGAAGAGGAATTTTCCAACAAACTACCTTCTGATCTCTCTTCTAGATGTGGAAGCAAAGTTCTTTGTGGGCCTGTTGTTGGATATTAAATCCTCATCAAAAGAATACGAGTTAATACCCCTGAATCAGACTGGATTTCAACAAAAACAAGGCTGCATTTCTAATCTACTGTCTCTTTCCATGCTCTTGGATCAATCTGGCCATGCATAAACATTACTTTACATCTGCTCTGTTGACTTTAAGGCAGCTTTTGACCAGGTTCCTTAAGGCCACCCATGGAAAAAACTGCAATCATGGTCCGATCCAGAACATTTGTTAAGGGCAATAAAACTCTTATACTCCAACACCTGGATAAGGATTACATTAGGGGAAGGTAACTATGTATCCAGGCAGGCCATTACAACAGCAGGGCTCAAACAAGGCTGCTTCTTGGCACCCCTGTTATTCAACCTTTGCACAACAGATCTCACACTTGCGTTAGATCTGGTCAATTTCTATCTGCCAAAGTTGAGAGAAATGACACTATCCAACATTTTGTACGCAGGCAACCTGGGGATGATATGTAAAACTAAAGTGGGCCTCCAGCAACTAATAAACAAGTTAGAGGAATATACTAGGTCAAACGGTTTGGAAGTGAACTTGACTAAAAGCAAAGTAGCCATCTATGGCAAGAGGATAAATAAAAAAGGGGGCTTGGCACTGGGGAAATGAGGGCCTTGATAAAGTAAAGGAGTACAAGTACCAAGGAGTCTGGATTGATGCAAGAGGAAACCTGAAATTGCAAACAGAGTCTAGTAGAAACAAAGCCCAAACCCTTCAATGTGCTTTTATAACTGCTTCTAAATACCTATGGGGCTCAGGTCTAGATCCACTACTTCAGGTTATAAAGGCGAAGTTATTGCCTACAAGAACATACAGGAGCGAAATCTAGATGGGGAAGGATGCTGGCCTCCTGAATGGTTTTTGTGACTAAAATATATAAATCTGCTTTTCACCTTCCAAGGACAGCTTCCCCAGCACAAACACACCTGGAGTCTGGCCTCCTAAACCATGTAATAACCAGACTGCAAGCGTTTCTCAATTTGTGCCACAAACTAAGGGGCATATTATCAAGAACGGCGTTAAAAATTATCGCCGGTTTAGCAGCAGAAAACTGCTGCTAAAGCGGCGATAATGGGCTTGATAATATGCCCTGGAGAATTCCAATAGAAGTCCATGTTCTGGTGTGAACATGGGCTTCTATTGGAATTCTCCAGGGCATATTATCAAGCCCATTATCGCCGCTTAAGCGGCAGTTTTCTGCCGCTAAACCGGCGATAATTTTAACGCTGTTCTTGATAATATGCCCCGTAGATCCTCTAGGTCAGGCTCCCTGAATAAACTCAACTGGCAAGAAATTGGAACCAGCCCATGTAACTCACTGCACCATCGGTTTTTAGAAATGTCCCTAGCCACTTTTCAGGAAAGGGATCTATGGAACCAGCAGGTGTCTAAGGCAATGTTTAAAAGATTTGTTTCAATCAGTACCCATAAGGTTAGCAATATACAAGATAAGAGCACTCTAGCTCAGCGAAGACATGCCTGGATTGTGTTAAACATATGCATTGCAAAAGACCACCAGGCATTTCTGAGCACAAGTTACTCGAAGTACATCAAATTGAAGTTCATGTACTATCTGGTTTGGAGCTTTCGCAATATTGGTTCTTTTGCCTAAGGGGCTTGTTCAGCCCATTGGCTCCACCTCCCGGCTCTGCAAAACTGGAAAAGAAACCCTTATGCATGTTGTCCAGCCCTTTACAGAGTGCGCTGGTTAGCAGTTCTTAGGGGTATATTATCAAAAACGGCGTTAAAATTATCGCCGGTTTAGCGGCAGAAAACTGCCGCTAAAGCGGCGATAATGGGCTTGATAATATGCCCTTGAGAATTCCAATAGAAGCCCATGTTCACACCAGAACATGGACTTCTATTGGAATTCTCAAGGGCATATTATCAAGCCCATTATCGCCGCTTTAGCAGCAGTTTTCTGCCGCTAAACCGGCGATAATTTTTAACGCCGTTCTTGATAATATGCCCCTTAATGTCCGGCTATGAAGGCAGGCTATTATGGTGGTGTAAAAATCCTGTCAATATCCAATTGAACATCAGGCTTGTAAAGTTCCTATTCAAGTTAAATGAAAAGCTCGCACATAATGGACATCCGTCTTAAATCACTTTTTAGGTCAAATGTTATTAATTAGTTAATTTTAATTGCTCTTAGTTATATAGCACTTTATAACATGCATTTTATGATGAACTGCACTTTTATAATTATAAAAGTTGTAAAGAACTCTCATGCTCTATGTGTTGAACATGTTTTGCAAACATTTTACACCTCATGGCTATTTGTGATTTTAATTCTGCAGTAGATAATGAGAACCTTTCATGGTTAAAACTTTTTTATACGTTATTTTAATGGTATTTAGTTATATATCACTTTATAACATGCACTTTATGCCAAACTGCGATTTACATTTGTAAATGTTGCAGAGAACCCTCATGCTCTGTGTGTTAAATATGTTTTGCAAAGATTTTGCCCTTTATGGCGAATTCAGATTTTAAGTAAGCAGTACTTAAAGCTACCTTTTACGTAATTTGTTTTTTCCAAGATTTTAATTAGTCATGCAAAATAAAGGTTCACTCATTCATTTATTCATGTCAGGATGCTGTCATACAGCCACTAGGTGGCACACATGGAGGCCCTATGAGGTCCAGCCTTTAGACCTGACCATGAACGTACACTCTTCAGCACACTGCACATTACATTCCAGTCCTGATTTCCACTCTACCATCCTGAGGCCACATTATGCATAGAGTCCTGGGGGTGCTACAGGCATGTGTGCCCGATTTGTGCATCCTGGGGCACTATGGCATTACAGAAGGGGATGCAGACACTTGTGAGGATCAATTCTATAATGATAATAGATCTGGTGCATATGTAGTGCCAGCTCTATCTTGAGACGGTGTTGCCTCATTTGCTTGGGGTAGTGGTCTCAGGCAAATGAGGGAATCATTAGGTCCTTGCACCCACATCCTATTATGGACTCCGGTACGGAGGCATACATAGCCCTAGGACGCACACTGACAGTGCGCCACAAAAAGGTGGTGCACTGTCAATGCGCCCCCTAAGGGCATCTCTCTTGAATGGTGAAAGGGGGTTCTATGGAGGCCCCAGACACCCCCCTGCATGCAGGAGTAGTCACTCGCTGCAGGGGGTCTCTGTACCCTCTTTAAAGTGCAGGCAGGCGCACCCTGCATAGAGAAAGATGGAGTGGCTCCTTCACTCAGCTGTTTTGTATTTCATTGAATGCACTGCCCCCAGTGCAGTGCTAGTTTGCGGTTGCCCTGAGGGCAGTGCATTATTTGTAATAGTTGAGTATCTCTGTTCGCACCAGGCGCTTCTATTTAAAGGTAGCTCCCTGTTTCCTTACTTTCACTTGTTTCTGTTCTTTGTTGGTGCTGCATCGCTGCTCTCCTTTAACCAGTGGTTCTAGTCCTGTCTGCATACTCTGAGCCTAATTCACAAAGGGCCTCCACAGTCTTGAGGGAATCGCGCCACTCAGGGCAGCATCTCCACAATGTAAATTCTCAATGCAGAGTTTACCACCCGAGTGCGGAGATTCCCCGAGGACTGTGGGGCCTCCATCATGAGTGCAGAGGCCTTTTGTCAATAAGTCGCCCCCTGTTTAACCCCTGTTGGTGTGCAGATTTTTAGGGCCTGATTTACAGTTTTGTGAATGGGATACTTTGTCACAAATGTGACCGATACCCCATCCGCCTTACTGCAAGCGCATGATATCCTATGGCACTTGTAGTATGGTGGTTGGGATATCAGTCACATTTGTGAAGGAGTATAATTGCCTGACAATCTCTATACCAGTTCCTTAGTCATGTATTTCTATTCCTTACCCAGTGTTCCATGCTCAAGTCCTGTCCCTGTTTGTTTTTAACTTCTATTTCGTGGCTCTCATTTTTGCAGACTTTGAGTTCAGTCCTGTCTATGTTCTTACAATCTGATCCAGCTTTTCCCTGAGACCAGTTTCTGTTTTCAGTGTTTCTTGTTCTATTCTGGCTTGTCCTCCCTTGTGGTTTGTTGCTATATTGATTGTCATTATGGAGGGTGCCAGTGAGATACTCAGGCTTGGTGCCTCGCCCTCCAGTGTTCTTCTTGTAACAGAGCTGCTGGTTTTCTTTTCACCTTCTGTGAGAGTAACTGCTCCTTGCCTTTTGTATGATCTTTTCCTCTCGCATATAGATCTTGCTAGACCTGTCAGCCTTGGGATGGTCTTCCCTCAAACTTTTTGCCTCTACTCCACCATTTTGCTGAACCTATGCTTGTTAACCTTTGGAATCAGTGCTAAAGTGCTTTTACTGAATCCCCTAAAACATGGTTAAATTGACTTATGCCCAATTGGCATATTTAAATTACTTATAAGTCCTGGGTAGAGTGGTATATCATATACCGAGAGCCTGTAAATGTAATGCTACCCGTGAGCCTGCAAGACTTATTGTGTCACCCACTTAAATATCACCTTAAAACATAACCAAAGCCTTCCAGTGCAGTCTGAATGCAGTTTTAAACTGCCATGTTGACTTGCCATGAATACCCTTTGCTAAGTCTTAAACTCCCTATTTGTTAAATATAAGTTATCCCTGACGTAGGCCCTCGGTAGCCCATAGGGCAGAGTGATGTGAAATAAAGACGTTGTACATGTAATTTTAAGTTTTAAATGTCCTTGTAGTGAAAACACACTAAATTAGTTTTCACTACTGTGAGGCCCACCTTTCCCATAGGATAACATTGGTGATTCATTATTACATTTAATAAACTGTAATTTGCAATTGGGAGAGGGTAGCTTTGTCATATTTGGTGGCTTTGGAGTTGCAATGAAAAACCCTATTTAACAGCAAAGTCTGTTTTTTTATTACAATTTTAAAAAATGTTGACATTTTTCTCCCCGTAGCTCGTTTTGTGCTTACAGCTCGTCTTGGGTCACATGACTGGGTGTAACTGATAGACTTTGGGAATTCCTCCCATGCAACCACACAATAGAGAGATTAGCTGTGCCTGGATGGGCCATCTGCTGGTAGGATCAGGGGGCGGAGCTGAGCACAGTGACACTTGCAACTGAACAGGGAGTGCTTTGCCTTCACACAGAGGACCTAGCACCTCCACATTATCACCACAGACAGCTTGAAGACAAGGCAGGGGAGTCAAAAAATATCATGCATTTCAAAGCCAATTTCTAGAAGCTTCTCCCACCTACCAGAAGGAGGGCTCCACGGTATGAAAATAGGATTTTAGACGCCAACTCTTCAGTTCACTTCTGGACCTGTGGACTTTGCCAAGAAGTTAGACTGCAGTGCTGCTCAAAGGACTGCTACTTTGCTGGTCTGCTGACCTGCTGGACTGTGGCCCTGCTGAACTACTGGCCTGCTGCTCTGCTGTCTCATTGCCTGGGAGGAGAGAACTGGAACTGCAAGTTCAACTTTGAACCCAGGACACCAGGGTGACTTCAAGGGCTAGTCTGCTGGCCTCCTGATCTGAGCCTCAGACACAAAAAAGGTTCCCCAACATCCTGCATCAGCCCCTAGACCCAGCCGAATTTAGTTCCTGACCCCCAAGTGGTGCCCCTCAGGCCCTGGGCCCTTGGCGGTACTCAGAGAGTTATATTTTAGTTTTTTGGGCTCTTCGCAACCATGAACTGCCCGTCTGCACTAAGACCTCACTTTTCATGCCGGGATACAATGCGAAATTCCAGCAACCACCACTTTGTGCTACAGCTTTGACCTCTAGCAGGGACCGCAATGCAAAGCTCCAGCAATGCCAATATGAGATCATTTCAGGGTCTTCATGCTTCAGCGACAACCGCCCATACCTCCTGGCCTGCTCTTCGCACTACTCTGGCATCCTCCAACGATGGTCTGCCTGCTCCTTGCGGCTTCCCTCCACCGCAAACAGAGCTCTTGCCACTGACTAGAGAAGGTAAACTTCAGCTGGCCTAATCTGGTGGCTGTAGCTGACCTGCGCTTCATCGCGGTTGGCCTAAAAGTGTAACTTTGAACCCGGTCCAGCTTGACCAGATAACCATAGCTGGCGCTTTATGCTTTGTTAGCACTATTTTTATGAAAAGATTTAACAACTCATAACTCTCGTTTTACTGATTGGATTTTGTTGTTTTGGTGTCAAATAATTTATAAGAATAATAAAGCAAACAAAGGTGCACCACTCCAACAATATTAATTCTAGTTTCAAATATATCCACAGAGTTTCGGAAGTGGTTGGAAATCTTCTCTTTATTGTTGCTTCATCAGTGTATATCAAGAAATCAGCCAACGCGTTTCGTCCACACACATGTGGACTTCTTCGGGGCACTAAGAAGATTTAAGAAATATCGATCGTCGCCCAAGAATAAGAGTACTAGATCCATTCATCTATAATCATTCAAAATGCAATTTGAATTCTTTGAGCGATCCGTCCATGAGGCCCGAAAATGAAGAGACAATCATGAATGATCCGAATTCCCCTGCTTACTTAGATCTGTCTTACTAGCACTATATATCCTCAATCAATCTGTGCATTTTTATTATTATTACTCATCGATAAGCAGTAGAGGGGTGAGAATCCGCCCCTTGTCCATCACTGCAATTGGTGTAGACACCTAGTACTAGAGCGACCCCTGACCTTGACTGGTAGGTCGCTCCCCCACCACACAGCTCCGTCTGTGTGCCCTGCTGCTGCCCCTGATTGTGCTCGTTTTTCCTTTCTGTGCCCCCCTTGCTGCCCCTGATTGTGCTAGTTTTTCCTTTCTGTGCCCCCTTGCTGCCCCTGATTGTGCTAGTTTTTCCTTTCTGTGCCCCCTTGCTGCCCCTGATTGTGCTCGTTTTTCCTTTCTGTGCCCCCCCTTGCTGCCCCTGATTGTGCTCGTTTTTCCTTTCTGTGCCCCCCTTGCTGCCCCTGATTGTGCTCGTTTTTCCTTTCTGTGCCCCCCTTGCTGCCCCTGATTGTGCTCGTTTTTCCTTTCTGTGCCCCCTTGCTGCCCCTGATTGTGCTCGTTTTTTCCTTTCTGTGCCCCCTTGCTGCCCCTGATTGTGCTCGTTTTTTTCCTTTCTGTGCCCCCTTGATGCCCTGATTGTGCTCGTTTTCCCTTCTGTGCCTGTTTCCCGCCGCTGCGCCTGCGGCCCCGCCCCCTCACTGCCCATTCGCTGCCCCATTCCCTGCTCCTCCCTCCCACCTCCCCATTTATGGCGGCCGCTGCGCAGCGGGCGCGCCGCTGGCGCGCCGGCGCGCCTAAGGCAAGCCCGTCTGCGCCCGTCCGCGCCGTGACCGCGCCCAGCGCCAGACCCCCTGGTCCGGGCATCCCCGCGCCCGCCACATCAACAGACGCCCGATACGACGCCAGCACCCTCCACGCACTCAACCCCGGAAAAGATCACGCCTGCTACCAGGCCACCCGAAGCGCACCCAAGGGCCCTTCACCTGCCGGAACTGCAGCTTCGCCAGCACCCGCCCCGCCAAACCACCGCCCAGGAAAGAACCCAACTACCTCAGATGCATCCTCCTCAATACCCGCTCCGCCCGCAAACACGCCATCGAACTCTGGGACCTTCTCGACTCAACCTCCCCAGACGTCGCATTCCTGACGGAGACCTGGCTGAATCCCGCTTCAGCCCCCGACATCGCCATTGCCATCCCGGACGGATACAAGATCACCTGCAGGGACCGCACCAACGGAGTCGGAGGAGGCATCGCCATCGTCCACAGGAACACCCTCAGAGTCTCAACCAACACCGACGACACCCTCAGCACCGCCGAACACATGCACTTCCAGATCCACACCGATCCCAACACCACCCTCAGAGGAACCCTCATCTACAGACCCCCGGACCCCGACCACAGTTCAGCGATTCCATCGCTGACTTCGTCAGCACACACGCCATCGCCTCCACGGACTACATCCTCCTCGGGGACCTGAACTTCCACCTCGAGAACAACAAGGACACCAACTCCACCACCCTGATCGACAACCTCGCCACCCTCGGACTCAGACAGCTCGTGACTACACCCACCCACGCCACCGGCCACACGCTAGACTCCATCTTTTCCGCAAGCCCACACGTCTCCTTCAACCACACCTCCGAACCCCACTGGACTGACCACCACTGCATCCACTTCACCTACAGGAAGCCCACCACGCACCACCGCACCGAACAAATGCCTCGCCGCTGCTGGAGCAGAGTCACGGAAGACCAGCTAACCACAACCCTCGCCCTGAGCCCACCCGCCGAACCCTCCGACCCCGACACCGCCGCCCGCAACCTCAGACAGTGGATCGACGACTGCGCCAACACCCTCGCCCCGCTCAAGAATCCGCCCAACAGCCACACCAGCAAGAAAGCCACCTGGTTCACCAAAGACCTCCAGGCCTCCAAACGAACATGCCGAAAACTGGAGAAGATCTGGCTCCACGAACGGACAGCGGACAGCTACGCCGCCCACAAGAGCGCCACCCGCAGTCACCATCACCTCATCAGATCCGCCAAAAGGGCCTCACTCAAAGACCGCCTAGACAACAACGCACACAACAGCAAAGAGCTCTTCAACATCGTGAAGGAACTCTCCAACCCCAGCTCCAACACCAACGACATCCAGCCGTCGCGAGACCTGTGCGACTCACTGGCCACCTTCTTCCACCGCAAAATCGCCGACATCCACGACAGCTTCAACACCACGACCGCCCCGGCAACCACCGAGACCACTGCCCCCACAACCACCAACTGCCTGCTCTCCTGGACCAACATCAACGACGAGGACACCAGCGAGATCATGAACACCATCCACTCCGGTTCACCGCTAGACCCGTGCCCTCACCACATCTTCAACAAAGCCAGTACAGCCATCGCGCCCCATCTCCGGAAAATAATCAACATCTCCTTCGAGACAGCAACCTTCCCGGAAAGCTGGAAGCACGCCGAGATCACCGCCTTACTCAAGAAACCCAAGGCAGACCCCAAGGACCTCAAGAACTTCCGACCCATCTCTCTGCTCCCGTTCCCCGCGAAGGTCACCGAGAAAATCGTCAACAAACAACTGACCCGCTACCTCGAGGAGAACAACATCCTGGACCCTTCCCAGTCCGGCTTCCGCAGCAACCACAGCACCGAAACCGCCCTCATCGCCGCCACCGATGACATCAGGACCCTGCTAGACAACGGAGAAACAGCAGCCCTCATCCTCCTGGACCTATCAGCCGCCTTCGACACGGTCTGCCACCACACACTACGAACACGCCTTCACGACACCGGGATCCAGAGAAGGCCCTGGACTGGACCACATCCTTCCTTTCCGGCAGAACACAAAGCGTCCGCCTCGCCCCTTCCGATCCAAGGCCACCAAGATCATCTGCGGCGTACCCCAAGGCTCCTCCCTCAGCCCAACGCTGTTCAACATCTACATGGCACCCCTCGCCCACGTCGCCCGACAGCACAACCTCAACATCATCTCCTACGCCCGACGACACCCAGCTGATCCTCTCCCTCACCAAAGACCCTCACACCGCCAAAGCCCACCTCCACGAAGGAATGAAGGCCGTCGCCGAATGGATGAGGACCAGCCGCCTGAAGCTGAACTCGGACAAGACGGAGGTCCTCATCCTTGGTTCCAACCCTTCAGCCTGGGACGACTCCTGGTGGCCAACATCACTGGGAACAGCCCCGCCACCCACCGACCACGTACGCAACCTAGGGGTCATCCTCGACCCCACCCTCTCCATGACTAAGCAGGTCAACGCCGTTTCCTCATCCTGCTTCAACATCCTCCGAATGCTCCGCAGGATCTTCAAGTGGATCCCCACCGAAACAAGAAAAACAGTCACCCAGGCCCTCGTCACCAGCAGGCTGGACTACGGAAACGCCCTCTACGCAGGAACGAAGGCTAAGCTCCTGAGACGGCTGCAACGCATCCAGAACGCCTCTGCACGTCTTATCCTCGACATCCCCGACGCAGCCACATCACACCCCACCTGAGAGACCTGCACTGGCTCCCTGTCAACAAGAGGATAACCTTCAAGCTCCTCACCCACGCACACAAAGCACTCCACAACTCCGGACCAGCCTACCTCAACAGACGACTCAGCTTCTACACCCCCACCCGCCAGCTCCGCTCGACCAGCCTCGCCCTCGCCACAGTCCCCCGCATCCGGAAAACGACCGCCGGCGGCAGATCCTTCTCCCACCTCGCCGCCAAGACCTGGAACACCCTCCCCACCAACCTCCGACAGACCCAAGACCTACTGGCCTTCAGAAGACTCCTCAAGACCTGGCTCTTCGATCAGTAGCAGCACCACTCCCCTCTTCCCCCAGCGCCTTGAGACCCTCGCGGGTATGTAGTGCGCTTTATAAGTGACATGATTGATTGATTGAGTACTCATAGCACTCCTCGTAACTTCGCAAGAATGTTCTTTATTTTTCTAAATTGGTGTGGGATTTTTCTTGTGTTGTGTTTTTACACTGTTACTGTCTGTGCACCGCATAAATACTTTACACATTGCTTCTTAGTTAAGCCTGACTGCTTTTTGTGCCAAGCTACCAGGGTTAAGCACAGGTTAATATAGAGACTTTTTGTGGTTCACCTTGCAAGGGACTGTGGCTGACGGCCTAGTCAACCAACAACCCAGTTTCTCATAAATCACTTTCCAAGGATCATACAAAACATCATATATGTTTGTTTGTATTTCGACTGTACTGTCACCTTTACGACTTAGGGGTAGATTTACATTCATTTTGCACTGGGTTAGCATCACAAAAATGATGCTAACCAGCACAAAATGTTTTTTTGTAATTTACTTTCCAGCGCAAAACGTTTTTTGTGTTGGAAAGTACCCTGATAGTAATGCAAAGCAGCATGAAGCACTGCTTTGCATTACTTAGCTGCAAGGGGTTGTTACATGGGGGTACATAGGCATTCCCAAGCAACCACCCATGCCTTTTGATGCAAAACCCTATCTACATCTAAAAGTAGACAGGGTTTAGTGCCAAAAGTTAATGCCATTTGAAAGGAGGCTTTAAAAGAAGAATCACCTTTCTTTTCTGACTTTGCAAGCATGCTGCACTGTGCTGCACAGATACAAAGTAGGAAAAGTTTTGAAGTGTGTCTAAGCATAGTATTTCATACTGGAAGGGTAACCTTCCGGTGCAAAACCTATGGTAGACTCAGGCACAAACCCTTGCACTATGAAGCAAATGTGTGTGCTCACTCACAGCAGCTAAAATCTGCTCCTGCTCTAGGGAGAGGGGAGGAAAGAGCCATATCTCTGTATGGCACTCTCCTGCTCTCCTCCCTGTCACGCAGTGCCTCATTTTTGGCTGCTGCACTGCGTTCCATGACTGTTTTGAAAATGTGGTGTTTTCCAGTTTCATTCCACTGTTTTGATCCCAGTCGGTTCTAACCTGTTCCAGTTCACAGCATCCACCTCACCCTTGTCCTACCCAACTTACAGGAATTCTCTTGTGTGTACTCAACGTCTCCTTCAGACTTACCTTATCCTTGCAGAGAACAAACTCTCCTTAATCATGAGTTAAGTCCTGATCCCCGTAGAGTCCCTGACAATGTATCATAAAGGTACTTACATGGGGCATTGAGTATAGTAAACCTATACCTTACTATAGATATCTCAACATTCTGAACTTAGTATGTCATACTTACATCCGTTTGGGTATCAGTGCACTCTACAAATTCAACTACCAATCACTGTCATCTTTGTTGATTGTGAGTAGATATTTCACACCTATTTGTTTTTACTTGTGCATGTATGAAGCAAATGAAAGTCAAAATATTAGTTTTATCAATTATCAATTATTGATTATGTTTGGCCATCTTATAGTGAGAGAATAACATAACATGTGTATTTGTAAAACACACATTCACCTCGAAGGGTGTCTTGGCACTGAATAACAGATGTTCATTGTTACCCAACTGAATGGTACTCGTTTTATCAACGTTGGAAGGATGAAAGCCTGAGTGGATGCGCCAGGATTTGAACCTGTGAAAATAAGGTCAAACACAGGCCCCTATAGTGGATACATTAGTCCACTAAGCTGCTAGCCGCAGAATGATTCCCCATCTGCTTTTGGCCACTGCTCAATCATCCCATTCCACAAGCTCCCTTACCTCTCATGACTAATGCTTTGAACTGGTATTATACCTACACCTTCAGCTTTATAAATATGTTGGTTATGCATATTTAAGCCATCGGCTTCTAATACAAGCATTTATGTCACCCAAGCCAGATCCACACTATGTAAATACAACTGATGGAAATATTTATGAATGTGTTCATTCATTTTTTAATCATAAAGATAGTTATCAGCCTTACAAAAATGGCTTAAACTTCATTAGCTTGTTAAGTTGCTGTACATTTACTGATCTGCTATGCTGGAGCTGAACCTGAAGGAATCACAAATTATTTAGGTATAAGCCGCTCATTATTCTGTATATCACTTTGCACATATCCCCCTACGGCTAATGAGTTTTGCACCCTGTCTAAGTAGGGGCCACAATCCTAATCAGGGTAAGCTAGATACATACCTATTCTCACCCTCTGGTAGCTTGCACAGAGCAGGCAGGCTTAATTTAAGAGGTAATGTGTAAAGTATTTGTGCAACACACACACACCACACACACACACACACACACAGTAACACAATGAAAACACCACAAAAAGGCTCCACAGAGGTTTAGAAAAACAGAGAATATTCATCTGAGTAAACTAAGACCAAAACAACAAAAATCCAATAAGTAGACGTTGAGATATGAATTGTAAAGAATAAACCAAAAATAGTGCTCAGATGTCTCTAGATGTCAAAAGGTTACTTGAAGTCACTAGAGACTGGTATAAGTCCAAAGTTCAGGCCAACCGCGATGGAGGACAGGCTGGCTACAGGAACCAGACAGGTTCCGCTGGAGAAATACCTTGGCTAAAGCAAGTGTAGGTGTTGAGAGCCTAATCTGTCATTGTTAAGCCATGCAAAGGTGGGCTCACATCATCGTCGAGCTCTGTTGAAGTGAATGCAATGCATCCTTCTTCAAGCAGTGCATAGTGTCATCATCGAGCCAAGCAGGCTGTGGATCCACTGTTGTCGAGCAGCCTCTGCGTCAGCTTCGAAGGGTGAGGCAGCAGAATTTATCATGCAGTCAGGCCGATACGTCAGTTTTTTCACAAATCAGCTACAGAACCCACTTCTGAAGCCCTGATATGGAGGGCGCACCTCAGGCTAGGGTAGAACTCACATATGGCAGTGTCACATGGTTACATTTGGCCTGTGTTGGAATGCCATTTTACATGCTCACGTTCTTAAGTTGTCTTTTGTCCCTAAACACAATGACATTTGACACACAAAATCCTTTGCCTGCACATACAGAATAATATTCTTCGAACTCAGTTTCATTACAATGCTACTTCGTATCCACCCTATCAAAACACTTTGAACATCCTGTACAAGGGCTAAGTTAATCAAGCAAGATGTTGTTATTTGTTTTGGCTGCTCGGCAACAGAGCTATCACAATAGAATAAACAATAGTGGCCTGACTGGGGCTTCGGCATGGTAACATGGATGATGTTATTATATGTACAACATCAATCCTTTGCTTACACAGAGGAGCATTTTGTTTGCAATGAGAAGTTGATCCATATTGGAATTCCAGCTCAGCTGATTCCTGTTTACCTCATGCGAGGGATGCTGTCCAGCTCTATACCCAGACGGGCACCTTGATGACACTAACCCACAGGTAATGGGGAGTTAGATCACCCTACAGGGATCTGGCAGTTTCACACACCCTAGACATGATAGGTTAGGATGCTGTAACTAGGAGTACAATATAATACAGTGCCTGCATGCAAATATGTATTCTCTGTAGTCAGCAAAATGGGTGAACTGTTTATCTTGTACCATTCTAGTAATGCTAATCATATTATTCTGTTTCCTTCTATTGATTATTGCAGTAAAAACATTTTACTCAAGAATCACAATGCTTCAATAAATATTGAAACGCTTTACTGTGTGTTTCTTGTTTATCTCTTTGGGTATGCATAAGCAACTAAGCAAAAGGGTTCTAGATCGGTTACCACGATTTCCTTGGGGAGTCAGGGTTGTCATGTTCTGAGGTTGCACATCCATTTGCTACACTGTAAGGTTACCTGTATAGCACTGTGAGCTAGCAGGATTTCGGCAAACATGTTCAGATGGTTTGAGTGGAGTCAGTCTCTCACAGTTCTGATGTTTATGTTGACCAACAAATGCACAGTTTTACTTGGGAAAGTATACGCCATAAGACATGGCGCCGCCAATAGTCTAGCTTGGGCTCTTATTTACTGGATGAACTGAGTAGTTTTCTTTTGTATACACACAGACCCCTACTTTCCTACAAACAAGAGCTGCCCTTGGTGTTAGGGAAAAATTCCTCCTCGGTGGGTATTTAAACCCTATGTATTGGTTGTAGGTTGTTCAAGCTTGAACTTTTCAAAAGATCGCCCCATAGAGGTACCCTCTCTGATTCCCATATTCATACTGCTGAAGACGCAGCACTAAATAAGCCAGTGAGTTGCAGACATGTGGTTACACACTTGCTGTTACAACGTGGTCTACCCCAGATGGGAGGCGATGTTACCTTTATGGTTGAGACCCACAAAGTAATTAGGACAGAGATATTCTATTCATGGGTTTGTTAATATTGAGAAAAAGTCAATGTCAATATGAATAACGATACTTTCATGTATGAAAATGAAATCGAAAGTTTGCTGATGAATTTGCCATTGTGAACTCCACATCAAGCCCTCCCCCCACAGTGACCCTGGTCAGAGGTCATTAATTGACCGATCACAATTGGGGTGGCACGTAGCCAGCAGACAAATGTGTGAACAGGCAATCCCAGATTGATACCACAGATAGACGCAGCGACACCACTAAGGTCCAGGGAAATTGGCCCAAATAAAGCACACATGGCCGCAGGGATGTGCGCGTTCCCAAACACCATAAAGTCAAATTCCGCTTGAAGTTAGGAAAACTTAGCCAATGAAGACACGGCACGCACCATACATACAGTGATCGTGTGCTTCCCATGCCAAATATCTGGACACGTTACCCACTGGCCGCATTGTGTCCATGCAAGGTTGAGGGCCACCTGGATTCCTCATCCAATACCTTGACTTATGGCTCCAAAGACAGAGGTACACTTTCCTTACCAAAAAAGGATTGCCATAAATGTTTTTATTACATTCAATCAACTGTATAACAGTCTATGTTAGACCGATTGTAAATTGAGACAGTCCTCAGACCCTATGCATGTGACTGTGCTCCCGGCTGCATTGTTTAATTAAACAAACTGTTCCTGTTTTGCCAAATGCCTCTTGTTTTTTTCAAGGTATTTCATGGTCAAGCAACATTTTGATGAGCCATATAGGAGCTGATTGGTACCTTGAACCTGAATACAGTCAAAGGAAGGGGGCCCCGCCCGGACGTATTCACACTTGTGCAACAAGGAAGTTGAGCAGACACCGCAATTGATTAGTTCTGCTGAATCCACGGGGCTGAGGTCTGTCCTTAAGCAGCGTCATTGAGGGTAGGAGACCATATCAGAACCTTAGTAAATCATGTGGCATATGGCAAACTAGGGAGAAGCATAAAAACTTAACCTGAGCACCCTGCCACTGATAGAAATCTGGTAGATTACATATTTTATATGTCCTAGGTGAGTAGTCCCAAGGTGGCCTCGGAGGCGATCTCACACAAATCACCTTTTTTTGATAGTCAGCAGGCTAGGAAAGGTGAATATTCATTGAATTTATTGTCAGAAGTTGACACCTCAATCTTATTTTTTAGACTAAAAAGGATTCTCAGTGCCAGCGTTTTTCCAATGCCGTTGATATCTGAAAGAAGAGGTGCTGGTTGCTTGGATAGCTGGGCGTAACACAGGTGGTACGCTTTTTCTGCTGGGCATGACACAGTTAGTGCACTTCTTCTGCTGGGCATGACACAGTCAGTATTCTTGGACCACTGGGAGTGACGCAGATGGTATGTTTAGTCCCTGGGTGTCATACAGGGATAATTTGGACATTTAGGGAAAAAGATTTGGACCTGGAAAATTAGGTGTAACTTGTGTTTGGGCAAGAGGGGCCTTTGGTTCTCAAGTTATTCCTTTTTTTCCTTGAACTATTGTTATTATCTTTGTCCCGGAGCCGACCATCAGGCTCACTTAGTCCCGTGTACCAAGCAGAGCTTCCCCTGATCACAGGATAGCATGCACTAGGAGTGGGCTAAGGAATTTTTTGACAAAGTCATCATTTATTTCTGATAGCTTTTTAGGTGTTGGTCACTTGGACCGCTGGGCCTGATACAGATGGTACGCTTAGCCCCGAGGTGCGAAACAGGGTGTGATTGTTTATGTGAGGTATATGTTTGATGTTGTGTTGCTATTACATTTCTGCAAACTGTGTTTTGTCCCAATGTTTCATATGAAGGTGCAGCTATTTCTCACCAATCATAATTAATGCCTGAAGTCAATCTGGTTCGACTACAGTTTTCATTCACAAATTGCACTTTTTCTATGTTGCAATCCTTTATATGCATTGCTATTTGTGTTTCGGGAATGTTCATGTTAAATTGTTGATGCATCTGTACATAGCGCTGAGCTCGTTGTTACTTAATTAGAAGCAGCAAACCTCATGCATAATTCCCCCACGATTCAGATCGAAACCACAGAGTCCCTAAAACAAGAAGCTAAGATATTGTGTCCTCTAAAACTACCAAACTGATCATGGAGACACCATTAAAACACATGCAAATCTGGTTCCCCAAACAGGCTAAAAATGTAATAAGGTTTGCCAAGAATTGCACACATACATGAAGGCACATACATTTCCCTGGCCAATGTAGGGAACTTTCTACACTAACACACTTGAACACATTAAAACATACATACAAATCAAATATACAGGTCAAAAGAAAGATAAGAGAGAGCCATTATTAGAACTATGGCCCATTTTTGAGGAAGCCCAGATCAACAGTCCTGCACTACAGAAAGCAAACAAGGCATCAGCATCTCCCCCACCACATGCAGGTATGGAGGTGCTCTGGCCCACTCTCCCCACATTAGGATACTCTAATCTGGCAGGCCACCACCAAACAACAAGCAGTTAGGCCCAAACATGGGACACTAACAGGCCAGCAGGCCAAAGCAGTCCCAGAGCAACCCCAGTCCAGTGCAAGGGCTCCCAGAAGCTGGACCCTCGTCCATTGTGCCTGACGGCACAGAGAACATGCACCCTCACTGGTTTATGTGAACAGACACAAGTGACAGCGATGTTTGTAGCGGTTTTAGACAATGATACAGCTAGCTGAAGTGAGGAAGGGCTCCCCAGTCCCCTGAGATCCAATGACGAGGGTGTAGCTACAGGACATGCCCAGGTAGCTAGGAAACAACAGAGAATAAATTTGAGGACAAAATTCATACCAAAGAGAACCAGGGCCGTTTCTAGGTGTTTTGCCGCCCTAGGCGAGAATTGAAAAATGCCGCCCCCTCCCTTTTACTACCATCACTCTCTCCCCCTGTCATCCAGGTGTTGGGGAATAGAGGCCTGCTTCGGTGCCTCTCTATCTAGTATGGACTGTCAAATCTGTATTAAAGTAAGTCATCTGTGTCAATTGTTGCGGCTATGTAAGTGTTATTGCCCTGTTCTGAGGGTATTAACTCAGTTATGCTATCATGGGCTTGAGTTGGGAGAACAGTAGGGCTACTGACCTCTACCACCTCCAATCACACCCAACACAGGCAGATACACAGACCCACGCAGAATCAAACCAACCCATAGTATGCTGCTTTATGGGGCGAGAAGGACTGGGCCGACCATAGAGGGATTCTAATAGAACCATGCGTTCCTATGAGCTCGTCTCAGGTTGAGTTTTGGGAGAGGGATGCCCTATATCTTCGTTTCACAGTGGCCCCTTGGTTTGCTGTGGCCAATGGAAATACGTTTTCTGACCTATGGGACATGTGTAAGCTGCTACAGGTGGATGTGTGGGTGGCATTGACAATGTGTTTTTATCTCTTGTAAGCTGTACCCTAGGCTTGGCTTTTGTTTTGCTTTGTTCCATGCAAAATCTAATAAAAAGTTGTTATAATAAAAACGGAGGGTTCTGAACACTAGCATCAGGCGAGTATCTGAACTCCTGATGCCATTACTAAGGTTCACAGATATCCACAGCATGTCAGAACCACGCTATTCTTAAAGCTATGGGCCACAGACACCAGAAGCAGGCTGAATCAGAGACTGCCATTACTACTGAGGGCTCCGAGCACAGGAATCAGGCTCCATGAAGTTAAAGAATAAGTTCATCTGAGCTCCCACTGCCATTCATTCTAAGGGTTCCAGACACCGCCAGCATGCCAGAACCATGCTATTCTTAAAGCTGAGGGCCTCAGACACTGGCAGTAGGACAGAATCCCCCGTCATTTAATCTGAAGATCCCAGACACAGGCAGGAGTCCTAAATCTCACTGCCATTAAAATTGAATATTACATGGGGGGATCATCCCTAGCACTCGGCCCTTCGTCTCCATGTCCCCTTCCTTTCCCCAGTCGGGTCTGCATCCCCCCTCCCCCTACACCACCCTTCTCTCTCTCTCCCTGTCTCTCAGCGAGCTGCTCCTCTCTCCCATTCATCTCCGTCCTCCACCGCCCCCCCTCCCCCGCTCAATTCAATATAATACGACCATTTCCCGCTCCCTCCTCCTTTCCTGTTCAGCTCTGCCCCTCGCACCTTCCCCTCCCCTGTCCATCAATCCTCGCCGCCTTCGCCCTCCTCCCCGTTCTCCCTCGTCAGTCTCCCCATCTCTCATCGCTATCGTACCCGGAGATCACACGTTCTCCATGTCAAGTGTGAGGGGCGCGTGCGGGAGCAAACTACAAGTCCCAGGATGCAAAGCCAGGATCCCCCGGAAGACGACGGATCGCACACCCCTGCACCTGCTCGGTCCAGTTCTACATGGGCCTCTTTGGATGGCTCTTGGTCCTGCAATGTACAGGGCCAAGCTCGAGACAGGACGACCCCCGATATGAGGCACACTAACTGGAGATCTGTGACTTTAGAGCTGTGCTGTGTGCAGAGGAGATGCAACTGTCAGGAGCTGTCTATAGATGAGATGCACCAGACTGTCTAGGCTCGAGCTCTGCATGGAATACTTCTAAGACTGTTTCTAGAGCTGTATGCAGATGAGATGTAGGATTCTTTAGAGCTGTACATGCAACATTCCGTGACTGTCTCTAGCAATGTATACAGTGACGTGACTGTCAGGAACTGTCTCTAGATGAGATGCCAGACTGTCTAGAGCTCTGTGTGGAGTAAGACTGTTTCTAGAGCTGTATGCGGATGAGATGGTAGATTGTTTAGAGCTGTCGATGCAATATTGCGCGACTGCCTTTAGAGATGTATACAGAAGAGATGTAAGATTGACTAGAGCTCTTAGTAAAAGATTTGTGAGTGTTTCTAGAGCTGCATACAGATTAGATGCAATAATCTCTCTAGCGCTGTCTATGCAAAGATGTCACTGTCTAGAGTTCTAAATGGAATAATTGTTGGACTGTTTCCAGTGCTGTTTACAGATGGTGTGAAAGCATAACAATTATGAAAAAAACAACGAGATGCGCTAAATGCGTTTTGCCGATGGTAGCCGGCACATTTCACTCTAATCACAGTCTCTCCGGTACGCTGTATTCTAATGAGTACTGCACAAATAAAAGGGGTATATTTATTTAACAAACGTTTATGCACGCATGTTTTTTGCCGCCCTCCCCCTTTTGCCGCCCTAGGCAGCCGCCTAGTCTTGCCTAATGGTAGAAACGGCCCTGAAGAGAACAGTGCATAGCTCAGAGTGAAGGAGGTAACCTAGAAGAAAGGCTTGCACTAAGGAGGGAAAGAGAAAGAGCTTACACCCAGGAACGACAGCGAGAACATGAGGAAAGCGGGGGTAGGCAAAGGGCAGAGATAGAATTAGATGAGAGAGTTTTGGCTGGGATCCCAGCCTCACCAAAGTTTCAGTGAAGGAGAGGGTCTGACTGGGAAATAAGGGACCAAGGTAGCCTGGTGCTGACCTAGCCAAAGCATAGGAAAAACAGGATGGCACCTTTGCGCATACATCAGGGGAACAGCAACGAAGATACATGCTGCTCCATCCAAACGGACAATATAGATAGACTGACCCCAAGGGAGATAGTAGCCAGAGAGGAAAGCAAGACCTACGCACAGCCATACTGCCACCAGCTAGCCCACTGGACCTAGGGAAAAGACCAGTACGATAGACCCTGGCCAAAGGAGGGATCCTTCAAACCAGAGGACATGGCCTTTGCGGAAGGCTGCATCCGGCATGGAGGAGGAGATCCCAAGTGGAACTTCCCCTACATGCAGGAATGCCTAAAAAGATGGGAACGCCATGTTGAGGAAAAACCAGTGAAGTTACCCAAAGCAAAGATTTACCCGCTGCTACAGAAGGGTACATCAAGGACCATCTATGTGCCATGGGCTCAAATGCACAAGGAAGGGCTAAGGACAAGGTTACCACCATTGCTGGATGGAGCGGGGAAATGGATCTCATGCTTTGAGAAGAACACCGTGGGAATAAACCTAGCAATAGGCAATATCAAAGTTCTGCTAAGTAGCCCTATAGGAGAGTGGACGAACACGGTATTCCCCCAAGCTCGCATCCCGCAATTATGCTGACAAACACTGAGCATGACGGACTGCATTCAATTCATACAGGCACCGAATATGAACTGCCTTGAGGGAGATGTTCCCTGACTGCGCTGATGTAGGAGGGCTAATGGCGGAGACTATGAAGCCAGGGAAGACAATAGCTGATATTCTGGATAGGATGAGAGATTAATTGGGACAGGAGACAGGACAGACGCGGTCTGACAAGGGCCCCCAAGTCACATTCTGTTACAATATTCACAAAGAGGGGCTGCCCACCGAGTTACAAAGTGGACTGGGCAGCGTGGTTGGGTTAGACACCAAGCCCTGGTGGGAGATAGAAGCCCATATATGGCATTACCACAAAAAGAAACAAGTAAAGGATAGGGATAACCAGGAGCAAGCCCAGAGAGACGCTGCTAAGTTGGTCCAACACAAATTGAAAAAGGCCGCCCTTGAGGGGGCGTCGTTGGCAACAAATGTGCAGATGGCACCAGTCTTATAGGGGGCTCCACCACAAAACACCAGAGGGTTTCAACCTAGCCATAGCGGCACAGGCCAGGGAGGTTTAACAGCAACCAGGCCTTAGGGAATGGTACTTTTGCCACAGGATGCACTACTTGGCAGACCAATGCCAATTAAAAGCATACCAAAACAGAGATCGATTGGCCAGGGTCAGCCATCACAAAATCCTAATCCACAAAATTAAGCCTAGGGAAATCCAAATACACCCTACATTCAGCCGCAGGGATGCCAGCAAGCCTGCCTCCGCACCCCCGCAACAGAGATTAGGTAGTTGGACAAACATGTGGCAACAGCAACTGTAAACAGGTAATCCAGCACAACAGGCACCATGGCCACAGTCTCAGCTGGGAGGGGTAACTGTCTGGAGAGGTAATACCTTCACACAAACACAGAATCCAAACACTAAGTAAGATAAAACGGCATAGTAAAATACCACTCATTCACCCACATCCCAAGAAATACCTGTACCAAAGCCAAAAGAATGACCAATGAGACGACAATGGGAATACAAACTTTTACTTGTATCTGGGGATTCAAGGCTGCTATAGGCATTCACTACAGTAACCATTAAGGGAGCCTGCGGCAGCCAAGACCCTACTCTGCTGCTGATACCCTAGGGCAGAGTTGGCTGGCCACACCCCAGAGGGAGGGCAGTCTGATAAGGGGGCAGGGTGGCTCTCAGACCAAGTACTTAAAAGGCAGGCACCCAGGTCCCAGCATCCAAAGTCAAATGGGACAGGTTCCGATAACCAGGTCAAAAGTTCCCCATTCTCAGGCATTCAGGCCGGGACCCATGTCTCTTATATGGCGTGAAGTTCCATCAGCACCCCCAGAAACTAGATGCCTCTAGCCAGATGGAGTCCCCCTTTTAGTTTTAAAATGAAGCTGTCCTCAAGTGGCTGGATCCAGAATTTCCATACGCCTGAGATAGTGAGGATCCCACAACCTCCAAAGCACATGCACAAGAGTTAATAAGATAAGAGGTGCCCGCACAGCACCAAGTTGGTCGAGAGGTTTGCCAGTTTAGCCTGATGTCTCGGAGTTGCGAGGCAGTCCCAGTCCAGTCATCAACCCTAGGCAAAGTTCAGCGAGGGTTCCTGGCCTTGGCCCTGGGCCCCCCCTATGTTCTTGTGATTTTGGCAATGTTTTCTGCTCTTTCGTTTGGGTTTCTTCGAATATATGAAGTCTGGTCACTGTGCCATACCTCTCCAAAATAAGCAACAGGAGCACGCCCAATAGTTCGAAGTCTCTAGCCACAAGCCCGCAACAGCATATCCAAATACAACTGAGAATATTTGCTCTGAGAGTGAGGGGGTGCTTGACAGAGGGGAGGCTTCAAAGTCAATCACATCTCCAGGCAAGAGTAGAATGCAGAATGAGCTCCCCCTCGTGTCAGGCCTTGCAATTGACTAATGCACCAGGCCTCACATACACCTGGAGAAAGCAGTAAGTCCTGACCTCAGACACAACAATATTTATCCCGTGCACACGCTCTATACACAAGTGAATTGTTTTTAAAATTACAATAAGTGTGAAAAAAAGGAAGAGTAAAGTTCTGTAGTTTTTTGTTCTTTTTCTTTTAATCCAACAACGCCCATCCAACATGTGTTTCGTCGCTCGGGAATAACCCCACGACTTCTTCAGGGCTGTAAAAAATATAACAAGTGTATGTATAAACATCACATACCACAAGTACAATTATACAATGGTGAATACATTTCACATCATTGTGGAATCCCCAAGGATATCCAAACACACACAACTGTACAGTTCATTCTTATCATAAAAAAACAAAGAATAGGTAGCTGTGTAGTTATTTAATCCATATAATACACCAGGTGACAGTAACTCGTGCAGCACACTCTAAGAATAGAGATATGTTGTGTGATACGATATGGTCTATGTAGTGCATGAAACCTATATGTGGTGATTCTATCAACTATCAACTGGGTGTATCCTGTAGTTCTCAGACTGCGCACCGTTCTGAATCTTAGATCAAAAAGGCTGTGCGTCAGGCCTATAAACATGCACAAGTGATAGGGCATATGAAATAAAATGCCTGATAAAGCAAGCTCCCTACCTGTATGGCTCTTTAAGACCTAACACAAAGTCCTAAACAAGGAATTAAGTATATCCAGAGTTATAAACTGATACCACCCGAATTCTGAGAGTCATTGTATCTTGACAATTAAAGAAACATCAAAGGAGGTGTATCTCACCTCTCCGCCGGTTATACTTCCGACCCGGCTGGTTAATATATCCAAACTGGACTCAGATTCCAATTAAGAGAAGAATTGACGAGTCCAACCTTAAGGGAGTAAAGGTTGAGATTATCCCATTGTCTAACATTAATTAAAACAACTCCTATATTGCTGGCAAAATTCATATATGGGAGCCCGTCCCCTTACCTTAATTTCCGACTGGATGAAGTCTAGAGTGGGGTGACTTGTCCAGATATTCCCAGTAAAATAAAGTTCAAAATGTAGCAATCACTGTGGGCATAAAATCCGAAGTGAGCGGAGGTTTACATCAATGCCCAGTAAGTACAAAAGCCTGTATCGATGGCAAAAGGATTAGCACCTACCTAAAGCGAGTACGCTATAGTCAAACGAGTCTCAGCGCCGGACTCGCGTTCTGAACCGGAAGCGGTCAGAAACGTGAACCGGCAGTAAAAATCTTGGCCAGGCCCCTGGCCAATAGAGCACGAGGCCGTAAGTGAGTATATTAAAGCTGATCGGTGTGCACCGAAGTGCTTAGTTAAGTATATAGTAAAACAGGCATCGGAAGTCACAGTTGTGGCTGTGAACCAGGAACACTAGAGCGCATTACAGCCTCAAAATGATCCAGGGCCGGAAGTGAGTCAGCCGGACCCGATCAGTTAACACATTAAACAGGCTATATTATAAGCATATTGCGAGTATATGTATGTATATATTACTATATATAAAGGAAACTATGCCACTGTCCAGGGGCTCTAAATAAAAATCACAAGGCTGGTCGGGGTGAGGGGTGCCTGACATAGTGGCCAGCTCCTCTCATTCTGACGAGCTCCGAGTGCAGACCCCACCAAAAATAAAGTGTGCACAACTAATAAATATGTCAAGCACAATCCTGCATTCTGCAGTCCGCCGATTGACTAGCAAAACGCAATACAAATTTTCACGGCAGCAAATAGCGTGTCGTTGCCCATGTGCTGGCTTAACCTACAGTAATGGTCGAGTTACTGTCATTCTCAAAGTGCTGTGTACCCAAACATGAGTGTTCATTAGTACATCATTATTTCACAACACAGGGTCACAAGCATTGGTAGTTGTAAACTATAAAAGATAATCGACTTATGTACGTGTCTTCTAATGCACAATGTAAAATCATTATCGATTATCAAGAGCGATGTGTAAATTCCAATTTATCCACATTACACAGCCCAGGGTAACAAGAGTCAATGTAAATCAGCTGGTTTCGTGTTAAGGTCCATAGTTATCATTCTGCATCCATGAAATACAGACAAGGGTCACAAAGTTGATTAAACCTAAATAAAATATCATCCTTCATAGAAGCAAACATATAGGTGGTGAGCCCTCACGTCTGGTTACAAGTTTCCCTATCCGGTATACGCAGTGCAAAAGACATATGTTATAGTGAGATTTATACAATTCTGGATGCGCCATTCGAGCAAAACGTGTCTTGGGTCTAATGAATGTAAATACAGTTGAACAGCTAGACAGACCCCAATACTATTAACATTTCGGAATCTCTACTGTAGCAAGCTCACTATCAAAAGAACCATCATTAGACGTGCCTCGGCCTCTGAGTCCCCCACGAAGTATTGCAACTCATGGTCAGTGTTTAAGCCCAGTTCAACAGTCTTCAGACGCATGATCCATAACGCTTCCTCTCATCTCAGTTTTAATTCCCTGTTGCCCCCTCTTGGATTTTGTGCTACTACGTCAATCCTGTAAAACACAAACTGTGGGGCCCCTGTGCCACACATTCTATGGCGTGTACCGCCATAGGGTATCTCTTGTCTCGTTGTTTGAGTGCCCTGGCATGTTCACAGATCTTTTCTTTTAATGCCCTAATAGTACTCCCCACATACATTTGTTTGCATTTATATTCAATAATATACACCACATACCTGGTGTTGCAATTCATGTTATGTCTGATACTGTATTTCTTGTTGTCCTGGTCTACAAACTCTTTTTATTATCAGCGGCCCATCTGCACACCCCACAGGACCCACACTTATGAAATCCTAGGGATTGTTGGGTAAGCCAATTCGAGTGACTGTGACTCCGTGGTACACTCGGACTCAAAATGGACCTCAGGGTATTGCCTCTCCTTTATGTGATCTGTGGTCTAGCAGTCAAGAGATCTCTCAAGTGATTTGTCCGCCTGTAGTATATTCCAGGGTTTGTTCATACTTTTTACTAATGATTTTGTCAGACCATTATAGTATGTTATGAGTCTCACGGGTTGTGTCGGATGCTTGGTCTTGGCTTTGTCCTGTAGTGTATTGTGTCTCTGTATCTTAATGATTCTATTTTCGGCCTTCCCAATAATGCGTGGATCATAGCCCCTCATTTTAAATCTGGTTTTCATACTAGCTAAGCATTTTAAAAATTCTGCATCTTCATTGCAATTTCTCCTGGCCCTTGTGAACTCCCCATACGGGATGGCCTGTATTTGGTAGGGTGGATGTGCACTATTGGCATGTAGTATGGAGTTACATGCTGTAGGTTTGCGATGAAGTCTGCTGTGAAGCTTGTTGTCCCTGACATATAGTTCAATTTCTAAAAATGTTATGTTCTGACTGCTATATTGTTGTGTGAATCTTATATCTAGGGTGTTGGTATTCAAGAATTCGCAGAATTGTTCAAGTTTCTCAATAGTGCCGGACCAAAGTAATAAACAATCATCAATATATCGACCCCAATAGATGGTGGAGTCATTCCAAGGGCCCCCTTTGCGGCCCCAAATCCATTCATCCTCTAGGTTACCCATAAACATATTTGCAAACAAAGGGGAGGACTTAGATCCCATTGCCACACCCTGCTTTTGTCTGTACCATTGCCCCTCGAAGAGGAAGACATTGTTGTCCAAAATCAATTCCATCATTGTCAAGAGCATCGTGGTGTGTTGCCACTGAGTGGCTGGTCTTCTGTGGAGATAACGTTCCAATGCCCTCATGCCTAGTTGTGGTTTAATGCTTTTGTACAGGGATACCACATCTAGTGTCGCTAAGATCATGCCTTTTTCCCACGTTAAATCAGATAGGATACTCAGAATATGTTTAGTATCCCTGACATGTGAGGGTAAATTCTGTACCATGGGTTGGAGGAAAAGGTCCACATATTCCGACAACCTTTCAGTCGGACCCCCATATCCGGACACTATGGGCCTCCCCGGAGGGAATAGGAGGTGCTTGTGGACTTTAGGTAGAGTGTACAAATATGGGAATGTGGGTCTATAAACCTTAAGATGCAGGTGTTCGTCGTCATCCAGAAGGCCCATGTTGTGCCACGTCTTTAAATTGTCATTGATTTTCTTAGTTAATGGTCCAATGGGCTTGGCTGCAAGTTTCTCATAGCAAGCGATTATCCTAACTGTGTAGTAATCTCAAGATTGTAGTCCTCCTTATTCATGATCACCACATTACCCCCTTTGTCTACCTCTCTAATGATAATATGGTTGTCAGTGGTCAGTTCCTTGAGTGTACTTTGTTCCCCTCTGGACAGATTGTCCCGGAAACTACGTTTCTTTGTAACCCTCCAGTTACTGAACTTGTCAAGATCGTCCAACACCAGCTTATAAAATGTGTCTATAGAGTTTCCCCCCAGGAGGACCGGAGTCCATCTGGATCTAGTTTTTAGTCCACTAGCTACTGTGTGGTCTATATCAACATTCAACTCCTCTAGTAGTCTATCCATATTACTGGGTGCCTGTTCTAATTCATTGATTGACAACAGTAATTGTGTATCGTAAACATCCTGTATACTCAGACACAACAAGATGGTAATCAGGGGTACATGGGAGCCATGGAATGACCTTCAGAGCCCCTCCGCTTCATGATAATAGAAATAGTGGATCATGTGAGATCTAGGTAAGTGCCCAAAACCAATCAAAATTAGCCCAAAGTTAGCTCAAAAAGAGAAGCCTCTAGAGAAGGGGGGACCCAATATATCTGGAGCCACAAGGGAGGGGCATGTTGCACGCTGCATACCGAGACACATGTGATCTTGAGGCACCTTGCAACCATTAACAACACTAAATAGTGACCCGCCCCTGCCTCGTACAGTCCTGTACATGTGTAGGTTGAAAGTTACCTGCACTGATGGTGCCCCCAGGCATATATCAGGAGAGACAGGGTCTCAGGAAACTGGCTACGCCCATAAATCCCTATAACTGATCCTGCCCTATAATCACAATAACACTCCATAAAACTCTAATCCAAGCACAGAGTTAAGTACAAGGACTCATGAAATAGATTAATCCACCTGATTACTCATAAGCCACCTTTTAGCCTTTAACCATCAAAAAGATACCACGACTGGGGCCACCTTCTGGTGGCCCACCAAAAAAATGGAGTACGTGGAGTGTGGAGAACACACCACAGAGGGAAATACAGGAACCCCAAAGAACGATTATTAACAAAGGCGCACATGCAATGTTTTTCAGAATTAACAAACAAACCAATGTCTTTTCCAACAGGTCTGCAATCGAACCACCAAGTGCACCACCTTTCAGCACCACGTCATCACGCTAACAAGGATCTAAAGTGTGTGAATCAAATTTACGAACTACACAGTAAAAGAATTTGATTGAACTTTTGAACAAATCTCAACATCTCCCCTTGATCCATGTCAGAGACCTTCAATGTTCAATTACAAGCCATGTATTTTTGCACTTCTATGTACCCTCTATCTAGTTTGGGTGCTGCAGCACCTATTCACTGCCAAAGAGCCACCTGGCCAAATGGCGTCTGGTCAGAAACTATCACACGCATGATAGGGATCTCTCCCATGTCACTTATAATTACACCAACCCAAACACCAGCATTCCACATGCACTACACAGCGCCCTTTTACACAACATGTGGTATCAGCACATGACCGCCGTGGGCTCTAAGACATCAGTCAGGTCGAGTTACGTCTGTTGGCTGATACCGCATGCAGTAGGCACAGATAGACTTTACTTGTCCCAAGAGGTAGCCCCCGAAATAGTAACATGTTGTCTCCACCTATGCCTATGCATAATCAGGGCCAGAATTCTGCCCAACAAAGTAGAACCTCACAGAGTAGTAGTGACTCTGACCCAATACAAGACCAAACCAATGGTGCTATACCTTTTCACCAAGCCTAGCAATATTCAAACTGAGCTAGATAGGATGCCCAGTAAGGGCACCATCGGGGAGGATACTGTTTGGCCCCAAGACTTCACAGAGAAGAGATTCTTTGAGGTAGCAAAACCCTAAACTCAGTTCACAAACACATCCGCTCCTGCCTCCATTTGGGGGTCAAGGGTGGCCCTTAGGGTATCCAGGGCAGTCTTCTTTAACAACAAGTAGAATCGTGACATGGAGTTCCTGTGTAGGGCCATCCAGCTCGATGACATGAAGGGAAACAGGTCTCAGAGGGGAGGGTTGAACTAAAGCATAGACACCCCATGTCTGGAAATCTGAGATACCGAGGTGGGTGGATACACTTGGCTAGAAGGGGCAACCGCTAACTGTACGGAAACTTAGACTGTACTCCTTATGTTTCAAAGGTGAAGGAATGCTTCCACTGGGCACGAAAGAAAACTGTGGCACAGTTCCACACATTCCAGATATGCAATAGGGCACCTCCACGCTGATGGATGTGTACTGGCAGTTCCACGAGTTTACGTACACTCAGCTCATCCTCAGATGGTGCAGACTTTGCTCTCTCATCACCATACACACCCCTACACTTGTCATTCCCAGAGAAGAGCTATTGGACATGTACCAGCACACGCTAAGGAAGAAGACAACCTTGCTGCATCAGGCTCATGAAAAAAGAACTTCAGATTATTTTGGCTGGGCTCAGTACAATGACATTCCAAAAGAATTTAGACTGTTCTCAGATGTACAAGTATCAGGGAAGGGGTCCATACCCTTCTTCACCATGTAGACAAAAGTCAATGCCCGAAGGGTTTCAAATCACCAGATGGAAATTGCTTTAAATGATGAGCAGCACTTAACTCTGCTTAAATTCAATCAAGGAAGAAGTGGAAGCAATCCGACTCATTGTGATGCATTGTGATGCAGCATCGGTAGGTGTTAGACTTAATGACTGCAACAGGGGGAGGGGTGTGTGCCAAGACTGGTGCGTCATGCTGCACGTATATCCCAGAAAATTACCTGAATAATGGGACATTGACTGTTGCCATCCAAGTACTGAACCATTTACAAAGAGACATACATGAGGAGGGAGGTGTCCCTGAGAAGGAGTGGTTCTCAAATTGGTTCTCCTGGCTCTCCCGGTGGCTTTCTGGATTATACACATCATGGCTACCTGTTATCATTGTGCTATTTTTTTGGTGTGGCTCCACAATAAAGTAACTGTCATGAAGTATGGGTTAGATATTGTAGTTGAAAAATCAACTAGATGGGGGAATGTGAATATTGAAAAAATCGATGTTAATATGAATAACAATACATTCATGTATAGAAATGAAATTGCATCTTTATTGATGAATTCATCCTGTGTGAACTCCATGTCAACCCCAACTCAGAAATATGTATTTTGGCAGGCCCTGAGACCCAGGCCCGAGGTCACTGTTTGACAGATCACAGGTGGGGTGGCATGAAGCCAGCAAACAAATGTGCGAACAGGAAATCCCAGATCAATCCCACACATAGGCGCAGCAACACCACAATGGTTCAGGGAGATTGACCCCAATAAAGCACACATGGACGAAGGTGTGTGCATGTTCCCAAACCACAAAAAATTCAGATGCCACATGAAGTTTGGAGCACTTAGCCAATCAAGACACAGAACACACAGTACACGCAGTGATCACACACTCCCCATGCTGGATATCTGGACACGTTACCCACTGGCTGCATTGTGTCCATGCAAGGTTGAGGCCCACCTGGATTCCTCATCCTATGACTTAATTTATGTCTCCAAAGACAGAGGCACACATTCCTTACCAAAAACGGATCACCAGAAACATTTTATTTCATTCAATGAACTATATAAAAGTCTTCATTAGACCGATTGTTAATTAAGACAGTCCTTAGACCTTATGCCTCTGACTATGCTCTCGGCGGGATTGTTTAATTAAATGGGCTGTTCCTGTTTTGCCAAATGCCTCTTGTTTTTTTCAAGGTATTTCATGATCAAACAATAGGTCACATTCCCAGCAGCTCATGCAACTTCAAGACTCTTTCACACATACACTGCAGATATATATATATTTTTTTATTTCAAAGTATTTTATTGATTTTTATATTCAAAGACATTAGCATTTCTGTTACAAGGTTAGCCATTCGTGGCTTGTATGACAGTGTTTACAATCGCTTCAAAACATATGCTTGACTAACCCCACCTGACGTGGCTTAGTGAGAGAAAGAAAGAAGGAAAGAAAGTGATAGAAAGAAAAAGCAGAAGAGAAGGGCACAAGAGAGGCTCTGTATCTGTGAGACTTATAATCACCTGACCAGGCCGCCACATCACTGGATTGCTTGTGGCGATATGGGCAGGCCAGTCAGTCCAACCGCTCCATAGGGCCATCGTGATTGCGCTCAATTACGTTCCTTTTACCGCACTTACCGGGGGTCAGGGGGATCAGGGAGTTTGTCGCCGGGAAGACTTGGTTTCATGGGGGGATTCATGGGGGTTCGTAGAAATCTAGGTATGTGTCGAGTGACTTCCACATTTCCCTGGATGCTGGTCTCCAGGGTGAGTTCTGTAGTACAATGTTGTCCGCACCTCTGAGGTGCGTAATCCAGTTGAACCAGCCTTTGTATGAAGCCTTACTTGTGTCTTTCCAATTTGCTAGGACCACTTTCACTGCTGCGGTCAGCAGCAGGTCTAGAAGGTCCTTATCGTGCTCTGAACTTAGTTCTGCGGTAATAAATGCGGTGGCGAGGGAGGAGAACTCAGTTTTTAGTGTACAGCCCAGTACCTTATTTATAAAACCAAAGATTTTCTCCCAGTATGTTTTGAGAGTTGGGCATTGGTAGATAAGGTGTGCTATGTCCCCTTTTTCCTTGCTACAGTTCCAGCATAGTGCATTGTCCCTGAGACCTAGTGAGAATAAGCGTGCCGGGGTCCAGAAGGCCTTATGGAGTAGCCAGAACTTTGTTTGTGAGAGCACCGGGGAGATTTTATTGCGCGAGGCCGAGGTCCAAAATGTTGCCAGTTCTTGTTCATTAAGTGTGTTTTTGGTTTGTGTTTCCCAATAGTTATTTGTCTTATTGTTAAGTTTGGATGATTTTGGGCATAGTAGTTTGTAGAGGTGTGAGACCTGGTGTCCTAGTCTGTTTATGTTTGACATGTACTGGGTGATTGAGGCTGTGTGGGCGAATGTTTGATTTTGGACAGGGCCGTTTTTATTTTCAGAAAGTTGTAGAGTTCAATGTCTGTTAGGTTATGCCTAGCCTTCAGAACAGCAAAAGTGATGGGATATGCCCCGTCTTCTAGTTGGTATGGGTGGTGGATGCCTTTCTCTATCCATGTGTTGAAGGCTAGGCCTTTCCCCTTGCATAGGATCTTACTGTTGGCCCAGAGTGACTCTAACTTAGATCCCCTGATGCATCCTGAACAACATGGACCCCGTGGCACTATTAACAGCAAATAAACATACTCACTCCACCAAATCCATCTTTAAAATACACTGCAGCTATAGTTCCTAACTACTACACAGCTTATGAAGCACTAGAAATACCACCAACTTACCAAGAACATCAAAATCGATTTGAAGGTGCCCTACCACATACAAACAATAATGTTAGACTACATCCCATTAGAAACTATGGAGCAGCATGGTCAGTCTTATCCTGTTACACACCCTATCCAGATATAGACAAACTGAGAGCTCCAGAACTATGTATGCTATATACAGATCTGGTTAAAACATGTTGATGTTTAACACAATTTATCATGAGAACAATGTCAATAAATCCTCCAAAGCTGATCAAGCTGCACAACCGCAATTGGCTACACCTGGAATTAATCCACAAACCATCAATGCACTCATGGGTAAAATTCCCATCAGATGGGAGGAAATTCTGTTCTGGATTGCACAAAAAACAAGCCCGTTTGAAGCAGTGTTTCCCCATATGGAACCTCATGAAAAACAAAGAATTTTCACCATAAGTCTGCCAATGGGGATGGCTCCCCCGGTGGAAGAATGCACCACTTGAGGTACAGTCTTTGCTGCAGTATATAACAGAACATACGGTACATCCGCATTAGCTGTTTTGCCAGGGGTGCTTAAACAGATCCAGAATGAGTACAAGGCAGCCCCTGCCCTCGATTTGAGGATGAAACTGATGAGAACTTTGCTGCAGTATCAGCCATAATGTTAAGTAACATCAAAGGAGAAGCAGCAGCGTTGGCAGTTGCCAACAACTCAGAAACTTGACTCCGAGAGAACAGGAGCGCGAGTTGCCCAAAATTATTGAGGAAAGCTATACAACAATAGAGATAATTTGGGAGCCAGACATAGTAAACCACAAATTAAGGATAATTCTGAAAAAGGTAACTTGAAGCAGGCATCAGACTCTTCTAAGAAGAAGTGGGATAATAGGAAACATAAAGGAAAGACTAAATCATGGGGCAGATCTCCTCAACAAGAGACCTGTGAGAAGTGCTATAATCAGCATAACCATGATAAAATTAAATTGCCTGACAGGTATCAGGATATTGATTAAGGTTCATCTCGTTCCTTTCAGGAGTCATCCGAAAAACGCTCATAGAGAGGTGGACTATCAGAGCGCAGATCAGAGGAGTACTTGAAACCAAGACTCACAATGCTCTTCTGACTTCATAATAAAAAAGGAAGATAAACCTAAACAGTCAAAGCCCCAATTCAAAAAGAAGAAGTTACTGGCATTAAATTAAAGCATGCCATGGATATTGAGGACATTGCTTCTGAGTGGGGAGTGGGCTCTGACCTTGCTAGACAGTTCGAGGGAAGTCAGGATAGTTTGCCGGACTCTGATGGATTGTCTGGCGGCAGTAGCTTTGAGTGACTATATCCAGGTGGAAACACCGGATATGAGAGTGAGTGTCCTGCATAGATTATACAAGATGCAACTCAAAATGGAGGGGTATATACCACACACCAATAATGTTTCCTTTTGGGAGAACTTGTCATTTGCCTATGACCTTCTCTTGACTAAAAGGGATTGGCCAACAGTATTGGTCATGCACTGCCCAGAGGGAGAAATGGTAATTCTACCTGAATTCTCCGACCCCATCCCAGATACAGTGAAACAGTCATACACCAGGGAGTAGGCTTTAGAACTAGCTCCTGCATTATACTGCAACCATGTAGGGTGAGATGACGGTTTCCCTTATCACGGTATACCAGTGAGGTCAACCCGACAACCTCAAAGACTGTATCCCTTTGAAAATTAGGCTAAAAACAAATTAGATAGATGCACATAAAACTTAACTATCAAGGTGTAACAGAGAGTTGCACCTCCCCTATGAATAATCCTTTGCTTCCAGGAATGAAACAGACCATTCATATTGTCTAGTATTAGATTACAGACACCTGAAAACAGCTACATGTACAATTGCAGTACAAAACGCGCACATCATGGCACTAATGAATAATATAGTGCAGAAAAAATACAAAACTACTCTAAACATTTCAAATGTTTTTTCTGCCTAAACAAAGTGCCTGAGAGCAGGTACTTGCCTGCATTCAGTGAGCTCGGATCTCAAAATCAGTTTTGTCAATTGCCCAGGTTACAGAACTTTTGCTAGAATATGATGAACAGGCATTGTCCTATGTTGATAACATATACCTAATGAATGATGAGGCATTGTCCTATGTCGATAACATATACCTATTGAATGATGACCTTTCAACTCACTTGGCTAGAGTAGATCGCATAGTTTTGGGATTTGCTCACATGGGCTACCGATTCAATTTGAAAAAATCAAAATAGTCCACCTCAATGTCCTATTTCTAGGATACCAGCTGTCAAGTGAAGGCAAAAGTCTAGTGACACAGTTTCCTGAGAAGTGTACACTTCTACAACCACCAAATACACAAAAAAAACTCCAATCAATATTTGGTTTCCTGAACTTTGGCAGAACATACATTCCCGACTACGCAGAGTGGGTAAAACCATTCTACAACTTGATACGTCCAGACTTAGCAAGCACACACTGGACAACTGAACACACAGAAATACTGCGTTCAGTACAAGCTGACATGCTAGCTTCAAAACACTTACACACACGTGTAAACACCAAGAACCTGGTGATCTGTATAATTGCGGATCATCGGGTATACATAAGTCCCATTCAATGAAGAAAACACTGTATCAATTGCATATAATTCGCATTTATACACCCAAGCAGATGCATTTGCACTGACAGAAAAGATCCTGACAGTGGTACAGAGTGCTGTAGTGAGAGGAAAGATTCTTGGCTCAGGGCAAACGCATTATTGTCAGGACTACGGTTCCAGCCTTAGAGGCTGTCACAAAGGACAGCGTTCCAAATGCAAAAGCTTTGCATCCATGATGGATACAGTGAGCCAACTCTCTCATCGCAACAGATGTAGACTACATATTTGACTCTACACTAAAAACACAAGCATACCTGCGATATGAAAATGAATACCCTCTGCCTAATGAAGTCATGCCTCTAAATCAGTATAATTACATCATTTATATTGACGGTTCCGCACAGGCTACCGTAGGGACAAAGCACTAATACTCTGCAGCGTGTGCTGCTGTTAAGGGTAGAATAGAGGATGGTGATATCCGCCCTCACAAAACCTACACGCAGTCACTAGGTGATTGCACAGTGCAACTGGCTGACCTTAAAGCTCTAATTTTGGCACTTGAGAATATGGATCCCGGATTCCCCACACTTATTGTGTGTGATTCGTATTATTGTGTCCAGTCTTACAACGAGTACTTACACTATTGGAGCCAGAATGGATTCAGAGATTCCAAAGGGAACACCGTAAAGAAAAAACAGCTTTGAGGACAGGTGGCAAATCTCAAAGAGTGTTTTCACAGACTCATGTAATGCACACACTGAGTCATCAGCGTGCAGGAATGCACATTTTAGGGAACTGCATGGCTCACGAAGCCGCAAAAGCAACAGTGCAAACCTCTGTAGTCACTACAATTAGTCGTTCAAGCATGAGGATATAGTGAGACATCATGGTGGCTATTAACGTTGCACACGATGGCACCCACCTGCCGAAAGGCTTTCCAATAAAATACTCCTACCAGTTGGGTGGCCAAAGCATATTCCATTTGCTCAGATTCCTGAAGTGTGGTATTGAGTGATACCTAATTCAGCTCGCAGGTTAGGGTTAATCCTAGCAGCACATGAGGATCTAGCATCTGCTCAAGCAGGGGTCTCAGCTACAATTTCATTGTTGCAACAATGCTATTGGTGGCCAGGTCTATAAAAACAGACTAATGATTTTATCCTTAAATGCAACATCTGCCCGCAGTTGAAGGTTTCCACCTTAGTGCGTCCACCACAGACACCTCTATTGATCTCAGACAAGCCTCTCACGTGTGTTTATCCGGTGTTTGCCTCCAGGGCTTACAGAGACACCATGGGGAAATGGGCGTGACTGTGCAGTACTCCTCCCCCTATCATCCTGAGGGAAATGCGGTAGTGGAGAGGAAGAAGCAGAGACGGCCGGCCAAACACATATGGGCACTTTGAGAGTGCACATAGCACTCCTTCTCCCCCCTCCCATGCCCCAGCCCTGCCCCTCCTGGCACACGCTGGCTAAGCCAGCTGCTTAAAAATAAAACAATAATGAAATGTCATTTCATTTTTTAGCTGCTGGCTCTGAGCCAGTGGGGCGACGTTCCTCTGCCATTGCGGAGGAACCGCCCCTGTGCAGTTGGGTTCATCACATGTATGGGGTCCGGAAAACCCTAAACAATCTGTCTGGGTGTTCGGACTCCCTATGAGATCCTGTTTGGGGTTAAGATGTGGGTTCCTGACCTCGACAGTCCCAGTACAGTGGCAGCTGAAACACCATTTGATGCCAATGAATAAACAATGAATAGTCTGAGCACTCAAATAGTACAGAATTCGTCAATGTCCACAGAAGGTAGATGGTAATAAGGCCACTTTTAATCCATGCGTGAGTCAATGGGTATACAATCCCAACAGCTCTTCACATCAGATGAGATTTCCATACAATCCATGAAAATTTCCAACAATAATGGTGTAATGTATTCATCATAAAGAGATCAGCCAATACGTGTTTCTTCATTGGGTAGGTAATACCTTGACTTCATCAGGGCTGAAAACTAACAGATAAAGTTAAATCAAAACTCAGTAGAAATGGATTTGAGAAAGACACAAGCCTTCACCCACCAAAGGTGTTCAACATCCAAAATTTAGTGTTGAATTGACGAATTTAAATAGAAATGAGTATACAAAGTGCATTGCAAAGCAGTAATGAGCAGCGAAACCGAAAAGGTGATTAAAGAAAAAGAAGATCAAGAGAACCGAAAACAAACCACATTCCAATATATGATAAATTCACACCCCCGGTAATAATATACTCGCAAATACCTGAACTGACTCAGAACAAATAGATGAGAAAAAGCCGCTAAACAGTGTAAAAAAACCAGTATCAGAAAATAGAGTGAAGCCTAAATGGGTAAGAAAATATGAAGGCTAACATTGTCGTTACCTCCAAAATGACAACAAAAATTAAACCTCACTTGTTAAGAGGCAAGTATATAACTATAATTGGTTTGAGTATAGTAGTGTCCATCATTGAAGTCCCATATGCATCGGCACCTAAAAGAGGCCTGTGCCCAGAGAAGAATACAATAAAGTCCTGTAAATTATCCACTTTAATCCCAAGTACAGCCAATCATATAACCCGCATATGAGTATAATTCTAATAAATCTAAGCACCAAATTGTATCCAAGTGAACATAAAGAACCAATTGGAAAACATCCAATATCTTCATCTTATTCCATCCATCCAATACAATAAATTGGCTTCCTAGTACCAATGCCACAATTACATCAAAACATAGTAACCACCTCGCCTGACGGTATTGGATGAGGGACGTACCTCGGCACTGATCCTACTGGATCTCAGTGCCGCATTTGATACGGTCTCTCACCAGACTTTGATACGGAGACTGAAGGAGGCTGGCATCGTGGGCCTCGCCCTGGATTGGTTTACCTCTTTCCTTTCGGATAGGTCCTTTCAGGTGTCGGCCCCCCTTTTTACATCCAGGGTGCATTCCATCAAACAGGGAGTACCGCAGGGCTCTGCGTTAAGTCCAACGCTTTTAAACCTGTATGTCCAGCCCCTAGCCGCGATAGCCAAGAGGAGAGGGCTGACTATTGTGTCATATGCTGATGACACACAATTAGTAGTCGCCCTCTCCAATGACTGTCTGAATGATGCTGCTAAGTTTCGGAGCGGTCTAGCATATGTTGCAGGGTGGATGACTGCCAACTGTCTCCAGCTCAATGTCAGTAAGTCTGAGGTCCTGCTGGTAGGGAAAGATCCTGAGCTATGGAGTGAACAGTGGTGGCCCACCACCCTGGGCGCTGCACCCATGCCCAAACAGGTGGTGAAAAACCTTGGTGTCTGGGTTGACTCGGCGCTTAGTTTTCAAACTCAAACTAAGAAGGTGGCGGCGGCATGCTTTGGTATTCTGCGCAGTCTCAGACCTCTGTTGGGTTTTTTTGACCCCTCCATCCGACAGATGATTGTCCAGGCATCTGTGCTAAAGAGACTGGACTATGCCAGCTCGCTCTACCTGGGGGTCAACAAGACGGAGATTTCGAGACTGCGGAGAGTCCAAAATGTTGCCGCCAGAACTCTTCTTGCTATGCCCAGACGCTGCTCCACCTCCAGTGCCATTCGTTGGTTACACTGGTTACCGGTGGAGAGACAGGTGGAGTTCAAGTCTCTCTGCCTTGCGTTTAAAGTCCTGAACTCCCCCACCCCCGGTAGCCTAGTGGGCTTGCTCTCCGCCTACATTCCCACTCGTCATCTTCGCTCAGCAGGCCAACACCTGGTATCAATCTCGTGAGTAAGGAGGGCGCTCTTTTCGCACACTGGCAGCTAAGCTATGGAATGGCCTCCCTTTACATATCCTGAGTATGGATAACTATCTGGAATTTCGAAAAGCACTAAAGACTCATCTGTTCCCTTCCCATTAAGTTTTCTGTAGTCCACGCCCTTCTGTCTGCCATTATGGCGCTTAACGGCCCACTGGCCTTCTTTCTTTCTCTCATTATGTTGGGTCCATGCTGTCAGCTGCTATCATTGCTCTTAGCACCGGGACGCCCCTTTGCTGGGGCAGCTGTGCACTCTACAAGACATCTTAACATAACATAACATATTGCTACAATTACACCAAAACATCATAACCACCTCGCCTGACGGTATTTTGTGCGATATATATGACATACAGTATTTAACTGTCTTTAATAGAAATGAAATGTATGAAGGCATGGCTAATTATGATGAAATGTTCTGTTTTCACCATTATGGTCACTATTCCCTCATAAACCAAGTATTCCACGTGCAGTATTTAATTACACACATTGGGAACATTTCCCCAACACCACCAAAGGTCAGCTCAAAAGCATTTTCACAGAAGTTTGGATATTTTTCAGGTCATAATCCAGCTGGCCTTGAGTCTTATTATGATCAACTCACACCCTCGTGGGCTAAGAAAAGCATGCTAACTGATACTAAGCTGATTTATTCTGCATCTTTCATTTCCCACCTGTCTGTACAAGAGATTGACTTCAGAAAGACAATGTTGATTTGAAATCCATTTGGGGAAGTAAAGATTGGCAGGTTCAGGGGAACGAGGCTTTATTTAGAGCATGCCTTATATCACAAAAATGATTTTCCTGTGCAAAACTTTGCAGCAAACATCCTGTATTGTCCTGGCCAAGATAAAAGATTTAAATGTACCCAACATTCCCACATTTGCACAATTTGCAAACTGGCATCAATTCACAAATTACACGGAGGAAACATTAGACACCATGCTTCACAATAGCTCATGCAATTCTTCAGGTGCCAATCAAGAGGTATGGTTAGTGTGGCCGTTGGACACTAACAGATGTCAGGCACATTTTCTTGACAACACCAAAGGATTTAGGATCAATAGGTCATACCCATGTTACATGCAGACAGAATTTACAGTGTTGGGAAGCTCTGTCTAGATTGGCTAAAAACCTCAACATTGCCTCAGGTGAAACAACACTTCTCCCTTCTTTCTGATGACATGAGATTGCAGAACTTTTTATTAGGTCCTCGAAGACCACGAAAAAAGCGCTTGCTGTATGCAACATACAATGAAGTGTGGAAAATGCATAGCAATAAGCTGCTGAGAGATTGCGCGTAATTGACAGGACTAATCTAGGATGGGCTTTTGCAGTAGTAGATAATGGTATGACCACTCTATCCACCAGGATTTACCCTCTGGGTGACATAGTCTTGTCTGCAATTGACATCATATAGAGTGACATGTCTTCTTTACAACATGGGCAGTCACAGCTATAATGTTACAGAGGTGGTCTCTACAGACATTTCAGACTGATCGCATTCCATGGAAACACCTTAATGCCACTAGTATGTTTCTACCATGTAATCTTACGAAACAACAAACCATCATGGCAAAGAAGGATGCAACATGCACCATGTTACATATAGAGAAGTTAGAGAAATTACAATTCACTGTGGCAGAAATACCTTCCTCGGATTGAATAATCCACCCATGTTTTTCTGTGCCAATTTTGAGATTTCACTTCCAATACTGCTTACAACACCGTCAAGTGTTTAGATATGAGGCACTAGGGGAGGGGTATGTATGGATCATACATTTCAAATTCTGATGTCAGAATAGGGAGACTGAGGTTTTTCTTAGCTGGACTGACTGCGAGAGTACCATAGGACATTTCTTAGTTTGCAGCGAAATTTCACTTCAGAGTGCATGTAATGCATCTAAGGCAAATTTGTCTGTGTTATTTGAAGGGTTCTCTGGCTGCGGTGATCTGTCCCGCTTTCAGATTACTCTCAAATGGAAGTTACTTGATGCTAAATGGCCAAGGCTGCTGTGGGATGAAACTAGAAATTGCCTAACTGTCTCTGCAGTTGAGACCTGTTGTACACAAGTACTACATCTACCTGTCAGCACAATGCTTTGGCCTTCGATAAAGCTTATAAATCTGCGCATTGATGCTTTAAGCGTGATGGAGCAGGGTTTCGCAAAAATGAAACCTGCTCGAATCGAGCACCCCCATAATACGTACTAACAGTAAATAGACGTAGTAAAATTAACCATGCACCCGACATAAACATGGGGAAACTGCTTTGCGCATATTTGAACTAACACGTAAATGAATAATAATGTAATAATTTTGTGGTTTAAAAGAAATTGCATGAATAGGCCGCATGTGCTCTTGTATTCTGCCTATTACATCGTGCTATAAAGTAATGATTAATGCCGCTTTTCGTACTAAGATTATGCTAGGTAACAGTAATGGGAAGTAGTGAAAGGTGGGAAATAAACAGTGATGGTTTCGTTATCATATAATTAATAAATGTTAATTTCTATTTACTTTAGTGTGCCGAATGGAAACACCACTTTATTTAACTTGGCAATGGTGGGAAGGGGGAACTGTTAGGAGGGAGTTCGTTCTGCCATGGGAAGAAAACGATGTGCTGTGCATCGCAGATGACATGAAGGAGTGAAGGCCAGTGTGTCAGACGCTTGCCAACTACTGTACCCGAGCATGGGACCGGAGATATTTTCTGCGACTGATTTAATTCATAAAAAGAAGAATGTAAATTTGTAACTTATGTGGGGAACATGTGAATAAGCTGAGATTCAGACCATGGGAACTGTTTCCTACAATGCAATTGTTGAATAAAGGTGAAGTCATGGTGGTGTGACAACGCCTCCTCCCAGGCCCACTAATCCCTGTGCGAGTTAGAGGGTAAAATGCAACATTTGAGGGATGGACATGCCATTTTAGACTATAATTAGGGTGCCTTTAGGGGTGTGGTTAGCAGCAGCTTAGGCAAGACACGAGAGAAGAGGGGAGATGCGTCGCTGTCCATCGGTCTGCAGAGAGGCCTAGCTGTTCCCTGTCCTGTCCTGTTCCTGTCTTTATATCTCTAGACCCCTGATTCCTTTTTGGAATTCCATATCATCTCCTGGGTCCAGGGGGTGGTTTTCCTACAGACTGATAGGTTTGTATCTGGCCTATATCGTTCTCAGAATCTCAGCATTAATGTATTTGTCTCTGAATCTTTTGTCTCTCCACATATCCATTCCGCCAACAATATATTGAAATGCATTATTTTAGATGAACCTATTGTCTCTTCATCTATCCCCACGTTAGGAATATTATTGTCCAGCATAATTATTTTGCTGAACTTTTGTCTCTTACCCTATCCACTCCTTCATTGCATAATGTCATTGCAAATTGAGTCTGTATTACATGCATAATTTCTCTTGTCGTGAGGTTTGATGTTTAGAATTGTGACCTAATGCAGATGAGCATTTACTTTGAAAATTGAGATAACATTTCATTATTAACCTTATCAGAGAGTCTGTAATTAATTTACTAGATGGTTAGTAAGTTAGTATTTATCATTGCCATCAACTATTCAACTAATTGGTCCATCGACCAAATAGAAGGAAGGTTGATATCGATTTCAGTTATTTAACAGATGTCTAAAAGGACTCATAAAAATAAATATTTGATTGAATGAACAAATTGACCCCAGCGAATCAGGGATACTGGGTGAATGTGTATGGGCCATTGTGGTGATGCTGTTGAGTATAGATCCCTGATCAATTATTGGTATTGGCGCTGGATCACTTTCTTGGTAGCAGAGGACGGTTTAATTATTGATTAGTTTGGTAATGATCATTGATTATATGTTCCTAACATGCAGAGTTAGTGTCATGTTCTATGTTGTCTAGAAGTACAGGTACAGAGATACCTGAGGAATCCCGAATCTGCTGGAAGTAGGCAGAAGAAGAGTGTGGTAAAGAAGCCACACTGCAGAAGTACTTTTTCAGTTGTAATAATACCTAAAAGCTACGGAGGGCTGCAGGTGTTATATTAAGGGAACTTCGTATGTGAGTAGAGTGTCTGAATAGTGAAGGGTCCGCTTCCGAAACGCTAGCCTTATTTCCAGGAGAATAGCAAGACTCCTTTTCACGCCAAAAAGTCCTCTTGTGAAATTCTGGTTTTATCCCTAGAGGAGTAATAGGTCCACTTGGAGCTTGTCTGAAGGGTAAAAATAGCGCTGGTCGTTATTAGGACCCGTAGTGAGAAAATCTTGGAAGAAGTGAAAGCTATCTCTTTACTTAGTGGAACAGACAAAGTACCATTGTTTTATGTTGTTACTAGCAGCGGATGTATACTGGGAATGTGATTGGTTGATTGGTGTTAGACGCGCTAGAATTGGTTAAGGCTTTGCTTACATAGTAGTGTTCTGATTGGTTGGTTGGTGTGAGACGCGCTGGTATAGGACAAAAGTTAACCAATAGAATAAGTAGAATTACGGAAGGGTTATTTTTGTTTGTTCATGATAAGACCCATTAGTGGAGAAAGTCAGAAAATGAAGTTAATGCAGAAAATAAAGAATTTTTTCAAGAAAGATAAGCCAATTGTGACTAGAGAGGGAATTCCGATTCTGCCTCCAAAAACACCTGCTTCCTTTATGATGTTAGAATGAGGATATCACACGTGTATGTGGTTGGAAAATTGGATTGAGTATACGAAAGGCGATGGTGTTTTAGCTTTTCCGCAACTTTGTACATTTAATGTGAGGATTTTGCAGAATTTGAGAAATTGAATGAATTCATTAGTTCCAAACCCAAGTACGAAGCATTGGAAGAATGGGAAGTGGAAGCATTTGAGAGAGAGAAATATAGAATTGGTAACAGAGGTTACAGGATTATGATGTTCAGATACTCCTATGAGAGTAGAGATGAAAAGTTGAAAAGAGCTGTAGTAACAGTAACAGTTTTAACGGTAGATGAGCAGACTGGAAGTAAATGTAAGGAGAAAAGAAACCATTTAGAAATTCCAAGTGTAAGAGGTGATATGAATGATTCTGATGATGATGAATTGATAGAGGTCATCATGAATAAAAAACCTCCGCCATATGAAGAGAATTTAGGGGTAGTGACTGCAAGTACCCCTCAAATGGGAACTCCGTTGGCTCCACAAGTTCCAGATATAGCAAATGTAATGAAAGAAAATGAAGCAAAGCTGTTGAATAAAGCCAGACTAGAACAAGTACAGAAATTGAATCAATTGAGTTTGAATACAGAAGCATTGACGGTACCGGTAATGATTGGTCCTGTACTCCCATTGTACGGAAATAGACAAAATGTGTCTGAAATGCATGCATTAGCCATGCCAGGAAGTGGCATTAAGAGTGGTACAAATGGGGATGGACAGGCAAACGCAAATAATACATTGTTAGATCTTCCGATTAGCGAATTAATAACTGAGACCCCCTCAGAGGCATACCCAACTTGAGCCAAGAATAGGGCCAAATGACACTCCAATAACAGGGAGTTCAGCAGGTCCCTCACCAGAAGAATTAGATAAAAGGAATGACAAAGCCAAAACCACAACCTCAGAATATAAATGTGAGTCAATTTAAAGTTGACTTAGAAGAGATGATTATTGGAACAATAAGCCCAGACAGATTAGGGACCTATCGTGATGAATAATTGTTGTTTCTGTTTAAAAGTATTACCTGGAGAGCAAAGAATTTACATGAAAAAATATCTGAAGCTGCTAGTGAGTATGGAGTAGATATTGAAAAGTCGAAAGTATTGCAGAAATCGTACAGATTGGCTTTTACTGACAAGGACTTAGAAAGTTTGAATGCCTCAGGAAGAAGGTTACAGATAAAGGAAATAATGAATATTTTGAAGAAATGCGGAGATGTGGATTGCTGGAAAGTTAGGTGGACGAAAAAGAAAGAAGAAGCAGCTAGTAAAGGAACGCCCATGTTTCCTATGAAAGAGGCAGAACAGGTTGAAAGGGAGTGTCCAATGAGAGAAGTACCAGGTGGTGGATATGTTCATGTTCCTTGGTCTAGACAAGATATATTGTCTTTTACAAATGATTTTCCCAGATTGAGAGAAAAACCTGTTGAATGGTACAAACAGGTAGATATGTTTGTAAAGGTATCAAAGGTTTTGTTAAAAGATTTGGATGGTCTGTTTGATATTGTTGTTCCAGCTGATTTATGGACAGAATGTAAGATTACGGTTGATTGGCCAAAGGAGGAATACCCTAGGGATCCTAAAACAGGTGCACCATCAGAAGAAGTAATGAAAAAGTATAATCAGGTGATCACTTACTTAAAGGGAAAAATCTCTCCAAAACAAACAGATTAGGTTAAGATTGATAGAACCACCCAAGAACCAAAAGAGTCAGTACGTGCCTATTATGAACGGTTGCTACAGGTATTTAAACAGTATAGTGGTTTTGAAAATATTGGAGCTAAAGACATGGGACATTTTGTGTATCGTTTTGTGTTTGGATTGAGGCCTCAGATTAGCAATATGATACGGCAATATTTCATCTGTTGGCAGAGTAAGACAGTGGATGAAATCCTACGGTATGCAAAGTATTGTAGTGACGAAATTGACAGTAAACATAAAAAGTTAAAGGAGAAAATGATGTGGACGCAAGTGAAGGTAGCAGAACAACAAGAAAACAGTAATAATCAAACAAGTGGACAGAGTCAGAATGGACAGAATTACAGTGGGGAAAGGAAAGGGAAAGATGAGTAAGGAAGAAGCTATGTAGAAATTTCCTTGTCATGCGTGCGGAAAGTTTGGACATTGGATGAATGAGAGTAGGTCTGCTAAAAAGAATAACGGGGAAATCAAAATTTAATTCCACAGATGCAGAATGATGTGGGTGTAAATCAACAGCAACAGCAGCAGATAGTTGCTCAACAGTTACAGGTACTACAAGCTCCCATACCAAGTGATGTGAATGCTCAGGTGCCAAGGTACAATGTGAACACCGGATATCACGGAGGAGACCCGCTTGGTAAGAATCAAGGTGTGAGTCAGCAGTATTGGATGCAATGTAATGGGAGTGATTCAGACTCATCTAAATGACGGTGCCTAAGGGGGGAGGAAGAGTGCGTACTTGGCGCATCCTTGGCAGTAGATCAGTCAGGTCCATTTGTTGACGGAAAGGTGAAAGGTAATGATATTACATTCTTAGTGGACACTGGTGCTACCCGTTCTACTGTGAGAGCAGCAGAAATACCGAACCTACCCCGCTCGGGAGAAACTGTCCAAGTTGTAGGAGTCTCGACTAAGCATATTAGAACACCAGTGACAAACCCAATAGAAGTTCATATTGGAAACTTCAAAGACATGCATCGGTTTGTGGTATGTGACTCAAGCCCGGTAAATGTCTTGGGGAGAGATTTGTTGTGCAAAATGAATTACACAATCTATTGTACCCCAGATGGAGTTGCATTTCAGTCCCCAGATCAAGATGTTGAATTTAAGATGATGTTAGCAAAGCAAGGGACAGAAGTGAATGAGTTATTTTCACTTCTCACTGAAGACAATCTGCCTGAAGAATTAAAAAGTGCAGTGAATCCAGATGTGTGGGATTTTACAGGAAAAGAGATTGGTCTAATGACAAGAGTAGATCCGATTCAGGTAATAGTGAAGAATGGTGCTGTGTATCCAAATACACTTCAGCAGAAAATGAGCCCAGAAGTGATTGCAGGAGTTGCTCCAGTAATTGACCAAATGATTGAACAAGGAATTCTTAAAAGAGATAATAGGCAGTCCTTGTAATTTGCCTATCATAGGTATCAAAAAGCCCAGTGGGAAATACCGGATAGAGCAGGATCTATACAAAATAAATAAAATTGTAGTACCCTGTTGTCCAGTAGTGCCAAATCCAGCAGTGATTCTTTATCAAATTCCATGTGATGCTGAATGGTACACAGTGATTGATTTTTGCCAAGCCTTCTTCTTGATTCCCTTGCATCCGGATAGCCAGTATTTGTTCGCTTTCCGGTTCGGAGACCGTATTTTGGCATGGTGCAGAGTCCCTCAATGGTATACAGAGAGTCCCTCGATCTTTAATCAGATCTTGAAAAAATGCTTAGAGACATTAGTCATGCCAGGAAATTCTGTTTTGGTTCAATACATTGATGACCTACTGGTGGCATCAAAGACAAGAGAGACAAGGTGTCCCCAGCAAAATTGCAATTTTGTAAACAGGAAATACAGTAGCTTGGACATAAATTAGAAAAGGGAGTTAGGAAAGTAACCCCAGAAAGAATCCGTATGTTCAAACAGATGGATCCACCCAAAACCCAGAAAGAGGTGCGAATGTCTTTGGGAATGGTTGGATACTGTCGCCAATGGATATGTGGTTTCTCACTGATTTCAAAACCTCTACAGAGGTTGACACGAAAGGATGTGAAAGATCCGATTGTTTTGGGTGATGAAGGTATGGATGCTTTCATAAAATTGAGAAGCAGTCTCTGTAGAGCACCTGCATTAGGAATGCCAGACTATACAAAGGAATTTGTATTGTACTGTTGTGAGACAGATGGATGTGCACTCTCAGTCCTAACTCAGAAACATGGAATGGCACGACGTCCAGTAGCATATTTTTCTGCTACATTGGATGCAGTGGCTTCAGCATTGCCTGGATGTTTGAAAGCAGTAGCAGCTACTCGTATGAGTCTGGAACAGAGTGAACCGATTGTGATGGGTTATCCAGTTAAAGTGTACGTGCCCCATTCTGTCGAAATTCTTCTGACTGGTACCAGGACCCAGTACCTCACTTCTAGTCGGCTGACTAAGTATGAAAGGGTGATTCTGGGTGCAGAAAATGTGACAGTGGTCAGGTGCACTTCTGTGAATCCGGCAACGTTGTTGCCCAATTCTCGCTGTGAGGAAGTGAGAGAAGAAGCGGATCATGATTATTTGGATGTGACAGAGTTATGCACAAAGCCTAGGCCTGATATAGAAGATAGTCCTTTGGAAGAATCAGATTGTGAGATATTTGTTGATGGGTCGTGTTTGAGGAATGACAGAGGTGAATTATGCATCGCCTATGCTGTTTGCACCCTAGAAGGAGTTATTGAAGCATCCTGTCTGAAAGGAGTAAACTCCGCCCAAATAGCTGAGCTGATAGCTCTGACTAGAGCATGCAAAGTTGCCAAAAGTTTGAAAGTAACCATATCACCAACAGTCAATATGGATTCGGAATTGTGCACAATTTCGGCCAGCTATGGATGCAAAGGGGATTTCTGACTTCTTCAGGTTCCCCTATTCGAAATGGTAAAATTGTGAAAGAGCTATTGGATGCTTTACAGTTGCCCAAAAGGATTGCAGTAGTCAAAAGTGCCACACATCAATCAGGAGATGATTATGTGACAAGAGGCAACAGATACGCAGACCAAATTGCACGTTATTGTGCCCAAAATAAAATGGCTTTAAACAGATCAATTGAAAGAAGAAATACCGAATGCCATCTTATGTTTATAACCACAACAACATTTGAAACTTGGGATGAAGTAAGGCAAATGGCTGCAGGAAGAGGCAAATGATGAGGAAAAGGAAATTTGGAAACTTACAGGCTGTAGAAAACGAGCAGAAGATGAACTATGGGTTTATCAGGATGAGAGACCAGTTTTACCAGACTCTTTGCTTTCTCATATGGCCAGGGTTTACCATGGACATGTGCATGTTGGAAGAGACGCTATGATCAGACTCTTCAAGCAGACATGGTATAATTCGAAGTTCAGGGTCATTGCAGAGAGCCTTTGCCAGAGGTCTATTATATGTCAGCAGCAGAATCCAGGGAGAAAGACATTTGTAAGTTGGGGACGAATTGGGAGAGCAGAAGGTCCATTTACCCGACTCCAGCTTGATTTTATCGAGCTTCCCCCTTGCAATAGGTTGAAATATGTATTGGTCATTGTTTGCTTATTCTCTCGCTGGGTGGAAGCCTACCCTACGAGAAGAAATGATAGCCTTACAGTAGCCAAACTACTTTTGAGAGAATTGATCCCAAGGTTTGGAATTCCAGTCACTTTGGAGACAGATAGAGGATCTCATTTTAATAATGAAATAATTCGGCTGATTTGTGCAGCATTTAAAATTGAACAGAAACTGCACTGTGCCTATCGACCCGAAGCATCTGGAATAGTCGAGCAAATAAATGGCACTATAAAATCCAGGCTAGGGAAAGTGTGTGCATCCACGTCACTGAAATGGCCTGACGCTTTACCCCTTATGCTGATGAGTCTAAGAAGCATTCCTAACAAAAAGACTGGATTGAGTCCCCATAAAATCCTCATGGGTAGAGCAATGAGACAGGCATATATACCAACAAACAAACTGATAAGTATATCTGATGATCTGGTGCTTGACTATTGCAGAGGATTGGCTGAATTGGTACGTTCTGTGTCTCACCAGGTTGGAGAAGATGCCACTACAATACATCGAAATCAAGCTCATGATCTGAGTCCTGGTAAATGGGTCTATGTCAAGAAACACGTACGAAAATCGTGTTTAGACCCTAGGTGGCACGGGCCTTATCAAATCATCCTGGTGACGACAACGGCAGTGAAGTGTGCTGGCTTACCAAATTGGATTCATGCGAGCAACACCAAACGAACCCTAGATCCACCTGAAAGACAGAAAGAGCCACAACTGGTGAATTAAAATCAAAGGTTAGTGGCTGAAGTGTGTGAAGCTGATGAATCTAGAGTGACAGATTCTAATGACCCAACAGATGGTGAGCAGCAACACAAGTTGAGTAGAGTGGACGAGAAATTCTAGGGTTCCGAAGACTGTCGTTGAACCAGAAAGAAGTAAGTTCACTGATGATCCAGAAGAAAGTGAACTTCCAGCTGAACCTGAAACAAGTGAAACTGTATTTGAACCAGAAGGGAGTGAGTTCACAGATGAAAGAGAAGTTATTGTAGAAACAGAAAAACCGGAAAAAACAGAAAATCAAAAGGAAAACCAGCCAGAAGAAAGGGCAAGCAAAAGAACCTGTGAACAAGACGCAGAAGGTGAAAATGTGGTCAAAGCAAAGGAACCAAGGAAAGGTGATAATTGGCCAAGTGGAGTGAAAAGACTAAAGTACACTCTTGTGAAAAGAAGGTTAAGAAAAAGACCAGAACAAAGTAACGAGGTCTCCAGTCAAACAGATCAAGAAGAGTCAGGAAAAGAATTAGTACAAAAGACACGAGGAGTGAGAATTCCAAGTAGAAAATACAGAGCACCTGAGTGGACTTACATGATACTGGAAGAAATTGAAAGATCAGATCCAAGTGAAGAAAAAGAAGATTCTGACACTGAGCAAGTTGATGAAAGCAAACTAAGACCTCCTTAAAGAACTGTGACAAATTAAGGTGTAACCTTAGTGATTAAAAGAAAATGAAATAAAATTTCAAAGAAGACCAAAGGAAAAAAAAAGAATAAAGAAAGGGGGTAAAGAAGAAAGCCTTGAAGTGTAGGATTACACTACTATTTAATTTTAATATTTTCAGAAATTTAGAGGTATAGATAGATTTTCTTTTAGAATTAAAATGGCTGAAGCAGAAGTGACTGAACTTCCAAAACCTAGTCTAAAACGTTAGGTGTATTAAAGCTTGCTTATGTAGTGTCTTGTTATTAACCTTTATGTGGATACTATTAACTGTCTTTATACCTATTCTAATGGTAACTGACAAAAGAAACAATACTAATGAAATAACAAGTGAAAGAATGAATGATGTCACTAATGAAACCCCAAATACTAAATTAGTACCCGTTGATGGAAGCGTACTCCAACATGATAAATCAATTTATGATTTCTCGTTAAATGTCTTTACTAAGTTACTTTATGAGTATGTTGAAACGATAAATGTGAGTGATTGTTATGTGTGCATGCAATTACCTTTGTCTGTTTCTGAAGGGGTGACTTATCACCATCTTCCATTAACCTATGGTGTGTCTTGTAGTATACTTACCAGCCTGTTCTATGTAACAGGGAAACTTGAGTATCACTTCTCAAATATAGATTTAGTGTTTTCTAGAAAATCCTGTTATTAAAGAATTAAATAAGGTGTTAAGTGGTATGAATGCACGATATATGGGAGAATTTTTCCATATTACTAAAACTCTAGACATAGAATATGCTTTTAAAAACAATTTGACATGTAGTTTAAGGGTTGAAGAGAGAATTTTCATAGAAATGGTAGAAAATAGAAGAGAAAGTTTCCAAAAGAAAGCTGCTGAACAAAAGTCCCGAATACCACCATAGGACTTTAAAGAAGGAAATTATGAAAAGGGCGAAAAATACGCTGCAATGTCTCTGGACTGCTCACAGAAAGGAAAGATTTGTCTGCTTAGAACTAAGACTAACTATAATAACTACTTTATTGGTTCTAGTGAATGCGAGCATACCTTTCAAATTACTGGAGGATGGGGATTGAAGGGTGGAACTGATCCTGTTTTTCCAGCAATTTATTATGTATGTGGCAAGAAAGCCTATTATAGATTACCTGCACATTGGTATGGAAGTTGTTATTTTGCTATTGTTTCTCCTAAAGTGTATCATATGGATCGAAGCAATCATAAGCTGAACGAAAACGAAATAAAACAAGGACTAACACGTAACAAGAGAGCAAGTTTCTCAGAAATAGTGGGTGATATTTTTGGTGCACTGATACCCTCAGTTGGAGTCATTCTGAATTCGCACAAAATTCGAAAATTGTCCACAGTGGTTGATCGTTTATCTACGGATACTGCTGGTGGGTTCTTGATGATTGACACAGAAATGGTTGCTATCAGATCAATGGTTTTGCAAAATCGACTTGCCCTTGATATCTTATTGGCAAAAGAGGGTGGAGTCTGTGGTATGCTGAAAGTCCAACATTGCTGCACTTATATCCCTGATAAGAGTAAAGGAATCGAGGGATATATAAAGAATATTACGAAATTACATGAAGATTTGACCCAACTGAAGGTTGACGGTGTTTGGGAGAGACTTGGTAAGAGTCTCTCCTCAATAGGTAAATGGTTTTCGACTTTCGGAAGTAGTCTATTAGGAAAGATAATAATACCAATAGTTTCAATAGCAATAATAGTTCTAGTAATATTAACAACATATAAATGTTGTAAATGGAAGGGTGAAAGAAAGGAAATAACAGAATGTAAAAATAAAAGGAGAGCAAGAAAGAGAAAAAGAGAAGAAATAGAGTTAGAAAAGATGAAAGGAGAATACTATGACTTAATGAAAGATTTAAATGAGGGTGCCATAAAAAGAGAAAAGAATACAGAGTTTTAAAAAAAAAAAAGAAAGAAAGATGGTACTTGGTATAGTAGGTATTTTATGATGGCTCCTAAAAAGCCGTCAGAGGGGGGAATTGATGGAGCAGGGTTTCGCGTAAATGAAACCCGCTCGAATCGAGTACCCCCATAATATGTACTAACAGTAAACAGACGTAGTAAAATTAACCATGCACCCGACATAAACATGGGGAAACTGCTTTGCGCATGTTTGAACTAACACGTAAATGAATAATAATGTAATCATTTTGTGGTTTAAAGAAATTGCATGAGTAGGCCGCATGTGCTCCTGTATTCTGCCTATTACATTGTGCTATAAAGTAATGATTAATGCCGCTTTTCGTACTAAGCTTATGCTAGGTAACAATAATGGGAAGTAGTGAAAGGTGGGAGGTAAACAGTGATGGTTTCATTATCACATAATTAATAAATGTTCATTTCTATTTACTTTAGTGTGCCGAATGGAAACACCATTTTATTTAACTTGGCAATGGTGGGAGGGGGGAACTGTTAGGAGCGAGTTCGTTCTGCCATGGGAAGAAAAGGATGTGCTGCGCATCGCAGACTGATTTGCATATGGCCATGTCTGAACTGGGGTGGTGGAGTGAGCTAAAGAATGATGATGGATTAAACCCAGATAAGTTGACTGGAGGTGAGTGTTTGATTAGCTCAAACGCTCCGTCCATCATCCCCTTTGGTATCGCTTTGTTCGTCCTAAGTTGGCAGGGGATGCCCAGACTTGGGTCCCTTGCTCACTTTGCCACTGGATTCAAGCTAGCCTGGCTGATGATGGCTGAATAGCCAGAAACCGGTCCCAGGAAGCTTGTTTCCGCTCCAGGGAAGACATGGCTTGGCAGTTCGGGCTGGACTGTTCCCATGAGGCACAGGGTCAGACTGATTTGCATATGGCCATGTCTGAACTGGGGTGGTGGAGTGAGCTAAAGAATGATGATGGATTAAACCCAGATAAGTTGACTGGGGGTGAGTGTTTGATTAGCTCAAACGCTCCGTCCATCATCCCCTTTGGTATCGCTTTGTTCGCCCTAAGTTGGCAGGGTATGCCCAGACGTGGGTCCCTTGCTCACTTTGCCACTGGATTCAAGCTAGCCTGGCTGATGACGGCTGAATAGCAAGAAACCGGTCCCAGGATGCTTGTTTCCGGTCCAGGAAGACATGGCTTGGCAGTTCGGGCTGGACTGTTCCCATGAGGCACAGGGTCAGACTGATTTGCATATGGCCATGTCTGAACTGGGAGTGGTGGAGTGAGCTAAAGAATGATGATGGATTAAACCCAGATAAGTTGACTGGGGGTGAGTGTTTGATTAGCTCAAGCGCTCCGTCCATCATCCCTTTGGTATCGCTTTGTTCGCCCTAAGTTGGCAGGGTATGCCCAGACGTGGGTCCCTTGCTCACTTTGCCACTGGATTCAAGCTAGCCTGGCTGATGACGGCTGAATAGCCAGAAACCGGTCCCAGGATGCTTGTTTCCGGTCCAGGGAAGACATGGCGTGGCAGTTCGGGCTGGACTGTTCCCATGAGGCACAGGGTCAGACTGATTTGCATATGGCCATGTCTGAACTGGGGTGGTGGAGTGAGCTAAAGAATGATGATGGATTAAACCCAGATAAGTTGACTGGGGGTGAGTGTTTGATTAGCTCAAACGCTCCGTCCATCATCCCCTTTGGTATCGCTCTGCGCATCGCAGATGACATGAAGGAGTGAAGGCCAGTGTGTCAGACGCCTGCCAACTACTGTACCCGAGCGTGGGACCGGAGATGTTTTCTGCGACTGACTTTAATTCATAAAAAGAAGAATGTAAATTTGTAACTTATGTGGGGAACATGTGAATAAGCTGAGATTCAGACCATGGGCACTGTTTCCTACAATGCAATTGTTGAATAAAGGTGAAGTCATGGTGGTGTGACAACGCCACCTCCCCAGCCCACCAATCCCTGTGCGAGTTAGAGGGTAAAATGCAACATTTGAGGGATGGACATGTCATTTTAGACTATAATTAGAGTGCCTTTAGGGGTGTGGTTAGCAGCAGCTTAGGCAAGACAAGAGAGAAGAGGGGAGATGCACCGTCGGTCTGCAGAGAGGCCTCGCTGTTTCCTGTCCTGTCCTGTTCCTGTCTTTATTTCTCTTGACCCCTGATTCCTTTTTGGGAATCCATATCATCTCCTCGGCCCAGGGGGTGGTTTTCCTACAGACCGATAGGTTAGTATCTGGCCTATATCGTTCTCAGAATCTCAGGATTAATGTATTTGTCTCTTAATCTTTTGTCTCTCCACCTATCCATTCCATCAACAATATATTGAAATGCATTATTTTAGATTAACCTATTGTCTCTTCATCTATCCCTCCGTTAGGAATATTATTGTCTAGCATAATCATTTTGCTGAACTTTTGTCTCTTACCCTATTCACTCCTTCATTGCATAATGTCATTGCAAATTGAGTCTGTATTACATGCATAATTTCTCCTGTTGTGAGGTTCGATGTTTAGAATTGTGACCTAATGCAAATGAGCATTTACTTTGAAAATTGAGATAAAATGTCATTATTAACCTTACCGCGAGTCTGTAATTAATTTACTAGATGGTTAGTAAGTTAGTATTTATCATTGCTATCAACTATTCAACTAATTGGTCCATCGACCAAATAGAAGGAAGGTTGATATCGAGATCAGTTATTTAACGGATGTCTAAAAGGACTCATAAAAAGAAATATTTGATGGAATTAACAAATTGACCCCAGCGCATCAGGGATACTGGATGAATGTGTATGGGCCATTGTAGTGATGTTGTTGAGTATAGATCCCTGATGAATTATTGGTATTGGCGCTGGATCAAGCGGACTGAAAGCCTTATTGTTCCAGAAAGGTGTGGTCTTAATATCTGCAAGGAAGATGTTTGAACTTCAAGTTGCAAGGCCCTCTTATGAGATAAAGTCGCTGCTATGCACTAATTTCCCACACCATTTTGTGGAGCTTGTGCATCTCCTTTTAACATGTCTAGTACTGCAGGCGTGGCGCACTCTTTTAAGACAATTGTCTCTGGGTTGGTTAGCACCTTCCAGATGGTCTTCTGAGTTTTTCCATCATCTATACACTCTGTGCTTGGAAGCATTTTTGGAGGCTTGCTCCTTGTCCTGTTCCTACTTGTTGGGACTGTGCTTTTTTTTCCTGCCCTGCAATGGATGTCCCATCATGAGGCCAAATGGGGATAGCGCTACCACACATGCTCCTCCGTCATGAATGCATGATACAGTCCTTTGGCGCACCCTTGTTTCAGGAACTTAATGACCACTGGTTCTTGTACTTTTGGTCTGTCTGGGTACACTGTGTGCAGTCCATGTTCCTCTGTCTGCTGTGCACTTTAAAATGTGCCCTGGGCATGTGCTTGGGAATGCAACTGGCTCAATCTCCAGACATTGACCTACTGTCAAGTCCCTTAATTGCTCACTTGTACCATTGTCCATTGTCCTTTGTACTTGCCTTTGCTCCTAACTGCATATTATGAGCCTTCCTGGGATGTCTGCACTGGCTGTTCCTCCCTTGGCGGATGCTGAGGGATATGGACTAGGACATATCTGCTCTATAGACCTATTGCATTGGGTGCCTCTGAGACCATCGTATGCAGTTGCTGGGAACAGCAATGTTTTGTCTACTCCTCAGGACACTTAAACAATCTGGCAGTTTTGAGTTGTGGAAGCCTTTTAATTGGGACATGTTTTTAACATTCCAAATTGTTTTTAAGAAATTGCACCACTTTTAATTTGCTTTTTATATTAGTTTTTGTCCTCTCTTTGGGTATGCATAAGTAACTAAGCGAAAGGGTTTTAGATCTGTTACCACAATTTCCTTGGGGAGTCAGGGTTGTCATGTTCTGAGGTTGCACATCCATTTGTTACCCTGTAAGGTTAGGGGTACAGATGGTGCACTTCGAGCTACAGGACTTCAGCCAACATATCCGTATTGTGTGCGTAGAGTCAGCCTCGCACAGGTCTGATGTTTATGTTGACCAAAAAATGCATAGTTTTCCTTGGAAAAGTATAAGCAGTATGACAGCACAGTCCAGCAGCACCAGCAGGATTGCAGGAAGTCTTTTGTGTCCCTGAGACTTCAGAAAACAAGAGGCAAGACAGAAAGCCCTTGGAGTCATTCTGGGTTAAAGTGACATGGGTCCAGTCCATGTCCTTAGTAGGGCAGAGATCAGCAGGAAGCAGGGAAACTCAGAAAAGCAGGGAAGCAATTCCTCAGGACAATCAGTTAAGGGAAAGTGGTAATCCTTACAGCAGAACAGTCTTTACCCCAGCAGAGTTCTTCCCAGGCCCTCAAGTGTACTCCTTTGGTAGGGTCAGAGCCTCAGTACAAGTTAGTCCTGTCTGCCAGGCTAACTGTGGTGGGCGAGTCAGTGCTTTGTGTGTGTACAGGACACTACCTATTGAAGTGTAACTGTCACCCCTCCCATTCCTCTTTGCCCAGGAAAACCCATCGGAAAGCAGAATAATGCAGATGAGTGTGAAGAATGCAGATAAGCCTCACCTTCCTGTTTGAGGCTGTCTAGAGGAAATTCACAAAGTGTAGGTGTCACCCAACCCAGACCTGTATTGGATACAGGCTGCAGGCACACTGAGCAAAGCATATTACCCTTTCTAAAAGTGGCATTTCTAAAATATTAATGTCAAATCCAACTTTATCACTAGAGATGATTTATCATTACCATTCCAAAGATGTGAAGCATGTTTTAGCTACTCCTTTCTAATCAGGAATTTCAGCTTAAAAGTATTTTAAGGAATTCACAATGCTAGCCTATGGGAGGAGTAGGCCCCAATGTAGTGAAAGCAACTTTGTCTGTTTGCCACTAACAGGGCATGTAAAACTTAAAAGTATATGTCCTACATTTTAATTACATAGCACATTGCCCAAAGTGCTACCTAGGCCCTAACTAAGGGGTGACCTATGTGTAATAAAAGAGGAGTTTAAGGCTTGGCAAGTGGTGTTAAATGCCAAGTCGAAGTGGCAGTAAACTGCACACACTGACTTTGTGATGGCAGGCCTGAGACAGATTTGCAAGGCTACTTGTGTGGTTGGCACAGTCAGTGCTGCAGGCCCGCTAATTCCTGCTGTGATTTCAATGACAAGAAGCATTTGTCTCCTCTGAACTGTCACCAATGTTCTGGATGATCATTAATCTCTGAAAAAGAATTGTCCAAATATTTTGCACTTAACCCTTCCTTTCCAAAACACCTTTGGGATCCAAAAAACATCAAACACAACTGCACTTCAAGCTCAAAAACATCAGTTGTCGAGAAGAGACTACCATTCCTACATTGCATCACTCAGTCTGTGTCTCCACCTTAACGGAATCAGATCCACATGTGACATATTGCCCAATGAGAAAAGTCAGTATTACGGTATGCCTTCAAAAAGACAAAAAACGGACCATGAGGTGTTGCAACATTGTCTATAATGGCATGGCCATTACATGAGAAGGAAGCTGGCAAGAAGAAACATGCTAAGTGAGTTGTCTATTGAAGAGAATCCTGTACGGTCTTAGAGATAGAGGGCATTTCTAAAGATGAAAAATTGTTTATAAGTGATGTTTGGGTAATTTCCTGCGTCTCCACATATATCATTTGGAAATGTCGTAAAAAAACTGCAATTTCCTCTTTAGAATCTACAATTGTATCCAGGACCGGATCTCTAATCCGAGTAATTGTACTTTGACTATTCTGAGTTTTTGTTAACCAGGCCAAATAGCATCCTATATGTTGACTCTCTTCATAGAATTTTTGTCTATAGGCCTTGCTCCCCTTAATTACCTGAAGATAAAAAAATTGCCTGAGGTTATCTTTAGCATCTGCTAGATCTCGAAGGAGAACCGTCTTTTGAGATTCAGACCTAACCGTCTTTAAAATAGCTTTGACCTTTTCAACCTCCTCCTGTAGGGAAAGCATCTCATGAGAGTGTTGTCTCCGTAGTGCAGATGTATATGCTATTACCTGCCCTCTGAAGGCTGCTTTAAATGCTTCCCACACCGAAAAGATAGACGCTGTGTTCTCGTTGATTTAAAAAAAAAAAAATGCTTAGTAAAAGACTGCATTTCAGTAATCCATACCACGTCTTCAAGAAGAGATGTATCAAAGCGCCAGCGCCTAGTATTTTCAAGCTGTGTTCCCTTCATATGAATTTTAATAGAAATGGCTGAATGATCAGAAAAGGCATTGGAGATAATCTCAGTCTCATTTCTAGATAACAGATTATCAATAAAAAAAATCTATTCGAGATGCGGTCTTATATCTAGAAGAATAGCATGTATAATCTGAGTGCCCAGGATGGCTTTGTCGCCAATGATCTAGCAAAGCAAAGTCCTTTTTCATCATATTAATCAGCTTGTTTGATTTGGGTTTTAATTGTTTCTTTGATGTGTTAGAGGTGTCTAGGCGAATATCTTGAATGAAGTTAAAATCACCCCCCAAATTATCGAGCCCACAGTATCTGCTAATAGATCATAAATTTGCAGTAAAGCAGAGATGTCATCAAATATGGGACCAAAATAATTCAAGAGATCAAATACTACCCCATTTTAGTTAATTTGCACATAAATCCAGCGGCCTTGCACCACTCGACTAACTTTTACTAGCTGAGGCAAAATAGTCTTGGTTATACCCCTTTGGAAGAATCAATTTAGGTGTATCAGATCCAAAATGAGTCTCCTGAATAAACAGCACTTGTGGGGAGAAAGAAAGCAACCAAGTTAACATTGCACTTGCTTTTCTTGAATTTAACCAGCCATTCACATTACACGAAATTATTTTGATACTATCCATTCCAAAATAGAAATGGCAGTTCTCATCGCACCAAAAATACATAGCATTAGAAATTGAAAAGAACAAAAACACCTATGTATGCAATCCAAAAACTATCCACTCATTTTCCTCTGCTACCCCAACCACACCCACACCCCCACCCTAGCCACCACCAAACCCTACGTGGCAAGCGTCCCCCTAGCAACACGCCACGCAAAACCCCTAGCTGATGGATGCCCTGGAATTGCATCCTCATCTGTTAGAATTGGGTCCCCCTACCACCAACCCCACCCACACCCTTCTTAAGAAAAAGAAAAAAAGAAAAAAAAAAAACCTCTAATTTCGAATTGCTTTTAGATAATCTTGTGCTTCTGAAAGAACACTAAAGATCTTAAATTGTCCCTTCCAAAGCACCTTCAATTTTGAAGACTGAACCAAGGAGGCCTGTGCTCCGATTGATCTAAATTCAAAGGCAAGCAATTGAAACGCCCTTCTCTGCCTGGCTGAAGTCACAGAAAAATCAGAAAAAATCTTCAAAGAGCCATTTTGCAAAATTGTAAACGTTTTCTGCTGTATCGCTCTAGTGAGGATCTGTTCTTTAATCCGGATATCAGAGAAGTTGACCAAAATAGTTCGAGGATGTATGGCCCCAGGTGTCTGATGAGAAGGTACTCGATGAGCCCTCGTGATTGTCAAATCCTCAGGTACAGATGGTAGAATATGATCTTTAATCAACATATTGATGAGCTGACGAACTGATTGTATCTGACCCTGGGATTCACTCCCTTTCAGAATTCCCATAAACTGCAGTTTGGAGCGTCTTGCGTGATTCTCCTAGAATGTAATTTTAGCTCCAATTCTGTGATTTTTGCAAGTTCAGGTATCATATGGGATTGCATAAGTGCCAATTTATCCTCGATATCAGAAATTCTTTGCTTCGCTGCCTGTAGCTGATTTGGCAATACCAATAAGGTCTCTTCCATTTTAGTAAGCCTTTGCTTTATTAGCTCCGTATCCAAAGCTTGCTGAATTTTAAGCCCACGGATCTCCACCAGAATTGTATCCAGCATCTCTTTCAAAGCTTCTGGCAGGAGCGCCTGGGCCATGCTAGGATTTTTAATCAACAATACATTTGAGTGGATATTCAGTTCAGAAGCCGCCATCGCTTGAGCGCTGTGGCTGGTACTTGGATCATGGGAGGAAGAAGAGGAAGCTTCATCTGAGGCTCCCGGACCCACGGAAGCATCCTAGAACCGGTTTCGGGGTTTCAAACCTTTTTTTTTATTTTTATTTTATTGATTGGATTACAAAAGGAAAAAAAGAAGCAACTCAATTGCATAATACAGCTTATATCAATATAACAATCAATTCCAGCATACATAAGTAAATGCGAAAGTGCAAAGACAATAAAGTGCTAATAGTGCGTCAGGGGATATAAAAAACAAAACTTGACTCAGCAGCTTATGTCCAAACTAATAATAAGTTCATAATTATAATGATAAAGTGCTAGTGCCATTGGACTAAGGTGCTATCCTTGACGGATTGAAAGATCCATCAGAAAAGTGCTGTTACAATATCAATATAGTGCTAAAAATTTAACCACCCGAAATATCAAAGGCATGAGTAGCGTCACAGCATATGGTCAATAAAACCATCTGTTCATGAATACCTTAATAAAGAGCTAATGCTATGATAATGAAAATGCTAACAGTATAAAGTCAGGTTCTAAGAGACAGTGGTCCCTTTAAGGTATAAAATGCAAAAGATGGCCACAAAGTTGCAATGAAGTTTGAGGCTGCTTAAGTTTTCATACACAATATTTAATTTAAAGAAAAATATTGACAGGACAACAATAATAAGCATTGAGTGAGCAAGGTGTGAGGGGGTAGAGGGAAATCAACCGATTTCCTTACCGCAGGCAGGTGACTTTAAAAGTGACTTTACGATTTGAAGTGAAAATTGGAAGCCACAATGTAGGGTCCATCTGTTACTCAAAAAACAATGTATATGAAACAAGAGTTAAAGACGTAGGTGTCGACGACGTTTCGATCCCAACTAAAGTTGTGGGATCATCATCAGGACTAATAATGAAGCAAATGCCTGGGAAGTTGCCTGGGTAAGCGAGGAAGGAAGGGGGAAGAAAAGGGGGAGAAAAGGGACATTGGGTGGAATTACACAATTGCATAAAACCTACAGTAGAGTATGATGACAGTTTCAATAGAATATACAGGAAAAGGTTCCAGGAAACCGACTTAAGGAGTACAGTATTCTATAGGAAGAGCAGCCCGGCAGTGCGGTGATAAGGTGACCGTCATAAACAGTGGATGTGTAGTGCAGGACATGCTGCACAAGTTGGTGCGGAGTAAGTACGGGGGGATGTGGATGTGTTGCGGTGAGTAAGTCAAGGTTGACAATAATTAAGGAATAAAATATAAAATAAAAAATAAATAAAAACGGCGCGGTGCCCGGTGAGTATATTATACGGCAATCAACTCACTCAGGGACCAGAGTAGTCTGTGCACAAGGTTGATGGCATCATGCGGTGTGGTCCATGAGGATACAGGACCAGTCGGTCTACCTGGGAAGCCGTAGGAGAGGAAGGGGTTAAATACCGGGTAGTGAACGGGGTGAAAAGGAGCAGGGGTAACGCAACAAGTCTTACCAGGATAGATATCAAAAGGCACAGCGGGGTGTGAGGCCACAGGGGGAGAGTGTCCAGTGCCAATGACCGTCGCGCCTGGAGTCTAGCATGGGCGCCTAGTGCCCCTCTGTTGCTGGATGAGCAGAAGACAGGGGCGTCTAGCCCTGGATCGGGCGTTTATCAAGGATGAAGGCGGGAATAGCTCGTAGGTTAACTCCTGGGGAAAGGAAGGTAGAACCAAGGGTGAGGCAGGGCTTGCCTGGAATGAGGGGAAGGGGGGGCCCAGATTGAAAACAACCGAGTAATTACATGGGAAAATCACTGAGTGCGAGTCCAGCGGCATCAAAGTCCGTAGGGTGATGAGGCGCGAGTCCTCAAGGGGCGCCGATGGAAAGTGCAGGAAGTGAGCTCCCATATATACAGCGTGCATGTAAGCCGGCTGTGGAGATTCGGCCGGGTGACAGTACTTCCGGTGTAGGGCGCCGGGAGTGAAGCGGCGCATGCGCGTGAGAATGCCAAAAAGGCTAGACCGGGAAGGGGAGCTACGCCGTGGCACGTTGGTGGAGCATGCTCAGTGCGCGTGTGTGCATATAGCAATGTTAACCGCGCGGTAGGAGGAAGGGACTCGCATTGGAATTTAGCGTTGTGGAACCGGGCTGCAAGGAGAGCCTATTACTGACTACCCATAGTGAATCAGATGGACACTATACCTGGGGGCTCTGAAATGAAGTGATAGCCCAGAATATTGAAGGAAAAGCATAAGTTATAGGGTAAACTCAACATGGCAGTGTATTGAAATTGCAAACAATTAAAATTGAAACCAATTTAACAAAAATGAAAGGCAGATTCACAAGCAGAATCCAGGCGGGCATAAACGAATGTGACAGAATTGGGAAAATCACATTTTGTATACAGATTACATTATATGAGGATTTCAAGCGTAAAGCATAAGAGTGCACTACTGGAAGGAGAGTCTATATTACAGTAGATTAGTCCAATCCTCCATGCGATTTAAACCTGTATGGAGGCTGTTAGTCCGTATAATCCATTTTAGTTCCTCTTTGTTGAGGATGCTGATGATGTTGGCGTTCCTGGGTGGTTGCTGGATTACATTGATTACCTGCCAGTGTAGATCCTCTTCAGTGTGGTCAAGATTGGTAAAATGTTCTACCAAGGGCGCATTCGGGGTCTTGCAGCGTATCCTGCTCCTGTGCTGGCAGATCCTGACTCTGACTTTTTGCGTAGTTTGGCCAATGTAGATCAGGCCGCATGGGCAGGTGATGGCATATATAACATTTGGGGTATTACAATTTGAGAGGTTAGACAAGGTTATATTGATATTTGCATGCATAAACGTCTTGGTATCAGTAGTCAGGTGGCAAACACTACACTCCCCACATCTGTAGTGCCCCTTGGTGGGGGCATGCCCCATATTTGTGTTAACGTCTGGGTGCTATTCTTGCTCGGCAGAGCTGCCCTCACCAGGTGATCTTTAATAGTTTTGCTCTTCTTGAACGCAAAAAGTGGGCGTTCAAGTTTAAGTTCGGCAGTGTTAAGTACGGGCCAGTGTTTCAGAATGGACTTCCTAACTGCATTGGAGACCGGGGAGAATGTGGTAACACAGACTGTCTTCTCATCAGTACTCCTAATTTTGGGACTGAGGAGTGTCTCACGCGGGCAGTACCATGCTCTCTTCAATGAAGTTCCCCCAGCTTGCTCACTCTTCCTTCCCCACACATTGTGTCAAGCGAGCGGTGCGGAGCGGGGGACTAGAGCCGCCCTCCCGCTGCTCTCAAGGACGACCCGAGGCAGACTCAGATTGGACTCGGACTCGACAAAATCAGGGGGGGCAAAACCAGCTAGCCAAGGGATTTTATTTATTAGAGACATCCACGTACGGCCGCACGGCCGCAGCGAGCCCTGGCCCTCGGACTAACAATCCGGACTAACAATCTGGTCCGCGCTTGGCATCTGTCGGTTGAGTCAAACAAGTAACAGGCAGGTGAGCGGAGCGGAGTTGTGTGGAGTTGGGGGAGAGAGCTCTGCCACGCCGCCACCTGCCCTCAGCATACGAGTGACGCTCAGTTGGGTGCCAGGCAGCAGGGGAAGAGGCTGCCCTCCATCGACTTTGAACCCCCTCCACGGCTGGTTTCCCCCACACTGCTGGACTGTCAAACCCAGCGGATGTACCGCAACTGGCACAGCTACAGCTACAGCTACCGGCACCAGCCTGCGTCCATGGTAAGGCCGTCTGGCGGCTAGGAGGCCAGTGAACGCAAGAGAGTGTACCGGGGGCCAGCTCAGCTCATCCTCCAGCAACGAGGGGGAAGGAAAGCCTTGCAAGCACCACAAGCGCCACGGGTGGCTGGTAAGTGAGAGCCCCCGACCGGAATCGCGGGGGCCTGACCTGGCGGTTTCACTTGCCTGTGCTTTCCACCACCGCGCCATACCCACAGTCCGCTTACAACCACAGTTTGTCTATCACCTTTACTGACAGTGGCGTCAGCAATTAGAGGACAGAGGACAGAGTGCTGAGGAGTCGCCGATCCCTGACAGGGAAACTGCGCTGTGGCAAGCCCCAAGCTGCAAAACAGCAAGCAGTATCTCCTGGGTGCCTTATGGAGAGGCAAGTCACAATGCCATTAAGGAAACTCCCCCGGAGAAAGAGTACTACCCTTCGAGTTGACACCGCCCGGGTCTCTCCCAGGGGGCTCCACATCAGTCGCCATCACTGCGAGACAAATTATCATCACCAGGAGGCCAACTGTCACAAGTGCGGATCAGCACGTTTTTTAGTAAGGCCTCTTCTGAAACTGGCCCTGCCTCTACCATGACACCGCAGTGCGATCCAGAAGCCCAGGACTACGACCAGCCTTCCTCCCACAGCCCCGGCCTTATCAAAGGATCATTTTCTGAGGCTTCTCGTTTGTGCTCGCCTGAGGCCCAGGCCTCACCTGAGAATCTCCAGCAGCAGAGGCCTTTCCAGGAGGATGTCACTACGACCCAGGACACTTCCATTGACTCACTAAGAGCCCACTCCATCAGCACTGGAGACCTTACTGCATCAGACTCTGTTTCAGACTCTACAATAATCACTGCAGCTAAATTACAAGTTCAAGCTCAAGTTCATGACGGCAGCTCGTCCGCCCCTTTAAACTTTCAAGAAGGCAGTGGTGACCCGGCAGCAGCTTATTCATCACCCAAGTCCGCCCCGCGCTGCAGCTCGGGTGCACATCAAATTGAGCCCACTGACTCCTTATCACCAAGAAAGAGCCCAACGTTGTAAAGCCCCTTTTCATCTAAAAACCTATCCGATCGGTTTCTGGCCTCCCTAGAAGCCCGAATTGAGGCCTCCCTAGCGCATACACCGGGCTTCAGTTCTCATCACAATTCTTTCAGCACTGTGCAAGAAGACAAGGACCCGCCCACGCCTATGCCCTCGGGGCCCACAAGTCCTTTCTCGATCTCGCTGACGTTCCTTCACGTAAAACAAGACTCTATTGCAACAGCCCTGTTATGGCAATCCCAGAAAATGGAACTACAGATCGATTTAATTCAAACTTTGGCCTCAACTTTGTCCGACTTGGGCTCCAGGCTAAGTTCTCACGAAAGGTCTGAAGGGTCTCCTGATAGCCCGAACTCGTGTTCCTGCTGTCCATTAATTAACAAACTCTCATCCCTTCCAGAAATTCTGGGCTTGCTTTTGGACAGTGTGAAGCTCTATACCAACAGCAATGGGAAACCTAAATCTACTCAAGAGGCTCAAACCAGTTCTCCCTCTGAAGAGCCCCTGTGCCTAGTAACATTAGATTCATTATCAACAGCGAGAAGAACTATTTCCCTCCCCTTGGAATCAGACCTCAAAAACTCAACTTCTTCACCTTGTCAGTCATCGGCGACCGGCACAAGTGATCCCAAAGCCGGCTTGGTGACTGTTAACACTAGCAGTCCAATGACCACTCCATTAGCGACCACGCAGCCTGATCTCACTGACCTAGCTCCTTCAAATGTCGCCCACATGCCCTCTAATCTCCCCACAAAACCACCATTGTCTAGGAGGGAGAGAAAGAAACTTAAAAAACAAACCAAAAACAACGTCTTGCAAAACGGAGATCGGGGCTTGACGAGACAGGGGTCACTATCATGCCAGTCTCTGAAGTGAGGGGGCTCTCTCACTTTCCTATTTTTAACCAGGCTTTAAAACTCAAAACGAAAACCCCAGATACTAGAATGACTCTCACTGATAATAATGACTCCATCGATTGCCCCCGGTCATTCACTCAGGAAGCTCCCAAGGGGACCTGGCCCCGGTGTCACCGAATTATACTCTACCATCACGAAGCATGGGTCTTTGTCAACCAAAATCAAGGGGATAGCCTCTCAAGGCCAAAGTTTGGGCAGGCAAGACATCACAGCTCAGCCTTTAAGGGAAGTCTCAAACACATGGAGCGGTCCAAATAAGTGCTTGGGAAATGTAAACCATACTACCGTCGTTTCCCAAATCACAACAGACGGCGTACTGATGGGCCCTTCTTTGCGATACCCAACAGGTGACCCGACCAAAACCCTTTGGGACTACCCTACACAAATGCAGAAGCCTTCTCAGTCTCAATTTATACAGGCCTTGGGAGGGCAAAGTCAATTGGAGGGGAATCATCGTCTATCTGAAGTTAGACCCCTACACTTCAAGGCCCCTTTGCCTCCGTCTGAAACAGTTGGGAGTCAGAAATACCAAGGTCCGGAAAAAGATGCAGAACTTGTTTTTTTCCTCATTTTGCCCACAAGGGCCCGCATGACACTCTTAATAGAAACAACCTAATTTGCTTATTCAAGCATGTCCCGGCGCTCTCTGGGATTACTTCTTCTGATCTTACATCAGTCAAGTTTGCCTTAATACCAGGCAAAGGGGCTTCGGAAGCAACTGTTACAACGTGGTCACGAGAATCCCTAGGGGATTCAATTTTTGGGGAAGCCAGTTTCTTTGAAGACTGGGGTATAGAACTCTGGGTCCCCCCAACAGAAATATCCCCATGTTCTTCTTCATGATGAACCAGTGAGGCCATACACTAGCGTTCTGAAAGGGTCATGGGGTGCAACCCATGTTTGGCTGCGAGATGCATCAAAAGCAGATAACCTCATAAACATTTCATATAATAACAATCAAAGCTTGGTGAGCTATAAACCAAGTCTCTCTGTTTCCCATAATACTTACAGCCGCCATGGGTACTCCCATCGAGAGCCTCCAGCCCCCTGCTCCCAGCAGTATCCTTCCTAACGGCTCAGTTAAGCGGTCAGATTCTAAACTGACCATTTCCTCTTGGAATGCTGCTGGGTTAAAGTCAACTCTTTCATCCAAATCAGCAGTGGACTATCTGAGCAAAAGTGACATTATCTGTTTTCAAGAGACCTGGTCTCTGTTTCCATCGGCTCTCCATGGCTACTATGAACTCTTTCAACCAGCATCCCAACCTAATTCCTATGGTAGACCTTCTGGGGGCCTCTCCATCTTCATTAAACATAGGTGCAAGATCGCAGCTACCCCCTCTATCGGAACTCTACGGCAGGGCAAATTGTATTAATCACCGGTCTTTCAACTCCAACCAGGGCCTTCCCTTTGCTTTTAATATCAACTGTTGCCACAACACAGCTAAAACATCAAAGTCTCTGGCAACAGCTCTTTTGGTTAAGCATCTGGAAGAGCTTTTACTTGAGTTCACTTCTGCTGAAGTTTTGTTATTAGGCGATTTTAACATCAGAGATCTGGGATCCAACGCTCACTTAGTCACCAAAACCAAAGAGCAAGAAGCCATGATCACTTTTTAACCAATTAAAATCTACGTTCTGCGAAGCAAATCGCATTGGAACAGGATCCCAGTGCCCATCTATCTCCAACATTTAAGAATCTCTCGACCATTGATTATATTTTCTTATCACCATCTCTGGCAAGTAAGTTAATTAAAATGGAGATCTTCACTCGAACAGAGAGCGACCATAACCCTTTGACCATAACAATGGACCTGCAAGTTCCTGTTGCTGCCGAAATAATTGAAGTGGGACATTCAACGCAGATCGAACTCCACACTCTAGTCAGACAAATCAAATGGGACTCTTTAGGCGCCGATAAGGTGGGCACTTGGCTCATGGAAATAACTCCAAATTTCACTCACTACCCTCCCACAGACTATCATGATTGGTGGGACAATGCCATTGCTAAATTACGAGACCTTCTAATAGGCCCTGAAGTTCATTACAGACTCCCCAGGCCTCGCCCGCAGCGGATTTTCGATCCGGTCTTAGTCACCCAAAGAAGAGCCCTAAGGAGGGCTGTGCGCCTGCATAAATTGAAAGGTACAGAGCTTTCTGCTAATAATATGGCCTTACTACGTAAAGCCTATAAAAATCTACATGGGAAGCTAAGAAACAAAAAGAACAGAACGACTGGCTAAAAATATTTGCCCTGTTAAAGGAAAAAAACCTGACCCACTTTTGGAACCATATAAACAAACTTCGTTCATCCAACAAGAGCAGGGGGAATGCGGTTCGTGAAGAAGTCTGGTCTCAGTACGTGACTCAACAATATTGCTGTGATACCCTGGACCTCGCTGAGGTCGAAATCAGAGATCCTGCCGACACTACGCGGACGGAAACCCATGAGCTGACTACCTCGGCCCAGGTCTGCAAGTTTCTGAAATCCATGAAAAACGATGGTGCTCCAGGGCCCAACGGCCTTCCATCTGCTGTATTCAAATGTGTGCTGGAAGATTGGGCTAAGCTATTAGTTCCCTTATACAACTATGCGTTTACCACCCATCGGATACCAGACTCATGGAAAGGCTCGATCTTATGCCCAATTTTCAAGAAAGGAGATCCCTCCCTTCCAGCTAATTACCGACTCATTGTCCCTATTAGATCTTGAGGCTAAGGTATATGCTCGGTGTCTTCTCAGGTCGCTAGAAAAATGGGTAGCGGAAAATAACATTTTACCATACTTTCAAACTGGGTTCCGATCTTCTGCCTCCACAATTGACAACATCACTGCCCTAGCCATGCTGAGTCAACAAGCAGCGCAAAAAATCAACTCCCCCTCTATTGCTGCTTTATGGACTACAGCGCCGCCTTCGATAAAGTGTCTCGTAACACTTTATGGAGGAAATTGGACAAGTGGGGGATTCCACAGAGCCTGCTCAGAGCCCTTATCTCCTTGCATAAGAACACATGGGTACGAGTCAGAACTGGCCCAACGACAGTCTCTGCAAAAATTCCAACTTCAGACGGCCTAAAGCAAGGGTGTGTTCTTGCTCCCCTATTCTTCAACCTTTACACTGCTGACCTGGGGAGATTCCTGAAGAAAAGTAGTCTCCTTCCGCCAAAACTGGGCATCGCAAAAACAAACTTGCACATTCTGCAATACGCTGATGATATTGTTATAATGGACCAGGCAAAGTCTGGCCTCCAAAGAGCCTTGTGCACGCTCCACAAATACAACACAGCCAACGCTCTTAAAATTAACCAGGATAAGACCAAGGTCTTGATTTTCGGCTGTTGCAAGAAAAAGAAAAGTCTAACGTGGAACATTGGGCCCGCAAAGATTAAAACAACATCAAAATACAACTACCTGGGGGTCTGGTTTAGCGAGTCTTCCAGACCATCAGTCCACTTGACTGCCTTGAAAAAGAGAGCTGGAGCAACAACATACAGCCTGACTCGACTTAACCAGTCCCTGAGTAGTCCTTCTGCCGAACCCATTCTGAAGGTGATTAAAGCTACCCTTCTTCCTGCCTTAAGTTACGGGCACCAGGCCTTTCCTGGCGCATGCTCGGCCAGTCTCGACCACGCCCAGGTTACCATCTATAAAAAAATCTTCTGTCTCCCGAATTACATCCACAGGGCAAGACTACGACTGGAGCTGGGCCTTCAAAGACAATCGATTTTCTGTGAGGCCGATATCCTGAAGTACTATATAAGGGCACTAAAAGCCGCAGATAACACGCTTAAAGCCCGGTTAAAAGAAACTCTTGCCAGCTCCGGGAATCCTTGGAACCGTCAAATTGTAAAAGCCATAAGAACGCTACATATTGACGAAACATCATTAACTGCAGACTCTATTCCATACACAGTCTGGAAAAGGGTCATCAACAAGCAGGTTAGACAAATTTCTTACCAGACGGACATTCAGGTCCTAAAAACATCAATTAACCTGCTCCCCTAGAACGACTCATACCTCCCTGGGGTACCTCAACCATACCTTCTTGATAGTTTGAACGCAGTGGCCCGCAAAAATATAATGTTCATGCGTCTTCTAGGTCTGCGCTCCACTGCCTTCAACCGATGGGCTCCAACCAGTGAGGAGAGGGCTTGCAGACTGTGTAATTACAAGTCTGAATCATGGCTGCATCTTCTGTGCTGCTGTCCCGCCCTTGACGCTCGCAGAAGACTTCTCTTAAAACCCTTATATCTAAAAAGGGGCATCAGCTACATGTTGGGAGGCATCTGGCTCTCTGCTTTACTTCCCTAGATATTCAAGTGCTTGCACGGTCCGGAAAATATGTGAGACTCTTGGACAATCTGCTTTCTCCCTCTCCTGCCCCCGCCCTACCAGCTCCTCCTTCCCAAAAACTTATCACAGACTATTTTTGCACTTTGCCCTAGTGTCTCTGTACCAAATCACTTTATCCTTGGTTTTTGAAGCCTGTCACGTGATTACAACAGTAACTACAAGTCTGCCTCGTCAGTAACATGTGTATGAATTGAAATTTGATGGTTTGCTTTGCTTTGCTTTAAATGTGGTAACAGTGCTACGATGACATTTTACTGCAATGGTTTTAATTAACTGTGCTAATTTAATTAATAATAATAATAATAATAATAATAATATGTGAAGCAGTGAAGCTTGCACAGCTGCTCCATGATCTGTAACTGTTTGTATGATGTAAATTGGCCCTACTGCCGCACGTACAATACCTATTGCTCAACTTACTGATGGAGTTGACCCTGTTGGACTGGGGTAGAACGAGGCATTTGGTATTTTAATAAGGGTACTTTATAGGTTATTTAAAGAATGGAATATCGTGATTACATCATTTAATGAGTCTTAGATGATGAAGTGATTAATATTGTCTGATTTTAATAATTTTATGCCTATTTGTTATGGTTTTAATTAACTATACAATAAATGTTACAATACAATACAATGAAGTTTTAACCAATTTACGGGGGTAACCTCTGTTCCTCAGTTTCTGTGAGAGGGTATTAGCCTCTCTAAAGTAGTCCTCCTTCCGATGACAGTTCCTTCGGATGCGAAGGAATTGGGAATATGGAAGAGAGTCTCGTAAGGCACGTGGGTGGTGGCTGTTATATGCTAACAAAGTGTTTTTTTCTGTAGGTTTGCGGTAGAGTGTAGTGTATAGTGTCCCCTCATTGGCTATAATGGTGAGGTCAAGGAAGGCCACTTGGGTTCTGCTTTTGGTGAGGGAAAAGTTGAGTCCATTACTATGGGCATTAAGCCAGTCTCGGAATTGGAGAAGTGAATCCTCAGTGCCTCTCCAAATCATGAATATGTTATCAATATACCTCTTCCATTCAAGGATGTTACTCACAAATGGGTTAAAGGGGAGAGTATTTTCTGTGTCTCAATACAATCCATATAGAGAATGGCAAAGTTGGGCGCAAAAACTGCGCCCATAGATGTACCCTTCACCTTTTGAAAAAAGTTGCCATTGAATAGGAAAAAGTTGCTTGTCAGACAAATCTTAAGTAAATGTAAGATAAATGAGGTCGGGACAGGGTGTGGTTGAGGTCTAGAGTCAAGGACAGTACGGGTAACTTCTATGCCTTCTTCTTGGGGGATATTAGTGTACAATGACTCAACGTCAAGTGTACACAAGAAGCATTGTTCCGAGTCGAAGGAGAGTTCCTCAACTAAATTCACCATAGCCATAGTATCTTTGATAAAGCATGCTGTGATAGGTACAGAGTCTTTGATAAAATAATCGACATACCGCCCAAGGGGCTCAAGAATGGACCCACAACCAGAGACGATAAGGCGACCCGGTGGGGAGTCAGCATTTTTATGTACCTTGGGTACCCTACAATGTTCTGTTGTTTGTTAAACCGTCCCCACGCTTATCATCAAACCGGCAGATAAGGGCGGTGGAATAGTCCTGCAAGATCTAGACACATACACACAGGAGATTAATAGGCAGCTATCGAGACCGGATCATTACCTTAGACTTCGATCCGACCCGACTAAGGAAATCCAGACTCTTATTCGAGACATTACAGAAGAGGGTCTTTCACAAGGCTTCTTGAGTAAAAACGAATTCCTATACTTGAACGTCAAATCACCCAGAACAACAGTTATTTACACCTTACCCAAGGTACATAAAAATGCTGACTCCGCACCGGGTCGCCCTATCGTCTCTGGTTGTGGGTCCATTCTTGAGCCCCTTGGACGGTATGTCGATTATTTTATCAAAGACTCTGTACCTATCACAGTATGCTATATCAAATATACTATGGCTATGGTGAATTTAGTTGAGGAACTCTCCTTTGACTCGAACAATGCTTCTTGTGTACACTTGACGTCGAGTCATTGTACACTAATATCCCCCAAGAAGAAGGCATAGAAGTTATCCGTACTGTCCTTGACTCTAGACCTCAACAACAGCCTGTCCCGGCCTCATTTATCTTACATTTACTTAAGATTTGTCTGACACGCAACTTTTTCCTATTCAATGGCAACTTTTTTCAACAGGTGAAGGGTACATCTATGGGCGCAGTTTTTGCGCCCAACTTTGCCATTCTCTATATGGATTGGATTGAGACACAGAAAATACTCTCCCCCTTTAACCCATTTGTGAGTAACATCCTTGAATGGAAGAGGTATATTGACGACATATTCATGATTTGGAGAGGCACTGAGGATTCACTTCTCCAATTCCTAGACTGGCTTAATGCCCATAGTAATGGACTCAACTTTTCCCTCACCAAAAGCAGAACCCAAGTGGCCTTCCTTGACCTCACCATTATAGCCAATGAGGGGACACTATACACTACACTCTACCGCAAGCCTACAGAAAAAAACACTTTGTTAGCATATAACAGCCACCACCCAGGTGCCTTACGAGACTCTCTTCCATATTCCCAATTCCTTCGCATCCGAAGGAACTGTCATCGGAAGGAGGACTTCTTTAGAGACGCTAATACCCTCTCACAGAAACTGAGGAACAGAGGTTACCCCCGTAAATTGGTTAAAACTTCATTGAAGAGAGCATGGTACTGTCCGCGTGAGACACTCCTCAGTCCCAAAATTAGCAGTACTGATGAGAAGACAGTCTGTGTTACCACATTCTCCCCGGTCTCCAATGCAGTTAGGAAGTCTATTCTGAAACACTGGCCCGTACTTAACACTGCCGAACTTAAACTTGAACGCCCACTTTTTGCGTTCAAGAAGAGCATAAGTATTAAAGATCACCTGGTGAGGGCAGCTCTGCCGAGCAAGAACAGCACACAGACGTTAACACAAATATGGGGCATGCCCCCCACCAAGGGGCACTACAGTTGTGGGGGGTGTAGTGTTTGCCACCTGACTACTGATACCAAGACGTTTATGCATGCAAATATCAATATAACTTTGTCTAACCTCTCAAATTGTAATACCCCAAATGTTATATATGCCATCACCTGCCCATGCGGCCTGATCTACATTGGCCAAACTACGCAAAAAGTCAGAGTCAGGATCTGCCAGCACTGGAGCAGGATACGCTGCAAGACCCCGAATGCGCCCTTGGTAGAACATTTTACCAATCTTGATCACACTGAAGAGGATCTACACTGGCAGGTAATCAATGTAATCCAGCAACCACCCAGGAACGCCAACATCATCAGCATCCTCAACAAAGAGGACCTAAAATGGATTATACGGACTAACAGCCTCCATACAGGTTTAAATCGCATGGAGGATTGGACTAATCTACTGTAATATAGACTCTCCTTCCAGTAGTGCACTCTTATGCTTTACGCTTGAAATCCTCATATAATGTAATCTGTATACAAAATGTGATTTTCCCAATTCTGTCACATTCGTTTATGCCCGCCTGGATTCTGCTTGTGACTCTGCCTTTTTCTTTTTGTTAAATTGGTTTCAATTTCAATTGTTTGCAATTTCAATACACTGCCATGTTGAGTTTACCCTATAACCTATGCTTTTCCTTCAATATTCTGGGCTATCACTTCATTTCAGAGCTCTCAGGTATAGTGTCCATCTGATTCACTATGGGTAGTCAGTAATAGGCTCTCCTTGCATCCTGGTTCCACCACGCTAAATTCCAATGCGAGTCCCTTCCTCCTACCGCGCGGTTAGCATTGCTATATGCACAAACGCGCACTGAGCATGCTCCACCAACGTGCCACAGCGTAGCTCCCCTCCCGGTCTAGCCTTTTTGGCATTCTCAGGTGCATGCGCCGCTTCACTCCCGGCGCCCCACACCGGAAGTACTGTCACCCGGCCGAATCTCCACAGCCGGCGTACATGCACGCTGTATATATGGGAGCTCACTTCCTGCACTTTCCATCGGCGCCCCTTGAGGACTCGCGCCTCATCACCCTACAGACTTTGATGCCGCTGGACTCGCACTCGGTGATTTTCCTGTGTAAGTACTCGGTCATTTTCAATCTGGGCCCCCCCTTCCCCTCATTCCAGGCAAGCCCTGCCTCACCCTTGGTTCTACCTTCCTTTCCCCAGGAGTTAACCTACGAGCTATTCCCGCCTTCATCCTTGATAAACGCCCGATCCAGGGCTAGACGCCCCTGTCTTCTGCTCATCCAGCAACAGAGGGGCACTAGGCGCCCATGCTAGACTCCAGGCGCGACGGTCATTGGCACTGGACACTCTCCCCCTGTGGCCTCACACCCCGCTGTGCCTTTTGATATCTATCCTGGTAAGACTTGTTGCGTTACCCCTGCTCCTTATCACCCCGTTCACTACCCGGTGTTTAACCCCTTCCTCTCCTATGGCTTCCCAGGTAGACCGACTGGTCCTGTATCCTCATGGATCACACCGCATGATGCCATCAACCTTGTGCACAGACTACTCTGGTCCCTGAGTGAGTTGATTGCCGTATAATGTACTCACCGGGCACCGCGCCATTTTTATTTATTTTTTATTTTATATTTTATTCCTTAATTATCGTCAACCTTGACTTACTCACAGCAACACATCCACATCCCCCCGTACTTACTCCGCACCAACTTGTGCAGCATGTCCTGCACTACACATCCACTGTTTATGACGGTCACCTTATCACCGCACTGCCGGGCTGCTCTACCTATAGAATACTGTACTCCTTAAGTCGGTTTCCTGCAACCTTTTCCTGTATATTCTATTGAAACTGTCATCATACTCTACTGTAGGTTTTATGCAATTGTGTAATTCCACCCAATGTCCCTTTTTCTCCCCCTTTTCTTCCCCCCTTCCTTCCCTCGCTTACCCAGGCAACTTCCCAGGCATTTGCTTGATTATTATTCCTGATGATGTTCCCACAACTTTAGTTGGGATCGAAACGTCGTCGACACCTACGTCTTTAACTCTTGTTTCATATACATTGTTTTTAGTAACAGATGTACCCTACATTGTGGCTTCCAATTTTCACTTCAAATCGTAAAGTCACTTTTAAAGTCACCTGCCTGCGGTAAGGAAATCGGTTGATTTCCCTCTACCCCCTCACACCTTGCTCACTCAATGCTTATTATTGTTGTCCTGTCAATATTTTTCTTTAAATTAAATATTGTGTATGAAAAACTTAAGCAGCCTCAAACTTCATTGCAACTTTGTGGCCATCTTTTGCATTCTATACCTTAAAGGGATCACTGTCTCTTAGAACCTACCAGTACCCTTGGTCCCTTTTGATTTCAAGGGTTCCCTTGTTCTTTTTCCTAACAGTATAAAGTCAGGCAATATATCCCTAGTAGCAAAGTAAAAAAAATGCATTTGAATGTTTGTTATTTCTTTGTGATGCTTTAATGTTTTTGACAGTACCTCAAACAGATTATCAGAAATATGTTTGAATCACCATTGAATAATGAACAGTGATCACGTTGATTCATTGTCGTGACCACAAAATCAAAAAGATTTTTGTTTAGGATTATTGTCAGTACTGGCGCTTTTTAGTTATTGTTGAGCAGGCCCACTAGTAACATTTAATTTACAGGCCATTTGTATCAATTTATAAGAGACTTGCAAGTAAACTAAATATGTCAATCAGGTATAGACCAATTTCACCATGTTTTAGGGGAGAAGCACATGCACTTTAACACTGGTCAGCAGTGGTAAGGTGCTCAGAGTCCTAATGTCAACAAAAAGATACATCAAAAAGTGGAGGTAAGCAGACAAACAGTTGGGGGAAGACTACCCTAAGAATGACTGATGTGACATGTGTCCTCCCCAGATAAAAGTTGGGAGCTCTACACAAGCTCCAGGGTGTTCTTATCACTAACATAGAAAACCCTGGACTTCCTGCCAGCATTGTCGAAGTCTACTCCTGCTCTGTGTTCTACCCTAATGTCCATACCCAGTAGGGAAATGTATCACCTCAACAAATTTGAATTCTCACCCCTCATTTGCATTAGCCACTTGAGGAGCCTGTGGTCAATCTGAATCAGGAAGTGGGTGTAAAACAAGTGCCCAAACCACATTAAAAGCTTCTCCATCTATGTCACTCCACCTCTGTTCCCTGGGGAGTAACCTCCTGGAGAAGAAGGCTACAGTTTGGTCCAGGCCTTTTTCATTTAGCTATGATAACACTGCCCCTATGCCATGTTCTGAGGCATGTGTTTGAATGATAAATTCCTGGGAAAATTCAGGGACCTAGAGCACAGGGGCTGTGCATATGCCATGCTTCAGGAGGTCAAATGCAGTTTGGCATGCCTTCATCCAAATCACATTTCTGGGCTGCTTCTTAGAAGTCAGCTCTGTCAAGTGGGCAACAATGGTGTCATATCCCTTGAAAAACCACCTATAGTACCCAGTGAGGCCCAATAATGCTCTGACCTCAGTCTAGGTTTTGGGTGGCTCCCATGCCAAGATAGTCTGGCCTGGAGGTCCTGCACCTCCCCCTGCCCACCAGGTTTCCCAAGTACACCACAGACCCCTGCCCTATCTGGCACTAACTGGCCTTGATAGTCATGCCTGCCTGTTGCAGAGCCTGAAGCACTTCCTGGAAGTCATAAAGGTAGTCCTTCCAACTGCTACTGAAGACAGCTTTGTCATCCATATAGGCAGCTGAGAAGGCATCTATACCAGCGACTAACTGGTTCACCAACCACTGGAAGGTGACAGGGGCATTCTTCAGTCCACAGGGCATCACTATAACCTGATAGTTGACCTCTGCAGTGGAGCAAGGCTGACCTCTCACTGGCACATTAAGGTAAGGTGATCTGCCTGTACCCTGATGTAAGATCAAAGGTACTTAAGTACTGGGCAGCCCCTAACTTGTCAATCAGCTCATCCACCCTAGCGATGAGATGAGCATCAGTCTTTGTCATGGAATTGAGCCCTCTATAATCCACACAGAACCTCAGTACAGGTGTGGTGCCTGCTGGGGCAGCTTTTGGTATCAGTATCCCAGGACTGGACCCGGGGCTACTGGAGGGTTCTATCACCCCCAACTCCAACATCTGAGAGACTTCACTCTTGATGCTGGCCCTCATCCTATCTGACAACTTGTAAGACTTATTCTTAACAGGGAGGTTGTCCCCTGTGTCCACATAATGGGTACACAGTTGGGCAGTTCCAGGACTAAGGGGGAAAAGAGAATAGAACTACTCCAGCACTTGGTGGTAGTCATTCTACTGTTCAGGAGTTAGAGTAGTGGAAAGGATTGCTCTTTCCACAGACCAATCCTTCTCCTTGGAATCCAAAAGGTCAGGGAGAGGTTTACTCTCCTCTTCCTCCTTTCAATCTGTCACCACAGCATGGTGAACTCAGACCTCTCGAAGTGTGGTTTGATGCGATTGATTTGGAGCACTCCATTGGGTTTCCTGGGGGTCTTAAGGTCCACAAGGTAGGTAGCCTTACCGTTCTTCTCAATCACCTCATAGGGCCCAGTCCAACAGTTCTGAATGGCCCTGGTCTACACCAGTTTCATCACCCACACCTTTTGCCCTGTATGTAATTACATAGTGGTAGAACTTTGGTCATACCACTCTTTCATCACAGCCTGACTGGATTCTAAGTTGTCAGAAGCTTGCTTCCACAACTTAGCTACCTGGATTCTGATGGACAGTGTGTAGCTCTTCATACCCTGGGATGTGTTCCTGGGTGCTTGCTCCCACCCTTCCTTCCCCAGACTCAGAGGTCCTTGTAGGAAGGTGGAATCTGACTATATGGTTTCCCCCACTTTTTTTATGGTGTTTTGCTGGTTTATGACTTAGTTGGACTGGGATCCTGCTATTCAGGGCCCCAGTCTATCTGCTTTCTCTGTAAAAAGGTTTCCATGTGCCTTAGGCACATCACTGATTGGAATCTGGAGTGCCCTTATAAGTCCCTAGTATATGGTATACTATGTACCAAGAGCATAGGTACCTCAGAGGCCTACCAGGGGCTGCAGCATGTATTATGCCACCCCTGGAAGGCCATCCAAACTGACACCACAGGTCTGCTACTGCAGCCTGGGTAAGGTGGTGCATGCACCCCTTACTGTGATATAGGTTACCTATATCACTAAATACATACACACATATAAACCTATAAGTCACTCCTAAGGCAGGCCTTATCAATCCTAAAGGCAGAGTGCATGGTTCCTATGTGAGAGGGTGCCCCTGCATGAGCAGGGCCCCTCTGCAGCGTACGGAGACCCTTCTCTGATGCTGTTTGTAGTGCAGCCTGACCATATACTCTTAAGCGCATTATAACCTCGCGTTAAATGCTAACTTTGGAATGGCTGCACCTAAACATGTCGTGTTTGGTGTCAAACATCTTGGAATACTACCCCCCGCCAATTCTGGTGGCAGGGGTAGCATTCCACCCTTCTAGAGGGAGAGACATGTTAACCCTGGCCTGGCCGGTAACTTCTTTCTAAAGCCCTGGCATCACAAAATGGATGCTGCTGCCACAGACACGAGTCTGGCCTCCTGCTGCTGGACGAAACTCCGGCAGGGGAGGCCTGGACAATAGGTTTCCTGTCCCAGGGAGGTGTGACCACCTCCCCAGACAGGATAATGTGTATTGGGGCTGGGCGGGAGCACTTTCGGGTGCTTTGAAGTCCTGCACTGGGGGCACACTTGGTGTCCCTAGTGCATACCCCAGTTCAAACCGGATCAGGGGCTTGCAGCCCCTGCTTTGGCACGAACTGGACAAAGGGAAAGGGGTGTAGCCACCCCTCTGCCCTGACCCACCCATAGGTGGGGCCACAGAGTAGTCCAACCCCTATCCTTAGTATAAGTATAGGAACCCAGTCCTTAGGACTTTAGATTATCCCTGGACGAAACTCTGAAACTGAATCCTGGACCTTCGACGCTCTACTCACGATTAGAGGACAGAAGAATCTCCCTTGGGGTCAAGGAGTGACTCCCCTGCTTGGCAGGCACCAAAGAAGCATCTGTCCGGTTAGCATTTCTGAAGCTCCCGTCGGACGCCGAAGTCATCGCATCACCAGAGGTGGATTCTCAGACTTCCCCGAGGCTACCCTGAGTCCCCAGCAAAGCTGAGGCCCGTGGCTATCGTGGGTGACTTGAGACCGTGACCCCTGGACACCAAGCACATTTGCAAGTGCATCCTCTTCTGGGTCTCTCAAGAAGTCGTGCTTTGGGCTCCCAGTAGCCCTAGCCTCCAGCACCAACTGCACCGAAGATCACTGGCCTCCACTCCACGAGTGTTCTGTGAGCCAGATCCACGTGCGGCGTCACAAGGCTCCTTCGCGGTCGCTAGCCCGTTGGCTAGTAGCCCTTAACGAAGGCCAATATTTTTTTAACTTGGCATCCTGGTTGCTCCAGGCCTGCCCTCACTTACCTTCACTGGGTGAGTTCCCCAGACCTTACTGGTCTGCACCATCGACAATCTTCCTCTGCAATGAGACTTGCCGTTGCCAAGGCTTGTTGGGTCCAATCCGGTCGCCGACACCTCAGCACTCGACAGACATCGTGTACCAGCCTGAATCCTGCTCCTGGTCGCCGACAACACCTCCTGGACATCGTGGCTGAAGAGACAAGACGACCATCAACGCACCTGAAGCACTCGACATCGGTGGGCATCTGTCCATCGCCTTCCTGGTCACTGGCTAGTGACCCAGACTCTGTCCCCTCTGCTTTCAGGTTCTTCAGAACTCCGATCCACTCTTGGATCCACCCGGACACTTTTCACTTGGTCGCCAGCAGCACTTTGCAGCAGATCGCCATTCAAATCGACGACGAAACCCGACCCCGAAAGGCACCTATGCACCCGGCTTCCCTGGGTGAGGTAACACGAGTACTCCGGTGCTCCCGTGGGTAGAGACTCTTCAAAGTCCTAGATCTCAAAGGGTTTGGTCCAAGTCCTCTTTTAAGTGTCCCTTTTCTCTAATTTCCCGATCACGACTTTCTCCATAGAAGTCAACGGCGTATCGCGGTTGTGTATTTACACTGCACGCGTCTCCCGTGGGTCCCCTGTGTCACTACCTTGGGTGGTTCCTTGTGGTCCAAGCACTTCTAGAGGCTCTAGGCCTAGTGTCTAGTTCAGTCGTGGTTCTTATACCACTTTATTGGTATATGGTTTGGTACGCCCCTAGGGCCCAAACGTGTATTTGTGCTATTACTGTGTTTAAATAACTTCTAACTTATGTACTTCGAACTCTAGCCTCATAAAGAGACTAGAGGGGTGGGTTTAGCAATAAATACATATATTTTGAATATATACCTAGTGTGGTGCTCTTTCATTTGGTCACTCAAGAGATTATAGACTGGTAAAACAAGCTGCTTTACATTCCTTCAAGACTTAGCCTGAAGGCTGCTCTCCATAGCTACCACTAGGATAGCTTTCAATAAGGTTGTCTTTAACCTATCTCCAATAAGGGGTTGTTTGGACTGGTGCAAGGTGCCCACTATAATTAGTGGACAGCATATGCCAGGCCAACTTCTCACATTGGTGTGCAGCGTGTGGGATTCCAGCTTGCTATTGTTTTACCAGATAATCTCAATTGAATTGATCAACTGAAAACCACTAAAGGTACCTAAGGTACATATAATTTAAGCTTACAATACAGTAAATTCTACTGAACTTAGAGTTGTGTGTTAAGGGATAGCACAACCCTTTCTACAACTCAAGAGAGTTTAGTAGGCCACACTAGAGTAGGTAGTGCATACACCACACCACACTAGTAATGTCTTTAAGGGTAGGATCTAAAGAATCCTTGCAGGAAGCCACTGAGCTTCCACCCTCCAAGTATGATACACTCCCATTCTTGGAATTGAGAGCTTTATGCAACTTGAGAAAAATAAGGACAGGCCAAAGCCCCACCACCCAACACCTCAAGGAGTTGTTGGTGGCTTATGACCTTAGTAAGCCCTTGGGGACTGAAGGGGTAGGAGCTGAGGGTGGGGCAGGAGAAGAGGAGGAGGCCAGGGGTACCAATACCCCCAGCCCCCTCTGAAACTGGCCAGGAGGGTGACAATGACCCTGACCTGGATAACCCAATCCCTCCTGTGGAAGATGATGAGGATGATCAGGATGATGCCCTCTTTGTCCCCCCAGGAAGGATTAAGAGTGTGCCCAGGAAGTCTAGATCTCCTTCTCAGGAGTCTAACCACTCTGGCACCTCAATAGGGAGCTCTGTCTCATCTCATAGGAGGGAATCCTCTCATGAGAGAAGAAAGAGGCTGGTTCAATATGAGGAAGCTCAGCTTGAAATCAAAAAGAAGCAACTGGCTATAGACAGGGAGTCCCTAGATCTCTTTAGAGAGAGAAGAAAGTTGGGACTAGAGTCCCATGGTGGCAGCAATATCCCTAGAGATAGGGAAAGGTCTTATGACCATAGAAACCTAAACAAGATTGTCCCTCCCTACCAGAGTGGGGATGACATCCACAAATGGATAACTGCACTGGAGAGGGCCTGTAAAGTTCAGAAGGTCCCCCAGAGGCAGTGGGCAGCAATCTTGTGGCTCTCCTTTGCAGACAAGGGTAGAGACAAGCTCCTCACTGTAAGAGAAGAGGATGCTGACAATTACACAGTCTTGAAGAGTGCTCTGAAAGATGGGTTTGGCCTAACCACTGAACAGTATAGGTTGAAGTTCAGAGACACCCAAAAAGCTCAGACTCAAGACTGGGTTGATTTTGTAGATTGTGCTACAAAGGCTCTGGAAGGTTGGATACATGGCAACAAGGTGCATGACTTTTTAGGATTGTACAATTTGATTATGAGGGAGCAGATCCTTAATAATTGTCAAAACCAGCTTTTGCACCAGTATCTGGTGGACTCTGATCTGACCTCTCCCCAAGAATTGGGAAAGAAGGCAGACAAATGGGTCAGAACCAGAGTAAAAACTAGAAATCAGGGTGGTGACCAGAAGAAAGATTCTACTAAGTCCCAAGAGAAAGGTGGGGATAAATCTAAGGATAAGTCCACTACAGGGCCCCAAAATTCCTCTTCTGGGGGTGGGTCCCAAACTCCTTCCTCTCCTGAAAAGAAACCATATTGCCATGTCTGTAAAAAGCCTGGGCACTGGAAATCTGATCCCAGTTGCCCCAGGATTGGCAATAAAGAAAATGTTCCCCCAGCAACTACTACCCCCTCCTGGTACTACCAGTAGTAATCCTCCAGTTGGGAGTAGTGCACCCAAAAAGTTAGGTGCTTTTGCAACAGGAACAGAGGTGGGCCCTGGTTCAGACAGGGACCCCTCAACAGACTCCTCTGACTCTGATGGTGGTGTAGGATTTGCCACCTTTACCATGGGTCCCACAGCAATGGGCAGGTACAGACTGGAGCCAATGATTAATGGTCAGAAAGCTGTGGCATTTAGGGACACAGGGGCTAGTCTCACCATGGTGGCAGGGAAACTAGTCCCCCTCACCAGCTTTTACCTGAGTTTAAATACCAGGTGACCAACATTGATGGTGTCAGAACAGATCACCCCATGGCCATAGTCAATCTCAGCTGGGAGGGGGTCACAGGCCCAAAGAGAGTGGCAGTGTCCCCCACCTTACCTGTAGATTGCCTGATGGGCAATGATCTGGAGATTTCAGCCTGGGCTGAAGTTGAACACCAAACCCACCTTAGGATGTTGGGCGTCCCTGTAAAGGTTAGTGGGGCTGTAATGGCCACAGCCCCAGCCCAAGAATTTGGAGAGATGGAGCCTGAAAGAATGGCCCACTCTCCCCCAAAAGAGAGCACAAGGGTTGAAGAAAAGTCTTCTTCCCTCCAGACAGTAGGTAAGGGTCAGCCTCCTCAGGGAACTGACCCTACCCCCAGTGAAGGAACTGCCCCAGAGGTAGTCAGGCCTGGCCTGGCCACACCCCTGATGGCAGGGGACCCTTCCAAGGTGGTACCCAGTCTGGAGCAGGTAACCTGCCCCTCTCTACCCTGCCTCAGCCAGCCCAGGGCTGCAGAGGTCAGGGAGGTCAGTGGACCCCCAGGGCCCCCTGTCCAGAGGAACCCCCATCAGCAGATTAGGAGCACCCAGTCTAGTAGCCCTAGCCAGGTGAAAACTCCTCTACACACTGAGGGATCCCCCATGCCTTTATGTAGGGACCTCCCCAGAAGGACTCTGGTAGGCAAGGGCAAACCTGGGACCTGATGGTTCCAAACCTGCCATGTCCCCCCAGTAGTCCATCCAAAGGGACCCAACCCCCAGCTGTAGGCAGCCAAAGGTTGACCCTTAGAGCAAAGTGCAACTCAGTCATGGAAAGACAGGCATACATGGTGACCAGTGATCTGAGGAAGCTGAGGCCAACATTCCTAGGGCCTCACTTCCCTACTCAGACACCTCACCAGCCTTGTACTTTACCTAAGCACACCACAGGTAGTGATTCCCCATGGTGGAGACCCTCTCATACCCTTAGGGTGAGGGATTGCTTAGTGGACCATACGACAGGGGGCAACCATGCTAGTGCAGGTGCTTCCTTATATGACCACTTAGTCAATGAAGGCTCAACTGGCCAAGGTTAGCCTTATCTCCTTTCGTTTGGGGGGGTATGTAGGAAGGTGGAATCTGACTATATGGTTGCCCCCACTTTTTTATGGTGTTTTGCTGGTTTATGACTTAGTTGGACTGGGATCCTGCTATTCAGGGCCCCAGTCTATCTGCTTTCTCTGTAAAAGGTTTCCATGTGCCATAGGCACATCACTGATTGGAATCTGGAGTGCCCTTATAAGTCCCTAGTATATGGTATACTATGTACCAAGGGCATAGGTACCTCAGAGGCCTACCAGGGGCTGCAGCATGTATTATGCCACCCCTGGAAGGCCATCCAAACTGACACCACAGGTCTGCTACTGCAGCCTGGGTAAGGTGGTGCATGCACCCCTTACTGTGATATAGGTTACCTATATCACTAAATACATACACACATATAAACCTATGTCACTCCTAAGGCAGGCCTTATCAATCCTAAAGGCAGAGTGCATGGTTCCTATGTGAGAGGGTGCCCCTGCATGAGCAGGGCCCCTCTGCAGCGTTCGGAGACCCTTCTCTGATGCTGTTTGTAGTGCAGCCTGACCATATACTCTTAAGCGCATTATAACCTCGCGTTAAATGCTAACTTTGGAATGGCTGCACCTAAACATGTCGTGTTTGGTGTCAAACATCTTGGAATACTACCCCCCACCAATTCTGGCGGCGGGGGTAGCATTCCACCCTTCTAGAGGGAGAGACATGTTAACCCTGGCCTGGCCGGTAACTTCTTTCTAAAGCCCTGGCATCACAAAATGGATGCTGCTGCCACAGACACGAGTCTGGCCTCCTGCTGCTGGACGAAACTCCGGCAGGGGAGGCCTGGACAATAGGTTTCCTGTCCCAGGGAGGTGTGACCACCTCCCCAGACAGGATAATGTGTATTGGGGCTGGGCGGGAGCACTTTCGGGTGCTTTGAAGTCCTGCACTGGGGGCACACTTGGTGTCCCTAGTGCATACCCCAGTTCAAACCGGATCAGGGCTTGCAGCCCCTGCTTTGGCACGAACTGGACAAAGGGAAAGGGGTGTAGCCACCCCTCTGCCCTGACCCACCCATAGGTGGGGCCACAGAGTAGTCCAACCCCTATCCTTAGTATAAGTATAGGAACCCAGTACTTAGGACTTTAGATTATCCCTGGACGAAACTCTGAAACTGAATCCTGGACCTTCGACGCTCTACTCACGATTAGAGGACAGAAGAATCTCCCTTGGGGTCAAGGAGTGACTCCCCTGCTTGGCAGGCACCAAAGAAGCATCTGTCCGGTTCGCATTTCTGATGCTCCCGTCGGACGCCAAAGTCATCGCATCACCAGAGGTGGATTCTCAGACTTCCCCGAGGCTACCCTGAGTCCCCAGCAAAGCTGAGGCCCGTGGCTATCGTGGGTGACTTGAGACCGTGACCCCTGGACACCGAGCACATTTGCAAGTGCATCCTCTTCTGGGTCTCCCAAGAAGTCGTGCTTTGGGCTTCCAGTAGCCCTAGCCTCCAGCACCAACTGCACTGAAGATCACTGGCCTCCACTCCACGAGTGTCCTGTGAGCCAGATCCACGTGCGGCGTCACGAGGCTCCTTTGCGGTCGCTAGCCCATTGGCTAGTAGCCCTTAACGAAGGCCAATCTTTTTCTAACTTGGCATCCTGGTTGCTCCAGGCCTGCCCTCACTTACCCTCGCTGGGTGAGTTCCCCAGACCTTGCTGGTCTGCACCATCGACGATCTTCCTCTGCAATCGAGACTTGCCGTTGCCAAGGCTTGTTGGGTCCAATCCGGTCGCCGACACCTCAGCACTCGACAGACATTCGTGTACCAGCCCGAATCCTGCTCCTGGTTGCCGACAACGCCTCCTGGACATCATGGCCGAAGAGACAAGATGACCGTCAATGCACCTGAAGCACTCGACATCGGTGGGCATCTGTCCATCGCCTTCCTGGTCACTGGCTAGTGACCCAGACTCTGTCCCCTCTGCTTTCAGGTTCTTCAGAACTCCGATCCACTCTTGGATCCACCCGGACACTTTTCACTTGGTCGCCAGCAGCACTTTGCAGCAGATCGCCATTCAAATCGACGACGAAACCCGACCCCGAAAGGCACCTATGCACCCGGCTTCCCTGGGTGAGGTAACACGAGTACTCCGGTGCTCCCGTGGGTAGAGACTCTTCAAAGTCCTAGATCTCAAAGGGTTTGGTCCAAGTCCTCTTTTAAGTGTCCCTTTTCTCTAATTTCCAGATCACGACTTTCTCCATAGAAGTCAACGGCGTATCGCGGTTGTGTATTTACACTGCACGCGTCTCCCGTGGGTCCCCTGTGTCACTACCTTGGGTGGTTCCTTGTGGTCCAAGCACTTCTAGAGGCTCTAGGCCTAGTGTCTAGTTCAGTCGTGGTTCTTATACCACTTTATTGGTATATGGTTTGGTACGCCCCTAGGGCCCAAACGTGTATTTGTGCTATTACTGTGTTTAAATAACTTCTAACTTATGTACTTCGAACTCTAGCCTCATAAAGAGACTAGAGGGGTGTGTTTAGCAATAAATACATATATTTTGAATATATACCTGGTGTGGTGCTCTTTCATTTGGTCACTCAAGAGATTATAGACTGGTAAAACAAGCTGCTTTACATTCCTTCAAGACTTAGCCTGAAGGCTGCTCTCCATAGCTACCACTAGGATAGCTTTCAATAAGGTTGTCTTTAACCTATCTCCAATAAGGGGTTGTTTGGACTGGTGCAAGGTGCCCACTATAATTAGTGGACAGCATATGCCAGGCCAACTTCTCACAGTCCTCTAACAGGGTGCCCATACATAAGCTGAAAGGGGCTGAAGCCCTCTCCCTTCTGTGGTACCTCCCTGTAGGTAAAAAATATGACATCACCTACTACTTGGGCTTCACCCTATTTTCTAATGCCCTCCAGGTTGGACACTCCCTCTGTGCCATACAGAACTCCTCCTTGCTGGATCCTCCTTCTACATGCCATCCATCAAGGGTAGGTCACCAAACCAAGGGCAGCAGTGCCCTCCTCAGTAGGCTCTAGGGCAGCCACCATAGGTGCCCTAATTACCTCTTTAGGAAGACACTTAGCTGCTGGTTTACCATGCCCTCTGCCTTTCTTTTTTTATCAGCTGGCTGGGCCATTGTTCTCCCATTCTGAACAACCATGGATCTTGTTGCTTCACAGATCTAATCAGGTAACCCCAACATCTCCACATGAGCCTTGAGCTCCACCTCTTTCCAGATAGTCTGCGCAAGGACATTACCCAACAAACAGTCCACAGGCATGGCAGGGCTCACAGCAACTTTCAGAAGGCCTGTAAACCCCTCACTCACATGGAACCAGGGCCACGGGATAATGACTCCCTCTGTTGTCAGCCACCACAACCTGGTGGAATGCATAAGGAATTGCCTGGTCTGGGGAAACCATTTGACTCCTTACCATAGTCATACTGGCTCCTGTATCCCCCAGAACCCCAATACCACGCCCATTGATGGTGCCCCATTGCCTATACGTTGTAGTATTTGAGTGCACAAGGATCATAGGAACCATCTCACTGCCACCCAGAGACATTAGGGTAACCCCACTAAACCTCCCCCATTAACTGAGACAAACTCCTCCCCTAACACTACACTAGTCATCCCTGGAATCGTTCCTCCAATGGTAGGTGGTGCTCCTTTGTACACTTGGGTTCCCCATTGTAATGTCCATACTCGTAGCATTCATAGCACTTAATGTGCTTGGGCTGCTGACCTTTGTCAGGGTAAGTTTTCTTCTGGTGGTCAGATTGGGAATGAGAACGAGACCCTTTCCCCTTTGAGTTGTTTTAGGGGCCTTTAGAGAACTCTGCCTTTTTAGCTCCCCCCTGTTTCTTCTGTTGGGAACCCGTACCACCCTTTTGGGAGTCCCCCCAGATGCCTTCTTGGACGATCTGGTGATGAGCCACATGCCCACCTCCTCAGCAAGTTTCCTGGGATCAGTTGACTTGCTATCAACCACGTGTTGGCGCAGCTCTGGAAAACAAATATCAAGCATGTGCTCCTTTAAAATAAAGTTGTACAGCCCTGAATAATCACCAACCTTGTTGCCCCTTACCCAGCCCTTCAGTGCCTTGCTGGCATAATCATTAGAAAACCACCCAGGTCTGTGAAGAGATCTTGTGGCAGCCCCTGATCCTGAGCCTATACTTATCAGGGGTCCTTCCAAACTTGCTGACTAGTATAACCTTCATTGCAGTGAAGCATGTTTGGCCCTCTACCTCTAGTGTAAGGAGTGTGCAACTCCCCACTGTTGGCATATACCTCCACAACCTAACATCCCAGAACTCCTCTGGGACATTGTGGACTCTCAGCGCCACTTCTTAGGCTGCAAACCATTCATCTATGTCATACCCCACCCCATTACTGGGCATCAAATCTTTTGGGGTCCTGACTCTGGACTCACCAGTGGATGCTGCAGGTACGCTGCCATATTGCTGTTGCTGGACCCCTCTCTCAGGGCTCTGATGTCCTTCTCTCTCATCCTGAGCTCATGGGCTATTTTTATCTCTTCCATGGCCAGCTTTTTCTCCTCTTGAGCTTGCTCATTCTCCATTTTAACAAGGCCCTGCCCCTTCTCTAGCTTGGCAAGGACCTGCTCTTTCTCCAATTTCAATTGTGCAAGCTCTAGCTTCAACTTTTGCCCCCCCCATCTGTCCTCTAGCTCCCCTGGGGCAGGTTCCTTGATGACACACTGCTGCCTGGTTTTCTGTTAACTTCCTGTCCTGGGAGGATGTTACCCCCTCATCAATAGGCTGCATGACAAGACCTCCAACTTGGACCTGCTCCAATATTTCCTCCTCAAACTCTGACCCCTCCAACTCATCCTCTTCTCCTTTTGGGTGGCCTGCTGCCCATGCTCTTAAGGCTTTATGAAGCTTTGCCTTTTTGGCACTTACCTTATGTAACAGCCTTCTCTCCTGGCAGAACCCCTTGAGCTGGGCCACTGTGTAGGTTTCTAGGTTGGCCAGGTAGGACCACAGACATTGCAGAGAAAATGAGTGTGGGGCAAAAAGACTTTTGGAAAAATCAAAGATGTCAATCAGGAAGAATTGTAAAAGATTTGAATTGGTCTTAAGTATAGCATTGTAGTGAACACTGAATTACTATGTGGTATTGCACAAACACAAGTCCTATCCCACCACTGCCACCAATGTTAGTAATTGGATCTCTAGTTCACAGAGGTTAGCACCCTGTCTACGTTGGGACCACATTTCCTAGTCAGGGTAAGTTAGATAATGAAATGAAATGAAAAGTAGTATTTATAAAGCGCTTACTGCCACTCCCAAAGGTGCATCCTGGCACTGGTGTGGAGGTGAGCGGCTTCTCTGAGTTTCTTAGATGAGTGAGAGGCAGAGTTCATCTGAAGCTCCGAAAATCCAAGTTTTTAGTGCTTTCCTATATTGTGTTTCAGATTTATGCATTCTCAGATGCATTGGCAGTAGGTTCCAAGCTTTGGTACCTAATACAGCCATAGTTTTTCCCCCCCTTGTTTTGCATCTAAAGCTAGGAGGTTTGAGTAGGTTGGCTGACGATGATCTGAGAGATCTGGTTATACTATAAGGGGTGAATCTTGCTACGAGGTATTTAGGCCCTAGTTTGAGTGAGGCTCTGAAGGTGATAAGGAGAATCTTAAAGAGTATTCTCTTATGTAGCGGGAGCCAATGAAGAGTTTTTAGGGCTGCCGATGCGGAGGACCTACGTGGTAATTTTAAGACCAGCCGTGCCGCTGCGTGTTGGACTACTTGGAGTCTTTTTAATGTTTGTTTGTTGGCTCCTGCCAGGAGGCTGTTTCAGTAGTCAAGTCGTGCCAGGATCAGGGCGACTGCTACTGTTTTCCTTGCTGCGAGTGGAAGTAGATCGAAAAAAAAATTCATGGATTTTATAAGGCTGAAGCAGGTCCCAGCTACCGTCAGAGCGTGTGGTTTGAAGCTAAGGGCGGAGTCAACTGTACTCCCAGATTTCTTGCCACCGTTACCGTATCAGGTGGAGATGATGTATCTTCTGGCCACCACTCGCCTGGTGAAAAAGAGACCTCTTTACCTATTGGTAGGATCTCTGTTTTATCGGTGTTGCACCTGAGGTGGTTATCCTTCATCCACTGGAGGATCTTTGTGAAGCATCTTTTGAAGTTAAGTTTGGCCTCCTTGGAATTTTGATCTAGGGATAGGATGATTTGGGTATCATCTGCGTAAGAAGTAACTTCGATCCCAAATGATGTTATAAGTGAAATAAGTGGAGTCATGTAAATGTTAAATAACAGTGGGCTTAGCGAGGAGCCCTGAGGTACTCCTGTTGCAATGGTGCGTTCCACAGATAGGAAGGTTCCGAGGGACACCGCTTGTCTGCGCATGGAAAGGAAAGATTTTAGCCATTCCAAGGCAATGTTCGAGATACCGCAGGATTTGAGTCTAGATAGGAGAATGCTGTGTGATATGGTATCAAATGTGGCTGATAGGTCGAGTAATATCAGCACAGCCTTCCTACCACTGTCAGCTATAATTTTTAGAGTGTCCGTAATCTCCAGGAGTGCGGACTCGGTGGAGTGCTTGGGGCGGAAACCGGATTGTTGAGGGTGAAGATTGTTTGTGGCCTTGATGAATTGGGTTAGTTCTTTATGGACACATTTTTCTGTAATTTTACCTAATAGGGGAAGCAGTGATATGGGGCGCAGGTTAGAGAGGACCGATGGGTCAATGTTTGGCTTCTTTTTCAGGGGTTTCACTATTGCTAACTTCCAGTCCTCTGGCACTGTTCCTGAGCTTAAAGAGGAGTTGACAATCTGGTTTATAATTGGGTTGACTGTGTCAACAATCTGGTGAAGAAATGTGGGGGGACAGGCATCTAAGGGAGATCCTGATTTACATGATGTGATTGCTTCAGGCGTTTGATCCAGTGATACTGGTTTAAATGAGCAGAAAGTGTGTTTGGTAGTGTCATGGTCCTGCTCTGAGGTGGCATGTGTAGGAGAGACAGGATCCGTGATAAAGCTTTTTTGAATGTTCCTGATCTTTTCTTCAAAGAAGCATGATATTTGATCACATAGCCTCTGTGAGGGGGGTAGTTCTTTTTGTAAAGCTTTGGGGTTAGTAAAAGACTTTACGACTGAGAAAATGATTTTTTGGTCTTGTTTAGCCTCCTGTATTTTATTTGAGTAGTATTATTTTTTGGCTAACTTAATCTGTGCGTGGTAGAGCTTTTTGCTTTTTTTAAATGCTTGCTTCTCTCCTGCGTCATAGCATTTTCTCCATTTACGCTCTTGTTGCTTACATTGATTATGTGCTTGTGTAAGAGCGGGTGTAAACCACGGGGCTTTCTGGGTTGTTTTCTTACTATTTTTTTTTGTCCTCATCTCACCAATAAGCTTATACGGGTCTTATGAAGCCGATATTTCAATCTGTGGGCCCTCCGGCTTACCGCACTTGCTTAGGTCGCCTGACCAGTCCTGCTAGTTTTGGGACTTGGTGTAATCATAGGACGAGCTATATTAATCTCAAATTACGTCCCCATCTCGTGAGAGGCAGCCAGATGTTTATCGAACTATCCCCTTCTCCTTCATAGTCCAGGCGGGCCATAGCAAATGCGGCTTTAAGCCAATCTTCACTCTTCGGAGGGAGGGGGTCTTTCCACCTTTTACATATCTCTCGCCGCGCAAGTATGATCATATATAAAAGTAGCCCGCGATGGATCTGCGGAGCAGTCTGACAGAAAAGTCCATCGTCCCCAAAGAAGACTAGTGACAAATTAACATCGATGTTAGCTTTGAAAATGTCTTGAAGGGTGTCAACAATCCCCTTCCAAATTTTTTTTAATTCGAGACACTCAAAAAAGATATGGAGGTCATTGGCGGTTGGCGTCATACATCTAGGGCATTTTGGTGCTGGGGACGGGGCAAACTTGGCTCTTTTGGCTGGAGTATAGTAAAGTCTATTGATAACAAAGAAATGGTTCTTCTTTAGACTTGCGGGTTTAATAAATTTATATAGTACTTTCAGTGAGGGCTCAAACAGGGTGTCTATGCAGGGTTCAAGAGGGGTTTGATTCCAGACCAGGGTAGGGGATGGAATTTCCTGATCTTCAGCTTCTAATAGGTGGTTGTACCACACTGATATCTCCTTCTTTATTGGGTGTGTAGAGTGGCACAGACTTTCCATATCCCAATTCCCTCTTGTTTCGCCTTTTTCTGCATCAAACCAGGATACCAGTTGTAAATATTTAAATCTGGAGAACCCTGTACCAATCCTGGCCCTCAATAGTTCCCAGGAGTGTATCCCCCCTGAATCTAACAGGTCGGACCAGATGTTTATGCCCGCACTCTTAATGGGTACCGCCAGGCTATCTCTAAGGCAACAGGGTGTTCCAGGGGAGCCCCAGATAGGTGCTATGTCAGAGTAGTATCCTATCCCCCATCTAATTCTGACTTTGTACCATGTTTCCAGAGCTGCCCTGAGAACCTTCAGACGTACTCGCTTGAAGTATTTTGGAGCCCCGAATTTATATAAAAACGCCTCACCACCTCCTCCTCCTTCCGTTCTTACCATTTCTCCCAACAGCATTCCCCACGCCGACTCATCTGGTTTCGCATGTAGCATCCGAACTTCCTTAAATTGAAATGCTGCTGCGTACCAGCTTATATCAGGAAGAGCCAGCCCCCCTTTATTTAGTCTGCGTCTCAATTTCTTCCATGACAGCCTCACACCCATATCTCCCCAGATGAAGCTCCCGATCTTACTCTGCACCTTGCTAATGCACTTATGTGGAAAGACCAAGGGTATTGTGGAGAACAGGTACGAAAGCTTAGGAAGAATGACCATCTTTACTAAATTAACTTTCCCGTAAATGGTTAAGGGGAGGTTCCTCCATCTAGCAAAGAGACGATCTATTTCTTTAATAGTTCTGTTCAAGTTAATCTGGGGAATTTTTTCCAAGTCTTTAACAATGATGATACCTAAGTATTTTAACTCGTTGCTGGTTGTGCCTTCCCATTGATCTAGATTCCAGCACATCACCTCGGTCTTTGATGAGTTTGCTAGATAACCTGACAGGGTCCCAAACCTCTCCAGAAGCTCCTCCACCCGGGGAATTACCACCTCAGGATCGTTAGTGTACAGTATTAAGTCATCAGCATACAAAGCTAACTTACAACTATAATGTTGAGACTTAAAGGGATAAATTAAGTCGTCTAATCTAATAGCTTGAGCCAACGGTTCAATATAGATGTTAAACAGGAGAGGCGAGATCGGGCAACCCTGCCGGGTCCCCCTCTGGATGTTAAAACTAGGAGTCAGCAGACCGTTCAACAGGATCCGAGCAGAGGCTCCCTGATAGCAGTTTCTCAGGGTTTGAGTAAAAATCGGGCCGAACCCCATTGCCTCTAGTACCTCCCAAAGGTACACCCAGCAAACCCTATCAAAGGCCTTGGCTGCGTCCAAAGCAACTATGGCCAAAGGGTCAGATCTTTCAATGGCCAAGTCGATGTTTCCTATTAACAATTGAGTCTGTTCCTGGATGTGCCTTCCAGCGACAAAGCCCTTCTGGTCAATATGGATCAAGCTAGGGACCAATTTCGCCAATCTCCCTGCTAGAATGCCCATAAAGATCTTATAGTCGGCGTTCAGCAGGGAGATTGGACGGTATGAGTCGGCCTTTAACGGGTCCTTGCCTGGTTTTAAAATCAGGACAATTGTAGCCTCCTTCCAAGACTCTGGGACTTTACCTGTGAGGCAGTACACTGAATTAAAGATGGTACCCAGTACCGGGGTCAGCTCCTCTGCTAACAGTTTATACACTTCATTCGGAAGCGAGTCCATACCTGCAGCCTTTTTATTCTTACATTTTTTAATTTGCTCGGTTATCTCCTCTGATGTAATGGGGGCCTCTAAATTGTTACGGTTCTCCTCCGACAGGGAAGGCAAAGATTTAGTCCTCAACCATGCTTGTATAGTGCTTGGAGACGGAGCCAGATCCTCTTTGTAGAGATCCGAAAAAAGAGAAAGCAAACAAGTTTGCATATCTTCAAAACTCCTCGATTTCTCCCCCTTGCTGTTAACTATCAATTCAGTAATGTTGTTCTTAGATCGATCGGTTCTTGCTTTCCAGGCCAGTAGGGCACCTGCTTTCTCCCCATATTAAAAGTTTTGCATATTCTTAGTATGCCATTGTGCCCTACACTTTGTATCTAGTTTCCCCCTGTAATCCTGTCTTGCATCTTCTAGGTTGCTCATAACTTGTCGCAGATGCCCTTGGTCCCCATGACTTAATCTATTCCTCTCGCTCTCTAACTTAGCTATTTTTTCCTCAATTATTTTTAGGGCCCTAGCCTCGGCTCTATTCTTGGAACATATAAGACCATGGAGCCTCCCTCTCAAGTTTGCCTTGTAGGCATCCCAAATAAAATCCATGGTTGTGGAGCCCATATTCAAAGAAAAAAATTCTAATGTAGACTGCTTAACAGCCTGGATAATTTCGGAATCCAAAAGCATAGCCCTGTTGAGCGTCCATCTTGTCTGTACCGAGCGCCCTTTACTTTGAAGTGAAAACTGCACTGGGGCATGGTCTGAAAGGTGGCTTGGCAAGACTGAGATTCCCTCCAGACCGCCCAGAGTGGATCTATCCGTCAATATATAGTCGATTCTGGAGGAGTGACGGTGCTTTTTGCTGTAAAACGTAAAGCCCTGTAGATCTCCCTTCTTTGCCCTCCACACATCCACTAAGTCCAAGTCGTGTAGCATATTTAACAATGCACGACGTACCCTGGGGGCCCCCACATGATAACTCAAATTGGACCTATCTTTTGAAGGGTCCAAGAGGACATTGAAGTCTCCACCGATTATAAAAGGAGGAGTTTCTGTTGTCAATATTGATTGCAACTTGCAGATATATGTCGGATCATCTACATTTGGGCCATAAAACGAGGCACAGACTAAGTCTGAGTTCTCCAGAGCCAATTGTGCAACCAACCACCTCCCAGTGTGATCCGACTGCGAGTTTTTTATAGAACAGGGGGCACCATGCTTAATCAAAATTGCTACACCTCTACTGTGGATCGTTTGCTGCGAAGTACAGTAGCATTTTATCCAGGGCACTCTTGAAAAAACAGAACGACTTTCCAAAAGGCTCAGATGTGTCTCCTGCAGAATACACACTAAATATTCTAAATATTTTAAAATCAGCCTTTGCCTACGAGGACACCTTAACCCATTAACATTCCAGGAAATAAAGATGGTCCTACTATCCCTTTTATTTTGGTTTCCTGCCATTGATCTGCTGATCTGTTATACCGACTTGACAGTATTTCCTTAAATCTAAAGTGAGATATCTGATTTGATCTGTTATCCATCTGATTTTTTTTTTTTTTTTTTTTACTGATAGCAGGACCTAAATTATACATGTAGTTACTACCCCAAGGGGGGGAAATGGGCCGAATAGGCTTGCCTATTGGAAGGGAGGGTTCCTCATGGGAAGGGGAGGTACTGGGGGAGATGGGAGGGGGGGGTGCACCGGGTGGGGAGCAGTGGGTAAAAAACAAAAAAAATGAACCTCATCTCACTTTAGATTTAAGGAAATACTGTCAAGTCGGTATAACAGATCAGCAGATCAATGGCAGGAAACTATTTTTGTTGGTATTGTCTTGTGGGATGAGTTCATTGCTAACTGCAGTCATCCTGCTATGGAAGAGACGTGAGTCTTTAGTAGTGTTCCCTGTGAGGGCAGGTAACTGTGCCTGGGCGGTAAAAGCCAACTTGGGATTGCGGGTTAGTTGAGTCCATTTACGTCTGGTCTGCTGGACAATTAATTGATCGTCAAGGCGATTTGTCAGTGGGATTTTGAGTGTGAGGGGGACTAGGTTGTGGTCTGACCATATTTGTGGAGGTAGGTGGGTCTGCAGAAAGGAAGGTGAAGTTAGAGCAGACCCCATCCAGTGTGTGGCCAGCTCGATGTGTAGGAGCCTTCACCATCTGGGTCAGTCCTAGTATTTCTGTTATTTGAAGGAAGTTGTCTACTCCTGGCTCTTTTTTGTCTTCTAGGTGCAGGTTGAAATCTCCTAGTAAGGTGAAATTGGCGTATCTCAGTAGGAAGTGGCTACACACTTTAAATTAACCTGTGCTCACCCTCTGCTAGCTTGGCACAGAGCAGGCAGGGTTAATTTAAGGGGCAATTTGTAAAGTATTCATGCAACACACAAGCACACAGCAACCCTATGAAAACACCACAAAAAAACTCCACACAGATTTAGAAAAACAGAGAATATTTATCTGAGTAAAACAAGACCAACATGACTAAACTTCAATAAGAATAAACCTAACATAGTGTTTAGAATTCACTAGAGGTCAAAAGGTTATTGAGGTTGTGAGAGACCGGTACAAATCCAAAGTTCAGGCCGACCACGATGGAGGGCAGGCTGGCTACAAGACCCAGACAGATCCCGCTGAAGAAATGCCTTGGCTGTAGAAAGTGTCTATGTCAAGAGCCTACTGTGTCGTCATCGAGCCACGCAAAAGGGGTGACACGTCGTTGAGCTCCGTTAAAGTGAATACAAAGCTTCTTCGTTGAGCCATGCAGAGCATAGTCATCAAGCCGCGCAGTCTGTGGATACGCTGTGATTGAGCAGCCTCTGCGTCGGCATTGAAGGATGATGCAGCGCAATTTCTCACGTAATCAGGGCAATGTGTTGGTTTTTGCGGAAATCAGCTGCAGAACCCACTTCTGAGGCAGAGTACAGCCCCACCAGCAGGTTTGCAGGAAGTCTTTTGTGTCTCTGAGAATTCAGAAAACAGGAAGCAAGCCAGCAAGCTTTTGGAGTCACTCTAGGTTCAAGGTAGATGGGTCCATTCCATGTCCTCAGCAGGTCAGAGATCAGCAGGCAGCAGGGAAGCTCAGAAAACCAGAGAGGCAGTTCCTCAGATCAGTTACTCAAGACAAAGTGGCAATCCCTACAGCACAGCAGTCTTTACTCCAGCAAAGTTCTTCCCAGGTACAGTAGTGTACTTCTTTGGTGGGGTCAGAGCCCCAGTACTTCTACCCAAAAGTGCCTTTGATGTATGGGTGACTTTAAAGGAGCTCTCTGAAGTGCACAAAGATCCCTTTCAGCCCAGTCTTGTCTTCCAGTCTAAATCAGTGCTTTGTATGTAGACAGGAAGTTAGCTATTGAAGTGTAAGTTTCAACTGCTCCCATTCCTCCCTCCACAGAAAGACGTATCAGAATGCAGATAAATGCAGATGAGTTCTCAGAATACAGATGAGCCCCACCTTCCTGCGGTTGGGTCTGCCTAGAGGGAATGCACAAAGTGTAGTTGTCACCCAGCTCAGATGTTTATTGGAGACCGGCTTTGGGACAAAAAAGCCAAGTTTAGAGCAGAGAAATATCCACTTTCTAAAAAGTGACATCTCTAAATTAGTAATGTAAAATCCAACTTTACAATTAAAGAGGATTTATCACTACCATTCCAAAGATATGAAACATGATTTAACTACTCCTTTCTAATCAGGAATTACAACTTAAAATGTTTTAAGGCATTCCCAATGCTAATCTATGGGAGAAATAGGCCTCACAGTAGTAAAAAACGAATTTTGGGGGTGATTACGATGTCGGGCGGATAAACGACGCGGAGACGGGACAGACTGACCTCAGGTCAGCGGTCCTGACTGCCTAATCACAATGCGACCGAACACTGTTCGGTTGCATACTCCCACTCCCCAATGAGAGTTCGTGTTACGGCCATAAACCGGCAGTAACATAAGCTCCCATAGAGGAATGGGACTCTGTCTTCATCCCTGCAGGGATGAACAGGGAGGCACCATAGGGGCCCCTAACCGGAGGCCACAGAGGCAAGGGGGCCCTGATAGGGGCCCCCATACTCGCTCTCCGACAGGCTTTCCATGTCGGAAAGCCCAGCATGGAAAGCCTGCCGGAAACTGAGTATCGTAATGACTGGCCTGTTTAATTTCCGACCGCCAGCATTGTAATGCGACGGTCAGAAATTAAACCGAGATGGTCAGAGCTTTTCCGGGCTGCATCATAATAAGGCCCCTAGTTGTTTGTCACGACCAGCACATGAAAAATGTAAAAGTACATGCCCTACCTTTTATTTATACAGCACCCTTCCCTTAGGGCTACTAGGGCTACCTTAGGGGTGACTTATGTGTAATAAAAGGGGAGTTTAAGGCTTGAAGAAAGTGGTTTTAAATGCCACATCGAAGTGGCAGTAAACTGCACACATAGGCCTGAGACAGGTTTGAAAGGCTACTTGTGTGGGTGTCACAACCAGTGCTGCAGGCCCACTAGTAGCATTTATATTACAGGCCCTTGGTACATGGTATACCACTTTACAAGGGACATACAGGTGAACTAAATATGCCGATCAGGTATAAACAGTGTCACCATGTTTTAGAGGAAAAGCAATTACACTTTAGCACTGGTTAGCCATGTTAAAGTGCTCAGAGTCGTACGACCCATAAAAAGATACAACAAAAAGTTTAGGTAAGCAGGCAAAAATATGGGGGAAGAAGGGCAGGTGTAACAAATGCTAATGTGTACATTCAAGGACCTGTAAATCCCTTAGGCTAGTATTTAGTACATTGTAGCTACAAATAAATCAATAGAAAACTACATAAGGATATAATAAAATGGTCTGCTTTGTATTTTTGCATGCTATGTGCATCTGGTTTTGAGGTTTCTCAAGACTCCATGTGCATCAAACATGTTTTTAAATTACAGACTGACAAGTTGTTACTTGGCTGAAGATACCGTGGACGTTTACTGGACACTTTCTCACAAACCCCATTTCCCCAAAGGAGCATAAAAGCCAACCAATCTTGTTTTCTTATACCACGACAACAATGTGTCTAGTGCTGCTTGCTACAATCAATGTTTTTTCTTTTAAAGCAGTAAGTGCCAGGAAACATGAAGTCATTCAAGTGAATTATTCTTTCCATATTTGAAGGAAAAAGAAGGAGTTCAACATGCCATTAGAACTGGCAGATCACTTTGGATTATCATGATTTCCTCACTGCCATGGAGGAGTTATGCTAGATTCACTTAATCCTCCTACTAAAACATATAATGCCATTAAGCATGTTCCCTTTACTTACCCTGAATATTGAAAATGTATTGAAGGCAGACTAAAGGGGAGTGATTGACAGTAAGCACTGAATATTTTACATTGTACTTACCTGCATCATACATATGTATGTATTCTAATCAAAGAGACACTAAACCAGTAAAAGAAAAGCTCATTACAGAATTACAACTAACTTGCAACTGTAAACTGGAGTTTATTACACAAACATAAGTTACTTTGGGCCCAATTTACAAAACGTTTTAAAACCATGAGGAATAGAAGTCTTATAGTACCAGGTCACAGATTCATACATGACAATATATAGAGGCACGGACAATGAATTTATGCACTTACTAAACTATACTACACTATGCTATACAATACTATTAAGGGTGGGCAATGAACTCCGCTCTGCCAGCGGAGTTTGTGGAGTTTTGCCAGCTCCACGCTCCACTGGGAGATCAGAGTTCATTAAAAAACTCAGATAGCCTCTGCTTGACAGAGTTTGTGGTCCATGAAGAGTGAGCGGCACCAATGGATATAGGTATCCAGGGTTTGGTGGAGCAGGAGGTCACTGGGAAAAGGGCGCCAACAAAGATTGTTGCACTGGGTGCCACTAATGCTAAAACCGGCCCTGCTTTCGAGTTAAGGGGAAAAGCACTACTGGGGATTAAAACCACATTGAACCATTTATCTGTTGCTCTGCTCCGTTTCCAGAAGCAGAGCCATGAACAGTGGACAAACAGCACAGTTCACCTGATGAATACACATTCCATGCTGTGTAAAAATTGAAAGCCTGCCCTGTGAACTTAAATGGGCGAATACATCCCCGCCCACACTTTAACCCGTCTCAGTTAAGTCATGGCGGCGCCCACCATGAGTAGGTTTGGCTGGACCTCGGCTCCCACAGAAGCAACGAGTCTCCCCAAATGCCCTGGTTCCCTCAAAGGAGCCCTATATAACATACCTGGCCCTACCAGGGCACTAGGCCTGCATCAAAGCCCTGGCCCCCTCTGGCTTCTGCCGTCCCTGACAGGGAAACCTGCCAGCACATCATTCACTTTCGGAACAATATGTCACTGGTCCAGGGGGAAGGAACCCACCTATTCATGGAGGAGGGGCAAAAAGGTGAGGACATCACCAAGGACAGGTGGGCGAAGATTCCAGAAGCCCCTCTAAGGACACGGCAAGCAGCCACGGCAGCGGGGTTCATGGTGCCCCTGGACACAAGAGGGTCTCATGTTTTAGCCGAAAGAAATCTCAAGTATGGATGTGAGCAGTGCCCCTCTCCTGCCCTTTCATTGGGCAGTGGCAGTCTCTGGCCCCTCCCCGCAGCAGAGGGCCCGGGTCACTTGACTACACCGGAGTCAGCTGACAGCCCTGCAAAGAAAAGAGGAAGCAGCAGGCATGAGGGACTGAGACACAGAGGGCAGAGCTACAGGGACAGAGGGCAGGGGCAGCCCCTCGAGGCAGAGCACACGGAGGGCAGGGAACATGATGAGGAAGTCTCGCAGCACCAGTTCTGCCCCCCCCCCAGCTTACCAGCCAGTGCAAGAGAGGTAATTTTTTAGTTGTTGAGTAGGGCGGAGTGGAACTCTGTGGAATTCCGTGGAGTTTTTATGCAACTCCGCAGAATTCCACGTAGTGCAACTCCGCAAACTCCTCCCACCCCTATATACTATATTATATAGGAGCATTTGTAGAGTGCATGGTGACCCGTAGGCATTCCAGCGCTAGCTGAGAGTTACTGTGACACTGACCACACTTGATACTCAGCAAGGAGTTTGCTCTTACATAGCCAGGTCTTGAGAAGTTTTTGAAAGGACAGCTCATTGTCAGTTATACGCAAGGCTGAGGGAAGAGAGTTCCAAAGTTTGGCAACATTGAAGCTAATGGACCGTCCTCCTCTTCTCCCTCTAGTGTTGTTAACACAATTCAGACCAAAAAATGGGGTCACTGTTCCTGAGAGAAAACAGAGAAAGGGCGTCTTGGTTCTCGACAGAGTAAAGGGGACAATAAATAAGAGTTCAGTGGGGACGTCGGGTGGGGGTTTTAGCAATGTTAGTGATTTTAAACATCTCCCTAGGGGAGACTGCTGCCACATTAATTCCAGTTTCATAGTAGGCGGTCTGGCAAGTTTTAATTTCTGTATGATAAGCCCTTACTGTCTCCTGGTATTATGTGGTGTTGTGTTCCCCATAGTCCTTCCTCCATTCCCTTTCTGCAATCTTGCACTTTTTAGGTCTCGCCTAGGCAGCGCGCATGCGCTGCCCTAGGAGATGACCTTTAGCAATCGGTCTGCTCCTTTTCAAGCACTCGTGGCGGCATCCATCTTGCGGGAGCGAGCAGCGGCGCGCATGGGCCATATGTTTGCAATTAACGTGGCCGCGCCGCTGCTCGCTCCCGCAAGGTGGATGCCGCCATGAGTGCTTGAAAAGTGGCACTAGCGCAAACGTATACAGTTGCTCCCGATGTACTTTACGTCCACGGCCGTCTTTAATATCCACTCAATCGAGTGAATTTCATAAATAAACAGGCTTCCTTTCTTACCACAACTGGCCCCCTTATTAACCGCACAGGCCGAGAGATTGATGCCGGGGTTTTGACGAGTGTGATATATTTGTACCCTGCCCCTCTCCCCGACCTGGCGGCCGCGCCTCACCTCCTATCCTCCTTTTGTGCATTTCCAGCCCCCTCTGCATGCTGTTTATGCTCAGATTTGGTGACCGCAGAGCCATCTGGAGAGAAGCATTCTGTGACAGATAATCTATCCGGGAGGCTTGACGGATGGCTCCTGCGCCAGGGAGAGCGCCCAGTCGACCGGAAAAGGGCTGCAGTTGTGCTACGAGGTAGACCGGCTTCTTCGTCCCCAAGTGGCAGAGTGCAAGTACAGAGGTCGTTTGAGCAACACCTATAGGTTATGATCGGTGACTGTGGAGGACATTCAGGGGGCAAACCCCAGCGGTCACAATGTGTGCTCTTAGCTGCAAAATTGGGGATTTTGGAGCAAGATGGCCTTTCCTTGGGCAACAAAAGCTGCAGCTCCGAAATGATAGGCTGTGTGACATCGAGTACGCTCTTACTTTTCGAATCAGAGGGTTCTGGGCAAAAGTAACAAACCCCAACTTTCACACAGTGTGATCTTGGTTTTATTTTCTGTTTTGAAATCAAATGACAGGCTTCTTATGATGCATTGTGTGATCTTGGTTTACGTTCGTAGTTCTGGAATCGGAGGACCTTGGGTATACATTGTAGACTCAAACTATTGATTTTGAACTTCCAGACGTGGGTAAATATTGCAGATTTCAAGTCAACTGAAATATTGTGTAATCTCTAATGTTGGAATCACAGCGTCCTTGATAATATTTGCAGGCACGAACTGACGACACCCTGTGATCTTAGTTCACAACTGTTTATTAAATATGGGGTCCTGAGTGCACGACGCGGGTTCTATCTGCCATATTGTCTGCTCTTGGATAAAGCGCCGACTTCGGATCCAGAAAACCAAGGCTCCAGTCCCAGTTTGCCCGACTTATTACAGTGTTTGATTATTAGCAGAGGCCTTCATTTTCATGTATTTCAGATCACATCTCTGCCGGAACTAGGAGCGCTTATAAACGCTACAATACAGATGTGAAACACCCTATGAAGATCGATATTTATACTATCTTCTTGACACGTTTGGCTTGGGGTTCAGGAGGCACTAGGTCCCCAACTGCCACGCTGTGTGATTTTGGTTAACACTTATAATTTGAACTTCATAGGCCCAAGTTGCAACTGCTAATCACACAGTGAATAATGTTTATTGTCTTTTTGGCATTCGAGCGAGGCCTATGGGTGTTCAGTGGCTGGTACTTCTTGCTGCACAATGTACTCTTAGGAGAGTCACTATCAAGCGTACAGACATACATGCATTTCCTTCCTCTCTCTTTTTTCTTACAACTTTCTCTTTTTGTCTGTCCTTTCCTACATGCTACATACCCTCTACCCCCTTGTCCCTCTCTACACACACACACACACACACGTGTTACCATCCTTGTGGGGACTATGTGTGGATACCTGCCTTGTGGGGACTAACCTTTCCCAATGGTCTTAAATCATAATAATTACAGAAAATTGTTAAGAAAAACAATCAAGATACAGGATCCTGCTTCAAATTTGCAACTATAGCTTTATTTGATCATGCCCACAGAACCATCCTTACTGGGACTTCAACACGTGTTACTATCCTTGTGAGGACTTACTCCAAACTTTTCATTTGTGATAGAATACAGTTATGAACAAATTTCTAAATGCTATTTTTCAGTACTATACCTAAATTACATGATAGTTTAGTCATACAGGAACAACCCCATGTGTCCTAGGGACACATGTAAATTGGATTTTAATGATAATGCATTTTTCAGGGGAAAACAGTAGCATATGAACTGCATATTTAGCCTATTGCTGAGTGTTCACACTCTTTAAGGAATAAGGAAACAACATATAGTTAAATTAATTTAGAAGCCAAAGATCCAAAAATGTAGTCAAATGGAAAAGCCAAGCTGGGATTGCCTGTTCTTTTCCATTACCTTTACTACTAGGTATCTTCTTCATAGGATTGTGCAATAATAGTTCCAAAATATATAGCATGTGATTATAGTAATGTTCTAGAGCTGACAGAGAGTGTGTGATGATAGTCATGTTCAAGTCCCTGCAGAGCTAGTGTGTGATTATATTGATGCCCAGGTCCCCACACAGATATTGTGTGATTATATTGATGACCAAGTCCCTACAGAGATAGTGTGTGATTATATTGATACCCAGGTCCCCACAGAGATAGTGTGTGATTATATTGATGTCCAAGTCCCCACAGAGATAGTGTGTGATTATATTGATACCCAGGTCCCCACAGAGATAGTGTGTGATTATATTGATGTCCAAGTCCCCACAGAGATAGTGTGTGATTATATTGATGCCCAGGTCCCCACACAGATATTGTGTGATTATATTGATGCCCAAGTCCCCACAGAGATAGTGTGTGATTATATTGATACCCAGGTCCCCACAGAGATAGTGTGTGATTATATTGATGTCCAAGTCCCCACAGAGATAGTGTGTGATTATATTGATGCCCAGGTCCCCACACAGATATTGTATGATTATATTGATGCCCAAGTCCCCACAGAGATAGTGTGTGATTATATTGATATGCAGGTCCCCACAGAGATACTGTGTGATTATATTGATGCACAGCTCCCCACACAGATAGTGTGTGATTGTAGTGATACCCAGGTCCCCAAAGAGATAGTGTGTGTTTATAGGGATGCCCATGTCCCTACAGAGACAGTGTGTGATTATAGGATGCCCATGTCCCTACAGAGACAGTGTGTGATTATAGGGATGCCCAGGCCCTCACAGACATAGTGTGTGATTATAAGTATACCCAGGTCCCCACAGAGATAGTGTGTGATTATTGGTATGCCCAGGTCCTCAATGATATACTGTGTGCTTATTATGTTACCCAGGTCACACAGAGATAGTGTGTTTTTATAGTCATGTCCAAGTCCCCATAGAGATAGTGTGTGATTATAGGGATGCCCAGGTCCCCAGAGATAGTGTGTGGTTATAGATATGCCCTGGTCCTCAATGATATACTGTGTGAATATTATGTTACCCAGTTCGCACAGAGATAGTGTGTGATTATAGGTATGCCCAGGTCCTCAATGATATACTGTGTGATTATTAAGTTACCCAGGTCGCGCAGAGATAGTGTGTTTTTATACTCATGTCCAAGTCCCCATAGAGATAGTGTGTGATTATAGGGATGCCCAGGTCCCCACAGAGATACTGTGTGATTATAGGTATGCCCAGGTCCTCAATGATATACTGTGTGGTTATGTTACCCAGGTCGCACAGAGATAGTGTGTGATTATAGGTATGCCCAGGTCCTCAATTATATACTGTGTGATTATGTTACCCAGGTCGCACAGAGATAGTGTGTGATTATAGGTATGCCCAGGTCCTCAATGATATACTGTGTGATTATTATATTACCCAGGTCGCGCAGAGATAGTGTGTTTTTATAGTCATGTCCAAGTCCCCATAGAGGTAGTGTGTGATTATAGGGATGCCCGGTCCCCACAGAGATAGTGTGTGATTATATTGATATGCAGGTCCCCACAGAGATACTGTGTGATTATATTGATGCACAGCTCCCCACACAGATAGTGTGTGAATATATTGATGACCAGTCCCCACATATATAGTGTGCGATTATAGTGATACCCAGGTCCCCAAAGAGATAGTGTGTGATTATATTGATACCCAGGTCCCCACAGAGATAGTGTGTGATTATATTGATGCCAAAATGCCCACAGAGATAATGTGTGATTATATTGATGACCAAGTTCCTACACAGATAGCAATAATTATACTCCCTCTCCTGTCTCCATAGACATAGTGTCTGATTATATTTATGCTCAAGTCTCCGCAGAGATAGTGTGTGATTATAGTAATATTCAAGTCCCCACAGAGATAGTGTGTGATGATAGTAATGTTGAAGTCATATGTGGTAGTTTGTCATTAGACTGTTGCTCAGGTTTCCACACATATAGTGTGTGATTATAGGCATGCTCAACTCCTCCAAGAGCTAGTGTCTGATTAAAGGCATGCAAAGGTCCCCACAGATAAATTGTTTGATTTTAGTCATGCCCAAGTCACCAAAGAAATAGTGTATGACAATATTTATATTCAATTCCATGTAGAAATAGTGTGTTATTACACTAAGTCCGCACAAATATCGCATTTAATTAAAGCTACTCAAAAGTCCCACTAGAGATAGTGTGGGGTTATATTCATGATCAAGTAACCGCAGAGGTAGTATGTGATTATACTTATGTTCAAATACCCACAGAGATGCTGCGTAATTAAAGGCAGGTTCAAGTCCTTACATAGAGAGTATTATGCTAGTCATGTTCAAGTCTTTGTAGAGAGACTGTATTATAATAGTGAAGCTCAGGTTGCTGCAAAAATGCTTTGTTTTTATAATGACGGCCAGATATCTGCACAGATAGTGTGTCATTATATTGATGCTCAGGTCCTGCAGAGATATTGCGTGACTATAGTGAAGCTCAGGTCCCCACAGAGACAGTGTGGATTATAGGGATGTCATATCCTCATAGAATTAGTGATTATAGACCTGTAGAGAAATGGTGTGATGACTGTCAAATTCAAGCCCATGTATGGATAATCTTTTATGATAGACATGTTGAAGTCCTTGTAGAGATAGTGCCTGATGATAGCTATGTTCAAGTCCCCACAAAGATAGTGTTTGATTATATTGATGCCCAGGTCCCACAGAGATAATGTGTGAGATAAGCCATAACCTTGACCCACAGAGATAGTATGCGATTATAAGATGACCATGCCCACATAGAGATAGTGTGTGCTTATAATAATGTTCAAGTCTCCAAAGAATAGTGTGTGACTAAAGTCATGTTCATGTCTCTACAGAGATAGTGGGTGATAATAGGGGTATTAAGGTCCTCATATTGATGGTATGATTATAGTGTTACCAAGGTACCCAATGAGATATTGCATCTTTATTGTCATGTTTGAGTCCCCATAGAGACATTGTATGATTACAGTGATTTTCAAGCCCCCACAGTGATAGTGTGTGATTGATTATAATGATGCCAAGGTCCCCACAGAGATGGCTTGTGATCATATTGATGCCCAGGTTGCCTCAGAATTGTGTGTGATTACTGGGATGCCCAGGTCCCCACAGAGATAGTGTGTATTTATAGGGATGCCCATGTCCCTACAGAGACACTGTGTGATTATAGGATGCCCAAGTCCCTACAGAGACAGTGTGTGATTACAGGGATGCCCAGGCCCTCACAGACATGGTGTGTGATTATAAGTATACCCAGGTCCCCACAGAGATAGTGTGTGATTATTGGTATGCCCAGGTCCTCAATGATATACTGTGTGATTATTATGTTACCCAGGTGTGAGAAGTTGGCCTGGTATATGCTGTTCACTAATTAAAGTGGACACCTTGCACCAGAACAATTCGACTCTTATGGTAGATAGGTTTAAGACAACCTTTATAGAAAGCTATCCTAGTGGTAGCTGTGGAGAGCAGCCTTCAGGCTAAGTCTTGAAGGAATGTAAAGCAGCTTGTTTTACCACACAATCTCTTGAATCACCAAATGAAAAGACACCACACAGGTATATATATCAAATATATATGTATTTATTAATAAACACTCTCTACTAATCTCTTTATGAGATTAGAGGATAGGAACATATGTACAAGTCAAATATTATCAGGATAAGTTTAGCACAATTGAATATTATAATCTTAGTTTGCTAGACCTAGGTCTAGGGCATCTAGAATCGAGGGACCCCCCAGAACCACCCCAGGTAGTTGTAGGAGACCCACAGGGAAGGACGTGGTGACCTGGCACCGATGCGAATCCCATGCGAGTCTATGCGCTCAGACGCAATTGAGATATCAATGTTCAAGGTCCCTTGCGTGTTCGAGGCGAACACACCGATCGGACTCAGTACGAGTCGAAGGATACGGTCTACAGATAGGATTTGCAAGGGAGTCGGACGCGGTGTGTCTAACACAGACGCGAACCATGTACGAGTCAGTGCGAGAATCGCACAGGGAAAGTAAGAGTTTTAGGATACTTCTGGTGAACCTACAAGCAAGTCACTTACAGGGTAAGTAGTTCGAGGGCCCACACCCACAGGAGCACCAGAGTGCTGGAGTTACCTCACCCAGGTTAGCCGGGTGCACAGGTGTCCTTTGGTGTCGGGTCGCGGCGTCGTTTTCAATGGCGACCAAAGAAGACTTGCTGCTTGTGATGGTTTGAAGAAGTGTCCGGTGGAATCCAAGCCTGGATTCGGTGGAAGGATGACCTGAAAGCAGAGGGGACAGTGTTCAAAGTCACTTGGCAGTGACTCGGGGCAAGGAAGATGAATGCCCACCGTCGTCGCAGGGTTCAGGTTGTTCACGCTTGCCTTGACTCTTCAGCCACGAGGTACAGGAGGCATCGACGATGACCAGGAGCTGGATTCGGCGTGTTCCACAATGTCTGCGGCTTACTGCGGTGTCAGTAACTCGATCGGAGCCAACAAGCCTTGGTAACAGCAAGTCTTGGGGAAAGTGTGAAGAGGCGATGGTGCAGACCAGCAAGGTCTGTGGAACTCACCCAGCGAGGGTAAGTCAGGGCAGGCCTGGAGCAACCAGGGGAGCTCTTTGGTTTCTTTGGAAAGTCTTCTGGGGACCCACAAGCCGGCTGGCAAGGGGTTGCAAAGACACCTCGGGAGGATTCTCTCACAGGGGCCCACGGTCACTCGGGACATGGCAGGCTGCTGATCTTAGGAGGGATTCCTGCTGGAGGCTGGGACCACACATGGTCTAAAGCACAAGTTTGTGGAACGTTGTGAGAGGTTGCACTCAACAATAGTGCACGGTACCCAGGGGTCGCGGTTCCTCGTTACTCTTGGGGTCCACTGGCCTCAGCTTCGCTGGGGACTCACGATGGCCTTTGAGAAGTCAGGAAATCTACTTTTTGGGCTGCAGGGACTTCGGACTCCGGCGGGAGCAGCGTAGTTTGCGACCATCGTTTGTAGTTTTTGGTGCCTGCCAAGCAGGGGAGTCACTCCTTGACTCCAAGGGAGATTCTTCAGTCTTCCAGAGGTAGTGGAACGTCGAAGGTCCGGGATTCTTCTTGTAGAGCGTCGTCCAGGGAAATCTAAGGTGCAATGCACAGGTTCCCCCTCTTATACTAAAAGGAGGGGAGGGACTAGCTCTATGACCCTACCTATGGGAGGGTCAGGGGAGTGGGTAGCTACACCCACTTCCCTTTGTCCAGTTTCACGCCAGAGCAGGGACAGGTAGCCCCTGAGCCGGTTTGAACTGGTATATGCACAGAGGAGCCTTCTGCTCCCCCAGTGCAGGACTTCAAAGCACTCTAAGAGTGCACCCACCCAGCCCCAATACACTAAACCCTGTCTGGGAGGTGGTCACACCCCCTTGGGACAGGATATCTATCGTTGGGCTCCCTCCACTGCGAGTGTTGGTCATCAGCAGGAGGGCAGCCCAGTGTCTGTGACTGGTGGCATCCATTTTGTGATGCCAGGGCTCTGTCGGATTCTACCGCGTTTCCACAGTAGGTACATGTCTATCCCTCTAGAAGGGTGGAATGCTACCCCCGCCGCCAGGACTGGTGGGGGGGGTAGTATTCCAAGGTGTTTGACACCAAACACGACATGTTTCGATGCAGCCATTCCAAAGTTAGCATTTTACCGCGAGGATATAATGCACTTAAAAGTATATGGTTTAACCGCATCCACAAACAGCACCAGAGAATGGACTCTGAGAGCTGCAGAGGGGCCCTGCTCAGGCAGAGGCACCCCCACACATAGAAGCCAAGCACCCTGCCCTCAGGATTGATAGGGCCTGCCTTAGGGGTGACTGATAGGGTTATATGTGTGTGCAGGAGAGATATAGGGAACCTCATATCTCAGTGAGGGGTGCTAGCACTTCCTCACTCAGGCTGCAGTAGCAGGCCTGTGGTGTCAGATTTAGTCTGCTTCCCAGGGGTGGCATAATACATGCTGCAGCCCCTGGTAGGCCTGTGGAGTACTCTATGCCCTTGGTACCTAGGGTACCATATACTAGGGACTCATAAGGTACCACAGTATCCAATCACTAGTGCACCTAGAGTGCACTCCAAATCGTTTAGAGAGAACAGAGAGGCTGGGGCCCTGATTAGCAGGGTCCCAGCCTGACTATAGCCAGAAACCAGTGTAAACATCAGAAAAAAAGTGGGGGCAACATAAGAGGCAGATCCTACTCTCCTACACCAGGTCACACAGAGATAGGTTGTTTTTATAGTCATGTCCAAGTCCCCATAGAGATAGTGTGTGATTATAGGGATGCCCAGGTCCCCAGAGATAGTGTGTGGTTATAGGTATGCCCTGGTCCTCAATGATATACTGTGTGAATATTATGTTACCCAGGTCGCACAGAGATAGTGTGTGATTATAGGCATGCCCAGGTCCTCAATGATATACTGTGTGGTTATTAAGTTACCCAGGTCGCACAGAGATAGTGTGTTTTTATACTCATGTCCAAGTCCCCATAGAGATAGTGTGTGATTATAGGGATGCCCAGGTCCCCACAGAGATAGTGTGTGATTATAGGTATGCCCAGGTCCTCAATGATATACTGTGTGGTTATGTTACCCAGGTCGCACAGAGAGAGTGTGTGATTATAGGTATGCCCAGGTCCTCAATTATATACTGTGTGATTATGTTACCCAGGTCGCACAGAGATAGTGTGTGATTATAGGTATGCCCAGGTCCTCAATGATATACTGTGTGATTATTATGTTACCCAGGTTGCACAGAGATAGTGTGTTTTTATAGTCATGTCCGAGTCGCCATAGAGATAGTGTGTGATTATAGGGATGCCCAGGTCCCCAGAGATAGTGTGCGGTTATAGATATGCCCAGGTCCTCAATGATATACTGTGTGAATATTATGTTAACCAGGTCCCCACACAGATAGTGTGTGATTATAGGTATGTCCAGGTCCTCAATGATATACTGTGTAATTATGTTACCCAGGTCGCACAGAGATAGTGTGTTTTTATAGTCATGTCCAAGTCCCCATAGAGATAGTGATTATAGTTATGTTCATGTCCCCATAGAGATAGTGTGTGATTACAGTGAGGTTCAAGTCCCCACAGTGATAGTGCATAATGATAGTCATATTCAAGTCTCCAAAGCGATGGATGTCTGCAACAATAGATATGTTGAAGACCACAAACAGATGATATTAGTCCGGTGGCTTAGTAAACTAATGTTTCTACTTGACGGATCTTTGTTTGACCTCCTTCTCACATGTTTGAATTCTTGTGCTTTCGCTCAGCCTTTCATCCTTCCAAGGTTGATAAAATAAGCACAATTGATTTGGGTAACAATAAACATCAATTTTTGCAGCACCAAGATATCCACAGGCATATTAGTATTAATTTGTTTATCTTACCATAGCTGCATTTTTAAATTAATTGTATTTATTCTTTTTTTATTTGCTTTTAAATAAGGATGTTGTTGCAATATGTTTTTTTTAACTTCAACTGAAATACCGTTTGAAAAAAATTAGAGCATTGTAACATTGTTTTAAATGCATATTTGAGTTTTCACTTTTCTAAATAGATTTAAATTTTATATAAATATTTTATTTTAAATGATATATTTTACATTTATCAGTTTATGATTTTTATCATGTACTCCCAATTTAGCTTATTTATCTCATGTGCTTTTTGGGCTAATTAAAATGAATTCTTCTAAAGTTATTTATATTTTTTTATTTTGAAGTGATATTTAATTTTTTGGAGTAGTTAATTATAAACTCTCAAAGTATAGTAAATCTGCTCGCACAAAGTCCAACACTTTCCCTCATGTGGTTAAGTTTGGGGTGATGAAGATGCTTTAGAGTGATTGATATTGTGAGACATTTAAAATTTAAATTTGTTCCAATTAAGTGAGCTCTATTGCCTAATTATAGCATTACACTCACTGTGATATATCACCACTAAATAGGACTCCCATTTTGAGGACCTATGTTCTCAATATCTTATTTTACTTTTAACAGGGAAACACCAGGCTATGATACTACAAACATGTTGCTCAATTGTTTTCTTCCTTCCTTCCTGCCTGACAGACGCAGATACCAATGGAAAAACTTTGTTCACTCAGATGACTTATGAAATGTGTAGTCATCCCTGTTTACTCAATGTATATCTTAGACCAAAGCTGGATGTCATAAGAAAACCTGATTTTTAATATCAGTCATATGCTGGTGACACTCAACTCCTGTTTAGGGTACATGGTATTATTTCTAATTTGTTTACTCAATCCATATTGAAAGATATTTAGGGCCCGATTCACAAAGAGCCTCCACACTCGTGGCGGAGGCTCCACACTCGTGGTGGGATAGCTGCTCTTGTGGTGGATATCCGCACTGCAGTTTCTCATTGAGGAGATCCCACCATAAGTGGGGAGATTCCACCACGACTATGGAGCCTCCACCACATGTGTGGGGACTGTTTGTCAATCGGCACTCAATTATGGATGATGACAGTTCCCTTCAGCTGAATGGTAGTAGAAATGAGATATATTTTGCATGGACCAAGAATTGGATACAAAACTCTGACCTTCACCCATTGACTCCTGAGGTATTCGATCTGCTCATTGATCCATAAAGCAAGGCCAAATACCTTTGGTTCTGGCTAGATTATTCATTATCATATTTATACCAAGAACAAGTAGAAAAGAGGTCAAAGCTTGATTTTCCTTCTTAGCTGACTGAAAAATTATCCTAAATGCCCCTTCATGTTTAAGAGGAATTTTAATTGGATCCGTTGAAAATTTCAGGCTGCCCTACATAAATGAGTCCTTCCTGGGCACTCTTAGATAAAGATGCAAGAAGTCATTAGAAACAGAAGAAAAACCTCAGATTAGCTCTTGCCAGTTGAGCTCTTGCTCTGTTGAACTCTGACAACAATGCTGTAATGTTGACAGATTTATTCTGTGGTGGAAGAACATTGATTACATTTATATTCAGCTCTGCTTCTATAAACTGAACCGACTGTTTTCAAATCAGATGTTTTAAAAAAAAAATGAATTGACAGAGAATCTCAAGTCATGCAAAGAGTGATTGTACTTGAAAAGTTATTTTACAAAATTTTGTGCGTACTCACCTTCAGCAACTAATTATCTAGCTGGGGTTAAAGTAGAATTATATTCCAAAGAAGATGGGTAACCACCACTGCCACTACCTTTATAAATACTTGAGAGGCTGAATCAAGGTCAATTGGCAGAACTGCAAATTGGAACTGCCATTCCCCGTAGTGAATTAATGGTAATTATATAGGAACATGAAGCAAAGCATCTTGCTGGTCTAGTTAGATTAACCAATCTTGACCCTGAAGAGGTGGCAAGATTCATTGCAGTACACATACAAAACCTCCCTTGAATTAGAAATCTGTTGACAAATCTGAGATCCAAATAAGTCTCTCTGTTCATTGAGATCACAAAGGAGTAACTCTTTGCAGCCATTCTACAACCAAGGTAATGGCTCTATGGCAACTGTAACCAACAAATCTTCCACTTTCTTCATCAAGATGTTCAGCTGGAGGAGATAACTTCCTTTTAAATGGCAGAGAATAGCCACTGGCAAGAATTTACAAGACCCAAATGGTCTAAAGCTATGCTCTGCCACTGGCTCAGAAACTCTGCCAGCCGACCTCTGACTGGAGTCTTGTGATGCTGCATTACTAGGAAGTCAAAGTGGCTTTGCAGGAGTCACCCTAGAAGTGGACTCTGCTGCCTACCTTTGCCCCCAAAGGCCCTAGTAGATGGCTGCTGCTGATGAACCATGTGCTGAAATTGTGAATGACCAATTTGAAGACAATGCTCCTGGAAATATTGGTACTGATGGTAGAACTTCTTAGTAGGAGATGAGAGTCCAAACTTGCTGAACAATCTTTGCCCATCAAAAGGCATATCAAACAATTGAGATTGAACATCTCCTGAAAAACATGTCATCTGAGCATGTCTAAAAACACTTACAGCAAAACAGACCCCCTTAAAGCATGGCACAGAATCCATAGTATCCAATCCAATTTGAACAGCATGCTTAGTGTCCGTGCCATCTTTAGAATTGTGTCTTTTGCATCTTTAGAAAGATTGCACAAATGTTTTCTTATCATCTCCTAAAGTCTAGTCAAGACAAGAGCGGTAAACCACAAAAAAAACCACAAAAGGTAGTGAGAGGAATGCTTGCAATCTGTCTAACCAATGGCAATCACTTGGGGTAGCCTTCCAACCCATCCATCTTTTGCTCACCACGCCACCGCAGTTTGGATCCAGCCATATGCAAATCATTCTTGACCCTGCTGCAGTGGGAACAGTCCAGCCTGAACTTTCAGGCCAGGTGTGCCATGAACTGGAACACAAACAACCCAGGAACAGTTTCACTCTAATAGGCTGGCTGAGATTTATTTGGGCATGCCATCCATCTCCTTGTTATTTTTGCAGTTAACTCCCAAAGAGCATGATTGTATCTCAATATTAAACAACCTGTAGTGTAGCTGGACCAGCAGAGGCAAAACATTCTGACCTAAAGAATCAACCCATTTAGATTCTCTTATCAGGTGATACAACCTGAATTGTTTTCAACTTAACCTTAGAGGCAGAAGCTTGAAACACCAGACTCTATGGCATTAGATTTGAAACCAAAGATCACACACAGCAGGTCTACACTTCTTAGCCACCATTCATGAAACAGCTGCAATTGATTGAGGTGTATTCCCTGTCTTTGAGGTCTAGTCCATCAAGGCTTCATTTAGCTTCAGTAAATGTCAGAATACCCTCTGTTTTTATTTACTTGCCTAAACCTCCATAAAAAGAATTGATTTCTGTTCCATATTGTGAGTATATAGCTTGGTAAAATGAAATTCAGCTGCCTTTTTCCAACATAAGCAAATTTTAACTGCTTCATAGAAATTCGACCTCTGGAAAAAGACATTCAATCAACTTATCCATACTATATGTATTTGCAGACCTGCAAGCAACGCTTAATCTGAATCAAGAGGAGGGAGCCAGTTATACGTATCACTATCATATTGTTCATCCTCTTTCCAACAAGGGAAGGACATTTTAATTGAGACTGAATCAGGTCCAAAAGGGTCAAGCATTCTTTGCATAGTTTCTATAGTTGTGACCTTTGGTATTTTCTAATAACAATTCTGTTACTATCTTTGAGCCTTAGCCGTCGCTATGTTAGCTTTTGATTTTTACTTTATAGATGAAACTGGTTCCACAACAATTTCATTTACATTTATTTATTGTCACCCACGGGAGTAGGACCTCACCTGCTCCCCACTGCCAGACAGGTCCTCTGTTTTCCGCTGTTGCAGTCACCCCACCCCCTTGCCTCTTCCCCTGCTACCACAACACTCCGCCGCATACCGCTACAGCTGACCTCAGCACAGTAAAGTATTGTTAAAGTATTGGTTTCTCAAGTTTGCCTGTATTCCCGCTGCATTGCTCACACTGCTGTTTTTTCGGCATTTGCAGTTCCCCTGCATGGATAGCTAGTCTCTCTTCCTGTATTAGGCAGTCATTGTAATTTGTCATTGGCATTTTGTTTTAGCTGTCCCTTAATTTCCTAGTCAGCCTTTCTCTTCTGTACCCAGTCATCCCGCTGCCTGTTCCCGCGACTTTTTTCCTGCCGTCACCACATCCCGCCTCCCGCCACCCAGCGCCCCTCCCTCCCCAGGACCTACTTAATGGAGGCTGCAGCACAGCTGTGCAGCGGACGTGCCACCAACACACCAAAGGCAAGCCCGTCTGTGCCCATCCATGCCTGGATCATGCCCAGCGTCAGGAACCCTGGCCCTCCTGCCATTAACTATTACACCTCTCCTGAGCTCCTGGCCCTAACGCCCAGAAGCTGCAACAACTGCTGCATCTCCTCTCCACGATCCACAGAAGGAGCATTCGCCTTCCACCACTGCTGCTTCACCTGCAACGCTAATACCCTCACCACCCCCACACAGCCGACCTCGGACCCCCAAGACCAGCTTTAGTGCATGCTGCTCAACACCTGATCTCTCTGCAAGCACCCCACCGAGTTCTGGGACACCATCACCACCTTCACCCTTGGGTGGCTCCCCCCTTCTTTGAGCCCCAACATCATGACAGCAACACCCCACGGCTACAAGATGAAAAACAGAGACCGCTCCAACAAGCGCAGAGTATGCATTGCCATCATCATCCTCCAATGCACCACCACCGAAGACGACATTTTATGTTTCCCCATGTCACAGGCCCCTTGTCTCAATCTCCCTATTCTGTGTGAGACTTCTGGTCCATGTCTCACTGTATTAGTGCATGCACATCTGTGTCTTCCTCGGCCTATCTAGGGCCCTATTATTTATAGGGCGCATTTTCCCTGTTTGAGCCCGGCGCACCATTAAACAGATGCGCTGGGTGCAAACAGGGAAAGTGTGCCCTATTACACAGAATGCCCTGCCCCCAGGGCAGCCGCGAACTCGTACTGCCCTGGGGGCAGCGCATTCAAGTGAAATATAGAGCAGCTTTAAAGCACTTTTAAGAGGGATTAGAGGTCCCCTTGCAGCCAGGTGCAGTCAGTGATTGCACCCGCCTACAAGGGGCTGTTCGGGGGCATCATTAGACCCTCTTTCCCCCCACCAGAGGGCTGCAGTCAGGGGGCGCATTGACAGTGGTGGCGCACTGTTAGTGTGCCTCCTGAGAGCTTCTTTGCCTCTGCGCCCACGTCTGTTCTATAGCTCGGGCGCAGAGGCGAAGGGATTCCCTCATTTACATAGGGCACGCCCCCATGCAAATGAGGGATTGCACTCTGAAGATAGCGTTGGGGCTTTATGTGCACCAGCACTATCGGTATTACAAAGGGGATGCACAAGCGTCTGCGCCCCCTTCTGTAAAACAAAAGTGCCCTGGGGGCACGCAAAGTGGGCGCAAACGCCCGTTGCACCCCCGGGCACCTTGTGTAATATTTCCCCTGATCTATGTTTTTTTGTCTGATTAGTTCTTGCCTAAAGACAGATTTTAGCTGTCTGTTGTCCAAGTATTATTGTGAACAATAAATGTCAAACCATTTCCCTTTAGATATTTGATATTACACACTACCGGATGCACAAAAAGCAATCACACAATCATACACCACTTATTGTAGTGTGTAATATCAAGTCTCCAAAGGGAATTTGTTTGACTTTTACAGTCTGTTGAGGTGTCCTGTGCCGTTGGCTGTGGGACCCCTCTCTTTTTGCTCTAATCTAATTGTGGACAATACCAATGCTTACCCTGGGTTTATAACCAGCCCATCTGCACACTACATGTTTCCCCCTTTGCCACTTCATCTTGTCTGATGCTTCCCCCACCCCTCGCAGCTTGGATTGTTTTTGTGTGCTTTTTTTCTCTCCCCACTTTAAGCTCCTCCTCTGCTCCTTGACTGCCAACAAACATTGCTCCTCCCTGTGTGGACTTTCCCCATCAGCTTCTCCATTGCTTCCCTGCTCTTCTCATTGTGGTCTTCTAAAAAAACGTGGTGGTTCTCTAATGCCATATGGGCATCCTTGCATTGTGATACATGCATACTTCATCACACTAGGACTTTGTAGTGTCATGATATGTATCCACATATATGTTATCGCATTTTTTCTGTTTTTTTTTGCCAAAGATGTACAGCATAAGTTAAAGGGATTTATTTCACTGATACTGAACATCACAAGCTAAAATCATGGGCAAATCCAGGAAAAGATACCAAAGCAACCTGTATGAAGTCCATAAATATTAAAAAGTCCATAAATTGGGAATACGTATTGATGAGTCAATCATATGATTTATTGAAGAAAGAAGGATTCTATTATCTTCAGTACATTCATTATGCAACAACCAATCTTCAGTGTGTCCAATAATGGATAACGGCAACACTTGTTTTATCACGCAGTGACTTTTTCAAGGCTAACAAGGTAAGTAAGGTTGTAGAAGCGAAGCTCCATTGTCAGACAACCCGTAGCAATATAGTTGACGGAAATGCCCATCTGTATTTGCCAACTTAAAAGGTAGTGGTATATCTGATCCTAGAAATAGTACAACACCCTTAATCCAATTCTGCAACCCAAATCACATCTGTAACTATTGAGAAGATTCCAAAGGTAAGCTGTCCCTAATTATTCAACCATAAGCTACTGTTCCCTCTTCTGGCTGAAATGGATGCCTACCGAGGGGCCATGGCTCCAGGATCTTGGGTTAAAGTCAGATGTTCCGGGATGTAGTGCTTCTATACGAAAAGGTGGAAACTATGTATCGTTCCTACCCATAAGACTGTATATAATTGTGGAGAACTTGATTAGCTCCTACCTACATGTGTAGAGTTGCAGCGCGACTTCAAGGCGTCCAGGAGAAGAGAATTCATCAGGTCTCTATTGGCAGCCAACAGACGAGGCCGACTTGTCTTTGCCAGTGCTTGTTTTATATAGTTACCATTGTGTCCCAGTTTCCCCCATCCATGTCTTCCTGTTGAGTTCGACTCCTAAAAGACAGCTTACCATTGGCTTTGTGGTTTGTAACTCACATATTCTGACTTTCTGCTTGCTGGCTTTATTCGTTTTAGGCTGTCCTGGGTGAGTTTGTATCTCCAAGGAGCAAAGCCTTTTCACACCAACTCCCCTTGTATTCTTCCATGAGTGTTCTTTTCTGTAAACAGGCCTGTAAATCTTGTTCTTCTCTTGTCACATTTGCTGTGCATTCAAAGACAGAGGTCAAATGTCAGGCTCAGTCTTCCGAGGGAGCTTGGTGTTTACCTTTCTTTTTCTGACTTCAAAATTAGAGGATTTATGGAACAATCTTGCTAGGTACTGGATGCAAGAAAGGTTTTTTTCTAGCACACAACATTTAAATAAACTTTGCAAGTATTTCTGAATATTGCAGAATTAGCAACAGACAAATGAAGCACATTTATTGTTAATTCTGAAGTGTTTTGGAAACAAATAATTTAATATGATCAAAACAAATCAATACACTAGGTTATGGCATTTCCATACAATATTGTTTGTGCACTCCATAGTTTTATTAGTAAAACGGTATGTCTGTGCAAATGTAATGGTCATTTCAATTGAAAATGTGTTGTCTGTAATGGCAGTGTGCTACCATACCATGCATACTCTACTCAACCCTGCACCACTCCATGTCACTGCACTCTAATCTGCACCACTCCAATTTGCACCACTCCATGCCACTGCACTCTACTCCACTCTGCACCCTTTTACTTTATGCCACTGCACTCTACGCCACTTCACTCTATGCCTCTCTACTCTATTCTGCACCACTCTACTCTATACTAATGAACTCTACGCCACTCTATTCTGCACCTCTGCACTCTTTGTCACTGCCCTCAACACCACTACAGTCTACCCCACTCCAATCTACTCCGCACAACTCCACTTTATGCCACTCCACTCTACGCCACTCTGCTACACTGCACTCTACGCCACTGCACATAATGCCTATATACTTTATGCCAATGCACTTTACTCTGTAACACTCAACTCTACCCGCCTGCACTCTACGCCAGTCCACTGTACTCTACTCTAATCTGCACCATAGCACTCTATGCCACTGCACTCTACACCACTTTACTCTATGCCAATACACTCTACGCTGCTGCACTGTACCCTGCACCACTCCACTCTATCCAACTTCACTTTACTCTGAAACAATCTACTCTATGCCACAGCACTCTATGCCACTGCACTTTATGCCAATGCACTCTATGCTGCTCTACACCACTGCACTCTACAACACTCTACTATGCACTACAGCACTCTATTCCAATGCACTCTATGACACTTTACTCTGCATGACAGCACTCTGCATCACTCCAATGCACTCTACTATGCACCACTCTAATCTATGCCACTGCATTCTATGACGCTGCATTGTACGCCGCTGAATTCTATGCTGCTGCACTCTATGCCACTGTACTCTACCCTGCATCACTTCACTCTACGTCACTTCACTCTGAAAAAATGTACTCTACACCACTGCATGCCACTGCACTCTACACCACTCTACTTCACTGTGTGCCGCTACACTCTATGCCACTACACTCTACTCTCAAACAATCTAGTCTACGCCACTTCCCTTCTGTGCCACTGCATTCTACATTACTCTATTCCACTCTGCACCACTCCACTGCACTCTACGCCGCTCTACTCTAAACCACTGCACTTTATGCCGCTGCATTCTATGCCAATGCACTCTACATCACTGTACTCTAAAGCACTGCACTCTACTTTGCCCCACTATACTCTCTTCCACTCTACTCTATGCCACTGGACTCTATGCCAATGCACTCTATGCCACTCTACACCACTGCACTCTACAACACTCTACCCTGCACCACTCCACTCTACGTCATTTTACTCTACTCTGAAACAATCTACTCTACGCAACTGCGCTATATGCCACTGCACTCCACACCACTCTACTCCACTGTGCGCCACTACACTCTATGCCACTTCACTTTACTCTGAAACAATCTACTCTATGCCACTGCAGTCTATGCCACTCTACTCCACTACTCCACTCTATGTCACTGTACTCTATACCACTATATTTTAAACCACTGCATTCTATGCCAATGCACTCTACGTCACTGCACTCTAAACCACTGCACTCTACTCTGCCCCAGTGTACTCTGTGCCACTCTACTCTATGTCACTGCACTCTATGCCAATGCACTCTGCGCCACTCTACACCACTGCACTCTATGACACTCTACTCTGCAACACTGCACAATGCCAATGCACTCTACATTTCTCTACTCTGCATTACTGCACTCTACGCCATTGCACTCTTTGCCACTCCACTCTGACCCACTCCACTCTCCACCAATGCACGCTACTATGAACCAGTCTAATCTATGCCACTGCATTGTATGACACTGCATTCTACGCCACTGCACTCTCTTCTGCACCACTCCACTCTGCACCACTGTACTCAATGCCACTGCACTCTACACCACTCTAGTCAACACTCTACGCTGCACTACTGCATTTTAGGCCACTGCACTCGGCAGCACTCCACTCAATGCCACTGCACTGTACGGCCCAATATTCTACTCTGCACCACTCTATGCCACTCTGCTCTGCACCACTCTATTCCACTGCACTCTGTGCAACTCTACTCTTATCTGCACCACTGTACTCTTTGCCACTGTACTCTACGCCACTCTACTCTGCACCACTCCACCCTGCACCACTGCACTTTATGCCACTGCACTCCACTGTGCAACACTCTAATCTGCGCTACTTCTTTTTACTATGCTGCATTATATGCTGCTGAATTCCATGCTTCTGCACTCTACGCCACGGCACTCTATGCCACTATACTATACAACACTCTATGCTGACGCACTCTACACCAGTCCACTCTACTCTACGCCCCTCCATTGTATGCCACTCTTTGTGACTCCACTCTGCTGCTCCAATACACAACACTCTATGCCATAACACTCTACTCCACTCGTCACCATTTCACTCAACGACACTTCACACCACTCTCCTCTACGCCACTAACTTTAAGCCATGCTGAAAAGCAGCCATGCTGGTGTACAACATAACTAAAACACATTGGAAAAGCCAATAACTCTTGCATAAGCAAGACCTATTGGCTTTGCCAATGCTTGGTTTGTGTTGTCTTTGTTAACTCACGTATGTCTTTCCTTTTTTAACCTTCTCTCGTTACCTTGTCATGACTCCTCATGTTCTTTTTTACCAGGGTCTGAATCAACTAATTAGCAAAATGAAGTTCTGTTGCCTTTTTTTAAATTTGTAGTTGCATATAGCACAAACTTTACCCAAAGGTATTTAAGTGCTTTATTTGAGCACATTACACAAGGTCACGTTCCTTTATTAGGCACGGGGAGATTAGGTTATTTGCCCAGAATCACAAGATGTTGAGCCGATGCCGAGTCCTCTACCCTGGTTTCCCAGTTCCAAAGTCGGTAGATCTGCCCTTAATAACACCACCTTCTATCCCCTTATACTTTCCTCTCCCCTTATGTTATGCTGTTGCCATGTAATTTGTTTGCATTTGATGAAGCTCGGACATATAATTTCCAGGAATAGTGTGAAGGTGTATAAAGAATAATTTTATTGTAGAAGTTTATTTAACACGAGATGCTGTTTGCAGAAATATGTGTGCATGACAAGTAAAGTTCTATTATAGAAACCATGATGTGGTAGGTACTTGGAGAGTAGCAGAACAGTTAAGAAGGGAGATAAAGAGACTGAGCAAAACTGCAAAATATTTTTTTCTAGTGCAGAATGAACAAATAGAACCCATGTTTCCAGGAGCAAAAAGTTAGCAATCTAAACGTTCCTGTCACAATTTATTAGGGCCCAAAGTATTTTACAATTTTAAATTAGTTAGTGTAAAATAAAAATGTTGCTAGCTAGCAGCTAGATAAATTACAGCATTTTACATGTAGCAAAAAAGAGCTTAACATGAGAAGTATATTATTTGTCATGAAACAGAAAATAGTTTTGCCATGCTCTTTTATAAAAAGATGCACTTGATATCCTTTCGTTGGCCTCTGAAGTACACTTTCGCACAATGAAAGATTGAAAAGTTCAAGTGATGCGGCTCAATGTTCGTTTTTCAGATTGAGGGGCATATTTACGTTCCCTGGCGCATCCCTGCATATCAGCAGGGATGCGCCAGGGAAAATGCGTCACGCAAGTTTACCCTTGCGCCACGTCCGATGCGCCGCAAGGATAAGCAGATGCGTGACGCATCTGCCGGCGGAAGGTTGGCGCAGTGCTGAAGTTGTGTCGCAAGCGCGACGCAACTCCAGCACTTTTCCAACCTTCCCTATCCCTAACATGGTGCGTCAATCCTTACGCCTGCTTGAAGCAGGCGTAAGGATTTGACGCACCAGCTGCCGAGAGAAGTGACTACGTGAAATCTTATAGATTTCACTGCGTCACTTTTCCGAGGCGTTCCTGCGCCGGAACGCCCCCTGCGCCAGTACGCCCACATGAAACCTGACGCAGGTTTCATGTGGCGCAGGGGTTTACTACGTGACGCATCTCCCTAGATGCGTCATGTTGTAAATATAGCGCAACGCGGCGCATGGTTTGCGTCGCCGCTGCGTCACATGCGTGACGCAACGGCGGCGCAAAAGTGGTGCAAGGGGCTTGTAAATATGCCCCTGAGTTTTTATGTTTAGCCCATTAAATCCACTCCCCCACGACTACAGTCTGGGATGCAAGGTTGCCCCGGGATGTCTTGTTGCTCTGCACGCATTGGTTCAGGGTGTGAAATGGCCAGGTCAGAATGAAGCTGAGAGCGTCAAGCTCTCAGGGGCATATTTACGTTCCCTGGCGCATCCCTACATATCAGCAGGGATGCGCCAGGGAAAATGCGTCACGCAATTTTACCCTTGCGCCACGTCCGATGCGCCGCATTTACAATGCGGCGCATCGTGGTGCAAGGATAAGCAGATGCGTGACGCATCTGCCGGCGGAAGGTTGGCGCAGTGCTGAAGCTGTGTCGCAAGCGCGACGCAACTCCAGCACTGTTCCAACCTTCCCTATCCCTAACATGGTGCGTCAATCCTTACGCCTGCTTGAAGCAGGCGTAAGGATTTGACGCATCAGCGTCGAGAAAAGTGACTGCGTGAAATCTTGTAGATTTCACTACGTCACTTTTCCGAGGCGTTCCTGCGCCGGAACGCCCCCTGCGCCGGTACGCCCACATGAAACCTGACGCAGGTTTCATGTGGCGCAGGGGTTTACTACGTGACGCATCTCCCTAGATGCGTCACGTTGTAAATATAGCGCAACGCGGCGCATGGTTTGCGTCGCCGCTGCGTCACATGCGTGACGCAACAGCGGCGCAAAAGTGGCGCAAGGGGCTTGTAAATATGCCCCTGAGTCCTTTGTTATGCTGAACCTGGGACAGCGCCCATTCACACCTGATCCACGGCCATAGTCATGACAACGAAGGCAGAAGAGGCTCTCGCCCCTGCATCAACCTGACTATGGGGGAGGGCTTCCACAAAGGATGGGCCACTTCAGGAGAAGGACGACTTTAGTAACAGAGCATTAAAGCGCGCTTCTCGTCCTCAGTCATGACTCATACACACTCTGCGTGTTCTCTAGTCAGTAGAAATGGCAGGGACAGGGGCACAGGAATTTTCATTACCAAGTTCTTGAAAGCGGGCATTTGAGCATTGATATTTTGACTTGGGAATCCATTGTAAAAATCCAGCAGTAAGGCTAAGGTACTTTTAAGAATACAATTAAATTCACATAGCTAAATTATATTCACATTCCCAGTAAATGCAATAAGTTTAATTTCAAATCTCATTTAGAAAAATACCTTTGTCTACTGGTATTAGTGGGAGGGTATTTTTGAAACGTGAACTAGTCTGTATATGCGTGTGCTTTTTCCGTATTATCAATTTTATAGGTACAATGTTTGTGAATATTTTTTATTATGCAGTGCTGGCATGGGCTTTTAGCATTGGATTATTGTTTTAGTTTTTGCATTCTGAAACTTGTAGTTTTGTTTTTAACCTTACGGATACAGTACAACCAGCACCACAATGAGAAAAGCAGATGGGGTGAGGGCTGGTTATAGAATAACTTGATAAATATATGTATGTATGTATGTATGTAATGTATGTATGTATGTATGTGTGTGTGTATGTTTGTATATATGTATGTATATATGTAAGTATGTAGCACAAACCTAGCCAGAGGCAACAGGGAAAAATATGAGAGGCCAAAGACAGAGTATACGCCGAGATTGTTTATATAGTTTTAGGGTAGGCTGCTCTGCATAGAGAGGGGAATCCACGTGCTGTCAAATCATTACACTTTTTTTCAGTGCAGAAGAGGATGATAGCATTGCACTTGTCTGTTGAATGTGGTATTTATTTGCCTGGTAAGGATTTGGTGAAATGCTTAATTGTCTTGAAGAGCTTTCTACTTTTGTTTGCTGCATCTTTGAAGATATTGATGCCGAATCCATGGATTTAGTAGAGTGAGTTCATTGGTAGACCAGCTTTTCTTCCATTTTTCTTGTCATTAAATGCTGATTGACATCGAGCTATGTGGAGTACCAGGGTGCCTATGATTTGGTTATATACTTATGTGCTTTCATTTGTACATGAATGTCTGCATAGTCTTCCAGGAATGTAGTGAAGTTTTCAAGAAGGGTAATAATGTCGGAAGCTGGGGGATTAGATTTTGATGGCCAAAGAGATATGTTCAAGCTGTGGATTGACATGAGGCAGCATTACCCTGAAGGTGCTTGATGCTGTTGAGGTGGGAGAAGAGGATTTGGAACTAGGGCCTACCATGATCCCCGTTAGAGGACAGCCCAGGGAGTGCTTTTAAGCAATGCTTTGCTCTGTCCAATTTACTGGAAGCAGGTCAAAAGATGCAGTTTGCTGGGAATGGTGGTCTAAGCCTCAAGGATGACTGTGGCTTTGTTAGCAGACTTTTGCAGAGTCTGATTGGTGGGGAATAGTTTATATAATGCAGGGTTTCTAGTAGTTGTGGTCTTGAGCCAGAGTTGGACTGGGACGAAAAATAGGTCTGGGCACCAAAATAAAAGTGTTCCCTATTAGCGAACTAGCTAGCTAAAAAGTGACCCCCACACTTGCAAATCAGGCCAGTCTTGAACTTGCAAAGACACACTGTATGGGTATTTTGTACGATATGGGAGACTGCATACATGTGTGTTGCTGTAGCCAATGCTTGTAGTAATATCAGGGAACTCAGCAGTAAAAACCAGCCCACCTGGCCATAAAACAGGCCCACATACTGACTTGTCAGAGCAGTCCACTGAGCGACACTGCCTGATTGCATGCATGAACTAGACGGCTGTTTCACAGGAGGGGCCTTACAACAGAGAAGCATCTGTCCGCTGTGGACTGCATTTGGATTTGGGAGTATGGAGGAGGTTGAAATTGATGAAGTGCAAGGGTCTGTCTGGGGCATACATTTGCATTATGAGCTTTCGTAAGAAGCAGTGGAATCATTTTTGCATTTGAAGGTAAGGACATTTTCTCAAACATTTTGAAGAATTCTCATGGACAGTTCATTGCTTTTTAGATTTGCCCTGAATAAAATTCTTGTTTGGCTTTGAAGATGGTGATATCAGTGGTTCTGGCATGTTTGAGGGAAGTGCAGGAAAACAGACAGATTCCAGTTGATGGATTTTCTTTTTTAGCAGTTTCAGCACTTTTGAGTATCACATATTGTCTATAGTTCTTTTTGGTGGGGGAACATGAATCAGCTGTAAGGGAAATTGTGGAGTTATGGGGTCCATGATGGATTGAGGGAAATTAGTGGTGATGACTGGCGAGAGATTTTTCTCCAGAATGTATTTGACTGAATAGGACTTTTTTTCTTGGAGCAGACGTAGGAGGTGGGGTGTTTGCTAGTGAGTGTGCTGGGTACAGGGAGGACTATATTAAAGAAGATGGTTATCAAAAATGGTGTGATGATCATACCAAATGACAGGGGTGATATTATGTCCATGGTGAGCTATGGTGTTAAACAATGACCTTTGATTTAAAGGAATGCAATGACTGCTATTTCTAGGCTGATGCTATGGCATTTGCCAAAGAACTCTTTGAAGGATGTTTCTGTGGCCTGAAGTTGAATCCCCTATTGATAGGAGGTGACAGTATGTGAGGAAGAAGTTGATCAGGAGAGCAGAGAAGTCTTCAAAGAAGCTTTGCGCAGGACTATGTGGCTAAGAGCAAGTATGGATCTTGATGGAAAGGTTGGGAGGCTCTTTCCAAGGATTCCAAAGAGTTTCTGTCACAGATGGTGAGCTTGATAACATGGATATTACTCTTATGGGTAATGAGTGAGACATGCAGTATATCTGTATGTCCGTGGTGAGTTTGAGGGAGTAATTCTGTGGGCTATTGTGTTAAAATGTCAGAAGGCAGAAGGCTGTGAGCCAGGTTTGAGTGACAATGGGATAGTCTAAAGCCAGGCTTATAATCAAATCGGTGATGTTCTAGGAATTTCTGATGACATTTATAGCCTTAATAAGGCAGTACTTTACATTAGATGTGTTTTGTTGTACATTTTGTTTTACACTGACAATTGGTAAAGGAATGGTGAGAGTTTAGGATCCCAAGATGTTTTAAGGAGATTAGAAAGATTCCAGGGCTGGTGAAGTTGTAATTCATCAGATTGTGCAGCTGTTCTGGAGAGTATTTCTTAAACAAAGATACGGTATTCAGATATGGTATTTGTATGTAGAAGTAATCAATGGACTCTATTTGTCAATGGGACTGGAGAAGGGGGCTAGTTTGAGACCTCCAAGGCCCAAACATTTAGTGGCAGAAGGTAGTCATGTGACCAGCCAGGATTTGCTTTTCTCATCAGCCTGTTTAGAAAAGTGCTGAGCACAGCCCTTGCAGTTAAGTGGCAGTCTGGGTATGTGTTTTTAATGGGCCAATTCCACCACCTTGCTTTTCTTCTTTATTTTGCTTTCCTGGGCCGAAGGCTGCTGAAGCTGTGCAGCCTCAAAGCACTGCCTCTTTTGCCTCTTTTCAATGGCCCAAGGCTCTCCAGGCTACCAACATGGCTATTCAGGCATTGATAGACTGAGGGTTTTTGCCTTCCTCTCTAGGTTCTCACAGCTTTTAACTGGCTTTATCCTTTTAGCAAAAGCTTAGCAGGGCTAGAGATATTAATAACTAAAGTTGGCAAGCCTCAGTATTAACATTATGCAACACCATTTTACTTGCAGCCCACTGGTGCTAATAAACCATAACAAATCACTTACAGAAAGTACATTTTACTTTTGGATATATCAATGTGTTTTCTTATGTTGAAAGTGAGTGTTCATTACGGGTTTGAATGTTCTTGCTAGAAGGACAACTACTAAGTTTGCATCAAACACAAGAGCAGGCAAAGTTGATTAATGCATTTTTATAATACACCTTTAACACTTAGTTAATAATATCACTTTTTATACAGATATTCATCCAAAGTACCCATAATTTCTGTCTCTTGGATGTATTTAGGATCGTCAGGTAGCATGATGTCTGTGTGAGCTGCATGCTCATAAGTTTGAATCCGAGTGAAAGTTGCTTCAGCCTTCCATCCTTATGGGGTGGGTAAACTGAGTACCATTAAACTGGATAACTGTAATCGTTTTGGATAGTGCTTCATACCCTATTGAGAGGTACAGAAGCGCATTATCAGAAGGTTAGCATACTACAGGCTTAGCTTGAATGGTGGTGTTTTGCAGTGAGATATATGTGGAAAGCATTTTGGTGCTGTTCATGCATGAGGGCCAGAAGTGATCTTATCCTGTCCTGGACAGGAGAGCTTATCAGTGTGATGAGAGAAAGAGTGTGCACAGTTTACATTAATTGGCTGCTATGATTTACTTTTCAGCATTGATCACTGTAATGAAAATGTGCCCACTGATATCACGGTTACACCTCCATTACCATTAATACTGATCAGGCCTCTATGTTCAAGTGGCCCTCATGGCATTCATCTCTTTTCCTTGCCGATTGAGACATTTCAAGCAAAAAAGAAATGTGCATCAGGGTATTTTAAAAAGTTTCCTCCTGGGACTGACATGCTTCACATGGCAGTTCCAGAAAGAAGAATTCAGTGATGCTAACCACAACCTAGGCCAACTGCCACTTTTACCTGGTGGTCGTCGAGCAGACAGACCACTGGGGCAATGGTTTCCATTATAGTTGGCTGAGGCTCCACTGACAGAGCAGAAACCCAGTGGTCTCACTACTTGTATGGCATTGGAGAAGTGCTGCTAATTTATAGCAGTGCTCTTTTTCCGCCAAATTGTAAATGTCCGCCAAAATGTTTTTTTCTGTTAGCTATTTATGTTATTAACTTTTAGGGAGATGGTTCTTTAGTTATCAGATTGTTGCTGTCAAATGAATACATGTTGCAAAGTATCACAATGCATGAATGTATTTGTCAGGATAAAAAAACTCAAAAATATGGATTGCAAATGTCAGCCCTGAGATGAGCGAGGACCAATGGTTGTGCACTTCACTTAGTAAAAAATAATAATATTATATCATGACAAAAAAGATTTAAAAAAAAAAAGTGATGTTATTAACTTGGCTTAGTCATATATTCTCAAATATATTTTGCTTCTCCCTGAAGTTCTTTCCGTGGGAATGGTAGGATTTCCAGCATGCACACATTTAACCATTCTTGTGTCCTCGTAAGTTATTTTTAAGTGACATCTGATATTTCATAGGCAAAAATATCAAAGTAGCCACATGAGACATTAGGCATGTATGCAGAAATTGTGATTATATGGTAGCTGCTAGACACAAGTACCATAAAGAGGTAGCATTCACAACTAGTAAATAAGTTGCCAGCTTTTATTGCCTATCTTTACCATAAACCAGCTCACCTAATACAGAGGTAATGTCATATGCTGATAACAGCAGTTTTTATCAATTCTCCCCAGTTAATAATAAACATAGAGCTCTAAATTTATGCTGTTTTTTTGCCTTACTGGGACACTGCGTAGATACCCAACAAGCAATGCTTAACAGTACGCCTTACGTTAGGTCTAACTCCTCTGTTCAGATTTTCAACTACAATGTTCCAGCATATGGCAATGATCCAACAATTTAATATTGTATGCATAAAACTCACAGTGATGTCTCTGCAACTGTGGAAAGTGTTTGTTCATCAGGGATAAATACTGTGCAACACTCCAGGTGTGAGGTACATTCTATCTAAGGCCTTAAACTGTGTCAATTCGAAACTGGCATTTCCATATACAGTATGAACACATTGACACATCCTATGCCACTCTCCATCTGCAAATAGTTAATTAATTCAAAATCCCGTCTGTCTCTTAACAGTAATCTGCGTTTATTACTGTCTTGTTGTAATGTTTTATACAACATGGAAATTGCATAGCCTCTCTGAATAAAAGGCACCTGTTCTTCAAGAATTCTTGGAGTCGGAAGCTGAGCTAGGAACACCGCCCATGTGAAGCATGCAGTTGTAATAAGCCTAGAAAACACACAAAGTTACCCTTCTGAACTCTGAATCCTTCACACACCTACTCAAATTCAGTAAATGTCCCATTTCAAACACATGGCTCGTTACTTCAAATCCAGCCTCTATCTTTCTTGTGACAGATGACCACACTCATAAAACATAAAAAATACAGAAGCCACCATAGTGATGAAACGGATAACCCTTAGAGACTCTGCGAACATACTTAGTCCATTGTTATTTTGCACGTATCATGCCACCTCAGTTGGGAACCAGACATATGCTCATCAGTCTTGACTCTGCTCCAGTGGGAATAATGCAGCCCGAACCACCAGGCCAGGTCCTTCCCGAACCGACACACAAGCAACCCAGAGCCCCCATGCCAATGACTGCATTCTGGAGGGCATGCTCACATTAGGGACCCCTTTGCCAAGGCCAGCACAATTCCATTTTCCCCACCTTCTCACTTAGGTGTATTACTACACGGACCAGATCTGTGTCATCGGCCTTTTCACAGCTTCTGCCAAATGGTATCAACATGATTACCAAAACCAAGTCCAAGATTGCAAAGGAAACAATCTGACCTGGGTGAACTACACTAGAATGAATCTGGGAAAATTAGGAGCTCTGACCTAGGCCTCCAATATAGGTCCAGCACGATTAGAAAACCACAGTTGGCTCTTTGGGCTTTTTGGCGCTATTGTCACTGAAATCTTTGAACTTGCATATCTACGGTCCTACTGAATGGATGTTTATCATTTTGGTTTTGATTTATTTATTTAATTTTGCTCTAGATTTCTAAATTTGTATGGGATTTTTCTTGTGTTGTGCTTTCACTTTATTACTGATTGAAGTGCTGCATAAATCCTTTACATGTTGCCTCCAAGTTAAGCCTGACTGCTGTGTGCCAAGCTACCACAGGGTTGAGCACAGGTTAATTTGGGGTTGCTTGTGCCTCACCCTTACAAGGATTGTGGTTGCTGCTTCAGTAGGTTTTCACCCCCCCCTCAACCAGTAACCCAATTTCTCACAGCCACCTTTGCACAAATAGAGTCAAAAAACTCTACAAGGCGAAAAAAGCATAAGCAAAGCATTTTAGGGCCTGTTCAGCCTATGGTAGATTGCATGGCCACAAATAATGTCTATTCTCAGAACTCCTTGGTTAGCATAAGGGGGATCTTAGCATTAATTAAGTCTGGTTATGATTTTTTAAAATCATGGACAGATGTACCAACATTTGCAATGGCTTTGCATTACAAAAGTGCTGGAAAGTTGCCTGAAAGTATGTGTGAAGGGAGTGTGCCATGGGTGGAACAAGGGCGTTCCCATGCAAAGACCCATAGTTTTTTATGTAAAAGCCTATCTACCAAAGTGGGAAAAGTTTGTCTAGGCATAGTATTTTGTACTGGAAGGTTAGCATTCCATTACAAAACCTTTCCTGGACATGACACAGACACCATTGCACTCTGGTGCAAAGGTATGTGTGTGGCTCTAGGCAGTCTTATTGTGTGTCAGCGCTAGGGAGAAAGCATTAGAGTGCCATATCTTTGTAGATATGGCGCCTTCCTGCATTCTACCTCCCACTCACGCAACAATGAGAGTCAGTCAATATGCAAACAGTAACTTAGTTAAATATTTGACAGTTTTAATACAAAGTGAAATTTGAAAGCGCATCATATTAAGCTAATTTTCTCTATAGCTTGCCTTCTGTGTAGGAATATGTCATCATGACAAAGCAGGGCAAATTTGTAGTCTTACTAAACATAAATGTGGTTTACTTATATTTCTGGGCTATAAGAGATTTGGCACACACTCAGTCAACCAACATATATTAATCCTAATTTTGTTTACGTGCATGTAATCAAATTTGTTCCTATAAAAGAAACCCATAATTTTCACAATGCTAATATATGCATGTAAAGGCAGAAATTCAAACATTCCGTTCAACTCAATTGTCATAAGGAAAGATGATCAGGTGTGCTGACCTACTGCAAAGGTATCAAACAACTTGACGCAGTGGTAAATAGCATATCCCACTCTGTCCCTTGTCACACATTTTTGGTGCCTCTACAAAGTGAAAGTAGAGAATCTGTCATGCATTGATATTAAACTGGATATTATTCTGCTCTTTAAACCACTCAAAAGAAATATCACGATATTTGTATATGTCTTCTAAGAAGTTCACTAATTTTATAAGAACATGCCTCTTCTGATAACAATAAACTTCCCCATGTTCTGGGCATAGCATTGCTTTCATTCACTGTCTGTAAGAAAATAGCTCTTAGCACAATGCAACACTAGTCACTCACTCATTTAGCCATCATCTAAAATAACATATTCCATAGTATATATTAGTATGTGAACAAAGGCAAAGCAACATAAAAACTCTGAATTCCTCCTACGAGCATTAAAATGTAACAATAAGCATTGATGCCTCAAAGTTAGTTGCAAAAAAACTATCGGATCAGTATTTAATCGTATCTCAGTGCAGTGCACCATCATTACTTAGTTGCAGATAAGGATCAAATGGCAATAGTAAAGTATTGTGGGATTAGAAACTGACCCTAATTGCTTTCAGCAATGTTTATAAAACCACAAACTATTTTGACATGCAAAAAGTCTAAATTCAATAACTTCATGTAAATAAACTTTTATTTTAATATATAGAAAAAGGTTCATTTGCATGAAAAATATTTGGCTAAATACAGGATTATGCAGCTGTCCCTTTGAAATAGCTGTGCATTCTGCTGCTAGCATGTGTTTCTGGTGAGCAATGTGTGTTTAAATGCAAAGTGTGTTTAAGACTGAAGTACCACCTCCTGCCTACAGGGGCAGAGCTGAGCAAAAATATAAACACACTTGGTGAAACACAGGTCACACAAGGCAATTTTTTAAAAAGTTGTATAAATTGACACAGATGTTCTTGAAGTCATTTTTTATCGTTTAGAAGACATTGCCTTGTGGGGACCTGGGCTCAGGTCCCCACAGCGCAATCAAGTCCCCACAGCGTGAGTGTGTTATCACACCCAAGTCCCCACAAGGATAGTAACACACACACACACACCCATACACACACACACACACATACACACACACACACACACTGACTGAATATATTTTTCAGCATGTGCTCGGGCATTAGCTGTAAACTGAGGACATTAACACGATGCCAGGGGGGCCACATTACCACACATGTCTGGATATTCATTAATTCCCCAACTAATTGTCACTGACATGAACTGCTTGCTCGCGACGTGCAGGCAAAAAACAAGTTTCAGAGTCCTGGCGCTTTTAGTCACTTCCTCCTAAATCTGAACTCATTCTGGGTCACAGACTTGCAGGTTCACTTTTGTGTTTTGTTTTTCATATGGGGACACTATCTTGATTATTTTTTTTGTAGCTTATAATGGTTTAATGCTGATTTTCCATTATTAATTTTTAGATCGTAGCCTAACATGCACTCTCTGGTAGCGAAGACAAATTGGGGACATGCAAAAAGTTACCTAGGAATGCATTCCACTCATTGCTTACCATAGGTTTTCTGTTTTGTCATTCACATTTGCTTGCTTTCTATGTGCTGACTTTATTTGGTTTAGCTCGTGCAGCTTGTAATTGTCCCTTCCATGGAGCATAGCCTGTTTACCATCTCTCTAATTGTTCCTTTGTTGCCTTTACTAGTGTCCACTTTTCAGGAACTTACTTTTTCCTTGTCATGAAGCACTCCATGAGAGTGCATGTGTTTTTCAGCTGTTTCCGTAGTGTGCTTCTCTTCCCACCCACAGTGCTCCAAGTTCTTTCCTCTACTGTGTTCTGCGTGCTCCCCACCCATGTGTTTTAATTCCACGTTCCACATTCATGTCTTTTGCTGCTGTGCTGCCCCCTTACCTCTCCTGCTTTTCCCCCACACACCCTCCCTTCCTTGCAGCTGTTGCATAGTGTCTACTCACACTCCCTCTGTTGCTGCTGGTGCTTTTTTGCCTACCGACCTTCCCTCAGCTGCCGCTATTGCATAGTGTCTTCAGACCTTCTCTCTTTTCCCTGCACTGCCATTGTTGCTTTTTCCCTGCCTACCTTTCCTCTGTTGCCGCTGGTGCTTAGTGCCTGCCCACCCTCCTCCGGTGGCACGCAGTAGTAGACTTCCACCCTCCCTCAGTTGGTGCTTCATAATCTGTTGCTGCTTAGTACCAGCCCAGCCTTCCTCTTTTGCCGCTTCGTGCCTCCTCACCATTCCTCTGTTGTGGTTTAGTGCCTGCCTGCCCACCCTCACTCATTTTGCTTTTCCCGCCTATCCTCCTTCCGTTGCTGCTTTATGCCCACCTTGTCTTTGATGAACCTCCTACCCTCCCACCCTCCATTGCTTCTTCATCTGCCCGCCCACCCACCCCCCATTGCTATGTAGTTTTCCTCCACTTCAGTTTTTTTTTGTGCTTAGGCAAATTGGCTTTACCAATAGGTCTCAAAGGCAAAACCTATTGGCTTTGCCAATGCTAATTTTAAAATATTAAAGTATGCAAAAATTGATGGATGGAATGTTTGAATCAATTTCAGCCACTGGTAATTTCTCAGGATCACATCCCATTCCATTGTTATTTTGCACATCATGCCACCTCAGTTTGGACCCAGCTATGTGCAAATTAGTCTTGACCCTGCTCCAGTGGGAACTGTCCAGCCTGAACTGACCAGCCCATACTAGGTCGAAACCTGTCCTGGGTTGCTTGTGTTCTGTTTCAGGGAGGACCTGGCTTGGCAGTTTGGGCTGGACTGTTCAGATTGGAGCAGTTTTAAGACTGATTTGCATATATCTAGATCCAATTTGTGATGTTAGTGTTATTGTATTGTCTTTGCATTTACATAGCACTTTATAGTCCCTTGTGGTGCCCAAAGTGTGTTTAAGGTAGACAATTAAGTAACTGCTCTATTTGTCATTCACGGTTGAAAGAACATTGGTTATGATTTTCAGCATAAGATGCATGCATGGTATTGCGTGATGTATGGCATGACAAATTGTAACAAGCATTGGCATAGCCAATAGGTCTCGCTTTTGGGACCTTATAAGTATTTAGTTATGCAGCACAATATCCTTGGTGCAACAACATCAACCGTTGCATGGCTAAACACTTATAAGGTCCCAAAGGCGAGACCTATTGGCTATGCCAATGCTTGTTTTAAGTGCTCTTAGGTGGGGTTGTACCTAGGTGCAGAATTACTTTTGTTTTTCAGAGCTAAAGTTTTCCTGGGAATAGTTTGATCTATAGAATGGTTTATCCATTCTGCGATCATGCAATTGGACAATATCTGCCCTGGACTTCTCATGGAGCCAGGTTTCGATCAGGAAGCTCATGTCAGGTTTTTCTTCTTCCATGAGCGCCAACATTTCCAGCTTATGTTGTGGAAAGGAGCAGCAATTTAGTAGGAGCATTTTCCAGAGAGGCTTGGAGGTGCTGGTGTTTTCGGACATAGGAATTGTAGAACGAGTGAAGGCGCAGGACTTACAAATCAGGTTTGCCTCTGTCAGATCGATCGAGTGAAGACATTTGTCACTGTAGACCCCTCTTAGATCAACCAATTGCTGCGTGGAGTATGTGACTATATTTGGGTGGTTTGGGGCAGGATTCCTAGCCCTGAATCCCATTCGGGCATGGACGGGTTTGCCTTCAGTGTGCCGAAAAGTGCCCACTGCGCGCGCCTCCTGCGCACCCGCTGCCCTGCTGAAATTTTATGTTATTGGTGTTTGAACAATTAGACCGCCGACCTGCCTAGAAACTCAATGGGTCTCTGTCTCAGTGCACTCTATGATAAAGTGCTAAGTGCAATGTCACTCTCCCCCCCTATAATTTTTAGTGCAATTTCAGTCAGTTGACACACAGTTCACATATATGCCAAATAAACAGCTGTTCTACTGATGTGTAACTGTGGATGTGGCAAGGGGAATGACTAAAAATGTGCAATATCTCTTTCAAAATGGGAGGGCAAACATAGGCCATGCAAGCCCCACAACACAACTACAAAAATATAAGTTGTGCCCAATTCACAAACGATACACCCACATATACCCAGATAGTAATGCAGGGCAACCAGTGTCAAATCTACTGCAGCCCAGCCTTGAAGTATGTCACCCCTCCAACCATTAATGGGAACTACAATAACTTCACACAGAGTTCAGTGGGGGCAAAGAAGAAAATTACCCAGGGCAACAAAATGATATTAGTCACAACAGAAGACACACACCTAGTGTTGGCACAAGTGCAACATACGCATACATGTGACACTAAATAATAGGGAACATAAAAAAATCAGGACAAATAGAACAAAATGGCACAGAAGGCATGTCACACGTAACAGCAACCAGAAAAAGACTCACACAGTTGCATCCATCATGCTACGAAAATACAATAACACAAACACATACATTGGTACAATTCCATATGAATCAGATTGATTCACAAAAGATTTTTTTTAATTAGATGTCATGTAATAAAAACTTATCAATGCCAGAGAGGGAATGTCCTAAATAAGGCATTATTCACAAAAATATGCTAGTTTACCACGTAGGGTGAATGAGATTTTGCTTGAGACAAATTTGTATGGCAGGAGCACAGGAGCACCGTGACTGAATGGAACACGAGTGTCTGTTTGTGGGTTGCATTAGATTTTATATTTTTTAGTGTGCAATGCCTCTCCACATCCATTTTGGGTGTGAGGTGCGTATCAACATTCTCTGTAAGAATGTGTAAATTTTAGGGGTGGGCAGACCTCGCGGATTTTCACTCTGCAGATTTCTGCAGAGTTACACGAACAGGAGGATATCAGCATGTTGCATGTTTCGCTGCTCGCGCTCATGTTTAGCACCGGCAGCTTGTCCCATGCTGCACAATCAGCGCGAACGGCACCACATGGTACACCAAAGAGTGCTGCTTCTTTGTTGTTGCTCGAGTAGGTTCTCTACGTGAGCTGTAGCTTTCTCCCCATGATTGTTCATAACCGCCTGTGCCAAGAAAATCTCACCGGAGCCCTCCTAGCACCGAGCTGTGCTTGAGAAAAAAACTCAGCCACACAGCAGTTAGTGTAATTTGGCCAGAACTCAGCATTACCTATATATACAAAATGCAGAGTGGCCAAAAGTCTGCCTACTCTGCCAGTGGAGCGCAATTTAGCACCCACCCCTCGTAATGTTGCTAAATATTGTAGTATTGCATGTAATTTCTGTAAAGGCTTAGGCACTGACATCACCACAAACAATCAACTGTGACTCATCAGGCTAACAGTCAATCACGCAGAGCCTGGCTACATAAGAAAGCACATCACAGGCATACCACTTTTTCCACAATGTTGGCTAATATCTTTATTGCACTGCAGTTCATCCCGAGGAACCCACTTGAGTACGAGAAAGAGAAGATATAGGTAGGTGATCTCTCTTTTAGGCATGTCTGATTAACAGAGAGTGGCAAGGTTCTGCTTCCCTTACAATGTAATTCTGAGCATGTTGCAGAATGGGGCAAGGGCTCACATCGCCAACAGCCCATTTCAATGCTTTTCCTGTCCATGTCAAAACATTTAGTTGCACTTCAATTCCTGGTCAATAAATCATTCCAGATATGTGTGGCCATGACAGGCATCTCCCAAGCAAGCCAATTCTGGTGATTCCAGCACTACATCATCATGCCGCTGTTGATAACGCCGATTCTTATCTAATTATCTATAAGAACCTTCTGGTCGCCAAGATCTTTTTACCTGTTGAATAGTGTAAAGGAGAGAATCTCATCAGGTTATATATCAGCATTTACTTTGTCTGAAAGGACCACTGACTCGAATTCAAGTTTGAGAATGTATTATCGCCAAAAATAACTGAACGAGCAAGCACCTCAACACGAGGTTAAAGAAATAAATGGGCACTAATACAAATAATAATCTACGCAGGAATCTCATCCGACTCAGGATAAGGAGAATAGAAAGTTCTAGAAGGATCAACCAGACTATGATTGCTCCAATTTCTAAGTTGCTCTTCATTGGACTAAACAAACTTAAAATCAATTGCTGTCCCTACACTAACGCTAAGTGACATCCCTGCATAACGATTTTCCCAGGCAAGAGTGAATAAAGGTGTCAGCTGTGAAGACTTCCTAAGAAGTGCAATCACATGATACCTAAGCTCAGCTCTGTCCTTCTCTCAGGTCTCCCCTACCTCTTCTCTGGCCTCCTCCCTCAGGGCACTATCCCTAATACAAAACCACAATACAATTGTACATGCCTTTGTCACGCCTCCTTGGCCAGGTCTTCTTTCTTGTGCTTTTCCATCGAAACGGTTACTTCATCCTGGACGGTTGCGATGACCTTGAGTCCCAGGCACCTTCTCCGCTGAAAGTATCATCCCTAAATTCCATTTCACTCCCCGTACCATGCCTCCCTCTCTCTAGCTTTCGAAAACAAAGAGTTAGTCTTACTAACGAGACATGTGTCCTTGCACCTGCAACGAAAGATACTTTCAACAGAAACCTTCTACTTGTGCAAATTAAATCTACCGTTCGTGCCCAGAGAGCCTTACCAAGAGAAACTTTTCTCGGCCTACAAAATAAGCTAACATAAGAATAAACCAGGCCTTCCCTAAGCATATATGTAGTCAGGCCTTTACATATAACTTTTAAACACACATCTTGCTTTTCCCTATAAGCTTTTTCATTACGATTCATATGCAACCTATGAATTACATGTGCAACTTTAATATGGTGCACGTTTAAACTACTGCAATTACATTACACACGAACTAATTCCTCTATGCATTATTTTCACACAATTCAATAAGCATTACATTACATCATTATCCTAACACCCTTATGCTGCTGATTCGCTTTGTCTCAGCAAACTATTCATTCTTTACTAAACATGCATGAGTATACAACTGAATATAAACGAATGTATGTCTGAATACATGTGGGTGCGGCCTATCAGTGATTATGATGCACCCCTACAATTCACAAGAACATTTCGCTCTATCACTGTCACTGTCACAGCAGGACTAGATGCCATTAATTGTATGGCAGTTCACCCACCATGGCACAAGGTGTATAAATATCGGAATCAACACCACTGACATTCCATCAATATGCAAACTGTCTCCGATGCCAGGGGACTGCTTCACTCATGTGCATGCGAAATTTACTGGTTCAAAACGTCCGTTTTAATTTCCATTATTTAATGATTACATGTCAGTTGATTGACAAGGATTAAGGTGACATGTCACTGCTTGGTATGGAAAGCTAAATAACACTGGCACTGCATGGGTGCCTCAGGAACTACTGTGAATGTCACAGATCACAACCTCCTTCAGAGTATACACATTTATTATTTATAGACTTGTATTTTCCTGTGCACCAGGCCTCTGTAAACTTTCACCCTTAGCCTATTATCTTTAGCCTCTGATGTTTAGCCTCTGTTTTTCATAATGACATGGAATAACATTTCCCATACTTAGCATATGTTTACAATATTGTGGCCATGTCCTTTGTTTACTTAGTAGGACATTGGGGCAGATTTCGATGTCGGGCAGAATTGCTTCTGCCCGACACCGTCTCGTAAACGGGACAGACCGACAGCCGGTCGGCAGTCCCGCCCACCTCATTAGGATGCGACCGAACACTGTTCGGTCGCATTCCAACATTTCCCTATGGGAGCATACGTTATGGCTGTAAACGGGCCATAATACATGCTTCTATAGAGAAATGGGAGGTGTGGTTCATTCCTGCACCCCGTGGCAGGCTCCTCAAAGGGTCTGCCATGGGGTGCAGAGATTATCAGGGGGGCACCATAGGTATCCCCTCGTCCCCCAACCAGATGCAGCACACACAAGGGGGCCCTGCTGGGGGCCCCCAAACACACTTTCTGACATGTTTTCCATGGTCTTTTTTCATGCCATAAGTTAAGATAAGCTTCTTACACATCCCTTGGGGAATTGTAAAAAAATGGTCACCTAGCTCATCTTGAAGAAATTACTAGATGGCGTGCCGTGCAGAAAGACAATGGATTTAACCCAGCTCTGTGACTGAGGGTGGAAGTTTGATTGATTCAGCATTTCGTCCATCATCTGTTCTTTTTGCATTTGTCGCCCTAAGTGGGGAGGGTATGCCCAGACATGGGTCCCGTGCTCGCTACGCCACCAGATTCAAGCTGTCCTGGCTAATGAGGGGTGAAATCCCGAAACCGGTCCTAGGATGCTTGTTTCTGGTCCAGGGAGGACCTGACCAGGGAGTTCGGGCTGGACTGTTCCCATGGGAAACAGGGTCCAGACTGATTTGCATATGGCTGGGTCTAAACTGGAATGCCGTGGCATGCAAACAAACGATGGATATAACCGAGATCTGTTTTTTATTTATCTAATTTTTAAAGTTTTATATAGCGCAAACAAGACCACATGGGGTATCAGAGCACTTTACAGATTGCCAGTTACGATGGTACAGGAAGTGGAAACCATAGCACAACCAGATAAACATAACAGATCATAACAATCATAACAGTTCAATAAAGACAGGCTCAAACTAGTGAATCCTAGGGTGATTGGAATCTAGCCCAGAAATGTCTTCAGCAGTATCTCTTTAATTCCCTTTTGAAGGAAGCCGTGGAATTATTCAGTCTTATTTCAGGTGGCAGGGAGTTCCAAATTCTTGGTGCAATACCCGAGATTGTTCGATTGTAGGTTTTCTTTTTATGGAATTTCGGTGGCTTGAGCAGGAAATTGCTGGAGCCTCTAGAGGATCTAGAGCCCCCAGAGAGCTCAAGTTTTTGCACAAGATATATTGGGGTTTTGAAATGTAAAGCTTTGTGGGTCATGCATGCAATTTTTGCTTCATACGGCAGCTAATTTAGTGACTTCAACTCAGGCGTGATGTGATGATATCGTTTTGAGCCTGTAATGAGCCTTGCAGCAGAGTTGCGAGAGGCCCTAAGTGGCACCGCCTTCGATCTAGGAAGGCCACAGAGGGTTGTGCTACCATGATCCAGTTTAGAGATAACTAGGGTTTGCACTGCAATCCTGAAGTCGTTGTGGGGTAAGAACGGTTTTATTTTCCTTAGGATGCTCAGTTGGACGTTTGCTCCTTTGGTGAGAGCACTAATGTGCTTCTGCATGTTCAAATGCTTATCTAGCATTATTCCCAGAGAGCTCGCGGAATCAATGATGTTTGGAGTGCAGTTGAGAGCTGTTAGTTGATGTATTCATTCTTCTGTGACTGGGGGTGAATGTTCGATTGATTCAGGATTCCGTCCATCATCTGTTCTTTTTGTATTTGTCATCCTAAGTGGGAAGGGTATGCTCAGACATGGATCCTCTGCTCACTACACCACCAGATTCAAGCTATCCTGGCTGATGAGGGATGAAACCATAAAACCGGTCCTAGGATGCATGTTTTTGGTCGAGGGAGGACCTGGCCTGGCAGTTCGGACTGCACTGTTCCCATGGGGAACAGGATCAAGACTGATTTGCATATGGCTGGGTCTAAACTGGAATGACGTGGCGTGCAAAAAAACGATGGATTTAACCCAATTCTGTGACTGGGGATGAATGGTCGATTGATTCAGCATTCCGTGCTTCATCTTGTTAGGTTTGAAAATCCCATTCCTGCTATGCACTCGTTTCATGCTACATTAGGTTAGCAGTGTGTGGCTAAATAGATGCCATTCGTATTTACGTTATGCAACCCTCTGAGTTATCCCTGCAACGTGCAAGCTTTAGTTAGCAAGTGTGACTCCATTTTGTATTTCGTAATCCCTATTAGGCTGCTTAGGCCGTGTCTGAACTAGGCTTTATTATTCGTATTGCTTGCCTCAGCAGAAAACTGCATTTAGTTATTATTTTTCTTTCCTGTTCAAGGCTGCTTCCCGACTTACTGATGAATAGGCCATTCTGCCCTCGAATGCCTATCTTAGTGTGTAGTTCTGCTCCCACGTTAGGAGACGCTGAGACTCAGCGCAGTAACCTTGAGTTGCAGATAGCATGTACCCATCTGGCAGGTGGTAGCCCATCCTTCTGTGCCTTCTTTGTTCATGTTCGGCCCAGGCCGGTAACTTTCCACTGTGGGTGGGGTTGGGGGTTCTTGGAGGAATGATCATGCATTGCAGGCCGTGGGGGAGCCAGTCCCTCGGCAGACATCTTAGGGTGCAGGATAGATTGGACTCCTCTGCAGAGTATTGCTAATAAATGCTTGTTTGTATTCACTACTGTCTGACAGACTCTTCATTACTTGGGAAGGCATAGCAGGTGGTTGTAAATAACCCGGGTGGCCCCTAAGGGCCACTTCCTTCAGTTGGCGCCCAAACAGGGACCCTGCAAGGTGATCCGACTCACCCGTAATCGGGTTGCAGGGTCGGGGTTGCGCCTGGTCGGTCGGGCGTATCGGGGTACCCCACACGATCGAGCTTGGTTCTCGCCGCTGCCCCGCCTGTCTGATCGGGTGACTCCTCGTCTAGTGGTCACCGGCTGGGGTCCTGAGAAGGCAAAACCTTGGAAGATTGACCGTGTGGTCCGAAGAGTCGGCAGTGGAGAATAACTTGACTCGACTTGTGTGCACCAGGTGAGTGATTTGATTCTTGAAAAAATGGCGCCATTCTTGAACGGCACGAGCCTACGGGCTGTGTCTTGGTGCAGTCTCTGGACTGTCTTGGTGCAGTTTTAGGACTGCCTTGCATGAACGGCACGAGCCTACGGGCTGTGTCTTGGTATGGTCTTCTGGCTGTCTTGGTTTGAACTTGGTGGGTTTGCGGACCCTTTAAAAAGACACAGAGTGTTTGTGAACAGTCTGCCAGGCCAACTGGAAATTTGGCCTATTCTCGAAAAGGTCTGGGACTGTTTGCGAACAATCTGACAGGCCAACTGGAAATTGGGTCTACTCTTGAAAAGGTCTGGGGCTAGAGCCTGTCTTCTTGAATTTGCGACAGTCTCCGGACTGCAGGGAGCGGGCCTCGGACCGTTTTGGTTTGGTTCTTGAACAATATTTGTATTCTTTATTTTTTTTCTTTTATTATTTTGTTTGTTGGTGTTATATTTGTCCATTGGGGACAGCGCATGTGTCTTATATTAAGATGCCTGGTTTAAGTAAATTGGGGTGTTTTGGATGTCAGTGTTGTTCTACTGAGGCTCGATTGGAAGAGAGCCAGCCTGCGCCTCCGGAGGTTACCCCAAATTTTGATGTATACGTCAAGCACGGTATTGGCCCTATTATGTTTAGCACATTGTGGAATAAATATAAGAGGGACAATGCTGAGTTACAATGGCCACTTACTGGCTCGTTTGATGAGCAAAAATTGAATTTCTTGCAGGACAAATTGTTCGCCAAAAAGAGCAGGCAGTCGATGTTTGATTCTCTAAGAGTATGGCAGAAGGAAGCAAAGCAACTGCGTATGAGAGCAGAGAAAGAGGCCCGGAAGAGACAGACGCAAACTATAACGTAGAAGGCAGTGGCCTATGAGAGGGGAAAGATAGAGAAAGGCATGGAATGTTGTTAGAAATGGGATTCTTGGTAGGCTAGGGCGCGGGCCAAAGCCAGGCAAAGACCACCACTCTAGTCAGGATAAAGGAGTTACACTTCTAAAATAACCCCTGCTCACCCCCTTGGTAGCTTGGCACGAGCAGCCAGGCCTATCTTAGAGGCAGTGTGTAAAGCATTTGCACATAACCAACAGTAATACAGTGTACGCACTACAAAAGGACACCACACCAGTTTAGAAAAATATCCAATATTTTGATATAATTAAAACAAGACCAAAAACGATAAAGAACCACAATACTATACTTAAAAGTTCACAATTCAAAAATACGCTGATTAAAAAGAGTTCCTTGTGTGGATAGCACCGTCCAGGCTACCACGGCGTCGTGAACACACAAATCCAAAACAGTTCTGGCTGACCGCGGGGTTGCAAGCCAGCTACGGTGTCGGGAAGACCCGCAAACAGTACCTTTCAGAGATGCAGGGCGATGGGGCCCTCGAAGTCACACACGTTGCAGGTCGATCTCCTCTCTGATGGAGAGTCAGGAGCGCTGGCGTCGGCAGGCGTCGGGTGCTGCGGTGCAAAGTGCAGCGGTGCGGCGTGCGGTGCCCTCAGGTCGCGGTGCGAGCTGCGGCTCGGTGGCGGCGTCAGATGGCGTCGTCGGTGAGACCAGGGTCGCAGTGCGAGATGAAGGCGGTGCTCGTCACGGTGCTGGCAGATCACGGTGCTAGCAGCGGCGTCGTCGTTGCTGAAGCGTTGTCGTCGGCTGACGAACTGGAGTTGATGGCACCTGTGTCGGTAGGCCAAGGCTGCGGTGTGGGATGAGGGCGGTGCATCGTGTAACTTACGAGCGATGCCCCCGAACCACGGTGCAAGCAGCGGCATCGATCTCGGCGGGAAGTGGCGGCATCAGGCAGGCCAAGGCGTCCTCGTGAAGCCAGGCGTTGCGGAGTGCGGTGCCCACAGGTCGGGGTGCGAGCAGAGGCTCGGTGGCGGCGTCAACAGGCGTTGTCGGTGAGACCAGGGTCGCGGTGCGGCGTTGCGGCGGTGCCCTCTGTGATGCCAAAGCTTCGGCGTGAAGCGAGGCGGTGCGGAGTGCGGTGCCCACAGGTCGCGGTGCAAGCAGCGGCTCGGTGACGGCGTCAACAGGCGTCGTCAGTGAGACCAGGGTTGCGGTGCGGCGGTGCCCTCTGCGTTGCCTTCAGGACACAGAGTCGGCAGTGGCGTCGTAGACGTCGTCGAGTTGGTGTTCTTCGGGTTGCAGCACAAAACACACAGTCCCCAGTGCTGCGGGTCGAAGAACTTGAAGTCTTTGCTGTTCCTGAGACTTCTTGAACAGGGGGCAAGCTCTACCTCAAGCCCTTGGAGAGACTCACAAATTTAGGTTGCAGAAAGTCCAGTCCAGGCCTTTCACTACCCAAGACAAAAGCAGCCACTGCAGGTCAGCCCAGCAAAGCACCCAGCAAAGCAGTAGTTCCTTTTTGCAGCTTCTCCGGCTCTTCTTCTTGGCAGTCTTCTTGTCCAGATGAGTTCTAAAGTTCAGGGGTCTGGGACCCAGCATTTATGTCCAAAAATCCTTTGATCTCTTAGGCAGAGAGGGCCGGTGCCCGGTCAGGACCAGTTCTGCCTTCTCTGGTGTGAATTCCTGGCAGGAGGTGGAGACAGCATTTTCAGAGGCAGAGCAGGCCCTTTGAGGTGCAAGGAAATCTCCTCCCCCTTCCCCCATCGTAACCCAGGTCTCTTCAGCCCTTTCCTGACCTACCTAGACCATCTGGCGCCCCTCCTGCTCCCCCAGCCTTCTGTCATCCAAAACCCAGACAGGCAATCCACATTCCAGCAGAGGCACACGGGATGACTGAGCAAGAAAATACCTACTTTCTAAAAGTGGTATTTTCAAACACAGAATGTAAAAATCACCTTCACTAAAAGATGCATCTTTAGATTCTGAGTTCAGGCATACTAAATTCTATTTTCTTACCGAATTCCCTGGGCCAGTTAGGTTTATAAGATGTTATAAACAAACCTCCCCTTCTATCCTATGGGGAACTGGTAGCCTTGCAATAGTGAAAAAGAAATTGGCTGTAATTCACTATCAGGACATGCCACACACACCAGGGCATGTCCCACCTTTCACTTACACTGCACCATGCCCACAGGGGTACCTTGGGCCTACCTGAGGAGTGTCTGACATGCAAGAAAAGGGAAGGTTAGGGAACCGCCAGTGTGTGCAATGGCCAAGTCGACATGGCAGTTACAAACTGCGCGCAGACTCTGCAATGGCAGGTCTGAGGTACCTTTTCAGGGCTACTCACGTGGGTGGCACAATCAGTGCTGCAGGCCCACTAGTAGCATTCGATTTACAGGCCTTGGCACACTCAGTGCACTTTACTGGGGACTAACAAGTAAATCAAAGATCCAATCATGGAAACACCAATCCATAACACATTTTACCACAGGAGCACTTGCACTTTACCACTGATCAGCAGTGAGAAAAGTGCACAGAAACACGAAGCCAGCACATACAGAGTCAAAAACCGAGAGGTCAGAAAGTAAAAAACTCAGGGGAAACACGCCAAAAGATGCCAAGTCTAACAAATGTGCAGATAGAAAGTTTCGATTGCAGACTGATAAATGTTATGTTGCTAGAGAGGAAGGTGATGTTTTCGTTGAAGAGCTATTGGATTCCCGCCCTCCTCCACCTTATGCTCCTGAGTGGATATACCCAAAAGGTCCGACATCTCAGTCCCCGGCCTCTGGCACCGCTCTCCCTAGTATTTCTGCCTCTAGTCAAACTGCTTCGGCCCCAGCCCCGCCTGCTTCCTCTCTACTCACGCAGACAATGTGTGCGGGAGCCGCTAGCTCTCCTGTTCTGTCTACTGACTCCGGATCTGCCGCTACGCCCCCTTTCACTCCTACAACTCTATCTCCCTTCATGATGATACCTGTCTCTTCATCTGCTCTTTCTCCCTTAAGTACAATACCTCAAGCACTGCAGTATGGCGAGACCCCTGTACGTGGGATACATGAGGGGTATTGGGCGGCAGCACGAGACCGTATGGACAAAGTGTTGGTGCGTTCTGCTGTGGGTGATGAGGAAAAGCAAATGGTGGTGAATCAGGCAGCTCAGTGGGCCCAGAATGCGATCTATAGTGTGGAAGATGTGTGGAGTGTGATGAAAGATTATGAGCCCTTCATACAGCAGCATGCTCTTAAGCACATGTCAAAAGACACACAATTGATGGACGGAATGCAGAACAAATCAAAACATTCACCCCCAGCCAAAAGATCTGGGTTAAATCCATCATTCTTTTGCTCACCATGCCACCCCAGTTTAGACCTGGCCATATGCAAATCAGTCTTGATCCTGGGGTGGCATGGTGAGCAAAAGAATGATGGATTTAACCCAGATCTCTTGACTGGGGGTGAATGTTTTGATTTGTTCTGCATTCCGTCCATCAATTGTGTGTCTTTTGCTTCCTCGCCCTAAGTGTGCCGGGTATGCCCAGACGTGGGTCCCGGGCTCACTGTGCCACTGGAATCAAGCTATCCTGGCTGATGAGGGGTGAAACCCCGAAACCGGTCCTAGGATGCTTGTTTCCGGTCCAGGGAGGACCTGGCTTGGCAGTTCGGGCTGCACTGTTCCCATGAGGCACAGGGTCAAGACTGATTTGCATATGGCCAGGTCTAAACTGGGGTGGCATGGTGAGCAAAAAAAATGATGGATTTAACCTAGATCTCTTGACTGGGGGTGAATGTTTTGATTTGTTCTGCATTTCGTCCTTCAATTGTGTGTCTTTTGCTTAAGCACATGTCGGCCACGCTAATAGGACTGTAGGAGCAGTGTTTCCAGGGTGTTGCACCGCAGATTATCTATGACATACGGGACAGGGTATATGCTACAGGTATGGCTCCCAATTAGGTTTTTAGTAATGTAACAACATTGGTGGGTTATCGGGGCAGATTGCTCCAAAAGGTTCCGACGATGGTGACCCAGTGCCCCATGAGGGAGGTCCACCCCATTTATCATCCTGAAATACCAGAACTGCGTGACTCCACGAATACTGTAATTAGGGCACGAGTTGACACTCGGTTTCAGGAACAGTGGATCTATTCTCCTTAGAAGAGGAGTGAGGTAATATCCCTTAAATGTCAGTTGCCAGACCCTCGGAAAAACCCGACTGCGTATTACAAAGAGTTGACAGAGGCGGCCTCCTCCACGGTGATGACGTTAGCTGATATTGAGCTGTTCTTTGGGCTGCTGGTACCGGTGGATATATGGAGGCAAGTGCATACACAGGATCATGTAGTGGAATTAGGAGGAACATGGGATCAGATCAGGGCGTGGGATAAAGAACGCAAGCCCGGTGAGAAACCGAAGGCAGAGTTATTGGCTTTGCCCGGTCGTTTTTATCACTTACATGCATTCCCTTATCCCGCTGAGACGGGTGGATTGGGACAAGTTGACTGCATGTCGTCAGAAGAAGGACGAGAGTGTGTCCGATTTCTTTACTAGGTTTGAAGGGGTGTTTCTCAACTTTAGTGGTCAGGACCTGTCATTGGAAGGTGGTGTCCGGTTGTTTGTCAGCAGGTTTGTTAACAACTTGCTTCCTGAGATTGCGACTAGGTTGCAGGCTTCAGAAAGTACTTGGAGCACTTCCTCCCCATTGGTAATACTGAGTATGTCACAGTACTATGAGCACAGAGAGAATGAAGAGAAGGAGAAAGTGGAGAAAAAGTCAAAAGAGTTGAAAACGAGGTTATTGATGCAGCAAGTTGCGAGGGGTAACGGAAGAGGAGGAGGTTCGGGCTCAGCCCAGCGGCTACCCAGGTCTAACAGGGGTGGTTCCTCGAGCGCACCTATTGGGCTCAATCAATGTGCATATTGCAAGCGGGAGGGACATTGGTGGAATAAGTGCCCGGAGTTATCGCAGAGAGGAGAGGCGCCGAGAGGTTGGGGGTTTGGAGGACGTGGAAGAGGAGGAGGAGGCCGGGGGGAGACACGATCAGAGAATACATTGTCTAATAGACAGAGCGAGAACTATTTTGACAACCCCCGAGGGAGGCAGTACTATCATGATGACTATGACATGGACGAAGTGACGGGGATGTCTCACAGCTAGGATAGCCAGGGACAGGGCAAGGGATCAGTTCCGGTGCCTGTAGATCAGCGCGGACCCTATGTCACTGCAGATTTACAAGGTACGACCGAGAAATTCTTAGATGATACAGGGGCTATGAATAGCTCTGTTTCCCGTTCACTGGTCCCGGGGGCAGCTCTGTCTGGCCAAAACAATGTTTCGGTGGGCTTCTCAGTCGTGCCGGTTGTTAGCTCCATTTCCAAACCTCTTGCTCTGACTATTGGCCCCTTCACGGTTGATTCACCATTTTTATTAACATTAAATTGTGGGGAGAATTTGTTGGGATTGGATTTGTTAAAGAGGTTACATGCGACAATTATTTGTTCTCCAGACAGCGTTTACATGACTATTGGACTACAGGTGGCCCATGCTAAACAATGCTTCGCAAAGGATGCCCCCCTCCCCGCTGAGTTTAACAATGTGCTGCTCACATTGTGGGCTATAGGAGACACGGATGTGGGGCTACTCCAAATCCCACCGGTCTCTATACAGATCAAAGACAATGCTGTATTGCCACGTATTCCCCAGTACAAGATATCCCAGGCAGGAGAAAAGGCCTTATTGCAAATAATACAGGATTTGATTATATCTGGTGTGGTTGAGGAGACAGCGGTGAATGTGTGTAAAAGCCCTATTCTTCCTATCCTCAAAAAGGCATCCTTGGATTCTTCTGATGCCCACCCTGATGTTTACCGTTTCGTAATTGACCTTAGAGAGGTTAACAAAATAGTGGTTCCACAGTACCCCGTGGTTCCAGACATTACCACGATCTTGACATTGATTCCCCGTCTGCAAAATTCTTCTCTGTGATCGATTTGAAGAATGCTTTCTTCAGCATCCCAATACATGCAGACAGCAGATATCTGTTTGGATTTGCAATAGCCGGAAGGAGCTTTAGATGCTGCTGTGCTCCACAAGGCTATACAGAAAGTCCTAGTATCTATAGCCAAGCTTTGAAAGCTCAATTGGATTCCTTGGAACTTCCTCCTGGTAATGTGCTGTTGCAGTACGTTGACGATCTCCTTGTGGCTTCACACACTGAAGATGGTTGTAAAGAGGAAACAGTTAAATTACTGTTGCATTTGGCATACCATGGACACAAAGTGTCACTTTCAAAATTTCAATATTGTCGACAGGAGGTCACCTATTTAGGTCACCTACTGTTGAAGGAGGGTCGCAGACTAACAACTGAACGCATAGCTGCTATTACTAATATGCCTGTTCCTACGACCCAACGCGAGGTGCACGCTTTCATTGGTATAACTTCGTATTGTCGTCACTGGATCCCTAACTATTCCTTACTAACGAAACCCCTCCTTTACCTGACCACCAAAGAAGTGCATGAACCCCTGCCTTGGACATCTGCATGCCAACAAGCTTTTGAGCAATTAAAGGTTGCGCTTTGCTCTGCTCCTGTGCTTGGTACTCCTGATTACCAGAAGCCTTTTGTGCTCTACGTACACGAGGCGGATGGTTGTGCGCTTTCTGTTCTAACACAGGGTTTCGGTGGTAAGCAGAGACCCTGCACTTATTTCTCTGCTATTCTTGATAATGTCACCAGAGCTCTCCCGAGCTGCCTGAGAGCTGCGGCAGCAGTGGCAGTTTCTATCAGACAATTGGCAGGGCTCGTCCTTGATACTGATCTCTCAGTAATGGTACCTCATGCTGTGGATACGCTATTGAATAAGACGAAGACACAGCACCTTACTAGTGCGCGTCTGACTGGATATGAATTAACCTTGTTTGCTCCGCACATTACCATCAAACGATGTGCCACTCTGAACCCAGCCATGTTACTACCCCTCCCTTCGGAAGAAAAGGACAATGATGTCCATGATTGTTTATTTCAGACTGAGGAAGAAACGAAAGGACGGGTAGACCTGACTGATGTTCCCTTATCTGACCCACAAGGGGAACTATATGTCGATGGCTCTTGTTTCAAACTACCAGATGGCACTACCACAGCAGCTTATGCAATCACAGCAATACACACTGTATTTGAGACATCCCGTATCCCATACCAATCGGCCCAGGCTGCAGAGTTGGTTACCCTCCTTAGGGCTTGTGAGTTAAGTGAGGGACTGACTGTCAATGTCTACACCGATAGCCAGTACGCCTTTGGGGTGGCCCATAATTTTGGGCGCCTCTGGGCGGAGAGAGGGTTCTTGACCTCGATTGGGTTGCGAATACAGCATGGTCCATTGATACATTGACTCTTGTCAGCATTGACACTTCCTGATAAGTTGGCAATAATAAAATGTAGCGCTCACAAAGCAGTAACAGATGATGTTGGAAGGGGAAATGCTTTTGCAGATCAGACAGCTAAGGAGACAGCTAGATCGAAGATGAAAAAGATGTTCGTGGCAGGTCCCGCTAGGTGGGTTCCAGACAATGGAATGTTCGAGGACACATTAGAAAATGTCAGGGAAATACAGAGTGAGGCGACGGTAGGTGAACTGGCAATATGGGAGGAGAGGATAGGGCGTTTGGACGAGGATGGGTGCTGGACTGACTTGTCTGGGAAACAGAGATGGTTGCTGCCTAATGCCTATGTGCTCCCAGTTGTTACCATGGCCCACAGCCCAGCACACATTAGTGCCAAAGGAATATGTGAGCTACTGGACCCAGTATGGCGAAACAATAATATCTCTAAGGTAGCCACACACCTAGTGAAACACTGCATCATTTGTCTGAAACATAATCCTGGGAAAGGTACTCCTACACCTACAGGTAATTTTGCACCACCTTCCTTCCCTTTCGAGGTTCTCCAGATGGTTTTTATCGAAATGGAACGAGTTAACAGTTTGAAGTATGTGCTAGTAGTGATTTGTGCATTCAGTAAATGGATTGAGGCTTATCCCACTAAGGAGAAGACGGCTATGGCGACGGCGAAGGCACTCTTAAATGAGCTCTTCCTGCTCTATGGATTGCCACGTGTGATCTGGAGTGACAACGGAAGTCACTTCAATTCAAAAGTCATTGAATTGGTGTGTAAAGGCTTGCATATTAGACAGAAGTTTCATGCAGCGAACCACCCCCAGTCAGCAGGCTTGGTTGAGAAGTACAATGGTACTCTCAAATTGAAGTTAGCGAAGATTCAGGAAAGCACAGGATTGCGATGGCCCGATGCTCTACCTTTGGCTTTGTTATCTACCAGAGCGACAGCGCATTCTAGAACAGGGCTGTCCCCGTACGAGGTGGTCTTTGGACACCCCGCCAATGTCTGGGGCATCCCAAGACCCAATCGCTTTTCCGAGATAGAGTACCCCCTACTTATGGACTATCTGTATGAGTTAACTAAAGATCTCTGTTCTGTCCACCAACAGATTCACGCCACACTGCAACCAGTACCAGAGGGGCCCGGGCATCAGCTACAGCCCGGGGATTTCGTGTTTGTGAAGAATTTTCAGTGAAAGAGCTGCCTGGAGCCCCGGTGGAAGAGGCCACTCTTGGTCCTGCTCGCCACGCCCACTGAAGTAAAGCTTGAAGGCCGAAAGCGCTGGGTGCACGGATCGCACGTCAAGAGGATCCCTCTCCCACTTCCGTGTGACCGGTGGGTCCTCGACGGCATTGCTGACCAGGAAGGGGAGCGAGTGCCCCGTTTCGTTCCCTTCTCTGACGCCCGACTGAGGTGGGCGCAGACAGACGAATAAAGCGACGCAGCATTACTTGAGGCGGTTCTCCCAGAGATAAGGGCCGCCCCGGATGCTCCCGCTTCTGGTGCACAGACACCTGAGTCTCAATGCCCTGCTGAGCCTGAATTTCTTCCCCTTTTTTGTTGATGAAGAAGTGCCTGGGGTTGCCAGGTACAACCTGCGGCCCCGACGGAAGGGCAGTGCACCAGTAGGGCAGTCCAGGAGTTAGGGAAGGACTCGAGCTTAGGGCGTAGGTGCAATGCCTAAGGTGCCTGCTTTAGACTAGAGTGAGCTACACTGGTGCACTGCCCTGGACACTGGACAGGATTAGCTGAGGGTGTCTTCCAAGGAGGGAGGGTGCCCTATCCTGAAAGAAGAGAATTTGTTTTCCAGCACGGGCTGTGATTGCGCAGCTCCCCCGTGGGAGTGCTTCATAGCACCGTCATTGATGAACAATAGGAGTCTACCAGTGAGGCTCTGAAGGACACTGGGTGATTTGTACCCCTCTGGTCGGTTGTATTTTTGTGGCTCCAATTCCTAAAGTTTCTTTCTATGTACCCATTTGGTTGCGCAATTATGAAGGAGGAACAGCCTCTGGTGGCTCCACCATTACAGCAGAATGATCCTGTGTGGTCTGGTTGGTCTACTGGGAGTAGGGCGGTAGTGGTAGTGGTCCTTCTCATCGTAACAATAACACTATTCAGGGTGGTGTGGTATTTAGAAGAACAGCATACTGTGTGCACATTGATAGGGACTACCACAGCTCCAGCTGAGCATTTGTTTGTTACATTGGCCCCGAATAAAGAGAGACATAGACAGACCTATGTTGAGAATGCGTTTCTGCAGATGCTTCATCAGGTACACAGTACCACTAATGCCACGAATTGTTGGGTGTGTGGGTTACTTCCCTCAGTTATGTACAAGAACGAACTACTGGTGTCATTGCCCCGTCATACTTGGGTAGCTGTGAGGCATGGTTCCAATTGCTTTCTATGGTGTACGTGCACTATCATGCTGACGCAATGAATATGATGCAGTCTGATTACGAAGCAGTATTGGAGTATATAGTGGTACACCAAGGATATACACCTGGGGCAGATGGAAAGGAGGGTACCCTACATCCAGAAGCTTGTATGAATATTTTTGAGGATAATAAAAATGTCACTTGGTTACAAAATGAAATGCTGGATTTTCAAGGATTTAATGTTACTGAATATTTTAAATGTTTCCAGGACCACAATTTAACTGAAGACAAAGCCATGCCCGTCCCTGTGATCAATACAGCAGCTAGTTTCTGTGTTGAAGGTATAGGGAACATTCCAGTAGGTCAGAGCAGTTGTAACTATACATACCGATTGAACACTACTAGTAGCCCACCTTTGCTCACACCTCCAAATGTATACTTTGTTTGTGGGGAACAGGCTTATACATGGCTTCCCAGGGGATGGTCTGGCCGGTGTTATGTCTCTTTTCTTTTGCCCCCTGTTTATATTGCACCATCTAATTATCACAAGGATCATAGGCTACAGCGTAGGGATCTACATTTGCATCGGGCCAAGAGAGTTGTTAATCCAGAAGATATCGATCAAACAGATACTTCCCTACAGCAATTTACTGACATCATGAAGGGCATTCTGCCGTTCTGGGGCCCCATGTTCAATAGCCGTAATATCCGTGGCCTTGCTAGAGTAGTTGAGGGAGTTATTAACACTACCGCAGGCATACTGACTAATCTTACAGTCGAGCTTCAGGCTACGAGACTCGTTGCTCTTCAAAACAGGATGGTTTTAGACGTCATCCTTGGTGATAGGGCTGGAGCCTGCCGCTTCATCGGCAGCAGTTGTTGTGTTTACATTCCTGATACAGCCCCTAATGTATACTCCGCCACACAGAAATTACACAGGCTTGCTTCAGATATCCATCAGGATAATGGTTCATGGTCCCTCACAGGGTGGTTCTGGGGTCTGCTGACATCATGTGGTTGGAAGATACTACTTGTCTTCATAGTTATCGCAGGTGTCATCTTCACATGTTGCCTATGTATTAATTGCCTTCCAGCATGTTGCACCTATAGTGTGAGCAAGCTCACCCCTAACCCTAAATTGCCAGGACGTAATACTAAGGTCTCGACTATGATGATGCAGGATATCCAGGACATGATGCTTATTGACGAAGGAATTTTTGAATACTAAGTAGATTTTGATACTCATGTGCTGTTTTATTCCTCCTTGTAACGTGAGTGACTACGCATTTTCTTTCTTCCCACTTAGAATTGTAAAGACCCTACCGGATAGCCTCAATAAAGCATTTAGCCACCCATGCTAAAAGGAGGGTTTGTTAGGTTTGAAAATCCCATTCCTGCTATGCACTCGTTTCATGCTACATTAGGTTAGCAGTGTGTGGCTAAATAGATGCCATTCGTATTTACGTTATGCAACCCACTGAGTTACCTCCGCAACGTTCAAGCTTTAGTTAGCAAGTGTGACTCCATTTTGTTTTTCGTAAACCCTATTAGGCTGCTTAGGCCGTGTCTGAACTAGGCCTTATTATTCGTATTGCTTGACTCATCAGAAAACTGCATTTAGTTATTATTTTTCTTTCCTCTTCAAGGCTGCTTCCCGACTTAATGACGAATAGGCCATTCTGCCCTCGCATGCCTATCCGAGTGTGTAGTTCTGCTCCCACGTTAGGAGACGCTGAGACTCAGCGCGGTAGCCTTGAGTTGGAGATAGCTGGTACCCATCTGGCAGGTGGTAGCCCATCCTTCTGCGCCTTCTTTGTTCATGTTCGACCCAGGCCGGTAACTTTCCACTGTGGGCGTCGTTGGGGGTTCTTGGAGGAATGATCATGCATTGCAGGCCGTGGGGGAGCCAGTCCCTCGGCAGACATCTTAGGGTGCAGGTCAGATTGGACTCCTCTGCAGAGTAATGCTAATAAATGCTTGTTTGTATTCTCTACTGTCTGACCGACTCTTCATTACTTGGGAAGGCATAGCAGGTGGTTGTAAATAACCCAGGTGGCCCCTAAGGGCCACTTCCTTCAATCTGTTCTTTTTGCATTTGTGCCCTAAGTGGGAAAGGTATGCCCAGGCGTGGGTCCCGTGCTCGCTACGCCACCAGATTCAAGCTATCCTGGCTGATGAGGGGTAAAACCCTGAAACCGGCGTAAGGTGCTTGTTTCTGGTCCAGGGAGGACCTGGCCTGGCAGTTCAACTGGACTGTTCCCATGGGGAACAGGGTCATGACTGATTCGCAAGTGGCTGGGTCTAAACTTGAATGGCATGGCGTGCAAAAAAACAATGGATTCAACCCAGATCTGTGACAGGGGGTGAATGTTTGTTTGATTCCGCATTTCGTCCATCATCTGTTGTTTTTGCATTTGTTGCCATAAGCTTCCGTGCTCGCTACGTCACCAGATTTGAGCTATCCTGGCTGATGAGAGGTGAAACCCTGAAACCGGCCTTAGAATGCTTGTTTCTGGTCCAGGGAGGACCTGGCCTGGCAGTTCGGGCTGGACGGTTCCCATGGGAAACAGGGTCAAGACTGATTTGCATATGGCAGGGTCTAAACTGGAATGGCCTGGCATGCAAAAAAACAATGGATTTAACCAAGATCTGTGGCTGGGGGTGAATGTTTGATTGATTCAGTATTCCATCCATCATTTGTTCTTTTTGCATTCATCTTCCAGGGAGACACAAACATTACCATGGACATAAGGGTGGGCAGAGCCTGCGGAGTTGCACTATGCAGAATTCCGCTGAGTTGCGTAAAAACTCAGTGGAATTTCATGGAGTTCCTCAAGCGGGCGGAGTTGCTCCACTTGCCCCCTCCTAATAGTTCACTTTGCCAAGGAGCTCTTCAGGGGGCCAGGAATTGGTCACGTTACTTATGATATGCAGGGACAGCATGTGCAGAGCTGGCGACTGGCACTCTGGCTGCTAAACCCATGGCATCTTGTCCACTGAAACTCCACCCACCCTCCCGCAAGGAAAACCGTGGTCTCACCCTTGCCTGCACCCCCACGTCCAACAGGTGCCCCGGTAATCCTCCTGCCCTGCCTTGAGGCATGTTGTGGAAAATGATGCAGTGCTACAGCGGGTCCAGCTGGAAACAAGAACAGCTTCTGCTAAGGTTCCAATTTCCTCTCTGACTAACAGGAGGCAGGACATTGCGGCAGCTGCCATGGGAAGAACAGAATAACGTCATGTGGGGACAGACGCGGAAGATCGAAAGAACAACATATGGAAGTGAGGCCTAAGTATTGATTAATCCAATACCTGACACTGGGATGCGTGAGCAGGTACACGATTCATCAGCCATGCTAGGTGTGGGAAATGAATAGAGCGCTTCATGATGCACCTGCACACAACGGATCAAGCATCAACCATGGAAGACAGGTTTGTATGGCATAGACGGCAGTGGCACAATCTTCCCACGCACCTAGATCATGTACAGGAGTGCACAATTTAGTGGTGGGTGCCGGTGATCTATGCTACGCGGCGTAAGCTGAGTTTTTGTCAAACTTCGCCCTCCAAGCGGAGTGATGAAAGCTCTGTGAACTCTGCAGGCGGAGCGGAGTTAACCGCCCACCGTTACATTTGATACCTTCCCCAGATAAGGCTCATTAATATGCTGTGGGTTGAGTTTAGTCTTTGTTTCAGGTATTCAGCTGCTCTGTCTCATCTCTCCAAGTAACTGGCTATTAATAAAATATATATGTTTACAAATGTAAGTATGTGAGATTACAAAACATGTGTCTGTGTGTTTTATATCTTATTTTGAGGGATTTTTTTAATTCATGTGTTTTAATAAATGTTTTTCCTAATTTTTGGATATTTTAATGATTTAAGATTCTTCAAGTTTTTTATTTAATTTCTTAAATATTTTTTAAATGATACTTATATAATTTGGGCATAGTGCATCCAACCCCTCCTCAAATCTATGCACTTCCCCCAATGCTTCTTAGACTGGACTTTATATAGTAAATTGAACCCTCTCTATTCCACTCTCAATGGGCACACTTTCCCCAATATTTATCGGACTGGAATTAGGTTAGTAAATATGAGCCCCCTCCAGCCTTACAAGAGGGGTGCAAAAAGAAGCAAGAGAGGTGCAGAAAGAAACAAAAAAAGTGCAGAAAGAAGCAACAGAGGTGCAGAAAGAAGCAAGAGAAGTGCAGAAAGAAGCAACAGAGATGTAGAAAGGGGGAGGTGGGGTGGAGAAAAAGGCAAGAGGAATACAGAAAAAGCAAGAGAGTTAAAGAAAGAAACAAAAGAAGTGCAGAAAGAAGGAACAGAGGTGCAGAAAGAGGCAAGAGGGGAGCAGAAAGAGGGAAGAGGGGTGCAGAAAGAGGCACAAGGGTTGCAGAAAGAAGGGAAGAGGTGCAGAAAGAAGCTAGAGAAGTGCAGAAAGAAGCAACAGAGGTAGAGAAAGAGGGATGAGGGGTGGAGAAAGAGGCAAGAGAAGTGCAGAAAGAGGCAACATAGATGCAGAAAGGGGGAAGTGGGGTGGAGAAAGAAGCAAGAGGGGTGCAGAAAAAAGCAAGAGAGTTACAGAAAGAAACAAAAGAAGTGCAGAAAGAAGGAACAGAGGTGCAGAAAGAGGCAAGAGAGGTGCAGAAAGAGGGAAGAGGGGTGCAGAAAGAGGCGCAAGGGTTGCAGAAAGAAGGGACAGAGGTGCAGAAAGAAGCTTGAGAAGTGTAGGGATTCTGCACATACACAGAGCTATGCACAGGATAATAGGACCTCGGAATATAGTGGTGAGCCTACCATAAACCTTAGCACCTAAAACCCTAACCCGACTAGCTGTAGCGTCTCATTAGCAACAAAGTTACCAATGTTTAGACAACCCAGAACACGGTATCTCTCTCTCAGGACTCGCAGCAGCAAGAACACCCTTTCATAACTCACTCATACCTGTCCACAACGCACGTAAGAAGAGACACTGTATAGTTTAAAATGTTTATTTCAACTAACGTGCTCTAAGATACAGTACACGTGCCAGTACTATCAGCATAATGCATAATGATAAAATAAGCAGCATAGTTACAACTCCATAGAATACAAACGGGGAAAGCATTTCATAAAGCAGTGGATATAAGGCTAAATGACCTTACCACCCTCCCCATGCTAGTAGCTAGTTTATTATAAAAATAGAAGACCTCCGAGCTTTGACTAGCGAACCCCCATACCTCAATATCTAGATGCAATGTTTACATCATCAGATACAAACAGCTCTTCTCTCTGGAAAGGTTGTTCTCCAAGTGATTCTAACAGTGAAAAACACAATATTAAAAGCACACGAATTTCTCCAGGGCAGCTGTACATAGAGTGTTATGTCTAAGTGCGAGGGACTGGCCAAATCAGCAGGAACAAGCGACGTTGTTTTTCGACCTTGTACATGGTGTGCAGACGTAGCCCAAAAGGGAACAGGAGAAAAGGTGAAAGATAGAAATGCAAACAGTGCTAAAATAGCCGGGCAGAAGCAGAGGCTTGATAAACAACGGCACAAAGTAACGTGTGCAAAAAAGGCCCCATGGCAGCTAGGCCTAAGCCAACGTAGCAAGGCAGACCAGGAGGCCACAAACCACACAATACCCTCTCCTGGTCAGGCCATCGTCAAAGAAGATGACAGAGTCCAAACAAACTGAGCAGAACAGCACCAATGATGGGAAGCGAATCCCAGGAAGGACAACGAAGGGGAGATGCGAATAAAAAAACAAAAAAATAAAAATAGATCTATATATCCATATCCAGCGAGGCATGTCGCAGAAAGCGAAAGCCCTCTCAATCCAATAGTGTGTAAGTGCAGAAAAACGCCACACCTTCCAAGAGGACATCATTGGAATCGTCGGAAAAAAGCGACGCCATCCAGTCAAGTAAATCAAAGCTGCAGTCATGTTCCTCGTAAGAGGGAGCAACGAACAGCATTGCGGGACAACTTGCGTGATACTCAATATAACTTCGTTGTAGGAGATTCCGAGCAGCCGCCCAGATATCCCATTGTGCCAAAATCCCCAGTGCAGCCGCACGCGCCATGTAGCCTGCAGCGGAACAGTCCCGTTCATGGGCCTCTAGGGGACCCACCAACTGAACAAAATCCGGAACAGACAAAGACGTATTGGAGAGGCAGTAATCCATGGCCCACGAGAATGGACATCTGATGCAAGACATCACAGGTTGCACGCAAGTGAAATACGCAAAGCGAAAAGAAAGTGTATAGGACACACTCATTGTCGCCAACGGCAGGACGCCGAAGCCAGCGAGGATGCGTTCACGGAGCATCAGGAGCCGCCCTGGCTCGAGAAGGGCCCATGGAGGTGCAGCCATTGTGTAGTAAACAGACCAACAGCAGGACACCAGCCGCCAAGGCGAGGATCAGTGGAAAGCCACCAAAGACGCTGGAAAAGATGGAATGAATAAAAGCCGGTATGACACCAAAAATAGTTTGAAAAGAGGTCACAAGGCCAGAGCCCACAACTTTAAAAAAGTGCACCAGACCTTCAGTGCGGGACGCATTAAAAACACGGTGAATCAGTTCACCGAAATGTTGTGGGAGGTTAGTGTTCAAAAGGGCCTGTATTTCACTGTGGGTACTTACCACCTGGAGAATGAACGTCTCCCGGGCAGATGTGAGCATAACCTCCTGGTTCAATAATAGTGCCTTTATTCTGCTCAATTTATTGAAATCCGCCTTCAGAGTAGGAATGGAAGGCCACACAGAACTATCTATGATGTCGTGCGGGGGAGGAAAAAGCACATTTTTGCAGCAGACAACCCTGTGGGAAACGGTAACAATATATGGTATGCCGGCCAGCAGGCCACAGCAGTCTTGGTTATTTAAAAGCAAATAGCTACCATTAGCAAGCACAGTGAAAGTAGGAGAAATAGCAGGAGCTGGAATACCCTTTAACACACAAGCAAGATTCGGAGCCGAAACGTTACAAGCACCGTGCAACTTAATGTGTTTGCAAATAAGGGAATGACCCACAGTTGAATCGCATGACTCCCCTGTGAGAAAAACCTCCCTCCCGTCTCTAAGGCATTTAAACATGAATGGCAGGGACCAAAGTTCATGCAGGAAGGCACTTCCCAAAAGCTGGAAACGGCCTACAGGATAATGCTTCATGCACGAACTAAACTCAAACAATGAAAAAGGCAAAGCGATAACCCCGTGTACTAGCCACACAGCAGAATCCAATTCAGCAATAGAGAATATTATTTCCTCTGTTGTTGATATTGTACAAGATGATGTTTCTGTGTTGTATCATGGTCAAAATCAATTGCGTTCCGTAATGCAGTTTGCATGGACTTTGCAAACACTGAAAATGGGGAAAGTTCCTTGGCATTTTTTGAACACCTCTGCCTTATTTTCACCTTTTAATTTGACTGAGAAACAGCGTTTCATGTCCATGAAAGATGCAGCTTACACTCTGTTACATATTGAGAAGATAGAGCCCTTACCATTCTCTACTGCTGAATTGTATTCTGCTGTTCAGAAACAAAACCTGCAATTCGGTAAGGGACATATTAAAGTACAAGCTTTTGTTGGGAGTGGAGGACAAAACAGGAAAGGATGGGGCACTCAATTGTTTGGACGTAGCCAAGCCCCAACGTTTGATAGACGGTCTGATTTAAAAATAGAATTTGGGCTGGGATGAGGCAAGCACGGTGCAAGGCTTCTGTGCCCTGCACCTGCCATGCTTTTGTGCCCCAAATAGATTTTAAATCTATGGTGTCACGCCAGTGTTCATACCCACCGACAGCTAAGGCTTTTAAAAAAGAGCCTGGATATAGCAGTTTTGTATGGGTCAACATGATTTTCTGTGTAGAGGAAGAGTTTAATTTAAAGAAATAGGACCCAGGGTTCGATCTGTTAAAATCGTTAAAATAAGTAAACTTATTCTAAGCGTTTGGGAGCTACCTGGCAAAGGGGTCGGACAATGTTCCCACTGGGTGTAATTAAAAAGACCCCGAAGGGTACTGGGTTTATGGAGAAAATGGTTGCCCCAATGCTGGTAACAATACAAATCAGCATAACTTGCAGAATTCATGCACAGATCTTCAGCATGAAAAGCAGCATAATATTTCAAATCAGTAAATAATGCTTCAACTGCATGCACATCCCAATCGTCAGAATGAATATTACTTTTTACGACATCACCCATTGAAACTCGAAGGACATTTGGCACATTAATAATTTTGGTTGGACCATGAATTTGGAAATTTACCGCATCCCAAACGATGCCATCAGCAACTGGAAAAGCTGAAATGTTCACAAATGTGTGGTCTCGCTTCATGATGTGAGATGAAGAATGTGGAGCCAAAGTTCCAGCGACAGAGTTCACCGCAGAGCGTTCCGGCAAATAGTGTCCATTGATGAGCAGAAAAACACTGTGACAAATCCAATAGACATGAACAAAAAATTAGGAAAAGTACCAACCAAATGTATGTCCATGGGGGATCAAAAAATTGTCTCTGAACCAGGACACAAAAATACTGAATTTGGACGGGACAAGTGATGGAGTGGAATCCGAGTCAAAGGAATAACGTGTTGGGTTCAGTGGCGTTGTTGGTAGATGAGCCACGGACTCGGTTGCGGGGTAGATATACTCGGGCTCCTCGTTGCAGGGGGAATCCGGGTAAGAGTGCAGAGTATCAGGCAAATCTACCATCTCGATAGCAACATCAGTGACCGTTCATGCAAGAGGGCCACGAACATTCGTCCAGTAAATGACAGGACAAGAGACCGCTGGTGTAACACTATTCAGGATCGGCCAGATGTTGTAGCTTGACATTTTCCACCGAGATGTATCTGTTCTCTTTGCGACCAGGAAGCGGTGGTAAGATGACTGTACGAGTTCCCTTCAAGCCCAGGACTGGAACCGGTGCACGATAAGAGGGGCCAAATTCTTTTTTGTTCTCCACCTTCTCTCGAACCAGATCTCCAATCTTCGGAAGCCAGCCGGCAACCTGAATCTGCAGTGCAGCGTCTGTGGCTGAAGGTAAATGTGCAATTGCAAGTTTGTCTCGGGCTTCTTGTAAGTCCTGTAACATAGTAGAATGGTTATCTACATCAAAGATGGCGGATTGCATCGCCATGTCTAGACCATCAAGGTCAGGCACAAACATTCTTATGCCAAAGAGCATTTCGTATGGGGTCCGCCCACCCAGAGGCCTTCTTGGGAGATTATTAAGTGCACGTTGTACGGTATACAAGTGGGCCAGCCAGTTCCTGCCAGTACCTAAGACTCTAGCTGTCAAGGATTGCTTTAAGTCACGGTTCATTCGTTCAACAATCGAATTGCCCTCAGGCCGATACGGTGACGAAAATTTCACCCACACCCCCAGTGAACCCATTGGGTCCTTGTAAGCCTTAGAGGCAAACGCTGGACCTTGGTCAGAATGGAAGGTGCCACAGGCGAAAATTCCCACAAAGACACGCAAATCCCTTATGACATTTCGAGCGTCAGCACTCCGTTGTGGCCAGACCCAGGTGAAACGTGTGCACGAATCCACTGCAACTAAGATATATTTATATGCAGTGTCTGAAGAGAATGGACCGCAGTGATCCAAGTAAACACACCCAAAAGGTCTGTTTGAAATGCAGAGCGGGGTCTGTGGCGGCCGTGTAACCGTGGAAGGCTTAATCTGCTGACAAACGTCACAAGAAAGCACATAAGTACGGGTTTGTTTGTATAAACCACGCCACCAGTAACGCTGCTGCAAGATGGAAACTGTCGCAGACACCCCAGCATGAGCCGAAGCCATGCCTTCGTGTGCTGCAGTAATCAAGGAAAGTCTGCGGTCCGCGTTGGGAATCAGCCGATCCCCAACGTCTGGAATTCTTACGTAAGGAGCCTGTTCGGGACCTAATTGATAAGAGTATTTGGAAGGGAAACCCCTAGGGTAATTAGCACCTTCCTTTGTCGCAGCAATAGCTGCTAGAATATCGGAATCGATTTTAGACATGGATCTGGTAACTGCTGCGACTGAGCACGTGGCTACTGCTGACTTGGCAGCTTCATCTGCCAAGCCGTTACCGACAGCGTGTGCGCCCACATGCTGGTGGACAAGGGTGTGTACCACCTGTGTGAGGGGCAGATGCTGTTGCAAATCTGCCACCCGAACCCAAAGCATTTTATGCTTGATTGTGCTGCCTTTTGCATCTCTATAGTCATTTTGTGACCAAAAGAATAGATTGTCATTGTAAGACTGAACACAGTAATAGGAATCGCATACAATAAGAGTAGTCACATCTGGATTAGCGAACTCAAGTGCTAGCACCAATGCGCACAGGTCGGCCAATTGTGCAGTACTGTCTCCTAGTGCCTGTGTATGCACTACAGTTGATTTGAACTTTCCGTTCACAAAGGCACCTGCAACAATAGCACATGCGGCTGAATAAGTATGCTTGGAACCCGTGGCCGGTTGTGCCGAGCCATCGGTATAAATAATACATTCGTATTCCTCAAGCGGTAGCAAGGACAGAGGAGGAGGATGAACGAATTCATACTGTAAAAACTCCTGAGTCTGAAGAGAAGAATCAAAGATGAAAGTGACATCCGGAGACGTCAAAGATGTTGCCCATTGTATCCAACGGAGGTGCAAAGCTTTAGAGTTCGGAACACTTGCTTTCGTTACTGCCTCTAGCGCAGGATAGGGTGTTACCACCAAAATGCGCTTTCCCTGTGCCAGTGCGCGTTCCTTTAGAATCGCCATTTGCACTGCAGTCAAAACTTTCTCCACAGATGAAAAACGCATTTCTGTGGAAGTGTAAAGATGTGACTTGTTTGCGATGGGTACTGTGTCACCTTCATTAAAGGTTAAGTACGTGAAACCCACTGCCCCTGGAATGATTCTAATCACCAGGTTGGTGTGGTTGTCACGGGTCAACAGGTATTTAGATTCAAGTAGGTCTGTCTGCAAAGACTGTAGAATGGAGGAATGCTCCGGAAGCCAGCATGACTTCAAAAAGTTAGGTTGTATCAAGGCATACAGTGGCTTGATACGCTGGGCATATTCGGGAATGTAAGTACGCCCGAAGTTCAGAAAACCCAGCAAAGACTGAAGTTTCTTCAGAGTAGTAGGAGGGCACAAAAGTGCACATTTCTCCAGAAAATGGGGGGCTAAGCCCTTACCTTCATTGTTGAGCTCATAACCCAAAAACAAAACGGTAAATTCAGCAATGTGAGATTTGGCAAAATTAAATTTGTAACCTAGAACCGCAAATTCTAGAATAATGCGGTCCACTCAGGAAAGATGCGGGAATAACTCGTCGTCTGTTAGATAGATATCATCGACGTACGAACATGCATCTGGGTCTATGCCGTCTAACAAAGAGACAACACGAGCAGCGAATACGCCTGGACTGTTCTTGTAGCCCATAGGTAAACGCCTGAATTTGAATAATTTACCACCGGAGGTAAAAGCGCTCCATTGGCTACTCTCCGGGCTAAGTTGTGCGTGTAGAATCCATTGGATAGGTCAAGTGTAGTTTTATATTTTTTACGAACAAGACTGTCTACCAGCGCCGAACTATGTGTGTTTTGCACCGCAAAGGTCCGACAATGAGAGTTCAAATGCCGATAATCCAAAACTAAGCGGTACGATCCATCGGGTTTAGAAACCGCAAAAAGGGGATTATTCATCGGTGACACGCATGTTTCAATCACTCCCTGATATTCCAACTGGGTCAGAATTTCGGAAACAGGACCTTTAGCTTCCCGTTTGATGGGATATTGGGGTTGTGGCTGTGGTAGGGACCGCAGAGGTATTTCATGGGGTGGTGATTCTTCATCCCAGCCCGCATGGTTGCGGTATAACGCTGGAGCCAGGGACACAGTCCATTCAGCTGCAAGAGCCTCTGCTTTGTCTTTTGGGACATGTCGAGAAAAGCTCAGAAGGATTACCTCCTCCCCTTTACGCGCAGCAAGAACGAATGGGGGCGGCCAATCCGCCTCCGCTAACAAAATGTCATATGAAGAGGTCAGATTTTCCAAAAAATCCCTTTTATAACACGCTGTATATCACCTTCGATTTGAATTACAATATTATATAGTCTGTCAGGGGAGCCACTCTGGTGTCAGCTGTCTCGACAGTAATGAATGTTTCAGTTGCTGTCGCCTCCACATGAGGACGTAGCGCCTCCCGCACTATGGTAACTTCCGAGGTGCTGTCTAGGAGGGTCACTGCCCATGTCCAATATAGGAGTCTCGTTCTCACCGTCTGTGGCATATCTCGCTGTTACAGCAGCAACTTTTTTCTTCTGAAACTGTGGGCGAGAACGTTGGAAATCGTCTGGTTTCCCTCTGACTTGTTGTCGAGGTTGGTCTCGTCCCTGTGGATCCTCTCGACCCCTTCCTCTATCCTGGCGATCTCCTCCACCAGCCTGCGAAGATGTTGGTGCCTGTGAAGAACGAGGAGAACGTGAATCAGGGACTTGAAATCTCTCTGGAGATTTAATTCTCGCCCTATCGCGCAAATCATATGTGCGTTCAGAAGAGACAGAAACAGGGGATGCACCTCGTGACCCCGGTTTCTTCTGTTGCTTACCCTGTTTTTTCAACCTCCAGCTCTTTTTAGTAAAAACTGGCTTCTCATCTTTCTCAGATTGAGTTTTAGGTTGTTGTTGCGATGGTGTTTGCGATTTCACAAAAGGCTTAACACCCAGGCTATTGCGACCAATGGTTTTGTAAGCCTGAGCAATTATTTTCGGTAATTCGCGAGGCCTGTCCAATTCTGGGACCAAAGCCAAAGCATTAGCTACTTGAAAGTTCACTGCATCGCCCTTGACATTCGCAAGGATCAACTCAGCTACTACGTCGAACACTCACACCAGTCTCATCCCTAATTCCACAGCCGCTTCAGGGCCATGTTCATCCTGTACTCGTTTAATCACAGAGGGGAGAACTGTCATGGAAGGAGTGCCGAAACACTTCGCATACACTGCTGCAAATACCCTACCCCAGTTGTTGCATTCTGCCAACTCGGGTACTAAGTCTTTTGGCAAACTAATCGTCAAAATCCTATGTTTTTCCACGGGAGATGTATTTGGAAAAACTGCCTCCAGCTGGTCAAATTTTTCTGCAAGCCAATAAGGAAAATCATCCTTATTTTGTGGGCGCTTGCCCATCACCGAATTCACCATGACAGGACTTATGGTTACACCGCCTGCACCAGCTGGATGTGCTGCAACTCCAGGCGGGGCTCCCTGGATGTTGCCTGTAACATATTGTACTAAAGCTCTATGTACTCGTATCAAAGACGAATGCATATGTCGCAGTTCAGCAACTGTCACCGTCATATAACGCAGATGTGGTGTATACCCGGCCAAGAAAGGCCAAGTGGCCCCATCAATTGATAAAGGGCCTAACCGAACCGCGGTTACCGGTTGAGGGAGGGCGCCATCAAACCAAACACGGTGTTGCCAAGCCGTGAGCGGTACTTCAAGATTCATATACGGTCTACAGTGATTAGGAACAACGGTGGCTTCATATTCATGGAACAAATTATCAGCCCCATCCACCGCCGGAAAGGTGACCCAAGAGTAAAACACCTCAAAGTGGTAAGCTGGATCTGCTTGTACCACAAAGATCAGAACGACACCCGCGTCAGGCACTCCATACACTGTTAAGTGAGCCCGGAGCGCTGCGCGGCTGTGTGCCGCAATTTGAACAGCCATTTCAGGCTAAAAGTTTTTGACAACCTAATATGTGGCAGCACAATAGTGGGTATTGTTTAAGAAACCTTTTAACTACTCCAAGCTTGAATGAACCTATAAAAACGTCAATATAGGAGGTATCACCGTCACACACGCTTCCGGAAGCGTCTGCGAAGGGAGTTGTGGACAAGCACAAATATTACTCAAGCGTCTCGCAGATAAGCTGCCCCACTCGTTGGTTGCGCCATGTTGTAGGGATTCTGCACATACACAGAGCTATGCACAGGATAATAGGACCTCGGAATATAGTGGTGAGCCTACCATAAACCTTAGCACCTAAAACCCTAACCCGACTAGCTGTAGCGTCTCATTAGCAACAAAGTTACCAATGTTTAGACAACCCAGAACACGGTATCTCTCTCTCAGGACTCGCAGCAGCAAGAACACCCTTTCATAACTCACTCATACCTGTCCACAACGCGCGTAAGAAGAGACACTGTATAGTTTAAAATGTTTATTTCAACTAACGTGCTCTAAGATACAGTACACGTGCCAGTACTATCAGCATAATGCATAATGATAAAATAATCAGCATAGTTACAACTCCATAGAATACAAACGGGGAAAGCATTTCATAAAGCAGTGGATATAAGGCTAAATGACCTTACCACCCTCCCCGTGCTAGTAGCTAGTTTATTATAAAAATAGAAGACCTCCGGGCTTTGACTAGCGAACCCCCATACCTCAATATCTAGATGCAAAGTTTACATCATCAGATACAAACAGCTCTTCTCTCTGGAAAGGTTGTTCTCCAAGTGAATCTAACAGTGAAAAACACAATATTAAAAGCACACAAATTTCTCCAGGGCAGCTGTACATAGAGTGTTATGTCTAAGTGCGAGGGACTGGCCAAATCAGCAGGAACAAGCGACGTTGTTTTTCGACCTTGTACATGGTGTGCAGACGTAGCCCAAAAGGGAACAGGAGAAAAGGTGAAAGATAGAAATGCAGACAGTGCTAAAATAGCCGGGCAGAAGCAGAGGCTTGATGAACAATGGCACAAAGTAACGTGTGCAAAAAAGGCCCCATGGCAGCTAGGCCTAAGCCAACATAGCAAGGCAGACCAGGAGGCCACAAACCACACAACAGATTAAAGCAACAGAGGTAGAGACAGAGGGATGAGGGGTGGAGAAAGAGGCAAGAGAAGTGCAGAAAGGAGCAACAGAGATGCAGAAAGGGGGAAGCGGGGTGGAGAAAGAAGCAAGAGGGGTGTAGAAAGAAGCAAGAGAGTTGCAGAAAGAAACAAAAAAGTGCAGAAAGAAGTAACAGAGGTGCAGAAAGAGGGAAGAGGGGTGCAGAAAGAGGCACAAGGGTTGCAGAAAGAAGGAACAGAGGTACAGAAAGAAGCAAGAGAAGTGCATAAAGAAGCAACAGAGGTGCAGAAAGAGGAATGAGGGGTGGAGAAAAAGGCAAGGGAAGTGCAGAAAGAAGAAACAGAGATACAAAAAGGGGGAACAGGGGTGAAGAAAGTGGCAAGAGGGGTGCAGAAAGAAGCAAGAGACTTGCAGAAAGAAAAAAAAGAAGTACAGAAAGAAGGAACAGGTGCATAAAGAGACAAGAGGGGTGCAGAAAGAGGGAAGAAGGGTGCAGAAAGAGGCACAAGGGTTGCAAATAGAAGGGACAGAGGTGCAGAAAGAAGCAAGAGAAGTGTAGAAAGAAGCAACAGAAGTGCAGAAAGAGGGATGAGGGGTGGAGAAAGAGGCAAGAGAAGTGCAGAAAGAAGCAACAGAGATGCAAAAAGGGGGAAGAGGGGCGGAGAAAGAGGCAAGAGGAATGCAGAAAGAAGCAAGAGAGGTGCAGAAAGAAACAAAAGCAGTGCATAAAGAAGGAACAGAAGTGCAGAAAGAGGCAAGAGGAGTGCAGAAAGAGAAGAAGGGTGCAGAAAGAGGCACAAGTGGTACAGAAAGAAGCAAGAGAGGTACAGAAAGAAACAAAAGAAGTGCAGAAAGAGGCCCAAAGGTTGCAGAAAGAAGGGACAGAGGTGCAGAAAGAATCAAGAGAAGTGCAGAAAGAAGCAACAGAAGTGCAGAAAGAGGCAAGAGGGGTGCAGAAAGAAGCAAGAGAGGTGCAAAAAGAAACAAAACAAGAGCAGAAAGAAGGAACAGAGGTGCAGGAAGAGGCAAGAGAAGTGCAGAAAGAGAGAAGAGGGGTGCAGAAATAAGCACGAGTGGTGCAGAAAGAAGCAAGTGAGGTGTAGAAAGAAGCAAGAGGAGTGCAGAAAGAAGCAACAGAGGTGCAGAAAGAGGCAAGAGGGGTGCAAAAAGAGGGAAGAGGGGTGTAGAAAGAGGCATGAGGGATGCAGAAAGAAGCAAGAGACGTGCAGAAAGAAACAAAAGAAGTACAGAAAGAAGGAACAGAGGTGCAGAAAGAGGCATAAGGGGTGCAGAAAGAGGGAAGAGTGGTGCAGAAAGAGGCACAAGGGTTGCAGAAAGAAGGGACAGAGGTGCAGAAAGAAGCAAGAGAAGTGCAGAAAGAAGCAACAGAGGTACAGAAAGAGGGATGAGGGGTAGAGAAAGAGGCAAGGGAAGTGCAGAAAGAAGCAACCGAGATGCAGCAAGGGGAAGTGGGGTGGAGAAAGAAGCAAGAGGGGTGCAGAAAGAAACAAACGAAGTGCAGAAAGAAGGAACAGAGGTGCAGAAAGAGGCAAGAGAGGTGCAGAAAGAGGGAAGAGGGGTACAGAAAGAGGCACAAGGGTTGCAGAAGAAGGGAAGGAGGTGCAGAAAGAAGCAAGAGAAGTGCAGAAAGAAGCAACAGAGGTGCAGAAAGAGGGATGAGGGTGGAGAAAGAGGCAAGAGAAGTGCAGAAAGAAGCAACAGAGATTCAAAAAGGGGGAACAGGGGTGGAGAAAGTGGCAAGAGGGGGGCAGAAAGAAGCAAGAGAGGTGCAGAAAGTAACAAAAGAAGAGCAGAAAGAAGGAACAGAGGTGCAGAAAGAGGCAACATGATTGCAGAAAGAGAATAAGGGTGCAGAAAGAGGCACACGTGATACAGAAAGAAGCAAGAGAGGTACAGAAAGAAACAAAAGAAGTGCAGAAAGAAGAAACAGGGGTGCAGAAAGAGGCAAGAGAGGTGCAGAAAGAGGTAAAAAGGTGCAGAAAGAAGAAAGAGAGGTGCAGAAAGAAACAAAAGAAGAACAGAATGAAGGAACAGATATGCAGAAAGAGGCAAGAGGGGTGCAGAAAGAAGCAACAGAGATGAAAAAAGGGGGAAGAGGGGTGGAGAAAGAAGCAAGAGAGGTGCGGAAAGACACAAAAAAAGTGCAGAAAGAAGCAACAGAGGTGCTGAAAGAGGCAAAAGGAGTACAGAAAGAAGGAAGAATGGTACAGAAAGAGGCACGAGAGGTGCAGAAAGAAGCAAGAGAGGTGCAGAAAGAAGCAAGAGAAGTGCAGAAAGAAGCAACAGAGATGTAGAAAGGGGGAAGTGGGGTGGGGAAAGAGGCAAGAGTAATACAGAAAGAAGCAAGAGAGTTGAAGAAAAATACAAAAGAAGTGCAGAAAGAAGGAACAGAGGTGCAGGAAGAGGCAAGAGGGGAGCAGAAAGAGGGAAGAGGTGCAGAAAGAAGCAGGAGAAGTGCAGAAAGAAGCAACAGAGGTACAGAAAGAGGAATGAGGGGTAGAGAAAGAGGCAAGGAAGTGCAGAAAGAAGCAACCGAGATGCAGCAAGGGGAAGTGGGGTGGAGAAAGAAGCAAGAGGGGTGCAGAAAGAAACAAAAGAAGTGCAGAAAGAAGGAACAGAGGTGCAGAAAGAGGCAAGAGAGGTGCAGAAAGAGGAAAGAGGGGTACAGAAAGAGGCACAAGGGTTGCAGAAGAAAGGACAGAGGTGCAGAAAGAAGCAAGAGAAGTGCAGAAAGAAGCAACAGAGGTGCAGAAAGAGGGATGAGGGGTGGAGAAAGAGGCAAGAGAAGTGCAGAAAGAAGCAACAGAGATACAAAAAGGGGGAACAGGGGTGGAGAAAGTGGCAAGAGGGGTGCAGAAAGAAGCAAGAGAGGTGCAGAAAGTAACAAAAGAAGAGCAGAAAGAAGGAACAGAGGTGAAGAAAGAGGCAAGAGGAGTGCAGAAAGAAGGAAGAGGGGTGCAGAAAGAATAATGAGTGGTGCACAAAGAGGTGCAGAAAGAAGCAAAAGTAGTGCAGAATGAAGCAACAGAGGTGCAGAAAGAGGCAAGAGGGGTGCAAAAAGAGGGAAGAGGGGTGCAGAAAGTGGCACGAGGGGTGCAGAAAGAAGCAAGAGACTTGCAGAAAGAAACAAAAGAAGTACAGAAAGAAGGAACAGAGATGCAGAAAGAGGCAAGAGGGGTACAGAAAGAGGCAAAGGGGTTGCAGAAAGAAGGGACAGAGGTGCAGAAAGAAGCAAGAGAAGTGCAGAAAGAAGCAACAGAGATGCAAAAAGGGGGAAGAGGGGTGGAGAAAGAGGCAAGAGGGATACAGAAAGAAACAAGAGAGGTACAGAAAGAAGGAACAGAGGTGCAAAAAGAGGCAAGAGGAGTGCAGAAAGAGGGAAGAGGGGTACAGAAAGAAACAAGAGAGGTACAGAAAGAAGCAAGAGAGGTGCAAAAAGAAACAAAACAAGAGCAGAAAGAAGGAACAGAGGTGCAGAAAGAGGCAAGAGGAGTGCAGAAAGAGGGAAGGGGTGTAGAAATAAGCACGAGTGTTGCAGAAAGAAGCAAGAGAGGTGTAGAAAGAAGCAAGAGGAGTGCAGAAAGAAGCAACAGAGGTGCAGAAAGAGGCAAGTGTGGTGCAAAAAGAAGGAAATGGGCTGCAGAAAGAGGCACTAGGGATGCAGAAAGAAGCACGAGACGTGCAGAAAGAAACAAAAGAAGTGCTGAAAGAAGGAACAGAGGTGCAGAAAGAGGCAAGATGGGTGCAGAAAGAGGGAAGAGAGGTGCAGAAAGAGGCAAGAGGAGTGCAGAAAGAAGGGACAGAGGTGCAGAAAGAAGCAAGAGAAGTGCAGAAAGAAGCAACAGAGGTGCAGAAAGAGGGATGAGGGGTGGAGAAAGAGGCAAGAGAAGTGCAGAAAGAAGCAACAGAGATACAAAAGGGGGAACAGGGTGGAGAAAGTGGCAAGAGGGGTGCAGAAAGAAGCAAGAGAGGTGCAGAAAGTAACAAAAGAAGAGCAGAAAGAAGGAACAGAGGTGAAGAAAGAGGCAAGAGGAGTGCAGAAAGAAGGAAGAGGGTGCAGAAAGAAGAACGAGTGGTGCACAAAGAGGTGCAGAAAGAAGCAAAAGTAGTGCAGAATGAAGCAACAGAGGTGCAGAAAGAGGCAAGAGGGGTGCAAAAAGAGGGAAGAGGGGTACAGAAAGAGGCACGAGGGGTGCAGAAAGAAGCAAGAGACTTGCAGAAAGAAACAAAAGAAGTACAGAAAGAAGGAACAGAGATGCAGAAAGAGGCAAGAGGGGTACATAAAGAGGCAAAAGGGTTGCAGAAAGAAGGGACAGAGGTGCAGAAAGAAGCAAGAGAAGTGCAGAAAGAAGCAACAGAGATGCAAAAGGGGGAAGAGGGGTGGAGAAAGAGGCAAGAGGGGTGCAGAAAGAAGCAAGAGAGGTGCAAAGAGAAACAAAACAAGAGCAGAAAGAAGGAACAGAGGTGCAGAAAGAGGCAAGAGGAGTGCAGAAAGAGGGAAGGGGTGTAGAAATAAGCACGAGTGTTGCAGAAAGAAGCAAGAGAGGTGTAGAAAGAAGCAAGAGGAGTGCAGAAAGAAGCAACAGAGGTGCAGAAAGAGGCAAGTGTGGTGCAAAAAGAAGGAAGTGGGCTGCAGAAAGAGGCACTAGGGATGCAGAAAGAAGCACGAGACGTGCAGAAAGAAACAAAAGAAGTGCTGAAAGAAGGAACAGAGGTGCAGAAAGAGGCAAGATGGGTGCAGAAAGAGGAAGAGAGGTGCAGAAAGAGGCAAGAGGAGTGCAGAAAGAAGGGACAGAGGTGCAGAAAGAAGCAAGAGAAATGCAGAAAGAAGCAACAGAGGTGCAGAAAGAGGGATGAGGGGTGGAGAAAGAGGCAAGAGAAGTGCAGAAAGAAGCAACAGAGATGCAGAAAAGGGGAAGAGGGGTGGAGAAAGAGGCAAGAGGAGTACATAAAGAAGCAAGAGAGATGCAGAAAGAAACAAAAGAAGTGCAGAAAGAAGGAACAGAGGTGCAGAAAGAGAAGAAGGGTGCAGAAAGAGGCACAAGTGGTACAGAAAGAAGCAAGAGAGGTGCAGAAAGACGTAAAATTAGTGCAGAAAGAAGCAACAGAGATGCAGAAAGAGGGAAGAGGGGTGGAGAAAGGGGTAAGAGAAATGCAGAAAGAAGCAACAGAGATGCAGAAAGGGGAAAGTGGGGTGGAGAAAGAAGCAAGAGGGGTGAAGAAAGAAGCAAGAGAGTTGCGGAAAGAAACAAAAGAAGTGCAGAAAGAAGGAACAGAGGTGCAGAAAGAGGCAAGAGGGGTGTAGAAAGAGGGAAGAGGGTGCAGAGAAAGCACAATGGTTGCAGAAAGAAGGGACAGAGGTGCAGAAAGAAGCAACAGAGATGCAGAAAAGGGGAAGAGGGTGGAGAAAGAGGCAAGAGGAGTACATAAAGAAGCAAGAGAGATGCAGAAAGAAACAAAAGAAGTGCAGAAAGAAGGAACAGAGGTGCAGAAAGAGAAGAAGGGTGCATAAAGAGGCACAAGTGGTACAGAAAGAAGCAAGAGAGGTGCAGAAAGACGTAAAATTAGTGCAGAAAGAAGCAACAGAGATGCAGAAAGAGGGAAGAGGGGTGGAGAAAGGGTAAGAGAAATGCAGAAAGAAGCAACAGAGATGCAGAAAGGGGAAAGTGGGGTGGAGAAAGAAGCAAGAGGGGTGAAGAAAGAAGCAAGAGAGTTGCGGAAAGAAACAAAAGAAGTGCAGAAAGAAGCAACAGAGGTGCAGAAAGAGGCAAGAGGGGTGTAGAAAGAGGGAAGAGGGGTGCAGAGAAAGCACAATGGTTGCAGAAAGAAGGGACAGAGGTGCAGAAAGAAGCAAGAGAAATGCAGAAAGAAGCAACAGAGGTGCAGAAAGAGCGATGAGGGGTAGAGAAAGAGGCAAGAGAAGTGCAGAAAGAAGCAACAGAGATACAAAAAGGGGGAACAGGGGTGGAGAAAGTAGCAAGACGGGTGCAGAAAGAAACAAAAGAGGAGCAGAAAGAAGGTACAGAGGAGCAGAAAGAGGCAAGAGGAGTACAGAAAGAGGGAAAAGGGGTGCAGAAAGAAGCATGAGGGGTGTAGAAAGAAGCAAAGAGGTGCAGAAAGAGGCAAGTTGGGTGCAGAAAGAGCGAAGAGGGATGCAGAAAGAGGCACAAGGGTTGCAGAAAGAAAGGACAGAGGTGCAGAAAGTAGCAAGAGAAGTGCAGAAAGAAACAACAGAGATGCAGAAAGGGGGAAGAGGGTGGAGAAAGAGGCAAGAGGGTGCAGAAAGAAGCAAGAGAGATGCAGAAAGAAACAAAAGAAGTGCAGAAAGAAGGAACAGAGGTGCAGAAAGAGGCAAGAGTAGTGCAGAAAGAGAAGAAGGGTGTAGAAAGAGGCACAAGTGGTACATAAAGAAGCAAGAGAGGTGCAGAAAGACGTAAAATGTGTGCAGAAAGAAGCAACAGAGATGCAGAAAGAGGGAAGAGGGGTGGAGAAAGAAAGAACAGAGGTGCCGAAAGAGGCAAGATGGGTGCAGAAAGAAGGAAGAGGGTGCAGAAAGAGGCACAAGGGTTACAGAAAGAAGGGACAGAGGTGCAGAAAGTAGCAAGAGAAGTGCAGAAAGAAGCAACAGAGGTGCAGAAAGAGGGATGAGGGGTGGAGAAAGAGGCAAGAGAAATGCATAAAGAAGCAACAGAGATGCAGAAAGGGGGAAGTGGGGTGGAGAAAGAAGCAAGATGGAAAGAAACAAAAGAAGTGCAGAAAGAAGGAACAGAGGTGCAGAAAGAGGCAAGAGGGGTGTAGAAAGAGGGAAGAGGGGCGCAGAGAAAGCACAATGGTTGCAGAAAGAAGGTACAGAAGTGCAGAAAGAAGCAAGAGAAGTGCAGAAAGAAGCAACAGAGGTGCAGAAAGAGGGATGAGGGGTGGAGAAAGAGGCAAGTGCAGAAAGAAGCAACAGAGATACAAAAGGGGGAAACAGGGGTGGAGAAAGTGGCAAGAGGGGTGCAGAAAGAAGCAAGAGAGGTGCAGAAAGTAACAAAAGAAGAGCAGAAAGAAGGAACAGAGGTGAAGAAAGAGGCAAGAGGAGTGCAGAAAGAAGGAAGAGGGGTGCAGAAAGAAGAACGAGTGGTGCACAAAGAGGTGCAGAAAGAAGCAAAAGTAGTGCAGAATGAAGCAACAGAGGTGCAGAAAGAGGCAAGAGGGGTGCAAAAAGAGGGAAGAGGGGTACAGAAAGAGGCACGAGGGGTGCAGAAAGAAGCAAGAGACTTGCAGAAAGAAACAAAAGAAGTACAGAAAGAAGGAACAGAGATGCAGAAAGAGGCAAGAGGGGTACAGAAAGAGGCAAAAGGGTTGCAGAAAGAAGGGACAGAGGTGCAGAAAGAAGCAAGAGAAGTGCAGAAAGAAGCAACAGAGATGCAAAAAGGGGGAAGAGGGGTGGAGAAAGAGGCAAGAGGGGTGCAGAAAGAAGCAAGAGAGGTGCAAAGAGAAACAAAACAAGAGCAGAAAGAAGGAACAGAGGTGCAGAAAGAGGCAAGAGGAGTGCAGAAAGAGGGAAGTGGTGTAGAAATAAGCACGAGTGTTGCAGAAAGAAGCAAGAGAGGTGTAGAAAGAAGCAAGAGGAGTGCAGAAAGAAGCAACAGAGGTGCAGAAAGAGGCAAGTGTGGTGCAAAAAGAAGGAAGTGGGCTGCAGAAAGAGGCACTAGGGATGCAGAAAGAAGCACGAGACGTGCAGAAAGAAACAAAAGAAGTGCTGAAAGAAGGAACAGAGGTGCAGAAAGAGGCAAGATGGGTGCAGAAAGAGGGAAGAGAGGTGCAGAAAGAGGCAAGAGGAGTGCAGAAAGAAGGGACAGAGGTGCAGAAAGAAGCAAGAGAAATGCAGAAAGAAGCAACAGAGGTGCAGAAAGAGGGATGAGGGGTGGAGAAAGAGGCAAGAGAAGTGCAGAAAGAAGCAACAGAGATGCAGAAAAGGGGAAGAGGGTGGAGAAAGAGGCAAGAGGAGTACATAAAGAAGCAAGAGAGATGCAGAAAGAAACAAAAGAAGTGCAGAAAGAAGGAACAGAGGTGCAGAAAGAGAAGAAGGGTGCAGAAAGAGGCACAAGTGGTACAGAAAGAAGCAAGAGAGGTGCAGAAAGACGTAAAATTAGTGCAGAAAGAAGCAACAGAGATGCAGAAAGAGGGAAGAGGGGTGGAGAAAGGGGTAAGAGAAATGCAGAAAGAAGCAACAGAGATGCAGAAAGGGGAAAGTGGGGTGGAGAAAGAAGCAAGAGGGGTGAAGAAAGAAGCAAGAGAGTTGCGGAAAGAAACAAAAGAAGTGCAGAAAGAAGGAACAGAGGTGCAGAAAGAGGCAAGAGGGGTGTAGAAAGAGGGAAGAGGGGTGCAGAGAAAGCACAATGGTTGCAGAAAGAAGGGACAGAGGTGCAGAAAGAAGCAACAGAGATGCAGAAAAGGGGAAGAGGGTGGAGAAAGAGGCAAGAGGAGTACATAAAGAAGCAAGAGAGATGCAGAAAGAAACAAAAGAAGTGCAGAAAGAAGGAACAGAGGTGCAGAAAGAGAAGAAGGGTGCATAAAGAGGCACAAGTGGTACAGAAAGAAGCAAGAGAGGTGCAGAAAGACGTAAAATTAGTGCAGAAAGAAGCAACAGAGATGCAGAAAGAGGGAAGAGGGGTGGAGAAAGGGGTAAGAGAAATGCAGAAAGAAGCAACAGAGATGCAGAAAGGGGAAAGTGGGGTGGAGAAAGAAGCAAGAGGGGTGAAGAAAGAAGCAAGAGAGTTGCGGAAAGAAACAAAAGAAGTGCAGAAAGAAGCAACAGAGGTGCAGAAAGAGGCAAGAGGGGTGTAGAAAGAGGGAAGAGGGGTGCAGAGAAAGCACAATGGTTGCAGAAAGAAGGGACAGAGGTGCAGAAAGAAGCAAGAGAAATGCAGAAAGAAGCAACAGAGGTGCAGAAAGAGCGATGAGGGGTAGAGAAAGAGGCAAGAGAAGTGCAGAAAGAAGCAACAGAGATACAAAAAGGGGGAACAGGGGTGGAGAAAGTAGCAAGACGGGTGCAGAAAGAAACAAAAGAGGAGCAGAAAGAAGGTACAGAGGAGCAGAAAGAGGCAAGAGGAGTACAGAAAGAGGGAAAAGGGGTGCAGAAAGAAGCATGAGGGGTGTAGAAAGAAGCAAAGAGGTGCAGAAAGAGGCAAGTTGGGTGCAGAAAGAGCGAAGAGGGATGCAGAAAGAGGCACAAGGGTTGCAGAAAGAAAGGACAGAGGTGCAGAAAGTAGCAAGAGAAGTGCAGAAAGAAACAACAGAGATGCAGAAAGGGGGAAGAGGGGTGGAGAAAGAGGCAAGAGGGGTGCAGAAAGAAGCAAGAGAGATGCAGAAAGAAACAAAAGAAGTGCAGAAAGAAGGAACAGAGGTGCAGAAAGAGGCAAGAGTAGTGCAGAAAGAGAAGAAGGGTGTAGAAAGAGGCACAAGTGGTACATAAAGAAGCAAGAGAGGTGCAGAAAGACGTAAAATGTGTGCAGAAAGAAGCAACAGAGATGCAGAAAGAGGGAAGAGGGGTGGAGAAAGAAAGAACAGAGGTGCCGAAAGAGGCAAGATGGGTGCAGAAAGAAGGAAGAGGGGTGCAGAAAGAGGCACAAGGGTTACAGAAAGAAGGGACAGAGGTGCAGAAAGTAGCAAGAGAAGTGCAGAAAGAAGCAACAGAGGTGCAGAAAGAGGGATGAGGGGTGGAGAAAGGGGCAAGAGAAATGCATAAAGAAGCAACAGAGATGCAGAAAGGGGGAAGTGGGGTGGAGAAAGAAGCAAGAGGGGTGAAGAAAGAAGCAAGAGAGTTGTGGAAAGAAACAAAAGAAGTGCAGAAAGAAGGAACAGAGGTGCAGAAAGAGGCAAGAGGGGTGTAGAAAGAGGGAAGAGGGGCGCAGAGAAAGCACAATGGTTGCAGAATGAAGGTACAGAAGTGCAGAAAGAAGCAAGAAAAGTGCAGAAAGAAGCAACAGAAGTGCAGAAAGAGGGATGATGGGTGGAGAAAGAGGTAAGAGAAGTGCAGAAAGAAGCAACAGAGATGCAAAAAGGGGGAAGCGGGGCGGAGAAAGAGGCAAGAGGAATGCACAAAGAAGCAAGAGAGGTGCAGAAAGAAACAAAAGCAGTGCAGAAAGAAGGAACAGAGGTGCAGAAAGAGGCAAGAGGAGTGCAGAAAGAGAAGAAGGGTGCAGAAAGAGGCACAAGTGGTACAGAAAGAAGCAAGAGAGGTACAGAAAGAAACAAAAGAAGTGCAGAAAGAGGCCCAAAGGTTGCAGAAAGAAGAGACAGAGGTGCAGAAAGAATCAAGAGAAGTGCAGAAAGAAGCAACAGAAGTGCAGAAAGAGGCAAGAGGGGTGCAGAAAGAAGCAAGAGAGTTGTGGAAAGAAACAAAAGAAGTGCAGAAAGAAGGAACAGAGGTGCAGAAAGAGGCAAGAGGGTGTAGAAAGAGGGAAGAGGGGCGCAGAGAAAGCACAATGGTTGCAGAAAGAAGGGACAGAAGTGCAGAAAGAAGCAAGAAAAGTGCAGAAAGAAGCAACAGAAGTGCAGAAAGAGGGATGATGGGTGGAGAAAGAGGCAAGAGAAGTGCAGAAAGAAGCAACAGAGATGCAAAAAGGGGGAAGAGGGGCGGAGAAAGAGGCAAGAGGAATGCACAAAGAAGCAAGAGAGGTGCAGAAAGAAACAAAAGCACTGCAGAAAGAAGGAACAGAGGTGCAGAAAGAGGCAAGAGGAGTGCAGAAAGAGAAGAAGGGTGCAGAAAGAGGCACAAGTGGTACAGAAAGAAGCAAGAGAGGTACAGAAAGAAACAAAAGAAGTGCAGAAAGAGGCCCAAAGGTTGCAGAAAGAAGGGACAGAGGTGCAGAAAGAATCAAGAGATGTGCAGAAAGAAGCAACAGAAGTGCAGAAAGAGGCAAGAGGGGTGCAGAAAGAAGCAAGAGAGGTGCAAAAAGAAACAAAACAAGAGCAGAAAGAAGGAACAGAGGTGCAGGAAGAGGCAAGAGAAGTGCAGAAAGAGAGAAGAGGGGTGCAGAAATAAGCACGAGTGGTGCAGAAAGAAGCAAGTGAGGTGTAGAAAGAAGCAAGGAGAGTGCAGAAAGAAGCAACAGAGGTGCAGAAAGAGGCAAGAGGGGTGCAAAAAGAGGGAAGAGGGGTGTAGAAAGAGGCATGAGGGATGCAGAAAGAAGCAAGAGACGTGCAGAAAGAAACAAAAGAAGTACAGAAAGAAGGAACAGAGATGCAGAAAGAGGCAAGAGGGGTGCAGAAAGAGGGAAGAGTGGTGCAGAAAGAGGCACAAGGGTTGCAGAAAGAAGGGACAGAGGTGCAGAAAGAAGCAAGAGAAGTGCAGAAAGAAGCAACAGAGGTACAGAAAGAGGGATGAGGGTTAGAGAAAGAGGCAAGGGAAGTGCAGAAAGAAGCAACCGAGATGCAGCAAGGGGAAGTGGGGTGGAGAAAGAAGCAAGAGGGGTGCAGAAAGAAACAAACGAAGTGCAGAAAGAAGGAACAGAGGTGCAGAAAGAGGCAAGAGAGGTGCAGAAAGAGGGAAGAGGGGTACAGAAAGAGGCACAAGGGTTGTAGAAGAAGGGACGGAGGTGCAGAAAGAAGCAAGAGAAGTGCAGAAAGAAGCAACAGAGGTGCAGAAAGAGGGATGAGGGTGGAGAAAGAGGCAAGAGAAGTGCAGAAAGAAGCAACAGAGATTCAAAAAGGGGGAACAGGGGTGGAGAAAGTGGCAAGAGGGGTGCAGAAAGAAGCAAGAGAGGTGCAGAAAGTAACAAAAGAAGAGCAGAAAGAAGGAACAGAGGTGCAGAAAGAGGCAACATGATTGCAGAAAGAGAATAAGAGAGCAGAAAGAGGCACACGTGATACAGAAAGAAGCAACAGAGGTACAGAAAGAAACAAAAGAAGTGCAGAAAGAAGAAACAGGGGTGCAGAAAGAAGCAAGAGAGGTGCAGAAAGAAACAAAAGAAGAACAGAATGAAGGAACAGATATGCATAAAGAGGCAAGGGGGTGCAGAAAGAAGCAACAGAGATGAAAAAAGGGGGAAGAGGGGTGGAGAAAGAAGCAAGAGAGGTGCAGAAAGATACAAAAAAAGTGCAGAAAGAAGCAACAGAGGTGTTGAAAGAGGCAAAAGGAGTACAGAAAGAGGGAAGAATGGTACAGAAAGAGGCACAAGAGGTACAGAAAGAAGCAAGAGAGGTGCAGAAAGAAGCAAGAGAAGTGCAGAAAGAAGCAACAGAGATGTAGAAAGGGGGAAGTGGGGTGGGGAAAGAGGCAAGAGTAATACAGAAAGAAGCAAGAGAGTTGAAGAAAAAAACAAAAGAAGTGCAGAAAGAAGGAACAGAGGTGCAGGAAGAGGCAAGAGGGGAGCAGAAAGAGGGAAGAGGGGTGCAGAAAGAGGCACAAGGGTTGCAGAAAGAAGGGAAGAGGTGCAGAAAGAAGCCTGAGAAGTGCAGAAAGAAGCAACAGAGGTACAGAAAGAGGGATGAGGGGTAGAGAAAGAGGCAAGGGAAGTGCAGAAAGAAGCAACCGAGATGCAGCAAGGGGAAGTGGGGTGGAGAAAGAAGCAAGAGGGGTGCAGAAAGAAACAAAAGAAGTGCAGAAAGAAGGGACAGAGGTGAAGAATGAGGCAAGAGAGGTGCAGAAAGAGGGAAGAGGGGTAAAGAAAGAGGCACAAGGGTTGCAGAAGAAGGGACAGAGGTGCAGAAAGAAGCAAGAGAAGTGCAGAAAGAAGCAACAGAGGTGCAGAAAGAGGGATGAGGGTGGAGAAAGAGGCAAGAGAAGTGCAGAAAGAAGCAACAGAGATTCAAAAAGGGGGAACAGGGGTGGAGAAAGTGGCAAGAGGGGTGCAGAAAGAAGCAAGAGAGGTGCAGAAAGAAACAAAAGAAGTGCAGAAAGAAGGAACAGAGGTGCAGAAAGAGGCAAGAGGGGTGCAGAAAGAGAAGAAGGGTGCAGAAAGAGGCACAAGTGGTACAGAAAGAAGCAAGAGAGGTGCAGAAAGACGTAAAATTTGTGCAGAAAGAAGCAACAGAGATGCAGAAAGAGGGAAGAGGGGTGGAGAAAGGGGTAAGAGAAATGCAGAAAGAAGCAACAGAGATGCAGAAAGGGGAAAGTGGGGTGGAGAAAGAAGTAAGAGGGGTGATGAAAGAAGCAAGAGAGTTGCGAAAAGAAACAAAAGAAGTGCAGAAAGAAGGAACAGAGGTGCAGAAAGAGGCAAGAGGGTGTAGAAAGAGGGAAGAGGGGTGCAGAGAAAGCACAATGGTTGCAGAAAGAAGGGACAGAGGTGCAGAAAGAAGCAAGAGAAATGCAGAAAGAAGCAACAGAGGTGCAGAAAGAGCGATGAGGGGTAGAGAAAGAGGCAAGAGATGTGCAGAAAGAAGCAACAGAGATACAAAAAGGGGGAACAGGGTTGGAGAAAGTAGCAAGACGGGTGCAGAAAGAAACAAAAGAGGAGCAGAAAGAAGGTACAGAGGAGCAGAAAGAGGCAAGAGGAGTGCAGAAAGAGAGAAAAGGGGTGCAGAAAGAAGCATGAGTGGTGCAGAAAGAAGCAAAGAGGTGCAGAAAGGCAAGATGGGTGCAGAAAGAGGGAAGAGGGATGCAGAAAGAGGCACATGGGTTGCAGAAAGAAAGGACAGAGGTGCAGAAAGTAGCAAGAGAAGTGCAGAAAGAAACAACAGAGATGCAGAAAGGGGGAAGAGGGGTGGAGAAAGAGGCAAGAGGGGTGCAGAAAGAAGCAAGAGAGATGCAGAAAGAAACGAAAGAAGTGCAGAAAGAAGGAACAGAGGTGCAGAAAGAGGCAAGAATAGTGCAGAAAGAGAAGAAGGGTGCAGAAAGAGGCACAATTGGTACAGAAAGAAGCAAGAGAGGTGCAGAAAGACGTAAAATTTGTGCAGAAAGAAGCAACAGAGATGCAGAAAGAGGGAAGAGGGGTGGAGAAAGAAAGAACAGAGGTGCAGAAAGAGGCAAGATGGGTGCAGAAAGAGGGAAGAGGGGTACAGCAAGAGGCACAAGGGTTACAGAAAGAAGGGACAGAGGTGCAGAAAGTAGCAAGAGAAGTGCAGAAAGAAGCAACAGAGGTGCAGAAAGAGAGATGAGGGTGGAGAAAGGGGCAAGAGAAATGCATAAAGAAGCAACAGAGATGGAGAAAGGGGGAAGTGGGGTGGAGAAAGAAGCAAGAGGGGTGAAGAAAGAAGCAAGAGAGTTGTGGAAAGAAACAAAAGAAGTGCAGAAAGAAGGAACAGAGGTGCAGAAAGAGGCAAGAGGGGTGTAGAAAGAGGGAAGAGGGGCGCAGAGAAAGCACAATGGTTGCAGAAAAAAGGGATAGAAGTGCAGAAAGAAGCAAGAAAAGTGCAGAAAGAAGCAACAGAGGTGCAGAAAGAGTGATGAGGGGTGGAGAAAGAGGCAAGAGAAGTACAGAAAGAAGCAACAGAGATACAAAAAGGGGGAACAGGGGTGGAGAAAGTGGCAAGAGGGGTGCAGAAAGAAACAAAAGAGGAGAAGAAAGAAGGTACATAGGAGCAGAAAGAGGCAAGTGGAGTGCAGAAAGAGTGAAAAGGGGTGCAGAAAGAAGCACAAGTGGTGCAGAAAGAAGCAAAGAGGTGCAGAAAGAAGCAAGAGTAGTGCGGAAAGAAGCAACAGAGGTGCAGAAAGAGTCAAGAGGGGTGCAAAAAGAAGGAAGAGAGGTGCAGAAAGAGGCACGAGGGATGCAGAAAGAAACAATAGATGTGCAGAAAGAAACAAAAGAAGTGCAGAAAGAAGGAACAGAGATGCAGAAAGGGGGAAGTGGGGTGGAGAAAGAAGCAAGAGGGGTGAAGAAAGAAGCAAGAGAGTTGTGGAAAGAAACAAAAGAAGTGCAGAAAGAAGGAACAGAGGTGCAGAAAGAGGCAAGAGGGGTGTAGAAAGAGGGAAGAGGGGCGCAGAGAAAGAACAATGGTTGCAGAAAGAAGGGACAGAAGTGCAGAAAGAAGCAAGAAAAGTGCAGAAAGAAGCAACAGAAGTGCAGAAAGAGGGATGATGGGTGGAGAAAGAGGCAAGAGAAGTGCAGAAAGAAGCAACAGAGATGCAAAAAGGGGGAAGAGGGGCGGAGAAAGAGGCAAGAGGAATGCACAAAGAAGCAAGAGAGGTGCAGAAAGAAACAAAAGCAGTGCAGAAAGAAGGAACAGAGGTGCAGAAAGAGGCAAGAGGAGTGCAGAAAGAGAAGAAGGGTGCAGAAAGAGGCACAAGTGGTACAGAAAGAAGCAAGAAAGGTACAGAAAGAAACAAAAGAAGTGCAGAAAGAGGCCCAAACGTTGCAGAAAGAAGGGACAGAGGTGCAGAAAGAATCAAGAGAAGTGCAGAAAGAAGCAACAGAAGTGCAGAAAGAGGCAAGAGGGGTGCAGAAAGAAGCAAGAGAGTTGTGGAAAGAAACAAAAGAAGTGCAGAAAGAAGGAACAGAGGTGCAGAAAGAGGAAGAGGGGTGTAGAAAGAGGGAAGAGGGGCGCAGAGAAAGCACAATGGTTGCAGAAAGAAGGGACAGAAGTGCAGAAAGAAGCAAGAAAAGTGCAGAAAGAAGCAACAGAAGTGCAGAAAGAGGGATGATGGGTGGAGAAAGAGGCAAGAGAAGTGCAGAAAGAAGCAACAGAGATGCAAAAAGGGGGAAGAGGGGCGGAGAAAGAGGCAAGAGGAATGCACAAAGAAACAAGAGAGGTGCAGAAAGAAACAAAAGCACTGCAGAAAGAAGGAACAGAGGTGCAGAAAGAGGCAAGAGGAGTGCAGAAAGAGAAGAAGGGTGCAGAAAGAGGCACAAGTGGTACAGAAAGAAGCAAGAGAGGTACAGAAAGAAACAAAAGAAGTGCAGAAAGAGGCCCAAAGGTTGCAGAAAGAAGGGACAGAGGTGCAGAAAGAATCAAGAGAAGTGCAGAAAGAAGCAACAGAAGTGCAGAAAGAGGCAAGAGGGGTGCAGAAAGAAGCAAGAGAGGTGCAAAAAGAAACAAAACAAGAGCAGAAAGAAGGAACAGAGGTGCAGGAAGAGGCAAGAGAAGTGCAGAAAGAGAGAAGAGGGGTGCAGAAATTAGCACGAGTGGTGCAGAAAGAAGCAAGTGAGGTGTAGAAAGAAGCAAGAGGAGTGCAGAAAGAAGCAACAGAGGTGCAGAAAGAGGCAAGAGGGGTGCAAAAAGAGGGAAGAGGGGTGTAGAAAGAGGCATGAGGGATGCAGAAAGAAGCAAGAGACGTGCAGAAAGAAACAAAAGAAGTACAGAAAGAAGGAACAGAGATGCAGAAAGAGGCAAGAGGGGTGCAGAAAGAGGGAAGAGTGGTGCAGAAAGAGGCACAAGGGTTGCAGAAAAAAGGGACAGAGGTGCAGAAAGAAGCAAGAGAAGTGCAGAAAGAAGCAACCAAGGTACAGAAAGAGGGATGAGGGGTAGAGAAAGAGGCAAGGGAAGTGCAGAAAGAAGCAACCGAGATGCAGCAAGGGGAAGTGGGGTGGAGAAAGAAGCAAGAGGGGTGCAGAAAGAAACAAACGAAGTGCAGAAAGAATGAACAGAGGTGCCGAAAGAGGCAAGAGAGGTGCAGAAAGAGAGAAGAGGGGTACAGAAAGAGGCACAAGGGTTGCAGAAGAAGGGACGGAGGTGCAGAAAGAAGCAAGAGAAGTGCAGAAAGAAGCAACAGAGGTGCAGAAAGAGGGATGAGGGTGGAGAAAGAAGCAAGAGAAGTGCAGAAAGAAGCAACAGAGATTCAAAAAGGGGGAACAGGGGTGGAGAAAGTGGCAAGAGGGGTGCAGAAAGAAGCAAGAGAGGTGCAAAAAGTAACAAAAGAAGAGCAGAAAGAAGGAACAGAGGTGCAGAAAGAGGCAACATGAGTGCAGAAAGAGAATAAGAGTGCAGAAAGAGGCACACGTGATACAGAAAGAAGCAAGAGAGGTACAGAAAGAAACAAAAGAAGTGCAGAAAGAAGAAACAGGGGTGCAGAAAGAAGCAAGAGAGGTGCAGAAAGAAACAAAAGAAGAACAGAATGAAGGAATAGATATGCAGAAAGAGGCAAGGGGGGTGCAGAAAGAAGCAACAGAGATGGTAAAAGGGGGAAGAGGGGTGGAGAAAGAAGCAAGAGAGGTGCAGAAAGATACAAAAAAAGTGCAGAAAGAAGCAACAGAGGTGCTGAAAGAGGCAAAAGGAGTACAGAAAGAGGGAAGAATGGTGCAGAAAGAGGCACGAGAGGTACAGAAAGAAGCAAGAGAGGTGCAGAAAGAAGTAAGAGAAGTGCAGAAAGAAGCAACAGAGATGTAGAAAGGGGGAAGTGGGGAAAGAGGCAAGAGTAATACAGAAAGAAGCAAGAGAGTTGAAGAAAAAAACAAAAGAAGTGCAGAAAGAAGGAACAGAGGTGCAGGAAGAGGCAAGAGGGGAGCAGAAAGAGGGAAGAGGGGTGCAGAAAGAGGCACAAGGGTTGCAGAAAGAAGGGAAGAGGTGCAGAAAGAAGCCTGAGAAGTGCAGAAAGAAGCAACAGAGGTACAGAAAGAGGGATGAGGGGTAGAGAAAGAGGCAAGGGAAGTGCAGAAAGAAGCAACCGAGATGCAGCAAGGGGAAGTGGGGTGGAGAAAGAAGCAAGAGGGGTGCAGAAAGAAACAAAAGAAGTGCAGAAAGAAGGAACAGAGGTGCAGAATGAGGCAAGAGAGGTGCAGAAAGAGGGAAGAGGGGTAAAGAAAGAGGCACAAGGGTTGCAGAAGAAGGGACAGAGGTGCAGAAAGAAGCAAGAGAAGTGCAGAAAGAAGCAACAGAGGTGCAGAAAGAGGGATGAGGGTAGAGAAAGAGGCAAGAGAAGTGCAGAAAGAAGCAACAGAGATTCAAAAAGGGGAACAGGGGTGGAGAAAGTGGCAAGAGGGGTGCAGAAAGAAGCAAGAGAGGTGCAGAAAGTAACAAAAGAAGTGCAGAAAGAAGGAACAGAGGTGCAGAAAGAGGCAAGAGGAGTGCAAAAAGAGAAGAAGGGTGCAGAAAGAGGCAAAGTGGTACAGAAAGAAGCAAGAGAGGTGCAGAAAGACGTAAAATTAGTGCAGAAAGAAGCAACAGAGATGCAGAAAGAGGGAAGAGGGGTGGAGAAAGGGGTAAGAGAAATGCAGAAAGAAGCAACAGAGATGCAGAAAGGGGAAAGTGGGGTGGAGAAAGAAGTAAGAGGGGTGATGAAAGAAGCAAGAGAGTTGCGGAAAGAAACAAAAGAAGTGCAGAAAGAAGGAACAGAGGTGCAGAAAGAGGCAAGAGGGGTATAGAAAGAGGGAAGAGGGGTGCAGAGAAAGCACAATGGTTGCAGAAAGAAGGGACAGAGGTGCAGAAAGAAGCAAGAGAAATGCAGAAAGAAGCAACAGAGGTGCAGAAAGAGCAATGAGGGGTAGAGAAAGAGGCAAGAGAAGTGCAGAAAGAAGCAACAGAGATACAAAAAGGGGGAACAGGGGTGGAGAAAGTAGCAAGACGGGTGCAGAAAGAAACAAAAGAGGAGCAGAAAGAAGGTACAGAGGAGCAGAAAGAGGCAAGAGGAGTGCAGAAAGAGAGAAAAGGGGTGCAGAAAGAAGCATGAGTGGTGCAGAAAGAAGCAAAGAGGTGCAGAAAGGCAAGATGGGTGCAGAAAGAGGGAAGAGGGATGAAGAAAGAGGCACAAGGGTTGCAGAAAGAAAGGACAGAGGTGCAGAAAGTAGCAAGAGAAGTGCAGAAAGAAACGACAGAGATGCAGAAAGGTGGAAGAGGGGTGGAGAAAGAGGCAAGAGGGGTGCAGAAAGAAGCAAGAGAGATGCAGAAAGAAACGAAAGAAGTGCAGAAAGAAGGAACAGAGGTGCAGAAAGAGGCAGGAATAGTGCAGAAAGAGAAGAAGGGTGCAGAAAGAGGCACAAGTGGTACAGAAAGAAGCAAGAGAGGTGCAGAAAGACGTAAAATTTGTGCAGAAAGAAGCAACAGAGATGCAGAAAGAGGGAAGAGGGGTGGAGAAAGAAAGAACAGGGGTGCAGAAAGAGGCAAGATGGGTGCAGAAAGAGGGAAGAGGGGTACAGAAAGAGGCACAAGGGTTACAGAAAGAAGGGACAGAGGTGCAGAAAGTAGCAAGAGAAGTGCAGAAAGAAGCAACAGAGGTGCAGAAAGAGGGATGAGGGGTGGAGAAAGGGGCAAGAGAAATGCATAAAGAAGCAACAGAGATGGAGAAAGGGGGAAGTGGGGTGGAGAAAGAAGCAAGAGGGGTGAAGAAAGAAGCAAGAGAGTTGTGGAAAGAAACAAAAGAAGTGCAGAAAGAAGGAACAGAGGTGCAGAAAGAGGCAAGAGGGGTGTAGAAAGAGGGAAGAGGGGCGCAGAGAAAGCACAATGGTTGCAGAAAGAAGGGACAGAAGTGCAGAAAGAAGCAAGAAAAGTGCAGAAAGAAGCAACAGAGGTACAGAAAGAGTGATGAGGGGTGGAGAAAGAGGCAAGAGAAGTACAGAAAGAAGCAACAGAGATACAAAAAGGGGGAACAGGGGTGGAGAAAGTGGCAAGAGGGGTGCAGAAAGAAACAAAAGAGGAGAAGAAAGAAGGTACATAGGAGCAGAAAGAGGCAAGTGGAGTGCAGAAAGAGTGAAAAGAGGTGCAGAAAGAAGCACAAGTGGTGCAGAAAGAAGCAAAGAGGTACAGAAAGAAGCAAGAGTAGTGCGGAAAGAAGCAACAGAGGTGCAGAAAGAGTCAAGAGGGGTGCAAAAAGAAGGAAGAGAGGTGCAGAAAGAGGCACGAGGGATGCAGAAAGAAACAATAGATGTGCAGAAAGAAACAAAAGAAGTGCAGAAAGAAGGAACAGAGATGCAGAAAGGGGGAAGTGGAGTGGAGAAAGAAGCAAGAGGGGTGAAGAAAGAAGCAAGAGAGTTGTGGAAAGAAACAAAAGAAGTGCAGAAAGAAGGAACAGAGGTGCAGAAAGAGGCAAGAGGGGTGTAGAAAGAGGAAAGAGGGGCGCAGAGAAAGAACAATGGTTGCAGAAAGAAGGGACAGAAGTGCAGAAAGAAGCAAGAAAAGTGCAGAAAAAAGCAACAGAAGTGTAGAAAGAGGGATGATGGGTGGAGAAAGAGGCAAGAGAAGTGCAGAAAGAAGCAACAGAGATGCAAAAAGGGGGAAGAGGGGCGGAGAAAGAGGCAAGAGGAATGCACAAAGAAGCAAGAGAGGTGCAGAAAGAAACAAAAGCAGTGCAGAAAGAGGGAACAGAGGTGCAGAAAGAGGCAAGAGGAGTGCAGAAAGAGAAGAAGGGTGCAGAAAGAGGCACAAGTGGTACAGAAAGAAGCAAGAGAGGTACAGAAAGAAACAAAAGAAGTACAGAAAGAGGCCCAAAGGTTGCAGAAAGAAGGGACAGAGGTGCAGAAAGAATCAAGAGAAGTGCAGAAAGAAGCAACAGAAGTGCAGAAAGAGGCAAGAGGGGTGCAGAAAGAAGCAAGAGAGTTGTGGAAAGAAACAAAAGAAGTGCAGAAAGAAGGAACAGAGGTGCAGAAAGAGGAAGAGGGGTGTAGAAAGAGGGAAGAGGGGCGCAGAGAAAGCACAATGGTTGCAGAAAGAAGGGACAGAAGTGCAGAAAGAAGCAAGAAAAGTGCAGAAAGAAGCAACAGAAGTGCAGAAAGAGGGATGATGGGTGGAGAAAGAGGCAAGAGAAGTGCAGAAAGAAGCAACAGAGATGCAAAAAGGGGGAAGAGGGGTGCAAAAAGAAGGAAGAGAGGTGCAGAAAGAGGCACGAGGGATGCAGAAAGAAACAATAGATGTGCAGAAAGAAACAAAAGAAGTGCAGAAAGAAGGAACAGAGGTGCAGAAAGGGGCAACAGGGGTGCAGAAAGAGGGAAGAAGGGTGCAGAATGAGGCAAGGGGGTGCAGAAAGAAGCATGAGAGCTGCAGTAAGAAACAAAAGAAGGTCAGAAAGAAGGAACAGAGGTGCAGAAAGAGGCAAGAGGGGTGCAGAAAGAGGCAAAAGGGGTGCAGAAAGAGGCACATGGGGTGCAGAAAGAGGGTGGATGGGTAGAGAAAGAAGCAAGAAAGCTGCTGAAAGAAATGGAAGAAGTGCAGAAAGAAGGAACAAAGGTGCAGAAAGAGGCAAAAGGGTTGCAGAAAGAAGTGAGAGGTGCAGAAAGAAACAAAAGAAGTGCAGAAAGAAGGAACAGAGGTGCAGAAAGAGGCAAGAGGGGTGCTGGAAGAGGGGTGTGAAAGAAGCACAAAGGGTGCAGAAAGAAGCAAGAGAGGTGCAGAAAGAGGGTGGATGGGTGGAGAAAGAAGCAAGAAAGCTGCTGAAAGAAACGGAAGAAGTGCAGAAAGAAGGAACAAAGGTGCAGAAAGAGGCAAAAGGGTTGCAGAAAGAAGTGAGAGGTGCAGAAAGAAACAAAAGAAGTGCAGAAAGAAAGAACAGAGGTGCAGAAAGAGGCAAGAGGGGTGCTGGAAGAGGGGTGTGAAAGAAGCACAAAGGGTGCAGAAAGAAGCAAGAGAGGTGCAGAAAGAAACAAAAAAAGTGTAGAAAGAAAGAACAGAGGTGCAGGAAGAGGCAAGAGAAGTGCAGAAAGAGAAGAAGGGTGCATAAAGAGGCAAACGTGGTGCAGAAAGAAGCAAGAGAGCTGCAAAAAGACTCAAGATAAGTGCAGAAAGAAGCTACAGAGATACAGAAAGAGGAAAGAGGGGTGGAGAAAGAGGCAAGAGAAGTGCAGAACGAAGCCACAGACATGCAGAAAGGGGGAAGAGGGGTAGAGAAAGAGGCAAGAGGGGTGCAGAAAGAGGCAGGAGGGGTGCAGAAAGAGGGAAGAGGGGTGCAGAAAGAGGTAAGAGAGGTGCCGATAGAGGCAAGAGGGGTGCACAAAGAAGCAAGTGAGGTGCAGAAAGAGGCAACAGAGGTGCACAAAGAGGCAAAAGAGGTGCAGAAAGTAGAAGAGATGTGCATAAAGAGGCAAGAGGGGTACAGAAACAGGGAAGAGGGGTGCAGAAAGAGGCAAGAGAGGTGCAGAAAGAGGCAAGAGGGGAGCACAAAGAAGCAAGTGAGGTGCAGAAAGAGGCAGCAGAGGTGCAGAAAGAGGCAAAACAGGTTCAGAAAGTAGAAGAGATGTGCAGAAAGAGGCAAGAGAAGTACAGAAAAAGAAAGAAAGGTGTAGAAAGAAGCAACAGAAATGCAGAAAGAGGTGCAGAAAGAAGCAAGGGTGGCTTGCACACCATTAGTACCAATTTAACATCCTCATTTAGCAATAAGTAACAGGTGACCATTCTATGTTTGCAAAGGACCTTCCACCACGCTGTAACACTCATCGCTGCATTTTTGGTAACGTTTGAGCCGTTTGAGCTAGAAACAAGGCTTTTTTGTAGGGGTGGGCGGAATTTGCATAGTCGCGCTCCGCAAAGCTCCGCAAAGCTCCGCGAAACAGTAAAAAATCTCTGCGAGCACGCAAAAGTTCAGCGAACATGCGGAATTGCTTGTTCCGCCCGTTCGCGATGCTTTTTTCCTGTTCGCGAACGCTGTTTGCGTGCTCGGGGGGAAATATCTCGCGAACATGCACTTTGAAAGCGCAAACAAGCAAAAAATTCTGCGAAACCGCGGATTGCGAAATTTTTGGCAATTCTGCGTTCTCCGCGGAATGCGAAATTACCTAAATTCCGCAAATTCCACGAGCGGAACAGAATTTACCGCCCAGGCCTTTTTTTTTGTTCAAATCTGCAGATTAGGCAGCAGATGATGGATTATGTGGCTAATGCGGAAAATGTATAATTGTGCGAAAGTCAGTGCAGCCAAACAGTCGCATAATTCCAGTGGCCCTGCTCATACCTCCGACTAGGTCCAGAAGTGCTCCTCAGTAATTTCTTCTTTTTTTGTCTCATTGAGTTCATAGTTTAGCTTCTATGGAAATGAGGAAGACTAAACCTGAGGTTACCACTCCACAACACAGACTACCATACCACATAATTACTCTCCATAACACATAATCCCACTCAACATAATTCCTATACACTAAATACCACATACTTTCTATCCACATAATTTCACTGCACAACATACCACATAATTCCACAACACACAAAAGTACATCCACTCCACTCCAAAAAACATTAGTAAAAAACTTTTTCAATCACAATGCCAATAGCCGTAACTTTTGCAAATGCGAGACCTATTACATTCCAAATGCTTCTTTAACTAGTAGTCACGTTTGCAGAGTGGTGGAGAAAGGGGGCTGGGCCTCCGAACACCTCTTCGCAATACCACTGTGTGGGACTTACTGGAGGTAACAGGAGGGGTAGTTGGCCCCCAAGGACGTCCTTTGGGGCCAACCTCCCCTCCTATTACCTCTAGTAAGTCCCACACAACAGCATTGGTAAGTTCTCATAGCAGGCCACCTCCCCTTTGCCCACCACTCTGCAAACACGCTCCCTGGCGCGCTTTTGGATGGGGATTAAAGTCCCCTTTGATGCTGGGGGTCCTTAGGGGCCAACTAGCCTACCTGACACCTCCAGTAAGCCCCACACAGTGGGATTGCTGAGAGGTGGACACAGGCCACGCTCCCTTTCTGCAACACTCTGCAAACGCGCCTCCTGGCGCACTCTTGGTTGGGGGATGAAGTCACCTTGCCCCCTGAGGGTCCCTGGGGGCCAACTAGCAATCCTGTTATCTCTAGTAAGCTCGACACAGCTGGATCGCTGAGAGTGGTCTGAGGCTACGCCCCCTTTATACAACACTCTGCAAACGCGCCTCCTGGTGCACTGCTGCTTGGGGGATGAAGTCCACTTTAGTGCCGAGGCCCTCAGGACACAAGAGGACCTCATTGCCCCACCTGCAGTGCGACAAGAGGCAGAGTGGTGTAAAAAGGGGCATGGCCTCTGACCACCTCTCAGTAATCCCACAGAACGCACCAGGAGGCGTGTTTGGAGAGTGGTGCAGGGAGGGGCGGGGCCTCCGGCGAGATGCCAGCTTTTATTAAATTTGGTTTTTGGAAGGGGGGCTGTGTGCCCCCTTCCCTTAATTATTTTTGGGCCCTGGGGGCCCCATCTCCCAGGGCCTGAGCATTTTTATTTTTTTTAAATGGGAAGGGGCCGCATGGCCCCCCTTCCTTGGGCCACTATTGGCCCGGGGGACCCCATCCCCCGGGGCCTGGTCTCCTTTTTAAATTTTTTTTAAAAAATTCCCGGGAGGAGGGCCGTGTGTCCCCCCTCCTCTAGGCCACTTCTGGCCCCGGGGACCCCATCCCCCGGGGCCAGGCTTCGTTTTTACATTTTTTTTTTTTTACTTTCCCAGGAGGGGGGCCTTGTGGCACCCCTCCCCTGGGCCACTTCTGGCCCTGGGTATCCCATCTCCCGGGGCCAGCCCTCAATGTTGGGGACTGCGGGGGAGCCCCAATGCCCCCACGGTCCCAGCCGGCTCCCCACCTCCTGCGGGAGCCAGCATTGCTTTTGGACAAGGGGAGCTGCTGACATGCAGCTCCCCTTGTCCAAAAGCAATCTGCTTCGCTTCATGGAAGCGAGAGCAGGTTTTCTGCTCTCGCTTCCGTGAAGCGAAGCATAGTTTGCAATGACACATTGCAAACGGCAATGTCCCGGGGGTGAGCACCCCGGGACATTGCAGGAGCCGGCCCTGGGGGGTGGCCGTCCCCAGGCCCATAGAGGACTCCAGGAGGGGGGCAATGCGGCCCCCCGCCCAACATGTAAATAGCCCCGGGGAGGTGGTGGTCCCTGGGGTCCACAACGGACCCAGGTCCCCAGGGCAGTGTGGGGGGGCTTGAGTCCCCCACACCCACATTTTAGAATAGCCCCATGGAGGTGGTGGTCCCCAGAGCTTGGGGGGGCCCACGAGGCCCCACTGCCCATTAATAATGAAAGCCCCGGGGAGGTGGCGGTCCCTGGGGGGGCCTGCGAGGCCCCCCAAGCTCAAGAAAGCCCCGGGGAGGTAGCGGTCCTCAGGGCTTGGGGGGGCCGTGAGGCCCCCCCACCGATTATGACAGATGCCCCAGGGAGGTGGTGGTCCCCGGGGCAGCGTGGGGAGGCAGGAGCCCCCCACACAGTTTTTTTCATAAAGCCCAGGGGAGGTGGTGGTCCCCGGGGCTGCGGGGAGGCCGCGTGCCCATTGCATATAATAAATAAAGTTCCGGGGAGGTGGCGGTCCCTGGGGCTGTAGGGGTCCCCGCGGGCCCCGATACCCTAATAAAACATTGCCCCCGGGACCTGGCCCAACCAGGGGCTTAAAGAAACGAAGCGCGGGAGCCCGAGGTTCGTTTTTTTTTTTTTTTCGCCCGGATTCGCGCACCCAGCGCGAATTCGGCTGAAAATATAAAAAAAATGTTTTTTGGCCTTGAGCAGGCCTAGGGGGTCAGGTTGTTTCTACCCTGCCCCTTTTTATTGTTTTTATCCTTTTTGCTCCTTTTTTCTTGTGACTCGGTTTACAAGATGGCTGCCAACACTTCTTGGTTGTGAGTGTTGGCAGCCAATCAAAATGAAGCTCGTGCTCGGGAGGGTTCGCGAATCCTCCTCGGCCACCAGATATCGATATTTTTTATTTTTGAATTTCTCAGGAACTACCAAACAGATTTACACCATTTTAAAAATAGCTCGCTTTCTGAACCAAGACCTACCTTTTTGCCAAATTTGGTGTAGTTCCGTTCAGCAGTTCGGGCTGTAGCTTTGTCTAAAGTTTCCAATGGAAATTAACAAGAAGAAAACTTGTTTTGGGACCCCCCTTTTTTCTCGACCCCCCCTTGTTAATCACCCCGAAACTTTCAAGACAGGAGCTGACGGGAGCGCCCCATTAGTTTTGAAAATTTCGCGAAGATTCGTCAACCGGCGCCAAAGATATTGTCAAATCAAAAAACGCTTTTCCTATAGAAACTGTCCCCTCGTACAGAGATGACCACGAAACTCCGGGCTTCTGAAATGATTTATTCAGCTTGATACCTGTGTATGATAGGGCTGCCAGAGACCATTCAGGACCGCCGCAACGTACAGCCCCAGGTCTGGATTATTTTGGAGTGATATATAGGTTTCAGGCACGTTATTGCTAGAAATTAGCATTTAAAAAACCTTAGAAATTCACTGGAAAAACCAGAGGTTTCAGGGACGTTATAGTTAGTTGGACATTTCACTCGTACAAAACCTGAGAAATTTGGCCGTTATACTTAGTTCAGCTAACTATAACTCGCGCCCCCGCAATACACTGCTGAGGCCGTCACATATTACATCATTCATGACATGGTCAGTGACATCACTGATGCTTCTTTAAGTAGTAGTCACGTTTGCAGAGTGGTGGAGAAAGGGTGCTGGTCCTCCGACCAGCGCTCAGGAATTCCGCTGCGTAGGACTTACAGGAGGTACCAGGAGGGCTTCTTGGCCCTCAAACTCCCTCAGGACTAAATTGGACTTCATCCCCCATCCCGTAGTCTGCCAGGAGGCGCGTTTGCAGAGTGGTGGAGAAAGGGGGGCATGGCCTCCGAAGACGTCTTAGCAATCCCACTGTGTGGGACTTACTGGAGGTAACAAGAGGGGTAGTTCCCCTCCTATTACCTCCAGTAAGTCCCACACAGCAGCACTGGTAAGTACTCGTACCAGGCCATGCCCCCTTTGCCCACCACTCTACAAACGCGCTCCCTGGCGCACTCTCGGATGGGGATTGAAGTCCCCTTCGCTGCTGGGGGTCCTTTAGGGGTCAACTAGCCTACCTCTTACCTCCAGTAAGCCCCACGCAGTGGGATTGCTGAGAGGTAGACAAAGGCCATGCCCCCTTTCTCCACCACTCTGCAAACGCGCCCCCTGGCACGTTGTTAGTTGGGGAATTAATTCCCCTTGACTACTGAGGGTCCCTGGGGGCCAACTAGCCCACCAGGTACCTCCAATATACACCACAGAGCTCGATTGCAGAGAGGTGGTCCGAGGCCACGCCCCCTTTTTACACCAAATGCGCCTCTTGGCGCACTGCTGCTCGGGGGATGAAGTCCACCTGTGTCCTGAGGTCCTCAGGACACAACAGTACCTCATCGCCCCACCAACAGTGGGCCAAGAAGCGCGTTTGCAGAGTAGTTTAAAAAGGGGCGGGGCCTTGGACCACCTCTCTGCAACACAGCTCTGTGGCGCATATTGGAGGTCCCCGGGGCTTGGGGGGGCCGCGAGGCCCCCCCACACTTTTTGCACAATGCCCCGGGGAGGTGGCAGTCCCCTGGGCTGTGGGGGGGCCACGTGCCCCCGCACATCATAATTAAAGCCCCGTGGAGGTGACGGTCCCTGGGGCTGCTGGGGCAGCCGCGGGCCCCCGCCACACAATTAAGCATGCCCCCGGGACCTGGCCCACCCAGCCGGATTCGTGACCCCAGCGCGAATTCGGCCGATTTGTTTTTTTTTAAAATACTTTTTTGGGCCCTGGGGTCCTTGTGGGACCCCCTGAGAAGGCCTAGGGGGTCAGGGTGTTTGTACCCTGCCCCCTTTTCATGTTTTTTATCTTTGTTTCACCCTTTTTCTTGTGACTCGGCTACCGAGTCACAAGATGGCTGCCAACAGTTCCTGGTTTTGAGTGTTGGCAGCCAATCAGAGTGAAGCTCGTGCCCGGGAGGGTTCGCGAACCCTCCTCGGTGCTCAGATATCGATATTTTTCTTTTTTAAATTTCTCAGAAACTACTGAATGGATTTACACCATTTAACAACAAGCATTGGCATAGCCAATAGGTCTCGCTTTTGGGACCTTATAAGTATTTAGTTATGCAGCATAATATCCTTGGTGCAACAACATTAACTGTTGCATGGTTAAACACTTATAAGGCCCCAAAGGCGAGACCTATTGGCTATGCCAATGCTTGTTTTGGTGGGGATGGGGTTTATTAGAAGTCGCTTTATACAGATTTGCCAACAACCAAGGTTGGGGGAAGGTCTGTAACTGCCATGGCAACGTTAAAGTGGCCGTTGAAAAAAAATGGAAGGTATTTGAGATAACGGACGCATATTTAACAGAAAAGGTTGTACTTGCTGTGTTTACATAAATTGACAATCAAAAGGCTGCACTACGCGCAATTCGTGCACAGCAAAGAGAAATTCTTTTCAATGCCCCCTTTAAGATTGCGCATGTATATTACAGCGCGTCTCTCACTATTTGGATTGTCCAAAGCGTTTTTGGAACGCAGGCGCCCGTTGCGGTTCTGGAATGTTCGGTGGGCCGAGTCAAGCTGGTCGGCGGGGAGACTGTATTTGGTTTTGTTTTGTACCGTTTAGCAGTGGATCATAGTGGGCTGTGGCTTCAAAACGTATGTTAGGCTCGTTGTTGTTTGTAAAATACCCTTTAAATCCCATCCGGTTCTGGTCAGTGCGCAGTTTTTTTCTTGCAGGTAGCATTGACCAAAACCAGTATAAAAATTCATATTTTTATAATTTAGTGAAGTTTCTCACTTCATGAAGTTATAAAATTATGATTTTTTTCCAGTTAAGGCTCTGGCGAGATTCTAGAGCTTTTTTGAGTAAATTCTTCTGCAACATGCCAATTTGTAGGTTTTTAATCCTTTACCAACGGGGCCACTAGAAAGAGATGCGCGAAAGTGAAAGCAACTAAAAAAAGGAGCGGGGGCGAGCAAGCGCGACAGCCTGCTGAGCTGACCACACGCACGTGCATCGTGCCTGAAATGTGTGGGTAACCGCACGGAAAAGGCCATTGTGCACGAGCGTGTGGTCAGCTTTCAAAAGCCCACTACATAAAGTCTCGCAAAGCAGCGCTTGCGCGCTACTCGAGGCTCGACCTAAAAAGAGCGCAGTCTAAACCAAGACCTACCTTTTTGCCAAATTTGGTGTAATTCCGTTCAGCAGGTCGGGCTGTAGCCTGTAATAAAGTTCCTATGGAAAATAACATGGAGAAAATGCGCTTTGGGACCCCCCTTTTTTCTTGGCCCCTGCTTGACGAATCATCCTGACACTTTCTACACACAAACTGAGCAGTCCAACCCTATTTTTTGGAAAATTTCACGAAGATTCGTCAAACAGCGCCAAAGATATTGGCAAATCAATAAACGCTTTTCCTATGGAAACTAGGTCCTAACTATAAGTACCTACTGGCGACTGCCAGTAGGTAATATATATGCATTTTACCTACTGGTGGCCAACAGTAGGTAGTTCTAGTTAGGACCATGTTTCCATAGGAAAAGCTTTTTTTGACTTGCCTATATCTTTGATGCCGTTTGACGAAACTTCATGCAATTTTCCCCAAAAAAGTGCTGCTTTGAATCTTTTTGCACACTGAAAGTTTCGGGGCGATTTGTGAAGCAGGGGCTGAGAAAAAATGGGGTTAAAAAAGGGTGTGCTTGCAATTTTAATTCCCATAGGACCTACAACATACCACTGAACAGAATTACACAACATTTGTAAGGAAGCTACATTTGGTTATGCAGATTGTGCTTTTTATTATTTGGTGTAAATCAGTTCAGTAATTGTTGAGAAATATAAAAAAAAGTTGTTGATCTGTGTTTGAGGATATTTTGTGAAGAAACACGAGCTCGTGCAGGGGAATGCATAGCTCTGACTGGCTGCCAACACTTCAACTAGGAAGTGTTGGCAACCATCTTGGGATTTGCTTCACTGGAGCCCCAAGAAAAAAGTATAAAAACAGAATAGGGGGCAGGGTATTAATACCCTGACCCCAATGACATGATCTTGGGGTCCCCTTAGAACCCCACCATGGCATAAAAACATTTAAAAAAAATATTGCTGAGAATTCACAATATTTGCAAATTTGTGGCAAAAAAATGAGCGCAGGCTCTGCGCTTGTTTTACCTAACCCCCCGGGTGGGGCCAGGACCAGGGGGCATATAATAAAAATAGGAGGGGGTGCATTTCAAAAATAAAAATTAAATGTTTTCTTTTTATTTTGTTACAGTGGGCAGTGATCGGTGGGACCACTGCATGCTCTGAAAAAATGTTGAGCCCCCATTCACAAAGGGCCCCTTGGGGACTCTTTCCCATTTGCAAATGGTTTACCAACGATTTGAAATTGGTGGTAATCTGCAAATGTTTTGTGACTGCATTCCCGGTCACGAAACATTCATACATACCAGGGTGACTCGCTATTTGGAAGGGACGCCCTTTACATGCCCTTTCTAATAGTGACTTGCAAACCCTATTTTGTGAGTCAGTAATAGGTTACTGACTCGCAAAATAGGGTTGGTACATATGAAAATGAAGTTTACTGGTTGCAAATGGACCGATGGCCCGTTTGCGACAGGTAAAATGCGTCATAGCATCGTACATCTGGCCCTTAGTTCCCAATTTAGGTTTGATTTGTGATACTTGAAGTTGAATAGCAGGCAGTGCATATGCTGAATTTATTACTGTGACTTGAGCTGTAATTATTTTGGTTGAAAATTGAAATAAAGAATTGAAACAAAAAAGAGAAAATGAATCTTTTCCTGGTCTTTTGTAGATCCAAAAGTCCTAGAGGAAGACTACAAAGGTGAAAAATTAGAAGCAATATCTGTCTGCTTCGCATCGCCCCTAACACAACCTAAGACACATGCAAAAAGATTGTTAAAATAGTAGAAAATTCAAAGAAATTCATCACTTAGGGCCCGATTACGAGTTTGGCGGTGCAGGAGAGGAACAGCATGCTGGCAGCCCGCTTCAGCATGCCAAATCCATGGTTGGGCCGTCCGCCAGATAACGAGTTTCCTCGTGTCTGGTAGGCTATTTTTGGCATTCCCATCTCTTTAAATGGGCACTGCAATGGGAACGCCACAAACAGTTCCTGTGCGGCATGGACTGTAAAGACCATGCAGTGCAGGAACTGGGGTGCATGCACACATGGGGGCACATGTTGTGCCCTCCTGCGTGCATCCAAATACAAATGGGCAACAGGGGGGCCTGTAGGGCCCCCTTTGTTTCAGGACTGCCAGCATTTCATGGAGGAAAGACCTCCATGACACCTCGGGCAGTCCTGAAACTCATAATATGCTTGATGGTGCTGCAGCGGCACCACCAGCATATTACTCCGGCCCTGACTGCCACGCCACCGCAAGGGAACGGCGGTTCCCGGGCGGCTGTGGCGTTGCAATGGCAGTCCGAATGCTCAACTTATAATGGGGTAGTCGTACAGCTGGTACAGAGGTGGCTGGACCACCACCTCACCGCCACCATGAGTCTGGAGGTCTGTAAACTGCCAGACCCATAATCAGGCCCTAAGTTGGAATACATTCAATTACACGCATCCACACACAAACACACAAACCAACAAGCACACACACACGCACAGATACAAGAATGCAAAACAACATTACTTATATACGTAGTAAATCTGGTGTCTTGATTTAAGTTTTGTCAACTTGTAACTACTTGTGTACTTAAATTTGCCAAAATATGTATGATTTCACTATTTCAATGAATGGGACTCTGAAGGTGCTCATTTTATAATTTTTAGCTCAAATGTTGTATGTGGTGCAATGTTCATTCATTTATGATCAGATTATCTGCATTTGTTTGCATTTTGCAAGTGCTTATGACATATTTATGGATACTTGAATTCCACATGTGTCACTGCGAAACACACCTGTGACATATAAGGGAAGAGTTCCTGATCCCGGGTCCTCAAAAAGTAGTTCAATCTTGCATCACTTTGTGATGAGTGGTGACTTTAGGTGCTTTCTTAATTACTTGTGTAAGGTGTAGGAGATCTCCACAGTGCCTTTATTTGTTGAAGCATTACTACAGTTTCAAGCTGGCATGCATGCTATCACAGGACACTCTAGATTTTTAATCCCAATTATGGTTGTATTCACTTTCTGTCCGCAATAAAAAAAGTCCCCTCTTCAAAGCAAATTAATGGACAAATATTTCCACATTTCTTTTTGATTGTCCATAAGTTGATCTACAACATGTGCATGGCACTTTTCATCTGCGAGCATCAACCTTATAGTTGGAGTGAATACTGTCCATTTTTGTAACCCAAAGAGTTGCTTTTATTCATTGCTCTTCTGCTTACAACTTTCTAGAATGCCATGCTGTGTCATTTCACTATCAGACATTGTATAAATTGTTATTAGCATTTGTGATGCAAATTTTACATCGTTACATGTCTGAGATTAACAGCATCAGAACTATTGTTTATACTTACTGCCTCCTTCAATTTCCTGAGCACCAGTATAAATTCCTGTAACAGTAATGTGTTGTTTGTTTCACAAAAATGTACCGCTTTAAATACCTGTCCGACATGCCATCATGACTGCATGGAAATATTTATGAAGAATAAATGTGTCACACTGCTTCGAACATTGAAATGTGAGAGCATGGTTGTCCCCACCCCCAGCTGAAAGTAGGGAGTTCTCATCACTAAGGCAGAAGAACCTAGATAGGCCATCAGCATTGGTGTGGTCTGACCCAGGATGGTGTTCCACCGTAAAGTTAATTCCCTGTATAGGGATGAACCACCTCAACAGTTTGAGATTTTGCATGACCCATTTGAGGGGCCTGTGGTGTGTCCCAGACATGAATTGGTTTCAGCTTTTACAGTGCCTAGACCACAGCAAATGCTTCCCTTTCAATCGCACTCAACCCCTGTTCTTGTAAAAAGTAACATCCTCCAATTAAAGGGCTGCTGGTTGGTCTAGACCCTTCTCGTTTAACTGTGCTAAGACAGCCCCTATCACATGTTTTGAAGTGCCTGTCTGCACTATGAATTCTTTGGAGAAGTCAGGAGCCTTGAATACAGGTGCTGTACTTAAGACCTTCTTAACTGTGTCATAGGATTCCTGGCAGCCTCAGTCCAGACCACCTTTTTGAGCTCTTTCTTTGAAGTCCGCTCTTTTAAGAGGGCAACAATGGTGCCATACGCCTTAACGAACATCCTACAGTATCTGTGAGGCCGAGGAAGGCCCTTACCCCAGTCTGTGTTTTGGGGAGTTGCCAGGCCAGGATTGTTTCAATCTTGGCCTGGAGAGGGTGCACCTTGCCCCCATCCACCATGTGGCCCAGATACACAACGGAACCCTGCCCTATTTGGCACATACTGGATTGATACTCAGGCCTGCCTGTTGCAGGGCCTGAAGCACTTCCTGGAGGAGACACAGGTCTTCCTCCCAGCTGGAGCTGTAGATGGGTATGTCACCCAGGTAGGCAGCACAGAATGCCTCCTTCCTGGCCAGGACCCTGTTGATTAACCTCTGAAAGGTTGCAGTGGCATTCTTCAAAACAAAAGGCATCACCCTAAAATGGAACTGGCCCTCTTGGTTCAAGAATAAGTACCTCTTTTGTCCCCTCAGTCAGAGCATTCTGCCAGTACCCTCATGTAAGATCAAAGGTACTCAGGCACTTGGCAGTGCCCATCCTGTCAAAAAGTACATCAGCATGGGGGATGGGGTGTGCATCAGTCTCTGTGATAGAATTGAGTCCCCTGTATTCCACACAGAACCTAAGTTCTGGAGTGGTGCCCGGGAGAGGGGCATCCTTGGGTACCAGCACCAGGACTGGACCAGGGACTGTTGGAGGGCGCAATCACCCATAATGCCAGAATCTTGGAGACCTCCTCCTTGATACTGGCCCTTGCCTTATCTAACAACCTATAAATTGTATTTTTAGTAGGTGGACTGTCTCCAGTGTCAATGTCATGGATGCACATGTGTGTGAGTAGAGTGGAGAAAGAGGAGCATGCCTACTTCAGTCTTGGTTTGAGGCAGTTCACATGGAGCGCCCTCAAGGAGTTTCTAGGGTTCTTGAGACTCACTAGGTAGGTGGACTTTCCTTTCCACTCCTTCACAGCATATGGGACTGTCCAGTGGTCCTGGAGAGCTCTGCGTGCCACGGACTCCATGATCCACACTTTCTGGACAGGTAGAAACTCTATCAGAGTGGCCTTCTGTTCATACCAGATCTTTATAAATTCTTGACTGGCCTCAAGATTGCTTTTTTCCTTTTTCCACAAGTGGTGTATTTGGTTGCAGAAACATTTTGTGATATTGTAAGATATTACTATTAATGTTGGTGAGGGGAGAATAATGCCCATTGCAAGATGGCGCCTATGGAATAAGGATAATAAATGATAACCATCAGTATAGCGCTCTGAGCTAGATTTTAAGGTGAGTACATCAACCCTGTAAAACTGCGTAAATAGGAGTTACATAACTTATAAGAGTCATATAAATGAGTGTGAAGGAATATTTCCTTTACATAATAAGAAAATAGATTATTGTAACTCTTGGGTAAAACATAATAAATAATAAAAACGAATCTATCAGTTCTCGATTTACAAGAACCCTGTAGGACTCAGAAGGCTTGCCTATAGAAAAATATATTAGGACAAGGAAGTGGATCAACTCTGATCATGACGAATGCTTCTGTCATTTTTGGCCATCTCTTGGCTGAAAATATGCAAATAACAAGTTAAAGATGGCCCCCACATTGACACTATTGAAACATGTGAACTACAGAAAGGAATGAGTATATATGTTGTATAGTTCAATTATTAGAAACAACAATTTCTGTGTATAACACATGTAGAAGAGTAACTGGATTAAACCCAATTGCCACAAATATTATTTGATGTATCTGTTATGTTATGTTAAAAATATTTATAGAGCGCACTAACACCTAGCGGTTTCATGGCGCTAAAAGCAGGGGGGCGACAATGGTATGATGAACAGAAGCTTTACTCATATGCCTGAGAGAACAGAAGAGTCTTAAGAAGTGTTCTGAATTGGGCGTAGGAGGTAACTAACCTCAGTCCAATGGGGAGAGAGTTCCAGAATTGAGGGGCCAAAAAAGAAAATCCAAGGCCACCATGTTTTTACGTTTGAAGGTGGGGGTGGTGAGCAAATTCAGATGGGAGGAGCGAAGTTCGCGAGAGGGGACATAACGATGGATCCTAGATGAGATGAATACTGGGCCAAGGCCGGCAAGGGCTTTAAAGATGGTGCAGCCCAGTTTAAATGCACAACGTTTAGCCACCGGAAGCCAATGAAGGCTCTTCATCAGGGGGCGGACGTGTTGGTATCTAGGTTGATGAAAGATGAGCCTGGCTGCCTGATTTTGTACCAGTTGCATGCTATGAATTTATATAAGATGGCCGCCATGTAAACACATTTCAACTGCCGGGTTATTTGACCCCGGAAGCTTTTTTAGGCATAATTAATCGAAACGTGGGAAGACCCAGGGTGACTTGGATACTATATATAGAAGCCCTAGTCTTGTAAACATTTAAAGGATACTTTGGAGCATGTCCCGATCGGCTCAGATGCGACTTCCTAATCTTCTCGGTGAGTGATAAGCCGGAGGCACTTTTAAATAGCGGGCATAAGTAACAGGGTTTGGCGGGTTGCAGTAGGCAGTAAAAACGGGAGGGAGCCACTTTATTTAATCTATGGAACCCTCTATTTTGAAAGTCAAACCTCACGACTTGCCTATAATGGAGAAGTTTATGACATTAGTTTGTTTTTTCGGGGCCTGACATCAAAGTATTGGAATACTGTGCAGGACGGAAAATATTAACTGAATCGAAAACTGGAGCTTATAAGACAATTATAATTGACTCAGTATCCTCTATTTTCACTTTCCTATTTACGCAGCCACCAAGTATTACAAATAATTGGAGCTTTCTAAGGAGAACGTTGAGAAAAAATAGAACAACGTCCTTGAAGCATATTTTATATTGCGACGAGATTACTTGTGGCCGTTAGCGAGAATAGAGGATCAATCAATATAGATCTGTAGGGTGAGCATAAATCCTTTCTCTTGCTTTAGAGATTTAATCATGAGGAGCTAGAATATATAAAGTGATGATATATAAGACCCTTTTTGCTCTTTTTTCCTCTGTGGATAGACACAACGTTGGGACTTAAACAGAAGTTACAGATTGAACTTGAATATCGATGTAGAGAAATTGGTAAATCTCATCGTGGATAAAAAGCTTTTTGAAGTAACTATAGGATGTGATTATTCTTCCATTAATTTGAGGGTAAGCATGATCCTTGGTTAGTTATACATTGAGAATAGCTTGAGGGCAAAATACATGTTCTCTATCTTAAACTGAATATTCAAATAATGTTTAAGATAATTGGAGGTGCAACTAGAACACCAAGAGAAATATTGAATCAAATCAATAAGAAGATCTAAATATGATTATACATGAACTACCATTTTAGGTATGTTACTGTCCAGCATGAGGGTGCATGTTAGGGGATGGTTTATGACCCTAAGGGGTTCCTGGTCATAATAAATGGGACCCCCTCGCGCATGTTAGGGTTTTCAATAATTATAGATTTTCCCTTTTTACATCACACTGGGTCACAATCATCTTGCTGCCTTGTTAGTATGTTGTTGGAATGCCTCCTGTAATTGAATATTTACACATGCATTGTTTTCTGTTTTATTTATATTCTCAGATTCTACAATATTGTTTTTTAATCCGTAAGTCGGTCCAGAAGAAGGTGGTGTAAACCAATTCCATCCCACCGAAATGCCACGTCGACAACGTTTTTCTTTGAGTATTGTTTTTATACTGTGTATTTTTGTGACAATTAGTATCACATATTTTAATCAATACATGTCCATAAATTGTGATAGAGCATTAGTAATGACTTGGTACATAAGGAAATGTGCTGTATCTTGTGTCATATAAACTTAAGTCATATATAAGTGAATGAGACAAAGATATCAAAGTTTGCTTTTTCCACTTATGAAATAGCATGTGTTTTTAATGAAATTGAAATTGTATTGTTGAATCTGCATGGTGTGTAAAACAATTTTTTTTGTTGTTGTTAAAACATCTTTTAATAAAGGAGGAGATATTTTTATACTGCCAGCAAGGCATTTTTGTTTATACATAGGGGCACGTATGAGTGAGTTTGCATATAAGAGGACAGTCTGAATAGACAGACTATCACAGGGAACAGCTTATTGTTACTTGTTTCAACCCAGTTCCCTTTGTGTTTTGAAGGGTCTCTCTCTTTTGCTTTTGGACTGTTCTAAGTATTCCACCATAAGTGCCAACAACACCTTTGTGGAATAAATCAGACGAGGAACAACCAACAATTTCTTGGACACCACTGGTAAAGAGATCATTCTTCACCCAGTGTATGAGGACATTGCCTGTGACACTGAAGAAACTCCTGTGGATGATAACCTTGCAGAAGCAATATAAGACAATGAGACACATTTCATTAGCTAAACAAACGTGAAAGTAGATGTGTTGTACCAATTGGACCAACATTTAACTTCACTCGCTAAAATCATAAGAAAATTGATTTTTGGCCAGAGGAGTAAAATAAAAAAAATAAAAACTGCAGTGGTAGTGACCAAGTACTCAAGACATAGGGGACCATATGTACCTTTATGAAAACTGTTAGTCCTGGCATCCTTGTCATGGTTTCCCCTTACTTTTTGCCTTCTGACCTATTTTTTCTGACTTTGTTTTTGCTGGCCATAGGAATCTGAGCACTTTACTACTGCTGACCAGTGCTAAGGTGCATGTGCTCTTTACCTAAAACATGATAACTTTGGTTTATCCACAATTGGCATATTTGATTTACTCATGTCTCTAGTAGAGTGCACTACCTGTACCCAGGGCCTATAAATCAAATGCTAATAGTGAGCCTGCGGCACTGATTTTGCCACCCACTACAGTAGCCTCCTAAACATGTCTCCGGACTGCCACTGCAGAGGCTGTGTGTGCAATTGTAAACTGCTATTTCAACCTGGCAAGTTAATCTACTTGTCAGGTCAAAACCCTCCATTTTAATACATATAGGTTACCCCTAAGGTAGGCCCTGGACAGTCCATGGGTAGGTTGCAGTGTATTTAAAAAGTAGGACATGTACTTTTAAGTTTTGCATGTATTGTTAGGGAAATCACTTAAATCCATTTGTCACTATGGCAATGCCTATCTCTCCCATTGAATAACATTGGGATTGCCTTATTACAGTTTATAAGTTTCATTTCCAAATGGGAAGAGATGGGACCCCCAAATTTGGTGTCTCTGGAATCACAATTTAACAACACAGCTTATGTTGAAGTTTGTTATTAGATTGCAATCCTGAAAGTGCCACTTTTAGAAAGATGGCATTTTCTTACTGTAACCATTTGGTGGCTTCTGCCTGCCTCTGGAATACACGTCTGGGGTGGGTGACAGCTGGCTTCCAGCATTCCCTCTAGACATCCACACACAAAGGAAGGGTGGGTGTGACTAAGTGGCCATCTGCAAGCTGATGGGTCATCCTGAGCAGGATGGGAGAAAAGAGCTGACACTTATACCTGAAAGGGCTGTCCCCACACAAAGATTTGTATAGCCCCCTGTAGTGAGTCTGGAGCCAAGGCAGGAAAGAAAGGGACTCTGTGCACTTCAAAGCATCTCTTTGAAGTCTCCCCCACTTCAAAGCCCCAACTGTATATAAGCACTGGACCTCTAAGACCACCAAATCAGAACTCTTCTGGAATTGAGGACATTCTACCAGGAAGAAAGACTGCTGTGCTGCCAGGAGAGGCTGCTTCTTTGCTGTGTTAGCCTGCTGCCTGCTGCTTCTTGCTTGGGAGTGAGAAGGACTGGACCTACATCTCTAAATCCCAGAACCAAAATATCTCCAAAAGCTTTTTGGCTTGCCTCCTGTTTCTGAAGTCTCAGGGATATCAAAGACTTCACCCTGCAACTAGCACCTGGACTCTGTGTGAACCCTGCTGTGTCAAGTGGTGACAATCCAGTCTTATAACCTTTAAAATTTAGTTTTTTGCGCTGCAACCCTGAAAATCCATGCATCAATGACATTGCACAGATCAGAACTGGCGCATTTCTTTCTAAACCGATGCATCGCCAATACTGCATGAACCGCGGACGCCGCATCACCGTCAGAGCATGCATCATCTCCTATTTCCAACACATCTCCGACTTTGTGCGGCTCAGTGGCAATGAACAGCTTAGTGCTGCACGCATCGATTACAGTCCAGCGGGCTGACTATGACGTATCGCCCCGATGTTCATCGCTTATTGACTTTTGACGAATCCTCAACTTTGCGCTGCTCGGAGCAGACGTATCGCCCCAACTGCGAGATCGACAGCGATGCATCTCCTACTTTACTCCATGCATCATCCTCGACGACGACTCATCCAAGGTACTGTTCAGCTGAAGGTACTATTCAGTGGGCCAACGCTGATCCCTGTATCCGACCAGCGGTCCACCTGAACTTTTGGATTTGCCCGGGTCAAGTGCGACCAGATAGCCCTGGTTGGAGCTTTCTGTTCCTAAGCATTGCTAAAACATTTATTCTTTAAAAATTCATATCATGGCTTCTGTTCATTGTTGTTTTGTTATTGTTTGACTATATATTGGCTATTTCTCTAAACTGGTGTGCAGTCCATTTGTGGTGTTTTCACTGTGTTACTGTGCGTTGTGTGCACAAATACTTTACACATTGCCTCTTAGTTAAGCCTGACTACTCTGTGCCAAACTACCAGAGGGTGAGCTCAGGTTAATTTAGAGTGTGTTACTGACTTATCATGATTGGGATTGTGGTTCCTGCTTGGGTAGGGTGCATATCTCTGCCAACCAGAAATCCAATTTCGAACAGAAACCAAAAGAGTTTTCATGAATCAATGCTGCCACAACACCCAGGCCAGATGTACAGTACATAGTGTGGATAGTAGGATGTACGCTGTAGAGGATTTAATAGTTCCAAATTTTTTGTTCAGAAGTCCCAATATAATCAATGTGGCACACTTGAACCCCATAGCTCTGATGTCAATAAAAACACAGAAAGCAGTGACTCTTTTTGTTCATGACATTTTGTTTACAATTTTGTGGTGTTCTACAAAAGTATTATGCTCATAAGTGTAAATTTAATTACACTTTCCTAGAATTGTGCACTTCTTTTGTGTGGGTATTGCTCTGTTTTTTGTTTTCAAAATCCTTTTAATGCTCTTATGATTATACACGTTATGAAAATATGCCTCCAGCTTGCATTTATGATGTACATATATGTCACTTGTTTGTTCCTCCCACTATTGCTCATTTGCTAAAAAATAACGTCTGAACCAATGAGTGGCCTCTCCTAAATGTGTAGGGGCACTAGTAGAGAGTTTACCATTGCCCTAGCCTTTCTGTCCACCAGAAAACTCCTGAATGAGGAGGTGTGAGGTGACTTCAAGGCCACATCATTAATATGTGTGTGTCACATCATCAATGTCATCTAACATATCTGAAGAAGATAGGGTTTCCATATCTCCTCCCAGATATTTCAATGGATTGAGCCATTTTGTGATTCTATAGGAGGGACTAGGAGCAACGGTCACTGACCCCAGATCCTTAGCCATGCCCACTGGCACAATGCAGTTTTTCTGGATGTGGGAAGGGAAGGACCTCACCAACTAAAGGCATGAAACAGGCAGGGGGAATTGGAAAGGGATGGAGAAGAAGTATTCATTCACCTTCCAATAACCATTTGCTGTTAGTTCACATTGCTCTTTAGTCTCACAATGCTTCTCTATGCAAGAGAAAATTTGTGAGCGAAGAAGCATGTCTTTGTGCCCCAGCCATACTTTGTTTGGGCTTTACTTTGGTCTAAGAAAAAATTCAAATTAAATCTGTCTCCTTTCTGGAAAATACAAAAAGTGATGGATAAAATGCCTGAATTAATCTCAATCGCTGGTAATTACATGGGTCCTCAACAGGTTTTTTGTTTCTTGCGTCCTGATTCAGAGAGTAACTAGCTGCGCCATTAGGGCTGGACTGTTCCTATTGGAGCAAGATCAATGCTGATTTGAATATGGCGGGTCTAATCTGAGGTGGCATGATGGGTGTCAACAATAATGGATTGGGATGCAACCTGAGTAATTACTGGTGGCTGAGATTATTTCAAGCATTCCAGCCATCACTTTTTTGTACTGATCATTGTGGCTCCTTTCAGGGGCACAGTACCACACATGTGTGCACCAGAAAGGGGTCTTATTTTTTTCTTAGGCTAGGTGAAGCATTTTTTAAGGAAAGGATGTGTGACTTTACACCAACAAGGTGTCATGCGCTGTTAGTGGAAAGGAACAGATAGTCTCTATTATTTGCTTTATGTTTACTTGCCATTTTTGAAGGAAATGTGAGAAATCCATGTGAGATCCCAAAAAGAGACAGATTGCTGAATAAAAAACATTTGAACTTTAGCAACAGGTCTTTTTTGTAGCTGCTCAAGGATTTTATAAAGGTAGTGAATTCACAAATTAGTGACCTTGTGAAAAAAAGAGAAATGGATCATTTTCACCTGGAATTTTCTTCAAGGAAGGCAGATTCACAAACTGAATACACCATTGTTTTAGTCAGACTATACCTGTCTCAGACATGTGTAGTGTTTGTAGTGTTTTCAAAAGACTAAAACACCCAGAGCCAACAATCGAGCAGAGGTTTACAGTTTTGTTTGATTGTGTATCAACAATGTATAACCTGATAATTAAATATCTAATGAATAGAAATTATACGTGAATAAAAGCTATATATTTTATACATGTACCTAAGATCCTAAGTATAGGTATAGGGGACATTAGTACTCGAATTTCTGGATTGTCCAGAATGCCAGGTGATTCTGAAGAAGTGTTGTAAGAAATAGTGTTTTTGTGGATACTGACTAACAATAGAAACCCCAAAATATAGGGAAAATTAATAGATACCAGCAAATGCCAGATTATTCTGCATTCCCATACTGCTCCAATTAAAACAACACCCCACAAGCCCAGAAGGGGATATTGACTGAGACAAGAAAGACTCAAGAATGAGAATGCCGTTATGTTTGTAGATGCAGTCGCTGAGCCCAGATTATGCCAGCTTACTGACCTCAAACATTTCCAGGGGAGTTCTGGGTGGTGAGGTATGCATGAACAACCACCACTTTTCTTACCCAGAATGCCCTGTACACATCAAACTTTGGTTGAAAAATCAGAATTGACTGACTTCCCTGTGACTGAAGGTTTCCAGAATTTAAGGGAACAGCAACATTTCCATCGTCTAGCATTTCCACACTTTTACTGATAAAATCAGTATGTCACATGAGTGGGTGTGCCTCTTGCAATAGCCAGAAACAGGACTGAACAGTGAGCACGTGAAATCAATATAGTGTCAATGTGGTCTTCACACAGTCAAGGTTTTGGCCTATTTCTGTCCTATGTGGATAATGGTTAACACGGTGTATGGTAGAATATTCGCTGTTTTATGTCTCTGAAAAGTGAGGAAATTGTGATTTCTTTACAAAAATTTGTTGGGGCTTCTGGTAATTAAAACATGTTGGAATAAACGCAAGCCACAACATATTTTATTTCTCTAGTTATATAGTTTTGAAATATGTCCAGAGATGGTATATTTCTCTGGGTGCTGGCTAAATAAGGACTAAGCCTGGGCGGAGTTTGCAGAGTTTTACTCTGCAGAACTCTGCGTAGTGCCAGAAAAACTCTGCTGCACTCCGCGGAGTTCCACCAGCGCCAGGAGTTTTTCCCGCACTGTAAAATCAGCACGAACAGCACTACACGTTGCACCAGAGGGCGCTGCTGTTTTCTGATGCTCGAGTAGATATTCTACTCAAGCGGCAGCTTCCTCAACGCTAAGAGGAGGTCTAGCACGTATATTTTCTTGCAAGCGCTTGCCAACATACTGTTAACGAGCCGCTAGAGAAAAAAAACTTCGCTCCACGTCACTTTGTATAGTTTTTCTGACCTCCGCATGGAGCGCGGAGTGGGCAAAACTCTGCGATCTCTGCTAAGCAGGGCAGAATTCTTCGCCCACCCCGAATAAAGACTCAAATACTGCAAACATCTCTCACGAAAGATGCTTCATCACATACATTTAGTGGTGTCTAACACATGAATCCCTGCTCAATCATATTGAGAACTCTTAGTCGATACCCTCACATTAAGAGGGACTAAGAGAATAAAGACATGGCTAAAGCAGTGGCAGAGATATGTTCCTGCACGAGAAACACTGGAGGAAACTAACATGTTTCTGTGAAAGAATTGCGGAAAATCTGACAAATGCAAGGTTCAGTGCATTTTCCTGGCCAGCCAATAAGGATGAGGAACATCTGGCAGCCAGGGACATCTGACACCCAATGATAGATATATATGTTAAAATATGTGGTCGTGGTAGGTTTAATACAGTCCTTTGGTGGCACCTGCAGACAAGCAAGTGCCCTAACCCAGGATTACACTTTCATTTGCCTATGAAATTTCCCAAATGCACTAAGATCTGCTTATCACCCATAGAGAACCCAGATTTGGGTCATATTCCACATTCATAGTCCCTGTCACATACAGATATGGGTCAAGCCTTGGCTGGGTTATGTTCATGCACAGAAAAAATTAAGGGAATTACTGAGTAAAAAACAAAAGCTACAAATCTGACAAATGCCATTCAACATATTTTCCTGGTCGGTCAGAGAATAGGAGAATGGTTTGGCCCTCGCATATAATAATATTAGGAAGTGTAGATGTTGAAGATATATGGTTGTGATTGGTTTCCATACAGCCCAGGGTTGCTTTCGTAATTTCCAGAATGCACTGCACCCAGTTAAGCGCCTCTAGGCTTCCTGAACTCAAAGAAAATTAATTCATTTCAGTATACCTATGTTAGGGAGGTTCATGGGCACACATATATTGGTCTGGCCTTAGCAGGGATATGTCGGTGCACAATAGAAACTAGTAGGGTGTAGAATGTTTTGAAAAACTTTTGCTGAAAACATTATATCCAGTAGATTCTATTGGCTAGTCAGTCAGGGTGAGGTAAGTTTGGCACTCAGTGATGGATTCAGTAGGATGTGTTGATTTTGAAAATATGTGGTTGGTTTCCACACAACCAGGTGTGATAACTGCGGCCAAAATCTTTGTTGATGTGAGGCAGCCAATCAGATATTTTTCTTTGACCTGCTGGTCCCCAGTACTACAGCTGCCTGATATACCTATAAATTTGAATCCTAATTTCTCAAAACCTACTAAATATATTTACACCAAATCACAAAAGTATGCTTTCCGGTTACACATCTAGCTTTCCGCCAAATGTGGTGTAATTTCGTTCAGACATTTCAGCTGTAGCATTGTGTAAAGTTCCAATGGGAAATTGCAGGGGGAAAACATGATTTAGTACCTTCCTATTTACATTGCCCCCACTTGACAGATCACTGCAAACCTTTCCAGGAAGGACCTGAAGTGGATGAACTTTTTTGGGGAAAGTTCTGTGCAGATTCGTCAAACGGTGCCAAAGTTCTGCAGCACACATAGAAGGAGCAAAATACCATTGATGATTATTTTTGTGCAGGAAGGTCTCCCTTCCCGCACAAAAACAATCATCCCTGCAACACAGGCACCCTTACACCATGGTGCAAGGCTGCTTGCACTGGTGCTAGGCTGCTTTTTTTGCACCTGTGTAAGTACAGGAATGCGATGTATTGTTGTAAATACGACACATTGCTGATGCAGCTCGGCACAGCAAAATTGCTTGAGACACCTCGTTGCGCAATTTTCTTGTAAATATACCGCTAAATCTTATAAGCACTTCTGAGTACTCATTAGAATCTCCAGATTGTCCAGATGTGGCAGTAAATGGAGGCAAATTATCAAAAACTTGCTGCCCTTAATTTCCAAAAAGACTAAACAAAATAGCAGCCTTTCTTTTAGGTTCAAAGCCATCTGCTCCAACTGCGATTAAATAGTTCTCAAAAGATCTTAACCAAGCAGTCCACTTAATCAAAGGCTTGCCAGGAAGTTGAAGAAATAGTGACATCTGAGTTAAATTGGTAGAAGCCATTGAAAACAATTGTTTAATTTGCCACCATCCAATGAAGAGTTGATACAGGAAATGACACAGTTATGAGAAGTCAATAATTATTTCCAAGTTTACTTGAGCCAATTCAAACAAAAAGCTCCCAAGTTTTAAAGAAATTTTACTGTAAACCTGAAATATCCTGGCATTGAAATAGGAGCGTATTGGCATAACATCAAAAATTAAGTAGAAACAGATCAGAAATGTAGTTAGTGTCAGGAGGACATATGCACATAAGGCAGCTAAGTATTTACTTGTGGGACAGGCATGTAAACTGAAAAAAAGATATAAAGCGCATACAAGAGTGTGCTGGCTCTGTGACTCATCCATGTTGATGAAGAAGCAGAGTACACGGAGCCAAAATGAGGAAATGGGTGGAGCTGCGTTTGAAATAACCCAAAGTAGCCTTTGGCTGTGTGAGCTTCAGGAAGTACAGGAGAAGCACTCACCGGGTAAAGGCTTAGACGATTGAAATGATACCGATGAGAGCATGGGTTATTTGTAATACCCCATAGGGTCCAGATTCTTAAAATTCTCAAATGTCTTGATAAATTGTCAACAAGTATTACATGGAGACCTCAGGAGCCAAGCGGAGATAAGTAGAGCATTTATTTTGTGAAGTACAAGGTAATAAATAAGGAGCCCAAACGCAGCCTGTCCTCATGCATCAGACACCCAACAGAGACTGAGCAACTGATGCTGGACAGCAGCGTGGGCCATAAAGCAGTAACTTAGTAGGAAACATAGCAACCAGAATGCACTTACTTTTGACATGTGAGCTTGCTCCGCAAAGCAGGAGCTCACTTCCTCATAACATTTTCTTAAAGATACCATGCACTCCATACATTACTGAAATGTCTTATGTTACAACAGGGACATACAGTTATCAGTAGGAGAAATTGAGAGCCACCCACAGCTGACCACATCAATTCTGCAAAATAGGTGGATTTATCCTAATCAATGTATATAATCAATGCACTGGTATGAATAGTATGAATATTGCATTAACATACTGCTAGCACACTTATCTCCACCAGAACCTGGTTCAGCGAGAGGTTCCACAAAAACTGCAGAGCAACTATAGGAAAAAGTTTCAGCCCAGCACAAGTGTAGTGTAGTAGAATTGAAAGGGGACCTGAGAGAACAAAGAGTACTTAATTGACTCCTTAATCGACTTCTGAAAAAATAGGGCCCGATTCACAAAGGTAAACTTACACTTTTGTGTAAATTTACTACTTTTTGGTATTCACAAAGGTAAATTTAGGCAAAAAAGTCTAACTTTACTAGTAGTAACTCACCTTTGTCAAAAACAAAAATAGTAAAGTTAGACCTTTGGTCTAAGTTTACCTTTGTGAATACCGAAAGTAGTAAACTTACACAAAAGTGTAAGTTTACCTTTGTGAATTGGGTCCAAAGCTGGCGGAGTAATGAGGTGGAGGATATTGTGTTGGGTTGAGGATAAACACATTTTTTCAGACTGGTATTAGGTTAATGGTATTAGATTAATGCCTTAATATTGACCTCCTTATTGACAAATATACCATGATCAAAAAGGGCTCTCTACATTTGCCATTTATAGACCTGGGTTTGGCCTTTGACTGAGTTAGTTCCTTCTTGCTTTTATGGAAGTAGATGCTGGGATTATTTCTTTTTTACAACATTAAAATTATTTATTTTTCACAACCTTTCCATGCTGAGCTATTTTTTAGGGTGAGATTTGGGGTCAACGGAGTATACAGAGTCCTTTAAATTAGCCAGTGTGCTTGCTTCAATGTTATTTATTTGATATATTAATGATTTGTCATCTTTTCTGATAGATAAGAGTCATTACTTTCACCATATGGGCACCAGATTTATTCCCACGTTACTTTATGCTGATGATACATTTTTAATGACCCAAAAATATGATGGCCTGAAAAAAGTCTTCAATGGATTTGTATCCTTTGTAGATGAACTGGACCAATGAACTGGACCTTTGTACCAATTATGCAAGTTCCTTTATTATGACAGTGGGATCTTAATATATTAAATCTAGAAACTTCTTAATTAAAGAGCTTGCCCTTAACAGGTTAGAGGGCTTTCATATCTGGCAGTTAACCTTGACAGCACTACTTGCAGTCTCCATTAGCTTTCATCTAGAAAAAATACTTTGTATAATCCCTGATGTGTGTGTTTTGTTTTAATAACCGATTGGGCAGAAAGCCATTACTTTGCATCAAGGGGGCATTACATGGGTGGTAGATTGGCATTCCCATGCCACCAAACATGCTTTTAAGCAAACTTCTATTTACTAACATTAGTAGACAGGGTTTTAGTGCCAGAAATTAATGCCGCTGAAAAGCAGGAGTTAAAAGAATAACTGTTTTCAATTCTCCTTACTTGTCCGACTTTGTATGTGTGCTGCACTGTACAGCACACAAACCAATTAGGAAAAGGTTTTACACTTACCTAGCCATGTTATTTTAGAGGGGAAGGGTACAATTTCTGCACAAAACCTATGGTAGACTCAGGCACGCACCCTAGCACTATGGAGTTAAGATATGTGCCTGGTGCATGGCAGCACAAATCGATGCCGACGCTAGGGAGAGGGGAGGAGAGTGCCATATCTATGTGAGTATGGCACGCTCCTACTCTCTCCCTGTCACGCAATGCAGCACAGCCTCTTTTTTTTGGGGAGGGGGGGAGTTTCATATATCATGGACTAGACCCGAAGGTATTGGAGCGCTTTACATGGGCACCAGTTGCGTTACCGACGGACATATTCATTTTGGTTTTTTTGTTAGGCACAAGGAGATTAAGTGATTTGCCCAGAATCGCAGGATGTTGAGCGTCCCTGCTCAGACCAGAACCAGGTTTGCCAGCTTCGAGGGCAACCTCCATAGCCGTTAGGCCACATCCTCTTTGGGTGCTGCCCGGCGCTGCGCTGCACCTTTGTGAATCTGGGCCCCAGTGAATTTCTCTAGCATGTTATTATGGTGCTGGAGTTTAGGGCTATGCTATCTCTTGCCCTCTACAGGTTATAGAAAATAGACTGTGCCGGCATCTGTTTTCTTTGCCTCCAGGTTGCCCCCACTTCTCCTGCCACAAAAAGCTTGGCCTTTGTTTTTTAGGGGACAGACTCTTGCTTTATCTGCTTTTGTTGTGGATTTTTTCTGTCCAGTGTTTGTGCCAGTTTAACTAGGGAGATTATTAACAACTGTCGATAATTAGATTATTGTAAAAACTCAAACTGTTACGTAAAGTCTTTATATTCCAAATTTTGGCAGACTTGAGCCTTTTTTTACAATAGAATGGCGCAGCGTGGTGGAGCAAGCAATTTTGCAGAGTGGCGCTGTGTCATTCTAAAAGTGCAGCACTGCAGTGCATTTACCAGAATAGGATCCATTCCTGTACTGACCCTGCGCCGGTGCTAAAAAAGCAGCCTAGCGCCAATGCAGTCACCCTTGCGCCATGTTGCAAGGATGCCTGTGTTGCTGGAATGATTGATTTTGTGCAGGAAGGGACACCATTCTGCACAAAATCAATCAATGGAGGCGATTCCCTCCTTCTATGTGTGCTGCATAATACAGCACACATTGAAAGAGGAAAAAACGAGGAGAAATAAGAACATTTCTCCTCGTTGTGCCTCCCTAACGCCATCCCTGGGGGGCGTTAGAATCTGACGCATTCCCAGGCTTACGATTCCTCGTAAATCTGGGAATGCTTCAGTTTCTATGGTGTTGTGTGGGAACACGCACAGCAACACCCATGGAACGCCCCTTTCAGGCAGTGTTCTGTCTGAAAGAGGCACATATTTCCAAGGCCATGAAAAGCCACGCTAAGTGACTTTGCGCGGCCTTATAAATATGCTGCAGCATGCACATTGCGCCACCAAAGCACCAAAAAAGTGACGCTCCGTTTGCGCAAAAGTGCTGCTAGGGCCTCGTTAATGAGGCCCGTGATTTTTTACGCATCCTGTAACTTACAAAAATGGACAAAACCTGGCCAAAGACTCCTTTTTTTCAACTTAGAGGACAAAAATCCATCTGTTAATTCGTTTTATGATGGGAATTGTTTATCGCTCTTTCTCATTTCCCAAGGGTTGGGTGGCTTCAGAGAACTCAACTTTTAGTTCTTGTGATAATGTTGCTCTTCAATATGCAATGCATTTTTATGTTATTTCCGTAGATTTTATTTGGCTCCTAGATTAAAGTTCTCAGTCCCTTGCCTCAAATGTTCTAATTCTTTTCAATGCCGACCAGCTTTTCTCCATTTATAGATTCTTAATAGCCATTTAGCACGTTTTGCTGGAAACCATTCGCTGTCCGTTGCAATTAAGACCCGGGACACGATGGTCTTATAAATATTATAGCATTTTTAGGACCTTTTATTCTGCTCTATTTTAATGTCTGTTATGCAGTTATAGTTTTGTTTTTCACAGAACAAATAATTCAAGTAAGAATTCCCCTGGTGTCTTACTCTTACTGGAACCTACCGATCTCTATCTATGGGCTTTCGTGATTTGTGCAGACCCTAGCCTGCCAGTATGTCCTGGCATCAGCCTGTTCAACACATTTACCTACAAAATAGATAAGAAATGGCTTATTACTTGATTTTTCCAATATAATGCAGTGACAATTCTGACAATTGATGCTATCATAGGTGACGAGTTCCTTCTAATATCGAATTTGAAGTAGGGTGACCAGATCCTGAGAACCAAAAACCGGGACATTTTGCAAAAATAGGACTACAATTTTACATCAATGGAGCGGCGCAGAATGACAGCTCTCATCAACATAAGAACACAGTGGAAGCACTCAGGAAATAAATAAAATGTAATTTCCAAAACCAGCATCATACCTGTTAATTAAATTGCTTACTTATAACAGCGCTAACTACCACAGCTTTAGAACACCCATAAAAGTGCCTCTCACTGTTTTTAGTCGACCTCCTCTAAAAACTGGTATATGAGCCAAATTGCCGAAATCTGCTGGGACAGCTGGCAAAAACAGGGACGCCTGGGCACCCTAATTTGAAGTAACTAGAAAGCTACAAATGCAGTGTAAAATCCTGTGGTCCTTCTCTGCAAAATATAAATACTTGCATCACTAGGGAGTAAAAGGTACCTCAATTGTGTTTTGCAATGGAAATCCATTCAATCAGAAATCACTTTAAATTGAAGTCTGCTAAATAAATAAACTTGAAGAGAACAAAATGGGCTGCACTGACATGTCAGAAATAGCTTTCAAAATGGTATGTGAACATGTGTGCTACTAGGTGGAAGTGATTATAGCTGAGCCTTGTCCTTTACACATTACATTACACACACTAATGCCTACATTCCAATGCACATAATGAACACATACAACATACAACACAGACTAACACTCAAATTATGAGCAGTGTCTAGCGGAATTCCAGTATGGAATTCTTCCATACGCAATTTTATGTTGGCCGAGGTGGATGCGGGAACACCAGACCTGATTTTATCAGAAGGAAATACTGGCAGAAATAATCACTTGGCGAAAGAGCTGTTTTCAAGCCCCTGTCAACCCTTTGGTCAAGTCACAGGAAGCATGTATGTAATGCTTCCTTCCTGCAGGGTGACATCCTCTCCTTCCTTTCCCAACTCTCCAAAACCTCCCTCAGCAGAGGAGCTCTAGCAGTCATTTACCACCAGCAGATGGTACATGTCTGTCTCAAACTATATGGAATCTGGAATTCTGTGCAGAATTCCACCTGGAAAAACTGGGTCGGCACAGTTAGCCACCATTCTGTGAGGTTTAACTCATAATTGTAAAACATATATGTGAAGATTTCATCCGGTGTGAGAAATTCTGTCTGCCCCGCATATCCACATCGAATCCACATTGCTCGCATTTGGGCCCTAAATGTTATTTGTTTTGTGCAAGCTCCAGGTAGAATGAAATACTCTTGTCCATGGCTGTGTGGACAAAGAATGGACTTTATGTTCGGAAGTACTTGATTGTCCATTTTGTAAAGTATGTAAAGCAGAAAAATATCTTGGGAGAAGTTGAACGAGATGTAGAGGAGTCTCTAAATTTATAAGAGAATATTGGACCCTTGCATGGAATGTAAAGGGGAATCTGTTTGAAGGCTTGTGAAGCAGAAGAAGGCACTATCTAGATGATCATCTGGAGTTGGGAAGCTTCAATGTTTTGGGACTACAGATGAAGGCTTGTGTTAGATCTTTCAGCCTTCGGGTGGTCTTTCCCCAAACATTTTGCCTTCTCTCCTATTTGTTTTAATTCGTTTTTTCTGGCCTTCAGACTCTGTGCACTTTACCACTGCTAACCAGTGCTATAGTACCTCAGCTCACTCTCTAAAACATGCGAAAAGTGGTTTACACCTAATTGGCATATTTAATTTACTTGTAAGTCCCTTGTCGATTGGTGTACCAGATACCTAGGGCCTGTAAATGGAATGCTATTAGTGGGTCTGCAGCACGTATTGTGCCAACCACCTAAGTAGCCCCTTAAAACATGCCTCAGGTCTGCCACTGTAGGCTGAATGCAGTTTTAAACTGCCATTTCGACTTGGCAAAATAACCCCTTTGCCAACACTTAAACTCCCGTTTTATTGCATATAAAGGACGCTGGGGACTCGTAGTCCCAGAATACAGACGAGAGAAGGTGGTGGGGCTGCCTGCTGAATTTCCCATACTACTGCACTTTAAAGCAATTTGCCATCTCCGGCAGCTTATGCTGTGCACAGGCTGCACTTGGGCAAAGCCAAGGCCAAGGGCAGGTATGTCCTGCACCCGTTGGAGCCCCGAAGAGGCTGGGTTGGGCCACTCCCCTGGGTTATGGTTTCCAAAAAGGTACTCTTCCCCGAGCGTCTCTTTGGACTTACTTTTACCTCTGTACTGGACAGTCTATTCAAGTTTTGAGTCACCGTCTGTCTGTTGTTGGTTTTACATCCACGCAGGATGGCCAAGCATAAGCTAGGACCCAACACTGCAGGCACAGCTGCCAAAAAAGTAGGCACCCTTGATGGGTACATCGAAAAGGTAGTGGGGCCATAGACGAGGAAATCCTCCTTGCTGAAAAACGGCTATCACTGGCTACTTTACCTATTGACGGTGGAATCTCCACTAGCCTAATGGTCCAGGAAAGTGTGGGTTGTGACCATCCTGATAAGTGTGCCTCTTCCACCCATATGCAGATTGCTAATCAAACCCTGCCACTGCACACCAAACGGAAAAGAGGGACTTTTCACAAGCTTGCATCAAATTCAGCCAGGCCCACAACAACGCCGAATGATTTTCTTAATTGCAATTTTGGGGGACAATTTGCGCATTTGAGCAAGGAGATTGCTGACCTCTGACTCTAATGATGTGTGAACGCTAAGGAGGTATTGAGGCTAAATTGAGTGAACTGTATGCTAGGATGACACAAAGTACTATAGGAAGGGCTGATACCACTATTGGGCAGAGGCCTTCCAGTCCTATTCAGGAGCCTGGACAGGGCAAGAGAGCAATAGTCTCTTTGCATGCCTGATGTAGTCCCTGTCTCTGGCTCAGACATGTCTGTTTCCTCTTGCATGAGGAACCATGAGTTGCCTGGTATACAAACGGGGACCATGGCTCAGTGGGAAATTCTACCCTACCCCATAAACATATGGAGTAATCCTCAGGGTGCACCACAAGATGTGCTCTTTCACCTGCTGCATTTCCCTATATTATAGTTTTGGCAAATGTCCCCAGGTTGCACCAGGAAGAGAGTGAGTCCACCGTGGAGATTATTAATAAAGCTATACACTGGATCAATGGGAATTCCAGGCCCCAAGGTAGCATATTCCCCTAGGTTCGTATGGCAAGAAGGGTAGGGTTGAACCCGGAAGATGCCCAAAGAATTTCAGAGGGAGTGTGTTATTGTCACCTTTAGAAGCCCCAGGATTGTTGGTGACTTAATCCAGGCCTCTCAGCTAGGTCAGATTAAAAGTAGCAACATCAAGATTCTACCCCTTGACTTCTTTTATGGAGATGTGGCAAAACGTTCTCACACCAGGGTGCACTCCACTAGCCCTATGGCACCTCAACCACTTCCCTTTTATTGCCCTACTTAAAATCGACCCCCCCCCGCAAGCAGAAATTGATTGAATAAGCACTTGTAATATGACCAAGCCGATTTCCTTACAGGGAGTTTGATGTGGCCTGGGTCCCTCAGTTGCCCAACCCTGTATACATCATGTTATGGTACATTATGGGAACCCGACATACACTGATTATAATGAGCTACCCCTGCCACTCAATGAGGTAAATCTAACCATCCCTCTGGACCCTGTCCATGAGGTTAATATTCTTTTTCGGAATATTACCGGCCTCACCAGCAAAATGGACTATGAAGAATGGGGTCAGTTCATAGGCAGGTTTGATATAGTTTTCTTTCAGGAGTCATGGGCAACAAAAGTTATTAGCATGGATGGTTATTATACCCATGTGGTTCCCGAAGTTCCATCCTTATCGGGCAGGGCCAGGGCTGGTGTAATGACCTGGTTTCAAGTTACCTTGGAATGTATTATCACTTGAATCCCCTCCAGTAGTAATTTATTTCAAGCTTTTTTTTATGTATGTGGCCCTCTGGTTGGAGCATTATTTTCATGAATTTTTAGGTCTCAGCCTGCACCAGCGCTTGCGCTGGTCTGGCCGAGAGTTTTAGTAAGTGGGTTTTGGAAGTGCAAACACTGGCTTTCGGCTGGCGACCAGCTTGAGTTCACGATGGCGTGCACGTGCAGCTGGCATCTGGGTTTTCTATCTCTTCCTCATTTCCTCGTCATGGCTCATTAACTCTCTGGACTCTGATGTTTCAATCCCAGCAGCAGCTCACATTACCAACTGAGGGCCCTGGACTACAGTCACATGAAAAACAACAGCGATTAGCATTGAAATGCAAGCTTTTTTTTGTCTAGTTAGAAATATTGCTTCGGTGGGTTGATTTCACCTTATATCGCTATTTGTTTTATATTGGGAGTCACAGCCTAATTAGCAGTATTTTTGTCTCTCACTGTTTTTTTTAAAAATATTTATTCGCGCAAAGCACAAAGCTATATTTAAGGTTACTTTTTCCGCGTCACTTCTTCACTCTATTTAAACTCCACACCCCCACTCTTATTGTCTCTCTCCTTCTCTCTCTCTCTCCCTCTCTAATTCTCTCTCTACTTAATTAACTCTCCCCTCTCTATCTTTTTTAGCCTTTCATTCTCTCTCACCCCTTTATCTGTTTCTCTTTCAATCTCCTTCATTCACTCTCTCTCCCCTTCTTTCTCTCTCTCTATCCCGCTCCACTCTTTATTCTATGTACACCCTTTCTCTCTCTTTCTCTCTCACCACCCTCTCTAATTGGGCATTATATCTTCACTCTATCGCTCACTCGGCAACACCACAGCATCACTCAGCGCAACCACAGCATCAATCAGAGCCAGCACAGCATCAATCAGAGCCAGCACAGCATCACTCAGCACCAACACAGCATCTCTCAACGCCATCACAGCATCACTCAACGCCATCACAGCATCACTCAGTGCAACCACAGCATCACTCAGTGCAACCACAGCATCACTCAGCACAACCACAGCATTACTCAGCACAACCACAGCATCACTTAGCGCCACAACAGCATCACTCAGCGCCACCACAACATCACTCCGCGCCACCACAGCATCACTCAGCACCACCATAGCTTTTCTCAGCGACACCACATCATCACTCAGGGCCAACACTGCATCACTCAGCACCACCACAGGATGACTCAGCACCACCACAGGATGACTCAGCACCACCACAGGATGACTCAGCACCACCACAGGATGACTCAGCACCACCACAGCATCGCTCAGCACCACCACAGCATCGCTCAGCACTACCACAGCATCACTCAGCACCACCACAGCATCGCTCAGCGCGACCACAGCATCGCTCAGCGCCACCACAGCATTGCTCAGCGCCACCACAGCATCGCTCAGCGCCACCACAGCATCGCTCAGCACCACCACAGCATCACTCAGCGCCACCACAGCGTCGCTCAGTGCCACCACAGCATCGCTCAGCACCGCCACTGCATCGCTCACCGCCGCCACAGCATCGCTCAGCGCCGCCACAGCATCACTCAGCGCCAAGACAATATCACTCAGCACCACCACAGCATCACTCAGCGCCAAGACAATATCACTCAGCACCACCACAGCATCACTCAGCACCACAGCAGTATCACTCAGCAACACCTGAGTATCATTCAGCATCACCTCAGCATCGTCTCCGCAACAGTCACCACCACCACCACTACCACCTCAGCATCACTCAGCGCCAAGACAATATCACTCAGCACCACCACAGCATCACTCAGCACCACAGCAGTATCACTCAGCAACACCTGAGTATCATTCAGCATCACCTCAGCATCGTCTCCGCAACAGTCACCACCACCACCACTACCACCTCAGCATCACTCAGCACCACCTCAGCCTGCTCTCGGAATCTGGCATCTGTTGATTCTCCCCTAGCGTCTGGCCGCTGCTAGTGTTATAATACAGGTACTAGTTCCCAACCTTCACCCTCCGATTGTTTATGCCCCCTCAAAAAAAAAAGCTTTAACAAACAACCATTGCAATAGGCAGAAACAAGTTGCCAGCATTGCAAGAACAAAAGAAAACTGAGGACATTTTTTATTGTAAATACTTTTTTAATATGGTCGTTCAGTTTTACATAATGTCTTCTTGGTCATATATAAAGTAACAAAAATGCTTCTGACACTTTTTTATTATAACTTTTCAGCATGCCGCACAGCAGCCACACTTCTCTACAGCACAGCTTGAAGACATTGGCAAAGTCAATAGCTCTGGCTAAACACTTATAAGGCCCCAAAGGCGAGACCTATTGGCTATGCCAATGCTTGTTATAATGGGCATTGTGAATGTGACCATATTGCCAATCTTAATGTGTTGTCTGATTTTAACTTGGATCTTGAAGCCCATCTTGCCTAGGCACATAAAGGGTAACAAATTATCCTAGGTGGAGATGTTAATGTTAAATTAGGGTCCACCCATCTGGAAAACGAATGCCATATGCTTGATTGCCTCAGCATAGGGAGTGATAGGCAGCCTAGGAATAAGGGGGGTCATGTTCTTTCTCAAACTATAAAAATGTTTGATCTTCTCAATGTTAATGAATTCTGTGACCAACTTTACCCTACCAAAGCTACCTTTGAAAGAGGAGAGTGCTCCTCTGTTTTTGACTATATTTTTGTTACCTGTGACCTGGTAGACAGGGTTTCTGGGGCTGCAATTAATGAAAGTTCTCACTGTGACCACAATCCCTTAAGCCTAGGTTTATGCATCCCCAGGAGGGGGGAGGCCACATGAGTGTGGTCTCTCCACTTCTAGTAACCGAGACCCAGGGCCTGTGTCTGGCTTGGAGAAATGCTGACCCGAGTACCCTTTTAAATAAACAAGGTTTCATCCACCTTTCTTCAGTGCTTGAATGCATCACCTCTACTGACGATCATCGGGTTGTGTCTGAACAATTTGACAAGCTGAATTCAGTAGTTAGCAGCTTGCTTTTGAAACCCAATAGATCATGGGCTCACAAGGCCATATGGTTTGACCAAGCCTGTAGAAAAGCCTTTGTACTTTTACTTGAGGCTCTGAAGGACATACCCAGGGACATATCCAAAATCCAATAACGTAGAGCAGATTACAAGGCTACCCAATGTTCTAGGTGCAGAGAGCTCCAGAATGAGTCCTGGGGAAAGTTGGTCATGTAAAATCTAATGCTGCCATCACCACCATTAGCCAAGAAGCCTGAGAGAACCATTTTAAAGTGGTCTACGGGTCTGAGACTTTAGCCAATTTCGCTGAGGAGGAGGTGGTCCCACCTTTAGCCCTATCATTTACCATAGATTAGGTTAGGTTAGGAAAGCGATCACCAAAAGCTGCCTAAAGAAGGCCCCAGACAGGGTACCTATGGATTTGTGCAAATCATCTCCGGATCTATGGGCTCCCCCATTATGCAATTGTGTTAATGCCATTGGTTAGACGGGCATCCCTCAATCATGGTGATCTGCTTTCATTGGGCAAAACCCAATCCCCAGGGAGATACCGGCCGATATCTCTGTTGGATTCGGCTGTTAAGCTGTTGGGGAGAGTTGTGCTGGAACACCTTCTAGTCTAGGTCAGGAAGTTTGACATTCTGCCGAAAGTGCACTATGGGTTCCATGAGGGGCTCGGCAAAATGGAGCAATGCTTGAATTTACACTTTTTGATCAGCAAATACACTGTTGCTGAGCAGAGCTCCATCTGCCTGGCCTTCATGGACCTATCTTGTGCCTTCAACAGGGGTGCTTCATAGCCGCATTGTTGTTTTTACTGTATATTAATGGCTTAGGCACAGCCCTGTCTAATACATTGTATGATGCTCCCTCTGCTGGCAGGAAAATGGTCCCTGTTTTATTGTATGTGGATGATGCAGTCCTACTTTCCAGAACCACCAATGTCCTTATCATCCTAGTACAAGAATTTGACATCTTTATGGGGTCACTTGGACTTGCTACAAATCAATCCAAAACCTTTATTATGGCCTATAATCTTAGGCATACTAAGATGCTGAATATTTTGCTACAGGGTCACCCCATTGCCCTGACTCCAGATTTTTCACACCTGAATGTTGTTTTTGATGCATGGAGTAACTGAGGCCCATGTACGACCAAAGTCCGCCAGAAAATTGTCAGTTCAGCAGGGTATGTTTTCAATCTTGCCAATCACATTGGCAAAAAACCTGTTGCCACTCTGCTCGAGTTTTATAGAAGAAAGTGTTTACCAATCTTGATGTAAGGGTCAGGCATTTGGGAATACACCAATACAAACTCTTTTCATGGTAAACAAAACAGGGTGCTTAGGTAACTATTGGGTGTCCCGCCTGTGTGGTCTACCTTCATCCTGCACCAGGAGCTGGGGGTAGATTATGTGGAAGACACCATTAAACTGCCCTCCCCCCACTCCTGTGGTGCTCAATTTGGATTAATCCACCTGCGTCTCTTAACAGGAAGATTGTTAAGTATTGTCTCTCATTTGAGAAAGGCTTGACTATCCCCTGGCTCAATTATATAAACATGAAACTGGCAAGTTTGGGTAGGCAGCACCTCTTCTCTGAACCTGATACCATAAACAAAACTGATATGACTTGTGTGAAATCCACATTTAAATTGAAGAAGTGCTGCCTCAGCGAGAGCTATCAAACTCTCTGTAGGGGAGTATGTTGCACTTATTAGCACTACAGCCTTTGAGCCGTATCTGGAATGGATCGAGGATACTTGGGACAGAATGTTACTTGCCCATTTCAGAATGGGTTTTGGGAAATGGCACCTGGGGTTTTCTATTGGTGAGTTTGACCCATCTAAAATATTGTGATGTCCTTCTGATGAAACTTTGTCTCAGAGCTTATTGCACTTTACTTTTTTTCTGCCAATTATATCTTGGTCTTACTAAAATGTTTTTAATTCCAAAAATTAGGGCCAGTGGCATTTGAAGTTCCTGGGTTGCTTTGGTCCGTTTGCAACAGCTTGACTCTCCATCTATCTGTATAAATACCTGCTCCTTTTTAAAATGTGCTATTAATAGAAGGAAACTAATGCTCTTTTAAATGTAACAGTGTCACGCACTTTATATATGTGCTTTTGTATGTTTCTTAGTAATCGTTATGCTGAATCATGTAATATTTTAATAACGTGCACCTGCACTTTATTCAGTATTACAATGCTGGGGAGAAGGTAGCCTGACATGTGGTTTGATATAGCATTAACATATAGCCCCATTGCGTTTTGCCTTTTAGAGGATTTTTTTTTCAGGTATAAAATCATGTGTTGCACCTTCCAATGTGTTTATTTTTGTATATGGATCTTTATGAGTTATATTGTAAAAATGTATTTTTGATGTACTTTTACAGTTACTTTGTTAACCGAAATAATGCTTTTTTGACTTGACTTGGCATGTAAGTCGCCCCTAAGGTAGGCCATAGGAAACCCATAGTGCAGGGTGCATACTTATGAAAAGGTTGGACATGTGCTTTTAAGTTTTACATGTAGTGAAAAACTCCCAAAATGTTTTCACTACTGTGAGGCCTGACTCTCCCGTTGGCTAACATTGTGTTGCCTTATTACATTTAATAAGTGCTAACCTTTGATTAGGAGCAGGTAAGAAATTCATGTTTGGTGTCTAAGAAATTGTAACTTAAAATCCTCTTCAATGGTGAAGTCAGATTTTAAGTCACAATTTTGAAAAAAACACTTAACGTTAGCATTTTCCTACCATAGCTATTTTGTGCCTGAATCCTGTTCCTGGGTCACATGCCTGGGTGTAGTTGCCAATTGGTCTTTGTTTATTCCTCCCAGACAGCCAAACAATAGAGAGATTCGGTTGCCTAGTTGGGCCATCACTGGCAGGTTCGGGGGCAAAGTTGTGGACAGCCCCACTTGCAAATCAATAGGCTATGCCCTGCCATCACACAAAGGACTTCACCCAACCAAATTATGCATGTAGTTGGGCTGGAACCAGGGCAGGAGAGGCAGAAAATTCCAAACACTTCAAAGTAAAGTCTCTACAAAATGTTCCTGCTTCGAAGAAGGCAAGAGGTATAAAAATAGGACCCTCAAACCCCCTCTTCAGTTCAATTTCTGGAACTGCATAAGGACTCTCAGAGGACTGCCTGCTGCTGCGGTCTGCTGTGTACTTCAGAAGCCTGCTTTGACGCACCTGGAAGGACTGCTCTGCTGCAGGCGCAAACTCACCTCTACTCACCTTCCCACTTCCTGTACCACCATGGACCCGACCCTACAAGTCATGCCTCTGCTGCTGGCTGATCACGATGCAAGTCAACACCGTCGTCGCCAGAACCAAAGGTAACCTCCCCCATAACTGTTACATTTTCACTTGGCTCTTCACATTTGCTCAGGATTCGTGCATTTTTAAATCGCTCACACAAGCAACAGCATACCATTATGCAATGCATATGTCTCTAATGTTGATCTTTAAGGAATTTAAAGTAACACACCTGTATAATCACATTGTGTTTATAATTTGATGTTAACTGCCTTCCAAAAAAATGACACTTGCACAAAAAGGATATCAAATCAAAAAATCTAAAACTCACCATACATGTGTGTTAGAAATGAGAGTCTCTAGTTGGCAGACGTAGGTACATTTGTCCAAATAGGTACCCTTGCTTCTAGTCAGGGTAAGGGGGATACACTTTTAAAATAGCCCCTGCTCACCTCCTTGGTAGCTTGACACAAGCAGACAGGCTTATCTCAAAGGCAGTGTGTAAAGCTTTTGTGAACACATACAGTAATACAGTGAAAACACTACAAATGGACACCACACAAGTTTAGAAAAATAGGCAATCTTTATCTAAACCAAAACAAGACCAAACAACAAAAATCCACAATACAGTAATACAAATATGAATTTCAGATGGTAGAAATAGTTCAGTTCAAAGAAAATTGCAGATTTTATATTTTATTTATTTATTTATTAATTAAACTTATAATGCGCAACAGCTACCCAAAAAGGGTTTCCCGGCGCAAACGCAGATACAGAGGCTGATGTCAAGGCAAAGGCAGCAGGCTAATGATTAAAAAGCCATGTCTTCAAGGATTTACGGAAATGAATGTAGTTAGTTTCGGTATGAAGAGTTAGGGGCATAGCATTCCAGAGTGAGGGGCCAAGATGTGAAAAAGACCTTCCGCCCATCCTTGCTAGTTTGATTTTTGGGACAGAAAACCTCCCCTGCATAGATGAGCGAAGGTCACGAAGAGGGACATAGGGATGAACCAGTGATTGAAGGTATTTGGGGGCCGTACCACTTTTGATTTTAAACATGTAGCTCAGGGCTTTGAACTTAACTCGGTTCTCCACCCTGAGCCAGTGCAAGTCACGGAGATGGCCGGAAACAGAGGAAGTTCTGGGGAGCCGGCATAAGAGCCTAGCTGCAGAGTTTTGAACCAGTTGCAGCCTGCGTGTCACCTTCTTTGTTAGAACCCAAGTACAGAACATTGCCGTAGTCAAGTCTTGAAGTAATCAAGGCATGAACAACAGTCCTCTGAGTGGGTTCTGGTAGCATCCAGATAACTTTTTTTAGCCACTTCAAGATAGTGAAACAGGTAGCAGCTACTTTAACAACTTGGTTATGCATACTTAGTGTATCATCCATGATTACACCCAAATTTCGAGCTTGGCGGACCGGTATAGGAAGAGCACCCATCTCGCAGGGCCAATGTTGAGGCCCCAAAGTTCCCTATTTTTCCCAAATATAAGAACCTCGGTTTTTCCTCCATTCAGTTTGAGGTAGTTAGATTGCATCCATGATGCAATATTCCTCAACCCCAGCTGAAGGGGAGAAGTCCCTGTCGTGCTCTTCATAGATAGAGAAAAATGATTTGCGAGTCATCCGCATAGGAGAAAAGGGTCAGCCCAGATTTCTCTGCAATATCCGCCAGGGGTCTTACATATAAGTTAAAAAGTAGGGGGCTAAGGATAGAGCCTTGAGGTACCCCATGAGTTAGAGAGTGGATATCAGAGCTAGTTATGGGAGAAAAACTTGGAAAGTGCGACTTGTGAGGAAGGAAGTGAGCCATTTCAGAGCCGGCCCACATAAGCCCAACAAACTTAGGGTTTTAATTAACACAGCATGGGACACCGTGTCAAAAGCTGCGCTCAGATCCAACAAAATGAGGGCCACGGTGTCTCCAGCATCAAGATGGTGGCGTAGTCTTTCGTTTACCCCCAGCAGGGTGGTTTCTGTTGAAAAACCGGCTCTGAAACCCGACTGTGAAGGATGGAGAAAACTTTGCGCATCGACAAACAGTGAAAGCTGTGTATGGATATGTTTTTCTAAAATTTTAGAGAAGGCCGGTAAGAGTGAGATGGGACGGTAGTTAGAGAGTAGTTCAGGGTCAGCATTTGCCTTTTTAAGAAGAGGCATTACCATGGCATGTTTCCAATCAGGCGGGACGATTGCCTCCAGCAGGGAGGCATTTAAAAGATCCATGATTACCTGCAGCGATGGAGGTTCCAGCTGCTGGAGTACGGAAATGGGCAAGGGATCCCTTGGCAATCCTGATTTTATACTACCCAAAAGTTTTTTTAGGGTGGTAATGTTTAGCAGAGGCCATGTGTCCAATTGATTAGTAAGTAAATTAGGGCTCCAATCTTGGTTGGGGGGCATGTCATCCATGGAAGATGGTGTGGATGTTCCTGGGGAAGGAGAAAAATTGTCAACCTGCCCTCGTACTATATCCTGATATATACTGTCAACTTTTTGAACAAAGAAAATGGCCAGGTCCTCACATTGCTTTTTATTAAGTGCAGGGGACTTGGCTTGAGTTTTGGAACCGGCAAGTTCCTTAACCATGTTAAAAAGTGTTTTAGAGCAATTTAAAGCTCTTGAAATGGTGGATGAGACATGGTCCGCCCTAGCTGTTTTGCAAAGATCATGATATATTTTTTTTGCTACTTTATAGTTGCTTTTGGAAGCGGGGGTGTAGTTCCTTCTCCACTTGCGTTCCATTTTTTTACATTTGGCTTTCTGTCTTTAAAGTCTCAGTGAACCAAGGTGCAGGAGGTCGATGATTGTTGGCTTTTTTTCTTGCCAAAGGTAAGCAAATGTCAATGGCATTAAGAAGCCATTTCTGTACCGAGGTAGAGAGTGAGTTCACTGATTGTTTGGAAATGGGCATGTGGGAACATAAAATGTTATTTAAAACTGTGGCATCTAGATTTTTCCAGTTCCTGATTAAAGTGTCTGGAGTTACATAAATAGGTACAGGAATCTCTAGAAGTTTTAAGTGGAATTTAATAAGAAAGTGGTCCGACCAGTTTAGAGGGGAGGCCGGAAAGCAGTGGATCCCCGGAAGATTCGAAAAAATGGGGTCCAGCAGGTGACCTGCCTCGTGTGTGGGGCCTGAGTTCATAAGGCTAATATTTAGAGCTGCTAAGTCCGAGATAAGATTGGTGCTACATTTACAGGTGGGGTCTTCCAGATGAAGATTGAAGTCACCTAAGATTGTAAAATTTGCTGTTTTCATACTTGGAGGGGTTATAAGTTCAGGGAAGGAAGAAGTCCAGGATGCAGACGGTCCCGGGGGACGATATACCAGCATACCTGAGAAAGTAAAATTAGATGCAACACTTTTCTCACAAAGTACCTTGGATGCGTCATGCAAGCAAACAAAACGGGCCGCAGGGATGGTGATGCATCGGTTCCTTACACTCAAGGAAGGTGATGCGTCAGTTCCTTGCTCCGGGGGAGGTAATGCATCGGTTCCTTACTCCAGCGCAGGGGAGGTGATGCATCGGTTCCTTACCAGAAAGGAGGTGATGCGTCGGTTTCTTACTGCGTCCCCCAAGGATGCGACAAACTTGGCACCTCGATGCGATGCGATGATCCAGAACAATGCGTGGACTCTTGCAGCCGCACAGCAGGCCTTGCATCGAAATTGGTGCTATGATCTCGGACTTCGGAGATCGGTGCACTCGATGCGGCGTGCAGCGATTTCTCGAGCCGCGGGCAGGCGCTGGGACTATTTCCTCGGCGATGTGTCGGAAACAGGTGCGGATGCGTCTCGCTTCTCGAAGTTGCGTTGGTTTTCCAGCTCCCAGCGGAAAACTGTCTCTAGAGGTCCAAAACAACAGCAGGCACCTCTTTGCAGGTCAAAACTCCTAGCAAGGAAGTTCAGGGGAGCTGGTGGTGAAGTCTTTGTGTCCCTGAGACTTCAGAACAGGAGGCAAGCTCAATTTCAAGCCCTTGGAGATCTTCCTCAAGCAGGGGACACAGCAAACAGCAAAGTCCTTTCTCCTTTCCTTGACAGCAAGTAGCCACTGCAGGCCAACCCCAGATAGCAAACAACACAGGGGAAGTATTCCTCCTCACCTTCTCCGGCTCTTCTCCTTGGCAAAGGTTCCTCTTGATTCCCAGTAGTGATCTAAAGTTCTGGGGTCTGGGCCCCAATATTTATACTACAAAACCCTTTGTCTTCTGTGGCAGAGAAGCCCTGTGCTTGGTCAAAACTGGTTCTGTCCTCTCTGGTGCAGCTTCCTGGCAGGAGGTGGAGACAGCATTGTCCTTGGCAGACCAGGCCCATTCAGGTGAAAGGAAATCTCCTCCCCCTACTCTAAATGCAGCCCAGGTCTATTCAGCCCAGTCCTGACTCATCAGGCTCTCTGGAGCCACTGCTCCTTCCCAGCCCCTGTCATCCAAAAGCCAGGCATGCAATACGCAAACCTAGCAGAGGCACACTGGATGGCTAAGCAAGAAAATACCTACTTTCTAAAAGTGGTATTTTCAAACACAGAATGTAAAAATCACCCTCACTAAAAGATGCATTTTAACATTCTGAGTTCAGGCATACTAAACTTTATTTTTCTACCTTGTTCCCAGTGGTCTTTATGTTTACAAGATGTTATAAACATACTCCCCACTCTATCCTATGGGGACAGGTAGCCTTAAAATAGTGAAAAACGAAATTGGCAGTAATTCACAATCAGGACATGCCACACACACCAGGGCATGTCCTACCTTTCACATACACTGCACCCTGCCCACAGGGGTACCTTGGGCCTACCTTAGGGGTGACTAACATGTAAGAAAAGGGAAGGTTAGGGCCTGGCAAGTGGATACACTTGCCAAGTCGACATGGCAGTACTAGACTGCACACAGGCTCTGCAATGGCAGGCCAGAGTTATATTTACAGGCTGCTTATGTGGGTGGCGTGGCACAATCAGTGCTGCAGCCCACTAGCAGCATTTGATTTACAGGCCCTGGGCACACACAGTGTACTGTACTAGGGACTGACTAGTAAATCTCATCAGCCAATCATGGATCCACCAATCCATAACAACAATTTACAAAGGGAGCACTTGCACTTTGGCACTGAACAGCAGTGGCAAAGGGCCCAGAGCATCTAGACCAGCAAAACAGAGTCCAACACACAGCAAAAACACAGGAGGCAAAGGCAAAAAAGCAGGGGAGACCCACGCCAATGGTGCCAGGTCTAACACGGTATGTTTAATAAATTACGAAAATTGTCACTATAAAAACATATGCATCACACATCATTGGGATAAGTGCAATGTAACATCATATAGAAAATGTACTAGGCAAGCTGTGACCCTCAAATCATACATTACCCACAAAATCAAAGGCAGTCCCAAATTTGAAGCACTGTACATAATCAGACAAGTAACATTCCCCATTGTCTAGTGCAAGTCCTGTATTGTATGCAGTTTAAATTTCCACATTATATTAGAAGGTGCAATGCATATGTGTACATACTTATCAGTAATAAAGGTGAAACAAACGCACCTGTAGTAAAATATCCTTAACCCCTTCGCTGCTGGGCCTCCCCCCCCCCCTTGGCTAAGCTTCCTTTTAATGGAGTAGTTCACGCTTAGGCCCCCATAACTTTCTGTCCACATAAGGTATCCATTTCAGATTTGCGTCCTTTCCTTCCATCATCCCAAGGATTCTAACGGTACCTAGGGTTTGAGGATTCCCCTGGAGGGGACCGAGAAATGAGCCAAAATACAGCTCAATTTTGTTTTGTTTTTTGAAAAAAGGTGCAACTTTTTTTTTCCCTACAAATGGTATTAATAAAGGATTTGCAGTGCTAAAATCACCATCTTCCCAGTTTTCAGGAACAGGCAGACTTTTGTCAGAAAACCAACATTTTCTACACAGTTCTGGCATTTTACTGGGACATAGCCTATTTTTCCTATTGTTTGTGCTTCGAACCTCCTTCCAGATAGTGGTAGAAATGGGTGTGAAACCAAAAATGGATCTGAGAAAGATATACAATTCTGAAAAGTAAAGACAATTTTGAATTCAGTAAGAGGTCATTTGTGTAGATCCTTCAAGGTTTTCCTATAGAAAGTAACAGTTGAAATAAAAAAAATAATGAAATTGAGTTGAAAAAAAGAGCCATTTGTTACTACATTTTCACCTGTAACTTGTATTAAGTATGGCAGATTGTTCAAAGCAATATACCGTTATGTCTGCTGGATCCTTCTGGTTGCAAGGATATATAGGACTCGTAGGTTCACCAAGAACCGGAGGTATCCAGAGCCAAACACTGAACTGCGCCTTGCAATGGTTTTTCATTGTGTACCGGGTATACAGGAATTCCTTTGGTAAAATATAAAGAAAGAAAAATAGGTATCAAGAAAATCTATGCATTTCTGAAATGGGAACAACAAATGGAGTTTTGAAGCAGTGGTTATATTGCACATCTCTGAATCTGTGGTTACCCATACTAGCATGTGAATTAGAGGGCATTTTTCAAAATTACTTCTTTTTTACACACTGTCTTACATTAGAAAGGCTGAAATGCATAGAAAGTCAATACAATTCTGTGTTCCCCTAAGTCTCCTGATAAAAATGGTACCTCACTTGTGTGTGTAGGCCTAGTGCCTGTGATAGGCAACGGCCCAAAAAGCAACGTGGACACATCACATTTTTCCAGTGAAAACTGACAGTTTTTTTGCAATGTGCCTAGCTGTGGATTTTGGACGCTAGCTCAGCCAACACCTACGGAAACCTAGCAAACCTGTAAATATTTGAAAAATAGACACCCAGGGGAATCCATGATGGGGTGACTTGTGTGGCTCTTAACAGGTTCTGTAACCCAGAATCCAATGGCTTAGCTAGATCTACTGCCGCTAAGTTTGCCACCTGATGTAGGTAAGAGTGGGGGTGGTGGCCAACAGCCGACTTGTTACGTACTATACTGTGTGTTCCTAGTAGTACTTGCCCGTTCTCTCCACCTTTGCAAATATGGAAGCATCAAGTTAAATCTGACTATGCCTATGGGTCAGATGACATTTACGCTGTGAATTAATTGAGTTACTTTTAACTTGGCCTTATGGATTACCCAACTATTTCCCCTATTGTTAGACTTGGCATCTTTTGGCGTGTTTCCCCTGACTTTTTGCTTTCTGACCTCCCGGTTTTGACTCTGGTTTTGCTGGTGTAATGATTCTGCGCACTTTCCTCACTGCGGTCCAGTGGGAAAGTGCAAGTGCTCCTGTGTAAAATGTGTTATGGATTGGTGTTTCCATGATTGGCCTATTTGGTTTATGTGTCAGTCCCTTGTAAAGTGCACTGCGAGTGCCAGGGCCTATAGACCAAATGCTGTTGGTGGGCTGCAGCACTGGATTGTGCCACCCACGCAAACAGCCCGTAAAGTGTAACTCGGGCCTGCCATCGCAGAGCCTGTGCGCAGCCTGGGGCTGCCATGACGACTTGGCAAGTGCACACACTTGCAAGTCCCTAAACCTTCCCTTTGCTACATGTTAGTCACCCTAAGGTAGGCCCAAGGTACCCCTGTGGGCAGGGTGCGTTGTACGCGAAAGGTAGGACATGCCCGGGTGTGTGCGGCATGTCCTGATAGTGAATTACAGCCTAGTTCGTTTTTCACTATTGCAAGGCTACCTGTTCCCCTAGGCCAGAACGGGCAGTTTTGATTATTACAGCTTATAATCCTAACTGACCCCGGGAACATGGTAGAAATTCGAGTTTAGTACGCTCTGGACTCAGAATGATAAAATGCATCTTTTAGTGAAGTTGGTTTTAACATTCTGTGTTTGAAAATACCACTTTTAGAAAGTGGGTATTTTCTTGTCTAACCATCCAAGCCTGCCTCTGCGAGGTTGTGTATTCCTTGTCTGGAATGTGAGTGACAGGGGCTGGGGGATGCCAGGAGACAGGGTGAGTCAGCACAGGGCGGAATAGCAAGATCTACATGTAGATGGGTGGGAGGGGTCGCACCTGGGCCCTGAATAGGACAGTGCCTTCCCTCCACAATGCTGGCTCCACCTCCTGTGGTGCGTCTGATGTCCCTGGCCTACTCACTGAAAGAAGGGACGGAGACTTGTCAACAAAGTGCTCCAGAACTGGTTTGGACTAGGCAAAGGCCTCTCTGCCTTCAGAGAACAAAGGAATTTGGGATATAAATATTGGGGCCCTGACCCCATGAATTTAGATCTCGCTGGAATCAAGGAACCTGCCAAGACGAAGAGCTGGAAGAGCTGCCAGGAGGAGTACTGCCCCTTTGCTGTGTCGTTGCTTTGTTGGGTTGGCCTGCAGTTGCTGCTTCGGTCTTGGGCAGTGAAAGGACTGGACTGAACTTTCTACAAACTTGTGCTGAGTATCTCCAAGGGCCTGAAACCGAGCTGGCCTCCTGTTAAGAAGTCTCAGGGACTGCAAAGACTTCACAAGCCTCTGGGTACCGCTTCTGAACGCTGTTTCAGTTGCCACAGAGGAAGGGAACCGCAACCGACTCCGTCAACCGAATCCATCCCTGGCCGGTGACCTGTTTGCACCGCAGACCGCATCGCCCGCTTCGCATCGCAACCCTGGTCTCACCGTGGGCGACGTCCGACGCCGCCAACATCGAGCCGCTGCTTGCACCGTGACATGTGGGCACCGCAGTTCGCATCGCATCGCTTCACTGTGCCAGCCGGACCAGACCGACGCTGTCGCTGCAACTGGCTCAAGAGTCGAGACCGCACCGCATTTGGGGCACCGCTCGCACGTTTGCGACGCACCGCTCCGACTCGCACCGCTGTCCGACGCCAGCTCCCGCACTCCGGCTAGGTCGCCTACATCGCAACCTGTCAGCACCGCATCGAGCGTCGTCTCACCCTGCATCGCACGCCTTGGACTCACCGACTCCGTCTGCACGACGCTCATCGAGCCGCTGCCTGCACCGCATCGAGGGACACCGCACCTTTCATCGCTCCGTCTTGCACCGCAACCGCGACGTAACGCCGACCGGCTCGTACACTCCGTACCAGCCACAACGAGAAAGGTACTGTAACCGAAGTCTGTTCACGACTCTGCTGGCCCGCATCGACGCGGTCGGCTGGAACTGTTAGACTCTGTGGTGTTCAGCATCACGGTAGGCTCGGACGGAGCTACCGACTCGCACGAACTTTGCTTTTGTGCTATTCCTGCAAAGAAGAAGTTACCGTATCAAGCATTCATTTTTAAAGTACAGTATTGTGGATTTTTGTCGTAATTGGTCTTGTCTTGAGTATATAAAATATTGGTTATTTTTCTAAACCGGTGTGGTGTCCGTTTGTAGTGCTTACACTGTATTACTGTTGGTTATGTGCAAATGCTTTACACACTGCCTCTGAATTAAGCCTGACTGCTCGTGCTAGGTTACCACGAGGGTGAGCAGGGGTTACTTCACGAGTGTAACACCCTTACCCTGACTAGGAAGAAGGGTCCCTACTTGGACAAAGGTGCAAGCCCTTGCCAACTAGAGATCCCATTTCTAACATTGGTTGTCAGCGGTGAGGATAGGACTTGTGTTTGCACTTGACTTACAGTGATTGGTGTGCACTACTACCATATCGCAGACCATTACGTACCACATACTGGTTATTTTTCTTTTGGCCTATTTTTGATCTTGCCAGTTTTCAACTCACTACGTTTGTCATGTCTGAATCAATTGCATCATCCGTTGCATCTCTGGAAGTTATCTTTGAGGAGGATAGGTTGGAATCCTACGCCGTAAAGGAGTTACGAGCGATTTGTAAAAACCTGAAAGTCCAAATTAAAGGCCTCACAAGGAAGGAGGAGCTACAGAAGGCGCTGAGGGCCTGGGTAGCAGCCAGACATGCCAATGGGCAGCCTGGTAATCTCAGTGAGGAGGCGGAGGAGCCTATTTCCAGGGTGGATGTGCTTTTGGGTAGGGGGAACCCGCCAGATCAGGCAGCAGCAGTCTGTCCCCAGAGGAGCTGGAGGACAGGCGGGAGGCAAGGCAGTTCGAGCTGCAGAAGCTCAGGCTGGAGAGTGAGCGGGAGGAGAAGAGATTGGCCATAGAGGAGAGGAAGATGCTCTTAGAGCATGAGAGAGAACTGAAGGAGCTAGAACTTAGGAGTAAGTCAGGCTCAGATGGTGGCAGCAATTCGTCCAGAAAGGCAGACAGGATTGTGCACATTCCCAAGAACGTAGGCAAGGAGTTCAAGAAGGGGGATGACATACAAAGGTGGTTTCAGGGTTATGAGGCAGCCATACACATGAATGGGGTCCCTGAGGAGAATTGGGGAGCAGGATTGTGGCCACTTTTCCCGGAAGAAGCAAGGGATGCTCTGATAGCTTTGGGTAAGGGGTATCACCTCACCTATGCTGACATGAAGGATGCCCTTCTCACGAAGTATGGTCTTACTCCTGAAAAGTACAGGGATCAGTTCAGGTCCAGTAAGAAGTCCGATGCCAACACTTGGTTGGAATGTGTGGATGTGTTCTGCAGGTCTCTGGATGGTTGGGTGAAGGGCAGTAGCGTAACAGATTTTCAGGGGCTCTACAACTTGATTGCATGGGAGCACTTGTCTAGTCTATGTTTTGCAGATCTGCGCCAGCACCTAGTTGATAGTAAGCTAACTGACCCCAGGAAGCTTGCTATGGAAGCGGACCGCTGGGTGAGTACCAGGGTCCACAAGAAAGCGTTTGGGGGAGACTCAGCTAAAGGTGGGCAGGGTCCCCAGCAGAAAGGTGGGGGGACAAGGGTAAAGCACAGGAGTTCTCTAAAGGGCCCCAAACTAGTACCCAGGGTAAAGGTTCCCAGCCCCCGGTGATAAGAAGAAAGGGGTCTCTACAGGGAAGCCTGTTGAGACCGGCTCCCGCAAGTGTTATGCATGTGACCAGGTAGGTCACTTTAAGGGGGACCCCAAGTGCCCGAAGGGGACACAGCCACCCACCGGTGGACAGTCCAAAGTGTTGGCTAGTGTAGCGCTTGGGGAGGAGGGGTGCCCACAGGAGGGTGGGGATCCCGCAGAAATGACCCTTGTCTCACTAGGGGACAGTGAGATGGTCCCAGGAAACCAGGTGCCCCCTAACACAAAGAAATATAGCACCTGGGTGACCATTAATGGGAACAGGGTAGAGGCTCTCAGAGATACTGGAGCCAGTGTGACCTCAGTCCGGTGTCACCTGGTGTCTGAGAAGCAAGTAGTCCCAGGAGCATTCCACCAAGTAGTTTCTGTCGACAACTCAGAGCGCCAATGTATGGTGGCGCAGGTTCCCTTTGAATGGGGGGGGTCGCAGGTCCCTTGAGGGTGGTTGTGAGCCCTACCATGCCTGTAGATTGTCTGCTAGGAAACGACCTGGAGCAGTCCTTATGGAAGGAGGTTGAGCTCAGGTCTCACTTGGAGATGCTTGGGTTGCCAGAGTGGGCATGCGTGTCTACTCGGTCAATGGCAGCTAGAAAGGGTGATCAAGAGGACTTGGAGCCTGAAACAGTGGCCCAAGTCCCTGCCAAGAGAAAGGGCAGGGGGCGCGGGAAACCGGCTCCCGAAGTTCCCATGGACCGGGAGGAGGCGGACCTCGAGGGGACGCCCGGTGCCTACAGGGGAGCAGGTAGCCGAACTGGGAGACATCTCTGAGCTGACCCATTGGCAGCAAGAAGGGGGTCCCACCAGGGAGGAGTTCTGCAGGGAGCAGAACGAGTGCCCTACTCTGGAGGGTCTGCGGCGGCAGGCTGCAGACCAGGCAGCTGGTAATCAGTCCGGGTCACATCTGATCTACTGGGAGAGTGGTCTCCTATACAGTGAGCCTAAGGTTGCTGAGCCTGGGTCAGCCCGTGTGCTGGTGGTACCCCAGCACTTCAGGACCTTCCTACTGGGTCTGGCTCATGACGTGCCTTTGGCAGGACATTTGGGGCAGGACAAGACCTTTGACAGGCTTGTCACCCACTTCTTTTGGCCCCAAATGCGAAGGCAGTCAGATGCACACTGTAGGTCTTGCCAAACTTGCCAGGCAAGTGGTAAGAGTGGGAGGAAGGTCAAAGCTCCTCTCCAACCTTTTCCTGTTGTTGGAACACCCTTTGAAAGGGTAGGGATGGATATTGTGGGGCCACTGGATCCCAAGACAGCCATGGGCAACAGGTACATCCTGGTCTTGGTGGACCATGCCACCCGGTACCCGGAGGCAATCCCTCTCAGGACAACGACGGCGCCAGTGGTGGGCCGGGCGTTAATGGGGATCTTTTCCGTGTGGGATTCCCCAGAGAGGTGGTTTCTGATAGGGGGACCAATTTCATATCGAAGTATATGACATCCCTGTGGAAGGAGTGTGGTGTAACCTACAAGTTCACCACTCCTTACCACCCACAAGGAAACGGTCTGGTGGAGAGATTCAACCAGACCTTGAAAGGCATGATCAAGGGTCTAACAGAACCCATGAGGCGTAAGTGGGACGTCCTCTTGCCATGCCTACTCTTTGCATACAGGGAGGTGCCTCAGAAGTCTCTTGGGTACAGCCCCTTTGAGCTCCTGTATGGTCACCCTGTCAGAGGACCTCTGAGTTTGGTAGAAGGAAGGCTGGGAGGCAGCTCCCAGGAAAACTCCCCAGGATGTATTTAGCTACATGCTGGCCTTCAGAAACCAAACTGCCCGCTTCAGGAAACTCGCTCAGGCGAACCTAGAAGCAAGCCAGGAAGAAATGAAGAGATGGTATGACCAGAATGCCACTCTGGTCGAATTTCAACCTGGGCAAAAAGTGTGGGTAATGGCCCCAGTGGCACCTTGTGCCTTGCAGGACAAGTGGACTGGGCCATATGAGGTAAAGGAGCGCAAAAGTGACGTCACCTACCTGGTGGATTTGCAGGCTCCAAGGAACCCTTTGAGGGTCCTTCACGTGAACCGCCTCAAGCCCCACTTCGAGAGGTCCGAAGTGAGTATGCTCTTGGCGACAGATGATGGGGTGGAGGAGGAGAGTGAGCCTCTCCCTGACCTCCTGTCTACCAAGGAGCATGATGGGTCAGTAGAGGGTGTGATCCTCTCCCCTACTCTGACTCAGGAGCAGCAGGGGGACTGTCGCCAGTTGTTGGGACAGTTCGCCCCACTGTTCTCTCTGACCCCCGGTGTTACTCACTGGTGTACCCATGACGTGGACACCGGTGACAGCCCTCCTGTGAAGCACAAGATTTACAGGTTGACTGACCGGGTCAGAGCCAGCATCAAGGAGGAGGTCTCTAAGATGTTGGCGTTAGGGGTGATTGAGCCCTCCCACAGTCCTTGGGCCAGCCCAGTGGTCTTGGTCCCAAAGGCTGCGGCGCCCGGTGCCACTCCAGAACTCCGGTTTTGTGTGGACTACCGTGGGCACAATGCCGTCACCAGGACTGACGCGCACCCCATCCCCAGAGCTGATGAGCTCATTGATCGGTTGGGAGCTGCCCGGTTCCTCAGCACGTTTGATTTGACGTCTGGGTACTGGCAGATTGCCTTAACCGATGGGGCCAAGGAGAGATCAACATTCTCAACCCCAGAAGGTCATTACCAATTCCGGGTGATGCCCTTTGGGTTGAAGAATGCCCCTGACACCTTTCAGAGGTTGGTCAATCAGGTGTTGGCTGGGCTGGAGGATTTCAGTGCCGCCTACCTGGATGACATTGCTGTGTTCAGTTCCAGCTGGGAAGAACATTTACAGCACCTTGAGAAAGTGTTGAGGGCTCTGCAAGGTGCAGGCCTCACGATCAAGGCCAGTAAGTGCCAGATCGGGCAGGGTTCTGTGGTGTACTTGGGACACCAGGTAGGAAGCGGCCAGGTGGCGCCCCTACAACCCAAGATTGACACCATTCTGGCTTGGGAACCCCCAAGACTCCAGACAGAGGTGAGAGCCTTCTTAGGTCTCACCGGTTACTATAGGAGATTTGTTAAGGGCTATGGCACCATCGTTGCCCCCTTAACAGAGCTGACCTCTAAGAGGCAGCCCAGGAAAGTGATCTGGACTGAGTCCTGCCAGAAAGCTTTTGATGCCCTGAAGGCAGCCATGTGCACGGCACCCGTGCTCAAGGCACCTGACTTCTCCAAAGAATTTTTCGTGCAGACTGACGCTTCAGAGCATGGTGTGGGAGCGGTGCTCTCACAACTGAACGAAGAGGGCCTGGATCAGCCTGTAGTCTTCCTTAGCAGGAGACTACTTCCCAGGGAACAGAGGTGGAGTGCCATAGAAAGGGAAGCTTTTGCTGTAGTCTGGGCACTGAAGAAGTTGAGACCATACCTGTTTGGGACTCACTTCCGGGTTCAGACAGACCACAGGCCCCTCAGCTGGTTGATGCAAATGAGGGGTGAGAATCCAAAACTGCTGAGGTGGTCCATCTCCCTACAGGGAATGGACTTTACGGTGGAACACCGTCCTGGTACAGAACACGCCAACGCAGATGGTCTGTCCAGGTTCTTCCGCTTTAGTGAAGAGAACTCCAATGGGGTTGGGTAGTTCTCCCTACTTTCAGCTGGAGGGGACATGTGTTAGACTTGGCATCTTTTGGCGTGTTTCCCCTGACTTTTGCTTTCTGACCTCCCGGTTTTGACTCTGTTTTTGCTGGTGTAATGATTCTGCGCACTTTCCTCACTGCGGTCCAGTGGGAAAGTGCAAGTGCTCCTGTATAAAATGTGTTATGGATTGGTGTTTCCATGATTGGCCTATTTGGTTTATGTGTCAGTCCCTTGTAAAGTGCACTGCGAGTGCCAGGGCCTATAGACCAAATGCTGTTGGTGGGCTGCAGCACTGGATTGTGCCACCCACGCAAACAGCCCGTAAAGTGTAACTCGGGCCTGCCATCGCAGAGCCTGTGCGCAGCCTGGGGCTGCCATGATGACTTGACAAGTGCACACACTTGCAAGTCCCTAAACCTTCCCTTTGCTACATGTTAGTCACCCCTAAGGTAGGCCCAAGGTACCCCTGTGGGCAGGGTGCATTGTACACAAAGGTAGGACATGCCCGGGTGTGTGCGGCATGTCCTGATAGTGAATTACAGCCTAGTTCGTTTTTCACTATTGCAAGGCTACCTGTTCCCCTAGGCCAGAACGGGCAGTTTTGATTATTACAGCTTATAATCCTAACTGACCCCGGGAACATGGTAGAAATTCGAGTTTAGTATGCCTGGACTCAGAATGATAAAATGCATCTTTTAGTGAAGTTGGTTTTAACATTCTGTGTTTGAAAATACCACTTTTAGAAAGTGGGTATTTTCTTGTCTAACCATCCAAGCCTGCCTCTGCGAGGTTGTGTATTCCTTGTCTGGAATGTGAGTGACAGGGGCTGGGGGATGCCAGGAGACAGGGTGAGTCAGCACAGGGCGGAATAGCAAGATCTACATGTAGATGGGTGGGAGGGGTCGCACCTGGGCCCTGAATAGGACAGTGCCTTCCCTCCACAATGCTGGCTCCACCTCCTGTGGTGCGTCTGATGTCCCTGGCCTACTCACTGAAAGAAGGGACGGAGACTTGTCAACAAAGTGCTCCAGAACTGGTTTGGACTAGGCAAAGGCCTCTCTGCCTTCAGAGAACAAAGGAATTTGGGATATAAATATTGGGGCCCTGACCCCATGAATTTAGATCTCGCTGGAATCAAGGAACCTGCCAAGACGAAGAGCTGGAAGAGCTGCCAGGAGGAGTACTGCCCCTTTGCTGTGTCGTTGCTTTGTTGGGTTGGCCTGCAGTTGCTGCTTCTGTCTTGGGCAGTGAAAGAACTGGACTGAACTTTCTACAAACTTGTGCTGAGTATCTCCAAGGGCCTGAAACCGAGCTGGCCTCCTGTTAAGAAGTCTCAGGGACTGCAAAGACTTCACAAGCCTCTGGGTACCGCTTCTGGAACGCTGTTTCAGTTGCCACAGAGGAAGGGAACCGCAACCGACTCCGTCAACCGAATCCATCCCTGGCCGGTGACCTGTTTGCACCGCAGACCGCATCGCCCGCTTCGCGATCGCAACCCTGGTCTCACCGTGGGCGACGTCCGACGCCGCCAACATCGAGCCGCTGCTTGCACCGTAACCTGTGGGCACCGCAGTTCGCATCGCATCGCTTCACTGTGCCAGCCGGACCAGACCGACGCTGTCGCTGCAACTGGCTCAAGAGTCGAGACCGCACCGCATTTGGGGCACCGCCGCACGTCTGCGACGCACCGCTCCGACTCGCACCGCTGTCCGACGCCAGCTCCCGCACTCCGGCTAGGTCGCCTGCATCGCAACCTGTCAGCACCGCATCGAGCGTCGTCTCACCCTGCATCGCACGCCTTGGACTCACCGACTCCGTCTGCACGACGCTCATCGAGCCGCTGCCTGCACCGCATCGAGGACACCGCACCTTGCATCGCTCCGTCTTGCACCGCAACCGCGACGAACGCCGACCGGCTCGTACACTCCGTACCAGCCACAACGAGAAAGGTACTGTAACCGAGTCTGTTCACGACTCTGCTGGCCCGTATCGACGCGGTCGGCTGGAACTATTAAACTCTGTGGTGTTCAGCATCACGGTAGGCTCGGACGGAGCTACCGACTCGTACGAACTTTGCTTTTGTGCTATTCCTGCAAAGAAGAAGTTACCGTATCAAGCATTCATTTTTAAAGTACAGTATTGTGGATTTTTGTCGTAATTGGTCTTGTCTTGAGTATATAAAATATTGGTTATTTTTCTAAACCGGTGTGGTGTCCGTTTGTAGTGCTTACACTGTATTACTGTTGGTTATGTGCAAATGCTTTACACACTGCCTCTGAATTAAGCCTGACTGCTCGTGCCAAGCTACCACGAGGGTGAGCAGGGGTTACTTCACGAGTGTAACACCCTTACCTTGACTAGGAAGAAGGGTCCCTACTTGGACAAAGGTGCAAGCCCTTGCCAACTAGAGATCCCATTTCTAACACCTATTATGTAACGTTAAAAGATGACCTACTAGAGGATGCACCATAACGCGCACCATGGAACAACGCACCATATACCAATGACCACCATATTATTTGAGAAATGTCATATGGTTTTTGTTTTGTTTATTTTGACAAATAACTATGCTACACTTTTTTTCTTGTCCACCCCCTTTCCTTACATGCACATATAGCCATCCTCACCGATTTGGAAACATGTTTTCACCTCTAAACACTTTGTGCTCTGCTTTTCTCTTTTTCTCTCTCTCTTTCTGGTTTTTGCATTCTGCTTTTCACTTTTCCCCTTTCTTTCTGGTTTTCCCTTTTCTCTCCCTCTTTCTTATCTATGTCCCTCACACAAATCTGACCTCATCGCACTTGGGCCTTTGTCTCAACCCTGGTCACGGATGTGGATTCTCACTTAAGCCGATACTCTCGGGAGCAGAATGATGTTTAATTCTCAATTCCCACCTCAGGCTCCACACGAAGGCCAAGTTACTGGCTGTCGCGTGAACCCCACCGGGGGAAAGGGGAAGTGGACAGAGAAGAGACTGCCTTAATCCGCTCGGTATCTTCGCACTCGTCTTCCTCCTATACTTCTAAGGCGATTTCTATTTCAGCTGTCACCTCAATTGTATGGCTAGTGGAGATACTGCAAAAGAAAGCACAACATTAACATCTTCCCTATGCTCCTTCCTTTCTCTTTTGATATCAATACTCTGTTCCCTTACCCAAGGGGTCTAAGGCCTTCCTTCTCTTCTATCTTCTTTTATGCGAAAATGGGTATTTCCTAAATATGAACAGAACTCGTAAGTATTTCCTCGCTTCCCTCTAGATAATCATACTCTCGTTCCATACATTTTTCTCTCACTCTCTCTCTCTGTCTTACTTGTTATTTTCTGCTGAAATCCTCTCGTATTTCTCTTTTCTTCCTCAAGGCGAACGAATATGTTGAACGCAGGCGTTAAACCGAGAAGACTCTGGAACTGCTAACTCCCGGTAAGTGACTACTCTAACTACCTATGGAGACATACTACCACTAAACATACCTAAACCTAACTACTGCCGCCGAATAGCGAAACGCACTAACCTACGCCTTGCCTGGCTGAACCACTAGTCTAATTCTAACTAACAATCTCCTGAATCTACTAAAGGCTCCTGACTCCAAGAATTCATTGGTGAAGTGCGCGGTTTGAAAATCAACCGCAGCACTTCACAACTGAGCTAGTCCTCGCGCCCGGACCCAGGCGCGAGAGACTAGACAGGCAACTACTTTTGCCTCCCTCCCTGTTGGGAGTACAGGGCGGAAAGCTTTCTTATGCGCGATGATCGCCCGCGATCTAAGTCGAGCGGGTGACCCTATCCTGACTGCTCTTTTCTGGACCGTGGTGGCGCAAAGGAGCTTTTGCACTCCCTTCCGTCCAGCCCTGACAGTACCCCCTCGCAAGGTTAAGCCTCCGGGCTGGGGTTTGTGTGGATACTGTATATGAAACATTTTGGTTAATCGTGGTGCATGAACTTCTGACTGTCCCACCCAGGACCTATCCTCAGGACCGTAACCCTTCCAGTCCACAAGGTAAAAGATTTTCCCTCGCATGACCTTTGCGTCTAAGATTCTTTTTACTTCGAATTCTTCTATCCCTTCAACTAAAAGAGGTTTCTTGAGCTTCGACTCTTTCAAGTGTGGTGAAACCTTTTTGAGCAGAGAGACATGAAATACTGGATGTATTTTCCACTGTGGGGGAAGTGTCAACTTGAAGGTTACAGGGTTTATCACTTGTTCCACCTGAAATGGGCCAACGAAACGTGGTTGAAACTTCCTATTTCCTTTTAACCTTAGATTTCTTGAATTGAACCAAACCCTGTCCCCAACATGTAAATCTGGTTCTGGTCTTCTTTTCTTGTCAGCATTTAACTTATAACGTTCTTTAGCTAATGCTAAATTCTTAGTGGCAGACTGATGAACCTCACTAAGCTGGTCTACAAAATCTTGCGCCTCAGGCACCAGTACTTCTTGGGCAGAAATCATGGAATTCGGGTGTCTACCATAGTTTAAGTAAAAGGGGGAATACCCCGTGGAGACGTTCTTAGAGTTGTTATGGGCAAATTCTGCTGTCCACAGAAGATCGGGCCACTCTCCCTCTTGATCAAGAAGGAACAATCGGAGATACTTCTCAAGCTCCTGATTGGCCCTCTCCGTTTGTCCATCAGTTTGTGGATGAAAGCTAGTTGAATATCGTGACTCAATGCCCAACTTCATAGTATATGCCTTCCAAACGTTGGACAAAAACTGAGACCCCCTATCAGTAATTAAGACCTTAGGGATGCCATGAATTTTAATCAGACTTTGGTTTAACTGGGTGGCTATTTGTTTGGCTGTGGCATTCCTTTTCAGGGCAACAAAATGCGCCATCTTGGAAAAGGCGTCCACCATTACAAGGATTGAATTGAATCCCTGACTGGAAGGTAATTCCACAATTAAATGAGTGTCACAGTGTGCCATGGATGAGGAGGTGTGGGCAAAGGTCTCAACAACCCTTGAGGTGCCTGTTTGTCAGTCTTTCCCATTGCACAAGTCTCACAACCTTCGACATGAGTCCGAGCATCTTTGGATAGCCCTGGCCACCAGAAATGTCTTTTTATCAATTCCTCCGTTCGATGGATTCCAGGATGTCCAGCCAATGGACTATTATGACACTCTATTAGTACTTGTTGTTGGAGTTCTTGTGTCGGAATGAACAAGGCTTTTGAATGAAAAGGTAATCCATCACGGATTTCACGAGCCGGATTTTCTCTAGCCCATTCTTGTCTTTCATCTTCAGTCAAGGCTTCTCTAACTCTATCTTCTAGTGTTTTCCCAACTGTAGCTCCTACGATTTTCGCCTCAGGAATTATCTTCTGATCACTGATTAAGTTCTTTTTCCCATCAGTATCTATCCACGACAAGGCGTCTGCCTTCCCGTTGTTTCTTCCAGGCCGATAAGTGATCACAAAGTCGTAATCGGCGAAGTACAAAGACCACCGAAGCTGACGTGGCGTGAGAGTTCTGGCTGACTTTAAAAACTGAAGATTCCGGTGGTCCGTAAACACTGTGACCACATGACTGGCCCCAAGGAGGTGATGCTGCCACTCTTGGAAGGCGTCCTTGATGGCTAGGAGCTCCTTATCCGAGATAGTGTAATTCATTTCAGCTAGTTGCAGCTTCCTGGAATGATACGCTACCAGATGCAACTGGCCTGTATCCTTGTTCCTCTGTGAGAGCACCCCTCCAATGGCTTGTTCAGAAGCATCTGTTTCCAAGTAAAAAGGTTGAGTTGGATCTGCATGTAGTAAAATGGGTGCAGTCGTGAAGCTTTTCTTTAGGAACTGGAAGGCTTCTCCTGCTTCCTTAGTCCATAGAAAAGGAACCCCTTTTCGCAACAATCGTGTGATAGGTGCCACCTTCAAGGAAAAGTCTCGAATAAACCTTCGGTAGAAATTCGCAAACCCGATGAAACTCTGTACCTCTTTCACAGAGGTCGGGGGAGGCCAATTCAGTACTGCTTCAATCTTTTTCACGTCCATGGTTAGTCCTTCAGGTGCAATCACAAATCACAGGAAATCAACCGAAGTGACTCCGAAGGCGCACTTTTCCAGCTTCACATAAAAATCGTTTTCCTTTAGGCAGCGTAAGACCTTTTTAACTTGATGTTGATGTTCTTCCTCCGAGGACGAGTAGATCAAAATGTCGTCAATATAGACAATTACACATTGGTCTATGAACTCTTTCAAAACGTTGTTAATGAAGTACTGGAAGGCCGCTGGTGCATTGCTTAAGCCGTAGGGCATGACTTGGTACTCGAACAATCCGTACTTTGTTCTAAAAGCGGTCTTCCATTCGTCTCCTCTTCGCACTCTGATCAAGTGATAAGCCCCCTGTAGATCTAATTTTGTAAAGATTTTTGCATCTTTTAACTGATCCGGTAGTACGGAGATCAGGGGCAAGGGGTATCGATTTTTAATGGTAATTTTGTTTAAGCCGCGATAGTCAATACACGTCCTCAAATTCCCATCCCGTTATGGGACGAAAAATAGAGGAGACGAGACGGGGGATTGAGACGGTCGAATGAATCAATTTTCCAGGTATTTTTTAATATAATCCTTTAGATGTCGATTCTCGGGTTCCGTGAGCGCATAAATCCGACTGCATGGTAAATTGGACCCAGGTTCCAAATCGATCTTGCAGTCGTAAGACCGATGCGGAGGCAACCTTTTTGATTCCGATTCACTGAACACTTGGACAAACTCATGATACTCCTCAGGCAAGGTTACAGTCTGAACCGCGCACACCATCATCTTTCGTTCACATAATAAGGTTGCTGGATTCTCTACCGTTCATTCCGTTTTTCTCCGAAACAATGTTTCAAACAGTGGCTAGAATCAAACTTCACAGTTCTTTCACTCCAGTTGATGGTTGGGTTATGTTCCGTCAACCAGGGAAGACCCAAGATGATTCCAAACTGCGGGGCATCAATTAAGTTGAATTGAATCTCCTCTCTGTGACCTTCCATTGAGATGAGTTCTACAACCTCCGTTTGGCTGGTGATAGGACCGGAGGACAAGTTGGTTCCATCGACGGCCCTTACCGCTTCAATTCTCTCTTTTGGTAATGACTTCAATCCCACCTTCAAGGCATACTTTAGGTCACAGAAATTTCCTGTAGCTCCTGAATCAAGCATCACCACCACCCCTGATAGTTCACAGTCACGGAACTTCAGAGTCATAGTCAGAACGAGATGTGGAGCAGCAGATTGTAGGGTGTTTGCTATTATTTGAGGATGTGGAGTTGTATTCTTGCTTGCAACCACCAGCCCAACTCCCTCTACTGGTGGTGCTGAGAGTTTTCCTCCTTGAATATTTTGGGCTTCTTGGGAGCATTCCTTCACGAAATGTCCACTAGCACCGCAGTAGAGACATAAATTACCTTGTCTTCGTTTTTCTTTCTCTTCTCTTCTCTATAAAGCGGCCCTCTGATGGTACCAATCTGCATAGGTTCGCCACTGAGTTCCTTCTCCTCTGGCTTCAACTGCTCAGTCCTTGCTCGATCAAAGCGTGGAACGCTCGGTCGAAACTCGCGTTTTCTCTCTCCCTTCCTTTCAGTTTGTCTATAATCTGTCTCCAACACCAGGTCAATCAGTGCAGATACCTCGGTAGGTCGATTGGGAATCTGTGACAAGGCGTCTTTTAAATCATCCTTTAACCCTCGATAAAACAGGGCAGCTCTTTTAGACTCTGGCCAATCCGTTTCTGCCACTAACTTGTTGAATTGTGCCAGGTAGGTGACTAACTCTCGATTTCCCTGCCTTAATTCCAGCAATTCATTATCTGTTGGTTGAGCAACCTTTCGGCGATCAAAAATACGTAAAAATTCTTTCTTGAATTCCTCAAAATTATATAGAATGGATGAATCTTGCGTAACGAGAGGCATTAACCACGAGGCAGCGTCTCCATTGAGATATGATAAGATGAAGGCTATTCGAGACTGTGCATCTGGGAAGACTGTGGGTCGGCAAATGAAATGTAATGAGCACTGAGTCAAAAAGATTTGAGCCTTTTGGGGATCCCCACCAAAGCGCTCCGGTGGAGCCAAAGGAATAACGGGAGCTAGGGAATGTACTACCTGAGTGGCTCCGATACTACTTGTGGACCCCTGATTAAACATTCCAGTGCCTGAGGGAAGTGAATGAAACTTATCCCTTGACCCTTCTCGCTTAAACTGGGCAGCCATTTCCTTGGTCTCATGTCTGGTAGCCTCCATCTCAAATTTTATCACCTTATTCTTCTCCCTTACTGCCATTAATTCCTGTTGAATTTCCTTAAGGACGTTACCTACATTTTTTAAGTCTAATCCTTCTGCCATTCTGCTCAGGCGAGTAAAGCCCGTGGTCAAATCACTCTGTCACGGATGTGGATACTCACTTAAGCCGATACTCTCGGGAGCAGAATGATGTTTAATTCTCAATTCCCACCCCAGGCTCCACACGAAGGCCAAGTTACTGGCTGTCGCGTGAACCCCACCGGGGGAAAGGGGAAGTGGACAGGGAAGAGACTGCCTTAATCTGCTTGGTATCTTCGCACTAGTCTTCCTCCTATACTTCTAAGGCGATTTCTATTTCAGCTGTCACCTCTATTGTATGGCTAGTGGAGATACTGCAACAGAAAGCACAACATTAACATCTTCCCTATGCTCCTTCCTTTCTCTTTTGATATCAATACTCTGTTCCCTTACCCAAGGGGTCTAAGGCCTTGCTTCTCTTCTATCTTCTTTTATGCGAAAATGGGTATTTCCTAAACATGAACAGAACTCGTAAGTATTTCCTCGCTTCCCTCTAGATAATCATACTCTCGTTCCATACATTCTTCTCTCACTCTCTCTCTCTGTCTTACTTGTTATTTTCTGCTGAAATCCTCTCGTTTAGGGAGGAGATGGCGCTAGTGTGAGTTTCTCCCTTTCCAGTTTCCACGCCACGCATCACACGCCGGAGTTCTGGCAGTCGGCGATTGACTAGCTGACCTGTAACTGACCTGCAGCCTCTTTCAAACTGATGTCCGTGGCGGCGTTTGAACTCGAGCTGGATATTCAATCACCCGGAGCCCTTGTCCAGGTCTTTAGCAGCGGAGGCCCGCGAACTGGAATTATTGCCTCATTACGCCTAATCTACAGCCTAATCTACCGGACTATCAACACTCTGGTCAGGGGGCGAGCGGCGGCAGCTGCGGTAGTCTGGGCGCGAGTCTGTCCCAGGCTGCTGGCGAAAGGCGACAGAGCGGGGGCTGCGGTGCCGACAGCAGCGCACAGGAGAGAACAAATTATGACCACCCGGGGACAGAAAAGCAGCAGGACGAAAGCGGCTCCTAATCCAGTGGGGGCTGAGAGGGAAAATGTGGAAACAATGGCCGAGAAAAGGACAGAGAAAATAGACTCTCTACCTAAAGGTAAACGAGATGCGGGGAACTGTAAAAAAAATGTGGGGAAGATTGGAGGAGCTAATCTCCCAAAAGAAAATGCCACAGGAGGAATAGGCTTATCACCCTCCATTGCAAAACATTTCTTTGCAGTTAAGGTTTCCTCTACCTCTACTGACTCAAACATACCCGCTAGTGACCCTAACAATTCAAAAGTGATTAGCCAGGGGGTCTCTGAGCTAGGGGCCATTCAGCAGATCGCTCCGACCATACAGCCAGTCTCTGTGGACGCCAGGAGTGATACTAGGAATGAGGGGGCTAGCGAGAATGTGGTAACGTTAGCCCGGAATCGTCTGTCTGTACCCCAGATACTGTCCCCGCTGCACCTGCTATGTCTGCTATGTCTGATAACGAAGAAGTGGACAAGGCCCTCCTGGGGGAAAAGGGTGCCGAGACTTGCAATCACCTTGCAGCGAATGGCTGTCCTGGACATATAGCCCCACAGACCCCGGACATATAGCCCCACAGACCCCAGACTTAGCCGCTGAAAACGTTTTCTCGGTCTCTGATGGCTCCCTATCTGGTACAGAGAATGATTATATTTGCACTTCAGAAAGCAGCAAATCAGAAAATAACGACTCTGACCGTGCAATCAGAACCATTCAGCAAAAGAAGAAACCTAGGAGTAAAAGACGTAGCCAGCTGAAGTGGGACTACTCTGATTCCCACGGTTCATTTCCTAGGGGTGATCCCCCCAATCTTCAGCTTGAAGAGAGCCCACAGTCGACCATTGGTCATACGACCGAGCCGTCTCTGGCCTCTATACTGGATTCTATTAAGCAGTTCCAAGAAGAAGTGAGATCGGACAGTCTAGCCGCCAAGGGTGCTTCCAAAAAACTTCAAGGGGGTATCAGAAAATTAAATAAGATCTGTACTGATATTGGCGATCGGGTCTCAATGGTGGAAGCATGGACGGAGTCTCTGGAAACAGAAATAACCAACGTAAGGGACCAAGGAACATCTCATGCTGCCTGCCTAACTGACTTAATGTCCAAGCTAGAGGAACAAGAAAACAGATCACGAAGAAACAACTTGAGACTGTTGGGAATCCCTGAAGGGGTCGAGGGGGATGACCCCAGAGGGTATATTGTTAAGTTGCTCCGTGCTGCCTTTCTGTCACAGACTAGCTGGAACTGGGATCAAGAGATCCAGAGGGCACACCGCTTTCCATTCAATCAAAAGCAGCGGCGTGATGGTAGTAGCTTTGTCAACGATAAACCTAGGGTCTTTTTAGTTTTTTTGGGGAACTTTCTTTTGAGACAGCTGGTATTCGATCAGGCCAGGCCAAACTCCCCAAAAGTTGTTGACGGAATACATTTTTTTTCTAAACCAGACTACTGCCATGCAACAGTCGAGCGTAGATGGCGATTGCGGCAACTGATTGCCCCTCTCCAGCAGCAAGGAGCCCAGGTATTCTTAATGAACCCAGCCAGGCTGAAAGTGATATTCGACCGCACGACGCAGGTGTTTCTGTCTGAAATCAAGGCTGAAGAATACTTAAAAGACATTACGGGAAGAAAAAGACCGAACTAAGTCAGAGATATTTATCCAGCTCAACGGAATAATTTATGCTGGGGCCCTAATCATCATTTTTTTTTTTCTCTTCTCTGTCTGCTCGGGCGGACCAGTCTAGCCGAAGCTAACAGATAAATTGCCAACAGATAAACTGCTAAGTGGCTTGGCGACCGGAGCTCACACATGCTCACCATCATTCAGGGCTTCCTGACTGCTTTTGTTTGGAGGGTGGGGGGAGGGATCGGGGGTGGTAATGCACGCAGTGGGGGGAAAAATATTGTCTTGTGTTGAAATTGTGGGTGGTTACGTTCGGAAGGGATTTTGGAAACTTACCATATACGATGAGAGTTAGAAAGGCGGAAAGTGGAGGGGAGGGGTGGAGAGGGGGAGGGGGCATGGAATTTGGTAGGAGGTTTGGGGGGGGGCTAAGGGGAGGGGAGGGGGAGGGATTGGGGGGAGTCTGGGGAGGAAGGGGAAGGGGAAGAAGAAGAAGTAATCACACACTGTCTAGCTGTCGGTAGAAGTATGTCTCTTAGTGATAGCCAAAATGCGGCCTCAAAAAAGGGGGTCCCGGACAAATATACAGGGCCAAGGTATCTTAAAGCTGATAATGGGTACGTTTAATAAACTTAGAATCGTCTCGTTGAACATTTGTGGCTTAAATGATCTAGGGAAAAGGCAAAAAGCTGCTCAAGTCTTACGATTAATGGGGGCGGACATTGTCTGCCTACAGGAGACACACATAGAAGGAGCCCAAAAATCTCTGTTGAACTCTCTGGGTTATAAAGTTATCGGGGCAACTTCACAAGGGGCCAGGGTCAAGGGTGTTGGGATCCTGGTCTCAAAAAGATTACCTTTGGTAGTTAACCAAGTTAAAACCGACTCTCTAGGCAGATGGGTGATAGTCGGATGCTCTCTCCCTCCAACTTCATTTTTACAATCTGTTCTATCTATAGAAGCAATCTAGACGACCCGGGGATAATTAACAGAATAAATGAGGAATTAGCACTTTGAGAAACAAACGAAATGGGGCTGCGCACACCAATGGTAGGTAGTTTGTGATTTTGTTGTGTGCTTCTGGGGTATCACCATCTGACAAATGGTGTGATACTGTAACAAATGAGGTAGCGCCACCTGAATAGGGCGTCCCCTGAGCACAACGTAAATCCACAAGGAGTGGGTAGGTATTGAAAAGTCACAGTATTTAATATGTTCAAATCTTTTTAATTGATTTGTGTTGTTCAGGTATGATATTTAAATCTTCATATCAAAAGAACATTCAATGGGAATATAAATGGTTTCTCAATCCCAGATATATGGCAGATTATATCAAACCCAATGCATTTCGGGCCATTTGGCCCTTCATCAGGGGCAAACGTTCTGTAAATAACAAGAAAGAATACCATGAGGCAAACGCGCTCTCCGGACAGAAAAATGAAACCAATAAAGGAAATGTGTTACACAATAGAACATGCCGGTGACTAGAAGTTAACTAAATAGTTGCTAATGAAGTGAAAATGATGTTCCTAAGAGTACCCAAGCAGTGTTTGTGCACGTGACAAATAAATCAAGAAGTGTAGAGAAAAAGAAGTGTTCTAAAGTAAAGAACGGAAAAGTGCGATGAAACGAACAATTAACGCGTGAAAATGGTGAACACAACTTCTAAATGCAAAAGAGGACTAATGCAGGCAACTAGAAAACAAACAACCTGTATGACATGCAAAAAGTCTACCACGTGTACGAGAGAAAATGCGTGAAGCGAGCGTGAACAGGTAAGAATTGCTTACGTTTGCTGAAAGTAAAGACAGCGTGATCGTTAGCGAAGTCACTGAAGCCGCGAGAGGAAACCGGAAGAATATACAGGCTGAGTGAAAATAAATGAAGGACTAAAAGGAATAGACTAATGGGTATGGCGGCCATCTTAGAAAGATAAAATGAGCCGATACCGATAAAGAACAACATGTAGTGTAAATAAACAATGGTAAATGGCACTGAAAAAAGGAGAATATCAGGTTTCTGACACTTGAAAAGCACACAAATATATAAAAGCTAACCACAAGTTGCATAAAATAACAATGAAGAAACAGTGAAAAAAACTGAAGCGAAAGATGCTTAAGCAAGTGATATCAAAAGACAAAACTAAGAATGACAACCACAACGATAATGGCAAAACATATTACGAATATAATAGACACTTCTATAGGAATCAAACAGATGATGATAGAATATAGAACAGATAAAGACGTGAAAAGACGAGAATACAGAGATTAGGTGGAAAAGAGAGTATGAAAAAGGAAACAAACCAAATATGTGTCGAGTAAAGTGTGAGGATGAAAGTGAAAAAGAAAAGAAATGAGAATCCAGAGAAAATATAAAGAACAGAGACTCTGGGTGAAACAATGCAGGAAAAATGACTGAGATAAATAAGGTGAAGCAGATGAAATGGAAAGAATGAGAACATCAGTCCAAAGAAAAAGTCAAGGGTTCAAAGATAGCACAAAAATTCCATACGGTCATTTAAACCAAAAGGTTTCAAGGCATTGAGAGCTTTGATCCAATGGTTTTCACGTTGTAAGAGAAAGTTGGTGTTGTTCCTGCCTTCAATCTTGGAAACAGTTTCCAAGATCAAAAATTTGAGTTGGCAAATATTATGGTCATGTTCAGCAAAATGTGTGGCAACTGTGGATTTCAAGTTCTTGGTTCTTATGTTGCTTGAAGATCTGGCTAAAGACATTACTGATATTAAGTCTGAACTTACCCTTTTGATGGATGCTGACAACCTGTCTAAAACTCTTGAAGATGTTAACACTCAATTGAATAAATACGCGCAGGAAATAAATGAACGAAAAATAAGAAAATACAAGCGTGACACCATTGATTATAAGTTGGGCGAAGTGTACTCATGGGCCGAAATTTATGCTAAACGTCGACAAAATCGTCCATATACTCAGAACACTGAGACTGAGACTTCATCATCTGACAGCGAGACTAGACAGATCATACAACGTCCAACAACGTCACTGATCACTGTCGGTTCTGACACTCTACCAGCAACACACGTGCCTTTTTTAGAGGAGGGCACTTCAGACAAAGCACGACCCAGGCGGGGCCTCAGAAAAAGAGAAAGAAAACACAACAACAAAGAATCTACCAATGACTGGCAGACATGCGAAGACGAAGAAAACATAATGTCATCCAATGTGGAACCAGACAATCTAGTCATTAATATTTCAACCTATCACCTCAGTTCTTTTGAAATTAACACCTTGCAGAAAGGAACATCCTTTGTACCTACTAGTCACACCAACGCTCTTGAATTGGAAATCAGCTTGTTTCGATTCATGCGCAATTTGCGGCTCAGAAACTTTTTCGAAAATATAGTTGAGAAAGTTGACCCTCAAGTTGACAACCTCCTTATGGATTTACGTCCTACAAGTACTTTTATGGCTCCTGTTAGCCACAAGAGTCTCGACACCTTTGAAACGCTTGTAAAACATGATCTACAATCCTTCAAATATAACAATAAACCCAAACGTTGTAACCTCACCATCAAGGAAAAACAAGTTTTGATCAATCTTGCAAAGAATCCAGCAATAACTTGTCATAATGCTGACAAGGGTGGCGCTTTAGTCATCATGGATACCAGCTTTTACAATCAACAAGTACACAATCACGTCATGGATACAAATACTTACACTTCACTGGATGCCAATCCCACCAACGATTTTGCGCATATACTTAGCAACCTGTTGAAAAAGCAATTGATGATGGTGTCATCACCGAAAAGTCCAAAGATATCTCACTAAACTCCATCCTAAATCTCCCACAATTTATTTGTTACCCAAAGTACACAAATGTCTCAAATAACCTCCATTCAGACCGATTGTTTCAACCCGAGGTAGTTTACATGAACCCATTGGCAAATTTCTTGACAAACATCTGCAGCCCTTTGTGTTAAAAATGCGAACATATCTTCGAGATTCCACGGATTTTATCACTAAAATCAATCAAGTCACCTTCGCACATGATGACGAAATTTGGCTTTGCACCATTGATGTCAAATCATTGTACACATCCATACCTCATGATCTGGGTATGGCAGCCATAGAGAACGTATTATTGAATTCTGATTTGGACATTAATTTTCAATTATTTCTCATGGAACTACTTACTTTCACTCTATACCAGAGTTATTTCAAGTGCAATGACCAGTGGTTTTACAACTCTCGGGAACTTCCATGGGCAATTGTGCCGCCCCATTGTACGCTAATATTTTCATGCAACAATTTGAAGAAAATAACATTCTCAACCAACCCATCTGGATTAATCATGCCAGAGTCTTCTTGAGATACATTGACGATATTTTTATTGTATGGGATGGTCAGCACAACGAACTTATGTTAGCGCTCAACGATCTCAATACTATCAATGAACGTATTCAGTTCACTTTTGATGTTCACCATGAACAAATGTCTTTTTTGGACGTCTTGGTCAAGAAAGAGGCTAACAGCCTTCTAACTGATCTGTACCGAAAGAAAACTGACCTCAGTAATCTGTTGCACTACAAGAGCTTCCACCAACAATCGCTCAAGAATCATTTACCGTTCTCTCAGTTGCTAAGAGTCAAACGCATCGTGTCGCAACCTGAACGATGCACACAACAGATGGATCTCATGCTTTCTCGATTTGTCGATCGGGGTTATCCGCGCAAAATTCTGAATCAAGCTCAGTCACGTTGTACTAATATCAACAGATCAGAACTGCTGATTAAAAAAGTCAAAACCAGTTCTAACCGCATGGTTGTTGTTTCCAAATTCTCGACTATGAGCCAGCGATACAAGAATAGCATTCAGAAACATTGGCCAATTTTAGCCATGGAACCTGATTTTAAAGGCCTTTTCCTCAATCTACCCATCTTTGCTTACACAAGGGGAAAAAATTTGAAAGAACTACTTACCAAACCTATTATCAGGGCTCCAGCCAACACGTACAAGGGTACTATCCTCTGCATGAATTGTAGCAATTGCAACAACATCATCAAAGATTCTTGGATTACCCACCCCATGAAAGGTTCCCGCATCAATCTACAAGTGACAGCCACTTGCGACACCATGAACGTCATTTATCTTTTGAAATGCCCATGTGGGCTACCATATGTTGGGAAAACTGAAAGAAAGATTAAGACACGAATACACGAACACAAAAGCAACATAAGAACCAAGAACTTGAAATCCACAGTTGCCACACATTTTGCTGAACATGACCATAATATTTGCCAACTCAAATTTTGATCTTGGAAACTGTTTCCAAGATTGAAGGCAGGAACAACACCAACTTTCTCTTACAACGTGAAAACCATTGGATCAAAGCTCTCAATGCCTTGAAACCTTTTGGTTTAAATGACCGTATGGAATTTGTGTGCTATTTTTGAACCCGTGACTTTTTCTTTGGACTGATGTTCTCATTCTTTCCATTTCATCTGCTTCACCTTATTTATCTCAGTCATTTTTCCTGCATTGTTTCACCCAGAGTCTCTGTTCTTTATATTTTCTCTGGATTCTCATTTCTTTTCTTTTCACTTTCATCCTCACACTTTACTCGACACATATTTGGTTTGTTTCCTTTTTCATACTCTCTTTTCCACCTAATCTCTGTATTCTCGTCTTTTCACGTCTTTATCTGTTCTATATTCTATCATCATCTGTTTGATTCCTATAGAAGTGTCTATTATATTCGTAATATGTTTTGCCATTATCGTTGTGGTTGTCATTCTTAGTTTTGTCTTTTGATATCACTTGCTTAAGCATCTTTCGTTTCAGTTTTTTCACTGTTTCTTCATTGTTATTTTATGCAACTTGTGGTTAGCTTTTATATATTTGTGTGCTTTTCAAGTGTCGGAAACCTGATATTCTCCTTTTTTCAGTGCCATTTACCATTGTTTATTTACACTACATGTTGTTCTTTATCGGTATCGGCTCATTTTATCTTTCTAAGATGGCCGCCTACCCATTAGTCTATTCCTTTTAGTCCTTCATTTATTTTCACTCAGCCTGTATATTCTTCCGGTTTCCTCTCGCGGCTTCACTGACTTCGCTAACGATCACGCTGTCTTTACTTTCAGCAAACGTAAGTCATTCTTACCTGTTCTTTGCTCGCTTCACGCGTTTTCTCTCGTACACGCGGTAGACTTTTTGCATGTCATACAGGTTGTTTGTTTTCTAGTTGCCTGCATTAGTCCTCTTTTGCATTTAGAAGTTGTGTTCACCATTTTCACGCGTTAATTGTCTCGCTTCATCGCACTTTTCCGTTCTTTACTTTAGAACACTTCTTTTCTCTACACTTCTTGATTTATTTGTCACGTGCACAAACACTGCTTGGGTACTCTTAGGAACATCATTTTCACTTCATTAGCAACTATTTAGTTAACTTCTAGTCACCGGCATGTTCTATTGTGTAACACATTTCCTTTATTGGTTTCATTTTTCTGTCCGGAGAGCGCGTTTGCCTCATGGTATTCTTTTTCTTGTTATTTACAGAACGTTTGCCCCTGATGAAGGGCCAAATGGCCCGAAATGCATTGGGTTTGATATAATCTGCCATATATCTGGGATTGAGAAACCATTTATATTCCCATTGAATGTTCTTTTGATCTGAAGATTTAAATATCATACCTGAACAACACAAATCAATTAAAAAGATTTGAACATATTGAATACTGTGACTTTTCAATACCTACCCACTCCTTGTGGATTTACGTTGTGCTCAGGGGTACGCCCCTATTCAGGTGGCGCTACCTCATTTGAATTAGCACTTTGGCCATTACCTATAATTTTATGTGGCGATTTAAATCTAAATTTACCTAGCTCATGGAAACCTGATCAGTCCTGGACCTATAGGGGTCAGAAACCTAAGGTTTTTCAGGCAGTGCTCAATCTGATTAGTACCCACGGCTTAAAAGATGTTTGGCCACACCTGAAATCTGATCAAGATGGTTCTACTTATTTCTCTGCTCCCCATCTGTCCTTGGCTCGGCTTGATTACTTTCTAGTTTCATCCTCTTTGGTACATGACTGTTCCATCGATATTACTCCTCGACTCCTTTCAGATCACAATCCACTTATTTTAAGTCTAGAGGGTTGGGGAGATAGAGGGCCAAGTGCGAACTGGACCTTTGAAAGAGCATTGTTATATGACAACAACTATCGGGAATATATGAAAGGCTGGATCCACGAATTTCTTGCTATAAACGTCGGGACAGCTCCGGTAATGGTAGTATGGGATACATTAAAGGCTGCCATAAGGGGGGAGATGCTCCAATTTTCTATTAGAAGGAATAAAAAAGAGAAAGCACAGGTTAACCTTTTGCAAGACCAAATGATAAAAGCCGAAAAGGAACTAATACAGGCTGTCCAGTCAGGAACAGGAATCGAACAGGCACAGATAATGGTGACGGTCGCCAAGGCAGAGATGGGAACCGTACTAGCTGAGAGAACAGCAGCAAAATGGGCCTAGTCCCGAGAGAGGCTATACGAATGTAGTGAACTCATTGGCTGCCAACTGGCTATCTCCACCAGGCAACAGGTGACCGCTAACGCAATCTCCTCAATCCAAACTAGCTCTGAAGGGATAACCAGCGATCCTATAAAAATAGAGGAGGCTTTTAGAGAATTTTACGAAATTATACAACCGAAGAAATTATCAGCCCCGCAGAATATAGGCAAAACGAGATTAATAGCTATTTGGAGGCAATACCGGCTGCTGAACTCAATGGTGAGAGCCGCGATCAATTGGAAATCTCCCCAGATTGGGATGAAATTGCCACTGCACTAGCAAGCCTCCCTGATGGCAAAGCTTCTGGAGAGGACGGCATTCCAGTTGAATTTTTATAAAAAAAAATTCACAGCAGATAAAAGATCTTTTTCTAGACGTAGTCATTTCCATTTTTAACGGGTCCCCTCCACCGTGGTCTTGGTCTACCGCAAAGATTGTAATATTCCCTAAAATAGACAAGTCACCTCTGGAGATGTCTTCATACAGACCCATAACCCTCATTAATACAGATTCTAAAATATTCTCCAAAATTATAGCGTCTAGATTATCTTTAAATATTGAGCCTCTTGTTTCTAACTGGCAGCATGGGTTCATCCCGAAAAGGGGCACCACTGAGCACATCCGTCGGACTATCACTTTATTTGACACCGCCAAAGTGGCAGGAGACCCGATCGCACTAATCCTTTTGGACGCAGAAAAAGCGTTGATCGGGTCTCCTGGCAATTTCTTTGGGGGTTCATGCGGCGGATCGGCTTCGGCCCTAGGTTATTATCGGTATTGCAGGCATTATACCAGAACCCCACAGCCAGAATCTCAATTAACGGACGCCTGACTGAACAGATAAAGATTTCACGAGGACACAAACAAGGGTGCCCTTGCTCCCCGCTGCTCTTCGCTCTGTATATTGATCCTCTGATTAGAAAATTTAGCTCAACCCCGAAATAATAGCGGTAAGTAGGTTCGGCATCGATACAAAGATCATGGCTTATGCTGACGATCTAGCCATAATAACTCCGGAACCCAAAAGGGCCTTTACGGCTATAGAACAGGAGGCCCAAAAATTTGGGCAGATATCCGGATATGCTCTCAATAAAGCAAAAACACAGATCGTTTTAAATGAGAAAATAAACTGGACTGACGACAGAGTAACCCAGAAGGCCAAATACATAGGGGTCAATATAGTCTCCGACCTGGATTTAATCGTTAAAGAAAATTTGACCCCGTTAGCAGCTGACATGAAAAAGTCACTCCAAAAAATCAACAATTTACACCTGACAATTGTAGGGAGATGCAATGTTCTAAAAATGTCCTTCTTTCCCAAACTACTTTATTTTTTAGGACAATTCCGTTAGAATTTAATAATAAGACGCTGCTCATATTTGAACAAATCTTTTCTCAATTCATTTGGGCCTACTCACAGCCTAGAAGGGCTTTTAAATTTCTCTCACTACCCAGAGATAGAGGAGGGTGGGCTCTACCCAATATAAAATTGTATTATTGGGCTGCCGTCCTTCAATTTAGTTCCAAGTTATTGCATGATCATCCTGTCGAGAACCCCTCTGGATTGCCATCTCCCTATATATCTTTACTGGGGGAAAGTGTCAGGGGTTGTCTTTAGCGTCAGCTGGAACTTGCCTACTACAAACGGGTTAGATTCAAGACTTTGATCAATGTTTACAAGATTTTTTCGAACGTACGCAAATTACTTGGACTTGCGAAGCTAAACCATTATACCCCTGTTCGGAATAACAATAACTTACCACTTATCTTCCAAGAAATATACCTTCAACAGTGGTACCAAGTCGGTATCACAAAAATGGGAGACTTGATTACTTCCAAAGGTATCTGGCCCTTCAGCATTCTTAAAACCCGCTATAACCTTGGCAACAATCAGCTATTCCAGTATAATGCGATTACAGGTTACTTAACTAACAAGACTGAGCGGACCAGCAGGGTTTGCTAAGATTGACCTCATAGAAAAATCCTAGGGCCCAGTATACCACGGATTGGAAATATCTATTCAATGTTAAATCAACGAAGGCCTGACGATGTAAGTAAAATAGATGAAAAGGTGGCAGTTGAGGCTGAATGCCCCACCCAACACCTTTTGTCATGCCCTAAGTCTGGCACAGACCCATTTACTGTCATCTAAACTGCAAGCACAATTTTATAAAACAGGACACTTTCTATACATAACCCCTAGTAGAATTGCTAAATGGGGTACTGGCAGTGGTACAACGGGTCCGAGATGCGCCGAGTACAGCGCAGATTCTGTCCACATGTTTGCCATGTGCCCTAAATTAGATCCATTGCTGGAAGGGGTACAGCAGTTTATGGGTAGGGTTCTATCACGAGACTTTCAATTGGCACCAACCATTATAATGCTCGGGCTGCATGACATGATCGATCTGAAAACAGGGGGAGCTTTACTGTTTGTGGCAATGACTATTCTTAGGATATGCATCGCCTCACACTGGAAGGACCTGAATCCTCCCACGTTTGCTCAATGGCAGGCTCGACTGTTTGCCACCTACAAATTAGAGAAGGCTATATATGCCAAAAAAGGCAAGCGTGGGAAAAAAAAGGGGCTAGAGATATGGGACCCCCTAACTCGGTGGCTTAGCACACTGAATGTACTGGAATAACCGTAATGCTACTTATTTTTGGTCTTTATGAGGTTCTTATGTCTTTCTTTTCCCGCCCTCCCTTTGGCGATCTTCTTTCTACGTCTCCCCCGGCCTTCTCCCTCCTCTCTCCGAAGAATTCCCCTTCCTCCCCTCCTTTTTTTTTTTATCTGTTTCCTTTGCCCTTTCTTAATTTGCTAGTTGCTCTGTTTTTGTTCTTTCCCTGATACTATAATCCCTTCGTTGCAGGATTTTATACTAGTGTAAATACTGCTAGGCTGATTCACTATTATGGTGTTTCCCACTGCTTGTCACACTCTTTTGTTATTTCTGATGGACTTGGGGTGGGGGGGGGGAGCCTGGTTCGGAGGGGAATGTATTGACTCTGTAATGCACCGTAAGGTTTAAATAAAAGGAAACAAAACAAAACAAAAAAAAACAAAATGAAATCCTCTCGTTTTTCTCTTTTCTTCCTCAGGGCGAACGAATGTGTTGAACGCAGGCGTTAAACCGAGAAGACTCTGGAACTGCTAACTCCCGGTAAGTGACTACTCTAACTACCTATGGAGACGTACTACCACTAAACATACCTAAACCTAACTACTGCCGCCGAATAGCGAAACGCGCTAACCTACGCCTTGCCTGGCTGAACCACTAGTCTAATTCTAACTAACAATCTCCTGAATCTACTAAAGGCTCCTGACTCCAAGAATTCGTTGGTGAAGTGCGCGGTTTGAAAATCAACCGCGGCACTTCACAACTGAGCTAGTCCTCGCGCACGGACCCAGGCGCGAGAGACTAGACCGGCAACTACTTTTGCCTCCCTCCCTGTTGGGAGTACAGGGCGGAAAGCTTTCTTACGTGCGATGATCGCCCGCGATCTAAGTCGAGCGTGTGACCCTATCCTGACTGCTCTTTCCTGGACCATGGTGGCGCAAAGGAGCTTTTGCACTCCCTTCCGTCCAGCCCTGACAACCCTCTACCCCTTTTTCCTTTTACTTATAATCATGGTACATATGATTTTGGACTAATCATGCTTTTATGTACAGCCTTGAGAAAGCCCTCGGCCAATTAGGTGCCACGGGCGAAACACATGTCGCCTATTTGCTTTTTTCCTTTCTTCTGTTTGTGAACCCGCATCTAATAAAAGAATATAAAAAATGCGTCTTTGACGACATCATTTTTAAACACTACGAATATGAGTGCATCTTTCCTCATCAAAAAAACCTGTCAAACATGTTGAACCAGGAGCTCATGGGTGCAGCTCCTTGAGGAGAAAGTGCCAAACACATATTGGGTCCTGTCTTTGATGTGGCCGCCTTTCGAACAGGATCCACCCACTTGCTTGCACCCAAAAACAAATAATCCCTGGTGTCTTCTGCTCCCCCCTTGGGGCAGATTGGTGGCTATTGCCCCCTTCAACTCCCGGGAGGGGGGCAGTAAGACTGAATACCCCCATAAAAATGTGGGGGAGCAAAGGTCCTTACCCAAGGAGCCGCTCCCCCCTCCCTGGTGTATAATGGTGAATCCCGGCTTAGGGATCACCCTCCTGCGGCAATCCCAAAGCAGGCATCCACTAGGAAAGGGTACCAATGGAAAGGGGGGATTTTCCCCTTTCCCACGATACCTCTCCCATGTGTTTCAGTGCTCAGGGGGCTGAGATAGCCTAACGAGCACCGAAGCAGTGAAACTGACTTGAGCCGATCAACGCATTTCAGTTTCACTTTCACTGTAATGACGTCAGCGCACCATGTGCGCCAATCGTCATTACATTGAAAAAAAAATGGTTGGCAGATGGGGAAACTTCCCCAGCTCCTGAGGCTAAAAAATCAAAAAGAAAATCCCTCTGTTGTAAACAGCAGAGGGATAAGCGGGTTGTTTGCAGAGGACGGAACGGTTCCGTTCTCAGCACACGACTAACCCTGGGTGGTGAACTCCGCTCGTGTAGTTTGCAGAGTTTTCTGCACTCCGCGTTACGCGGAGCTCGCGGAGTTCCGAAAAACTCCACGTCGTGGAGCAGAGTTTTTTTCCTCGCTCGCGTTCACCAACTTCAAGTTGGCGAGCGCGAGCATGGAAAATAAACCTCATGTCGAGATTTCTCAACGCGGGGGGGTCGGGTTTCTCATTGCGAGTGGTCGCGTATGCTCGCGTTGAAAAACTGCCCGTTCGCTTGAGAAAGCTGCTGCTCGAGTAAAAATCTACTCAAGCGGCAGAAAGGAAAGCAGCGCTCGCTTGCGCTGTGGCATGGTGCTGTTCGCGATGATTGCACAGTGCGGACAAGCATCCGGCACTGAAAATCACTGCGAATGGCATTTTTCTCTCGCACTCCGCCACGTGCGGAGCTCCACGTAGCACGGCGGAGTTTTTTACCACTTCGCGGAGTTTCGCGTAGTGCAACTCGCGAACTCCACCCAGGGTTACACATGACCACCGTGGCTGAGGATTGTTCTGTTCCGTCCTCCGCACCAAAAGGGTTAAATAATGTGTCAACATCTATTTGTTGGTGCAAGTGTCGACTACTATGTTGAATGGCTGCACCGAAATTCAAATGACCATCGCATACCATGTGAACCAGTGTATGCACCTAACATAGTAGACACTTAAAAAGTATGTAGTAGCTCCTGCCATCATGCTAAAGAAAAATATGTACTACACATTTTACACTGAAACATTGCTAGGAATCTTGGGTTTGGGAGGGCAGTGTGTGGGTTTGGAAGTGGTGGTCTTAGTTTTGGCATGGGGGCCCTTGCATTTTTTAAGGCTACCTTGGGTGTAGTAGGGGTGGTTCCTGTCTTTTGAGGGGTTGGTTAGATTGTGGAAGGAATGGGTTGGGGTGGAAGGGGTAGATGTGTGTTTGAGAGGGGTAAGTTTGGGTGTGGCAGGGGTCAGGGCAAGGGCAAACATAAGACTCATGGGAAAAATGGGTAGGATGTTCGGGAGGGAGTTGGGGTTGTGAGGTAGAGGGAGTAGAAGTCTGTTGTGCATGTGTCTGATCAGCATGTCTGATCAGGGTGTAGGTATCTGAGGGTCTGGTGTAGGTCATGCATGTTTGAGTGTGTGTTGCTTTGTTGTGTGTTTGGGTGAGTGTGGGTGTTTCTGTTTTTTGTGTGTGTGCTGTGGAGGTGCTGGTTGTGGCCGTGGTGCATGTGGTTGTGGTAGAGGGTGCGGTGACTGTGGGTGTGCTTGTAGTGGTAGATGTTGCTGTGGCGGTGGGTGCGGTGTCTGTGGGTGTGCTTGTGATAGTGCATGTGTGCGTGGTGGTGAGTGTTGTGTCGGAGTGTGCTTGTGGTGGTATATGTGGTTGTGGTGGTGGGTGTGGTGTCTGGGCATGTGCTTGTAGTCGTGCATGTTAGTGTGGTGGTGAATTCAGTGTCTGGGGGTCTGCTTGTGGTGGTGGATATGGCTGTGGTGGTGGGTGCAGTGTCTGGGGTTGTGCTGATGGTGGTGGTAGTGCATGTGAGTGTGGTGGTGGCTGTGGCTGTGGTTATGCTGGTGGTGGGGGTGGTGCCTGTCCGTTTGGATGCATGCCAGTGTTTTCAGTGTGCTGCTTGTGTCTAAGTGAGTAGGTACAAAGGAGTGCGTGTGCTTAGGACAGGTGATAATATTAATAATAATAATAGTAATGATAATAATATTAAGTGATTTATAGAGCGCATGGTTACTTCAACTGAAGTGTCCCTGTGCTAAAATTTCACTCTCAGATACAGAACCTATAAACGATGCTCAAAATTGACCTTTAAATCTGTCTAAATAGTCAGGGTTCTAGAGGCTAGTAAGTTAAAAGAACATCCTCCCATATGTGCTTTTTTCACAGTGGGAATCACAATTAAAGAGGCCTTTGCAGACCTAAGATTTATGCCGGGTAAATAGCTCTTCACGAGAGAGTGCAAATGCCGAGGCCCTTTTCCATTCAAGATTCTGTGACAGAAGCACATAGTTTTGAAAGACACTCTCTTACTCAGAGGGGGTCAGTGTAATTTGACGAGAGCTGGCCTGGTAGGCAAATGCCTCGGGAGGTTAAGCAGCAGACGAGCTGTCACATTCTGCACCCTCTGAAGTCTCCTCAATCTAAATTGTGAGGCTCTGAGATAGAGCACATTACAATAGTCCAGTCTGGACATTTCCAGAGCCTGGACTACTGACTTTCTGGCGGCTTCTGGAAGAAAACCCAGGATCTTATTCAAGGTTGTTAGAATTCCAAAACATTTCCCCACTAGGCTGGAGATCTGACTGTCAAATGACAGGCTTGCATCAAACCAAATGCAGAGATTCTTAACTTTCAGCTTAGGGTCAAGTAGTGGTCCAAGTAATTCTGGCAGCCAAGCAGAGGACTAAATTGATGGTTGCTTCCCTATTATAGGAGCCTCAGTTTAGTTTGAGGCAGCTACGGTTCATCCACTCAGCCAGTTCAGACAGACAAGATCTTGACCGAGACACAGTGTCCCATTCATCCTGGGACAAGGTGATAATAAGCTGCATGTCATCGGTGTACAACACAATGTTGAAGTTGTAACGCTTGATAAAATGAGCTAGCGGGCGCATATAAAGATTGAATAAGGTGGGGCTCATTGCAAAGCCCTGTGGCACCCCCTGTTGCAGCAAAAATACCTCAGATGAAAACAGCTTTTGAACCACCGGAAAGGTACAGTTCTGTAATAAAGAGGCTTGCCACCGCAGGGCCAAATCACCAATACCATACTTCCACAGCCATTCGAGCTGAATGCCGTGGGGCACGGTATTGAAGGATGCACTTAGGTCCAACATTATGAGTGCAGCAGTGTTACCCCCGTCAACAATCAGCCTAAGGGATTCAGAGGCTAGCAGCAGCGCAGATTATTTCCTTAACTGTGGGCGAATGCCTGACTGGGACTCATGAAGCAGTTCCTCAACCTCAATCAGGCCCGACAGCTGTTTATTTATATGCTTCTCAGCCATTTTAGAAAGGAAAGGGAGCAGGGAAATGGGCCTAAAATTCTTCAACTTTGTGGGGTCTAATAGAGGCTTTTTTAGGAGTGGCACTATAGTAGCATGTTTCCAGCTCATAGGGACCTGACCTTGCTCAAAAGAATTATAAAGCAGGTCATGCAGCACAGGCAAAATTGCCTCCATTCCTCATTCCAAGATAGTGGGCAAGGCAGGGTCGCATGGCATGCCTCATTTGACCTTTCTCAACACAGGGAGCAACTTCTAGGTGGTTACGGAATTGAAGCTAGAGTGTCCTACCTTATCAGCAGATGGTTTAAACGAGACTTCGAGACACGGACCATCTCTACCTACCCCAGGGAAAGTAGCATAAATGGTAGAGACTGTGTCAGAGAAAAATTGAGCAATCGAATTACAGCCTTCAACTGAAGGAATAAAAAATGCTGAGACGCAATCCAAAGAGGATAGCGACTTCACAATGGAAAACAGCTCCCGAAAGAAGTTTTGAGCGTGCTCAATTTTTTCAGAGTAGAAGTGGCAGTCCGTTGCCCTGAACTCTTTGTGATATTTCTTCAGCACCTTACGTAGTTATCTTTATCATTAGAGTTAAAATGTCTGCACCAGATATGTTCTAGTTGTTTGCAGGCCTTTTTTAGCATAAGTAGTTAATCATTAAACCATTCTGCTTAGGGTTTAGAGTGACTGGTGGTACGTTCCATTGTAGGTGCAATTTGATCAAGCGCCCCTGTTATCCAGTCCTCCAGTTGTGCATTTGCCGTGTCTAGATAATTACTTAAGATTAGGCAATTTGTTACCAGTGCCTCTGTAAAGGTTGCATTGGTCACCTTAGCCCATTTCTGTGACTTAACCTGATTAACTGCAATTGAAGTTTCCATTGAGGTGGTCAAAGAGACCTGGAAAGATATGACACAATGGTCAGACCATATCAGAGGGATAGGTGGATCCACTACCAGTCTCATTAAATTAGAAAAATGGCATCCAGCACATGGCCCAATCTGTCCGTAGGGACATGCACCAACTGTGTAAACTGAAGGGCTTCCAAATCTGCGACTTATTTGGCGGCCGGTCGACATGTTACGTCCTCAAGGTGAAGATTGGGACTATGAAGTTGGCATAACGCAGAGAGAATGAAGGCAAATTGTTTGCTAGAGTGGCTGTAAAGGTGGAAGCTGAGCCCGACGGGAAATAGATTAAAAGCCCTGCTAGAGTGAGGTTGTTCGATAGAGCTAGAGTAAAAAAAAGCTGCCTCACAACCTACAAGAGTTATCTCTGAAAAAGTACAAAGGATGGTCTGTTTGAAAATAATAATCGATCCCGCCTCCCATTTGTGTCTCTCTTTGTAGCCTAACTATTGCAAAACCGTAATGGATAGCGGAAAGAATATCAGGTGCCGAACTTTATGTTATCGATGTCTCAGATACGTGGGTCCTGGGCTCACTATGCCACTGGAATCAAGCTATCCTGGCTGAAGAGGGGTGAAACCCCGAAACCGGTCCTAGGATGCTTGTTTCCGGTCCAGGGAGGACCTGGCTTGGCAGTTCGGGCTGGACTGTTCCCATGAGGCACAGGGTCAAGACTGATTTGCATATGGCCAGGTCTAAAATGGGGTGGCATGGTGAGCAAAAGAATGATGGATTTGACCCAGATCTCTTGACTGGGGGAGAATGTTTTGATTTGTTCTGCATTCCGTCCATCAATTGTGTGTCTTTTGCTTTCTTGCCCTAAGTGCGCCAGGTATGCCCAGACGTGGGTCCTGGGCTCACTGTGCCACTGGAATCAAGCTATCCTGGCTGAAGAGGGGTGAAACCCCGAAACCGGTCCTAGGATGCTTGTTTCTGGTCCAGGGAGGACCTGGCTTGGCAGTTCGGGCTGGACTGTTCCCATGAGGCACAGGGTCAAGACTGATTTGCATATGGCCAGGTCTAAACTGGGGTGGCATGGTGAGCAAAAGAATGATGGATTTAACCCAGATCTCTTTGACTGGGGGAGAATGTTTTGATTTGTTCTGCATTCCGTCCATCAATTGTGTGTCTTTTGCTTTCTCGCCCTAAGTGCGCCAGGTATGCCCAGACGTGGGTCCTGGGCTCACTGTGCCACTGGAATCAAGCTATCCTGGCTGAAGAGGGTGAAACCCCAAAACCGGTCCTAGGATGCTTGTTTCCGGTCCAGGGAGGACCTGGCTTGGCAGTTCGGGCTGGACTGTTCCCATGAGGCACAGGGTCAAGACTGATTTGCATATGGCCAGGTCTAAACTGGGGTGGCATGGTGAGCAAAAGAATGATGGATTTAACCCAGATCTCTTGACTGGGAGAGAATGTTTTGATTTGTTCTGCATTCCGTCCATCAATTGTGTGTCTTTTGCTTTCTCGCCTAAGTGCGCCAGGTATGCCCAGACGTGGGTCCAGGGCTCACTGTGCCACTGGAATCAAGCAATCCTGGCTGAAGAGGGGTGAAACCCCGAAACTGGTCCTAGGATGCTTGTTTCCGGTCCAGGGAGGACCTGGCTTGGCAGTTCGGGCTGGACTGTTCCCATGAGGCACAGGGTCAAGACTGATTTGCATATGGCCAGGTCTAAACTGGGGTGGCATGGTGAGCAAAAGAATGATGGATTTAACCTAGATCTCTTGACTGGGGGAGAATGTTTTGATTTGTTCTGCATTCCGTCCATCAATTGTGTGTCTTTTGCTCAGATAGGAAAAAGGCATCTGGCTGATGGTCAACCAGGAAGTTGAATAACTCTATTTTATGTTTAGCTAGAAAGCGGCAGTTGAGCAAATAAAAATGTGCTGCAGAAGAGGATGGTAGAATCCTACTTCTACTTGGTACCACTGTCATAGGGACCAAAGACATAAACCCACACTAGCCACAACCCACTGTTTCTTGGGAAACATCCAGAGAGTGACAGCAGTCTCTCAAAGTAGTAGGAGCGAGTTGTAATAGTTCCATGATGCTTGACTCCAAACGGACAGGGGTCCTGACCCCCGGCGCTGTCCAGGTGCAGACAGATGCAGACAGGCTTGCCTTAGGCGTGCCTTTGGTGTGCCAGTTGCATGCAGCTGACATGACTAAATAGCCAGACTTCGAAGAGGGCATAGCTAAGGCTTGGCAAACACTGAGAACAGGCGGGGCAAATAGTCACTAAATGGAGCCCAGCAGCTCCGCTCCCTTTCTGGCAGTCTTCCCTCATAGATAGAAGTACTGGCGAAAATAAAAGGTAAATTTAAAAAAATGTTAAAATAGTGTAAATGAAAACCATAAACATATTAAAAGTGGTGGAAGCCGATCTAAGATGTCCACCAACATGTACTGGAGCCAGGCAATGCCTGGGAATAGGGAATTTGGATGGGGCAGGAGGTGGGGCACAAGGTTGGGATGGTTGGAAGGCTGCAGCCATTGAGGAGGCTGGACCAGACATCGCACTGTGAATGCCTTCCAGGTAGGCTACCATTTTTAGCAATTGGCAGTGAACCCCTGTATGGCAGTTAGTAGTGCAGTCTTGCCTACAGAGATATTCCTGAGTAGGTCAATAGCCTCCTCCCTCAGCGCAGCTGAGGGGATAGGAGCAGAGGGTGAGGTGCCTGGAGCAAAGGAGATGCCATCCCTTTTAGGGGGGTCAGGTTTGGCAAACTTGGGAGGGAGCAAAAGGGAGGGTGGAGATGGTACTCTGGGTGGCGGACAAGGATGCAGGTGTAACAGATACAGTAGGGTCCGTCACCACTAGGAAGTGCTCGCTGGAGGAGGAGGCCTCCGAAAAAGATGTTGAGTCGCTGGTTGCCTCCATAGCCCTCCCCTAACTCTCCGTGCCATTGGGTCCCTCGGTGTCGGTGATGTTAGCACCGGGACCACAGGGCACAGCTGCTTCCCTGCCATCATGGCCTATGTCACCTCTGCCTGCTCCTGATGAGGCTGAAATGACATATGCAGTTGTTTCATCAAATCTGTGTAAACAGAACTGTTCATGAACTTTGATCACAAAACAGTTCCCAATTTTTCAGATTTCCCCTGTTTCAAGGCTCTCAAACTGTGGTTCTACATTATCATAATCTCATGCATGTAGGCAGCATTTTCAGAAACCATTTGATCACAGTTATGTCATTCCCCATGAACGCTCCTATATCATGTATGATCTTGTCTCTTATCCAATTTATGTCTCTCTAGGAACTGTTTCAAACTTCTGAATGGTTGGTCTTTTTTGTTTAGAATAGTGAAATGATGTCACCAAAAAGGATATCACTGAGAGTGCCAGGGCCTGTAAATCAAATGCTACTAGTGCCCTTGCAGCACTGGTTGTGCCACCCACATCAGTAGCCCTGAAAATGTGTCTCAGACCTACCACTGTAGTGTCTGCGCATGCAGTTTTCAACTGTCAGGTTGACCTGACAAGTCCACCCACTTGCCAGGCCCTAACCTTCCCTTTTATTACATGTAACACACCCCTAAGGTAGGCCTAAGGTACCCCCATGGGCAGGGTGCAGTGTATGTTAAAGGTAGGACATGTACTGGTGTGTTTATATGTCCTGATAGTGAAATACTTTGTATTTCATTTTTCACTGTTGTGTGGCTGGCTGTCCTACAGGCTATCATTGGAGCTGCACTGTAACATTTGATATGTGTAAATTTCAGTTGGGAACAGCTAGAGATTTGGAGTTTAGGCTCTCTGAACTCAGAATTGATAACACATCTTTTAGTAAAGGTGGTTTTTAAATTGTGTGTTTGAAAATGCCACTTTTAGAAAGTTGGCATTTTCTTGTTTAACCATCCTGTGTGCCTCTGCCTGTTTGTGTATTCACTGTCTGGTTTTGGAGTTACAGGAGCTGGGGATGCGCATTCACTCTAGACAGTCACAAGGGGGTTTGAGGTGTGTTCTGCCTTCCCTGGGTGACTCATAGCCAGGGTGAATAGACCTGATCTTCATTTAGAGTGGTGGGAGGTGTTTTCACTAGCAGCTGAATAGGCTGTGTCTCCCCCGCACAATGCTGTTTTCTAACTCCTGTATTGAAACTGGGCCAGGGAGGACAGAACTGTTTTTTACTTAGCTCAGAGACTCTTGCAACAAAGATTACAAAGACAAAATGGGGTATAAATATTAGGGTTGGCCTGCAGTTGTTGCTTCTGCCAAGGAGCAGACAAAGACTGGAATTTTGCTGTGAACCTGCTTGTGAAGAATTTCCAAGGGCTAGTGTGTGCTTGCCTCCTGTTATGAAGTCTCAGGGACACAAAGACTTCACAACCAACTTCCCTGAACTCCACTGCTTTGAGTTCTTACCTTCCAGGAGGTGCCTGTTCCAGCTCTTGGCTTCTAGAGGTTGTTCCTGTTGCTGGGAGCTGCAAGAGATTGAAGAAACCAAGAAAATAGATGCATCGCCCTTCCAGCGCTGGTTTTCTGATGCAGCACCGTCGAGCGGGAGAAATATCCATGATCCACCACCATGAGGCCGAGGAATCGCCGCATCGCCTGCCAGCAGCTAAAAATCTGCCGTACGGCGAGCCCTGTGCACCGATCTCCGAAGTCTGGGATCACCGCAACGACTCCAATGCCATCCCTGCTGTGCGGCTCAAAAGAAACAACGCATCGGATCATTGGTGAAGAAACCGATGCAGCGCCTGTTTGATGCTGCCACCTCGAACTCCAAGCGCATCCCAGATGTCCACGTATCGCACCTGTGCAGCAAGTCTTCCGACGCATCACCCGCAGACCAGAACCATCTTAGAATCAACGCATTACGTCCCCCTACAGTCCGGATTCGACACATCACTTCTCCTGTGTGCAGCAGAACTGTCGATCGCCTCCCCAAGGACTCAGGAACTGATGCATCGCTGTGGTTTTCTACGCTTCTCATCTCTGCGGCTGTTTGGCCTTGTGATTTTTTAAGCATTTGAGGTACTTTGTGTAAAAGTCAAGCAGCCATAGTTTTCTATGGACAGAATTAGTTTAAACCTTTTAAAAGTCATATTTTGAATTGTGGTTGTTTGATTTTTGTCATGTTGGTCTTGTTTGGTTTAGATAAAGATACTTTATTTTTTTAAACTGGTGTGGTCTCCATTTGTAGTGTTTTCACTGTGTTACTCTGTGTCTGGGTGCAAATACTTTACACATTGCCTTTGGGATAAGCCTGTCTGCTCATGCCAAGCTACCAAGGGGGTGAGCAGGGGTTATCTAAAGTGTGTAACTCCCTTTTCCTGACTACAAGCAATGGTCCTTACTTGGACAAGGTGCATAACTCTGCCAACTAGTGACCCCCATTTCTAATACTTCAGCACAGAGCAAAATACATTTTCACACTTCATTCCTAAATAGCTCTAGTTATTTGAAGTTTATTGTATCTTAGCAAAATTGTTTCACTAAATATGCTGGCTTTCACTGGAGTCAAATGTCCTTAGAACATCACAGCAATTATTACATACACTAATTCATATATAATACTGACTTCAAAGGTTCCTATATAAATCACAATATGCAACATATCACTCCTTGATGCATTTCAATAGTTGCCTATTGAGTCATGAGTTAGGCCTGATTTTGAGCTTTCCTGATGGGGATACTCCTACATAAATGTGATGGAACATTACATCTTGCAAAATCCCTTTAAGTTTGCCATTTATCTCCATCATAACTTTATCATCTGGACATGTCAAAGGACATTGAGAAATGGTTTAGGGTATGTGTCACTCTGTTGGCAATGTGTAAAAATTCCTGTCTGTCCACCGCAAGATCACCGACATACATAACAGCTTCGACGCACAAACAACGCACCCTACCGCCGAACCAACGCCCGCCACCACCACCCTCTACAACTGGACCCCGATCAGCACCGAAGACACCACCCGCACGATGAACTCCATCCACTCCGGATCACCAACCGACCCCTGCCCACACCACGTCTTCAACAAAGCCGACGCCACCATCGCACCCCATCTCCGGGACATCATCAACTCCTCCTTCCACACCGCCACCTTCCCGGAGAGCTGGAAGCACGCCGAGCTTACCGCCCTCCTGAAGAAACCAACGGCGGACCCCACCGACCTTAAGAACTACCGTCCCATCTCGCTCCTTCCGTTTCCGGCCAAAGTCATCGAGAAGACCGTCAACAGACAGCTTGCCGCCTTCCTCGAGACGAATGGATCCTCGACCCCTCGCAGTCCGGGTTTCGGGCCAACCACAGCACCGAGACCGCCCTTATCGCAGCCACCGACGACATCAGAACCCTAACCGACAACGGGAAACAGCTGCCCTCATCCTCTTGGACCTCTCCGCGGCGTTCGACACCGTCTGCCACCGCATCCTAGTGAAGCGCCTCAGCAACATCGGAATCCGAGAGAAAGCACTGGAATGGATCATCTCGTTCCTCGCCGGAAGAACCCAGAGAGTCCGCCTCCCCCGTTCAGATCCGAAGCCACCGAAGTCATCTGCGGCGTTCCACAGGGATCCTCACTCAGCCCAACCCTCTTCAACGTCTACATGAGCCCCCTCGCAGCCATCGCACGCCGACACAACCTCAACATCATCTCCTACGCCGACGACACCCAGCTGATCCTCTCCCTCACCAACGACCCCACCACCGCCAGAGCCAACCTACACGACGGGATGAGAGACGTCGCCGACTGGATGAGGAACAGCCGCCTTAAACTGAACTCAGACAAGACGGAAGTCCTCATCCTGGGCTCATCACCCTCCGCCTGGGACGACTCCTGGTGGCCCCCGGCCCTGGGCACCGCGCCCAAGCCAACGGACCACGCACGCAACCTGGGCTTCATCCTGGACTCCTCCCTGTCGATGACCAGACAAGTCAACGCCGTCTCATCTTCATGCTTCAACACCCTGCGCATGCTCCGCAAGATCTTCAGATGGATCCCCACTGAAACCAGGAAGACCGTCACCCAGGCACTCGTCACCAGCCGACTGGACTATGGGAACACCCTCTACGCCGGAACCACAGCCAAACTTCAAAAAAGACTCCAGCGCATCCAGAACGCCTCCGCACGACTCGTCCTGGACATCCCCGACACAGCCACATCACCGGACACCTGAGAGACCTGCACTGGCTCCCCGTCAGCAAGAGAATAACGTTCAGACTCCTCACCCACGCACACAAGGCCCTCCATGACCTGGGCCCAAAGTACCTCAACGACCGCATGACCTTCTACACGCCCACACGCCAGCTACGATCAACCAGCCACGCCCTCGCCACCGTACCACGCATCCGCAGAACCACCGCCGGAGGAAGATCCTTCTCCTACCTGGCAGCCAAGACCTGGAACTCCCTCCCCACTCACCTTCGGCGAACCCAGGACCATCTCTCCTTCAGGAAGCAGCTCAAGACCTGGCTGTTTGAGCAGTAACTTACCCCCTCCCCCAGCGCCTTGAGACCCTCCCGGGTGAGTAGCGCGCTCTATAAATGCCGTGATTGATTGATTGATTGATTGATTGATTCCACAAAAATTGTATGCCTATCACTATTATTTGTCAGAAAACAGACTGGCTTCCATGCACATCTATGTGAAGGCATAAGGCATCATGCTAATTTGTCACTTTTAACATGTATTGAACAGTGTTTCTGATTCTAAACATAATTTGAATATGTTTTGATTCCAAAATGTAGTTATTAATCCTGATGTCGCTAGTCATTTTGGATCACATGCTCACTCTTGTTTATGTAAAATCCCAACTTACCAATGTGATGTTTGGTACATCTACTGTATCCTAAGTGCCTAGTATGCTATGTCACATGTAATAGGGCACCCATTACATCATCCACAATAGTGAAGGAGCATCACATCTGACATAATAAACACTATTGGTCTGTTTGGTACAACTGTCCCCCCATGACATCAAACAACATAATGCATATGTAGAGTTTAGGCAGTCATGTGTCTGCTCAGAACAGTCCATTGGTTGTGAACACGAATCAGGTGGGATCCTTTCCAACAATTTAATAGACAAAGCACATCATCGTACACATGCAAAATAATACTCCTTCAAGAACTCGTCTTGTGCATTGGACATGGGTCAACCTTAATTCTGATGTTAAAAATCCTGCCTGTAAAGCTAGTCATGTAACTTGTGAAACTCTGATAAGAACTTACCCCCTTGTTGCTGTTGTTGGGCACTCAACTGCCCATCCACTTCGGGATAGACCACCGCAAGAATGCGGGCCACTAGGGGGGGATCAGGGTGCGGCATATGTGCCTCCCACGTTGGGTGGACTGTCCTAGCTGGATTTCGGCTGACTATCGGGTCCAGCATTGTAGGTCCTCCCACCCCTTGTGGCAATGGACGCTACATCGCTTGTAGATCCCCCGGGTCCTCACCTCCCTGGCGATGGCCTTCCATATGTCCTGCTTTTGATGAACATTGACCTGTATGGATACAAGAAATGAAAGAGAAAATTACTTTTTGGTTGTCTGTATTGATGTAACTACATTTCTCTATATCTATCCTGAGCATAACTCCAAGAGTGAGCTGTTCTTGGACTCTGACTCCAACGAAACGGACAGACCGGGTTTTCGTACAGACTGCAGACCGCAGCAGCAGCGAGACCGCGAGCGGAGCGGGAGAGCGCTGGGGAAACGTTCGCTCTCAGACAACCGCCACCGTTTTACTTGAACCTGACTGCGGGATCACTGCGGGGGCTGTGGGATCGCTCAAAACCACAATCACCGGCCGCCGCCACCGCCGCCGCAGCTGACGGACAGGATTACTGGCAGCACAGGTACCGGCATGAACGCGTGAACGCGAGTCTGCTAAGTGCTAATTGCTCACAGCCACAGCCCCAGCCCCACTGTTTTCAGCCTCTGCAGTGGTCACTCCTGCTGCCCCCCATAGCCTCAGTTATCTTTTTATCCCGTCTCTCGACCCCCCGGTGCAGTGGGGGGGGTTGAGGGGAGGGGAAAGAGGTTGGAGAAAAGCGGTCCGGTAACTGGAGGTGGGCCGGAAGGCAGGCTGTGTGCAAATTAGGCGTGAGCCAGGCGAGCTAGGCAAGCAGGCACCCAAGCCTCTCAGTACTCAGCATTCAGTATTCAGTTCAGCTCAACCACTAAAGCTCTATTACTATCAACTGTCATCCAACCGTCATCCACCGACATCCACCGACTTCAGCCCCAGTAACAGCGGAGGCATTAGTCCTACATTCAACCTACATCTTATGTTGGGAAGGGGGCAGTAAAGCTGTATCAGTAATCAGTAATCACCAACTAGTAACCAGGCCACTGTGATTTGCCAACATCACCTATTCACTCATTCACAGTCTTAGCCAGCTTGACGAAGACATATTTGGCAGGGCAATGAGGTCGGGAAGGACAAGGAAGAACCCGCCACAGCTGACAAAGCAGAAAAGCAAGTCTAAACAAATGACTAAAGGAACCACATCAGTCGCACTCATATCACCTACCTACTCAATTTTTGGCTCAATGAACCCAACAGGTAAATTCACATTTTTAAAGGACCCAACTGCAGTCATCTACTCAATGCCAGAAAAGGTAAATGGCCTTATGAAACCACTGACGCCAAACAAATGGACCTCCACTCAGAAGGAAGATAAAAAAGTCCACGTGGTACATAAGACGATGGCTATAGTGTCGAATGCAGTTCCGAACGTTGCTCCGCACAGCACTGGGAGCAAAGAAGCTCCTCAAGTGTCTGAGTGTTCTGTGCAAGAGGTCAAAAAATGATACTGTTGGAGCAAAAATACACAAGTCATTCAAGCACAAGTACATACAAACACAGAAGAGGGCGATAAGGAGGAAGCCCCAGCTCAGAGCAAGAGCATAGCCGCCACCCCGGGCACCATGAGTGAAGGCAAAACAGAAATAAAACCATTCTATCTGAATAGCTTGAACCAAATAGAGCAAGAGCCTCTTAGTCTGCATACCAACCAGGATCCAATACACAGGACAGATGCAAGATTCTTTAACAGCTCAAATGTCATCGGTGACGCAGAAAAACCTAACAATCAATCCACACCAAGGCCCCAGCAACATAACAAAAATGAAGATATCTATAATTCAGACGATTTCAGTGACTCCTGGATGGAGTCCCAATCAATACTGAACAATAAGGAAATATTGCAGGCAATAAGTACAACATCCAAACTGACAAAACAAATCAGTAACAACAAGGAAATTCAGCAGGCAATAATTACAATGGCTAAACCTCTAAAACCAATTAGTAATAAATTAATGCCTCACCAAGGAGAACAAACAACAACAGAAGAAGCTCCAAGTCCATCAGTACAGGCAACCGTTAGGACAATAAATCAAATAAACAATAACATCGAACAATTAAATAAAAAAATGACCAAGCAATCAACTGAAGTCAAAATGGCACAGCGCACAAAGCCAACACATGTCATTTTAGTACAAGGAAAAGTTTCCCCAGATAAGACCCCAACAGAGGGTCATCAAAGGGAAAAATGGTTGTCGGTATCAACAGAGGAACAGCAAATAATAATTGATATATCTAGCACATCCGAACAGATAGGACATAACACTTCTGAACTAACCGACAAAGTATATGATACTGAACGTAGGACCAGTATGGATAATGTAGCAGATAAAATCAGTTCGGGTCTCTCTTCCCGTAATGTCGTGAAGCGGAACCACCCGGAACAGAACACCATCATCGAACACTTAAAGGATCAGCAACCAGAAAACAACCTGGAATCTCTACCAAATCTTCATGCTTCACTAATCAAAGCGCTGCATACCACAATCAGTACCCTTAACATGCAATCAGACAAACTTGACATTCAAATTAATTTAATGCACATAATTGCTGAATACATCTCTGGGATAAACATTAAACTTGACTCGATGATGGTCCAATTACCAGTAATCAATAAATACTTAAAAGCCACGCAGGTGGAAGCTTCAAAATGTGCTTGTTGCCCAATTCTGGACAAACTAAGGGACCTACCAACAGTATTAACAAGTATTCTTCAAGAATGTAAGAGGGCAAATCACTCACCCGGCATAAACAAAGTAAATGGTAAAGAGCGACCAAGCGGGGAACGAAGACTTGAAACGATGGTCTTACCTGATATCCAACAGACAACTCTTTTACCAACGGGAAATAAGTCAAAATCTGGTGAATCAAGTGATGATCCATCCATTGTGGATTTTTCCGCATCATATATGAACAATGATGCCTTGCGAACTCAAGAGACTCAGGAGCGAACGAATCAGGCGAACCAAATAAACAACCTTCCTCCAGTTTTAACAAAAAGACAAAAAAACGAGCCAGGAAAGCAAGAAATTGTCAGCATGAGAACAAAACATCAAGGATACAAGTACAGGACATCTATCCAATTTTCAACTTTAACAATGGCAAACAGGGGTCGTTAAAACCCATAGGGCAGCACCAAGAATCTAAGGAGGAAGATGAGGCAAGCTGCCCGGATCAGTTAGTCGCAATTCATCCATCAATCCTACTGCAAAGGGGATTCCCAGCATTAAATAGTCCAGCATCAATAAATCTAAGTTTCGAGTCTGGTGGTCCATCTGCAATCAGAAAAAGCAAAGAAGAGTCTAAACAGGGTATGAGTAGACAGAGACGCTCAGAGGACATGACAAACAAAATACAAAAACTCAAAGGAACAGCAAACTTTCAGAAGAGAGCAACTCCAAACTCACAAGAAAATGGCCTCCTACATAGGAGCCCAGGTTCCATTTCACAAGCCTACAACAGGGACAACGGAGTAGATAGGCAAGTTATCTCAAGGACAGGGCAACAATTAGGAAGCCCCAAGAGTGCTCAGTTACTGATTAGTATAAAAACTCACTGTGATAACACAAATGAACCAGAGGAACTGGTAAGACACCAATACCCAAGGCACCTATTAACATCTCACCCTCAAAAGAAGGAGCCAAAACCAAATTTAAACAATAAACTCCTTTTCACGCCACATTACTCTTCACAAGGACCACAAGATTATTTAAACAGAGGGAACATCATGCGTCTCATGGCAGTCATTCCAACATAAAAACATTTAGTATCCACAGATTTACTGACAATAGAATTTATAAATTCAGATAAAAATGGAGGAAAGGAAAATACTTTAGCAACCTGGAAGACGGAAGAAATAGCGTCAGATATCTTAAAGGAGGCTACAAAATTCGAAGATTGGGGTATATCACTCTCTACTCCATCGGTAAAACGCTATCCGTCACCCTTTCTACCGTCTATTACATTTTTAAATAATAACCCAACAGCAAGCATAGTTCCTTCGGTCTTGCGAGGTGCTAAAGGTGCAGATGGCGCAAAGATACAGCAACACAGGTCGCAAAAAACATCATATCAAAATTCCCATTTTTCAGGTCAAAAAGGAGAATGAACCGCCATCATTCCTCGCACATCGAAGTATCCTTCAATCAAAATTCTGTCTTGGAATATAGCAGGAGCAAAGGATATCTTACAGGTAAAAGGAGCTTCTGATAACTGGAATAATTACGAAATCTTAGTACTGCAAGAAACATGGTTGACAGCTCCAGTAGAGGTTCCAGGCAGGATTCTCCACTATGTAAACGCAACACGAACGCGGCAATATGGAAGACCCAAAGGCGGCCTCGCAGTTTATATTTCAACCGAACTAAAGGTGTCCTCAGCTCAACTGGCAACTACTACATCAGCCATGCAAATAATAAAATTGGAGCTGGGCTCTCAATTGGGGGTTAGTACAATCATCCTAATCAACATCTACGGACATCCAAGTCAAAAGATCAAAAAGGATGTATTCAAAAAACTTATCGCCACTATTGCCGAATTTCGTTTTGAACAACCAACTTGGGAAATTATTTTAACTGGAGACTTTAATTCAAATTTGTTACACACACCAGAAGAAGAAGACAACATCATGGCAGCAAATGCAATTTGGGCAGTACAAACTCAATCTTATCCCAAGCCAAAACGTAAGGACAACATAGGGCAGCAACTTATAATGAAACTGGAACATCTAGGGATGCGTACATTAAACGGGAGAATAAAACAAGATAGACTGGCCGTATGTACGTATAATGGCCCTCATTCGAGCTCAATTCTGGACTATACAATAGTAACTCTTCCGCTTTTGGGGCAAATAGAAAGTTTTCAGATCAAATGTACCATCGATAGTGATCACTCAGCCCAGCACATTGAGCTTAAATTGATATTTCAAAGACATATCAAGGCACCGGTAGTGGAGGGGTCATTATTGACAATAAACCTGAAACGCCTGCGATGGACAAATGACACACTCCCGCACATCGCTTTAAAGGCAAAAGAACTAATGCTGGCCCTCGAGTCGCAAAACAACTTGACAATTGAAATATGGATCACTTTTCTGGCAAGTCTACCTTTAGTAGGGGTATCCACAAAACAGTTAAACAAAAAGTGGACAAATCACGTAAGTCACCTTAGTCAAGCTGCACGTACCATAAGGAAACAATTGAGAAAGGCACTTCGGAGGGTACATCACCAAAGTTCTTCCTCAATAACATGGGATCAAGTACGTCAACTTAAGAAAAAATACAAAAAACAACTTTGGATTGACAAAAAAACTCAATATAATAACTTCTGGACAAAGCTATTACATAACGCAAAGAAATCAGATGCTAGATCCTTCTGGGAGCAAGTAAATTCCTTGAATAGGACACCAAAAGTCATAAACATAACCTGTATCACCGAACTTGCCTGGGTACAACATCTAACCACCACATTCACATTAATAAATACAGGTGGGCCAAACCGCATTGTAACCAATATAAAGGGGGAACGAAAAACTTCAATGCCACAGCCATACACTCTTTATCCTGAAGCAGAAATTTTAAAAGTTATAACAAAAAGTCGTCTCGATGGAGCACCGGGTCCTAATGGCGTACCACAAGCAATATACAAACAAGATCCTACTTATTGGGCTAGTAAGATGTTCACCCTGTTCCGGCTGATAGGCTTAAATAGTCGCATCCCGGAGAGCTGGCGAGGAGCAATAATTAATCCAATATACAAAGGAGGAGAGCGCACAGATCCCGCCAATTACCGTCTGATTGCGTTAATAGATGCAGAGGCTAAATGCTATGCATCCTTGATTTTAGCAGACCTGATAAGTTGGTCCGATGCGAATAAAAAAATACCCCTCAATCAGTCGGGCTTCCGTCGAGGCACAGGTACAATTACAAATGCCCTAGTATTAGGGCTAATCGCCGACAAAAGTCTACGACAACGACAAGATCTGTATCTATGTTTCGTGGACTTTAAGGCGGCGTTTGACCGGGTCAGTAGACGCACGTTGTGGGCCAAATTGAAGCAGCAGGGTCTACCGGATCCAATTTAGACACCAATGATGGATCTTTATATGAATACCTGGATGCAGGTCAAAATCGCAGATGGCCTGAGGCTTACTAGGAAGATCCATAACAACGAGGGTCTAAAGCAAGGATGTGTACTGGCCCCACACTTGTTCAATCTATTTATGGCCGCTCTATCACCAAGGCTAGATGGGGTCAATTCACATCCACCACGTCTGGGTATATTACCAGTGACGCACCTGTCCTACGCGGATGATGTGGTCCTCTTAAGCCACACGAGAATTGGCCTGCAAAGATCTATCCATGAGTTAGCTGACTTCGCCAAAATAAATTTGATGGAAATAAACACAACAAAAACAAAGGTCATGATTGTAACTCACAGATTACGTACACAAAAGTCATTTATAATTAACAACGCAAGGTTAGAAGTGGTTAACAGCTATAAATATCTCGGGATATATCTGGATGGAAGGTTCTCCTTTAAAAAGCAGCACGAGGCCATACAAAAAAAGGGCAACGCATTACTTTTTGCATTTTGTAGTTTAGTGAAAAATATAAAAGGCCCATTGTTTACCCCACTAATGGCAGTGATTAAAGCAAAATTGCTTCCAACCATCGCATATGGAAGTGTGGTCCACAACGGAAACAACGCAGTAATTCTGGATAAAATCCAAACGCGAGTGTACAAAAGAGTATTCTGTCTGCCACGTGACGCATCACCAGCTCAGGTACGTTTGGAGTTCGGCCTGCAGGAACAGCAACTGTACAGAAGGTACGAGGCAATCAAAATTTGGTATAAAATCTGGTTGAATCGTGGACTTGAAATCAATAAAGCACTCTGGGATGCCCTGCAAAATGACCCAAAGTCTCAATACGCAAAGTATTTAGACGCTTCATTACAAATAACAAGGACGGCTGACCTCTGGCATAGAAAATTACCTTTGGCTTCATTCCAACTAATTATGAAAAAGGCAGTAAAAATGCACTCGCTACTAGACGACAAGGCGACGTTAAGCCGACGAACACATGCATGGATGGTCTTACATTCTTACACTAAACCAGAGCCAGCGGCTTATCTGGGCCTTGCCTTCCCCTCTTATTTAAAAACAAAGTTTTTACAACTGCGTATGGGAAAGCTGCCCTCCAACGCCGACCGTCCTAGCTGGGAGTTCAACGGCTCTAAAGCATGCAGCCTATGTGGGTCACCAACACAGGATTTCATACATTTAATATGTATCTGCCCAGTATTAGGTTTCCATCGTTGCCATCTTTTGAGGAGATATTTTAATGAAAAAGGCACCCGTACTTGCAGATCGGCTATATTACAAAGTTTGGACTCAAAGGACCCACAATTAATTTGTCAATTGATAAAATTCTTAATTTGTTACGAGAAATTAGCGTCACAGTGATATTTGTCAAAATGTTGGCTTGGACTTCTTTTATCTTTTTACAGCCATAACATGGTAAATAGTAATAATGAACTTGATTTTAAAGCATTGAATATAAACACCGACGATTTATTTTTTAATATCAACTTTTTATCCCCTATGTGAATGAAATTGAGATATTAACAAATGCATATTGTATTTTATATATCGGAATATTGTGCTGGTTTTAATTAACTATACAATAAAGAATTATCTATCATAAGATAGCTTACATGTGTATTGTCACTTGCTGATCAAAAGCAATACCTTAATATACACTTTTGTAATGGCCTTTTGCCTACCCTAATCCCATAACATGGTGTAAACTCACCAATTCAGGCCTGTGACATCATCCAGTCCATGGGCTCCTACATATTCTGAGATGTGACCTACTTCTGATCAGTGCAAAATATTGTGAACTACTGAAGACTAAACATATATACATATGTACAGTGAATATTAGCCTTTGTGAGTAAGGGCCCTGCAGTTTGGACATGACACAATTTGAAATGTGAGTAAAATGAAATGAAGTTTTAGCTTAAGACGTTAGGTAACTCTCCCTTTTAACTGTCGTCCATTTAAAAGCATTCAGCAGAATATTTTTAAGCACACCTCAAAATTTGACCTGGCAAGGATATATGCTTATGACAGATGTACCTCAGTGTTTCAGTTGTTTGTCCCTGTGACTCAGCCCCAGCCTAGCCCATTATCCTTACGGAGCACTGCTCATTGAAAGGCCTTGTTATCTGCAGCCTAATCACCAGGATGTCACATGAACACAGCCTTCCCTTCTTTTACATGCAAAAACGACCTTGTGCCCATCTAATAAATTACCTCAAGGGTGTGTGCTACTCTGAAGGGATCTCGGAAACAATAGTAGCTCCAACACAAGTGTTTCAGGAGCCCTGATATAGACTGAGTGATTTGTGGAACATTGCACATAGCTAACTTAATTTTTATTTTTTTTGTACAGAAAACATGTTTATTTTTCAGTTGTAAAGAGTATATTATGCATTTCTTGATTTCCATGATATGAGTTTTTAATGTAGCACATGTAATTCAAATGTATACATAGATATATCTTTCCTTTACACACAAATTAGAATCTAGGGCTTTAAACACACAACACATACTATTGTTGTTTTTTAACATTGTAAAGTGCTTATAAATACCAAACATCATTGTCCTCTGGAATGAACAAAATATATGACAGTTCACATCACTAACTACACTTCACTCAGGAACTCAAAGGGACATTATAGCCTGTATTAATGGAAAAGAAAACAGTTAGACAGATTTCCATATACATTTCAGACATGTACCTGTTCCTCTGGTGAGCCACAGAGCAGGCTATAAAGGGAGATGACCTCCGGTGCCAGCAACTCCAGCTCCTCTGGGGAAAAGGCAGTGCTTGTCTCACCATCTCGAGCTGGCATCATTGCTCCCAGAGGCGACAAACAGCAGCAAAAGTGGAGGAGGTCTCGATGGCAGCAGTGTTAGGAGGCAAGTGAGCTTTTTTCCAACTGCCTTGTACAAGTATGCAACGTACGGGATTGTCAGTGCTGACGGACACAGACATTGGCCTTCAAATATTACTTTCACCAACGTTAGCCTGTGGCTGTGTCCGTCATGGAATTTACTGCCCACTACGCGGTGAACTTCTGCCGTGCCCATCTGTTTCTAAATGTCCTATCGGTGAGGTCAGACACCCGCCACTTAGAAGTTTGAAATAGTATGTTTGTGACTGTTAAGTGCTTCACCACCACTCAAAATGGGGGCTAGTTTGTTTACATATTCAAACTTTGATGGACACTCATTCTTTTAAAAATAAACATTTATATGTAGTGTGCCACTGTGCTGGAAAGAGATATTAGCACAGTGTTGTTTACACCTCCGTTGACTGTAATTTTGGAGGAAAAAGTATTGAAAAAAAATAATGTGTAAATAATACATTTGAAATAAATTATTAGACTATACATTTAATTTGTGAAGAATAAAGGACAAAAAGCAAATGTTGGATTAAAATATGTATAGAATGCACGGTCTTTTGTGAAACATTTAAAGGACGGTGACGAGTGAATCTGTATACTTCCTTTCTCTTACTCTCAGAACCATTACATGGCAACGACTTAGGATTATTTCACACCTGGACAGGGACTGTCGCTTACAAGGCGATACGAACGATTAACTGATCTCTGTACTTAGAGACAGTAGCACTTTGATATCCTTCAGGATGGAATTACAACCGAAGCAGAAGTTGGTTTTGTCAAACACATATTTTCGCACTTACCAAATTCCCCGCTGGGTTACTGTTCGGAGTAATAACACTTTTTTTTTTTTTTAGTACCTGATATACAGGAGTTTAGGTACCCCCTTTTTTGTTTAACTACTCACTAAACATGGGGCAACATTAAGGGGAGGTCTTTTACCTGCACCGGCTATAGTACTGTCATTGTTTAAAATTGAGGAAAGTCACTTAATTGGTTGCAGCACTGTTGCTTTTTCCTTAAAGGAGTCACACAATTGGCTCAATGCACAATCACCAATGTGTTTATCTATAGAATGACTCTAAGTATAAATAAGATCACTATCCGGTCACCCAACTATGGACCACCAAGATGGTCTGTGCACGGTAGCATGGGTTGCCACTGTTTCAACTTGGAAACATGAAGGGAGTTCTTTTTGATACTGTGTCACAGTGGAATGTTGCCAATGACTGTAATTGGCTTGCACCCACTGCAATCTAAGTGTATACTTGTATGTTTCTTAGCCCTGAAGAAGTCGCGGTTTACTGCAATGAGACGCGACGAAACACGTGTTGACTAAGGCTATGAAAAACCGTATGCAAGAGGGACATTAAACGAACATAAAACCAAGCAGTGGATTGTTGTTATCACTATACTCTCATTAATTTGTCTTTAAATTGCAGGCATGTGCAGGGGACGATTAAAATATGTAGTTAAACCATATATATGTTGTAGAACTACATGACTTTAGTGTTAATTACCAAATTTGTTGCTGTGGAAAATGTGTCAAATTTTCAAATGTATTTTCCAATGCAGACATATGAACCCTGGGAGAGTGAGGAGACGACAGCCTCAGTTGTACTGCCCATTTCCAGACCTTGCCACCATGGAAGAAAAGAATGTAATCAAGAAGTTCAAGTTGAATAGGCAAACTAAACTGGATTTAGGTCATCAGCTGAAGCCAGATCTTCAGCTTCACAACAGAAATCCCACATCTATAACATCAATTGTAAAGCTCATGGCAGTACATAATTTTGTGGCCACAGGATCCTTCCAATACACTGAGGCAGTATCTGGTGGAATGTCACAACCAACTTTCATTGGTGTGCTACAAGAAGTTATTTCTTCAATAATGATACACATTAACAGCTTCATCCAGTTTACCCGGCAGCATGATTTAGCCAATGTGAAGGGGGACTTTTACAGTTTGGGCTGTCTACCACATGTAGTGGGAGCGATTGATGGCACACATATAGTCTTTGTGCCACCACACACCAGAGAACAGGCCTACTGGTATCAGAAACACTTCCATCAATCAACATGCAAATTGTCTGCTTACCGAATTTGTACATCACAAGCATCTGTGAGTGTTTCCCCGGCTCTGCCCATGATTTGTTTGTACTATGGAACAGCTCTATCCTCCTGCAAAGGTCACAACGTGGACCTGAAAGGTTTTGGCTTGTTGGTCTACAATCTTTCATAATTTTGTTTTGGAAATGTCTATTTGAATAAACCGTAAGTGTGTAACGTTTTTGGACACTTTTTTTGTCTACCATCGAGGAGACTCAGCTGATCCTAACCGACCATGGTTGTTGGCACCGCTGAGGAATCCAACAACGCCAGGGGAAGTCCGCTTCAATGAGGCCCATGGAAGGACATGGCAGCCAGCTGAGCAAGTTGTTGGGCTCGTAAAGGCAAGATTTTGTTGTCTGAACAAAACTGGTGGAGTTGTCCTCTACTCACCTGATAAGGTGTGCAAAATCAGTGTGGCCTGCTGCACGCTCCACAACTTTGCCCTGTGACAAAACATCCCTTACATCACAGAGGATGGAGACCATGAAAAGCCACCAGGTGAGGATCCTGAAATGCCAAATGAAGATGATATTGTTGAAGAGGAAGGAGTTTACTGACATCAAGATATCATTGTGAACTTCTTCTCAGGAGTGTAAGTATATCTTTACATGTTATCACTTTCACCGTTCCACCAACTATTGATGTGATGATGAGAGCAGTATGTGGTGGTAATTTGTTGGGAGGGGCAAGTTCAGGGAAAATCAGACCAAAGGTGTTTGTTAATAAAAGTCTTGATACATTAACTACTGTATTCAGTTACATTGTTTATCTCTGATTGTTTTCTGAAACTGTGCCCTCTAAAAGTTGACTGCAATCTGTCTATTGTGTTATGTTTATTTGGAAATAATTTTGTTTTGATCTCATTTAGGTTCCTTGACCATGTCATCTTCATTTTGACATTTCAGAGTTGTAACATTTGGAGCTAAATGGTGCTGTTTCCAAGTTTAAAAGGAACATATGTTGATCCTGGAAAGGATAGACACAGAATTTGAGGGTACAAATCTTCTACCAAGGCACCTTACACTGTGATTGAATGGAAGATTACATTCAAATCGTAATCTGTCATGTGTTGGCACTCAGGGCATTATGTGTGCCATCATTTGCTCAAACCACATGTGGTAGTGGAGCCAAGTCATGCTACTCTCCCTTCACATTGGCAAAATCTTCATTGTGTGTAAAGTGTATCTAGCTGTTGATGTGTGTCATCGTTGTAGGACATACTTCTTGTGCCACACCACAAAAAAAAAATTGTGACATTCCACCAGATACTGGAACAGTGGATTGGAATGATCCTGTGTCTACAAAATGTAGTACTGCCATGTTTTTGTCTATTGGTGTTATTGATGTGGGATTCCTTATGCCAGCCACACTGACTCCAGCTGAAGACAGGACTGAATGATAATTTGCCTATTCAATCTTATTGTTTTGGATATATCCCCTTCTTCCATGTTGGCAAGCTCTGGGACCGGAAATGTGAAAAAAGGCACTGCGTATCAGTGACATGCTTTGATTGTTTTGTTAGTGCAAATGTTGACAGACAATTATTGCTCAAATGGAATCAGCATAGTAGTAGATAATTTAATGGTCTGACGTTTTTGTGAGTCATGGTTGGGATTTTGAGAATATCATTATGTACTTGCAAATTATCTAAGTTTACACATTCTTTTGATTTTTGGCATTGAAAAGTTATAGTGGAAGAAAACAAATGCATTGATAGAGTTGAGATATACATCACTAATGAGTTTTTGAGTTGTGAATTTACTGAACTAAATGTGAAGAAATTGAATGGGGTGAAAATCAAATTGCAAACCAAAAAGTGAAGAAGTCACTCATGGTGAATGAAACCATAGTTGAAGAGCCAACATTGTTAGAATTCCAATGTCCAAAATACTACTGGCATCAGAAAAGCACATGTGTCCAGAAATAGTCCACAGAGTGAATGGTAGGAACACACTGGAGGTTGGGGTTTCTTGCTGGTCATGGCAGAGGTCTTGCCATCCTCACCTCCTGGTAATATGCATGGAAGTCCCCTCTTGTAGGTGAGGGGGCATCCACATTTGCATGGCTTGGGGTGGCTGCAGTTGGCTCTTCCGGTGGCAGGGCCTCCCTTCCTGTTGTTGTGGCAGATGTAGATGGGCCAGATGTTGTAGGATCACAGGAAGGAGTAGATGGTGCTGGGAAAACCCTACATATATGGGTGTAAATGTCCTGCAGCACCCCATCAGGGAGCCCATATTGGAGTTGTGAGCCTTGTTCAGATAATTTAGCTCCCTCTGTAACTGCTTCATCTCCCGGAGCCCAGTGAGTACCTCTCCATCATGTCTTGGGACTGATGATAGGTTCCCAAGACTTGGTCAATGGTGGTCTGCAAGAGAGTGACCGCAGTGGCCTCACTATGCTGGCCCACATTATTCCTCCTATGACCCCTAACCCCACTACCCTATGTCCTTGACCCAGTGGGCACCATTCAATTGGATCCTGGGTGAGCTGGAGGCCGTGGTGCTGTGGTGTCAACATTTCTCAGGACTGGGGGGCACACAGTTGGTGTTACAGTGGTAAGAACACAGGAAGTGGAGCCTCGGGTTAGCTGAGGTGTTACAACTGGGGTGGGAGGTGTTGGTGTAGGCCCAATGATACTCATTGGAGCTATTTGACCATGCTGACCAGATGGACCAGGATCCTCATCGCCATCCAGATTACCATGAGTGTGGTCACTGCAGGATTGATCCTTGGCTGGAGTAGAGGTCTCTTCAGTGGCAGATTCCTAGCCACGTGGTCTAGCAGTTGGACCTATTCAGAAATTAAGAACATGTTTATTAGTAAAAGTGTGTATTATACATCCAAATCTTTTGAGACAAACAATGTAGATACCTAGAGATTATTATGATGATAGCTTTCAGTGGTATGGAACATATTACCATGACATTGAGCATTTTCAAACCGTATAACTTCAAATAAGCAGATAATAAGATGTCCCAACATGTTTATGAAATGATTAGGAAGAATACCTCACATCTCCAATCCATTTAACCCACCACAGTGGAGAGGTGAAATATGTAACTAACAATTCCAAAGCCTAGCTTACTTCAAAAAGACATTTACACTACTTGAATGGATGTTTGGCATTAATCATTATGTGAACAGTGCAGAGTCAAATTGTGTAATTACCACATATTCAGCATAGTAATTTCCACACATTACAATGTTTTGGTCAACACAGTTTGTTTTGTGAAACTCATGACATCAGTTCAATTGGTTGAAAATAAAAGGACAACATTTTGAAAAAATCACAAACCATTTGCAGAAGGGAGCATTGATTAGGGATTGATAACTACATGACACCTTACAATATGTTGAAATCTTTTAGACAAGAGAGAATGAGCAATGTGACAGCAATATTCTTTTGATCAAACAGAAACAGGGCATCATGGAAGTTCTAGTAATTTCAAAGACAAAGTCCCAACACTTGCAAAATGGTTAGTGGAACATATCTGTGGAAATTATGCAGTTGAAATGGGACAGGCACTTACAATATGACACACTTATGGGTGATAGGTTATTTGGTGTTGTAACACTTACAGGCACCGGACCATCATGTAACATGTAGTAGAGATTGACTCCTAAAATCTTATGTGCAACACAATACAACTTATCTGATACTGATAGTTTGAGGATTTTCTGTTATGAAAATATGTACAGAACAAAGTGACAACTGCTGAGTTAAGATCAAACAGGACACTGAGATTTAGTGAGCCTTTGTAAAGTGTACCTTACCAGACTCCACTCAACCAGGGATTCCTGTCAAGCCTTTAGGAAGTAGGATCAACAAGACCTCCTCCCAGGGCATGAGTTGTACGAGGAGCCTTGGAGAACCATCACCAGTCCTCTGGACCTCAATATGACACTTGGAGGCCAGGGAACGCACCCTCGACCGCAGGTTGTGCCACCTCTTCCTAATTTCCACCTGTGTGTGCAGGTTGTTAGCTACAGCATTCATTCTATCAACTATTCTGGCCTACATTTGCCTTTTATAAGATAGGGATATATTTTGGACTTGGGCTCCAAACAATTGTGGCTTTACTCTCATGATTTCATCCACCATAACTGACAATTCTCTCTCAGTAAAACATGGATTTTTGGGGCCTGGCATTGTGCAAAGAAATATGATTAAATAACATTATTAACCACAAGGTAATAAATGAAAGGAGATAAAGGGACAGGAAACAGGGAAAAGGGATAAAATAGCCTCACTTAACAGGCAGAAAATGTTGCGGTGCAGTGGAATTGCAAAGAATCATGGTTTGAAATGGGGTGTGTTTTATAGTGTGGTATGCAGGTGTTTCCATTTGGCTAATGGACATCAGGTGTGCTCTACTAGCATCCATCCAATGGCCACAGTGATGGTGCATTGTTGAGCATGTACCGTGATGGACTCCCTCTGTCAGGGAACCTCCACTAGGAGGCCGCCGGCACAACTGTGAAATCTAAATCTGCTCAGTGGGAACCTGCCAGCCAGACAGCGATGGAGTACTATTCGCCAGCATTGGAGCCTGCTGCGTTGACAACAGTGTGTCGTGACCGTGGAGGGAAACACTCTCTCGACGAGGACGGTGAGTCTGCTTGCATGCATCTAAATACGGTGGGCGAAAGACCATCGACTTGGCAGAGTACTTGGGACCGCTGCTGTGGCAGGACAGCTGTAAGACTATCAAGATCTAAGTCAGGCCCTTAATATCTTACAAGGAGGTAGAGGCAGAGAGTAGAAAGAATGCAGTAGGTGAGAAGCATTGTTAATAACTTAATAGTTCACCTGTGGTTTGTGCTTTACTGCTTAGTGAAGTGCCATTCAGTCGAGCTTGGGTTGAGCTAGAGAGACCTGGTAGAAGAGTATGTGCTCTGTCTATGTAAGGTATTACAAGACATTGGAACACTATTCTGGATTTTCCTTTTAAGAATGGTGAGTCCATTCACATTTGAAGTTTTGAGTGGGCTTGTGTGAGGACATTGATTTTGCCCCTTGAGAAGATTCTGAATGTCATCTGCATATTGATAAATGGAGATTTATATTTCTAATATAAGAACACAAAAAGGTTCCATGTTATAATTGAACAAAGGGTGCACACCACTGCTGAAGGCCCCCGCACCGCCAAGAGTTGCTGCTTCCCGCCTGCCAGACTACAACTTAAAAGTGGTCTGGCAGGCAGGCGGCGTGGTGGTCTTTGAATAAGGCACTGCAATGGAAACGCCACACAAGATTCCTGCACGGCATGGACTGCTAAGTCCATGCTGTGCAGGAACTGGTATGCATGTACACAGGGGGGGGGGAACCGGCATGAAAACATGGCAGAGAGCAAACCCGTAATATTCTTGGTGTTCCACGGTGTTCCCGCCAAGCATATTGCAGCCTCGGGACTGCCACGCCCGCTCCAGGGAATGGCAGTTCCCTGGCAGTGTCAGTGGTCCCATGGCGGTCCGACTGCCCAAGTCGTAATGGAGTGGTTGGACCGCTGGTGCGGCGTTGGCGAGACCGCCACCGCTGCGCCACCACGTAATTGGGCCTTTAGTGTATGGATAACATATGCCATGTCCCAGATATGAATGGCTTGCCAGGCGTTGCTGTGGTACGTGACGTTCGCTCTAGTCCAACCCTGTAGCTTTGCTCTATTCGTTCTAAATTTGTGGCGGTCTCCTTCGCGAGTTTTTCTCAGGCACAAATATCTGTTCATAATTATGCAACCTTCCGCAAGGATGCATTCCCATTTTAAGATGGCGCTACAAGGACATCCTTATGGATTGCATTGCTCGCTAAAACTATTATTTTCTAAGATGGCCGCAGCAAAAAAAACAACTGGAAGAGGGCTAGGGAACTTGTGTGGGCTGAATGTAGAAGTCATCCTATCGCAAAAATCTTCCCCAAGGTAACTGGGTTGTGCATTGGTGGTTCTGGCTGCTGTCTGGCGGCAGCATGCCTGATACTTGGAGCTGCATCCAGATGCACAAGGAACAACTTGACTCCTTGCGAAAGAGACTGCAGCACAGACGGAAGGATGTCATATCCCAACTGGTCCTCAGTAAGGAGGATAATTGTGAAAGAGTGCACAGGGGTTTAAAAGGGAGAAGGGCTCCAGGTATATGAAGATGTGTGCTTCAGAAATGTACTGTATTTGTGTGTGGACCTGTATAGCTATTCAATCCCGGGTGGCACAGCACACAGGATAATATGCTGCATGGCTAAACACATATAAGTTCCCAAAGGTGAGACCTGTTGGCTATGCCAATGCTTGTTCTTTTGAGCTGCTAGCTTGACTGTTACCTTTATGTGGTTGGACAGTCTCTGGTCAATGGTGAATGGTAGTCACTAACATGTTCATAAATATCATCCTGAGACAATTGTGTTTGCTTTACATAATGTTATCTAATGAAATGCTATGCTCAAGTTTAAAATAAGTTGTCTTTTCATTTTGCAAACCTTCTAACATTCATTCACAACACAAAAACACACAATCTACTGTTGGGTACAAAAACAATCCCTTTAATTTCTTTACAATTACATTAAATTTATATTACTTTAGGTACATGCAGGGTGTCTCCCTTCTGCATGCGGATGGTTCTCTAGCGCAAGTGTAGCTTCTGCACCAAGTGCGGAATCTCCCTTCTGCACATGGGGCGGATACTCTGCACTCAGGAGGAGAGCTCTGCCTTCCACAACAAGCAGAAAAAGACCTACAGGAAGAGGATTTTGGTCATTTTATTGACATTTTGAGCCATCCTTCCTTTACAACATCCTACTCCTCCATCCTGCTGCTTCTTGCAATATACTTGCCTTCAATGTCGCTGAGGGACTTGAAGGAAAAGTCCTCTCGTTCTCCAACGATTAATTGGACATCATTAGCAGGTGAGTCATTGACATGTACTCTTAGCTTTAGGGGGTCTATTGACCCAGCTGAGCAATGCAGATTGGGCACAAATTGCGTCTCTCTGCAGTGAAGTGAGGGTCCACACATGGTGTGGATGCTGTTCCACAAGCATAGAGAAGACCTTCATCACTGGAACCAAATTAAGGCCCAGGACATTATGGGATTGTCCTCCCAGCCACATTCACAGCACCCCATATGACACCACTGTACTGGAGGGTCCTGAAATCTGTCTGGCTAACCCTCAATGCACATACTTTTTGAGAGTGGTGTCTTGACATGTGTTGACCGTGAACTCCGTTATCACCCTCCATGTTCTATTTAAAATGTATTTTGTGGCGTGAAAGGTTTGCAGATTGAATTTTCCCAACATGCATGGTTAGTGTTTGTTTAGCTTGGAATGACTAGTCATCTAATTTTGACATTATGGAAATGCTTTTAACATTGTTGGTATTCTGTCCACATAAAAGTTAATACGCACATTATACGCTTGAAATCTGTAACATTTGCTTTTTGCCAATTATAGCTTATCTGATGCTGACATTGTGTACATTTGCCTTACTTCCTAACCACAATATAATTGTTACCCTTTACTTCAACGTTCACACAAATAATTAATAATGTGATATGTGAATGTGAATGTGATGTTAAAAAGAGCACTTCAACATCCTTTTAAGAACTTTGAAGCCATGTTGAAAAACACCCTCTTCTCAGATAACCAATGTGTGCAACTGCTTGAAAAACTACATTTTCCACAAGTTAAACAGATATTTTACTGACATAAGCTCTGAATATCCCTTAATCCTCCTTACCTGCATTTAAGTATGAAAGCAGAAGAAAGAGACAAGTTTGTAAAAGACAAGTTCCCTTTAAGCAAAAGTTATGCGTATATGCATTACTGACCCAATTCACTAAAAACGTTTCTCATCTATACACAATTCTTTTCAGCAGATCTGGCTGACCAAGGATGATCACAACAGGACCTGGGGCAAGAATGCAGATTCCTGGCTCAGAGGTGGGCACGACCGCTTGACCCACCAGTGAGGAGGAAAACCCATCACCAGCATGGGTAGTGCTCCCCCAAAGGCTGATACAATTGTTCTCCAAGAGGCTCCAGGCGGAGGCTGAACAGCCAACACGGGAGGGGCAGTGGATCAGGACACCACCTGCCATGAGGAGAAAGATCTTGGAACTCCTAGACTTGAACAAGAACAACCTGTCATGTCTCAAGAGCTGCCTGCAAAACATCTAGGCCTGCATTCGGCCCTTCCTTACTCCTGAAGCCCCAATCCCATAGGGGACTCCAGCTGTTATCTCTGTCCATGCATTATCATCAGCCTCTTTGGATATTCAGCACTTAGTTGGCGAGGTCTGGATATTCAGAGATATAGTCACTGAGTAGCTCTGAACTTTATATGGTTTCATGACCTCCTTGATAGCAGGTCCTAATTATCTTCGGCCTATCCAACCCACCCCACGTATTGTTGTCCTGCCTCCCAATTCCCTGTTTCCACTGCTAATCCTTTGTTCCATTCATCTAGTGGGATGTCTAGTCCTGCCACGGACAGCCATTTGATGATCACGTCTTAGGAGGATTTGAAACTTTTTTTGAAGATCGAGAGGCCAGCAACTTTTGCTCCTAAGCCGAGATTGTGTTTCAGACACATCCTCTGGCTCGGGGATATGACTTTATTATAATTTGCGACAATGGACTCTGTATAGACTATGGACTTTTTAAAGACTCCATTTTTATCCACTTTGGCCCCTTATCAAAGATATCTTTTAATTCCTCCAAAATCTATTTATTAAAAAAAAATCTTTCTATACCAAAATGCAGGCTTTAAATGTATTAAACTTTACTACATAGGAATGTTTTATGTATGTTACATACATAAAACTTTCCTATGTAGTAAATGCAACATCAAACACCATCAAACATTCAATAAAAGATGAAAGTTAGACACAAGCTTGTGATCCAAAAACTTTATAGATTATTGTTAATGAAAATGCTTACAGTGAATGTGTTAGGGATAGTGAAAAATATAATAAAGCTATTTTGGGAGGGCAGCTGACTTCGGAGCACAGGGCTCACGGTTCGATCCCGGCTCCGGCGGCAGCTCAGCACCTTGTGACTCTGGGCAATAGCTCACTTAATTTCCACGACGGCCCCCAGCGTCTTGAGACCCGTAAGGGTGAGTAGTTTGCGCTTTACAAATACGGATTTAAATAGGGCAAAATGTGCCTGGGTTTCCTGTCTTCTCATCTGGATGCGACCTGGCCAAGCAGTTTGGGTTAGACTGTTCCTAACGGAGAAATGCAAAAGATTATTTGCATGAGACTGGCTTCTGTCTAGAGTTGCAAAAAAGCTGGATTGGAATTTGGACCTGAGTAATTACCAATGGCTCACTCTTTAGCAAATCAGGGGCATATTTATGTAATTGTAATGCATATTACCTTGTTGTGCTGAACTGCATTACAAGGAATGAGCTATATTTATTACAATATGGTTCATCCCTGTGCTTTCCTCAGCACTGACATACCATGGGCTGCCTAGCACCAAAGCAAACACCCTTGTACCATGGTGCAAGGGTGCTTGCGTTGCATGTAGGATTGTTTTTGTGCAGAAAGGGTCACAAAAACACTCCTGAGAAGCATTTTCCTCTTTCTTTGTGTGCTGCAGAATGCAGAACACATAGAAAGAGGAAGTAACAAGGAGAAATAAAGATATTTTTCCTCTTTACCAAGTCTCCCCTGAAAAGGCATATATTTTTGGTGCATTCCTTTGTCTAGCAGTGATGGTAAATATGGGAATGCATCAAAATAGGCATTGTGTGGGAACTCCAACTCAACGCCCATGGAACGGCATCCCAGGGCAGAGTAATGCAGCGCAGCAATTTGCGCTGCATTAGTCCTGCCAAGCTGCACAGTGGCTTAAGGGTGACTTCAGTGAATGTTAAAATTTAGCATAAAAGATCACCGCAGCACCAAGTAAAGGACCATACGCTTAAGAGAAGTTTAACAGACATTTTGTAGCCACAATGAAAACGTGATCTCAAAAAGGAAACTTACAATTCAACAACAGACCCTGCTCTGTGGCACCTGAGAGCTTTCATACCATTAACAGCATACCCATAACACTGTTATCCTAAGGACTATAGAGGAAAATGAAATAAAAATAGCCTTTATTACAGAAGCCTGGACAGACGAGGCCTCCGGTCCAGATCTAGTGAAAGCTACCCCACCTGGGTTTCTCTGTCATGCATTAAATAGGCCTGTTAGGAAAGGAGGGGGTTTGGCATTAATTTACCACAGCTCTATCAAAGCTGTATTTCAGTCTGTTTCAACCACAGCCTGTGAGGCTTTGTCTTTTAACTTCACCTTATCTGATCATCATACCTTTAAAGGTATTTTATTGTACAGGCCACCTGGAGCAAAAAATCTGTTTTCCGCACATTTTAGTAAACTATTAGAAGAGGGTTTGTGCTGCAACACCTACACTATTTTGGGAGATTTTAACTTCTACTTAGAAATGTCTACTGACCCTGACACAGCAAGACTAATGGATATGATGGATAGTGCCGATTTAAAGCAACATGTTAGGGGACCGACTCATGTAGCTGGACATACCTTGGATGGGATTTTTCTAACCATCCCGATATGTCATTTACAGGCATATTACCACTTGTGTGGTCTGACCACGCTGCGGTTCAATTTGAACTAACTATTGAGGTCCAGCACGCGAAGAGTGGCTATCTCAAAGGACAGATAGAGACTAGAGCCTGGAATAGAGTTGATGGTACTGCTTTACAGGCTCTTCTTTCTACCACAGCAGGCCAGTTACCACAAGGGGCAGAGGAGGCGACTACCACCTACACTAATTGGCTTGCGCAAGCATGTGATAAATTAGCGCCACCAAAAAATGTTTTCCCTAAAAGAGCACATCCTTCCGCTCCCTGGTTCACAGAGGAGGTGAGAAATCTAAAACGCAGCTGTAAACGTCTGGAACGTAATTGGAGGAAAGGCTATAAGGAAGCAGAGAAGAAATTGTATAAATCTAGCCTTCAGGAGTATAAACAAGTTATTTTCGTTGCAAAACAACAATTTTTTTCAGCCCAAATCGACTTGGCAAAGAACTTTGCTAAAGAGTTATTTAGGACTGTCTCTAGCCTGGCCTCCCTGAGCCCAGTTACAGTTCAGTCTAGTCAGGAACTGTGTGAGGAGATTGCCAAATTTTTCCTTAATGAAGTGGAGAGCATATTTTCCGCTTTTAGCGGACCTAACAATGCTGGGATGAACATGGCAAGGGAGGTATTTAAGTCCATAAGGATTGGCCCTCGGGCCCTGGACAAATTTGCACCATTGACTGTAAATGATACTCTCGAGCTTTTAATGGGAGCCAAATCTGGTTCGCCTTTTGATCCATGCCCTGTGAGGGTGGTAAAATTGGCCCCCGGTCCGATTGCTCTCTCTCTCACATCCATTTTTAATGGGATGTTTGAAACAGGACAGTTTCCCAAGCTTTGGAAGGTGGCTTCAATACTGCCTCTGCTGAAAAAGCCAAGCCTGGACACTAAGGATCCCAACAACTTCCGTCCGATTTCTCAACTTCCTCTCCCCGCAAAAATGGTTGAAAAGATCATGAATCGTCAACTCAGTGCCTTTCTGGCAGAAGTTCAAGCATTGGATCCCTCTCAATATGGTTTTAGAGAGGGACATAGCACTGAGTCTGCGCTCATTAAGGCCACCGAGGAGATCAGGGAAGCCGTGGATCGAGGAGGCAGGGCAGCCTTGATTTTATTGGACTTGTCCACGGCCTTTGATACGGTCCATCATGAGATTCTGATGGACCGACTCAGGCCTGTGGGGTCCAGGGAAAGCGTGGGATCTTCTTAAATCTTTTTATCAGACAGGGGACAGATTGTATCCCTAGGTAAATTTCAGTCCAAGCCCTTTGCACTGCCTTGTGGTGTACCGCAGGGATCATCATTGAGCCCCACACTCTTTAATGTGTATGTCTCATCATTGGCCCCCGTCATCAGTACATATGGGTTTGGTCTCACTTCGTACGCTGATGACACACAAATTGTGGTGTCTCTATTACCTGGCCAAGAACTGTGATTAGATAAACGGTTTCAGGACTGTATGGAATCTGTAGGGAGATGGATGGCAGATAATTGCCTGAAACTGAATTCAGGAAAAACGGAGGTAATGCTGTTTGGGAACGACCTTAATTTTTGGACGCCTAATTGGTGGCCTGCATCCATGGGGTCTCTCCCTACACCCTCAAAAAAAGTGAAAAATTTGGGTATAATCCTGGATGAGAAACTCTCCTTTGGGGCCCAAGTAAATGCAGTAACCTCAACAACAGTGCATGTTCTTAGAACTGTCAAGAAGGTATTGAGGTTTTTACCTTCGGAGACCCGGCAAACGGTAGTCACAGCATTGGTTATTTGGTTATGTCAAGACTGGACTACTGTAATAGCCTATACTTAAACATACAACAAAGACTTCTGTATAGGCTTCAGCTGCTACAAAATGCCGCGGCCAGATTACTTACGGGCACTTCCAAGTTTTCTCCGATCTCCAAGGAGATTAAAAAACTGCACTGGCTCCCGGTGAGGAACCGGGTGCATTTTAAATCTCTGTGTATGGTCTTTAAAGCACTTCAAGGCTCAGGACCAGATCATTTGAGGCGCCAGTTCCAATGGTACATACCAGCAAGAACTCTTAGATCTTTAGGAGCTAAGCTGGTTGTAGTCCCATCAACAAAAAAAGCTCAATGGGGAGGCAGAAGTTTCTCTTCGTGCGCAGCAAAAGCCTGGAATGACTTGCCATTCTATTTGAGAAATGCCACCAATCTTCTAGCATTCAGGAAGGGGTTAAAGACCTGGCTTTTTGATAAATAATCCTCCTTTTCAGCTCAGCACTAAGGAGTAGTAACTAGCGCCAGGACACCTCCGGGTAATCGTGCGCTCTAAAAGTTCCCATAACATAACATAACAGAGGGGAGTTCTGCTTCTCTTAAACCTTAACTCTTGTGTCACTCCTTTTACGGCAGAGGCTATTATGACTTCAGATCAAACACTGCATCCTATACATCCATCTCACCTCCATCAATTACAGCAAGGCTGATAAAGCAACCTTCAATCAGAGTCTGTTTTTCCTTAGACGCTTCTCAACCAGCAGGACCTGGGACTCTTAAGACCGCTCACAGCCTTGGAGAGTCTATGACCCCAATTTGTTTACCATCCAGCTCAAACACGATGCCCTTAGGCTTTAATAGTTGAAACACTTCAACTGCAACCACCCTCCACATCTCTGAAAACAGTAACTATACAGCCGTTAATTAATGACCCATTCAGTCAATGTTAGTTCACTAGACAATCAATCAGAAAATGAAATAGATAGTAATGCGGATGCTGATGCAGCTCTTGGAATGCCAGCAAATGCTTGTTTTCCATCTGATAACTCACTTGTCAGCTCCCTGGATAACATAGATTTACTAGAAGAGCCTTCAGATGACTTTATTAATAAAGGACCATTTACATCTGAAGGCAATTGGAATGGCAATTGAGTCCACTGCCTCCTAACTTAATGAATGCATAGGAACATGAGGACATTGCAACATGGCTAGTACATCCGGTAGTGCAGCAATGGGAGCAATTACTGCCACTCTTACTAAAAAACCAGACACAGTGGGGATTCAATCAACTGCCTTGGCAGAACAAATCTTCTACTGTGAGGGATTAAATAAGAGTTCAATAATCTCAGTCCCATCCATTCATAACTTCATAAGAAGACATCAACCCTACAAGAAATGGAATCATATTTGGGAAACCAGACTAGACTAGATGATATAGTTGACCTTTTGCAGTTTTTGCCCATAAAGTTATCCTCTGCCACAGCTCTTACTTCTCCAAGCAAGTCTGCCCCTGCAATAAAGGTAATAGCCAGTCTGACTAAAGAGCTCCCCAGGGGGCTAAATACAGACAACAGTAGTTTACATGACCACGTTCTGACACAGGCAGAGGAATGTCCTCCAATATTAGAACGGAATCCACTTCAAACGTTTCAAAGATTTTTCAGCCTAACATCAGTAAGCAATGCTTAAAAAACACAATTGAAACTATCTTAATGTAGAAGGAGGTACCTCAGTTAATTCAATCACCTCCCCCGAGCAGGAGCTCTGTTTACCTGAGCAAAGGGAAGCACATTCAGTCAGAGCATGGACCTGTATTCCCAAAGAAATATCCTGGCTAGTATTGTTTCACAAGACACTGAGGGGCATATTCTCAAGGACTTATCGTCGAGTTAGCGGCCTTTTATTGCAGCCAAAGTGGCGATAGATTTATCGCCCTATTCACAAGCTGGTGCTAACAGGGGATATCGCCAGTTTTCCTGCGATAGCAGCCACAAAAAACATCGCCACGGATGAAACCGGCAACTAACGCTAATGAGATGCAGAGTAGGCGTTCCCTTGCAAAAACCCGCAACAACACCAATTCGCAACATTCTCAACGACCAGCCAGATCGGCGATAAGATCACAAAAAATGCGATAAGGCGCATTAGCAGCAGGGAATTAACACCTGCTCTTTCCTGGTATTAAGTCGGACGATAACCTGCACCAGAAATGGGAGCCCAGCACACAGCCACACCAGAAGAACAACAGATGCCATGGAGCTACTGATCATGCAGCCGGACACCCAAGAGGGCCACAACACCCACCACCACCTCCCCCCCCCAGGACTCACCCCCCCGGGGCCCTACCCCGGACAAAGATATTTTACATCAATTTTACGAAATCATGAACAAAACAATTCGCCTGATGTCGCACAAGTACAACAATTAACATTCATGTGTGGTCAGAAAAAGGAGAATCATTCATTCATCTTTGAATTTCCAAACAAATTATTTTATTCAAATTTAACTCAAAACAACTATTCGGAAGAGTCATGGTGGGTCTTCTCTGGACAATCTGTAATACACAGCCTGCAAGACAAAATTCAAGATAAGAAGGTGTGTCATGCGCTCATCAAAGGACAGAGAGAGAGAGAGAAAGAGAGAGAGAGAGAAACAGAGGAAGAGAGAGAGAGACAGTGAAAGGAAGAGAGGGAGAAGGAGAGAGAGAGTAACAGAGGAAGAGAGAGAGACAGTGAAAGGAAGAGAGGGAGAGGGAGAGAGAGTGCCGACACTGCGGACCCAGGCCTCACTGCTCACCTGCTGCCACCGGTGTGTCTCCAACCACGTGCCGGTATACACTGCAGTCCACCAGGTCCCTTATCTGAAACAGAGTCCAGATTTATGAATGGCAGAGTTCATATCATTGAACATGCATCATTGCTTGGCCGCCCCTGCGCACACAGGCTGCTGCACCCCAGCCCCTCCCGCCGCCCAGCGGTGTTTGCCCACCCCTGCACACCCAGGCCTTACTGCCCACCTTCCGCCACCAGCGTGTCTCCAAGAGGGCCCACCACGTGCCGGTGCAAGCTCCAAGCCCGGGGCCCGTGACCTTGGCAGCCTCCACATCATGCAGCCCCGCGGGACACCAGGTCACACACGTGATTCTGGGTCTTGATTTCGCAATGGCAGAGATCATATCAGTGCACACGGCATCATCGCAGGCTGCACACCCGCTCAGCTCTATAGGTGCCACTAACTCTGTGAACCGCGAGGCAACGCCACGTGGCGGTAGGCCCGTGCTGCCCGCTGGCTCAGGCCTACACTGCAGTCCAGCAGGACTCACACAAATCCTTACCATTTCGGACCGCCAGGACGGCGCATCATCGGAGGCTGCACACCCGCTCAGCACTTAAGGTGCCCCTACCTCAGTGCACCGAAAGTCACAGTCCCGTGGCGGTAGGCCCGTGCCGGCCGCAGTGTATCCGGTGCCACCAACTCTGTGCAACGCAAGTCATGGACCCTTTCTGATTGAGTCTCTTGATATGCCAGGCGGACGCAGCCATGTCACCTCCAGCAGTGGGGAAGAACTGGGACACGTAGCGTCGTCGTCCCCCCCTTTATACGTAAGCCGAGTGGGCTGGGTCGGCGTACGCCAGGCCAGCGTAGGGGTGTAAATAATTATCCCTGGGCTCTGGGCGTGGTTCATTTCTGGGCTGGACAGGAAACCAACTGATGCGTGTGTCTCTGTTGCAGTGTCTGCGCCACACGGCCCGCAATCGACAATGTTGCATGCACCCGGAGGGCGGCCGCGCATGAAGGGATTGTACAAGGAGCGCAAGGCCACTCGGGCTCTTGGCTCATGCATGCCAACTTTTGTGTGTGTATCGCTATTGGTGCACCATAAGCCTAAGGACTAGCCTCAATTGCAGCGCGAAAGCCACATCACATTTCCAGAATGCAAGCAGTAGTCAGACTAACATTAGGGATGAAAGCTCCGTTGTCTCAATACATAAGGCGGAAGGACATCTGCACCTCCGACCTTGGTCTTGCATGCGGCAGGCACCCCCTGAGAGAGATACCATAGCAGATGATGACGACTCCCACACTACGCACAGCGCTAATGAAAGACCAACGTATCCACACCCCACACACAGAAGTTCTTGCTCTAGGTACTCTTGCATGGAATGCCCTTGACACTTATGTACACAACAACCCATACGTCCAAATGTTGCACACACATACAACTCATTGCTCCGAGCTGTGGCATATCATCCACATAACTGCCGCAGGTCAGAAGAGTGTAGGTTCTACGAGAGCCACCAACGCAATGGCAGAACATCCCGGGCGCATGCAAAACGCCTCTCACTGTGGAAATCTGAAATAATTTCCGTTAGCATAAGCTGAAGCCATCTTGGTTGTGGCATTCATTTTGTTGGCTTTGTAATTCTCCCGTCCTCTGCTGCTCGTCTTTTTCCCTGCCTGTGCTGTCTATTTTAGTTGACTTCCTGACTCAGCTAAAAGCAATGTACGTGCTAAGAGTTTGTAGCTGCCAGAACACCTGGTCTCAGACTCAACTGTCAATCATTTACTGCTGCCATAAGCACTCCTGCTCCCCCTCCCACTTTGCTGACCATGTGGTTTTTCATCTGTTCTTGTTTGCTGAAAACTATTTGTGAAACTTGTCCTTCCTATTACTGTTCACATGCTTACAAGTGCAGAAAAAGCTGTATATAAGGCCTGTGTTCTGTAACTTCAATGTACTACCTCAGGCAGCACTTGAGAGTGCTGTGTGGACGTAGTCCCACTCATGAGTGATTAATAAACTTGTTATTTGAATTCCAGCTTCAGTGCCAATCTCTATTTTGTTGGTCTTCGGACCCGTGGACAGAGAAGGGTGACCCCTGCACCGGTGTGCTCATTAAAAGGCACATTTCCACAATTGGCACCCGATACGTGGGGCCTCATCGAGGACGTGGCCGTCTGAAGGAGTGGTCTTGACGGAAGAGTGGAATATTACTGAGGAGACGTCCTGCATGAGGAGACCCTTGTCTTTGCAGCCAAAGTGACTTTTCCGGTTTTTTGATTTGACCCTCCGGGTGGTGGCCGGTCCCGACTGAGGTATCCTGTGGCGTAAAATTTGCAGTGACCATTAGGTCGACTAAGAGATCGGCAGGTGGAAGTTGGAGACTCTTGTTTGGTAAGGTCGCTGAAGCGGCACTCTTGATTTGCTTGGCCAAGATTCTGGTTTTGTTTGTTTGATTTATTTTTTGCAAAAGATAAAGGCAGGTAATGTGGAGATTTTCTCTACTTTTGAATATTTTGGAAAAGTAATATATTACAAAAATTTGGTAGCATGCCTGTTTCCAGCACACTCCGTAGGTTGTGTTGCTGTCTTGGTGGTACCAAAAGGATTTAGAAAGATGTCAGCCGGCTCCCCAGAGGGGACACCTAATAGACATATGTATGTCAAATATGGTATTTCTTCCATAATGTATAGTACATTGTGGAACAAATGTACGAAAAAGGATCCTGATGTACAATGGCCAGTGAATGGGTCATTTGACTTTAAGAAGATTCAATATGTAGAACAGTGTTTGTTTAAAAGGAAAAGTCGACAAGATATGTTTGATTGTGTGTACGAATGTGGGAGAAAGAAGTGCAAGAGAGAGTGAGGAAAGAAGAAGCTATAGCAGAAAAAGAACAGCGAAAAACGATATATCAAAAAGCATTGGAGTTAAAAAATAAAGAGATGAAGGCAATAAAAGAAAAAGAGGAAAGGGAGCGTCGTTTATAGGTAACTGGCCAGAACCCTATTAGGCGACCCATTTATCCCATTCTTAATAAACCTCAGGATGACTCCATTTTGTTAGATCGACCTCCGCCCTCGTATAAATTTCCCTCTGCCCCTGAGAATGATCTTTCTGAAGAAGAACATTTTTCCTCAGACGATAAAGACTTAGATAAGCAAGATGGGCGGCAGACTCGCTCTACTTTGACTACTGACGAAAAAGCCACTATGAGATCCACTGCTCGCAAAGAAGCTCGTGGGACTACTTCTGCTCCAGACCTTGTAGCAATTGTTCAGCAGTGGAAGGATTTAGAGCAGTTATATTTTGCAGAGAAGTTCACTTGGGAGGTAGAAACGTTTCTAAAAACTTAGAGCCCACTGATATCAATTCTGATTATAAACAATTAAATGATGGAACTTTCCTTTTTTCAAATATACCTGATCTAATTAGGCGAGTGGTTAAATTAAGACATGATACACTACGTTTAAAAGCGGAGCAAAAATCAGCTAGTAAAGTTAAAACTGCACAAACAGCTCAGACCCCAGTGCAAAAAGAAGAAGTTTTGGGGATAGACAATGACCCTAGTGATACTGTGGTTACTGTAAAACCAATGCGTGAAGCTGCGCCTCTGTATGTTCCCCCGAAGGGTGCGGGAACAAATGACGATAAAACTTCAGATGATGCAAAGGGATATTTTTTTTATAATTGGGTCTATACTCCTTGGAGTATAGCAGATGTTATGGCTCTTAAGGCTGCTTTGCCCGATCCGCGAAAAAATCCTGCCGCTTTTTATGAAGAACTAGAAGGAGCTATTAGCTCCTGCACTATGACCTTGCCAGATATTGATATGTTTTTTGGACTTATTTTGCCCCCTGATATGTGGAGAACAATTCGGAAAATAGATGATAATGTAGCATATGGTGATACTTGGGTGCATTTCGAAGAAATAGATGTGGCTAGAGAGCCTGCGCAACAAACCGCAACAGGTGATATTAGATCTTCCTAAAGCTATTGTGACTAAGTTGAAAACTCTCATACCCCCTAAGAAAATGGATTGGACTACATTAGCGTCTTGTAAACAGAAAGCGGATGAGTCAGTTTCCGATTTCTTTACACGATTTGAAGAGACATTCCATGATTTTAGTGGGCAGTCCTTGACAGATGACACGGGTAAGCATCTTTCTGTCGACAAATTTGTCACTAACATGTTGCCAGAAATAGCTAGTCGCCTCAAGGCCAGCGAGAGTTCGTGGACTACGTCTTCCCCAGTCTCCCTTTTGACTATGGCCCAGTATTATGAGCGTCAGGAATTGGAAGCAAAAGGCAAGGAGGATAAGAAGGTTAAGGATTTAAAGACGAAAGTTATGTTGGCTCAAGTATATGGTCCACCATTCAGAGGTGGTGGGAGAGGCGGACGATCAGTATATACACCTGGTGTACCCCCTTTCCCTCGAGCAACTTTGTCCTCCGATGAGTGTGCTTATTGTAAAGAGATTGGACATTGGCGTTCTGAGTGCCCCCTTTTGCGAGGTCAGCAGTACCAACGAGGTAGAGGAAATATGAGAGGGCGCCCAAGGAATTCAGAAAATAGGGGAGGCATGGGCAATCGTCCCAGATTTGAGGCAGTTGAACACTGACCAAATTATTCTAATACCTTTGATAGACGAAATCAATATCAAATGTCAGATTATTCGGCTGATGGTCTTGGGGATTCTGATTACACATAGGAATGCCTAGGATGGGGTAAGGAACCGGTTGAGGTCCCAGTAGATCAGAAAGGTCCTTATGTTGATACAAATGTCTTGGGTTCTACTGATCGGTTTCTGGTTGATACAGGAGCTACTCGTAGTGCTCTGTCTAAAAAATTGGTTCCTAGGGCTCCCCTGTCTGGCGCAATGATAACATCAATAGGATTCGATGGGACACCTACACCTAGCCCACTGTCACAGCCGCTTGCATTTAGTCTTGATAAATTCACTGCAGTATGTCCTTTTCTGCTTTCCCCTAACACGCCGGATAACTTTGTGGGTATCGATATGCTTAAATATTTTCGTGCTACAATACGTTGTTCCCCAGAAAGTGTGCATGTTATCTTAAATGTTAATTATCCAATGGTTGAGAGGTCGTGTCTCATTAAAGAGGATATCGCTCTGGCATCTTTACCTAGTACTTTGTGGGCTGAATCAGATACCGATGTGGGTCAAATGGTTATTCCACCAGTGCATATTCAAGTGAAGGAAGGTGCTTCATTGCCTCGATTGCCCCAATATAAAATATCTCGTGAAGGCGAAGAAGCATTGACGCACATTGTTCAGGATTTGATCAAGGTGGGGGTTGTGGAAGAAGTACCTTATAATACCTGTAATAGTCCTATCCTTCCTATTTTGAAAAAAGACACTGATACTAAAATTTACAGATTCATTATTGATTTACGAGAAGTTAACAAAATCGTGGTGCCCCAATATCCGGTAGTCTCTGACATTACGACACTTCTTACTATGGTTACTCCTACTGACACTACATTTAGTGTAATAGATTTGAAGAATGCATTCTTTTCGATACCTATTCACCCTGACAGCCGTTATTTGTTTGGCTTCACTTTGAATAATAGATCATTCAGATTCTGTAGAGCTCCGCAAGGGTATACAGAGAGTCCTAGCATTTATAGTCAGGCATTGAAAAGGCCTCTTGATTCTTTTCCTGTACCAAAAGGGTGGCTCTTATTCAATATGTCGATGACATCTTGTTGGCTGCCGATACCCCTGAACAGTGTGAAGAAGGAACACTGTCATTATTATAATTTCTTGCCTCTCATCATCACAAAGTCTCTCGGAAGAAATTGCAATTTTGTAGACAGCAGGTTACCTATTTAGGTCACCTCCTGTCTAAGGAGGGACGATGCACTCACATCAGATCGCATTCAAACTATTTTAGACACTCCTGTGCCCCGTACTCAGAAGGATGTCCGTGCACTGATTGGCCTTACTTCTTTTTGTAGGCAGTGAATCCCTAGCTTTTCACACATTATTAAACCCTTGTTGGCCCTTTTGACTAAAGACACTCCGATGCCCCTCCCATGGACTACTGAATGCCAGAATGCCTTCCAACAGTTACGTCAAGCTCTTTGTTCTGCACCTGTATTAGGAACTCCAGACTACACTAAGACTTTCACACTCTATGTACACGAGAGGAAAGGTTGTGCCCTCTCGGTTTTAACACAGACACACGGTGATAAACAACGTCCTTGTGCATATTTTTCGGCTGTCCTTGATCTAGTTGCCCGCGCGCTGCCTGGTTGTTTTCGAGCGGTGGCGGCAACGGCTGTGTCTATACGTCAGAGTGAGGGAATAGTCTTGTCACATAGATTGCTTGTGTAAGTACTCCATTCAGTTGATGCCTTGCTCAATCAAACAAAAACACAGCATTTGACTAGTGCCCGCTTGACAGGATATGAATTGACACTTTTGGCCCCTCATATTACGTTGAAAAGATGTTTGACTCTGAATCCTGCTACATTATTGCCATTTCCAGCTACTCAGTCTCAGTCACAAGAGTTACATGACTGTATATCCCTTACTGAAGAACAAACAAATGGTTGTGTTGACCTACAAGATACACCCCTTTCTAGTGTTTATGGGGAATTGTGGGTTGATGGGTCCTGCCTGAAGTTACCTGATGGCACTACATCTGCCGCCTATGCAATTACAACACTTCAAACAGTAGTTGAGACAGCTCGCATCCCACAGAAGTCCGCTCAAGCAGCCGAGTTGATAGCACTGACAAGAGCATGTGAGCTTAGTACAGATTTGCTTGTTAACATTTACACTGATAGCCAATATGCCTTTGGTGTGGCTCATAGTTTCGGGCAGTTATGGAAAGAAAGAGGCTTTCTTACTTCACATGGGACACAAATAGTGCATGGGGAATTAGTACATAATCTCCTTTCTGCTTTGACCTATCCTAAGAAAGTGGCAATTGTTAAATGTAGTGCACACAAGAAAGTGACTGATAAAATAGGAGCAGGCAATGCCTTTGCGGATTACACAGCCTGTGAGACTGCAATGCAGCGAAGTACCACATCTATGTATGTAGTTAAGTCACAGGCTGAGCATTGGCATGATGCCAGGCAAGAGGTGCTGGACATGCAACAATCTGCTTCTGTTGACGAATTAGACCAATGGTCCAAGGAGGGAGCATTGGATGATGAGGGCTGTTGGAGGAATAAAGAAATGACAAAATGGAAGTTACCCACAACCTATTTACACCCTATGAGTCACATGGCACATGGGCCGGCACATGTTGGAGCATCCTCAATAACAAAGCAACTTATGCAAGTTTGGGATCATCCAGAGATTGCCGGCACGGCTAAAAGATAGTTCAGTCCTGTCTGATCTGTCTCCAGTATAATCCTGGAAAGGGAACACGAACTCCAACAGGAGGGTTTGCAATACCAACTGCACCTTTTGAGGTCCTGCAAATGGATTACATCCAGCTTGAGCGCTGTAACAACCTAAAGTATGTCTTGGTAGTGGTTTGTGCCTTCAGTAAATGGGTAGAGGCATACGCTACGAAAGATAATACAGCTCTTACGACAGCAAAGGTGCTCCTAAAGGAGTTCTTTCCCCGATTCGGCATTTGTCGAGTTTTGTGGAGTGACAACGGACCCCATTTTATTGGGCAAGTTGTTGAGTATCTCATGAAAGGGTTGGGAATTAAGCAGACGTTTCATGCTGCTTTTCACCCACAATCAGCGGGGCTAGTGGAGCAATATAACTCCACTCTGAAATTGAAATTGGCTAAGATACAAGCCTCCACGTCATTGAAATGGCCTGATGCGCTGCCTCTGGCATTGTTATCTATCAGATCGATACCACATTCACGATCTGGCCTCACACCGTATGAGGTGGTTTTCGGAAGGCCTATGAATATTTCGGGGATTCCTAAGCCACGCCCTATTCATGATTTACCACATGTGTTGATGAATGATTATTTGTCACAGTTGACTGATAGTTTGTCCTCTATTTATCAACAGGTTCGGGAGACTCTTCCAGACAGGTCGCAAGGTGAGGGCCATTGTTTGCGCCCTGGTGACTTCGTGGTGATTAAATCCTTTCAGAGGACCAGCTCCCTAGCACCGAGATGGCGAGGCCCTGAGCAGGTGCTACTGGCTACCAGGACTGCAGTTCAAGTGACCAATCGGAAGAACTGGGTCCATGCGACACACTGTCGAAAAGTGTTGCAGGATCTAGTGAGCCCAGCTGCGCTGACAGATCACTGCGATATCCTGGTCACAGAGAAAGGACAAGCTACGTCACCTGAAGGACCTGAGGAAGTCTTCCCGGACCACACAATCCCTGGTACATCTCGATATCAGCTGCGACCCAGGAAGAAAGACACTTCGTTGAAAAAGACTGTTTGAGCCACTGTCCTGGGAGGTTAAAGACTGACTTCAAAGGGGGGTAGTCTATTAGTGACTACTCGTCTCAATGTTAGTGAAGAAATCAACGCCTGCCCAGGACCTTAGGGCACCATCTGATTTGTTGTTTGACCATGGAATGAATATGCTTGAGGAGAAGAAACCGGCTGCTACGAGAATCTGTAATAAACAAACTATGATTGCTACTGGACTCACTTTGACTGTTGTTGTCATCGCTACAATAACTTGGGTTGTAGGGGAAGTAGCTCCTGTTCAAAATCTATTGACTGCTACTACTCCTGTCCCCATTGAACATCACTATTTTACTCTACCTTATCATGAGCAAAAGCACAGAATGTCCTACTTTAATAACACTTTCATTCAAATTTTGCACCACACGCACAATGCTACGAACGTTACCAACTGCTGGGTATGTGGAATGATGCCAGCTCATCAGAGAAAGGGAGGAACGCCTTTCATTCCTTTGTCTTTTTCACATAATGGCTCCTGCAGAGCCTGGTTTGCATTATTGTGGGCTTCTCATATCGCTAATATTACTAACTATGATGTAGGAAGACTTAACGCTCAGTTGAACAAAGTCTGCTACCCTGATGAGGAAGGTGACCCACAAGCCAAAGGAACTGTAAGGGAAATGGAGGAGTATTGCTGAGGAAATTCCTCCACACACTATGTTTTCCCCAACACTCGAACCATCAAGGGTAATGGGCCTCCTGTTATCGCTGTTACTAGAGCTCGAGCGGATCTCTGTGTGAGCAGTATTGGCAGTATCCCTGTGGGAAAAAGTGACTGTACTACAGTATTGAATATTACTGGAACAAACAATAGCAGTTTTTTGTCCTTACACAACACCTATTTCATTTGCGGAAGTAAAGGTTATTACCATCTGCCTATTGGTTGGTCGGGAAGCTGCTACGTGTCCTTTTTGCTTCCACCTGTGTTTTTGGCACCTGCATCCTACCATAAAGACTATAAACTGTATAATGACATTTCCAAAAATAGATTCAAGAGGACAATAAATAATGATGAGGTGGATCAAACTGATACTGCACTACAGCAGTATATCGACTTTAATTTGGGACTATTCTTCTTTGTTCGTGTGGCCTTAAACAGTAGGAAGATCAGGCGTTTGACACGTGTTGTAGAGGCTGTAACGAACCAGACAGCAATGGCGCTTGGAAATATCACAGAGGAACTACAAATTGCGAGAATTGTGACGCTCCAAAATAGGATGGTCCTTGACGTAATCCTGGCCGACCGTGGTGGAGCATGTCGCATCATAGGGAGTAGCTGCTGTGTCTATATCCCTGACCACGCCCCTTCTGTTTTTGACGCAATTTCCAAGTTGCACCAAATAGCCACTGAAATCCATCAGGATTCAGGAACATGGACTTGGACTGGATGGCTATGGAATGTATTTACTGTATGGGGATGGAAAGTATTAACTGCTCTATGTATATTTTTTGCGATTCTCTTCACTTGTTGCTTATGTATTCAATGCGGCCCAATGCTCTGTTCACTTTGTATTTCTACTTGTACCTCAGATATACCGACTAAACGAAATGTTACAAATGTAAATGCTCGCTTGGCAATGGACCAAGAAATTACTGAATTAATGCAGATAGATGTGCACGATGTTTTCCGTACTTCCTCAAAAGCATAGAAGATGTTAGTGGAGAGGTGTGGTGCAGCGGCCAGGGCAGCTGACTCCGGAGCACAGGGTTCACAGTTCGATCCCCGGCTCCGGCGGCAGCTCAGCACCATGTGACTCTGGGCAATAGCTCACTTAATTTCCACTCCGGCCCCCAGCGCCTTGAGACCCGTAAGGGTGAGTAGCTGCGCTATATAAAAACGGACTTACATTTTTAGATGTCTTCAGCATATGCTAAAAGGGTCGTCTGTGGAAATCTGAAATAATTTCCGTTAGCATAAGCTGAAGCCATCTTGGTTGTGGCATCCATTTTGTTGGCTTTGTAATTCTCCCGTCCTGTGCTGCTCGTCTTTTTCCCTGCCTGTGCTGTCTATTTTAGTTGACTTCCTGACTCAGCTAAAAGCAATGTACGTGCTAAGAGTTTGTAGCTGCCAGAACACCTGGTCTCAGACTCAACTGTCAATCATTTACTGCTGCCATAAGCACTCCTGCTCCCCCTCCCACTTTGCTGACCATGTGGTTTTTCATCTGTCCTTGTTTGCTGAAAACTATTTGTGAAACTTGTCCTTCCTATTTCTGTTCACATGCTTTGCTTACAAGTGCAGAAAAAGCTGCATATAAGGCCTGTGTTCTGTGACTTCAATGTACTACCTCAGGCAGCACTTGAGAGTGCTGTGTGGACGTAGTCCCACTCATGAGTGATTAATAAACTTGTTATTTGAATTCCAGCTTCAGTGTCAATCTCTATTTTGTTGGTCTACGGACCCGTGGACAGAGAAGGGTGACCCCTGCACCGGTGTGCTCATTAAAAGGCACATTTCCACATCACGTGGAACTGTACCGTGACCGAATGCTGCCTGTTAGTGTCTGATGCATTGGTCTGCATGTTGTGGCCCTTGTCTTGCCTGTACTGACACGCACATGCTAATGAAGTCTACGCAACTTCACTAGTGTTCAACTGTGATGAGTGTTGATTAGAATGACGAATCGTGTGCCTCAATGAGCATTGTCCGTACACAGGGAGGGACTGACTGACGCATTTCACTTAGGGGTGAGTCCCTATTGCCAGCTCCACCCCTGTGAGCAAGACATAGTGGTTGGGATAGTTGCTGATAGACCTGTGCTCTTACGTGTCTTCAGCAATGTGAGTATGGTGTCCATATTCTTGCCATGTGGATCAATGTGATCCATCTCTACAGGCTGTGTCCACCCAGTTGAGTGTGAGTAGGTATGCGAAGAGATGTTCTGTTGTCAAATGTGATGGTGGACACTACTTTAGGCCTGCCAACGACTTTGACATTTCATACCCAGCCCTATTTCTAACATTGCGTGGGGCAAAGTTGAGAAATTGCGCGATTGTTGTTTCAGAGCAATGAGGCCACAGCCAGTGCACACATTCCCAGTCATCTCACTTCCTATGTGTGTCACGGTCAAACATGCGCATTGCTTTCATTTCCCAGGGTGTACCTTTTTGGGGAATCAATGTCCTTACATTCATCCATACTTTCATACTTGATCGATTATGGACATGACACATCTGTGTGAATTTGAATGATTTATTCACATTCTGTGGAGTGTCGGAGCTGGAGCAGTACATGGCCATGCAAACCCCACATTACATTGAAGCCCAGTGGAGGGCCAGCCAGAGTCATTTAGGGATTGACAAGTACATCGGAAGAGGAAGAGTACAGTCCGCAGTCTGATTGCTGTGTCATTGGTAAGCAAACAAAATATGGCAGTCCATGTCGAGGTCCAAGGTGAGTGTCGCAGAGTGTTTCGGGGACAGTGGGAGGTGTTGTTACAGGGCCTGATGCAGAGGGCAGAACCAAGCTGAAACAGGGCATATGGCGGAGAAGAATGCTACTGGCTCCTTCTTACCACAAAGGTGGAATCACCCGCATCTTCGTCCTCTATGTCATCTGTCTGACATGTGGGTGCTGATGTTTGGTCTGCAGCACTGTGTGCCACTGACACATCAGGGGCCGGAGATGTGTGTGTAGAAGTACCAGCAGCATTCATCAGCGACTGCCTTAGTGGCAGCAATGCGATGATGAGGATCTGCAGGGCATGGAAGATCCCAACAACTTTTCGCTGGCGTGCATCCGTGGCAGCCATTCTTTCCGCATGCATCTGCTCCATGTTCTCCATTATCCTCAGCATCTGTGCCAACTCTCGGCTGACATCGCTGAGGCCACTCTGACTAGACAGTTGTTCTCCTCTCAGAGTCATGACTCCAGCGATGTCGGGCATAGATTGTTGGACATCATGGAGCGAACTGTGGGTGTCCGTTAGGCAGTGTAAGTGGTCCCTGATGGGACTTAGACACCCACGTATGTCATCTAGTTTGGCTGCCATGAGGTCGAACCCCACCCGCACCTGTTCAGCCACCTCCTTCTGGCAGTCTAACACATGGCCTTGGAATGCGATGTGTTCTTCGGTGAGGTGCTGGGAGCCAGCCGTGGTGGTGGGTGCTTCCTGCTGTGTGGTCTGTACAGGGGGTGGGGTCTCCTCGAAGCAGCTGGGCTGCCCTGCTCCTGAAGGTGGGTTGCTGTGGCTGTTCATGAGCTGTTGTAGGGCATCGATGTCGAAGGTGTGGAGGGCCTCTTCATCATCACTGATGAGTTGTCTGGTCTGCTCTGCAGGAGCTATTGATTGTCCCTCTGCAATGTGAAGGGGAGATGCATTTTAACATTGTGTTGACATGTATGTTGACGAATTGTTCAAGTTTACATACAGACTGCATGACAATGTACATTGTGACTGTTTGGGAGGAGCTGACTATTTGATGCGGGACAGTGGACATTTGTACTACATCATGGATGTGAGGTTGTACACATACATTATCATCTCACAGTTTCCTGCTATGCCAGATGTGATCGGCCAGTTTCTACGCACAAGCGGAACCAGTTGTGTCCTCTGTTCTGTAGTGAGAGTGTTGCACTTTGTACCACATTGTCGTCAATGATGATGTGCTGTTATTGCTATGTGTGTGTGCTGCATTGTGGGAGAGTCTCCCCTGCAGCTGTGATTTTGCTGCCCCTTATCCCTTTGAGGCGGTGTGCCTTTGACTTCTGTGCTTCTACCGTGCTGAGATGTTGCAGACTTGGCTAATTTTGGCTCTAGTTCGGATTTTGGACTCTTGGGCATGGTTTATTTGCAGATGTGTTGTTGACGTCAGGGGTTGTTTGTGCACGTGGATGTGTCAGAGTGTGACTGCTCCTTTACGGATGTGTTCCACACTCAGACACCTCAGTGTCGTGGCATGCACCATGTCATGATAATTGGACTGCAGCCATGCTGTTCGTCATGCTGTGTCACTTGCATTGTCAGTGTGGCTCAATGACACGCAGCTTTGCTGGTTTTAACATGTGTGCATGGGTTGGTTGTGAGATTGGTGCTGTGTGGGGAGGGACCCCTTTCTGCCCATTGTGGACGGGGGCCTACTTGCTGTTTGTATGTGTGCTGCAGTGTGCCAAGGGGATCAGGGACATGATCCAGAGTCATTGTTGGTGTGCAGTGTGCTCTACTTAATTGTGCATGTGTGCCATTGTGCCCATCTCCCCCCGTCCCCCCAGTCCCTGTTCGGTACTCACCCTGGTGCTGTTGTGTCAGGTCATGTCGAGCAGTGTCCGGACCCCCACTCCTGCCACCGTCTCCCCACTGATGACTGTGGACACCATTTCCTCCATCTCATCAAGGTCCTGGTGTTCCGCTGGACTGCCACCTCCAGTCTGCATTGCTGCCTGATGGTTGTCAGCGAGTTTCTTCTTGGTTTTGTACTTCGCATCATTCCAGCGCCTCTTGACCTCTTCAATTGTCCTCCTCTTCACTCCGACTGCATTCACCATGTCCAGGATGGACTGCCATATTGCATTTTTATTTGCGTTGGAGGTGACGTACAGTTGTTGGTGGTGTTCTATCACCTCCGTGATGATGATCCTATTTTCCTGCGGACTGAACCTCGTCTTCCTCGTCTTCTTCTCCTTGCCCTTCCATGACCCCGAGGTCCCAGGCTGGTCCTCCTGGGGGCTTGTGGGGTTCTGGTCGTCCTCTGTACTTGCTCCGGCTTCCTCCATGGTGCTACGCAGTTTAAATTATTTTGTTTGTGTCTTTCGGTGCTTTTGTAGTGCATTTTCCCGCATGACGCGTGGGAATTGCAGGCCTGTCGCTGGTTATCGCTGAATTTTTTATCGCGGTTGGCCACATCGCAACATTTTTCACGTTCGTGTTTCGCGTTTTTTTGCCGTCACTGTAATTTTATCGCGGTCATTTGACGCGTTAGCGTGAGACTATCGCATGGTACCGCCGTGTTGAGAATACAACGTTAACACAGCGTTATTTTCCCGCGATAGACTGCGATGTGCTAAGTTGCGTTAAGCTAATTTTGCGGTAAATTATCACGCGTTCTTGAGAATATCCCCTTGAGAACTTTGAAACTGGTAGGGGAAATTATCATACAAGCAACGCTAACATTATTCAAAATGCAGTGGATCAGCAGAACATACTGGAATCATCAGGTCCTTTTTGTCCTATGGATCCTACAAACGTTAATACATGAATCCCGGCAAAAACAATAGCAGATCTTTTTTTATTTTGTCTACTTATAGAATTTAACAAATATAATGAACCATATAAGGTACAGACCTCTATTTCTACTCATTGTAACTTCTCAGTGCAACAAAGCTCACTGACGGATTTGAAATGAGGTTCTCCTCACTTTAGCAGCCAACCATTTTCTCTCTCTAATGACGATGGAGACGTCCTTATCAAAAGTTATCACCTTGCCCACAACTACAGCTAAGGTCGGTCTCATCTTCTTTGTCTGCTATGAAACACAATTGTATTATCATAGACTTTACTCCTGATTACATCTCACAAGGTTTGCATGACATCTTAAACCGACAAAACATTTTAAAACTGTTACTTATTTTCCAGAGTTACAAAAAATTAGGTCGTCGAATTTAAATGGAGTACATTTTCTTCGGGAGCAGAGGGGGAATATGGAGAACACCAGAACCACTTGGTCCTCGGGAACTACAGTACAAATAATCTTTTAAAAAAAAATAAAAAAAAGAATTAGCTGATTGGGGAATCATTATATTGATAACTACCACACCAAAGTACCCGCATATATTACAAAAGCAAAGCTAAAAGCAGGAGCAATTACAAGATCCTGAATATAAGACTAAGAACTCTTAATGTCTCGACAACCTCCTAAGGACTAGGTACCTAAATATTCACATCTGAACAGACCTTGCTTCAGGGTTTTGGTGGTCTCAACGATAAGTAGCTCTAAGTCAGCCTTAAAATGTACCCTCGATACCTAACCAACAGCCAGACAATCCAAAATCAGTTCATCATAACTCACCTATTTGCTCTTGGAATATTTCCAGACATGAACGTCATTTAGCACCTAGTGGGACAAGCTTCTCTCTTTCCTTTGCAAACATCACATTATTTGTTTGCAGGAAAGATGACACACCATCCCCGTCGCCCTGCCTGATTACCACATGTACGAAATCTGTGCTACTCAGTGGTCATTGGGCAGACCAGCCGGAGAGCTGATGATCCTGATAGACAGACAATCGCTTAAGAGCAAAAACAACCATACTAAACATCAAACTCTATACTAGCTGTATTACTGGGCAGTAAGGGTCGAAACAATTATTGATGTGGAATGTGTCCTTTCCACCATTATCCATCCATTAAGAATAAAATAATAATTCTAAACAACATTCTCAAAGTAAAGTTCATTTTAGAGCGTATTACAGCAGCTATAGTAGTGCTTACAGGCGACTTGAGCAACAAGTTACTATTTAACTATTGGGATAAGTTGTCACCTGAGCACCTTCCTGATTCATTTTTCAGTGTCCTTTAGGCCATAAGAGACAACTTGTGGATAAATGCGTTTCCAAAAAATAAGTGTATGTGCAAACTGAGCAGCTTATTTACAAGCCTGTGCACTGCCGGAACATCACTTTTTGTGACGTTCCTGTGGCTCATAGGGCTTAGCCATAGCTACAAGGCCACATAAAGCCACCTTGTGCAGCTTTTCAAGGCCCTGTAGATATGGAGTGAGGCAACGCAGCACCAGTTACTGCGTTGCCTCACACTGCGTCGGGGAGGCATGCCAGGGACTATGCAGTGGGTGTTCCCACGCAACGCCCATTGGTTTTGACATTCGCAGATTTGCAACATGACGTAAATCCAGGAATGCGTTAAAACTGTGCGCTTCCCCAGGGGTGATGTAATGAGGAGACATAATTATTTCTCCTTGTTTTTTCCTCTTTCCATGTGTGCTGCATTCTGCAGAACACATAGAAAGAGAAAAACACCTCTAATGATGACCCTTCCTGCACAAAAACAATCATGCCAACAGCACAGATTCCCTTGCACCATGGTGCAAAGGAGCCTGCCTTGGCACACGGCTGCTAATTGCGCGCTGCACTGGCTGAAAGCACAGGAATACACCGTATCTTGTCATTTCAGTGCATTCCTGCCCTTTTGAATTGGCATAGGGCAGCACAGCAAAATAACTTGCGTCGCTGCCCTATGCCAATTCCTTGTAAATATGCTCTTAATTTTTAACCAAGATTTCCAGGCATTAAATAGGAGATTCCTAGCTGACCAACAGGCCTGGGCTACATTTGCCTCATATAAGTAAAAATGTATACCTGATTATACCTGCACGAGCTAAGAGGTTGTTACTAAATGTGAAAGTTACCACGATCTGCAAATAATGTAATTACAATTCGATTATAGTATTCGATTATAGAATTTGGAACTCCGGGCCCTCTTATACAAAACGTACTTTGATTTCAGTGAACAAATGACCGAACTGTGTTCTTCAGGCTAAAATAAAGCAACTGGGATAACAACTATGATGAAGACCAAGTTAGCTGGGTAGAAGATTGGGAGCAATTGCTTCTCCAAACTGTTAATTATATCTCTTCAAATACAGTACCCAAACCGCTGAACCAATTAACTTCAGTAATCACAAAATCGTATTCACAAGAAAAGAATATCAGCAACAATTACAGCACCATTTAAAGGCTCAACCGTTCCTTTTTCTTGGTCTCCTAAGTGAAGGGTATAAAAAAAGTGCTATGAGAGGAAGCTATTGGAGATTCGCTGCGCCAATCAAGACACGTCTTCATCGGAATTACATGGTGCAGTCAAATCTAATAAATATAAGCGAATTTGGTCACTGGTTGCTCATGGGCTTAGTCACATTGGAGGGCAAATTTTTATTTTATATTGTTCTATAAGTGGGACGCGCACATCAAAAGACATCTAAGCAAACAAATCCTCTGTTCTTTATCCACTAGCTGTTTACCTTAAAGGAGATTTAAATATTACCTTTGAAGAAATAATCAAGTTGATTAAAAAATCACATCCATCAAAAGCCACAAGGCTGAAGAGGATCTCCATTGATGTATTAAAAACAGATTTCAACCTTTAATCTAAAATATTACACTCTTTATTCTCATTTGTCCTTCAAATAGGCCAGACTGCGCTGTCCTGGAAAGGTGCACTAATTAATCCTATTTACAAAAGAGGTTTTAAAGATGATCCGAAAAATTGCCATCTAATAGCCCATTTAGATTCAGAAGGGAAGCTCTTTGCTAAATTTTCACTAACCTATTTGTAGGGTTGGGCTTCTGATAGTAGATTGATCCATTCTAACCAAACTGGTTTTAGAAGTGGCTGCTCTTTCTGTTTGCTTTATCAATTTACTTGCAGGCATTTGACACAGTAAACTGGTCTAAATTGTGGGGCAAATTAACAAAATGGGGCATTAATCATTGTCTTCTACTGTCCCCAGGCACGATTGACTACATGTTCATGCCCATCTGACACTTTTGTCTTTTTCAAGATTTTAAAGTGGCAAAAATTGAAGGTAGCGACCATTGGGAAACCTCAGAAGTTCTTAGTCTCTGCAAGCCGGTGGCTGTAGAGAGGGTATTGCCTTTGAAGGGGTTTCATCCATAGAGGCTCTCAACACGTTTAGATCCTATTTATCGCCAACGCTTAGCTGTGTACCAATTAGAAGAGAATATCAAGGCCTTCTCCATCTGTTCAGAGAACAGAATTGAGTGGTTCAATGAAATTGTTTTCAAAGTGCTGGGCTGCATAGCTATAAATATAAGGGAGTTGGGAGCACTAGATGACCTTCGCATAAAAGGGAAGGGTTGTGCTATATTCTGCCTATGTAGTAATGTTTCTCCTATCTTACCTAGCTCCCAGTGTGAGTGTTCTGAGTGGAATGTTGGTGTGATGAAGATGATTGGAATGTTTGGGTGCCTGTGTGGTGACGTGTGAGAGTTGAAGATGGGCTGAGCAGCAGGCAGGATGCTCCTTGTGGGGCAGTTTTACATGGATACCAAGCTGTAACTTATATCTAATAAGGAAACCACAAAGATACTCCTCTGCTACGTCTGGTACATCACAACAGGTTGGTTTAATTTAGCTTGTCATAAGTTGAAGTGTCTGTTGAGAAGGACCACCAAGAGGTGGTTAAGCTCACGACCCAATATAAGCAGGTGGTTAAGAAGAAAAAGGTCTCCTTTTATCAAAGTAAATGGGATGAGATGCAGGAAAACATTCTCTCTGGGGATCAACTAAAGTTCTGGACGAAGGTTAATGAGTCCAGTGGCCAAAATAGGGGACATAGTATGTAAGACTACTGAAGATATGTGGTCAACTTATCCGGCTGACCTTCAATAGTGGCCCTTTTGTTAAATTTGGATCCCAGGGAACTTTTGATTAAAACCTTCCCCTCTCTTGGTTCTCAATATAGGAGGTAAGAGCAATTAAGCTTTCTAGGGCTGCCGGCCCTGACAACATTCCAGCAGTAATAATTCAATCAAATAGTAACTGGTGGGCAACTGTATACTCCCTCTTGTTAATTTGGATTGCCTTAACTGGCCTCCATTCTCCTCCGTGGAAAGGGTCTATAGTACAACCTATCTTACTGTTGAAGTATTTTCCAAAATCATTTTATCCAAGCTGGAAGACTGGGCCTTTGAGTCTGAGGTAATTACAATTGAGCAGGGGGGAATCCGGGAGGTCCATTCCACCATAGATCATTGCTTCACGTTACAGGCAATTATTCAGAAGGCTCTAGAAGTGAATCAAAGGCTCTGATGTTGTTTTGTTGACTTCAGGACAGCCCTTGATTTGGTGGACAGGGACACCCCATGGAGGAAACCTGCCACCTGGGAGCTCCCTCTGAACCTCCTCTGTGCATTACAAACTTTACACTTTGACAATTGGGGTCAGGTAGAGCTCGATAAATCAGGCCGGCTATCTCAGTGAATCCCCATTAAGAATGGCCTAGGGCAGGCGTGTGTTTTAGCACCCTTGTTTTTAGCTTATTTTTAGCTGATCTCCCTACTTTTATATTTCAAACAAAGTCTTTCTCCTCTAAGGTTAGGAAACAACATATTGCTTGTCTGCTATAAGTAGATGATTTGGTATTGTTAGATTGTACTTCAATTGGTCTGCAAAGGAAATTATATGCCTTTGAAACATATAGTAAGCAGAACCAGTTCCAAATTAATCTAGAGAAAACCAAGGTACTGGTCTTTGGTAAAAGAATAAAATCATTTAGCTGGTATTTAAAATTAAACACCAGGGAGGTGGAGTCAGTAGACCATTACAAAATCTAGGTTTGCCATTTAGGAGGAACTTAAAATGCGACACACACTGGGATTGTATTAAGCAGAAGTCATTACTGCAAGCCAGCTGTGACCAGATTTAATTGGAAATTTAGAGTGCTGTCTCACATTCCTCTATTGAGGGCCTATGAAGGGAATATACCACCACTGGGCTTGTATGGTGGAGAGGGCTTTCCCTTGATCCTTTTTATGAGTGGTACGGACTAGAAGGGGCAGTTCTCAGGAGACCCCTGTTGCTCCCACCTGGTACTATGGTCTAGGGCATACAGCAGGCATTCAACAACACCCCCTGGAAACTGTTGCCACCCACCCGGGCTTTAAGGTTCTGCAATAGACTCTCAGAGGACAACGAAGTGGTAAAGGTATTCAAACTTTGTTGGGATGAGATTCAAGGCAGTGAAAGAAGGTGGGCAAGGGAAGTAAGGAATGGTTAAGTTGAATTAAGAACCTCCATTTCAATTGTGGCACAATTACGTTCTGGTCCCCTTTTCTATGTAAACAAGTATTGAAAGAGTCTGCAGCAAAGGTGGCCGGGACTCTGAGTAAGAAACCTTCAATCCGTTTTTCCATATCAACTCTAGGCCAGGATACTGTCTTTCCATACCTGACACAGTTACCTGATCCCAGTCTTCAGAATGAAATTTTAAGGGGAAGAGTGGGATGTAATCCAATCTACTTATCCTGCTCTTGTTGGGCCAAGGTCCAGGATAACAGCGGTCTCTGCCCTTGCCCTCTGAATGTGAAATGTTCTTTACTGAATATATTGATGGACCATGTTTTTTATCTTTCAATTTGCATTACGTTTTTAAGACCTTTGTTTTTAAAATATAGCATTGTTCAAAGAATGAAGACTGTAGAGCTGCTGTCAGAATTCCATTACTTAGATGTGGCAGTAGGAATTGCCCGGTTTTTGCGTTCTGTCAAACAAAGAATTCTAGTGGGGGTGATGGTTTGGTCAGACTGGCTTAAAATCAGTTTTACACTGTGACTGCTTATGTGTTTTATTGGTTTTAGAATGTTTTACGAACAATTGTCCAAATAAATGTGTTTTTTTCTACATTCTGCACTGGACCACCCCAATGGTTTAGCTCCTAAAGCTCCAAGGCAATCGGTTACCTGGCTTATGCAGATTACATACTTCTTTTTTAACACTAGCTGAAAAGACTGTGATTTTTATTAACATAATAATTTACAAGTTCTCCTTGAAAAAATGAATTTAATTTCCTTTGGTAACGCTAGAATTTATGCTAGATTGATAATTGACAACAATTACCTAGAAGAAGTAGAGCATTATAACTATTTGGGCGTATCAATTGATAAAAGCTGACTTGGGGGCAATATATTACAAACAGGGAGATTAAGGCACATCTTATTACTTGCTTGCTAAAAAAATACTTTAGAATCTATGACAACCAAGCTATTCTTAAACAGTTGAGGTTTTTAACTGCAAACATATCCCAACTTTTTGGCATGCCTCCTTGGTTTTCAATGAGAAAACAAATTACAAAATTGAACAACCTCAATATGAAGGAAATTAAACTTTTGCTGGGTCTTTGTTTTTCCACCCCACATTGCAAAATCTGATTGGAACTTGCTTTGCCCTTGCTACACATTACACATGTGACATATAAATTATATATGTGTGATTGTTTCACTGCCAAGGAAAACACACTGAAGCATCATATATACAAGGAGATGCAATTATCACAGGAGCCCTCGTCAGCCTTGTGTCTTATAGCAATATTAAAAGAATAACTCAGAATAGTTTATCTTCTTTGCAGGTCCTCTCCAGCGTGTCACACTCAGCCCTGAAGGCTTTCATAAGGAGCTCCCTGAGGGAAAACTTCAGACAGACAGATCTGACCAACGTATTCCAATATAAGCTTTCTGATTATATTTTTTACATGTATAGGAAAATTCACCAGGATTACTTATCTTCCACATTAAACTCTGTCTTCAAACTCAAGTATCTTTGGTTTCACCTCATATAAATCCCAATCACCCAATTTGAAAATTCCTGGACTATTAAGTGGCTTGCAACATAATCTTGTCGGCTCTGGACCTAATCCATAGAAAATATTGTTTGTGTTTGCCCTAAGTACTATGCTTAAGGAAAAAGTCTAGTTTTATTCGAGCAAACTGGCCGTGTGTGGCATGGGGTTGTCTGTAAGGCCAACCCCACACTGCATAAGGCCTTTGGCTGTGCACAGCAGGGGGTTGGCAAGAGGGCCTGACCTGTGGCCAGGCCTTGTGGCCCATCCACCCGGAGGCAAACTGCCTCACACTGCATACAGTCAACCTCACACTGGGCATGGCCGAAGCCAGGTCCTGTGGCCAACTCCCCTCTTGCAGCCACCTTGAGGCAGTCAACCCCATGCTGCTCACTGCCTTTGCTCGTGTGTGGCGTGGGATTAGCCACAGGGCCTTTGTTGCCACAGGGCCTTTGTTGCGGCCAGGCCGTGCTTCCAACTTGACGTAGGCAGCCAACACTGCACTTGACAGAGACATGACTTGACTGTCTCCTGTTGACAAAAAAAGCACCTAGTTATCTACTCTCCTGTCTTCTCTCGACGGACACCACTTGTGTCTCATTAGGGACAGTAACCCTATTTTTGGATTAATATTATTGTGTGGAGCACGTGTACTGGACCTTTATTAAGCTCCTAATCCCCCCTCTTCCTTGTTTGAAGGCCAACACCACACCAAGCACAGCCTTTGAAATTCAGGCCCAGAACCCCATCCCCTGCTGCCAAAACATATATTTTAAGGGGAGGAAGGCGTCCATGCCTTAGCTAGCCTTGGGACCCTATCCCCTGGGGCCAAATACAATTAAAAAAGGAAAGAGAGCATGCAGACCCCTCCCCAATCCTTTATGGGTAACAGGGATCACATTCCTGGGGCTAAATACAATTAAAAAAAGGAGGGGGGCCTTGCAGCCCCCCCAAGCCTTTTTGGGACCTGGGGATCCCATCCCCTGGGGCCAAAACTAAGGGGAAGGGGCCTGCATCACACCTTCCTGAGCCTTATTAGGTCCCGGGGACCCTATTCCTCGGGGTCAAATATAATCAAAAAGGGGAGGGGCCACACAGAAACCTCTCTGAGCCTTATTAGAATGAATGAATGAAATAATGAAGGATTTATAGATTGCGCAGCTACTGAGAGAGTGTCCCGGCACTGAGAGCATAATGATATGCACCAAAGCACAGAAGCCCTATTCCCCCGGAGGAGAAGAGTCAGGTTTTCATTTGCCTTCTTATAGCATTCTCTATCGGAATCTTCCGAAGATCACATGGAAGGGTTTTCCATGCTTTGGCTGCAAGTAACAAAAATGCTTTGTCTCCCTTCCTCAGGCACTTAATACAGAGAACAACCATCAGAGCATCAGATGGTGAGTGCAGTGCTCTAGAGGGACAATAGGAGTAAATCCTCCTAGCAAGATAGCCTGGGCTAGCTTGGAGCACTGCCCTGTGAACCAAGACAAGGTATTCAATAAAATGTGCTTCCTAACTGGCAAACAGTGTAACAAATTGAGAACAGGAGATATCGAACTACGACTGGGCAAATGCATAATTGGTCTGGCAGCAACCTGAAGGCAACCTAACAAAGCTTCCAATGCTCCATGATAGAGTGCTCCCATGAGACACTCGAGAGACTTTTGAGGCCCAACTGTCCAGACTTACAATTATTTTAAACCTTATTTTCCCTAGAACTACTTAATGAATTGACACCAAATCACAAAAAGCACAATCCGCAGACCATGATGTAGCGTCCTACCAAATTTGGCCTAATTCTTTTGAGCAGTTTTTGCTATAACCATGCCTAGAAAAGTCTATGGAAAATGCATGGGGAATTAGAGTTTTGGGATCCCCCCTTTTTTCCAGCCCTCGCTTGACGGATCACCCCAAAACTTTCCATGCACAAATTAGGCAAAAGAGAGCATTTTTTAAAAATGTTTTGTGGAGATTCGTCAAACGGTGTCAAAGTTATTAGCAACACAAAAATCACATTTCCTATAGAAAGGCTGATCTGACTATAACTACCCAGTATCAGCTGTTTCATCTCATGTCTCAAACCATGTGTGGGTGGATTTAGTTTGATTTGTTACATGAGGTCTGATCTGTGATCTAGGTTGGAAGAGGGAAATCGTCTTCTCCACTAAGTGCAAGATAGTATTTGTATGTTCTCGGACGGCAGTGCAATTCCATGTGAAGTCTCTTTTTTGTGTGCAGGGACCAAGTCTATGTCACTACAGATACATACCCCAATAAAAGTAGCTTCTCTAACAATTCTTCCCCCAAATGAAGTATCAATGTTATGATTAAAATATATATGCATTTAGATGCATTTAAATGGTATGCAGACAAACTTCTGAATATGTTTACTTCTTACCCAACCTCACAAAGTGTTTTTCTTGCATCTGTAGTGTAAATACCAACATCATCAGCCTATGTGGATAGTTTTATGTGATATCCATTTGTTTCCACTCTACAGATAGATATGTGCCTCATTATTCTTTTCAGACAGGACTCAAGATTGAATATTAGTGTTGGTATCAGGCATCATTGGGGACTACCCAAGTGGTCTTGAATGGTTCTGAAAACAATCATCAATAAAACTTTTAGCTCAAGGATTGATATACAAGACCTGTATCCATTTAAGAGATTTGAGTCCAATGCTGATTTCACACATAACTGAGCAGAGGAATCACCAGAATACTCTATAAAATGCCTCATCAGTGTCTAGCAAAATCATAGCTGTCTTTGTGGAGAAAAGTGCTGCATCAAATAGTGCATAGCCATATTTATATTTATTGTCAGATGTGAACCTAGCACAAAGCCATGTTGCTGTTATTGAACTATATTTTCTATAGTTTTGGCTAGTTGTTTGTCATGTATCTTAGAACATATCTCTTCATCATCATTTATTAGTGAAATTGGTCTATATGTTTCTCTTTCTTGTTTTCAGCTTTTCTTTCTTTAAGAAATTGACTATATTTATGTGTTTTCATGATGGAGAAACTGACATCCCCTAGTTATGTATCTAATGTCTAAGTACATGGATGGTAGAATATCTTAAAGCACTTTATAAATCTCTATCAGTAAATAATCCTCCATTATTATTTTGCCATTCTGAAGGGCTTTAATTACTTGTGTCATCTTCTTTGATGAATGGTTCTTAAAGGTGCATCAGTTTTCTCTACATGCAACATTTTAATCTTTGATTGCTAACAGTATATGTTTATTTCCTGGTGTGTTCCAGTGGTGGTTTCTGTATATAATTCCTCCTAGCATTTTCTAAGGTGTTTGGATAAAATGTTGAGTTAAAAATATCAAGTGGACAAAATATTGTGTCAAGAACATCAAGGACAAAAATATTGTGAAGGTAAGTTTCTATGGGTAAGCAAGGTTTTACTTTTCTTTGCTCCACATACATGAACTGTGGCAATATATATATTTTCAAGGTCTGTAGATCAGGAGTTAAAAATAGTAAATTGTTACTTGCCTATTTGGATTACCTTCTCACTATTTTGGGCCTCAATATTTTTGACAAACTTTTCTGTCCACAAAATATTTTTAGCTTCGATATTCCATCAGACAACTATTTCTGAAGTTGGCAAAGTATTTCTCCTAACTGTAACAATTTGTTTTAGATTATCTTGTATTTCCCAAAATCGTATCAGATGTTTGAAATTCTCTCACTCTGTTTGCTAATATTCGTCCAATCTGCTCACTATGCTTATATAATCTTTGACGCTATGTTGAGTACAAAGCAACAGTTTTAGTATATATGTGCTTGACCAATTGAGTCTTAGTTTGCACAAGGTGTAAATATATTTCTCTTTTACAAATGTCTCTAGCAAGCTGATGGATTATTGATTTCTAAGGTTAAGATCTCTTCTCTTTTTTTATGGTCCTCCTTCATATCTTTTAAAATGTACTTAATTATCATACCCCTGATTAACACCTTTAGTGCATCCCATACAATATTAGTTGTAACTGTATCAACATTGAATTCTAAAAACTCCTCATATTGTATGTGCATATTGTTGACATGCTGGAGGTCTTTTGTAAATCCATCCAAACATCAACTTTATTAAAGTCATTAATTGAATTTTAACACATCAGAGTTTAAGATCGGATAGTATTTTTGAAAAAAAAATAACCCTGCATTAGGAACAATTGTAGGGGATATTAGGAATAAATCTGTATGTAGGGCTTCCAATCTGCAAAATTTATATTGAAATGTGATTTAATCTTTTAGATGGAATGCTTACAAATTTTAGGTTGAAATATTAATGGCTTCAATAATCTCTGCAAAAGACGTTCTGTGTTCCAGGAGTTACATCACAGTAACTGTGCTAATGCAGCATTACAAGAAATGCATGTAGCTTATCTTTATCCATGCTGGCTGAGACGATCGTGATATAAATTGGTTATGCTCCACACAATCAAAAATGTTTTGGGGGTAGAGATCCTAAATAAAGAAAATATTGAAATACGATTGTACAGTCAGGAATGAGCGATGAAATTGGGCTATCTCTTAGAAACATCTTTTTGCTGTCTGAACAAGTTAGTGACCCACTAATGATGATCATTCGGTATATAACTTAGTAGTAGAATTCTCTTTATGGAATGGATCCAGCATCATATGTGGGGATTTAAATTTTATATATGATATCCCACAATTGAAACAACTGTGTATGCCCATGTAACCATATGCAAAATGTATGCACACCCATACTAAAAATGATATAAGCAGTGGCTCTAACAGCTTTTTCAGGTAAAAAGCAACATGAAAGAAGTCCTGAGTACCTATTTTATTATCAACCACATAAGAAGTACTAGCATATAGCTAGGATCCCGGTTTTATGGTATTTTATTTTTTCCATTTCTGTCTGTATTTGTCCATATTTATTTTCTGGCCATTTTGTTGGAATTTATTTTTTGTTTCATGTTTTGAGAATAAATGAAGTCGAAAAATGGTATATTTACACATTTATTTACCTGATAAACATACACTCATACTGAGATGCCTCTCATGTTTAACCAAATTAATCAGCTAAATAGGACAAAACACTACACTACCAAGTAAATATTATCATTATATATGAATAAATGTTAACATGTTCCTGAATTTAAGGGAATCTCATACTATTTTTAAATCCCCATGGTGTCTATCTGCTTAGCAGTTGGTCTGGAATTTATGAGTGACAACAAGGAGAGTCACTGACAAGAAGTAACATTTTCTCTATTTTCCCAATTTTAAATATAAATACAGAGAGGAAATATATTGTTTTCTCTCTGCATTGACTCTATTGCATTTGATTCTTTTATATGTATCTGATCCAACTGTCACTCTCATTAGAAGTCTGTGTTTTCCTCTCTAGCAGAAATTATGCACCTGATATCTAGTCAATTAACAAATAAATTAAGAAAGGAGAGGACGTGGCCTAATGCAGGAGCTACAGACTTTGGAGCTGGGGAACCAAATTTGAGCCTCGGCAGCTCAACATCCGGTGATTCTGGCCAAATCACTCAATCTCCCCGAGCCTACCAAAAACAAATGTGTCCTTCTGTAACGTAACTGGTGCTCATGTAAAGCGTTCCAATCCCTTGGGGTCGAGTTCGCACTAAATAAAACCGCAAACAAAAAAAAAATCATCTTTTCTGACTTTGCCTATTTTCGAGAAATATGTTGTACTCAGCATTTATATGTTATCACCTTTACCTTGCAAGGATTATAATCTTTCATTAAGGCTGATATCTGATGGAAATTAGCATTCTCTTGTATTTTTTTCTGCTTACCCAGAGGACTTCCTGAGTTTTTCCTTTTCGCTCAGCATGTTATCCCTTACAGTAACTGCTGTTTTGCTTCCTGTTTTGTGCCATATGGGGTGCTGTATGTACTGATCGGATATCTGAGGTGCACCCTGTGATCGAGGTTGGAAGAGGTGAAAGCTTTTTTCCATCACGTGCAAGTTAGTGGTTTTAGGTTCTCACATTGAAAATGCATGCAAATCTCATGTTTTACGCATCTGAATGACTGATCTTATCTATATCAGCATTCTCCGCTCCATTCGTGACATTTGCTGAGTTTTCGTCCCTCCGCGGAGCACGCAGAGTTCTGAAAAACTCCGCGCCGAGATTTTTTCCTCGCTCGCACTCCCCAATGTCAAGTTGGCGAGCGTGAAAGAGGAAAATCCACTTCCCGGCAAGATTTTTCCTCGCTCGCGCTACCCAACGTCAAGTTGGCGAGCGCGAGCGATAAAAATTCACCTCCCGGTGAGATTTCTTAACGCGGGCGGTCGGATTTCTCAATGTGGGCGGTCGCGGGTGGTCGCGACCGTTCGCGTTGAGAAACTTTCTGTTCGCGTTGAGAAAGTTGCAGCTCGAGTAGAAATCTACTTGAGATGCAGAAAAGAATCAGCGCCCTCTTGTGCTGCACATAGTGCCTTTCACATTGATTTTCAAGCACATGACAAACACCCAGCGCTACAAATAAACACGAACAGGCATGACCAAGCGCACTTCGCCGCTTGCGGAACTCTGCATAGAGCGGTGGAGTATTTTGGTCACTTTGCAGAGTTCCGGACTATGCCCAGGCTTAGTCTTGAGTAGGTTTTCATCTGCCTTTGAACACTTATCCTCCCTAGGAGGGCATTCACCATCTGTTTGTAAATAGGACAATCGTTTCCACTCTTATTTATAAGCTCAATATCCTCCTCTTCTGATGCGAGGACCATGTATCTATTACCATTCTCTAATGTCTCTGCAACCGGCTATGTGACTGACATCTTTGCATCTTCTTTTATTATATCTCTTTCAGAGCCTCCACTATTTGGCCCACTAGCCTGTCCACATACATCTTCATCATTATGCATTGATTCTGCCTTCATTTCTTTGTGTTTCTTTGATGCACAGTTTAATTAAAGTTGTCTGAATTGTGCAGATATCTTGTACATTTTTCTTATGTCTCTCATGTAGTTTGCCTTTTATGGATGTTTGTAACCCCATTTGTTAGCCAAAAGTTTTTATCTATTTTTCTATGCCCTTTCCCCAAGACCAAAGAAACATTATGCTCTTTTTCCTCTTGACTGCTCCATTATTTATATCACTTTCCCCCCTTTTTTACTGTTGAAAGATTTAATGTTCGATTTTCATTGATCATTAAACTTTTTTTCAGCATGTATTTAAATGTTTTCACTTCTGTCTAACATCTGCTCTCTTTCACACTCTTGTCCAGGCACTCAGCTTTCTCCTTCCAGGTCACCAGGGACAGATTCAGAGCCAACACCACCTTCATTGAAAAGGAGACTCACATCCACTTCCTACAATTCCAGTGTACCCCTTTACTATTTTGTGAAGTTCCTTCTTTCAAATTAACTTCCTGAATCTGGTCTGATTTTTGAGCATCAGTCAGCACATTTACCACATTGACAGTGGGCACAGTGGGATGAATTGATGAGCCCTTAATTATCTCCAAGGTCCCAACCTCTGTTGCTGTACATCCTGCATCTCTGATGCTGCAAGCAACCTCTGCTGCTTTCCTCTCCACCACAGCCACGTGACAGTGCTTGCGCTGGCTCTGTACTCTGTTCAGTCCGCAGCACCAGGGCCTCCTTATCCACCTGCTCGACCCCTTCCTATCTCCATATGTCAAGATCCTGGCAGCCTTCTTTGCCTTACCCTCCACCATGTTTTCAGTACCTAGTATATGAGTGCTTACTTATGAATTGATAATCTTTGCCCTAACCCATGAGTGTAATATGTGAAATATTGTGTTTGAATGTTGATCAGGATAAGTGAAACAACATTTGGGAACATATTTTAGCACAGCATGTTAGTTAGAAACATTATGCAAAATAAACAGAGTGGTCTCAGGTTGGTATGTAAGGGCAGTGTGTTAGATGTCCACCATTCATCATTGACAACTGTTATATCCTGTCCCTTTGGTTCGCTCCTGACCTCCCCTCCTTTCTCCTTTGGTTCCACCTTAGAATCCTCAGGTGAAGGTTGCTTTAGAATGTTGGTGGTTCTGCCTGGCGTGTGAGAAATGCACCCAGGACTGGCAAGCTGAAGGTGTTATGTTCATTACTGGAAAATAAATATATTCGAACTTACTTGCTGCGTCCCTCCTTTCTTCATTTTGGCGACGAGCTTCGGGATGCTGTGACAGGGACAGCGATGCACCTTCACCCTGTTGATTTTCGCCTTGCCAGTCGATAAGGGTCTTGCTTTAAGTTCATTGATGTCGCATCCTTCCAGTTGGTGAGGAGAACATTCTGCTGGCATAGAGGTCGTTTCCTGTGGTGAGTGACTCTCGCTGAGCCTTTCTGCGCCTGATTTGCTTTGCTCGTGGGACCATCTGCTCTCCGGGCGACCGTCTGCCTGTGTCTTCCAAGGGTTGCTGCTACCAGTTTGGGAACCGGTACCTGGGGTGTTGCCGTTTGTCTCCGAAGTTTGACGTTATCACCTTTGCTCCAGTGAAGTGTGTGGGTAGTTCCCCTCCCACGCGTCCTTTTCAGGCTGATCGGCGCTCTGTGGCTCTAAGAGGGTGTCTCCTTTTTGTCCTGACTTGCACTCATAAAGTCGCTAGGACTGTTTGAGAGCCGCTTGCCGCTTGAGCACCCTTGGGTCCTCCTGTGTGTTAGCCTGCACTGTGACTGTTCCTCTTGCTCACTCCCGCTCCCTCATTTTACTTGCAGTGGCCTGTCGCGAAGGGGTGATTTTCCTCACAGCTGGAGGCGCGCTGTGGAAGATCTTACGTCTTGTCAATTTCACTCCGTTTCATCGCAGCTGGGAGGTATTCGCCTCAACATTGGCAGGGGATTTATTGACTGGAATTGGTTTACACCAGTTGTTCTCGACGTGGGATTCTCGTCAGCCATAAGTTTTCTCTACTTTTCTCTCAGGAACTTCCTCTCTTCGCCACGCCCTCAATCTTCACAGCCTCCTGGTGGCAGAACACTACCATAGAAAGAGGACTTTCATTTTCAGCTTTACCTCTAAAGCTTTTCAGGCTTTACCATGAATGTGGAACTACATAACCAGTGTATTACTTAAGTGTCTCCTCATCTGTGTCAGGCTTGTGGTAATTTTTTTGCATGGGCAATTTCATAAGGTATTTTTGCACTTACTTCTCTTTCCTTTTCAGGTCCTCTGGCATTTATCCCTATTTTACATAACCTTATTATTGTTATTTTGCCCACAATCCAGCCCAGCTCTTGGTCCATAGCTCCTTTCTTACTTATAAGGTACCTTGCCTCACCATCTCCATGGCAGGAGCAGGCATGAGCCAGCCACCCCCCTTTATTAACGAGGTTGGAGAACCTGACATACCTTGGGGAAGGTGGGAGGGCATTTTTAAATCATACCTCATAGCTATTGGTGGAGGTAATTTCTCGTCTATAAGAAAACAGCACATTCTCTTGCACAATTTGGGCATACAAGGTAGGAAAGTCTATGAGGATATTACAGGAAGGCTGTGTTAGAGGGCTGACAGGGACTACAGGATACAACCCCTACCTTCCTGTCCTCCGAACAGTGTACGAACTGCCACTAGTCCGACAGGGCCGGGAAAGCAAAGGTTAATTTTGCCTGCTACCTCTTATGCACAGGAACGTGGTGACCAGCTGGAACGTCTCAACCAATGGGGACAAGGAGAGGCGGGGCCTCAATCCCAAAAAGAGGCTCCTGAGAACCCGGAAGGCGAGCTGAGCTTGGAGGAGAGGGAGAACGGAGACGCCGCGCTACGGGAAGCTGCTTTGGAGTGGAACACCGCAACTGGCGAGAAGAAGACTACGGGAAGCCTCGACCCTCAAGACCCAGACGAGGACAGAGATCCTGAGACCTGGACGGAGGAGTGGTGGACACCCCCGGAGGACGCTGGTGAGCCGCCGCAACTCAGGAGAGTTGTGGCAGATGCGGTACGTGACTCGGGAGAGGGGGGAGGGAGTGAAGGGAGGGAATTGGGAGAAGGGTTGTCACACTTTTATAGCACTGTGCACGTATCTTCCCCACTTTTCTGCACCGCCACCAACCCCTCACTCCTTATTTCATACCCCGCCTCGGCGCTAGAAGCACTTCTATTAGAAAGGAACCGGTCTCGGTCCGCCCTGTTAAAAGTGGTTCTGGGCTTTGGACATCCGGTAGAAAGGTCAAAGGACCTTGTATCCTCTTTTGGAGTTTGCACGACTATCGCCCTGTTAGGTATGGTGAAGGGTTCTGTCCTGACAATCGCCTTACAGACCAGAATTACTGACTGCCTCTTTCTGTTTTTGCTCTCTCCTTCGTGAGCCTCCTGGGATATCCACTGAAGAAAAGTGAACCGGAGCAGGAGAAGACATCAGTTCCAGCCACGCGGAGGAGAAGAGGACTTACTTTTCGCTTATGCTAACTCTGTTTAACTGTTCCTAATAAACCCTATCATCATTGAGCCCCGAATTCGGCCTCCTCGCTTCTTCTTCCGCTCGTCCCTCTCACAGGCTGATTGAAGAGGAACCTAATGGGGAAGAAGCAGGTGTAGATGTCTATGAGTTCACTTTAAGGAAGTTAGAGTCACACTTTAAAGAAAAGATAAATGTTGTCTTGGAGAGGCACACATTTTTCAATAGAATCCAGAAAAAAGATGAGAAGGTTTCCTCTTATGTGGCAGCTTTAAGAGGCATGTCAGCCACGTGTGATTTTGGAGCCCTTACGGATTCCCTCATCAGGGACCAGTTAGTTAGATGTACAAATGACAGGAAGAACTGCTCACCAGAAATCCTGACCTTTCTGAAGCCATCAGTATAGCTAAGGGCTTAGAGCACACAGCATTGTGTATTAAGGAGATGAAGACATCAGAAGGGTTGAATAAAGATAATGGGGAAGCTAAGAACACTGTCAGTGAGGAAGTGGTGTGTAAAGTAGGCGAGAAGAGTGAAGAGGGTTCCCGTAGTAAGGCAGATAACTTTCAGTGCTTTAGGTGTGGGAGTCCCAACCACCTTGCTAACAATTGGAAATGCCCAGCTAGAAGTGTTATTTGCAGGAAATGTAATAAGAAGGGACATTTTTCTAAAGTTTGAAAGCATTTAGTGCTAAGGTACACTTGGTAAAGGGTCCTGAAGTTGAGGTGGAGGAGAATAAAGGGTTTGTCTTTCAGATAGACCAAGTGGAAGTGGAGGAAAGAATACAATACCCTACATGTGACATAAGTCTTGATGGAGAAAAGGTTCAAGTATATGCAGACTCATGTTCTCCTTTTACCCTTATTGAAAGGAAACTGTTTGATGAAAAGTTTGCTAAACATAATGTCATTTTAGAAAATGCTGATATTTGTCCTGCCGGGTACAACAAAGAACCCATCCCTTTAGAGGGGATGGTGAGAATGAGAATTTCTTTTAAGGACAGGCACACAGTGGGAAAAGTATATGTTACCAAAAAGGGTTCAGAATTGGGCATCACCCTTGATCCCAACAATGTGGACCAGGTGTTGTTAGTCGAACCTCCAGTGGTAGGTGGTAACCTTTCCAAAGAGTTTCCCGAAGTATTAATGGAAAAATTAGGAATGTTGAAACGTTATATGCACAAGATTGTACTCAAAGATGGAGCTTGCCCTGTAGTACACAAGACTCGCTCAGTACCACTACTCATGAGGGAACCATTAAGGTTGGAACTTGAGAAACTGGTCAACCAGGGTGTTATACAAGAAATTGAAAGTTCTGAGTGGTTAGCACCCATTGTCCTTACAACCAAGGACAATGGTAAGAACATTCGTTTATGTGTGGACTTGAGGGACCTCAACACAAACATCATGGTTGACAGACATCCCTTACCAAGGATACACGAGATGTTGAGTACCATTCAAGAGGCAAAGTTTTTTAGTGTGCTTGATTTGTCATCAGCCTACCATCAGGTCAATCTCCACCCTGAGTCCCAGCTGTTAACGGCATTCACTACCCCATTTGGCAATTTCAAGTTTTTAAGGATGCCGTTTGGACTGGCGTCAGCCGCCTCAGCATTTCAAAGGATAATGCAACATATTCTCAGGGATTGCATCAAAACTTTGTATTTTCAGGACGATATACTAATATATTGTTCCAGTGAAGATGAGCACAATTCCAATGTCAGTAAGGTGTTGAACAATCTCAGAGAGGCAGGGTTCACCACTAAAGAAAGTAAATGTAAATTGGGAGTGACATCTGTTGACTATCTGGGTCACACGATTTCAGAGGAGGGCATCAAGCCTAAAATTGACTTGGTTGAGGCGGTGAGGAGAGCTCCCACTTCTAAAGAGGAGATTTTGTCAATTTTGGGCTCAGCTGAGTATATGGCCAAATAAATAAATAATTTTTCAATATTGACTCAACCGTTGAGGGACCTGCTAAAGAAAGGGCATTTGAAAGGATAAAAAAAGCCATTATCACAGCTCCCCATATTGGTAATTTCAGTGTTGAAAGAGATACCATTATATCCACTGATGCCAGCAGCAAAGGAATTGGGGCAACACTATCTAGGAGAGTAAACAACAAAGAGAAGGTGGTGGCCTTTGCTTCCAGAGCCCTCACTGGGGCAGAGACTAACTATTCCACTGTAGAAAAGGAGGCATTGGCCGTTTTTTGGGCAATAAAACACTTCAACTTTTATGTTTGGGGCTTGCCTTTTGAACTATGCACTGATCACAAGCCTTTGCTGTCTTTGTTTACAAAAAAAGACATGGAGAATATGACGCCTCGCATTGCCAAATGGGTTTTGGCCCTTCAAGGTTTTAATTACAAAATGGTCTATGTTCCGGGGCAAAGAACAATGTAGCAGATTTTTTATCCAGGGCCCCAGTTGAAGTTGAAGGGCAGTTCTTCCCCCAATGATGCAATTCTGGAGATTGTCCGACAGTCAAGAAGGTGCTATATTTCTCCCCTGACGAGGAAACTCCATTGGTTACCAGTGAAACAACACGCTGCCTTCAAGATCGGATGTATCATTTTTAAATCCTTGCATGGCACCTGCCCTGAGTTTATCTTTGCACTCCTCCATAGGTACACTCCTGCTCGCAATCTGAGGTCCTCACACCTCAACCCTTTGGTTATTCCCCCCTTCAAACAGAAGAGGCCAGGAGGTACTAGAATCTCTGGTCTGGTCTCTTGATTCTGGAACTCACTCCCATCTAATATTAGATCATCATCTTGTTATCCTAGATTTAGACAACTTTTGAAAACTTGGTTATTCTCTCACACATATGAATGAATTGATGAGCTACCAGTTCCTTCCTGTATCCAGCACCCAAAAACCAGTCGGTGTAAGTGCACTTTATAAGTATTTTATCATAACATATACCCAGTTGTGACTTTAAAGTGGGAGAGACTTCTAAGAGGGGCTTTGAAGTGTACAGAGATACCCCTTCCGGCCCTGGCTCCAGACTCACTACAGGGGGTTACGCAATCCTTTGTGTGGGGACACGACATAGCCTATTCAGGTGTAAGTGTGAGGCTGTGTCTAGCTCCTCCCTCCCATCCTGCCCGGGATGGCCCATCAGGTTGTGCGTGGCCCGTCTCTCACACCTAAGCTCAACTTCTGTGTGGCTGTCTAGAGGGAATGCACAAGGCCCAGCTGTCACCCACCCCATACATGTATTGGATACAGGCAGCAGGAACACAGGGCTAAGAGCAGAAAAATACCATCGATGCCACTGGAATCAAGCTATCCTGGCTGAAGAGGGGTGAAACCCCGAAACCGGTCCTAGGATGCTTGTTTCCAGTCCAGGGAGGACCTGGCTTGGCAGTTCGGGCTGGACTGTTCCCATGAAGCACAGGACCAAGACTGATTTGCATATGGCTGGGTTCAAACTGGAATGGCATGGTGAGCAAAAAAACGATGGATTTAGGCCCAGATCTCTGTACTGGGGTGAATGTATGACATTGTTCTGCATTCTGTCCATCAACTGTTGTTTTTGCATCTATCTAAAAGTGGCATTTTTAAAATTGTAATGATAACTTCAACTTTACCAATAAAGAGGGTTTATCATTTCATTTACATAGGTACCAAACATCATAGCTCTGCTTTCTCCCAATTGGGAATTACACTTATTAGATGCAACAAGGAATCCCCAATGTGAACCTATGGGAGGGGTAGGCCTCACAGTAGTGAAAAAACAATTTGGGAGGTTTCCCCTACCAGGACATCTAAAACTTACAAGCACATGTCCTACTTTTCAATTACATAGTAAACTGCTATATGGGCTACTTAGGGCCTAACTTAGGGGTTCATTGTATGAAATAAAAGGGTATTTTAAGGCTTGGCAACGGGTTTTAAATAACAAGTCGACATGGCAGTATAAACTGCACACACAGGCTCTACAGTGGCAGGCATGATATATATTTTAAATGGCTATTAAGTGGGTGGCACAAATGAGTGCTACAGGCCCACCTGTATTATTTCATTTACAGGCCCTGGGCACATGTAGTGCACTATACTAAGGACTTATAAGTAAATTATAAGTAAAATACTTATGCCAATTGTGGATAAGTCAATCAAGTGAAACCCACCGCACACAAGCCTACACCAAACTGGAGCAAGATCACGAAGAGCATCTCACCTCCGCCCTCAGCCGCACTCCTCCCCCTATCACGGCAGATGCCAACACTGCAGCCAACAACCTCCACCAATGGATCGCCAACTGCGCCAACACTCTCGCCCCCCACCAGAGCTCTGACAGACGACACAACACGAAAGCCACCTGGTTCACCACGGACCGCCAAGAATCCAAGCACTCGTGCCGACGACTGGAGAAAGCATGGAGAAACAGCAAAACCCCAGAAGCCCGCTACTTCTACAGGGCCGCCACCATGGCACACCACCAACTCATCAGATCAACGAAGAGAAACTTCATTCAGGACAGAATTCTCTCCAACTCCCACAACTCCAAGTAACTCTTCACTATCATACAAGAATTCACCAGACCCCACAGCGAAACCACCGATGTCCCTCCCTCCCAGTACCTCTGCAACAAACTCAGCTCCTTCTTCCACCACAAGATCAGGACTCTCTACGACAACTTCGATGACCAAGACCATGGCACCGACACAACACCATCAGCTACGCCACCCAGCTGACCCTCCTCACCTGGACCCCTGTCACCATAGACAACACTGCAAAGACTATGAAGAGCATCCACTCCAGAGCACCCACTGACCCCTGCCTGCCGCACATCTTCCAAAGGGCCGCCTCCGCCATCGCATCAGACCTACAATGGACAATCAACTGCACCCTTGAAACAGGCACGTTCCCCGATGATGTCAAACCCCTCCTCAAGAAGTCCTACGCAGACCCAATGGACCTCAAGAACTACAGGCCCATCTCTCTCTCCCCTTCACCACCAAAGTCATCGAGAAAATCATCAACACCCAGATAACGCACTTCATAGAAACAAACAACATCCTCAACTCATCTCAATCTGGATTCTGCAGCAACCACAGCACCGAGACTGCCCTCTTAGCTGCCACTGACAACATCCACACCCTCCTCAATCAAGGCCACACCACAGCCCTCACCCTACTAGACCTCTCAACAGCCTTCGACACTGTCTCCCACCACACACTAGCCGTCAGACTCCACGACGCTGGCATACAGAGAGCTGCCTTAGAATGAATTTGCTCTTTCCTCGCTGGCAGAACACAAAGAATTAGACTCCCGCCCTTCCTCTCCGAACCCACAGAGATCAGATGTGGAGTACCCCAAGGATCCTCCCTCAGCCCCACGCTCTTCAACATCTACATGGCCCCCCTTGCAACCATCATCAGAAAACACAGACTCAGCATAGTATCCTATGCTGATGACACCCAGCTAATCCTCTCTATTACCAAGGAACCCAACATCACCAGGCAAAGTTTCCAGGAAGGAATGAAGGGGGTCGCATCCTGGATGAGCAGCCGCCCTGAAGCTCAACTTGGAGAAAACGGAAGTCCTCATCCTCCTATCCACCGCGCCGCGGGGGACGGCACCTGGTGGCCCCGCGCCCTCATAGACCCTCCCACCCCCACAACCTCAGCATCATCCTCAACTCCTCACTCACCATGAACCGACAGATCAACGCTGTGTCCTCCACATGCTTCAACACCCTCTGCATACTCCTCAAGGCCTTCAAATGGATCCCCCCAGACTCCAGGAAGACCGGCACCCATGCACTCATCACCAGCAGGCAGGACTACAGAAACGCTCTCTACGCAGGAATCAACAAATCACTCCTTCGCAAACTCCAGACCGTCCAGAAATCCGCAGCCAGACTCATCCTCAGCACCCCTCGACACAACCACATCACTCAGCACCTCTGTGACCTCCACTGGCTCCCCGTCAAAAAAAGAGTTACCTTCAAGCTGCTCACACTCCTACAAAGCCCTCCACAACACCGGACCCCAATACCTCAGCGAAAGAATCTCCTTCCACGTCCCCAAGAGAAACCTCTGCACTGCCGACCTAGCCCTTGCCGAAATCCCCTGCATCCACAGAGCCAGAACGGGTGGCAGATCCTTCTCCTACATCGCGGACAAGACCTGGAGCAAACTCCCCCTCAGCATCAGACAAAGCCCTTCACTGCAAGTCTTCAGAAAGGACCTCAAGGCCTGGCTCTTCGGATGACCTCGGAGCTGCCCGAACCCCCCGCGCCTTGAGACCCTTACGGGTGAGTAGCGCGCTCTATAAATCCCTGATTGATCGATTTATTGAACCATGTTTAGGGAGAAAACAATTGCACTTTAGCACTGGTTAATTGTGATAAAGTGCCCAGAGCACTAAAACTAACAAAAACAGATCAGAAAAATTGGAGGCAAACAGGTAAAAGGTTTGGGGGCAGACCACCCTAAGACTGACAGGGCTAACACCAACATTGTCAGAGGAGACCCTCTGGAAAGATCAAGTGGCCATGAACTAGAGTGCAGCCAGTATTTTTACATAGACTAGGAGCTCTTGGTGAATCCAGCTCTTGCTTCTAGTCAGCAACCATTTCCAGGATCAAGTAAAAGAATTGCATACATTTATATTTATGTGCGTCATTAACAATGTGCAGCATGCATTTCACATCAGTTGACTTTTAAGAATTCCTTTTGAAACAAGTTTCTTATGATGTGTAGAAGTGTATTTTTTTATATATTTTAGTTTGGTTACATTTCTGTGCAATCACTGTTTTAACTAAGATGGAGGCCGTTCCTGTCACTCATTCAGTGCTCCCCCCACGCACACATTGTCTCCCCAAAAACTCTGCTGAACACTGTCAAGCTGAAATGTACTAGAACATTTTCACTGTTGTTATTGTTCTGCTGATTGTGAACTTTCTCTAACTCAGATATAACTGGCAACCTGTAATCACATCTTCCACTGCTTCAATGAAATCTATTCATTCAAATAGTGTGACACTGTAAATGTAACTTGTTTATTCAAACATCTCCCAATTGTATTAGCATAGAGGATGTTGAATAATTATTCAAGAAAACGGGATAGTGTTTAATTGTTAAGGTAATGACATGTATTTTCTATGTGCTCTGATTTGCGGAAGAAAGATTTTGGGGGTGAGCCAGAAGTCATTTCTGTTCTACTAGGAATGCTCTCCAATTATTTTCTGAATTTACTGCCCATTGAGACTTAGAATATTTTCACATTTTTTTGTACCACAAATTTTCAGAATTTCGTAATTAAACGCTCAACTCTTCATAGATCTAGAACTTAGTTGTTGATTGGGCCCCCTCATTTTTATTCAATCTAAATTAATAATGTACTGTACTTTACTTCATTTTGGTTTTTTTGGGTGGTGCCTTAATGCTGGGACACATTGCCTCATAAAATTGATGTTTAACACTATATGCAATCCACTAACTTGTGGGAAGTCTGGTTGAAGTAACATTTAGGGTGTTTCAAATTGGGGGTACCTGCATTTCGCTCCCATAATCACATTATGTAGGAAGTGGTATCTAGCAATGACAGCTTAACTTGACATACCAAAGATGTTGATCCTTTGCCTGTAAACCCTCTGTCTCCCCCTCCTCAAATAATTATTTCTCAAAAGAAGGGGCAAACCTACAAAGACATTCAGCGACATAGAGAAGGCAGTCAAAATGGTTTTGTGAACAATTTCCTTTCTATTGTGGTCAGCCTGGCTATGATTGGTTGTTGTTGAAATAAGTTTCATCTGGAGATGGGTGGTGAGTTGAGAACCATCACTCTTTTTATTACTAGTTGTGTTGCAAGAGTTAATATTTGTAAAATACGTCTCGCATTTGGTTGTAAGGAACCAACGCTATGCTGTAGAAACAGACATGTCCCCTGGTTCAAACATTAAATAGCCTTTACGTTGAGATGCCTACCTATTTTTTCAATTTAGTTCTACATCTAAAATAAATATGTAAATGTTTCTTACAATTATATTTAACATAAAATTAGTTTACAGATGCGTTTTACAAGTGTCATGCACTTTGACTTTTCCCTGTACTTTCTGCTACACAGAGATCTCTGTCCTGAATATGGAGTCTTCCTAAGGAAAAGTAAATAAGTTTATAAAACTTTAAAAAAGTTTACAAAAATACTTTTTGGGTACATATCAATAAAGTGTATTTCTATATATTTCTTTTAAATGTATAACTACTGTAACAGTATTTTATATATAGGATAATGGATGCTGTACATAAGTACATTGCAAGTCACTGAGGAGTTCCATAACCATATAAAGGAACATGGCCGAAGACCAAGTTCCTCTATAAGTTTATGGAACTTTGAGGTAACTTGCAGTATCATTATCATGTATGCCAGGGGTTACTTTATCCCATATAATGCATGGTCAAACCACTTAAAACCTTGTTGCATAGCTCTGTCATATGAAAGAGTGAGAATTCTTGCAAAAATTAAGATTAAAATAAAAACCTCTAGTGAAAAATTAAACACATCAAAAACCTGTTAGATATTGTTGGAAATGACCCTTTCTAGGGTGCTTTCCCTTGACTTTTTGCCTTTCTCCTTCCGGGTTGTCCACGGATCGAAGGTGCTAGCCCTAGGACTTTGAGTGCGTTTGACACTGCTATTCAGTGCCAAAGCGCTGTGCTTGTCATATACATACTGGTGACTGGTGTATACATGATTCGCTGATTCGAGGTGGCTGTATGTCCCTTGTCAAGTGGTAAGACACATAGCTAGGGTGTGTAACTTGTATGCACCGCCGTGGTATGTAGCACTGGTTGTGCCATCCACTGAGGAAGATAATCGATTGTGCCACAGGTTTGCTCTGGTGGGGCCTGTGTGTGCAGGTTACTGTTACTCGGCTTGGCATTTAGAAAGCTACGTGCCAAGGTTCTGTATGTCTCTTTCTATATTGGAGCTCTCCCTGGGGACAGGGTGCGGTGTCAGGAAGAGGCAGGGCATATGCGTGTGTGCGTGACATGCAAGCGTTGTGAATGACAGCGGATAGTGTTTTTGATACGATGTATCCTGCTTCTGGCATTGGATTAGCATGGGGGCTTGATATCGATGAGTTTGTAATGGCGAATCCTCTCCCTTAGTGCGAGTAGATTCGACATTAGGTATGTGGAAATGTCACTTTAGGAAAGTAGGCATTTTGATGCTCGTGGCTCTGTGTGTCTGTCGGCCTGTCTCAAATCCACATCTGGGTGCTGGGGGGACAGCTACATCTGTGCATTCCTGGTAGGAGACTATAAACTAGAGGCTCAAGGGAAACTGCAGACCTCTGACTCTGAGGAGCCTCTCTAGAACGGTTTTGTAGTGGTGTTCAATTGGAACCTGCATTTCAAGGCGCAGGGGTCCTGGCCCCACTAAAGATAATCATCAAATCTCCCGGGGGTAGTATGGCAGACAGGACAAAATTTTGAGAGGGCCTGAGCATTTCAAAAGTGGCCTTTTGGAATGATTGTATCTTCAAAGGCCATGGTGGGTATAACTACTGGGGCTTGGGCATCTGAAGTTAGAGCCACTTTTGGATTTTGAAACATGCTACGCTGGTTCGCGCTGGGACATCGACAAGAGGAGACATTAGGGTAGGAGGCACTGCAACTGGACTATCTGCAGACTTGTGGTGGCCTGGAGCTTGTCGCACTCCAGGAAGGGGACTATCACTTGATGAATTTTGCCTGGGCATTGCTGGCCTGCAACTACATGCCAACTGTCGTGACCTAGGTCCCTAAGTACTCTACAAAGGTTAATTGACTGGCCTCCTGTTCACGAGATCCCAGGGACACAAATGATCTCCTCATATCCACAAGATCGTAAAAACCATGCAGGGCTTGGTAAAAATGGGTGGAAGTGATCGTCGCTTGGTACAAGTCATTACACTGGGCAGAGGAGTGTGCTCATAAAGATCAGCAGCCCACTTTTGGTGCTGGGATTTGAGGAGTTCGAGGAGTGTGGGTGAAGCTTGCAGAGTCTGAGGGACCCGTGCTCGCAACAAGGGAACCTGTGCTAGCTTGTGCTCTGGAGCATCTGTAGTCCTAGGGGTGTTGGAGGAACCTGAGGCAAGAGCTGAGACTGTCTTCGACCTCCAGATTGGGAGGATGACAGCACCTGACATCACACCCTCTGTCCTAGGTCGCTGGCTCCCTCTCCCTAGACCCACGCCACAAGGTACTTTGCTGTTGAGGACATCATGACGGGGCCCGAGGGGTTTCATGTGCCTTGGGCACCTACGTATGGCTGCTGGGAGCAACGACAGCTCACACCTTCGCTTGAGGGGAAACATTTCTCCAGACTTGGAAGCACTCCAGCTTTCTGTCACAATTTCATTCTATGGGGGAATAGCAATTCCGCCCTCAAGCATGTGCTGCTGAGCACCTGAAGATCTAATCCAGATGGACAAAACTAAGTAATTGTTTCTTTCTGCTTTAGGCAGTTCTGACACCAGCAGGGGCAACGTGTATCATGGACTGGTGTAGTTGGGTGGCTGTAGGACTGGTTCAGGAGGTGCAGTAAAAGACTTGTGATTTCTTGACCATTGTAACGGTTGGGGTATGTGATAGTGGAAAATGTCGTGGTTGATGAATACCTCGTAATAAGGGCATGTAGGTTCATGCCGTTCTGTTGCTAATGGGAAAGTTAACAATTGCGTTCAATGTATATATCGTTTTTGATTTCAATGTCTGTGTAATACAAAGACCTGTGTTTTAGTCTGTTTGTAGCATCTTCAGTGTTTTGCGAGGGTGGTGCTGTGCCAACTCTGTACACTTTGGCCTTGAGGATAAGCCTGACTGATCAGTGCTAAGCTATTCGAGCACAGGTTATCAGACATGTGTATCGTACTCATCCTATCCAGGACTGTGGATTTTGACTGGCTTTGATGCATCTGAACCAGCCGGAAACCACTGGGTCTTGAAAACCTCTACATAGGGAGAAATTACATTGCTGCCTCGGGAGGAGCTTTTTCACCGGTCATTTCTGTGCACAGAGCAATAGCTGTAGCATCAGCGACCTATGGAGCCGAGATTTGGGGCCATGTCCAAGCAGAGGTGTTGACAAAAGTTGAAAATAGGTTTATAAGGGGTCTCTTTAATCTCCCTCCAAGTTCCCCTATGACCCCATTAAGACTCGATCTAGCCCTCAACCCCATCCATCTAGTGGCTCAACTCAAACCCCTACTATTTTGGATTAGATTGTGGTCTACCAGGGAATTAGTAACCTATAGGGACTGTGTGAAAGAGCTAGTGTCCCTTGACAGGGACTTAAGTACACCCTGGTTGAAGGCGATAAAAGTCATATCCCATAGAATAGGCACGGCTAAATTATGGAACACCCCGGAGCAGATCTCCAAAAGTGACGCCCTTGGAGTGAAAACTCGGTTTACTGCACACCTGGAAAGTATACCAGGAAAATACCATAACTGGTCAGTTCCTTCTACATAAATGTACTCCCAGCCTAGAGCCCTACATGGACCGAATGTATCCACGCCATTCTAAATGCTTATATGTCCAATTCAGGTGTGGAATACTCCCCATGAGAACTCACTCAACGAAATGGGACAAGTCACATTCAGATTCCAAGTTTTGCCCAAATTGTCCTACCATTGTGGAAACTCTAGAACACTTTATGTTCTTCTGCCCACAATATAGAAATCCGCGAAAGAGATGGCTGATAGCTGCATTTAACTCTATGGGTGTGAGACAATGCAGGGCAGCACTAAGGCTCCTCAAGAGTGACACTAGGGAATTACTTGCACTGGCAGTATCGCGTTACTTGGTCTGTGCCTGGAACGAGAGGAAGAAGGCCATAGACAATTTGCTTTCCAGGATATCCAGCTCTTAGTAAAAAGGCACAGAAGGCTTATGCACTGTTTTATCACCCTATATGTTGTTCTCTACCACTGTCGGTATTGGAGACATTGCTATTTACATCTGCTTCATTTATGCTCTGTGGCCTGACCTGGCTTTCACCTTGACTGCTGGCTCTGGCAGCAGGTGTTGTGACATCAGAACTTGACTGTAATAACTTATAATACTCAAGTTCTGAAGTCTTTTTTTCTAATAGGCAACTGGGCGCATCACATGTAGCTGATTTTAAACAAATTAGAGACAGGCACTTATTCAGGGATTTTAGAATCCCATGTATTATAGTAGTACAATAAAACATGCTAAAAATTCAGTTTGTGAATAGGCCCATCTGTCTTAACCACCTCCTGTTCAGTGCTTAATCTGTTAAAAAAACATTAGTGCCAGGGCCCAAGGAATTTCTCATATGTCCACTGGAGATGGCATCATCCATTGCTCCTTGTCGTGTGGGTCACAATAAATCCACGAGGTTGTAGTATCTTGGTAAGATGTTTATTGCAAGAAACATCCACAACAGGAAACAGGTGTGTCGGGTACAGCCGTAAATGTACTGCCGTGGAACCCGAACACCAAGCAATCAAATAGCACACTAGAAACTAATATGTCACATTCTAAGAAGATGCAAAACAAAACATCCCCTTCCTTATAAAAGAAAACACAAAGGATACAATAAGACTAAACCCACATCACCCCCCATTAAAATAAAACAAACAACAAAAAATAAATACATTAAGGAGAAACGATAAGTTATTACATTTTACAACATCCCACCACAAAATCCTTAAGCCAAGCAGGTAATTTCCTTTTCCTCCTACAATTACTTCTGGAATTCTCACACACACACTTCATTGCAAGCACATCCATCGTCACTTGTACCTGGTGCACCACCACTCGTTACATCCAGCTCTTCATCCCTCCTTCCATCATTGGCTAACTCACAAATGTCTTACGCCCAGAGTGGATCTGTTACATTCCCAGAGTCAGAATCCACATCTGAAAAGACATCCATACCACACACAGCCACCCTTTTAAGGTTCCATACTTTACCATCCTCAAGTCTCACAGCATTCCTGAGAATTTTCCTAACTCTCTGTGGTTGGAAAAATTGGCTCTCTCCTTTAGGTACTTTGACGGGTTTCCTGATTCTAACCCAATCACCCACATTAATACTGACGGTCCTGACTTTGTTACGAGAATCATAATACTCTTTATTTTTGTCATGATACCAACCTTTGGCTTACCAGTTCAGGTGACCAGTTCTGCACGACAGACTCACATAACCAATCAGGAGAAAACGTGCATCTAGGATTCCTCCCTCTCATCATGACAAAAGGGGACATGCCTGTGATATCACTTTGTCACTCTGTATGCCCACACAGCCTTGAAAATCGCATTCTTCCAATTGTTCCCACTACTAATGGCACCTTGAATAACCCCTTTTACCACTCGGTTGAACCTCTCAATGGTGCCATTACCACTGGGGTAATGGAGTGTAGTAGTTTTGCGCCTCAATCCTACTCTTTCGAAATACTCTTTAGCTGCATTAGATGTAAACTGAACTCCATTGTCATTTAATATCACAGCAGGAATATTTGCAGCCCCAAAAACTTTGTCCAGGAATTTAAACACCGTAAACGTGTCCGCCTTCTCTATCACCTCCACAATTGGCCATTTGGTGAATAAACCTAAAAGGAAAATTTCATATTCCTGATTGTCCCCAATAGGCCCCACTAGATCAATTGCCACAACCTCCCAAGGTTTCTTAGGGATTAATCCTTCACTCATAGGAAGTCCCAAAGTGCTAAGAGTTTTATCGGCAAAAGCACAAACTCCACACCTGCCGACAAATCTCTCTACCGCTTTATCCACACCAGGCCACCAAAATGACTCTTTAACCACACTCTTGGTCCTTACAACTCCAAAATGACCTTCATGACACATATCCAGAATCACATTACGTACACCCTCCGGTGGAATTATTTTGCAACCTCTCATTACTATTTCTTTTTCAACAGATAATTCGGTCCTCACTTCGCAAAATGGCCTACATTCCTCAGATAAAAATTCTTTCCTTTAGACATGTATCTCAAAATTTGCTGTAAAACTCCATCCTCTTTCTGTTTGTGCTCCCAATCTTTTGCTTGATAACAGGTATCTCAGCATCATGAATCAATGCCACCTTAAAATCATTCCAGGGGTCATCCTCATAGACTTCTAAAGGATTGCGCAACCTAGATAATCAGTCCGCAACCAAATTGTCTCTTCCTGGAAGATACCCAATACTATAAATGTAGTCCTTCATCTTCATAGACAATCTGGCAATTCTAGCTGAAGCAGATGTACTCTCTTCAGTGGTGAGTAACTTAACCAGTGGCTTATGATCACTTCTAATCACAATAGGTCTGCCCCACACAAAAGCCTTAAAATGATCCAGTGCCCAGGCGCATGCTAAAGCGTCCTTCTCTATAATGGGATATCTCTCTTCAGTAGGAGTTAATGACCTGGACACAAACAAAATAGTGTTCTCTTTACCACTTTCAGTTTTTTGTGTGAGTACAGCCCCAAGACCCTTGTTACTAGCATCCACGGTAGTGTAACTGTTTATGTTGGGGTCAAAACTGCCTAAAGTTCGTACTTTCCCCTAAAATTCCTTGACATAAATAAATTCCTCTTCACACAAGAGGTCCCAAACAAATTTTGTGTGTTTCTTAAGCAGTTGCCGAATATTGAACACCCTCTCTGCAAACTTCGGAATAAATTTGGCACAGTACTCCACCCTACCCAGGAATGACCTTACCTCGTCCTTGTTGGAGGGGTCAGGCGTTCCAGTAATTGCATTAATCAAGGCCTGTTTAGGTTTAACACCTTCCTCACATATCACGTGACCTAAGTAAGTTACACTCTTTTCTGCAAGTCTGCACTTACTTAACTCAACAGTCAACCCATTGCTTTCCAGAATTGTAAACACTTTGTGTAACTTCTCATCATGTTTCTCCCTATCTTTGCCAAAGACTAAAATATTGTCTTGGAAAAACAAGACCCCTGTCTCTTCCCCAAACAATTTATGCATTAGTCTTTGAAAAACAGCTGCCTCTGAAGCAAGGCCAAAGGGCATACGCTTATACTGAAAACACCCAAAAGGGGTAATGAAGGCTGTTATCTTTCTGGACCTTTCTGAGAGAGTTATCGGATGGTATGCACTTGAACGATCGATGGTTGAAAACCATGATGCACCTTTAAGACTGGATACCATTTCCGTGAACTTAGGTAGTGGAAAACGGTCTATAAGAATGTTATTGTTCACATGGCACAGGTCCACGCATAAACACATTTTTCCATTACTGTGGTGAGCAATAACTACTGGAGAAATCCAGTGTGAGCACTCCACTGGTTCAATTACATCCATCGCCTTCAATTTCTCCAGCTCTTTAGATACCTCCTCTCTTATCATGATAGGTATCATTCTCATTTTGTGGACTTTTGGGTTTGCATCACTTTTCAGTACAATGTCATGTTCAAAACCTTCCAACCTACCCAACTTTGTGCTGAAAAGTCTTGGCTATAAGCGTGCCATAGTCTCACCTACGGTAGTTCCTCTATCTACCACCAATACTTTGCCCATACTGTTGGGGTCCAAAATTATATGAAGGTTACCTTGGTCATGCCAACCCAGAACTGATGGTCCTTTTTTCGCTACGTACAGTTTGCCCCTTGCTCGTATGCCTTTAAAGACAAAGAATAACCACCTAAAACCAAGAATGTCAATTTCTTCTCCAGTGAAGCTTTCAGGTTTGATATCTGACGGAATTAAACGTTCACCTATTCTTTCCAAGAATTTACTCTTCCGCACTTCCTCATTCACTATCGTGAAAGGTGATCCTGAATCCACATAGATTTTTATCCTTACCCCACCAATGGATATGTCACATTCCGGTTTGCCTTTGGTATTCTTTTCATCAATACTGAGTACAAATTTCTCTTGCAAATTGAATACACTTCCTTGTTTAGAAGATTCTTCTCCACTTTCACTACTACTGGGGCTCCTACACTCATGAATGCACTTAACCCTATACTTTTTTTTCCTACACACCTTCGCATAATGTCTAACTATTCCACAATTACTACATTTCTATTTAATTGCTGGACAAGCTTTGCTGTATGCTTGGTGGTCTTTACTGCCACAATGATAACACTTCCTGTCATTGTCCTAGGATGTTTGTCCTTAACATCTCCCTTCCTTTCGTGCTCATCTTTACGTTGAAACCCTTTGCATATGCAAGATGGGTTTTTGTCTGGTTGTTTTAATTCAGTTGCGCACCTACCAGACATTTCTGCCTTACGTACAATTGTGAGCACTTCTTCTAAAGGAGAGTCTCCATTGATCCATAAACGTTCCTGTATCAAAGAATTGTATGCGTGCATGACCAATTGGTCTCCGATTAAATCATCATGGACTACACCAAACTTACAGTCTATGGCCAACTTTTTCAGCTCAGGCACATAATCATCCAATGCTTCACCATTAAGCTGCTTATGCTGAAAGAACTTAAATCCGGTAATGCCTATGCATACTTTGGGTGCAAACGATTTATCTAAATCAAAGAGTGCAGCTAAAAATACATTTACATCTCCCCCAACTGGCATTTTAGGCATGCGGTTATACGTTTTCAACCCCACAGCACCTAATGAGCATAAGAGGATCCTTTTCTTCTGTTCTGCTGACATCATTTTAGCTTCATCAACAACAGCAATGTAATTCTCAAAGTACTCCTTCCATTCAACCCATTTCATGGAAGGTTCAGACCCAGATGCCCAGAATGAATGTGGTGGATTGATTGAGAAGTTTTGTTGCGGCATAATAGTCTATAAAAAGTGAGTTAGTACGAATAAGAAATGGCAACACTATAGACTTTGTAGTAATCCCACAGTTCTAATGAGATGTAAAAAAAATATTACTCACACCTGTTTCCTGTTTGAGGTATAGAACACTTTCAATTAATACTCTCTTATTTTCCTATTTGTCTTTTTTTTATAGTTCCTGGTAGCTGTCGAATGAACTCCAAAGGTAAAAAATTGATTTAATCAAACCTGGCAGTCCTGCATGTCTCCCTCGCGAAGTAACAGCTTCTCGATTAGCTCCCTCAGACTTCCGATTGACTTTCTGAGCACTCGTTCAGTTCAATCATAGGCGATTGAGATGAGGAGAGGTTAATTTTTTTTTTTTTAAATGGCTGCCCCAGGTCCCGTTGCGTGACCCTGACGTGCTTCCCTTGACGCGACGATTCACTGCCGCTTCCTGTGACGTCCCGAATGGAGACGCGGCATCAGGCATGTTCCAGATGGACCGCAGACTTCACGAGCATGCGAACGTGTGAATTCAAAGCATGCTGGTGAGTAATTGCCCCAGGTATTGCGCAGCCCGCAATTTAACCAGGAACCAAAATAGACTCCCCTGTGGTTAAAGCTGGTAAGAACCTTCGCCGACGCAGCTCAATTAAGGCTTCTTGACACATAGTTCAAATAAGGCTTCTTGAATTACTTCTTGAAAGACCCGCACGTCTCCTCGAAGGGAACTTGCAATAAAAATATTAAATGTTCGTAGAAAGAAACCGGGTTAAGGTTAATACACCCAGCTCGTCGCCAAATTGTAGTGTGGGTTCCAATAAATCCACGAGGTCGTAGTATCTTGGTAAGATGTTTATTGCAAGAAACATCCACAACAGGAAACAGGTGTGCCCGGTCCCGCAGCGGTAAACATACTGCTGTGGAACCCGAACACCAAGCAATCAAATAACACACTAGAACCCAATATGTCACATTCTAAGAATATGCAAAACACAACACTCCTGTTACTACTCCTGAACGCCAGAGCTAGCATTACCTACTAATGATCAAACTCAAACAAGTATGACATTTTGGACTATTCCTAGTTACTTATGGATATCCTGGATGTCCAGCTTTATCCTTTTTTTAAGTATATTAAATAGGTCAACTCTCTACTGATGGGATCTTGCAAAAACATAGAATTCAGTGACATCATTTGAGGACTCTTAAAAATATGTGCTGGTGTTTGGAAATAAATGCCAATGCTGAGCACCGGAAAACACTGGCACAAATTAAGCCTTGCTCCTATTTTGCTGTTACATTTAGTTTTGTTTCTTCACTAATGCTTCAGAAATTTCTTCTCTTGTGTGCTGTTGTAGCTTAGGTATGCACAGTCACCGTAAGACCATGAACTATTGCCAGGAAGGAGCATACTGCACAAAAGAGTCTGGTCATAGCATAATTTTCCATCCTCCCTGTTTGAAGTGCAAGAGACGCTCAAAACCCTTGAACTACAAAGGAATTTTTCACTGATTGATTCAATCCACCCAGTCCAGGAATATTAATGAGACAAGAATCAGATTGAAACTTCTTGTGAAAACTAGGGATTTTAAAGTAAGGTCCTGCAGGGAACAAAAAATCTGTATTCAAGTACTTGTATTACCATGTGCCAGTATATTTTGAATGTGATTGCAAATGCTGGGATGAAGGCATGCCATCAAAGCATTCTCAAATTTTTACAATGAATTGCAAACTAGTTGTGACTCTTTATGTACAGTCCCCTAGCCCTGGGAGGGATTTGAGACTCACTTTCAGCTCAATGGGGGAGAGTGATCGCAGCACGGAGAAAAACATCTCACTTTGACAAGTCAGTTTGCTCATGATGGCCTTAACATGCACTAGACTTTCGTTCATAGTTTGCTTTTTTGCACCTGATTTAACCTAGTGTATACTTTGCACCTTTTTATAGCCTTCTCACTTGCTATTCAGCAGCATTGCTTTTTTGGTGTATATTTAAAAAGCAATCTCAATTTAAGTGCTCTGTTACTCATATTTCTAACTTCCGTGAATATGGAGACTCATGAAATCGTACTTTAGCTCTATTTAAAGATGTAAGTCAGTCATAACACAGAATGATTCTCTCTGAATAAGGCCCCAACATGGGCCGTGAATCCAACTGAAAGAGAGAAAAATTACTGCATGGAATTACTACCCTGTTTTTTTGACAGGTGGAGCTTTGGCGGGATGCTATGAGGAGACTTTGCTGCTTTACTGAGGACTCACTGTCCCATAATTCGCCCCTGGTGAGGATGGGCTGCTGATATCTCCCAACGCTGCCAAATTAAAAAAGTGCCCTCCACGTACCATGGTGCGGTATGCTTTGAAGTGACTTTTCTTGTTTGTTGGGGATTCGCTGTCCCATACTTCAACAATCCCTGGTGAGGAGGGGCAGCTGACATCTGCTTCCACCACATGCTTCAAAAGCACCATCCTGTGGTGCGGGATGTGCAGGGGCCACACCCGTACAAGCCTGGGCCAAGGGGCCATGAGGAGACTTGGCTAGGCCACCCCTCTTGGTCTCTGGATAGAACTCACCTCAAGGGTGGACCTTTTTTCATTATCTCTGGTGCCTCATGTTTTTTTGTGCACCTGCATGTGCGAAGATGGGTAAGATAAAACCTATCCATCAGTTTACCCCCAGAGACAGTGGAAACTCTGCATCTCCTTTATTAACTTCATACATATCTCGTGCTACGGGGGCAATATCTATGGAGTTGGAGAAAGTGGAACATTGGATAGACGTTGTCCAGAGACTGCCTAAAAACCTAATAATCGACTCAGGCAAATGCAGGTGGACCCCGATAATACACTGTCAAATGCCCCAATCAGCAACCACCCATCCCTGTTCAACCTATGAATTTGTGTGTCCCTCATGATATACATGATGAGATTTCTACTGTTTCTATTGCAGGCTTTAAGCAGCCTTCACTCTAGTGTGCACAAGTCCCCAACTCCTAAGCGTAAACAGAGCAACGGAAAAACCCTAAGGGGTGCAACTAAGACCCACAAGTCAAAGTCAAATCTCGATGTTCCATCTAACAATCCAGCCATCCCAGCCTTATCCGACCTTAGGTCTGACTTACTTAACATCTGTAAACTTTTCTTTGACAACCTGGAGTCCCTACTGAAAGACTTTTGTTTTGATGTAACCTTGAAATGTTGGGGACAAAGTGCAAAGCCTGTTAAATAATTTGCGCAACACCTTTCGGCCCTCCTTGGAACTCACAACACGTGAAAAAGCCCTCCCTCTTACTGTGACTCCAGTGGTGAACCCAGATTTGATTTCTCATTACCCTATTCCATCTCTGCCCCTCTCAGGACGTACCAACAAAGGATGAAATAATGATAGATGCTGGGTGCCTACCATTCCACATCAACAGCAGGCTGCATACAAATTTAGGTATGAATCTGTAAGTAGCAGGCGTTTGGCCTGCCTTCAAATACTGCCAGAGTGTACAGCATACGTGATAGTTCTTATTGGTGTTCCTCCCCTGGATAAGGTCTCATTTGAAAACTGGAGGGGCCTAAAATGCGTGCAAGAGTAAATCAGGCTAGCCAGCCCATCTGGTGAGATGAGATTCTTATGGCACAGAGGGTAGGGTGGCTAGGTCATGCCACAAAAACTGTAGAAGGGGATTGCGTGGTTGTGAACTTCAAAAGTCCTCAGTTGGTGGCCGCACTTATACATCGCTTAGATCTCCAAATATTCAATCAGGATACAATATGTGTGCTCCCACTGGGTTTCTTCTAGAACCCACCTTCTACAGTAGTCCCAAACAGCGTCAATCTTAGGCAAGGTCTCATGTTGGCCAATCCTACTTTTGACTCTCATACCAATGGAAACCATTTTGCTCCCCTCTCTTGGCTCTCGGATAATGAGTTACTTTTCATTTCTATTCCGGCACAATTTCCAATCGGTAAAGATGTTGAGTCGTCGCCCCTAGTAGTCAAGGAGGTGACTATTAATAATGTAAAACCTGTCAAAATCACAAATGTGGGCATTTGTCCTGGTTCTTCAACTGACATTGATATGCAAGTGGTTGACTCTAAATGTTATCCTAAATACCTGTTTTGGAATGTCTGTGGTCTGTGATCCAAACTGGGCATTGCTAAATGGACTGATTTAGTTAAAGACTTTCAAAAAAATCTGCCTTCAAGAAACCTGGTCTTGTGATGTAGTTCCCATCAATGGTTTTATGTCTATTCATACACCAGCTGTTCATTCTCTTGGGGGCCATCATAGAGATAGTCTGCTGACACTTATTTCTACCACCTTAGAGTGGAAGATCCACCCAACACATCTTGACTCACCAAGCTCTCAAATTATTATTCTTCAGCATTAGACCAAAGAAATGTTTATTGTGGTTAACTTTTATCACAATAATTTTGTTGGGAGCAATACAGAGATAGCATTTTCCCTTGACCAATCTTTTAGCAAGGTCTTGAATGATTAATATAATGACTATATTGCGATCTGGGGGGCGATTTTCACTGTTTATTGTGTACAAATAAAGTAACCTTGTTTGTGGGTACCAAGCTGTGACACTCATGATTACATGCACTTTGAACATAATCAATGCTGGGATAACTTTAACTCCATTTTGTCAAAATATCTGCTTGTCATTGCCATTGATCTCATTCCTACTCCTGCACAAGATCTTATCATCTACACCGGCAGAGGTCAGGGCATCCTCATTGATTTTTCAGCTCTTCCTATACAATGCAAGCCTAAATCACTGATGTTCTGAGTGACCATAATCCTCTTGGGATCTCTCTAGATTTGGGCAAGGAAATGCATTATTGTGAACTTAACACTACCCATATTGTCTTGAGTAAAAACAAGGGTCTTCTCCATAAGTGGGCTACGGTTGACCAAGGGCGATTGTTGGAAGATCTTGCTGTGAGCAACTGGGCAAAGTTATCAGACTGTCTGGATAATGAGTTAGAACCCAAACAAATACTGGGGGCATTTAGTGGAATTTGTAAAGCCAATAAAACATGAGATAATAGCAAGCATTCACTATGTAGAAGGTAAAAAGGCTTCTGACATTAGACAAAAAGGTTAGTCATGATAAAAAATGGTTTGTTGATGAGAGAGAGCGGTGGTAATAGCATGCAGATGGAATTACAAGCAAGCCATCCTGAATAAGAAAACAACAATAAGGCAGGAAGCATGGGATAATCTGTATCAGGCTAGCATCAAGAATGATGGTTGTTTATTCTGGAAAACTGGTAATGCCCCCGACTTTGGTGACAGAGGCAACACCCCTCTAGATATCATTATACCGCCTAATAAATAAGTTGAAACACTAAAGGGTTCTGGCCCTAATCAGCAAGGCTAGGCCAAATTTGATGCTTAAAGAACAACACAATTGCCAATGCTGATGTTTACTGGATCGTTATTTTTGCACAATCACACGTGACACTCATAGTGACTGTAAAAAATAAATGTTTATTTTTATTTTCTCAATATTTCTTTTTAAATTCACTTTTTTCTTTTGTTCATGTTTTATGGAGAACAATTCAACATCAATTTATAAGAACCACATGACAATAACATAACACATATATGTTGACTCACTAATCACATAAATGACATCAAAATACATCACGTTTCACATATACCTTAGAGAGGTCAACAAGTGAACTAGCTCTAGTTCCAAAACACAAATGTATTAACGAAAAAAGAAGAAGAAAGAAGAGAAAAAAGAGAAAGCCCAAGCTGGGGAGAGAGCAGGTCAAAAACTATTTTTACTGTTGTCAAAAGTTCTTCAAAAACAGCATTACCCCACTAAGGGCTCTTGCCAAACACTGTGTAACTCAGGAAGCCAAAATTACTCAACAAACATAAATCCTGCAAGGAAAGAGGTTAACCTGGTAAGTTATTTTAGTAGACATTTGTTTGGACAAGAAATGGTCTACGCGTTTCGAACCCCATATGACATTTTAGGTGGGGTTCTCCTCAGGACCAGGAACGAGCTGCAGAGTAAATAAAAAGGAAAAGAAAAGTGCTCGTGTTATCATCTATTCATACATTCAAAGCCCTCCATTTATTTTCTTATATTTTATGTTTTTACCTTGCGTGAAATTGCTTGCACCACAAGGTATCTGCCACTTTTCTCTTAGGACCAGTGATTACCGAAACAACTCTGTGGACTTCAAAGGAAAATGAAAAAGAAAGAAAAATGAAAACAGGGGATGACTGTCATTTTTTAGTTTAGAGAAAACACGGGTTGCCGTGCTGTTTGCAATCAAGGGAAAGATTTGAAGCTCACTTACTTTGCCTTTTATATATGTGTTGATAATCGTGGCTCATAAAAACGTTTTCAGCTCTGAACAAATCACTGGTGGAGCGGGGTTATTTCTGTACGTGCCTGCTCTGAAGGCAGAGAAATCAAGGAGAACAGCATTAGTGTTTAAAGTAGTGTAAAATTAAAAACATGTCCAAAAGGGGACGCCGTATAATGAATACCTGGCGATTTTTGTGCGCACCATGTGCCGTCCAGCAGTTCAGATGATTTGTCTCAATTGCGATTTTCGGAGGTGCGTTACCTTTAAGACTAACTCGTACAAAAAAAATGGAATAAAGCCGTAAACGTACCGCACCGAGGTCTACTTTGAACATACGGTTGTGACTGCCGTATTTAAATACCTGTATGTTTAAGTCATGGTTGTGATTTCGTGGACAGAACTTTATGGGCGTTCACCTTCATGCGTCTTTCATTTTGATATATGCTGTAAATAGAATAAAAACAACAGGGTTTGACCGGCATGGTTCCCTATCATTTTGATGAAAAAGATTGTGGACAATTAAAGCTGGGTACAACTGTTTAAGATGCGGTCAATACCTTTGTCCTTTCACAAATCCGCAACTACGGCTTCTTATATGTCCTTCTAGCTGGTAGCATTCGTACTGAATTCCGCTGCAAGTGAGATATCAACCCTGCGTTAATACAGACGATACCCTTACTTTCAAATAAAAGTCTCTATGCACCGCTTTAGTTCCTCATACCTGAAATATTTTACTGTGGCACCGTCAATCTCTTCCGCCCCAAACGTTCGGGAGTGCATTGGAATGGAGTTCAGCTGACGCTTAAATGTGACGGCAACAGCTCGCGCGCTTGACGTTGCCCACGTGGTATTCTGTTTGATTTTTTCAACTTTATTGATGCGTGCTTGTTAACAAAGAGTCGAGTTAAACAAAGTTGAGACAGTTTCAGATGTCTCGGGAACAAGTACAAATCTCTAAACAACACCTGCCTTCTGCCCTTCAGATTTAGTCCTTATACCTTTTGTCCTCTTTTTATGCATCCTTGTTAATAACTCGGCACTTTTGGAAAACACACAAAGAAAAAGGGTTTGTGTGAAAATCGTTTTGTTTAAAAAGTTAATACAAGGATCTCTGTGAAAGGTCAAGTATCTTCCCATTAGGCAGTATGTCAAATGACCTGTCACTCACTAGTGCGATTCAGATGGCATCAAGAAGGGACCAATCTGCCAGTCGTATGTCTCACCTTCGCACAATGTGTGGAAGCTCTATCACTCTGCAGGTTAGACTTGATCATAAATTATAGATTTCAGACAATTCGTTCAGCCCATCCACGGATGAGTTAAATTTGACAACCAACATTGCTTCTCTTTGTAGCAGCTGTCTGTCCATATCTCCGCCTCGAGGGTCTCTTTCAATTTTGGATAATACCGTCCACTTCAGTTCATTGGCAGTGTGTTCCTTGAGTATCCAATGATTCACCAATGGTGCATTTTCAGTTTTTTTACGAATCCTGGACATATGTTGTATGACTCGTTGGCGGACTTCCTGGTTTGTCTTGCCAATGTACAACTTCATACATGGGCATAGAATGCCATAAACTACGTATTTGGTTTTGCAGTTAGAGAAAGTGTCATGTTTCCATTTGAACAAAACGATTTTCACACAAACCCTTTTTCTTTGTGTGTTTTCCAAAAGTGCTGAGTTATTAACAAGGATGCCTAAAAAGAGGACAGAAGATATAAGGACGAAATCTGAAGGACGCGAGGCATGTGTTGTTTAGAGATTTGTACTTGTTCCCGAGACATCTGAAACTGTCTCAACTTTGTTTAACTCGACTCTTTGTTAACAAGCACGCATCAATAAAGTTGAAAAAATCAAAGAGAATACCACGTGGGCAATGTCAAACGCGCGAGCTGTTGCCCTCACATTTAAGCGTCAGCTGAACTCGATTCCAATACACTCCCGAACGTTTGGGGCGGAAGAGATTGACGGTGCCCCAGTAAAAGATTTCAGGTATGAGGAACTAAAGCGGTTCAAGGAGACTTTTATTTGAAAGTAAGGGTATTGTCTGTATTAACGCGGGGGTTGATATCTCACTTGCAGCAGAATTCAGTACGAATGCTGCCAGCTAGAAGGACATTTAAGAAGCCGTAGATGCGGATGGATCACTGACAAAATATCGACGGACCGAATATGGAGGTAGCAAAATATCGACGCAAAAATATCGAAGTCAAGAATATCGACATCCTATTTACATCATGGTAAGTACAAAAATATTGGAAAAAAAATATCGATGTCAAAAATATAGGTGTCCATTACGATACCGGGCGCAATAAAATCCGCCATCTACCATAGCGGTAAAAAACCGCCCGCCTACGCCTTCTGAATACCGACCGAGCAATCATGATGTCGCGAAGCGAACACCGCCCGCGGCGGAAAAAACACACAAAATACCGCCCGTCTATGTCCGAGTCGAAGTCCATCCGTCCGCCACGGACGCAAACCCGCACGACAACCCAAAACCGCCCGCCCTGACTACCGAGACACCGGCCGTGAAATTACGATCTTCCCGACATGAGCGCGGCAAATCCAGAAATACACCGCCCGCCATCGTAAACAACAGTGATGAAAATGGACACAGCGGAAGCCCTGGCGGCCACGTCCCTGCACAGAAACCATCTGCGGACCTAAGAAACACACACAACATGGCCAACAAGTCCACACAGCAAGCAACGCCCAAATACCCAAACACAGTACACATCCCGAAAACACATCCCCCCTGGACAAACAAATAAACTACAAATCCCAGAACACCAGCCACAACACACCTGAAAACAACAGCACATCATGACACACCCACATAGGTAAGTACAAATGCAGCCCCTTCACAGACCACAATCCCTTGCAACACAACAAACTGAGGACGAGAGCACAGAACACAGCGAGACAGAAAGGACAGCAGCACACTACAGACACGCACCCATCACCACCACCACCACCACCACCAAACACCGGCCCCACAAACCCCCTGCACATCACACACCACACACACACACCGCACCAGCACCACAAACACAAAACCACACACCATGGCAGCACAGAGAATGCCCAAGTTCACTTCCACTGAGCTGACGGTCATGGTCAACGAGATCATCAAGGTGCACCCACAAATCTATGGGAACCAGGTCCAACAGACACCACTAGCCACCAGAAACCAGTTGTGGATCAGGATCGTAGACCAGGTCAATGCAGTCGGGAACGTGCCACGCAAGAGAGCCGAAATCACCAAGAGGTGGCACGACATTAAAAGAGTGGTCAAAAAGAAGGAGGCCAAGAATCGGCAGCTGGCTGACAGGACTGGCGGAGGAAATTCTGCGCTATTTAAGACCTTCAAGGCGTGGGAGGAGAAGGTGCGAGGCATCCTACATCCGGAGAGTCTCACCGGAATACCAGGGGGAGTGGAGGCTGGTAAGTACAAACAAATGTATACCAGCACACCGCTATGTATTCACATGCACTACCACTATGCCATAGCTCCGAGGGACAAACACCCCCATGTCCAGTACACAATACACAAGACATCACTCACACATGCAACAGACTAACTAACAAAACCATGGGGGCATGTGTACAGTCAGCCAGCACCGCAACTCCCACCAGATCCCCTTGTACTCCAGATGCGCCAGATGGAGCACTCCCCACACCCACACACATGTGTCAGCCATAGCTGCACTAACCGACAAGTAACAGGTAAGTTGCCGGAACACAAAGTCAGTGGGTCGGAGGGGGACAGCTGAAGTACAACACCCACCAGGCCCCTAGTCCTACAGCGCAGCAAGGTGGAGCACACCCCACACCCATGTGTCAGCCACTGCAGTGCACACCTTCAGCCGACAGGTAGATATCTTACCGTACATGGAGGGGTTTCTGTGGGTGGTAAGCCATCACCACAACACACAACACCGCCCCCACTCCCACAGACCAGCAAGATGGAGCACCCCTCCCTCCCAGTACCATATGGCATCCATTGCATTGCGCCCTCAAAACCAACAAGTAGGTAGAGTACTGTACAGTGCGGGGTGTCTGTAGGCATGAGGACAGTATTACGACTAACATTTGGGAAATGTCACGTAGCAGAGGAACACGCAGCACTGCTCCCTGTCATAATCATGTGACCAATGTGCACACGGACATGTATTACAGAGTCATAGCCCACATGAGCCATCACAAATACAGCAACACCCATGGAGCCACGTCTGCATGCACAAGTCCCACTGGAGTACTGACCCACACGGCGGGCACTGTGCCACTCATCACACACATCACCAACACCATCGAAGTCCTGTCCATGTAGTCGTTACTGCCTGTTCCCCACACAACGTACAACACCGCCCATGTAAGTCTAACCTGTCTAGAACTAACAGTGTGGAACCCCAGTAATGCACATAAACACCACTGGACCCATGAAACACACAGCCACACAATGCACATCCAACATACCATCCATCTCATCTGTCAGCCCCAGTGTCATGAAAGGTATGTCATCGGAACAGCTGGCCCTCACACAGTAGTACTGCAAATATACCTGCCCATCACAAATAATGTATCTGCAGTGACTGAAGCGCACATCACACTGATTTACAACATACATAATATAGTCAACACCCCAAGAGCACTGCATTGCTGCACATGGCCGAGTGTAGCACGCACACCAAGGAATTGGCCCATCTGCAATACGTCGTGTGGCACACAACCATCACTCACTCACTACAATGCTTGCAGTGTAATGTCCATAAATGATAACAGTGAGCAGATATGCTGGGGATGTCAGACATACACACACCTTTGTCTCTGCACTGTCATGTTGCCAAAACACATGTCCCGTTCTGCACACATATGTCACAGTATGTACCCCAAAACCATATTTCACCTCAAAAGCGTTGAGGGGGCTGTACCCCTTTTGCCATCTGCGTTTCTAAGCGTTCCATTTGAACCCCAAAACCATATTTCACCCCAAAAGCGTTGAGGGGGCTGTACCCCTTTTGCCATCTGCGTTTCTAAGCGTTCCATTTGAACCCCAAAACCATATTTCACCTCAAAAGCGTTGAGGGGGCTGTACCCCTTTTGTCATCTGCGTTTCTAAGCGTTCCATTTGAACCCCAAAACCATATTTCACCCCAAATGCGTCGATGGGTCTGGAGCCCGCATACACCCAAGCCACAAAATGTAGGAGTACAGCAATACACACTGATTGTCATCGCTAATCCGTCCCATGCCACATGAACACAACACACAGTTCCATTGCCTTGCCCACACATACACACATCATACATCCACACACACGCCACTGGGAAACCTGTGCACGACAGTGCACGAACTGTGAATGTCAGACAACCAATACAAACTTTGCAAGGTGCAACACAATAACCTATCTCATTCTCCCCACAGGTGCCGAACAGCTGGATGCTGGAGAGGGAGACAGCAGCCAGCACAGCCAGTCCGCAAGCCCCCGACCCGGACTCACGGATGTAGAAGACCTGGACACCTCTTCGGACGAGGACCACCTAGCAGGCCCGTCTGGAGTGGCAGGGCCCAACCGCTCCCCAGGGCCCCTCCTACCCACCAACACATCACCCAGGGCTGCTGACCAGTCACAGACCCCTGCTGCCACGGTCGTTGCGGCCACCACCACCGCCGCAACAACCACCACCACCACACCATTCCTGGCCACAGCACCTGCGCAAAGTGTGGCACGCCCGTCGTGCTCGACCCTGGGAGCCAGACAGAGGACCGTGGTGACCAATGTGGCGAGTGGGCAGGTCGGTGGCAGCAGTACCGGTGGGAGGAGCAGGGTCAGGCCAACGGCATCTGAGCCTGGGAGCCAAGCCCTGCCGCAAATCTCAAGAGACCTTGGGGCCTATGAAGAGGCCCAAGGACAATGGGCCAGGTCGGCTGCCGACACGCGGGAGGTCCTTGGGGTGTTGAGGTCCATGGACGCCCATATGGGCCAATTCGTGACCCGTATGGACCGACTTGTGGACCTCATGGGCCAGCTGGTGGTGGGGGAGAGGGCCCAAGCAAGGCCAGCCACACCACCACTGCCACCACGTGCTGTGGCGCAGGCTCGTGCAACATCTAGTTCCCCTGCGTCCACAGCGAGTGAGCAGCCCTGAGTCACCACCAGCAGCCCACCAACACACCCCCCCCTACCAAACGTGGAAGGGGCCATCCGAAGAGGAAACAGGTGTCCAGAGAGGACTACGCACGCTCCAAATGCCAGTGAGTCAGCCAGCCACCCTGACCACCTATTGCACTGACTTTGACTACGATCCTACCCCACACCGCCATGTGAATGGCACGTGTCTGTTGGACTGTGGACATAGAACTTCGTGGGTACACCTTGACCATCACGCAGCCATGTCCGTCAACCCATTGTCACAGCATGCACCACTTCTGTCATCACCTTGCACACAATCACATTTCACCGCTGTAAATAAATACACCTTGATCACAATCTGCTTCATGTGCCCTGGGTTTAATCAACGATGTGCAACCTCCACCATGAGCAGGAATGCCTCTGCTGTGTGGCATGTAGATAGGCCAGGAGATGTTGTAGGGACCTAGGGGTGAAAATCAGAACAAGAGTCCATTCAATTAGTGTGTCACACACCCATCACACAGTACTTGTCACCAACTACAAGCAATGTACACACATCTCACAGAGCAACGGGGCACAATGCCACAGCCACTGTCAGTGGCATACTACCCTGGACATGGACCATTGCCACACAGCACTCAGTGAACAAAAGGCCTCCGTCACAATGCACACATACACCTGCACAACTACAGCTACATCAGCCGTCGTACATGGTCACTCACCTTCAAGTGAAGTAGCGTGCGATGAGCTGCTGACGCACATTCACAGCTTCCTCCTCTCCACTGTCCTCGTCACTGGACCCGTCCTGGTCTGCAGGCGGGGGCCCGGGCTGATCACCGTCATCCATTATTAGGGGGATCTGCTTGCGAATAGCCAGATTGTGCAGCATGCAGCATGCCACAACTATCTGGCACACCTTCTGTGGGGAGTACGCCAGTGCACCCCCAGTGCGGTCCAGGCATCTGAATCTGGACTTCAGGAGGCCAAAAGTCCGCTCCACCACACGTCTGGCCCTGCCATGTGCCTCATTGTAGCAGACATCAGCTGGTGTCCGAGGATGACGTAATGGGCTGAGCAGCCAAGGCCCATTCGGATAAGCAGAGTCACCTGGGTGTGAGGAATACCGAGATTAGTTGCAATTCCAACTGTCCCCAAGACCGCATCGCACACCAGGCACGCTACACGAGTACACATACTCACCAACAATCCAAGCACGGTCCTGTTGCAGATTGGTCATCAGACGTGGTAGGATGCTGTTGCGCATGATGTGCGAGTCATGGGCCGATCCTGGAAACTTCGCACACACGTGTGTAATGACCATGTCCGCAAGGCACACCACTTGCACATTCAGGGAGTGGAAGTGCTTCCGATTCCTATATATGTGCTCCAGGGCCTGTGGTGCTACAAGGCCAACATGGGTGCAATCGATTGCACCAACAACGTGGGGGATCCGTCCAAGGGCATAGAAATCACCCTTCACTGCCGCCAATTCACGAGCCCTGGGGAATCGGATGTACCGGTTCCTGTACAGCATCATAGCTGACAGTACATCACGTAGCACCATGCTGAACATGGGCTGGGACATCCCACTCCCACTGCCCACTGTGTGTTGGAATGACCCAGTGGCGAAGAAATGCAGTGCAGCCATCACCTTAGCCGTGGGGGTAAATGCAGTCGGATACACCCTGCGAGGACGGAGGTGGGGTTCCAACAAGGCACATAGGCGATGCAGGGTGGGTCGGTCCAGACGGAATTTCCGGATTACCTCCACGTCCTCCATGTCTGCCAGCAATTGGTAGGGGCGATGTATGTTTGGTCTCCTCCTAGGAAAGATGGAAGTGGACACATGTCAAAGCAACACGCCACATGGCATTTTCACAAACACAAAACAAAAATGACTGACCAAGCAATTGAATCACAGAACAGCTGACAAGTAGGGACAGCACAGCCACAATACACTTACACAGGTCCCCTAACCAATAGCAATGAGCAGTGACACAAACCATTGCTATGAGCATGCACATGGGGATTTAGGCCTTAATAACTTGTAAGGCATGACGATGATATCAGACTGCATATTTGGGAAGCGGCAACACCACGGCAATATAACTAGCTGCTGTGCCTGACACAGCTTCCGAGGCTGGGTGAGTATGGCACACACCAACAACGCAATGGACACAGGCTGAGCGGCAAAAACAAGTGGGTCCTGTTGCACGAGGGGATATGAGACAGTCATTGATGTCCCTACTTCACCCTATGTACAGCACTGTACGGATCACACCTCAAAAACACATTGACAGGTGTACACATTGACAGCTCCATGACAACACAGCTGTGTGATTGCAAATACACATCACAAGTGACACGTAACGTTTACAGTCTTGTGGGATGGTGTCTTTTGCTGTGAGAGGCAGCATGTGTCCACAGCCTACCCATGATCTGGGTAATGTGATGTTTGTTTTGTGATGCAGTGTGTAGTAACTGTAGTCTGTGCTGTGTGCATCTGACATGCATATGCTAGTCCTGAGGCTTAAGATGCAATTAGGGCACTCTGCATTCCCAATGCACTCGGAGTCGTAGCCCTCAGGTACAACCTGTAGTAGGCTGTAGTGGCTATTCACATGTATGTTAGGGGCACTGTGCCTACTCTGATTTCGGTCGGACATATGTGTGCGATGCCTCACCTCATGTCTCTAGTACTTGCACATCCGGCACACCGTGCAACAACAGTTGTGCACGTGTGAACGACAGGTGGATGGCATGGGCTCATGGCCATTGTGGGCTGTCAGGTTGCAGTCTGTGTGAGTAGTTTCCCATTCTGCTCCATGCAGGTATGTGTTTGGCCTAATTACATAGTGGTCATCCTTGCCACCATCAGGATAGTGGTTGTGCACAACGCGAGTTGGGGCTAAGGTCGCAGGGTGACACAGGCCGTGTGTAGTGCGATGTGCACTACATTCGTGGCACTAATTCGCGGATTCCTTTCCTGTACGCCAGCCATTGGGTGTTGATTGAGGTGGCTGTATACTATTGCACAGGTATCGTGCAACATGTGGATTTGGGTATGTTCTGTGCTGCTTCCCTTGCACATGTCTGTGTCATTGATGCCAGATGAGTGGGACCACCTCGCTCTCTCTCATGTGGCATCTCCCCTGGGTGCTGAGGGACAGGGGACGCTCAACAGTGGGGTGGCTTCGGATGTAGCAGCTGCACAGCTGCTGAGTGAGACAGTTGTGACCTGCGCCTCGGAGGGGCTAGACGTGTGCTGGATGAATCACAGGCCCAGCGGGCAATTTCGGCGTTATCTGAGGACTGAGGTGATGCATCCATGTTGTATGACACAGGGGACGTGGACTCTGGGTCTTCTTCAGCCACGCGGAGGCCAATGACCGCCCTCCCATCCACTTCCACTGGTGCAACACGTGTCGGCACAGGGATGAAGGATAGGGTGTCCTTCACACCAGGCACAGCTGCCCCTGCACATGTGACCCCTGCTGCCCTCAGTGCTGGGTCTGTTGAGCTGATGCGCCATCTGTGCGTGGGGCAGACAGCTCTCCTCACTTACGTCATTGCCCATGACATCACTTAGACGCAGGAGACATGGATGATGGAGGGCCCACATGTACGCGTGGGTGGACTACACCAGACCGTCCAATGGTTGTCACCCCCAGTGAAGGTGTGCCTTCAACTGCGCCAATCTCAGACTGACATTCCTGACCCTTTCCCCACCCCCTGGGGAGTGGCACATCTGACGGCAGCAGTGCACGAGTCCTAAATCGGAGGAGTGGGGGACGCTGACGTCCCGACCGGATGTGACATGTTGGAAGGTGGCTTGCACCGTCAGACTTATGGCCTCCCCTCGCTCACCCCAATATGCGTTTGCATCTGAGAAGCCAGCGCGTGCACAGGCAGCTCCGAGCTCGCACCAGAGAGGCCAAAGTGTGTATGTGTGGGTCCATTTGAACGAGTTGTCTGTCTCGCAGTATAATCAGTGGCGGGACGCCGTCCACCTGCGTGGTACCCCGACTCGAGACCTGGACAACATTGACAATGCATGACAGGCTCCGCAGTCCGGATACACCACCTGCAACACACAGAGGCTGTAGCTGCCCTAGCGGCCCAGGGCGCGTCCAACCGGAGCTAATGGACCCACACATTCACTCTTTGACCTCTCTGGGGCGAGCTTGGAGCTGCTTGTGTACGCGCTGGCTTCTCTATTGCAATGGCATGTAACGTGTGTGGGGAAATAGGCAATGAGTGCGATGGTGCGAGCCACCTTCCGTGACGTCACTCCCGGGCACGATGTGTGCGTCCCCCCACTACTTATATTTGACTTGTGCCATGCTGCACAATGAGGATGTGTTGCCTGCGTGATGTGACCAGGAGGAGCGCGCCATGACCTCTCACCCACCATGCTCCACTGCCATCCCGTGCCCTGGATAGCCCGTGCAGGTGGACAATGTTAGGGGTACACCTGGTCAACAGGGGATGTGCGTGCCTTGGCAAGGGGCTGGCGGACGCACAGCAGTATCCAGCACGTCCACAGAGGGTGGGCTGACGTCTACACCTGATGCAGCATCTTTCGTGTGGCCGCCTGTTGTGCACACACGTGTTCACATTCATCCCCAGACAGATGGTCTTTACAAATGCCCAAGACAGCGGTAATCTAGTGCTCCCGAATCCTCCCAACACAGTGTGTTTCAACATTGCATGTGCGCACCTACCCGTCACACCCACCCACCTGGGCCAAGCGTAACTCCCGCTTCACATGACACATGTGTGTCTTCCACAGTTGTGCTACTCTCTCAGGGCCGGACCTGCACCTGTCCCGTAGCACACACACAGCACCGAGTCGTACTGGCATCCTGTTAGATTGGTAGGCACACTCACACATCTCCTTCTGACACAGTGGTGGCTGTGATGGATATTGTGACTGCCATGGCAGTGTGGGCTGGCCATGGCAGGGCACACTCACACACATTGCATCCGCGGCACTACGTGTCACTACTCGGCACATCGAACTGGGCACTGTCCCTGGGGTTGATGAGTTATGCCGCCTGTCGATGTAATCTGTGACTGGATGCTGTTGTTCCTGTAGTCGGTTGTATCTGTGTAGTTGATGATTGCAGTTGTTGCAGTGTGTGCTTGGTTAAGTGGGGCACATGCCGTGTATGTGACCTCAGCAATTGCAATGTCTGGTCTCACATTCCAATGTGTTGTACACGTGGCAGGGACTTCACTTATTTCAGACTCTGCTACTTGTGTGTGTGATGAATCTGCTTTTCTGTGCAACGGATTGACTGCATGTATTTGGTGTTATTTCTGGGTAAATGTATCCATGTCATGTTTGCATGCACGCAATGCACAGGGTGTGAGTCTAGCCACAGGTGGACTGGCAGCATGCGCTGAGTATGCGGGCATGTGTGAGCTTACTTGCTGTGTGGCCAGCGGTGTAGGTGTATGTTAGTCTTGTGATCTGCATTGTGCCTGGGCACATGGCCTACTCTCAATGTGTGCATTTGGGAGGTGGTGGTGGGTGGTATGGGTGGTGTGAGTTTGGGGTGGCGTTGCTGTGTGTGTGTGTTGTGGCCATGTCGACTACACACATATGTTTCCCCGGCCCATGGTGGATGTTTGTAACCGTGTTGAGGTCTGTGTATATGATGAGATGTGTGTGTTGTATGTTGCACGGTATGCAGTGTGTGGGTGTGTCCTTGCAATTCAGGATGACTCCTACTTGTTATGGTTCAGACGTTGTGTGTGTGCAGGGTGTGCCACTGTCAAGATTGTGCCTAGTTCAATTGTGCATGTCAGATTTTCTGCAGTTCTTACTCATTGTGCAGTGCTGCCCACCCAAACTGATGTCGTGTGTGTGTTTTGACAGGCATTGCTGTGGCATGCTTTTGCGTGGCTCCTACTTTTGGTTGCTGAGTGTGTGGTCAGACTGTGTAGGAAATTGTAGACATGTGTAGGACTGTGCTTTGTAGTGACCAGGCCGTCAGTGTTGATGTGATGATCTTTCGGGCACCTTCAGAATCTGACAAGTCCTGCTCCAGGAGCTGTGGTATTGCACTGTGGCCACTGTTGCGGCTACTCATTTGCGTTGACATCCAATGACAGTGGACTACATGGTCATCTCACGACTGTCGTGTACTTCACACACTCTCATCCTCTCTCATTCGTACTTGTGTTTGTGAAATGATTCAGCGGAGTCACATTTTTGCTTCAAGCCATGTATTTGGACTTACGTCCTCTGTGATGCAGTATAGTGGACACTACTGGCAGCGAAATGCATGTGGAGGATGTACTTAGCATGATTACACATACAAAAGGGGTTAGGGGTAGATGTGATTAGTTGTTGACTGTGGAATGAGGGCTTCAGAGTTACAACTGCCTTGCCCTTGCTATGCTAATGTACATTTGCTAGTTACTGAGGAGCTCTCGACTTTGACACAGACAGTAATCATTTTGCCTACGGGACAGCTTGACATCATAGGTACAGTACATCTCAGTTCCATGGTACAGGTTTACTACAGTAGTTACTGCAACACACGTGCGTGAGGGGTGACATCAGAGCATGAGCCTACGTGCATGCAGCAGCGTGTCACTAGTTGTTGCAATGTGGTGGCTACTGAACATGTCACATTCACTGGGGTCATGTTGTTGGGGGATGCATTTATTGTCCATGCAAAAGTCCTGGCACGGAAGTACAGACAAAGGTGAGGTGACAGTTCTCACGTGATACAGCTGACAGATTAGTGTGCACTGACCGGTGCATATGTTCATGTGCGCAGGATACATATTATGGCATAGTTGTTCGTGCAGTATTGCCCATGTGGTTACTGTACACAAGTCCCATACCTCTGCCTCCCCCTGTTCATGCAGAGATATTGGATGTGGTGAGGAACAGAGAGAATGTCCCGAAAATGTCTGATGTCATGGCAGTGGAGTTGATAGTGTGGTGTTTGTTGCAGGTTGTATGGTATAGTTGTTGTACAGGTGACTGCCCAGTCCGTGCGAAAGCCAAGCATAGGTACGGTGTTGAACATCATTGTTCAATTGGGGGTATTGCGTCGGGCCCGACGAATTGACAAGTTGTCAGGTATGCGATACCTTCCAGCAGGGCTTCCATGGCATTGGTGTTATACATGGATGCCATCCAATGAAGCGGATGGTGGCTGTCAATGTGTTCATCGTAAGTTGTCCCTTGTAGGAGCCTGATGGGACATATTGGATGACATTCGATGAAACTGTGATCCAGAATCCGTTGTGTGGAGGCACACATGTCCCATTGCAGTGTGTGTCCGATTGCAGCCACATACGCCATACCCCCATAGACTGAACAGATCCTGTCGTGTGCGTCCAGGGGGCGAACAGTTGTACCAGGTCCGCCTTTGGACATGCCGGGTTGGAGAGACATAAATCCACAGGACAGTGGAAGGGACACCTCCGACAGTAGAAGACGGGGATGACGCAGCTGAACATTGCGATGCGGTAAGTTACTCGGTAACTTACGTTCAGCATGGTCAGGTTTTCACAGCCCACTATCTGTAGCAGGCTGTCCATGTAGAGCTGCATCTGTCCGGCGTAGTTGGGTAGGTGTGGTGCGACTGCCATTTTGCTACAGGGCGATGTGATGGCGTGCTCCAGCCGGCTGTCCAGTCAGCAGAGTGCACCCTCCGACGATGCTGGGCAATCTGGAATAGTCGTACGGAGGCAGGGTTTGGGTTATATTAGCTTGTGCGGAGGACACAGGTCCTCATCCCACATGCTTCTATGAATGGTCAAGGTCAGTGGTGTCTGACTCCTTCCAGATTACTTGCATGTGAACCACATGGAGGAGTGGTCTTATTTCTTTTTTGTGGTCAGAAATTTCTTTCATGTTGTGCGCTATCTGCACATTGGACGGTTTCCTCGGCATGCCTCTGTTTGGCTTGTTGTTGGGACAATGGCTGTATTCTCCGGCTTGTTTTGTCGATATGTGGTTTCAGAGTGGGAATGGAAGGCCATTCAGTGCTATCTGCTTTCCCGTGTGTGGGCGGCACGCTGCGTTTCCGCTATGCGTTGGGCCTTGTGTGTGTGTGTTGTAATTGGTAACACCTGTTGTCAGGCACCCGGTTTTTTTCATGTTACGTAGTGCATGTATTGGTATTGGGTGCAGGATGGTATTAGTATTTTTGTATGGTACTGGCGTGCCTTTTGCGGACGAGGTACATATTCTGCGGCGTGATGTCACAGCCGCTGTGTGCTTCGCCATGTCATGCACACAAGGGTGTGTCCTATTTTGGCGTGACGTCACTGCCCTGTTCGGTACACTTGTGTGGCGTCATGTTGGCACCTGTGAGTTGCCGGTTGGGGACATGACTGATGACGGAATGCCACGTGACATGTGCATTCAGGGTGGGGATGGTGTGTGGTGTGTGTAGTTGTGTGCCTGTGTTATTTGTGTGCGGCCCATGCATGGCGCTGTAGTTGGCCTCTGCGTTGTGTGCATGTGTAGCTGCATCATCGCCGCTGCGCTGCATTGCCGTGACGGGGACGTCAGTTCCTGGTCCCGGGTAGTGTGTGCCCGGTTGTTGCGAGTTGTTTCATTTTGCCCGGTGTGACATTTGTGGGTGCAGTGGTGGATGTGTCCTGTCCACACAGGGGTGTCTGGGGGGGCCATGTACAGTTTTTCCGCCCTTGCACTGTGTGCGGTGTTTGCGTGCCCTTGTTGTGTGTCTGCCTACCTGCGTCGCCGCGGCGCGTTGACTCCTAGGTGCTGCATCAGGTACAGCATGGGGATGGCCTGGAGTGCAGAATTCATGTCGGGTTGGGCCACCTTTTTGGTGTCCGTACTCGAGCGGTCGAGTTTCCACCTTGGTATCTCGTGCGGTGTCTCTTAGCCGGGGGAGCTGTTTGTTTGCGGCATCGTAATTTGTACACCGGGCGGTACGTGATTTCGTCGGACGGTGTGCCTCCATTGGCTGGCGCCGCTACGTGTACGGGCGCACTTTGATGGCGGGCGGCGTCGCGGGCTTCTCCCATCCTAGCAATCAAAATGCTCCGGTTTGCCAATAAAAGTTTTTGTGCACAGGGGCAACTTTGGGACATGTTTTACATGGCAGCTCCGGCCGTGGAAGATTGCACCGCCTGGCTGACTGGAATACAGGTCTGTGGGGCTGCGAGGGAATGGCAGCCTGATTCCAGCACACGAAAACTTTTATTGGCAAACCGGAGCATTTTTCTGAGGCCCACCGGAGGGCTACAAACATTGTGCTAAACAATTGGGGTGTACAAACTTGGGCAGGAACTCGGACCCCACTGGAGGGGCAACATTTGAGACTGCAGTACCCAGCAGGCCGCTCACTGGAGGGTGATTGCTAGGATGGGAGATAAGAGACTGTAGTCTATTCCGGGTTTCTGCTTTTTCCCCGAACCCTATGATTAAGATGCAAGGCATCGAAACGCGTCAGGGACTGCTAATTGGTTGGGAAAGTGAGCCGGTTTGGAAATTAAAGTTCAGTTGAACTTCTTTCGTGTGGAGTGCGTCTTTGTGCACAGGGGCAACTTTGGGACATATAAAATAATATATATACTTACTCCACAGAGTGCAACAGTAGGGAAAGTGTTGGATAGCGCAGAGGTAAAAATTACTATTCCAACTACAGAGAGTGCAACAGTAGTGAAAGTGTTGGATAGCGTACGGATAAAAATTACTATTCCCACATTCCAGAGAGTGCAACAGTAGGGAAAGTGTTGGATAGCGTAGGGTAAAAATTACTATTCCCACTCCAAAGAGTGCAACAGTAGGGAAAGTGTTGGATAGCGTAGGGGTAAAAATTACTATTCTCACTCCAGTGAGTGCAACAGTAGGGAAAGTGTTGGATAGCGTAGGGGTAAAAATCACTATTCCCACTCCAGAGAGTGCAACAGTAGGGAAAGTGTTGGATAGCGTAGGGGTAAAAATTACTATTCCCACTCCAGTGAGTGCAACAGTAGGGAAAGTGTTGGATAGCGTAGGGGTAAAAATTACTATTCCCACTCCAGTGAGTGCAACAGTAGGGAAAGTGTTGGATAGCGTAGGGGTAAAAATTACAATTCCCACTCCAGTGAGTGCAACAGTAGGGAAAGTGTTGGATAGCGTAGGGGTAAAAATTGCTATTCCCACTCCAGAGAGTGCAACAGTAGGGAAAGTGTTGGATAGCGTAGGTGTAAAAATTACTATTCCCACTCCAAAGAGTGCAACAGTAGGGAAAATGTTGGATAGCGTAGGGGTAAAAATTACTATTCCCACTCCAAAGAGTGCAACAGTAGGGAAAGTGTTGGATAGCGTAGGGGTAAAAATTACTATTCCCACTCCAGAGAGTGCAACAGTAGGGAAAGTGTTGGATAGCGTAGGGGTAAAATTACTATTCCCACTCCAGAGAGTGCAACAGTAGGGAAAGTGTTGGATAGCGTAGGGGTAAAAATTACTATTCCCACTCCAGAGAGTGCAACAGTAGGGAAAGTGTTGGATAGCGTAGGGGTAAAAATTACTATTCCCACTCCAGTGAGTGCAACAGTAGTGAAAGTGTTGGATAGCGTAGGGGTAAAAATTACTATTCCCACTCCAGAGAGTGCAACAGTAGGAAAAGTGTTGGATAGCGTAGGGGTAAAAATTACTATTCCCACTCCAGTGAGTGCAACAGTAGGGAAAGTGTTGGATAGCGTAGGGGTAAAAATTACTATTCACACTCCAGTGAGTGCAACAGTAGGGAAAGTGTTGAATAGCGTAGGGGTAAAAATTACAATTCACACTACAAAGAGTGCAACAGTAGGGAAAGTGTTGGCTAGCGTAAGGGTTAAAAATAACATACTTATAAATTGAATAATTTTTGTAATTAAATAATGATTTATTAATAAATTTATTTATTTATTTATTTATTAAACTTGTAAGGTGCAGCAGCTACCCAAAAGGGTTTCCCGGCGCCGGAGCGAAGCAGAAGAACAAAAGGCAGCTACGTTGATTACTGGTTGAAGAGCCAAGTCTTCAGAGATTTCCGAAATTGGGTGTATGCCGTTTCGTTTCGGATGGCTTTAGGAAGTGAGTTCCATAGCAAGGGGCCGAGGTAGGAGAAAGACCTTCCTCCCATCCGGGATAGCTTTATTCTGGGCACAGCAAAGTTCCCTTGAGTGGATGAACGGAGGCACCTGGAGGGCACATAAGGGTTGACCATGGCTTGAAGATATTTGGGGGCAACACCTGTTTTAATTTTGAACATATAGCTCAGGGCTTTGAACTTAATACGGTTCTCCACCCTGAGCCAGTGCAGGTCTCTCAAATGGCCTGAGACAGAGGTCGTTCTAGGTACCCTGCAAAGTAGTCTTGCGGCAGAGTTTTGGACCAGCTGAAGCCTGCGCGTCACCGCCTTATTAGATCCGAGGTAGAGGACATTGCAGTAGTCCAGTCTCGAGGTGATGAGGGCCTGGACTACTGTTTTCTGCGTGGGCTCTGGCAACATCCAGATGATCTTTCTTAGCCACTTCAAGATGGTAAAGCAGGTGGCTGCTACCTTGACTGTCTGATGGTGCATAGAAAGTTGGTCGTCAATGATAACACCTAGGTTACAGACTTTGCTGGAGGGGCGGGGGAGAGCACCCATCACACTAGGCCAGTTTTGTGGGCCCCAGAGATTTTTGTTTTTGCCCAGAACCAGAACCTCTGTTTTCTCTCCGTTTAATTTGAGGTAATTGGTCTGCATCCAGGCTGCAATTAGTATTAACAATACATTAATTAAAAATACCAATAAATTAAAATTAATAATTACTTTAATAACATTAAATTACTTCCCACCCTATTCCCCAATAAACACACAACCCACTCCACATAAAATTTCACACAATTAATTTAATTATCAATTAATAAATTAATAAGAATTAATTACCAACTAATAATTAATTAACAATACATTATTTTTCAATACCAATAAAACATAATTATTAAAAATTAATTACCAAGTAATAATTAATTATTAATCAATTACTTATCAATACCCAAAAATAAAAATAAATAATTACTTAATTACAATTAAATTACTTCCCACCCTATTCCCCTATAAACCCACAACCAACTCCAATAATACATTTATACAATTAATATAATTATCAATAAATTAATTAATAAAAATTAATTACCAATTAATAATTAATTAACAATAAATTAATTATCAATACCAAAAAATAAAAATGTATAATTACTTAATTACAATTACATTACTTCCCACCCTATTCCCCTATAAACCCACAACCCGCTACAAAACTAAAACGCAAAATTTAATTAAAAATAATTAATAATTCCTAAAAATTATTATTTAATTTACTATAATTAAATTACTTCCCACCCTATTCCCCTATAAACCCACAAACCGCTATGGTACTAAAACGCATAATTTACTTTAAAAAAAATAACAAACTTCTAAAAAATGTATACATATATTAAAAAAACAGTACAATACTTAACAAAAAATATAGAACACATACATATAAAATGCATACTAAAATACATAACACTAATATAAACATCGATATTATTAACATCGATATTTTTGCTATCGATATTACTAACTTTGATATTAACAAAAACGAATTTCTTACCTTCAGGTCGATATTCTGGTCGTTGATATTCTTGATGTCGATATTCTGCCCCCACGATATTTAAAACTCGATATTAATGTAGGTCGATATAAAAAACTCTATATTATGTCTGTGCACCGTTGCGGATTTGTGAAAGGACAAAGGTATTGACCGCATCTTAAACAGTTGTACCCAGTTTTAATTGTCCACAATCTTTTTCATCAAAATGATAGGGAACCATGCCGGTCAAAACGCTGTTGTTTTTTTTCTATTTACAGCATATATCAAAATGAAAGACGCATGAAGGTGAACGCCCATAAAGTTCTGTCCAAGAAATCACAACTGTGACTTAAACATACAGGTATTTAAACACGGCAGTCACAACCGAGTCAGTCTTAAAGGTAACGCACCTCCGAAAATCGCTATTGAGACAAATCATCTGAGCTGCTGGACGGCACATGGTGCGCCCAAAAATCGCCAGGTATTCATTATACGGCGTCCCCTTTTGGACATGTTATTAATTTTACACTACTTTAAACACTAATGCTGTTCTCCTTGATTTCTCTGCCTTCAGAGCAGGCATTTACAGAAATAACCCCGCTCCACCAGTGATTTGTTCAGAGCTGAGAACGTTTTAATGAGCCACGATTATCAACACACATATAAAAGGCAAAGTAAGTGAGCTTCAAATCTTTCCAATGATTGCAAACAGCACGGCAACCCGTGTTTTCTCTAAACTAAAAAATGACACAGTCCTCCCCTGTTTTCATTTTTCTTTCTTTTTCATTTTCCTTTGAAGTCCACAGAGTTGTTCCGGTAATCACTGGTCCTAAGAGAAAAGTGGCAGATACCTTGTGGTGCAAGCAATTTCACGCAAGGTAAAAACATAAAATATAAGAAAATAAATGGAGTGCTTTGAATGTATGAATAGATGATAACACGAGCACTTTTCTTTTCCTTTTTATTTACTCTGCAGCTCGTTCCTGGTCCTGAGGAGAAACCCACCTAAAATTTCATATGGGGTTCGAAACGCGTAGACTATTTCTTGTCCAAACAAATGTCTACTAAAATAACTTACCAGGTTAACCTCCTACCTTGCAGGATTTATGTTTGTTGAGTAATTTTGGTTTCTTGAGTTACACAGTGTTTGGCAAGAGCCCTTAGTGGGGTAATGCTGTTTTTGAAGAAATCTTGACATCAGTAAAAGTAGTTTTTGACCTGCTCTCTCTCCAGCTTGGGCTTTCTCTTTTTTCTCTTCTTTTTTCTCTCTTCTTTTATCTTCTTTTTTCGTTAATACATTTGTGTTTTGGAACTAGAGCTAGTTCACTTGTTGATCTCTCTAAGGTATATGTGAAACGTGATGTATTGTGATGTCATTTATGTGATTAGTGAGTCAACATATATGTGTTATGTTATTGTCATGTGGTTCTTATAAATTGATGGTGAATTGTTCTCCATAAAACATGAACGAAAGAAAAAATTGAATTTAAAAAGAAATATTGAGAAAATAAAAATAAAATTTTATTTTTACAGTGACTATGAGTGTCACGTGTGATTGTGCAAAAAGAATGATCCACTAAACATCAGCATTGGCAATTGTGTTGTTCTTTAAGTATTAAATAAGTTGAGCATTTTTTCAGTCTATACCATAGCCAATCTGATTCTGACAATAGGCTCGACACCGTAAGGGTGGATCCTCAAGGCTTTTGTATGGGTATGCAACCGTTCACCATAGAAGAGGGCAGATTAGCAATCAAACGTAGTGTGATGAATAAGGCTCCTGGTCCTGACAGATAGCCAATGGAAGGTTATGATAATAACATGATTTATGGGCTCCATTATTCACCAGTGTTCTAAGGAGTGCAGTTATTGCTGATCCACTTAAATCATGGTCAAATTCCATCATCATTCCCGTTTTTAAAAAGGGTGATAGAGTCGACCCCCTTTGCCATTGCCCTATTTCCCTACTTGATTCTACAAGAAAAGTCTTGGAGAGAATCCTGTTACATCGCCTGGAAGCCTGGGTTGCTGATTCAGATGAACTTACATCTGAATATTAGCAAATATGCACAGGTGAAGAAGGGCTGTTTGCACTTAGCTTTCATGGATCTCACCCCAGCCTTTGACTGGGTGGATAGAGGTAAACTCTGGTGTAAAATGCTTGATAAGGGAGTGGGGATAGCTCTGGTACATTTCCTGGCCCAAATGCACGAGCGAGTGACTGGTCACATCAGGTATGGATCTTAAGGGGAATTTAGCGACTCCAGTAACACGAGGAGATGTGTAGGACAAGAGTGTAGGCTGGCCCAGTTCCTCTTTTGTTTATACATAAATAATCTGGATACCTACCTGAATATGGGCGAGGCAGACACCCCTATGGTGGGATCGAGAAGACTCTCATCCTTGCTATATGCAGACAACTGTGTCTCGATGTCAAGAACCAGGGTTGGCAATCTGATGCTGTTAAACAGATTTGCTTTTTTCCATGAGTGAATTGGTTCTACTGACAAATACTGCCAAGTCACATATTATGGTCTTAGGGCACACTCATACTAAGCCCAGTTCACACTATATCAATAAGAAAGAACTTGAGTTTCCACTTTTAGTAATCTGGGAATCCCTTTTGATCATAAAGGTACTTGGTCTCATTTAATTAAGGTCAGGAATGCCCCAGTTTGAGCAAACTACGGAGGCTCTCTTTAGGTTCGCTGGAAAGTTAGGTTGCAAGCCATTGGATGTTATTACTGAGATCTATATTGCCTGTTTTTCTTCTGCTATGACATATGGAGCTGGGGAATGGGGATATTGTAATACTGCGTACCTATAGGCCAATGCAAACATGTATCTAAGAAGGTTCCTGTCTGTCCCTAACCCTTTACCCATATTTCCCTGCCATGTGCAACTAGGTTTACTGCCTATGGTGGATCGTATAAAGCTAGCTCCCCTTATGTTATGGCATTCGGTATGGGCCAGACTAGAAACCATTTTAAATCAGGAAATCATTAACGATTGCTTATGACTTGACAAGTCTCACAGAATTCCTTAGCTAAGATATGTAAAAGAGCAAATTGCATTGTTGGGAAGGTCTGATTTATTTTATAGCCCATAAAATTCCACCTCTATTTCTAAAAAGCATTTGAAGACAGATTTTCTGATTGCCTGTAGGCAGCGAAGAGAAATCAGAGAGGTGGGAAAGAAAAGAGTATCACGGTCCTAATGGCACCTTACCTATACTTCTGTCTTGAGCAACAACAGAGATTGTATCTGATAAGGTTCAGATTAAAGTCCATTTCCAAGTCTCATATCCCAGCAAAGAATTTCATGATTCTGACCTCTCACTTGTCCCGGTGACTCGAGCTCTGTCCAGTCTACACTTCACCTTTATTTTCTGTAATTTATATGCTATACACAGGCAAATATATTTGCATCCACTGCTGAGGTCTTTGTATATCAGAAGATGTAGGCATGCCTTGCTCTATCTTCTGTCACTCAAATATGAATTTTCCTTGAAAAACAAAGACAAGAGGCATTTGGCTTAATCAAACACTACGGCCAGGAGTGCAACATACAGAAACTGGTCTGAGGACTGACTTAAAATGCAATTGTTTTGAATGTGTTTTTATACATTTCTTGAAGCATCATAAAACAATTCATAGATTTTGTTTCGGGAGTGGAATGTAGGTCTTGCCACGGAGCCATAAATTACCCCCACCTGATGACAAATGTAGGTGGGTCTCAACCTTGCATGGGCACAATGAGGGCCAGAGGGTAATGTGTTGAGATGTCCAGAATGGTGGGTGCATGATCACTATGCGTATTGTGTGCTGTGTCCTGATTGGCTGAGTGTTCATAACTACATGTGGCATCAGACTTTATGGTGTTTTGGGAATGCGCGCCCCTCCGGCCATGTGCATTTTATTGGGACCAATCTTCTAGGACCATTGTGCTGTCGCTGCCTATCTGTGGGACTAATCTGGATTTTCAATCAGTAGCTTCAGGCCTAGGGTGCAGGGCCTGCCTGACAATGTATTTCTGACTCAGGTTGATGGAGAGGTCATATAGGGGGATTTCGACAACAGTGATTCGATTTCGTATTTGTACATACACGTATCATTGCGTACATCAACATCAATATTAATATTTCAGCTATTGCAGTCAGAAGATATCTGTTTTATGGTTTACAATTTCATCTCTGCTGCTGTTAGATTGAGGAAATTGTCGGGGAAGTAATTGAATCCATGGTTTTTGATGTGGTATTGTAAGCCAGTAGATTTTTTATTACATTGTCTACATTTGAATAATTTGTTTATGTTTCTGCTTTTTGAGGGGTGCTGGTTGACTCAAATGTTGAACCCGTATATGTACTGAGGAAGTTTTTATCTTATTATTTTTTTTTTTACTTTTATTTTATTGGATATTATATGATCTGACTTTTTAATGAAATTTATTGCACGCAAATGTCTATGTATTTTATGCTTCTACGGTTTTTAACCGAATAAAGCTTGCTTTTGATGATGATGTGATGACAGGCAATGTTCCAGAAAAAACATGTCCTCTTTCTTATCTTCCCTATTGCTCCCACTCATCTCCCTCACCCTGACCCCATCTACATGTTCCCACATACTCTAACCACCTGACCCGAGCAGTTAATTTTGTATGGTTTTACGACCAGAAAAATCTGTATCACATGGTAATTACCCATTCCATTGATTGGGCTTTGTGCATTATTGCAGGAAAAGTAAAATCAAATGAAATTTTACAATTAACCCAGTACCACGCAACTTGCAATCAGTCCCGTGGTGTTTTCCACCACATCACCTAACTTTGCAAGGACAGTGGCGTCCGCTGTACGTTTACAAGAAAATCAGGTTTGCAGCCTGTAACTTATAGTTGCTAATCCTTACTATTTTAATACACAGCCACCCGGGAATTGCTGAGAAAAGCCAACAATGTCCAAAATGGCCAGGGTGAGAGAATCCTTTAGTTCAGTATTTAAAAAAACACACACATTTGTATCTCGGTACTTATTCGTATCGACCTCAGTAAGCTGACAAATGCAGGATATATGTCAGTCACTGATCACCAATTTATCAGTATCACATGGGAAAGACTTCTATGGCACCCAGACACTAGCAATAACTGTTTGGATGAATGGTAAAAGTCTTAATTTTCTCGCTGGAGGACTTCATAAAGTGATGGCATTCTCTAAATCTTGGGTAGAAATACATATGGAAAGTACGTGTAGCAAACACCTAGGGGCATATTATCAAGGGCTTTATCGCTGCTTTAGCAGCACTTTTTGCCGCTAAAGCGGCGATAATTTTATCGCCCTATTAGCAAGCTGTCGCTAACAGGCGTTAGCGACAGCTTTCAGGCGTTAGAGGCCGCTTTTTCCATCGCATTGCATGTCAGCGATAATTATTGCTAATGACATGCAAGGAAGGCGTTCCCTACTAAAAGCGACTGAAAACAGTCGCTAATCCCACTACCCCCTATTAGCAAGGCAGGCGAAGCGATATAATAATTCGCGCTAAGCGCGTTTATCGCTAGATTTTAACACCTGCTAGTGAGGATGACTTATCTGTTTGTAGTATAGGAGGTGGATTCTAATGCTGAATCCACCTTAGCGTTAATGCGAGAATATCGCTGGTTTTCCAGCGATATTCTCGCATTTTGCCGCTATCGCTGGAATAATCATCGCCATAGCGCTAATTGTTGCTAATACAGCGTTAGCGTGGCGATATATTCCAGCGATAGCTGGCGATAAAATATTTCGCGCTAAGCGCGCTCTGCGATATTTATCGCATTTTGTTGCTAATATGGCCCCTAATTCTTAAAAAAAAAAAGGGGACCTGCCATCAGTCAATGGATTTTATAGCTGCAAGCATTTAAAGACACTTAGGAGTCGATCAAATATTTATGAAAATGGTCGCCTTATTTTAGAGAAAACATAACTGCAAAAAACCACAAGTATGCTCACAAACAATAACGTGTCCAAGTTTATAGATGCTGACCACATGCAATAAAATAAAACGCGTCAGATTGTGAAGCTCAAGAGATGCCAACCACAATCAGTAAAGAGAACATCTGGAACACATTCTGGAAGACTAAACTGTACTGAACATAGATGCAGAATTTCGATATGTCCCAAGCAATATTACTAAATTGCATGGAGCATTTGAATAAAATGTTACACATAATTTATTATTACATATCATCTTCATAATATTCACCTCTTATGTGCAATTCATTATAGCGAGATGATAACAAGTGTTTGCTATCTAGAAGGTAAAAAGTGAAGACAATTACATATCCAAATTGTATAATATAATTCTCATTGAAGTAATACCAGCACAATGCCTATACCATCTTAAAATTCGCATCTTCCAGCGAGTAATTATCTGCAAAAGTCTTCCACGTGCAAACTGTTATATAAAATGTGTAATGGGGAATCTCAATAAATTTTAGCAATTTCATTTAACCCCTTCGCTGCTAGGCCTTTTCCCCCCCTGTGCTAAGGCTTTTTTTGGGCTATTTGGGGTAGTTCGCGCTTAGGCCCCTGTAACTTTTTGACCACATAAGGTATCCACGCCAAATTTGCGCCCTTTTTTTCCAACATCATGGGGATTCTAAAGGTACCCAGGGTTTGTGGATTCCCCTTGAGGGGACCCAAAATACAGCCAAAATACAGCTAAATTTTGGTTTTTGGGGGAAAAATGCGAAAAAAGGGCTACAGATGAAAGCATCTGTTTTTTTCCCTGCAAATGGTATAAAAAAAGGGGCTGTGGGGCTGAAATCACCATTTTCCAAGCTTTCAGGGACAAGCAGACTTTTGTCAGAAAACCAAAATCTTTTACACAGTTTTGGCATTGTTCTGGGACATAGCCTATTTTTCCTAGTTTTTGTGCTTTCAACCTCCTTCCAGTTAATGGTAGAAATGGTTATGAAAGCAATAATGGATCCTGGAAAGCTATACATTTTTAAAAATTAGACAAAATTCTGAATTCAGCAAGGGGTCATTTGTGTAGATCCTTTAAGTTTTCTTTATAGAAACTAACAGTTAAATAAAGGAAAAATTGAAAATTTGTTGAAAACAACAGCCATTTGTGTCAACGTTTTCACCTGTAACTTCTTCTATTTATGACAGCTATTTGAAAGCAATATACCGTTAAATCCGCTGGACCTTTCTGGTTGTGGCAATATATAGGACTTGTAGGTTCACCAAGAACCCGACGAACCCAGAGCCAATAACTGAGCAGCATCTTGCAATGTTTTTTTATTACGTACCTGGTATATAGCAATTATTCTGGGAAAATGTATACATGGAAAAATCGGTATGAAAGACACCTATGTATTTCTGAAATGGGAACAAAACGTTGAGTTTAGAAACAGTAGATATTTGCACATTTCCGAAATTGGGAGTACCCATACTCGCATGTGAATTATAGGTCATTTTTCAAAATGACTTATTTTTTACACATTGTCTTTCATTTGGAAGGCAGAAATGCATCGAAAGTCAATAGGTAATAACAGTTGCTCTACAATTCTGTGTTACCCTAAGTCTCCCGATAAAAATGGTACCTCACTTTTGTGGGTAGGCCTTGTGCCCACGACAGAAAATGGCTCAAAACGCAATGTGGACACACCAAATTTTCACAGTGAAAAATGACCCCTTTTTTGCAAAGTGCCTAGCTGTAGTTTTTGAACCCTAGCTCTGCCGGCACCTAGGGAAACCTAGCAAACCTATACATTTTTAAAAACTAGACACCCAGGGGAATCCAGGATGAGGTGACTTGACTGGCTCTCACCAGGTTCTGTTCCCCAGAATCCCTTGCAAACCTAAACAATTGTAAAAAAAAACACATTTTCCTCACTTTTCTGTGGTGGAAAGTTCTGGAATCTGCGTGGATCCACAAAATTCCACCCACCCCACGTTCCCCAAAGTCTTCCGATAAAAATGGTACCTCACTTGTGTGGGTAGGCCTAGTGCCCGCGACAGGAAACAGCGCAAAACGCAACGTGGACACACCACATTTTCACAGTGAAAAATGACCTTTTTTTTGCAAAGTGCCTAGCTGTAGTTTTTGAACCCTAGCTCTGCCGGCACCTAGGAAACCTAGCAAACCTATACATTTTTTAAAACTAGACACCGAGGGGAATACAGGATGGGGTGATTTCACTGGCTCTCACCTGGTTCTGTTACCCAGAATGCCTTGCATACCTTCAAAATTGTCAAAAAACCCACATTTTCCTCACTTTTCTGTGTTGGAAAGTTCTGGAATCTGCGTGGATCCACAAAATTCCACCCACCCCACGTTCCCCAAAGTCTTCCAAAAAAATGGTACCTCACTTGTGTGGGTAGGCCTAGTGCCCGCGACAGGAAACAGCGCAAAACGCAACGTGGACACACCACATTTTCACAGTGAAAAATGACCCTTTTTTGCAAAGTGCCTAGCTGTAGTTTTTGAACCCTAGCTCTGCCGGCATCTAGGGAAACCTACCAAACCCACACATTTCTGAAACGTAGACACCCAGGGGAATCCAGGATGGGGTGACTTAACTGGCTCTCACCAGGTTCTGTTACCCAGAATTCCTTGCAAACCTAAACAATTGTCAAAAAACACATTTTCCTCACTTTTCTGTGTTGGAAAGTTCTGGAATCTGCGTGGATCCACAAAATTCTACCCACCCCGCGTTCCCCAAAGTCTTCCGAAAAAAATGGTACCTCACTTGTGTGGGTAGGTCTAGTGCCCGCGACAGGAAACAGCGCAAAACGCAACGTGGACACACCACATTTTCACAGTGAAAAATGACCCTTTTTTTGCAAAGTGCCTATCTGTAGTTTTTGAACCCTAGCTCTGCCGGCACCTAGGGAAACCTACCAAACCCACACATTTCTGAAAAGTAGACACCCAGGGAAATCCAGTATGGGGTGACTTAACTGGCTCTCACCAGGTTCTGTTACCCAGAATTCCTTGCAAACCTAAAACATTGTCAAAAAACACATTTTCCTCACTTTTCTGTGTTGGAAAGTTCTGGAATCTGCGTGGATCCACAAAATTCCACCCACCCCGCGTTCCCCAAAGTCTTCCGAAAACAATGGTACCTCACTTGTGTGGGTAGGCCTAGTGCCCGCGACAGCAAACAGCACATAACGCAACGTGGACACACCACATTTTCACAGTGAAAAATGACCCTTTTTTTGCAAAGTGCCTATCTGTAGTTTTTAACCCTAGCTCTGCCGGCACCTAGGGAAACCTACCAAACCCACACATTTCTGAAAAGTAGACACCCAGGGAAATCCAGGATGGGGTGACTTGACTGGCTCTCACCAGGTTCTGTTACCCAGAATCCCTTGCAAACCTAAAAAAATGTCCAAAAAAACACATTTTCCTCACTTTTCTGTGGTGGAAAGTTCTGGAATCTGCGTGGATCCACAAAATTCCACCCACCCCACGTTCCCCAAAGTCTTCCGATAAAAATGGTACCTCACTTGTGTGGGTAGGCCTAGTGCCCGCGACAGGAAACAGCGCAAAACGCAACGTGGACACACCACATTTTCACAGTGAAAAATGACCTTTTTTTTGCAAAGTGCCTAGCTGTAGTTTTTGAACCCTAGCTCTGCCGGCACCTAGGGAAACCTAGCAAACCTATACATTTTTTAAAACTAGACACCGAGGGGAATACAGGATGGGGTGATTTCACTGGCTCTCACCTGGTTCTGTTACCCAGAATGCCTTGCATACCTTCAAAATTGTCAAAAAACCCACATTTTCCTCACTTTTCTGTGTTGGAAAGTTCTGGAATCTGCGTGGATCCACAAAATTCCACCCACCCCACGTTCCCCAAAGTCTTCCAAAAAAAATGGTACCTCACTTGTGTGGGTAGGCCTAGTGCCCGCGACAGGAAACAGCGCAAAACGCAACGTGGACACACCACATTTTCACAGTGAAAAATGACCCTTTTTTTGCAAAGTGCCTAGCTGTAGTTTTTGAACCCTAGCTCTGCCGGCATCTAGGGAAACCTACCAAACCCACACATTTCTGAAACGTAGACACCCAGGGGAATCCAGGATGGGGTGACTTAACTGGCTCTCACCAGGTTCTGTTACCCAGAATTCCTTGCAAACCTAAACAATTGTCAAAAAAACACATTTTCCTCACTTTTCTGTGGTGGAAAGTTCTGGAATCTGCGTGGATCCACAAAATTCCACCCACCCCACGTTCCCCAAAGTCTTCCGATAAAAATGGTACCTCACTTGTGTGGGTAGGCCTAGTGCCCGCGACAGGAAACAGCGCAAAACGCAACGTGGACACACCACATTTTCACAGTGAAAAATGACCTTTTTTTGCAAAGTGCCTAGCTGTAGTTTTTGAACCCTAGCTCTGCCGGCACCTAGGGAAACCTAGCAAACCTATACATTTTTTAAAACTAGACACCGAGGGGAATACAGGATGGGGTGATTTCACTGGCTCTCACCTGGTTCTGTTACCCAGAATGCCTTGCATACCTTCAAAATTGTCAAAAACCCACATTTTCCTCACTTTTCTGTGTTGGAAAGTTCTGGAATCTGCGTGGATCCACAAAATTCCACCCACCCCACGTTCCCCAAAGTCTTCCAAAAAAATGGTACCTCACTTGTGTGGGTAGGCCTAGTGCCCGCGACAGGAAACAGCGCAAAACGCAACGTGGACACACCACATTTTCACAGTGAAAAATGACCCTTTTTTGCAAAGTGCCTAGCTGTAGTTTTTGAACCCTAGCTCTGCCGGCATCTAGGAAACCTACCAAACCCACACATTTCTGAAACGTAGACACCCAGGGGAATCCAGGATGGGGTGACTTAACTGGCTCTCACCAGGTTCTGTTACCCAGAATTCCTTGCAAACCTAAACAATTGTCAAAAAAACACATTTTCCTCACTTTTCTGTGTTGGAAAGTTCTGGAATCTGCGTGGATCCACAAAATTCTACCCACCCCGCGTTCCCCAAAGTCTTCCGAAAAAATGGTACCTCACTTGTGTGGGTAGGTCTAGTGCCCGCGACAGGAAACAGCGCAAAACGCAACGTGGACACACCACATTTTCACAGTGAAAAATGACCCTTTTTTTGCAAAGTGCCTATCTGTAGTTTTTGAACCCTAGCTCTGCCGGCACCTAGGGAAACCTACCAAACCCACACATTTCTGAAAAGTAGACACCCAGGGAAATCCAGTATGGGGTGACTTAACTGGCTCTCACCAGGTTCTGTTACCCAGAATTCCTTGCAAACCTAAAACATTGTCAAAAAACACATTTTCCTCACTTTTCTGTGTTGGAAAGTTCTGGAATCTGCGTGGATCCACAAAATTCCACCCACCCCGCGTTCCCCAAAGTCTTCCGAAAACAATGGTACCTCACTTGTGTGGGTAGGCCTAGTGCCCGCGACAGCAAACAGCACATAACGCAACGTGGACACACCACATTTTCACAGTGAAAAATGACCCTTTTTTTGCAAAGTGCCTATCTGTAGTTTTTTAACCCTAGCTCTGCCGGCACCTAGGGAAACCTACCAAACCCACACATTTCTGAAAAGTAGACACCCAGGGAAATCCAGGATGGGGTGACTTGACTGGCTCTCACCAGGTTCTGTTACCCAGAATCCCTTGCAAACCTAAAAAAATGTCCAAAAAAACACATTTTCCTCACTTTTCTGTGGTGGAAAGTTCTGGAATCTGCGTGGATCCACAAAATTCCACCCACCCCGCGTTCCCCAAAGTCTTCAGAAAAAATGGTACCTCACTTGTGTGGGTAGGCCTAGTGCCCGCCACAGGAAACAGAGCAAAACGCAACGTGGACACACCACATTTTCACAGTGAAAATGACCCTTTTTTTGCAAAGTGCCTAGCTGTAGTTTTTAACCCTAGCTCTGCCGGCACCTAGGGAAACCTACCAAACCCACACATTTCTGAAAAGTAGACACCCAGGGGAATCCAGGATGGGGTGATTTAACTGGCTCTCACCAGGTTCTGTTACCCAGAATCCCTTGCAAACCTAAAAAATTGTCCAAAAAAACAAGTTTTCCTCACTTTTCTGTGGTGGAAAGTTCTGGAATCTGCGTGGATCCACAAAATTCCACCCACCCCGCGTTCCCCAAAGTCTTCCCAAAACAATGGTACCTCACTTGTGTGGGTAGGCCTAGTGCTCTCGACAGGAAACAGTGCAAAACGCAACATGGACACACCACATTTTCACAGTGAAAAATGACCCTTTTTTTGCAAAGTGCCTAGCTGTAGTTTTTGAACCCTAGCTCTGCCGGCATCTAGGGAAACCTACCAAACCCACACATTTCTGAAAAGTAGACACCCAGGGGAATCCAGGATGGGTTGACTTAACTGGCTCTCACCAGGTTCTGTTACCCAGAATTCCTTGCAAACCTAAACAATTGTCAAAAAAACACATTTTTCTCACTTTTCTGTGTTGGAAAGTTCTGGAATCTGCGTGGATCCACAAAATTCCACCGACCCCGCGTTCCCCAAAGTCTTCCAAAAAAAATGGTACCTCACTTGTGTGGGTAGGCCTAGTGCCCGCGACAGGAAACAGCGCAAAACGCAACGTGGACACACCACATTTTCACAGTGAAAAATGACCCTTTTTTTGCAAAGTGCCTATCTGTAGTTTTTGAACCCTAGCTCTGCCGGCACCTAGGGAAACCTACCAAACCCACACATTTCTGAAAAGTAGACACCCAGGGAAATCCAGTATGGGGTGACTTAACTGGCTCTCACCAGGTTATGTTACCCAGAATTCCTTGCAAACCTAAAACATTGTCAAAAAAACACATTTTCCTCACTTTTCTGTGTTGGAAAGTTCTGGAATCTGCGTGGATCCACAAAATTCCACCCACCCCGCGTTCCCCAAAGTCTTCCGAAAAAAATGGTACCTCACTTGTGTGGGTAGGCCTAGTGCCCGCCACAGGAAACAGAGCAAAACGCAACGTGGACACACCACATTTTCACAGTGAAAATGACCCTTTTTTTGCAAAGTGCCTAGCTGTAGTTTTTTAACCCTAGCTCTGCCGGCACCTAGGGAAACCTACCAAACCCACACATTTCTGAAAAGTAGACACCCAGGGAATCCAGGATGGGGTGATTTAACTGGCTCTCACCAGGTTCTGTTACCCAGAATCCCTTGCAAACCTAAAAAATTGTCCAAAAAAACAAGTTTTCCTCACTTTTCTGTGGTGGAAAGTTCTGGAATCTGCGTGGATCCACAAAATTCCACCCACCCCGCGTTCCCCAAAGTCTTCCCAAAACAATGGTACCTCACTTGTGTGGGTAGGCCTAGTGCTCTCGACAGGAAACAGTGCAAAACACAACATGGACACACCACATTTTCACAGTGAAAAATGACCCTTTTTTTGCAAAGTGCCTAGCTGTAGTTTTTGAACCCTAGCTCTGCCGGCATCTAGGGAAACCTACCAAACCCACACATTTCTGAAAAGTAGACACCCAGGGGAATCCAGGATGGGTTGACTTAACTGGCTCTCACCAGGTTCTGTTACCCAGAATTCCTTGCAAACCTAAACAATTGTCAAAAAAACACATTTATCTCACTTTTCTGTGTTGGAAAGTTCTGGAATCTGCGTGGATCCACAAAATTCCACCCACCCCGCGTTCCCCAAAGTCTTCCGAAAAAAATGGTACCTCACTTGTGTGGGTAGGCCAAGTGCCCGCCACAGGAAACAGCGCAAAACGCAACGTGGACACACCACATTTTCACAGTGAAAAATGACCCTTTTTTTGCAAAGTGCCTATCTGTAGTTTTTGAACCCTAGCTCTGCCGGCACCTAGGGAAACCTACCAAACCCACACATTTCTGAAAAGTAGACACCCAGGGAAATCCAGTATGGGGTGACTTAACTGGCTCTCACCAGGTTATGTTACCCAGAATTCCTTGCAAACCTAAAACATTGTCAAAAAAACACATTTTCCTCACTTTTCTGTGTTGGAAAGTTCTGGAATCTGCGTGGATCCACAAAATTCCACCCACCCCGCGTTCCTCAAAGTCTTCCGAAAATAATGGTACCTCACTTGTGTGGGTAGGCCTAGTGCCCGCGACAGCAAACAGCGCATAACGCAACGTGGACACACCACATTTTCACAGTGAAAAATGACCCTTTTTTTGCAAAGTGCCTATCTGTAGTTTTTTAACCCTAGCTCTGCCGGCACCTAGGGAAACCTACCAAACCCACACATTTCTGAAAAGTAGACACCCAGGGAAATCCAGGATGGGGTGACTTGACTGGCTCTCACCAGGTTCTGTTACCCAGAATCCCTTGCAAACCTAAACAAATGTCCCAAAAAACACATTTTCCTCACTTTTCTGTGGTGGAAAGTTCTGGAATCTGCGTGGATCCACAAAATTCCACCCACCCCGCGTTGCCCAAAGTCTTCAGAAAAAAATGGTACCTCACTTGTGTGGGTAGGCCTAGTGCCCGCCACAGGAAACAGAGCAAAACGCAACGTGGACACACCACATTTTCACAGTGAAAATGACCCTTTTTTTGCAAAGTGCCTAGCTGTAGTTTTTTAACCCTAGCTCTGCCGGCACCTAGGGAAACCTACCAAACCCACACATTTTTGAAAAGTAGACACCCAGGGGAATCCAGGATGGGGTGATTTAACTGGCTCTCACCAGGTTTTGTTACCCAGAATCCCTTGCAAACCTAAAAAATTGTCCAAAAAAACAAATTTTCCTCACTTTTCTGTGGTGGAAAGTTCTGGAATCTGCGTGGATCCACAAAATTCCACCCACCCGCGTTCCCCAAAGTCTTCCCAAAACAATGGTACCTCACTTGTGTGGGTAGGCCTAGTGCTCTCGACAGGAAACAGTGCAAAACGCAACATGGACACACCACATTTTCACAGTGAAAAATGACCCTTTTTTTGCAAAGTGCCTAGCTGTAGTTTTTGAACCCTAGCTCTGCCGGCATCTAGGGAAACCTACCAAACCCACACATTTCTGAAAAGTAGACACCGAGGGGAATCCAGGATGGGGTGACTTAACTGGCTCTCACCAGGTTCTGTTACCCAGAATTCCTTGCAAACCTAATCAATTGTCAAAAAACACATTTTCCTCACTTTTCTGTGTTGGAAAGTTCTGGAATCTGCGTGGATCCACAAAATTCCACCCACCCGCGTTCCCCAAAGTCTTCCGAAAACAATGGTACCTCACTTGTGTGGGTAGGCCTAGTGCCTGCGACAGCAAACAGCGCATAACGCAACGTGGACACACCACATTTTCACAGTGAAAAATGACCCTTTTTTGCAAAGTGCCTATCTGTAGTTTTTTAACCCTAGCTCTACCGGCACCTAGGGAAACCTACCAAACCCACACATTTCTGAAAAGTAGACACCCAGGGGAATCCAGGATGGGTTGACTTAACTGGCTCTCACCAGGTTCTGTTACCCAGAATTCCTTGCAAACCTAAACAATTGTCAAAAAAACACATTTTTCTCACTTTTCTGTGTTGGAAAGTTCTGGAATCTGCGTGGATCCACAAAATTCCACCCACCCCGCGTTCCCCAAAGTCTTCCGAAAAAAATGGTACCTCACTTGTGTGGGTAGGCCTAGTGCCCGCGACAGGAAACAGCGCAAAACGCAAAGTGGACACACCACATTTTCACAGTGAAAAATGACCCTTTTTTTGCAAAGTGCCTATCTGTAGTTTTTGAACCCTAGCTCTGCCGGCACCTAGGGAAACCTACCAAACCCACACATTTCTGAAAAGTAGACACCCAGGGAAATCCAGTATGGGGTGACTTAACTGGCTCTCACCAGGTTATGTTACCCAGAATTCCTTGCAAACCTAAAACATTGTCAAAAAACACATTTTCCTCACTTTTCTGTGTTGGAAAGTTCTGGAATCTGCGTGGATCCACAAAATTCCACCCACCCCGCGTTCCTCAAAGTCTTCCGAAAATAATGGTACCTCACTTGTGTGGGTAGGCCTAGTGCCCGCGACAGCAAACAGCGCATAACGCAACGTGGACACACCACATTTTCACAGTGAAAAATGACCCTTTTTTGCAAAGTGCCTATCTGTAGTTTTTTAACCCTAGCTCTGCCGGCACCTAGGGAAACCTACCAAACCCACACATTTCTGAAAAGTAGACACCCAGGGAAATCCAAGATGGGGTGACTTGACTGGCTCTCACCAGGTTCTGTTACCCAGAATCCCTTGCAAACCTAAAAAAATGTCCAAAAAAACACATTTTCCTCACTTTTCTGTGGTGGAAAGTTCTGGAATCTGCGTGGATCCACAAAATTCCACCCACCCCGCGTTGCCCAAAGTCTTCAGAAAAAAATGGTACCTCACTTGTGTGGGTAGGCCTAGTGCCCACCACAGGAAACAGAGCAAAACGCAACGTGGACACACCACATTTTCACAGTGAAAATGACCCTTTTTTTGCAAAGTGCCTAGCTGTAGTTTTTTAACCCTAGCTCTGCCGGCACCTAGGGAAACCTACCAAACCCACACATTTCTGAAAAGTAGACACCCAGGGGAATCCAGGATGGGGTGATTTAACTGGCTCTCACCAGGTTTTGTTACCCAGAATCCCTTGCAAACCTAAAAAATTGTCCAAAAAAACAAATTTTCCTCACTTTTCTGTGGTGGAAAGTTCTGGAATCTGCGTGGATCCACAAAATTCCACCCACCCCGCGTTCCCCAAAGTCTTCCCAAAACAATGGTACCTCACTTGTGTGGGTAGGCCTAGTGCTCTCGACAGGAAACAGTGCAAAACGCAACGTGGACACACCACATTTTCACAGTGAAAAATGACCCTTTTTTTGCAAAGTGCCTAGCTGTAGTTTTTGAACCTTAGCTCTGCCGGCATCTAGGGAAACCTACCAAACCCACACATTTCTGAAAAGTAGACACCGAGGGGAATCCAGGATGGGGTGACTTAACTGGCTCTCACCAGGTTCTGTTACCCAGAATTCCTTGCAAACCTAATCAATTGTCAAAAAAACACATTTTTCTCACTTTTCTGTGTTGGAAAGTTCTGGAATCTGCGTGGATCCACAAAATTCCACCCACCCCGCGTTTCCCAAAGTCTTCCGAAAAAAATGGTACCTCACTTGTGTGGGTAGGCCTAGTGCCCGCGACAGGAAACAGCGCAAAACGCAACGTGGACACACCACATTTTCACAGTGAAAAATGACCCTTTTTTTGCAAAGTGCCTATCTGTAGTTTTTGAACCCTAGCTCTGCCGGCACCTAGGAAAACCTACCAAACCCACACATTTATGAAAAGTAGACACCCAGGGAAATCCAGTATGGGGTGACTTAACTGGCTCTCACCAGGTTATGTTACCCAGAATTCCTTGCAAACCTAAAACATTGTCAAAAAAACACATTTTCCTCACTTTTCTGTGTTGGAAAGTTCTGGAATCTGCGTGGATCCACAAAATTCCACCCACCCCGCGTTCCCCAAAGTCTTCCGAAAACAATGGTACCTCACTTGTGTGGGTAGGCCTAGTGCCTGCGACAGCAAACAGCGCATAACGCAACGTGGACACACCACATTTTCACAGTGAAAAATGACCCTTTTTTTGCAAAGTGCCTATCTGTAGTTTTTTAACCCTAGCTCTACCGGCACCTAGGGAAACCTACCAAACCCACACATTTGTGAAAAGTAGACACCCAGGGAAATCCAGGATGGGGTGACTTGACTGGCTCTCACCAGGTTCTGTTACCCAGAATCCCTTGCAAACCTAAAAAAATGTCCAAAAAAACACATTTTCCTCACTTTTCTGTGGTGGAAAGTTCTGGAATCTGCGTGGATCCACAAAATTCCACCCACCCCGCGTTCCCCAAAGTCTTCAGAAAAAAATGGCACCTCACTTGTGTTGGTAGGCCTAGTGCCCGCCACAGGAAACAGAGCAAAACGCAACGTGGACACACCACATTTTCACAGTGAAAATGACCCTTTTTTTGCAAAGTGCCTAGCTGTAGTTTTTTAACCCTAGCTCTGCCGGCACCTAGGGAAACCTACCAAACCCACACATTTCTGAAAAGTAGACACCCAGGGGAATCCAGGATGGGGTGATTTAACTGGCTCTCACCAGGTTCTGTTACCCAGAATCCCTTGCAAACCTAAAAAATTGTCCAAAAAAACAAATTTTCCTCACTTTTCTGTGGTGGAAAGTTCTGGAATCTGCGTGGATCCACAAAATTCCACCCACCCCGCGTTCCCCAAAGTCTTCCCAAAACAATGGTATCTCACTTGTGTGGGTAGGCCTAGTGCTCTTGACAGGAAACAGTGCAAAACGCAACATGGACACACCACATTTTCACAGAGAAAAATGACCCTTTTTTTGCAAAGTGCCTAGCTGTAGTTTTTGAACCCTAGCTCTGCCGGCACCTAGGGAAACCTACCAAACCCACACATTTCTGAAAAGTAGACACCCAGGGGAATCCAGGATGGGGTGACTTAACTGGCTCTCACCAGGTTCTGTTACCCAGAATCCCTTGCAAACCTAACAAATTGTCAAAGAAAACACATTTTCCTCACTTTTCTGTGGTGGAAAGTTCTGGAATCTGCGTGGATCCACAAAATTCCACCCACCCCGCATTCCCCAAAGTCTTCCCCAAAAAATGGTACCTCACTTGTGTGGGTAGGCCTAGTGCCCATTACAGGAAACAGAGCAAAATGCAACGTGGATACACCACATTTTCACAGTGAAAAATGACCCTTTTTTTGCAAAGTGCCTAGCTGAAGTTTGTGAAGCCTAGCTCTGCCGGCACCTAGGGAAACCTAGCAAACCTATACATTTTTGAAAACTAGACACCCAGGGGAATCCAGGATGGGGTGACTTGACTGGCTGTCACCAGGTTCTGTTACCCAGAATGTTATGTTATGTTATGTTATGTTAAAGCTGAATTTATAAAGCGCACGTACACCGGGGAGGTTTCATGGCGCTAATTCGGTTGAGATCCAAGCCCTAGAGAAAGGTTCAGAAGGCCTGTCGGAAGAGCCAAGTTTTTAAAAGACTTCTGAAACCAAGAAGATTGGTGCAAAGATGGATTTCGAAGGGGAGAGAATTCCAGAATGTAGGGTCCAGGGTAGAGAACCTGGCACCACCAGTACGCTTTAGTCTGAAATGGGGGGTCAGTAATAGATTTTTGTGAGCTGAACGAAGATTTCGTGTAGGAGCATATTTGTTAATCATATTGTTGACAAATTTCGGGCTCCTTCCGTTAAGTGACTTAAAAATAAGACATCCAATCTTGAAAGCACACCGCTGAACAACCGGAAGCCAGTGTAATTGCTTCAGGAGAGGAGTGATATGCTGATGCCTGGGATGGTGGACAAGCAGACGCGCAGCCTGATTTTGTATTATCTGTAGATGTTTGGAAAGATAGAGAGGGATGCCAAAGTATAATGAATTGGCATAATCGACATGGGACATGACCATGGCGATAATCACCTGAATCCCTTGCAAACCTAAAAAATTGTCAAAAAAACCACATTTTCCTCACTTTTCTGTGGTGGAAAGTTATGGAATCTGCGTGGATCCACAAAATTCCACCCACCCCGAGTTCCCCAAAGTCTTCCAAAAAAAATGGTACCTCACTTGTGTGGGTAGGCCTAGTGCCCGCGACAGGAAACAGCGCAAAACGCAACGTGGACACACCACATTTTCACAGTGAAAAATGACCCTTTTTTTGCAAAGTGCCTAGCTGTAGTTTTTGAACCCTAGCTCTGCCGGCACCTAGGGAAACCTACCAAACCCACACATTTCTTTCTGAAAAGTAGACACCCGGGGGATTCCAGGGAGGTATGGCTTGCGTGGATCCCCCAAAGTTTTCTTACCCAGAATTCCCTGCAAACTTGAAATTTAGCTGAAAAAAATCACTTTTTTCACACATTTTTGTGCGGGAAAGTTGTGGCATCACCTGGCTGACACAAATTTCCTACCACCCAGCGTTCCCCCAGGTCTCCCAAAAAAAATGGTGCCTCACTCGGGTGGGAGGCCCAAGTACCCGCGACAGGCAAGGGCCCAAAAGGTATTGAGGCGACATCAAAATTGCCTATCACAAAATGACCTGGTTTTGCAAGGGGGGTCCCATGACTTTTTGGCCCGTGGCTCGGAGGCCACCTAGGAAAACCTACCAAACCCACACATTTCTGAAAACTAGACACCTGGTGGATTCAAGGGAGGTATGGCTTGTGTGGATCCCCCAACGTTTTCTTACCCAGAATCCCCTGCAAACCTGAAATTTAGCTGAAAAAATCACGTTTTTCACACATTTTTGAGTGGGAAAGTTGTGATATCACCGGGCTGACACAAATTTCCTACCACCCAGCGTTCCTCCAGGTCTCCCAAAAAAAATGGTGCCTCACTCGGGTGGGAGGCCCAAGTACCCGCGACAGGCAAGGGCCCAAAACGTATTGAGGCGACATCAAAATTGCCTATCACAAAATGACCTGGTTTTGCAAGGGGGGTCCCATGATTTTTGGCCCGGGGCTCGGCGGCCACCTAGGAAAACCTACCAAACCCACACATTTCTGAAAACTAGACACCCGGGGATTCCAGGGAGGTATGGCTTGCGTGGACCCCCCAACGTTTTCTTACCCAGAATCCCCTGCAAACCTGAAATTTAGCTGAAAAAATCACTTTTTTCACACATTTTTGTGTGGGAAAGTTGTGGCATCACCGGGCTGACACAAATTTCCTACCACCCAGCGTTCTCCAGGTCTCCTGAAAAAAATGGTGCCTCACTCAGGTGGGAGGCCCAAGTACCCGCGACAGGCAAGGGCCCAAAACGTATTGAGGCGACATCAAAATTGCCTCTCACAAAACGACCTGGTTTTCCAAGGGGGGTCCCATGATTTTTTGGACCGGGGCTCGGCGGCCACCTTGGGAAACCTACCAAGCCCACACATTTCTGAAAACTAGACACCCAGGGGATTCCAGGGAGGTATGGCTTGCATGGACCCCTCAACGTTTTCTTACCCAGAATCCCCTACAATCCTGAAATGTAGCTGAAAAAAATCACTTTTTTCACACATTTTTGTGTGGGAAAGTTGTGGCATCACCGGGCTGACACAAATTTCCTACCACCCAGCGTTCCCCCAGGTCTCCCCAAAAAAATGGGGCCTCACTCGGGTGGGAGGCCCAAGTACCCGCGACAGGCAAGGGCCCAAAAGGTATTGAGGCGACATCAAAATTGCCTATCACAAAACGACCTGGTTTTGCAAGGGGGGTCCCATGATTTTTTGGCCCGGGGCTCGGCGGCCACCTAGGGAAACCTACCAAACCCACACATTTCTGAAAACTAGACACCCGGGGGATTCCAGGGAGGTATGGCTTGCATGAATCCCCCAACGTTTTCTTACCCAGAATCCCCTGCAAACCTGAAATTTAGCTGAAAAAAATCGTTCCCCCAGGTCTCCCCAAAAAATGGGGCCTCACTCGGCTGGGAGGCCCAAGTACCCGTGACAGGCAAGGGCCCAAAAGGTATTGAGGTGACATCAAAATTGCCTATCACAAAACGACCTGGTTTTGCAAGGGGGGTCCCATGATTTTTTGGCCCGGGGCTCGGCGGCCACCTAGGGAAACCTACCAAACCCACACATTTCTGAAAACTAGACACCCGGGGGATTCCAGGGAGGTATGGCTTGCATGAATCCCCCAACGTTTTCTTACCCAGAATCCCCTGCAAACCTGAAATTTAGCTGAAAAAAATCGTTCCCCCAGGTCTCCCCAAAAAATGGGGCCTCACTCGGCTGGGAGGCCCAAGTACCCGTGACAGGCAAGGGCCCAAAAGGTATTGAGGTGACATCAAAATTGCCTATCACAAAACGACCTGGTTTTGCAAGGGGGGTCCCATGACTTTTTGGCCCGGGGCTCGGCGGCCACCTAGGGAAACCTACCAAACCCACACATTTCTGAAAACTAGACACCCGGGGGATTCCAGGGAGGTATGGCTTGCGTGAATCCCCCAACGTTTTCTTACCCAGAATCCCCTGCAAACCTGAAATTTAGCTGAAAAAATCACTTTTTTCACACATTTTTGTGTGGGAAAGTTGTGGCATCACCGGGCTGACACAAATTTCCTACCACTCAGCGTTCCCCCAGCTCTCCCAATAAAAATGGTGCCTCACTCGGGTGGGAGGCCCAAGTACCCGCGAAAGGCAAGGGCCCAAAACATATTGTGATAGGCAATTTTGATGTTGCCTCAATACGTTTTGGCGCTAGGCAGCAAGTTGGGCACCAGCACAGGGGGGAAGGAATACGGTTCATTCCTGCCCTTTCACCTTGGCATAGGGCAGCGCAGTATGAAGACTTGCGATGCTGCCTTACGCCAATTCCTCATAAATGAGGCCTTAAGTGGATGTCTCTAGTTGGAATATAATGAAGTCTTCACCAGTATGCTTTGTGGGTGGTGCAAAGGACCTTGAATTTGATCCTTGCACCTACGTGATGCCCGTGGACAGAACATAGCTCATGTGGTCCTGCTGAACGAAAGAAAGGAACGCTGCATATTCACACTCACAGTGCTATTGTGTGTAGCAAATGTACTAAAATGAATTCCTAAGTACCTTACTGTTTTTGCAGTATAGGCTGTCATTCAGAGGCATCATGAGGCATCATAGCAAGAAGAGGTGTTTCAACAATAACCTCACTTTCACTGTTTAAAATAATTTTTATAGCATCATAATTGATATGCATTTCGTAGTTACGTGGTATTCACAAGGTTCCTTTAGAGAAGGGTGCTAACTTAATCCTTGACCAAATTTTTCTTTTAGCTTGGTTTTATGAGTGTCTGGGTGCTTTAAACACTGGAATGCACTCCTGTAGTCATGAAAGAGTGAAACAGATGGCGCAAACAATATTTCATATACTACTGGAAGGTTACTTTTTTCCTCTGTAAAGCTCCGATCTGGCCTCTTGGCTGGCATGCCCAGAGGCTGTAAGTGTGGGCAATTTAAATTATAGATCACATACTCAGCCTGGAGACAGAAATCAACCTGGGCTGCCTGTTAGCACTACTGGGGTCAAATTTTATGACATTTGACGCAGTTTGCTGTGCTGCATCAAATGGAGAGGGCAGAAATATACATATCTACTAAGATATGGTGCATTCGTTCTTTCTCTGCACTAGTGCCTTAGTGGGTTCCAAGCACCAACACAGGCAGCCTTATACCTTGGTGTAAGGGTAGCTGCATTTCTGGCAGGATTGTTTTTGTGCAGCAGGGGATACCTACCTGAACAAAATCAATCCTCTGAGGCTTTTACCTATTTCTATGTGTGCAGCAGAATGTAAAACGAGGAAAATACGAGGAGAAATAAACATATTTGCTCCTGTTTCACCTCCCCTGGGAAGGCATAGCATTTTGACGCATTCCCAGGTTTACGTTTGTTAGTAAATCTGAGAATGCATGAAAAACCATGGGTGGATGCATGGGAAAACTCATGTTCTACCTTACCATGGCTGTGTTACATAAGGCAGCAACTTGCACTGCCTTACGTTACCACAGATGTACTATGTCATGCAGAGCCATGCAAAGTGGCTCTGCGTGGCATAGTAAATCTCACTTAAGTGCTTGCGAAGCCCTTGCATCACCTTGCATGAAGCAAGAGGAATACAAGCACTTAGTAAATCTGGGCCCTGATGTTGTACTACCATCTCAAAGCAGCAATGTAGGAAAGTAGGATCTGCTTTTATGGTTACCCCCCACTTTTTGCCTGGTGCTATGCTGTTTCTGACAAGTCTGACTGGGATCCTGCTAATCAGGACCCCAGTCTCTCTGCTTTCTCCCCTAAATTGTTATGGTAAGTACTTAGGTACATCCCAGATTGGATACTGGGGTACCCTTATAAGTCCCTAGTATATGGTACTAAGGTACATAGGGCATAGGTACCCCAGGGGTCCCCCATAGGGTGAAGCATGTATTATGCCACCTTTGGGAGACCATTCAAGCTGTCACGGAAGGCCTGCCATTGCAGCCTGTGTAAGCTGGTGCTAACACCACTTACGACAGATATAGGTTCCCTATATCTAGGGTCACTGCACCTAAAACCTATGTCATCCCTACAGCAGGCCTTTTCAATCCAGAAGGCAGGGTGCTCGGTTCTAAGTGTGAGGGTGTCCCTGCATGAGCAGGATACCCCTACAGCCTTCGGAGTCTATTCTCCCGGGTTGTAAGTGAGACAGCCATATAACATATAGAGGGGCACCGCATTATTACGCGATGACCATCTCGAAACTGACTGTAACGAACCCTGTCATGTTTGGTATCAAACATGTTGGAATCAAACCCCCACACCATAAGCAGTGTGGGAGGTATGATTCCAAGCACTGTAATGGCCCTCTGTTAGGCCCTCAGTGCTTCCGGTACCAGTCTTCTGGACCCGGACAGCACAACATGGTTGCTGCCGACCAGAGGCACGATTCTGCCCTCCTGCTGCTGAGCCAAGCTCGAGCAGGGGAAGGCAGAACAATGGGTATCCTGTCACAGGGAGGTGTGACCACCTCCCAGACAAGGTTTAGTGTATTGGGGCTGGGTGAAAGCGCTTGCTAGCGCCACTCAGCCTGTTTGAAGGGCACATTTGGTGTCCTCCTTGCATAGTCCAGTTCAAACCAGCTCAGGGAGCCGTTGGCTCTGGTTTGAAACTAGACAAAGGATATGGGAGTATCCTCCCCACTGTCCAACCCCTCCCCTGGGAGGGGTCCCTGAATCGCCCCAATCCTTTCCTTAGGGTACTTAAGGGCTGTACCTGAGGGTGGGTCCCTATATTCATCGTGGGACATGATTCAATTCAGACACCACTTCAACTTCGACCGCCTGGGCACTTTTGACTTCGCTGGACTTCGCTCTGGGCATCAAGGCTGCAACCGGAAAGACTCCTGTTGCTCCTCATCTCTTCACCCTGCTCGTCTGCTGCAATATCCGTGCCTGTGCTCCATACAGGAACCCTTCCAAGGCCTGTGGGCATCCAAGACACCTGAAGGAATCTCCCTTGAACTGAAAGAGCCACCTCACTGCATCTGCAGGCACCGCAACTAAGCTGACTGGTCTGCTGATCCTGAGCTCCCACGGACTCCGAAAGGCTCAGCAACAAAGGTGGTGGTTCTTCACATCCCTCGAGGCCTGCACTGTCCTCTCATGAAGTTTGAGGCCAGTATCCCCCGTCGGAGCAGCAGGAATCGAACCCCTGCGCACTGCGTTGACTTGTCGTTGCAAAGGCTTGTTGGCTTCCTTCCATCAAGATCTTCGCTCTCCAAGTAGCCCCAACCTCAAGCCTCTTTAGTGACCAGAATCTTTGACCACACCACATCGCTTGCACCGTGGGCCTGCTTCTTTAGTGAGCTGCTCGAGGTCCTCTTACGACCCCAGTGCCTCCGGCCTGTGGGTCCTGTTGAGGGTCACCTTTGAATTCTTTGGACTCCTCTGATTGCTCGGGACCTTCCCTGACTCCCCTACCTGTGGTGAGTCCCCTGGACCTTGCTGGTCCCGACACTGCACCTCCTTCGCTTTCCACGTTGTTTACAGTTACCAAGGCTTGTTGGTGCTCCCGACGGACACGGACCCCTCAACTCTCGACATCCGACGTGGGACAGCTCGTGAATGGCTCCTGGCCTTCCACAGTGTCGCCCGGTCCTCGGGGCTGCAGCTCCACGGTCACCGTCATCTTTTCTGAAACACCCGACATCGGTGGGCACTCGTCTTCTGTGCCCTCTGGTCACCCCTGAGTGACCTAGACTCTGTCCCCTCTGCTTGCAGGTACTCTCCACCTTGAATCCACCTTGGGGTTCCACCGGACACTTTCACCTTCTCCAGCAGCGGCATCTTCCTGAAGTCTCCCATTGAGTTTGACAACACTTCACACCTATGCACCTGGCTAACCTGGTGCAGGTAACCTGGTTCCAAGGGTATCCACTGGTGGGGTGGCTCTCCAACCTCTTGTCTTTCACTGGGTTTCTTCAGGGTCCACTGGGAAGAGTCCTTTATCTTTAAAATTGCAACCACAACTTACACGTTGGTTTGTACGGAGTACGCAGTCGTGTTCCTACACTGAACACGACCTCCGTGGGGCTCCTAGATACTCACCTTGGGTCCCTGGCACTTCTACGTCCTTTAGGTATCGTCTTGATTCGAGTTGTGGTTCCCATACCACTATTTTAGTATATGGTTTGGTCTCCCCCTGGGGACCACTGTGTATTCTGTGCCACTTACCTGTTTCTGTTGCAAAGTATTGTGTGCATTGTGTATACGACTAGGAGATATCTGTATGTGTTAGTGAGTGTCTAATAATAAATACATATTTTTATAAATACACTGTGTGGTTATTTTTCTCTTAATCTATGTCTATAAGATTATGTTCTGGTAAAACAAGCTGCTTTACACTCCTTCTGGACTAAGCCTGAAGGCTTCTTTCCACAGCTACCACTTAGAGAGCTTTCTAAGATTGTCTAAGACCACTAAAACCACCCTATGGGTTGTCTGGAATAGTGCAAGGTGTCCACTTACATAAGTGTACATCATATACTGAGCCAGCCTCTCACAAGCACCTTCAAGTCTCCAGAGGTATCTTGTAAATATTGCAGCAATTCTCCATTTAGAACTAGAGGTAGGCAGATAGGAACGTAGACTGGATAAAGGTGTAGTTAAGATCATTAACTATGGGAAGAGTTCGGCCTCCCCTCCTCATCTAAGTAGACTTGCTGATGCAAGTGAGTTCAGAGGAAGGTTTGGTAGTTCATGATGCAAAATGGTGTATCCTTGGTAAAGCTGTGTATGCCTTGTGCATGATGAAAGTGTAAAATGATGTACTTTAATATAAGGGTATAGTCTGATATTTTACACATTCTGTCACATTCTGGAGATATTTGCAACATTTTTGTCAAGGTTCCTGCCACTGTTGTGTCACCACCAGCATGACTAATCTGTGTCCTACCTTATCTGCCATTTCTGAAGTCAAGCTACTTCCATTGCATTGTTGAAGTGGAGTGGCAGTATTTGTACATATATATCCACTATACAAGTTGAACTCTTCACTTCATCAAATAAGACTTTGGATGTACTTATTCATTGCTCACTTTGAAGCCAGTCATAGTATGAATATCTCTGAACTTCCCTTGTACCTCCATTCCAGCAGAAAGATTGTCTAGGCTGCACAACAAAATGAGAATTAGCATAAAGGCGTGGTATAATTATGCGGTTTTGTAGGAGCAACGTGCATTAATCATTACCAGGGTTGTAAAGTTTCTATTTTGAGGAGACACTTTTATGTTTCTCAGCAACACATCAGAAGTCACAAATGTCAGCTTCTTCTTACCAACGTATTTTGAATTCTGACTCATCTGCTTTTAAGCACATGTGAAATGCAGCTTTATTTTGCTAAAAGCATCAAGCTTCAAATTCAGGATAAACACAATAATACAGATGGCAGATTTTGTGTTTGTCAGAGTTGAAATTGGCATCAAAATACTTAGGGGTATATTCACAAGAACATGTGCTAAACATCTCCAACAAATGTTAACGCAACTTTACACATCGCAGTCCATCGCGGGAAAATAACCCTGTGTGAACGTGGAATTCACACCACGGCGGTACCATGCGATAGTCTCCTGAAACCGCGGACAATGTCCGCGATACAACCACCGCGACGGCGATAAAAACACAAACCCCAACACCAAAAAACGTGCGATGAGCCCATTCGCGATGAGGAAATCAGCGATAATCAGCGATAAGCAGCGCCAGGCCTGCCATACACACATGGCAGGCAGGAAAATCACTACAAAAGGAGAAAAAACACACAAACACAAAATGACCAACACCCAAGCACCATGGAGGTAGCCGGAGCAGGCGCAACCCCACAAGTACCCCGGACGACCACAGTGACAGGGAAGGGCAAGGACAAGAAGAAGAGGAAGATGAAGTACAGTCCGCAGGAGAATCGGATCCTGGTCACGGAGGTGATAGAACACCATCAACAACTGTTCATCGCCTCCAATGTGTCATTGGGCACCAGAAATGGATTATGGCGGGCCATCATGGACAAGGTGAATGCCGTCGGAGAGCACAAGAGGTCAATGGACGAGGTCAAGAGGCGATGGAATGACATCAAGCGCAAGACCAAGGAGAAACTCGCAGGCAACCAGAAGGCAGCAATGCAGACTGGAGGTGGGAGCCCGGCGCCACAGCTGGAGCTGGATGACATAGAGGAGCTGGTGTCGACAGTCATCAGTGTGGAGACTGTGGCAGGAGTCGGGGGACCGGACACTGCTCGACATGACACAACACCACAGCAACAGGGTGAGTAACCACCAGGTACTGGTGGGACGGGGGGAGATGGCCACAATGGCACACATGGACAATCAAGAAGAGCACAGTGCACACCCACAATGACTCTGGATCATGGTCCTGATCCACAGACTGTCACAATGTACAATGCCATGCTGTCTGAATGTGAACCTGTACCATGCGGCTACATACATGTGGACACATTGTAATACACCATCTCCCCTTCACATTGCAGGGGCACCGTCAACACCTCCTGCAGAGAAGTCCCAGCCACTCTTCACTGATGACGAGGAGGACACCACCAGCATCGACACCCAAGGCCTCCAAGACATCATTGAACTCATCCGCCAATCACCTCCAGGACCAGGGCAGCCCAGCTGCATCGAGGAGACCCCACCCACTCCACAAACCACCCAGCAGGAGGCACCCACAGCCCCGGCAGTCTCCCAAGACCCCCAGGAACAACACATGGCCTTCCAACGCCGTGTGCTGGAGGGCCAGAGGGAGACGGCTGAGCAGTTTTGGGTGGGGTTCGACCTCATGGCTACCAAACTGGACGCCATCCATGGGTGCCTAGGTCCCATCAGGGACCATCTCCAGTCCCTAACGAACACCCACGGCCCGCTCCATGGTCTCCAATGAGCCCTGACTGACATCGCTGGAGTCCTGACTCAGAGACAAGAACACCTGTCCGCTCAGAGTGGCTCCAGCGATCCCAGCCGTGAGCTGGCACACATGTGGAGGCTCATGGAGGACATGGTGCGGATGGAGGTGGAAAGGATGGCAGCCACCGCTGCACATCAGCGAAATGTAGCTGGGATCTACCATGCCATGCATGTCCTCATCATGGCATTGCTGCCACAAGGCGTGGTGATGATGAATGCTGCTGCCCCCACACCATCCACATCTCCGCCCCCTGGTGTGTCAGTGCCTCCCAGTGCGGCAGGCGTATCCACTCCGGCACCTGATGTGTCACTGCCACACAGTGCGGCCGACAATCCTCCTCTGGCCATTGATGTGTCAGTGGCACACAGTGCCGCAGCCGGTACTGCAACACCCACAGGTGGGTCAGAGCACACATCCGAGGACGTGGATGGGCTTGGGTTCAGAAGGAGGCACTAGCATTCATGTCCGCCACCTTGCCTGTTTCTGATTGGTGCCGCACATGGCCCCATGACCTGCCACTGAACCCTGATACACTCCGCTGCACTCACCTTGGACCGCGACATGGACTGCCATATCCTGTTTGATGACCAATGACACGGCGACCAGACTGCGGACTGTACCCTTCCTCTTCCGAAGTACTTGTCATCCCCGGATGGACTCTGGCTGGCCCTCCACGGGCTCATATTGTGTAGTGTGCTTGGCATGGACCTGTACTGCTCCAGCTGCAATACTCCACTGGATGTGCAATAAACATCCAGAAACGCACTGCTGTGTCATGTCTTTCATCATTCATGTATGAATGTGTGGATGAATGTATGGACAGTGATTTCCCTCACGTCAATGATGCTCATCTAGTGGGATGCCAGTCACAGTGTGCCACATTGCCTATTGTGTTCCGCTTGCCGTGGACACTACAACAGGGACACACGCATTAGTCACTTCCTTGTCCGGACATGGACTGAACCACGCCCAGAGCCCCTGAGTCATTGTTGCAAGCCCTGCGCTGGTCCGGCGTACACCAGGCCAGACCACTCCGCTTACGCTCAGAGGGGGGCCCACATAGCTACATGTCACAGGCATACACGCTGGTGGTATGCAGGTCACTGGTCTAGTTGTCAGCATGTCACGGCCACTCCCTGAGGGCAGGTTTGCACACACACCACACCCATCCAGCACAGGCGTCACAGGCCATGTGACCCCGCCAATATAAGGGGCCGACAACGTCACATTCCCCACTGCCGGTGGTGACTGGATGACGGACGCTCCACGGTTCTCAATCATAAAGGGCCCATGAGTTGTTGCGCACAGGGTTGGTCGCACCCGAAACCTTGCGCCCGTCACGGGCCTACCACCACATGGCGCTGACTGGGGTTGCACAGCGTTAGTGGCACCCTAAGCCTTGCGCCCGTCACGGGCCTACCACCACGTGGCGCTGACTGGGGTTGCACAGGGTTAGTGGCACCGAAATAGCTGAGCGGGTGTGCAGCCTGCGATGATGACGTGTGCACCTATGTGGTCTCTGCCATTGATGCCTCAGGACTCAGCGTCATGTGTGGGACCTGCTGGGCCGCGGGGCGGCTCTGCATGATGTGGACAATGCCATGGTGGCGGGACCGGGGCCTGTAGCTTGCACGGGCACGTGGTGTGCCCACTGGTGGACACACCGTTGGCGGCAGGTGAGCAGTGGGCCCGGGGTGCGCAAGTGCAGACAGCCAGTGCTGGCCGGCGGGAGGGGGTGGGGTGCGGCTGCATGCGTGCGCAGGGACGGACAGGCGTTGTTGCCGTGTGCTGTGTGAGGGACTCTGCCATGATTGACTCTGGCCTCGATTACAGGTTGCAGACCTGGTGGCTTGCAGTGTATCCCGGCACGTGGTTGGAGACACACCGGTGGCAGCAGGTGAACAGTGGAGCCTGGATGCGCAGGGGCAGCGGTGTCTCTCTCTCTCTCTCCCTTCCTTCCCTCTCTCTCTCACTCTCTCTCTCCCTTCCTTTCGTTCTCTCTCTCTCACTCTCCTTTCCTTCTCTCTCTCTCACTCTCTCTCCTTTCCTTCCCTCTATCACTCTCTCTCTCTCCCTTCCTTTCCTTCTCTCTCTTTCTCTCTCTCTACCTTTCTTTCATTCTCTGTTTCTCTGTGTCTTGCTCCTTTGATGTGCGCATGGCACACATTCTGATTTTGTGCTTTGTTTTCCAGGCTGTGACATCGAGATTGTCCCGGACGGACACGACAGGAGTCTTCTGCATTGGTGTTTTGTGTTGTATTTCAATAAAGTTTTTGGTTGTTACTTCAGTGCTGTGTGACTGTTTCTCGTTCTTCTGGCCACACATGTGTGTTATGTTTTGTCAATGTGCGTCATCATGCGCTTTTTGTGGCTCTTGTGTCGTGCACGGTATGTGTATGTCCCCGGGGGGAGCCGGAGGGGGGACTGGGGGAGGTGGCAGTGCTTTGTTGTGGCCCTCATGGGTATTGGAGCTGCATGATCATTGTCTCCATGGCATCTGTGGGTCTTCAGGTGTGGCTCTTGGCTGGGCTCCCTTTCATGCTGCAGGTAGTCATCCTGCTTTACACCAGCAAAAGACAGGTGTTAAATCCCTGGTGCTACCGCGGCTTATCGCCTGTTTTTGACTCGCATCGCAGATCTGGCAGTTCGTTGTGAAAGTGGTGTTGTGGTTTTTTCGTGTGCTTTTGCACGGGAACGCCTACTCTGCATCTCATTAAGATTAGTTGGTGGTGTCCACCGTGGAGATACATTTTGGGGCAGTTATCTTGGGAATACTGGCAATGTCTGCAGTTTGCACCCGCTTGTGAATGGGGTGTTAAATCTATCTCCACTTTTGATGAGTTAAGGTGGAGATAAATCAGAGATAAGTCCTTGTGAATATCCCCCTAAGGGTTTCATTTATGAGGTTTTGGCACAGGGCAGCGCTACTGGGAATCTTGCTGCACTGTTCGGCATCAAAAGAAAAGGGCTGGAATGCGCTTTATCTATGAGATGCAGTTCATTCCTGAGCTTTTCCCCCCGCACTGGTGGACAATGTGCTGCCTTGCGCCCACGCAGGTACACTTGCACCATGTTACAAGGATGTCTGCATTGTAGGGGTGATTGTTTTTGTGCAGGAAGGTGTCCCTGAGAGATGGTTTCCTCTTGCGATGTGTGCTGCAGAATGCAGCACACATAGAAAAAGGAAAAATAAGGAGAAATAAAGGTATTTCTCCTTGTTGCGCCTCCCTTACACCTCCCCTGGGTTGAGGCATAGGAATCTGATGCATTCCCAAGCTTACGAGACCTTGTAAATCTGGGAATGCATCAGATTCCTTGGATGCTGCATGGGAACACCCACAGTAACACCCATGGAATGCCCCTTTCACGTAAAGTAATGTGTGAAAGGGGACATATTTACGGGTCCATTAAAAGCCAAGCAGGGTGGCTTTACGTGGTTTTGTAAATATGGGCAGGCAGACTGCCCCGCTGGTGCGTCGAACAAAGTGACACACCGGCTCCCCAATATCTCATCAATGTTACACCTCAACAAATGATCTCTGGTTTTGAAAAAAATATAATTTCTAAACTTGATCTCCTGGAGTCACATTTCATTAAGAGTGCCATGCTTGACAACCCATCCAAAGGGTAATGCTTTCCTCCTAAGGCCTCTTAATGTTTTAGGTTCTCTTTATCGACACAAAATGAGTAGATAACTGGCAAATAATATTATCCATGCAAAAAGAACAATTTATGGGTAGAATGCTGATCAATGTCAAAAATTCACCCCAGTACAGAGATCTGGGCCTAAACCCATCGATTTTTTGCTCACCATGCCATTCCAGTTCAAACCTAGCCATATGCAAATCAGTCTTGACCCTGTTCCCCATTTGAACAGTCCAGACCGAACTGCCAGGCCAGGTCCTCCCTGGACTGGAAACAAGCATCCTGGGACAGGTTTCGGGGTATCACCCCTCATCAGCCAGGCTAGCTTGACTTCAATGGCATGGAGTGCAGGGACCCACGTCTGGGCATACCCAGTGCACTTAGGGCGAGAAAGCAAAAGACACACAAGGAATGGACGGAATGCAGAACAAATCAAAACATTCACCCCCAGTCAAGAGATCTGGGTTAAATCCCAGTGATATAAAACTCTATAGCAGCCAACAATTAATTGTCAAACCACCAACACAATATTAATTGGGCAGTCTATCTGTAGAAAAGCATGCAATATCATCAACCTTTTGACAACATCTAATAGAATATTAAACAGGACCACTCCTCTGAAAATATTAGTGTTTTTAAAAACATACTAAAATCAATTTCGTAATATTAAATAGTGTTGTTTGCCAAAATAAACAGTGTCAGATAATAAAGCAAGCATGATAGTGCCCAGGATCAATATAATTACAAGCAGAAATTAATTGTTTTACAAAGTTAAATCAGTGCAGCCTGAAAATAAAGAAATCAATTTGCAAAGAGGTCTTTTCTAAGTTTGTAGCATTCAAAGAGCCAAGATGTCAGAATGCCTTAACTTGAATTTTGGATCCAATAGGAGTGCTTACATTTTTGGCACTGTTGTTATGTGCCCGGGTTAGGTCCAAGTAACGGAGCTACACATTTTTCTTACATTGTCCAGATTTTGCAAAATAACATTTCTGCTGTGACCTTTGCACATATTTGAGTGTGCGACAATGTTGGATTAGTTTCTCTGAAACAACTTTATTTACACAGCTAGCTTCACATAACAATATCACGATGTACAACTCTTCTAGACGCACTATGTACAAATGACGTTCTATCTTCATCTACTGGGTGACAGGGCTACATACATATCCATAACATTGCTAGTCTATACGCACATCACAAGGATGCTTTCTATCATAAATAATGAGCATCCCAAAAGATTAGCTGAGGAGGTACTTCAGCTGACACCGAGGGTCCCTGCATGCTGAGACTTCTCCACGCAGCAGTCTCACATCTCCGTGAAGGGGTGTCCAGTTCATGACCAAAACGGGCTCCTACATTCTCTCCCGCCAGGTAATAGGGTTGGATAGTCCCTTGGGGGGATTCTTGGCTTTACACCTACATACACTCTAGGTACACGCAGAGTAGAGATTTGCATAGTAGGAGTACGCCTGATTACTGCCTTGTTTATATGCCTGCATATATACATCGCTTTAGCACCATGGTAGAACTAAATTTACTATTAACTCTTTTGGTCACTTGTAATCATGTTCGTCTGCTACTGTCAACAGATTATCGCAGCACATGTATTCTATTCAAGAATAAAATTGGTTCAATAAATATATTGAAAACGTCACACTGTGTATTCTCTGTATATTTCTCTGAGCACAAGAGAGCACGAGTGACTGAGTGAAATGTTCTGATCTGTTTCCATGATCCCTAAGGGGTCAGGGTTGTCATGGTCAATGGATGCCAGAAACAATTCGCTACCTGGTAAGATTAGGAGCGCTTATGGTGGCACTGTGAGCTAGGTGGTCTCTAGGCCAACATATTCTGCCGGGGTGCCCAGAATCAGTCTAGGCACCTCACCCTAAGTTTATGTTGTGCAACAAGCACGCAGGTCCTACATATTAGTGGGAACTACACAACACTGTATCTTAACCCAATCATACATAAAAGAAAATGCTGATTAACAGTAGACCCAGGGAATATAGAATGGAGTACGAGAGAAAACAGACACTTGATATCATCACTCTGACTCTTAACTATGCTGGGTAGTGGATATGTATGTACAATATTTACATTTTTATTGCCTTATCTCTGTACACAGTAATTTTACACCTAATGTAACAAATGGTATATCCCCAGAACATCTCTGTGCGTCATACTCTAATGGGTTGTTGGAAGAAATCTGGCATTCCTGGAACTGAAACATAAACAATCTCTATGTAAATGATTGCTTCGTTTTGACATCGCCTCACTCCCTTCCATAATAAAACAACTACCTTCTCTAGTTGTGAGAAATCACTCTCTGATTCTGGTATTTTTTAACTGCAAACACATTTTAATCTTTATTATATAGTTCACACAAATAGTCAGCCATTTCTTCCCTAGAAGGAGCATTGGACAAATGTCATGATTCAGCAATGTGTCCGGGGTTTGTGGACTTCTACAAGAAGACCTGTAAGGTGTATACCTTTAATGCTGTGGCAAATCAGTCTTTGGTGGCTGGGGCATTGTGAGTAGTAGGCTACCTCGGGTAAAGGGTGAGTCTTCCAGTCCACAACAGGCAGTAGCCCTTTTTAAACAACTTAATGGCTTTAGGAAATTGCCAGTCAACTTTCCATGGTTCAATGGTGTTCCACCTGACTTATAGGTTGCTCACTGTTGCCTGTTCCCCACCTTTGTTATTTTTCCCCTCTGCACTTCTTCAGTTACCAGACCTTTTTCATGTTATGATGACCTTGCTCTTTGGATTATGTTTTGGTTCTCTTGTATTGCTGTCCTGAATCACTGACATAATATCGACAGACACAATATCGACCTACATTTTTATTGACACAAAAATATTGAATACACTAATATCGATAACCTATACTTAATTAAAATAATACACTATTATCGACACCAAAATATCGTCAAACAATAATATGGATAACACTATTATCGAACACATAAATATCGTTATTCAAAATATCGGACATAGTTTAAAAATATACAACATGTCAAAAATATCGAACACAATAATATAGACAGCAATATTATCGTTTTTTTAAAAATATCGACAACTTAAAAACAGATAAAACAAACAAGACTTAACTCCATAAAAATATTTCAATCAATAAACATACACTGCATACAAAATAAATCAAATACAATCAATTTAAAAAACAGTAAAACATATTATAAAACATTAAATCATAAATACACTATTAATAACTATTTAAGTCATATATTTAAATAATATACACACATTATTTTACATCACATAGATTATAATACACATTTAAAGGATTCAACCTGTTTAAAAAAAAGAAAGCACTAACTGACTCTTAATTAGCGTTTTCCATATATAGAAACCAACTACCAAAACAATTAAAACAATAAATATCAACCAAACAAATACACACAATATAAAAATAAACCAATCACATTAAATAAACAATTAATTAAACACTGTATAAAGAAAGAAAAATTATTCTTATTTTACACATCAAACCAAAAAGAATCAAGAAGACGAAACTCTGCCGGATTGCTGCCAGAAGCAAGTACTTCATTAAAGAAAAATCTATTTCCTATTTTAAAATGTAAGTAAAATGCCATTTATAATATAACACTAATGCTAATCTTCAAAAACTACTATTTATCATGCACAAATAATTAATATATTTTGTTTTTCAATCTATGTCTCCTCTACAGATAATTCTCAAAGCATCCAAACAATTACAGACCAGCTTCTAAAATCATCTAACAAATAAAGTAAGTATTCAGCAAAATGCTTTTGAAAAATGATCTAAAACACCCAACCAAACCCCAACTTCATCCCAAACCCCCACCCCACACCATATACAATTTAACAAAATAATTAAAAATATGTTTTACTCTACCAACAGAAACATCAGCAACAAAACAGAATTCAACCAACAAAGAAAGGACATCTCCATTCAAAACGACCTCAAAATCAACATTGTAAGTATATTAATAACAATGTGTATGTATTAATTAAAAAACATGTACAATATTCATTTATTAATTTTTATATACATTTTTCGTAGCATTTAAAACATCACAATGACAGAAGGCGCCCAATTTATCACTTCCCAGAAAGAAAAGTTTTTGTTATGCTACATGGGTTATGTCTATACACAGGAAAAGCAAAGTGGACTTAAAGTAAATTGGAAATGTAGCAAGTACTATTCAAATAAGTGTTATGGGAGGGCAACAACTAGAGAAACAACAGTTTTGTAAGTAAGGGAGCATAACCACCCCCCAAATGTTACTGAAATAGAGGTTAGGAATGCCCTAGACGACATTTAAGAAGCCAGTACTAGCTCACAAAAATCTACAACTCAAATACTTAAGGAGATGCTGCCCAAAGTACCCCAACATGCTACTGGCCAAATGCCCTCTATTTCTTCATTAAAAAGAACTATATCTCGAACAAAAAAAGCCACAACGACCACCACACCTGCCCCAAAAACATTTGAAGAGGTAGTAATTCCCCCAGAACTATCTATAACTCATAACGAAGAACCCTTTGTTCTTTATGACAACAAATCCAAAGACAAAAGAATAATTATGTTTGCAACAGCAAATAATTTAATAAAACTACAACAATCAGAAACATGGATGATGGATGGGACTTTTAAAATTTGTCCCAAACCATTCTATAAATTATACACTGTCCATGCCCTATATCAAAACACTAACATCCCTTTTATCTATGCCTTACTACCCAATAAACAAAACTCCACATATATGGAAGTACTAACTAAAATTAAACAAGAAGCAAATAATTATTTTCCACAGAAAATAATTATTGATTTTGAGCAGGCAATGATAAATGCATTTCTAAAATCCTACCCACACACATCAATTCAGGGTTGCTACTATCATTTCAATCAGTGTATATGGAGACACCTTCAGAAATCAACACTAAGGGCCCGATTCCGATCTCGCTCAGAAGGCCTCCGAATCGGAATTGGCTTTACCGGATCCGATTCGTAGCCCCTGTTCATGACCGAATCTCACACAAGTCCGAACGACCAAGTACGATGCGAAGATCGCGTAAGCGCCGACCGCATCGTTTCCGGACCCAAACCGCTCGGTACGTCTCGTTTATAGACGAATCGAGCCGCGCAATGGAGCCGATTTCCGACCGAGTGAGTACGATGCACGAAACGGCTGTCGGAAGCATATTTCGGGGGGCCTATACCAGGCCCCCCTTCACCCGGGGCCCTCCGAATCTATCACGGGGGTGCCCATGGGCCCCCCAATCCAAGCATGCACAGTGTGGCTGGCACCATGGGGTGCCCACCACAGGGTGTACGCTTTTCCCCACCCACCCCTTGTCTGCTATGGGAGCCTGTGTATGTGTCTGTACACGGGCTCCCATAGAGTTCAATGGGAGACTGAGCGAACCGAGTCCGTAAGCATACGGCTGCATCGTACTTGCTCGTTCGGACTCCCGGAGCACGTTTCGCTCGGAAATCCCTCCAGATCTGAGTCGTACGGAGGGCTTTCCTAGCGAGATCGGAATTGGGCCCTAAGTGTTGAATATGCGACAAACAGTTCATTCGCATACCAAATAAAAAAACTTATAGCACTGGCCTACGTCCCAGTTACTGACGTGGCCGAACATTACAACTTATTAATAGAAAGTCCTTACTACCAGCAACACGAACAAAAATGAAGTCCCCTCCTAGACTATTTTGAAGATACCTGGGTGGGAAGACTCCATAGATCAGGACATAGAAGGCAACCAAAATACCAAATTCCATGGTGGTATGTATACCCTGGCACACTAAACCAAGAGGCAAAAATAAACAATGCTGTTGAAGGTTGGCATAATGCCTTCCAAGCAACAACAGGACGAGGTCCACCTACTCTACACAAACTCCTACTTTCCCTCCAAAAAGAACAGAGCTACCAACAGCTAAGAATGGAGCAATCTGTAACACAAATCAGGCCTAAACTATCCAAACAAACTAAACAAATGTTTGAATACTTACAACATCAAGTCAGACTATATCCAACAACAAAAGGCCTAGAATACTTAGAAATAATTGCCAAATGCCTACTATAAATTAAAAATCCAGTTTAAAATATGTAATAATTTTCTGTATAATTAATTAAAATGCATAAATATAATTTTTATATTTTCACAAAATTAATTTGTCTAATATATTTTTATTAAAACAATAAATATATATATAGACATATTAATTAAATATATGAAAATATAAACAACAATAACACTAACTCTCTTAGCATTTCCCTCCCACAATAAATAATTAAAATAACTTACCGTTTCCGTAGCTGTAGAAATAAAATCCCAACTCTTGTAAAACAATCCAGGTATATCATAATCCAAATAGAACGAAAAAGTACCCCAAAAAAAAAGTAAAAATCCAACTGTTCAAAAAGTAATCCTCCGTCCGTAAGTCCACAAACGATATACCATAAAAAACCTGAAAAATTGTTTTAAAAAAAAAACGCTCCAAGAAAACCAGAAAAATTAAGGAAGTGTAAAATAATTATTAGTTACTTATACTAATACACACTTCCTTAATCAAAAAACGCAATCTTCTAGTAACCGCCACTTCTCACGACCAAAACCTGTAAAAAAACACAAACATTCCCACCCACAGAAATATACACATAATACACAATATCACACTGTTATAAACATTATACACACCACATTCACACATATTCTAACATATTTTAAGTTTTCTAAACTAGGCCTCAATAAATAACGGTACATAAATCGCTAGAAGTTAACTTACACATAAAAAACGCCACAATTCCAAAAACCTAGCACTACACACACTAACTATAACCTAACTACCTTTAAATTAAATTAAAAGTTTAGTTAAAATAAAGAAAATTAATCTTACCTTCCTCCATGCGACGAAGCTCCCAACCGCGAACTTGTCCCCTTCGAAATAACCCAAAACAAACGTGAGCGGTTACAAAATACAAGCACCAAACAAATATGGCTGCTTTAAACATAATAAATAAATGTATTTTGTTTAAAAACATGTTATTACATTGTAAATACATTACTAAAATGTTTAATTAAAATACTACAATTTATAAGTTATATGTTTAAATTTATTTAACATTTTTCAAACATTGTAAAATTATAATAATAAATATTATTAAACATATAATAATTATTATTATAATTCCATATATTTACAATTTATATACAAAGTTGATTAAAAACGTAATCATGTTATTAAATGTTTAAAAAATGTCAAACTTATAAAAAAATGTATAAGTTAATAATATTAATATTTTTGATATTAATAATATTAATTAAAATGTATTATTATTTGTTTAAAAAATGTAACAAAGCATAAAATTGAAAATGTATTAAAAAATGTGAAAAAAGTTATACTATTTAAAACTGAACAGTATATGTAACTAAGGTGTCCATTACGATGTCGGACGGTAAAAAATCCCCCATCTACCATAGCGGTAAAATTCCGCCCGCCTACACCGTCTGAATACCGACCGAGCAATCACGATGCCGCGAGCCGAAAACAGCAGGCGGCGGAAAATAAACAAAAAATAGCGCCCGCCCATGTCCGAGTCTAAGTCCATCCGCCCTCCACGGATGGTAAGACGCACGACAACCCAAAACCGCCCGCACTGACGACCGAGACACCGGCCGTGAAATTAGGATCGCACAGACATGAGCGCGGAAAATATACAAAAACACCGCCCGCCAGCATAAACAACAGTGACGAAAATGTACACGGCGGAAGCTCTGGCGGCAACGGCCCTGCACAGAAATCATCCGCGGACAAAAACAAACACACACAACATGGCCAACAAGTCCACACAGCAACCCACGCACAAATACCCAAACACAGTACACATCTCGGAGACACCCCCTGGACAAACAAATCAACTACAAATCCCAGAACACCAGCCACAACACACCTGAAAACAACAGACCACCATGACACACCCACATAGGTAAGTACAAAACCAGCCCTTCACAGACCACAACCCCTTGCAACATTACAAACTGAGGACGAGAGCACACAACACAGTGAGACAGAAAGGACAGCAGCACACCACAGACACGCACCTATCACACCCATCACCACCACCACCACCAAACACCGGCCACACAAACCCCCTGCACATCACACACCACACACCGCACCAGCACCACAAACACCAAAACACACACCATGGCACCACACAGAATGCCCAAGTTCACTTCCACCAAGCTGACGGTCATGGTCGACGAGATCGTCAAGGTGCACCCATAAATCTATGGCAACCAGGTCCAACAGACACCACCAGCCACCAGAAACAGAATGTGGAACAGGATCGTAGACCAGGTCAATGCAGTCGGGAACGTGCCACGCAACAGAGGCGAAATCAACAAAAGGTGGAACGACCTGAAAAGCGTGGTCAAGAAGAAGGAGACCAAGAATCGTGAGCTGGCTGCCAGGACTGGCGGAGGTAATCCCGCGCTATTCAAGACCTTCAAGGCGTGGGAGGAGAAGGTGCGAGTCATCATACATCCGGAGATCCTCACCGGATTACCAGGGGGAGTGGAGGCTGGTAAGTACAAACAAACGTATACCAGCAAACCGCTATGTACTCACATGCACTACCACAATGCCATAGCTCCTAGGGACAAACACCCCCATGTCCAGTACACAATACACAAGACAACACTCACACATGCAACAGACACAACCACACACTCAGCCCAAACCAACCAACTAACAAAACCATGGGGGCATGTGTACAGTTAGCCAGCACCGCAACTCCCACCAGGTCCCCTTGTACTCCAGAAGCGCCAGAAGGAGCACTCCCCACACCCATGTGTCAGCCATAGCTGCACTAACCGACAAGTAACAGGTAAGTAGCCGCAACACAAAGGCAGTGGGTCGGTGGGGGACAGCTGAAGTACAACACCTACCAGGCCCCCAGTCCCACAGCGCAGCAAGGTGGAGCACTCCCCACACCCATGTGACAGCCACTGCAGTGCACACCTGCAGCCGACAGGTAGACATCTCACCCCACATGCAGGGGTGTCTGTGGGTGTCAAGCCATCACCACAACTCACAACACCGCCCCCACTCCCACAGACCAGCAACATGGAGCACCCCTCCCGTGTATAACCATGTGGCATCCATTGCATTGCGCACTCAAAAACAACCTGTAGGTGGGAAACTGTATAGGGTGGGGTGTCTGTAGGCATGAGGACTGTACTACGACTGACACATGGGACATGTCACGTAGCAGAGGAACACGCAGCACTGCTCCCTGTCACAATCATGTGACCAATGTGCACACGGACATGTATTACAGAGTCATACCCCACATTACCCATCACAGATACAGCAACACCTAAGGAGCCACGTCTGCATGCACAAGTCCCACTGGAGTACAGACCCACACGGCAGGCACTGTGCCACCCATCACACACATCAGCAACACCATCTAAGTCTTGTCCATGTAGTCCTTACTGCCTGTCACTCACACATCGTACAACAACGCCCATGTAAGACAAACCTTACTAGAAGTAACAGCGTGGAACCACAATATTGCACACAAAAACAACTGGACCCATGAAACACACAGGTACACAATGCACATTCAACATATCATCCATCGCATCTGTCAGCCCCAGTGTCATGAGAGGTATGTCATCCGAACAGCTGTCCCTCATACAGTAGTCATGCAAAGATACCTGCCCATGACAAATCATGTGCCTGCAGTGACTGAAGCGCACGTCACACTGCGAGTAACAACACACATAATATAGTCAACACCCCAAGAGCACTGCATTGATGCACATGTACGAGTGCAGCACGCACACCAAGGAATTGGCCCATCTGCAATACGTCGTGTGGCACACAACAAGCACGAACTCACAACAATGCTACCAATGTAATGTCCATGAATGATAACAGGCAGCAGATATGCCAGGCATGTTAGACAGACACACACCTTAGTCTATGCACTGTCATGTTGCCAGAACACATGTCACGTTCTGCACCCATCACCCACAGTACGTACCCCAAAAGCATATTCCAAGCCAAAAGCGTCCAGGGGGCTGTACCCCTTGTGCCATCTGCGTTTCTAAGCGTTCCATCTGTACCCCAAAACCATAGTTCAACCCAACATCGTCGATGGTTCTGGAGCCCGCATACACCCGAGCCACAAAATGTAGGAGCATAGCAACACACACCCATCGGCATTGCTAATCCGTCCCATGCCACATGTCCACATCACACAGTTCCATTGCCTAGCCCACGCATACACACATCGTACATCCACACACGCCTCTGGGAAACCTGTGCACGACAGTGCACGAACTGTGAATGTCAGACAACCAATACATACTTTGCTAGGTGCAACACAATGACCCATCTCATTCTCCCCACAGGTGGCGAACTGCTGGATGCCGGAGAGGGAGACAGCAGCCAGCACAGCCAGTCCGCAAGCCCCCGACCCGGACTCACGGATGTAGAGGAGCTGCACACCTCTCCGGACACGGACCACCCAGCAGGCCCATCTGGAGTGGCAGGGCACACCCGCTCCCCAGGGCCCCTCCTACCCACCAACCCATCATCCAGGGATGCTGACCAGTCACAGACCCCTGCTGCCACGGTCGTTGCGGCCACTGCCACGGTCGTTGCGGCCACTGCCACGTCCATTGCGGCCACTGCCACGGTCGTTGCGGCCACGGTCGTTGCGGCCACCACCACCACGCCATCCCTGACCACTCAACCAGCGCAAGGGGTGGCCCGGCCGTCTGGGTCCACCCTGGGAGCCAGAGCGAGGACCGTGGTGAGCAATGTGGCTAGTGGGCAGGTCGGTGGCAGCAGTAATGGTAGGAGGAGCAGGGTCAGGCCAACGCCATCTGTGCTTGGGAGCCAAGCCCTGCCGCAAATCGACAGAGTCCTTGGGGCCTACGAAGAGGCCCAAGGAGAATGGGCCAGGTCGGCTACCGACACGCGGGAGGTCCTTGGGGTGTTGAGGTCCATGGACGGCCATATGGGCCAAATCGCGGCCCTCATGGGCCAGCTGGTGGTGGGGGAGGGCACAAGCAAGGCCAGCAACACCACCTCCGCCACCACCTGCTGTGGCGCTGGGTCGTGCAGCATCGCGTTCCCCTGCGTCCACAGCGAGTGAGCACTCCTCAGCCACCACCAGCAGCCCACCAACACAACCCCCTCCCAAACGTGGAAGGGGCCGTCCGAAGAGGAAACAGGTGTCCAGAGAGGACTTCGCACGCGACAAACGCCAGTGAGTCAGCCAGCCACCTTGACCACCTACTGCATTGACTTGGAATACGATCCTACCCCACACTGCCATGTGAATGGCATGTGTCTGTTGGACTGTGGACATAGAACTTCATGGGTACACCTTGACCATCACGCAGCCATGACCGTCTACTCGTTGTCACAGCATGCACCACATTTGACATCACCTTGCACACAATCACATGTCACCGCTGTAAATAAATACACCTTGATCACAATCTGCTTAATGTGTCCTGGGTTTATTCAACGATGTGCAATCGCCACCATGAGCAGAAATGCATCTGCTGTGTGGGATGTCGATGGGACAGGAGAGGCTGTAGGGACCTAGGGGTGAAAAACAGAACAAGAGTACATTCAATGAGTGTGTCACACACTCATCACACAGTACTTGTCACCAACTACAAGCAATGTACACACATCTCACAGAGCAACAGGGCACAATGCTACAGCCACTGTCAGTGGCATACCAACCTGGACATGGACCATTGACACACAGCACTCAGTGAACAAAAGGCCCCCGTGACAGAGCACACATACACCTGCACAACTACAGCTACATCAGCCGTCGTACAGGGACACTCACCGTCAAGTGAAGTAGCGGGCGATGAGCTGCTGACGCAGATTCACAGCTTCCTCCTCTCCACTGTCCTCTTCACTTGACCCGTCCTGGTCTGCAGGCTGGGGCCCTGGTTGATCTCCGTCATCCACAATTAGGGGGATCTGCTTGCGAATAGCCAGATTGTGCAGCATGCAGCAAGCCACTACTATCTGGCACACCTTCTGTGGGGAGTACGCCAGTGCGCCCTCGGTGCGGTCCAGGCATCTGAACCTGGACTTCAGGAGGCCAAAGGTCCGCTCAACCACACGTCTGGTCCTCCCATGTGCCTCATTGTAACGGACATCAGCTGGGCTCAGAGGATGTCGTAATGGGCTGAGCAGCCAGGGCCCATTCGGGTAAGCAGAGTCACCTGGGTGTGAGGGACACAGAGAATCGTTGCTATTCCAACTGGACACAAGACAGCATCGCACAGCCAGCACGCTACACTACTCCACATACTCACCAACAATCCAGCCACGGTCATGTTGCAGATTGGTCATCAGTCGTGGTAGGATGCTGTTGCGCATGATGTGCGCGTCATGTGCCGATCCTGGAAACTTCGCACACACGTGTGATATTACCATGTCCGCAAGGCACACCACTTGCACATTCAGGGAGTGTGTGTGCTTCCGGTTGCGGTAGAGGTGCTCAGTGGCCTGTGGTGCAACAAGGCCAACATGGGTGCAATCTATTGCACCAACGACGTGGGGGATCCGTCCAAGGGCATAGAAATCACCCTTCACTGCCGCCAATTCACGAGCCCTGGGGAATCTGATGTACCTGTTCCTGTACAGCATCATAGCTGACAGTACATCCCTCAGCACCATGCTGAACATGGGCTGGGACATCCCACCTCCACTGCCCACTGTGTGTTGGAATGACCCAGTGGCGAAGAAATGCAGTGCAGCCATCACCTTAGCCGTGGGGGTGAATGCTGTTGGATACACCCTGCGAGGACGGAGGTGGGGTTCCAACAAGGCACATAGGCGATGCAGGGTGGGTCGGTCCAGACGATATTTACGGATGACCTCCACATCCTCCATGTCTGACAGCAATTGGTAGGGGCGATGTATGTTTGGTCTCCGCCTAGGAAAGATGGAAGTGGACACATGTCAAAGCAACACGCCACATGGCAGTTTCACATACACATGACAAAAATGACTGACCAAGCAATTGAATCACAGAACAGCTGACAAGTAGGGACAGCACAGCCACAATACACTTACACAGGTCCCTACCAATAGCAATGGGCAGTGACACACACCATTGCTATGAGCATGCACATGGGGAGTTAGGCCTTAACAACTTGTAAGGCATGCTGATGGTAACAGACTGCATATTCGGTAAGCTGCAACACCACGGCAACATGACTAGCTGCTGTGCATCACACTGCTTCCGGGGCTGGGTGTGTAGGGCACACACCAACAACGCTATGGACACAGGCTGAGCGGCCAAAACAAGTGGGACCTGTGGCACGAGGGGATATGAGACAGTCATTGATGTCCCTACTGCACCCTATGTACAGCACTGTACGGATCACACCTCCAGAAACATTGACAGGTGTACACATTGACAGCTCCATGCCAACACGGCTGTGTGATTGCACATACACATCACAAGTGACACGTAACGTTGCACGTGCCACGTGGCAGATGTACATAGTGAAAGATGGCATGTGTGTGCATATGCATATCCCATGCTCCCATGCCAATGTGTACATGATGATATGCCAACAGACATGTGGAGGCTGCCCACTGGCCGTCCCTGCCTTTGCACACAGCGTGTTCTGGCCCCGTCCATTGTGGACCTGCACACACACACAAATCATGGCCACACCTGCAGATGCATTGCGCACATTAAACTGTGTGGTGCACATGGCATCAGCGGACTGTACCCGCCATGGGCCAGGCCCTTACGGCCAACTCCAATGACCCTCGCGGTTGCACCCTGCGTGTTCCACTATGGAGGTAAGCGTCCCGGGCCAGCTGGGAGCAGGCCATCATCTGCAATTGAAGCTGGCAGACATGGTACACAAATTGCAGCAGCTTGGACCCACTGAAACTGCCCCAGGGGGCTATGTGAGTGTGTGAGTGAGACCGGCATTACCACAGCTACCTGGGACTGCAGCCTGGCACCCCTCAACAACACCTGCTGCTGCCACCTCTCCACCTACACGTGGATGACTCTGAGGATATGTCCAGGTCCACTCACCAGCGAGGAGCTGGAGATCCTGGATTCCGAGCTCCACGCACACTGCACATGGCTATTCCTTGCGTAAGTTGTGTGTGAGAGACAACTGCAGTGTGTGTGGGGAGTGCATGTGGGGACACACATGTCGTTGATCCGCAGCACTATAAGTCAGAGCCTGTGGTGATCAGACATGCACTGCTCACCATGCTGACTGCAGGTGGCAGTGGTATGTGAGCTCTCGGGCGCTTTGACATGTCTGTCCCTCCCGAGTGGTGGTACATGGCAACTTCATGTCACACATCCAGTGACACAGACAATTGGCAATGCAGGTCTCAGTGCACTTGTTGCTCGTGTGAATGTCAGGCTGGGGCCATGCTGCCCTTCTCAGTCCCAGCAGGCCTAGCCTGCACATTGACTGCACAATGCCAGTAGGTGACAACACAGAATGACTAGTGGGTTACATGTGTCACCCGTTCAGCACTCTCCGGATGAGCGCAAACTCAGCCCTGTACATTGGTCACACCATGCCTCGTGAAAGGGATGTGTGTGAGATAGTGCCACTGAATGTGACCACCGTTGCGGGGTGGGCCATGCGCAGGCCAAGTACGTTGGTTGTTGCAGAGTGTTGGTCACAGTGGGTACACCAACACAGATGTGTTGCCTTGTGATCTGTTGCTAGGTCCGTCTGACAATGGACAGTAGTTGTGGGCAGACTACACATTGGTCGATGTGCTGTCTATATGCATGTGCCTTCACACCAGGCACAGCTGCCCCTGCACATATGACCCCTGCTGCCATCAGTGCTGGGTCTGTTGAGCTGATGCGCCATCTGTGCGTGGGGCAGACAGCTCTCCTCACTTCCGTCATTGCCCATGACATCACTTTGCCGCAGGTGACATGGATCATGGAGGGCCCACATGTACGCGTGGGTGGACTACACAAGACTGTCCAATGGTTATCACCCCCAGTCAGTGCTTCGAATGGGAAGGATGTGGTGCTGGTACTCATTTTAATGTGTAGAGTGGGCGGGGCTAGGTGCAGGGCTACATACAAGACATGGAAAGTTCATCGGCTTATCTACTAGTTGCAATACACACGAGACACGTCTTTTCATGTCCACATCAGGGTCATTCCTTGAACTGACTGGAAGTCAGACAGTCATATTTTACCCTGTCCTCATGGCCTCCCTCGCTCACAGAAATATGCGTTTGCACCTGGGAAGCCAGCGCATGCACAAGCAGCTCCAAGCTCGCCCCAGAGAGGCCAAGGAGTGTATGTGTGGGTCCAGTTGAACAAGTGGTCTGTCTCGCGGCATAATAAGTGGCGGGACGCCGTCCACCTGCGTGGTGCCCCGACTCGAGACCCGGGCAACATTGACAATGCATGACAGGCTCCGCAGTCCGGATACACCACCTGCAACACACAGAGGCTGTAGCTGCCCTAGCGGCCCAGGCCGCGTCCAACTGGAGCTCATGGACCCACACATTCACTCTTTGGCCTCTCTGGGGCGAGCTTGGAGCTGCTTATGCACGCGCTGGCTTCTCTGTTGCAATGGCATGTAACGTGTGTGGGGATATAGGCAATGAGTGAGATGGTGCGAGCCACCTTCCGTGACGTCACTCCTGCTCGTGATGTGTGCGTCCCCCACTACTTCCATTAGACTTGTGCCATACTACTAATTGAGGATGTGTTGCCTGCGTGATGTGTCCAGGAGGAGCGCGCCATGACATCTCACCCACCATGCTCCACTGCCATCCCGTGCCCTGGATTGCCTGTGCAGGTGGACAATGTTGGGGATACACCTGGTCGACAGGGGATGTGAGTGCCTTGGCAAGGGCCTGGCGGACGCACAGCAGTATCCAGCATGTCCACGGAGGGTGGGCTGACGTCTACACCTGATGCAGCATTGGTCGTGTGCCCGCCTGTTGTGCACACACGAGTTCACATTCATCCCCAGACAGGTGGTCTTTACAAATTCCCAGGAGAGAAGCAATGTACTGTTCCGGAATCCTCCCAACACAGCGTGTTTCAACATTGCATGTGCGCACCTACCCGTCACACCCACCCACCTGAGCCAAGCGTAACTCCCGCTTCACATGACACATGTGTGTCATCCACAGTTGTGCTACTCTCTCAGGGCCGGACCTGCAACTGTCCCGTAGCACACACACAGCACCGATTCGTACTGGCATCCTGTTAGATTGGTGGGCACACTAACCCATCTCCTTCTGAGACAGTGGTGGCTGTGATGGATATTGTGACTGGGCACATGGCTTACTTTCAATGTGTGCATTTGGGAGGTGGTGGTGTGTGGTGTGTGATTGTGGTAGCGTTGGTGTGTATGTGTGTGTCGTGTCCCTGTCGACTGCACACATATGTCACCCCGGGACATGGTGGATGTTTGTTACCGTGCTGAGGTCTTTGAATATGATGTGATGGGTGTGTTGTATGTTGCACAGTATGCGGTGTGTGGGTGTGTCCTTGCAGTTCAGGCTGACTCCTACTTGTTATGGTTCAGACGTTGTGTGTGTGCAGGGTGTGTGACTGTCAAGATTGTGTCTAGTCCAATTGTGCATGTCAGCATTTCAGCAGTTCTTGCTCACTGTGCAGTGCTGCCACCCACTCTGATGTCGTGTGTGTGTTCTGTCAGGAATTGCTGTGGCATGCTTTAGCGTGGCTCCCACTTTTTGTTGCTGAGTGTGTGGTCAGACTGTGTGGGTCATTGTAAACATGTGTAGGACTGTGCTTTGTAGTGAGCAGGCCGTCAGTGTTGATGTGATGATCATTCAGGCGACTTCAGAGTGTGACAAGTCCTGCTCCACGAGCTGTGGTATTTCCCTGTGGCCACTGTTGCGACTACTCATTTGCGTTGACATCCAATGACAGTGGACTACATGGTCATCTCACGACTGCCGTGTACTTCACACACTCTCATCCTCTCTCATTCGTACTTGTGAAATGAATCAGCAGAGACACATTTTTGCTTCAAGCCATGTATTGGGACTTATGTCCTCTGTGATGCAGTATAGTGGACACTACTGGCAGCGAAATGCATTTGGAGGATATACTCAGCATGATTGCACATAGCATAGGGTGTAGGGGTACATGTCATTAGTTGTTGACTGTGGGATGTGTGCTTCAGAGTTACAACTGCTTAGCCATTGCTGTGCTAATGTACATTTGCTAATTACTGTGGAGCTGCTAACTTTGACACAGACAGTATACATTTCGGCTACCAGACCGCTTGACATCATGGGCACAGTACATCTCAGTTCCATGTTACAGGTTTGCTGCTATGGTTACTCATACACACGTGCGTGGAGGTGACATCAGGGCATGGGCTTACGTGCATGCAACGGCGTCCCACTTGTTGTTGCAATGTGGTGGCTACTGGACATGACACAGTCACTGGGGTCATGTTATTGGGGGATGCACTTGTTGTCCATGCAAAGGTCCTGGCACGGAAGTTCAGAGGGAGGTGAGGTGACAGCTCTCACATACTACAGCCGAACGATTACTGTCCACTGACCGGTGCATATGTTGATGGGCGCAGGATACATATTATGGCATAGTTGTACGTGCAGTTATGTCCATGTGGTTGCCATACACATTTCCCATGCCTCTGCCTCCCCCTGTTCATGCAGAGTTACTGGATGTGATGAGGTAAAGAGTGCATGTCCCGAAAATATCCGATGTCATGGCAGTGTAGTTGATGGTGTGGTGTTAGTTGCAGGTTGTGTGGTATAGTTGTTGTACTGGTAACTGCTCAGTCCGTGCGGATGCCAAGCATGGGTACGGTGTGGGACATCATTGTTCAATTGGGGTGTTGCGTCGGGGCCCGACGAATTGACAGGTTGTCAGGTATGCGATACCTTCCAGCAGGGCTTCCATGGCATTGGTGGTAAACATGGATGCCATCCAATGTAGCGGATGGTGGCTGTCAAGGTGTTGGTCGTAAGTTGTCCCTTGTAGGAGCATGATGGGACATGTTGGATGACATTCGATGAAACTGTGATCCAGAATCCGTTGTGTGGAGGCACAGTGGTCCCATTGCAGTGTGGGTCCGATTGCAGCCACATACGCCATGCCCCCATAGGCTGAACAGACCCTGTCGTGGACGTCCAGGGGTTGAACAGTTGTACCAGGTCCGCCATTGGACATGCAGGGTTGGAGAGACATAAATCCACAGGATAGTGGAAAGGACACCTCCGACAGTAGAAGACGGGGATGACGCAGCTGAACAATGCGATGCGGTAAGTTAGTCGGTAACTTACGTTCAGCAAGGCCAGATTTTCACATCCCAATATCTGTATCAGGTAATGTTTGTACAGCTTCATCTGTCCGGCGTAGTTGGGTTAGTGTGGTGCAAGTGCCATTATGCTGAAGGGCGATGTGATGGCGTGCTCCGGCTGTCTGTGCAGTCTGCAGTGTGCAACCTCCTACGTTGCTGGGAATTCTGTTGTGGTCGTAGGGAGGCAGGGCTTGGGTTATAGTGGCTTGTGCGAAGGACACGGGCCCTCATCCCACATGCTTCTATGAATGGTCAAGGTCAGTGGTGTCTGACTCCTTCCCGATAACTTGCATGTGAACCACATGGGGGAGTGGTATCATTTCTTTTTTCCCTTCGGAATGTTCTTTCGTGTTATGCGCTATCTGCCCAGTGGACGGTTCCCTCTGCATGCCTGTGTTGGGCTTTTTTGGTATCATGAATGTGTTGTCCTGCTTGGATAGTTGAGCTGTGGTTTCGGTGTGGGTATGGAAGGCCATTCAGTGCTATCTCCTCTCCCGTGTGTGGGCGGCACGCTGCGTTTCCGCTATACGTTGGGCCTTCTGTGTGGGTGTTGTAATTGGAACCACCTGTTGTCGGTCCCCCGGGTTCTTTGATGTTATGTATTGCATGTCTTGGTATTGGGTGCAGGGTGGTATCGGTATTTCTGTGTGGTACTGGCGTACCTTTTTCCGACGGGGTCCATATTCTGCTGGCTGATGTTGCCGCCGCTGTGTGCTTCGCCATGTTTTGCACACAGGGGTGTGTCCTAATTTGGCGTGACATCACTGACATGTTCGGGTCAGTTGTGTGACGTCAGGTTGGCAACAGTGAATTGACGGTTGGCGACATGGCTGTGGCAGGACTGTCAGGTGACATGTGCGTTCTGGGTGGGGCTGGTGTGTGTGGTGTTTGGTTGTGACCCTGTGTTGTTTGTGTGCGGCGCATACTTGGCGCTGCCGTTGGCTCTATGCGTTGTGCGCATGTGTGGCTGCGTCGTCGCCGCTGCGCTGCGGGGCCGTGACGGGGACGTTAGTTCCTGGTCCCAGGTGGTGTGTCCCCGGTTGTTGCGAGTTGTTACAATTTGCCCGGTGTGACATTTGTGGGTGCAGTGGTGGAAGTGTCGCGTCCACGCAGGGGTGTCTGGGGGGGCCATGTACAGTTTTACCGCACTTGCACTGCGTGAGGTGTTTGCGTGCCCTTGTTTTGTGTCTGCCTACCTGCGTCTCTGCGGTGCGTTGACTCCTAGGTTCTGCATCAGGTAGAGCATGGGGAGGGCCTGCAGTGCTGGATTCATGCTCGGGGGGTCCGCCTCTTTGGTATCCGTACTGTGCGCTCGGGTTTCCGCCTTGCTTTCACGTGCGGTGTCTCTTAGCCGGTGGAGCTGTTTGGTTGTGGCATCGTGATTTGTACGCCGGGCGGTACGTGATTTCGTCGGGCGGTGTGTCTCCATTGGGCGGCGCCGCTACGTGAACGGGCGCACTTTGATGGCGGACGGCGTCGCTGGCTTACGGGCGGTGTTTGGCTGTCTTTTCACATCCTGTGGGCTGCGGCGGGCGGACGGTAACTCTTGTTTTTTGCATCCGCCAGCACGGCGGTGGTGCTTCCGCCCGCCATCCTAATGGGCCCCTAAATAACAAATGTTCACAATACAAGACTAAAATGTTATTAATAATTTTATTTTTACTCAAATGTTTCTAAACCAATGTAAAACTACATTATTTTATATTACAAAGTTTACATAACTGTATTAAAAATGTACCAATGTTAAAAAAAAATGTTTACATAATTATTACATGTAAAAATATACATATGTACCAAATATTTTGTGTCTGTAAAATAAATATAATTTTTATCTATATGTCTTGATTTATATTATATGCACTAAATAAAAAAATGTTTTTTTGTTGATTACAAAATAATTTACAATAAATATATATCAATAAAAATAAAATGTCTATTTTTGTGTGTATCATTTTATTAAAGTGGTATTTAATGTTAAAAATTATGTTTTATGAAATATACTATATTAAATAATATGTTTTAATTAACTATGTATATAATGTTATTGATTATCATTTTTAACTATGTTATAATTAAAAATACATTACAACTACCAACTATATTAATTTTTTACCATACAAATTAATACATATATATTAATTACTATTCCCACTACAGTTAATATTAATTCAGGGTAGATGCTGGACACTTAATAATTTACTATTCCCACTCCAGTTAATATTAAGTCAGAGTAGGTGCTGGACACTAAACTAAATTAATTTACTATTCCCACTCCAGTTAGCATTAAGTCAGGGTAGGTGCTGGACACCCTACTTAATTCATTTACTATTCCCACTCCAGTTAGCATTAAGTGAAGGAAGGTGCTGGACAGTAAACTTAATTAATTTACTATTCCCACTCCAGCTAGCATTAAGTCAGGGTAGGTGCTGGACACTAAACTAAATTAATTTACTATTCCCACTCCAGTTAGTATTAAGTCAGGGTAGTTGCTTGACACTAAACTTAATTAATTTACTATTTCCACTCTAATTTTTATTAAGTCTCTGTAGGTGCTGGACACTAAACTTAATTAATTTACTATTCCCACTCCAGTTAGCATTAAGTCAGGGTAGGTGCTGGACAGTAAACTTAATTAATTTACTTTTCCCACTCCAGTTGGCATTAAGTCATGATAGGAGCTGGACACTAAACTTAATTAATTTACTATACCCACTCCAATTAGCATTAAATAAAGGTAGGTGCTGGAAACTAAAATTAATTAATTTACTATTCCAAAAACAATTAGCATTAAGTCAGGGTAGATGCTGGACAGTAAACTTAAATAATTTACTATTCCCACTCCAGTTAGCATTAAGTCAGGGTAGGTGCTGGACACTAAACTTAATTAATTGACTATTCCCACTCCAGTTAGCATTAAGTCAGGGTAGGTGCTGGACAGTAAACCTAATTAATTTACTATTCCCACTCCAGTTAGCATTAAGTCAGGGTAGGTGCTGGACACTAAACTTAATTAATTTACTATTCCCACTCCAGTTAGTATTAAGGTGCTTATTAGATTGGCGGGCGGACATTCGTCCGCCCGCCACCCTAGCGGTGCTGGGACCGTGCGGCGGTCCCGCACCACTTATTAGGATGGGACACCCACCCTGGCGGTCGCATTGGCATCTTCAATATTGTGGCGGACGGTGCTGTAGGCAGCACCCGCCACAATGTTAAAGAGGCACGTCGTGCATTGCCATGCCCAACGTGGCAGGCACCGCGCGGTGCCTGCCACCTTGGGCATGGCAATGTAGGGGCTGCAGCCCCCCAACCCCCGGGGGCCCGCAACGGGCCCCAATGCTAAACACCGTATGCCTTTCCATGGTGGCATTGCCGCCATGAAAAGGCCGTTGTTTGCCTGCATCCTAATCTGGTGGACGGTGCCTGCTAGGCACCGCCACCATTTTGGGCTCCCTGGGCCGTCCACCAGGCAATCGGGACGATTGCTGGTGGCGAACGGTCTTTGCGTCCGCTGTGGACGCATTCCTGTTCCCACCGCCATCCTAATCTGGTGGTGGGACGAATTGAAGTTTGATGGCGGGCGGATCGCCACCGCTCGGCTCGGCGGTGGCGATCCGCCCGCCATCCTAATAGGCCCCTAAGTCAGGGTAGTTGGTTGACACTAAACTTAATTAATTTACTACTTCCATTCTAATTTTTATTAAGTCTGGGTAGGTGCTGGACACTAAACTTATTTAATTTACTATTCCCACTCCAGTTAATATTAAATAAGAGTAGGTGCTGGACACTAAACTTAATTAATGTACTATTCCCACTCCAGTTAACATTAAGTCAGGGTAGGTGCTAGACACTAAACTTAATTAATTTACTATTCCCACTCCAGTTAGCATTAATTCAGGGTATTTGCTGGACACTAAGCTTAATTAGTTTAGTATTCCCACTCAAATTACTATAAAGTCAAAGCAGTTGCCATACACTAAATATATCTAATTTACTTTTCTCAATACAAATAATATATTATCACTAACTATACTCTACATTAAAATTGTATTATTTATTATTTCATATAATAATTTTTTACACTATATATTTTAATTATATAAAATACTCTTTAACAAATAAAATTGATATAATATATTTAAAATATTCATTTAAATACAATTATTTATTACTTAATATTATTATTCACATATAAATAATATTTTATCTACATATTATACATAAGACTTAAATATTAAAAATTATATATTTTAATTAATTAATAAATATATACATTTTTAAAATACATTTTTATACATATTTATATTAATTTATAACATATTTTCATAAAATATAATAAGTACTAAATTTAAATTATAAAATTACATAATTTTTCCTTTTAATATTTTAGTATTAATAATAAACCATTAATTTTATAAATTCTTTAATTAAAAATATACACTATAAACACATATTATTTATTAATTATTTATAAAAAAAAAAAAAAATATTTAATTTTATAAATATTTAAACAATATTTGTAAAACACTCCCCAACCTTATGCCCTATAAACCCAACTTCCAAATCATAAAACACTAAGGGGTCTATTAGGATGGCGGTCGGAAAACCACCCCGACCGCCATGGTAGCGGAAATCAACCGCCCGCTGGTACCGCGTCAAAACCGGCGGTCAGATTAGGATCAACCGCCATAAAAACCCGACCGCGGCGGAAAGAGGCAACGAAAACCTGCCAGCAGCGGGCGGAGCAGGTGAAAAACAGTCTGCGAGGCTCGGATTCGCAGCGGAAACACCCAAAACCACCGCCAGGCACGCGGAGTAACCACCCGTGTAATTAGGATTCCCCCGATTTGACAGCGGTACGTTACGCAATTCCCGTCCGCTGCGGTCGCAAACAGTGATGAATGGGAGAGCCGGCAGAAGGGCTGTAGCAAAGCCACCGCTGTGGACGCTCCGTGACAAAAATGGCGGTCGACAGAAAAAACCCACAACAAGGCCAGCAAGTGCACACAGGAAACTAGCCCTGCCCCCAAAAACACATAACACACCCCAATGACCCACCCCCATGGCAACTCCTAAACTACAAATCCCAGAAGAACCCACACAACACACCTGACAGCAATACCCCATTCTGACACACCCATATAGCTGAGTATAAAACCAGCCCCTTCCCTGACAACAATCCTTTGGAATACTCCAGAAGTGAAGAGCCAAACACCACAGCTGAAAGGAGAGGCAAATCAACACACCATCACTACACACACACACCACACACATCACCACCACCACTCCCACGCCTGCACCTCCAACCCCTTTGCACATCACACACCATGTCACCACAGAAAATGCCCAAATTCACAGACAGTGAGTTGACAGTCATGGTAGACGAGATAATCCGAGTAGAACCACAATTGTTTGGTAACCTCGTCCAACAGACACCATTAACCACCAGAACGCAAATGTGGGGAAGGATAGTTGACAAGATCAATACAGTAGGGACCACCCCACGCAACAAACAGGAAATCATGAAGCGGTGGCATGACCTGAAGAGTGTCGTCAAAAAGAAGAGGAACAAGAACCATCAGCTGGCTCAGAGGACTGGCGGTAGCCCTCCCATTCCACCAAGAACATTCACTGCATGGGAGGAGAAGGTGCTTGCCATACTGCATCCAGAGAGTCTCACAGGAATAGCCGGGGGAGTGGAGGCTGGTAAGTACCAACAAATGTCTCTCATTACACTGCTATGTACTGTCTTGCACAACTACAATGCGACACCTCCCAGGCCCAAATGCATTCATGTGCACCACAAAACCCAACACAGCTCTCACAGATGTAACATGCACTCCATCTTAATCACCCCAAAGGCAGCCAACATTAACAGGGTTGTATGTGACCAGGCAACCAGCACAACAACTTCCACCAGGTCCCCTGTCCCACCCCTGAGCAGGATGTAGCACTCCACACCCACCCAGAAGCATGTGGCAGTCACTGTAAGGTTCCCCCTCACATAACAGGTAGGTAGCCATCTTCCCAGGGAGGGGTGTTTGGGGGTGGGAGGCCTGCACTACAACTCCCACCAGGTACCCCTGTCCCACCCCTGAGCAAGATGGAGCACTCCCCCCACACCCAGAAGCATGTGGCAGCCATTGCATTGTTCACCTTGACCTAACAGGTAGGTAGCCATCTTCCCAGGGAGGGCTGTTTGTGGTTGGGAGGCCTGCACAACAACTCCCACCAGGCCCCCTGTCCCACCCCTGAGCAGGATGTAGCACTCCCCCCACACCCAGAAGCATGTGGCAGCCATTGCATTGTTCACCTTGACCTAACAGGTAGGTAGCCATCTTCCCATGGAGGGCTGTTTGGGGGTGGGAGGCCTGCACAACAACTTCCACCAGGTCCTCTGTCCCACCCCTGAGCAGGATGTAGCACTCCACACCCACCCAGAAGCATGTGGCAGTCATTGTAAGGTTCCCCCTCACATAACAGGTAGGTAGCCATCTTCCCAGGGAGGGGTGTTTGGGGGTGGGAGGCCTGCACTACAACTCCCACCAGGTACCCCTGTCTCACCCCTGAGCAGGATGTAGCACTCCCCCCACACCCAGAAGCATGTGGCAGCCATTGCATTGTTCACCTTGACCTAACAGGTAGGTAGCCATCTTCCCAGGGAGGGCTGTTTGGGGTTGGGAGGCCTGCACAACAACTCCCACCAGGCCCCCTGTCCCACCCCTGAGCAGGATGTAGCACTCCCCCCACACCCAGAAGCATGTGGCAGCCATTGCATGGTTCACCTTGACCTAACAGGTAGGTAGCCATCTTCCCAGGGAGGGCTGTTTGGGGGTGGGAGGCCTTCACAACAACTTCTACCAGGTCCCCTGTCCCACCCCTGAGCAGGATGTAGCACTCCACACCCACCCACCTTACTGTGCAGACATGCAATGTGCAAACTAGTAAACTGTGTGTTGCATGACCTGTAAATAAGATACATTGAACAACAAGCCTGAGGGGTGCCCATCAGTTACCATTTCCCCTCTGTCCCACAGGTGACCAAGGACTGACTGTAGAGGATGACAACACCAACCTGCAGAGCCAGCCTCCACCCCCGGAACATGGACTCACTGATGATGACTCCCTGGATTTTGAGGATGCGGAGCTTGAAGCCGGCCCATCTGGCATGCCAGGGCGCAACAGGTCCCAGGTCCCCACTGTCCCCCCCACCACCACATCAGCAACAACAACAACCACGCTGACCCCTGCTGGAACAACCTGTGCGGCCTCCACCACCACAACCACCAGTGCTGCCTGCAACACTCGCCCTGCCCCAGAGGATGACCACCCCACCCCAACAACAGAGGAGTGCAGGGAGAGTATGCGGGTGCGTGCAGTGGTGAGGCAACAGGTCCATCACAGCAGGGCAGATGGGAGGGCAAGGAGGAGTTTGAGCCAAACGGACACTGGGACCGAAGCCATGGACAACATCACCAGAGTCATTGGGGCCTATGAACGGGCCCAGGGACAAACGGGCCAGGCTCAGGAAGATTCCCGCAAGCTCCGCCTGCTGCTGAGGTCCATAGACACCCGCATGGGCCAAATCATGGACCTCTTGGGCCAGCTAGTGGTGGTACTGAGGGCCAGGCCTGCGGCACAAACAACACCTCCACCTCCCTCCGGTGGCCCGCAGGATGACCGTTCCACACCCTCCCCTGCCGCCACGGAGAGGGGGGACTCCTCAGACCCCACTGGCCCTGCAGCAGAGGTCCCCCTGCCAAACAATCAAGGGGCCGTCCTAAGAAATCCCTGGAAGTATCCCGTGGCAAAGCACCTGCCAAACGCCAGTCAAGGAGCCAGCCATGATGGCACCCCTCTTCACCCTGCCATAGACTTCGTAGACTGTCCTTCCCCACACTGCCATGTGAATGTCATCCGTCTGTTGGACTGGGTCACCACATCTATGTGGTGACTACTTGATTGTCTCATCTTCCATCACTGACAACTCATTGCTTCACCATTCACCTTTTTGTAAATATGCACTCCACTGTCACATTTACCCATTGTAAATAAACACTCCTTACACACCAATGTTGTTGTATCTGCTCCGTGTTTTAATCACAGGATGTGCAATGTTCACCATGAGTACAATGTACCAGGAGCACAGATTGTTTGTAGGCAAGGAGAGGCTGATGGGACCTCTAAAAACACAACATAACAATATTCACTAGTCACGCATTGGCATCACAGCCATCACACAACACCTGTCATCAAGGTACTCCACCATGCACACATCACAATGAGCAACAGTACCGACATAGACATCCTGGAACTGTGCCAAACTACCCTGTCCAAGAAACGTTGGCAGCCAGCACTGAGTCAACAACAGGCTGCAGTCACAAAGCTCACATAGACCTTTTCACCAACAACAACATCAGCAGACAATGGGTCTGTTGTACATTGTCACTCACCTTCAAGTGAAGTAGCGGTTGATGAGCTGTTGATGCAGGTCAACACCTTCCTCCTCTCCACTATCCTTGTCACTGGACATGGGTTGGTTTGCAGGCGGGGGCCTCGGCTGATCATCAGTGTCCAGGAGCAGGGGGATCTCCTTGCGCAAGGCCAGGTTGTGGAGCATGCAGCATGCAACCACAATCTGACACACCTTTTTGGGCGAGTACATCAATGCACCTCCGGTCCTGTCCAGGCAGCGAAACCTTGACTTCAGGAGCCCAAAAGTACGTTCCACCACACGACATGTCCTCCCATGGGCATCATTGTAGCGGACTTGGGGTCCTTGGATTTTGCAGTCGGCTCAGCAACCAAGGACGGTTGGGATATGCAGAATCACCTAGGTGGGAGATATACAGACCAACTTTGTAAGACAACTGTGGCAGAGGACAGCATGTCACACACACAGCACGCTACTTGACACTGCGTACTCACCCACAATCCATGCACGCTCCGGAATCAGATTATCCATCAGCTGTGGCACAATACTGTTACGCATGATGTATGAGTCATGGGCGGAGCCAGGAAATTTTGCACAGACGTGCGAGATGATCATATCAGCCTGGCACACCACCTGCACATTGATGGAATGGAAATGTTTCCTATTCCTGTAGATGTGCTCCCGTGCCTTTGGTGGAACCAGGCCAACATGTGTGCAGTCAATGGCACCAACAACATTGGGGATGTGCCCAAGTGCATAAAAATCGCCCTTCACAGGCACCAATTCATGCCTCCTGGGGAAATGGATATAGCTGTCCTTGTAGATCATCATAGCGGACAGGACATCCCGTAGCACCATACTGAACATAGGTTGTGACATCCCACCTGCGCTGGACACAGTGTGCTGGAAAGATCCAGAAGCAAAAAAATGCAGGGCCACCATCACCTTCGATGTTGCTGTGAAAGCACCCGGATATGTCCTGAAAGGCTGCAGGTGGGGCTCCAACATAGCACATAGGTCTTGGAGGGTGTCTCAATCCAGCCGGAATTTCCGTATTACCTCCTCATCCTCCATGTCTGCCAGCACTGTGAAGGGACGATGCAGATTTGGTCTCCTCCTAGGTGAGATGAAAGAGGACACATGTCAACGCAATACACCAGGAGATGTGTCTGACATCTTACGTTTTGACTGACACAACGGAAACAATGACTAGCATCACAGTACACCTAACAAAACAACTTACTTGTAGGGACACCTTCAGATACACCATCCGTACACCTGTCCACTTTTCACACAGCTGGCATCTCACAAACAATATCCGAACATGTGCATGCACAAAGGGACATGGCCACATCTTTCATGGGCAGCCCAGAGAGTAGTACCAAAAGCATATGTGTGAAACTGCAACACTACTGTCTCCTACATAGCTGCTGTAACTGCCACACCTTCTTGTGTAAGTCACACAGGGCACACATCAACCACACAATGACCCAACACTGTGCGTTTATTGACAAGTATGTGCATGAGCCAGGAAAAGTAGACAGTCAAATCTGCACATTCTGTAGTGAGACATTCATCACTGTAAGTTGCTCAGCCCTTTCACACATTGACATGTGTACCCATTGTAGAGTCCATCACAACACTGTTCTGTATACATGCCCAGAAAATCACAAGTGACATGTGAGTGAGTACATGCCAATGTTCCTAATCATATACAACAACATGGCATGTGCAGTCAGCAGTAGGGTAAAGGTCAAATGGGCATTGAGTGCACAACTTGTGCCATGAACCATGTGTCTACTGTGCACTGTGGAGGACTTGCCTTTGGCCATTCACACTGTATGACGTGTCCATAAGTGCTGTCAAGGTGATCTGACACCCAAATCACAGTCACTGCCTCAAATGCATGGCACACATATCGCGGTGGCTACCGCCTGTCCCCTGTGGTGTGTCACCGCCAATGCCCCAGCCACAATCGCGGTAGTGTCTGGCATATACACATGGCCAAATGGCGGTTGGCATGCTCCGCCACCCAAATCCTGTTCATTCTCAGCAAGGCATGGCACACATATCGCGATGGCTACCGCCTGTCCCCTGCGGTGTGTCACCGCCAATGCCCCAGCCACAATCGCGGTAGTGTCTGGCATATACACATGGCCAAATGGCGGTTGGCATGCTCCGCCACCCAAATCCCGGTCATTCTCAGCAAGGCATGGCACACATATCGTGGTGGCTACCGCATGTCCCCTGCGGTGTGTCACCGCCATGGAACATGGCCTCACAGTCAATGGGAAGCGCAATCGCGGTAGCCTAATGCTATTTTGAAAATCACGGTAGGCGTGCTCCGCCACCGCGGAGGCGGTCATTGGATGCAATTGAAAGATGCACGACCGCGGTAGCTACCGCCTGTCCCCTGCGGTGTGTCACCACCATGGACCATGCCCTTACAGCCAATGGGAACCGCAATCGCGGTAGCCAAATGCTTTTTTGAAAATCGCTGTAGGTGTGCTCCGCCACCGCGGAGGCGGTCATTGGATGCATTTGAAAAAGGCTGATCTGAAACACCAATTGCAGCAGCTTAGAACCACTGAAACTACCCCAGGGGGCTATATATGTGTGGGCGAGAGCCTCACATTTCCACAGCTTTCAGAGCCTGCTGCCTGCCACCCCTCACCACCAACTTCTGCTGCTCCTGTCTCCAGAGCCTGCTGCCTGCCACCCCTCACCACCAACTGCTGCTGCTCCTGTCTCCAGAGTCTGCTGCCTGCCACCCCTCACCACCAACTGCTGCTGCTCCTGTCTCCAGAGCCTGCTGCCTGCCACCCCTCACCACCAACTGCTGCTGCTCCTGTCTCCTGGACACAGTGATGGCGAGGACTGAGAAGATCCGTGCCAGTCCCTTCACCACTGAGGAGCTGGCGGTCCTGGTGGACGAGGTGCTCACACAGTATGGGAGGCTATATGGTGCTCCAAATGTCATGGTAAGTGTTTCAGAGTGGAAGTGAGAGTGCAGGGGGTGCACACATGATGTTGATGTGGTGCAGTATGTGCCTGAGAGTGTGGGTTTGTGTCATGCCCTGCCTAGCATGCTGTCACCAGGTGAAAGGGGTGTGTAGCCTAGTTCACACGTTTCCCTGCCTGAACATCAGAACTGGAGGGACATGTATTGTCTTGTCAGCCATACAGTGACGAAGCAAGTTGGAAATGCAGGAGTCAGGACAGTAATTGCTTGTGTGAATGGCTGTGTGGGTCCCTGATGTCCTTCACAGGCTCATCTGTGGCCTTAGCAAGGCTTTTCATCCAGAGGGTAGTGATGGAATTGTGTCTGACTCATAATTGGCATCATCCATAGTACAGCACTATGCTCAGGATGTCAATACCCGAGGGTGACACTCTTGGTGGTCATTCACCTATGACACAGCTGATTGCCATACTATTGTGCACAGCCCCTTCCATTTCCACCAGCCTGTGTACAGACTGGCATGTGCAGGCACTGTTCACACTCTCTAATTGTCCCTTCATGTGACATTTCTGATGCCCCACGTTGGACCTCAGTGTGATCACACCTGGCCTGCACAGTCACTGCCCAAGCAGACAAGGACACATCACTGAATGTACAGAGTGTCACATGTGTGTTTTTTCCAGGACTCTCCATCAAAGAGCCATCTCAGCCCTATAGATTGCACACAACAGGCCCTGTGAGAGGGTGTGGGTTTGTAGGATCATGTCCCTCAATGTGACCTCCATGACACAGTGAGCCATTCACAGGGCAAGGACATTGAGGGCTGCGCAGTGTTGGACACAGTGAGTCTTACCCTGAACATATATTGAAATGTCATGTATGTCTTGCTCACCCTCAAAATGGACAGTAGATGTGGGCAGCCTACACATAGCTTTCTGTGTTGGCATACTGCATGTGTGTGAGATGGGCAGGTACTGTGTCCACCCTCATACCTGCATGTATTTGCGTATGAGTCTCCCATGCTAATGTACCATGTGAGAAGCATTATCGTCTCTGCTAGACATATCTGTGAAGTTGTGATGAGTTAGTATCATGCTCCTGTACTGTGAGATAGTGGTACATGACACTGTGGCCCTGTTTTTTTCCCCCTCTTGTCTCCCATGCCTGCAGCTCAAAGTCCACCAGCGTAAGGCCGTGTGGAGGGCCATTGCACGCAAGGTCCGGGATCTGGGTGTCTCCAACCGACGGCGCACGCACTGTCACAAGAGGTGGGATGACATCTGCCGGCTGAGCAAGAACGTGGCGGAGATGACGCTGGGGCTGATCCCTCAGACTGGCAGGTTGGTGCGCAGGAGCATGACACCACTGATGGCCCACATCTTAGCTGTGACACAGCCTGAGCTGGATGCACGTTTGAAGGAGCATCAGCAGCAAGCTGGGGTGAGAATTCTGGGAAGGGTGACTTTGGTTGTGAGTGGCTGCATGTGTTCATAGCCCGGGCCACCGCTGTGCCCGGTGATGTTGGTAGTGTGATGCAGTGGCTTGTAAGTGGCCTCTGTGTTGGGTGCAGCTGTCATGCGTTTTCCCTACCTGTACTTTCTCATGTTATTGGGGTAATGGCCCCTGACATTGCATTCTGAGTCGTGGCCTACTGGCATCGTCTGCATTGGGGTAGTCATGGAAATCCCATGGAAGGGAACGGCAGTGTGCATCATCTGAGTGTGCTTTCATCAATGTGTGCATTGCCTGACCTCAGAATTGTGGGGACTAAAATATCTGACACCAATGTGCAACTGTATTTGGGCCCCAAAGTACGACATGGTGGATGGCATGTGCTCATGGCCATTGTGGACTGTTATGTTGTAGTCTGTATCTGTGATGTCCCCTTCTGCTCCCTCCAGATGTGAGAGTGGCAACATGTTGGGACGTACATCTTTGCCCCCTCAGGGCCCTAGGTTTGCTCAGAGGTATTTGTGTGTCTGGTTAAACGGATCCGCTGGCAGGCAATTTGTCTGTGTGGTCATCACATGGCTCACTTATGCCACGTTTGCTTGATAACATGCTAAATTCAAATTCAAAATTAAGGTTGCACCATGTTACTGCACCGGGTGGTGTGCAACATGGAGACATCATTATCTTGTTTAGTGCTTTGCTTGCTATTGATGGTTGTGTTGATGCCAATGAACTGACCCTACACCTCTCTCTCTCATGCAGCATCTCCCGTGGGCACGGAAGGACAGGGGACAGACACCAGTGGTGAGGCATCCAGCACGACTGCTACATACGAGCACAGTGACACCGATGTTACCACCGCCTCGGAGGGGGACAGGAGTCTGCTTGAGGAATTACAGCCAGAGACATCAACCTCAACATCATCTGACGCCAGCGGTGACACATCTCTGTTGGCAGGCACAGGGAGCGGGGACTCTGCCTCCTCTTCCACCACACAGTGTCCAGCGCCCACCCTCCCACCTACTTCCACTTGTGCTGGCCGTGTTCGCACCAGTAAGAAGGGAAGAGTGTCCTTCACCCCAGGCACCGCTGCCCCTGTCTCCCCTGCTGCCCTCAGTGTTGAGTCTGTGGACCTTTGCGCCAGCTGTGTGTGGGCCAGACAACTCTCATCAACGCCTTCCTAGACCACGACAAAAAATTGGCACAGGTCGTTGCTTTCATGGAGGGCATTCATTCAGACGTGGGTGGGCTACACCGGACTGTCCAAGCTTTGTCCTCCGTAGTGATGACAGCCATTCAGCTTGCACAGTCACAGAGTCCAGCTCCAGTCCCTTTGTCCACCCCCTGCCAGTGGCTTCATCTGACGATAGTGACCATACACCACAGAGCTCAAGGGCAAGATACAGCACACGCAGCACACAGCAGCAGCAGCCCAAGCGGTCCAGGGCGCAGACACCATCCCCACAGAAAAGTAAAGCCACCCCAGAGCGCAAAGGCAAAAGCCCGTCAGGCGACACCCAGGGCCATAAAGCCAAGAAGCAGGCCTCAGGCTCACATGCCTCACAGGCATCCCCAGACAAGGACTGTCCTGTCCCAAAAGCGGGCCACAAACACAAGCAGACAGTTTCCGTGCCCGCTGAGAAGCTGGTGCCTGCTAAGAGTACACATAAGAAGAGCTCCACGGCTGATTCACCCACGACCTCAACTCCCATCCCGAGCCCTGTGAAGCAGGGAAAGGAGGGCACTGTAGGGGAGACACCTGGTAAACAGGGGATGGAGGGGCAAAGGCAAGGCCAGGCCAAGCGTACCACTGGATCCAGCATGTCCCCAGACGGAGGGCCACCGTCTGCACCTGATGCAGCTTTGGTGGTGAGTGTGCCTGTTGTGTCCGCCCCACTTACCACTAATACCAAGACAGGGAAGCCATTTAGAATCCCCAAGAAGTGGAAAGGCACCCCTCCACAATCTCCCACCCACACTGTGTCTCACGGCAGCATGACTCCACCTCCACGTGCCACCACACCACCTGGTCCAAGCAGCCCTCTGGCTTCACAAGCCACTGATGGCTCTACCTCTGCTGTGACTCTCTCTCCCTGGTCCAGTCCTCCAAATGTCCCCGACACTCAGCCACCTCCCAGTCCGACTGACAGCCAAGTCTGAGTGGAAGTCCCCCTCACACACCTGTCTCTCCCACAGCGGTGCCTGGACTGCCCATTGTTATCCCCCTGACTCTGTTGCTGACCATGGCAGGGTACAGTCGCACACATTCCCTGTGCAGCTTCTCATGTACCTCATATGCACCTTGGACTGGCCACTGGCCTTGATGTTCACTGCTGTTTGCCCCTTTCCTGTGCCGCTTCTCATGTACCTCATCTGCACCTTGGACTGGCCACTGGCCTTGATGTTCACTGCTGTTTGCCCCTTTCCTGTGCAGCTTCTCATGTACCTCATCTGCACCTTGGACTGGCCACTGGCCTTGATGTTCACTGCTGTTTGCCCCTTCCCTGTGCAGCTTCTCATGTACCTCATCTGCACCTTGGACTGGCCACTGGCCTTGATGTTCACTGCTGTTTGCCCCTTCCCTGTGCAGCTTCTCATGTACCTCATCTGCACCTTGGACTGGCCACTGGCCTTGATGTTCACTGCTGTTTGCCCCTTCCCTGTGCAGCTTCTCATGTACCTCATCTGCACTTTGTGCTGGCCACTGGCCTTGCTGTTGTCTACTATTGGTGCCTATCTGGGTAATATGTGAATAAAGACAGTTACTCCTGTTGTCTGTTTTGTCAGTGGCCTTGCTGAATAAAGGGTTTTCTGTGTGGGTATGGTTTACTGTGACACATGCTCTGTATGCCACTTCAACATTGCCAATGGCTTTTCTCACTTTTTGAGGGTTTTACAGGGGTGACTGGCACTTCAGTTCTTGTTGACTGTGAGGCTTGGGGGTGTAATGATGGTGGTTTGTGATGGACTACTGTTGTGATCATTCTTTTGTCAGGTTGGCTATGTTGTACACATGTCATGTTTGTATGCACTGACAGCACAAGGTGGGATTCTATCCACAGGATTGCAGGCAGGCTGGCCAGGGTCATCATGTATGTGTGATCTTACTTGATGTGTGCACAGCAGTGTTGGTGTATGGTCATCTTGTGATGGCCAGTCATCCTAGTCACATGGGTTGATTTCTATGTGTGCACTTGGGTGGTCAAGAAGTGTGCAGTGTGAAGGGGGTGACTTTGTCGGTAGTGTTGATGTGTGTGTGCCCCTGCAATGTCAACTGCACACATGTGTCAGCCAGGATTTGAGTGCCTGTTTGTTTGATTGGTCAGCCCTATGCTTGTGATTGTGTGCACATGTGGAAGTTGTAGGTTGTGCACTGTGCAGTGTGTTGGTGTGTCCTTGCACTTCTGGGGGATTCCAACTTGTTGTTGGTGGCAATTGTGGGTATGCAGGGTGTGTGACTGGCAATTCAGTGTTGTGTTTTGTTGATCAGCCATGTGTCTTGATACTCTTTGTGGTCACTGTGCAGACCTGCTCGGACACACTGACATTGTGGGTGTGTTTTCTCATGCATTGCTGTCACTTGGTGCTTTTTTGCCTCCAGTATGGCATGTGGGGTGTGGAGTCATGCCATCCCCTATCTGTGCTTCTGATGCCTACCCATTGTGAGTCTGCACTCCATCTATTTGTGTATGGTGCACTCCTGCCATGTCCACTACTGACGTACACAACACTTCACTCTCAGGTCAGCTGTCCCCTTGTGTTGGCAGTGTGTGTGCCTCCCCATCACTTCATTTGTTACACTATGGTTTGTGGTGCTGATCTGTGCACAGGACCAATGTGCCACTCATGACAGTTTCCCTATTGGTTATATGTGATTTTCTGATACTGTTTTGCAGCCATGGTTGCTCATATGCAGTTCAACTGTTTGTGCTGCACAGTCCTCTGGTCATGTTGTTTTCACCTGGGTGTCCCAGACTTGTGCATCTGTGGGTGTTGGGTTAGCTGTATGTGTGTTTGCTGAGGTACTGCTTCACTTCCTGAGTGTGATGTTGTCTGTGTGCTGTGCTGATTGGTGTTGTGGGTGTTCATGGTGTGTCACTCATGTCTGTGTGGAACTGGTATGTTTAGTGTGCACACACTGCTTGTCGTGCATGCAGTGCTGTGAGTGTATGTTGCCTTGTCCTTGCCTGGTGTGCATCCCCTGATGTCCTGCTGTGTTTGCAATGTGATGTATTGGCATGTGCATCTGTTGTGTGTTTGATGTGGATGTGGGCAGTGTTTGGGCTGTGTTGTGTCTTGCAGCTGACAGATGCTCTGTGTGTGTTGTTGTATTTGCATGTCAGTGTGTGTGTTTTGTTGGTGTGTTGTCTTTCAGTCACTTGTGTCTTGCCAGTGTAGTGTGCATTACTTGTGTGTCTGTCACATGCACTTAGGGCTATTCTTGTTCCTGTGCTTGTTTTGGGTGCGTCCTGGGTGTTTTCTCCTCTCATATTTGAGCTGTCAGTTGTCATTATTGTACATGTGCAAGCATGTGGTACATTATGACACCATGTTGACTTTATGGGTGGTGTGGTATGTCTGTATGTGTATCATTGTAGGCCCATTTCTCCCAGTTTGTGTCCATGATTGTTTTGTGGTGATGCACTTCTTGTGTGTGTTGTGGTATGTTGTCTGTGCATTGTTCCTGACTGATGAGGTTGTGTACTCCTGTTCTGTCTGGGCTCACATTGCCTTCCCACAGTTTTGCTGCACAGGTCAGGTCTGGTCTGGTTGTACTTCTGTGTGTGTTGTAATGGAGTTTTGTGTTTGGCTGTTGGTTTTGTGCAAGCATTGGTTCAGGCATCCCTGGGTGTGTGTGTGATGTTTGTGGATACCCCCAGGGAGTGTGGTTGTTTGTCAGTGTGTTGACTGGACATTATTGGCACCCTTCTGTGTGTTGGACACTGGTGTTGTGTGCTGCAGGTGTGAGGGGGTGGGGGTGGGGTATGTGTGAAGGTTCCTACTTGTGTTTGACAGTCATGGAGTGTTACAATGGGCCCTGTGTGTTGTGCTGCTGACATACACCTGTCAGGTAGTTGGATGCAGATATGTGGCTGTTCACTGTTGGACTTCAGACCCTTCCTTTCATCCCTGTGCCTGTCCATGGGTTGCCTTGCTGTCTCCATGAGTTGTTGCACTGAGGTGACTGTGGTTTGACTTCACTCACTGTGCCAGCCATGTGTGATTGGATGGGCTGAGGGTGTTGTTATATGTTCCTTCTCTTGCATGTGGTGTACACATGCTTAGTGGTTAGCTCCTTGGCCTACCATTTGTGTGCACCTCACTTTAGATTTCCTATTTGTTGTCCTCCATTGCTGCTGACATCTGGTCTGTGTATGTGGCTGTGTGTCAGTGTGGGGTATGTCTGTGTGACTTGGCAGGCTGTGTGTCCAGTTCAGTGATTGTTCCTTATCTGTATGAGTGTTGATTTTGTGCTTGGACTCTGTTTTCTTGCTATGAGTGTGGTGTAGGTGTGGTGTGTGGGTTGCCCTGGCCCTATGCTTCTGTGCTGTGTGTTCCTCTGCAGCCCCACCTGCTGTGCTGTCTCCCTAGTTGTTTTGTGTGTGGTGCAGGGTGTGGGTTCACCTGGCTGGTTATTGTGCATGGGGGAGCACAGGGTTGGCACATGGCATGTCCCTTCATGTTTGGGGTGGGGGCCTGTTGTGTGGAAGCTGGAGGTGTGGCCCTATGGTCTTTGTGCACTGCCCATGCCTTGCGCTGGCCCTGCCTTCTGCCTTGTGCGCATGTTTTCCCGCGTCTTCACCGCTGCGGTGACGTGACCGGGACATTACATCAAGATCGCGGTTGGTGGGTGACCTGGATGCGGAGGGGTGATTTGGTGAGAGGTAGGACATGTGTGGGTACACTTCTGGATGTGTTCCTGTCCCCACCAGGGTGTCTGGTGTGCACAGGAACCCTATATCTGTCCATGAGTTGTGTGTTGTTGTTGTGTGCGGAGTTGTGTTATTGCGTACCTGCGGCGACGTCCGCGACGGTGCATGAGTTGCTGGTGGTGTATCAGGTACAGCGCCGGGAAGACGTGTAGAGCTGGATCCATTGCGCTCGGGACCGGGCGGATGGGACCGGGAATCAGGTTTCGCGCTCCGCTGTAGTGCTTCCGCCGTCTCTGGTTGGGAGGTTTCTCCGCTGCGGTGCGACTGGCTGTTTGGGGCATCCTGATTTGTACGGCGGTCGGGACGTCATTGCGCACGGCGGTGGGTCTCCATTGACTACCACCGCCGCGGTGGCGGGCGCATTTTTCTGGCGGTTCGCGTCGCACCGCGGCGGACAGGAAATGGGCTGTGTTTGACCATACTAATATGGCGGGCGTGGAGACCGCTGCTGGCGTGCGGAAAATGGCATTTTCCGCCACCGCCAGTACTGCAGTGGTGCCTCCGCCCGCCATCGTAATAGGCCCCTAATTTCTAAATTCAAAAATAAAATTTTCTAAATTATAATTTAAAATTTCTAATTTATAAAATATTTAATTCAATTATTTTAAAACACTCCCCACCCTTATCCCCTATAAACCCAACTTCCCACTCATAAATCAAATATTTCAAATTTAAATCTTTATTTTTCTAATTTTTTTAAAATAAATTCATTTATTTTAAAACACACCCCATCCTTATCCCCTATAAACCCAACATCCCGCTCCTAAAAAAACATTTCTAATTTAAAATTTAAAATTTCGAATTTATCAAATTTTAAAATCAATTATTTTAAAACACTCCCCACCCTTATCCCCTATTAACCCAACATCCCACTCCTAAAAAATAATTTCTAAATTCAAAACAATTTTTTCTAAATTATAAATTTATATTTCGAATTTATTAAAAATTTAAATCAATTATTTTAAAACACTCCCCACCCTTATCCCCTATAAACCCAACATCCAGCTCCTAAAACAATATTTTCTATTTTAAAATTAAAATTTCGAATTTATTAAAATTTATTATCAATTATTTTAAAACACTCCCCACCCATATCCCCTATTAACCCAACATCCTGCTACTAAAAAATATTATACAAATTTTATTTTTTATAACATTAACTAACTATTATTATACACAAAACAAACATTAAATATATTAAAATAAAGTACAATAATGATATTTTAACAAAACGATATTTTTACAGTCGACATTACAAACTTCGATATTTTTTACAAAACTTAAAATCGCTATTTTTAACATCGATTTACATTACATCGATATTTAATACTATCGATATACTAAACTCGATATTAATGTATGTCGATATTAAAAGTTCAATATTATGTCTACTTACCTGCTGTCCTTTTTCTTATTCCCGTGTTCTTTCTGAAGAGTCCCTATCCACTTAGATTAAATTCAGGTTGGCCTGCCATTCTAAAACCAGTAAGTATACTTGTTTGCTTGTTAGGTATTTCATCATTGTGAATGTTTTGTGCCTTTCACCAGTACTGAAATCCTGTATGTCCTCTCTCTGCTTAGTGAGTCATTATGTTTTTGAGAGCGTCAGTGTATAACAGTGCCTCTGTTGATGCTCCAACCCAATTAATATCAGGGAGGGTCAATTTGCAGGAAACAGAAAATAATGTCCTCAACATTTAGCTAAGACCATTAAAGAAAAAAATGCACAACTAGGTTCCTCCAGTTCTACATTTTGCAGATTTATTCAAACATCAAAGTCATTATAATAGAAAGTAAAAGTTAATTATAATCAGGGAATTAGCATCAATCAAATCATAATAATAAATCCTAAATACAAAGGGTCCCTGCTTGACTAACCCTTTCTACATAATAATAAACAGCATTTCTCTCTGTACTGAACAGAGCTAGCAGATAAAATAATAATGAAAGCAACGCCTCTCTAAAGTAAAAACAATACCTACATTATAAAATCATCATGTCATAATGTTTGCAGATCCTTTACATTGTTTAGAGAAGGAAAGCACACAGGTTTATTAATCTTCAACTGTTTCAAATGTAAAAGAAGCAAAAAATGATTCTTTTCAAATACAGAGAGAGAGAGACACTGTGGCTGCGGCTATATTGCGACGACTGAAAAGCAAATGAAAAGAAATGCTTGTGCACATTTAAACAGGAACTTTGAGAAATGCAGACTGGTTATGCTAACTAAACCTATATTAAACATTAGTTTTCTAAAGGAAAATCATTTTCCGCACTGGAGCCAGAGACATACCATCTGGGAGAGCTATGCTATAGAAGACTTGGGAGTGTTGTGTGTTCTCTCTCTCTGTCTCACTCCCCATTGCCCCAGTGTTTGGTTTTGCCTGGTATGTCTTCTTCAGTACAGACTGAAGCATATTCTGGCGAGTGAGGTGATTATTGTCAGAACTTGTCGGAGAACATTCGCTAAACCTGACAGCAAAGGAGTACTGCACTTAATCACCTGCCAAACTTAGAAAGGTGAGTGTGTGCCACAGCTCATGACACATAATAATGTATTTTCTAATGAGAAACTGACACCTTTGTTAGCCAAAATTACACTGGGTGTACGATAGGCTCCTCTTTTGTGATAGAAAACATTATGAATATGCAATACAAGCATTCAGGTGGGACCACATGAATTAAAAATATAAATGAAAAAAAAGACACAAAATTGGAAAAATTATAAAAAGGCTTTTGTATGCCAACCAGGTTTGAACTCCATTTGAGAAAGTATGAAAAAGCCTCCACCGGTTCAAATCAATAGCTTAGCAGTGAAACAAAGAAGGAAATAGTAAACTCAGTCTTCAATATGTGAAATATATTTGGAAAAATTGATTATTCAATATCAGGGTATTCAGTGTGATATCAAGCTGTTAAACAATTTCGTACAAGGTCTCTGAAGTGAAGCACTTGAGACAGGAAATGAGTTGTACTTTATTACAAAATCGTAGCATACATGGGGCTCCCTCACCTGCTCTTCACTAACTGCCTCCTGCTCATATAGAATTCTGTGACCTCACAGAATCCCTCTCACTTTGGAAATCTCTTGAATGGTAACATTCTAATAATCGATTGTCAATTTGGGAGCAGTACGCTGTTGGTAGGGTAGATGCTCCTTTAGCGATCATGTGTGTGGTATTACTTTAGTACAGCCGTTGTGGCTGTGGGTCTTTCTTTTTGGTTCTTTGCACTATCTTAGACCTTCACTTGTATGCAGAGCTTTTTAGTCTTTAGTTTTTTTACCATGACTGATAATGTAGGCTTATCTTTCGATGATGCCATGGTACAATCAGTTCTCCAAACACCAAGCATTTTAGATGCACAAATTGCACAGACTTTTTCACAAACAGAAGAATGGACCAAACTTTCCAATATTAAAAAACACCACATACACACTGCATTACATGCAGCCATACTAACTGAATATTTAAGAGGCAATAAAGCGCCACAGGGGTTGATAGTGTTCAATGCCCCAAAACTTTTCCTAGACAATAAATCCTTTAAAAAGGATTGGTCCCTAATATCATGGAAGCAGGGCTGGACTGGGAACCGAAACCGGCCCTGGCAAAGATCTTGGTCGGCCCGGTGGTGTATTAGTGGAAAGCTTTGTGCCGCTTTTTGCTTTTGTTGCAGGGGGCCTGTATTGCATCTATGATGCAAAACCGGCCCCTGGTAACAAATATGGCCCCCCAGGGGTCTAAGAGCAGCCCCCACACTGGCGGACCACCGGGGAAACACCCGGTGCCCACTTCCACCAGTCCGGCCCTGCATGGAAGTGCACTAGAGACTGACTTATCCTCTTGATTAACACAGAAATGGAAACAGCAGATATTCTACTAATAGAAATTCAAACACTTGAAAACCAATTGAAATGCTCACAACAAATACAAATCTTCAAAAAGAAATTCGAAGTGACTAAGACTTTAAATGAAACCAAAGAAAACCTGTTGAAATACAAAGTGCATGAGCTCAAAAAAGATCTAGAGAGATATTTTCATGAAAAAGTCTACCCGTATGATATAGATGACTACCAGACCCAGACACCCAAAAGGAATAACGGGAGAGGAGCTAGGGGATAGCATCATAATACGGATGAATGGATATCCAACTCACAGGGTTGGAGTAATACAGAGGACTCCAATTCAAGTGACTCAGATTGCTCTTTCAAAATGAGGATAAAACCAATGAGAGGGTGAGGAGGATTCCCAAATTCTCCGACACTGCCTTCTTGGTGGCCACCGCAACCCTGGGGTTTCCCCATGAATCTGTTCCAACAAGGGCCATTTGGAGGCCCAGGATACCAACCTTTTTTGGGCAGGACCGTGTCAGTAGAGGCCGAAGAAGAGGAAACCGACACCAACAGCATCAAATGGAAGCCGAGTGTACAATGGGATCCGATTCTGGAACAACGCCTGACCAGGAGCATGACAAGGGATCCAAGTCTGTCAACGAGCAACATAACCTGATTGTGAATCTGAGTAAGAAGACCTTAACAACATTGGAAACCAGTGTTCTGAATAAGGGCCTGGGTTTTGTGCTGACTCACTTGGGAGAAGACTTCATGCCTAACAAAGAATTGGCCGATTTGTTTCGGAAAATACGATTATCATTCTTTTTTGACAAAATGGAGAATATTATCAGTGATCTCACCCCGAATACAGGATTGAAGAACAAGTCCACTTTCAATCCACCCTTACATCTGTTCCCATCTGAGGTGGCGACGTTTGAAAAACCAGTGTTAAAAGATTTTGAAAATATGAAAAAACAAGCTAAACAACCATTCTTTAACCTCTCTCAGGAAGAGATGCGTTGTTTGGTGAAACTGGGATCTGACAAAGACATTTTCATAAAAACTGCGGATAAAGGGGGAGCTACCGTTATTCTGGACACCCAGACCTACCAGGAGGAATGCTTGCGACAACTGACAAATACTAAATATTGCAAACCCACACAAAAAGATCCAACACCTAGACTATTGAAAATAATTACAGCCCTTGTTGACAGAGGCAAAGGAGCAGGCTGGATCACAAACAGTGACACTGAATTAATGATTATTATTCATTCAAGGATTCTAGCTTTTTATGTCCTACCAAAAATTCACAAACAACAGACACCTCCACCAGGTAGACCCTTTGTCTCGGGCAATTGGTCTCTTTTAGAACCTCTCTCACAATTTGTGGACTGGTTCTTAAGATCATTAGTAAGTGAGATGCCATTATACTTACAGAATACTAAACACATCTTATCCTTCCTCTCTACGGCTGAATTTGATCCAGAGTCACATTTTTTAGTGTCATATGATGTGGAAGCGTTACATACAAATATACCACGAGATGACACTGTTAGAACAACGAACTAGAGATGATCTGACTCCGACCTCATTTGTAATAGAATGTGTCTTGATTGCCATGAAAGAGAATTTTTTTCTCTTTTCATAACCAAATGTATTGGCAAGTCACAGGAACATCCATTGGCAGTACCAGTGCTCCAAGTATGGCGAATCTTTATATGCATCGGTTCAAAACTACGTACATCTATTCTACAGATAATCCCTTCCAGATGAATCTTAAAATGTGAACGAGATACATTGATGACATCTTGGTCATCTGGCAGGGAGATTGTTTGTCATTGGATACTTTTTCTGACTGGCTCAACAATCCAAACATTAACTTGAGGTTCACTTGTGAACTCAGCAAAACCAAACTTCCATTCTTGGATTTACTGTTCGATCCTAAAGAAGGGGGAATTTACAAGGAACTCTATCAGAAACCAATGGCTCGTTACTCGTTACTTTGTTATAGGAGCTTCCACTCAAGATCCCTATGGGACAATCTCCCTATAGGACAGTTTTTGAGACTTAGAAGAAAATGTAATGATATAGAAAAATACAAACTACATGCTGAAAATCTGAGGAATAATCTGATAGTGAAACAATACCCCAGAGATCTGATTCTCCGGGCATCTGAAAGAGCCCGCAATAACAACAGGGAGGCCCTCTTAGAAACATACCCAAGACCTAAGACAGAGAGACTAGTATGCGTCAACACATACAGTCATCTTACAGACACAGTCAAGAAAGCAATCAACAATAATTGACATATTCTAAATATCGGAGACAAACCAAGAGAGAAGCCTATTTTTGCCCTGAAACATAGTAGCAACATCAGAGACATGTTGGTCCACACAAGACCATATATTAGCAAGCAGAATGAAACTCAACAAGGGCTATGGACAAGTACACACATAGAAGGACACTTCCCATGTGGAATGTGTTCTGGCTTGTTTTAACTCAACCCACAACACAGATTGATATAGGACTCAAGACACCATGGGTGATTCATAAACATACAAACTGTAACTCATCTGGTGTGATCTACCCCATCATATGTACATGTGGACTTCGATTTGTAGGGATGACCACCTGAAAAGTAAGGACCAGAATAGTGGAACATAAGAGCACTATCAAGTGTAAGAAAAGCAACACTAAACTGACCAGACATTTTCTGCAAAAAGGTCATACAGAGAATGACATCAAATGAATAGTGCTGGACAAACCCTACTATAATGCACAAATAGGAGAGCCAGACACACTACTTTCCCACAGAGAACAACGCTGGATTTTAGACTTAAGAGCCATCTGAAAGGTCTAAATGATGATTTTCCCTGGTCTTCCCTCTGATGTACATGTAGTTTATAAGTTATGATAACAACAGAAACTTTCCAAAAAGAGAAGTTACACAAGACAGTACGTAATGAACACACAGTATTAATAACTTGGTAATATAGGAGTTCCATGAATTATATAAAAAGAGATATATCTATGTGGAACATACTATTGGTCCTACATACACACATTAACTCCTTTACACCTGACTTGGTCATTCATGAAGAGCATACAGTGTTGAGACAGAACAAATTTATAGGAATAAACATTTTTGTATGTAAAATAAAGTTTGTTTCTTTTTGACAACGGGAATTGTTCCAATCTTCCGTTCCTTCCAGAACCAAGAATAATCAGAGATGCTGACTATTTAAAACAGTGCATTATTTAATGCCCATTACTTGGATATATAGAGGGCGATATATGCCGTATATATACCTCTTATATCTCTCCCACCGTTTATAATTCTGACACAGTTTGTATGAGTGGCTCTCAAGACAGTACACAATGTATCGGAGGTACCCTCAGTTATGTTTATCCCTGTACGGATTTTGATAAATAAAGTATCGTCCTCTTTGTGACGAGGACTACAAGTCCCATTACCCGTAGTATTTCCGGGTCAACATCAATGAATGCACCCTGCATAGCACTTCCAGGTTGACACACACTAGCAGGACACAAATAAACAGCATGTCGGCCTTGTGGATACAAAGAGAGAGATCACTCATAGTTATAGGGCTGCACACCAAGAAAATGGTCTCCAGGTTCTTTTAGAAGGCTAATTACTGTAGAGATAACCGGTTGTATGGCAGCCATTGGCCTGCATGTAGAGATGGGATCATGCGGCTGGGTAGCCGCACAGACAGTATCACTTGGGAGTTGGAGTCCTCCTTGTGAGATTGCTGCTTTGAAATGCTTGAAATATATGCTTGAGATATATTTTGAAGTTTGAAATATATGACAGGTCATTGTAGATGACAAAGTCGACTTCGACTTGATAAAATTTGCATTTACATGAACGTAAAAGGAGGGTCACACAAATAAGGGTGCGCCCTCATGGCAGATTGCCTTACATTTGTGAAAAGGATGATTGAGAATCCTAGGTTGCTTCTAATCGGTATCGTTTCATCTCCTTTTTTCTTCCATGTGCCGGTTTGATGTATTTGTTTTAACCTTTTTAGCTCTGTAAACACTGATGGGACTGATGCTTGAGAGTGGAATAGATACAAAGACTCTGGGTAAGAGTACCCCCTTGTATTTCACCCCCTCCTCCGTTTCACACTACCCCTACACGAGTGTGGTTGATGGTGACAGACAAAATGCTTTGCACCAGGTTACCTCTATGGTTGGTTAATGGGGTCAGAACCTAATAAAAAATAAGAGTCGAATGTATGGCTAATATTTGATCTAGATAGCAGAGTGTGACAGTTTTCTCATTGGTCCTGACGAATGCCTGTGAACTTGAGAAAGTGGTTAAGGGGTTGAAACATGTTGATCCACTTACATAGGGTAGGGTTTACCCCCTGTCCTTGCATTTTTAACCCTACCCAATGGGGGCACCAGAATAAAAGTGTTTTTGCCCACCTGGAGATAGTTTTATTGACACTGTAGGTCCTTTTTGCACTCTGCCCATCACTCATCATTATTACTATCTCGCTCATCAAAACACCTTCGCTCATCCCGGTTCTACTTTCAGGAGTTGTAGCCCACACGAGGTACCTTGCGGTCCTTGTGTGAAGAGGGAACCCTATGATGAAGCATGTCACCCTTGGGTGAGTGAGGGTTCTTGTCCTAACAACGAAGTGCTCTTTCCTCATATTACCTAATGTGCAATAGTGTGCAAGAACATTCTAATAATCCACATGACTTGATGACACAACCACTGATGATGAACATAGCATATTCAGTAATACGTTATTTATAATATATCTCCTTTCTTTACATTGAAAAAAGCAACATAACCTGCAGTTTGATGATGGTAACTCATCTTTGTGTCACAGAAAAACTAGACACCATAACAGAAACAGTAATGAGGACAAGGGAAATAAGTACCTGGAATAAAGGGAATCCAGAAGAGTAAATGAAACCGGAAACAAACATAATAAACAGGTGTAACATAACATCTTTCTTTACAATGAAGTGGAACACAAAATGAGAACCAGCAAATGAAAGAGCAAAATTCATACTTCTGCTCAAAATAAAATCTTGGAATCTTATTGGCACCCAACGCTCCCTCGGTCCTTCTTACCGTGAATTATTTGCCTGGGTATTTCACATTCTTTTGGGCCTTCTGCCACCATCATCCCTCTTTATTCCATCCATGATTAATCTTCCATTCTCATGACCTGGGCACATATGCAGCAACATCTAACCATCATTCATCATCATATAACCACTACATTCACCCTCATAGTCAATTTCACCTACCACCCTTCCAACATCTTTAATGTCTGCCCTTCTGACCCTTTTTTCAATACAAAGCCAGCAGTGGCGGCTGGTGAGATTTGAAAGTGGTGAGGGCGTAAAAAAATTATTGTACTGCACTGCAGCGAGCGAGCGAGCATAGCGAGGGAGCCTGAACGACCTACGGGGGGTTCTCCCCCCGAGAAAATTTTGAAAAAAGAGTGGACAAATGGTGCATTTTCAAGCAAATTTGAGAAAGCAGGAAGGTTAATAAAGCAATTGTTAATTGCCTTGCTATTTCCCTGTCAAGCAGCATCACACCCCTGTACAACTCCCTTCTATGTTCATTGCCTTGCTATGTCCCTGTCAAACACCAGCACAACCTTGTATGTCTCTCTTCTATGTTCATCACCTTCCAGGTGTATGCGTTAATTTTATAATTTGTTTATGGTTTGCTGGTGTATAAGACTAGTCAATAACTATTCCTGTTGTATATCTACAACGTTATTCTCTGTGTAAGCTTTACTAGTAACTAATTATAAATCTACAATAACTATCAGTTTCTTGCACATAACTATAAGATTACATAAAGTATAAATCTTCCTGGTGTATAGCTGTAGGATTACACTTTGTGTAACACTTGATGCCTAAATGTGAGACTTGACTTTGTGTAAGTCTTTCTGGTGTATAATTATAATACTACAGGTTGTGTAGGAGACAGGATACATGTGTGAGAGAGAGAAAAGAGAGGGGAAGAGATGGGAGAAGAGAGAGTGCGCGCATGTGAGAAAGAACTGAACTCCAAATAAACCTCTTAAAAGCACTGTTGATCAAAGTGAATCAAACAGTTTAGAGTGTGAAATTAATTTCTGACCCACCAGTTTACCAAGAAACAGTAAATATACATGTACTTTGTGCCAGTGTGTACAGTTCCAAACGCAAAAAATGAATCATATTTAATGATTGCGTCGTTCAGATGCTGGCCTTCCAAAAAAGTTGTCATTTGGGAACCAAACTTAGCCATTTATGCCGAATGCATTTGTACCCGGCTACCCCATTCTGTTTCTGTGCGCTATATAAAAGTATCACGAGACATGCGCCACATCCGGACAGAATTCTGCGAATTTGGTCAGGTTGGTACTGGGAGTTCGCACGCTAGGTCGCAGTGCACCGGCACCTTCCTTGTCACTTTATAGGTTCTATTTTCGTCTTGGGGCGGTAAAGGGAACATAGGTAGCTTTCCAAGACATTTTAATAAAAAAGTAAACATCTATTACAGTGAAGCAAGGCGACAAAGAGCCCGAGTGTCACAAAAGGAGCAGTTAGAACACAACAAAGTGAGGAAAACAGGCTGCAGAAATAGGGAGCAACTCGAAGCCCAGCAATTTAAGGAAGTTGTTTTGAAAGCAAATTGGATAGCAGATGCCCGTCGAGCATTTTAACAAGAATGTCAAAACAATGTCTGTGTCTTGGCTGTTGGGTTTTATGGAATATTTAACCATACAGTAGCCAGCGAATTCAGTCTCCAGATAGGACCCGAACTTTACATTTTTAATATATTTTTATATTTTAAAATATTATGTACAATTGAAAACACGGCAGAAATTGCATTAAGGAGGAAACAACGTACCCATGTAATGCATGTAAGCCAATTATTAAATCCAGTCACCACAAGACAAACACACACTTTCTCCGGTGACAGGTGTATTCCAGTGGGGTGACAGAACTGTAGGACAGGTTGACAACGAAATAACGCCCCCCGATCCCCTTAGTGTGGCAAAACCTCTCCTGAGCAGAAATCGAGACAGTCATTAACTTTTCTTCCCTAAAGTTTCAGTGGGTGAGCAGCTCGTCTGAGCTCTTTCTGGGGGGTGCTAACAGTCCACGACAGGGGGTGTCAAGTGCTAGCATTCTTTGCCCTCTTGTTTACCATGTGCGGGGGGCAGCCTGCACTCAGAGGTAGCCATGAAGGTGAAATATTAATGCAACCACAGCGTTATGAATTAGTATATATTTTCAGAGTTCTTTGAGTGTTCAGAAGTACAGCGTAGCGAGATGATGCCGTTATGTGTTAAGTGTGTGCTGTGCTTTTTGTTTCTCGCATGCTCTTGTCTCCTGTCAGTCATTAAACCATCAAATGAGAACGGCAAGGGTGCCTACAAATACATTTTATTTCTGCTTCAGGTTTTATCTTTCAGAAAGCGGAAAACGATACTTTGAAAAATTAGCATTGTACTGTGACAAATACGCTGAGCAAATCCCTGCCACCTTCGTGCTCGGTAAGTATTCCTGGCTCATGGAAAGAGTCCACGCAGCTTTCCTGCTCAGAGGCCGTAAATCTCATTGCATGCCGCATTTTAAAACTCATCGGGCATGCCGGGTCAAAGGGCCACTGCTCTGTTTCCATGTGCTTAATGCATTTAGACATAACTTTTCCATTAACATAACACTGGAAGCTTTTAGTGGCTGAAAATGTGTGTATTGCACTGAATCAGTCGCGGCCGGCGGACATGGCAGTCGCGGGTAGGGGACTCGCGGGTAGGGGTCATGGGAGGGGGGGGCATTAAAATAAATAAAAAAAATAAAACTTACCTTACCAGGTCCTGAGTCCCGTGCTGCCTCAGCTCCTGGCAGTGGCGGGGTCCCAACAGGAAGCAGCCACAGGCAGCCTCCCTCCTCCTGCTCCCCTAAGCCAATCACAACGCTGCCAGCGTTGTGATTGGTGAGGCGCAGCAGAGAGCGCCCCAGCCAGGCCAGTTTCTCTATGTAGGCTGCATCATGCAGCCTACATAGAGAAACAGGGAGTGCGCATGACTGAGTTGGTCGGCCCTGGGGCCGACCAAACAGTCAGTACCCACAACAGTGGGCAAAGCCACTCCCCCCCTGCCCTCGAGCAGGACCGCCCACCCCCAACTTGGCACTCCAGGCACTTCTGCTTTCTCGCAGTGCGAGAAGCAGAAACATAAAATGGTAGTTTTACCATTTTATGTTTCTGCTTCTCGCACCGCGAGAAAGCAGTGGGGCGACACCCCCACGCCCCTATGGAGGAGCCGCCACTAAAAGCCACATTTCTTTTATTTCGTTTTTGACCATTTTTCAATATCACGTACCATTTCTGTACACTTCTGACTTCCAAGGGTTTGGAATGTGTTAATTCCATCACCCTTCCTTCCCAGTTTAATCTTCACCCCAACTTGCACCTTAAATAATCTTTTACTCTCTCATCCACCGCAGCAATAATTTTGTCTTGAAAGGTGTTATACTTGTTGTCGCTTTTTGAGCGGTATTGTAAGCTCATGCCATGGATGGTATCCACAGTCTCACTCACTCCCTTCCTATCACTCAATACCATTTAGATTGTACCTTTGACACACAGTTTGCTCATTTTACTCTACCATTCCCTTGAGGATTACACAATGACGATCTCACATATCTGATGCTATGATCCTCCAAAAGCTTTAAAAATGTTGATCTGTAAGGAATGAGTTTTAAAAACATATTCAGACTTGCAGACCATATTAGAATTGCACTTTTAAAATGTGTTTAAACTGCTGCAGAAATGTTTTAACATAGAAAAATGACACATAGGAAAAATGTGCTTGCTTAAACACATACAAGAATCCCTTTATTATGCATTTTAGCTTTCATAAAAGAGTGTTTTCACATAGAAAAATAACAAGTAGGGAAAATGTGCCACTTTAAATGTATATGAAAATAAAGTGAAGACCATTTTTTGTACTAGGCTATCATTCTTAAATGTGCCCCTTTTTTTAAGCCCAAAAGCCATTTCTTTCGACTCTTGCTCATAGCTATGTAGATGTTTATTTAGGACATTTTGCCTTTGCCTAGCACCAGCATCTTACTAAAGAATGGGCTGACTTCAAGATTATGTTTCCTTAGCTTCATCACACCATAGTAGATCATTCATATAACAATGAATCTTGCTGAAATTTGTAATGAATAAACTGTTAGAATGAACTATAATTTAGATACTTTATGTATGCTCAACTAGAGCATCATTCATATATTTGTTTCAGCGTATTTGACTAGTCTTTGTATTCACATTAAACATTGAAAGCAGCTTTTAGCTTAGGTAAGAGGGTTCCCATGAGAACTATCCTCCATGTTGCTAACATTTAAAACAGTGTTTTACTATGTTCTGGCGTGAATGTTTACCGTGAGACTTGGGAGAAGAAGCAACAAAAGTTGACGACACAATCAGAAGAGCGGTTTCCATTGGAGGAGAGACTCGAACACCTGCTAAGTTTGGTTACATTATTGTGTGATTTTATATTAATGAGTGTTCCTAGCTAGTTAGGGAAGGAGATTTATCATTCTCACTCTGAGACTCGCTTTGAGGAGACCTCTTATCCTTGCCCTCTGTTACCGACCGCTATTGCTTATGGTGTCTTTATTTTTATTTCTTAAAGCCTGATTTTCTCTGATCAATGCTACTGCAATGATCAATCCTCTATCACTGATATTCTGACGGTCAGCTACTGTAGCTGTGGGGAACTCAGTTGAGTTTCCAGAACAACTCTTTATGGGACGTCCTAGTCTTTGACTATGCTCCGAAATCTTGCTCTTTTTTTTTTTTTTAAATGGAACCCTTCACGAGTTTCTCTGCATAGGGTAGGTTAGGTTTTCAGCTGGAAAGTGACAATTTCCTTTATGGAACACTCTGTACTGATTTATGCTGTTACTAATTATCGTTTTATTCGATATTTCTGTAGACTGGACTAATCTGAATAAGGATGACAAAAGCCATACTAATCCTTTAAGATAAATAAAGATTTTGAAAACCTATTCAACCTCTCATCATTGACTGAACATTAAGGATCTGACAGTTAATGATATCTGCATGATTTGTGTTTTTGTTCCAGCTCCATTCAAACCACGGTGGTAAAGTTCCATTGACTTGTCAAGCGCCATCAGGATTTCCAAAGGATGAAATCTGTAAATTGGGGTGTTTATACTTAAATACCATTTGGCCAATCCTTTAGGTGCTAACAGATCCATTCCTCCCTTTCTATAAGAGGTTGACTGGTTTTGGGTAAAAGCATTAATCGAGGTATTACAGATGTACAGTTTGGCTTTCCACTATAGTGGAAAAACAGAGTGGAGGGATAACTTTGATGTGCTATGAAATCTTACAGATAAGTATAACCACGGTGTAAGGCATGTGCATATCCACTGAACAAAAAATTGTAGTGCTCAGAGTTGCTCTATTTGTGTAAACTCATTTATGGTCTATTCACTGTTTTACTGTACCAATGCCTGTGGAAGTCCTTTTTTGTGTGCCTTGCAGAGCCAGAGTCCTGTTTCTATTTCCACTGGCGTTCACTTGCATTACATTTCTGTTATCCTATCGACTCCGATAACGAAGGTGCTTGCTTTGGAAATCGGAAAGTTGGTGAGTGCAGAGCGTGGCAGTGCGAGTCACCAAGAAAACCATACATTTACCATTCCAGATGGACTGTGGGCATTTGGCAAGGCTGCGATCAGTGCACTGGTCACTGGAAGATCGCACATGGAGCCCTTGCTTACATTGCTTATCGATGCCCTTCTGGATGAAATCATGCACTCACTTCCTCTCAAAATGGAATGCTCATAACGATCAATTGCTGTCCACATCTTGCACCCGCTAATGTGCAATCACCATTTTTTTTTCCTAAACTCAAATTAAACACATTCACGCACAGACCTTCATCAGGCAAATTTGAAGACTGTTTGGAATGTGATCTTGGTATGAGCATCTGAGGGTTGGTTGTGCTCCACAGTGGCTGTGTTGGTTACTGCGGGCAATTGTTGCCAATCTTCTTCTTCATCACACACCTTTAACATTCAATGAGCTCCCTCACCTGCTCTACACTAACTATCTCCTACCTAAATAGAATTCATTGACTTCACCAAATCCCAGTCATGGAGGCAACCCCCTGAATGTTAACATTCGCATAATCTACATGACTATATGGCACAATCACTGATGCTGATCATAACATGCACCATATTATGTTAATTATAACACTTGCTTAGAAGAATTAATATATCATGTTTTTGTTTGTTCTTTTTAAAGATGTTGCTACTGAGAAGGCTGTATAGGAAAGCCATCAAAGATGAAAAATGTGAGTCTAAGTTGTGATAACTATTTTTAAAAACCTGGATTTTCTCAAGCCGAGCTGACGAATAATGTGCCTTGAAAAATAAAATAGCCTTAAAATTCAGAAAACATGGACATTTGGAAGGAGCAACACATAATTTCTTTGGCTCATACACATAAAATAGACCTTGAATACAAGGCCTTGTATGGGTTGTGTAAACAGGTACATTCATAAAGAACTATTAAAAATTAAGCAGAATAAACAATTTAATGAAGTAGGCGAGACAATCCTGTCAACGAGTTTGAGGAATTACAAAGCAAGCTTTACAAATAGCAAAATAACTGACTTTTTTAATAAATGTGAAAATAATTTACAGAAATATCAGTAGAAAATCAGTGCCCAAGCAGGCCCACTTTAAACACAGTGTGATAGAATACTAAGGCTAGATGAATTTACATATTTTTTAAAAGATAGGATCCCATTTGTCTAAATGAAAAATTAATCAACAGTCACTGCATTAACAACAGAATGCTCCCAGCTCTTGAAAAGTATATTTGTCAGCTAATGAAAAAAAGGCAGATAATGATCACTCTTTTGCAAAACGACATAATTTTTAGGAAATTTGCAATGCTGGTAAGCAGAGATGGAAAATGTAGAAAGCCAAATTAAGGGAATCATTGAGAAAAAATTCTAAGACACTGACAAGAAACAAATAGGTAAGATGCGAGATCAACTACATATTATCAATCTGTTCTCTAGAGTACTGAATGAACAAGAGAAGTAGGATTTATCATATGATCTTTCCTTCAGCCCCACCCAAAAATTCAGTTTAATGAATTTTGGATCTAAGTCCCTAGCAAGTGGGCCTGTAAGTGAAATACAACTAGTGGGCCTGCAGTACTCATTGTGCCACCCACTAAAGTAACCTTTTAAAACATGTCTCAGGCCTGCCATTGAAGCTTGTAGTGCAGTTCTAAACTGCCATGTTGACCTGGCAAAATAAGCCTTTTGTCATGCCTAAACCTTCCTTTTTAATACTTATAAGTCACTCCTAAGGTATAAAGTAGGACATGTGTGCTTACATTTTGCATGCCCTAGTAGTGAAAATCGCCTGAAGTCATTTTACACTAATGTAAGGCCTATCTCTCAATTGACCAACATGGTATTTCCTTATTACATTTACTAAGTGATAACTTTTGATTAGAAGCAGATAGAAATGGGGAGTTTGCACTCACATTAATTGTAATCTAAAATCCTCATTAATGGTAAAGTCAGATTTCAAGTCACACTTCTGAAAAAGCTGTTTTTAGAAAGTTGAAATAAAGAAGAAAAATGCTTGGTTGCACTCAAGTGTAATACAAATTGTTGTACTAAGTAAATCCAGGTAAACTTATGTTACAAACTTTGTGTGTACTCTGTGAGGAGGCTCTACCCCACCCCTAGGTCAAATTGAAGAAAGTACCTAGAGCACGTGCTCTAGACACAGTGGGGCCGATTCCGATCTCGGCCGGTAGGGCTCCGAATCGGATTTGGCTTTACCGGATCCGATTCGGAGCCCTGTTTCCCGACCGATCCGTACGTGCGTCCGGGCGAGCGAGTACGATGCGAAAACTCCGACCGACTCGTTCGCGAGACCCAACCGCACCGACCGACTCGTACGCTAAAGCCGACCGCTCCGACCGACTCGCTCGGACACGCCTCGCACCGCGCAATGTAGACGTTCCCCGGCCGGGCAAGTACAATGCGCGCCGTGAGCAGTCCGTCCGACTCGCGCCGTCTGGCTCGAAGGAGCAGTCGGAGCCGTACTTTGGGGGTCCGTGTCGGACCCCCCTGTACGCGTAGCCACGCGAGTCGCACACAGGGGGACCCATGGGTCCCCCTACCTGTGCGTGTATGGCGCGAGTCGCTTCGCCGCGTACACGCTGTAGGGCGCCCCTGTTCGCCTCGCACCCATTGAGTCAATGGGAGCCCGCGTACGCGTTGTGACGACAGGCTCCCATTGACTTCAATGGGAGTCCGACCGAATCGAGTCCGATGGCATACGTGCGCATCGTACTAGTTCGGTAGGGCTGCTAGGGTCTGATTCGGTCGGAAATCTCTCCGAGTCCGGCTCGGTCGGAGAGATTTCCGGCCCGAATCGGAATCGGCCCCAGTGTGTACTACACTTGCCCACTCCAAGAGTGAAACCTAATTGTAACACAATTAAATGTGTGTTTTGTGACAATTTAAACAGTGAGTTACTCATACATAAACATAGTGTTCAAATGAAAATTCTAAACAGTAAATACACTCATAGACCTTGTCTTGACCAGGTCGATTTAATTTCAAAGATACGATGCTTGTATGAAAGTATTCCACTTGAAAGCTAGTCTTGCCATTTTATTTAGGCTAGCTGTGTGATTCATCCCAATGCATTTCAGGCTGTAACAATAGCCCTTCTTCAGGGGTATCTACAATCAAAAACATCTCCTATAAGTTCTCTAAATCATTTTAAGTTTCTAGCATTCTTGCATGCCACAACCTCTCTACGTGAGAGACACTCACAAAAGTATAAAGATTAATGGTGGTAGGTTAAACAAAGATGAACCCATGTTCTGAGTGATGCCTCTAAGGATTCCAAACGGGGAGCTCAGTGAGTCTGTTCCATTGAAGTGAAGAGAAATCCAAATATTATAAAAGCTGAAGTATACCGTTAGCATGATGGTGAGTGCTGCTCCTGGGAACCACTCAAAAAACCGCCATAAGTGAGACTACTAATGAAAAGCGATTATCTCTCAAGAAGTAAATGAAACTTATGTTAATGTGGTGAGGTGCGCATGCAGGACACTAAGAGCGGGACGAGGGAGTGAAAACAACGAGTGAAAAAATCCAACGGATGAAAAAATCAAATGGTATTGATGTCATGCAGCTTAAATTAATAATGCTTAACTGGATGGTTTAAGACAATACCTTCAAAATATCCAATCAGAGCTTAATGTAGCAATGATGACGACTGACAGACGAACACTGGTATGCAGTGGGTTATGCCACGACTCAAAGATCTTTAAACAGGAATGTCCGCGAAGTGGTAAAGTGATTGAATGTGAGTTCAGCTGCCAGGGTAAAATACAAAACAAGCCTCTAAGGACTACAACGTATAAACAGTGAAACTAAACAGTGGTGCTATCCTAAAAAAAGTCAAACTGACCCGTGGGAAAACTTACCCGAGTAGTCTAAGTGAAAAACCGTGCTGCCAAACGACTCTCCTCCAAGCTGCGATGTTGCCAAGGTGACGCAAAAAACGTGACGTAAAGTACGTGCTTAAGTGTAATACATGCACCGAAAAGAGAAAAAAGACTTCTGTGCTGGCCCTAAAATTCACACAATAAAGTTGGTTGAAACGGTAAACAACAGAAAAGAAGTTGGAAGGGAACAAAGAATTGTAAAATACTCCACAGGCAAAATCCAAACAGCTAATGATAATTGCCTTAAATACATACAATGTGCAAGAGAGGTGTCCGTGGTTACATCAAAAATTATACATATATGAAAGCATTTTACTTATATAAAACAATTGTACATATATAAAAATAATGCAAATTACTCGACTAGTGATATCCAAACAGCTAGTGAATTTTGCCATCAGTACATACAAAACGGTTTTAGTTTTACAGCAATTCACTTGGAATAAAAAATATCAGGGCTATTCACAAAAGTAAGGTGTAATTTTACCCTTACACATTTGAATAACTTTACTGCTTTTGGCTATTTATGAAATGTGAGTGTAGAGTTGCTCAAAAATGTGTACTTACATGTCTCTACCCCCCAAAATGGGGGTGGAGTCAAACTTATGAGTGTAAGTTACTACTGCCAAAAAGAAAAGTACTCCAGCACCACGGTTAGCCAACCACTAATACTGCAACACTCTCCCATAGAAAATAATGGAGGAAGGGACTAAAACTCTAGCGGAAATAACATTAAATTAAATTATTCAAAATAGTTAAAAATATAAATTAATTTAATTTAATGTACACACAGTTTATAACAATATACCTTAATTATTATTTAATTATGAAATATTTTAACACATTTTTTCAAAGTTGATAAAGGAAGTAAGATTTTAAGTCAATAAAATATAATTAAATTGCATTTAATTAATTATGTACACCACCTCCAATAATTATAAATGCATAATAAAAATATGTTTTACATTAGTTTGGAATTTATTTCTTAATTTAAACTTCTGAAAAAATAATTATAATTTAATTTAGTTCAAAATTGTATTTGAAGTGTTGCAGCATGTTTAGCGTTTTTCTATATTTATAATAAATATATATACAATAATTTTTTCTAACGTTTTTAAAGTTTATTATTTTTTCCTATACTTCACTAAACAGAGACTGTCTGAGGAATGTCCCTATCATAAATTGTAGGGAAAGTAAAAACGTTTATTTAACTTTGAAAAAAAGTACTAAAAATATGTTTATGTGAAATATCATTGTAAATAATATTACAGTCAGTTGTGAATCCAAAATTTGGATAATACAGGAGTTTGAATTCACTAAAAATCCTAGAAAAATCTTTATCCTGGACTGGTGATAGTAGTGATTTTGAGTAATTAATAACAAAATTCAAACTTTTCAGAGGTGAATTGTAAACTGTTGTTGAATTATAAGGGCCTCCTTGTTTTGAGACATGATCAAAATATCTTGCCTCAATAGATGATTAAAACGGAATCCCTTGGACTTAAGATGGGTAATCACTGACTTCAACAGCCTGATGAAACACCCAAGAGCTAAAGAAAGGCCACAAAGAATAGTTGGGAATTGATAGAAATTGTCCTTCCATTGAATATGAAAGTTTTTGTGATGTGGAGGATGAATTGGAACTGAAATATATGTGTCCTTCAGAAAAATACATACCAAACAGTCCGATCTTTTTAAGACAGTTTTTGAGCTGAAGAATATTTACAATTTTGAAATGCTTGTACATGACAAATTGGTAGAATTGACGAAGATTTATTACTGGTCATATCTTTTCAGGTTTTTTCTAACTTAAAAAAGTTGTTTAAAAATCCTGTAGAATTTAAAAGAGTTTGTTCTATGGTCCATTTTGATAATAGGTCTTGAACCCTTTAATTAATTAAATATCTGTCTCTTTTAGAGATATGGTCAAGATGCAGATGAAAGGTTTATGCTGGGTCACTGTAAAACTCTGTATGACACCCTCCTACTGTGTAAAGAACTAGGGGATCAATGGTCAATTGCTGCTGTGCTTGAAGGAACACTGGAATTTGACCCCTAACAGGTTTGAAATCGGTTTTACACTTACTGTTGCCAACTCTCTTTGGGTAGAAGGTGGGTCTTATGGCATGTATTGTTTGTAAATTGGAAACTAGAGACAAATTAGTTTCAACAGGCAGTTGGCACTTTTTCTGCTAGTCCTTAGAAAAACAAAATGCAATGTCCACAAACATGTTTGAGTGGAAGCTTTGTCATTGGAATTTAGCACATTCACTTATTGTGAGATCTCCTTAATGAAATTATCACCAAACAGTTGACCTTTTGTGGATTGGCCTTTTTTAGGAGATGTCAATTCTGTAGGTTTTGGTTACATTTTCAATAACTAACTCTTACGTCTCTCCATGGAAATGGGTGAATGCTGAATCCAATTTGAAAGTTCTGTTGGGTTAATGTATGTATGCATGTATGTATGCATGTATGTATGCATGCATGCATGTATGTATGTATGTATGCATGTATGTATGTATGTATATGGTATTTCTATAGCATGAACCTAGCTAAAAGTCAGCAGAGTGTTATAGGGGTTAAAGACAAGAATACAGTGAACGATAGGGGTGGTGGGTGGTGCATTGTGATGTAGTATTCAATTTAGGAAAGAGTTTTCAACTCTTTCCTAAATTGGAGCAGCATTGGGATGGTCCTGATGGATATGGGGATGTTGTTCTCAATCTTCGGTACATACTGTGTCAAGAGGCAAGGGTCATCTTCATCTGTGGTGAAGATGGCATCATGTGCAATGTGCAAGGTAGTGGTCCCCATGCTACAGTGTGATCTGAAGCCAGACTGATAGTCGTTCAGGAGTAGATTAGCATTACTATGAGCTTAGAGTTAAACATACAATACATTTTCTACAGTCTTTCCAATGAATGGTGTTAGACCTGTCATCCTTAGGGTGGTCTTTCCCCAGACCTTTTGCCTTTTACCTTCTGTTTTTGCTGATTCATTTTGTTGGCCTTAGGACTCTGAGCACTTTACCACTGCAAACTGGTGCTAAAGTGCATATATTTCTCCCCTAAACATGGTGACATTGGTGTATACCCAAATTGACATATTTGATTTACTAGTAAGTCCCTTGTAAAGTGTTATACCATATACCCAGGGCCTGTGAATCGAATGGTATTTGTGGGCCTGCAGCACTGATTGTGCTACTCACATAAGTAGCGTTTCAAACCTGTCTCAGTCTGCCACTGCAGGGCCTGTGTGTGCAGTTTACTGCCACTTCAACTTGGCATTTAAAACAACTTTTCAAACCTCAAACTCCCTTTTTATTACATATAAGTCATCCCTAAGGTAGGCCCTAAGAAACCCTAAGTAAGGGCAGGGTGCCATGTAAGTAAAAGCTAGGACAAGTGTGTTTAATATTTACATGTCCTGAGAGTGACAAAGACCCAGATTCATTGTTCACTACTGTGAGGCCTACCCCTCTCATAGGCTAACATTGGGAATTTCTTAATACACTTTTAAGCTGTGATTCCTGATCAGAAAGGAGTAGCTTTTTCATGTTTCATATCTTTGGAATAGTACTGTTAAATCTTCCTTACTGGTGAAGCTGAATTTGACTTTACTATTTTGAAAATGCGACTTTTTAAAAGTGAACATTTCTCTGCACTTCCTGCTCTGTATGCCTGACAGCCTGTTTCCAATACATGTCTGGGGTGGGTGACAGCTACACTTTGTGCATTCCCTCTAGAAAGCCACAAATCAGGAAGGATAGGTGTGTCTGTATTTCTATCTATATACATCTGTATTCTAATGGCCTGGATGGAAGGAAGGGGCTAACACTTCACTTGACTAGACTGTGTCCTTTCTCACCATAATGGACTGATTACCCCCCACACAGAGAGCCTGGCAGACAGGGCTGGGTTGAAAGCCATACTTGTGTACTTTGGAGAGCTGCTTGGAAGTCACCCCTCACATCAAAAGCACTTCTGGATATAAGTACTGGGTCTCTGACCCCCCTAAAATCAGACACTCCTGGACTTGTAACTGAAGCTTTGCTGTAAGTTACCCTGCTGCCTGCTGCTATCTAGCTCTTCTGAAGGAGAGCTGTACTCTGCCTTTGCTCCAAGTGATCACCAAGGGATTGTTGGCTTGCCTCTTGTTGCATCTTCTGTCTGCATGTAGCAAAATCGGTGCATCTACCCAATTGCGTGAGTAAAATTGTCGCATTGCATTGGAACTAGTGCTTTACCTCCAGAAATAAACGAATCAGACAGTGTATTGCCACTGCTGCAGCCTGGTGAGATTGACGCATCCCCTCAACTGCGTAGCAGAATACAGCTCATCACTCGACACCTCTTGACTCTGGCACTGGTCTGCGGAACTGACATGTCATCTACACTGCATGGAGAAGATCAACACATCCTGCACAGACAGTTTTGACATCGACACATCTCGCTGTTTGCGACCAGGAACGGCATTTTGCTCACCGGGGCCTGTTTGGGTCCGGCAGCTGGCCAGCGCTCCATTGCGGTTGGCCCAAACTTTGACTTTACCGCGGTCAAGCACAACCTAAATTAACCTTTTTAGCACTACTTGGTTCTAAGCTTTTTACTCAATGCATTCCTTTAAAATTCAATATTTCAACTTCTATACATTGGATGTTTGTCATTTTGGTCTTGTTTTGTTCAGAATATAATATCCTATTTTTCTTAACCTGTGTGGAGTCTTTTTGTGGTATATTCATTGTGTTACTGTGTGTGTGTGTGTGTGTGTTGCACAAATACTTTGCACATTGCCTCGTTAGATAAGCCTGACTGCTCTGCGCCAAGCTACCAGAGGATGAGCACAGGTTATCTCTTAGTGTGTTATCTAGCTTACCCAGACTAGAGTAGTGGTTCCTGCCTGGCCTTTGTGCATACCTCAGCTAACCAGGAATCCCATTTCTAACAAATGGCAGGTGAATATTAAGCCAGCAGACGGGGATGTCCTCAGGGTATACTACAGGCTTCTTTAGCAGTGAGAGGATCAGGGCTGTCTTGAGAGATTCTGGGAAGATCCCTTGAGTGAGGGAGACATACAAAATGGTAAGCAAGGGTAAGACAGCTTTACAGAGAGAGCTTGGATGAAGGACGAGGGTAAGACATTATCTTCATAAGAAGTGGCTTTGAGGGAGTGAATATGTCAGTGTCAATAGCAAGAGATGGACTGACTATATTGAGACTCTATCGGAAGGGGTGGGTGTAAGAGATGAAGCAGGCTTTATGTTGTTAATGTGCTATCAGATCTTCCGTTTTTTTTTCATTCAAGTAGAGGTTGATGGCATTGCAAGTTACTGAGGCGTGAGAAAACTGTGGGACTGCCAAGGGTTGATGCACTGCTTACTTGGCTTCAGCTTATGTTGGTGGATTCTCTGTTGGCTTCTTTGATGGTGCTGGAATAGTATTTTGCCTTGGCTGATGTGATGAGCTCTCTGCTTGTTGCAAGGAGGGACTGCACTATTAAGAGTTCATCAGGAGTTCTAGTTTTTCTTTCATTTTCTTTTGTGTGTAGATGGATCATTTATTGTCAGCGAAGTCTTTAGAGTAATAGAGTGCTGAAGGCTTTGGATATATCATAATGCACTTGTAATAAGGCTGGGGGATATTGGTGTTTCTTCTGGGCAGGGCTTGGCTATTTAGGTGTAGTGGATGAACCCCCATGTTTCCATCATATCACAATGCAATTGGAATGGATATCAGTCACATTTGCAGTACAGTAACACAACCGACAAACTATAAATTAGACACTCTATTATTGAAAATAAGCTTGTTATGTAGGAAACACATACACATGTTGCCATATATATTGATGACCATATATGTTAAGTTCACAGCTATAGACAAACATTTTTTAATGCACTGTTAGTTGAATCACTGAACACATTGTGGAGACTGATAGGGATTTATATCCAGGCTTTTTCATGCTTTCTCAGTGTCTAATATAGCAGGTATACTATAGAATTAAAAGCATATTATACTCTATGGCACTTGTAATAGGGTCATCAGTATATCTTTAAAGATTGTGATGTAATATTGCAACCTGAAAACTGTAAAGAAGAGTTAAGAACCACATACACATTCTTTCATGTGAATAAACGTACCCTCTTGTAGCTGCTGCATGGCCTTCAGCTACCCATCCAAGTCAGGGTAGGCCACTGCAAGAAAGGGCAACATCGTGAGGGCAGCGACCAATGCACATGATTTTTCTCCTGGAAGGACCTTCCAAGTTTGGCTAGAGCAATGAGGCAGGTCCACCAATGAAGGTCCTACAGTTTCCAGCAGTGTATGCTGAGGTGCCTGAAGACCCCATTTGGAGCATTTGTCATGGCCTGCCACATCTTTTTCATTTGGTGAGGACTGACCTACACTGAGGGAGATAGGAAAATAAAAAGAAATGCTATTAATAATCATGTTATGGTACATATCATGATTTGAACAACAAGATGTGTGTAATATGACCTGAATTTTATTTAACATACACCAGGCCTCATTTTGAGTTTGATCAATATGCCTTCTACCTTATTAAAACTGCATAATATAATATGTACCTTGTAATAAGATAGACAGGAAATCCGTTACGATAGGCAGGAGTAACATGTCAAATAATCTCTAAATCAGGACCATTGTTATTTCTGAAGATTGTTGTTAAATGTGTATGTTTGTTTTACTTTGGCTATCACTCAATGTTGAGTGACGCCATTAAGCACCGTACTCTGAACTGACTTATGAATTTTTGTATCTCCATGACAATATGACAGATAGGACGTCCTCTTTATTACACATTAATTATAGAGTATTTGACTTATAATTATGTGTATGGGATATATTCTCACAGTGTGAAGAAGTAACCCTCCTGGAAAATAGAAACATAGGTCCTTTGTGCTTTATGTGGATGGTACTCTATTCCAAGCGTCAGGGTGTACCATGTCCATAAAACAAAAAAAATGATCAATGTCATCTTTAGAGTCAAGTGCACTGTGAAATAATAAAATGCACAGTCCCATGGCTTGAGTAATAGAAAACTAATTCTCAATCCTGGGTCACCCTTGGCTCAGATATTGCTGTGTCCTAAGTAAATGCTGACATTAAAAGGAAAACATGAGATGCTTTGTGACACCATGGCCCATGTTTCCTAGGAGTTTGCATTAAGGTTGCACTTTTGTGGCACAGCTCCCACGCAAACTCCATGATGGATTTAACCCAGATCTCTAGACTGGGGGTGAATGTCTTGATTTGTTCAGCATTCCGTCCATCGATTGTGTGTCTTTTGCTTTCTCGCCCTAAGTGCGACGGGTATGCCCAGACGTGGGTCCCGGGCTCACTGTGCCACTGGATTCAAGCTATCCTGGCTGATGAGGGGTGAAACCCCGAAACCGGTCCTAGGATGCTTCTTGCTTGTCCAAGGAGGACTTGGCTTGGCAGTTCGGGCTGGACTGTTCCCATGAGGCACAGGGTCAAGACTGATTTGCATATGGCCAGGTCTAAACTGAGGTGGCATGGTGAGCAAAAGAATGGTGGATTTAACCCAGATCTCTTGACTGGGGGTGAATGTTTTGATTTGTTCTGCATTCCGTCCATCAATTGTGTGTCTTTTGCTGGGATTTACCAAGACACACAAATCAATATTTGCGCAGGTTTGTATGGGATTTTATCCCAAAAGTAACACAACACAATGCATAGTGCTTTGTTGTGCTATCTTGCATTTGGGAGATGTTACATGGGTGGAGCATGGGTGTTCCAATGCATCCACTGATGTAGGTTGATGCAAACCCATACTTATTAAAGTCAGTAAGCATGGGTTTGTGCTAAAATGATGAGCTTACCCATGGGTGGGGTAACAAGGAGAACTGTCCTTATTCTTCCTAATTACTTCCTCTTTGCATCTATACTGGATCTTGCAGCACACAAAGAAAGAGGAATAAACTTTTAAGATTATTTTTTGTGCAAGAAGGTATACATTCCTTGCACAAAACTATTCTGACCACAACGCAGTATCCTTAGTGTTATGGCGCAAGGTTGCCTGCATTGGTGCTAGGAAGCCATAACAAGGCACCTCTCCAGCAGATACAGCAAGCCAGAAAAATAGTTAAAGAAAAAGCTGGGAAGACAATCATAAGTAAAGAAGGCCAACAACGAGGATGGGTGGAGCTCTTTGGAGAACTGCTGTACCAGCCTGTGCCGCAGTCTCACCAGACAAACAGCCAGCTTACAAGTACTTGCCAATCGACTACAGTAGACCAACCAAGGAAAAAATACAGCAAGCCATCAAACATCTGATAAATGGGAAGGCAGCAGGACCTGACAACATTCCTGCAGAGGCACTACAGGCAGACATTGAAACATCAATAGACATGTTCTACCCCATGTTTGGAAGGCTCTGGGAAGAGGAAAAGGTGCCGTCAGACAGAAAGTATGGGTATCTGATCAGGGATCCCAAAGAAAGGTGACCTGAGTAACTGGACAAACTACAGAGGTATAACTTTTCCATCAACTCAAGGCAAAGTGTTCAACATAGTCATCCTGGACAGAATGAAGGAATACGTTGATGCTCAGTTATGAGACCAGCAAGCTGGCTTCCACAAAGATAGATCCTGCACAGACCAGATTGCAACACTGTGCATCATCATTGAGCAATCGATGGAATGGAGCTCACACCTCTATGTCAACTTCATCGACTATGAGAAGGCATTTGACAGCGTGGACAGAGATACCCTTTGGAAACTCCCCCGCTACTACGGTGTGCTGGATAAACTCAGAAGAATCATCAGGAACTCTTAAGAGGGAATGACTTGCAAGATAGTCCATGGAGGAAGCCTTTGAAGTGAGGACCAAAGTCCGCCATGGCTCTTTGCTCTTGCCTCTTCTCTTCCTACTATCCATAGACTGGATCATGAAGACATCCAAAGCAAGGAAAAGAAATGGGATCCAGTGGACACCTTGGACGCAGCTTGATGACTTGGACTTTGCAGATGACTTGGTGCTACTCTCCAATACCCCTCTGCAGATGGAAGAAAAGACAGACAAAGTGGCAGTCACATTAGCACAACTTGGCCTCAACATCCACAGGGGAAAAACCAAGATCCTGAAGGTTAACACAATCAGCACAACTGCAGTCACTCTTGCAAGCGATGCACTGGAAGAGGTTGAGGCCTTCATCTACCTGGGCAGTGTCATAGACAAGCAGGGCGGCACACACAAAGACGTCAATGCACGAATCAGCAAAGCAAGGGCTGACTTCATACAGCTAAAGAAGATCTGGAGCTCCAAAGACCTAACGCTGCAAACCAAGATCAGGTTTTTTAACACCAACGTGAAATCGTTCATTCTGTATGGAGCAGGAACTTGGAGGACAACAGGGAAAACCACCAACAAAGTCCAGACCTTCATCAACACCTGTCTGAGGAAAATTCTACAAATCTGTTGATCAAACACAATCAGCAACAACGAACCATGACAACAGACTTTCCAACTCCCTGCTCCTGAAGAAATCATGAAAAGAATTTGGGGATAAGTCACACCCTACACAAGCCTGCATTAAACACCACCAGGCAAGCCTTCAACTGTAACCCTCAAGGAAAAAGGAAAAGAGGAAGGCCAGAAAACTCTTGCCATTGAGGCCTCAAGGTTGACTGCAATGAGATAGGTTACACCTGGAATCAGATTGAAAGAAAAGCTCAGGACAGAGAGGGCTGGAGAGTCCTGGTTGATGGCCTATACACCAGGAAGGGTAGTAGGCATAAGTAAGTAAGTTAGTCAGAAGTGCACCAGCATTACGAGAGAGCATGACTGTGCCATATCTTATTTGATATGGCACATTACTGCACTAATCCTTTGACTCAAAGCAGCACAGCAACTTCCCTTGCTGCATTGGGTTGCATCTAAGTTTATTAAATCTGGACCCATGTATGTAATTCAATTGTCCCTCATATTGCTGTTACCGTAGTCAACCACACGGCTTCCACATGCAAATGGGAGGGCCTGAATGCCCTGACCAATATCTGCCAGATTTGATTTTGATCACAACATACCAAATGTAACAAACCACTATACATGTATTTGGACATACTGAAATGACAGTGAATAAAATTGCTGTTATAAAGAAATGTGCATTGACTGTATGTAATAAATGGCTGGGTAAGTACTCTGCACACAACTGTCAAGAAAATATGAACCAGCCCAGATTTTAGTTTTAGGCAGATCTTTATCACCTAAAAATATATATGTGGGTATCTTTGGCTAGGTATTGGTTTTTACTTGTGAAAGCCACCCAGAGTTCTGTGTTTTTAAAATTCCTAGGTAAACAAATGTAAAATCGACTAATCAAACTAAATGTTAGTCACATAAGGTACAGAAACTGAAAAACATTTGTGAAGCTGTAACTTGGGTGTAAAGCACAAATTGGGTGATCATAGGTTGTGAAACTATTTTAATTTTGTTGAGTTGGCACTTACTACATTATGGTCAGTTGGTCCAGTAACTCACAATATTCATATTAAAATACATATTATTTTAAGTGATATTCATGTATGTACATTACCTGACTCTCTGCTGGCCCATATAGCTCACTGTAGTTGGTCAGGCCCCCTCAGCAAGGATGGGAGCCCGCCATAAGTGGAGTTGGGGTTCATGCCTCCTGCACATTCAGCCATGGGGGGCCCCAGCATAAATAACTGAGCAGCAAGAGTACAGGAGGGCAGCTACAGATGATGGTTAGAAGGCAAGTGACCCAGTGGACTTAAATATCCTATAGATATGTGACAGAATTTCCTTTAACAGAGACTTACACTTTGGACAATGGATTCTGGCAATTGGGGACCATCATAACCAGTGCAGGCCTGCAGCACCCAGACAAGGAAAGCACAGACTGCACTTACTAGTCCATTGTCCATGCCGTCAGGTGTCAGGCAGTATATCAGGCATCCGCCATGTTTGGTTCAACATCAAAAAGCAACATTGTCAGCATTGGGTGTGTCTGACAATATAGCAGACTGGTTGTATGTTCTTGAAGAAAGCATACATCATCCGTGACATTACTTCAAATAACAACCAGAATGTCCCTATTAAAAACAATAGATATACACCATCAACCATGTAATAACTCTCATGTCTGCCGTGTAATATTGATCAACTTTGGTGAATTTCTCAAAAATTGATAGCAAAAAAACTGTTATATAAAATATGGAAAATCATGCATTATTTGTATCACTTGTAAATATTATGGGCCTTATTACGATGTCGGGCAGACACCGTTGCGTTAAGGAACTGCCCGATCTTAGGTCGCTGGTTCTGACCGCACTATTGGGAGGTCACAAACTTCAATTTCACAATGGAAGCTTGTGCGGCGGGTCGAAAAGGCTGCAGCACAAGCTTCCATTGAAAAATGGATGTTTTGAAACATCCTTGCACTGTGTGGCAGGCACCGTGAGGTGCCTGCCACACGATACAGGGATGTTTAGGGGGGCACCCTGGGTGCCCCCTAGGCCCAAATGCAGAGGACCACTGGGGAGGGGGGCCCTGCTAGGGGCCCCCAATGTCACTTTCCAACAGCCTTTCCATGTCGGAAAGGCCAACATGGAATGGCTGTCAGAAACCAACATCCTAATCCCGACGGCGGAGCCGCCATCATTAAGAGATTATGTAGACTTTCCGACGGACCAACAGGCTCCTTGAGCTTGAGCCCGCCGGAACCACGTCGGAATACCCCTGCAGGTTTATACTCTGATCGCCGTCATCCTTTAAACCTACCATGTCGGGCAGAAAGGCTCCGACCTCTGATCGGAGGTTTTCCACCGTACATCGTAATCAGGCCCTCAGTATGCAATTGCTTACTTCCAAGTACGTCTTATTTAAAAACAAAAAAACAATATTTGTTTTTTTCTATTTTGATTGGGTTTTGAGACATTTTATTAATTGAAATATATGTATATATTAAATAAAAAAAATAAGTTTGAAACAAATGCTATATAAATCACATTTTTGCCATGTCATATTTGTCTATATATCACACAAGACTGAATATATTGTTTTTTCAATCTTTCCATCAAACATGTATGAACCTACACCATTTAATATTGCTCTGCTATGTTGCAGATAAGTCCATCAACCACGTCTGGCAAGACTGAAAAGGATTTGTCTACAAAATGAACTTGTGTACAAACCACATCCTGATCTAGATGATGTAAAGGGGGACCTGGTAGCATACATATGTGAATAGGATACATACATGTGTTGAAGTGCTGTGTGAATAGGTTGTGATTAGTGTGGAGATTTGCATTAGGGATTAGGGGTGTGAAAGTGCAGAGAGGGTGAATTACTTATTGTGATAGAGCTAATGTTTATCTCCACTCAGTTCCCACAATGTCTTTATTGTGGAGTATGGACAACAACTTCACCTCAGAGGGCATGGTATTGAGGGGAGTCCCAGCACTAGCTGCCAGGTCTTCTTGCTGTGCCCTGGAAATTAGGACACAGATTCTCCCTGGCTGGCCATTCCACTACTTGCAGATGTTCTCCTGTGAACATCTGCTGTTGGAGAAAGCATTCAACTTATTCAAGATTCTGCCCCATATTCCCCTCTTCTAGCTCATGGCTGTTGTCTGGAGTTAGTCTAAGCACCTGGGACTCAACCCTAATTATCTTATCCACCATTACAGTTAACACATTTTCAGCAACATTTTGCCCAATAATGAAGAAATAGCTCTGCTGCATGTAGTTCATGTTGTGACTGGTAAATCGTTTGTGTGGTTATAGGAGTGTCTTTTATAGTGAGAGCTGCATGTTTTATTGGTAGGTACATTTGGATCAGATGTGTGTTGATGGATGTGTCCGTCAACTTTGATAGATGTGTTCATTATTGGAAACACTGTCCATCATCGCTGTCCTCCATCGCAGAAGTGCCTCTATCCCAATTGGTTGGTTGACAACTCAAATTATGGTGAACAGAAGTGGTGTCCATGGACGGTGGATGGGGGACTGATGACTGAAGTTCAGCCAATGGAGATTCCTCCATCATGACAGATGGTGGTCGATCAGGCCAAACCCTAAATACAGAGGACGGTTAAGCGCTGATCTGATTGACAGATCAGATCTGCCATGATGGAGGAATGATGGTCCATCTGCCAAACCCTAGATCAGGCCCTGAATCGAAAAGATTTCTCTTTACTATTATCCTTTACTTGTAAATCATAGGGCATATTTATCAAAGTTCTTCATTGCTCTTACACCATGCATGGTAACGCAAGGGCGACACAAAACCTTAGATGAGATTTTCCTGGCCACTTAAGGCAACCTTGTAAATGTAAATGTAAATGTAAATGTAAATGGGTTTAATCCATCATCATTCTTTAGCTCACTCCACCACCCCAGTTCAGACATGGCCATATGCAAATCAGTCTGACCCTGTGCCTCATGGGAACAGTCCAGCCCGAACTGCCAAGCCATGTCTTCCCTGGACCGGAAACAAGCATCCTGGGACCGGTTTCTGGCTATTCAGCCATCATCAGCCAGTCTAGCTTGAATCCAGTGGCAAAGTGAGCAAGGGACCCACGTCTGGGCATACCCTGCCAACTTAGGGCGATCAAAGCGATACAAAAGCGGATGATGGACGGAGCGCTTGAGCAAATCAAACACTCACCCCCAGTCAACTGATCTGGGTTTAATCCATCATCATTCTTTAGCTCACTCCACCACCCCAGTTCAGACATGGCCATATGCAAATCAGTCTGACCTGTGCCTCATGGGAACAGTCCAGCCCGAACTGCCAAGCCATGTCTTCCCTGGACCGGAAACAAGCATCCTGGGACCGGTTTCTGGCTATTCAGCCGTCATCAGCCAGGCTAGCTTGAATCCAGTGGCAAAGTGAGCAAGGGACCTACGTCTGGGCATACCCTGCCAACTTAGGGCGAACAAAGCGATACAAAGGGGATGATGGACGGAGCGCTTGAGCAAATCAAACACTCACCCCCAGTCAACTGATCTGGGTTTAATCCATCATCATTCTTTAGCTCACTCCACCACCCCAGTTCAGACATGGCCATATGCAAATCAGTCTGACCCTGTGCGTCATGGGAACAGTCCAGCCCGAACTGCCAAGCCATGTCTTCCCTGGACCGGAAACAAGCATCCTGGGACCGGTTTCTGGCTATTCCACCGTCATCAGCCAGGCTAGCTTGAATCCAGTGGCAAAGTGAGCAAGGGACCCACGCCTGGGCATACCCTGCCAACTTAGGGCGAACAAAGCGATACAAAAGGGGATGATGGACGGAGCGCTTGAGCAAATCAAACACTCACCCCCAGTCAACTGATCTGGGTTTAATCCATCATCATTCTTTAGCTCACTCCACCACCCCAGTTCAGACATGGCCATATGCAAATCAGTCTGACCCTGTGCCTCATGGGAACAGTCCAGCCCGAACTGCCAAGCCATGTCTTCCCTGGACCGGAAACAAGCATCCTGGGACCGGTTTCTGGCTATTCAGCCGTCATCAGCCAGGCTAGCTTGAATCCAGTGGCAAAGTGAGCAAGGGACCCACGTCTGGGCATACCCTGCCAACTTAGGGCGAACAAAGCGATACAAAAGGGGATGATGGACGGAGCGCTTGAGAAAATCAAACACTCACCCCCAGTCAACTGATCTGGGTTTAATCCATCATCATTCTTTAGCTCACTCCACCACCCCAGTTCAGACATGGCCATATGCAAATCATTCTGACCCTGTGCCTCATGGGAACAGTCCAGCCCGAACTGCCAAGCCATGTCTTCCCTGGACCGGAAACAAGCATCCTGGGACCGGTTTCTGGCTATTCAGCCGTCATCAGCCAGGCTAGCTTGAATCCAGTGGCAAAGTGAGCAAGGGACCCACGTCTGGGCATATCCTGCCAACTTAGGGCGAACAAAGCGATACAAAAGGGGATGATGGACGGAGCGTTTGAGCAAATCAAACACTCACCCCCAGTCAACTGATCTGGGTTTAATCCATCATCATTCTTTAGCTCACTCCACCACCCCAGTTCAGACATGGCCATATGCAAATCAGTCTGACCCTGTGCCTCATGGGAACAGTCCAGCCCGAACTGCCAAGCCATGTCTTCCCTGGACCGGAAACAAGCATCCTGGGACCGGTTTCTGGCTATTCAGCCGTCATCAGCCAGGCTAGCTTGAATCCAGTGGCAAAGTGAGCAAGGGACCCACGTCTGGGCATACCCTGCCAACTTAGGGCGAACAAAGCGATACAAAGGGGATGATGGACGGAGCGCTTGAGCAAATCAAACACTCACCCCCAGTCAACTGATCTGGGTTTAATCCATCATCATTCTTTAGCTCACTCCACCACCCCAGTTCAGACATGGCCATATGCAAATCAGTCTGACCCTGTGCCTCATGGGAACAGTCCAGCCCGAACTGCCAAGCCATGTCTTCCCTGGACCGGAAACAAGCATCCTGGGACCGGTTTCTGGCTATTCAGCCGTCATCAGCCAGGCTAGCTTGAATCCAGTGGCAAAGTGAGCAAGGGACCCACGTCTGGGCATACCCTGCCAACTTAGGGCGAACAAAGCGATACAAAAGGGGATGATGGACGGAGCGCTTGAGCAAATCAAACACTCACCCCCAGTCAACTGATCTGGGTTTAATCCATCATCATTCTTTAGCTCACTCCACCACCCCAGTTCAGACATGGCCATATGCAAATCAGTCTGACCCTGTGCCTCATGGGAACAGTCCAGCCCGAACTGCCAAGCCATGTCTTCCCTGGACCGGAAACAAGCATCCTGGGACCGGTTTCTGGCTATTCAGCCGTCATCAGCCAGGCTAGCTTGAATCCAGTGGCAAAGTGAGCAAGGGACCCACGTCTGGGCATACCCTGCCAACTTAGGGCGAACAAAGCTGATACAAAAGGGGATGATGGACGGAGCGCTTGAACAAATCAAACACTCACCCCCAGTCAACTGATCTGGGTTTAATCCATCATCATTCTTTAGCTCACTCCACCACCCCAGTTCAGACATGGCCATATGCAAATCAGTCTGACCCTGTGCCTCATGGGAACAGTCCAGCCCGAACTGCCAAGCCATGTCTTCCCTGGACCGGAAACAAGCATCCTGGGACCGGTTTCTGGCTATTCAGCCGTCATCAGCCAGGCTAGCTTGAATCCAGTGGCAAAGTGAGCAAGGGACCCACGTCTGGGCATACCCTGCCAACTTAGGGCGAACAAAGCGATACAAAAGGGGATGATGGACGGAGCGCTTGAGCAAATCAAACACTCACCCCCAGTCAACTGATCTGGGTTTAATCCATCATCATTCTTTAGCTCACTCCACCACCCCAGTTCAGACATGGCCATATGCAAATCAGTCTGACCCTGTGCCTCATGGGAACAGTCCAGCCCGAACTGCCAAGCCATGTCTTCCCTGGACCGAGAAACAAGCATCCTGGGACCGGTTTCGGGTTCAAAACCCTCATCAGCCAGGCTATCTTGAATCCAGTGGCAAAGTGAGCAAGGGACCCACGTCTGGGCATACCCTGCCAACCTAGGGCAAACAAAGCGATACCAAAGGGGATGATGGACGGAGTGTTAGAGCAAATCAAACACTCACCCCCAGTCAAATGATCTGGGTTTAATCCATCATCATTCTTTGGCTCACTCCACCACCCCAGTTCAGACATGGCCATATGCAAATCAGTCTGACCCTGTGCCTCATGGGAACAGTCCAGCCCGAACTGCCAAGCCATGTCTTCCCTGGACCGGAAACAAGCATCCTGGGACCGGTTTCGGGTTCAAAACCCTCATCAGCCAGGCTATCTTGAATCCAGTGGCAAAGTGAGCAAGGGACCCACGTCTGGGCATACCCTGCCAACTTAGGGCGAACAAAGCGATACCAAAGGGGATGATTGACTGGGGGTGAGTGTTTGATTTGCTCAAGCGCTCCGTCCATCATCCCCTTTTGAAGTGGTTGGCACAATGAGTGCTACATGCCTACTAGTGACATTTAATTTCCAGGCCCTGGGCACATGTAGTGCACTTTACTAGGGATATATAAGTAAATTAAATATGCCAATTGGGGTTACGCCAATCTTACCATGTTTAGGGGAGAGAGCACAAGTGCTTTAGCACTGATTGGCAGTGGGAAAGTGCATAGAGACCTAAAGCCAGCAAAAACGAGGTCAGAAAAATAGCCGGAGGCAGGCAGACAGGCAAAAAGTTGGGGGAAGACAACCTTAAGGCTGTCAGGTCTAACAATAAGGCAACCAGAGACTTCTGGGTGAAAATAACCAAGACAACCTCACCCTGGGCTGGTTAGTTTATGGAAGTAATTTGGAACTTAGCTGGATATAAAGCTTGGGGCACTATGAGAATATCCAGAAGCTGAGATATCTGGGGAACAAGGGTCCCTGGTCCGTCCTGCACGGGACAAACAGCCATGGGGCCCAGAGCAGCAGTTAGACTGGCTCAAAGGCCCCCACGGGCATTAGGATCTCATGTCGTAACAATCATCGGGCCATACATGTAAGCCCTCTTGCTCCAGATCAAACAGGAACATAAGAATCCAGCAGCACTATACCTAACAATCGTGGCCAGGCCCGGCAAGGTGGAGGCAAGGGGAGTAAACCCATTCCAGCAGCAACTGACTATAATCTCATGGAACATCGCAAAGATCAGCAAAATCACAAAAAAAGAAAATACGAAGGAGTTCCTAGAGAAGGGAGATATACTATGCTTCCAAAGACATGGGCCCTGTCTAGCACTCCTTTTGCAGGGTATTACAAACACCATGTAGCAGCAACAAAAAGGAACATCTCTGGTCGGCCAGCCAGCGGACTATCAGTCCTTATAAAACATGCCTGCAGCCTTGTGGCCACAGAAATCCAATCTACCACCCCTGGGATAGGAGCTTTACTGATCAGAGGCATGAAGCTAAATTCTCATCCGCTTTGCCTCCTGCTAATAAACTGTTACATCAATGCAGCACAGACCATTATGAAAGACTCTATGGATGTGCTGACACAGACACTAGACGACCTACTAAACAAATATAAATCCCATCAGGTAATCATAGCGGGGGACTTCAATCCGAGGGACCTAGATAAAGCAAACTCCCCTCCCCGGTGCAAGGGTCGGACAGATCCCCAGAAGTCGAGGGCAGCACCGAAAGTGACCACAGGCCCCTGAGAGCTGTTATCCAGCTTGAAGTACCAACAGCTACCATCTTTCAATCAATAGGAGAGTCGAGAGGGTAATAAAATGGTCTGAAAATATTGGAGAGAAGATGCGAGCTTGGTTGGATCTGAAGCAGGAAGGCACTCCACCAATGCATCTATCACCTATAAAGGTTTAGGAGAACATCGTAGAGGACCGCCAATTGAAGCTGGGAAACCCTCAGCATCAACGTCCGTGCATCAAAGTGCCATCAATTGTAGGAAGCAAACGCCACCCAAAAGACATACTTGAAGACTAACGGGCCCTCCGTAAGGCCTTAGAAGCAAGGAAAAGAGGGGGCATACCAACTGAGGGACCGTAAGTTACAGCTCTAAGGTCAGCCTTAAGAAAGAAACTGTGGGAACACAAAAAGGAACATACAGAAAGGGAGAGGCTCAAAGTGTTCTCTCTGTTGAAGGAAAAGAACCCCTCCGGGCTGTGGAGGCACATCAACCAGTTGAGCAGTCGTGGGGAACCAAGAGAAAACGGAGTCGCAGAGCATGATTGGTTAAACCACATAACGCAATTATACTCGTACGCTCCCTCATATAAAGGTAGCTCTGAAGCGATGAGCTGGGGAGAGGGGCAGAGCCGGCTAAATAATATAAACCTCCAAGATTCGAATGTCCCCTTTGACAACGGTCCTACAGATCAAACCACCTGGGAAGAGGAGCATTGCAGGCCGACATGGTTATCATGACCTTCAAGAAAATGAGGAACGATGGAGCTCCAGGGCCAAATGGGTTACCTGCAACTTTATTTAAAATAGCGCCAGACTTCTGGGCTTCAATCCTAACTCAGCTCTTTAACAACATCCTTTCTACGGCTAGGACACCATATTCTTGGAGGGGCTCTATACTTGTCCCCATCTTTAAAAAAGGCGACCGTTTGAAGCCATCAAACTACAGGATTATTGCCCTTCTCGATCTTGAAGCTAAGGCTTACGCTCATCTCCTCCTGAAAGATCTGGAGTCTTGGGCACAAGAAAAAGGCATTATCCCCTTCTATCAGTCAGGCTTTAGGTCACAGTCATCAACTTTGGATAACATCATTGTGTTAGCTCATTTATCAACCCAGGCGGTGAAGAAGAAAAGTCCTCTATTGTTCTGCTGTTTTATCGATTACAGCACAGCTTTTGACAAAGTGGATCGCAGAAAGCTATGGTGCAAATTAGGCAACTGTTGAATTCCATCTAAACTACTTAACGCTATAAGATCCCTATATGAGGATACCTGGGTGCGGGTCAAAACAAGCAACTACACAGTGACCCCCAAAATTGCACAAACAACAGGGCTGTCTGTATGTGCGCCCATCCTCTTCAATTTGAACACCGCAGACCTGGGAGCTGCTCTGGAAGGCGCCAACTTAGTAGTGCCTAGGCTGGGAAGTGTGAGGTTGCCGGTACTACAATATGCTGATAATACAGCAATAATGGATCACACCAAAGTGGGCCTCCAAAGATCCCTACATGCGATGGATCACTTTAATAAGGCTAACTCCCTGACAATCAACCAGGGGAAGACCAAGGTAATCATCTTCGGGAGATACCACTCAAAAGGCAAGCACAATGGCTCCTGGCTGATCTGCAAATTGGCACAGTGACTTCCTACAACTATCTTGGGGTCTGGCTCTCAGAAGGGGCCAATGCGAACATCCATTTGAAATATCTGACCTCCAAGGCCAACAATGTCACACACCTGCTAAAACAACTGAACCAAAATATGCTAAGTCCTTCGGCTGGGCCAATACTGACTGTTCTAAAAGCAAAACTGCTTCCAGCTATCAGTTACGGTCACTTGGCCTTCCCTGGGTCGTTGTATGCTTTTTTAAATTTAGTCCAAGCCAAAGCATACAAATCAGTGTTGCTTATCCCGAGGACAGCCAGGAAATCAAGGCTGAGGTTGGAGCTTGGCCTCGGGAGGCCGGACCTGACGTGCCAGGGGGACCTTATAAAGCTATACCTAAGGATCTTGAGGGCTCCAGCAGACTCCTTAAGATATCAATTGAGATCTACCTTCGAGGAGGCGGGATCAGTCTGGCAGGCCAGCCTTGGCCGTGCTATTAACACTCTGAAGATAGAGGCAGCAAGCCTACGGCTTTTGGAAATTCCACTTAATGCCTGGAAGAAAGCAGTAAATAAACAATTCTGTGAAGCATTCTTTGCTCAAGACATTAAGGCCCTTCGCTCAAGTCCTAACCTAGAGCCACTGAATAAATCATACATGCCGGGAAAAGTGCAATCCTACCTAAGCGAGGCCCTGACACTGCAAGCCCGAAGTAAAATACTTTTTATGAGACTTACAATGTTACGTATTGCTGATTTTAATACAGCATGGGCACGTAAGGGGGAAAATACAGAATGTAGGCTGTGCTCTTTCCTGAAGGAATCCTGGCTGCACCTCCTGTGCTGTAGCCCCAAACTGAATAATGAACGTCAGCACCTCCTTCGTCCGATCTGTACTGTCAATGGAGCAAAGACCTGCAGAGAAGCCTAAGCCTTATGCCTTTCCAAATCAAAGACAATGAATTTAGCAAGATTGGGGAAATTCATGCACCTGATCAGGATTGCCTTAAAGGACTCGCAGGAATGCAATCCTGCTCCTGTAACTGACAGGCCAATTTTCGCTGAAGCAAGTAGGCTGGTCCACGACAGGCACCGAGGAGTGCTGCCCTTTTAATCAGAACTATCAAGTCCGAGTATTTTAAAAATTTCGTATCAATTTGTTTTTAATTAAAAATAAATTTCAAGTAACGCTGGGGACCGTATAATGTGTCTAAGGGTAAATGGCTGAGCACAAAGCCAGGATATGGATGGGTAGGGGAGGGTGCTGGGGGCAGGAGGGAAGAACTGTTTAGTTCAATTATTATTCTTTTTTTTAACAGCATTTTTGCTTTTACTGTAATGATTTTAATTAATCGAACAGTTAATAAAAATGCATACTCATATCTGTGGAGCAAACATCATGTTGTAAGGAGTATGAGCTATCGATGCACAATGTTTTAAACTCCTTCATTTGCTCAAGTGGTGGGCGTGTCTATTGCGATGGGTGAATACACACCTGAATATTACCTATAGAAACCAGTACTAACAGAGACAGACTAACAGCAATAATGGAAAACAAGTCAGTCTCGAGGATATATAAAAGATTAATGAATAATGCCATCCGTAGCCTAACAGTTAAATAGGGCGGAGATATTTGCGTTTTGGAATAGAGTAACTGGAAAAATACCTAGATACACCCAAGGTAAGAGGCAACACAAAATACTACATAAGATCTACTCTTTTAGGGTGCTATTAAAAATATTTTGGTAAAGTGATTCATGAGAGTGTCTAAGAGAATGTGGTCAGAAGGGCACATTTTATTATATGAAATGGATATGCCCTAAATTACAGCATTCTGGAGGGTAGCTACATGATACGGTTGCTGCTCCATTTGATTTCACAGAAGGTTGAATATGTGGTGTTTCTGGGAAGATCTGAAAATCTCTAATTACTACAAACATTGACATTAAAAATTTCATTTTTGAGACGTTTTCCAAAGAATTGAAGATTTATTTCGTTTTACCAAGGTATAATATAAAACATCTGTGAAAATAAATCAACGATTTAATCACACATACTGACACACACATTGACTCTTCATCATCCCTTCCAGGAGTCACTCACCTGAGCTCTCCAAAGTTCGACCTAAAAAATAATGCAGCTTCGTCATCCTTCAATACCTACAGTGAAGAAACTATACTCAAAATGCTCATGGCTTTGAACCCTGCCAATCACTTCACTGACCCTCTTCCGGCTAACTGCATAAAAGACATCATCCCATTGCTACTGCCTTTTTGGACCAAGATTATAAATACTTCTCTCCTTCAAGAAACCATCCCTGATATCCTTAAATCCGGGCAGGTATCTCCCATCCTAAAGGAGCCAACGGTTGACCCCGCGGACTTAAATAATTATCGCCCAATATCCAACATCCCTACCCTAGCCAAACTCTTAGTAAAATGTGTACACCTTCAGCTTGGGAGACACATAGACCATTTAAACCTGCTCAACCAATACCAATCCGGCTTCCGTGCAGGACACAGTACTGAATCAGCTATGACCCACATAATTGACGATGCACTACAAATCCTAGACCAAAACGAGGCCTGTTTACTTATCTTGCTCGACCTTTCCTTGGCCTTTGACACCGTCAAACACGACAACCTGCTAGACCTTCTGGAACACAGAATGGGGTTATCAGGATCCGTTCTAAATTGGTTCACCTCGTTCCTCCAAAACAGATTGCAACGATTCAAGGTTAATCATTCCCTGTCCAAACCCGTCCCAGTCACCTTAGGAGTCCCACAAGGATCATCCCTCTCTCCGACACTTTTCAATCTATTCATGGAACCACTCACCGAAATTCTCAATTCCTCTAACGTACAATATCATATGTACGCAGACGATACACAGTTATACCTAAAGATCCATTCACTAGAAGACATCAAATCTCTCAACACAACTCTAGAAAAAACTCAGACCTGGCTGGCCAAAAATCATCTAAAGCTAAACACCCTCAAAACCAAATTCCTCCTAATCGCTCCCCCCTCCCAAGTACCCATAATTCAAGAATGGATCAAACACCTAACAGCACTCAACTGCCAACCTCTTATCGTCGATTCAGCGAAATCTCTGGGTGTAACTCTGGACGGAAATCTAAATGTGCAGAAAGACATCAGCACCGCAACAAAAGGAGCAAACTTTCAGATGAACACATTGCGAAAACTAAAACCTTTCCTGCCTGAAAAGGACTTCAAACTGGCGGTACAGGCACAAGTTATCCCAATAGTGGAATATGGGAGTGTATCTCTCCGCGGCCTCCCCAGATCCTCAACTAAGAGCTTCAATCACCGCAGCAGCTAGACTTATTACTGGCTCCAAAAGAAACTCCCACATATCCCCTGACCTAAGATCCCTTAACTGGTTACCTTTCGAAGCCAGAATCCAACTAAAAATTGCATGCATGACGCATAAAGCCATTCATCACAACACTCCCAGCTACCTGGTACAGAAACTGGTGCCTTCATGTGGCAACAGAGTGTCCCGAAGTGCCAATAACCTTTTACTGAAACCACAAAGATTCATCAAGAAGAAAACCTACAACCGAGCTTTCTCGGGGATGGCACCCAGGATCTGGAATGCTTTGCCCCCAAAAACTAGACTGAATCACTCTACTGCATCTTTCAAAAAAGAAGTGAAATCTCTTCTCATGACTAAATTCACTTGAGCCAAGGTTACTGTGACTATATGATTCTTGATTTGTATGGAACCATATGTTTTTTACTATATGCCTATTTATCTTCGATATTTTTGTGATTATACGACTCTCTATTTGTATGGAACTACATGTGATGTACCATAGGCCTATGTATCTTTGATATCTACATTGTAAAGCGCTCTGATACCCGCAAAGGTCTTGTTCGCGCTATATAAAACCTTCAAAATAAATAAAATTGACAAGACTAGATAGAGCTAGATATACTTTTCCTGATTCGAATCGCTCTCCATATGTAGGAGGCCATTCTGCGACATGATAAAGAAACCTTCAGTGCACACAAATAACGAAAGGCAGCATTAAAATCCCTAATACCGTTTGCAACAAAAAATCAGTTTCAGACACAATTTTCTTAGACGATCATAAAAATAGCAAAATATTATAAAATGCTGAGTGCTCTGTTTCGAAACGTCAACCTGCACTGTACTGAATCCCTATGACACTGATGAAATGGACAAACCCGCTGCAGAAGAAGTAATTGATAGCTTGGGTGCGTTATCACTAAGTTTGAAAGTGACTAGCCCCACTCATCAGAAAGGACATCTTCTCGACCCGGTTTTCTCCAACATCGACAAGCTTGAGGTTGGAAAACCCTTCCCTATACCGTGGTCAGATCATCACCTGATCTCCTTCACATGGACCTCTCCAGTCAGTAGTCAGCCATCGGAAACGATAAAAAACTGGAGTCGGAACTGGTCCAAACTTTCCTCGGAGTCTTGGGCATCAATCCTTGATAACACTAGACCCGTGTTGGAGGGCGACCCGGAAATTGCAAACAGCAAGTTTAACAACTGGATTGACTCCTCCTTAGATCAGTTAATCCCAAAAAAGTGGATGACTAAAAAAAAGGGCCTTAAAAGTATTGCATGGTACTCCCCCCAGCTTAGAGAGCTGAAGCAAAACTGCAAACGTCTGGAAAGAAGCTGGAGGAAAGACTTCTCTCATGCTAAGAAAATTAATTATAAAGAGGCCATCAAAGCTTACAAACTAGAAATTAGAACTGCACAATCATTGTACTATGAAAAAAGATTATTTCAGCATCCAACTCCCTCGCGAAATCTTTCAGATTGCGAAATCTCTCGTCAATCCCCCGTTCCCCCTTTGCCGTCTGATGATACTCTGGGACGATGTAATAATTTGGCAAAGTACTTTTTAAAAAAATTGAGGATATTTACTCTACTTTTCCCCCTATTTCAGCATCTTTAAACATTCCGCCTTTGGACGATCAAATACTAATCACAGTTCCTCGCCTTGAAACAATTCCTCCCCTGGATCTAAAATCCCTAAAAACTATTTGATCCAACTGAAATCTGGCTCTCCCAGTGATGTGGCTCCCCCCACTATCCTCTGTCAGGTCACTGACTCGGTGGCTATAACCATATTGGACCTTGTTAATATATCACTCTCCTCTGGATCTGTTCCCTCTCTCTGGAAACGGGCTATGGTTAAAGCCCTTTTAAAAAAACCGAGTCTGGACTCAGAAGTATTTGCAAACTATCGACCAATTTCACTTCTGCCAGGGATCTCAAAAATAGGTGAAAAGTATGTTAATTGCGTACTCTCCGCCTTTCTTGAGAAGAACGAATGCCTTCACGCCTCTCAAACTGGTTTCAGACCTAAACAGGGCACGGAGACTGCCCTGCTGGCTGTGGTTGAAGAAACCAGGAAAATTCTAGATGTTGGTGGCTCCGTGGCGATTGTTCTGCTTGATCTTAGCGCGGCCTTCGACACGGTTAACCATCAACTATTGATTGTGAGACTCAGAGAGGTTGGATTGACCGGAACTGCACTAAAGTGGCTTGAGTCCTTCTTGGACAATAGATCTTTCCAAGTATTTGAGGATAACTCTATATCTGAAAGTATGCCTCTGAGATGCGGGGTGCCTCAGGGCTCCTCCCTGAGCCCCATGCTTTTTAATGTTTACATGAGCCCCCTTGCCAAGATTGTAGAACCTTTTGGCATTCAGATTGTCACTTACGCAGACGACACCCAGCTGATTGTGTCATTGAACCAATCTGACAATGTGGAAATCAATCTGGCCAACTGTTTGGATAAGGTTTCTGCATGGATGGATGGCTCTTTCTTAAAACTTAATGGGGCAAAAACGGAGTGGATGTTTTTGGGTAATACCTCACCCAAAGATGGCAATCTATTCTGGCCGAGATGCTTAGGTCCAATGCCACCTCCTAAGGATCAGATTAAAAGTCTTGGTGTGTGGCTGGACCATAATCTTAATTTCAAGGAGCAGGCGCGGAAGGTGGCAGGTACTTGTTATGGGATCCTGAGGATGATTAGAAAAATTCTCCCTCTGCTGCCTTTCATTGCAAGAAAACTGCTGGTACAAGCACTAATCCTTTCCAGACTGGATTACGCCAATGTGCTGTACTTAGGCTCCCCGTGCTCAACCATTAAAATTTTACAAACGGTACAAAATTGTGCAGCCCGCCTACTTATGCGGGTCCCTAACTGGGTATCCGCAAGACCACACATTGCCTCTCTTCACTGGCTCCCAGTTGAGGAACGAATTCAGTTCAAGGCACTATGCATTGTCCATAGAACTTTCTCGGCTAAGGGCCCACCGATCCTTCGATCCATCATATCCCCTTACCTTCCTAAGAGATCTCTACGCTCTGAGAATAAACATCTAGCAGTAGTTCCCAGGATATATAGATCACGGAGCGGTGGACATATGTTTGCATATACCGCAGCAAAGTGCTGGAACCAACTTCCTAATTACATACGCCTGGAGGACAACTATTTGGCCTTTTGTAAATCTCTGAAAACTTTTCTGTTTCCATGATTCCTGACCACTGCACGGTGATGTTTCTGCCTTTTAGCGCTGGGAGGCTTTTGGTAGCCATGCGCTCTAGAAATGCATATTCATTCATTCATTCATTCATTCATTCATAGTAGGGGATGCGACAAGATGGTGTACTAAACTCAACAGCAGCCTTAATAAAACAAAGTGATATTGGATATTAGTCACCAAAGGTAAGTACAATTGGAAATCCTCCGGATAAGCATTTGACAAATAGGAAACAATAGTTGATTTCTTGGACTCAGCAAGGGCCCTATTTTCTATCCTGGCACCTAGAAACATATCCTTAACCTTGCTCTTATGGTAAGTTAGGATTCCATGGAGGTCTTGGAGTACTGTGGTATCCAGCAGTGATGTGGAAACTTCATTAATATAAGATAGCCACAGAATATTGAAAACATGGTCTGAAGCTAGACAATGCAAAATGATAAATTTTGTAAAGCCATTTCAGTTTTGGCCCAAATAGAGTGCCAAAGTAAAATGGTCTTAAGAGGAAGGAATCCCTCCCGGTGGATTAGCCACACTTCCTTATGCACAATAGTGAATGGTGTTCGAAGCTGAGTTAGACAAGAGATGACTGAGAAAGACTATCTCTTCTGCATGTAGAGGATTATAGGTAGTATGACCCGACAGACCACCTCCATACAAAGCAGCAGAGAGAGAGCTCTTGCTTTATAGATGTTAACCATTTCCCTAATGGGTCTACCATCAAGTTTACGAGAGTACCTTAAAACTCCCTCACACGCACTGCTCATTTTAGATCCAGCAATTTGAATGTGTTGAGTCAATAAACCAATATTAGTAAAAAATAAAAAAAAATGACCAAATAGCAAAAGGAGTTGACCTTCACAACAGAGGTGCTCTTGATAAAAAATATTTTACACTTTGGGATACTTCTACCACAGGTCATCATAAAAGTTTTAGTTATGTTAATCTTTAGTTTCCTGACCTTCATAAAGTCTACAAAAGTATCCATCAATCTCTGAAGACCAACAGCGGTCCTAGACATTAGGACCACGCTGTCTGCATACAAAAGCATTGGGACCGAACGTCCACCAACTATAAGTTAATCGGACAGCGGGGCCTGCAGGGCACCATCTACTCCATTAATAAAATGCAAAAAAAGAAATAGAGCCAGGATGCAGCCCTGCCTGACTCCCCTCTTGATTTTAATAGCGGGAAAGCATTTCCCATTAGGGCATAATGTACTTTTGCAGATATGTTTTCATACCACTGGGACAGAAAGTAAGCAATATTTTCAGGGGGGCCCTAATGAAAGTAAAGTATGCCACAGAATCAAATGGTCCACCAGGTCAAAAGCACAATGAACGTAACCTGACTTAGTCTTTGTATATTTGCCAATTGGCAAATCCAAATTCACATACTGCTCCACTGTCCCCAGGCCCTTCCTGAACCCCTACTGGGCTTTCGAAAGAACAGAATTATTGGAGGCCCACTGCTCCAGTCTCTGCAAAAGAACCCTACCCAGCAACCTTGCAGAAGAGTCCAGGAGGAAGATGGGGTGATAACACTTAGGGTTGGCTCTGTCCCCTTCTTAAAAATGGGCACTATAATAGAGTCAGCCCAACTAGCTGACATCATGCCCTCACCCACTGCATTGAATATCCATGTCAAGATGGGGGCCCATAACTAGGATAGGATAGGATAAAATTAATAGAGCACACTAAAACCCGTAGCTGTCAAGGCGCTATAGCGGAGCAAAGGAGTCAGCAGAAGCGGAGCGGTAAAGAAAGAGGTTCTAAGACTAGAAAAGCCAGGTTTTCAGATGTTTTTTAAAGTACATAAAAGAATCCACATCTGAAATATAAGTAGGTAGGTCATTCCATAGTTTGGCGACTGCTACCGAAAAGGAGCGTCCATTCCATCTTGTTTTTTGCAAGAAGAGGAACTCAGGCAGGTCTCTGAATACATCAATCAGCACCCCATCAGGCCCTGAGGCCTTGCCCGTGGTGCTCCTCTCTAGGGCTAAAAGAACCCCACCCAGCATAAATATAAGGGACTTGCTGCAGGATTAGGTTATTCTCTTACTTTGGGCCACTGGTGCCAATTGGCCATTCTCAGGGTCATTACCCATAAATGGATTCAAAATCTTTGAAAAATGGCCGACCCAAGCTTAGGGAGGAACAAATGAAGTTAATTCCAGAGAGGAATCATTTTTTAGAAAAGGTGCATTAACTGCATTAACTGTGAGCTGAGCATGTAATCAGCACTGCCACTCCACGATGTGAGGTCTGTGATGAGGTGAAATATGAATTTTGAATATACGAAGGGATGCAAGGTTGACAGCCCTTATCTATTAAGTGCGTCTCCTGTAAAAAGTATTGTATTTGTGTTTAAATAACTGAATCAGGCTAACATGCCTTGACTTTCAATCTATTATTTAAGCCAATCACATTGCATGAGACGACTTTCAACTTATTTTGCGACATTGCAAAGTACATTCCTGTTCCCAGCTTTCTGCTGTACATTATTATTATTTTTTTACCCCTTGATGCACACTTCGCATGTGCCTCCCCCACCGACTGCCAACCTTACCCCTTTCCCCCTGCCCTGCCCCGGTCGACCCTGGAGCCCAACCTGTCCTATGCTCCCTCCCACCCCACCTCCTCCTCCCAAGTACCCACCCATGCCCTACTCCCCCATCCCCCTACAGCCCCAACCCTTAGAGGTGTGCCTTGACATGGCACCTGGAGATCATCTAAGGCCATTGAGGGCATCTAACCAAAAATAAGAAAATGAGAATAGTAAAATTAAACCCCAGAAGGAAAATGATACAAAAAGTGGTGAAAAATAATGTGAAATGACTTCAGTCCACGTACAGTAATACGTGGGATTTTACATTTACACTTAATATCACAACAGTAGATTCCACATCCTTATACTGATATTTACTGGTTACTCCCCGGAGCACTACCACCAGCACTACCGTTCCTATCCATCCCTTCTTTCCAACCCAACTGCTGGATTGACCAAAGAAAATTTCTTGCTTGTTCCACTGAATGAAAAATTTGAGACCAGCCTTTAAAACAGACTTTAAAAATAACTTTTAGTTTTGATTGCTGGACAATGCCTGCAGGATCCCCAACTTGCTAAAAGTTACGGATCAAACTCTTGAATTCTTTCCTACGGCGTGCTGAAAATGTTGACATATCAGAAAAATCTTTAAGGAAAAGTCCCCTGGAATCTGATAGAGCTTGTCTTTTACGGCATTGGAAAGAACATGTTCCTTGAGTCAATAGTCCCCCAAATTTTACAAGTATCCACTGAGGGTATTTAGCGCTGGAGTATTGGACTGCAGGACCTCGTGTGCTCGTGTGAAGGTAAGATCCAATTTATGGGTCTCAGCTTCTGGATAAACATATTTTTGCACTAGATCAGAAAGGAGGCTAACAGTTTGTCCATTTTCATGCCCTTCCGGTATGCAAGTGATTTGTAAGTTAGTGCGGCGCAATCTGTTTTCAGCGTCGTCAATTATAATCTGCCAGTTAACCGGCTCAGTTTGGAGCTAAATAGTAGAGGTAACCTGCTTTCGTCCTATAGATCTGACACCTGCTGTTCAACCTCAGAAATGCTTGAATGCTGCATATTATGGTTAATGAGATTTAACTGTTGCTCTGTTTTTTTGTTAGCCTCATCCTGAGAGACCTTCATTATTTTAAGTTTACTTGTGCTGATATGTGAAGGTAACCAAGATTGAGGAGAGCTGTTGTTGTTGGTCCGGTTGCTATGTTCGTGTCCCGCTGATTCTCCCACATCATTGGTGATGGCAGGGCTAGATCTGTTACTGATGCTTGCTGAGAGTTGGTGTTAGAGCTCAGTATGTGATGAGTTGAATTACATCTGGTCTGATCCTGCGTAAGAGTTTTGTCACCAGGTCCCGAATGGACCACATCTTTTGGAAGTTCCTTCAGGCCTGATACCGAACACAGGGGATATATCTGACACTTCATGGCTCCCAAGGAACTATTAACTGGCTCTTTTCCCCTTATTTCATTTGTTATATAAATGCCCACTGATTTGGATACTGATTTAGATGTGGGACTAGGGCTGGGCTGGGCTGCTTTATAGCTGGAATAAGGGATGCATTTTCTTTAATCTCCACCAGGTTTAAGTACATCATATCAAGGCCAGTATTTCCGCCCAAATATCCTTTTTTTCCCTGACTAGCTGGGGAACATATTGAGTGCTCGGGTGAGGATAAGGGTGCTTGCATTCCTGTAGCCATGGGCGGAAACCCTTGTTCTTTATCACAGAAATTATTTTGTTGCTTGAGGTTAGCTGCTTTTGTCATAGAAGCATTTGTAGAAGTGGAAGTGTATAATTTTATGTGGGAGTCATGAGAAATCTGCTTCATTGTATGATACTTGTGCTGGTTGCACCTGAGATTCATCTTGGAAGCCACAAGCCACAACCAAGGCTACACAGTTTGCCTCTGTAATAACCTAAGGGTCCTCCCTGCCCTGGAGATGCCTAATGCGTTCCCCTAAGGGTATGCTTACAATAATCCTTTCCTTATTTTTCTCTGCGATAGCTAAGTGCCAGAAGGAAACTTTCTCTCTTCCCCCTCTCAGCCGTGTTTATTGAAGGACGCACTGGGGGTTACTTTCCAACCCCAACCTATAACTCTTATATCTTGTATCTCAGATTGTTATTAACTGCAAATCCTGCCAATCCTGCCAATACTGACGATATTCCACCGACATTGACTCACCCAGCATTTAAAATGTCTTTATTCCAATGGTTTTGGCATGCACACAGTGAGTCAGTGCACCTGTAGCTGGAAGCAGTGAATCCAATGAGGCTGCAAAAGGGTGAGCCGGAGGAGGGGGTTATTTTGGCACGACTGCTAGTCCCAAAGTAAAAAGCGGAAGTCCGGTTGTATCCTGCTGCAGACCGTAGTCCACCCCAAGAGTGCCAACTTGGATGCCTCGATTTCTGTCAGCCGTCTCAACTGTGGGGCATGACAGGACCTCCGTACACTGTCCAAATCACATTTCTGGGCTGCTTTTTAGAAGTCAGCTCTGTCAAGGTGGCAACAATTGAGCCATATCCCTTGATAAACCTCCTGTAGTACCTTAGCACTGCCCACCAGGTTTCCCAAGTAAACCACAGACCCCTGCCCTATGTGGCACTTACTGACCTTGATAGTCAGACCTTCCTTTTGCAGAGCCCGAAGCACTTCCTGGAGGTGAAAAGGTGGTCTTTCCAGATGCTGCTGAAGACAGCTATGTCATCCAGGTGAGCAGCTGATAAGGCCTCCATCCCAGCAAGGATCTAATGCACCAACCTCTGGAATGTGACAGTGGCATTTTCGAGACCAAAGGGCATCACACAAAATTGGTAGTAGCCCCCCATAGTGAAGAAGGCTGACCTCTCCTTGGCACCTTCTTATGGGGTGATCTGCCAGTACCCTGATGTAAGATCAAAAGTCATTCAATCAGCTCATTAGCCCCGGGGATGGAATGAGCACCTGTCTTAGTCACTGAGATTAGCCCTCTATAATCCACACAGAACCTCAGTTCAGGTGCGGCACCAGTGGGGCAGCTTTGGTACCAGAACCACAAGACTGGACCAAGGGCTACTGGAGGGTTCTATCATCCCCAACTCCAGCATTTTAGAGACTTCACTCTTAATGCTGGCCCTCACCTTATCTGACAACCTGTAAGATTTATTTTTAATAGGAAGGTAGTCCTCTATGTCCACACCATGGGTACACAGGTAGGTAGTCCCAGGAGTAAGGGAGAACAGAGAGGAGTACTGTCCCAACACTTGGTGGAGGTTCATCTGCTGTTCAGGAGTTGGACTGGTGGAAAGGATTACTGCCTCCACAGACCCATCTGTCTCCTTGGAGTCCAAGAGGTCAAGGAGAGGTCCACTCTCCTCTTCCTCTTCTCCATCTGTCACTAACAGCATGGTGATCTCAGACCTCTCAAAATGGGGTTTGAGGCGATTAATATGAAGCACCCTGTGGGGTAGCATGGGGGTCTTAAGGTCCACCAGGTAGGTGGCCTAACACCTCATAGGACCCAGTCCTAGGGCCCTGGAGGACCCTGGGTTCCACAGTTTCCATAACTTACACTTTCTGACAGGGCTGCAATTCCACAGTGGTAGTAGTTTGGTCATACCAAACTTTGATTACAGTCTGATTGGCCTCTAAGTTGTCAGAAGCTTGCTTTATTTCTGAAGGCCATCATGTAGCTTAATACATCCTGGGCAATCCTCCTGGGAGCTTGCTCACACCCATCCTTCACCAAACTCAGAGGTCCTCTAACAGGGTGTCCATACAGAAGCTCGAAGGGGCTGAAGTCTACTCCCTTCAGTGGTGCCACCCTGTAGGCAAACAACAGGCATGGCAAGAGGATGTCCCACTTAATCCTCAGGGTCTCAGGTAGGCCTCTAATCATGCCCTTCAGGGTCTTGTTGAATTTCTCAACAAGCCCATGAGTAGAGAACTTGTAGATTACCCCATTCTCCTTCTCGACTACATGTATGCATACTTAATGTTTGTGCCCCTGTCAGTCACAACTTCCTTGGAGAAACCTACTTGGGTAATAATCCCCACCAGGGCCTTTTCCACGGCAGGTGCAGTCATGGTTCTCAGAGGGATGGCCTCTGGGTTCCTGGTATGATACACCAGAACCAGGATAAACCTGTTGCCTGATGTCATCTATCGCTCCATAGGCCCGAACATATTGATGTCCACCTGCTCAAAGGGTGTGCCAACGACAGGCAAGGGATTAAGGGAGGCATTCAGCCTCTGCCCTGTCTTCCCACTGACCTGGAAGTTTACATCAGTCCTGCAGAATGCATGTGAGGAATTCTTGATCCTGGGCCAATAAAAGTGTGAGACAAGCCTTGCAAAGGTCTTGTCTTGGACCAGGTGTCCTGCAAGGGGAATCTCGTGAGCCAGCTCCAGTAGGAAGGCCCTGTAGCATTGGGGGACCACCAGGGCCCTTGTTGTCCCATGCATAGGAGCCTTAGGCTCACTGTAAAGGAGGGTGTCCTCCCAGTAAATGTGATAACTCCCAGAGACATCATCTGCTGCGTGGGCTTCAATGTTTTTCCTCGTTCCCATGAAATGTTGGCGAATCTTTCTGTGCCCTACATAACTCCTCCTTGGTGGGTCCTCCTTCTACATGCCATCAATCAATCAATCAATCACAGAATTTGTAGAGCGCACTACTTACCTGCGAGGGTCTCAAGGCGCTGGGGAGAGGGAAGGGGGGATGCTGCTACTGGTCAAACAGCCAGGTCTTGAGTAGCCTCCTGAAGGTCAGCAGGTCTTGGGTCTTTCGTAGGCTTAGTGGAAGGGTGTTCCAGCTCTTGGCGGCGAGGTGTGAGAAGGATCTGCCGCCGGTGGTTGTTCTTCGAATGCGGGGGACGGTGGCGAGGGAGAGGTCGGCGGAGCGGAGCTGGCGGTTGGGGACGTAGAAGAAGAGTCGTCTGTTGAGGTAGGCTGGGCCAGTTTTGTGGAGTGCCTTGTGTGCGTGGGTGAGGAGTTTGAAGGTGATCCTCCTGTCGACGGGGAGCCAGTGCAGGTTCCTCAAGTGGGGGGTGATGTGGCTGTGGCGTGGTACGTCGAGGATCAGTCGTGCGGAGGCGTTTTGTATGCGTTGCAGTCGCTTGATGAGCTTGGCCGGGGCTCCCGCATAGAGGGCGTTCCCATAGTCCAGTCTGCTACTGACGAGGGCCTGGGTGACTGTTCTTCTTGTGTCTGTCGGGATCCACCTGTAGATCTTGCGAAGCATGCAGAGGGTGTTGAAGCAGGAGGAGGAGACTGCGTTGACTTGCTTGGCCATGGAGAGCGTTGAGTCGAGGATGACTCCCAGGTTGCGTGCGTGGTCGGTGGGTGTCGGGGCTGCTCCCAGCGTCGTTGGCCACCAGGAGTCGTCCCAGGCTGAGGGGTTGGAGCCGAGGATGAGGACCTCCGTTTTGTCCGTGTTCAGCTTTAGTCGGCTGATCTTCATCCAATCGGCGACGGCCTTCATTCCTTCATGGAGTTTGGCTTTGGCGGCGAGGGTCCTTGGTGAGGGAGAGGATCAGTTGAGTGTCGTCGGCGTAGGAGATAATGTTGAGGTCGTGTTGTCTGGCGATGCGTGCGGCGGGGCCATGTAGATGTTGAACAGTGTTGGGCTGAGGGACGATCCCTGGGGTACGCCGCAGATGATCTCGGAGGCTTCGGATCGGAAGGGTGGGAGGCGGACTCTCTGGGTTCTGCCGTCGAGGAAGGAGGTGGTCCATTCCAGGGCCTTGTCTCGGATCCCTGCGTCGTGGAGGCGTGCGCGTAAAGTGCGGTGGCAGACAGTGTCGAAGGCGGCGGAGAGGTCCAGCAGGATGAGGTCTGCGGTCTCACCATTGTCCAGCAGGATCCTGATGTCGTCGGTGGCGGCGATGAGGGCAGTCTCAGTGCTGTGGTTGCTGCGGAACCCTGATTGGGATGGGTCCAGGATGCTGTTTTCTTCGAGGTATCGGGTTAGCTGTTTGTTGACGATCTTCTCGATGACCTTGGCTGGGAACGGAAGCAGAGAGATGGGCCGGAAGTTCTTGAGGTCTCTCGGGTCAGCCTTGGGTTTTTTGAGTTTTTTTCATCCAGCAAGTGTAGGCAGGTCACCAAGGGAAGCAGTGCCCTCCTCAGTGGGCTCTAGGGTGACCACCGCAGATGCCCCATCCGCCTCACTGAGAAGACTCCCAGGGGCTGGTTTCCATGCCCTCTTTCTTTCCCCTTTTTAGCAGCTGGCTGGGCCATTTTTTCAGGCTCCAGCCCTTTTTGACTTCCATGGGCAGCCATGGACCTTGTTGTTGCATACATCTAATAGGTAACCCCAATATATCCACACGATCCTTGAACTCCACTTCCTTACAGATAGTGTGTTTAAGGTCATTACTCAACAAACACTCCACAGGCATGGCAGGGCTCACAGCAAGTTTCAGAAGACCTGACCCCTCCCAATCAAATGGAACGAGGGCCACTGGATAGTGACCCTCTATGTTGTCAGCCACTATAACTGACTCCATACCAAAGTTGTGACGGCACCTATATCCCTCAGAGCCTCATCACCTTGCCAATTGATGGTGACCTATTGCCTATACTTAGTAGTAATTGAGGGCACATGGATCTTTGGATGAATCTCACTGTCACTCAGGGACACTAGGGTAAATCCACTAAAATCTCCCCTAGCACTACACTAGCCACCCCTGGATTCTTTCTACCAGTGGGAGATTGTGCTCTTTTTGTACACTTGATCCCCCTTGTAGTGTTCATAGTTGTAGCACTCATAGCACTTGATGGGCTTGGGCTGCTGACCTTTGTAAAGGTAGTATCTCTTCTGGGGGGCAGATTCAGAATGAACACTAGACCCTTTCCCATGTGAGTTGTTTTGGAGGCCTTTAGAGAACTCTGTCTTTCTATCTCCGCTCCTTCTTCTGGTGGGAACCCTGTCACCCTTTTGGGAGTCCCCCCCAGATGACCTCTTGGACACTCTGGTGCTGACGAAGATGTCCGCCTCCTTAGCAAGCTTCCTGGAGTCAGTTATCTTCCTTCCATCTAGGTGTTGGTGCAGCTCTAGAAAATAAATATCAAGCATATGCTCCTTTAAAATTAAGTTGTACAGCCCTGAATAATCATCAACCTTACTGCTCCTCACTCAGCCCATCAGTGCCTTGCTGGTATAATCCAAGAAATCCACCTTTGTTTGTGTTGAGATCTTGTGGCCGCCCCTGAATCTGAGCCTATACCTCTCAGGGGGTCAGTCAAAACTTACTGACTAGGATGGCCTTCATAGCATTGTAGCATGTCTGGTCCTCTACCTTTAGTGTAATGAGTATGTCAAGTCCCCACCGTGGGCATATACCTCCTTAAACTACTACCCCAGAACTCCTTTGGGACCTTGTGCACTCTTAGAGCCACTTCATAGGCTGCAAACCATTTGTCTATGTCATCATCCACCACATATCTGGGCACCAAATTCTTTGGAATCTGGACTCTGGACTCACCAGCAGGTATGCTGCAACCATTGTTGTTGCTGGACCTCATTTGTAGGGCTGTCACGTTCAGCTCTCTGAGACTGAGCTCACGGGACATCGTCCTCTCCTCCATGGCTAGTCTCCTCTCCTCTAGAGCCTGCTTTTTCTTAACCAAAGCAAGTTTCTTTTCCAGCTTGGGAAGCTTTAATTGTCGTATTCTTTCCTCCCTCTTGTCTGCCAGCTGCTCTGGGGACTGGCTCCTTAAGGAGACACTGCTCCCTGGTCTAACAAATTGATGGCCCCTTCTATAGGCAGTCCCAAATCCACATTTAGTTCCAGAATCAGGTAATCCTGCTCCTCAGGGATTTCCTGCTCCTCCTCCCCTGGATGGTCATCCTCTGCTACCTGGTGTTGTATTCCGCTTTAGGTGTCCGTATATAGGCTTTCCTGAAACATGTCCTTATATAGGCACAATTCGTATTGCCCTTATATAGGCATAAAATCCCAGTCCTCATTTAGGCATTAGCCATGCACTCCAAATACAGGCATGGTCACCGACATCCGTCCACCCTAACGTCACAACGAGTTCTTAGAAACCAGACCCTTAAGCTCTTGGGAGTTCCCCTAGCACAGGATTATTGATTTCTCCAAGAACTCATCTATTATGCATGAACCGCTATTCCTTAAGGGTTCATTCCTGACGTCTTCCTCTGTCCGACTTCACGTCAATGCACCTACCAGGTATAAATATACCTTCCCTTGCCCAAGCAAGTTAGGAGGAGACCTCGACTTTAGAGGAGCCCGTGTCCCGGCCTGACGCACTGAGAAGAGACGCTGTCATCCCTGCTCACAGAGAATCCAGCTTCCAGTGTTCTGACTCCCTTCGCGGGGTGTTAGAGTTCGAAGATCCGGAAAGAGATTCCCACCTCTCTCATTCTCAAGGTATGGAGCTGACTAGAATCTAGAGGGACTCTTGGCATACCAGACTCTTAGTATACCATACTATAGAATACTTCACCTACTTCTTACCTTGTCCTACACTTAGGTTAGGTTAGGTACACTGGGGTAGAACTAGCTTAGAGACGCATCGTATGAGTACTCGCATTTTTAGCTTATGGTATTTATGTATATGAATATATGTGTGATAGCTAAAAGATAATGCTAGCGCAGTATTATTTCTTTATACTGCTTACGCTGTACATTATATATCTTGCATATTGTCTTGTGATCATAACAGCTCATATCTCTTACACGAGAAACAAGCCTGTTCAATAAATTCTTTTTATTGAAACGCCCGGCTATTCTTTCTGTGTAACTCTGAAGAAACTAAGCATGCACGATTAGCTGAGTGAAACTGTTATCTATTGTTTCCACGATTCTGAGAGCTTTCCGATTCTAAAGGGAAACAAAGTTGTCATGTTTATGAGGTTGCCAGAAACTACTCCCTTCTTGTTTACAAGGAGTTTCTAGTGGCCTCTGAGTTAGCTGGCACAAAGCAATTAAGTTTAATATACTCGATAGGGACATACTGACCTCAGTCCTATGTTAAACCTATAGGGTATATTATTCCAATGCGCAGAGCCTATTAGGGAAATAGGAACTACACTACATGGCGCCCAACCATTTGGTAAGGCACTAATTTAACGCTAGATACTGAGTAACTCAGTCGTGCTTTTCTCAGAGACCCCTACTCACATACTCCATAAGACGTCTGCAGTGGGTAGGGTTAAGTATCCGCCAAAGCTAAATAGGACAAAAACTCTATATATTAGCTGTTTGGTTTGTTCAACGTTGAAGGATACAGTGTTCCAAAATATTGTGCACCTTATCTTTTGTTTCCTTGAAACTTGTTCTACATTTTTCAAAAAACAAATGTCCATACACGGGGACAATGACACCGAGAACGGTGTAGCTGCGGCTGACCCAGTCGTAACAGCTTTTAATTTTACAGGTTTAAATGAAACCGAGGAGGGTGTTATAGACATCACTCCAAATTTAAGGAGAGCCATCACTCTAAAACTTATAAAACACGGCCTACCACCAAGAGGGGGTAGAGCAGTTTTCGTGATAGAGGCACACAAATCCTTTCAGACAGAGGTATTCTATTCATGGATAGTATTCCCAGAATCAAATCCAGTCACAAGAGTGTTTCTCTTCTAGAAAGAAGATGAACCACCAGAGGAATATATTCCTTTCGAGGATATTAAAATTCCACTCACATACCAGGAGCATCATCTCTGGTTTAAAGGCGCCCTAAAACATCACAAAAACATTACCAGGCTCGGTCCACTAGGTAGACCAGGAGCAACATGGCCGATTCTAGCCGGCTACACACCTCATCCTGACATCGAAGTAATGTCAGACGAGGAATTACTTACTCAACTACAAGAGTTAATAACATTTTACAGACAATTAATCCAATATGTCATGCAGACTTTTACAGTCCAACCACCAATGACCATTCCAAATCTAACCCCTCAACAGGGGAATACACTAAAAATTACTCCACAGACTTTACACGCAGTCATGGGTAAAATGCCCACAAAACGTGAGCAAATTCCATTCTGGATAGCTCAAAAAATTACTCAAATCGAAGCAGTATTTCCTAATACTAGCCCTTATGAGAAACACAGAATCCTAACAATCTGTTTACCAATGGGGATCACACTACAACTGGAAGACTGCACCACTTGGGGTGTGGTCTTTGCTGCCATCTATACTAAAACACATGGTGTTCTGTCAATTGCAGTAATACCAGATGTCCTGAAACAAATTCAAAATGAATATGGGGCAGAACCTGCTCTGAATTTAGGTATGAAATTACTGAAAAACTTCGACCAGGTCCCAACAATAATATTATCTAATATTAAAGGGGAGGCAGCATCAGTGGCGATCCGCCAGCAGCTTAAGGGAATTTGATGTAACAGAACATCAACATGAACTACCCAGAATAATAGAACAATCTTATGCAGAATTAGGCAGAGATAGTTTGGGTGGAAAACCTTTGAAGCCAAAACTATCTGAAAGTCCTGAAAAGGACTCTATTAAACAAACTCCTACATCTTCTAAAAAGAAGTGGGAAACTAATAAACAAAATTCAAACGAAAAACGTTCTCAATCCCGAGGTAGGTCTCCTCAAAAGGAGCCCTCTGAAAGGAGGTATAACCTCAGGAATAGGGATAATTTAAGAAAACCTGACAGGTATCAAGATACTGATATACGTTCCTCTCGTACCTTTCAGATATCGTCACAGACATCGGAAAGAAGAGGACGGTCAGAACATAGAAAAGGACGCGTGAAATCGAAAGACGACAATCACGTTCAGAAAAATAAATCAAAACCTCAATTCTCAAAAAAGAAGGTAGCAGGTCTGAAGATCAGACAAGCCGAGAATACTGAGAACACAGCTCAAGAACGGAGAATGGGCTCAGACAATGCTGGACAGTGCAGCAGAAGTCACAATAGCTCGCCAGAACCTGAAGGAACTTCTGGAGATAGTGGACTTGAATGAGTACATCACAGTAGAAACTGTAGACACCAGGGTTAGTACTCCACAAAAGTTATATGAAATAATACTCCGAATGGAGGGATACATACCAAGAAAGGTGAAAACACTCTTTTGGGAGAAACTTTCAAGGGGTTATGATATACTTCTAGCAGAAAAAGACTGGCCACCGCACTTTGTCAGGGAGTGCCCACATGGCGAGGACATTATTATGCCTGCCTTCTCCAACCATATTCCAATTCACCTAAAATATACTTATGCCAGGAAATGGGCAGTTGCCCAGGCCCCAACATTATATAAAAATCATGTAGGATGGGATGAGGATTCATTTCTCCACAAAATACGGTTAAAAAATGAACCTACTGCACAAAGGCAGTACCCAATAAAGCAAGAAGCTAAAAAACAGGTCAGGGAGATCTTAGATCAACTTGAATACCAAGGGGTGATTGAAACATGCACCTCCTCAATGAACAATCCTTTGTTTCCTGTATCCAAACCAGACAATACATATCGTCTAGTTTTGGATTACAGACACTTGAACACTTGTTCTAAAACATTTGCAGTGCAAAATGCACATAGTACAGCATTAATGAATAACATTGTGCGTAAAAAATATAAAACCACATTGGACATTTCAAATGGTTTCTTTTGTCAAAACATAGCACCTGAAAGCAGGTACTTAACAGCTTTCTCAATAATGGGGACCCAGCGTCAATTTTGTAGACTCCCACAAGGGTTCAAAAATAGCCCAGGGTTGTTCTCAGCAAGGGTAATAGAGTTACTACAAATTTATGATAATGAGGCATTGTCATATGTCGATGACATCTATCTGACAGACGATGACCTGGATAGGCACTTGAACAGGGTGAGTACCATTATATTGGGCTTCGCCTCTGAAGGCTATAAATTCAACTTTAAAAAATTCAGAATTGCCCATCTCAATGTCCTTTTCCTAGGATATGAGCTTTCAAGTGAAGGCAAGAGCCTGGCAGCTTACTTTTTAGAAAAGTGCGCGCTGCTCCAACTTCCAAAAATGCAGAAAAATTTACAATCCATCTTGGGTTTCCTAAATTTTGGAAGAACTTACATTCTAAATTACGCAGAAAGGGTTAAACCTCTCTACGAATTAATCAAACCTGATTTTCAATCAAACATTGGACACAGGAACACACAGAAATCCTGCGTTCACTCCAAGCTAACATGTTAGCAACAAATCACTTACAAACACGCGTAATTACACACAATTTAGTGATCCGAATAATTTCGGGTCAATGTGGATTCACCTATTTAACATTTAATGAGGGTGAAAAAGTACCAATAGCATACAAATCACATTTGTATACACAAGCAGAAATGTGCTTCACTTCAACAGAAAAATACTGACAGCAGTTCAAACCGCTGTAGCAAAAGAAAGAGCTCTAGCCCAAGGGAAACGCATTATTGTCGTAACCCCAGTACCAGCCTTAGAGGCGGTTACAAAGCGAGCATTCCGAATGCAAAAGCATTACATCCTAGATGGATACAATGGGTTAATTCTCTTGCTGCAACAGATGTTGAATATGTTTTTGATCCTGATCTAAAAACACAAGCGTTCCTGCAATATGAACATGAATGTCCTCTGCCCACTGAAATTTTGCCTCTAGATCAGTATGAATTTATAATTTACACTGACGGATCAGCACAACCCGCTACAGGGAGTAAGCAAGCTTACAGTGCAGCATGCGCAATCGTTAAAGGTCGCATGCAAGATGGTAACTTCAGACCAATGGTCACTAAAACTCAATCTCTAGAAGATTGCACAGCTCAGCGAGCTGAACTACAAGCGTTCAAAGATGCAAAAGGTGGCACAATAAAGCATAAAACGCTTTGGGAACAAGTAGTTCAGTTGAAATACGAACTACCAAAAGCTCACGTGATACACACGCTGAGTCATCAACGTGATGGCGTTCACGTTGCAGGGAATTCATTGGCTGATGAAGCCGCAAAGGGGGCTGTTCAGACGGCTTCCGTAGCTGCGATCACTCGTTCAAAAACGAGAATAGACAGTGAGATATTGTTGGCTGTCAATGCTTCAAGCAAAGGCAGTGGTGCAGCGTTACCAAAGAAATTTCCACTCAAGTACTCTTATGTAATTGACGTGAACAACGTTCCTTTTGCTCGAATCCCTGGAGTGGGGGATAGGGTAATTCCAAACATGGAACGTAGATTAGGACTGATCCTAGCAGCACATGAAGGGATAGCCTCTGCCCATGCAGGTGTTTCTACAACAGTATCTTTACTTAAACAAAGATATTGGTGGCCTGGCATTAGGAAACAGACCAAGAACTATGTTTTGGAATGTGAAATATGCCAACAGATGAAAGTCTCCACAGTGAAACTTCCTGCGCAGACACCCCTGTTGATTTCAGACAAACCATTAGCTTGTGTTTACCTGGACCACTGCGGTCCCTTGCAAAGGGACGGTAACTATAAATATATAATGGTCGCAGTGGATTCGTGCTCAAGGTTCCTATGGATATGGCCTCAGCGCTCGGCTGACGCTCGAACTGTTATAAAAGATTTGCGAGTCTTTATCGGCACATACGCAATAGACACACTACATTCTGACCAGTGCCCTGCATTTAGCTCTCGGGCTTACAAAGAAGCCATGGCCAGTTTGGGCGTTGCATTGCGGTACTCCTCTCCATTTCATCCTGAGGGAAATTCTGTTGTGGAAAGGAAAATCCGGGACATAAAGCAGTCTATAACAGCTAGAGTATTAGGTTCGGGTGATGGGTGGGTCAAACATCTTTATGGGGTCCAACGCTCATTAAATAATTTGCCAAGAAGTTCTCTAGGGGGGGTCACTCCATATGAGGTCCTATTTGGGACAAGAATGTGGGTTCCTGATCTGGAATGTAAAGGCACAGTGGTGGAAAATAAACCCTTTGATATCAAAGATCGTTTGGCTGTTTTACAGGATCTAAATTAACTAAAATCGAAACAAAGCAACGTGTTCCTGAAGCCAACCACCACTGGGGAAACACCGGCAGTCCCAGCAAGGCCTTTCTGAATCCCAAAAGTTGGGGATCTAGTCAGAGAGAAGATTGCAGACAAGAAGGAATTTGGACCTTCTTACAGACAACCAGTACCTGTCCTAGCCGTCCACGGAACAAGAACAGTACTTCTGCCGCCCCTTGCTGGAAAAAGGAGAAAAGATTTGTGTCAATCGACCTCATCAAACCACAGTATGTGGCCAATACTAAATAGTAGGCCTCGTGGACTCCGACCTAGTAGCAGACGCACTCCTCTCGCTACTATCCAAGAGGTTCAGACTGAGAGACTCATAACCATCGAGAATTCAGCAGTAACAGATGAAGGACTAAGCAACAATGCTATGGAACTCATCCCTCTTGAAACTCAAGTAACAGTTCGTCCAGATACACCTGTCTACACCAACGTAACACGTGATCAACTGGTTCCAGCGATTTCAACAAATCCTGATGCAATTCCAACAATTGACCGAACTGCTTCTGGCTATTTCATTAACTTTGACACGTTTTCTGAGGATCCGAGTGAACCTGAAACGACGCCAGCCTCAAAAACTTTCAAGCAACAAGTACAAGACCTTTTTCATTTCCTGAAAGAGACTTATCTGGTTTCACCATGGATTGAACTATGGATTATTTCTGGAATATTTTTTCTTTCTGCTTTGGTTATGACTATCAGTGTGCTTATAAATGGCAGATACATCCGTATGGACACTGAAAGTAAAAATGTGAACTTACTTTTAAAACCACACAAATCTTCCCATCGTGAAACAAGAGACTTGTCAGCAGTGAACATCACAGCCATTCCTATACAGGATGGTATAGTGTGGGACAAAACCGATTTCGACATATTCGGCCCAACTGAACTTTTGAACATTCCACATTTATTTAAAATTTCATTCAATCAATCAATCAGGGGTTTGTTAAAGCGCGACTACTCACCCGTAAGGGTCTCAAGGCACATGGGGGGGGGGTGCAGGTTCCATCCATCAAGGAGGGGGTCTGTCGAAGAGCCAGGTTTTGAGGTTTCTTGCGAAGATGGGGAGCGATGCTGTCTGTCTGAGGTGGAGCGGAAGGGCGTTCCATGCTTTGGCCGCGAGGAAGGAGAAGGAGCAGCCTCCCGATCTGGTCTTTCTAGTGCGGGGGACCACGGCGTAGGAGAGCTGGGATGATCATAGGGTCCTTTGGGGTGCGTGGAATTTGAGTCGGCTGTTCAGGTATGCTGGTCCGGTGCCATGGAGGGCCTTGTGTGCGTGGGTGAGCATCTTGAAGGTGATTCTCGCCTCGACAGGGAGCCAGTGGAGTGTGCGCAGGTGCTGGGAGATGTGGCAGTGTTTTGGCAGGTTGAGGACCAGTCTTGTGGCGGCGTTCTGGATGTTCTGTAGCTTGCGGGTGAGGTTTTGTTTATTCCGGCGTAGAGTGCATTGCCGTAGTCGAGTCTGCTGGTGACCAGGGCGTGAGTGACGGTCTTTCGGTGTTCGAGGGGATCCATTTGAAGGTCTTACGAAGGAGGCGGAGGGTGTGGAAGCAGGAAGACGAGACAGAGTTGATCTGGTGGTCCATTTTGAGCTCGGAGTCCAGGATGATTCCCAGGTTGCGTGCGTGGTCCGTGGGGGTTGGCGGGTTTCCGAGGCGGGGGGCCACCAGGTGTCGCTCCAGGCATCGGGGTTTGGGCCCATGATGAGTACTTCTGTTTTGTTGGTGTTTAGTTGTAGGCAGCTGTTTTTCATCCATTTGGCGACGGCTTCCATGCCTTCTCGAAAGTTGCGTCTGGTGGTGTTGGGCTCGTTGGATAGGGAGAGGATGAGCTGGGTGTCGTCTGCGTATGACACGATGTTGAGTCCGTAGGTTCTGACGATGGGGGCGAGTGGAGCCATGTAGACGTTGAAGAGCGTCGGGCTGAGGGAGGAGCCCTGGGGACTCCGCAGATGGTAGGTGTGGGGTCCGAGAGGAAAGGGGAGTCTGACCCGCTGCGTCCTGCCGGAGAGGAAGGAGCGGATCCAGTCGAGGGCCTTGTCCTGGATTCCTGCGTCGTAGAGTCTGCGTATTAGGGTGCGGTGGGAGACTGTGTCGAACGCCGCTGATAGGTCGAGGATGATGAGGGCTACTGTTTCTCCTTTGTCCAGTAGGGTGCGGATGTTGTCTGTTGCGGCGAGGAGGGCGGTTTCCGTACTGTGGTTTTTTCTGAAGCCGGATTGGGAGGAGTCAAGGATGTTGTGTTCTTCAATGAATGTGGCGAGTTGGATGTTGATGGCTTTCTCGATGACTTTCGCTGGGAACGGGAGCAGGGAGATGGGTCTGTAGTTTTTGAGGTCGGTGGGGTCCGCTGAGGGTTTCTTTAGGAGGGGTTGACCTCGGCGTGTTTCCAGTCGTCGGGGAGCGAGGCGGTCGCCAGGGAGCGGTTGATGGTGTGGCGGAGCATGGGTGCGATGGTGTCGGCGGCTCTGTTGAAGATGTGGTGGGGGCAGGGGTCCGTGGGGGCCCCTGAGTGGATTGACTTCATTGTCTTCAGTGTGTCTTCGGTGGTGAGGGCTGTCCAGTCGTCAATCGCTGGTTTCCGGGTGTCGGGGGTGGTTGGTGAGGGTTCAGTGTGTCGGTTGTCTTCGTCGAAGTTGTCGTAGATGCTCTTGATTTTGTGGTGGAAAAAGGTGCTGAGTTTGTCGCAGAGGTCTTGTGAGGGAGGGATGTCGGTAGACTCGCTAGTGGGTTGGGCGAACTCCTTGATGATGCTGAAGAGTTCCTTGCTGTTGTGCGCGTGGGTGGAGATTCTGTCTTCAATCGCTTTTTTCCTCGTTTCTCTGATGAGTTGATGGTGGGTGTTGGTGGCGGCTCTGAAGTTGTCGTGGGCTTCTGTGGATTTGGTGTTCCTCCAGGCCTTTTCGAGGCGGCGGCATGTGCTTCTGGACTCTCGAAGTTCGGTGGTAAACCATCTGGCTTTCTTGGCACGGGTATTGTTGTTTTTCTTGAGGGGGGCTATGGTGTTGGTGCTGTCCGAGATCCATCTATGCAGGGTTCGGGCTGTGGTGTTGGGGTCGTCGTTTTCCGCGATGGTTGGGGTGGAGTTGTTGAGTGAGGAGGTGAGCTGGTCGTCGGTGATTTTGGTCCAGTTTCTTTGTGGAAGCAGGTGCTGGTGTCTGTGGATGGTGGGTGTTCTGAAGGTGAAGTGGATGCAACGATGGTCGGTCCATGGGAGTTCGGTGGTGTGGCTGAAGGTGATGGAGTTTCCTGTAGTGAAGAGGGGGTCGAGGGTGTGTCCTGCTGAGTGCGTGGGCTCGGTCACGATCTGGCGCAGTCCAATGTTGTGGAGGTTGTCCAGGAGGGATGTGGTGTTGGGGTCCAGTTGGTTGTCGAGGTGGAAGTTGAGGTCTCCCAGCAGGGTGTAGTTGGTGGATGCGATGGCCTGCGGGGAGATAATGTCCGTGATGGAGTTGGCGAAGGGTCCGCGGGGTCCAGGGGGTCGGTAGATGAGGGTTCCTCGGAGGGTGGCGGTTGGGCTGGCCAGTATCTTGAAGTGAAGGTGTTCCATCAGTTCTGTGAGGCTCGTCAGGGAGTGTGCTCAGGCGGAGGCTGAATTTGTGGACGATGGCGATTCCTCCTCCTGGGCGGGTGGGGCGGTCCTTCCTGGAGATCTTGTATCCTTGGGGGATGGCGATGGCGATGTCCGGTCCCGAGGTGGTGTTGGTCCAGGTTTCGGTGAAGAACGCTACGTCCGGGGTGGTGCTGTCGAGGAGGTCCCAGATTTCTGTGGCGTGTTTGTGGAGGGATCGGACATTGAGGAGGATGCATTGCAGGGTCTTCGGTTCGGTTGTGTTCTTGTGGGCGGGTTGTGCTGGATCCGTGTTCTTGGCGGTGCTGCAGGTGTGCCGGCAGTGGTGACAGCTGAAGGGTGCGTGGGAGTCGGCTGGTGATGCTAGCTTGCAGTTGTTGTTGCGGCCTGGGTTGAGTGCGTGGAGTGCTGCTGGGTCGTATCGTTGGCGGGGCGGAGGACCAGGGTTCCTGGCGCTGGTCGCGGTCGGGTCGCGGACGGGCGCAGACGGGCTTGCCTTTGACGCGCCTTCGGTGCGCCAGCGGTGCGCCCGCAGCCCGCGGCCGCCATTAAGTAGGGGTCGGGGAGGGCTGGAAAGCTGGGAGGCGGGAGCGGGGAGAGGAGCTGGATTGGGCCGGTCGCGCTGTGGGGGAGGGGCCGCGGGGGCAGCAGCGGCGGGGAAAGGTAAAGGGAGGAAATAAGGGATAAAGAAAAAAGGGAAAATAGGCAGAAATAAGGCACAAAAGAGCAGAGATGCAGAAAGGTGAAAGATAAAAGAGGGTAGAAAAACGCAGTGAAAACTAGTGAAAGGGCAGAGCGAGAGGAAGGGAAAATGAGCAGAAATAAGGCACAAAGAGCAGAGATGCAGAAAAGTGCAGAAAGGTGAAAGATAAAAGAGGGTAGAAAAGCGAGTGAAAACAAGTGAAAGGGCAGAGCGAGAGGAAGGGAAAATGAGCAGAAATAAGGCACAAAAGAGCAGAGATGCAGAAAAGTGCAGAAAGGTGAAAGATAAAAGGTAGAAAAACGAGTGAAAGAGCAGAGTTAGAGGAAGGAGACAGAGGTCCACTGCACCACCAGGGATGAGGCGCAGGGGAACCTGCGGGTTTAGGAGGGCCTCGATCACCAACACTCGAGAGTGCAGGGGCAGGGGCAGGCCTCACTTAATGGTGGAGCTGCGAGGGTGGGAGAGCAATTTCACTGACAATGAGTCAGTGGTCTTGCTCGCCTGTCCCCACAGTGGCCGCCATTAAGTAGGGGTCGAGGAGGGCTGGACAGCTGGAAGGCGGGAGCGGGGAGGAGCTGGATTGGGCCGGTCGCGCTGGGGGAGGGCCGCGGGGGCAGCAGCGGCGGGGAAAGGTAAAGGGAGGAAATAAGGGATAAAGAAAAAGGGAAAATAGGCAGAAATAAGGCACAAAGAGCAGAGATGCAGAAAGGTGAAAGTTAAAAGAGGGTAGAAAAACGAGTGAAAACTAGTGAAAGGGCAGAGCGAGAGGAAGGGAAAATGAGCAGAAATAAGGCACAAAGAGCAGAGATGCAGAAAAGTGCAGAAAGGTGAAAGATAAAGAGGGTAGAAAAACGAGTGAAAACAAGTGAAAGGGCAGAGCGAAAGGAAGGGAAAATGAGCAGAAATAAGGCACAAAAGAGCAGAGATGCAGAAAAGTGCAGAAAGGTAAAAGATAAAAGGTAGAAAAACGAGTGAAAGAGCAGAGTTAGAGGAAGGAGACAGAGGTCCACTGGACCTGGTCATTAAGTGACTTTATTACCTCCAGTACCTATTCTGATGATTGGGACTTTGAGACTATAAATGATATGATGTCTGATCTAGAAAGGTCTGCTGCGTTCTCTAACAATGAATATTTAGAGGGTTCATCAGACTATGAACAGCTTTATTGTTACAACCACTATGGTCATCATTTCTTGCATAAATCTGCAACACCTAGAAATATGTTTATATTTAACCAATGGGAACATTGTCCTACACCGCCAAAAGGTAGTTCAAAAACGTTTGCAAATAAGTTTCCATATTTTTCAGGGTACAATACATCTGATCCAGAAACATTTTTCTATAAGAATGTAAACAAAACAGGTCAGAAAATTATGTTAACTAATACAAAACAGATTTATTCTGCAGCCTTTATTACCCAACTGTCTAGACAAGGATTTGACTTTTGGAAAGACACAATAGACACAAAAACTGTCTGGGGTTCTAAAGATTGGCAAGTGCAGGGGATTGAAGCTTTGTTTAGAGCATGTATCATCCCACATCAAATAATGTTTTTGAATGACACTGTGCAACAAATGTCTTGCCTTGGTTTAGCCAAGATCAAAGACATGAATACACCTTCAGTACCAACACCTGCAAGTAATAGCACTACACAGGGAGCGGTCACAGTAGACACAATACTACAAACCAACAGAACAGATCCTGATTGGAAAAAATGGTTACTCTGGCCCACAGACACAAACATCTGTCAAGAAAGATTCCTGAATAGAAGACAGGGCTTTACTATCCATAGGCCAGACCCACGATATGTTCAACGACAACATCCAGGGGTAGTAACAACATACAGTGTAGAGAAAATTGTGCCTTGACTGGTTACAAAAATCTACACTCGAGGATGTGAAACAACACTTATCTTTACTTAAAGAAGACGCAGACCTTAGGGAATTCTTGCTAGGACCAAGAAAACCGCGTCAAAAACGTTTCATATATGCCGGCATTTATGCTGCTTATAATGAGATATGGAAGGTTTCACAGGCAGAGGCCGCAGAAAGAATACATGAACTTGATCGTATTAACTTAGAGAAATCTCTCACTGTGGTCGACAATGGGTTAACAACTTTGTCATCCAGAATGTATTCATTGGACAACATTGTATCCTCTGCTATTGACATACTGGAACAAGATTTAGCCATGTTACAACAAGGCCAATCTCAGTTACGTTCTATTATGTTATTAAGCTGGACGCTGCAATCTTTGCGTGTGGGCTATGTGCCTTGGCGTTTTAACAACACGTCGTCTCTGTTTTCGGAATACAATCTAACAGATAAACAGATCAAACTGGCACAAAGGGGAGCAAAGTATACAGTGCTGAGCATTGAAAAACTGGAAAAATTACCATTCACAGTGGCAGAAAAACCAGCTACAGAATGGCTTATTCATGGCAAAATAACTCTGCCTGTCACTACTTTTCAGTTTCAGTATTGCCTCAAACAAATGCAAGCAGGCAAATATGAAAGGTTGGGTAAAGAATACATTAAGACATCCTGGGATTTACCTTACGAATACAGATGTTGGAGTGGGGATCGTGAAGTATTTCTAAGCGGTACACACTGTGAAAAGGCACTAAGCGGTTCACTCATATGTCAGGACATTTCTTTACACGGGGCTTGTAATGGTTCTGTGGCAAACTTGTCCTGCCACCTGCAAGGTACACCGGCTGCTGTGATTAATCCAGCGTTTGGCCAACTTTCTAATGGGAGTTACCTCATGGTGAATGATCAGAGTTGCTGTGGCATGTTGCCAGGAATCCCATATCTGGTAACGGTCGACTCCAGGGTTACTTGTTGTATGCAAGTATTGTTCCCCCAAACAGAGACAGTCAGGGAGTCGCCTCTATGGCCTTCATTGAATGTTTCTTTCATACGTTTTGATACTTTAAGCAGAATGAAAGCCATGCTTTTGCAACAGATCGTGCCTTTGACCTCGGCCAAAGAAACCTATGATTTACAAATTGCAAGGACTTCGGCTGAGATACAGGCTTTAATTCATAGAAACTGCCCTATACATTTTGTAGAAATGATGGGACTTATCTTAAACATGTCTGATACAAGCGGAATTGTACATGTATTTAAGACCATCTGTTCAGGACTGTTAGCACCCTTCCAGGCAGTCCTCGGAATCATCCCAAACTTCGCACATTCGGTGTTTGGTGGTGTGCCATTAATTCAAGCACTTGTTGCAGGAATCCTGTTTCTATTCCTACTACTACGCTATGGCAAGCCTATTCACCGGCATCACTCCGAGCGATGTGGAGAAAGCTCTCCTAGTACGGAAGTGCCGTGAGCGCATAGTGCAACTTTTGGGCATACCTCGTCTACGGGAACTTAATACAACATGGTTTCTGTCATTCAGACCAATCTGGCAAGATTGCATCTTACCTGTTCTACGCTGCCTGCTTTGCGGTGAAGAATGCGTGCTAGACACCTGTCTAACACTCCCATCAGTCATGCCAACAGATATCGATACTCTGCTGGACCCAATAACGGCCCATGCTCTGTGTTGTCCCCAAAGGCTACCAATCCTGATGACGTCATTCATTGAGATCTCACAGACGCTTCCTTCTGTTGCTGAGGTACGAGATGGATCAACAGGCACACAGGTAACAACGGACGCGGACATTGCTATGGCATCCTATGCTGAAGGCGATGCTTCACATCTCTGTGCAGTTAACCTTCTAAATGAGGTATTCCAACTGTCACCGACATCGGTAGACGATCTTTTGTCTACAGAAATAGATGATTTCATGTTTACACCAGACCCATACACTGACTTTGATTCGGCTCACAGTGTACCAGGGACGCAATGAAATTTGGCCTCCATATTTTCAAAACAGAACAAAACTTGGAACTCTTCCTAAAAATTGAACTTTTCTTTTTCTCTATTTTTTGAAAAAACATGGCAACTCAATCTGCTTACAGTAGAACTATTCATATAAAATGGACTTCTTTGAATACTTCCAGGGACACATTGTCACCTTATTTTACTATAATTTCATTTAAGTACCATGTTATGAAATGGCTTTGATTTTTGAAAACTTATCAACCATTTTGTCAAATGTATATATTTCTGTTTATTCATTCATGTTGCATTTATTTCCGATATAGGCTTAGAATGAAAAAATGCTTTACAATGTACAGTACCTATTGAATTACATGTTTTAGCAACAGTTTCTTTTAAAAACTTCTTTTTATATGCTTTTAGAAATGTTTTTAGCAAAATGTGGTACTCAATTTAATGTTTAGCATTTAATGATTAGCATTTAGTATTATCGTTCATTCGAAAGTGGAGTGGGTGTTGTATTCCGCTTTAGGTGCCCATATATAGGCTTTCCTGAAACATATCCTTATATAGGCACAATTCGTATTGCCCTTATATAGGCATAAAATCTTAGTCCTTATTTAGGCATTAGCCATGCACTCCAAATACAGGCATGGTCACCGACATCCGTCCACCCTAACGTCACAATAAGTTCTTAGAAACCAGACCCTTAAGCTCTTGGGTTCTCCTAGCACAGGATTATTGATTTCTCCAAGAACTCATCTATTATGCATGAACCGCTATTCCTTAAGGGTTCATTCCTGACGTCTTCCTCTGTCCGACTTCACGTCAATGCTAACATTCCAAGGCACCTACTAGGTATAAATATACCTTCCCTTTCCCAAGCAAGTTAGGAGGAGACCTTGACTTTAGAGGAGCCCGTGTCCCGGCCTGACGCACTGAGAAGAGACACTGTCATCCCTGCTCACAGAGAATCCAGCTTCCAGTGTTCTGACTCCATTCACGGGGTGTTAGAGTTTGAAGATCCGGAAAGAGATTCCCACCTCTCTCATTCTCAAGGTATGGAGCTGACTAGAACCTAGAGGGACTCTTGGCATACCAGACTCTTAGTATACCATACTATAGAATACTTCACCTACTTCTTACCTTGTCCTACACCTAGGTTAGGTTAGGTACACTGGGGTAGAACTAGTTTAGAGACGCATCGTATGAGTACTCGCATTTTTAGCTTATGGTATTTATGTTTATGAATATATGTGTGATAGCTAAAAGATAATGCTAGCGCAGTATTATTTCTTTATACTGCTTACGCTGTACATTATATATCTTGCATATTGTCTTGTGATCATAACAGCTCATATCTCTTACACGAGAAACAAGACTGTTCAATAAATCCTTTTTATTGAAACGCCCGTCTATTCTTTCTGTGTAACTCTGAAGAAACTAAGCAGGCACTATTAGCTGAATGAAACTGTTGTCTATTGTTTCCACGATTCTGAGAGCGTTCCGATTCTAAAGGGAAACAAAGTTGTCATGTTTATGCGGTTGCCAGAAACTACTCCCTTCTTGTATACAAGGAGTTTCTAGTGGCCTCTGAGTTAGCTGGCACAAAGTAATTAAGTTTAATATACTCGATAGGGACATACTGACCTCAGTCCTATGTCAAACCTATAGGGTATATTATTCCAATGCGCAGAGCCTATTAGGGAAATAGGAACTACACTGGGCAATCCTCCTGGGAGCTTGCTCACACCCATCCTTCACCAAACTCAGAGGTCCTCTAACAGGGTGTCCATACAGAAGCTCTAAGGGGCTGAAGTCTACTCCCTTCAGTGGTGCCTCCCTGTAGGCAAACAACAGGCATGGCAAGAGGATGTCCCACTTAATCCTCAGGGCCTCAGGTAGGCCTCTAATCATGCCCTTCAGGGTCTTATTGAATTTCTCAACAAGCCCATGAGTAGAGAACTTGTAGATTACCCCATTCTTCTTCTTGACTACATGTATGCATACTTAATATTTGTGCCCCTGTCAGTCACAACTTCCTTGGAGAAACCTACTTGGGTAATAATCCCCACCAGGGCCTTTTCCACGGCAGGTTCAGTCATGGTTCTCAGAGGGATGGCCTCTGGGTTCCTGGCATGATCCACCAGAACCAGGATAAACGTGTTGCCTGATGTCATCTATCGCTCCATAGGCCTGAACATATTGGTGCCCACCTGCTCAAAGGGTGTGTCAACGACAGGCAAGGGATTAAGGGAGGCATTCAGCCTCTGCCCTGTCTTCCCACTGACCTGGCAGTTTACATCAGTCCTGCAGAATGCATGTGAGGAATTCTGGATCCTGGGCCAATAAAAGTGTGAGACAAGCCTTGCAAAGGTCTTGTCTTGGACCAGGTGTCCTGCAAGGGGAATCTCGTGAGCCAGCTCCAGTAGGAAGGCCCTGTAGCATTGGGGGACCACCAGGGCCCTTGTTGTCCCATGCATAGGAGCCTTAGGCTCACTGTAAAGGGGGGTGTCCTCCCAGTAAATGTGATAACTCCCAGAGACATCATCTGCTGCGTGGGCTTCAATGTTTTTCCTCATTCCCATGAAATGTTGGCGAATCTTTCTGTGCCCTACATAACTCCTCCTTGGTGGGTCCTCCTTCTACATGCCATCCAGCAAGTGTAGGCAGGTCACCAAGGGAAGCAGTGCCCTCCTCAGTGGGCTCTAGGGTGACCACCGCAGATGCCCCATCCACCTCACTGAGAAGACTCCCTGGGGCTGGTTTCCATGCCCTCTTTCTTTCCCCTTTTTAGCAGCTGGCTGGGCCATTTTTTCAGGCTCCAGCCCTTTTTGACTTCCATGGGCAGCCATGGACCTTGTTGTTGCATACATCCAATAGGTAACCCCAATATATCCACACGATCCTTGAACTCCACTTCCTTACAGATAGTGTGTTTAAGGTCATTACTCAACAAACACTCCACAGGCATGGCAGGGCTCACAGCAAGTTTCAGAAGACCTGACCCCCCCACTCAAATGGAACGAGGGCCACTGGATAGTGACCCTCTCTGTTGTCAGCCACTATAACTGAGTCCATACCATAGTTGTGACGGCACCTATATCCCTCAGAGCCTCAGCACCTTGCCCATTGATGGTGACCTATTGCCTATACTTAGTAGTAATTGAGGGCACATGGATCTTTGGATGAATCTCACTGTCACTCAGGGACACTAGGGTAAATCCACTAAAATATCCCCTAGCACTACACTAGCCACCCCTGGATTCTTTCTACCAGTGGGAGGTTGTGCTCTTTTTGTACACTTGATCCCCCTTGTAGTGTTCATAGTTGTAGCACTCATAGCACTTGATGGGCTTGGGCTGCTGACCTTTGTAAAGGTAGTATTTTTTCTGGGGGGCAGATTCAGAATGAGCACTAGACCCTTTCCCATGTGAGTTGTTTTGGAGGCCTTTAGAGAACTCTGTCTTTCTATCTCCCCTCCTTCTTCTGGTGGGAACCCTGTCACCCTTTTGGGAGTCCCCCCCAGATGACTTCTTGGACACGCTGGTGCTGACGAAGATGTCCGCCTCCTTAGCAAGCTTCCTGGAGTCAGTTATCTTCCTTCCTACTAGGTGTTGGTGCAGCTCTAGAGAATAAATATCAAGCATATGCTCCTTTAAAATTAAGTTGTACAGCCCTGAATAATCATCAACCTTACTGCTCCTCACCCAGCCCATCAGTGCCTTGCTGGTATAATCCAATAAATCCACCTTTGTTTGTGTTGAGATCTTGTGGCCGCCCCTGAATCTGAGCCTATACCTCTCAGGGGGTCAGTCAAAACTTACAGACTAGGATGGCCTTCATAGCATTGTAGCATGTCTGGTCCTCTACCTTTAGTGTAATGAGTATGTCAAGTCCCTACCGTGGGCATATACCTCCTTAAACTACTACCCCAGACTACTACCCCAGAACTCCTTTGGGACCTTGTGCACTCTTAGAGCCACTTCATAGGCTGCAAACCATTTGTCTATGTCATCATCCACCACATATCTCGGCACCAAATTCTTTGGAATCTGGACTCTGGACTCTGAACTCACCAGCAGGTATGCTGCCACCATTGTTGTTGCTGGACCTCATTTGTAGGGCTGTCACGTTCAGCTCTCTGAGACTGAGCTCACGGGACATCGTCCTCTCCTCCATGGCTAGTCTCCTCTCCTCTAGAGCCTGCTTTTTCTTAACCAAAGCAAGTTTCTTTTCCAGCTTGGGAAGCTTTAATTGTAGTATTCTTTCCTCCCTCTTGTCTGCCAGCTCCTCTGGGGACTGGCTCCTTAAGGAGACACTGCTCCCTGGTCTGGGAACCAGTACTGCTTCTAACAGGTTGATGGCCCCTTCTATAGGCAGTCCCAAATCCACATTTAGTTCCAGAATCAGGTAATCCTGCTCCTCAGGGGTTTCCTGCTCCTCCTCTCCTGGATGGTCATCCTCTGCTACCTGGGTCTCTCCCAGGCTCTCAAAGCCTTCTGTAGCTCCACCTTCCTGGTGAAACCCCTTGTAGACACTTGAAATCCTTACAGAAATATTTCAGCTTTCACAGTGTAAGACGCTAAACTGTCCAGACATGGTTTTAACAGAAAATCATAAAAACAATTAGGGAGAATAGAAAAAGGCTCGAATTGGTCTTAGAACAGAGTTGTAGTGAAGAATGAGTTACTATATGGTATTGCACAAACACAAGTCCTATCCTCACCGCTGATCACCAATGTTAGAAATTAGGTCTCTAGTTGGCACCAATATGCACAGACGATGAAGAACCCCTTTACGATGCAGGCACAGCATCATTGTCGAGCTGCTCTGTCTGTCTCAGTCGAGCTGTTCAGTCCCTCAAGGCGATATTGTCGATCAGCTACTGCACTGGCGTCGAAGGGCATTGCTCCACTCTGATCAGCGCAAAGTAATCACTGCACCAATTTTGATGGTTCTGGATAGTAGAGCTTACCTTTCAAGGGCCCAGGACTAGATTGGCACCACTTGCAAGGGAGGACATACAGATGGCATAGTTCAGGTGCTGTTGCAGAGTTAGAGGAAGCCTTTGATGGCCCTGAGACTTCAGAACAGGGGCAAGCCAGCAAGCCCTTGGAGCCATTCTGGGTTCGAGTGAGATGGGTACAGCCCTTATCCTCAGCATGGCAGAGATCAGCAAGCAGCTGGGCAAATCAGAAAAGCAGAAAGCAGATCCTTCAGAGCAGAAGACAGGCAAAGTGGCAACTCTTTTGGCACAGTAGTCTTCACTCCTGGCTGAGTTCTTCACAGGTCCAGTAGTTTACTGTCTTGGTAGGGTCAGAGCCCTAGTACTTATATCCAGTTGTGCCTTCAAAGAAAGCCCTTGAAGGTCCCCCTTTCATCCCAGCCCTGTCTGCCAGACTATTAGTGGGGGATGATCATCCCTTTGTGTGGGACACAGGACAATGCCTATTAAGGTGTGTCAGCTCCACTCCCTCTTCCTACCCAGGAAGAGCTATCAGAATGTAAATGAATGCAGATGACTTCTCTGTCACACTCACCCTTCCTGTGTTTGTGACTGTGTTTGGGAATGCACAAAGTGAATCTGTCACCCATACTAGACATGTATTGGAGACAGGCTGCAAGGCACACAAAGCAGTAAGAGCAGAGAAATGTCCACTTTCTAAAAGTGCCATTTCCAAAAACAGTTGTTCAATCCAACTTTACAGATAAAGAGGATTTATAATTACCATTACAAAAATATGAAACATGATGCAACTACTCCTTTCTACTCAGGAATCACAGCTTAAAAGAGCTTTAAAGGAATTCCCTATACTAGCCTATGATAAGGGTAGGCCTCACAGTAGTGAACAGTAAATTTAGCTGTTTGTCACTACCAAGACATGTAAAACTTGAAAACTACATGTTCTACCTTTTAGCTACACAGCACCCTGCCCTTAGGGCTGTCTAGGGACCACCTTAGGGGTGTCTTATGTGTAATAAAAGGGGAGTTTAAGGCTTAGCAAGAGGTTATAAATGCCAAATCGAAGTGGCAGTAAACTGTACACAGAGGCCTTGCAGACAGATTTGAGAGGCTACTTGTGTGGGTGATACAACCAGTGCTGCAGTCCCACTAGTAGCATTTAGACTGCAGGCCCTGGGTATATGGTATACCACTTTACAAGGGACTTATACAAGTAAACTAAATATGCCAATCATGTATAACCCAATGTCACCATTTTTAGGAGAAAAGCACATGCACTTTAGTACTGGTTAGAAGTGGTAAAGTGCTCAGAGTCCTAAGGTCAACAAAAAGATAGCAAAAAGAGGAAGCAAGCAAAATGTTTGAGGAAAGACCACCCTAAGGATGATAGGTCTGACAGTATTGTTCCTTCTGAATTTCCTATGATATGTAGAAGTGTGTTTTCTGTTAACTAGGACACAGTTTAAATACAAACACCATCTTTGCCAAGATAAAAGTAATCCATGTCACTCATGTTACTTCCCCCTGCCCACTTGTCTCCTAGCAAACTCAGTCAAGCTGAGAGGTACTGATTTACTTCTGCTGTTATTTTTGTTCTGCTCTCAATGAAGCTTCAGCCACAATTCATAACATTCCCAAGGTCCTTCTTTTGATTCACTGTGACTTATTTATTCATATTACATGTTATTGTTTATGTATCTAGTTTTGTTTCAGCATCTCTGCATTACATTAGCATATAGAGTGCTGAATAATAATTCATGTAGTGGGTTAGTGCCTAGGTGTTGAGGCAATATGATATTTATTTTTCATGTGCTCTGATTTGCTGTGGATTCTCACACCACAGTGAATCTGTTGATTCTGTAATTTCATATGCGAAAATAATGTTTAAAAACCAAAACCAATTTTGGGAGTGAGCCAGAAGACTTTCCTTTTCTACTAGGGACGCTGTCTGTTACTCTCTTGATTTTGCTGCCTCCTTGGGACTTAGAATAATTTCAGATTTTTGTATTCTCTGTATAATTTCATTAAGAGCCTTCACGACAGTTACTCTGTAGTGCTTCACTTTTTAATTGTGTTATAAAACCCTTTATCTAGAATTCAGCGGGTCCATGTACTTAATTAATTGTATATCTCATTTATGTTGCTTTGGGAGGTGCCTTAACGCGGGGACATATTGCGTAATGAAATAGATGTTTAACACAGTCTCCTATCCAGTGAAATGTAGAAACCCTGATTGAGATAAATTTTGGGGTGTCTAATATTTGGGGTACCCCTTGCTCCCACATGTTTGGTGGTTTACCAGGCAAAACCACTATTGGCAGCAACACCTGTGGCCAATGTTTGGGGATATGTGGATCTACGTTTTCTTAATATGGTTGGAATTATTATCTTTTTATTAATTTGTGGAGTTGTGGCCCAAGACTCCCAGCTCTTGTTGGATTTAAAGATTGAGACCCCATATTGCTAACCACTTACCCTTGCCTCAAGATTTGAGTGCCCCCCTTGTGGATGTCAGTAAGGCTGTATGTATTTCGTTGGCCCCGCAGGCCACTAGTTGTGAGGCCAATAGGGGTGTAGTAACCTGCTGCAGTCATTAGATTATCCAAGGTCAGCCTGCTCTGACACTCTGTGGGATGGGTCCTCCGTGCCACTGGTGGCAGCCCTAATTTACCTTCTGCCCTGAGTGAGAGATGGGAAGCAGTTCAGTGTGCATTGGCAGTGTAAGATTAAAAGTGAGCAGTGAAAATGCAACTTTCTTTGTAAGAAACAGCATAACTGGAGCTGTGGTGTGGCTTTAAGGAAACAAGAGAGAAGGACCTTCCAAATCATCAGAGCACCAAAAGAGCATCCGGATGCTTGGCAGTCCTCCTCATGCCTCCTATATACCACAGTCACATGGCACAGAGTATACTCTCCCCCAAAAATGCGCACAATTCATTGTACGGCCCCCACTTGCTGAAGTCAGTGTGATAAGGAAAAAGCGGAATGTTTGTGTCTTGTCCCGGACTGAGTGTTTTTTGGGAGGAAGTGCGGAGAGCGATCTCTGATATTATGGAAGGTCAAATCATAGTGTGCCCCCTTCTGATCATATTTGGAACAAATATTCAGCCTTACTGGTGTATATCGCTTAGGCAGAAGCGCTTACTCCTCTACTTGATTTTGCTGGCAAAGAGGGAGATCTATATAAACTGGCTCAGGTCCACCCTGCCCGCTCTCAGTAGTTGGTTGAAATCGGCAGACAGAGTTAGTAAACTGGTTTTGGAATGCAAGAGAGACAGGAAGATAGGAGAGTTTTGGACAGCTCACACTGTGTGGAGAGAGGGTAATCCTGGCTTCTTTGGGTCCTGTGATTAAGCCTAACATGCTGATGCGAGGTGGGGCAGGAGTTTTTTTTTACCCTGTTTCCCTTTAACCTCAGAGGTTCAGCAGTAGAAATAGCAGAGGTCAAGGAACACCTGTCAGCGTGGCTTTCGTGTCTGTTGGCATATGAGGACAAAAAAAAAGAGCACAAACCTGTACACTTTGTGACAAATTTATGAGCCCTGTGATGCAACTAAAAAATCAGATTTATGATGCCACACAATACCTCCTTGCATGGCATTGAGTGGCTTCGTATATCTTGAGTAAAGCAACGTAGGGCAAATCACTGCGTTGCCTTACTTTGCGCCAGTGAGGCATTCCATGGTTGGTGCGTGGGTGTTCCTGCGCAGCATCCTTGGTTTTTGAGGCATTCCCAGAGTTGCCAGAAGTGGGAATACGCTAAAAACCTACACCTCCCCAGGTGAGGCGTAGTGATGAGAAATATGTTTATTTCTCCTCATATTTCACTCTATGTGTGCTGCATTCAGAGGTGCCCCTTCAGAGGATTTTTTGTGTGCAGGAAGGTGCCCCTTCCTGCACAAAAACAATCCACCTTACAATGCAGGCACCCATGCACCATGGTGCAAGGGTGCCTGCATTAGTGGTAGGCAGCAAAAACTATGCCAGTGCAGGGGAAAGGCAGGCATGCAGCATATTCTTTTAAATACGGTGCATCTCTACCCTTTCCATATCACGCATTGCAGCGCAGTGCAGCAAGATGACTTGGCTCTATCTGTGTTTATAGCGTAACTGTAGTTATTGACCTGAGCCATGAGGACTTGTTTCCTGGGGTTGGCTATCCACATTATCAGCCTATGTGACACCAGGACTGGGGCTTAGAAGTGAAAAGAGGACTTATGTGCACTGAAATATACATTGTTCAAGAGCTCATCAAATGGTTTTGATGCTGAACTCATGGAAGAAGCTGAGATATCTCGAAGTTAAAGAACCCTCTTAAAATTGATTAATGCCCTGCATTTTGATCTGGAAAAGAAAATGACTCAATACAGTATGCAGTGCATAATATTAAAAATAAATTTGAGGTCCAAACAGTAGTGCTGGTGCTGTAATTTAAAAGAGTGCTGAAGAAGCAATTAACGAAAGCCACTTCTGGGTTGCAAGATCTAGAGTCTTTTATAGAGAATGTCATGGATGCTTTAATTAAACTCTATGAAAAATTTGAGATTCTAGACAATTTTTGAAGGTGCATACAAATCCATGTACTGGGTGTGCCACTGAGGTACGTTGGCTGCACTCCCTGATTGTTTAGTGGAAGTGCTGCCTAAGATGATGGGCCTGCAACAAGGAGCTGCTGATGAGGTGATTGTGAAAACCTTTTAGATCTCTCCCAAATCTGTGAAGTCTGTGGAGTATGCCTGTGGCAGGCTGAGGATGGTGATTCTCTGGACAGATTGGAGGAATACCGTGCAGCACCTAATATTGTTTCCTGATGTGCTTCCCAGCACTCTACCCATGAATTAAAGCCCTGATGGCTATTAGATATTGATTGGTGGCATTCTGTGGGCTTGACAGTGGGGAACAATTGAAACACCTTATTTTTGAATGTGTGACTACACAAGCATTTCTGTGAACCTGGATTCGTTTGCATGTTGACTAATGTGTGACTTATTCTCAGCTAACTGCTCACATTCTGAAGGGGTGCATTACATTTGTTTCTTTTCCATAGCTGAAATGGGCTGAGGGTCGTTTCTGCAGGATTTAATGGCTGGAAGGATGGATACTGTTGAGACATGTTCCATTCTCACTCATTAATCTTTCTTGATTGATGGAGCCTAGCCCAGAGATATGTAGAAATTTGCTTTATCTTGGGAACAGATTATTTTAAACTCACATGGAATTTTTTCTGCACGTTTTCTTTCCTATGCTATGCTGGATTGATTTCTTTTTGCAATGGTGAGTTTGTAATTTTCTTCTCGGAGCTCTCATTTCAATGTCAATAACGTCTGATTGTTACTAGGTTAATAAATGGATTTTAGCAGTTCTTACTAGGGCAAAAACAATATTTTTCGTCATCACATACAGATAGCCCTTAACAGAGAGGGGTTTAGAAAGTCTCACCATCTTAGTAATGTCGTCAAAGAGATTCCCCCAATGGTCTTATGGACCTTTGATTATTGACTTGAAGTGTAAGAAAGGGGCTAACATTAGCAATACATTTCAAATACAGTAAAATCAGTGTGGCTCCTCAAGAGCGACAAGGAGAATGGTGTCCAAAACTTAAGGTTTTATTAAAAATTTCAGAAAATGAGTTAATCAATGCATAAAATTGAAAGAAGCATAACATAAGAGCATACAAATTTAAATGGTCGTGCAGTCTAAATTTATATTATTATAAAACAAATACAAAATAGTATCACAAACACCAAACAAAATATCACTCAAGCAGGTTCTATAAAGGAACTTCCCTATTCATTTTAAAGTATTGAAAGGAACAAGGGGAATTTAAGGTTTAAAAGCAAAGGTCTGAGTTTTGAAGCATAAGATTCAACACTCTGGGCAGGGGAAATCAAGAAAGTCGAGAAGAGGTCTTCTCTCAGCAAAGTCAGGACAGGGCCTATATTCTCTGGAAGTTACACAAGTAAAGCATGTAAGAAGATCCCAGAAGCCTCCTTCATATTAATTACCACCAAATGAACCAGTTCGAGGAAAACGTTCTCTGGGGGAAGGTAGACTCCCTAAATTCCCAGCTCTAAAAAAAAGCAGTAATCTGGGCATCCTTGGATGTAATATCAGTCTGGTCTGCCTGCTACCGGAGGGCATATTCCACGGTCTCAGTCTTCATATCCGAGGCCCACTTACAATTAAAAAGATCAATTGCACTCCTTGTCTAACAAACTGATCAATAAGTCTATTCTGCATGATAAAACACATTGATAAGACACCTGCAGTAGAAAGAAAACAAAATGCCTGCAAAGCATTTTATAAAATGTAATGTGCACTAGGTTCTAATTACAGGTAAAGCCAGCATTAGATTCAAAATAGGTTCTTAAATGGATACATTTTGTACAAATGATTATGTCAAACCCAATTTAAGTAAAGCATACATTTTCTTTCATGGTGAATACATTTATTAAAATCCAGCTATATATACGGGTGGCTCTCATTAAAGCTAAATATGTAGCCACTTACTACTAATTGATACATAAAATGCACTCAAAATAATACAGTTAAACACAAGTTGAGTATATAAGTTGAATATAAATGGGTGGGCACTAAATTACGGTGCTCCAATCCCCCTCTGATGGCTAAAATAGCCATCACACAAATCAACCTTCTGAAACCAGTTCAAAATCTTGTTGTCTTCAACATCTTACACCTTGACTTCTCCAATTCATTCATTTCTTCTTAGACCTTACACTGTTTCTCCTCTAACTCAATTATATCCCTCTTTCTCTTGATTCCTTTTCCTTCAACCACCACTTTCTTTGATCTTATGTATTTAAATCCCTTGAACATAGCAAGTGAACTAATCAAGCAGATACCAATAATCAAGATAAGCTTCCATACAGCACCTAAAGCGCACTGCCAAGATTACCAAGCCAACTACCTATAGGAGCAAATCCCTTTCCACCTACTTCCTAAGCACCAGGTGCTTCCAGTTCCTTCAACCAGCTTTCAACTCTTTGATATTCTTCACAAATCCTCTTAGATAGATACGAACTTTGTTTGGTTTGAAACAAACCAAAAAAGCACATTTTAATAAATACACAGTTAAAAAATGTAGAATCAAGACAGTTAAAAATCCATCTGATAAACACAGTCAGGTGGGCGAATTGCGTGTCATAAAGATAAAGTGCATACATTTAAAAAACAGTCTTACACAGTTCATTAGTACCAAATTAGAATAATTATACAAGCACCAGAGCCGGCCGCTTTATTACCTCTATTTGCTGATAACACTCCTACGTTTTACAGCAGAAATAATAAATCTATAAACAGTGACGCATACTCTCCCTGTTTCGAGCAACTGCAAGTAGTCCATAGCCTCCTTATATCTTCTTACATGAAGATACCTCAATATGGGGTTTTAATATTCAAGATCTTGAGTTTCATACATATCCCCCAAAAATCATATACATTTGAGATTGAAGAACTGTTGAGCTGCATGGACATTGCATTACATTGTTTTCAGTGTACACATTAGAGGGATAGGAGGCCAAAAAATGAGCCAAACCAAGCCTAAATCTTAGAAGATAGAATCTTTGGTGGCATGTCATCTTCAGCAGGTATGGCTCAATACCAGTTGTTGTGCATAATGGGAGATATGATGCCACCAGTCTCTTCATTAACTTATTCTCCTGTCTCAATGCCACTATAGTCCATAAGAGTTCATTTTTCACCAGTAACTTCACCAACTGTGTAATACAGGGCAGGTTCTCAAACAGTTCCATTCTATTGATGGCTCACAAGTCATTTTGAATATATAACATTTTATGTGCTTCTCCAAGTTTCATGCAATCAGTGATGATTGCTTGAGTCAGCGCGGCTTCAGGCCTAGACCATACTGAAAGCCACAGCATGGTGTGTGCTACCCTAATAGCATCTCCCAAATACAGCAACACCAATTTCTCATGAGCTATTAAAAAAGGAACACTACATGGGAGTGATAACAATCTGTGCAAGAAATAGTTTTCACTGATTTGAAGTTGGGAGTAATCAGTGTATCCCCACACCCCTGCGCCTTAGGTGGCTATTGAAACGGGTCTGGCTTTATAAATAGTAGTGGCCACATCTAACGGCATGGAGCCTAGCTTGGCAGAAAATGTTAACAAAGAGGCTACAGATTGTTCGAAATGAGTCACCCTCACTGTCCTCAGATGCTTTTACATGCTCGGGCTATCAAATGGAACTCCCAAGTAGGTGAGTGTAGATATACAGTTGAGGACAGTGCTGCCAATATGGAATGGAATTATCCTGCTCCTGACGCGACCGCAGATCATGGCAAAAGATTTTGTTTTATTAGTGGAGACACCTATATCAGACATAAAAGCTAGAAATGTGTCTAAAAGCTTCTAGAGGCCCCTCCCCATTCTTGCCAGGACCACGCAGTCATCTGGGTACATGAGTACAGATAAATGCTGAGACCCCATCCTGGGGGGATCAGTAGCTGCATCAATCAGGACTCCATCTAAATCATTAAAGTAAATCCTCTTATCTCCATGCTCATATCAGCGGTAAAGGTACAACATTGTTCAACCTTCAGCATCCTACAGACTCTGCCCTCTTTTGTCAACAAAATATCTAATGCAAGTTCATTTTGCAGAACCATAGATCTAATAGCGACTAGGTCTGGATCTACAGCCAGCAATGCACCAATTGTACTCGTGGCTTGCTTATCTACTATTGTGGAAAGCTTTCTAATCAGTTAATCATTGAGAACAACCGTTACTGAAGGAATCATAGCTCTAAAAATGTCTCCTACTATCTGTGAAGCGCTTCTACCACTACATTTAGATCTACTAAATGATCCATTTTCAGATATATCTAATTTCTTTGCATGATAGATTTTTGGTAACACTAGAGCAAGGTAACAAGTACCTGCCCAATTTCTAGGTAACTTAAAATAGGCATACTGCCTACACACAATAAAAACTCCAGGAATCACTTGATCTTCCCTGTAAGAATTTGATCAGGGACACCTAAAGATTTAAATGTATGTTTACAGGCGCTAACCCCCATATATCCAATGCCAGAATGGCCGTAGCCTGGCATCGAATATTTCCCCAGGAGGCTGAAATGGTGGTGGCCAGTTTTGCAGTGGTGGGGGACAGTTTTCTTACTGGGGGCCTGTTTACAGCGGGGCTGCAATATCGGCCACCTGTAACAAAAGCAGCAGTGCTTCACACTGCTTTGGGTTCCCAATCTGGCCCTGCATATATCTATTTTGTTTTGCACTACCTAATTTAGAGGTGGAAGTGGTGTCCTTGACAGACTTGGAGGTTCCAGGTGATTAGTCTGTGGATCATGCCGGGGGTGGTGGTGGCGTGTCTATCGAGGAAGTCCGTAGGGGTGGGTTGGGGTTCAAAGGTTCTGTATATATTTGTGATCTTGTCATGGAAGAAGTTGGCGAGGTTGTTGCACAGCTCCTGTGAGGAGGTGATGTTGTTTTCACTGGCAGCCGTGTTGGAGAATTCCTCAATGATGTTGAAAACCTCCTTGGTGTTGTTAGCACAGTTTTTGACGCATGCTGCTAGGGCTGTCTTCTTTGATGCCCTCAGTAGGGGGTGATATAAGTTGAGGGAGGTCTTGAAGGTTGCCCTGCCTGAAGTGTCCTTGCTGGTGCATCATCTCCTCTCCAGCTGTTTGTTGTTAAATTTTGCCTTCCTGAGTTCTTGAGTGTATCAGCTGGCCATTCTGGAGGATCTTCTCTGATTGTTGCTTTTGATGGGAGCGATGCTGTCAGCGCAATCGGTGATCCAGGTGTTGAAGTTCTTAACTCCTTGTTCGAGGTTGGTGTCGGTAGTGGGGTTGGAGGTGTTGAGGGCATCCGTCCAGGTGGTCTCTGAAATTTCATTCCACCGCCGGTGGGGGGTGCTCATCATCTTTGGGGTGGAGGTGTGGAGGCTGGAGATGGTGGAGTGGACAACAGAGTGATTGGTCCATGTGAGTTCTCTAACGTGGCTGTATTTGACAGGGTTGCTGGAGTGAAGATGGTGTCTTACATGTGTACTGTGGTGTGTGTAGGGTTATGGATGATCTGGGTGAATCTGAGGCTGCTCATACTCTCGAGGAGGTGTGCAGTGTTGTTGTCATTGAGGTTGTCAATGTCGAAATTTAGGTTCCCGAGGAAGCTGTAGTCTTTGTCAGTGATACCAGGGCTGTCATGTGAAGTGGGGCAATGAGATGTGCGGTGTCCACAGGTCACAGTGCAGGCAGCGGTGTCATTGTTGCTGAAGCGCTGTCGTCAGTAGACCCAAGGTTGCGAGGCGAGGCTTTGTGCGGTGCCCACAGGTCGCGTTGCAAGCAGCGGCATTGGTTGAAAAAGCTTGAGTCGATGTTGCTGAAATAAGTGGACCACGGCTGCAGAGTGGGACGGGGTGATGTTTCATGTACCTCACGAGCGGTGTCCACAGGCCACGATTCAGACAGTGGCATCGATGTTAGCGTGGTGCGGTGTCTTAGGAGATACTCTTTGATGTTCCTGAGATGTCTAACAGGAGGCAATCTCTACTTCAAGCCCTTGGAGAAACTCAGGCAATAAGTTGCAGGAAGTTCAGTCCAGTCCTTTTTACTGCCCAAGACAGAAGCAGCCACTGCAGGCCAACCCAGCAGAGCACCACACAGCAAAGAGGCAGTACTCCTCCCGGCACCTCTTCCAGTTCTTCTTCTTGGTAGGTCCCTTAGACCAAAAGAGTTCTGCAGATGTGGGGTCTGTGCCCCAATACTTATACCAGTTCTGACCTTTGAATTTGACAAACTTTAAAGAAAGTCCTTGTTGTGCACAAAATTCTGTTCTGCCCTGCTCTTCCCTACTCTGCTCCCAGACACTCTCCTGGGGGTGGATACTTCTTTGTAAGAGGAGAGGCACAGCCCTATTCATGTGTGAGTGACACTAGGCCAGGCCAGCATGGCAGTTAAAAACTGCATGCGCAGACACTGCAGTAGCAGGTCGGAGACACATTTGTTGGTGGCAGAATTAGTGCAGAAGGCCCACCAGCAGCATTTGATTTACAGGTCCTGGGCACACACAGTGCACTTTACTAGGGATTTACCAGTAAATCAAATATGCCAATCATGGAGAACCAATCATAACACAATTTACAGTAGGAGCACTTACACTTTTAGCACTAAATAGCACTGAAACGCGCAGACACACTAAACCGGCAAAAATAAAGTCCAGCATACCATCAAAAACAGGAGGTCTGAAAGCAAAAAGACAGGGGAAACATGCCAAAAGATGCCAGGTATAACAGGGTGCAATGAAGTCTGCAATGGTGTTGCAGAAGCTGGAACGCAGGCCCGGGGGTCGATATGAGAGGGTGCCTCTGATTGTTGTCTTCTCGTCAGTGTGTAGCTTGAAGTTGAGCTGTACCATGGGGTGGTGGTGTTGTCAGTGGTGGTGGTACACTATATGGTCTCTTTGTGGATGATAGCTGTTTCTACTCCCAGCTTATTGGTGCGGTCCTGGTGAGTGATTTTATATCTGTTTGGAGTCGCTGTGGTCATGTCTGTGGCAGATGTGGGGTTGAGCAAGGTCTCCATGAGGAAGATGATGTCGGGTGGGAGGGTGATGATGAGGTGGAATGCTTGCACACGGAGCATGTGTTGAGGGGTAGGCAGTGGAGTCCGTGTCACACACTATGATTAGGGGTAGACGGAGCTGGTGTAATTCTGTCTAGGGTAATTACTTGCAATTACCACAAAATTACTCATAATTATGTGTAATTGTGTGGGATGTGTAATACAGCATTTAGCCCTATTTTCCTTGTGCAAGATGCACCCTTGTGTCCAAAATGTGCCTGCGGATGCAATTTGCGCTAAGAAAATAGCACTTAATGTAGCAGGACATAAACAGCAGTAGCCAGCAGCTGCTCTTTCTTTCTTAGTTTGTTGTTCCTAGTGCTCCTGCTTTAGGATTTTTGTCCCAAATTACACTTAATTGTTTAAACTGCCGTAAATGCATAATTTCGGAAAATTCACTTTATAGGAGTAATATGTCATGACTGAAATGACTCTGATTACTCCAGCGTGATTACAATTTCTCCCAGGCTTAACTATGACCAGGAAATATCTCAGCCTGTTACACACAGGCATTTCAACAGAATTCAACCGCATCCAGTAAAAGGGACCTCCAGCCCACCCTATGTGACTCACAGTAACTGGGGTTCTTCTCCCTAAATGTATCTGCTGGCAGACAACACACCTGTGACACAGGTTCTCAGCCCTTGTCTTGAATCGGGGATCCAAGCAATTCTGTCTGAACAGTCTCACCATAATGTCCCTCCCTATGTATGCGGGACCATGGAAGTGTCTAGCTATCGGATCAGGCAACACAGATCTCTCATCTGCTGAGATCCAAATTTCATCCTCAATCTTCACACATCCTTCTCTAACCCAATATTTCTGTTCACTTTCAGCCACTTTGTCCTGCAATCTCTTAACATCTGCACACATATCAGCAACAGACAACAAGAAATTAAATATAACTACATTCTCAGGTTCATTTAAATATTCCCTGTTAAATGCACAGGACCCATAGGCTCAGTACCGGGCGACTTCGTCAGCATAATAGTTACCATCCGTCACATAATCATTTCCACTTCTGTGTGCTGCGAATTTAAACTACAGCAATCTCTCTGGGAATTAACAACGCCTAAAGTAATCTCATGACATAGTCCCCATTTCTTATAGGAGATCCAGATCACATCATAAATCCACTTTGTGACCACAAATGGCCGAACTTATGAACATCACCAAAGCCATATTGACTATCAGTAAAATGGTAACTTTCAATTGATCAGAGACACAGCAAGCTCTTTTAAGAATGACCAATTCAGCCACTTGGGCAGACGTTAAACTGCAGAGCAAGGAGGCTTCCACTATGCCTTGAACTGTACAAACAGCATAAACAGCTCTCAAATTTCCCTCATCATTTCTTAACCATGAGCCATCCAAAAACAATACATAATCCGGTTCTATGAGGGGTTGATCAATAATATCAGATCTTGGTTTGACACAAAATTCTGTGACATTTAGACAGTCAAGCTTAACCTCCCCTATAACTTCAGACTCAGGTAGGGGTAACAGTGTAGGAGGGCTGAGGTTACTGCACCTCTTCAATGTAACATTTTCAGCAGAAAGTATGATTTGGCTCATAATAGGTAAGTCTACTGTTAGATAAATGTGTTTTCTTATGAGTAAGCAATATCTCTACAGAGTGAGGGACCATCACGGTAAGAGGATAGCCCATACCTATATTCTCCCTCTGCTCCATGCTGCCACCGACAGCTGCTACTGCCTCAAGGCAGCCAGGGAGTACTGTGGCTACGGGATTAAGTACATCACAAAAATAGGCCACAGGTCTTCAAGACTCACCATGCATTTCAGTAAACATTGAAAAAGCACAGTCCTACCTCTCATTGCAGAAGAGTAAAATGATTTACTATAATCTTCTATTCCCAGATCTTTCAGCTCTAGGAAGGCATTCATACTGTCATCATCCCATGGTATCGGATCAGATACGTTGTGTGTCAACCTCGGTAAAGGTATGGTCACTAGGGAAAAGCTGGGTATCCACTGACGACAGTAGACTATCATTCCCAGAAACATCCTCACTTCTCTCTGCTCAGTGGGAGTGTTCATTTTCAGAATGGCAGAGATTCTCTTTTGTGGCACCTTCCTTGCTCCCTTCTCAATGTGATATCCTAAGTACAAGACTTCGTTCTGACAATACTGAAGTTTGCTCAGGGTCTCCTTTTGTCTATCCTTGGTCAAGTGATTCAATCAAGCAATGGTGTCTTGGCTGTATGCTTCTTGCACCATTGACGCTAGCGACAAAACATCAATGTACTGTACAAGGACTCAGTTACAGGGCAACTTCTGAGACTATAAATTCCTTTTCATTATTTGGATAAAGATTGAGGGACTTTTTGTATACCACTGAGAAGCTGGCACCATGACAAAACATTCTATTTTGGAACTGAAACATAAAAAGATTCAGACAGGTTCTACACTTTCAATAAGTCTGATATCATTACCTAAGAAATCGCAGAATTCGGGCTTCACAGTGTCTTTCAGATCAGAGTAGCAAGTCTTCCACAGTCATCAGAGAAAAAAACAACAGCTGTTCCCTGTTTGGCTGTTTTAAAATCAACATCCTTATTTTGTGATTGAAACTCAACACCATCCAGTGTTCAGTAAATGGCACAATTTAACTTGGAAAAAAGAACATGTCCTACCAAATTGCTTGCACTAGAATCACATATCACAAATTGATAATCTTCTTCAAAGGAACCTATCTTAACTGGGACCTTTTCTGACACATGTTTAATGATCTGTTTATTGGCAACACCTACAACTTGGATCTGTTTTCCAGAGAGGGGTAGGTTTGGGACTTCTGCTGTTCTAACAGTGGAACAGGTAGCAAGAGTGCCTACCAAAACAGACACTGGGTGGCTATTCACTTCACCTTCTAAGAACAAACCACTCTGGTCTTCCACCAAGACTGCGGCAAGTATGCAACCCTCTCTCCTCTCAGGTACTGTCCTTGTGATTTATCAGAACCAAAACCATCAGAGGAATCAAAAACTGGGAGATGCTGGAAAGTGGTTTGATTTGCAAAAGGATTCTGATTCACTCTCCGAACCTGGTCCACACTGAATAGCAGATTCCCCATATTCTGTTCGGGCTTCGGTGCTTGGGGAACCTGCATCACTGGAGCTTGTGACATACTAGAATTCTGGGGTCTCTGTATTGGTACATTTTGTATCTGCATAGGATTCACATTATGCATGTGACCCTAACCCGACATTCAATTTGGGTTCAATCAACACTCCGGTTTCCAGTGGCCCAACTTGTTACAATAATAACATGGGTTACACTGTTTCAACATTGCCGCATCTATCACTGTACTCAAATCAATTGGAATGCCACAACCTCAACCTTGTGGTACTCCGTTTCCACCTTCCATCATCTGTCCACCACCTTGGTATCAAGCACCTTGCATTCCACCAACATTTCCTACACATGGGCCATTCTGTTAGTACCTTCTGCACCAGCTTAGTCTGACCCAAAATTAACTTTTCCTTAAGCCGTTTCTGTTTTATCGTCTGTATAATACTTTGCATATCTAAGTGTTAGACCTGGCATCCTTAGTGTGGCTTTCCCCTAACTTTTTGCCTTCATAACTCTTGCTTTTCCTGACTTTGTTTTGCTGGCATTAGGACTCTGCACACTTTTCCACTGCCAACCAGTACTAAAGTGCTTGTACTCTTTACCTAAAACATGCTAACATTGACTTATACCTAATTGGCATATTTAACTGAAATGCTACCAGCGGTCCGGCAGCACTGATTGTGCCACCTCCTTAAGTAACCCTTTAAACATGTCTTAGGCCTGCCATTGCAGGGCCTGTGTGTGCAGTTTTAAACTGCCATGTCAATCTGGCAAAAGAAACCTTCTGGCAGGCCCAAACCTTCATTTTTAATGCCTATAGGTCAACTCTAGGGTAGGCCCTGGACAGCCCAGAGGGCAGGGTACAATCCATTTAAAACATAGGGCATGTACTTTTAAGTTTTACATGTACTGTTAGTGAAAAACTCTTTCATTTTTCTCTACTGCAAGGCCTTAACAGTGGCAGCTGATACAGAACGGGGGTGGCCGGGTAGGGGGGCAGGAGGGGTAAGTTATAATAATCGCATCCCGGTACTCCCCCTGCAGTGTATTGCAGCGTAATAGAGGAGGGGGTATGATGTGAGACTGAGAGTCCTTTTTTCTCAAGTACCCTCCTTATCTCAATTGCTGCATCTGGAGATGCATGGAAGTGGAGGGGTTTCTGCAGCCTTTTTTCTACTGATGAGCGGACTACCTGTGATCCCTACTGGGTGAGCTGTCACTACACTAATTTGAAGGTATTCACACTGGAGCAGTAACTATAGGGATTCAGTAAACCAATTGTGTGCCATTGTAATGCTTGGGTTGTAATCCTTTTGGGCTCCTCCCAGCTTCAGGATAGGACGGGGTGACCCTAAACAGATAAAACTTATGTTTGAACAGCCCAAGGGTGCGTGGCACAAACACTCACTCTCAGAAACTGAAGAGGCCTCCGTGGAGATGCCGGGGCTGCTACTGCAGATGGCAGTGCTGCCATAATGGCAGAGCTCCATGCCGGCTTCAGGTCTTTTGATGCCCCCTTAGACTCTCTTATAAGTCGATAGGACTGCATGGGCGAACAGCTGGATCACCAAAATACTAGATCAGAAGCGTATTTTGGAAATGGAAGATGGCGCCATGTCTGTTGTGAAATGCCTGTATAAAGTTGAAAACTGCTTAAGTCTACAGCGGCCAAGAATGAAGACCTTGCGGAACGGTCCAGCCGAAACAATCTCAGAATCATGAGGTTAGCAGAGTCTACGGATGATGGTTGTTCTGACCTCTTTGTTAAACGCCTCCTCACTGAAGTCTTTAGTAGATAGGACTTCACTGACACATTTGTTGAGAAGAGAGCCCACAGCACACTTGGTCCGCGCCCTCCGCCTGGAGCGCTGCCACACCTGCTGAACTATAGGGATAGAGATATAGCACTTTGCCTGGCCATGGAGCGGGGCCCCCTACAATACCAGGGCTCTACCCTATCCTTTTTCCCTGACTTTACTATGGCAATGCAGGAGGCAAGATGTAAGTTTACAGTTATCAAAATCATTTGTGCAAACATGGGCTTAAATACAGCATGCTGTACCCAGCTCTTCTGCTAGTGGAAGTCAATGGGCTGACTCAGATCTTCACCACACCTGCGGAGGCTGTAGACTTTTGCAAGCGACATGGAGGGGGTCCTTTTTCCGCAAAACACTGGATTGCTCTCCTGCTGTGGCTGCTGCAGACGAATCCCTCACCCCACCGATTGAACTCGGCCTACCTGCAGATATTCCATGCCATATCTGCATCTATTTGAAGACTGAACTGCCTCCTCTTGCATCTAATTCTCCTTTTCAGCTCCCTGAGGGAGCCGCTAGCTGCTACCATACTGTAACCCGACTATTTTTATCTCCCATTTAGGTATCACTGACCCCATGAGGGAACCGCCTGCCATGGTGTTGCCAATCCTCTGAGGTGTACACCACACGGCTTGGAATTGGGGTGTTGTTTTTGTTCCTATGGGTTTCACCAAATGTTCCACAATCTGGTGTAGCTGGAGGGCGGTTGTTCTCTATGTGTTTTGTTTTTGTTTGCATCACTCTATGCTTTCAAGCTACACTACAATACATCTGCTACACCCTCTGGGAATAACACCAACTACATTCTTCTCCAATGGGGACCCAGGTTAGGGGGGCACAGGTGGTGGAGCGACCTGTATGACCTGGAAAATCAGGGGCGTTAATAACCCATGTAGGGGCCCACAGGTACTCTCATATCTGACACAACATGGTCTTATGGTGGTGTTTCTGTAGGAGACTCATCTCTCCCTCCCCCGGGACATGTGAACATACAACTTGGCATTGGGAGACAGTCGCTATTTCTCCTACTACAGTTCATATTTACATGGGGTGTGCATTTTGTTACATAAAAGTATCCCTTTTACACATAAAGCAAGCTTTATATATGATGCTGGGAGGTATGTTATTGTCTCTGGCTTGCTGGCGGACAAGTGAGTGCTACTGATCAACATCTATGCCCCTAATGTGGACTCCCCTGATTTTTATCATTAAATCTCCGCAATCATAGCCCAGGTAGAGACTGGCTCTGGGGGCTGATCAGTGACACCTTTACTCTGGCAGAAGCATGGAGGCTACGCCACGCCAACATCTTGGAGTATAGGTTCTGTTCCGCATGCCACAGTGTCTGGACCCGGATAGACGATTGGTTTCTGTCCACAAATGCGAACCTGTGGCTGACCAATGTAACGCATCTCCCTTGCACCCTGTCGGACCATGCTCCAGTTAGTGTTGCAAGTGCCATACGGGGAGGATTGGTGAGACAGTGGCGCTTCCCTGACAATTCTTTGAACAACATAGTCTTTCATTCGTAGCTACGTGACTCCCTCGCTGAATATTTCACACTTAATAGTGGATTGGTAGCCACACAGGCCACCCTATGGCAGGCCTTTAAGGTCTACATATGTGGAGTGTGCATCACCAAGCATGCTGGAGTACTTTGGGACATCGCAGCAGTTTAAGCTGCATTGAAACTGAGTTTTTGAGTATTGACCAAGAATCTGTGCGGCTAGGGCATGAGACTCACCTCAACCACTGGTCGATCCTGATGGACAAGTTTAGAGACCTTGCGGAGAGGGAGGTGGCATACCTGGAAAATTATGCAGAAGTGCGCAGATACGGTGAGGGTGAGACACAAGACTGCACACTGGTGCCACTGTTAAGACCTAACTGGAAAAGCACACTTATTGTCGAGACCCAAGGACATCTGGCAGCCATTGTGTGATTATTTACTGAAATTGGACACTGATATCTCTGAATGAAATGCCTGATAACCTGGTGATTGATAGGTGATGGCCCCCCTTGGTCTGTGGTGATGCACGTCTCAGCCCACTCCCCGCTCCATACGAGGCCAGCGCCAACCATGCATATCAAGATGTACCCACGCCCGCCCCTAAAGTATTTCCTATATAACTGAAAGTTCTTTGCATATTGCTACTCCTTGCTCCTGCCATATATGTCTGACGGGACGCAGTATTATTTCACCTGATATGCAGTTTGTTGTCTTTATTATTCTGAAAATTGAGAAATAAAGTTTAAAAAAGAGGAGCCGGACATCAAGGCCAGGCAGGCAGAGTCCAGCAAGGACGGTGGGAGCATTTCTACAGTAACCTTTGGACACAAAAGGGTCCATTTTCCTAAAGGTTTGGTGCCTCACACTGTTGTGGGGGACAACATGGATAATTGGTTTGAGGCTTATGAGCTTTACAGATGGACAGGATCTCTGAGGAGGATTGGGGAGGCTAGTTTGTGGAAGTATATCCCTAGTGGAGGGAGGGACACTTACCTGGCCCTAGAGAAGGGGGACAGCATGTGGTATGCCCCCAGGAAGGAAGCCCTTGTCAGAAAGTATGGCGTTAGCCAAGGGAAGTAAAGGCACAAGTTTAGGTGCAGTCAGAAACTGGCCCAAAAGACCCAGATGGATTGTATGGATTACTTTTGCAAGTCACTGGATAGTTGGGTGAAGGGCAATAAAGTAAAATATTATCAGGGGGTGTACAATTTAATTGCAAAGGATCACATGTTCAGTCTTTGTTTTAAAGATCTGCCCCAACAATTAATTGTCAGTAAGCTCACTGAATCCAGTGAGCCAGCTAAGGAGGCAGACTGCTGGGTCAGCTCTTGGGTCCACAAGAAGGTATCTGGGAGGATCATCACTCAAAGGGTGGACAGGGTTCCCACTAGAAGAAGGAGGGGGGAGACAAACTTAAAAACAGGGAGTTCTCTAAAGGTATCCCCTAAGTGCAATGAGTGCCAGCAGGAAAGGCACTTCGAGGGGGGTGCCAAGTGTCCCAAGTGGGTGCAGCCCTCACTGGTGGGAAATCAATGGGGTTGGCTAGTTTAAGTCTTGGGGAGGAGACTGTCCCAGGTAGTGGGGGTGGCAGTGTAAGGGTTACCCTAGTGTCTGTTAGGTTTGAAAATCCCATTTCTGCTATGCACTCATATCATGCTACATTAGGCTAGCAATGTGTGGCTAAACAGATGCCATTTGTATCCACGTTATGCAACCCACTGAGTTATCCCTGCAACGTGCAAGCTTTAGTTAGCAAGTTTGACTCCATTTTGTATTTCGTAATCCCTATTAGGCTGTGTCTGAACTAAGCCTCATTATTCGTACTGCTTGCCTCAGCAGAACACTGTATTTAGTTATTATTTTTCTTTCCTGTACAAGGCTGCTTCCCGACTTACTAATGAATAGGCCATTCTGCCCTCGCATGCCTATCCGAGTGTGTAGTTTTGCTCCCACGTTAGGAGACTCTGAGACTCAGCGCGGTAACCTTGAGTTGCCGATAGCATGTACCCATCTGGCAGGTGGTAGCCCATCCTTCTGTGCCTTCGTTGTTCACATTCGGCCCAGGCCGGTAACTTTCCACTGTGGGCGTGGGTGGGGGGTTCTTGGAGGAATGATCATGCATTGCAGGCCGTTGGGGAGCCAGTCCCTCAGCAGACATCTATGGGTGCAGGTCAGATTGGACTCCTCTGCAGAGTATTACTAATAAATGCTTGTTTGTATTCTCTACTGTCTGACCGACTCTTAATTTCTTGGGAAGGCATAGCAGGTGGTTGTAAGTAACCCGAGTGGCCCCTAAGGGCCACTTCTTTCAGTTGGACCCCGCAAGGTGATCCAGCTTGCCCGTAATCGGGTTGCAGGGTCGGGGTTGCGTCTGGTCGGTCGGGCGGATCGGGGTACCCCACACGATCGAGATGGTTCTCACAGCTGCCCCACCCGTCTGATTGGGCGACTCCTCGTCTAGTGGTCACCGGCTGGGGTCCTGAGAAGGCAAAACCTTGGAGTTGACCGTTTGGTCCGAAGAGTCGGCAGTGGAAAATAACTTGACTAGACCTTGTGCACCAGGTGAGTGATTTGATTCTTGGAAAATGGCGCCATTCTTGAACGACACGAGCCTACGGGCTGTGTCTTGGTACAGTCTCCGGACTGTCTTGGAGCAGTTTTCGGACTGCCTTGCTTGAACGGCACGAGCCTATGGGCTGTGTCTTGGTACAGTCTCCGGACTGTCTTGGAGCAGTTTTCGGACTGCATTGTTTGAACGGCACGAGCCAACGGGCTGTGTCTTGGTACGGTCTTCGGGCCATTTTGGTTTGAACTTGGTGGGTTTGCGGACCCTTTTAAAGACACAGAGGGGTCGATTCCGATTCGGGCCGGAAATTTCTCCGACCGAGCCGGACCCGGAGAGATTTCCGACCGAATCGGACCCGTGCAGTCCGACCGAACGAGTACGATGCGGCCGTATGTTATCGGACACGAGTCGGTCGGACTCCCATTGAACTCAATGGGAGCCGGTCGTACAACGCGTACGCGGGCTCCCATTGCCTCAATGGGTGCGAGGCGGACGAGGCGCCCCTACAGCGAGTACGCCGCGGCGCTTCGCGGCGTACACGCACAGGTAGGGGGACCCTTGGGTCCCCCTGTGTGCGCCTCGCACGGGTACGCGTACAGGGGGTCCGACACGGACCCCCAAAGTACGGCTCCGACAGCTCTTACGAGCCGGAGTGCGCGGCTCGGTCGGACTGCTCGCGGCGCGCATCGTACTTACCCGGCCGGGAAACGTCTCCATTGCGCGGTGCGAATCGGGTCCGAGCGAGTCGGTCGGAGCGGTTCGAGTCCGAGCGAGTCGGTCGGAGCTGTCGGGACGCCCGGACGAGTCGGTCGGCGAGTCGCATCGTACTCGCTCGGACGGACCCGCGTACGGTTCGGTCGGGAAACAGGCTTTCGCATGGCTTTTTCCCGACCGAATGGTATTGGGTGCGCCTCCGACCGAGATCGGAATCGGCCCCAGAGTGTTTGTGAACAATCTGCCAGGCCAACTGGAAATTTGGTCAATATTTGAAAAGGTCTGGGGCTAGAGACTGTTTTCATGAACTTGGTACAGTCTCCGGACTGTAGGGAGTGGCCCTCGGACCGTTTCTTTGGTTTGGTTCTTGAACAATATTTGTATTCTTTATTTTTTTCCCTTTTATTATTTTGTTTGTTGGTGTTATATTTGTCCGTTGGGGACAGCGCATGTGTCTTATATTAAGATGCCTTGTCTAAGTAAACTGGGGTGTTTTGGATGTCGGTGTTGTTCTACTGAGGCTCGATTGGAAGAGATCCAGCCTGCGGCTCCGGAGGGTACCCCAAATTTTGATGTATAAGTCAAGCACAGTATTGGCCCTATTATGTTTAGCACATTGTGGAATAAATATACGAGGGACAATGCTGAGTTACAATGGCCACTTACTGGCTCGTTTGATGAGCAAAAATTGAATTTCTTGCAGGACAAATTGTTCGCCAAAAAGAGCAGGCAGTTGTTGTTTGATTTTCTAAGAGTATGGCAGAAGGAAGCAAAGCAGTGGCGTATGAGAGCAGAGAAAGAGGCCCGGAAGAGACAGAAGCAAACTATAACACAGAAAGCAGTGGCCTATGAAAGAAAGGGAAAAGATAGAGAAAGGCATAGAATGTGCAGATAGAAAGTTTCGATTGCAGACAGATAAATGCTATGTTACTAGAGAGAAAGGTGATGTTTTCGTTGAAGAGCTATTGGATTCTCGCCCTCCTCCACCTTATGCTCCTGAGCGGATATACCCAAGAGTTCCGACATCTCAGTCCCCGGCCTCTGGTGCCGCTCTTCCTAGTATTTCTGCCTCTAGTCAAACTGCTTCGGCCCCAGCCCCGCCTGCTTCCTCTCTGCTCACCCCAGTAACAGGGGCGGGAGCCTTTAGCTCTCCTGCTCCGTCTACTGACTCTGTATCTATTGCTACACCCCCTTTCACTCCTACAACACTGTCTCCTTTCATGATGATACCTGTCTCCTCATCTGCTCTTTCTCCCTCAAGTATGACACCCCAAGCACTGCCGAATGGCGAGACCCCTGTACGTGGGATACATGAAGGGAATTGGGTGGCAGCACGAGACCGTATGGACAAAGTGTTGGTGCCTTCTGCTGTGGGTAATGAGGAGAAGCAAATGGTGGCGAATCAGGCGGCTCAGTGGGCTCGGAGTCCGATCTATAGTGTGGAAGATGTGTGGAGTGTGATGAAAGATTATGAGCCCTTCATACAGCAGCATGCCCTTAAGCACATGTCGGCCACACTAATAGGACTGTGGGAACAGTGTTTTCAGGGTGTTGCACCGCAGATCATCTATGACATACGGGACAGGGTATATGCTGCAGGTATGGCTCCTAATGAGGTTTTCAGCAATGTAACGACATTGGTGGGTTATCGGGGCAGATTGCCCCAAAAGGTTCCGACGATGGTGACCCAGTGCCCCATGAGGGAGGTCCATCCCATTTATTATCCTGAAATACCAGAACTGCGCGACTCCGCGAATTAGGCCACGAGTCGATGCTCAGTTCCAAGTACAGTGGATCTATACTCCTTGGAAGAGGAGTGAGGTAATATCCCTTAAAGCTCAGTTGCCGGACCCTCGGAAAAACCCGACTGCGTACTACAAAGAGATGACAGAGGCGGCCTCCTCCACGGTGATGACGTTAGCAGATATTGAGTTGTTCTTTGGCTTGTTGGTGCCAGTGGATATATGGAGGCAAGACACTGTCAGACCAGGTGAATAGCATTACCTCCTCGTGTTTCTACACATTAAAAATTCTTCGGAAGATCCTTCCTTTTATTCCTATGTCCCTCAGGAAGACGGTTGTCACTGCCTTGATTCTATCAAAAATTGATTACTGTAACTCGCTCTATCTTGGAGCTAAAAAGACTGTGATAAATAAACTGCAGACTTTGCAAAATGCTGCCGCTAGGCTATTACTAAAACGTCCTAAATTCAGTCCTATAAGTCAGGTTATCCGGGAACAGCTGCATTGGCTACCAATTGTGGCGAGAATTCAGTTTAAATCTATGTGTATAGTACATAAGACCCTGTATGGGGCAGGACCTGCCCAGATTAGTCAATACATCAAGCGCTACACCCCACAGAGAAGCCTTCGCTCAGAATCAGCGTCACTGCTTGTAGTGCCGAGAATAAAGACACTGAAGTGGGGTGGCAGAAGTTTCAGATATTTAGCCCCTAGACTTTGGAATTCCCTGCCCCTGCATCTTAGAAATCAAAACAATTTGCTACAGTTCAGGAAGGAACTTAAAACCTGGTTATTCCATCTGTACTAAACTGGCTGGTTACTCTTCAGGTACACCTGCTTTGGGCAGCAAGCGCTAAGACGCCATGGCATACATGCGCTCTATAAAAAACCCTATTTCATTTTCATTTCATTTCAAGTGCATACACAGGATCATGTGGTGGAATTGGGAGGAACATGGGATTAGATCAGGGCGTGGGGTAAGGACCGCAAGCCCGGTGACAAGCCGAAGGCGGAGATATTGGCTTTACCGGGTCGCATTATCACTTATATGCATTCCCTTATCCCGCCGAGACGGGTGGATTGGGACAAGTTGACTGCATGTCGTCAGAAGAAGGACGAGAGTGTATCTGATTTCTTTACTAGGTTTGAAGGGGTGTTTCTCGACTTTAGTGGCCAGGATCTGTCGTTGGAAGGTGGTGTCCGGTTGTTTGTTAGCAGGTTTGTTAACAACTTGCTTCCTGAGATTGCGACTAGGTTGCAGGCTTCAGAAAGCACTTGGAGCACCTCTTCCCCATCGGTAATATTGAGTATGGCACAGTACTACGAGCATAGAGGGAATGAAGAGAAGGAGAAAGTGGAGAAAAAGTCGAAAGAATTGAAGACGAGGGTGTTGATGCAGCAAGTTGCGAGGGGTAACGGAAGAGGAAGAGGTTCGGGTTCGGCCCAGCGGCTACCCAGGTCTAACAGGGGTGGTTTCTCGAGCGCACCTATTGGGCTCAATCAATGTGCATATTGCAAGCGGGAGGGACATTGGCGGAATGAGTGCCCGGAGTTATCGCAGAGAGGAGAGGCCCCGAGAGGCCGGGGGTTTGGAGGATGTGGAAGAGGAGGAGGAGGCCGGGGGGAGATGCGATCAGAGAATGCATCGTCTAATAGACAGAGCAGGAACTATTTTGATGACCCCTGAGGGAGACAGTACCATCATGATGACTATGACATGGACGAAGTGACGGGGATATCTCATAGCTAGGATAGCCAGGGACAGGGCAAGGGACCAGTTCCGGTGCCTGTAGATCAGCGCGGACCCTATGTCACTGCAGATTTACACTGTACAACTGAGAAATTCTTAGTTGATACAGGGGCTATGAATAGCTCTGTTTCCCGTTCACTGGTCCCAGGGGCGGCTCTGTCTGGCCAAAACAATGTTTCGGTGGGTTTCTCAGGCGTGCCGATTGTCAGCCCCATTTCCAAACCTCTTGTTTTGACTATTGGCCCCTTCACGGTTGACTCACCATTTCTATTAACGTCGAATTGTGGGGAGAATTTGTTAGGGTTGGATTTGTTAAAAAGGTTACATGCGACAATTATTTGTTCTCCAGACGGTGTTTACATGACTATTGGACCGCAAGTGGCCCATGCCACACAATGTCTCGCAAAGGATGCCCCCCTCCCCGCTGAGTTTAAAGATGTGCCAAGTACACTGTGGGCTACAGGAGACACAGATGTGGGGTTACTCCAGATCCCACCGGTCTCTATACAGATTAAGGACAACACTGTATGGCCAGGTATCCCCCAGTATAAGATATCCCAGGCAGGAGAAAAGGCCTTATTGCGAATAATACAGGATTTGATTAAGTCTGGTGTGGTTGAGGAGACAGCAGCGAATGTGTGTAACAGCCCCATTCTTCCTATTCTTAAAAAGGCACCCTTGGATTCGTCTGATGCTCACCCTGATGTTTACCACTTCGTAATTGACCTTAGAGAGGTGACAAAATAGTGGTTCCCCAGTATCCTGTAGTCCCAGACATTACCACGATCTTGAAAATGATTCTCCCGTCTGCACAATTCTTCTCTGTGATAGATTTGAAGAATGCTTTCTTCAGCATTCCAATCCATACGGATAGCAAATATCTGTATGTATTTGCAATAGCCGGAAGGAGCTTTAGGTTCTGTCGTGCTCCACAAGGCTATACGGAGAGTCCTAGTATCTATAGCCAAGCTTTGAAAGCTCAATTGGATTCTTTGGAACTTCCCCCTGGTAATGTGCTGTTGCAGTACGTTGACGACCTCCTTGTGGCTTCAGACACTGAAGATGGTTGTAAAGAGGCCACAGTTAAATTGCTGTTACATTTGGCACACCATGGACACAAGGTGTCACTTTCGAAATTTCAATATTGTCGACAGGAGGTCACCTATTTAGGTCACCTACTGTCGAAGGAGAGATCAGTAAACTAACACCTGAACGCATAGCTGCTATTACTAATATGCCTGTTCGTAAGACCCAATGCGAGGTACGCGCTTTCATTCGTATAACTTCGTATTGTCGTCATTGGATCCCTAACTATTCCTTACTAACGAAACCCCTCCTTTACCTGACCACTAAAGACGTGCATGAACCCTTGCCTTGGACATCTGCATGCCAGCAAGCTTTCGAGCAATTAAAGGTTGCGCTTTGTTCTGCTCCTGTGCTTGGTACTCCTGATTACCAGAAGCCTTTTGTGCTCTATGTACATGAGGCGGACGGTTGCGCGCTTTCTGATCTAACACAGGGTTTTGGTGGTAAGCAGAGACCCTGCGCGTATTTTTCTGCTATTCTTGATAATGTCGCCAGAGCTCTCCCGAGCTGCCTGAGAGCTGCCGCGGCGGTGGCAGTTTCTATCAGGCAATCGGCAGGGCTCGTCCTTGACACGGATCTCACAGTCATGGTACCTCATGCTGTGGACACACTGTTCAATAAGACAAAGACACAGCACCTTACTAGTGCGTGTCTGGCTGGATATGAATTAACTTTGTTTGCTCCGCATATTACCATCAAACGATGTGCTACTCTGAACCCAGCCACGTTACTACCCCTCCCTTCGGAAGAAAAGGACAATGACGTCCATGATTGTTTATTTCGGACTGAGGAAGAAACGAAGGGATGGGTAGACCTGATTGATGTTCCCTTATCTGACCCCCAAGGAGAACTATATGTCGATGGCTCTTGTTTCAAACTACCAGATGGTACTACCACTGCAGTCTATGCAGTCACAACGTTACACACTGTAGTTGAGACATCCCGTATCCCATACCAATCGGCCCAGGCTGCAGAGTTGGTTGCCCTCCTTAGGGCTTGCGAGTTGAGTGAGGGACTGACTATCAATGTCTACACCGACAGCCAGTACGCCTTTTGGGTGGCCCATAATTTCGTGCGCCTCTGGGCAGAGAGAGGGTTCTTGACCTCGCATGGGTTGCGAATACAGCATGGTCCATTGATACATAGACTGTTGTCAGCACTGACACTTCCTGATAAGTTGGCAATAATAAAATGTAGTGCTCACAAAGCAGTAACAGACGATGTTGGAAGGGGAAATGCTTTTGCAGATCAGACAGCTAAGGAGACAGCTAGATTGAAGATGAAAAAGATGTTCGTGGCAGGCCCCACTAGGTGGGTTCCAGATAATGGAATGTTCGAGGACAAATTAGAAAATGTCAGGGAAATACAGAGCGAGGCGACAGTAGATGAACTTGCAGTATGGGAGGAGAGGACAGGGCGTTTGGACAATGCTGGGTGTTGGACTGACTTGTCTGGGAAACAAAGTTGGTTGCTGCCTAACGCCTATGTGCTCCCTGTTGTTACTATGGCCCACCGACCAGCACACATTAGTGCCAAAGGAATATGTAAGCTACTGGACCCAGTATGGCGAAACGATAATATCCCTAAGGTAGCCACACACCTAGTGAAACACTGCATCATTTGTCTGAAACATAATCCTGGGAAAGGTACTCCTACACCCGCAGGTAATTTTGCACCGCTTCCTTCCCTTTCGAGGTTCTCCAGATGGATTTCATCGAAATGGAACGAGTTAACAATCTGAAGTATGTGCTGGTAGTGATTTGTGCATTCAGTAAATGGATTGAGGCTTATCCCACTATGGAGAATACGGCTATGGCAACGGCGAAGGCTCTCTTAAAAGAGTTCTTTCCTTGCTATGGATTGCCACGTGTGATCTGGAGTGACAATGGAAGTCACTTCAATTCAAAGGTCATTGAATTGGTGTGTAAAGGCTTGCATATTAGACAGAAGTTTCATGCAGCGAACCACCCCCAGTCAGCAGGCTTGGTTGAGAAGTGCAATGGTACTCTCAAATTGAAGTTAGCGAAGATTCAAGAAAGTACAGGATTGCGATGGCCCGATGCTCTACCTTTGGCTTTGTTATCTACAGAGCGACAGCACATTCTAGAACAGGGTTGTCCCCATACGAGGTGGTCTTTGGGTGCCCTGCCAATGTCTGGGGCGTCCCAAGACCCAAGCTCTTTTCCGAGATAGAGTACCCCCTACTTGTGGACTATCTGTATGTGTTAACTAACGATCTTCGTTCTGTCCACCAACAGATTCACGCCACGCTGCAACCAGTACCAGAGGGGCCTGGGCATCAGCTACAGCCCGGGGATTTTTTGTTCGTGAAGAATTTTCAGCGAAAGAGCTGCCTGGAGTCCCGGTGGAAGGGGCCACTCTTGGTCCTGCTCGCCACCCGCACCGCAGTAAAGCTTGAAGGCCGGAAGCACTGGGTACACAGATCGCACGTCACTTCCGTATGACCAGTGGGTCCTTGACGGCATTGCTGACCAGGAAGGGGAGCGAGTGCCCCATTTCGTTCCCTTCTCTGATGCCCGACTGAGGTGGGCGCAGACAGACGAGGAGAGCGACGAGGTCTTACTTGAAGAGGTCCCGCCAGAGATAAGGGGCCGCCCAGGATGCTCCCGCTTCTGGTGCACAGACATCTGAGTCTCAATGCCCTGCTGAGCCTGAACTTCTCCCCCTTTTTGTTGATGAAGAAGTGCCTGGGGTTGCCAGGTACAACCTACGGCCCCGACGGAAGGACAGTGCGCCAGTAGGGAAGTCCAGGAGTTAGGGAAGTACTCAAGCTTATGGTGTAGGTGCTATGCCTAAGGTGCCTGCTTTAGATTAGAGTGAGCTACGCTGGTGCACTGCCCTGGACACTGGACAGGATTAGCTGAGGGTGTCTTCCAAGGAGGGAGGGTGCCCTATCCTGCAAGAAGAGGATTTGTTTTCCTGCAAGGGCTGCGATCACGCAGCTCCCCCGTGGGAGTGCTTCATAGCACCGTCGTTGATGAACAATAGGAGTCTACCAGTGAGGCTCTGAAGGACACTGGGTGATTTGTACCCCTCTGGTCGGTTGTATTTTTGTGGCTCCAATGCCTAAGTTTCTTTCTATGTACCCATTTTGCCGCGCAATTATGAAGGAGGAACAGCCTCTGGTGGCCCCACCATTACAGCAGAATGGTCCTGTGTGGTCTAGTTGGTCTATTGGAAGTAGGGTGGTAGTGGTAGTGGTCATTCTCATCGTAACTATAACACTATTCGGGGTGGTGTGGTATTTAGAAGAACAGCATCCTGTGCACACATTGATAGGGACTACCCCGGCTCCACCTGAGCATTCGTTTGTTACACTGGCCCCGCATAAAGAGAGACATAGACAGACCTGTGTCGAGAATGCATTTCTGCAGATGCTTAATCAGGTACACAGTACAACTAATGCCACAAATTGTTGGGCGTGTGAGTTACTTCCCTCAGCTATGCACAGGAACGATCTACTGGTGTCATTGCCCCTGTCATACTTGGGTAGCTGTGAGGCATAGTTCCAATTGCTTTCTATGGTGTACATGCACTATCATGCTGACGCGATGAATATGGTACAGTCTGATTATGAAGCAGTGTTGGAGTATATAGTGGTACACCAAGGATATACACCTGGGGCAGATGGAAAGGAGGGTACCTTACATCCAGAAGCTTGTATGAATATTTTTGAGGATAATAAGAATGTCACTTGGTTAAAAAACGAAAATGCTGGATTTTCAAGGATTTAATGTTACTGAATATTTTAAATGTTTCCAGGAACGAAATATAACTGAAGACAAAGCCATGCCCGTCCCTGTGATCAATACAACAGCTAGTTTCTGTTTTGAAGGTACAGGGAACATTCCAGTAGGTCAGGGCAGTTGTAATTATACATACCGATTGAACACTACTAGTAGCCCACCTTTGCTCACACCTCCCAATGTATACTTTGTTTGTGGGGAACATGCTTATACATGGCTTCCCAGGGGATGGTCTGGCCAGTGTTATGTCTCTTTTCTTTTGCCCTCTGTTTATATTGCACCATCTAATTATCACAAGGATCATAGACTATAGCGTAGGGATCTACATTTGCATCGGGCCAAGAGAGTTGTCAATCCAGAAGATATAGATCAAACAGATACTTCCCTACAGCAATTTACTGACATCATGAAGGGCATTTTGCCATTCTGGGGCCCCATGTTCAATAGCCGTAATATCCGTCGCCTTGCTAGAGTAGTTGAGGGAGTTATTAACACTACTGCAGGTATACTGACTAATATTACAGTTGAGCTTCAGGCTACGAGACTTGTTGCTCTTCAAAACCGGATGGTTTTAGACGTCATCCTTGCTGATAGGGGCGGAGCCTGTCGCGTCATTGGCAGAAGTTGTTGTGTTGACATTCCTGATAACGCCCCTAATGTATACTCCGCCATACAGAAATTACACAGGCTTGCTTCAGATATCCATCAGGATAATGGATCATGGTCTCTCACAGGGTGGTTCTGGGGTCTGCTGACATCATGGGGTTGGAAGATACTACTTGCCCTCATAGTTATCACAGGTCATCTTCACATGTTGCCCATGTATTAATTGCCTTCCAGCATGTTGCACCTTTTGTGTGAGCAAGCTCACCCCTACCCCTAAATTGCCAGGACATGATACTAAGGTCTCTACTATGATGATGCAGGATATTCAGGATAGGATGCTTATTGACGAAGGTATTTTTGAATACTAAGTAGATTTTGATACTCATGTGCTGCTTTTATTCTCTCTTGCACCTTGACTGACTATGCATTTTCTTCCTTGCCATTTAGAATTGTAAAGACCCTGATGGATAGCCTCAATAAAGCATTTAGCCACCCATGCTAAAAGGAGGGTCTGTTAGCTTTGAAAATCCCATTTCTGTTATGCACTCGTATCATGCTACATTAGGTTAGCAATGTGTGGTAAATAGATGCCATTTGTATCCACGTTATGCAACACACTGAGTTATCCCTGCAACGGGCAAGCTTAAGTTAGCAAGTGTGACTCCATTTTGTATTTCGTAATCCCTATTAGGCTGTGTCTGAACTAAGCATCATTATTCGTATTGCTTGCCTCAGCAGAACACTGTATTTAGTTATTATTTTTCTTTCCTGTTCAAGGCTGCTTCCCGACTTACTGATGAATAGGCCATTCTGCCCTCGCATGCCTATCTGAGTGTGTAGTTTTGCTCCCACGTTAGGAGACGCTGAGACTCAGCGCGGTAACCTTGAGTTGCTGATAGCATGTACCCATCTGACAGGTGGTAGCCCATCCTTCTGTGCCTTCGTTGTTCACGTTCGGCCTAGGCCGGTAACTTTCCACTGTGGGCGTGGTTGGGGGGCTTGAAGGAATGATCATGCATTGCAGGCCGTTGGGGCGCCAGTCCCTCGGCAGACATCTATGGGTGCAGGTCAGATTGGACTCCTCTGCAGAGTATTACTAATAAATGCTTGTTTATATTCTCTGCTGTTTGACCAACTCTTCATTTCTTGCGAAGGCATAGCAGGTGGTTGTAAGCAGCCCGAGTGGCCCCTAAGGGCCACTTCTTTCATGTCCCTAGATGACGGAGAGATGGTGCAGAGAACTCACATGCCTAGTAATACTAGGAAACACAGGCCGTGGGTCACCATCAATGGGCAGAGTGTTGAGGCTCTGAGAGACGCTGGAACCAGCATGACAATTGTCAGATGTCATCTGGTGACCTCAGAGCGTGCAGTCCCTAATGTATTAAACCAAATTGTTGCAGCTGACAACCATGAGAGTCCCTACCCAGTGGCTCTGGTTCCCTTTGAGTGGGGGGGGGGGTCTCAGGTAGCTGTGAATCCTTCCACGCCTGTGGATTTTCTTCTTGGCAGTGACATGGAGTAACATTCAAAAATTAAACAATGGACGGAGTGCTTGCCACATCACCCCAGTTTGGACCCAGCCATATGCAAATCAGTCACACCATCTGGAAGGAGGTGGTGGTCAGGTTACAATTAGAGATGTTTGAGTTGCCTGAGGGGGTGTGCCTCACTGCACAGACACTGGCAGCCCAAGAGGGCTAGGCAGAGGGTGTGCGAAGTGACGCCCCAAGAAATAATGAACCCTTATGTGATTTTCTCACGGGCAGAGGGTACGTCCTGTGAGCATGTAATCATTTCCAAATATCTAGTTTTTCTTCTATGACCAGTGTTTGAATACAGGGTGTCGCTCTCACTCCCACACCTGTTCGAGCAATTACATCTGTGAAACTTAGTAAGATTTTATCATGAAAGAGATATTCCATGAGTGTTCCACCCCAATAATAACTTTTTAACAAGCCACTCACTGTGAATTTGTGTGTGGTCTCTATCAAAGGCAGCAATGTGGATTGCAGCACATTATAACTGTGGATGACAGGGTCGCCTAGTGGTACACTTAAGCTAGGTGATGAGTTAGCCACAACCCCAATATGGCAATACAAGGGAAACAAGGAGTGTGTGGAGTGATCGTGTTTGTGTTCAGTATTTGCACTATGTTTTGTCTTGTGTAATCCATAGAGAGTCATATCTTTCACATGTGTAAATAGACCGTGGCAGTGAGTATTATATTTCCATTTGCAGGTATTACCGCTGTGTGTAAAAAAGCCTTAAAACCAGAATGGGTCAGACTTCAACTACCGGCACAGGAAGGTGGGAGAGTAGGGGAATTAGGGGATCTTAGGTCCTGACGAAAGCCGGAAGACCCTTATTGAGCTAATACAACTCGGCTGAAACATGTTGACAGACATGCAGATGGGAGGGGTGTGGCGCCATTAATTACCCCTGACACCACCATCCTAAATACATTTTAATCCTGACCAGGAAGTCCAGGAATAAAATTTACAGCCAGCATTAATTCTAATTTCTGCACTATAATTCTTTCTTGATCCCTATAATTTTTCGTTTGTAATGTCTTCCTCTTCCCTTTTGCTCCATCCCAGGCGTTGGTCTGCACATGGATGTTGACAGCAAGTCCAATGATGAAGCATGCCACAACTTGTGGGTGAGGGAATGTTTCATGAACAAAACGTGTGCGATACTCTACCTATGTTGTATGTTTCTCTGTTCTACATCTTTTTGTGTGTTTGGATATTTGATGAGGAGCTTCAGCCTGGCCATAAAGTATGGGTGATGGATCCCTTGGAGCCCCAGGCCCTACAAGGCCATTGATCTGGGCCCTATGAGGTGAAATAGCGCAAGAGTGAGGTCAACTACCTGGTGAACATTAGGACTCCCAGGAACACTTTAAGTGTTTTGCCCTCAACTTGCCCTTGGTCCAGCCCAGTGGTGTTGGTCCCCAAGGCTGCCCCTCCAGCTGCCACCCCAGAACTTGGGTTCTGTGTGGACTACCGGGGCTTCAATGCGGTCAACAAGACTAAAGAACACTCCATCCCCAGAGCTGTTGAGCTTATAGATCGGATTGGAGCTGCCAAATTCCTCTAGGTGACATTGAGGTCTTCAGTTCCAGCTGGAAGGACCATTTGTTTCACCTCAGAGAGAAGTGCTTGAGGTTCTGCAGAGGGCAGGCCTGACTGGCAAGGCCAGTAAGTGCTTGATATGGCAGGGTTTGGTGGCTACATGGGACAACAAGTAGGAGGAGGCAAGGTTCAGCCCCTCTGTACCAAGATTGAAACCACCCTGTCTTGGCAACCCCCCAAGCCCCAGACAGAAGTAAGAGCCTTCATAGGCCTCACTGGTTATTACAGGAGATTTGTCAAGGGGTACTGCACCATTGTTGCACCCTTGACAGATCTGACTTCCAAGAAGCAGCCATATTATGTGATCTTGACAGCGGCATGTCACAACACTTTTGACACAGGAGGCAATGTGCATAGCACCTGTGCTCAAGGTCCCTGACTTCTCCCAACAATTTATTGTGCATACAGATGCCTCAGAGGATGCCATACGGGCTGTGCTCTCACAGCTAAATGAAGAGGGACGTGATCAACCTGTAGCCATCTTCAGTAGGATGTTACTTCCTTGTGATCAGAGGTGGAATATAATAGAGATGAAAGTCATCTCAGTGGTCTGGGCTCTGTAGAAGCTGAGATCATTCCTGTTTGGTGCACACATCCGGGTTCAGACAGACCACAGCCCCCTCAAATAGTTAATGCAAATGAGGGGTTAGAATCCCAAACAGTTGAGGTGGTCCATCTCCCTACAGAGAATTGACTTTATGGTCGAACACTGTCCTGAAACAGACTACATCAATGCTGATGGCCTCTCCATGTTCTTCCACCTTAGTAAAGAGAACTTCAAAGGAGATGGGTAGTTCTCCCCTCTTTCAGCTGGGGGAAACATGTTAGCCCTGGCATCTTGGTGTGGTTTTCCCCTAACTTTTTGCTTTCAGAACTTCTGTTTTTGCTGACTTTGTTTTTCCTGGCATTAGGACTCTGGATACTTACCACTGCTAAACAATACTAAAATGCTTGTACTCTTTCCCTAAAACATGGTAACCTTGGCTTATACCTAATTGGAATATGTAATTTACTTGTAAGTCCCTAGTAAAGTGGCACTACATGTGCCTTGGCCTGTAAATTAAATGCTACCAGCAGGCAGAACCTGTGTGTAGTGTTAAAATGGACTGCAGATGATGAAGAATGAGGTGTTCCCATCATTGGGAGGGTAGAATTTGGGTGCCCTGTGCCAACTGAGTGTTTGCTAGATGGGGCGGGTTTATTGGTACGTGCTTGTCATTGATCGATCTCATGTGCGTCTACATCAATTGAGACTGTTGAGTGCACCTCCAGCGTTGTCTCTTCCTTACTGCATTTCATTGGAGTGAGGGTATCAGTTTGAAATCTGAGGCCTTTAACTTCCTCCAATATAGGAAACAAAATAGACAGAACAGGGATAAGTAGGTCAAGTGTGGACGAGCACCAGCAAGTATGATAACTGGTGGAAGGATCAACTTGAACTCTTAGTACCATTTCATTTATCACCTTCATTTTGTTATCTATTTCGACAATAGAAACTGCTAATGCATTAAGTAAATACACCCAGAGCTCCAGTTTGCCAGAGCGAAAACTGAGGGCTGAAGATATCACTTTCATGTTGTTTAAAATGAAGGCCCAAAGTGACAATGTCGGCGATGCAAGGATGTTGATATTAGCAAGTGACCCATCCCTATCACTCGCCGCTGCCGCTGTGGCACCTTTCTTGACTGAGTACAGAGACCCAGATTGGATAGAGGATGTGATCCATATATTATCATTGAGCTGATCAGTGACATTTGGATTTGCTTTGTTTGGTTGGTCAAGCAGAATGGATGGCTTTGATAGAGACAGTTTCATTGGACTAAGCAAATGGTTGTAATCCACCATAGTTCCCCTCTTATTAGTCCTACTCAGACTAAGCTCAGGCTGCCCAAAGGGCATGAGCTGGATCGAATACATCTCCTGTAAGAAAAGGGAGTCTCCTGGATCATCTGCATCTACTTCCACTAGGATTGGGGCTGCACTGGCTACAACCCAGCTATTAACGCTGGTCTGTAATGGGAGATTTTGCCCATCTAAAGATGCCCCTCCTTCTGGAGAATGCTGCCTTATCCCCCACTTAATTGATCAATTGTACTTAGTTTTGTGGCATCACCAAATAAGAATTCTGGAGAATGTACAATGTCTTGCATTGTTATTACTTTCCTAGTTGTGGCATACATGCTTTCTATCAGATACTGATTAGAAATACTAGGCCGCTTTCTGGATTCTGATAACGGACCTTGAGGTTGATGTGAAGGGCTGGCACAGATGTTATTAGCAAGCTTCATGAAATCCATAATTTTTACTTTCTGTGGAGCAGGCTATACCATGCTTGGAACTTCCACAACTCTTGATTAGCTTAGTATAACATGTCCTCCTATCCAAGTTACAATTTGGTCACTAGGAGCAGTAGCACCATTAACATTACAGGTAGCACCAGGATAATGTGATAAGGCGGCAGGCAAGAGCATAGTAAGTCCTGTGAGAAATCATCACTAGAATCAATGTCAGTGTCAACCTTATCCTGTGTCCCATCATCTTTCTATCCATGGGCTTTCTACCTCTGTTATTTTTCATTTGCTAATACCATATACAACTTAGCTCCTTCAATCATGTCCCTTCTCCACATTTGTAGTTTTGCATCCCATTTAGCATCTGCCCAACTATGAACTGCCCTTTTTGCTCTATTCTGGTACTTTTCCTTGCCCTTTACGTGAGCAGCACTCGCCCAAGCATTCAAAGACTCATATTGTGCTGGTCTGGGTTGGCTTTTTGATTCAAATGACACCTTTCTCAAATGTTCTATTATATCTGTGTTAATAGTACTATATCTGGGGAACTGCAAGGGCCATTCTTTCTCAGTAATCTAGTTCCATTGTTTATGCTAACTATATGTATGAAGCTCAACATTTACAGCCATATAATGACCTGGCGTATCTTCCAGTGGAGCTTCCTTGCCCTCTTGGTCAGGAACTCTCATGATACCCCTTACCAAATCTCTTAGGACCGTAAAATATTTCATTTTTTCAATGATTTCTAACAGGTGAAGAATAAACAGTGAATTCAAACAAGTGGCAATTCCTAGCAAATCTCAATGTAATAAGTAGTGGTACTAGTACACAATCTTAGTGTGGCACCTAATGATGCAACAACCACTACCAGCATAGCACTTGCCCAAACTGACCAATAACAGCGCAACACCCTATAATGTAGGCTACAGAACATCACAATTTCTTCATGAAAGCAAACTTTTACAAAAACACCAAAGCTGGCACAATCAACAAATAACTCTTTCCTGCTCCATTAAAGAAATTCAAAGTGACCAATCACCCAAGGGCATAATAGGGAATAACGCTCTCCAACATTAGCACACACACAAGTGAAATCTCAGCCAGTGAGAATTCACCATGACTAATGTGTTTTCTGCTCTGTACAACTGTATCTTCCAACACCAATCACTATTACTACATTCACAACAAACAGATTCAGGTCCCTAACTTAACTGTGTGGCTAATGGTACCTCACAAACTGACACCACAAACTTTAGCAGACAAGTTAAACACCTATATTACTTCGTATCTATCTCAGAATCTTGGACTGTGACGAGTCTGATGACTTCAGCTGCTCACATTTAAGTGCATATGCATTCACACTATTAAGCCAAATACATCATTACAACCCAAGACACACAATATCAACTCACAACCGTAAGCCTGACATAAACAATTTTGGTGCAGTCAACCCTATTTCTACTCACTGCTCAGACACCACTTCAAGACCGCTAAAACACCACCAATCTTCCAAATTGGGCCATGAGGGTTGGGGTATGGACTGGATCAAACTCAAGATCTGTTCTAGAGTATCCTTGTCACTACCACTTGATAGAGAGTGTTATCATGAATCCCAACCTCTTATCTGAGTCATCAAAGAGAATCCCCCACTGATCGTATGGACCTTTGATCGTCAACTTGAAGTAGAAGAAAGGAACTAACAATGACAATACATTTCAAATACGGTGTAATCAATGTGGCTCCACAAGAACATCAAAGAGGATGGTGTCCAAACCTTAAGGGTTTTAGTAACAATTTAGTAAAATTTAGGGAAGCATATCAGAAAAGCATACATATTTAAATGGTCATGTAGTCTGAATTTAGATATCATGAGAGGGAAAATGCTAAATAGTATCACATACAGCAAACAAAATATCGCCCAAGCAGGTTCCATAAAGGAACTCCCCTATTCTACTAAAAGCATTGAAAGTAACAATGGGAATTTCTATGAGGAAGATGTCAGCATCAGATTAATCAGATTTAAGGTTTAAAAGCAAAAGTCTGAGTATTCAAGCATGAAGCTCAACACTCTAGGAGGCATATTTACAAGCCCTCTGTGCGACAGGAGTGTCACTTTTTTTGATGCTACGGTGGTGCTGCACCATTTTCCATATTTACAAGGTAGCACTTAGCCACTTTGAATAGCTCAACACCACCTTGTAAATATGCCACTTTCTGCTGCAGTCCTCTGTGGCAATGGGGACTGCAATGGGTGTTGCTGTGGGTGTTCCCCCGAAACACCCATTGCTGTTTGACGCTGCCCCAGATTTACAAGGCTGAGTAAGGGCCAAAAATGAACGCCATGGAATACCAGGCATTAGAATTGCTCAACAAGGGGAAATTATTAGTTTATCCTCGTTTTGTGCTCTTTCCATGTATGCTGCATTCTGCACAACATATAAAAGGGGCAAATTGCCATTATTGATTGTTTATGTGCAGGAAACAATCATCCCTGCAGTGCAGGCACCCTTGCAACATGGCAGCAGGGATCCTGCGCTGCCGCTAGGCAGATTTTTATACGCCGTCTCTAGGGTGAAACATAGAGGTGAACAGTATTCTTGTGAACATGGTTCATCCCTGTGTTTTGTCAGAGCGCAGTGCTGCCAATTTTGGTGCAGTTCCACGCTCTGACATTTTCTTGAGAACATGCCCCTGAGCTGGGAAAATCAGGACAGGGTCTGCTCTAGTGTTCTAAATATTACAAAATTAAAGCATGAAGAAAGATTCTAGAAGGCTCCTTCATATTAATCTCCACCAAACGAACCTATCTAAGGACAGTGTTCCCTGGGAGCAGTTAGATTCCCTCATTAACCAGCTCTAAACAAAAATGCAGTCAGCTGGATGATCTTGGATTTAACATAAGTCCAGGCTGTCTGGTACGGAGGGCATCTCCCGCATCTCAGTCTTCATAGCTGAGGTCAGCTTCCAATTAAAAAGTTCTATCGCCCTCCTAGTCTAACAAACTGAACAAAAAGTCTACTCTGACTTAATAAGCACGTTGATAATACACCTGCAGTGGAGAGAAAATGAAATACTTGCAAAATATTTTATAAAACACGTGTGCAATAGGGCTTACATACAGTTTAGGCCAAAATTAAATTCAAAACAGGTTCTTAAACAAATACAATTAGCATAAATTATTATATCAAACACAATTTAAGTGAAGCACACATTTTCTCTCATGGTGAATACATTTATTATATTTCAGCTAAATATATGGGTAGCTGAATGGCTCTTACTAATAGATTAATAAAATGCCCAGAAAGTATTACAGTTAAACAAACATTGAGTATATAAGTTCCATATAAAGGGGTGGGCACTAAATTACACTGCACCACCCTGAAACATCTAGCCTTATGGTTCAAATGTCTTTGAGCCGCCCCAGGGTCAATATTGTGAGTCCTCGGTAATCATTAGGAAAAGTGGTTCATAAATGGGCTGTATCCCGTCTTTACATTTCACAAAGAAATTTATCAGAGATTTTCAACTACTTCCGCAGTTGCAATGCACAGAAACCTCACCCACCTCATTATCAGTTTGTAAACCTTTGAAAAGTAGAAACTGTCCAATGCAGAATGATTGTCAACTTTGGGTAATAGGGCCGAAGGCAGTTGGCTCATGAATCACTCCACTTTTACCATATTTCTTTTGTAATCTGCTACTTTTTTAGTATGGTTCATCGTTCCTTCAAAGGAGAGGATTTCAATACCAATGCATTTTAAGTGTAAGTGTAAAGATGGTACTCAGTTTGGACCCGTGCTTAATTTGAGTGATTGGTTCTAGGTGGGGCCAACCAGCATCAATTTTTCGGAACACCACTTACTTTTCCTCATTAGAGTTTGGCTAAAGCAAGAGAGAGAGAAAAACACAAAAGAAGGAAAGGAGGAGGAAAAGAAAGACAGAACACTGTGATAGAGGGAAAAAGAAGACCCTACAAGAGTAACATATAGGGGCACGGAGTGGTGGAAGAAGAAGGCATGAGGTAGAATCAAGACTATGCACTCTTGTTTTTTGGCAATTCTGAAAATTGTCAGTGCGGATACAGAAGTTATTATTTTACAAATTAATCACTGGTTGGGACTTACTATGACTCCATCTCTGCATTTGCATTTATCAACAAGCATTCCTGGAATGGATCATGCATCATGTGTGCAAACGAAGCAGGATTATGCAAGTGCTTGCAAATGGTCCAGCTGCTTTGTGCTGAATTGATACTTCGGAGAACAGGGCAATAACGTGGGACACTTCTATCGCAGATATTGCACAAACACAGTTGTCCATGTTATGACCTAGTCAATTCGACTTGTGACCAAAAAAGTAGTAGCAATCTTTAAATTACAACTTTTGTGGGGGAGCAGCACTATGCTATAATATGCAGTAGTATCTTTTAACAGCGTTAGGGAATGGCTATAAAGCAAGTTAAACATTGCAAATTAACAGTAAAGCAGTAGTTTTAGGGTGACCACTGCATGTTAGGTAGTCCTTCCTTGTGTGGAGCATGGGCATTCTGATGTATCCACACATGAAATTTGACGCAATTCCAGATTTACTAAAGCCAGTAAATCTGGGTTTGCATCAAATTGATGTGCCTACCCCAGAGAGGCGTAACAAGGAAAAATTACTTTATTTCTCCTCTGTACTCCTTCCTCTTTGTATGCGTGATGCATTCTGCATCACACATCAAGAGAGTAATTTGTCACTTAGGATTGTTTTAGTGCAGAAATGTATCCCTTCCTGCACAAAACAGTCCTGCCTGTAACACAGGCATCCTTGCAGCAAATGGTGTAAGGGTGCCTGCATTGATGCCAGGCAGCACACAGTATGCCAGCTCTAGGAGAGAGCACAAGTGTGCCATATCTTGGTGTATATGGTGCATTTCCATTCTCTCCCTTTCACGCACCGCAGCAAGTTGCCTTGCAGGAATCCTTTGCGTGAAAAATTAGAAATCTGCCACACTGTATCATGACCTGAACCTTTTACCTATAAATCACTTATTTCAGGTGGGTTTATCTAATTAATTCAAGGGAAGCAAACCAAGACTACAACACTCAAAGTGCATTAGACTATCATACAAACAGTGTCTGTAATGACCTAATGGGAGGTGGTAACCTTAAGTAGGTTTGTCTAAATAAAGAATCTGCATGTGCTAACAGGAGGTATAGATTTCAGTCAATGGTCACCGACATAGAGAGCCTAGGAAAGAGTCTGGGACCACTATGAAGTAACTGGTGATCTGGGCCTCAGCTGCTATTGTGATAGAATCATGAAAGACTTTTGGGTAGTCCCTTATGTGTATCCAGGATAGTAGTAGTTAAGATACTACCACATTTTCGTGTCCAATTAATAAGAAGACTTGCTATAACAATTTGGACGTTTATGTATGATAATGTGAAGGATTTGGACACTAAAAACACCTATGTTTCTAAAATAGCCTTTCTTAAAAATGTATTGCTGCTGCATAGGCCAGGAGCAGGCCTAAAGTATGAGTCATCCATAGTGGAGTATAAACAGGAAGCAAAACAACTGTTTGCACCGAAAAACGAATAATCGCGACCAGACACAACATATTTATTTAATCTTCCATTGCTTAAGGTGGCAGGGAAAGCATATAGTGTTAATTAGGCTGCTGCACTTCAATTTTCATATTACAATGCTGCTTATGTTAGTTATATAACACAGCAGATATCATTTCCAAATTAGTACCATAATTCCTCCGTGAATTGCCTGGCTTTTTTACTGTACTGCAAATATTGGAAATGGTTTCTAACATGGCTTCTTGGTTTAATCATGGCAGTGTCTGCAGCTAATTAAATCAGTGGGTTTTTGTGCTTGGTAATTTCTAATTGTAGACTTCTCTTATGAATGAAACCATTTGTATGCTACAGATTCGGTCTCAATCTAAGAAACACAAACTAGCCTGCTGGTGGTATGAGTACAGTTGAAGAAACTGCCATGCTTTTCGACATTTTATAGACAGGGCAAACGTAGCTGAAATGCATTGCCAGATTATTTTGTAGAATAACATAGCTTTGTTTTGTTAATAACTATGAAGGCCATCTGTGGCAGGAAAGAGTAGGTCGAACTTTTTGAGTTTTGTGTAAGCCAAATATAGCATTTTTGCAAAATTGCGAGTCTCCAGTTTGCTCTCATGGGGATTCCCGGGGTTCTAGATGACCTATATATTATTACTGAATTTCATAATGTTTCCTTAATGAATTGTATGGTGGCCTGGTGTCTGTAAGGACGCATTGTGTGTAGGCCACAGATGCTATTTTTCTAGACATTAGTTTTATTTTCCCAGTCTCCTTTTTGATCTTTTGTGTTTATCTGAGTGCCTCAGTGCTCTGGATATCCCTCATACATTATACCAGACTACATAGAGACTTGGTCTGGGTAGACCACAGATATCCATTTTTGGAATTTGTATCGACTTTTGCCAGTTCGCTGTTGATACATTAGTGTCCAGAGGAGCTCTGATTGGCTTCCAGGTATTATGATTTCCCATTCTTCCCAAATACACTACATATTGTACATGTTGAGTTTGCAGCCTTGGCGCGATACTGTTTTTTCTAGAAATTATTTGCTAACCAGGGAGGCATTTGAAAGTGTTTTAAAGAGAAAAAGGAAAGCTGTGGAGTTTTCTGATGAGGAATTTTGGTCAGTAGATGAAGATGAAGGAAGAAGAGAGAAAAGCTCTGGGAAAAGGAGAAGGAAAATGAACAATGTAGAGGTTGGTGTCAGATTCCTGGCAAAAGAGAAAGGTGAACCAAGCGCCACAAATGAAGAAGGTGTCCAAGCGACACAAAGGATGGTGTCCTTAGCGCCACAAAAGAATTTGGAAAAGTTCATGGAGATGGGTTTAGTCAGGAATATGAGGATATCGATGATGAGTTCATTTTAGATGATTATTTTAATGATGGATGGGATATGGATTTGGACAAAGTAGAGAAAGAGATGAAGGATAAAGGGATTGTTAAGGATCCTTAAGGAGAGGATCTGTTCAGTCCGGAAATGATAAGGCACAAAAGAAGTGCAGATTGGTGGCCACTTCCACATGTGGCAGATTTTTTTAAACTTTGGGTCAGGGGGCCATTGGAGAAGAAAGCCAGGGCAGTAATGAGGGCAGAGTGCTCTCTGCCAGTTGTTGATGACAAGGCTTGTGCCACGCCTGATTTGGATCATGATTTGATCAGTTTCTTGTTTAAGATGGGTAGAGATCCCAGAAAAGACCACATAAGAGCACCTAAGCAGTGTCAGGATCGTTTATTGGATATTCTGTGGCCATTAGCCAGAATATGAGACATGGCCGAGGAGGCAAAGATAAAATCTGTGCAGGTAGATACTGAGTTGCTGCGTGGTTGGTCACAGAGAGTAGTTTGTTCTCTCGGAAACGCAAATGCAGCTATCATGGCTGTAATACGTAAATCAGTGTTAATGAGAATAAGTCCCAAGTTGGGAGATTTTGCAAAAAAATAGCCTTCAGAGGACCCTAAGGGTTATTTGTTTGGTGATGGATTAGTGAATGGGGTAGGAAAATATGTATCCACCTTCACCAGTTTAGATAAGGATCAGTCATCTCTGAGAAGGGTGTTTGGCAGAGGTGTTTTTGATTGGGCTGAGGCAAGAGGACGTTTACCTGGTCGATCACATACAAGGTCCCAATACCAATCCCAGGGACGAGAAACCTTCAGAGGGATTTTGTCTGCAATGGGATGTTATCCTCAAAGGGGAAGCTCTAACAAGGCATGCCAGTCAAGAGTACGAGCGCAGTTTACTCAAGGAGTTCAGGGTAAGTATGAGGACTCCTTTTGGTTCTTCCCCAAAAAAGATAGGGGGAAGATTAAGATGGTTTATGGACAAGTGGAAAATATTAATAAAAGATCTGTGGGTAATCCTCGCAGCTCAATGGTTTTCTTTAGAATTCGAGAAGAGTCCAAGGCAGATGAGGGAGCCAAGGCAGCTTGTCTTTCAGGAGGAACTACAAAAGTTAGCGCAAGATGAGGTTCAGGAAATGTTGTTAAAAGGAGCTATAGAGAGGGTATCCTCGGTACAAACTTTTGGTCAGGAAAAAGGACAAGGGTTGGAGGCCCATGATACATTTGATAGACTTGAATCAGTTTCTCGTTTACAGGCATTTCAAGATGGAGGGGATCCATCTGTTAGGAGATATCTTGCAGGAGAACGATTGGTTAGTCAAATCGGATCTGAATTATGCGTATTTGACAATTCCAATAGCAAAGGAGAGTCACAAGTTTCTACAATTCAGATGTTTAGGAGTTCTGTATCAGTTTTCATGCCTACCATTTGGGTTGGCATCGGCGCCTTGGTGTTTTACAAAGATTTTGCAACCAGTGGCGAAATTGCTCAGGGATAGAGGTATAAGAATAATCATGTATTTGGACGATTTTTTAATAATGTCATAGAGTCAGGAGGAATTGAAAGAAGAACTAGGAGTGGTTGTATGTCTTTTGGAGTGACTGGGTTTTTGATCAACAAGGAGAAGTCAGTTCTGGTACCCAATCAATGTTTGGAATATTTGGGTTTCATGGTAAACGCAAGAGAAAAGACTTTGAGTCTACCAGTAAAAAAGGTGGTAAAGATAAAATCAGAAGTGAAAAGTATGATGAAGAAAGAGTATGTTACTTTAAGGGATCTAGCGAGAGTAAGTGGTTTATTTTCATCTTCAATTTAGGTGGTTTTCCCTGGACTTCTTTATCGCAGAGCTTTGCAGAGGTTGAAGGCGGATGCTTTGAGGAAAGGTTTGTGGTATGGAGACCAGATTTTTATTTCAGAGGAAGCTCGGGAGGAGCTAATATGGTCGTTGGACAATCTAGAGGCATGGAATGGCCGTGCGCTATTTGGAATTTGTCCAGATTTTGTGTTAGAAACAGATGCAAGTCTTTTTGGTTAGGGGGCTTATCTGGAGAATCAGGACACTGGAGGGAGATGGACGTGCGAGGAGAGTGCAGAGCACTAAATGGTTTGGAAATGAAAGCAGGTCATTTTGCTTTGCAAAGTTTTGGAAGAAGGTTGAAGACATCAATGTTTTGCTGAAGATAGACAATGTTTCGGCGGTCAGGTATACAAACCGCTTGGGAGGAAGCAGGTCGAGGAATTTGACTCAGATTGCAAAACAGATTTGTAGTCGTCTAGAAAAGAAGATTGGTTTGCAAGTAGAGTATTGCCCAGGTGAGACAATTTAGTGGCCGACTGGAATTCCAGGTATCTCAGGGATTACAATGATTGGAAGCTGAATGTGAAGATTTTCAAAAGGATATTTCGAATTTGGAGACCTCTAGAGTTGGATCTGTTTGCTTCAAGACTAACATTTCAGTTGGGCCGGTATTACAGTTGGAGGCCGGATCCACTAGCATTGGAGGTGGATGCTTTTCAACAGGATGGGAGGAAGGTGTGGGGGTATGCTTATCCTCCGTTCGCATTGATTCAGAGAGTGTTGTTGATGGTGAGGAGGCAGAGATGGCAAATATTTTTTGTGACGATTTTTGTGCAGGACAGACTTGGTTTCCAGGGTTGTTAGAGTTGGCAATAGAGGAACCCTTTTTAATTCCGGATTCAGAGGACATACTTTAAGGACCAGAGGGGGTTTCTCACCCTTTAGTCGTGGAAGGGGCATTGAGCCTTCTTGTTTGGAAGATTTCAGGGGAGGATTGCAAGTCGCAGGACTTTCGCAGCAGGCTAAGGAGTTGCTCAGGGAATCTTGGGTGCCAGGAACAAGAAAGAGGTATGTCGGCGCATGGAAGAAATGGATGTGTTGATGCGTGGAAAAGGGTTTGGATCCTGTGGAAGCATCTACCATAGAGTTTTCTAATTTTCTCTCATGATTGTATGAAAAGGGTTTAAGTTATAGAACTATAAATTGTCAAAGATCTGCGGTTGCAGTGGGCCATGGTTTAGTAGGAGGAATTTCTATAGGTAGAGAGCCTCTGGTTTGTAGAGTGATGAAAGGTATTAAGCTACAAACACCTCCTAGAGCTAGATACAGTTGTGTATGGGATGTAAATTTGCTTCATCGTTTGTTTGAAGGATGGCCAGTAAACAGGTTTTTACATTTGAAACAATTTTCAGGGAAATTAGCAACCTTCTTATGTTTGATGTCTTTCAGGAGGGTTTCATATGTAAAAGCATTGGAGGTTGGAAATAGATTTTATAATCCAGATGGTGTAATTTTTCAGATCACTAGAACGAAGGATTTGTCAAAGTTTGATGACCATCCTAGTTTGTATGTGGTGAGATGTATGAGAGAATATGAAAAAAGAATGGAAGAGTACAGAAGGGATGGTGATTTTCAGTTGTTGATTTCTTATGTAAAACCTTTCAGACTGGTGACTACAGCAACAATTGCCCGTTGAGTGAGGTCATGCATGTTTGAAGTAGATATTGATCTAGGAAGATTTGGAGCACATTCGGTGAGAAGTGCAATAACAAGTAAGGTGTTTGTGTCGGGTGGACGGTTGGAGTAGATTTTGCATGCAGCTGACTGGTCGAATGCGGATGTGTTTGCGAGGTATTATTTGAAACCAATGGAACATATATCGTCTGTGGTGTTTTCACAGCTTTGAACATGCATAATGCTAGCCTCCGGTCTTGAGATGAAATGTAGATTCTCCAAGTATTTGAAGAGAGAATCTGGATTTCATTAAAGACACTGAGGCTAGCATTATCCCTCCCTCCCAGATGAATAATTTGGGAGAGAGAACTAATAAAAAATAAAAAATAAATCTGTAAAGGATGTGATTTGCAGAATATTATGTAGGAAGAACTTTTTCGATTTTGACATGTACAACCAATAGGGAAGGAGGAGAGGTGGAAGAGTATAATTTGTTCTGTTATTAACAAAATGTTTTGAGTTGCTTGAAAGAGGAAGATGGCTGCTGTGATGGGAGCTATATAGACTTTGGACATTCTACTCTGGAATTTTTGGGATGTTGGTGATGTTTGCTTTTAAGTGCTGCAAGAAGTGGCAAATAAAAGATATATGCATAATGTTAGCCTCTGTATCTTTAATGAAATCCAGATTCTCTCTTCAAATACTTGGAGAATCGACATTCTCTCACCATTCTGTTATATTAGACTCAGACATTCCCAGAGCCTATTTGTATGATATTACTTGTTACGTAGTATGTTACTCGGTCTGAGACAGTTTGGTTGTCCTTGATTAGATACATCACGTTCAGTGTAGTTGGTAACATCTTAGTCTTCTATTGCAAAGACTACAATTCTTTATTACAGGGACAATAACAACAGCAACGGTAATCAAGTGTTATGCTAAAATGTCACATCCAAGAAGGAAGAAAGCACAAAATAGTACTAAGTTAGCATAAGGTTGCCCTCTCATATGTTAAACACTACAATTTAGAAAAACATCAGATCCCACAAGACCTTGGTATCCTCCACATATTATTACTGGTTTTCTCATTTCTCAGAAATTGACTGCTTGTTGCCTTGGTGTGTGTTGTGGTATAGAAACAGTTACATTTGTAAAGATTTTAAATGTCTGCCCGTCTTTCTGTTGCTCTCTTGCAGTCATCAGTGGCCCTATGGCCCTGGCAGGCAGGCAGACACTATTTATTTTTCCCAAATCGACTATAGATTGCCCTTATGCATATGTTTGTTTATGCTGTGTGTGAGCCACCAATTATATTGTTCCAGGATGTTAACCAGTGTGTGACCTCTCCCAGTTGCTTTTGTGGGGTGCCCATGGTGGGCCTCTATAAACATTAATGCTGATTTTCCCTTTTTCTCAAACTGTCTGCATATTTCTCTGGCTTGTGTGGTGAATTGGGTTATATGTAGGCCACAGATATTATTTTCCAGAATTGTCATCAATATTTGTCAGTCTCTGTGTTGCTTGTTACGGGGCTGACACTTTGCCGTCCAAGAAAAAGTCACAATGGTACCCAAGAAACTGGTTTCTACTAAGAGAATGGCCAGTTATAAGTCTAACACCCACACGCACTACATACTTTAGTATCAAAAACTCTTCGTTGTCTTTCCAAAGTGGGCAATGTGGTGCACCTGGTCCATCCTTTTTTCTGGGCATTAAGACACTAGAAGAGCTCCTCGTTCAAATGTATCATTGGAAAAATTATTGGTCCAGGAGTGGGCTGGTACTCTATTTTACTAGTCACATTGGGATTAACAGAGCACTCGTAATTGTCCCACAAACTCTTCATTCTCCTGCCAAAATGGGCACTGTGGTGCACCTGGTGCATTACTTTCTGGATAGCAAGATACTATAAGAGCTTCTAGATCCAATGCATCAAGAAAAACCATTGGTCCATCAGTGGGCCAACTCTTTATATTACTGGTCACATTGGGATTAACAAGGCACTCAAAGTTGGCCCCTAAGTTAAAGCAAATAAAACACTGGATCAAAGAGAAACCGCAAAATATTTCAAAATAAATAGCAAACATTTTGTTTCCATGGGACAAACCAATATTTCCTGGATTCATGTTGACTTTTAGGTGCTAGAATTTTTTGTTTGCTTTTAAATACTATTAACCACCCAGCTCTGTCCTCAGAGAAATTTAGGTAAGATACATATGAAAAGATTTAGTGAAGTCCAGTGTAACACATTTTCCTGAACCCATCTATCTAGAACTGGTTTATCACCTAGGTGAGATAAACAGTGCCCTGAGGTATCCACAGTTGTATATGTCCCCACATGTAGACAAAGCCTGGAAGAAGTGCACTAGTTCTGGGAGCCTAAATGAGAAATGTGAAGATAGTCTCAGGCATCTTACCGTGCAAGATTTATGGATCCAGCTGGTAAGGTGGAAATAAAGAGGGGGTGGTTATCAGTACCCCTATCCACTGGTTATCCTTATGTGTAGTAGTATCCTCGTTGATGTTGGGAGAGGTTTTTTCCACTGTAGGCTTTTTGAGGGGTATGTAACCTTGGGGAGCATCTTTATAAGTGGCCGTCCTAGGAATATCCAAGCAATTAGTTATTGTCTTCTGTTTTGATACAAGAGGTGTGAGACATATTTATCAATCAATCAATCAATTGGGGAATTGTCAAGCGCGTTGCTCACCTGTGAGGTTCTCAAGGCGCTGGGGGGGAGTAAGCAGCTCCGGTCATTCGAAGAGCCAGGTTTTGAGGGTCTTCCTGAAGATGTGCAGAGAGGGGGCGCGTCTGATGTCTATCGGGAGCTTGTTCCAGTCTTTGCCGCGATGTAGGAGAAGGCTTTTCCACCTGTTCTGGCTCTGCAAATGCGTGGGATTTCGGCGAGGGCAAGGTCGGCGGATCTGAGGTCTCTCTTAGGAACGTGGAAGGAGATTCTCTCATTGAGGTATTGGGGTCCGGTGTTGTGGAGCCATTTGTAGGTGTGGGTGAGTGTCTTGAAGGTTACTCTCTTCTCGATGGGGAGCCAGTGGAGGTCTTGCAGGTGTTGGGTGATGTGTTCTTGTCGAGGGATGCCGAGGACGAGTCTGGCTGCGGCGTTCTGTATGTTTGGGAGTTTGCAGAGCAGAGACTTGTTGATTCCGGCGTAAAGGGCGTTTCCGTAGTCCAGTCTGCTGGTTATGAGTGCGTGGGTGATGGTCTTTCTTGATTCGGGGGGATCCATTTGAAGGTCTTGTGAAGGATGCTGAGGGTGTTGAAGCAGGTGGAGGCGACGGCGTTGACCTGTCGGGTCTTGGAGAGGGAGGAGTTGAGTATGATGCCGAGGTTCTGGCTGTGGTCCGTGGGGGTGGGTCCGAGGACGAGGACCTCTGTCTTCTCCGAGTTGAGCTTCAGGCAGCTGCTGCTCATCCAGGATGCAATGACCTTAATTCCTTCCTGGAAGCTGAGTCTGGTGGTGACGGGATCCTTGGTGAGGGAGAGGATGAGCTGGGTGTCGTCGGCGTAGGAGACTATGTTGAGTCTGTGCTGTCTGACAATGGCGGCGAGGGGGGCCATGTAGATGTGGAAGAGAGTAGGGCTGAGTGACGATCCTTGAGGTACTCCACAGTTGATCTCTGTGGGTTCAGAGAGGAAGGGTGGCAGGCTGATTCTTTGGGTTCTGCCAGTGAGGAAGGAGCAGAGCCATTCGAGGGTGGTTCCCTGTATGCCGGCGTTGTGGAGTCTGTCGGTGAGTGTATGGTGGGAGACGGTGTCGAAGGCTGTGGAGAGGTCGAGTAGGATCAGAGTCGTGGTGTAGCCTTGGTCGAGGAGGGTGTGGATGTCGTCTGTGGCGGCGAGTAGAGCAGTCTCGGTGCTGTGGTTGCTGCGGAATCCGGATTGGGAGGGATCAAGGATGGAGTTCTCTTCGATGAATTTCGTTAGTTGGGCGTTGACGGTCTTCTCAGTAACTTTGGCCACGAAGGGGAGGAGGGAGATGGGTCAGTAGTTTTGGAGGTCCGAAGAATCTGCTGTGGGCTTCTTGAGCAGGGGCTTGATTTCTGCGCGTTTCCAGTCGTCGGGAAAAATGCCTGTTTTAAAGGTGGTGTTGATGGTGCGTCGCAGTTCTGCTGCGATGGCGTCGGTGGCTCTGTGGAAGATGTGCGGAGGGCAGGGGTCCATGGGTGCTCCTGAGTGGATGCCTTTCATGATCGATTCGGTGTCTTCTGTGGTGGTTGGGGTCCAGGTGTAGATGGTGAGTTGGCTGGCATTGATGGAGGAGGAAGTGGTTTCAGAGTCCGGTGTCCTTTCATTGAAGTTGTCATAGAGGAACTTGATTTTCAGATGGAAGTAGGAGCTGAGCTTGTTGCAGAAGTCCTGGGAGGGGGTGATGTCTACGGCCTCGCTGGGGGGTCTGGTGAACTCTTGCGTCATGCTGAAGTGTTCCTTCGAGTTGCTGGAGTTGGCGGTGATCTTGTTCTGGATGAAGGTCCTTTTGGTTGATCTTATGAGTTGGTGGTATTCTGTCATGGTGTTCGTGTATGTGGTGCGGTCTTCCGATGTTTTGCTGTTTTGCCAATTCTTCTCAAGACGTCTGCAGGTGCGTCTGGATTCTTGGAGGTCAGCGGTGAACTAAGTGGCCTTTCTGGGGCGATGTCTGTTGGGGTTGCGAAGGGGTGCGAGTTCGTCTGCGCAGTTGGTGATCCATCTGTGTAGTTCTTTGGCTGCGAGGTTGGCGTTGGTTGAGGTGGGGTTGGCATTGCAGCAGATGGTGGAGTTGTGGTGCTCCTCTGTGTCCTTGCTCCAGTTTCTTCATGGAGGGTGAGGTGCAGGTTTGGGGGCGGTGGGTTTGTTAACGAGCAAATGTACGCAGTGGTGGTCTGTCCAGAGGGGTTGTGTGGTGTGGCTGAAGTGGATGTTGTTCCCTACTGCGAAGATGGGGTTGAGGGTGTGTCCTGCCTTGTGGGTAGGGGTGGTGACGAGCTGTTTCAGTCCGAGGTTGGTAAGGTTGTGACACTAAATCTGCCTGGCCCCCTATCACAGAGTCTGGATCAGCTGTTTTCTCTGAGAATAGATTTACACAATCCATTGGGTCTCCTGTAACAATAGCTTGATTAGTTGTTTTTTCTGATAGCAGGCTTTCTGAAACCAATGTTACAGGAAATGTGTGTAATCCTGGTTGTCTAAGTGATGAAAAGCAAGTTTCCATGCTAAGATCATGGAGACTAATACCTCGGGTAAGGTGCATAATTTTTCGGCTATTTTATGGCAATCACATGGTGTATTTTCATTTCCAGCTGAGCTGGAGCATGGCTTCTTATGCTCCATTTGGTTAATTTGGCCTCCATTTTACCAACTGTGGAGGCTAGGACTTGGATCAGCTCTAATTACAGTTCTAGTTTCTTTGATTGCCATGTGAGACCATTTATTGTAGCCACCAAAGACATATTAATTGTAGCCAATATTTCGCTCTGCTCATTGTGTGGTTGATGCGTTGGCAAGACTGAACTATCATAGATGCTCTCATCCTATATAGGGCTATGATCCTGCGGTATTGTTGGATGGGTTTGGCCTTGCTGCGACATGGAGGCAGTGTTTTTATCCAGGTTCTGATACTGAGAGCTGTGGACAACTTGTTTAGGTTCATGAAAAATGTTCAGGTCCCTTGCAATACCTATTGGCTCTATCAAGCTGGCAGTGTTCTTACTTTTACTATCCTCCAAAGTGAGGGTGCCTACTTCCTGTGTTCTGTCATTATCGATTTGAACAGTGGTTGTTATTAACATCATTGAAGGTGTTAAGGAGTTGTGACGGAGTTGATACTGTGAGGCTTTAGCCGGAGAAGTTTCAGAACTGGCACATGATGTTTTTCCTTCTGACTTTGATGTAAAGTTGAATTCCGCTAGGATGCTGTCTGATGGGCTTTTCAAGGAAATTTCGACCAAGGAAATTCTGATTATGAAAGTAGTCACTTTTTGTTCCTCTAGGTTGGATGAGGTTATATTGTTTTTTTGATTATTCTTGGCTTGAGACGTAAAGGCAAAGTCCATCTAATCCATCATATTTAGTGGATCTCCTATACCAGCGGGGTTTTGTGCTGGGAGAGCATGAGGGGAGTGTGGCAGTGGTGTTTTTTTACTGAAGAAATCATTGATCAATACTTTCTTGCCGGTTGCAACCTTACTGCTGCTTTGCTTATTGCTTTGTACGGGTGTGGATACCAACTTTGAACCACCGAGGGGCTTAATGGTGATGTCTCTGGGTTGCCTATGGATCATGCTCCATTTTGGCTGACTGCACTTGCTTTACTTGTTGATTAGAGGTCTTTATAAACTAGACTGGGCATTAATCCTACTGGGTTAAATTGTGCTGGCTGTGGTGGCCCTGAAATTTGTCCTGCAGCAGTGCATAGTCAAGTATTGGCGTGGGAAAGAATCCCCTTCCTTTTGATCATTCCTTTTGCACATCGTCCTCAATTACCGAGTGCAGGCTAGGAAGCTGGGAGCCCAGAGAGGCCCACTGGGGCTTTTATAGGCTGCAGAATAATATTGTTTGTTCAGGAGAAGCACGGGCAGGCACAGAGATCAGAGAGGGCCGTGGGAGAAATGCATGGGAGCGAGGTGCGCAGGAGCTCAGCCGATCTACCAAGGTGCTGGTGTGCTCTTCTCCTCAGTGTTTGGCACCCAAGTCACTGCACACTGTACTCCACTATTCTGTTGCAGCCTCTCTTCCTCGCCTCTCCTCCTCTCCGCCGCACCGCTACCTGCCGCCTCCTTGATGCACTGTTCTGCACCTCAGGTCCTTGGCACCAGACTACCGCACTGCCGGAACCCGGGACCGGAATCTGAGGCAAGAGGTCAGAACACGCCACTCTCACATTGAACAATCTCCAGTAATACCACTCAAAACAACACAAAAAACAAAAGAAAACAAGCACCTTGGAGAAATATAGAGCTAAAAGAGATAAAACAGCAAATTAAAAAGTTGCATTGCACCTGGCTCAAGACAAAGACCAATCAAGACAAAATTCCCCTACAGGAACTTAACAGATTTTACAAGTCAGCAGTCAAAAAAGCTGAGAAAAGATACTATTCAGGCAGAAGTAAAAATGAGAAATGTGCTAATAAAGAGTTCTATCCCTCCACTATCCTTTTCAATCCAACTAACAGACTCACATGTCCACAGCTCAAATGAATTTCATATTTCCCGATACTAATTTACCACTAATCCTGTTTGGGTTCTGGAGTAGCGTGCTACTAGTCGAAAAGTGTTTTGACGCTTCATCAGGGGTACCAAGAGTTATATAAATGCAAAACCCTCCCGCTTCTATTCCTCCACTATACTTTTCAACCCAAATAACAGACTCACATGTCCACCACTCAAATTAATTTCATATTTCCCTATACTAATTCACCACTAATCCTTTTTGGGTTCCAGAGTAGCGCGCTACTTGTTGAAAAGTGCTTCAATGCCTCGTCAGGGGTAGTAAGCACTATATAAATGCAATTACAATTACAATTGCAATTAGACCTAAAACAGTATACTAGTATTAGGTCACACTCCAGATGCACCGTGGCCTTGTGTGGCATGAGAATTATGCATGCTGAATAGAGAAAGTTAAAATACCCAAGCCTTTTATTAAGAGCTGCACTCTTAGCTTTGGTCTTGTGTCTAAGTGAATGGAGAACTTGTATTTTCTTCAAATGGTAAAGCTGAAAAACAACTTGTGAACTAAGCACTAAAATGGGTAGCAAAGTTACTAATGACACAATATGATATTAATAGAAGGTGTTTTTAACACAATAATGGTAAAAATGTCTCCCGTCATCTCTTTGGAGAGTATGCAAAATTGGTGAGGTTTACTTTCCTAGTAGAGCAACAAATGGGGGAGATGCTGACAGAGAGTTTCTGTTGCCACCTACGAAGTTACGCTGTACATTAACGGCTTACGGCCTTCTTCAGTGGTTACCAAAAGAAGAAACGTCCTCAGTGAAGGCTGCCTCCATGCTCACATCATAGTTAGAGCCTTGAGACTCGCCACACTGACTGCAGCTTGCTTCGCTCCTGACAGCTCGCCCACAGGATATTGAAGTACCTATTCACAGGGAAATGCTGAACAAACAGGAGCCCGTAGAGATGGTCTGCCTGATGACAGGAGACACTGTCGGGCTGAACATACCGTAAATTCATCAGCTCTGTGTACACAGGAATCAAAAGAACAGCATTCGAGGGAAATATTTGACTTCTAAAAAGAACCAGCAAGCGTGCCTGTGCATTGCTTGCACATTCAGATTCTCTTTTTTTTGCAGATTGGTTTTATGAATGAGCCGGTTCTTTATTGTCTTCGTTTGCACTTGCATCTCATGCGAAGAGTGAAAGATGCGCGAATTTAGGAAGAAAAGCACACCTTATAGTCACTTTGATAAAAAAAAAAAAAAAACACTGAAAAAATAGCATCCCTTTCCTGCAAAGTTCCATTCATTCCGATGAGCTGAAGGGAAAATATTCCACCGAATATTTATACTTGTTCAGTTGCTTCTTTATCCTATTTCGCACAGTCTGCTTGTTTAAAGTCTACAGTCCTGGCCATTGCAACAGTCTCTCTATTGAACCGAAGCAGCGGAGAAACGCTGAGAAATATTTTTTAGTTAAAAGCCTCATTCAGACTCCCAATCTTCTGCTTATGTAACCTAAATATTTTTAGTGCACAAAGTTCAAAGCTGCTAATGTGTTGTGTTTCTCAACGACAAACAGAATGCACCAAAAAAAACGTTAACATGTTTTTCTAAGAATAATTTAGGGGCGCTCGTTTAGCACTGAAGCTGCACATTGCCTCTCTGCCATGTTATCAGGCCCTCGCCATGTGCGGAGGTCTGAAAGAGTCATTGTGCAGGGATTTCCTGTTCACTCGCATCCATAAAGTTGACTTTGACTAGAGAAATGGCAGCTTGCAAACAGAACCTGTTCTCAGAAGGCGAGTCCGGGGAAAAAATCATTCATCCAGTTGATTTATCGGCTATCTCAGGGTTTATGTGGTGCCAAAAACGATATCATCTTGTCTGAACGGCGAGACTTAACACTTTAACTCTAATATTAGATAGCAACCGCCAAGGAATTTCTACCACTGCATGCAGAGTGCAAGGCATTCTTGAAACAGTTTAAAAACAAAGCCACATAATATAGTGATGCCGAAAAAACATGCAGAATGAATATTTGTTTTTTAGGGTTTACTTGATAGCAATGTAGTAAAACTTCTGAAAGTTTTATACAATATAGTAAAACGTTTAAAAGATAAACCTACATCTAAATACATCTACACGTGTAAGTTTACTCATGCACTTCTTTGTAACTGTGTTACTTTTGGCTAGTCACCGTTTACGAGTGTAATGTTACATTTCCCACCCCCTGAAAGTGTAAAAGTTAATATACTACTGTAAAGTTACTGCTAGTGACTTTACGTCCAATTTGATGGTCCGCACACCTTTACAAAATCAGGGTGAATATGTCCCAATGTTAACAGATAGGGAAATTTAGAAAAGGTTAATAAAGTTACGCAAAAAGTATATTTTTATGCTGTTAATATAAAGTTACTAGTTAAGGGGTGTGATGACCCACCTTAAGTAATAGACACAATCCATGACAGTCATCCACTAAAGTCCCTAAATTAACCTGAACGTAACCCCCTGTTAGCTATGGCACAGAGCACACAGGCTGAGCTTAGCAATGAGTAAAGGTTTGCATTACCAAAACAATAATGAAGTCAAAACAACACACAAGAAAAATCCCAAATCAATTTTAAAATTAGAGTATATTGTAATAAATTGAATGACAATAAATTAACAAAAATGAAGTAAGGGCAACTGGAGCTATCATTTTTTTAAGTTTTAAAAATAAATTGTCCCAAACATATTTTAAGATTCAAACACCGGCAGCTGGTGACGGTAGACTGGGACTCAGGCATGATTTGAGGCCAACCATGATAGAGTGCAGGCCAGATACAGAAACCAGGTTCGACCACGTCGGATGTTTTACTTTGGGACTTAGTCTCGAAAATCGAAGTCCAACATCTTCAGCTGGACAAAGCAGCAGGCTGTAGCTGAGGAGGTCTGCATAAGGTAGGAGAGCCAACCTATGCCCTTTCAAGATTTCTTTCTTCACACTCAGTTACTCAGTCACTTTTTTTTGAGTTTGAATTCCTCCAGCACGGCAAGACTGCAGAATGTAGCCGAAAAGAGCTCCACAACGTCTGATACTTTCTCTGTGAGTTCCTGCTAAATTTTTGTCCCTGTCCTCTGGAGGTCTTTGGTGCCAAAACGTTTGTGAGGCCCAGGTTTTCAGTGCTAGTAGGAGAAGTTCAACCAGGCACAGTCAAGGGTTTGAGGAGCTCAGGAACAGCACTTGGAGGTCGGACTCACTCCAGCAGAGGCCACCAGCATGTTCAGTGATGGCTTTGTTGGAACTGGCAAATAGAAATCTTCCGGAAAGGCCTCTTGTTGCTTGTTGTGGCACCTTTAGATTTAATGGGAGGTCAGCCTTAAGACCTTTGCAGTCAATTTATTTTCCTGGGTACAAGAGAGAATGGGCCCAGTCTTTCAAGGTTCTTCTCAGGTCTCAGGCATATGGTTCAATCCTCTTCTGATGTTCCTCAGGTCCAGTAGTGCTCTGAGAGGGGCTCTGGGGAATCCACATTTATGCCTGGCACCTTGTGGGTGGGGGTGACTCCTAGCTCCTCCCTAACCAATAGGGTTAAAGTCCCAGGGGTATACTCTAGCCACTTTTTACGCATTTTCTGAGATGCCCTGCTGCAAACAATTCAAAAGTAACTTCCATCCGTGCACTCTATCCATCCTTCCTTTAACTCATCCATACATTCTTTCACTCAGCTATCCCTCCATTCATCATTTCACTCATCCTTCCACCCAGCCACTCAACAATAAATCCACTCACTCATCCATCCATACTTTTACTCATCCATCCATTCATCCGCACTCCCCTTCACTCATGCATCCATCCATTCTTCCATTCATCCATCCTTTCTCTCATCCATCCATCCACCCTTTCACGCCATCCATCCACCCTTTCACTCCACCCATCTGTTCATCCTGCCTTTCACTTATCCCATCCATCAATACATCCACCCACCCATTCACTCAGCCATTAATCCTTTCATTCACTCATCTATCCATCCATCCATCCTTTCTCTCATCATCCAACCACCCTCTTACTCAACCATCCACCCATCCACCCTCTCTTTCATTCATCCATCCATTCTTTCACTCATCCATCCATCCTTTCTTCCATACATCCACCTTTTCTTCATCCATCCATTCTTTTACTCATCCATCCTTACATCCATCCTTTAAGTCACTCATCCATCTACCCATCCATCCATCCTCTCACTCACCCATCCATCCACCTTTTCGCGCACATATCCATGCATCCATCCTTTCACTCACTCTCTCTCCTTTGTCTGCCAAGTTGGAGACATAAAAGGTGCATCAATAATTCCACCCCATTGAATTTTCTAATGTTGGGGGTTTCACAGCATCCCAACATCCATCCTTTCACTCTTCCATTCATCCATCCTTTTGCTGATCCATCATCATTCACCTTTTCATTCCGTCCGTTTATCAGCCCTTTCATAATATCCATCCATCCATCCATCCATCTATCCATCCACCCATCCATCCATCCATCCATATTTTCACTAATCCATCCATCCTTTCTCATCATCTATTCAACCTTTTACTCATCCATCCATTCACCCTTTCATTGATCCAGCCAACTTTTCTTTCATTCATCCAACCATTCTTTCGCGTATCCCCCATTCATGCTTTTATCCATCCATCCATAGTCCTTTTCACTCATCCATTTGTTCTTTCACTCACTCATCCATCCTTACATCCATCTTTTCTTTCATTCATTCATCTTCCTATCTACCCTTTTACTCACCCATCCACCTTTCACTCACACACCTATCCATCAGTCTTTTCACTCACTTAACCACCGAACCATCTACCCTTTCGTGTTATTTATGAGCCTTTTTCTGCAGCGTTGCGGTTAGAAGAGGCCCATCAAGAACTCCACCCCCGCTTTAGCTGCTAAAGAGAGCAGTTCATGACATTCCTGGCTGTGTGTTTTAATTTCAGGCATAGCTAAAAGAGGGGTGCAAGATAAAGAGACGCAGATTCGCAGGGTTGTAGGCACTGTAAAATGCGACTAAGCGCAGTCACATGTTTTGCCTGTTACATGACTGCGGCAGTTTATTATGATGAGCTGGAACATATGAGTGCTGCATTGTCAATATTCAGTATATCTGCTACTCACCTGCATGGCACCACAGCTATCTGCCTGTTTTGTTTGTTTTATTATGCATCATCCTGCAATAATATGACAAATGTTTATCAATACTGGTATACTTTTCACTCTATCATTTCAATCACTTATTGTGTCTAGTCTGACTCTACTATGAACTGGATTGATCTGATCTGTTTCCTCACTAATGCTGTAAACTGGCATTTTCTTCACTTCCAATTAGTGGAATGTCTAAATATCAAGTTTTGGCACTCAATGAAAACAGAGGTTTGTCAATGACCTTCCGCAAAGGCTAATTTAAGATCTCTTTTGAGGTTAAGTCACTTCCAAAGTTGCTGTACTTTGATGCTCCTTAAGCTTTTTTTTCAGGTTTTGCTCAATTGTAATGACCATCCTGGAAGTGGTTGTCAATGTTCTGAAAGACTGTGGATTGACTCTAAAACTTGGCATCAATATGAAATTGCATGCTTGGGCATTGGTTACCTACAACAAATGATATGCCCCTTGCTAAAGTCAGTGTTTACTAGCTTTTTTCCTGTACAATGATTTGGATCACTTTATGAGTCCAGACTGTACATGTGAGAAGCATTGCTGATCTGCTTTATGAGATGATCAGCGGTCAAGAGCAATGAGTAGGGCTTTGGAGGGATTTTTGTAGAGTGATCTTTCCCAAGATGGTCACCTGTATTTCTGAGCTCCCAGGAAAATTCAAACTCTCATGTGAAGATGCTGCTTTTCAACTGGAACTGTCTTTGATGCACAAGTTCCTAACCTATATATATTGTTCTTTACATCCTCCTTCAGTCCAGTGAAGCATGTCTGGTTCTTGAATAGCATTTCTTTTCCATGTCTACTGAATGCTACTTGGGCTCTGTTGTTTCCAACAGCAAGTGCCTCCTATTCCATTGCTCAACATTAATCATATATCAATCAATCGTGATTTCTAAACCACAGCTATTCACCTGTGAGGGTATCTAGGAGCTGAGGGCCTAGCTGCTCGGGTGCACTAAGTTGAGCAGCCAGGTCTTGAGTCCCTTTCTGAATTCCTGGAGAGAGGGTAAGGTCGAGAAGTGGAGAGGGAAACTGTTCCAGAACTTTGCGGTGAGGTAGGAGAAGGAGCGTTCTCCGCAGTTGCTTCAGTGGATGAGGGGGGGTCTGACCGAGGGAGAGGGAGACAGAGCGCAGGTGTCTGGAGGGTTGGTGTAAGCTCAGGTGGTAGTTGATGTATGCTGGTCCTTGATTGTGCAGGGATTTGAAGGCATGGGTCAGCATCTTGAATTGGCATCTCTTGTGGACAGGGGCCCAGTGGAGTTTATTGAGGTGTGGGGTGATGTGGGTCCGTCTGCGGAGGTCAAGGATGAGTCTGGCTGCTGCATTCTGTATGGTCTGTGGTCTCTTAAGGAGGTTTGTGCTGATTCCTGCTTAGAATGTGTTGCCATAGTCCAGGCAGCTGGTGACAAGGGCTTGAATGACAGTGCGTCTGGTGCGAACTAGGAGCCATTTGAAGATATATCGGAGCATGCGAAGAGTGAGGAAACAGGCTGAAGAGACTGCGTTGTTTTGGTTTTTCATGGTGAGCTTGCTGTTCAGGTTGATGCTGAGGTTCTGGGCTTGGTCTGTAGAAGTGGGTCCTAGTTCAGCTGCCCACCCGGAGTCGTTCCACGGGGAGGTGTAGTTCCTGCAGATCAGTACTTCTGTTTTGTCAGGGTTGAGTTTGAAGAATTGCTCATATCTATGTGAAAGCACATTCATGCAATTAACTGCACTATTTTACACGCTACTTACCACCATAGATCCTACTTTCTGTGAATTATACCTTTGGCCTCTGAAAATAGTTGTCTTACCTACTTCTAGAAGATATGATCTGGAGCTTGTATGCAATCTAGATAGATGCTGTTGTGTGAGACAATATTGTGCTTTGCAATTCATCTTACTTTTCTGCCAGCACTAGCATAAGACACTTGGGTGATCATGACTTCAGACTTTGTCTGAAACATCCCAAAAACATGGGGAGCAGTTTGGGGCTGGAATTGCAGCATCGTTGCCAAATTATGAGAGCCTTATATGTACCCTTATGTACGCTGCAGCTCAAATCTTGTCCGAGTACATGAATGAGCCTTTTCCCATCAAACACTGGCTCACCCTGGTCATCACACCTGATTGACCAGACCGGATGAGCTGTCCTGTGAAATGCTATGCGGTCAAGTTTGCAGCATAATGAGTCTGCTTTTGGCTGACTTACAAACTCTAATTCCAGATACTACCCCAATACAGATGGTGAGGTGAGCAAGAGAATGATCCAGAGATCTTGCAGCCCTGTCTGGGAACATTAATGTTCTACAATGGGTCACGCCCAGGATAGCCATCTTGCATTTAATCAGACTCCATTGTTGAACTTGGTAGCAGCAGCTATGTTGAAATGACAAGGAGCTTTGATTTTGTTGGCCAATTTTTAATGACTTTCTACATAATTGCTGCCATGCCTCCTTAGCACATTGCTTCTTCTCCAGTCTCCTGCTAGACTGTTACATAGTCCGATTAGCCCCACTTCACAGCCTCCTTATGCATTCATACTATAGATAATCCACTCTGTATATATAATAAAGTAAATTCTAATTATTACACTGAATGGACAAAAATCCAACAGACTTATCTTTCTATGTGACATCTGGAGGAAACTCTCATGACACAACTCCTTGTTTAGAACATTCAGGATTTTGAGAATATATTAAGTAGATTATTGGATGATATCTTGAAGAGAAAAGATATCCTATCATTGAAGGAGACTTGGTTGTAAGAGTGCCTAGATATCGAAGGTTATGTATAGTCTAGATGTCTCATCTGTTAATGGGAGACACCCCCTGGGGGTCTCCTAAAATATTAAAATCTTCTCAATTGGTTGTCCCTGGATTCTGATGTGTGCAGTACATTTAATTCCTCATAGTTTGATTATTCCTGTTTTTAACCCCAATAAATGTGTATTTTAATACTCTGGATTTTGTTTCAGCAGAATCTTCAATGAGATATTGAAGATAAAGTTCCCCTTCTACCAAATATGTTAATTTTAAATAGCTGGCGATTTCAGACTGAAATTAGTTCCCACATTGGTTGGCCTATTACAAACGCAAGTACCATTTGCAAGATTTCATACATGTCAGACCACTAAATGTTCAGAGACTATGAGAAAATATCTGACCTTTTAAGATATGACCTATCTAAGTGATTGGAAAATATACCTAATACCAGCTAGCTTTTTATGAAGGTCCACAAATATGTCATATTAACAATAACATTTTGCAATTATACCCGTAAAGGTGTTGAAATATTGGCCACGTCGGAACCCTTTATTTTTTAGGGTGATTCCTGCTGATATCTGGGTTCTACCTAAACTAGTACAGTATTTATTGCATTTGTCTACTCTATTAGATGCAGAACATTTGGTGGTAAACATGGCAGACTTTCCCAGCGTGTTCAATCCACCTAGGTGGGATCATTGCATTTTGTCACTGTGCGTTGCTGTGCATCTTCAATAGCTAGATGGAGGGAACAGTCATTATAACGTCAATTTAAAACGTATTGAGTTGTCATTTAAAGATTGAAAGAAGCCCACTTCAAAATTACAGATATCGATCAAAGAATCTACATCCTTGTTTAGTTCAAGTAGAACGATATAAAGCAAACGATGCAGAAAAGGATATACAATTGAAAATCCAGATGTAAATGTGTAACTCAGTTGCTCAAAAATGCTAATATGCTTACATTGGAAAATCAAGGAGTGATATTTGAATGATCAGAGGTGGCTCTTCATACTTCCAAAGATAAGGTATAGCAAGGCAAATTGATATAGTATCTCACAAAATTAGTTTTCCCATTTTACATTCATCAGGCAGATTAAGGGATGATAACTAGTTAGATGGGAAATCTGGTGCCACAAACAAACAGGCTCACATGAGGTGTGGTCATATGTCATTTCATTTCCTTGGGAGATATTCTTCAGAGCTGCACTTATTTGCTTTCCTTTTTTCTTACGCCCTTTCATAGGATCTTTTGTTTTTGGATCACATGAGGTGGAAACTGAGGATTAACCTGCTACCCTACATATGTCAACCTGAGCATGGTGTTCACTGTGCTCTGCTCACAATTTGTTAAGGATTATAATGATTATGATGGTGATGAAGACCAGTTTGCAAGCACAGTTGTCACCCAGAAGGGCATCGTAGTGCTGAGGCAATGATTTAATGCATATGGAGCATTGCTGATCAAAGGGAAGACTGAAATAGTGAAGTTTTAAGTGCTTTTCAGAAAGAAAGATGGTCATCTCTCGAATAGAGAATGAAAGACAATCTTCGCCCCAGAAGCAACTGGATCTACTCATGCCCTCTCACACTTTATCAGTGCATATCAACTCAAGTTTACAAGCCCATCTTCGGCCTCTATTCCTGCTGGTACTGCAGCAGGCTTTCTGCAGTGCCATGTAACTTTGTTGGGTTTCTTACCATTTTCTTTCCTGCCTGTACATTGTTTCCTGTATTACCCATCTGCCTGCCTACCCCGTGGCCTGCCATTTATTCCTGCTGGCCACTGATGGAGATAATACTCCTTCTTGGCCCCATAGACACGGGTGTTGAGATGGCAGGAGTAGAATGGAGTCTCCAGTGCCTGGTATTTGGGCTGCTGTGTGAGCTGGCTGACAGCTGAAGACTTTTGTTTGGCCAGATTACAGCAAACACTATCCGTTCTCTATTTATGGAACTTCCTACTACTTCCATGCAAAATGATGAGGAGTAAAAACTGTTAGATTCAAGTTCCACAGCAGGCATTTTCAGGACTCTGATGCTGTGCCACCTTACCACCTTGTTCTTCAAGGATGCTAGTTATAAGCCACACCCTAGGGCACAGAGGAAAGGAGATTGGAAAAAGACATTACTGTGTACGCCATTTCATGGACCTGAAATAGATTCTTCTCTTGGCCTGAGGGTTAATGCCTAAAAGAAGTAAAGAAGGCAACATTAACTCAGTAATCATACTGCATTACCAATCTCATGAAGATTGCATTACAATGTATCTTTGAAGCCAGGCAAACACTCTGCAGCTACAGCGGAATTACTGATAAATTCCATCACTCCGCCAGCAAAATTAATCTGCAGTGGTTGGTTTCTAAACAGGGCTGGAAGAGGGAGCAGGCCCTCTATGTTTAAAAATCACCGCAGAGGGGCGTGGCCAAGATGGCGGACGACTAGGACGCGTTTTCTGGTTGCTCCGAGCCGCCGCCACCATAAGCATTTAATTTTAATACGAGCCCACTGGTCCCTCTATCGTGCTCCGGGGGGTGACTGCAAGCTGCGGAGTAAGGGGGGCACAGGTGGAGCCCCACAGAGGTGGACTGGACCCCTGGTTGCTGCGATCAGGTGGACCGAGCTACGAGCCCGACCGAGGAGCATGACTGCGGCCTGCGGACTGCGGCTATCCCCCGGAGCCGGGGGGGGCTGTCAGCGACAAAGACCGGGGCTTCCGCAATAGGCCCCAACACGACCCGCAACATGCGGAGGTGAGGGCCCCCTCCCACATCATCAGACCTACCGGAGTGGCGGGTTCGGGACCAGCAGAGACCGCGCTGAGGCATTGCTGGGGGTCTCCTGGCACCTGAAGCTGGTGGCCCGGAGCGTGAAGCGATAAGGCTCCTGATCAGATCGGTGAATCGCGGTCTGCTGGGGAGAGCGGCAGCCCCGACATAGCTACGCCAGGCCGCGGCAATCAAGGTATGCCCCACCCAATTTTATCAGGCGGCCTGCAGGGAAGTTGTGGCCTGGGGAGGCGCCTCCTCTCCCCTCCCCTTCTGTGCACATCTAGTGCAGAGGAACGCGCTGCATATCCGGCGGCGGTGAGGGGGAGGCAATTATCACGGGTCAGGCTGGACAAACCTCGGCAGAGAGCTGGCCCCTGGGACACGAGAGTAGGCATAGACTGGGCCTATCAAAGACAGCGATCCAGGTGGCAACAAAGAGGATATACATATGGTTATGCCCTGCTCCCTGAGATACGCATAGGGCTGACTTAGAAGGCAGAGACTGGGCAAAGGCTGGGGCAGAGCAGGTGGCTCCTGCGCTCTGGAGCAGACCGGAAGGCCTTGGGGAACATTATAACGGCACCCATAACCTGATACCAGCATTGTAATATGCGGACTCCGTGTGGCTGGTGTCCTCGTCAAAGTCTCGCGAGCGCGGTGGCCACCGGCAGGCTCTGAGCTACAAGGTCCGGCCCGTGACACAGGGCTAATGAGAGGAGGCTGCACGGTGGCATCTGATGGGCTAGGCCCCAACAACATGGCAGGGAGCAGGACAAAGAAAGGGCGCTCTCTTAAAGAAATGTTCAGTAAACCTGGGAAAGTCAGCGCAGAGGACAAAAACGCACATACAGGGCTGGACGCCATATCAGACACTGAGGATGGTGAAGGACCGGTAACCAAGATGTTTCTGGAAACGCTGTTCTCCTCCTCGCGTGCAGACTTCCAGGTGATGAAAATGGAAATTGAAACAGAAATTTGGGAGATGTAACGTGATGTGGACGAGTTGGGAGAAACAGTGGCTGAGCTGGAAGATAGAGAATCCGGGCGGATGGAGGAGGTCACTTGGCTCCAACAAGAAAGCCTCAAGCTTCAAGAACAACAGCTGGATCTTCAGGCACATAATGAGGACTTAGAGAACAGATCCAGGAGGAATAATATCAGAATCAGAGGTGTGCTATCCAAAGCGGAGGGTTCCAACTTGCGTGAATAAGTCACGGACCTCCTCCGACATGTTTTGGGACTCGAGACAGACACCACCTTACAGCTGGATCGGGTCCAATAGGGTGGGGCCCGAGAGGCTCAGAAAAGGTCCCCTGGCAGACATACTGGTGTGTGTGCATAACTTCCAGTTAAAGGAGGACATTCTCAGAAAAGCCAGAGCCTCGCACCCAGTTCAGTTTAAAGGCCACTCCCTGACTTTTTTCTAGGATCTTTCCAGGATTACCTTGCAAAAGCATAAGGACTTCCGCCCACTTACATATTTTTTACGGAAAGCCAATGCACCCTATGCATGGGGCCACCCTTTCTGCATCATTTTTTGTTATGAGGGAACACTCCACCAAATCGGCTCTCTCAGGGATGCCTGCACTCTTTTGCACATTAATGCACAGGAGGACATTGAGGGACAGCCCTCCCCTCCTAAACAGCAGCGACCAGCGTGGCAGAAGGTGACAAGCAATCGCCGCGGGGATAGACCTGACTCGGCTACCATTAACAAAGAAAGACAGGCAGAATCTGAGTCTGCAGAATCTACCCTCTCGACGGAGTCTTGATTTGATAGCGGCGCTGGCCCCGGGGAGGCATGGAGGGACTGGTGAGAACCCAGTGGCGGTGGTGAAGGGGCTGAAGGACTGACGATACTCACGATGCTCCACCCTCCGTCTGCCCAGGGGATATCTCCATGTTCTTCTAGGTGAGTCATTTTTCGGAACAGACTTTGGTCAATTGTTGTTCTATCAGTTGTATCCTTTTTGTTTGTTATGGGTATCTTTCTGTCTTCTCTCACTTCTTTCTCCTTTGCACCAACTGTGGCTCCGCAGAGGCGGCATGCGCACTAGGAACTACATGGCACAGCGTCTACCTATTACCCTTTTGTCAAGAATGAGACACAGCGAACTAGCGGCTGCAGGGCGCTCCGAACACACATGGCAAATAACCTTCGCAGAGTGAGCCTCAATGTATGCGGCCTCAATAACCCAGTGAATCACAAAGCGATCCTATCCATTTTGAGCACTCGGAAGGGGACATCTGCTTATTGCAAGAGACTCATCTGTTAGCTAGGGATACCCACCGCATGCGTTCACCCAGGTTCCCCAGACAGTACTGGTCTACAGATACAGCTAAAAAAAAGGGGGGAGCCATACTGCTTGCCCAGAAATTCGGTGGCAAGGTCACTAGTATGGTAGCTGAACTCAGAGGCAGAGCGCTGGGGTTTAGGCTTCAATGGGGACATGCACAGTTCAAGGTGGCCTCTGTCTCTGCACCGAACAAACATCAGGAACGCTTCCTGATTAACTACCTTAAACAGGTTCTAGCCACTCCTGATCGAGCAGTGGTGGTAGGTGGCGATTTGAATCTCGTAATGAGCACAGACTTAGACCACTCTGGGCACCGTACTACACAAGCTGGGACTCTATCACAGATTGGTCATCAATGGCTTGCGAGCAGCTCCCTCAATGACATATGGAGACAGACACACCCCTCCGCTAGAGACTATACATTCTTTTCCGCCGCCCATAAATCCTACGCTCGCATAGATCATTTTCTGATTACGGATGATTTAGTGGGATGCGTAGCTGAAGCAACAATTGAACCTCGTTCTCTTTCTGATCATGCCTTGATCACGCTATCGCTGAATCTAGGCGCTTACCAGCCGCGCTCTTCGCCCTGGCGAATATAGCATGTTTTATCACCTGCTATTACATCGCGTTCCTTTACAACGCGGTTGTTACAAAGACCGCGTTGTTAGAACGCGATACCTTTACAACGCAAGTCATTAGATCGACTTGCTGTAGGGGGCGTGCTGGACTTAGGACTAGTATAATTTACTATTCCAACTCCAGCCTGCCCAACAGTAGGGAAGGTGTTGGAATAGTAAATTATACTATTCCTTAGGTTAGAGCGCCCCCTACAGCAAGTTGATCTAATGACTTGCGTTGTAAAGGCATCGCGTTCTAACAACGGGGTCGTTGTAACGACCGCGTTGTACAGGAACGCAATGTAATGACAGCTTTGTAAACGCTGTTTCCTGCCCTGGCGACTTCAGGACGCCATGCTTCAATCTGACCAGACAATAAAAGCAATTCACAAGGTGATCACAGACTATCTTAACATCAAGAATGCGAGGAGAATTGCCTTGCCTCTTTATGGGAAGCATTAAAACTAATCACAAAGGAGGGACTTAGCGCTTTTGACAGGTCCAGCATACGTGCCCAAACTATAGAAATACAAAGAGTATGCCGTTCCTAACTAAAAAAAGGGGGGGGGGTTTTGGGAACTGGCTTATGTGGTCATGAAGTACAGGGGGAACGGGGGTTCCTCCTGTTGGAATTTAGGGCCCTCACACACCCGGCTGGGTGTCAATCAATCAATCAGAACATTTGTAAAGCGCACTACTCACCCGTGAGGGTCTCAAGGCGCTGGGTGGGTGAGGGGGTGCTGCTACTGCTTGAACAGCCAGGTCTTGAGTAGCCTCCAGAAGGTTAGCAGGTCCTGGGTCTGCCGTAGGAGGATGGGGAGGGTGTTCCAGGTCTTGGCGGCGAGGTGGGGGAACGATCTGCCGCCGGTGGTCACTCTTCGGATGCGGGGGACGGAGGCGAGGGTGTCATGCTTCATCATAGGGCGTGCTCCTCATCAGGTCGGCGCTGCAATACCTGACAGGCTCATTATGAGGGGCTCTTTGGCGGAGATCTTTTATTCAAAATTGCCGTTTGGTGCTGTGGGGGTGAGGGGCCTAAACAGTGTAGATGTAGTGAGTGAAGATGTGTGACCCGAAGGAAAGTTAAAACAGGATATGGAAGTACCAAAGAAGACAATTTTAATCAATAGGCCTTCCAACCTGGTTAAAAAGAAGAAAGGTGCACTCCTGAGGTAATGTCTCGGGTTTGGCGCTCTGTTATGTGGTCAACATGTTTCTCGCCTAGTAGTCAAATGATCTAGCGGCGATTCGTCAGGACCTAGTAAAATCAGATCTATCTACACAAGGGTGGTTGTCTGGTGATGTTACCCTGATAAACCAAACTAAACAATACTCTCAGTGTAGTACCTGGTAAGACATGACCAGCCTGGTAAGAATAAAAACAAGTGTTAGACTTGGGAATACATTTAAAAACAAAGCACACGTGTCCCTTAGCATTAAAACTAGTCATTCGCAGTGAACTCATAGCGACCTCAGCCAGTGAAAACAGGCTTCGAAAAGAGCAGAGAAGCAAGATAAAGGCAGCAGTAGCAGAGCTTGAATCCATACACAAACGTACAGGTGCTCCTCGCATCTGGAGGGAGTTAGAAAGAAGTGCCTTCTTTTACGCCATCTAGACCTAGACAGAGCAGAATATGCCCTACTGCGACTTTGGCATAAATTCTTTGTTAGTGGTAATCGAACAAGCCGTATGTTGGCTCACAGGTTGCGCCAGAGGGACGTCTCTGGAACAGTACAGGTGGTTAAAGCTCCTTCGGGGACAACAGTGCACACAGACTCAGAAATTGCAGATGCCTTCCGAGCTTTCTACAGCAGGCTCTATGCGGGGGAAGACGCTCCCGCGGGAGACATAGGTACATACCTCCAAGATGTTCACTTGACCAAGCTCCCTACTGATATTGCATCTCACATCGATCGTTCTATTCAAATCGATGAGGTGGTGGCGGCAATAGCCCGCCTTAAAACTTCTAAATCACTGGGCCTGGACGGATTTACCCCACTATTATATAAGAAATTCTGCCAGATTTTAGCCCCTTTGCTGACACGGCTTTTTAACTCATTCATAGAGTCCGGGTGCTTGCCTGAAACCCTCTCTGAAGCCTCTATTTCAGTAATACTAAAACCTTATAAAGACCCTTTGGAGTGTGCCTCTTATCGCCCAATCTCATTGCTCAACGTTGATGCAAAAATATTCACAAGCATATTGGCTGCCCGCATTAACCCATACATGGCAGGTCTAATTGATCCGGACCAAGCTGGGTTTATTCCGTCGAGACAATATGGGGATAATTCCAAATGACTTATACACCTCATGGACCTTATCCGCCCCTCTCAAAAGGAGGTCCTCCTTCTCTCTGTGGATTCAGAAAAGGCCTTTGATAGGGTCCAATGGCTGTTCCTATTTGATACACTTCACCGATTTGGCTTTGGGGAGAGAATCCTTGACTGGATTAGATGCACTTACAACAAGCCTAGGGCTTCTATCAGGGTCAATGGATATTCCTCCAGGTCATTCCCTATATACAGAGGAACAAGACAGGGATGCCCTCTGTCCCCACTACTATTTGCCCTATATATGGAGCTGATGGCACAAAGAATTAGAGACAACCCATTAATATTGGGGATTCGCCTGGGGGCAGATATACATACCATAGGTCTATACGCTGACGATGTGGTCCTATCCTTGACGAATCCCATGACCTCGCTTCCGGCCTTGGTAGACGAATTCAGTAGTTTTAGTGGGGTGTCTGGGTTCAAAGTAAACCTCTCTAAGTCGCAAATCTTAAATCGTTCACTCACCCTTGAAACGGAAGCGGCCTTGAATAGACAATTCCCATTCACCTGGGCTAGTGAACATATACCATACTTAGGTATCCTGCTAGCGCGGACTCCTGAGAAAACAATAGCGGCTAACTATGGCCCACTCCTGGAGCAAACCACTAAAACCCTAGCCATATGGAACTGGACAGGCCTCTCTTGGGCAGGACGTATCTCCGCAGTTAAGATGACGATCATGCTGCATATACTGTATATTTTTCAGACTGTCCTCTCTCCCCACCCTCGGCTACCTTACGTACTTTGCAACGAGCCATCAACCGCTTCATATGGGGTGGGAAACATCCATGACTCAGCTATCAACAGATTACAAAGCCTAAATCTGGAGGGGGTCCCTGTGGTGTCGAGGTATTTTCAAGCGTCCCAACTACGCTTTATCTTGGAGTGGAATCATGGATGAGTTCGGACCCCCCCACGGTTGAGAGCTGGGCTAAAGATGTGCACGAATGGGCCACTGCAGAGCTAATCCGAATGAAAAGAGTTAGAAAGGATGACAAACTAGAGGAAGGTACGAGGGCATGGTACACCATGATAGCAGACAGAACTCAAAAAGATGACCTCCCTCCGGAGGAAACATATGTGATGCGGGCAGAGCGTGAAGGGACAGAGACAATAGCGACACCCGGAAGTACCCCAGCACCCGAGAACGGTGCAGATGCATAGACCACACAGATAGCGATCTGACTTTTAGAACCCGGAGCTGACATGACACGACTAACATGACCCTGGGGGGGAGGGGGCATACGTTTATTGTTAAGGTTTTATATAATCAGCAAAATGATATCTGTGTCTAGAGCCTGTAACATGTTAAAACAATGCAAGATTGACGATATTACCATGTTTTTATTTGGAAAAGAATGTACTGAATACACTGTTGTAACAATTTGAACTGTATAACTCCTGACATGATCTTCATGTGACTTTGAAAAATGCTAATAAAGTTGTTTAAAAAAATAATAATCTTGGAGTGGAATCGTCCCCTCTAAGAGAAACACTGGTCATCTATGGACCAATCTATAGCAGGGGTGAATATATGGCGAGAGATTTGGCTTCCACGTAAATACAGGGCATGGGGGCTCTTTTCATCCCTAATTACGACGACTACCTTAAAAGTCTGGGATGCAACAGTGATCCACAATGGATTTACTGCGTTCCCATCCCCGATGACTCCATTGGTGGACAACCCCGATTTCCCCCCTGGGTGCAAATCAGAACCATTTCAGTGGTGGCGTGAGAAGTGATGCAAGAGAGTAGGTGCGCTATTTGATCAGGATGGGATCATTCCATTTGAACGACTTCAGGAAGACTACACAATCCCGGCATCTGACCTTTTAACTTACAATCAGGCACGTCACTGGGTAACCTCCCCAGAGATGAGACCGGGAGCCTCCCGTCATTGGACGCAATTAGAAAAGTGGCTAATTACTAAAAAAGACGATAAACGTATCATACCAGAACTGTATGCTTTTCTTTCGACAGACACCACTTTCACGAAATCTAAGGGGCAGCTGAGGTGGAAGGAGGAAATAGGCCGAACACTTACAGATAAAGAGTGGCAGGACATTCATTATAGAACTCATCATACAGCAGATGATATCCCGGGCACGGAAGCATCTTGCAAAGTTTCATCTTACTGGTACTTGACACTGGCAAGATTAAACTGCTGGAATAAAGACCGTCCAGCCACCTGCTGGCGTGGATGTGGACAGACGGGTTCACTGGTGGATCTACTTTGGAACTGTCCCAAACTGGTAAGGTACTGGGAATTGATTCTCCAGGACATAAACAAAGCCTTTAATACTGATATCCCGCGCTTCCCTGCCTATACTTTACTAGGTCTTACCAATCCCCTGACCTGTCCCTTGCGCTCAATTAGAGGGAGGCAGATAACCTTAGCCCTTAATGCTGCAAGATTAGAGCTACTTGCCCACTGGGGTTCCACGGTGGTCCAAGACCCCACAACATGGTTGAGAAGGCTGTGGACTGTGCTAGCGATGGAGCGCTTGTCTATGATGGCGGATAACAAAGCCGAAACAAATATGGAACTTTGGGCACCTTTCATCACAATATTAAGCAAATAATTCAGGGAGGTCACTTGCCCCAGGTTCATGTGAATTCTACGCCTCACGTGCATCACCCAAGACGATGACGTGTAAAGATGCGATGGGTATAGGATCTTGATGGGGATAAACACTATAGGTGTGGTATAGGGGTGATTCTGGGTGCGGAGGAGATGTGGGAGGTAGGGAGGGATGGGTGGAGGGTGGGGTTCTCTATATCTTCTCGCTGGACTTTTCCCTTCTCTGTAATCTCGGATTCTTTTCTCTTCTGTCCCCCTTTGAGATCCACAGGAATTGGCATGGACATGGCAGTCTGCTTTCCACTGACACGACATTTGATACACATGCTACTGCTATCTTGAAAATCGCTGCCGGCCCTCCAGGTTGTAGGCGCATAGCTGTGACTTTCTCTATATGCACTTCAACTGAATGCCGGCCAATGGATATGAGCATATATGTTTTTTTTCTGATGTTATGAAAATGAATAAAAAGAGATAACCACTGCAGACTAAAGTGGAACATGCAGGGTTTTTTAAACATAGAGGGACTGCGCCCTATTCCAGGCCTGTTTAGAAACCACTGACTACACTGAAGTACTTAGCACACACCTTGGCACCTAAAAGTTGAAGCCACTGCACATCAGTGCATACACCTCCCCTTTTAGGATGACCACAGGTGAGACACAATGTTTTAATGTTCCTGACAATATTCCCCCAACCCTGCTAGTCACTGACCCTGTACCAGGCTTGTTTGGATGAAGATTGTGAAATCTTTTCACTAGTTTATGAATATGTGTAGATTGTTCTCAAGATATGACTTCTCGTCCAACCCGTTTCCAATCTCCTTGATATTGTAGAGAGCCTTATACATTAGTGAATCTTGAATTGTATTCACTTCATACTCTTTTTCTGAACCAACAGCTGTAGGAAAGCAGGCTGCATCAGATGAGTACTGGCCTTCACCGAATTAAACGGAGTGAAATGGAAAACTGGATGAACCTTCATGATTTGAGGTAACAATAACTTCACAGTTGCTTAAATTAATAATTTAGGGGCATATTACTAAGGTCCGGCGATAATTATCGCTCAGCGCGCTTAGCGCGGATAATTATCGCCGGACTAACGCTGAATTTTATCACTGAGATAGCGTGCTATCAGCAACGCTCATCTCAACAGTGATAAAATTGCAAGCGCAAACTGCCAAATGTGCGATTATCGCTGGAAATCCAGCGATAATCACACAACTTTTGGCGATAGCTTGCTGATAGGGCAGGACAGACTCAGCCATGATATCCACCTTCCATTGGATATCATGGCTAAGTCATACTAACAGCAGGCGTTAGAAAAGTAGCGGTAACCGCGGTTAGCGCTACTTTTCTAATCGCTCTGCATGTTCGCCTGCAGCTTGATAATAGGAGAAATGTCGGTTAGTGACATTTCTCCTGTTATCCTGGGAAGGAACGCCCACTTTGCATCTCATTAGAGATGCAGAGCGAGGTGTAGGGAAAACGGGTGCTAACATGCGTTAATGCATGTTAGCACCCGCCTTGGTAATAGGGCGGTAATATTATCTCCGCTTTTTGGCTCTTAAAGCCAAAAAGCGGAGATAATGGCCCTTGCTAATATGCCCCTTAGTTGTAAAGAATAATCCAATATAATAAGGTTGAAACTTTCTTTTTCCATGCAAGTACAAGTCGTTTTTAGAAAGCCATGCAGAATCTTCAGGCTGATATGCAGGGGCTTCTCATTGATTTTTGTCAGCATATTTCTTGTTTAATTCTTTAACATTCTATAATGCTGCTTTGACTTCCTCATGAGGATCAGTAATCATACAGATGCGCTTCATCAAAGAAGGAAAGGATGACATAGTTTGAGCAGTGCTTAATTTGTAAAGAAATTAAGTGCCATGGTCCAAGGTATTATTTCTTGGTCCACTGCAGCGGGCACAACCCATGTCACTTTTTAACTGCAGGTTTGAGTTGAATTTGTATAATTTTTTCAAAATTATATTACATAGGTTAATGCTCCACTAATGAATGTTGCTTAAAAATACACAGAGCGCCACCAAATGGTGGGTTCTCATAAATATGTTATGGTGTTTAAATAAGTGCCGGTGCTGAGCAATGGAAAACACTAGCACAAATTAAGCACTGAGGGCCTCATTACGATGACCGAAGGACTGCCACCGACAGGCTGTCAGTGGCGGTCCTTCGGCCATCTCACCAGGGATCTCCATCTGCCATATTATCATGGCATTTGGACGTGTGGTGGTCGGGAACACCGACCGCCACGGTCCTGACAGGTGGTGTTTATCCGACCGCCTGTCGGACTTCGCTGTATTCCCTGACTGATGGCAGTGCCTGACAGGCACCACCGTAGGAATTACAATATCCTTTTCTGCCGGTCGTTCTGCGGTGGTGAACCCGCACCAAAACAGCAGACAGAAACAGATTTGGAGGCCCCCCTAGCCCCCTGGTCCAGGGACATAGGCCCTGGGGGGCACCTATGGTGCCCCCCTTCATATCCCTACACCATGTGGTAGGAACCGCATGGTGCCTGCCACATAGTGCAGGGATATGTGTGGCTTGTCTGTTTTGTCTTGCGGCAGGTGCTGCTGAGCGCAGCACCTGCCACAATATATAACATGGGCAATGCAACCTCCGTGGTGGCGGTCGCATCCTAATTTGCCCTGTGGGACCGTCACCTTGTAGGCGGGCGGTCCCAAATACGAAACAATGTCAGATGGACTGAACTCCGTCCGCCATCGTAATTAGCCCCTTAGTTTGGCTTAGATCTCAAGTACATGATGATGATAACCATGCTGCCAATAGAATGGGTTGTAACACAAAGAAGCATTAAGCTTTTGTGACAAAACTCTTCCAACCAAAGATAATGTACCCAAAATGATTGTTCTTTCAGAAATTATCACAAGGTTTCTAAATTATGATTCACTTGGTTTGTTTGACTGGCAGACTGCAGATGATATGAAGAAGAAAGATTGACTTCAAATCCTACTGCATTACTGAAATGTTGAAATCGTGAAATGAACTGAATTGCTATACCTGAGATTTTCACGGTAGATAATTAATGTACTAATAATATATTTTGTAAAAATAAATCAATAGTTCCTGTTGCTGTGGGATTGACAATTACCAGAATAAAGTGTTCCATCTTGGCAAATAAATAAACCAAAATGCAGAAATTGGTGCTCTCGCCGCATATGGGTCTACGAGACGAGACACACCAGAAGATTTTTGATTTTTTTTGCCCTTATCACATATTGTGTCCTTAAGATTGGACCTCAACCGGGAGTAGGACTTATCCCAACTAGAGGCGTGATTGGGGAGAGTCTTGACTCTCAAAATTATAGCTTGTCCTTAGGATAGGACCTCAGCCTGGACCAGATTTTATCCCAATTAGAGATTTGACTTATATGTAGCAGCCCTGAGGAAGTCGGAATTCTCCAATGATGAAACACGTGTTGACTGGAAGAAAAATTAGGAATTAATAAAGGAGGAACTTTGAAATGCAAGGACATCTGGATGATTTACACTACTGTACTTGTACATATTTGCTTGTGCTTTTGCTTGTGTCAATTGTCATAACCCTCTGGATTATGGGATGGAGGTCTGACATCCCTCCTCTTTCAAGCACGGCACAAATTTGCATTTGATCTTTAATAATTGTGTATTGTGTTTTTGAGCGCTGAATTTCCCTATTCCCCTCCCAACCCCCAGCTTAGATTAACATATTCCATCAGCTTAATACTCTTATTCTTTTCACCTCTATAGGTTTCCATATTGTTGTGCATCTTGTATTAACTCGTTAAGTACTAAGACTTACCCCTACAGTGCTGAGACCTTTTTTTAATGCTTAGGGCAGTTTGCGCTTCAAAACATCATAACTTTTTCCTGCAAAAGGCATGCAGACCAAAATTGAGGCCTTTTACTCCACATATTGGGGATCCTAAAATTAAGTGGTTTGTTGATTTCCCTGGAGGAAACCAAGAAAATTGCTGACATTTTAGCAAAATGTTATGTTTTTGTACAAAATGGAAAAAGTTCTGTGCAGAAAAGTGTTTTTTCTATAAAAGACTTCAAGAAAAGATTTACTAGGCTATTTGCCTAGCTTTCAAAAACAGTTATAAAAAATCACTTATATCACAGTTTTTGCAACTTTCTAAGTGATAGTCAATTTTTCCTTTTTTTTGGTGGATTCTATTTGCAGTTTGTGGTGGAAACATGTGCGAAATCCATGGGTAAACCCAGAAAGCTATATATTTCTTAAATGAAGACAAGATTTACGGGGTCATTCGTATAGATTGCTCATGGTTTTCCTAAAGAAACTAATCATTGAAATAAAAAACTAATGAAAATAAGTGTGGAAAAAAGGAATAGTTGATCATATGTAATTCTTTGCACCCATGACTGATTCACAAAAGAAATATACAATTATGTCCATCAGACGTTTATGGTTAAAGAGAGATTTAGCATTTGTTGTTTTTATGGTTGTCCAAAAACATGCAATACCTGGAGGCAACACTTAAGCTGCAGCTCATAATGTTTGATTGTGACCAAACCATGCATCTGTTCACATGGTAAAATCTAATGAATTAAAATATCAGTATGAAGGAAACCATTTTTGAAAAGTTCCCAAGATAATGAGTTGGAGAAAATTCACATGACTCTGACTTTGGGATTACCCATATTATCATGTGATTTACAGGGCATTTAGAAAAATGTGCTATATTCTGCACACTGCCTTACACTTGGAAGACAAAACTTCAGAGAAATTCAGTTGAAAATAACAAATGTTCTAGTAGTCTGTGTTTCCTCCCTTCTCCTGATAGAAATCGTACTATATATATAGTGATGTTATAGTTAGGTAAGGTGATAATATCTTACTTTGCATTCTAAAAAACTCAGAAATTTACTTTAAAAAACAAAGGTTATTGTGACATTTTCATTAGGTGAAAATGTCAGTTTAAACATAACATGCTAAGCGGAAAAAAAAACTGAAATTCAAATAACTATAACTCACACCCTCACCACGCACAGTGTTGTTTTCAATGAGGTTATTTCAGATGTTGCACTGATGTTATCAGTAATGTGATTAAATATGTCATGAGTGATGTAATGAAGCAGGGCCTCCTGCAAGAGCCTCGCAGGCTTGCAGCAACCCCCCCTCAAAAATTAAATATGCCCCTGGGGACTCCCTCTGGGTCCTGCACAAGGTCCAGGGAGTCAAGGTATCCCTACCGTGATTTCTATATACCATTTTATAAAAAACAAATTCAAGACACAGGGACCAAGTCTCTGTGTCCTGAAAAGGCGGGCGCAACATTTCTCCTCATGTTGCAGCCAGCCAATAACAGTGTGAGATTGCAGGATTCACGGGAGCCTCTCACTCCCACTAAAGTGAGACCACAGATGAAAACAAGCCCCTTCACCCAATCACCCAATCACTCTATTATTTGAAGTTGCATGCCTGTGAGACTCCCATGATAGTCTTGTGATCCTAACCATCCAGATGTACATAATTTCTTAAAAACTGCTCAACATATTTACACCAAATCATAAAAAGCTGGTTTTCTGATTAAAGATCTAGCTTTCTACCAAATTTGCTGTAATTCCTTTCAGCCGCTTGAGCTACAGACCTACAGAAATTGCATGGAGAAATTGCATTTTAGGACCCCCTCCCTTTCTTCTCGGCTCTTGCTTGACCTATCACCCCAAAACTTTCAAGGAAGGAGCTGAGGTGGATGAACATTTTTTGGAAAGCTTCATGAAGATGCGTCAAATGACACCAAGTAATGAGCAAGCCAAAAACTAGGGGTGGGCGAATAATTCCGCTCCACTGATCGGCATCGCAGAGTTTTGCCCACTCTGCTCTCTGCTTGGAATGTGGAGTTCTAGCAAAACTTCACCAACCTCTGAGTTTTTTCTTGCACACAGCTCACCAATGTTAAGATGGTGAGCACAAGCAAGGATTTGCATCCCTTAGTGCGATTTTCAGGCGCTAGAATGCCTCCCGGCGATATTTCTCAATGCAGGCAAGCGTGACCGATCGCGTTGAGAAAGCTGCTGCTCGAGTAAAAAAATCTACACAAGTGACAGAAAAAAGCAGTGCCCTCAAGCATTCTGTGTGGTGCCGTACATGCTGATTTTACAGGGCGGTACAAGTTCCCAGAACTAAAAATTAGTGCGAGCAGCTGAATTCCGCAGCTCGCAGAACTCAGAGGAATCTCACAAAGTTTTTATATAACTCTCCAGAATTTTGCAGAGGTAAACGCCACAAGTTATGCCCACCCCTACCAAAAACACTCTTCCTATGTTAACTAGTTCCTAATTAAAAATACACAGTGGCAACCACTATATATATGAGTGAGAGTTTTTACTAGTTTGGAAGTGGATTCAAATGCTGGTGTGCTCTGCTGGCTCGGCACTCCACCCCGAGGTACGAGAGTCTGTCTTGGAGCACATGGAAGTGACACATATATATATCACTGGGTAGTTATATTGAGAACAACAATACTTGAGGAGGGTTACCTTATTTTGTTGGATCCTATTACTATCTACAAGACAGAATGTTTTGTTGCCACTGTCTCACTCGATGTAGGATGGTTCACCCAGGTAAATCGGTGAAAATCACTGTGCTTCTGTGATATATATTAGTGTCCTAATCCACAGGTACTACCTATGGTTTTCTTCATCATCGGACCCTCGTCCCGCTCACCTAGTGTGGGGGGGATGGGCTCAACATTTTTGTAAGTCAAATTCCTTGGCTGTGTGGTTTTAGGAATTGTGAGAAGAAATTAAAATTGCCTGCCAGGTCCTACTACTTTTTTAATGCTAGGTCCATTGGCAAGGTTAGGTTAGGGTTTTTTTGTGCTAGGAGTCCTTTTTTGCCCAACTTCGTGTTCCTGTCCAACAGGCTTCTCCCAGTGCTTTGTCCATCTCCTAGTCACATTTCATTTGGATTTGGAGCTGGAAGGATCACTCTCTTTGTCTGCTGCATATTTACCATTGGATTTAAGGACTTTGTATTTGAGATTTCACAAGTAAGTTAAAAAAAAATGTGTAAGGGTGCATGAAATAACTGTTTCTGTGGTATCTGTCGAATTGAGACATAATTTAGCCCATGGATGGCATTGGATTAAATTACAAAATGTAGGATTTTTGGGTTTTTTCACATTTTTTCTGCAAACAGTGTATAGATGGGGTAATACATCTGATGCCTTTGGAAGATGTGTGTTTTTGTAAGCCCAGTTAATTTACATTTTTGGCATTGCTGAATTAATGCTGTGTTCTCTGTGTTACCATGCCTCTTTTGTCTGGCCAGTGTGTGAGTGTGTTTACCATATGCCACCATTTGTCTTTGTTCCCCATGCCATGTAGCCAGGGGCCATTTTGTATAATCAGTGTCCATAGGCCTACATGTGTTCTTTCTTTTCCATGCGTCCTTCTTGTTGTTTGACCATGTGGCTGGTGGCCATTTTGTGTAGGCAACCAGTGTGATTTTGCCATAGGCCTGCATGTGTTCTTTGTTTTCCAGGCCACTTGCTTGTTGTTGAGACCATGTGGCTGGTGGCCATTTTGCATAGGCAGCCAGTATGCTTTTGCCATAGGCCTGCATGTGTTCTTTGTTTGTGGGCATGCCTCCTTGCTTGCTGTTTGACCAAGTGGTCAGTGGGCATTTGGTGTAGCCCAGCCATTGTGCTTTTGCCATAGGCATGCAAGTGTTCTTTGTTTGTGGCCATGACTCCTTGCTAGCTGTTTGATCATGTGGTCAGTGGGCAGTTTGTGTAGCATAGCCAGTGTGCTTTTGCCATAGGCTTGCATGTGTTCTTTGTTTGTGGCATTGCCTCCTTGCTTGCTGTTTGACCATGTGGTTGGTGGACATTTTGCATAGCCCAGCCAGTGTGCTTTTCCCATAGGCCTGCATGTGTTCTTTGTTTGTGGCCATGCCTCCTTGCTTGAAGTTTAATAATAGCCATTTTGTGTAGCCCAGCCATTGTGCTTTTGCCATAGGCCTGCATATGTTCTTTGTTTGGGGCCATGCCTCCCTGCTTGCTGTTTTACCATGTGGCTGGTGGCCATTTTGTGTGCTATGCTTGAGGACTAGTAGCTCAATTCTCATATGAATGTACTGTATGAACAGTTTTTTATATATTATTACAGAATTGTTTTGCATTTTTCATCTGTACCGTTCCTTTTCTCCAAATCCCAGTGGGTTCCAAATTCAATTCTCCTGTTAGTGAGTAGTAGTTCCCTTCCTCTAGTACATCAGCAATTGAATTATATTTTTTTATGCAAACTTTTTTTTATTTAATGTTATTTTGTGTTATATATATATTTAGACTCTTCTTGTTAATTTGTGCACATTTTTTTCAATTTTTTATTTTTTCTACATTTTTTTCAATGTTGTAAAAAGTTGAAAATATTTTTACAATTTTATTTCAATTTTTTATGATTTCATTTTACTTTTCCTAGTTTTTTTTTTTTTTTCTAAGTTTATTTTTTGGAACATTTGGCATCAACCCCATGTGCTATCGGCAGCGTTCAGCTACACAACAGCATTCATTTTCTAAGGATTATTCCATTGTCAGTTTTCTTTTGTCACATGCACCCCCCTAGGTGGCACATCCCATTCCCAACTTGATGCACATAAAGCAAACAGTTAAATCTGTGTATTGTTGTTGCTCATTCTTATCTTTCCAGAGTGTACATGAAAGTTTATGTTGGTGTGGTTTTATGAATGAATACACTGTATTGTTAATTAATTGCAACTTAGGTAACCGCACTAAATGATACTACTAGTTCAACTACAACAATGCCACGTTTCACTGATGTTCTTCTTGCTTGTTTGCACAAGAGACAACATCACCCGCAGTACTGTCAGACAGAAGGCCTGTGCATGACGTGAGTGTGACCACACAACACAGACATCTCTTCAGCTTATGAAGCTACGTGCCACCGCCAACTGACAGCTTCAAGATGGCCCAAAATAAAGGTGCTGCTAAGAAAGTAGCCAATGAGGAGGAGAAGTAGCCGATTTCCAGCACTGGTGTGCCGGCCAGGACCTTTTTTGGCAAACGTGTACCTGCCTCACCAACCTCCAGGGAGCAAGCTGGGAGCAGCACCCCCACATCAGTGAACCCACTCCAACATAGGTCCAAGCCAAGGTATGGCCCAGAGGCAGCCACTCTAATCATGGCAACTCCGACAAGCAGTGACGTTGAAATGGACTTATCTCTTTCACAAATTAATACCCAATCATTGAAGGAAACTCAGATAAGTAGACAACAACAACCACAACCAGCAATAGTAGCTCCTCTTGAAGTAGGAGAAGTTCAGGAGATTGAGCTTAATGATGCAGAATTAGAAGAAGCCATTGTCTTCCAGATCTCCAGCAAGAAAAAAGAGGGTTACTCCACCATCTTCTTATCCAAGCCCCCTTTCTGATGATCAAGACTCCACTTGGGTCCTGCCTCAGTCTGAGACATGCCACTAGAGGCTAGGGAAAATGAAGGTTCCTGAAAGCAGTAGAGTTATGGATGAAGAAGAGGAGGATGACAATGAGCGAGTCATCATGGATGTTAGCCCGCCCCAGTGGAGACCAACGTTACCCCTTCTCAACCTGCTCTGAGGAATGTGGCACAGATACCACCACCAGCAGCTGCCATAATTGAACGGCCCCGGCAATTACCTACATCTACAACCACCTAAGTAGAAGTAGGAACTGCAGAGAGGCAAATGTCGAAACACCTGCCTAACGCCTCTTTTCCTGCCATTGGCAGTGGCACCATTGTCAGAAGGTGGACCTTCCCAGTTTGGGACTTCTTTACAGTTAGTGAGAAGGAGCCGAACATTGCCATATGCTTCATTTGCAGTGCAAGTGTTTGTCTGGGTAAGCTTGGTACAAACTATGGTACCTGGAGGCCAAACAACCCATTTGAGAAAACACCCCACAATCCGCTGGGAGGAGCACCTTAGTCAAAAAACTGCAAGTGCTGTTGGTGAAGGTGGTGAGAGCAGGGAATGTGAATCTGTTCCGATCATGGTAGAAGGTGAAGGTGAAGGTGAAGAAGAGGGTGACATTTTCTTTACGCAAATCAGCTTTGTTCCCAAACAGTGAAGTAGTATTGCCAGCATCAGCATGATTACAATGGCACCAGAGTCAGGTTGAGACACCAAGGAAAGAGAATACAGTGACTGACCTGCTGAGATGTACATTGAGCCTACCACCTTCTGCTCTCTGTCTCAAGAAGAAGTCGCCTGCATGAGAAAAGAAAAAATCCAGGCTACTATTCCTGGCATGTTTAGGCAGGAGGGGCAGTACGAACACAACCACCCAACGGCACGTTTGAACAGGTAAACAGTCTAAATATCGAGTTTTTAATTTCGACCTACAAGAATATCGAGTTGGAAATATCGTAGGGACACAATATTGAAATCAAGAATATCGACGACCAGAATATCGACCTGAAGGTAAGAAATATCGTTTATGTTAATATCGAAGTTAGTAATATCAATAGCAAAAATATCGATGTTACTAATATCGATATTAATATTACTGTTATGTATTTTATTATGTATTTTATATGTTTGTGTTTATATTTTTTGTTAATTATTGTACTAGTTTTAGAATATATGTATTACATTTTTAGAAGTTAGGAATATTTTGTTTAAGTAAATTATGCGTTTTAGTACCGTAGCGGGTTGTGGGTTTATAGGGGAATAGGGTGGGAAGTAATTTAATTATAGTAAATTAATTAAATTATTTTAGGAATTAGTAATTATTTTTAAATAAATTTTGCGTTTTAGTTCTGTAGTGGGTTGTGGGTTTATTGGGGAATAGGGTGGGAAGTAATTTAATTGTAATTAAGTAATTATTTATTTTTATTTATTGGTATTGATAATTAATTTTATGTTAAATAATTATTAATTGGTAATTAATTTTTATTAATTGGCAATTAATTTTATTAATTGATTAATTGGTAATTTTATTAAGTGTATTACATTATTAGGAATATTTTTTTTAAGTAAATTATGCGTTTTAGTACCGTAGCGGGTTTTGGGTTTATAGGGGAATAGGGTGGGAAGTAATTTAATTATACTAAATTTTTTTTTTTTTTTTTTAGGAATTAGTAATTATTTTTAAATAAATTTTGCATTTTAGTTCTGTAGTGGGTTGTGGGTTTATAGGGGAATAGGGTGGGAAGTAATTTAATTGTAATTAAGTAATGATTTATTTTTATTTATTGGTATTGATAATTAATTTTATGTTAAATAAATATTAATTGGTAATTAATTTTTATTAATTGGTAATTAATTGTATTAATTGATTAATTGGTAATTATATTAAGTGTATTACATTATTATTGAAGTGTCTTGTGAGGTTATAGGGCAATAGGGTGGGAAGTAATTTAATTGTAATTAGGTAATTATTTATTTTATTGTTGAGTATTGATAATTAATTTATTGTTAATTAATTATTAATTGGTAATAACTTTTTAATACTTAATTATTTTTGGGGGAAATTAATTTATTGTTCATTAATTAATAATTGGCAATTAAATTTGATTAATTCTAATTTATTGGTATTTAACAATAATGTATTGTTAATTAATTATTAATTGCTAAATATTTTTTAATAATTATTGTTTTTTGGTATTGAAAAATAATGTTTTTTTATTTAATTATTATTTGGTAATTCATTTTTAATAATTATTATTTAATTGTATTTATCATCAATTTAATTGTTAATTAATTATTAATTGGTAATTATTTTTAAGTAATTATTTATTGGTATTGTTAATTAATTTATTGTTATTTAATAATTAAATTATTATTTATTTTAAAAAAATATTTTAATTATTAGTAAGTTATTTTAACCCCTACGCTATCCAACACTTTCCCTACTGTTGCACTCTCTGAAGTTGGAATAGTAATTTTAACCCCTACGCTATCCAACACTTTCCCTACATTTGCACGCTCTGGAGTTGGAATAGTAATTTTAACCCCTACGATATCCAACACTTTCCCTACTGTTGCACCCTCTGGAGTTGGAATAGTAATTTTTACCCCTACGCTATCCAACACTTTCCCTACTGTTGCACCCTCTGGAGTTGGAATAGTAATTTTAACCCCTACGCTATCCAACACTTTCCCTACTCTTGCACTCTCTGGAGTTGGAATAGTAATTTTTACCCCTACGCTATCCAACACTTTCCCTACTCTTGCACTCTCTGGAGTTGGAATAGTAATTTTAACCCCTATGCTATCCAACACTTTCCCTAGTGTTGCACTCTCTGGAGTTGGAATAGTAATTTTTACCCCTACGCTATCCAACACTTTCCCTAGTGTTGCACTCTCTGGAGTGGGAATAGTAATTTTTACCCCTACGCTATCCAACAGTTTCCCTACTTTTGCACTCTCTGGAGTGGGAATAGTAATTTTTACCTCTACGCTATCCAATATTTACTGTTTTAGTTAATGTAGTCTATAATTTATTTTATATTTTTATTTATATTATTGTATGTGTATGTATGTATTTATAATTTATAAAATGTTTTTTAACAATTTATAAGTTATTATAATAATGAATTGTAAATATTAAGTAAGTATATAGATTATATTTTATATGTATATGTTTGATTTTTTTTTACATTATATGTATTACTTATAATTTTAAACATGTTTTTAACTATGTTTATTTTAAATATATGTATTATTTATTTTATTTTACATTATTTTTAAACATTTAAAACAAAAAGCGATATTTTTCACAACGATATTTTTGACAACAATATTTTTTTCTCGATATTTTTGTATTTACCATAATGTAGATAGGACTTCGATATTCTTGACATCGATATTCCGCCTCCGATATTTTTGACGTCGTTATTTTTGACGTCGATATTCTGTCAGTGATTCGTTTGAACAATAAGAAGCTGACTGAAATATTAGTGCTGGACCTCCTCCCTTTATCTTTTGTGGAAGGGGTGGATTATCTAGAATTTGTGGCAGCCATCCACCCGAAATGAAAGGTCCTCAACTGGTCCAATTTTGCTAAAGTTGCTGTTCCAGCGCTATATTACAAGGTGCTAGAATTGGCTGGACAAGCTTTGCACAGAGTGCTGTTCACCCTATCCACCTGATGACAGACATATGGACCAGTTGCCAAGCCACTGATTACATGTGCATCAATGCACACTGGATCTCTTTTGTGAGGGTTAGAGAAATCATATCCGCAGGCGTTGAAACTGCTGGAATTTGTTATGGTGCTCGGAAGCATACAACAGTAGCCATGCTGGCCATGGAGAAATCCCATACTGCTGCAAACATCTTGGAAGACTTTAACAACAAGGGGGCCAATTCCGATGTCGGACGGACTCAGGTCCGTCCGACATCGGTCCGGAGCCGTAACCGACCGACCTGCTGTCGTCGGTTACGGCCCAGGCTAGTACGATGCGACCGAACCCTGTTCGGTCGCACTCGTATCTCCCACAATGGGAGCATGCATTCCGGACGGAATGCATGCTGGCATTGGAGAAAGCAGGGGTGCAGTTCAACCCTGCACCCTGTGGCCGGCACCCCAAGGTGCCTGCCACCGGGTGCAGGGTTCAACAGAGGGGCACCATAGGTGCCTCCAGGCCGCCATTCGGCGACCTTGCACCCATGGGGGTCCCACTGGGGGCCCCCAAAGACAGTGACCGACTGCCTTTTCGTGCCGGAAAGACCGGCACGAAAAGGCAGTGGCAAATGCCATCGTACTCCCTCGGTCGCAAAGAGGCAGCCGGGGAGTACAGAGGGATTTCCGGATGGCTGACGGGCTCTCTGAACCCGTCGTGAGCCATCCGGAAATCCGAGTCGGATTCTTTTCCGACCGAGCCCATCGGAATGGCTCGGTCGGAAAGGAATCTGAGCGGCACGTTCCGATTCGGTCGGAAGGGCTCCGACCATCGTTCGGTGCCCTTCCGGCCGAAATCGGAATCGGCCCCTAAGTCTTTCAATGGCTGCGACCAAAAGGGCTTAACATTGGATTTGTTGCCATGGACAACAGCAGTAATATAGTTAAGGCAATGGCAGATGGTGGCTATTTAAGGGTCCTGTGTTTGGTGCATCGATCAACATCATTGTACAGGACTTTCTCAGAAAAGAAGACCAAGTCAGCAACTTACTGTTCACCTGCAGAAGAATCTGCACTCATTTTAGCCATTCTTTTAAAGCCTGGAAGCAGTTGAGGGTCATTCAGGGTGCTAATAGCATGCCAGTTAAAGCACTCATACATGAGGTGCCAACAGTTTGGAACTCGACTTATTACATGTTGCAACGTCTGTTTGACCAGTACAGACCGATCAATGAATATGTCATGTGAAGAGGTGATGCAACTGTGAAAGGCATGATCATTGAGATGGACCAATGGGGCCTAGTCAAATGCCTGACAGAGTTGCTGCTCCCTTTTGAGGTTTTTACACGGGAAGTCAGCAAGGAGAATAGTACCATGAGCCAAGCTATCCCATTGTTGCATATGCTGCAAGAACAGCTAAAGGAGGTGTCTGAATTGTACACAGGTGTAGACAAAAAAAGATGCGCATGAGTTGGTGGATAACCTAATCCTTTGCTTATCTGTTAATACAAGGGTGCAAAGAGACATTGCGTCATCCAAACATTACATGTGTGCCACAATTCTTGGTACAAACAATTACTGGCCACTTTATTTCCTTTTTCAGATGGGAATTTTTCAAACTACCAGATAGGGATTGCTGAGCAAGCCAGTGACCTAGAAAAAGAACAGTTGGGAATTAGAGTCCCACTCCTCTAGGGCACAAGTTATACAGTGCAACCTTCGCTTCAGAGCCTGAGGGCAGTGCTGTTGGCTCACAGCAGCCAAATACAACAACAAAAATACCAGCAACAACAGGAACAGGAGCATCTGTCCCAAAATCTGCATTTGATTGGTTTCTAATGGCAGGGCTTAATTCCAGTGCAGAGGTGAAGACAAAAGAGGTCGAGCAAGGTGGAGCACAAATGACTATTGAGAGGATGGTCCAGGCCTATCTGGGTGGCCCAACAGAGGTGTATCTTGATCAAACTCATAGGTGCATTGCTATGGGAAGAGGTGCCAATGGCCAGTGCTCAGCAGGCAGACAATAAAGTATCTGGCTTGCCTGGAAGCCAGTGTGTCTACCTAGCATATGTTCAGTCCAGCTGGTGCGGTTGTCCCAGTGAGCAGAACAAGTCTCTTGTCCCAAAATGTCGAGAGATTAACCATGATCAAAATGAAACAGCACTTTATACCACTGAATTACACTATACCTGAAGTATGACAGGAGGAGGATGAGGGTGATTGTTAAGACTCAGGTCATGGTGGTAGTGTGCTAGCTGACCAAATTCTGGGTGAACCAACTGAGTTTGAGGACAAACTCTACTTCCCTGACTACCAGGCCTGGGCCACCAACCATTGAACTTTCTAGTTATATCGACAAACTGCTTTGACAACAAAAAAAAAGCTATAGCTAGGGGAACTTTATATTATTTTGTATGTTTGTGTCTGACTTACTAATGCAGCCCCACTATTTTAGACACATTGTATTGCTTGATTGGGGTTGGACCAGTGTGAAGTGAAGAAGCTCCCCACATTCCCCTTAAGAGCATTGGAGAGACAACATGCCTGCCTCCGTCCTGGGCCTGTCTATCCTTCGTTTATTCCCCTAGCCAGACTACCTCACATTATTTGATTTACCAGACTGGCCAATGTGTGTCGTGAAAAAAAAGATCAGCAATGTCAAGTCAAGTCAAAAATAAAGTTTATTTAAACCATCTGTTTTTAAACCATAACACATACATTATCATTTAAAAAAGTCTACACATTACAAAATCATTTTCTTAAGCAATAAAACCCATAATATCCTTAAAACTTAATACTTAATTCCTACCAATTTTAAAACCACTAATTTCATTTTAGATTGCAAGGCATCTCGCTTCTCTTAAGCCTCTATTGGACCAGGGAACCTATAGACACCCTGCATAAATTTCCCAATGGCTATCGCGATGTCTAAATGTTCCATATCAGCGAGAAGCTCCCATGCTTGTGAACGCGCCCTAACATCATACTTTAAAAAGATCAGACGAAGTATTAATTTACGTAAATATAAAAATTTCCGGCAGTCCAATAAAATATGTAAAATATTACATTTCATCCCTATATTACACATACAATTGCCATCTTGTTGAATTAGGCCAGATTTTATTGCACTATTTATTACGGCCGGATTAATACCGATTCTAACCCTTAATACATCCATTCTTAACCAACGATTCGGTAATGTGTCTAGATAGGGATAGCTTATATCTTTCTCCCAGCTATTACTCATAAATTTTACAGAGTCTTTCATACTCAAATACTCTCTGTCTACTGCTCGTGACAATTCTTTACCCTGCATTCTAAGTACACTCTTTGTTACGTTGATTTGCAATGTCTTCGGATCTATTTCCACGTTCAGGTGATCACAAATGGTCTGAAGTTTGCATCTTGTGGCTTTAGCCCACTTTCGCTCACTAGATTGGATCTCTTTCATGCACCACTGAGACACCTTTGTGACCTCCCCAAGACCCAAACGATTCCAAAATCTAAGTAAACTTAGTTGCACCTGAAAGTTCCACGCAGTCAGGCCAAGTTCCAGTCTAATTGCCTGGATCATTGCCGAGTTGGGGAGAGAGAGTAAAGATTTTAGGCATTTCCCTTCATCTTTATCCCAGGAACTTTTACCATCAATACATAAGATTTCTGAACCATATTGGAGTTGCGAAGGAATCATTGCTTTATAGGCCGTCAATAGAGGTTTATGGGACATATCACCATAACTGTGATTAAATCTTTTCAGCCCACATACTGCTAAATGTGCTTTTACTTTCTGCGCCTCCAGGTGCATACCCCACTTCAAGGAGTTTGTAAACCATATCCCGAGATATTTATATTCATTTACGATGTCTAGTTTTGTTTGGCCCAGGTACCAATTAAACTTCAGATTTCTCTTCCCAAAACACAATATTTTTGTTTTGTCCTTGTTTACTGTAAGTCGTTTTGCCATACAGTATTCACTGAATTTATTCAGCTTCCTTTGTAGACCCACCTCGGTTTGGTCCAATATGACTAAATCATCGGCATACAGCAAACAGGACAAATGCCTTCCATTTACCTTAGGGCTTGCGCCTCTGGCAGACCCCAAAATACGGGGCAAATCTGCTAGGAATATTGAAAAAAGAAGCGGGGCCAAGACACAGCCTTGCCTTAATCCATTATTTATCGCTATTGCAGGTGTTAGGCCACCAGAAGTATCTTTAATTACCTGCGCCCAATTTTGGCTATGCAACTCCTGAATTACCAACAAAAGATCTGCAGGGACCTCATAATTTCTCAAGGCCTCCCACAAACACTCCCTATCCACCAGATCAAAGGCTGTGCGAAAGTCCACGAAGCAGCAGTATAACTTGCCCTGCTGCTCCATGGACTTCCGCGCCACAGCCCTCAGAGCAAAGCAGTGATCGACGGTGGAGTGTCCTTCCTTAAAGCCTCCCTGCTCAATTGGGACTATCGACCGCTGCTCCACCCACTCCTTTAGTCTACCAAGGATTATTCTTGCGAATACCTTTTCTCCAATGTCCAATAAATTAATTAGTCTATAATTCCCTGGATCCTTCCTTTCACCCTTTTTATGTAAGGGTCTGATTATGGCCCCTCTCCAAGACTTAGGGATACAACCTGTATCTAAGATGGCAACAAACATATGAGATAAACATGTAAACATCTTTATTGCTTGATTAATTAAAATCATTGCAATCACAACATCTTCACATCTCAATCTTAAAACCAGATTAATCATAAAAAAATTCATTACAGACAAAACATCTTCCCTTCACATAAAAACTGTCCCATATGTACAAGTTAAAAATTTATCAGTAAACTCATATCTAGCCTCCCAACATCATTAATTACATAGTCATATTGCACATTTTAAATTTTAAAATATCGGTATGCGCAGCATAATATTTCCTTGTGCATAGCGGAAAAATAACTACTAAATAACCATTGATTTCTACTGCAAAACATAATACATATTGTATTACTAAGTGTTAATAATAAAGTGCAAAACTAACTGACAGGGAGGTTTCTATTATACATTTAGTGCACAAATTACATTTCAAAGTGCTAATGTGCAATTATTGCAACAACATCATATCAAAACAATAATAAAGTGCATCAATTTACTAAAAAGTCTAATGTGCAATTATAGCAACAACCGTCATATAAAACAAGATTAAAATGCATCAATTTACTGTATGGTGACACTTTCATCGTTACATTTCAGATTGTCACCCTCACAACATAATATTCAAATGATAAAAGTATGGACCGCATTGCACTATTTGTCGGCAGCCATACAAATAGTAGAGAACTACCTTATTATATCAGCAACAAACATATGAGATAAAAAACCAGCCCACCAATCTATTTGAGTTTTAATTAGGATGGCGGGAAGATTGTCGGGACCTGCTGCACGCGATAAATTCAACTTCTTGATTGTTTCTTTTACTTTCTCTACATTGAAAGCTGGCTTTAGCACTTCTACACATGTTGTCCAACTTAGTTTTTCCTTACTTATTTCCGGGATCCTACTAGCTTTGTATAGGTCACCTAAATAATTTACCCATGCCGCCTCTTCCACAACACAGCTCATATTTTCCGAGGTCCTCCCTGCTGCATCCTGTATCAACCTCCAGTACCCTTTTATATTTTTGTTTTCTATTGTCTCAAGTAGGTTTGCCCAACATTTTTCTTTAAAAATCCCTTTTTGCTTCTTTACTAGTGATTTATATTCTTTCTTCAGCTTAAGCAGGATCTCTAAATGCCCATAATCGTAACATATCCTCTGTCGTCGCTCTATTTTCCAAATGGCTCTTTTTTTATTCTGACATGCTAGGTTAAACCACCTGGGCCTTCCAATATTATACTGAGGCTTTACCGTAACCTGTTTCTTGTCTTTTAGGTGCACTCTAAGACATTGCACTGCCTGAGCTATTTTATCAACGTACCAAGCTACCTGGTGGCCTTCTACGCTATCCATCTTTAAATTTTGTTGAAAGCTTACCAATTTCTCAACATATTCTTCCGTCAATTTTGTGGTCAAGCGCTTTGGATATTCCACATTTTGGGCAATCACTCTTTCACAAGGACTTGTTGGCCCCCTTAAATATTCACAGTACAGAGCATTGTGATCACTGTCCCTGCGCTTAATTACCCAGAACTTTTTTACCATTCCATAGTTCCAGGCCTGAATAAAAATATAATCTATAGGGCACTGTTGATTGCCAACTCTAAAAGTCTGTGTAGCTGGCCGATCTGGGTCCATCCTACCATTAAGACATATTAATCCCATAGAACCCAGAAACTTCCCTAATGCTTCATCCTGCTTAGTGGATAAACACGTGGGAAAATCTGCTGACCCTATATTATAGGAGCTCATGATTTCCTCAAACCAGTGATCTAATTTTCCATAGTTTAATTTATGATTAAAGTCACCCATTATCACCATTGTGTCTTTCCCATACATTTCATTTAATTTAGTTATATCCTTTTTGAAGAGCCCCATCTCTGTATCATATTCATTTGGGGAACCCCATTGGATATATACATTTATAAGAATCAAGTGGTCACCATTTCCTTCAATACATGGGTAAGATGCCTTACAAACCAACAACCATTTACACAATGTGCTAATTAACTTAACCTCTTTCACTAACCTGGTTGAGGTAAGAGTCATGATCCCACCCGATGGGCGTCCACATTTTTTCAACTTCCTAGCTGGTTTGTGAAATTGAACATACCCTTCAACTACTGGGGTGTTACCGCATAGCCATGTCTCCTGCAAGCAGATGATATCAGCATACTTTGCCACGTGGATTAAACTGTCCACCTTCGTTTGACCTCCCAACCCACTTATATTCCATGAAATTAATCTCAGGCTATGCGGCAACTCGGTGTCCTAATCGATTTCACTGAGACGCCCTGACTCATTCAGTCCCCATGAACTTGAACTTAGGATACTATTATCCGGACCCCAACTGCCCCAATTTTTATAGGCCTCCAAATTCTCTACTGCTATGGTAATATTTGCCTTCTCCCCACGCCCCCCTGCTACCAGCTTCACCTGTCGTTCCCCCAAACCTGCATGGAATCTCAGGAACCCTCCTTCTTGCTGTTTCCCTTCCTCAATTTCTACTTCAGAAATTATCCTTATACCCTCTTTTTGTATCTCCTTCTCAGCTTTCTGAATAGCAGCCTTAACAAGACCTGAGTAGACTTGGACCTTTGTATATTCTGCACCTTGGTTGTTACTACTAAACCCTACCTGTCTCAAATCCTTTGTACCAATTTCTTTTAAACTTGGGCATTTTGCAAAGGAAAATAAGAGTTAGGAACGATTTAAAGGTACCATCTTCCTTTGTTTTTCCTCCCAGATTCTTGGACAATAGGTGTAAAGTATATCCACAATTTGTTCTTATTGCTCTTAGCTGGGTTTTTTCCGTCCCACTCACCTCTTCCCTGCCATTCGTTCTTTCTAGGTAGTGTGTTCCCTCTACTTCCTCCAACTACTAAACTTCTAGATGGTTCTTTCTCTCTTAACTTATTTCTATTATTTTTTAACACTTCACCTCCCTACAAGATTTACGGATGTGGTTTACAGATGTAATTTTCCCTTCTACAACAGCTTCCACTCCTACAGAGCCGGGTTGCCTCTCTATTTGCCTTCTTTCCCTTTTATTATTTTGCAGCATTCCATCATCTTGGGTTTGTACTCTGGTCTTCAATTCCTTGCCCTTCTATTTTATAGAGGCCTTCTTTCTTCCATATATACGAGATGGCCTTTTATGAGGATACCTAAGATGTTGGTTTTTTGGCCAAGAGAACTCTCTCCGCCTCTTTACCAGCATCGGCCATTTGGAGATATACACCTCATGCTGGGTGCCACCCTCCACTGTGGCTCCTGTATTCCTTTCAACATGGCCTTCTATTATAGTGTCATGTACTGATCTAACCATTGTTGGCATCTGCCCCCTTATCCCCTGTAATTCTTCTATTATTCTTTTAAATTGCATTTCATGATTTTTTAACAGGGTATTATTTAGCACTGAGACTTCTAACAGCCCTTGCAACATTTTTTGTAGCATCAGCATAATGTCCAACATAGAGGCAGAAGATGATGTTGTAATGTCCAAGCCCAGCGTACCATTCCGTAGTATTTCATTTGATGAGTCTATAGGCTTGGGGCTTTGATTCCCTGCATGATCCATACTTCTGTTAAACGTAGTTCTTGAAGCAGAATTTGACAGGTTAATGCAGGCCCCCACATCTTTGGACCCGTTCCCTACCAATACCTCGTCCTCACCCCCTAACGAGGAAAAGATCCGAGGTGAAGATGAAAGCCTTGGTTCCATGGGAGGGTCAATGAGGCTTGAGTTACTCTGAATAAGGTAGGAATCAGCAATCTCCGCAACCTCCTCTATACTTTCAATCAATCAATCAATCACAGAATTTGTAAAGCGCACTACTTACCCGCGAGGGTCTCAAGGCGCTCCTTATTGCTTTCTTGGGCTTGACCTTTTCCCGGTGTAAGTGCCCTCTTAAAGTGCTTCCCCACAAAGTCCTTTATTGATTTGGACACTAAGCCACCTTCTTTCCCACAACCTTGCAGTTTATTCCCTGCGGTGGATTTCTTAGTGATTTTGTTCACCTCCCTTTTATCATTTTTCGTGGGGATTGTAGCTTGCACACCTTCGGGGTCCCCTTCAGGCCCCCCTTCAGGCCCTTCTTCCATTGACGCCACCTCAAGCTCAACGATTTGATCCAATGAGTCCTTGCATATTTTTCTTGGCTTTGCCTTTCTTGGCGCCATTCCAAAATCCTCCTTATATAAACTGTATTACTATATAGTACTTTTATTCCGTGGGTTTTCCAAATGGAAAGAAAATGGGCTCTCAGGCCCCTGGCTTTCCCTCCTTAAACCCTTCAGATCAGTGTTCACCAACTCAATAGGAAATTTGCATCCCGCCTCTTCTTACTCTTCCTGAGCTTTTTATACTCAAGCCCAGGTCTGGAATAAACTTAAAAACAATTTAAAAAAATAAAATAATTTAAAAGCACTTACCTCCCCTGTGTGCTGGCTGGCTGACTGGCTGACCGTGGTTTCTTCACAGCGTGCTAATTAATTCACATACAAGAGCAAGTCGTGGCAAGTCTTGGCTCAGGCCTGACCAGACCTCCCTAATCTCCCTGAGACTGGCGTCTTCCCAGGTGTAAGTACTTCCTCAGCTGATTTCACTGGGCTTCACTGGGGCTTCACCGCTGTAGCTCGCCAAAAACCCCAGCCCCCCCACCTGTCCCGTAAAAACGGGTCCACCAAAGAGGCACGGGCTCACAGCTGCTTGCAGAACTTCCCTCTCTGCTTCGGTGCCGGCAAAACTCACACGGCACCAAAAACGGTTCTTCGTACTTCCCACACTTCACGCGCTTGATTTCAGCGCTTCACCCAGTATGCAGATGAAGCTAAATTTTAGCAATGTTATTGTTATTACAAGTGAAACTCTTCAGTGAGCATACGCGGGGCACCCGTCCTCAGTGCTTTCTGCTTTCTCTCAGCCGCTCTACGTTGTGCGTTGTGCGTCATCACGCTGCCGTCTCGCTACCACGTCAGTCGTCAACCACAGCCTCACAGCCTCACAGGAGAGGAAAACGAGATCAGCAGTGTACCACCGTCACGTAATTGAATTAGAACAGGTGAATGGCATGCACGCACCAAAGGTTGATATATATTATGAGTCATAGTTGTTTCTAAGTGTGTTGAGATGATTCATGTGGTGGCAGGCAGTGAGACGTGTTTAACTATAACTATTAAGCTTGATTCTGTTTGTGATGGTTTACAATGTTGGTGGCCTAACAACGGGTGATAATTTCTTGTCCTGAAGATGAACTTTTCCTTCCCCTTTGACACTTAGCGCAGTCCACACTGCTTTGTTTTCTGCTTCACACTCCTCAAAGTTCCAACCAGTCCCTTTAGCTAACAAACACAAATCTAGTCTACACAAAAAATTACTAAATTTTCTCTTGTTGTTCATCAACAGCATTGCACTACAGGTCGATCTATTGCATTTGAGTCTGGACTCAGTCGGTTCGGAGTTGGACACATTATTCGGAGTGAGGTGGATGGTGGAAGGACTCAGGGCATGAAGACTTCAATAACTGCCAGAAAAAGGAAGTTATCAACTTCACAGAAACCAACATTGTGATGACCTACTCAACTCTGTGGACAGGTGGTGAAAGGTGTGTTGATTTTACTTGATTTGGGAAATGCAATGTTGAGTGTGTGTAATGGCTGGCACATATTTTAAACTATGTGGTGGTTGGGTGGGGGGGCATGTTGTTGTAGGTAACTGGAGACAGACATGTGGTGATCATCACATTATGCACGCGCTAAGCTACATATTATGATGATGATCATGACAATTGTGAGTTTGATCAGCCTGACACATGTGGCCACATGTCTGTGATTATTGCTTGTTGTAATTGCTCTCACCTAATTGTTGTAATTGCTCTCACCTAATTGATTGTACATCATTCATTAAATGAATGATTGCAAAGGGCCAATCTTCTCTCTTGCATTTCCTCTGAGTCTTCTTGGTGCACTCCTTATGAAGTTTACCTTCTGTCCTTCTCCTCGAGTCTACAATATAATTTTTGTTTTACAATCCGCAAGCCTTCTCTTCTCCTGCACAAAAAGGCAAAAGCACCATCACGCTTACCTTACCAGACCGCATCAGCCAGGCACCCAAGATTGACGAACAATCCAAGTAGAATGCAGATGCACCTCCCAATTTGGCAATTCCATATCATTTTTATTGTAATACTAATTATTTAGAACTGTGTGCTGCTCACTTCACTTCTACATAATTTGTGTCTTGGGTCTCTCTGGGACTGATGGACTGTTTTGGTTTCCATTGCATTTAAGTTATCTGTGTCATAGTCATTCCTTCATTTCCTTTTCCTCCCACAACAGATTGATGATGGTTGGCTGCTGATTGCCCAGATGAATATTATCTTTGTGTAGTGTTTGTCTTTCTTACACCTTGCACCAAATCCCCCGTCCCATCCATTCATCAAACTAACCCTCTTCCCCCGGGCTGTGTGATTTATTGAGGTGTGACTTTATCATTTACACCATTAATTGATCACACACTTGGTGGGGTGGATGTGGTGAAAGCAACACCAACTCAGTGCAGGATCTTCAGTTCTACTTATATTACCGAAACAATAGCCCAAACTGGCCCCATTTACTCACCCACGCATACAAGTGATTGATATTTTAGATATAGAAGAACATCATTTGTCAGCATCATCATTCAAGCATTGTGTGTTGCGTTACATAACAATAACCAAGTCCACTCCAGACTTTGAGTCCTCTTCACGATTTAAGTGTTACTTTAGATTTAATCGAAATACTAGCAATAATTTAGTATTGTTTGTTATATTTTCACTATCAGGTATTCTTTGTTGTGTAGTAGTCTGGTCTCAATTGTTTGTAATTTTGTAAAGCTATGATATAATAATATCATATATATATGATAATATACATCCAACTAACTCAGTTTTTTATTTAAATTTAGTTAACTGTGATGAATAATCCTTCTGATTAAAATCCTACAGTTGGAGATCACCTAGGTGGGAGTGGGACCTCATTTCTGATTCCTTCACTGTTGTTAGTGCACTAGTCTGCTACTACTACCATCACCATGGCACCTTAGGAAACCCTGCAGCCCTCGCTTCATCTATTCGGTAAGAGAACTATGGTTATTATTTCTACTAAGTTGTTGTAGGCAATATAGGCAATGGCAACCCCCCTCTTAGTCATCAATATAGTTGAAGACTGCAGAGACTAGGAGAGTAGTAGGACAAGGGTACCACATATGCATAAAACATGCCTAATTGTTGTTATACACGATCAGCTAATTTAAAAAACAGGTTGAAAAGTAAAACACCCCCAAATACCTAGATTTGAGGCATTAATAACGTAGCCTAAATATTTATTATTTAACCCAAACAATGAAAACCCAGCCATTTAACCCACCACAACAACCTGCCCACCCCACTCCCCAAACAAATGAAATCTCCCCGTCCCCAACCATTGTACAACCAAAATGTCCATTGTCTGGAGAAAATGTAGTCTAAACTATAACAGTCCCGATCCCAACTCCCACACAACAACAACCAAGTCCCTCCCACCAAAACAAAAGTTAAAAATGGGGCAGAGGGCACTACTAAGCATGGTGGGCAAGGTTCAGGAGCTCGTTGAGGTGCCTCTCCATTTGGCTCTGCCGGGCGTCCATCTGCTCCAGCCTCGAAAGGATGCAGCAATGGAAATTGTGGTCTGAGTGGGGGCAGCAGTGAATCATGATTTGCAGTGGGCAGCTGCCAGTGGACTGCGGTGCCGCTGTTTAGAAGAAGCTGGATGTGCTTGTGCTGAGGCCTGGCTAGGGCCCTGGGCAGCTGCCTCCTCCTCCAGGGCCACCAGCCTCTGGTGCTTGGCCCTAATCGCCTCCAGATTTTGCTGCCATAGCCAGGCTGCTACATCCTGGTGACATGTACGATGGTGAGCAGGATTTGCTAGAAAGTAAAAAGACAAATTATAAACAATGCTCTGTGTAAAAAACGTGTTCAAAATTAGCAGTACATTGATGGTCCCCTAGGGTCATTCGATTTGATGTGATTAGAGTCACAGCCATTACCTGCACGTGCCTCTCATAAAACTAAAGGCAAATGTCAAATGCACTAACTGTCTGAAAGAAATTAAGGCAGAATAAACATAGTAGCACATAAGTTTAAAAAACTGCTGGGTTTTTTTCCTTTTGAAGGATTTCCTAGTAAAAAGTAAGTAAACAGACACTTTGTTTAGAAAAATAAAAATAAATGACCTCTCATTAATGAGAAAGGCATTACACACTAAGGAGTACAAGTAGTCTCTCTCTTGTTATGCTAAATTAATTAATGGAGGTATGCCTCAGCTGGCGCTCTAGTTGTACTCAATGTTAGTTGTACTCTGCTAGTCTCTGCAGTCTGCAGCTGGGCAATGGCCCTGCTCATCTCCAAAATGCCTTTCAGTTTCACCCTGACTACACAGCAGATGAATAATATGAATGAAACCATGTCATGTATAAAATAAATTAAGCATGCGGGCATCCTATCTGCCTTAAGTAGACGGTGGGAAAAGCAATGTACTGCAGTACAGGGAAAGGATTAAGGAACGGGATATAGTTTTGCCACGTTCGTAGCAGACTATCTTATCCACAAAAGTCAAGCAATAATCCATTCATCATTGCATTGTTCTTCTAGTATTCTTAATCTTCACCCTTGGCTTTGATACACACCATTTAAGCTTTACATTCTCTCATCCACTCTTTCACCATAAAAAATACATCCATTCATATCCAATCAATTCATCCATCCAAACATAGCTCCCAACAAACCTTTAAACAACATCAATTTACTCACCCATGCATCCGTTCACCCATTCACCCATCCTGCTTTGCCTTTAACCCACACAAACAATCCTTTCACCCACCCAGGCAGGCAACCTTTCACCGATACCCTACCACCCACCCAGGCAGGTATCCTTTCACCCATACACATATATACTCTTTCATCCATCCTTCACCCAGCCATGCAGATTCCTAGCATCATCACCCTACTACATGCATCCTTTTACCCACACATCCTTTCACTCATATTACATACATTTCACCCATTCTTTCTCCTTCCATCCTGTTTTCTCTTTCCATTCAACCCATCCTTGGTAAACCTTTGTCTGCTGAGTTGCATATAGAAGTGGACACAACTACTTACCTTCAACTGTATCTGCTAAAGCCGGGTGTTCACTAGTCAACGCCCTTGCAGTGAGTATATTATTATTTGTGAATAAGGAAACAATGTGATTTACCACTGCCTGCCCCTGCTGTTGCTGGGACTCCCTCCTCAGTGACCGCTGCTGCGTTGCCCCTGCTGGCACTCTCGGAGCTAGGCCCTGAACTAGTGGCCTGTGTGGCAAGAAAAAAAAAAGACAGTTTAGATGCCAGATATGCCTCCCCCTAGTTTCTTAAACAAAATACAACCACAAAACATCACTACAGTTCGGTTACAGGATCTTCTATCAAACATTTGAAACATCGCGTTGGGCATTTTGTTGGTTGGCAATGTTTTAAAAGCCAGGTAATCAAGCCAACCAAAAAGATTTTGTAATGAAATGGCAGAACTATGATGAATCTGAGTTATTGAAGAGCAATGAAGGGGTACACTAATTGGTCAATGAAGGGCATATGGTCTTAGTTGTCAAATGCAATGAGGTCATCCGCCTCATACTCCCAGCCATGATGCAAGGTCATTAACTGCTGGTATACTATGATAATAACACATAGACAACATTGGGTGGCCCACCATGATGACAATGGCCACTCTCTCATTTTACTGTTTAAGAGTGAGAAAGAAAAAGAAAGCTTTCTCAACAAACATGCATAGAATACCTTAATTGGGCATGCAATTTCCACAGTAGAGTAACTGACCTAAAATGGGTTCTTTGAGTCTTACAGTACCACCAGCCCACAAGATACATAAGGAGAGAGGGAAAGGTTACTGACAAAGCAGAAGAAAAAGGAAGATACAGACAGACTAGTACAGATAGTTTGAAGTCAAGTACAGAAACTTGAAATATAGAAAATAAGTAAATAGGATAATACAGGGATAAGAAGAATTTAGGAAGCAGATAGACCAATGAGGAGTTGGAAACATATTAGGAGACAGGCATAGTAAAAAGGAAAAAAATAAATAAATGTGAAGTTGTACAAGCTAAAGAAATAATAATAATAATAACAGCAGGAGGACTTGCTGGGGCCATTAGAGCCATCTCCAGCAGTACTCATGGAGGCAACTCCAACTCCCTCACCTACCGGTGCCTTTGTGGTATCCCCCTTACCCCTGGATGCTGATGTAAGAAATAAACAAAATAAAATAAAAAAAGATTAGTAGTACGGTTAATCTCCCCTGATATATTTTGACAGGTAGAGGCAAGCGCAGTAACATTTAACTTTTCAAAATCAGATTTCCTCTCCTATTAGTATTGTGGACCTATTCCTAATTTCCTAACCCTATTTAAAATTTCCTAAACTACATTTTGGAACTACTAATAAATTGCAATGAATGATCTTTGCTTCTCATGAGTATAGAGCACCCTACAACACCAGCAACACTCTGAATCTGCTCACCTCAAATACCTGTTTTTCTAGCAAAGTTTTTAAGCATATGAATAGTACAATGTATTTTACCAATTCAGAACTGTAATAATGTGCCTGGAGTGGTAAAAGGCTTTTGTCATTTTACAGTTCAGCTTTGATGGCTATGTGGTAATCCTATGCTTAAAGATTTTGCTGCAGAAATGGCAAAGAACTTTTTGATTGATAATGAGTCTGGCGGTCTTTGACCGCCAGACTCGCGGTGGTGGTCCTACAGCTGCCGTATTACGAGGCTGCCATTCGGACCACCACCGCTGCACCGTCAGCACCAGGGAACCGCATTTCCCTGTCAGTGGCACAGCAGATAGAGGTATACAATATGCAAGGCTGGACTGCCTCAGTCCATCGAGCATATTACAAATTTCCCCACGACCAGCCTTTTCATGGATTTTGAGATTCCAGGCAAAAAAGAGCAGACGAAGATAACATAACTACTTAATTGCAATTCCAACATTGTTATATTTTGCTTGGTGTTCCCATGTTGCAAAAAATACATTGGCAGTACTGTCCACCCTGCCAAGAAGCGGTGATTGGAACAGGCTTAGGCAATATCCAATAAAGATGATACATACCGAGTAGCAAGGCATTTTGCTGAAGTACATAATAGCAGAAGTGACTTATGTTTCTTATGTATCAACCAAATAACACATAAAGAGAGAGGAGGAGGCAGCGTCAGATCCCTCAGACAACTAGAATCCTGATATATAGTTGAGCTAAGGACTAGTGCACCATGGGGTCTCGACAGCGAAGAACAGCTGTGGACCACCATTTTGACAAGAAACATATATAAAACACGGCACTGGGGAAAATATGAACATCTAGTACCATCTGGAATTTAGAGATAACCTTATAAACTGCTTTGAGTTGAGGCACAATATTTTTTATTTTTTTTTAAATTTATTTTGAGGGTTTTATATAGCGCGAACAAGACCCTTGCGGGTATCAGAGCGTTTTACAAGGTAAATATCAAGGTCACATAGGCTTAGAGTAAAAAACAAAAAGTTCCATACAAATCAAGAATCACGTAATCACAATAACCCTAGCAAGGTAAGTATCGAGGACACATAGGCATCAAGTAAAAACCATAGAGTTCCATACAAATCAAGAGTCACGTAAACGCAATCACCCTAGCTCAGGTGAATTTAGCCATGAGAAGAGCTTTCACTTCTTTTTGAAGGATGCAGTAGAGGGATTCAGTCTAGTTTCAGGGGGCAGAGCGTTCCAGATCCTGGGAGCCATCCCCGAGAAGGTTTGGTTGTATGTTTTCTTTTTGATGAATCTTTGTGGTTTCAGTAACAGGTTACTGTCACTTCTGGATGCTCTGTTACCACAAGACGGCACCAATTTCTGTGCCAGATAGCTGGGAGTGTTGTGATGAATGGCTTTATGGGTCATGCATGCGATTTTTTGTTGAATTCTGGCTTCGAAAGGTAGCCAATTAAGGGATCTTAGATCCGGGGATATGTGGGAGTTTCTTTTGGAGCCAGTAATAAGTCTAGCTGCTGCATTGATGGTAGCTCTTAGCGGGGCCGTTGAGGATCTGGGAAGGCCGCAGAGAGAGACACTCCCATATTCCACTCTTGGGATGACTAGAGCCTGTATTGCCAATTTGAAGTCCTTTTCGGGCAGGAAAGGCTTTAGTTTTCTCAATGTGTTCATCTGAAAGTTTGCTCCTTTTGTTGCGGTGCTGATGTGTTTCTGCATATTTAGGTTTCTGTCCAGAGTCCCTCCCAATGATTTAGCTGAATCGACGATAAGAGGGTGGCAGTTGAGTGCTGTTAGGTGTTTGATCCGATCTTGCATTATGCTTACTTGGGAAGGAGGAGCGATTAGGAGGAATTCTGTTTTGAGGATATTCAGTTTTAGATGGTTTTCGGCCAGCCAGGTTTGAGTTTTTTCTAGAGTTGTGTTGAGAGATTTGATGTCTTCCAGAGAATGGATCTTTAGGCATAGTTGTGTATCGTCTGCGTACATATGATACTGTACGTTAGAGGAGTTGAGAATTTCGGTGAGTAGTTCCATGAATAAATTGAAAAGTGTCGGAGAGAGAGATGATCCTTGTCGGACTCCTAAGGTGACTGGGACGGGTTTGGACAGGGCCTGATTGACCTTGAATCGTTCCGATCTGTTTTGGAGAAATGAGATGAACCAATTTTTAACGGATCCGGACAATCCCATTCTGTGTTTCAGAAGGTCAAGTAGGTTGTCGTGTTTGATGGTGTCGAAGGCCGAAGAGAGGTCGAGCAAGATCAGTAGGCAGGCTTCGTTTTGGTCTAGGATCTGTAGAGCATCGCCAAATATGTGGGTCATGGCTGATTCGGTACTGTGTCCTGCATGGAAGCTGGATTGGAAACGGTTGAGCAGATTGAAGTGGTCAATATATTTTCCAAGCTGGAGGTGTACACATTTTTCTAGGAGTTTGGCTAGGGTGGGGATGTTGGATATTGGGCGGTGATTATTTAAGTCTGCAGGGGCATTCGTTGGTTTCTTTAGGATGGGGGTTACCTGACCGGATTTGAGGATTTCCGGGATGGATCCTTGAAGGAGAGAAGTATTTATAATCTTAGTCCAAAGAGGCAGTAGCAATGGGATGAAGTCTTTTAAGCAGTTAGAGGGAAGAGGGTCAGTGAAGTGATTGGCGGGATTCACGGCCGTGAGCAATTTGAGAATATCTTCATCACTGTAAGTGTTTAAGGAGGACCAAGATGCATTATTTTTAAGGTCAAACTTTGGTGAGCTCCGGTGTGGGACTCCTGGAAGGGATAATGAAGTCAGTATGAAAGATTTGACACAAGTTGAAATCTGGTATTGCAATTCCTTTAGGATACAATTAAATTAATTTGTTTTCGGTTATTAATTGGATTATCATCCCCTTTGGTTCTTTTCAGGTTTTTAAAGTAAATAAGACCCATTTAGGGCTCAATCATGTGCATATGTTGTTAAAGAATGAAAGGTATTGAGTGAAAGCATTGCAAGGGGACCTCATCGCCCCACCAGCAGTGCGCCGAGAGGCGTGTTTGCAGAGTGGTGGAAAAAGGGGCGTGGCCTTGACCACCTCTCAGCAATCCCACTGTTTGTGGCTTACTGGTGGTAACAGGTGGGCTAGTTGGCCCCTAAGGACCCTCAGGAGCGAAGGGGACATCTTCCCCAAACCAAGAGCGCAGAAGAGTGGAGAAAGGGGTGGGGTCTCCATCAAGTTGCTGGCTTTGTTTTTTTGTTTTTGGCTGCAGGGGGGCCACATGCCTCCTGCATTTCAGATAATTAGCCCCGGGGAGGTGGTAATCCCTGAGGCTGCGTGGGGGGGCTTGAGCCCCCTGGCACATTTTAATTCAAAATAACCCCGGGGAGGTGGTGGTCCCCGGGGCTGCAGGGTCGCACAGCCCCCCTGCACTTCAAAGTATTAGCCCCGGGGAGGTGGTGGCCCCCGGGGCTGCAGGGGCCCACACGGGCCCCAGCATCTTTATTGCCCCCAGCACCTGGCCCACCCGGGGGCCTAAAGGAAACGAAGCAGGGGAGCCCGTGCTTTGTTTTGTTTTTTAATTTTCTGCTGGATTTGCGGATCCACTGCGAATCCCGCCTAATTTCTTTTTAAATGCTTATGTTTGGCCCTAGGGGTCCCTGTGGGACTCCCTGAACAGGCCTAGGAGGTCAGGGTGTTTCTACCCTGCCCTCTTTTCTTGTTTTTTCACCTTTTTTCCTGTGACTCGGAAACCGAGTCACTAGATGGCTGCCAACACTTCCTGGTTTGAAGTGTTGTCACCCAATCAGATCTCAAGCACAAGATCGGGAGGGTTCGCAGAGCCACTGCGGCCACAGTTGTATATCTAAGAAATCTTTAAATTCCTCAGGAACTTCTGTACGGATTTACACCATTTAACAAAAAGAGTGCTTTCTGAACCAAGAGCTACCTTTTTGCAAAATTTGGTGTAATTCCGTTCAACAGTTCGAGCTGTAGCTGTGTCTAAAGTTTCCTATGGAAATTAACATGGAGAAAAGGCATTTTGGGACCCCCGCTTTTTCTCAGCCCCCGCTAGACGAATCACTACAAAATGTTGAAGAAAGCAGCTGATGTGACCACCCTATTAGTTTTGAAAATTTTGTGAACATTTGTCAAACGGCGCAAAGTTATTGGCAATTCAAAAAATCCTTTACCTACTGGCGACCACCAGTAGGTAATACACATATATATATGCGCCATTTGAAATAAAGCTGTGTTTTTCCAGAACCGGGCTTGGCGCATTGTTCTTTGATTTTTATGTTGGTAAGGGCTGTCTCCCACTAAGCCAGGCCCGCCCTGCAGGGTTGGGGGCCCCCGACGACAGAGTTGTCTTTTTGGACACTGATAAGGGGGGCATGACCTGCTCGCCCCAGTGCAAGCCTTTGGAATTGCCAGCGATTATTGCAGTTGGAGGTGAGAAAGGGAGCCGGAGGAGGTTGATACCTCCGTGTGGCAGGTTCTGGACACAGGCGCATTATTGACATTGTGGGGCTACTTACAAGATGTTATTCGTGCACCAGCTTTGTCTTACTGGCCATACATACCTGCAACACCATTCCTGAGTTTGCGGTATGGAATAACATCACTGTGATTATACCGGGATTTTACTGTGGCTCAAGGTGAATTATGGGGGATGAAGTATGGCAGCAGTGAGGCACTTACCATCATTGATTTCACCTGGGACACTGCACACTTGATGAGAAAACCTTTGAGAAAAGCAATTCGCGGATACGCGTCAGGTTCATCATGCCTTGTTTGTGCCTGCGCCAATTGAAATAAAGCTGTGTTTTTCCAGAACCGGGCTTGGCGCATTGTTCTTTGAATTTTATGTTGGGAAGTGCTGTCTCCCACTAAACCAGGCCCGCCCTGCAGGGTTGGGGGCCCCCGACGACAGCGTGTTCTTTTGGACACTGATAAGGGGGGCATGACCCGCTCGCCCCACTGCAAGCCTTTGGAATTGCCGGAGAATATTGCAGTTGGAGGTGAGAAAGGGAGCTGGAGGAGGTTGACACCTCTGTGTGGCAGGTTCTGGACACAGGCGCATTATTGACATTGTGGGGCTACTTACAAGATGTTATTCGTGCACCAGCTTTGTCTTACTGGCCATACTTACCTGCAACACCATTCCTGAGCTTGCGGTATGGAATAACATCACTGTCATTATACCGGGATTTTACTGTGGCTCAAGGTGAATTATGGGAGATGAAGTATGGCAGCAGTGAGGCACTTACCATCATTGATTTCACCTGGGACACTGCACACGTGATGAGAAAACCTTTGAGAAAAGCAATTAGCTGAAACGCGTCAGGTTCATCATGCCTTGTTTGTGCCTGCGCCAGGTGAAATAAAGCTGTGTTTTTCCAGAACCGGGCTTGGCGCATTGTTCTTTGAATTTTATGTTGGGAAGTGCTGTCTCCCACTAAGCCAGGCCCGCCCTGCAGGGTTGGGGGCCCCCGACGACAGCGTTGTCTTTTTGGACACTGATAAGGGGGGCATGACCCGCTCGCCCCACTGCAAGCCTTTGGAATTGCTGGCGATTATTGCAGTTGGAGGTGAGAAAGGAGCTGGAGGGGGTTGACACCTCCGTGTGGCAGGTTCAGGACACAGGCGCATTATTGACATTGTGGGGCTACTTACAAGATGTTATTCGTGCACCAGCTTTGTCTTACTGGCCATACTTACCTGCAACACCATTCCTGAGCTTGCGGTATGGAATAACATCACTGTGATTATACCGGGATTTTACTGTGGCTCAAGGTGAATTATGGGAGATCAAGCATGGCAGCAGTGAGGCACTTACCATCCTTGATTTCACCTGGGACACTGCACACGTGATGAGAAAACCTTTGAGAAAAGCAATTCGCTGAAACGCGTCAGGTTCATCATGCCTCGTTTGTGCCTGCGCCAATTGAAATAAAGCTGTGTTTTTCCAGAACCGGGCTTGGCGCATTGTTCTTTGAATTTTATGTTGGGAAGTGCTGTCTCCCACTAAACCAGGCCCGCCCTGCAGGGTTGGGGGCCCCCGACGACAGGGTTGGCTTTTTGGACACTGATAAGGGGGCATGACCCGCTCGCCCCACTGCAAGCCTTTGGAATTGCCGGCGATTATTGCAGTTGGAGGTGAGAAAGGGAGCCGGAGGAGGTTGATACCTCCGTGTGGTAGGTTCTGGACACAGGCGCATTATTGACATTGTGGGGCTACTTACAAGATGTTATTCGTGCACCAGCTTTGTCTTACTGGCCATACTTACCTGCAACACCATTCCTGAGCTTGCGGTATGGAATAACAGCACTGTGATTATACCGGGATTATACTGTGGCTCAAGGTGAATTATGGGAGATGAAGCATGGCAGCAGTGAGGCACTTACCATCCTTGATTTCACCTGGGACACTGCACACGTGATGAGAAAACCTTTGAGAAAAGCAATTCGCTGAAAAGCGTCAGGTTCATCATGCCTTGTTTGTGCCTGTGTCAATTGAAATAAAGCTGTGTTTTTCCAGAACCGGGCTTGGCGCATTGGTCTTTGAATTTTATGTTGGGAAGTGCTGTCTCCCACTAAGCCAGGCCCGCCCTGTAGGGTTGGGGGCCCCGACGACAGCGTTGTCTTTTTGGACACTGATAAGGGGGCCATGACCCGCTCGCCCCACTGCAAGCCTTCGGAATTGCCGGCGAATATTGCAGTTGGAGGTGAGAAAGGGAGCTGGAGGAGGTTGACACCTCTGTGTGGCAGGTTCTGGACACAGGCCATTATTGACATTGTGGGGCTACTTACAAGATGTTATTCGTGCACCAGCTTTGTCTTACTGGCCATACTTACCTGCAACACGATTCCTGAGCTTGCGGTATGGAATAACATCACTGTCATTATACCGGGATTTTACTGTGGCTCAAGGTGAATTATGGGAGATGAAGCATGGCAGCAGTGAGGCACTTACCATCCTTGATTTCACCTGGGACACTGCACACGTGATGAGAAAACCTTTGAGAAAAGCAATTCGTTGAAATGCGTCAGGTTCATCATGCCTTGTTTGTGCCTGTGTCAATTGAAATAAAGCTGTGTTTTTCCAGAACCGGGCTTGGCGCATTGGTCTTTGAATTTTATGTTGGGAAGTGCTGTCTCCCACTAAGCCAGGCCCGCCCTGCAGGGTTGGGGGCCCCCGACGACAGCGTTGTCTTTTTGGACACTGATAAGGGGGGCATGACCCGCTCGTCCCACTGCAAGCCTTTGGAATTGCCGGCGAATATTGCAGTTGGAGGTGAGAAAAGGAGCTGGAGGAGGTTGACAGCTCTGTGTGGCAGGTTCTGGACACAGGCGCATTATTGACATTGTGGGGCTACTTACAAGATGTTATTCGTGCACCAGCTTTGTCTTACTGGCCATACTTACCTGCAACACCATTCCTGAGCTTGCGGTATGGAATAACATCACTGTCATTATACCGGGATTTTACTGTGGCTCAAGGTGAATTATGGGAGATGAAGTATGGCAGCAGTGAGGCACTTACCATCATTGATTTCACCTGGGACACTGCACACGTGATGAGAAAACCTTTGAGAAAAGCAATTAGCTGAAACGCGTCAGGTTCATCATGCCTTGTTTGTGCCTGCGCCAGTTGAAATAAAGCTGTGTTTTTCCAGAACCGGGCTTGGCGCATTGTTCTTTGAATTTTATGTTGGGAAGTGCTGTCTCCCACTAAGCCAGGCCCGCCCTGCAGGGTTGTGGGCCCCCGACGACAGCGTTGTCTTTTTGGACACTGATAAGGGGGGCATGACCCGCTCGCCCCACTGCAAGCCTTTGGAATTGCTGGCGATTATTGCAGTTGGAGGTGAGAAAGGAGCTGGAGGAGGTTGATACCTCCGTGTGGTAGGTTCTGGACACAGGCGCATTATTGACATTGTGGGGCTACTTACAAGATGTTATTCGTGCACCAGCTTTGTCTTACTGGCCATACTTACCTGCAACACCATTCCTGAGCTTGCGGTATGGAATAACAGCACTGTGATTATACCGGGATTATACTGTGGCTCAAGGTGAATTATGGGAGATGAAGCATGGCAGCAGTGAGGCACTTACCATCCTTGATTTCACCTGGGACACTGCACACGTGATGAGAAAACCTTTGAGAAAAGCAATTCGCTGAAACGCGTCAGGTTCATCATGCCTTGTTTGTGCCTGTGTCAATTGAAATAAAGCTGTGTTTTTCCAGAACCGGGCTTGGCGCATTGGTCTTTGAATTTTATGTTGGAAAGTGCTGTCTCCCACTAAGCCAGGCCCGCCCTGCAGGGTTGGGGGCCCCCGACGACAGCGTTGTCTTTTTGGACACTGATAAGGGGGCCATGACCCGCTCGCCCCACTGCAAGCCTTCGGAATTGCCGGCGAATATTGCAGTTGGAGGTGAGAAAGGGAGCTGGAGGAGGTTGACACCTCTGTGTGGCAGGTTCTGGACACAGGCCATTATTGACATTGTGGGGCTACTTACAAGATGTTATTCGTGCACCAGCTTTGTCTTACTGGCCATACTTACCTGCAACACCATTCCTGAGCTTGCGGTATGGAATAACATCACTGTCATTATACCGGGATTTTACTGTGGCTCAAGGTGAATTATGGGAGATGAAGCATGGCAGCAGTGAGGCACTTACCATCCTTGATTTCACCTGGGACACTGCACACGTGATGAGAAAACCTTTGAGAAAAGCAATTCGCTGAAACGCGTCAGGTTCATCATGCCTTGTTTGTGCCTGTGTCAATTGAAATAAAGCTGTGTTTTTCCAGAACCGGGCTTGGCGCATTGGTCTTTGAATTTTATGTTGGGAAGTGCTGTCTCCCACTAAGCCAGGCCCGCCCTGCAGGGTTGGGGGCCCCCGACGACAGCGTTGTCTTTTTGGACACTGATAAGGGGGGGCATGACCCGCTCGTTCCACTGCAAGCCTTTGGAATTGCCGGCGAATATTGCAGTTGGAGGTGAGAAAAGGAGCTGGAGGAGGTTGACAGCTCTGTGTGGCAGGTTCTGGACACAGGCGCATTATTGACATTGTGGGGCTACTTACAAGATGTTATTCGTGCACCAGCTTTGTCTTACTGGCCATACTTACCTGCAACACCATTCCTGAGCTTGCGGTATGGAATAACATCACTGTGATTATACCGGGATTTTACTGTGGCTCAAGGTGAATTATGGGAGATGAAGCATGGCAGCAGTGAGGCACTTACCATCCTTGATTTCACCTGGGACACTGCACACGTGATGAGAAAACCTTTGAGAAAAGCAATTAGCTGAAACGCGTCAGGTTCATCATGCCTCGTTTGTGCCTGCGCCAATTGAAATAAAGCTGTGTTTTTCCAGAACCGGGCTTGGCGCATTGTTCTTTGAATTTTATGTTGGGAAGTGCTGTCTCCCACTAAACCAGGCCCGCCCTGCAGGGTTGGGGGCCCCCGACGACAGGGTTGGCTTTTTGGACACTGATAAGGGGGGCATGACCCGCTCGCCCCACTGCAAGCCTTTGGAATTGCCGGCGATTATTGCAGTTGGAGGTGAGAAAGGGAGCCGGCGGAGGTTGATACCTACGTGTGGTAGGTTCTGGACACAGGCGCATTATTGACATTGTGGGGCTACTTACAAGATGTTATTCGTGCACCAGCTTTGTCTTACTGGCCATACTTACCTGCAACACCATTCCTGAGCTTGCGGTATGGAATAACAGCACTGTGATTATACCGGGATTATACTGTGGCTCAAGGTGAATTATGGGAGATGAAGCATGGCAGCAGTGAGGCACTTACCATCCTTGATTTCACCTGGGACACTGCACACGTGATGAGAAAACCTTTGAGAAAAGCAATTCGCTGAAAAGCGTCAGGTTCATCATGCCTTGTTTGTGCCTGTGTCAATTGAAATAAAGCTGTGTTTTTCCAGAACCGGGCTTGGCGCATTGGTCTTTGAATTTTATGTTGGGAAGTGCTGTCTCCCACTAAGCCAGGCCCGCCCTGCAGGGTTGGGGGCCCCCGACGACAGCGTTGTCTTTTTGGACACTGATAAGGGGGCCATGACCCGCTCGCCCCACTGCAAGCCTTCGGAATTGCCGGCGAATATTGCAGTTGGAGGTGAGAAAGGGAGCTGGAGGAGGTTGACACCTCTGTGTGGCAGGTTCTGGACACAGGCCATTATTGACATTGTGGGGCTACTTACAAGATGTTATTCGTGCACCAGCTTTGTCTTACTGGCCATACTTACCTGCAACACGATTCCTGAGCTTGCGGTATGGAATAACATCACTGTCATTATACCGGGATTTTACTGTGGCTCAAGGTGAATTATGGGAGATGAAACATGGCAGCAGTGAGGCACTTACCATCCTTGATTTCACCTGGGACACTGCACACGTGATGAGAAAACCTTTGAGAAAAGCAATTCGCTGAAACGCGTCAGGTTCATCATGCCTTGTTTGTGCCTGTGTCAATTGAAATAAAGCTGTGTTTTTCCAGAACCGGGCTTGGCGCATTGGTCTTTGAATTTTATGTTGGGAAGTGCTGTCTCCCACTAAGCCAGGCCCGCCCTGCAGGGTTGGGGGCCCCCGACGACAGCGTTGTCTTTTTGGACACTGATAAGGGGCATGACCCGCTCGTCCCACTGCAAGCCTTTGGAATTGCCGGCGAATATTGCAGTTGGAGGTGAGAAAAGGAGCTGGAGGAGGTTGACAGCTCTGTGTGGCAGGTTCTGGACACAGGCGCATTATTGACATTGTGGGGCTACTTACAAGATGTTATTCGTGCACCAGCTTTGTCTTACTGGCCATACTTACCTGCAACACCATTCCTGAGCTTGCGGTATGGAATAACATCACTGTCATTATACCGGGATTTTACTGTGGCTCAAGGTGAATTATGGGAGATGAAGTATGGCAGCAGTGAGGCACTTACCATCATTGATTTCACCTGGGACACTGCACACGTGATGAGAAAACCTTTGAGAAAAGCAATTAGCTGAAATGCGTCAGGTTCATCATGCCTTGTTTGTGCCTGCGCCAGTTGAAATAAAGCTGTGTTTTTCCAGAACCGGGCTTGGCGCATTGTTCTTTGAATTTTATGTTTTGAAGTGCTGTCTCCCACTAAGCCAGGCCCACCCTGCAGGGTTGGGGGACCCCGACGACAGCGTTGTCTTTTTGGACACTGATAAGGGGGGCATGACCCGCTCGCCCCACTGCAAGCCTTTGGAATTGCTGGCGATTATTGCAGTTGGAGGTGAGAAAGGAGCTGGAGGAGGTTGACACCTCCGTGTGGCAGGTTCTGGACACAGGTGCATTATTGACATTGTGGGGCTACTTACAAGATGTTATTCGTGCACCAGCTTTGTCTTACTGGCCATACTTACCTGCAACACCATTCCTGAGCTTGCGGTATGGAAAAACATCACTGTCATTATACCGGGATTTTACTGTGGCTCAAGGTAAATTATGGGAGATGAAGTATGGCAGCAGTGAGGCACTTACCATCATTGATTTCACCTGGGACACTGCACACGTGATGAGAAAACCTTTGAGAAAAGCAATTAGCTGAAACGCGTCAGGTTCATCATGCCTTGTTTGTGCCTGCGCCAGTTGAAATAAAGCTGTGTTTTTCCAGACCCGGGCTTGGCGCATTGTTCTTTGAATTTTATGTTGGGAAGTGCTGTCTCCCACTAAGCCAGGCCCGCCCTGCAGGGTTGGGGGCCCCCGACGACAGCGTTGTCTTTTTGGACACTGATAAGGGGGGCATGACCCGCTCGCCCCACTGCAAGCCTTTGGAATTGCTGGCGATTATTGCAGTTGGAGGTGAGAAAGGAGCTGGAGGAGGTTGATACCTCCGTGTGGTAGGTTCTGGACACAGGCGCTATATTGACATTGTGGGGCTACTTTACAAGATGTTATTCGTGCACCAGCTTTGTCTTACTGGCCATACTTACCTGCAACACCATTCCTGAGCTTGCGGTATGGAATAACAGCACTGTGATTATACCGGGATTATACTGTGGCTCAAGGTGAATTATGGGAGATGAAGCATGGCAGCAGTGAGGCACTTACCATCCTTGATTTCACCTGGGACACTGCACACGTGATGAGAAAACCTTTGAGAAAAGCAATTCACTGAAACGCGTCAGGTTCATCATGCCTTGTTTGTGCCTGTGTCAATTGAAATAAAGCTGTGTTTTTCCAGAACCGGGCTTGGCGCATTGGTCTTTGAATTTTATGTTGGGAAGTGCTGTCTCCCACTAAGCCAGGCCCGCCCTGCAGGGTTGGGGGCCCCCGACGACAGCGTTGTCTTTTTGGACACTGATAAGGGGGCCATGACCCGCTCGCCCCACTGCAAGCCTTCGGAATTGCCGGTGAATATTGCAGTTGGAGGTGAGAAAGGGAGCTGGAGGAGGTTGACACCTCTGTGTGGCAGGTTCTGGACACAGGCCATTATTGACATTGTGGGGCTACTTACAAGATGTTATTCGTGCACCAGCTTTGTCTTACTGGCCATACTTACCTGCAACACCATTCCTGAGCTTGCGGTATGGAATAACATCACTGTCATTATACCGGGATTTTACTGTGGCTCAAGGTGAATTATGGGAGATGAAACATGGCAGCAGTGAGGCACTTACCATCCTTGATTTCACCTGGGACACTGCACACGTGATGAGAAAACCTTTGAGAAAAGCAATTCGCTGAAACGCGTCAGGTTCATCATGCCTTGTTTGTGCCTGTGTCAATTGAAATAAAGCTGTGTTTTTCCAGAACCGGGCTTGGCGCATTGGTCTTTGAATTTTATGTTGGGAAGTGCTGTCTCCCACTAAGCCAGGCCCGCCCTGCAGGGTTGGGGGCCCCCGACGACAGCGTTGTCTTTTTGGACACTGATAAGGGGGCATGACCCGCTCGTCCCACTGCAAGCCTTTGGAATTGCCGGCGAATATTGCAGTTGGAGGTGAGAAAAGGAGCTGGAGGAGGTTGACAGCTCTGTGTGGCAGGTTCTGGACACAGGCGCATTATTGACATTGTGGGGCTACTTACAAGATATTTTTCGTGCACCAGCTTTGTCTTACTGGCCATACTTACCTGCAACACCATTCCTGAGCTTGCGGTATGGAATAACATCACTGTCATTATACCGGGATTTTACTGTGGCTCAAGGTGAATTATGGGAGATGAAGTATGGCAGCAGTGAGGCACTTACCATCATTGATTTCACCTGGGACACTGCACACGTGATGAGAAAACCTTTGAGAAAAGCAATTAGCTGAATCGCGTCAGGTTCATCATGCCTTGTTTGTGCGTGCGCCAGTTGAAATAAAGCTGTGTTTTTCCAGAACCGGGCTTGGCGCATTGTTCTTTGAATTTTATGTTGGGAAGTGCTGTCTCCCACTAAGCTAGGCCCACCCTGCAGGGTTGGGGGCCCCCGACGACAGCGTTGTCTTTTTGGACACTGATAAGGGGGGCATGACCCGCTCGCCCCACTGCAAGCCTTTGGAATTGCTGGCGATTATTGCAGTTGGAGGTGAGAAAGGAGCTGGAGGAGGTTGACACCTCCGTGTGGCAGGTTCTGGACACAGGCGCATTATTGACATTGTGGGGCTACTTACAAGATGTTATTCGTGCACCAGCTTTGTCTTACTGGCCATACTTACCTGCAACACCATTCCTGAGCTTGCGGTATGGAATAACATCACTGTCATTATACCGGGATTTTACTGTGGCTCAAGGTGAATTATGGGAGATGAAGTATGGCAGCAGTGAGGCACTTACCATCATTGATTTCACCAGGGACACTGCACACGTGATGAGAAAACCTTTGAGAAAAGCAATTAGCTGAAACGCGTCAGGTTCATCATGCCTTGTTTGTGCCTGCGCCAGTTGAAATAAAGCTGTGTTTTTCCAGAACCGGGCTTGGCGCATTGTTCTTTGAATTTTATGTTGGGAAGTGCTGTCTCCCACTAAGCCAGGCCCGCCCTGCAGGGTTGGGGGCCCCCGACGACAGCGTTGTCTTTTTGGACACTGATAAGGGGGGCATGACCCGCTCGCCCCACTGCAAGCCTTTGGAATTGCTGGCGATTATTGCAGTTGGAGGTGAGAAAGGAGCTGGAGGAGGTTGATACCTCCGTGTGGTAGGTTCTGGACACAGGCGCATTATTGACATTGTGGGGCTACTTACAAGATGTTATTCGTGCACCAGCTTTGTCTTACTGGCCATACTTACCTGCAACACCATTCCTGAGCTTGCGGTATGGAATAACAGCACTGTGATTATACCGGGATTATACTGTGGCTCAAGGTGAATTATGGGAGATGAAGCATGGCAGCAGTGAGGCACTTACCATCCTTGATTTCACCTGGGACACTGCACACGTGATGAGAAAACCTTTGAGAAAAGCAATTCGCTGAAACGCGTCAGGTTCATCATGCCTTGTTTGTGCCTGTGTCAATTGAAATAAAGCTGTGTTTTTCCAGAACCGGGCTTGGCGCATTGGTCTTTGAATTTTATGTTGGGAAGTGCTGTCTCCCACTAAGCCAGGCCCGCCCTGCAGGGTTGGGGGCCCCCGACGACAGCATTGTCTTTTTGGACACTGATAAGGGGGCCATGACCCGCTCGCCCCACTGCAAGCCTTTGGAATTGCCGGCGAATATTGCAGTTGGAGGTGAGAAAAGGAGCTGGAGGAGGTTGACAGCTCTGTGTGGCAGGTTCTGGACACAGGCGCATTATTGACATTGTGGGGCTACTTACAAGATGTTATTCGTGCACCAGCTTTGTCTTACTGGCCATACTTACCTGCAACACCATTCCTGAGCTTGCGGTATGGAATAACATCACTGTCATTATACCGGGATTTTACTGTGGCTCAAGGTGAATTATGGGAGATGAAGTATGGCAGCAGTGAGGCACTTACCATCATTGATTTCACCTGGGACACTGCACACGTGATGAGAAAACCTTTGAGAAAAGCAATTAGCTGAAACGCGTCAGGTTCATCATGCCTTGTTTGTGCCTGCGCCAGTTGAAATAAAGCTGTGTTTTTCCAGAACCGGGCTTGGCGCATTGTTCTTTGAATTTTATGTTGGGAAGTGCTGTCTCCCACTAAGCCAGGCCCACCCTGCAGGGTTGGGGGCCCCCGACGACAGCGTTGTCTTTTTGGACACTGATAAGGGGGGCATGACCCGCTCGCCCCACTGCAAGCCTTTGGAATTGCTGGCGATTATTGCAGTTGGAGGTGAGAAAGGGAGCCGGAGGAGGTTGATACCTCCGTGTGGTAGGTTCTGCACACAGGCGCATTATTGACATTGTGGAGCTACTTACAAGATGTTATTCGTGCACCAGCTTTGTCTTACTGGCCATACTTACCTGCAACACCATTCCTGAACTTGCGGTATGGAATAACAGCACTGTGATTATACCGGGATTTTACTGTGGCTCAAGGTGAATTATGGGAGATGAAGTATGGCAGCAGTGAGGCACTTACCATCATTGATTTCACCTGGGACACTGCACACGTGATGAGAAATCCTTTGAGAAAAGCAATTCGCTGAAACGCGTCAGGTTCATCATGCCTTGTTTGTGCCTGCGCCAATTGAAATAATGCTGTGTTTTTCCAGAACCGGACATGGCGCATTGTTCTTTGAATTTTATGTTGGGAAGTGCTGTCTCCCACTAAGCCAGACCTGCCCTGCAGGGTTTGGGGCCCCCGACGACAGCGTTGGCTTTTTGGACACTGATAAGGGGGGCATGACCCTCTCGCCCCACTGCAAGCCTTTGGAATTGCCGGCGATTATTGCAGTTGGAGGTGTGAAAGGGAGCCGGAGGAGGTTGATACCTACGTGTGGCAGGTTCTGGACACAGGCGCGTTATTGACATTGTGGGGCTACTTACAAGATGTTATTCGTGCACCAGCTTTGTCTTACTGGCCATACTTACCTGCAACACCATTCCTGAGCTTGCGGTATGGAATAACATCACTGTGATTATACCGGGATTTTACTGTGGCTCAAGGTTAATTATGGGAGATGAAGTATGGCAGCAATGAGGCATGTACCATCATTGATTTCACCTGGGACACTGCACACGTGATGAGAAAACCTTTGAGAAAAGCAATTCGCTGAAACGCGTCAGGTTCATCATGCCTTGTTTGTGCCTGCGCCAATTGAAATAAAGCTGTGTTTTTCCAGAACTGGGCTTGGCGCATTGTTCTTTGAATTTTATGTTGGGAAGTGCTGTCTCCCACTAAGCCAGGCCCACCCTGCAGGGTTGGGGGCCCCCAACGACAGCGTTGTCTTTTTGGACACTGATAAGGGGGCATGACCCGCTCGCCCCACTGCAAGCCTTTGGAATTGCCGGCGATTATTGCAGTTGGAGGTGAGAAAGGGAGCCGGAGGAGGTTGATACCTCCGTGTGGCAGGTTATGGACACAGGCGCGTTATTGACATTGTGGGGCTACTTACAAGATGTTATTCGTGCACCAGCTTTGTCTTACTGGCCATACTTACCTGCAACACCATTCCTGAGATTGTGGTATGGAATAACATCACTGTGATTATACCGGGATTTTACTGTGGCTCAAGGTGAATTATGGGAGATGAAGTATGGCAGCAGTGAGGCACTTACCATCATTGATTTCACCTGGGACACTGCACACGTGATGAGAAAACCTTTGAGAAAAGCAATTCGCTGAAACGCGTCAGGTTCATCATGCCTTGTTTGTGCCAGCGCCAATTGAAATAAAGCTGTGTTTTTCCAGAACCGGGCTTGGCGCATTGGTCTTTGAATTTTATGTTGGGAAGTGCTGTCTCCCACTAAGCCAGGCCCGCCCTGCAGGATTGGGGGCCCCCGACGACTTTTCGTCTAAGCGGCACCTGGAAGAGAAAACAAACTCTCCTTTCTTTTTCATTTTATGAAAGACAGTGTCTGGCAAATGATTATGTGGAAATTTTTATGTGTGTTCCTTTCCGTTCTTTGAGAAATTTGAATTTGTTAAGGGCACAATGTATTAACATTTCCAAGCATAATAGGCATACAACGTGACCCAGGCTTTTAAATCTCTGCATCGTTTACGTGAGCTGCGTGGTGTTTGTCACGAGCTTGAGTTTTGCAGTGAGGACCCGACACTGATCGTTGGTATTTAACCGGCTGGTCTTCATGGTGTTATAACTCTTAGAAGTGCAGACACGATTAGCAGTGCACATATTAGATAGTAGGAGTTATGGTATCTAAAATGAGCTGGGCTTACATCAAATATGCTAGAAAAGTGAAACTGGTACAATTTCTAATTAATGTTGCATGTATAGATTTGTTTTTCTTTTCTTTTATGTTTATGCAACACGTGATCTGCCTACACTTTAGAAGGTGAGCTCAATATGGCACCCACCATGTGTGACAAAGGCCGGTGCCTCAGCCGAAACGCGTTCATGTTGGCTAAAACCCTGAATTAAAATCTCAGTGGTCCACAAACTGGTATCCTGTGCTGTGTCAGAGCCTGTCTTCATTCATGGATGGGTATTGATGGTAATATATATATAAATATATATATTTATATGTATATATATTGAGCATACCCATTCCAAATCAATAAACAGGTCCCAACACGCTCAGGTTCACTTCAACAGTTTATTGTGGCTTGAGGTGATGCGTTTCGACCATCTCTGTGATCTTTTTCACAACATTGCCTCAACGCCATTTTGTGCTTTAAATATCTTCAAATCCTTAAAGTGACAGTGCAATTGTATTCCCACTACCACCATGCATAAAACGTTACAATGTTAAATTACATCTCGACAGCTATATCAGCTGCTTTGTAAAACATTGCCCAGGATTACATTAGTTTGGACAAACAGTGATCATACCCAATTAACAATTTCAAAAGAAACTTATTATAACGACATTGTCATATTTGCTGACTCTGTCTCATTACAAATCCTGTGGCTATAAATATATATATAAGCACGCTGATGATTATTATTTGTTACTATGCAACAAGATGTATGATGTGTGTTTTTCTCTGCTTTTCATAATTTTTATTGTTCTAATGGATGTCAGTGTTTTTAAAGACTGTACTTTTGATGTACTCTTATAGTTTTTATCCAAAACCGAAACAAACTGCTTCACTGCAGTTTGTCCAACCTCTTCCCCCTGGTGGGGATGGTGCTGGGCCAGATGGGCACAGGACTCGTACTCCATATTTCAATGCACTCGCGCTGCAGCGTATGCAAGAAGACACCCGCACTCCTACCGAGTTACATGTGGCTGACGCATTTCGACCTGCCCGGTCTTTGTCAAATCCAGAATTGGGTTTATCATTCTGCCCAGTTGCTAATTTTGACTGCTCCCGTACCCGCATTTATATTTTCCTTTTTATATTTCCAGTATCTTATCTATGGGGACCTCGAGGGGCTGGCGTCTCTCAGGGAGATTGAACTGGGGGCTGAAGGATTGGGAATCTGAGAGAGAGCTGCTCTGTAGCATGGATCTTGAGATCGAGAGAATGAGCCAAAATGATTTAAAACCCAAATCCAGGTTAACCCAGTAACCCCCCATGACAATATTGACACGTATCATGAAGTCATTCTGCGTGATCTCATGGATTTGTGAAAACAAGGCAACAATAATTTTGCTGACAATATGACCAAATACCAACAGGACGCATTGGAATCATTAAAGAAATCTGATTTATTTGTGATAAAACCATCTGATAAGGGTGGCAATGTGGCGATGTGGGACATCAATAAGTATAGGGCGGAAGCCAAAAAGAAACTTGATTTCTCTAGGAGTTTCATCAATTCCAGTGCTACTCTCTATAGTCAAAGTGTTGTACTGTATTACAGCATGCTTTACATCTGGCATCAGAGGGGTCTATTGAGCACTGATGAATTGCAATTTTTGCAATTTTTTTTGTAAAGAAACCTTTGACGCCTTGTTTCTACATGCTGCCTAAAATACACGAGCATAACACTGATCCTCTAGAAATGCCCATCATATCAGCCAATAACAGCCTAATGCAAAACACGCCCATTTACTTTGAGGACTTTCTGTGTCCCTATGTCATCATTCTTCCCTCTTACTGTTGGGACAGTATGGATTTTATATCCAAAATACAAGACATCCCCTGGAAATCTAGCTATGTTCTAGCAACAGTGGATGTAGTGTCACTGTACACTTGCATCTGTCACGAACTAGTACTGAAAGCCTGTAGGCACGTTTTCAGGGATAAACCACTAGCGACATATGACCACTCCATGTTACTCACTGAGATGCTATGGTTTTGCCTGGAGCGTAACATCTTTTAATTTGAAGAACAATGGTACAGGCAACTAACCGGGACTACCATGGGGAGTTCCTTTGCACCGATTTATGCCTCTATGTTCATGGGGTGGTGGGAGTCGGAATATATATGGCCAGATGACAATAAAGAGTAGACACAGCATCTGGTATTATGGACACTTTACATAGATGACATCTGTTTGATTTGGGATAGCTCACAAAGATCTGTGGACGCTTTCCTGACATGGATAGCTGATAATGAACTGAACATCAAATTCACCAGCAGAACACACACTAGTACTATAGACTTTCTGGATGTGGTGGTGGAAACAACAGGAAATAGCATACACCCTAGATAATTCTGGAAAGTCACTGCGGGAAATAGCATTGTGCATGCCCAGAGTCATCACCCTACTAAGCTCAAGTGGAGTATCCTCTATGGGGAACTCCCGAGAGCAAAGAGAAATTGTAGCACTAATGATACCTTTCAAGCTGAAGAGAAAAGGATGGTAGGTAGATTCAAAGAGAGAGGAAACCCAGAAAAGGCGATCAGGGCAGCTAAGGACAAAGTTGCAGGCATCAACAGGGACAGCCTCCTTAAACCAAAGGTGAAGAAGGAGGTCAGCAAGGAAGTGAGGCTTATCACCACTTTCAACTGTGAATCACCTGTTATTTACAAGACTGTTAAGAAACATTTGCATTTGGTGAAATCTGATTTGTTTATCAGCAAGCTGTTCAGCCCCAGTCCCTACATCACTTACCAGAAGTGTAGCTCCCTTAAAGACATGCTAGTGCATAGTTATCCCACCCAGAGGCGGGGCACCCCAGGGTATTAGCTGAGAGATCTGCCAGGATTCTACAAGTGCGGAAGGTGCAAAGCGTGTGCCCATAGCACTACTGTGAAAACATATGTACTGCTCACAGGAAGGAAGGTCAAGATGAAAGATTTGTGAATTGTAACAGTGATTATGTGGTGTCTGTCCTGGTGTGCGTGTGTGGCTTATGCTATGTAGGAAGTACAATATTTCTGGTTAAGAAAAGGATTTTGAAGCACTTACGTGCTATCAAAAATAATGATGTGAGTTGCCCTGTGGCTTGACATTGCAATCAGGTACATTGTTCCAGCAATGATGAAATCTCAAAAATCTAATTTTTGGGCATTGACAGGATTCCAGTGAATGTGAGATGGGGAGACAGAGAGTGGGCTGTGAGGAAGCCAGAAACAGAATACATAATTCAACTCAACAGTAAACATCCAGGTGGCCTCAACCAGGATGAGGAACTCCATGTGCATCTAGGATAGCCCTCCCTAACTACTTTGGAACTCCAGGTGGTTCCTGATTTGGCTGCAAATTCATCTAGAAGACCTCTGTTGCAGTTAGTAACTATGGACTTTAAAAGCAAGCTGATGTCTTGGGAATTGGAACATGTAGAGGAGTGTCTTGGTCCATTTTTCATTATTATTTATACTTTTCACTTACACTCATGATTATTTGTATAATTTTTTGTCAACTTTTTGATTAGTTTTTATAATGTGGGACCCTGAGGGAGGTTTCATTGAGGAATTTTCTGGGGTAGACAGTGGCCACAGGTGTGATGATATTTGCAACAATGTTATGTCACTAGATATTTGATTAGAATACTGGTGATTATATATGCATATAGCGGGATGGTGCATGGAATCTGAGCATCACATGGTTGACAGGAGCAGACACAGGAGGCAGACACAAGTGTAGATATCATGAAGTTGCCATATGAAATATAAGCATATGAATACATACATTTTGAGCACAGGCTAAATTGGAAGTATCAGTGTAATCATATATAATCTTTATTCGGTTTAAGAAACCATAAAGATACATTTTGCCAGTTTAAATCATGATAGATAAATTTTATATAATTTAAATTTAAATACATTACATTAAATAAAATAGTTGGCATTTAACAGCTAATCATTCATTAAAACCACGTTCAAATAACGCGCAAATACAAGCCATGTTGTTTGCAGTAGGAGAAGCAAATACAACTGGTACAGTAATCAATTCCTAGTTTGACAAATAAAATACAAATTAAATTAATGATAAAATTAAGTATTTGTATATATCTGTGGAAAATATAAAACACAGATATTAACCACTAAGAATATTAAAGTGCAAATACAACAACATATGTCCAGGAGGAAAGTGCATCCCGAAATAGTGCTATAATATCAATCAACTATAACTAAAGTGCAGATTTCAGCCACTAAAGTGTTAAAGTGCAATAGCAGCAACCTCAATAGTCTATTCCTGATGTTTATTTAGTTGTATAGGCTTTATAAAATGACGGAATATAAGTGCTACAAGCTCTTGGGTTCCATTCTACTCAATGTGATATAGATGTCATGACCCTAAAAGCATCAGAATTCCAGACCCTTTCCCTTACGAATAAGGTTTACTGCGAATAAATATCTGCTTAGACTAAAAACTATTTTCTGGGATTCATCTGCTTTTAAAATTCTCAATGCTTCTGCATGTGTCTTGAATCCCATATTCCGACATATTGGTTTAATCCACTTTTTCCTAGAGATAGCATAAGTTGAACAAAAAAATAATATGTGGGAGTCATTTTCAACTGCATTTTAGGAGCACAGGGAACAAAAACCGTCCCTGTCGTCTGTTTTGCTACCCATCCACTTCGATGTATTATATTTTATCCGTAAAACATCGAAGCTGAACTTCATATATAGCTATTTGGCCATCGGAGGTTGTATTTCATCTAAATATTGCTCAAGGGCAGGAAAAGGTTTGATGGATATAAACTGCGAAGTCACCCTTCCTGTCTTTGGGGAATAATGTATGCTGTTTCCTATGTACATCCAGTATGTGCTTTTTAAAACTGTTTTTGATAATCGTGAGAGAGACTCAGGAGCCTCCCAATAACTATTCAGGCCTAGTTTATAAAACCAGGTTCGAATATATCTGACCCAAGGAAGTGCAGTACTTTGAACGAGTTTCAATAATTCGATTAGTCCATCTTTGTAGTTTTTAAGTTCCTGTATGGTCCACAAGCGGACCCAGAACAATGTAATCACAAAGGGACGTTAAAGTGATTTTTTTCTACATTGCATTGTTAAGGTGTATGTAACTTGATATGAAATACACACTTGTGTCCTATATTATTTAAAATACACATTTATATTTTTTGTACATATATTTTGTATTGTGCATCAAACCGCTTTTGCAAAAATATTCAACCAACCTTCTTCCTTTTGAAAGTTATTGTTACTGAATTAGTTCCCATGAGTCTTTTTACCATGTCCATTGGTGTAGCTGATTTGTGTTTATAGAAAATAGGGCACTTTCACTATAGTCGTTCTGGCTTTGACACAGACTGGGCAGGTCGAAACGTGTCAGCCAAAATAAACTCTATTTGAAAATCTCCTGGAGTGCGGGAATCTTCTTGCACTGCTGCGTGAGTGCATTGAAATATATATATATTACATACTGGCAGTTGCCAGTAGGTAGTTATAGTTAGGACCTAGTTTCCATAGACAAAACGTTTTTTGTTTTGCTAATAACTGGCGCCATTTGACAAATCTTTAAGAAATTTTCAAAACTAGTTTGCCACTCACTACAGCTGCTGTCTGGGAGGTTTTGGATGATTCATCAAGCGGGGGCCGAGAAAGGTCTGGGATTAACGTAAGGTAATTAAATATTACTTAATGTTAAAAAAAAAACATAAGAATCCACAGAAAAAACACAAAGGTTACAGGGGCGATATAGTTATGAAATAGGATTAAAAAAAACTTAGAAATTAACTAAAAGCCAAAGGTTACAGAGACGTTATTGTTAGGTTCAGATTTTACATGCACAAAACCATAGAATTTCAGCAATTTTAGTTATATTTATCTGAAGAAACTATAACTCATGCCCTCACCATCCACTGGTAATTACCCCACATAATACATGAGTCCCGACATCTTCTATGACATCATTGATAATATCACTGCAACATCTGCAATGAAATTACTGATTAGAAAACTGTGCATAACTGAGGCATGGGCCTTCAGCGGGGTGGGGGAATGACCAAATCCATGCGTAGAGCAACCCATACCACATTTCCTTTCTATAAATGTAAGAAATTGGGTTCTTGGTTGAGTTGATAGAGCCCCACTCCGGAAACAACCACCATCCTTGTCATGGCAAACCATGAAAGTCACTAAATTAAACTGGTCTTAAGCCTGTGATAGCTTGGCACAAAAGCATTAAACTTAACCTAGAGGCAATGAGTTAAGTATTTATGCAACACACAAAAAGTAATAAAATGAAAACAAAAAAAGAAAAAGACCATATCAATTCAGAAAAATAGAGTACATTTTAATAAATAAAATGATACTAGAACATACAAAAATATAATTGGTGGAACCAGAGATTAAATGATTTTTTTTTTTAAAATACTGCCTAAAAACACAAAGCGCCATTTGTGGTAATGTCACCCTGCTAGACCTTGCGAAAGTCAGAAGTTCAGGCAGACCGTGGTCAAGCGTGGGTCGGATGTAGGACCTAGGTTAGTTCTGCTACCTTTTAAGTCTTGCGTAAAGAGTTCCATTCGTGGTGGAGAGGAGACTGTGAGGAGGAGGCTGTGTGTCATAGACTGTTGTCACTGTTCTGCAAAGAGCAGGTTGAGTGTTTCAGACGGTTGTCGCTGTAGCACAAAGAGCCGATCGAGCGTCATGGACGGCCATTACTGTGGCTTCACACTGGCGGTTATTGTGATCTGTCTCTATACTGTGAATGTCAGGTTTTGCGCTGCCGGCAATCGCTGGCAGTCGCTGTCAGCATGAAGAGCAGGTCTCAACAGAACTTTACGTTCATGGTTGTCACTGGCAGCATGCTAATTTTACCATGTTTGAAGGCGAGATTGCAATCACTTCATCAGTCTTGAAGCCAACAAAAATTAATTCAGCAAACTGGAGAGAAGGCTAAATGTTTGGGGGAATACAAGGCCAAGGATGTCAGATCTGGCACTTAGGGGCTGATTATGAGTTTAGCGGTGCAGCAGCGGGATCGCCTCACCGCTGTACGGCCAAACCCACGTGAGAACCACCCGCCATCTTATGACTTTTTTAGTCACTGGCAGGCGGTTCTTTTGGCGTTCCCACAGCCGTGCATATAAAATAGGCACAGCAAAGGGAAGGTCAAAGGAAGTTCCAGCATGGCATGGACTAAAAAGTCCATGCCGTGCTGGAACTGGGGGTGCCCAGGGGGGCACAACGTGCATCCACATGGAGTGAGGCACAAGCTTTCTTTCCTCACTGCCACTGTTTTCAAGGAGGAAAGACCTCCATGAAATCAGTGGGGGCGAGGAAAATCGTTATATGCTTGGTGGGATTGCAGCAGTCCTGCCAAGCATGTTACTGCCTCAAGACTGCCGTGCCACCGCCAGGGAACAGAGGTTCCCTGGCGACGACGGTCCCAGGGTGGCACACTGCCAAGGCCGTAATGTGACTGTCAGAAGATCGCCACCCCACCATGAGTCTGGCGGTTCAAGGACCACCAGACTCGTAATTAGGCCCTAAATGTTAAAAATTGTGGTGTCTAGTGGACTTACTGTTCCCCAGGGTTGGTAGATTGGGGCAACCCCCAATCTGCACTTTAGAGAGGACAAAAAAACTGCTGTGATCTTTAAAAGCAGGGTACGGCACGATGCTAAAGTGGGCTATCCCACCCCATTCTTTTTTTATAAATATAAAAATCACTCAAGTGTGTTTTCCGCCCCAGGGAAGGCAGTAAGACTCTTGAGGCCGGGTTAGATTGCCGAGCGGGGAACATGGTGGCTGGCTAGTGAGTCGGCTGCACGCCTGACTCTCTCCAGCATTTGCTTTTCATCGAGATTTGGACTCAAAATCATGTGCGCTCCTGAGGATATGCTCTAGCCCTCTCCCGGAGGGTGGACGCTGTAATAATTGCAACAAAAAAAAAAAGCCCCCAGAAAGAAACTCTGTACCTGCACGCCTCGAGACTGCCTTGCTCTCTCCCTGCCCACGTCTCCCTCGCGACACGGGCATAGGTGGGGCGGATTGGACGGCAGCGGCGGCGGCTGTGTTTGGTGAAACCGCGGGCGCGCGGTTGGGTGCTCGCTGGCTCAGCGCCCTGATCTCTGGATTCCTCCGCTTTCCCTTGCTGCTGTTTCCCCGCAGGTGGGAGCGAGGCAGACCAGGTGGCGCAGCTGCGGCCGGAGGCATCAGGGGGACTGTGGTGTGTGGGCTGAGTTAAGCCTCGACCTCTGTTGCTGCTGCTGTTGACGGGCTCTTTTCCTGCATCCTGAGATTTTCAACGACAGTTGGGGTTAATTTTTTTTTTAGGGTGCCTGGTGTCTCTGGTGTGCCCCCGTCCTCTTGTTTGATTTACTGCTATACTTTTTGCGGTGCTGGGGGGTGCTGGGGGGTAGCGTATGGTGCCATCTGCCGCAGGCGGGATCCCATGGTGCCTGGCTGTCCTCCAACTTAGGGCCCGATTCTGATGCGGGTTGGAAAAGCTTCCCGACTGAGGGCCTGATTCTGATGCGGTTAGGAAGGCCTCCTAATGGCATTTGCTCCTTCCAAATCGGATCGGGAACGTGTCTTCCCGACCCAGGGCCCAATTATGATGCGGTTAGGAACATATGCTCCCATTGAAGTCAATGGGAGTCCAACCAAATCGTATCTGGAAGCATCCGGATTCATCGTACTCCGTCGGTCGGACTCTCCCGATCCGAGTGGGTCGGAAACCATTTCCAAACCGATTCGGTCGGGAAGCTTTCCAACCCGCATCAGAATCAGGCCCTAAGTCGGGGCCGAAGGGCCACAGCGAGAATTTATCTGCGGGAGCAAGGAGGTGTAGTTAGTACACATGTGCAACTACAATACTCTTGTGCAAAGACACCAGAAGACTTACTAAACGGGCTGGAGCTTGGTCTATCCTGGCACATGAGCCCAAAAAAAGCGCCCGTGTTGGGTAAAGAGCCGAAAATACCGGGGAAGCAGAGCTCCAACGTTAAATTATCCCAGAGGGCGAAACTAGAGGGGAAGCTACCTACAACATCTACGGAGCCAAGGACACAACAAACTAACAGGTACACATTATGAAATAAATGTATAGATGTTGATGAAACCTATCTAGGGCAAAAAGTGTCTCCACCAGTTCTCTCCCCCCCAGTTTACAGATACTTTAGTAGCAGTACCTCGTAAAAATCGTACACCCAAACAAACCCGTAAAAAAAAGCAAGACACCAACATCGCTGCTCAAATAGGGGGGGGGTCTAGACTTAAAATAACCCCTTCATTAAGATACTTTTTTAAGGTCAGTGGGAGTGTCAAACCATCACCTTTCGTCACAAGGGAGCCAGATTCCCTGGGTGTTATCAACACTATGAATCAAAAAACGGTGGGAGAATTACAGCAAATCTCTAGTTTACCCCTGGCTAATAGATTTCACGTCCTGGAGGTGGATGCACTACCTGTGGAAACTTTACTTGGTAGCCAGAAGGAAAATTTACATACCATCTGCACCATCTGTACCATCGGTGTCACCTGAGTCCTTAATGGTAGAGGGAGTGACTGCACTACCTCCAAGGCAGGAGAATATCGAGGCATTATTGCAGACATTGTCAGAGGAAATTAAAAACAGATTCGCTATGTCAGAAGCGAATCAAGTAAAAATCTGTGATGCCTGTGAGAATCTTGAGAAGAAACTCACAGATCTGACTTACAGGATTAGAAACTTGGAAATGTCTTCAGAAGATATGAGAAGGGAAGTTACTGATAACCGTAAGGAGATTCAGCATTGCAAGGAAAAAGAAAAAGCCCTCCAAGAAAAAATTGAAACTTTAGAGAATAACTCAAGACGTAATAACTTGAGGCTCCTGAATGTCCCAGAGGGGAAAGAGGGTGAGGATCTGAAGGGGTTCTTTATAAATCTGATCCAAGATATAATACCAGAAGTTGGGGAATTAGATCTATTCCATGATATCCAGCGAATTCTTAGAGATCCTTTTAGACGGAACCCTAATAGAGATAAACCCAGAAAAATACTAATTAACTTTAATACCTACTCTATTAAGGAAAAGATACTTTCAGAAGCATTAAAAGCAGGGTCATACATTAGAGACGGATGGTCATTTCGTATTCGCTCGGATTTATCAAAGGAAACCCAATTGCGTCAGTGGGAGTTGGGCCGGTACATACAGGAGCTCAAATCTCTAGGGGCCACCGCGCAAATTAAGTTTCCTGCCACATTAAAAATAATGTGGAATAATAAAATGCACATTTTTAGAGACCCAGAGGAAGTGGAAAGCTTCATCAAGCAGATAGATACTTAAAACTCTTAAAATGGATTGAGTCCACTCACACACATATAGTATTAAGTTGGAGAGATGAATGCCGTTGGGCAGCTTTTATGCCCATGTTGGTCAAAGGGAGGGTTCCCCTGGGAGGGTGGGCGGGGTCTTATGAGATTGGGGTAAGAATGCACTGTATATATTTCACAAATTGCACATGGGGATGGGAGCATTGGGGAAAAAAATCCCAAAAAATAAAAAGTCCTCATATGCGAAAATCCTTTAGACAACAGGAAAAGTCATTAGAACATGGTTAACACAGATAATAAGTCCACTTTGAGGATACTTAGGGGCCGATTCCGATCTCGCTCGGAAGGGCTCCGAACGCAATCCGGGCAGAAAAAGTACGAGCCGTACGCGTGTTTTCCGACCGACGCGTACAGCTGTACAAGCGAGCAAGTACGATGCGAGAAACGCGAAATCGCCGACTGAGTCATTTCCGGGTTTGAACCGCTCCATATGTCTCGTCCGTAAGCAAACCGTGCCGTGCAATGGAGGCGATTTCCAACCGAGCCAGTACGATGCACGATTCGGACAGCCGGATCGAGTCGGAGCCTCCGACACATCAACGCTCCTGGAAGTGGACTTCGGGGGTCCGCGCCGGACCCCCCTTCACCCGTAGCCTTACGAGTCAATCACAGGGGGAGGACCCAAGGGTCCCCCATACACATGCATGTACGGTGCGGGTGGCACAGATGCGTCCCCACTACAGGGGGCGCCCTTGTGCGGAACGTACCTTTTTCGTCAATGGGAGCCTATGTACGTGTCGTACAACAGGCTCCCCTTGACTTCAATGGGGCTCCGAGCAACCGTGTCCGTCAGCGCTTGTTCGCATCGTACTCGGGTGGTCGGAGCCCCGGAGCATGAGTCGGTCGGGAAGCTCTACGGGTGCCAGTCGGCCATAGGGCTTTCCCAGCGAGATCGGAATCGTCCCCTTAGTTGGAACATAAATAGGTTCAGAGTAGCAGATAGATGAAGGCGAATTTTACAATTTCTTAGACAATCCAAGAGTGATATTATAATACTGCAAGAAACTCACCTGCAATAAAAAGAATGGGAGCCAATACTTAAAGGGCAGAAGTGGATACACCAGTTTGCATGTACCAATCAGAACTGTAATATTAATGGGGTCGCTATACTGTTTAAGAATTCAGCTCATGCAAAAATAATTAAAGTAGTTTCAGATCCTAAAGGAAGATGGGTCATTGTGACAGTGAGGATATACAGCCAGAACTACTCTATGATAAGCTATTATGGCCCGAATATAGATGACCCATCACCACTACATGACCTATTTCAACAAGTCTTGAATGATGATTATCCTATCATAATGGCCGGGGATTTTAATACTCTATTGGATCCTGAATTAGATAAATCGACCACCAGGCCAACAGTCAATGCTCCAAAAATGCGAGCTTTTATACAAAACATTATGAAGAATTTAGGACTAATAGACCCCTGGAGGCTAAGAGCTGGTAGAAAGAAGGAATTTACACATCAAAATAAAAAATACGGTCATTCTTCTCATATAGACTATTATCTTATTGCCTCAAGATTAAGTAATAAGATCAAAGCAGTTTTTCATCATCCTGCCCATTTATCTGACCATTCAGCAGTTAGCTTAGAGATATCTATAGAACGAAAGGGGCCTGAAATTAGATAAACAATGGACAGGTCTTTATTAGGAGAATTGGAAATACAAAAAAAACTGAAACAAGATACATTAGACTATTTTGAATTGAATTCGGGCTCCACTTCATCACGGGTTATATGGGACGCATATAAAGCCTATATTAGATGGAAAATAATCAGTTATGCCACGCATAGGAAGAAAGAAAATGACAAAAAGATCGAAATGATAGAGAAGAAAATAATCTCTTGGCAAAAGGATCTTTATGTTGCAGGAGACTTAGCAGCAGTGAACAAGATTCTAGTACAAATTGATGAGGGGAAGAAAGAGCTTGAGGAACATCTGGAAGGTATAGTTAAGAAAAAGTGGTTTGCTAGTAAGTTGACGCACTACGAGTATGGTGAGGGTTGTGGAAGATTATTGGCATGGAAAACTAGGGGAGACCTAGTTAGGTATTCAATAAAAGAGATAACTTTGGAAGGGTCAGATGAAAATTGCACTGATGATAATGACATTGGGACCGCTTTTACCGATTTCTTCCAAAACGTATACAAGGAAGAGATCTCATTATCAAATGAACAGCTAACTACTTGGCTTTTAGGTGACCCTCTTCCAAAACTTTCATTAGATAAGGAATCTCTACTGAATAACCCCATTACATCTGAAGAGGCATCTTCAGCAATAAGAAACTTGAAGAATGGGAAAGCACCCGGACCTGATGGGATTCCCAGCGAACTCTATAAGGTCTTAGCGGAGGAAATCACTCATTCACTAACCTCATTATTTAACTCTGTTTACATAAATAATGAAGGCGTCCCTGAATCCTGGAATGTGGCCACAATAACCCTTTATATTAAAACCCCATAAGAATCCCAAAAAATGTGAGTCCTATCGCCCAATATCTTTACTCAACAACGACTACAAAATATTCACGAGTATATTGGCAAAAAGGCTAGATAAACTATTGGGAGATTTAATAGGAATTTTGCAAAAAGGGTTTATGAAAAACAGACAGTTAAGTGATCTTACACATGACCTGGTATGCACTATAGATTTGGCCACAGATAAAAATCTCCCCTTAGCTATCCTGACTGTCGATGCCGCTAAGGCATTTGACAGGGTTAGCTGGCCCTTTCTTTACACTGTTTTATCTCATAATGAGCTAGGGAGTAACTTTGTTAATGCTATAAAAAACATCTATACATGCCCTTTTGCAAGGATTTTAATTAACTGTTCACTCACTCAGCAATTAAGAATAGGTAGAGGTACACCGCAGGGTTGTCCCATATCCCACTTACTCTTTAACCTATACATCGAGCCCTTAGCAAGGAGGATTAGTAAGGAACAGCTGATCCAACCCTTTCAACATCAAGGTTGGGTTAAGAAAGAGGCGCTTTACGCTGATGACCTAATAATATACACACAAAACCCTACAGAATCATTTGCAGTTTTAATGGGCTTATTAAAAGATGTTGGTAAGATAGCTGGATACCAGGTAAACGAAGAAAAAACTGAGATAATGACCTGGAATACACAACTTGACTCCACTCTTAGGAAAAACATTAAGAAAGAGATAAGATACTTAGGAGTTCAGGTAGTTAAATCCCTGGAAGAAATGGCGCAGATAAACCTTTTAAAACTTATGAAAGAAACTAAAAGGTTGTTGCAAACCTAGTCTACCTTACCATTATCAATTATCAGCAGGGTGAACCTGATAAAAATGATGATTTTGCCAAAGTTCACGTTTATATCAATGCCTTACCATTATACTTCGAGCTAAAATGGTTTAAGAAATTGCAAGGTGACCTGACAAGCTTTATATGGGCTAATAAGAGCCCAAGAATTGGCTGGAAAAAACTTTAGGGCACTCTTAACCAAACGTGTCCAGCTACTTCGACCTTGCTTCGGAGCACTAGTTAGTGATTTAGCAGAACAAGGCAACTATTTTTTGTTTAAATATGGACATCCCAAATTTTTCAAGAAAATTCGTTTGAAGGTTCTGAGCGCGGCATGTAGACTTTGGATTCAGGTTAGGAGAATACTGAAGTTACCCTACTATAGCCAACTGGCCCCTATTTGGAAATTGCCCGGGACTCCTTTATGTTTACAAGTTTCCTTATCTATACCACTTATGGATGCTGAAATTGAAAAATGGGGCCAACTAATAGATGGGCAGAATCAAATTTCGTGGGACTACTTATCAGGAAAAACTAACAATCTACTGTCTAAATTTAAATACTTGCAACTAACAAGCTGGGCTCAAAGTCAATCATGCAAAACACACAAGATGATGGACGGAATGCTGCACATTGGCAAACATTCACCCCCAGTCACAGATCTGGGTTTAATCCATCGTTATTTTGCTTCACCACGCCACCACAGTTCAGACATAGCCATATGCAAATCAGTCTTGACCCTGTGCCTCATGGGAACAGTCCAGACCGAACTGCCAAGCCATGTCTTCCCTGGAACGGAATCAAGCATCCTAGGACCGGACTCCCGTGCTCACTACGCCACTGGAGTCAAGCTATCCTGGCTGATGAAGGCTGATAGCCTGAAACCGGTCCTAGGATGCTTGATTCCGGTCCAGGGAAGACATGGCTTGGCAGTTCGGTCTGGACTGTTCCCATGAGGCACAGGGTCAAGACTGATTTGCATATGGCTATGTCTGAACTGGGGTGGCGTGTGAAGCAAAATAACGATGGATTAAACCCAGATCTGTGACTGGGGGTGAATGTTTGCCAATGTGCAGCATTCCGTCCATCATCTTGTGTGTTTTGCATTTCGCCCTAAGTGGGAAGGGTATGCCCAGACGTGGGTCCCATGCTCACTACGCCACTGGAGTCAAGCTATCCTGGCTGATGAAGGCTGATAGGCTGAAACCGGTCCTAGGATGCTTGATTCCGGTCCAGGGAAGACATGGCTTGGCAGTTCGGTCTGGACTGTTCCCGTGAGGCACAGGGTCAAGACTGATTTGCATATGGCTATGTCTGAACTGGGGTGGCGTGGTGAAGCAAAATAACGATGGATTAAACCCAGATCTGTGACTGGGGGTGAATGTTTGCCAATGTGCAGCATTCCGTCCATCATCTTGTGTGTTTTGCATTTCGCCCTAAGTGGGAAGGGTATGCCCAGACGTGGGTCCCGTGCTCACTACGCCACTGGAGTCAAGCTATCCTGGCTGATGAAGGCTGATAGCCTGAAACCGGTCCTAGGATGCTTGATTCCGGTCCAGGGAAGACATGGCTTGGCAGTTCGGTCTGGACTGTTCCCATGAGGCACAGGGTCAAGACTGATTTGCATATGGCTATGTCTGAACTGGGGTGGCGTGGTGAAGCAAAATAACGATGGACTAAACCCAGATCTGTGACTGGGGGTGAATGTTTGCCAATGTGCAGCATTCCGTCCATCATCTTGTGTGTTTTGCTCAAAGTCAATCATCTCTAAGAGCCTTGAACGAATGGGAAACAGCTTCATACGGCAACCCTGTACAGAAAAAAGAAACTGCTAAATGGTACTAGATGTTAGTCCAAGAGGAAGACTCCTATATGATGCCATTGGAGGAAAAGTGTTAAGAGGCCCTTCCAGACGCTGACTTAACAACTTTGTGGCAAGTATCAATGAACACACTTTGCTTGTTTGTCAAATACGCTCCTTTAAGGAAGAACCATTTATTTACCTTGCACAGGGTCTACTGGTCCCCAAAGAAGCTGTCCAGAATAGGAGGGGAAATAAGATGCTGCCCGAAATGTGGACTCCAAAAGGCAGACGATGTGCATATGTTTTGGCAATGCCCTGGTGTAAACGCTTATTGGCTAGATGTAGGTAAGATACTAACAGATATACTGAAAAAGAACATAGAGGTAAGCTTATCTTTGATTATTTTTGGGATTCTGGATAATCATAGTTTTACTGGGAAGAACAAGAAATCGTTTGAGCAGTTGTTATTCATTTTGATTATTATTGCTCGCAGGGAAAACTGTATTAACTGGATTTCCAGTAGTCCACCGTCTTGTGCAGCTTGGTTAAAGACAGCTAGACGATTTGGCAGGTTAGACTGTATAAACGCTTCCGACAAGAGAGCCAGTATATGGGACCCTCTTGTTAGTCATGATCCAAATTGAGGTAGACAATAGAGGATTAAAATGGTCCAAGGATTAAGACATCCTAATCCAATGGGAGGTATGCAGGGGAAACCTCGACACCTCAAGATAAAGGTTGTAAGTAGGTGTATCAGGGCAAGGGAACACTCTGCAGATATTGCATGTATATTCTGTTCCCTAAACCCAGTACGCACCATAACAAATACCTTTTTGGATTGTCGCATATGAGGACAAAAAAAAAAAAAGACTCTTGAGGCCTCTAGGGCTGGGGATATGGCTCGATGCCTTGGCAGGCCATCTCCTACCTTATTTAAATTTTAGATATAAATTACACTCCTTAGTATTTTTGTGGCTTACTGTTCTGCCCTCCTGAAAAAGCAGATTTGTGGTAACCCTCCCAATCTGCCCCTCCAGGAGAGCAGAACAACTGTTTGTGCCTTTAGGTGTGATGTTATGGCCAGATGTCAGGCTGGGCTGCTACCCTAAATTCTTTTTTTTTAATCACTTGGGTCTAGCAGGCTTTCTGCCCCACCCATGGAAACAGATTGGGATAAAACCCCAGTTACCTTCCACAAGGGGGGAGGGCATGCCGGGGATGTTGCTCCCACTTCCAACAGTCATCCCTGGTGGCTGGTGGGTGGATCAATGCTTGGGGATTGTGATCCAAAGCAGGGATCTACAAGGTAGCATTGGAAATGTGCAATTCTTCAACAGTAGCTCTCTTTCCTTCATTGGTGATAAGGGGGCAACAGTGAAAATGAAGGCAGTCAAAGTATAAAGACTCCAGCTGCTTTTACTTTCATTTAGTGGCATCAGTCTACATTGAGCTCTGCTTCTCACACTAAATGAAAAAAAATAATCTCACACTGCAACCAAAGCTCTTCCCTCACAGCTTGAAATTTCACTAAAAATAGAAGATCCTTCTGTTGTCAGCACTAAAAGGATTTTGTACCCTTGTTGCAAGGATGAGATATTCATTCCCTCCACACCAGCGAGGTAGTGCAGAGAACACGGATTTCTCATCCCTTGTGCCAAAGGGTTCAATCTTCCTACCAAAAATATATTTTCATAAGTTAAGTCTTCTATTTGATACCAAAAGGATGAGCAAGAGGTAAATCATGTGCTTCACAAAGGATTTCCTACCATAATTCACCAGTAGTTATGTAAACACTCTGTACTAATGCAAATAATCTTTAAAGTCTCTTTTTACATCTTCTGATACCTTATGGTTAATTAGATCTTGATTCAGTTTTTCTTTTAATTGAATGATGGTGTTTGAATTTCCACCTTTGGTATTTGCTTCAGTTATCTTAGAGGTTGGTGTAATGGATATGGTGGATTCAACATTTGTGAAGAAAGTGAGAGCCTGATTTTTAGATAATGCATTTGCTTTCCCATCGTGACATCCATGCCTGAAAATTATAATAAAATTGTACTCTGCAAAAACAAAGACCATCTTAATTGGCAAGCAGTTAATTGTTTAGCAGATTTAAGACATGTAATATTTTGATGGTGTGTATACACTGTGACTGGAGTTGTAGGTCCTAATATATAATGGGGCTTATTTACAAGGCCCTTGCGCCACTTTTGTGTCTCTTTTCCCATGTTAAAAATTACGCAAAAGTGGCGCAAGGGCCTTGTAAATAAGCCCCAATGTCTCAATTACTCAACGTTGCTTTAATTGCCCAATGTTTCTTGTCTGAAATTGTTTAATTGTCTAGGCAATGGTAATTTTCTTGAATCATAGGCCACTGGAAGCAATTGGCCTGTCTCAGAATGTCATTGTGGCAGGATTGCTCCTATGGCACCATCTAAAGCATCAGATTCTATACAAGATGGTTTCTGAGAGGGTGGTACAATATAGATGTTGTTGGAAAACATTCCATAGGAGTCTGAAAGGCTTTGGAATCCATTTCTTCAATAATTGGAATATCCAAGATTTTTCAGAAGGAAGAGATAGATTGACGATTAAAATGACCAAAAATGATGCACCAAGCATTTTACATAGTTTGAGGTACTGGCTTATCCCTGATGGTTCTGACTTTTATAATATATATCTGAAGCCCTTGCAGTGAGATGGCAAAGCCTAAAAACTCCAAAGTGGTACAAAGAAAGGATCATTTCACACCCTTGACATAAAAATTATTTTCTCTTGTTTTTTAACGCCTGTTTAACAGATTACTGACGTAATATCGATCAAACAAACATTGTAATACACAAATATCAACTCCATACACCTAACTTTAAAATCACAAATATTGAACACAAAATATAATTGACAGATAAACAATTTTTACATATATCGATAACAGAAATATCGGAAACACAATATATTGTTGATTATAAATAAACATGTAACATGTCAAAATTATCGATTCACACAATATCGATTCCAATATTATCGCCATCATAACTAATAAATCCTTAAAAATACACTCAAAAACCAATTTTAGCATAACAAAATTACTTCAAATAAACCCAAAAACTTATATTAAACATCTATAATTGAATAAAAATTACATTAACCAAAAATGCACACCAAAAAAACGAACATCTAAAACACATATTATTTAAAACACCAAACCAATTATTATTAACTATAAACATGTAAACATAATTGTTAATATAAATAATTAAACATATACACATTATTTCAAATATAAATAAGTCAAAATATATATTACACTACAAAAGAAAACATAAATTAGAGTTTACCAAACAAGGACTCAACTGATGAAAAAATTCAAACTATACTAAACCAACCAATAAAATAACACCATAAACAACTTTAACAAATAAAATCAAGCAAATAATTAAACCAACAATATAAAAGGCACACTAGTTAAAACAACTAAATTCTCAAAAAATGATAAATGGTGCAAGAGGAGGAAACTCTGCCAGATTCTCACAACAAATGATTAAAAAATAAATAATTCATCTTAACAACTACATATTCAAGTAAGTAATACTAAAAATTAACTGCATGCTTTGTCTGCTACTTTGCTACCAGGGGACTTGGTGTCCCAGTAACCTGTGGAAAGCTGTGGAGGAGGAGCCTGGGATCACGCCTGCACCGCACCTGCTGAAAAAGCACTGTTTGCCTTCCTTGGTGTGGGACGCTTTGTCTGCTACTTTGCTGCCAGGGGACTCGGTGTCCCAGAAACCTGTGGAAACCTGTGGGGGAGAGGAGGAGGAGCCTGGGAGCACGCCCGCGCCACACGTGCTGAAATGCGCTGTGCCTCCAGCGGTGCGGGACACATGCGGGCCAAGGGCAGGCCCAACCGCGCCTGTCAGAGCCTGGAGGAGGCTGGGCTGGGCCACCCCTCTTTGTCCTCGAGGTCGAATCCGTGGTAGAAGCCAGGAGTGTCTGGAGTGCAGGTGTGCTGTGTCCCTCGGAGGAGGGAGCTACTAGCAAAGGTGCTTGTGGGACATTATCACCGCCTCCCAGCTCAAGCAGGTAGGAGAAGGATTTACCACCAGCTTGGGTGTTGGTTAGGAGGGTACTGGTCCTGTTTGATGTAGCCTGCTCAACTCCTTGCTAACTTTTTCATCTGTTGCGAGCCCCTGCCGAGATCAATGGGAAAACGTAAGGGACCAGCTGTAGGTGCCCCTGTGCCTCCAGCATCCACCATGGACTCATTTCTATTAAGAACTGCCGGAATCATTGACAAAGAGATTGAGTTGGTGGCCCGTCGGCTCTCTTGTTCCCCTGATACTCGCCCCCTTTCTAGTTCACCAAGCACGTCAAGGGCCAGTGTAGAGCATTCTGCCGAAAATGTTAGGTCTGTCCAGCCAAGCCTGGGACCTTCAATCTCAGCTGCAGGACCCACCTGTTTGGGGGCGGACAGAGGATCTGGCTCCGGCGAAGAGTTAGTCTCAAACACTGGGTTCGAACCATCTTGCTCGACCGATCGTAGTAAGGGTGCGGAGCTTACCTCTCAGATAGGAGCATTAGAGCAAGGGCAGGGGTAGGTTCAGGAGTTAAATGGAAAGGCCCTCTGACTGGGAGCAAAGCAAAACGTCCAATGGCCCAGGGGTCAGCGCAATGTGCAGGCAAATCGCTAACAATGACCAAGGAAGATATGGCGACTATGATGGAAGGCTGGCTAGGTTCGTTACTGGCAAGCATGGACCTTAAATTAGACCCCATCAGGCAACACTTAGCAACAATAGAACTGGAGCTTTGGAGGATTGGTCAGCATACCCCAGTGGTGGATCAAGACTTACAGAGCAGCCCTGGGGGGCATCAGCTGGCTCTCGGATGGAGAGAGCCAGTGCAGATGAGCAAGGATCCAGTGGGCAGATTCATTTAACCACCTTAAATCCTGTGCAAGGTAGTGAAACTCTTCCCTCCCGGCCACGGGTGGATCTAAACCCCTTGATGTTAGATGGTGTAATGGTGGTTCCGAAAACCCAGTGCCTTAAAGCTTGCCCTGGGCCAGCCAAATTCTCACTGGGAGAGATGTTGAGAGGCGGCGGGCTAGTATGGGGAGCCGGGTAGCAGACACTATGGGACTAAGTCAGATGCAGAGGTTACCTGTATTACATCTTCCTCCGGGATCAACCCTATATGTAGTGGTACTTGGGAATGTCCCGCTGCACCCCCGGGTGCTGTTGAAGTCTTTGAACAATTAAAGAATAAAGTCCTGCACTGGCTGAATTGCAATACGATCTTGAGTCTTAGGATGGAGAGATTTATTAACATGGTGCGTAGAGTCTCCTGGGTTGGATGTTCCACAAAACATTTGGAAGGAGACTGTGTATTGTTAATTTAAACAGGCGTCACCTGGCAGAGAGGGTTCTGCATGCAGCTACACAGTTAACCTGCGGTGCCATCTTGTCCATTGTGGCCCTTCCTCTGGGGCACTTCTACAGTCCTTTGAGCAGTGTGAGGACACCCAGGGAGGTGAAGAAATGGAGATTCCCTGCTCATCCCGTTTGCCTTCAGTCTTTTAGGCAGACGGTAACTCATGACACCCCCCTCTTTAACAGATTTGCCCCCTGGAAACACTGGACTTCTGCGATTGACTCACGGTGATGGAACCAGTGGAGCCTCTATCCTCTCAACAAAAGAAGTTATCGGCCCTTTCAACTGGTTCAGGGGAGGGCAAGGCCTGCAGTTTAGTATCATGGAATATTGCCGGGCTAGCGAGCAAGTTGCTGACCCTGGATAGAGCGCATTTATAAAAGGCTTTAATGTGATATGCATCCAGGAGACATGGTCTAACACGAATAGCCAGGAAAATCTAAGGGCGGGCTGATAATCTATGTCCGCCTAGAAGTACGATGTCGTCTGACGGTGCTGCCAACCGATAATCCCTGTTTGCAGGCGTTGTTACTTTCTCAGGGGTCTGCTAACTTGTTGCTATTGAACTTTTATAATGCCATCTCTGTCACTCCAGATGTTTGTAACATTTCCCGGGTAGGATCCTTTTTAAGGAATATGACCCTTAAGATCTGTCACAATGGCTATTTTATGTTTGCAGGAGACTTTAATCTTCACCTATGCGGGGACCCAATAGCGTCAAACTCCTCTGGCATTGGTTGCCCGCGTTTGATGGGCATGCATGTAGAGCATAATAAGCAGGGAGACATCCTAAACACCCTAGCTGATGAGTTCGATCTGACCATGGCAATGTGCCGGTTGGACCGAGGCAGGAAATCCATCATTCCCACCTTTTCTGGGAGGGGGTGCATATCTATTATTGATTTCATTTATGTTGCAAATCCCTTTTTTTCCTTCTTGCTGAACTTCTCCATCAATTATAGTATTTACAGTGACCACAATCCGGTATGTGTTACGATCAGTTGGCCCCCAATAGGGAAACCTAGGATGAAAGGAGCAAGGGGGACACTAAAGGCAACAGATCAGGGTAGAAGGTTAAGGTGGGTACAGATTACACCAGACTTTTTTTATGAGTCCCTCCTAGCTAGGTGCAATAGGTAATTAGATATCTGTGCAAAAGGGCAGGTATCGCCGGGGATCATTCTCGATGCTTTCTCAGTCACCTCACACACCATTGGGGATTTATTAAGGGTGCCATCTAGGTGCCCGATGGATCGAGCTCCGAGATGGTTTACTGTGACTGCTCCGGAGCAACCAGGAAACTGAAGGGAGCGTTAGGCACCAAACCTACAGATCCAGCCTTGGTAAAAGCCTGTTGAGGGTTAAATAAAGCAGAATTAGCAAGGCGCAAGGCCGAGCTGAGCGGGGAGGCATGGAGTAGGGTCTCCGAGGCTAGCACCTTAAAAAATAGTGAAACGTTTTGGAGTATTGTTAGCAGCCCTTTTTTGGTAGGCAATGCTGTACATGCTCTTGATGCACACATTACAGAAGAGGAATGGGTTGGTCACTTCGAAGAAATGTTTAGAAGCCGGATAGAAGCTAGCACAGTCGATTGTAGGGGAGAAGGGAAATCGGCCCTTGTCGTCTCAGCTGGTGAGGTTAGAAAAGGTGTTGAGGGACTGTCTAGAAATAAGGCCCCTGGACCCGATGATATACCCCTGGATCTTTATATATCTAACCCTCTGCTGTGGCTGCCAGTTCTCACTGCAATTATCAATGCAGCTATAAGAGGTGATCCACCTTGCACTTGTGCTATATCCACCATCATCCCAGTTTTAAAAAAAAGGTAACTGGGATAGTACTCCTTGTTAGAGGCCAATATTGCTGTTGGACTCAATGGTTAAGGTGGTGGGACGTATCCTATTGGATAGGTTAACCACATGGGCAGATGATAATAACATCTTAGCAGATATCCAATATGTTTTTTGCCCAGGAGGTCAACAGTGGACCAATGCTTGAATTTGTATTTGATTATAAACAAATACACTGTTGCGTGCCCTGGTACTATCTATCTGGCCTTTATGGACCTGTCCTCAGCGTTTGATGGGGTGAATAGAAGTAAGCTATGGCAGACCTTAGTGTGTTTGGGAGTAGACAAAAACATTGTCCTCTTCTTCCAGGAACTCCATAGGGACACCAAAGTGGTGGTGCGTTATACCATGGACTGTAAGGTGACCCGTCAGTTTCCAATCCAGAGAGGGGTCCAACAGGGTTGTATACTGGCCCCGTTTTTATTTAATTTATACATTAATAACTTGGAGAAGGAATTGATAGCCACACAGGTGGATTTTCCCCAGGTGGGACGGAGTGGTCTGCTGGTATTACTGTATGCGGACGACACAGTCCTTATGGCCTGGACTGCGAGGGGGTTGCAAACTTTACTTGACTCCTTTGTGACTTTTCTGGAAGACCGAGACCTGTCAAAGAATAACTCCAAGTCATATGTGATGCAGATGGGACACAGTTCTAAAAAGCCCTTTAATTTTAGGGTTGGGTCTACTCCTGTCTCTAAGACTAGTGTTTTCTCTTATCTGAGGGTCATGCTGGATGCTAAATTAAATTGGAGCCCACTGAAAAACAGCAAGCAGGGCGATTCCTATGCGCTAATGCAGCCATTTTTAATTTTGCCACCCGTTTGCGCAAAAAAAACGATAAGCGCTCTCCTGCAGATCTATAGATCCAAGCGTTCAACACAGGTGATGTATGGTAGTGAAATCTGGGGCTACGCCTCTCACGATTAGCTTCAAAGAGTTGAAAACAGGTTCCTGAGACAGTTGTTATGTGTATCCCAGGGAACCTTCACTTTTATTGTACATGAAGAATTGGGTATGTCCTATTTGTCAGACCTGTTGTCTTTTCGCCTCTATCCTATTGGCTCAAAGTATGGTTAAGTGACGGGACTGTCTTAAACAAAGAGATCCTGAGGAATTGCCTGGCCCTAGACCGTGCTCATCATATTCCCTGGTTCAAATATATACGGGATGGATTTAGGAGACTAGGATGAGTGGATCTCTTTTGCAACCCGGACACAATTAGAAAGAAAGACCTGCTTTTGGCCAAGGAGTCTTTTTCAGACAGCTGGCAGTGGACAGGGAAGAATGCAAGCAAAGGAAGCCCAGTGTTCGTAGATTTATCCTCCTAAAAACTGTACAATCTACGGAACCATGGGCCAGATGTACAACGCGCAAAATAGCGCCTTGCAAATTGCGAGTCTTTTGCAACTCGCAATTTGCGCGGCGCTATTTTGCATGTACAACAGTGTGTTTAACACTGTTTGCGATTCCCAATGGGATCGCAAATTGCGAGGCTCATGAATATTAATGAGCCTCTCGCAATTTGCGAGCCCATTGGGAATGACAGGCCCTCCCAGGGATGGTGGCCTGCTGGGCTCAGCAGACCACCATGTCTGGGATTGCTTTAAATAAAGCAACTCTTTTTTTATTTTTAAATGCAGCCCGTTTTCCTTAAAGGAAAACGGGATGCATTTAAAAAAAAAAAATGGAACGTTTTCGTTACAATTTTTAAGGGCAGGCAGTGGTCTCTGGGACCACTGCCTTCCCTTAAAAAATATTTTTGGAGCCAGTCACAAAGGGGAAGGGGTCCCGTCGGGACCCCTTCCCATTTGCGACTTCATTACCACCCTCTTGAAGAGGGCGGTAATTTGCGAGTGTTTTGCAGTCGCAAAACATTCATACATGGCTCTGCGGTCGCTAGTAGGAAGGGAACGCCCCTTCCTAAAAGCGAGTCGCAACACACTATTTTGGGAGTCGCAAATTATTTGCGACTCGCAAAATAGTGTAAGTACATGGCCCAGACTAAAATTGCATGCGCAGACGGGTCGCAAACTCGTTTGTGCATGCAATTCTACATCCTACATCTGGCCCTATATCTCTTAGGGCTTCCCAGCTCGCACTACAGTTTTTTACTGACCAGATTTTGCCTTGATCTAATCCATCTTCTACTTGCTCACCCGCGAGGGTGTAATAAAGGTGAGACCCTGCTGCCCTGTGGTTGCGACAGCAAGTCACCACAGTTCATGCTTAATTTGTTAATGTTCTGTTGCAATTTTGAGGTGCCGAGGAAGACTTACCTAATTCCAATTTTTAAAAAAAGCTAATTTTAAGCAAGTGCGTCCTGCTTTTACCTTTTTATTAATGCAATCATGGACCATGGTATGGCATGTTTGTAGCTTTTTAAAAGCTGCAGTAAAGCTTAGATCAAGCTGTGACTAAGCATTGTTGGTGGGACATGTCTGGACATAAAGTCATTTTGTATTTTTTTAAGCTGTATTATTTGTATTTTATTATTTGTATCCTAGGGCACCCTGTTTGAATGTATTCTTGACTTTTATGGGTTTTTTCTTACAAAAGCTGAATAAAGTAAAGTATTGATTGATTAAACTTTGGTTAACTAAAAAATGTAATTTAACAAATAAATAGTTTACTTTGCAACTTTATCTTTTTACATAGACGTCCTACAAGAAAAAAAAACAACTTCCAAACCAACAAACTGCCAGAAAATATAAATTATAACAAAGCACCAAGAATATATAATAAAGTATGCATAAATAACAAATTAAAAACTCTCCCAACCAATGACCAAAAATAAACCTAACTCCCTAAACCTTGACAAACTTGAAACAAAATACCATATTTAATTAGTATAACTTTTTTCTTTTCCAACAGAAAATTCAGCACCTCAACAAAACATACAAGTAAGTAAACAAGTAACTGCATTTTTTAACATATTTATAATAAAAATGCAAAAGTTACATTTATACTGTTAAACTATTTACAGATACAATGACAGAAGAGGCCAAATATACCACTTCACAGAAAGAAAAGCAATGATTAAATCATATGGGCTACACCTCCAGCCAAGAATGTGGATTAACAGAAACTATAAACTGGAAATTCACTAAATATTATTCAAATGCATGCTACAAGAGGGCAACTACAAAAGATAATTTTGTAATGAATATATTAGAGCACAGCCACCCTCCAAATGTGACGGAATAGAATTTGGAGAAATCTTGCAGGACATAAGAGAGGCAAGAACTAGCACCCAGGAACCTACAAGTAAAATCCTACTACCACCTAGCTCCACTTAAAAATGCTTAATTGCATGCACTAAAAAGGCAACCAGTGATAACCCACCTGCCCCTAGAACATATCAAGGCATACATATAACTGACCATTTAAAAATTACACATAGGGGCCTATTTCTATGTCGGGCAGAATTGCTTCCGTCCAACACAAAGTCGGTCCTGGGACGACCGAACTCTGGTCGGCGGTTTCGACTGCCTCATTAGGATGCAACCGAACACTGTTCGGTTGCATTCCTGCATTTCCCTATGGGAGCATGCCACAGGGTGCAGGGATCAACAGGAGGGCACCATAGGTGCCCCCTCGGCTCCCGACCGGAGGCCGTGCACCCAAGTGGGCCCTGCTGTGGGCCCCCAAACACACTTTGCGACATGGTCTCCATGTCGGATAGGCTGGCATGGAAACCATGTCAGAAAGCGTGCATCGTTATCCCAAGGGCGGAAAGGCCCGGCCTCTGGGATTACGGGCCGACTCTGACTGGCTGACGGGCTCAATGAGGCAGTCGAAAGCCAGCCAGAATGACCGGATGGTTTACTTTCTGACCGCCAGCATCATAATCCGGCGGTCGGAAAGTAAACCGATCTGCCCACTATAATGCGGCCAGAAAGGCTCCAACCGCCAGTCATAGCCTTGACGGGCCGCATTGTAATCGCCCCATAACGAGGAACCCTTCCTTTTACATGACAATTGAAATAATGAAAAACAAATTCTAATTTTCTCCACAGTAACAAACTTAATGAATCTTATCCAATGCCAAACCTGGATGATGGATGGGACCTTCGAAATGTGTCTCAAACCATTCACTCAGATATACACAATACATGGTGAATATCAAAACACCAATATCCCTTTCATATATGCTTTACTACCAAACAAACAAAGCAGCACCTACTACAAACTCCTAAATTATATAAAACAACAAACAAATAACTACTGCCATCAAAAAATAATCATATACTTTGTACAAGCCATGATTCAAACAATTGTAAAAGTATACACCCACACAGCCATACAAGACATATCATTTTAAACAAAGTATATGGCTACACTAACTGTAGAATAATCCACTAACAGCCAATTTGCTTTCAAAATAAAAAAAATTATATCACTAGCCTACTTCCCTGTCACAGAGGTAGTCATTCACTATACCTTACTAATAGAAAGCCCTTCCTACCACCAAAATGAAGACAAACGTAGTCCCCTAATGGACTATTTGGAAGATACTTGGGTTGGCAGACTGCATCAGTCAAGACAAAGACGCCAAGCCAAGTACTCAATACGATGGTGAAATGTCTTTGACAGCACCTTGCTACAGAAAGCCAAAACAAAGGAAGTCATGGAAGGATGGCACAATGCCTTCCAATCCACACTAGGTAGAACTCAACCTACATGATACAAATTTCAAACTCTTTATAAAAAACAAAGAACTGCAAAAATCTCAAAAACTACAGCAAACTCTAAAACAACAAACCAAATCGTTTTAAAAAAATATTCATATAAATATTTTATTCCCTCAGTGAAACAATTATATAAAATCACAAAGTTAATAAACAATGATACAATAAAATATATATAGTTAATATTTAAAAAAGAATGTACCAACAATCAACCAAACAACTTGGAAAAAATTCAGTATATAACATCAAATAAATACAATGCTTAATCCAAACAATTCCACAAAATAATAACATACTCATAGCATAAACAATATAATATCACATTTTCCACCCACAAAAAAAGTAAGAAATTAAAATTACTGTTTTGTAGCTGCAGCTCTTTCGCCTTCTCCACTTAACAAAAAATAGTAACCCACAAAAAGATAGGAATCCGAATGCACAGAGCCCCCCAAAAAATGCACACATATGAACAATCCAATCGAAAGCCCCTAAAGCAGTCCAAATTCTGTAGGTTCCATAAAAAAAAGTATTTTGAAAAAGAATAACTGCTACAAGAAACCCGAAAAAAGATATCTAAGTAAAAACCATTGGTTTATAATGAACCAAAACAGATTTCCTTAAAAAAAAAACCTGTAAAAGAAATGTTAAAGACCAACCTGCATAATAGATTGCAGTCCCAAATAATCAACCCTTAGGGCGCTATTGCGATGCAGTCGGAAAAGTCTCCGACCGTTGGTCGAAGCCTTTCCGTTCGCATCATCATATGATGGAGGCGGTCTGAAAGGAATCTGAACGGTCATTCCGACTGGCTTCTGACGGGCTCGGAGAGCCCTTCCCCCAGTCGGAATACAGCCAGTACTCCCAAGGGCGGCTCTTTCCTCCCTTGGGATTATGATGTCGGGTTTAAGCAGCCTTTCCGTGCCAGTCTTTCCAACACAGAAAGGCTGTGGAAACTTGACTTTGGGGGGCAAGGCCCCCTTGGGTGCACGTCCTCAGGTTGGAGGCCGAGGGGGCACCTATGGTGCCCTCCTGTTGATCCCTGCACCCAGTGGCAGGCAGCTTGAGGTGGCTGCCACAGGGTGCAGGGATGAACTGCAACTTCTATTTTACAATGGGAGCATGCATTCCGGCCGGTTTACAGCTGGTTTACAGATGAACTAGTCAAGTTCCTTTCTTCCTCTGGAATTGCTGATGTGGAGTTTGTTCTTCTGTTTGGACTTGGGCTACCCAATCAGCTGATCTCATGGTTCCATTGTGGGGATGTCAGGACTCCAATACTGCTCCACCATGCCCATCTTCAGGTCCAAGGAGACTAGCTATAAACCACACCCAAGGACATGGGAGAAGAAAAGACACATGTTCTGTCTAGTGTCCTCACCAGTATCTGATACAGATTCTTCTCCAGGCCTCTGGTTAAATACCTCCGGTCCTAAAGGAAGTTAGCAAGGCAACATTAACTCAGGTATCATACTGACATAACAATCTTATGAATGTTGTAGCATTACTACCTATAATGTCAGGAAAACACTCTGCAGCTAGAAGTGCATTATGTAAACTAAGGGCCTAATTTGGAGCACGGTGGTCCTCAAGGTGGTACTTGCGGTGGCGGTCCAACCACCAACACGACTGTGGGTTCACCCACCGTATTTCGAGTGTGGCAGTCAGACCATCACAGGACCACTAACTCCACCAGGATCCCGTGATGGTGGTGCAGCAGAAAGGGGCAGGAATATTCTGGAGGTGCTGCTGGGGCACAGCTGAGCATATTTCGAGTTGCATTTTCACCTACCATTTCATGGCAGTGAGTCTGTCATGAAATGGGGGGTGGAGATGCAACTAAGGGGGCCCTAACATGACCCCCTGCTTCTTCTGGGACTGGGAGTGCATGTAGGGGGGCACATGTTGGAATTACATGCCCATTCATGCATGCTGTGGCATGCACGTCATGGTGCATGCCACACCAATGTAGGAATGTGCTGCAGGCACTGCCACTGTGGCGGTCTGCTGTTAAGGCTCTCCTATGAGCCTAGCGCAACTGCTAAATATAGAGAGCTCCCTCATGACCTATATTTTTTTCATCAATGTAGAACTGAATTCAGCATGGGCTAAACAATAATATCATATCAACAAAATAGCACAAGATAGGATTAATTTTATCATTATTTATTTGACTTCTTTTTTTATCATTGAAGTGCATATATCAAAAATGTCTTTACTTTTTTTCACCTTTTTTTTATAAAGCTGTTTTTCTATAAATATACATATAAATGAACAAAATTGTTACAAAAAATTCATAATTGAATACAATACATTAATAAACAAATACCCCCTGAATGAAAAATCCATACACAAGAAGCATATTCATACATGCTACAACAATTCACTCCAACCTCATACAAACTCATACAACATTCACAAATGCATATATCTGGAAAAGAGAGAGACACAAGATTGCACAGTCTCCACGACCATATAGAGTAGATGTGTTCAGCAGAATCTGAACAATATTGGTCTTTTCTGCCTAGCGCAACTGCTGCCATGAGACCGTCACAGCACCACCCACCCGCCTGCCCTGGATTCAACTCAGATTCCGGCAGGCGGGCACCTCATGGGCTTGGCGGTCCTCCTGCCAGTGCAGTGGTGGTGATGCTGCAGGAGAACCGCCAACTCAAAATCAGCCCCTCAGTAATTGTCCTGTAACACATAATACTATAGTAAACATAGGTTTAGAACGTCCTTCTTTTCTTAGCAGTGTAATTTGTCTGCATTTATATAATAAGTGATATAAGAACTATTCCACCTGATGAATATTAAAGGATATTGAATGCAGCTTGCAGTATGGTCAGTAAGACACAAACCTAAATCTTAGTTAAGAGTCTTTCAGGAGAAAGCGTTGCTAGCATCTCAAGCTGGTGCAGTTCAACCAAACAGGAATTATTCAGCAAAATGTAATTCAGAAACACAATACCAACCATTTGGGAATGCCCATTTCCTTACAGATTTAGGCAGGTGACTTCAGAGGTAAAAACCATAGTTAGAGAGGATACTAATGAGGAAGCTGGAAATGTTTTTGAAAATTTCACCACACGATAATTTAGAAATACACTAAGGGGCCGATTCCGATTCGGGCCGGAAATCTCTCCGACCGAGCCGGACCCGGAGAGAATTCCGACCGGATCGGACTCTGGCAGTCCGACCGAGCGAGTACGATGCGCACGCATGCACCGGACTCGATTCGGTCGGACTCCCAGTGAAGTCAATGGGAGCCGGTCGTACAACGCGTACGTGGGCTCCCATTGACTCAATGGGTGCGAGGCGAACAAGGGCGCCCCCTACAGCGGGTACACGTCAAAGCGCATCGTGCCGTACAAGCACAGGTAGGGGGGACCCATGGGTCCCCCCTGTGTGCGACTCACGCGGCTACGCATACAGGGGGGTCCGACGCGGACCCCCAAAGTCCGGCTCCGACAGCTCTTTCGAGCCGGACGGCGCGAGTCGGTCCGACTGCTCGCGGTGCGCATCGTACTTACCCGGCCGGGGAACGTCTCCATTGCGCGGTGCGAGTTGTGTCCGTGCAAGTCGGTCGGAGCATGTTGTAGCCGCGTTCGAGTCGGTCGGCGATTTCACGGGCGCTTGCATCGTACTCGCTCGGCCGGACCCGCGTACGATTCGGTCGGGAAACAGGGCTCCGAATCGGATCCGGTAATGCCGAATCCAATTCGGAGCCCTACCGGCCGAGATCGGAATCGGCCCCTAAATATTAACATGAAAAATGCATAATATGGTAAACATTAGAAAGTGTGCCTTTCCGTAATGTGCAAATGTGAAAAATTTTGTTTATTTTCTGCTGAAAAGCTTTTATTTCTATTGTTCTCCACTTATTAGGCCACAGTATGCTTTTAGTCTACTCTCTCTCACTAAGAAAAAAAATGCTTTTTCTTAAAATTATGATTTAACATTATATTGCAACTTTAGGGCTTGATTTTGTGGAAATGTGCTTGAAAAAATAATACTCCTTCTGTCCTCACACCATATGAATTCACTGTATTTAAATTGTTTTCTGTGCCACATATGCATAATGAACAAGTGTATTAATGAAAAGAAGATGCTCACTGCCACTTACATTTAATGATCAAACCAGGACATAAAAGAATTTAATGTTTCATTTCATAGAGTAGCTCATTGTTATACGATGGGACACCAGACAGCTAACAGAGTAGGCTTGCAAAAGGTTCTCATGAGAACCTTCATAGATGTAATGCTGATATGCTAGAGCCATCTCTAACTTACTTCATGCTGACATGAAGGTTAACTGTAGGAATCGAGGACGAAGACGACGGACCTTCGAAAGATCTCTCACCATTGAACGCTGATGACATATTCATCTGTTTTTGCAACATGTTTAGCTGCTTTCTATATAGTACGTGTTCCTAGCTAGAGAGACACCTCACTAGTCTACTCATCTTGAGGCATTCAATGCATCCCTACCCTGCCATGCCCCTTAGCACTTTGCTGTGCTAGCATGAATTGCCATAAACTACTGCTTACAATTATTCTTTTGTGTTCCTTATGCTTTGTGATGAGACTGTTTTATGCTGATCATAGCTACAGCTGTGATTCTCTCCTTCTCTCATGCACAGACGGTTGCTGCTTCAAATGTCTGGAGAACTTAGCTGAGTCTCCAGAACTACCCTTTATGGGGAGTTCAATCTTTTCCTTAATAATCTGACTTTGCTCCAAAATCTACTTGCTCTTTTCCAGAATGAATTCTTTATGAGTGCTTGTTAGGATCAGATAGGTCCTTTAGTTTAGAATATGGACTATACTCTGAATGGAGCACACTGTTTATATTTCTCTATGCTTGTTCTAACTAATTTTATTTCTTATTATTTCTGTCACCGATTTGCCACTAATTTGAATACAAAGAACAAAAATACAGACTAATCTACTAAAAGAGAAAATAAACTTTTACAACTTCACCAACCCTCTCTTTATTGACTGAACATCAAGTGCAAATATTAATGTCATTGTTATGTAAAACTCTAATCTAAAACGGTGGCAAAGTTTCATCGACCTAGAAAAGCACAAAACTTCCCTACTCTCTAAGTAAGTTTTAAGGTGACATAATTTGTTGACATTTTTTAAAAGATTTTCGCGCTTACACTAATAACCCTGCTACTGGAAACACAGGTCTAGCAATGATGTCCTAATTAACAAAATAAACTAAAACAATATATGAGCATTTACAATTCAAAGTAAGGCTCTACCCAAACACTAAAGGACTAGAATACTTAGAAACCATAGCAAAATCCACACTCCAAAAAATCCCCACAGCTACAGAAAAAGCACCAATTTGAAAATTAAATTCCTAACAAACCTTAATATTCATTTTAAGATATAAAATATAAATATAATGTCAAATAGTATATTTATATACAAAAATTATTATTTGACTTAATAAAAATATAATTTATCTTAATTTAAAAAACAAAACATGGATTTGATCTAAAAATACAACAAACAATGAAATATATAATAATCCTATCTAAATCAAAAACAAATATAAATATATCATTAAAATATATAACATTTCCCACCCGCTATAAATAATTTAAAAATATTTAGTGTTGCATAGCTGAAGAATTTCATCTATAGAACAGTTAAAAAATCCAGAGTTGTGGAAAATCCAACAGTTAAATGTAAATAACCCCCCCAAAAAATTGAAAAATACAACTGTCCAAAACCAAATCCTCCGACACAATCTCTGTAGTGTAGAACCATAAGAAAAACCAAAAATAGATTAAAAAAAAGAAACGCTCCATAAAAACCCGAAAAATAAAGGAAATGTAAAATGATTATTAGTTTACTCAGAACTAACACACATTTCCTTAAAAAAAAAAAAAACGAAACCTTCTTTCAGTGCCAAGTCAGGAACGAACAGCACCCGTAAAAAAGAAGAACCTAAATCCCTCCTGCACAAACATACAGTAATAATACTATAAAACAAACAGAAACATACTTGCAATTCCTCAACACACTCTACTCTACATATAACTAACACTCTAAAACACACCATAACACTAAACTTACAACGCACTAACCGTACTTCAAATGAAATAACCTAACTAGTACAGTACATAACAACAACTAAAAACACAACGTAGAAACCCTAAACAGTACCTAAATACCTCCCCTGCTCTTAAATTACATTAAAAAGTAATTAAAATAAACTTACCTTAACCGATGCGATGCAGCTTCCAACCGTGAGCTTCCTTGTTCAGAAACGACCAAAAAATAACACCGATAGACTAAAAAATACAAGTTACTGAAAACAAAAATGGCCGCCTAATTAAACTAAAATAAATACTGTTCCCCATTGAACTCAATGTAGAATGTAAAACTTAAATATAAAAGTATATTAGAAATACATATCAATGTTATACATTGGAAAAATATTTTTTATTTTATGTTAAAAATGGTACAATATATAGTAATAAATATTACAACATACATAATATTTTTTACTATAAATAAATAAATAAAAAAATCATAACTTTTTATTATTACAAATTATTATTTACTGTTTATAGATATAAAAAAGTTTTGTGTTAAAAACATAATTTTTACACAATGCTTTCCTAACTATGTAAGGTTTATTTTTCTTATACATTAAATAATATCATATAAAAATAGAATATTATTTAATATCAAAAATATTAAAATATAACAAAAACCTATATTGCACAAAAATGTTTAGAAAATATATATTAAATAATAATATACACTGTATATAATTATTTTATATATACATATTAAAAATAAATATGAAAAAGTGTATAACTGTTACAAAATAAATATGAAATGGATATATGTATGCAAAAAACTCAATTAAATATATTTACAGTTGAAAAAAATGTGTTTCCAAACTTTTTCATTATATACTATGAACAATGTTAGTTAATTACTGTGTTAACAAGTTTTATTATTTATTTTAAACCATAACAACATATGTTACATTACAAAAAATAAAACATGTATTCTTGTCTTCCTTTGTGAAAAATACATACAAAACATTGTACATAAAATAAAGATAAATTGAAAAATAAAATGTACATCTTATTATGTATTTATTATGTATTTCAATTTTCATATATTATAATTGCAATAAACATCATTTACTGAAATCCAAAACCTGTTTATAATTATTGTTTTAATAAACATATATAATTTACAATTACCATTCCAACCTACATTAATTCAGGGAAGGTGCTGGACAGTAAACATATATAATTTACAATTCCAACTCCAAACTACATTACCTCAGGGAAGGTGCTGGACACTGAACATATACAATTTACTATTCCCACTGCAAACTACAGTGAGTCAGGGAATGTGCTGGACACACGGGGGCAGATTTACAATTAACTAACGCAGCACGGCGCAGCAAGTCATTTTGCTGCGCCATGCTGAGTTAGTTTGGAAAGCACAGGGATGCGACATATTTACAAGAATATGTTGCATCCTTGTGCTTCCCCCTGCGCTGGCGCACAAACTGCAGCCATGCGCCGGCGCAGGCACCCTTGCACCATGGTGCAAGGATGCCTGCGTCGTGGGAGATTGTTTTTGTGCAGGAAGGGGAACCTTCCTGCACAAAAACAATCACTACAACCATTTTCCTCTTTCAATGCGTGCTGCAGAATGCAGCACGCATTGAAAGAGGAAAAACGAGGAGAAATGAAAACATTTCTCCTCGGTGTGCTTCGCTACGCCACCTCTAGGGTGGCGTAGCTTCAGACGCATCTCCAGAGTTACGATTTCTCGTAATTCTGGAGATGTGTCTTGTTCCATGGGTGTTGCGTGGGAACACCCACAGCAACACCCATGGAACGCCCCTTCACCGCAAAGTGCTGCGTGTGAATGGGCCGTATTTACAAGGAGAGAAAAAGTCACGCAGGGTGGCTTTTCCTCTCCTTGTAAATATGGAGCAGCCCCCTGCGCCACCAGTACGTCACAAAAAGTGACGTACTGGTGGCGCAGGGGGCTTGTAAATCTGCCCCTAAACATATATAATTTACAAATCCGACTCTAAACTACAATAACTCAGGAAATATGCTGGACACTAGAGATATATAATTTACCATTCCCACTCCAAACTACATTAACTCTGAGAAGGTGCTGAGCAACAAACATATATCATTTATTATTCCCTCTCCAAACTACATTTACTCAGGGAAGGTGCTGGACACCAAACATATATAATTTACTATTCAGACTCCAAACTACATTATTTCAGGGAAAGTGCTAGACACTAAACATATACAATTTACTGTTCCCACTCCAAACTACATTAAGGGACTGATTACGATGACGGTGAGACTGCCACAGACAGCCTGTTTTCCGCCCACCACATGAGGATGGCGGGCAGAGGGGTGGTGATCAGACCATCGGAGGGTACTCCGATCCCTACAATGGTGGCAGTGCCTGCCAGGCACCACCGTAGGGATAATGATGTCCCTCATCGCAAGCCGTTTTGCAAGGCTGGCAGAAAGGGACATTGTGGGCCGGTGGCGGTCCCCCCTTTCCCACTAGCCCTCAGTGTTGGGTTTTGTGCCCCCGTACATATCCCTGCACCATGTGGCAGGCACCGCATGGTGCCTGCCACATAATTCAGGCACATGCACAATGCATTTTTTGGTTATCCGCAACCACCCCATTTTTCAACGGGAGCCTGTGTTGTCGGTCAGGACACAGGCTCCCATTGAAGTCAGTGGGAGTCTTTCCGAACGGTGTTCGGAAACATCGTAATCTGTCGGTCGGAACCGATACCGACAAGGAGTCGGTCGGAATGCATTCCGACCGACATCGTAATGAGGCCCTAACTTGTGAATGGCCTTTTTGCTGTGACAGTATAAATTTGCCATTGTGATGCCTTACAAATGCTATGTGAACACACCGGTTGCAGTTTGATCCTGCCAGATGTGCAAAGCATTAGTATTGGTATCTAAAGCTCTAATTCGGAGTTTGTCAACACAACAATTATTTTTGTAATGTACTAAACCATTTTAGTAGTCAGAGACTTTTTTCAGACTCCTAATATGAGTTCAGAAATGAATAAGATATCGTTATTTGGAAGGGGCATGTTGTAGGCATCTTTCCAAATACCCATTCCTATCCATATGTATTAGTGGTTTAGGATAAAATTGCAATCTTAAACTATTAAAAAGATACTGGCCTGCAAGCTGGGGTTGTAAACCCAGCAACAAAAGAGAAGGGGTCTCCTTGGAAATCCTTCCCTGTTGTGAATGTAAAAGAACGTTTTTTGGGGAGGAGGCAGTGGTCCAGGGGACCACTGTCTGGTCTCAAATAAACTTTTAAGAATTTTTTTACTTTTTTTATAAACACACATCTGTTTCCACTGAGGAAAATGAGCGGCATTAAAAATAAAATTTTAAAAATGATCACAGACATGGTGGTGTGGTGATTCCGGCAGGTCGCCATTCCTGTGAGGGTTACTAAGCATAGTGAGTTGCAATTTGTGACCTACCCCATGAATATTAGTACATAGGTCAGTTTCCAAAATTCCACGCTGGTCGCAAAAATACTGGTTGCAATTTGCAACTGCCATTTTGTGGCAGTGTGTCATACCTCTGGCCAAAAGTCTTTGCTGGTGCATGGAATTGGTATTTGCTTCAAAAAGGGTTTTCATGCATATTTCATGCTACAGGGATGATGATATAGACTCTTCAGCTAAACTTAAGGGTCAGATTTACTAATCTTTCATGCAATACAACACAGAATGACTACTTGCTGCAGTGCATTATGTGAAGGGGAGAGAGCTGAACTGCACCTTATTTGAAAAGATATGGCACTGTTCAGCTCTCTTCCTTCCCTCTCCCGCACACTTGTGGGTAGCATTATTATTGTGCAGAAAGGGATACGTTCCTGATTAAATCCAATTCTTAGAGGTGTTTTGTTCTTTGTATATGTGCTGTACAATGCAGCACACATGCAAAGAGGAAGTAACAGGGAGAAATAAAGATATATTTCCTTGTTATGCCAGCCTCGGGTAGGCACACCATTTTGACGCAAACCCAGTATTACCGGTTTTAGTAAATGAAGGCTTGTGTCAATATCCATGCATGGATGCACAGGAATGCCCGTGCACCGCCTATTGAGTGTCTCCTTGACACAAAGTAATGCAAGGCAGCAATATGAGCTGCCTTGTGTTACTTTTATTTTCACTAAGCCATGCAAACTGGACTTTGCGTAAATCATGAAATACATTTAGCATTGGCCTGTGTCAAAAAGTGAAACAACCCTGACAGAAAATGTTAGTAAATCTGGGCCTAGGCACGGGCAAAAATGTATTTGTTTTGCAAAGCTGGTGAAATTTCACAGAATTTGCATTTGGTAAAAGCAAAGCCAGTAACATTTTGCATAATTTTTCATGTCTGGGGACTGCTTTGAGCAGATAATATCTCATCAGAGACTGATTTAAGCAGAAATGTCATCTTTGTACCAGTCCCCATACCACCAGTAAGTGCTGCCCTTTGCCCTCTGAGCCCCCTGAGCTCTCCATTTGCCGGGGCTTCGAGGCCCTCCTCCACCCGCAGGATCCTGCCTGCTCCTCATCCCTGGTGGTCCGGTGGGAGAGCACTCTGCTGTTCTACCTCTCTTGGATCTTTTTTGTGCCCTCCTTTCTCTTTTTGCTCTCTCTGCTCTCTTTTCTCTCTTGCCTCTTTTTCTCTTTTCTTTGTGCCCTTTTCTCTCTCTTTACTCCCTCATGCTCCCCGCTGCCTCCTTGGCCCTTTCCCCCTCCAGTGTGTCCAATCCCGCTCCCGCCTCCCAGCTTACCGCCCTCCCCGACCCCTACTTAATGATGGCCGTGCTGGTGTGCCGAAGACACACCAAAGGCAAGCCCATCTGGACCTGTCCGTGACCCGACCACGACAAGCGCCAGGGCTCCAGGTCCTCAGATCCGCCTACGCTACAACTCCAGCACACTCCACGCTCTCAACCCCGGGTGCCACAACAACTGCCAGCTTTTGACACTGAGCAACACCCAAGGCCCGATCTCCTGCCGACACTGCCACTGCACCTTCACCCACCGCCGGACCCCAGCAGCAGCCCCCAGCCTGCCAGTCATTACCGCTCACAAACCACTCAACTGCATCCTCCTCTATGTGTGCTCCCTACACAAGCACGCCATAAAAATCTAGGACCTCCTCAGCACCCATGTGCCTGACATCGCCTTCCTCACAGAAACCTGGACCAATGCCAACTCCGCACCCTACATCGCCGCTGCCATACCTGACGGATATAAGATTGTGCAGAAAGATTGCCATCGTCCACAAAAGCACCTTTTGCATGACAACCATCGGCCCGGACGATACTACGAGCCCCATGGAGCATTTTAGACCCAGACCGATCCTAAAACGTCTCTCTGCGGAACCCTCATCTACAGGCCACCTGGCCCCGTGGCCCTTTCGCCGACAACATCACCGACCTCATTGCACCCCTACACTCTAGCCTCCACAGACTACATCCTACTCGGAGACCTAAACTTCCACCTGGATAACCATGATGACCCCAACACCACCGCCCTTCAAGAGAACCTCGCCAACATAGGACTGAAGCAACTTGTCACCACCCCCATGCACACAGCGGGACACACACTCGACCCCATCTTCGCAAAAGGAAACAGCAACTCCTACAGCCACACCACGGAACTGAACTGCATCCACTTATCTTTGAGAAAACCCATCGTACACAAGCACACCCACCACCTCCTCCATAGACGATGCAAGACACCAATGCCACGGCACGCACCCTCCACCGCTGGATCACGAACTGCGCCAACATAGTCGCCCCCCTCAAAAGAGCCACAAGACTATACATCAAGAAAGCAAGCTGGTTCACCCCTGCACTCCAAGAATCCAAACGCTCCTGCCAACGACTCGAAAAGACATGGAAGAACAACAAAACCCCAGAAACACGCACCACCTACAGAACTGCCACCACAACACACCACCAACTCATCAAATCCATAAAGAAGAATTTCCTCCAAGACAGAATCCACACCAATGCCCACAACTCCAAAGAACTCTTCTCCATCATCAAGGAATTCACCAAACCCGGCATAAAAACAGCAGATGTCCCACCCTGCCAAAGCCTCTGCAAAAGACTCAGCACCTTACTTCACCTCAAGATTAAGATGATCTATCACAACTTCGACAACCAAGACCTCCGCACCACCCCAGCTTCCACCCCCAGCCACGCCACCCAACAGACCTTGAACCCCACTCACGACTGAAGACACCATAAAGACCATGAAGAGCATACACTCAGGAGCACCCTCTGACTCCTGCCCACCCCACATCTTCCACAGAGCTGCCACAGCCATAGCACCCGACCTACGCCGGACAATTAACTGCACCCTCAAAATTGCCACATTCCCCGAGAACTGGAATCAACTGGAAACCCCCTCCTGAAGAAACCCGCCGCAGACCCGACAGACCTCAGAAACTTCAGGCCTATCTCCCAGTTTCCTTTCGCAGCCAAGGTCATCGTAAAGGCTGTCAACACCCAGCTAGCAAACTTCAGCGAAGAAAGCAACGTCCTGGACATCTTCCAATCCGCAGCAACCACAGCACAGAGACCAACCTCCTCACTGCCACCGATGACATTCGTTACCTCCTCTACCAGGGCCAAATGGCAGCCCTCATCCTCCTGGACCTCTCGGCCGCCTTGGACACCGTCTCTCACCGCAACCTAACCACCAGACTACATGACGTCGGCATCCGCGGAAAGGCACTTGGCTGGAATGCTCATTCCACACAGGCAGAACTCAGTGAGTCAGACTCCCGCCCTACCTCTCGGAACCAACAGAGACCAGATGTGGAGTGCCCCAGGGATCCTCCCTCAGCCCCACCCTCTCCAACATCCACATGGCCCCCCGCAACCATCATCAGAAACCACGGACTCAACTTCGTCTCCTACATCGAGTACACCCAGCTCATCCTCTCCCTCACCAAAGAACCCAACATCACCAGGCACAACTTCCAAGAAGGGATGAAAGCTGTCACCATCTGGATGAAAAAGAGCTGCCTGAAACTCAACTCAGAGAAAACAGAAGTCCTCATCCTTGGCTCCACACCCTCTGCATCGGACGACACCTGGTGGCCCCCAACCTCGGAAACCCACTAACCCCACAGACCACGCACGAAATCTCAGCATCATACTAGACTCATTGCTCAAGATGAACCACCAGATCAACGCCATGTCCTCCGCCTGCTTCAACACCTGCTGCATACTCCGAAAGACCTTCAGATGGATCCCACCCAAATCTATAAAAACAGTCATGCATGCCCTCATCAGTAGCAGACTGGACTACGGCAATGATCTCTACGCAGGAACCAACAAGAAACTACTTTGCAAACTCCAGACCATCCAAAATGCCGCAGTCAGACTGACCCTAGACATCCCCTGTCACAACCACATTACCCAACACCTCCACAATCTCCACTCGCTTCCCATCGAAAGAAGAATAACATTCTAGCTCCTCACTCATGAATACAAGGCCCTCCACAACATCGGACCAGCATACCTAAACAACCACCTCTCCATCCACGCACCCAATAGACCACTCCGGTCAGCTGGCCTCTCTCTGGCCACCGTCCCACGCATCTACAAGACCAGAACAGGAGGAAAGTCCTTCTCCTACCTCGCAGCAAAGGCCTGAAACAACCTCCCCCTTCACCTCTGAAAAGTCCCCACACTGCTCCATTTCAGGAAGGACCTCAAGACCTGGCTCTTTGGATGACCCCAGCACTCAACGGAGCCGCCCTCTCTCCTTTCCTCCCCAAGCACCTTGAGACACTCCCGGGTGAGTAGCTGCGCTTTACCAAGCCCTGATTGATTGATAGACAATGCAACCACCACCCACAAAGTGCAATCCAACCTCCTTGCATATATGCGTTATAATTCCACTCTGAAAAATGTATGCAGAATTTTTGTCAGCAAATTTACAATTTGCATTGCTAATGAATGCACATCTTTACTCTACAGTAGGGCACGAATGGTCCAATTTAATTGTTGCCAGAGTGGGAACTCCGTTACAATGGTGACAGAGTTCCCTCCACGCCAACATAGTGGTCTGCCGCCTGATTTATATGTGGGCGGTGTGAGAAGTTGGCCTGGTATATGCTGTCCACTAATTATAGTGGACACCTTGCACCAGTCCAAACAACCCCTTTTGAAGATAGGTTAAAGACAACCTTATTGAAAGCTATCCTAGTGGTAGCTATGGAGAGCAGCCTTCAGGCTAAGTCTTGAAGGAATGTAAAGCAGCTTGTTTTACCAGTCTATAATCTCTTGAGTGACCAAATGAAAGAGTACCACACCAGGTATATATTCAAAATATATGTATTTATTGCTAAACACACCCCTCTAGTCTCAACTTTCTTCTCTCTCTAAGGAGATCTAGGGATTCCCTATCCAAAGCCAATTGCTTTTTTCTGATTTCCAGCTGAGTTTCCTCATACTGGACCAGTCTGTCTCTCCTCTCATGAGAGGATTCCCTCCTGTGAGAGGAGACAGAGCTCCCTATAGAGGTGCCAGAGTGGTTAGACTCCTGAGAAGGAGATCTAGACTTCCTGGGCACACTCTTAATCCTTCCTGGGGGGACAAAGAGGGCATCAAGCTGATCATCCTCATCATCTTCCACAGGAGGGATTGGGTTATCCAGGTCAGGGTCATTGTCACCCTCCTGGCCAGTATCAGAGGGGGGGCTGGGGGTATTGGTACCCCTGGCCTCCTCCTCTTCTCCTGCCCCACCCTCAGCTCCTACCCCTTCAGTCCCCAAGGGCTTACTAAGGTCATAAGCCACCAACAACTCCTTGAGGTGTTGGGTGGTGGGGCTTTGGCCTGTCCTTATTTTTCTCAAGTTGCATAAAGCTCTCAATTTCAAGAATGGGAGTGTATCATACTTGGAGGGTGGAAGCTCAATGGCTTCCTGCAAGGATTCTTTGGATCCTGCCCTTAAAGACATTACTAGTGTGGTGTGGTGTATGCACTACCTACTCTAGTGTGGCCTACTAAACTCTCTTGAGTTGTAGAAGGGGTTGTGCTATCCCTTAACACACAACTCTAAGTTCAGTAGAACTTACTGTATTCTAAGCTTAAATTATATGTACCTTAGGTACCTTTAGTGGTTTTCAGTTGATCAATTCAATTGAGATTATCTGGTAAAACAATAGCAAGCTGGAATCCCACCGCTGCCACCAATGTGAGAAGTTGGCCTGGTATATGCTGTCCACTAATTATAGTGGACACCTTGCACCAGTCCAAACAACCCCTTATTGGAGATAGGTTAAAGACAACCTTATTGAAAGCTATCCTAGTGGTAGCTATGGAGAGCAGCCTTCAGGCTAAGTCTTGAAGGAATGTAAAGCAGCTTGTTTTACCAGTCTATAATCTCTTGAGTGACCAAATGAAAGAGTACCACACCAGGTATATATTCAAAATATATGTATTTATTGCTAAACACACCCCTCTAGTCTCTTTTTGAGGCTAGAGTTCGAAGTACATAAGTTATAAGTTATTAAATCACAGTAATAGCACAAATACACGTTTGGGCCCTAGGGGCGTACCAAACCATATACCAATAAAGTGGTATGCGAACCATGACTGAACTAGACACTAGGCCTAGAGCCTCTAGAAGTGCTTGGACCACAAGGAACCACCCAAGGTAGTGACACAGGGGACCTACGGGAGACGCGTGCAGTGTAAATACACAACCGCGATACGCCGTTGACTTCTATGGAGAAAGTCGGGATCGGGAAATTAGAGAAAAGGGACACTTAAAAGAGGACTAGGACAAAACCCTTTGAGATCTAGGACTTTGAAGCGTCTCTACCCACGGGAGCACCGGAGTACTCGTGTTACCTCACCCAGGGAAGCCGGGTGCATAGGTGCCTTTCGGGGTCGGGTTTCGTCGTCGATTCGAATGGCGATCTGCTGCAAAGTGCTGCTGGCGGCCAAGAGAAAAGTGTCCGGGTGGATCCAAGAGTGGATCGGAGTTCTGAAGAACCTGAAAGCAGAGGGGACAGAGTCTGGGTCACTAGCCAGTGACCAGGAAGGCGATGGACAGATGCCCACCGATGTCGAGTGCTTCAGGCGCGTTGACGTTCATCTTGACTCTTCAGCCACGAGGTCCAAGAGGCGTTGTCGGCAACCAGGAGCAGGATTCGGGCTGGTACACGATGTCTGTCGAGTGCTGAGGTATCAGCGACCGGATTGAACCCAACAAGCCTTGGCAACGGCAAGTCTCGGTGAAGATGTAGATCGTCGATGGTGCAGACCAGCAAGGTCTGTGGAACTCACCCAGCGAGGGTAAGTGAGGGCAGGCCTGGAGCAACCAGGATGCCAAGATAGAAAAGGATTGGCCTTCGTTAAGGGCTACTAGCCAATGGGCTAGCGACCACAAAGGAGCCTCATGACGCCGCACGTGGATCTGGCTTAGAGGACACTCGTGGAGTGGGGGCCAGTGATCTTCGGTGCAGGTGGTGCTGGAGGCTGGCGCTACTCGGAGCCCAAAGCATGACTTCTTGGGAGACCCAGAAGAGGATGCACTTGCAAATGTGCTCGGTGTCCAGGGGTCACGGTCTCAAGTCACCCACGATAGCCACGGGCCTCAGCTTTGCTGGGGACTCAGGGTAGCCTCGGGGAAGTCTGAGAATCCATCTCTGGTGATGCGATGACTTCGGTGTCCGATGGGAGCTTCAGAAATGCAAACCGGACAGATGCTTCTTTGGTGCCTGCCAAGCAGGGGAGTCACTCCTTGACCCCAAGGGAGATTCTTCTGTCCTCTAATCGTGAGTAAGGCGTCGAAGGTCCAGGATTCAGTTTCAGAGTTTCGTCCAGGTATAATCTAAAGTCCTAAGGACTGGGTTCCTATCTTTATACTAAAGATAGGGGTTGGACTACTCTGTGGCCCCACCTATGGGTGGGTCAGGGCAGAGGGGTGGCTACACCCCTTTCCCTTTGTCCAGTTCACGCCAAAGCAGGGGCTGCAAGCCCCTGATCCGGTTTGAACTGGGGTATGCACAGGGACACCAAATGTGCCCCCAGTGCAGGACTTCAAAGCACCCGAAAGTGCTCCCGCCCAGCCCCAATACACATTATCCTGTCTGGGGAGGTGGTCACACCTCCCTGGGACAGGAAACCTATTGTCCAGGCCTCCCCTGCCGGAGTTTCGTCCAGCAGCAGGAGGCCAGACTCGTGTCTGTGGCAGCAGCATCCATTTTGTGATGCCAGGTCTCTGGAAAGAAGTTACCGGACTAGTCAGAGTTAACATGTCTTTCCCTCTAGAAGGGTGGAATGCTACCCCCGCCGCCAGGATTGGCGGGGGGGGTAGTATTCCAAGATGTTTGACACCAAACACGACATGTTTAGGTGCAGCCATTCCAAAGTTAGCATTTTACCGCGAGGATATAATGCGCTTAAGAGTATATGGTCAGGCTGCACTACAAACAGCATCAGAGATGGTCTCCAAACGCTGCAGAGGGGCCCTGCTCTTGCAGGGGCACCCTCTCACATAGGAACCATGCACTCTGCCTTTAGGATTGATAAGGCCTGCCTTAGGAGTGACTTATAGGTTTATATGTGTGTATGTATTTAGTGATATAGGTAACCTATATCACAGTAAGGGGTGCATGCACCACCTTACCCAGGCTGCAGTAGCAGACCTGTGGTGTCAGTTTGGATGGCCTTCCAGGGGTGGCATAATACATGCTGCAGCCCCTGGCAGGCCTCTGAGGTACCTATGCCCTTGGTACATAGTATACCATATACTAGGGACTTATAAGGGCACTCCAGATCCCAATCAGTGATGTGCCTAAGGCACATGGAAACCAGGAAGCAGCTAGGCTGGGGTTCTGATTAGCAGGGCCCCAGCCAGACTAATGTCGAAAAACAGTGAAGCATCAGCAAAAAGTGGGGGTACCCATGTGAAGCAGATCCTACTCTCCTACAGGCGGATGTAAACTTCTCTGGAGGCCTGATGGAGTAAGGGCTGTCAGAATTAGCTATATGTCCATCCGCCCAATTATGATGGGTGTACAAATAGCAGTTTTTTTTACTGTCCATCACCTCCAGGCAAACCCTGACAGTAAGGGACAATAAAAAAAAATTGCCACCCTTGCTATGGGCGATGACTCCCATGGAAAGGGGAGGGGGCATTATCTGTTTCTATTTTTTTTAAAGAAAATCCCACCTCAGGTTTTTTTTTTTTAAATAAAAAAAGAGGCCTGTTTGGTTCACAGTTCCATATTGTTCACGGAGCCCTGTAAGAACTCCGAAAATTATTGACAGGAACCGCTGTGACAGTGGTTCCTGGCAATGCTTTAACAATGACCACCAACTTGGGCATCAACTCCATCAGGGTGGCGGAGTAATTTAATCCATTGCCCTGTTGTGAAAATTGCCCCCGCCAAAATTTGAATCGGCCCGAAGTTCCTCATTTTGAGAAGGTCAGAAGTGGGAAAAAAGTTCTGATTAAGCAATCAGTGGATTTCTTATCTTTTTAAATGATGTCTATATTTTGAAACACTATGGGGTCGATTCTGATGTCGGCCGGAAGCGCACCTAACAGTATTCGTCCGGAAAAAATACCAGCCGATCGCGTGTTTTCCGACCGACTCGAACACTCTACCGAATGAACAAGTACGATGCGCATAACAGCCCAGATTCCGAGCGAGCCGTACTTACCCATTCTAGCTCCTGTTCCCCGCCCGAGCCGGATCCGTAAACGCCGAATCGAGTCGCATGGAACCAAATACACTGCACCTTCCGGCCGGACTACTACGATGCGTCTTCCGTACGTGCCGAACTCGTCGCTACGTCCGGCACGTATGAGCATCCGGGAGAGCTGCACATAAGCTCCGATTCGCGCCAGAAGACGATCCACGGCGACGAGACGAACAAGCCAGCGACGAGTACGAGTCGAAGCCACGAGAAACCTGAACGAGACGACCCAACCATGAATCCCATCGCGCAGGTCCTACCAATACTCTACATCTATTTCCGGGACCGGTACGGACGCGTACGGCGCAGACGGTAAGTCAAACACCCACAACACAAACAAACGACACGTACCCGAAATATGTCACACACACATAAGGATGCACAAATGACGTACACAAGCAACAGCAGAACCATAGGGGTGGGATGGCCAACACCAATGCCATACACACCCATAGGGGGATGGATGCCTGCCACTACTACCATCCCCACCCATAGGGGGCTGGATGCCTACCACTAACACCACCCATACTCAGGGTGGGTGGATGCCTGCCACTACTGCCATCCCCACTCATGGGGGGCTGGATGCCTACCACTACTACCATCCCCACTCATGGGGGGCTGGATGCCTACCACCACTACCATCCCCACTCATGGGAGGCTGGATGCCTACCACTACTACCATCCCCACTCATGGGGGGCTGGATGCCTACCACTACTACCATCCCCACTCATGGGGGGCTGGATGCCTACCACCACTACCATCCCCACTCATGGGGGCTGGATGCCTACCACTACTACCATCCCCACTCATGGGGGGCTGGATGCCTACCACTACTACCATCCCCACCCATAGGGTGATGGATGCCTACCACTAACACCACCCCTACTCAGGGTGGGCTGGATGCCTGCCACTACTGCCATCCCCACCCATAGGGGGATGGATGCCTACCACTAACACCACCCCTACTCAGGGTGGGCTGGATGGCTGTCACTACTACCATCCCCACTCATGGGGGGCTGGATGCCTACCACTACTACCATCCCCACTCATGGGGGGCAGGATGCCTACCACTACTACCATCCCCACTCATGGGGAGCTGGATGCCTGCCACTACTGCCATCCCCACTCATGGGGGGCTGGATGCCTACCAGTACTACCATCCCCACTCATGGGGGGCTGGATGCCTACCACCACTACCATCCCCACTCATGGGGGGCTGGATGCCTACCACTACTACCATCCCCACTCATGGGGGGCTGGATGCCTACCACTACTACCATCCCTACTCATGGGGAGCTGGATGCCTACCACCACTACCATCCCCACTCATGGGGGGCTGGATGCCTACCACTACTACCATCCCCACTCATGGGGGGCTGGATGCCTACCACTACTACCATCCCCACCCATAGGGGGTTGGATGCCTACCACTAACACCACCCCTACTCAGGGTGGGCTGGATGCCTGCCACTACTGCCATCCCCACCCATAGGGGGATGGATGCCTACCACTAACACCACCCCCACTCAGGGTGGGCTGGATGGCTGTCACTACTACCATCCCCACTCATGGGGGGCTGGATGCCTACCACTACTACCATCCCCACTCATGGGGGGCTGGATGCCTACCACTACTACCATCCCCACCCATAGGGGGATGGATGCCTACCACTAACACCACCCCTACTCAGGGTGGGCTGGATGCCTGCCAATACTGCCATCCCCACCCATAGGGGGATGGATGCCTACCACTAACACCACCCCTACTCAGGGTGGACTGGATGGCTGTCACTACTACCATCCCCACTCATGGGGGGCTGGATGCCTACCACTACTACCATCCCCACTCATGGGGGGCTGGATGCCTACCACTACTACCATCCCCACCCATAGGGGGATGGATGCCTACCACTAACACCATCCCTACTCAGGTTGGGCTGGATGCCTGCCACTACTGCCATCCCCACCCATAGGGGGATGGATGCCTACCACTAACACCACCCCTACTCAGGGTGGGCTGGATGGCTGTCACTACTACCATCCCCACTCATGGGGGGCTGGATGCCTGCCACTACAACCACCCCTACTCATAGGACGGGAAATGCATGACACAACTAGCATACTCCCACATAAGGACTGTCTGTAAATTACACCCACCCCCAACACCATGACAAGCGTGTGTGGTCTGTGTCAAATGCATATAACACTGAACATGACATTGAACATTCAATGTGACCCCCTAACACATGTGTCACACATACTTGTGTGTGTGGCCTACACAATGCAAGCAGACCATGACCACTGTGGCAATGTGGCCCAAAGCCCCATCACCACAGTGCCCAAAAGGTAAGTGTGTGCTCCATAGCTGAAGCACATATTGAACAGTGTGGCAATGGGGCCCAAAGCCCCATCACCACAGTGCACAAAAGGTAAGTGTGTGCTCCATAGCTGAAGCACATTTTGAACAGTGTGGCAATGGGGCCCAAAGCCCCATCACCACAGTGCCCAAAGGGTAAGTGTGTGCTCCATAGCTGAAGCACATTTTGAACAGTGTGGCAATGGGGCCCAAAGCCCCATCACCACAGTGCCCAAAAGGTAAGTGTGTGCTCCATAGCTGAAGCACATTTTGAACAGTGTGGCCCAAAGCCCCATCACCACAGTGCCCAAAAGGTAAGTGTGTGCTCCATAGCTGAAGCACATATTGAACAGTGTGGCAATGGGGCCCAAAGCCCCATCACCACAGTGCCCAAAAGGTAAGTGTAGTCCTGGTAAAAGCTGCAAAAGCAAAACTGCAGGGATTATTCCTGGCCACACAACACCAAACACTACAGTGGCATTGTAGTGCTTGTGTCCCATAGCAACATAGATTGTGTGAGGCAAGCAGTGCAGTGCCAATGACATATCGTTCTGGCCATGTGCACACAAACATCAGCCATGGGGGCCCACATTATCTACATTCACAAATAACACAATGACAGAAGTGAGCATCATAATGCAGACCCACATATCTGCACCAATGGACACACAAATGTAGATATCCTGTGGAGACTGTAGATGTCAGGTGAACAAATACCATACCATGGCAGCAATGGGACATACTAACCGTGATCAATGTGCTGACTGATGACCTAGCAGTCCCAGGGCCAGCAGGGGAAAGCCAACAAACAACATACAGCCAATGGCAAAATAAAGATATGCCAATGCAGTGGTGCAAATGCACAAACACAAACAGGCAGACTCACACTGCATATCAAACACAACAGGTGAGGGGGGTTGTGTGCCAGTGTCCCCAGGCAAACACACAACACATGAGGAGGCCAGATTCACTAATACACAGATGTCAACACAGTCACATACAGAAGTAACTGATGGATTGGATTCCCCTATGTGGGCAAACAGGCATTGTGAGATGAGAGGGAGCCCAAATTACACATGTCACACAAGCTTGTAGGAACAGCAACAAACACAGCAAGAGACAGAACCACCACAGCACTCCCCCAGGGACCCCACATTGTGGTGACACTAGCCTGCATGACAATCACACTGTGATGACAAAGGTAGATGTCATCCACACTGTGAACCACAGCCATGTGTCCTGAGCAACAAACTACCATCACACCTATACAAGCACAAAGCACTCAGCATGGCCTGCCAGCCAAGGACAATATGGAGGTAGTGCCCCAGCCGTGCAACAACTCACATTTGCACACACTCAACGCCACACACCTTGATCTCCACCAATGTGCAGCAGTGAAGCTCACATGGACTGCTGACATTGCACATGCACCCATGACAATCCCAAGGGTGGTGGGGGGAAATAAGGTGCAGAAACCCATCACACATGGCCAGTCAACAAGACTTGTGAATGTCTGACACACTGCACAGTATGCCGTACATGGGCATGACGTGAAATCCAAACCAAACAATGGGATCCTGGCCATAGTCACACACCAATGAAGAAGCCAAGCTGACCCACAAAGGACACACATAGACAACTTCCAACATTGCAGCTCTGACCCTGAGGAGTGGCAGCAGTCACACACACAACGTGTCACAATCACTGAAAGCATACACAAACAGAAAATCACATTACTTGTGTAACCAACAAGTGCCAAGAGGAATCCTGACTGTGTCCCATCTGCGTTTGCCCACATCCCCAGCCCTGACAACAAAGACAACTAGGGATGACAACCTCATGAACATTAGTTTGCCATGCACCCACATCCCGGAGAAACCAGGTCCAAGATGCTGGATGAACACAGAACAACTTAGCAAGCATCACAAATAGGATCATCCGTAGGGACACAGCCTGTGTAGGAAAAGGAGAAGGGAACACGCACAGACATGCCTACACAACACACAACACGGGCACAGCCTATATCACGGAATCACGCACTGCCATGAGGCACTCCACTCCTGTGGAAGGTCAGCTGTGCCAAACCTTGTCTGTGCACGACTCAAACATGTCAGCAGAACACTCGGTCAGTGAGTCAACAACTACAACACACTGAAGGCTCTGCTCATATCAGCCTGGGCACGGGAGTGTCACGTCAGTCATCTGCATACACCCAAGACACGTGTCAAGCAACTTGCACTGTGTACACAGATGAGTCCTCCAAATTTGATGTGCTAAACTGCATGTCCATTGGAGACGGGCACACAGTCAGGGTACTAGGAACATTGGATAGTGGTAAGCCCACCAGATGTGCATCAGTGTAGGACAAAGATGGTAATCTACAAATGCTAAACGTACATCCCTGTGTCAAATGCTGAACATTACACCCTCAGACTGCAGCAAAGGATGCTATAGATCAAGACTAGATTAGGACACATATCCCATGGACCACATGGAGCCCATCACAGCAAAACTTCATTTACCTGATCTGAACACTATTACAACAGCAAATGCATGATTCCGCACATCTACATCATGTACCTCCAAAGATTAACCACAAGTAAACAAAAAGAGGCTTTATTCAGCAAGTGTGAAACTCAAATCAAAAGTCCAAAATAAACTAAGGCCAATGGCCAGTCCAAATATACAGTCCCAACAGGGTGATGTGTGACAACTTGTCAACAATTGCTTGCCTGCACAGGTACGGACAGGGGACATCCCCCTTGGAGGGGCATACGAGGGGCAGGCCAGGCACCGCAGGGACAGGATCAGGGGATGCCAGAAGGAGGCAGTGAAGGGGAGGTGGGTGCAGGAGTGTCACCGGCAACTGCAGTGGAGGTGTCTGACTCAGGGGGGCTGGCACCACCGCAGGGCTCAAGTCAGATGGTGTTGGTGCTGCAACCACTGCAGTGGGCTGGTCAGATGGAGTGGACTGGGTCCCCAATGCAGTGCCCGAGTCAGACGGGGTGGTTGTGGACTCCACCGCAGTGCATGACTCCAAGGTAGTGGAAGGGGGGCAGAAGAGCTGGACAGGACAGAGGGGGGACACGGTCTCCACACCAGTGGCACAAACAGGCAGAGCGTCTGGTTTTGGGGTGGAAGAGCAAGTGGCAGGGGGGGAGGGCCTAAGCAGTTTGGGGATGCGGTATCGGTGTGTGGGGGAACCTGGGGCAGGGTGTGGCGGTGGAACCTGTGGAGTGGTGGCCTGGGGGATGGAGGTGAGAGACTGGGTGGTTGACTTGCAGGGCGGTGGCTGGGTCTTGCTCTTCCGGGACCGGGAGGACTTGCGGGTGGGGTGCTCACTCTGCCTGCGCCTGGGGGATGGTGTCCGGGGGCGAGGGGCACTCCCCTCTGTGTGGGTGGACTTCCTCTTCCCCCGGTATGCTGGATCAGCAGGATTAGAGGGGAAGAGGCCGAGGTCACACAGGAAGATCTGCTGTGTAGGTGTGGTAGCAGGCGAGGCAAGGGAAGGGGTCTTGGAGGGAGAGGATTTGGAGGACTGCGGAGTTAATGTGGATGCCTGTGTGTGTGTGTGTTCCCCGTCCCCTGTGTCTGTGGTATCAGTCCCCTGAGGATGCTTGTGTGCACGTCTTGCCTTTCTCTTGGGTGTGTCTGTGCTGCTCGTGTCTGTGTGTTTGGGTGACTGTGCAGGCGTGCATGTGCTTTGGACAGGTAGGGGGGCAGGAAGTGTGGATGGGGCAGAGGTGGGAGGGGTGAGGGACTGTTGGAGGAGGGACACTGCTGCCGTCAGGGAGGAGTCCATGGACTTATTGCTCCTCTGTAGAGCAGACATACCCGTCGAGATGCCCTCCATGAACGACACCAGCTGTGTCAACAGAGTGGTGTGTGCATGGAGGACACTCAGCATTGCTGTCTGCCCTACATGGAGCTGCCGAAGGAGGTACACAGACTCCTCACTCAGGGCAGCAGGGGACACAGGGGCAGCAGTGCCTGGCACGAAGGAGACACACTCCCGAGTACGGGAGCCTCCACGGACCTCAGGAATGGGAGCCAATGGGAGGGCGGTGGTGGTGGTGCTGGTGGCGGGGCCAGACAGACTAGCTGGCCTTTGGTGGCTGCTGAGACCCGCCTCCACAAGGGAGTCATCCTCCTAGCTGCTGTGGTCCTCAGCTGAGGGGGATGGTGCTGAGGACTCCTCGGTGTGGCTCCCCTTGCCCTCCGCGCCACTGGGTCCCTCTGACCACTCGTCCGATGCTGACCCAGTCTGGCTCTGCTGCTCCTCCTGGTCCATGGAGCTGTCCCCTCCTGTGGCCGTGGATGTATCTGCAAACAATTAGGGAAACAGACAAACATCAGTCACCTGCACTGACCGCACACACCACAGTAAGTACAGCACATTACAGAGCAAGCCCTGGCATCCTTAGTTGAACATTGCCTAAAGTCCTCACACAGATTCAGGGATGCCAATTGTCAGTCTGATGGTCAACCATGGGACTCACACCCCTCCTGCCCTTGCACCCATCTGTCTGGTGCCTGTCTGATGGTAAGACCCCAGTGTGGACACATGCACCACCTACACAGTTGTTGGACATTGCAGGGAACACGGTGAAGTATGTGAACATGCACCCATCACATCTCTTGCTACTGAGTCAGTGCAGGTGTCCGGATAAAGGGATGGCCAGAGTCTAAATAGAAATGCATGTGATGCATACCAGCACCAGACACCATGATGCACCCATGTCCGGATAGTCAATGCCACAATGGGGTGCATGTTGCACATGTCACTCCCCTGCAGGATCAGTCTCAGGAAGTTGAATGCCATGACACAGGAATGCGTGCAAAGTCATACATTACTGTCTCAAGTCACATGGCCATGGCAGCCAGCCAACAACAGTCTGCACTGTGTCACAATCCGAGGGCATGGGGAATGCAAGTTATGTGACTGACAAGTGCACATGTCCATCCCCCAAATACCACATCATCTGTACTACTATTTGTCCACGTCATACCAACTGGACATATGGGGGACATGAAACACAACTCTCTGAACATGAGCACCTCACAGTGTGCTGTGAATGACAATACAGCTGCCTGAAAGTCACAGTCGCAAACACCTGTGTGCACAGTCAAGTGATCAGACACCTATAAGTCACAGAAGTATCGTCTATCAGGTCACATCTCAGATGGCATGCTGAGCCCTAACCGATAAACATACCAGTAGTCCTGACAACGAAGACACAGCACAATGAGACAGAGGCAGACACCTGAGGGTTCATTACACTGATCACAACATGCCAGATGATACACGGGAGTGGGAGTACAGAGTGCATTGCATGCCCTGGAGTAGGCATTACTGTCCAGCTCCACCTGTAAGAGGGATGAGTCCTGGACAGTAGGCAGGTGGCTAAGCATGTGTGACACACTGGATACACATACTCCTGAGGCCCAAACATTGTTCCCACCAGCAGCATGGGTGTGTGCCAAATTCCCCAGGGACATGTGGTGAGTCAGAGCAGCAAGCGGACCACATATCAAAGTTACACCCAGATTACATATCAGAACTTAGGCATTGTGTAAGCAATTGACCCACCCATGAATCGCACAACATAGTCACGGGAACAAATGCTGTCCCCCAGCTTGAGCAAAGCTAAATGCAATGACACAGTCCCCAAATGACACAATTTCCTGACTATAAGGGCCACACATATGCGTATCAGAGGAGAAGTGGGCATGTCACAAATGAGGGACATGGGTCCTGGACCACATGACTGATGTACTGTGGAAGTTTAACCAGGCCAGAGGAGGGCACATAGCATGTCAGACAAAGTGCACAGTGCAGTCATGGACTCACCCCTCCTTGCTGCTGTCTGTCCTTCAGCTGCCCATCCAGGTCAGGGTAGACCACCGCCAGGATTCGGAGCATGTGGGGGGTCAGGGTCCGGTGTCTGCCCCTCCTGCGAGGAGGCGACAGCTTCAGCTGGACCCTTGCGATCCTCTGGGTCCAGCCACGAAGGTCCTGCCACCTCTTCTGGCAGTTGCGGATCCTGCACCTGTAGACCCCCATGGATCTTACTTTCCGGGCGATGGTCAGCCAGATTTCCTGCTTCTGGTGGGCATCAACCTGTGAGGATGACAAAGTGAAAAGGCCATTACTACACATGCAACATATACGTGCATCACACAGTTGGATATACATGTCTCAATCACAGGGGCATATGATGTACACAGGCAGTGCAACAATGGCTATGAACAGTTTGCCAGCAGTCACTACATGGTATCATTGCATGGGAAGTAAACCTAGTTGGAATGCACTGTTACTGCACTGTACCAGTTCAGTGCATGCAACTACACACCTTGGGGTGTGACAACTACTCAGTGGGCATGCTAGCCAGTGGTGTGCACACTGAAAGCCCTGCTAGTCAGACAACATGCACAATTAGTGAGGCAGTGGACAGCACTCACCTGCTCCCCTGGTTTCCCATACAGCTTGCTGTACTGTGGAAGGAGGCTGTCCAGCAGGGCCTGGTTCTCCTCAAGGCTGAAGGCTGGGGCTCTCTCCACAGTACGTGCCATTGCAGGAGCCAGAGGATGCATAAACAGCAGCAGTGTTGGTGGCAGATGTCGTCCTGGAGCATGTAGTGCAGGCAAGTGAGCTCTCAGGGGAACAGCCAGCATTATATGTGTGCTGCAGAGGCAGATACTGTCCCATGTGTCCAAAGTGATAGGTCCAAGTCGTTTGCATCTTCTGAATCTGACCAATCCATGGAATAGCAGCACTAATACACGCCCACAGCATCCTTCAAATCTTCAACTTCATGACACCCATGACTTTGCAACATTGTTGTGGCTGGCCAACTGAATTCACTGCATCAGACTCGTTGGAGCTTCGAAAACGCGTCCGTTGCCATGCCAGGCCCCAGCCAATGTGTGCGCACCATTCGGTCCACTGCTGTACAACGCGTATTTCGGGATACAACGCGTACCCGCTCACATACAATGCAATGGGCCTGCCGGGCACACCGATCGGTCCATTGCTGTACAACGCGTACCCGGGATACAACGCGTACACGCTCACATACAATGCAATGGGCCGGCCGGGCACACCGATCGGTCCATTGCTGTACAACGCGTACCCGGGATACAACGCGTACCCGCTCACATACAATGCAATGGGCCGGCCGGGCACACCGATCGGTCCATTGCTGTTCAACGCGTACCCGGGATACAACGCGTACCCGCTCACATACAATACAATGGGCCGGCCGGGCACACCGATCGGTCCATTGCTGTACAACGCATACCCGGGATACAACGCGTACCCGCTCACATACAATGCAATGGGCCGGCCGGGCACACCGATCAGTCCATTGCTGTTCAACGCGTCCCTGGACAGGTCACACGCATATGTCACCATGCTGGTCACTGGTGAACCTATGCCAGCCACATATACTTTCCAGGGACTCAAGGGCACACCTACAACACCACACCCAGTCCACACTGTATCTAAGGCATGTGTGGCAGCATAACCTTATCTGTGTATGGGGGTGAACATGTGGTTTTTGGGGTGGCATTTGGGGGCAGACACACCCAGGCTGTGCACGTGTTCATGGGGACAGGGTCCTTTGTGTGTTGTGCACCTGACCACTGTGGTGTGCAACTTTTCATTTATGAGCATGTGTCATGGTCACATTTGCAGGTTGTGTATGTGTATGACATGTCACATACCCCCAGGCTCACATGTGGGAAGGCATGTATGTCACAGGGTTGCCCATTGCTACAATAGTGATGTCCCTCCGCAGTCTGTGTGCATGTTGTGTTTCACATGTCTCTGACTCCATGTGCACAATGGGAGACAGTCTCCACATCCACGTGGTTTGTGCATGAACTTTGTGTGTGTGTGTGTCACAGACGTCCATGTCTGTCCTGCAGAGGCTACAGGGGCCACTACCTGTGGGTGTCATGTTAGTTTTTCTGACGTGTACATGATACGAAATGTCATGCCAGTGTCCATGTGGCAAGACAGGGTCCCTGGGAATCTACCTGTCAATGAGCTGTGATGCCTGTGGAGCATCTGTCCAGACATGTCACTGTGGTATGTGTGTGGAACGTGAGAGCAGTAAATGGGTACTGTGACACAGCCTAATGGTTTCCCATAGCACACCCTGGAACCTGTTGTCAACAATTGTTGAACAGAGATGTTAGATGATGTCCATGTAGGTGCCATATATATCCAAACAGAACGACACACACATCAAGTACTTGTGTTTGTTAATGATGTATCATGTGAAATTGAGTATGGTGAACGGCACATAGTTGGGGTGACTGACAATCTTGCTTTCTTCACCTATGCACTGCAGGGCTCCTGCTGTCCATCGACCATTCCCAGACCTGGCAACGATGGTGGAACGTGACAGCATCTGACGGTACCGCTTCACCAGGCAGCTGATTGAGGATTTGGCAGTGCGGTTGGACCCACATTTGCAGCCTGGCCGTCCGTATCCTACAGCGCTGACCCCCAAGGTGAAGGTGATGGCAGCCCTACACTTCTTTGCCATCGGTACCTTTCAACACACTGTGGCGACTGCCGGTGGGATGTCACAGACTATGTTCAGCCGTGTCCTACGCGATGTGTTGGGGGCAATGTTGATATACCTGAACCAGTACATCTATTTCCCAACACGTCAACGACTCACTGACGTCAAGAGTGACTTCTATGCCCTGGGGAGGATGCCACATGTAATTGGCTCCATTGATGGGACACATTTTGCTTTGATACCACCACAGGCACATGAGCAGGCATACCGGAACCGTAAACATTACCATTCGATCAATGCTCTGGTGGTATGTCTTGCAGATATGACCATCACACATGTGTGTGCCCATTTCCCCGGTTCGGCACACGATGCCTACGTGATGAGGAGTAGTCGCATCCCGAGGATGATGTCACAGATGCCGAACCAGCGTGCTTGGCTTGTTGGTGTGTACTGACTTTGTACCATTGTGTGTGTTCTGCTATGTTGTTTTCCGCACACATTTTCAAATCGGCTAATGTGCAATTGTCTGTCTGTAGGTGACTCGGGATACCCCAACATGCCGTGGTTGCTGACACCCCTCAGGAACCCTGTGACACCAGCCCAGATGCGCCACAATGAGTTACATGGTCGGACGAGGAGGGTGATTGAGCGGACCTTTGGTCTCCTGAAGAGCCGCTTCCGCTGCCTGGACAAGACAGGAGGGGCCCTCCCATATGCCCCAGCAAAGGTGTGCAAGATTGTCATCGTCTGCTGCATGCTACACAACCTGGCAGTGCGGAAGGAGTTGCCTCTCATCCTGGATGACGATGACCAACGTCCGCCACCTGTAGAAGATCCTGGCCTGGGTCACGATGCCAGTGAAGATGATGATGATGATGATGGTGATGTCCGCATACAGCTCATCACCAACTTCTTCAGCTGAATGTGAGTCTCCAGAGGGTTGTAATGTCAATGATTTGAGTTTGCATGATATGTGTGTGTGGTGCTCTGTTGCTGTTTGAGTGAGGCCATGTGCTACTTGACTGGATGTGTGCAGCGATGTGTCCTTGCAGGTGGTCTGTACTGCCCAACAGTGTTGACATGCTAACTTGGTTTTGTGTAGTCATCTCGTGACATGTATTAGACATGAGTATTGCCGTTCTGTGCTGTTCTTCAGTGGTTTTGACTGTGTGTCATGTCTGTCCTTCACAGGGTGCTGCCGGAGTTGTTTGATCAACTTGGATCCCACGAATCCATGAATCAACTTCCAAGGTGGAAGCAGTCGTTTCCCTACAGGTGATGTGCCACACAACCCTGGACTTTCTATCTTCTGCACTTTTTGACTTTGTGGCCACAGCCAGGTTGGATTAGCTAGCATTTGTAGTGGAAACAACATGTTGCAAATGTGTAATAAACCTGTGCTTCACTTTGGGATGTGCGTTGTCTGTGGTCACACATCTGACTGACATTTGCTTACTGCACCTGTAGTCTAGTTGACAGACTGTGAATAGGTGGTGTGTCTGTGCATTCCACTGTATTTAGTTGCAACATCAGTATAGTTGATGAGTCTGATGGCCCTGGTTTGTATGTGTTGTGTGGCCCTAGTGGTGTGTCTCCCTTATATGTGTCACGTCGCCATGACTGACATGACGGTGTTGGACTTGCTGTAGCAGTTAGCATGCACAGTGTCATTTTTCTGATCACCATCTCCATGACAGAGAGCACGTTGGAATCACAACAGAGGCAGATATGGTGTATTGGTGAGTTTATTTACATACAGGTGTGAGAATGGTGCACAGGATGGTGGGTGCTGTACATAGAAATTAGAATCCAAAGTTCCCATGTGATTTGGAAGTCCTGGTAGCTGAAATGTCCAGAGTAAAGTCCACAGTCATCTGATGAATTTGGCCAACTAGAGCTCCCCATGTCATGTGGGAGAGTTGGGTTGGCTTCGACAGGGCGTGCAGTTTGCACACAGAGGAAAAGTTCCAGAACAGGTGTTGGCTTCCTGGGGGATGTAGATGGCCATCGGCCTCTCAGTTTGGCCTCCTCGGACGGACCCTCTTCTTGGGGAGGGGACCCTCAGGTGCAGGCTGCGGCGGTGCAGGGGACTCTCTGCCAGAGTCCTCCTCCCTCCCTGTGGCATTTGCAGTTGTTTCAGCAGCAGATGTTGTGGGCACACAGGGAGGTGAGGCCATGTTGGTGCTGATCTGGCGGAGGCATGTCAGTATGTCCCTATGCACCGCTGTCAGTTGTTCCAATGTGTCCCACTTGGACTCCATGCCAGACATGTGTGTCTCGACACGTGACATGTGTGTCTCGACACGGGACATGTGGGAGTCCAAGCGGGCATGATGGACAGCCTGCTGATGTTGTATGTCCTTGAGGATCCCCACTACCTGGCTGACCTCTCCGGTGCTAGTCTGGTACGCATCCGCGATGCGTGACAGTTGTGGGTCATCATGCAGTCCAGACCCCTCTGCAAAGAGCAACCTATGTCTACCACCCCTCCCACCACCCCTGGCGACAAGTGCAGGACCTGCGGTGGCATGCACAGGTGACCGTGGGCTCACTTGGGTGTTGTTCCTGGGCTCGTTGTCACCAGCTCCAGTTTGGGTCTGGGTCCCTGCGCTATTGTCATCTGTGGTCCTTGGTCTGTCCGTGTTGGCAGGGGTGGCCTGTGTGTTGGCAGTTGTTGGAGGGGTGGGTGCAGGGGGTGCAGATGTTGGTCCTGCTGGTGCTGCATGATGACTCACACCGGAGGGTCCAGCTGGTTCTTCGCCATCCGAGGAGTGCAGAGGCTGATCCACACCAGTGAGCTCAGTGTTCCCCGGAGCCTGGGACAGGGACTCCTCCTCATCTGCTGCTGTGTCCCCATCATCACCTGTTTTGGGGAGAGACACAGATTGTATGTTATGTTTCTACTGGCATCAATTGTTCAAACATCTGACAGTTGTGACTGTACCTCTGGATGTGGGCCTGGACATTGCATTCTCCTAAATTGTGACAGTCAGAGAGTGATATTGGTGTAGCACATTGTCCTGCCAACCTGTGGCATGTCAATGTGAATGTTGAGGTGTGTGCATGACCAGCAATGGTGGTATTTGCTTGCCATCCGGGCCTCCTTCTCCCCCAGCCCAGTTATCCCACCATGAAGCGTGCTTCCATTGCAGGGAGTGCAAGTTGTCTTTCAGGATGTCAGTCAGTGGTGTCCTGCTGTTGGTTGTTGCACAGTTCCCAGCAGGGCCTTGTGCTCCCCCAGCAGTACCCAGTGTCAGCCATCTTGTGAGTCCTTTTCCACTCCCTGTGATGTGAGCATGGTTCAGGGTGGTGTTGATGGGCCAATTGTGAGGCTGACCAATATCTGTGACTACCACTCCCATCATGCTATTGCCTACACCCCCTTCCCAGCATGCCCATACTTCCTTCCTTTTGAGTGGACTTCACTGTGTGTGAGTGTGACAGCAATGGCAAGATGGCTGACAGTGTGGTCCTGTTGTTTGTTGGTGCCCAGTTCCCATCAGGGCCTTGTGCTCCCCCAGCAGTACCCAGTGTCAGCCATCTTGTGAGTCCTTTTCCACTCCCTGTGATGTGAGCATGGTTCAGGGTGGTGTTGATGGGCCAGTTGTGAGGCTGACCAATATCTGTGACTACCACTCCCATCATGCTATTGCCTACACCCCCTTCCCAGCATGCCCATACTTCCTTCCTTTTGAGTGGACTTCACTGTGTGTGAGTGTGACAGCAATGGCAAGATGGCTGACAGTGTGGTCCTGTTGTTTGTTGGTGCCCAGTTCCCATCAGGGCCTTGTGCTCCCCACAGCAGTACCCACTGTCAGCCATCTTGTCAGTTGTTTTCCACTCCCTGTGATGTGAGCATGGTTCAGAGTGGTGTTGATGGGCCAATTGTGGGTGTGACCAATATCTGTGACTACCACTCCCCTCATGCTATTGGCTACACTGACTTGACCAGCATACACAGAATTCCTTCCTTTCAGTGAGCTTCCCTGTGAGGTGGTGTTCTAGTGGTGTTTAAATATCTGGGAGTGTTTGTTGGTTCTATTTGTGCCACTGCCTTGCTGTATTTGTTGTTAGGTTTGTACATGTCATGACACAGTTACATATCACTATGAAATGGGAGGTATTGTGTTTGTCTGACTAGCATTCACATCTTGGGATGAATATCTTTTGGTTGCTGTGTATTTGCTAAAGGTGCATGGTTTGCCTATCCCCTTGACTGTGATGTGTGTGTGTTGTCACACCATATTGTGTATATTAGTTGTGTACTCACCAGGCTCTGGGATGTCTGTTAGTCCGTATACGCTCACTGGTGTTAGGATGGCCCGCACCTTCTCCTCCCAGGGCCTGAGGTATACTGGTTTTGCAGGAGGGCCACTGCCGGTGTGCTGGCTGAGGAGGTAGTCCTTTTGAGTAGGTCCCGGACCCTCCTGCGCACATCATACCACCTGTTCTGGATGTCTTCCTTTGTGCGCAAACATGGTGATTGTGCGTTCACCCTGTCGACAATCCTCGCCCACATCTTGGTTTTATGCGACATGGGGGTCTGTTGTACCAATGTACCAAACAACTGTGGCTCTACCCTCAGGATCTCGTCTACCAGGACTTCCAATTCACTATCTAGGAACTTATGGTTCTTCTTTGGGGGCATGGTGATGGGTGGTGGTGGTGATTGATGTGTGTGTGTGTGCAAGTGGGAGGGTGTGAGTGTAGGTTTAGCTGGGTGTGTGTGAGGGTGCTATTTGTAGGTGTGGTAATGGTGTGTGGCTTGTGTGTTGTATGAGCTGTGAGTGTGTCTGTGGTTGATGTGTGATGGTGTTGTGTGCTGGCAGGTCAGTGGAATTTGCAAAGGATCATGGTAGGGATTTGTGGCCTTTATGTAGGTGGAGTTGGAGGTGTGTCCTTGTTCCATTTTTTTTTCCTCCCTGTATTTATTGGCTTTGTGGTTGCTTGTTTGGCCCTTTTTTTTCGAATTTTTCCTTGGTGTTTTTGGTGCATGTAGGAGTTGTTCTTGTGTCCGAGTAGGACGCTGCAGTTGTCTGGTGCGATCTTGTCCGACTCGTTCCCGCTGTGTGTCAGCTAGGTTTCATATGCGGCGTACGAGTCGGTAGCGTAGTATTGGGTTGCTTCGGCTGGGTTTTGTATGCGTGTCGGTCGTACGGCTTGTGCTCCGGGCGAGTCGGTCGTGTTTTGCACGCACAGCATCGTACTACGCGGGTCGGAGTTCGCGGGTACGTTTCGTTCGGGTTCAATTCGGGTGCGTGTCGGTCGGTTCGTTTCGCGTGATTTCCCGGCCGGATGGCTTGTTTCCGTCCGGCTCGGTCGGTCGTTTTGTATTCCGTCCGAGTCGGTCGGATTTCACATGCATTTCATCGTACTACCAGGGTCGTACGGCGCCGGTCCGAGTCGGTCGGACTAAATTCCCGTACCGAGTCGGTCGGTATGTTTTCCGGCCCGAATCGGAATCGGCCCCTCTATGTCCCCTTTAATGGGTAAAACATTTGCACACTCTGTTTCTTAATGTAATGCCACTGATAAAGCGAAATCTGTGTTAATAATATGAATATCAATTACTTTAAGACTGCTACCAAAATGTAGCAATATCGCAAAAAAACTGCTGTGGTAAAGTACATATTTCTAATTAAGATTCTAACCGTTTTCTAGTAAATTACCTGCAGAAACATTTTCCAGCATAATTAAATGCATGTGCCCTGTACCATTTTCCTATGTTTTTTCCAGAGGGACAAAACTTGACAAACTACCCAAAATTACATTGCTTTCATAGACTATTGCAACGGTTGTTGTAGCTTAGAGGGGAACAGAACCCACAGGGCTAATCCTGAGGCCAAATTACTGGGGTTTGCAAAAGAGATTAACTCACAAAAGTACATCATCCTGGACCATACAGAGGAAAACATAGCACAGTGCCAGATGGCTAGTATCACTCTGTTGCGATTTCCGATGTACCTTAGGGTTGTATTACCATTAATAGGCCCACAAAGCTAGCCTTTACAGTTTTTAACCATGTTACACTTACTCAAGGATGGGTGATGAGGGAAACAGTGACCAGAAAATGTGGGTGACATTTACTTGAGGAACATTTTTAAGGACCAAGACTCTGACCTGAACATCACGGTTCACCATTGAAAATTGCTCCAATGCATACTGGACAGACCAAAGTGAAGGGCTGACAAAATAGAGGAAAGTGTAGAGAAAAGTAGAGCAGAGCAGAAGTGGGATTAGATTCAAAAGACAGTGAAATAGATTCATAGACGGGAGAGAAGTAGTAGGTACTTCAGTTTTCATCATAGAGAGGGATAAATAGATCAAAATAATATTCCTTTCTCAACTAACGTGTAATAGACTCTAGAAATAGTAAAGTGGGAAATTCTAAGTTAGGCTATGTGCGACATTGTGAATTCTGTCAAACTCACAAAAGAGCACAGTTGTCAAAATTCTTTAACCACGGAGCTGTCAAACCTATTTTTTCATTTATAAATAACCTGCTGTGCTCTGCCTCAGGAAATTTCCTGGTGCAGTGCGGGGCTGGAGCGATCAGCAGCTGCCTACCTAGTTTTGGGAATGCCACTTCCCTTTCCCATTTCCTATGCTAGAAGTTACCAGTGGGATTTTCAGGTTCAGGGAAGTCCTGTAGGGGACTGAGGAAGTACCATGGGATCAGGAAGATGAGAGGGAAATCAACACAGTCACAACAAATTCCTGCAGCCTGATCTCTAGTTAGATGTTAGACAGAACATCTGCAGGGGTTTAGTGAATTTTAACTATGGGGCCGATTACAATGTCGTTCGGAAAGCATTCCCACCCAGCACCAAAAGCCTACCTGGAACGCTGGTTCCTTGAAAGTGACTAGGAATGTACTGACCAAATGGCTGACACTGGGGACTGGTGTCTGGACTACAAGGCCCTGTTGGGAGTACATCTTGCAAGTACATTCCCACTCACTGTCAGGGAAGCAGAGTTCCCGGTAGGCTTTTGGTGCTGGGTGAGAAGGTGTGTGTAGGACAGGGCTGATGTGAGTTGTAGCCATTGCAAATACTCCTCCTCCTACCCAGCCCAGATAACTCCTCTGGGCCTAAGCCTCCCTCACAGTGAGGGCAAGTAGAGTAGCAAGATGGCTGATATTGCTGCATGGTGTTTAACTTTAAGCCAACTCCATTCAAGGCCTTGTGCTTCCAAAACCAGCCACCAGTGTCAGACATCTTAACAGTACATTCCCAATCACATGCCTGGGTGTGAGGAGGAGTGTTTGCTGTCACTACAACTCCCATTAGGCCTGGGGCCACACACACCTTCCCACATAGCTCAAACAGCCCACATGGAGGAGTGGTGTCCTGACAATGAGGGAAGGTGAACAGGCAAGATGTCTGACAGTGATGCCTGTTGCCTGGGTTTACCACAACTCCCATCAGCCTTGTGGTTTGCACAGCAGGCCGTAGTGTCAGAAATCTTGGCAGTGCATTGCCACTCACTGTGGGAATGCATAGTTCTAGCTGGGCTGTTTGGGCTGGATGGGAAGGTGTGTGTAGGATAGGGCCATATGGGAGATGTAGTCATTGCAAACACTAATCATTCCAAACAGCACAACAAGCCCAACAGGAACTATGCTTACCTGACAGTGAGGGGACAAGTACTCTCAAGATGTCTGACAGTGATGCCTGTTATCTGAGTTGACAACAACTCCCATCATGGCCTTGTGCTTTGAACAGCAGTCCCCAGTGTCAGCCATCTTGCTAGTACTTCCCCACTGACTGTGAGGAAAGCATGGTTCCTGGCGGGCATTTGGGCTGGGTGGAAGGAGGAGTGTTTGCATTGACTCCAATTCCCATCAGGCCCTGTCCTCCACACACCTTCCAACCCAGCCCAACCAGCCTACCTGGTACTCTGCTTTCCCAACACTGAGTGGAAAAGTGCTGGCAAGATGTCTGACACTGGTGCCTGTTGTCTGTGTTGACAAGAACTCCCATAATGGCCTTGTGTTTTGAACACCAGTCCCCAGTGTCAGCCATCTTGCCAGCACATTTCAACTTAATGTCAGGAAAGCAGAGTCCCAGGCGGTCTGTTTGTGCTTGGTGGGAAGGTATGTTTAGGACAGGGCCTGATGGGAGATTGAGTCAGGGCAAATACTCCTCCTCCCACCCAGCACAACCACTCCATCTGGTCCTATGGCTACCTGACAGTGAATGGAAGTGTACTAGCAAGATGGCTGACACTGTTGCATGGTTTTTGGTGCACAAGGCCTTGATGGGATTTGGATTCAAGTTTAACACCATGCAACAGTGTCAGCCTTCTTGCTAGTACACTTGCCCTCATTGCCAATTAGTCATAGGCTCAGAGGAGTTAGCTGGGCTGGTTGGGAGGAGGAGTATTTGTAATGGCTACAACTCACCACATCAGGCCCTGTCCAACACACACCTGCCCACGCAGCACAAACAGCCCAACAGGAACTAAGCTTACCCACAGTGTTTCAAAATGTACTAGCAGGGTGCATGACACTGGGCACTGGTGTCTGACTTTTCCACAACTACCAACAGGGCCTTGTGCTCCAAACACCAGGCATCAGTGCCAGCCAATTTTTGTCAGTACATGTCCACTCACTCTCAGGAAAGCATATTTCCAGGACTCACCCTAAACGGTGTCACCCTAAACAGTGATCTCTCACTAAAAGCGCAGGTCGGATCGGTAATCTCGAAATGCTTCTTTCAACTGCAAAAGATCAGGAAGATCTGCCGTTTACTCATGCAGGAAGCCTTGACACAGGTTGTAATAGCCACTGTTCTGTCACACCTGGACTATGCAAACTCTGTTTACCTGGGAATGCCACTTTTCCTGACCAAGCGGCTGCAGATAGTCCAGACTCAGGCAGCCATACTGATTCTTCGGCAACCTAGGTGGCAACCGGCGTCGCCTCAACTGAGGAAACTGCACTGGCTCCCCATCCCCCAACGTTGCGTGTTTAAGACTGGTTGCTTGATTTTTAAATCCTTGCACGGTCAAAGCCCCAAATTCATAAACAACCTGATACTAAGGTACACCCCCTCTCGCAACCTGCGATCAGCTCACCTCTTGCTCCTGTCCACCCCCACATTCAAGCGGAAACATCAGGGAGGCTGCAGATTCGCCGCTTTGGCCCCTAAACTGTGGAACTCTTTCCCCCTGGAGATCCGGTCATGCACTGACCTTCTGAACTTTAGGAAGTCTCTTAAAACCTGGTTATTTGCACAAGCCCACAACTAACTTCTCCAAAGGCAACGGCCAAGTCCTAATACAGCGCCATGAAACCAATCGGTGTACGTGCGCTCTACAAATAATTTTTAACATTAACATTAACATTTGTGCACGGTGGAAAGAGTGTGTGTAGTACAGGGCCTGATGGGAGATCTGGCTATTGCAAACACTCCTCCTCCCACCCAGCCCTACAAGCCCACTATGAACCATGCTTTCCTGACAGTGAGTAGAAACGTACTACAAAACTGGCTGAGACTCGTGTCTGGTGTTTGGAGCATGTTGGAAAGTGGATTATTAGTAGGGGTAAGTGTATATCTGCCACTGGCAATAAGGCCACTAATGCAGTCTAGGGCTCAGAATAGGTCTTAAAAAATTATTCCCATGCTCAACTCTTGGTAGCTTGGCTGCGAGCAGGCAGGCAGGCTTAACTTCAAAGACAGGTGTTTAAAGCATTTAAAAACACCAATTCAGTAAATAATTAAGGCACAATGCACAATAAAAATCCAACACCAATTTATAAAAATAGGAAATATTGACACCAAAACGACAAAAATCCAATGTAGGGAACCGGAGATATGAATTTTGAAAGATTTAGCATTATATAGCACTTAGAAACCTATAGCGCCTTATCGGAACATCTGGTCACGATACACCGGGTCAAAGTCAAAGTTTCAGGCCAACCGCGATGGAGCCCTGCGTGGTTACCCCTCGCGTTAGGTCTCGGTCATAGTTTTTACCTTCTGACTTAGAAACTTTTCTGGAGCTTTTCTTCCCGGGGTCTCTCAAAGCTCTCAGCCAGTCCGGATTCGGTGAGGGTTTACCGGATTGCCTTGCGATGAGCTCCAGGTCAAATTCATGGAAGTCCAACCTCCGGAGCATTCCAGCGGGACAAACCAAGGATCCAGGCTGACTCGCAGTTGAAGGCAGGCGGCTTGACACTCGCAGTTGCTCCCGGTCACCTTTTCTTCGTTCGGACTTAGAAACTTTTACAGAACTTTTTCTTGCGGGGTCCCTCGATGCTCTTCATCAGGCCGGATTCGGTGAGGGTTCGCCGGCGTCGGATTTCACCTATTCCCAGTCAAACTCTGGAAGTCGGACCTACGGAGCTTTTCAGCGGGACGAACCGGGATGGAAGGCCGACTCGCGGTTGAAGGCAGGCGGCTTGGCGGCCCAGGTTGGGTCGGTCCACTTATGGAGCTTTTTCCCAAAGAAGCTCAAAACTTCTCCAAACTTCTAGAACTTCTTCTTGAAATTCCTCAAAGGGTCCCAAAGTGTCTCAAACTTATTCCAAAGGTCTAGAAGCTCCAAGATGGTCCTTGAAAGTTGAGGACTGCAGTTCCTACAATCCACTTAGACAAACCCCTTACAAATCCACTGGTAGTGCTCCAGGTTGAGGATTCTTGGTGGTGATGTTCTAGGTGAGCTCTGTTAACCAGTAGCTTGCAGGGAGTCCACTCTTTAGTCCTTTTACAGCAAGGTAGTCCACAGGGCTGTAGTTCCAGATGGTGCAGAAGGTGCAATCTTCAGAGTGCAGGCCTTAGTGATTGCACATCAAACTCCTCAGCATGGCCCTTCTTGCTCTCTTAGATTTCAAGCAGCAGATCTGAGAGGCTCTGCCCCTCTCAGATACTTATTCCAAGTTCTCTGGGTCAAGCAGGAGGACACTCCTGTCCAATGGGGGGAAGGGTAATGCTGCAAGGTATGACCACATCCTTCAGAGTGTTGCACTATTTTGTCCCAGAGTGCACCAATTCTTCCAAATTCATCATGGCTCATTTTCCAGCAGGGAGAGAAAAGCTGGCTAAACACACCCCTAGGATGGCTAATCTCCATAGTCTCTCTCCCTGGTATCTGCTCATTCCTTCCTTAAGCCTAGCTTCTGGCTGGGTTCAAAAGAGTAGAGTTGTAAATGACAATGGTGTCTTCCCCTTCCATTGAAGTCCATTGTTTACGACTCCTCCCCCTGCTCTGGCATTCCTGGGTAACAGATCACTTCCCTCCCAGCAGAGCTGGTTAACCCCAAGGGCTCTTTATCACCTCTTCAAAGGAGCCTGGCTAATCCACTTAACTCTGACCAATCAGGACAGACCACTGGAAGGCGAAATCTGGGCTTATAGACAAGAAAGTCTTATAACTTCTTGTCTGTACATTTTAGGAGAAATTAAACAATATCATATTGTTGGATTTATCAATACCATTTTGGGAAGTCCTGGAATGCTATTTTTATCATTCTCCCAGCAGGATTTATTAGTTAATAACTTCTTGCCATGTTAACTCATGTGGCAGGGGATTAGCAATGGGAAAAATGACTTGGGCCATTTTTCCATTACCAGGGCTTATAAAAACATATTGTATCAGTACTTTGCCTACATCTACAGGTCCCCAACCCTGGAACAACTAGGGGAGACTTTAGGGGTTCTGAACATCTAAAAATATTGCAGATCCTCCCTCCACAGGGCTCCTAGCACCAAAGTTGATTTTGTGGAGCACTTTATAACAATGTGGGGAGTGAAATGTGCAATTTCACTTAACCCAGGGCATATAAAACTAATTTTATAAGGGTCCTCCTTATAAATACTTGACCCCCAACTCCTGGGGCACCTAGGGGAGACCCTGGGGCTACCTAATATGCCCAAACATTGTAGGGTATCCATTTTTCAGTGCCCCAAACACCAAAGTCGAGTTTGGGCATAATTTACTTTTTAAAAGTAGTCCTGCAACACAGAGCTACTTTTAAACTGACCTCAATCTTCAGCAGTGCACACATGCAAGTGCAGAAAGGGCTGCTGGCCTCTAAACTGCCATGCCTTATTATATACTAGGTACTAAGAGGTAGTTTCAATCCCCCTGCCCTATTATGTACTAGGGCCTTATAGAGTAGGTCATGCCAATCACAGGGGTTCCCCAACCCATAGTGTACCCTAGTGTATGTAGGTGCTTTCACTGTATTCTAAGTGTCCCTTTCAGCATAGCACTGGTCCTGGGCCTGGTTAGGCAGAGCCTAGGGTCAGTCAGAGTCAGTTACCACCAGTACCAGTCAGCAAAATGTTAGGGGGTACCCAGGGCACAGGATGACTTTGCAACATTGCACAAGATCATGCGGGGAGTTTTTGTAAAGTCAAACACCAGTGCCCAGTGTCAGGCATCCTGCAGGGGCATTCTGAGTTTCTGACACACTGTGAGGTAAGCTTAAGTCCTGTTGGGCTGTTTGCGCTGGGCAGGAAGGTATATGTAGGACAGGGCCTGATGGGAGATGGAGTCAGTGCAAACACTCCTCCTCCCACCAAAACCAAACAGCTCATCTGGGCCTATGGGTACCTGACAGTGAGGGGATGTGTACTATCAAGATGGCTCAAAGTGATCCCTGGTGTCTGAATTGAGCACAACTACCGTCATGGCTTCGTGCTACAAGGACCAGTCCCCAGTGTCATCTTGCTAGTCCATTCTCCACTCACTGTCAGTTAGCCATAGGCCCAGATGAAGTGGATGTGCCATGTGGGGGGAATAGTGGTTGCCATTAATCCAAATCACATCAGGCAATGCCATAGACTCACTCGTCCCACCAATCCCAAACAGCAGCGCTGGGATCCTGTTTGAATGAGCGTGAGTGGAAATTTACCAGCAAGATGTCTGACACTGGTGCATGGTGTTTGGAGCACAAAGCCCTGATGGGAGTTGCTTTCAACTTCAACACCATGCAGCAGTGTAAGCTAACTTGCTGGTCCACTCCTCCTCACTGTAGGGTATGCATAGGCACAGAGGAGTTAGTGGTGCTGGGTGGGAGGAGGAGTATTTTTTGTCAATAAAACTACCACCATGCCTGGACCCACACACACTTTCCCACCCATCCCAAACAGCCCACCTGGGACTCTACTTTCCTGAGAGTGAGTGGAAATGTCTGGCAAGATGGCTGGCATTGGGGATTGGTGTGAGGAGCACAAGGCCCTGATGGGACTTGGTCTCAAGTCAGATACCGGTCACCAGTGTCAGACATCTTGCAAGTATATTGCCACTCACTGTGAGGTAGGCATAGGCTCAGAGGAGTAGTCTGGACTGGGTGGGAGGAGTATTTGCAATGGTCGCAACTCACATCAGGCACTGTCCTAAACACACCTTCCCACCCAGCACCAAAAGCCTACATGGATCACTGCTTTCATGACAGTTATTTGAAATGTCCAAGCAAGGTGTTTGACACTGATGACTGGGCTGGGTTTTGTCCACAACTCCCATTATGGCCTTGTGCTCTAAACACCAGGCCCCAGTGTCAGACATGTTACCACTACATTCCCACTCACTGTTAGTAAAGCATAGTTCCAGGTTGTCTGGTTGGGCTGGGTGGGAAGGTGTATGTAGGACTGGGCCTGATGGGAGTCGGAATAACAGCAAACACTCCTCCACACACACAACACAGTCACTTCATTGTGGCCTATGTCTACCTGACACTGAGTTGATGTATACTAGCAAGATGGCTGAAACTGGGGACTGCTGTCTGAACCTATCACAACTACCAAATTTGCCTTTGTGCTACAAACACAAGCCACCAGTGACAACCATCTTGCAAGTACACTTCCCAGCATTGTCTGGACAACACTCTTCCTGGTGGCCTGGTTGGAAGGAGGAGTGTAAGTTTCACAAATACATCATAAACACTCACACCTCAGCTCATTAAATTAGTTTGCCACAAAATTGCAGAAAGCAGAGTTTGTGATCTCATCTGACTATGGAGTCAATGTACAAAATCCATTATCTGTGTAGGCACAAAGCCAAGCAGTCACATATTAGGCTCCTCACAGCCAGTCACTTGTGTGTAATGAGATGAGAACAATAAGCACCTCACTCACACCAGTTCCACAAATTTCAGGGTAAATAAACAGACTGTGAGTGTGTAGGCAGCCACACCTATGTGACTGCTAAAGACATGGACTAAGCGCAGTACACAGGCCTAAAATAAAAAAAACATTGGAGTACGTATGTCACTGTGAAAGTACAAATGTGGACCACAACAATCCATCTGTGTCATTCACAGGGTGTCAGGAACCAGTCAATGTCTTTGGACATGTAATGTGAACTAAACACAACATTCCCATTAATGCACATATCTGCACATGTTTGTCAATCCCCATCTTGTCCGAATTACATTGTTCTCCAAAAACATAGGCCAGCATCATGGATGAAGGAGGCTAATCTATGTACATTAACTCTTCATTAGGTTCAGTAACGTATGTAATGGGTACGATTTGAGGTACAGTGGACATTCACATCAATTATTGTGTCATTTATGTACCCACGGATGAGCTGAGAATACCCCCGGAACTAATGAGAACAGCCAGTCCCAGACTCTGGTCGACCAGGAGCTCTCTAGCGTTGATATCTCTCTACCATTCTCGGACAACGAGGAATGACCTGGCCCATCAGGTTTGGGTCGGCCCACAGCACCAGCAGCGTCTACAGTAGGGTCCTCTTCGACCACTCCCGCCTCAGCTGACAACACCCAACTGACCCCCACCCTGACGGACACAGCAGCCTGGGACACCACCGACAGCACAGAAACACAGGGCACTCTGGAGTTGGCGGACAACAACACCCCTGTCAACAAGGAAGGATGCTCAGTGTTGACTGTGCTACCACCAACTGGGCCTGCTCGTTGGGTAGGGCTGGTGGGAGTGGCCATGGGGACCTACGCCGACATGCAGCTGGTGCTGCTGAGCAAGATCACCCAAACCTCCCCCGGGTAATCAACGCCTACCAGGCTTACCCGGGAGAGATGGACCAGGTTATTGGGATCCTCCATAACCTGGAGCAGCTGCAGGCAGGCCAAAATTAATGGCAGGACAATTTTATGAAAAAAATAGATGAAATGACTGCCGTGCACCGGATATTGTTACCTGCCTCCGCCATATCGCAAATAACCTGTCCACACCTCCCTGTGTGCCTACACCATATGGTGCCTCAACATCAAGCCACAGGGAGGGACGTGGAGTCTGGCGGAGAGTCCCCAGCACACCAGTTGCCTGCAGCTGAGGGTCTGCCCGCAATACGTGGGAAGGGTCATCCGAGGAAGAATCCCTAAGAGACAGATGGCAATGCACCACCCCCAGGAAGTGACAATGTGCCCCTGATATCCTCCATTGTGCGCCAAGCGTTCACTTTGTTGACTGTAATAATATGGTCCCACATTGGATGGAGGTCAAAGTTGGACTTTGGACTCAAATAACTTTAGATTTACCTTTGAAGACTTCATCTACAAACACTTTCAACTCCTATCTACATTTTTCAATTTTTTGATTGTGAGCACAACATTATTGTGTGGAATAATCTCTTACCTTCATGCCCAAAAATAAAACACTTTTCACAAAATACTTGCTCATGTCGTGACTTTGAATCCCAAATGGACACATTATAATGACCCGCAAAATCACAAAGAAGAAAGTGTCAACACCATTGATAACAAATCACTTCCAAAAAGTAAACTAAGGGCTTGTGAGTTAATGTACCTTGGCACAGCATTATAGATGGACACAACCAGGTTATCACACAACCCGTAGTACAAGGTACAGATTCAATGGAAGTCTATTGTATACAAAACTATCTGCATTGGCCAGCACAATCAACACTCATTGTTAGCAAACCAGCTCATCATGATCCATTTTTGTTTCTAAAAATCTTTGGATGTGTGTTAACAAACAAGGCACACCTCAATGCGGAACACAAGTTTATTCTCCAGAAACAACCTGGCGCCTTAACACAAAGTCAGATCACATCACACTGTACTGAAAGGATCTAAAAACAAAATCAAATGACAAACAGGTCTGAAGGAAGTGCGTGCCAGGGATTTTCACAACAGTTCAATGTCGGAGTATGTCACAGCATCATGGGTCTGGTGATGTCACAACTCTGCAGATGACATGGCAAAGTATCCTGGTAAGGAGAAATATAGAACAGAGTCAGGAACTCAGGAATGAGGTAGCTCACTTTTTCAAACAATGTCAGCTGAAGCGCAAAAGTGTCAGTGTGAACACTAGCTAGGATTCAGGGTAGCACTGTACATGTTAACCTGCAGAGTTAATTGAACCATCTCATTAAAAACCTCAGGACAGTTATCATACATTCACAGGCATACATTCACATTGTACACCAGCAACAAACAAACAAACAATTTGGGTTTTTCACCTCCTCTCATTGCATGCTTACACTGATGTGAAAAAGTTGTGGATAAGCTGTTGTTTCAAATCCCCTCCATCATCCTCATCAACCCTGGCATCATGTCACAAGCCTGGATCCTCCCTCGCTGGTGGCTTCTGGTCTCCGTTGTCCAGTATGAGTGGTATCGCCTTCCGTATTGCAAAGTTGTGGAGCATGCAGGAAGCTGTGATGATCTTGCACATCTTCAATGGGCCATATTGGAGGGCTCCTCCTGTGCGATCCAGACAGCAGAATCTGGTTTTCAGTAGCCCAAAAGTCCGCTCCACGACTCACCTGGTCCTACCATGTGCCTCATTGAACCACACTTCTGCAGGGGTAACAGGGTTGCGCAGTGGTGTCAGCAACCAGGGATGGTTGGGGTATCCGGAGTCTCCTAAATTGAACACAGAAAAGACTTCAGTTGTCTGACAACAGAGCACTATCTGACATGCAATCAACACACACAACAGCATACACTTAAAACATCACCAACCAACAAGCCAGGCACGGTCATGTTGCAGCTGAGACATCAAACTGGAGATGACGCTATTCCTCAGGATATAAGCATCATGTGCCGAGCCAGGGAAAAGTGCGCAGACATGGGTGATGGACATGTCAGCCAAACACACCACCTGGACATTGATGGAGTGGAAGTGCTTCCTGTTGCGATAGACCTGTTCATTGGCCTGTGGTGGTACCAAAGCAACATGGGTTCCATCAATTGCTCCAGTGACATGGGGTATCCGTCCTAAGGCATAGAAGTCACCCTTGATGGCAGACAACTCTCCATGTTTCGGAAACTGTATGTACTGGTCCAGGTAACGAAGCAATGCCTCCAACACATCCCGGAGGACATGGCTGAATATTGCTTGGGACATCCCACCAGATGTTGCCATTGTATACTGGAAGGAACCTGTGGCAAAGAAATGTAATGCTTTTATAACCTTCACCTTGGGGGTCAGTGCAGTTGGATACGTGCGACCAGGCTGCAAACTAGGTGACAACTGCTCAGACAACTTTTCCATTATAGCCCTTGTGAAACAGTATTTTCTTATGCTGTCACGTTACTCCATGGTCTGTAGGTCTGGAAAGGGCCTGTACACTGGAGGTCGTCTGCCATACCTATGTGTAGAGATGGAAACACAGTTGGTGTTAGTTCACAATGTACAAAGCAACATTAATTTAGACAAACAGTACATTAAATATGACCACAACTACATAACAATGGCAATACACATTACAAGGAATAAGGTTGACCTTAGATACATATCACAGCATTATGACCCTTCCCAGATATGTTACCAAGGTATGGTGATACAGCAATCAGAGTGCTGTAGTGTAAAATTCACTAATGTCTGTCACCGTTCATGTTAATCAAGCATCACATACTCAGGAACTCCCCCCCCCAAAAAAAAGCCAAGATATAGGTTTGTGAGAACAATTACATGGTTAAAATGTATCCACAATACAATAATGTAATGCCAGATATGTGTGACCCCAAATACACACATCGTCTCACAATGTAAATAATGCACACTACTGCACATGGTGGACACTGTCATGTCGTCATGTCTGCAATACACATACAATCACATACGCAAACCATTCACTATGTAAGAGTTACATATAACGCTGTCATCCACTTAAGTCTGGGACACAAAGATACACTAGTAAATCTCATAACAAACACAAGCTGATGTGGCTGTTTAATGTCACGGTCTACTCATTTCAAAGTAAATGCATTATCCATGACTTTAAAAAAAACATTTACACTCACAAATCACACGGATTGAATACTGGTTCACACAGTCCCTGAATGCAGTGAATTTATAAAGAATGCACTTGTATAGCCCCAAAACCCATTGGGACTGTGACCAAGCCTCAGAGGCTAAATGTGGTATTTTGGTTTTATCTTGGTATTATCATCACAATCAGTGTGTCATGTGCCCCTCAAAGTTAGCTACTCATGGGAGTGTGAGTTATTCATTTGGAGGTCCGTTTCATCGTGAAAAACTGCCTCTAGACATGTAATGCACAAAAATGCATCAATTACAGAAGTGTCTGACCTGCTGACTGATTATTGAAAGGACGCTGTAGCAGCATCCTAACAGATTCGGACTGAGCCATAGGCTGCAAGTTGTTATGGTGACAGGGGCGGGTGCCGAACACTGAGCCCCCACATGCTTCAGATCCTAGCGGTGGTCTTTCCTGACCTGGATGGGAAGTTGAAAGCCACACAGCAGCAATGAGCGGGTGAGTATGTGCCCTGTCGCACACCTTTTTTAAACATGCATGTTGTAATATTTTAGCCTGCTGGTACTTTTACAGTTTGTAAGACACCCAAAACCACTGTTTAGTTTTAAAAGATGCATATGTACAAGGATTATTAGATGCCTGGTTATGGCCCTTTCATCACGGACATGTGAGGAAGTTATGTTCAGGGTAGTGACAGTAGTGACATGCTCATATGATCAGCACAAATTGCAACACCATGTGCATGGAGATAACCTTCAGGAGCAATGCGATTGCTCGACATGTGTCAGCAGATTGACTAATATATGACCTGTTCTCAGTGTGGTCTCAACAAATCTGTGAAGTATGTTGTTATTGGAGCACTCAAGTATGAAAAGCCCATGCCATACATCCCGGCAGCAGGTGACGTCTATGTTGAGGCCTTGGTGAGTTTTGCTTGGTCAGTTTACCAATGTTAGGTCCCAGCCGTGGTGCTCAGTGTACACAAATGTATCCGATGGGCCAATTACAGGTTTGCTAACTCAGGTCACCTGTCACACAGGCCTTTCTTGGTGTGAGATTCCATTCTCTCCATTCAAAAGAGTGAGTCCATGTGTCTGACTCTGTAACGGTGAAAACACATGCCATTCAGTGTCAAATACAGGTGGTCACTGGTGGAAACATGGCTGCAATTGTAGGGTATGATGTTAGATACACATTCACAACAGTTGATATGTTGTAAATGCTCTTGGCTATTCATACTTGATGGCTTTGTAAACCATGTGTTTTATGCATCACTGTCAGAATCAGAGATGTCAAATGTGCATCATTTTGGAGTAAGTTAACAAAATGAGATGGTAAACAAGAGCAATGTAAGCTGTTCAAAGTATGAAATATGTCGAAAAGAACTTGGCCCCTATAAATGGGAACTTCTGCAGTCTAGACAGGATTGGTACACAGTGTTAACTGGGCTTTTAAAATATCGAGGTTCATTGCTAATAGTCCGTACAGACAATGTACCCAGACGGCCCAGTGGCATAGTGTTCCACCTGAAGCATTGTGGAGATGCAGTCATCAGACTTGGGAGTGTGTTGACCATTGTTCACATCTGAAACTGGTGAGCTGTTTCTAATGTGCACAACATTCTGAATCATCTTCATTACACTGTGCATAGATGACACAATACTGTGGGCCACATGCCTCTCACACTAGCTATGCCTACTACCTTGGTGTCTCCACAATAAGAGTCAGATGTGTGACCTGAAAGTAAAGTACCTAAGTTATAGGACAAATGAGCACAATCACTGTAATCTGTTTGATATGACTTATACAATGACTACTCCAGCTTGATGCATGACAATAAAGTCGTATGACCTGTAACATCAGAGCCAATGGTTCCCAATTTGATGACTAAGGATTGCAGAATGGATACCATGTCTCAATTCAATTGTGCGAATCCTATTTACATTGTGAGGTCGAAACTCCCTTGCATGAGATGAGACAGGTATGTCATGACACAAGACCGTCAGGAGAAAAAGACAATACATCACCTGCTACTTAGTGAAGTAGTTGACATTGTGGTTGTGGAAGGTCAAACTGATACACCCAATGTTGCAGATCACATCATGTGTGAGGGTACAATGGTTAACTGGCATACTGACTAGTGCCATGTACTTAACTATATTAAAATGTAATGGCACAAGTCCAAATGATGTATTTGGTTGATCAGTGAAGATTTGTGATGATACCTATGTGTCAAGTACATACGGATGACTTATGTGATTCTTTTTCATTCTTGTTCATAGCATCAACACCGGCCAGCGGAGGAGGCAGTGCCACGGACAAAGGGGAAGCAGCTCGCCAGACTGGGTCCAGTACTGAGTCTTAGGAAGAGGGACTCAGTGGCGCGGAGGGTGAGGGGAGCCTCGCTGAGGGCACGTCTGACGCAATATCCGCTGTATCTCCAGACAGGTCCAGCGATAACTCCCTTGTAGTGGTGGATGACCCAGGCACTGACTCCTCCACATCTGAGTCCACCACCACCCCTAACGTCTCCACCCTCCCAGCTGCTCCCAGGGCCAGCATCTGTGGTCACTCCCCTAGAAGGGGACCAGTCTTCTTTGTGCCAGGCACCTCCCTCCCTTCCTCTGTCTCCCCTGCTGCCCTGAGTGTGGAGGCCATCGACATCCTGAGGCATATCTCTGTGGGGCAGACAGCAGTGCTGAATGTCCTCCAGGTGCATAACAATTTTTAGTACAAATATTATCATTCCTGGAGGGCATTCACTCCAGCTGTTCCTCCCTCCACCTGCCTCTTCCACATCCACAGTCCCAACTACCCTTCCTGACCCAAGCACATGCAAATGTAGCCATGCATCTACCTCAACAGCCACACGCAGCACACAAACACACATACACAAGGACAAACCCACACACATGAACACTCAGAAGACAGACAGCACACCCACCCCCACAGACACACCACCAGACAACACACATGCATCCACAGACACTCTGCAGACCTCAGACCCCTCTGCCTCCACACACCCTACCCATGCCTCTCCTGTTAACCCCTCAGCCCCAGGACTCAAACTCACTCCCCTATACGTCTTCCCTCCCCAAACCTATCAAGTCCCTCCCAAGAAGAGGAAACCCACCACCACGGACCTGCCATCTATATCTGCCAACCCCTGAGAAGAAGAAAATGACCAACTCAACTACCAACCAAAAATCCCCCCGGTCTACAAAATCAAAAACCCCTCCAAGTACCCATACTTCCCCAGCCCATCCCAGTACCTCCATGCCCAAAAGAACCCTTATAAAAAGACTCTGAAGAACACCCTATTCCTGTGCACAAAATCAAAGGATATACAATACCAAAATTAGTTGAGCCCAGCCCATCCCCCCTCCATCTACCCCTCTCACTACATCTGACCCCCTCCTCAATCTGAGCCTACCACTGCAGTGGACCCACCACCCCATCAATCTGACACAAACACTGCAGTGGACCCTCCCCATCCCCCCATATACCATCCCTTCCAAAACCCAACCCAGTGCTCCCTAGTTGTGTCCCTTTGGTGCCTGGCCTGCCCCCTAGATGGCCTTCCTGTGGGAGGTGTCCCTTTCCAGGAGAAGTGCAGGCAAGCAATGCAGGGCATGATATTTGTAGCCCTCAAAGCCATGGACATATTTGGACTGGCCATTGGCCTTTTTCTCATCACAGTCATCATATATGATGCTGACTAAAGCATTTCCTATTTATTTTTTCAAAAATCTGTGTCCTCAAAATGGATGTTGGGTTAGCTGTCATTCAGGTGTAATTTGTGATGTAAGTATACAATGATGTTAGTATGGCATGGGTTGCATATGTTCCATGGTGTATGAGCAGTTTGACAGTATGTAGTCAAGATTTTGGTGTCTACATTTACTGGCTGTCATCGTCAACATTAGTCACAAACCTTTTGTTTTTAAATCACACTTCCACGTAGGTCATGCTTTCATATGTCAACATAGTGCAAGTGTCTCAAAGTGCAACAGTTTAGGAGAAGCATGCTGCATATGTTTGTAATGTGCAGGAAGACCACTGTCTCATCGAAACACCTTGATACATATTGAGTTTGACTACATGGTAGTGACTTTCGGCACACCCATGTACTCAAAGTAATGGTACAAATCTTTCATGTGACTTGTTAGTGGTGGACCCATGTCTGTGTCTTCAATAGATCGGGTAGACTAGTGCCACTGACAACCTTGCCACAGGTGGCATGCCACTGTAGGTCAATCCCCTTCTTGGCTCAGTTCATGCAAGCAGTCTGAACCTCAGTTGCTGGTAACAGAAGCGGTTTAGTTCAGGGTGGATGCTGTGTGCCAGTCTGGGCTGACGCTGCCCATGGTCAGCTGCCCAGGGCCTCACAAATGCGAATGACTACAGGGCCCAGCAACAGAGCACTGCCTTTAGTGTGCAGTCACTGTTACGAGCTACAGGTGGACAGACCCCTCCCTTGGGTTTGCGCCCATAGTGCATCAGGGTGATGCAGAATCAACACACAACACCCCTTACCAGGGAAACTTAGGAATGTGCTGAGATGTGAATGTGTTTGGCACAAAAATACCTTTCGTTCATGGACTGGAATGTTGTATTTTTGAAACTCCCTTGACTTTCATGACACATTTGACTTGTGGTCACTCCACACACAGCGTACACAATGCATTGTCATCATTATAGCATGTGGCCACATCACTTGTGAATGCTAGGGATGTGACTGCAACCTGCCCCTGCCTGGAAGGACTTCGGTAAATCCTATTTTATGCCCCCACAAATGAAGGCTGACATGCATGATGTAATTGCAGCAATTTGGGTACTGCTCAACAGGGGTGAGTGCCAATTGTGAAGATTTGTGTATGGTTGTGATTATGTATTTTGCACAAAGTTCAACTGACAATTGTTTTGTCTGTCCAAGCATGGATCTTAAAGTTTCAACCACACATCATTTGTATTTGAGCATATGATTTGTGAGTAGGTTGTCATTTGTGCTTGAATGACAATGTACTCCTTTTGAGCTCTGCTTGATGCTGATCCAGATCACACAGAGTTGATCTAGTAGTGCTGTTATGTCTATTGTGTTGTCCTGTGCTACATGTGGGAAGCCGAGTGGACTGTGAGTGCACAAAAGTGTTGTGGGCCCGTCTGCTGTGCAGATGCTAGAGGAGCCAGTGCCACACCCATGCTCTTAGTTGCCACACAGGGGAGGAGGTGGATTTCGGAATGTGAGGCCTAACTGCAGAAGTGTTTTGCAAGGTTAATGTAGCATGGGCTAAGCTGGCTTAAACAAGGGTAGAGGAGAGAGAGACTTCTGTTTCCATTTTGGAAATGGAGTGGAGACTCAAACATAATGGGGGCAGGACAAATTAAAGTTTTTCAGAAAGTGTAAGGTAGGAGTTAAGGTCAGAGGCAGTTCTTGTGTAGGAGACGTGAAATATACTCATTATTCAAAAGTGAGTGGTTTGAAATGCGGGGGTGTGAATCAGAGTGTGTGACCTTGTAAGACTGGTTAAATCCTATGCTAGGAATAGATAGATGTGTTAGAGGTAGAACCAGATAGACAAGGTTGGAGTCTGGTAGGAGATGAGAGCTGTACTCTGTGTCACTACGGTGAGAGATGACAGTGACAGGGCAGTGTCATTGAGTAAAGATAGTTGTTAATGTGCAGAAGTCAATGGAGGTATGGTGCATGGATTGAGATGTGGATGTGACAGAGCCACAGTGAGTCAAGGTTAAACTTGTCATTTGTAACAAAGTGGATACGTGTATGTCAAAGGTGTACACCAGTTGTGTAATTTAGGGTGCTTTATGGTGAAATGTGAGGTGTTGTCCTGTTGATGTATGTTGTGTTTGTATCTGTGGATGCATTTGTTTTTTAAATGACTATCTGCAGAACTTATGCAGAGTAGGATGGGTGAATGGTGAGATGTAAATGACTGAGGACATATTCATTGAGCAATGTGAGTGTCTTGTTGAGAGATGTGGGGATGTGTTAAGTTTAAGTGTGCATGTCAGAGTTGGCTGTGATGCTGCATATTGTGATATGAGTGCAGTCCTAGACATTAATGAGGGTGAAACTGGTGATGAGAGTTATCCATTTGACATGTTATGTTTAACTTCTGCTGAGGAGGTGATGAGTACAGTACATTGTGTACATGTCATGTATGTGAGTGGTGTTGTGTATATAGTGATGAAGAGTGGTGCTGTGAATGCAGGTGTGGATGTAAGAAGGGCTGCGGCAGAATGAGATTGTGAGATGCTGATTGGAAGAGTTCTTGGACAATGCTGGAGCTTTTGGGGCAAACATGCTTTTCCAGATACCTTCAGGACAGGGGAATTATGACATGCTTGTGTATATATGATAGTTCTGAGAGATAAGCATGTACTTTGAGGTGGATGTGAGAGGGTCATACCTGCACAAGTAAAGATTATGCAGGCCAAGAGGTAATGTTGACATGTACATATGTGTAGATTATAATGAATGTAAGTAGGCCAAAAAAATGCATGCTGAAATATGAGGATGTAGTATGTGTTTGCTGCAGCTTGCTGTCTGTCACTGAATGTTCATGACTGATTGTTGGAATGGCCGCTTGGAGTACACTGGCATATGCAAAACCTATTCTCCTAACAGGACAATTTGCCTCCACCTAGCCTTTCTTTGTCTGAGTTGTGTGTGCATCAGTGGCAAATTACCCTTTGAAGGTAGATGTTGTTACTGATCAATCATCCTTCCCCGTCGATACTGCCCTGGGATGTAGGTGTTTATTGCTTATATTGAACTGTCATGCTGCTGAAAAATTGGAGAGAAGTCCTTTGCTTAGCGGACTATGGCCCCCCCAAGTGACAAGTCAGGGATGTGTGTTGTTGTGCCGCCTGGGGTCGTACTACTCCAGAAACGCATCCCCACACTTCCCAGTAGACTACACACACATCAGTATTAATGACATTCTGACTTTGAATGTCAGACGTATGGGGACACCAAGGGAGATAGACTCTTTGTGATGATATCTCTGGTTGTGCTGATGAAAAAACATTGCACTGTAAGAAAACACACATGTGACACTGGAGCATTACACACAGTTCCATAAGTGTTTGCATTGTCAATATTTTTAATCTCTAATCTGGTTTGGCAAGGGTAGGCCTTGTCTGGGTCCATACGGGCTCCCATTTTGCACATTAAACACTGCCACAGAGCCTGAGGGCAATATGTCTTAGTTGCAGGTCTCCTTGACGTATTCATAGATTTGGAGACAGTGTTTCAGTGCCAAATATGGACAAAGCAGACTTCATTCTGCACATATCACTCATCCTCATAACATGTACCTATATCCCCTGGCTTGAGGATGGCTATTTCAATTGTGTTGGAGAGCCACAGATTAAGGAACTCCCCCTGGCATCCTCACCAATACTGGCAGCTTATCTTACACAATGGGCTGTGCACTGGTCCATCCGACATTGTTGGTGGATCCTACGTCCTGAGACTCATGAGCACTCCTACTATTCTGCAGGACACAATCTGCACATTTAAGATAGAATTACTATTACTATTTAGCAGCACACACTACAAACTGAGGAGCTAGATGCTGAATTGCTGTGAATAACATTCTCAGAAGATGACCCTCTACACATACAGATTGGGTGTCATGTGCAGCACCCCCAGTCCACACATGGTGACTGTATCCTACATTGTTATTGGCCCATGCTTTTTTCAAATTCCAGATGGATTTCCTCTACAAATATTTCCATGACGACTGGGACACAACCACTTCTAGGTTGTTGGAGTGGGAGGCACTGAAATCAGTACTGAGTGGCTGGGTCTGTGGACTTGTGTGTTGTCTGAGCCAATATCCTCTGGTCTTTACTGTACACAGAGGAATCACAATGTCATCAGTTGAATGCAGTTCAGCTGCAGGCTGTCATGTTAGCCATGATGACAGATGTTCAAACACACATCAACCATCTGATTGAGCAACTGCGTTGATTTTACTTAGCAACATGACATGCAGAGATGCACACAGAGTGGAATGAGTCAAGTCAACTCCTGTCCTGCCTCCTCTGTTGCTTAGTAACAACCCAGCAGATGTTGATTGTGGATCACCTGCCCCAGATGCACACTAGTCACGGCAACCATCCATGAATCGTTCACAGTGTAGTGTTGTAGCCCATACATTTCCCCATATTCTGAACACAAGGTAGACGTTTCCTGATTCATGACTGGATTGAATCTATATGGCCACGTGTGCAGTGATCAACACCCCGTTGGCTGGTACAAGAGATACTCAGAGTGATTCTGCACACTGCCATGTTGACCACTCATACGTTGGACAGCCTCCCGACCAGTCTCGATCATGCCTATGAGCTTGTACATGAACACAGGTGGCTGTATCACTCTTTGGCCACCTTGAGTGATTGCAGTCACCCACAAGCCATGTGGCAATTTATGCAGTGTAGCTTGTTGAAACACAACAGTGACCTAGCTGAGCTTACGGCCACACACTCATTTGACCCTGATTGCCAGGAATTGTTCATCCTTAGTATAGTAGTGGCACCTCACCTGCTGGTACACCAACGATATCTGTTGCATGGTGTCCAAAAGTATTCTATCCTTGATAGATAAACAATGCTTAACATTCTTATGCAACATAGTGTGCTGTAGCTAGTCCATGTGAGGTGTCACTACGCAGCCTACTTGGTGCTAGAATTGCTAAAAGGATGCAATGCCTTTCATTGTGTGTACCTGTTTCCCACTCTGTCAAACGTAGACATGGTAGGGTGGCTACAACAACACATATGTGTTTTGGATGCCAAGCCAACTGCCCAAGTCAAGTGTCACCCTATTTTAGATTGTGCAGGGCAACTCATCGGGGCTGTCCCCTTTCCATACTTCTCTTTGTCCTAACAATGTAGCCGGTAGCACAGCAACTTTTTCTGGGGCGTTCATGATGGTGAGTTCCACTGGGCATTGAGGTACATGTAGTATCCATTGATGCAGATGACATGTTGCTCTATATTCAGTCTATTTAGTTTATCTGCAGGGTCATTCCAGATATTTGTGTGAGACACTCAGATTAGGGTGTATGGAGTTTTGTGTTAACTGGGCCAAGTATCGAGTTTTTGACCTCTGTGTGGATTATCCTCCACAAGAGGGGAGGGCAGATGAGCAGAGTGTGATGCGTGACCTTGATGTTTTTTGGTACTTAAGAATCTGTAACTGTGATGATGCGAAGTATCTCATTGTGTGAATCTTAGCAGGGATATATATACTCATTACGTCCACAGATGGTTTTTGTGATCAATCTTCCAGTTACAGGGCACGGCTGTGTTTCCCTTCCTGAGGAAATAATGCTCCCCTGCATCTTGTGTTTTTGCCATCACCTAGCAGTGGCTGTGCCTGGTGCCAAATCCAGGAAGCTTGACACCATGCTGCGAGTGTTGATCTTAAATAGTGTCATGATAAGTGTGGCTCAGTGTAATCTGCATCAGACAAAGCAAAGGCTGCCAAGGCTGTGCATTTTAAAAGGAATGTTATGTGGCAGGCCCACTGCAATGGCCAGTGTTAAGTTTGTTTGGTTGGCAGTTGTACAAAGTGAGCATGCTCTCAAGATCCAGTGCACATGATATTGCGGGATCAATGTTGCTTCCTGAAGCACAGCTCCCCTGTGGAGCTGATAGCCTGGTGAAAATGTGCTTTTTGGGGTAGCGGGCCTGTTGCTACTGAGTGACATGATCCCGTACTCCCTGACTCATATTTTGCACATCTTGGCCCATTTCCATAGAAGAATTGTTGGGAAGGACTGACTGCGTGGAGAGACACAGAATTGAGCTCAGTGTGGGACCTAATCAGGGTCCGGGAGCACATTACCTTTGTCCATTTGTATAAAGATCCTGACATTGCAGGGGTCCCTTTATTGGCACATGCCACACTGATGGCTGAGATGGGACACACGTGGAGAGTGACAGACACTGAATTGGCACATCGGCCCATAACCCATGGCCTGCATGACATGAGTGGATTTTGGACACTGGGGATCTTATTGGTTGATGTGTTAGGACATATGAAGAATGACCCACTATCACCTGCTGGCTACCTATGGGACACAGATATTATGAGTCGTCCACAGGCAAAGAGTGCGAATAAACTAGGCACTAGCGATGTACATAATGTCCAGGCCTGGGCGTAGTTCGTGGAGTTTTGCTACGCGGAACTCAGCGAAGTGACCAAAAAACTCTGCGGAGTTCCGCAAGTGGCGGAGTGCAGTGCAGAAAACTCTTCAAACTCCATGAACGGAGTGTAGTTCACTGCCCAGGCCTAATAATTTCACGATGCCAAACTCCATTCCAATAAATTTGACATTTGGCACAGAGCATGTCTCACCCCAGCTGTCCAACCAGGTAAGTTAGTGTCCTGCCATCTATGCACACAACGTAATGCACCAATTTTGTAATTGATACATATTTTCGAGACATGGCTACATGCTGAAAACCTGTGTTGCTGTGTAACAGATGTATTTTTACCAATGAGGGGTTGGTTCAACTCATTGCATTGGAGTGGATGGAGAGAGGGATATTCCTGGTAATAATGTTTTATACATTATCCAATGAAGGATGGATTTGTAAATGCTAATCAGACGCCAGGCCATTTTCATGTATTGTTAGGCCACTGCAGTCCCAAGACAGCAACACTTGTGTGCAGCAACTTGCTAATGGTGTAGGGCTGAGCGTGCAGCACAGAGCAGGGAGTGAGTTGTGTGCCTACAGAGGATTGCATTAGCTAAGCTGTGGGCTAATGTGTTACATGAAGAGACACTGGATGGGTGTAGGACTTTGTAGGGTGAAGGTCATAGACACATGTCATTGGCCCTATGAGAGGTATTTCAGACATGGCTAGATAAGGCAGCTGCTCGGTCATGTGAGGCAGACTGTCTGCATGACGTTTCCTCCTTTGTTCATGTGTACGGGTGTCTTTTGGAGTTCACATATTGTTGTATTCCTCTTAGGATGTCCGTATATAGGTTTTCCTGTATCATGTCCTTATATAGGCACAATTCGCCATGCCCTTATATAGGCATAAAATCCCAGCCCTTATTTAGGCATTAAACCGTGCACTCCAAATACAGGCATGGTCTCCGACATCCGTCCACCCTAACGTCACAACGAGTTCTTGAAGAACAGACCCTTAGGCTTCGGGAGTTTCCCTAGCACAGGACTATTGATTTCTTCAAGGACTCATCTATTATGCATGAACCGTTATACCTTAGGGGTTCATTCATGACGTCTTCCGCTGTCCGATTCATGTCAATGCTAACATTTTGAGGTACCTCTCAGGTATAAATATACCTTCCCTAACCCTTGTAAACTAGAGGAGACCTCGACTTCAGAGGAGCCCGTTTCCCGGCCTGACGCACTGAGAAGACGCTGTCATCCCTGCACGCAGAGAATCCAGCTTCCAGTGATCTGACGTCCCTCGCGGGGTGTTGGAGTTCGAATCTGGCAAGAGATTCCTACCTCTCTCATTCTTAAGGTATGGAGCTGACTAGAACCTAGAGGGACTCTTGGCATACTAGGCTTAACATACTCTTACTATACCATAGTAAGGAATACTTCACCTACTTCATACCTCTCCCTACACCTAGGTTAGGTTAGGTACTTTGGGGTAGAACTAGCTTAGAAACGCATCGTATGAGTACTCGCATTTTTAGTCTGTGTTATTTATGTAAATGAATATCTACTAAAGATCATGCTAGTGCAGTATTATTTATTTCTACTGCTTACGCTGTACATTATTTATCTTGCATACTGTCTTGTGATCGTAACTAGCACATTTTACTTACACGAGAAACAAGACTGTTCAATAAACCTTTTATTGAAACGCCCGTCTATTCTTTCTGTGTAACTTTGAGGAAAACTAAGTATGCACGAGTGAGCTGAGTGAAATAGTTATCTATTGTTTTCACGACTCTGGGACACGTTCTGATTCTAAAGGGAAACAAACTGGTCATGTTTTGCGGCTGCCAGAAACTACTCCCTTCTTGTTTGTCAAGGAGTTTCTAGTGGCCTCTGAGCTAGCTGGCACAAGTAATTAAGTTTAATATACTCGATAGGGACATACTGACCTTAGTCCTATGTCAAACCTATAGGGGATATTATTCCAATGCGCAGAGCCTATTAGGGAAATAGGAGCTACACTACATGGCGCCCAACGTTTGGTAAGGCGGTAATTCAACGCTAGATACTGAGTAACTCAGCCGTGCTTTTTCTCTCAGAGACCCCTACCCATATACTCCAAAAGACGTCTGGAGTGGGCAGGGTTAAGTATCCACCACGGCTACATAGGGAAACACCCTATATATTAGCTGTTTGGTTTGCTCAACGTTGAAGGATACAGTGTTCCAAAATATTGTGCACCTTATCTTTGTTTCCTTGAAACTTCTTCTACATTTTTCAAACATAACAAAATGTCCATAACAGGGGACGAAGCCACCGGAAACGGTGGAGCTGTGGCTGATCCAGCCCAAGCAGTAGTTTTTAACTTTACCGGTTTAAATGAAACCGAGGAGGGTGTTATAGACATCCATCCAAACTTAAGAAGAGCCATCACTCTAAAACTCATAAAACATGGCCTACCACCAAGAGGAGGTAGAGCAGTTTTCGTGATAGAGGCACACGAATCCTTTCAGACAGAGGTATTCTAATCATGGGTAATATTTCCTGAATCAAATTCAGTTACAAAAATGTTTCACTTCTACAAAGAAGATGATCCACCAGAGGAATACATTCCTTTCGAGGATATTGAAATTCCATTAACATACCAGGAGCATCAGCTCTGGTTTAAAGGCGCCCTAAAACATCACAGAAACATTACCAGGCTCGGTCCACTAGGTAGACCAGGAGCAACATGGCCGATTCTAGCCGGCTACACACGTCATCCTGACCTGGATATAATGTGAGATGAGGAACTACTTGTTCAACTACAAGAATTAATAAAAATATACAGACAATTGGTCCAATATGTCATGCGGACTTTCACAGTCCAACCACCATTGACACTTCCAAATCAAACTCCTCAACAGGGGAATACACAAAAAATTACACCACAGACTCTATACGCAGTCATGGGTAAAATGCCCACAAAACGTGAGCAAATTCCATTCTGGATAGCTCAAAAAATTACTCAAATCGAAGCAGTATTTCCAAATACTAGCCCGTATGAGAAACACAGAATACTGACAATCAGTTTACCAATGGGGATCACACCACAACTGGAGGACTGCACCACTTGGGGCTCAGTCTTTGCTGCCATCTATACTAAAACACATGGCATTCCGTCAATTGCGGTAATACCAGATGTCCTGAAACAAATTCAAAACGAATACGGGGCAGAGCCTGCTCTAAATTTAGGTATGAAATTACTGAAAAATTTTGACCAGGTCTCAACAATAATATTATCTAATATTAAAGGGGAGGCAGCAGCAGTGGCGATCCACCAAAAAATAAGGGAATCTGATGTTACAGAACATCAAACTGAACTACCCAGAATAATTGAACAATCTTATGCAGAATTAGGCAGAGATAGTTTGGGTGGAAGACCAGTGAAGCCGAAACTATCTGAAAGTCCTGAGAAGGACTCTATTAAACAAACTCCTACATCTTCTAAAAAGAAGTGGGAGACTAATAAACAAAATTCAAACGAGAAACGTTCTCAATCTCGAGGTAGGTCTCCTCAAAAGGAGCCCTCTGAAAGGAGGTATAACCTCAGGAATAGGGATAATTTGAGAAAACCTGTTAGGTATCAAGATACTGATACACGTTCCTCTCGTACCTTTCAGATCTCATCACAGACTTCAGAAAGAAGAGGACGGTCAGAACATAGAGAAGAACGCGTGAAATCCAAGGAAGAAAAACACGCTACAAAAAACAAAACAAAACCTCAATTCTCCAAAAAGAAAGTAGCAGGTCTAAAGATCAGACATGCCGAGGATACTGAGAACACAACTCAAGAACGGAGAATGGGCTCAGACAATGCTGGACAGTGCAGCAGAAGTCACAATAGCTCGCCAGAACCTGAAGGAACTTCTGGAGATAGTGGACTTGAATGAGTACATTACAGTTGAGACTGTGGACACCAGGGTTAGTACTCCACAAAGGTTATATGAAATAACACTCCGGATGGAGGGAGACATACCTAGACAGGTGAAAGCACTTTTTTGGGAAAGACTATCAAGGGGCTATGACATACTTCTAGCAGAAAAAGACTGGCCACCACAATTTGTCAGGGAGTGCCCACATGGCGAGGACATTATTATGCCTGCCTTCTCTAACCATATTCCAATTCATCTAAAATATACATATGCCAGGAAATGGGCAGTAGCCCAGGCCCCAGCATTATATAAAAATCATGTAGGATGGGATGAGGACTCACCTCACCATAAAATACATCTGAAACATTAACCTACTGCACAAAGGCAGTACCCAATAAAGCAAGAAGCTAAAAAACAGGTCAGGGAGATCTTAGATCAACTTGAATACCAAGGGGTGATTGAAACATGCACCTCCTCAATGAACAATCCTTTGTTTCCTGTCTCCAAACCAGACAAATCATATCGTCTAGTTTTGGATTACAGACACTTAAACACTTGTTCTAAAACTTTTGCAGTGCAAATTGCACATAGCACAGCATTAATGAATAACATTGTGCGTAAAAAATATAAAACCACATTAGGTATCTCAAATGGTTTCTCGTGTCAAAACATAGCACCTGAAAGCAGGTACTTAACAGCATTCTCCATAATGGGGACCCAGCGTCAATTTTGTCGACTCCCACAAGGGTTCAATAACAGCCCAGGTTTATTCTCAGTGAGGGTAACGGAGTTACTACAAATTTATGACAATGAGGCATTGTCCTATGTCAATGACATCTATCTGACAGACAATGACCTGGACAAACACTTGAACAGGGTGAGTACCATTATACTGGGCTTCGCCTCTGAGGGCTACAAATTCAACTTTAAAAAGTCCAGAATTGCCCATCTCAATGTCCTATTTCTAGGATATGAGCTTTCAAGTGAAGGCAAGAGCTTGGCAGCTAACTTTTTAGAGAAATGTGCGCTGCTCCAACCTCCAAAAACGCTAAAAAAACTTACAATCCATCCTGGGTTTCCTCTATTTTGGAAGAACATACATTCTAAATTACGCAGAAAGGGTTAGGGGCCAGATGTATCAAAGGGTTTTGCCCATTCTGTGTCTATGGGGAAATGTGTTGATACATATGGCTCTAAACCTCTCTACGCATTAATCAAACCTGATTTTTCAATCAAAAATTGGACAAACGAACACACAGAAATCTTGCGTTCACTCCAGGCTAACATGTTAGCAACAAATCACTTACAAACACGCGTAAGTCAACGCAACCTGGTGATCCGAATAATTTCGGGTCAATGCTGATTCACCTACTTAACATTTAATGAAGGTGAAAAAGTACCAATTGCATACAAATCTCATTTGTATACACAAGCGGAAATGCGCTTCACTTCAACTGAAAAATTCTGACAGCAGTTCAAACCGCTGTAGCAAAAGAAAGAGCCTTAGCCCAAGGGAAACGCATTATTGTCGTAACCCCAGTACCAGCTTTAGAAGCGGTCACAAAAGCAAGCATTCCAAATGCTAAAGCATTACATCCAAGATGGATACAATGGGTTAATTCTCTTGCTGCAACAGATGTTGAATATGTTTTTGATCCAGATTTAAAAACACAAGCATTCCTGCAATATGAACAAGAATGTCCTCTGCCCACTGAAATTCTGCCTCTCGATCAGTACGAATTCATAATTTACACTGACGGATCCGCACACCCCGCAACAGGGAGTAAGCAAGCTTACAGTGCAGCGTGTGCAATCGTTAAAGGTCGCATGCGAGATGGCATCTTCAGACCTATGGTCACAAAAACCCAGTCTCTAGGAGATTGTACAGCTCAGCGAGCTGAACTACAAGCATTCAAACTGGCACTTGAAAGTACAGATCGAGAATTCCCCACACTGATAGTGTGCGATTCCTTTTACTGTGTTCAGTCGTATAATGAATATATACAAAACTGGCTTGAAAATGGTTTCAAAGATGCGAAAGGTGGCACAATAAAGCACAAAATGCTTTGGGAACAAGTAGTTCAGTTGAAAAACGAACTACCAAAGGCTCACGTGATCCACACACTGAGTCATCAACGTGATGGCGTTCACGTTGCAGGGAATTCATTGGCTGACGAAGCCGCAAAGGGGGCTGTTCAGACGGCTTCCGTAGCTGCGATCACTCGTTCCAAAACGAAAATAGACGGTGATATAATGTTGGCTGTCAATGCTTCAAGCAAGGGCAGCAGTGCAGCGTTACCAAAGAAGTATCCACTGAAGTACTCTTATGTAATTGATGCGAACAACGTTCCTTTTGCTCGAATCCCTGGAGTGGGGGATAGGGTAATTCCAAACATGGAACGTAGAGCAGCTTTGATTTATGAAACACATTTGGGGGAGGGTCTGTCACATCAAGGGATCTCTAAAACAATTTTGACGTTAAAAGAGATGTACTGGTGGCCTGGAATGAATACAGAAATTCACATATTCATCAATAACTGCTTAGACTGTAAATTAAAGCGAGAAAGCCACCATACACCATGCTGCGAATGCAGCTGCCCAGTACAGACACCACTGTTAGACAGCATTAGACTATCTACTCGCATGCGTCCTTCTGGACAAATGCAATCCTACAAATACTGAAACAAGGTTCCTATGGATATGGCCTCAGCGCTCGGCTGACGCTCGAACTGTTATAAAAGATTTGCAAGTCTTTATCGGCACATACGCAATAGGCACGCTACATTCTGACCAGGGCCCTGCGTTTAGCTCTTGGGCTTACAAAGAAGCCATGGCCAGTCTGGGCGTTGCATTGCGGTACTCCTCTCCATTCCATCCTGAGGGAAATTCGGTTGTGGAAAGGAAAAACCGGGACATAAAGCAGTCTATAACAGCTTGGGTATTAGGTTCGGGTGATGGGTGGGTCAAACATCTTTATGGGGTCCAACGCTCATTAAACAATCTGCCAAGAAGTTCTCTAGGGGGAGTCACTCCATATGAGGTCCTATTTGGGACAAGAATGTGGGTACCAGATCTCGATGACGTAGGCACAGTGGTGGAAAATAAAATGTTTGATATCAAAGATCGTTTGGCTGTTTTACAGGAACTGAATGAGTTAAGAACGAAACAAAGCAACGTATTCCTGCAGCCAACCACCACTGGGGAAAAACCGGCGGTCCCAGCAAGGCCTGTCTGGATTCCAAAAGTTGGGGATCGAGTCAGAGAAAAGATTGCAGACAAGAAGGAATTTGGACCTTCTTAAAGACAACCAGTACCTGTCCTAGCAGTTCAAGGAACAAGAACAGTACTTCTGCCGCCCCTTGCTGGAAGAAAGGAGAAAAGATTTGTGTCCATTCACCTCATCAAACCACAGTATGTGGCCAATACTAAATAGTAGGCCTCGTGGACTCCGACCTAGTAGCAGACGCCCTCCTCTCGCTACTATCCAAGAGGTTCAGACTGAAAGACTGATAACCATCGAGAATTCAGCAGTAACAGATGAAGGACTAAGCAACCATGCAATGGAACTCATCCCTCTTGAAAATCAAGTAACAGTTCATCCAAATACACCTGTCTACACCAATGTAGCAAGTGATCAACTGGTTCCAGCGATTTCTACAAATCCTGATGCAATTCCAACGATTGACAGAACTGCTTCTGGCTATTTCATTAACTTTGATACGTTCTCAGAAGATCCGAGTGAACCTGAAACGACGCCAACATCATTGAAATTCAAGCAGCAAGTACAAGACTTTCTTCACTTTCTGAAAAAGACTTATTTGGTTTCTCCATGGATTGAACTCTGGATTACATCTGGACTTTTTGTTTTTCCTGCTCTGGCTAGCTTTGGTTACAACTGTGAGTGTGCTTATAAGTGGCAGATACATCCATGTGAATACTGAAGGAAAAGACGTGAACGTACTTTTGAAACCTCATAAATCTTCCCATCGTGAAGCAAGAGACTTGTCGACAGTGAACATCACAGCCGTTCCTATACATGATGGTATAGTGTGGGACAAAACAGATTTTGATATCTTTGGCCCGACGGAACAATTGAACATTCCACATTTGTTTCAAATTTCACTAAGTGATTTAATTTCGTCCAGTACCAATTCTGATGATTGGGACTTTGAGACTGTTAATGACATAATGTTTGACCTAGAAAAATCTGCTGTATTTTCTAAAAATGAATATTTAGAGGGTTCATCAGACTATGAACAACTGTATTGCTACAACCACTATGGTCATCATTATTTGCATAAATCTGCATACCCTAGAAATGTGTTTATGTTTAACCAATGGGAGCATTGTCCTACACCACCACAAGGTAGTTCAAAAACATTTGCTAACAAGTTTCCATATTTTTCAGGTTACAATACATCTGATCCAGAAACGTTTTACTATAAAAATGTAAACAAAACAGGACTGAAAATTATGTTAACTAATACGAAACAGATTTACTCTGCAACATTTATTGCCCAACGGTCTAGACAGGGTTTCGACTTATGGAAAGACACAATAGACACAAAAACTGTCTGGGGTACTAAAGATTGGCAAGTGCAGGGGATGGAAGCTTTATTTAGAGCCTGTGTCATCCCTGAACAAATAATGTTTTTGAATGAAACTGTCCAACAAACATCTTGTCTTGGACTAGCCAAGATAAAAGAGATGAAAACACCTTCTGTACCATCACCTGCCAGTGATAACAATACACAGGCAGCGGTGACAGTTGACAATATACTACAACTCAACAGATCTAATCCTGATTGGAGAAAATGGATGATCTGGCCCACAGACACGAACAACTGTCAGGAAAGATTCCTGAATAAAACTCAGGGCTTTACTATTCATAGGCCAGACCCAAGATATGTCCAAAGACAGCATCCGGGGGTAGTAACAACATACAGTGTAGGAAAAGTATGCCTCGATTGGCTGCAGAAATCTACACTACAGGATGTGAAACAACACTTATCCTTACTTAAAGAAGACGCAGACCTTAGGGAATTCTTGCTTGGACCAAGAAAACCACGTCAAAAACGTTTCATATATGCCGGCATTTACGCTGCTTATAATGAAGCATGGAAAGTGTCACAGATGGAGGCCGCAGAACGAATACGTGAACTTGATCGTATTAATTTAGAGAAAACACTCACTGTGGTCGACAATGGGTTAACAACTTTGTCCTCCAGAATATATTCATTGGACAACATTGTATCCTCTGCTATCGACATACTAGAACAAGATTTGGCGATGTTACAGCAAGGCCAATCTCAATTACGTTCTATTGTGTTATTAAGCTGGACGCTGCAATCTTTGCATGCGGGCTATGTGCCTTGGCGTTTCATCAACACGTCAGCTCTGTTTGCAGAATACAATCTAACTGATAAACAGATCGAACTGGCACAAAGAGGAGCAAGGTATACAGTGCTGAGCATTGAAAAACTGGAAAAGTTACCATTCACAGTGGCAGAAAAACCAGCTACAGAATGGCTCATTCATGGCAAAATCTCATTACCTTTGACTACTTTTCAGTTTCAGTATTGCCTCAGACAAATGCAAGCAGGCAAATATGAAAGGTTGGGTAAGGAATACATTAAGACATCTTGGGATTTACCGTATACATATAGATGTTGGAGTGGGGATCGTGAAGTGTTTTTGAGCTGTACACACTGTAAAAGTGCACTGAGCGGTTCACTTATATGTCAGGACATTTCTTTACACGGGGCTTGCAATGGTTCTGTGGCAAATTTGTCTTGCCACCAGCAGGGTACACCAGCTGCTGTGATTAATCCAACGTTTGGACAACTTTCAAATGGGAGTTACCTCATGTTGAATGATCAGAGTTGCTGCGGCATGTTGCCAGGCATCCCATATCTAGTAACGGTCAACTCCAGGGTCACTTGCTGTATGCAAGTATTGTTTGCCCCAATAGACACAGTCAGGGAGTCACCTTTGTGGCTTTCGCTGAACGTCTCTTTTATAAGATTTGATACTTTGAGCAGAATGAAAGCCATGCTTTTATAGCAAACAGTGCCTTTGACCTTGGCCAAAGAAACCTATGATCTACAAGTAGCAAGGACTTCGGCTGAGATACAGACTTTAATACGTACAAACTGCCCTATACATTTCGTGGAAATGATAGGACGTATCTTTAACATGTCAGATACAAGCGGAATTGTACATGTATTTAAGAACATCTGTTCCGGTCTGTTAGCACCTTTCCAGGCAATACTCGGAATCATCCCGAACTTTGCACATTCGGTGTTTGGTGGCATACCATTAATTCTAGCACTTGTTGCCAGAATTCTATTTCTCTTCCTGCTATTACGCTATGGCCAGCCTATTCGCAGACATCACTCCGAGCGAAATGGAGAAAGCTCTCCTTGAACGAAAGTGCCGTGAGCGAATAGTACAGCTTTTAGGCATGACTCGTAAACGGGACCTGAATACCACGTGGTTCCTGTCATTCAGACCAATCTGGCAAGATTGCATCTTACCTGTCCTACGATGCCTGCTATGTGGTGAAGAATGCGTGTTAGACACCTGTCTAACATTTCCATCAGCAACGCCAACGGATATCGATACTCTGCTGGACCCGATTACGGCCTATGCTATGTGTTGTCCCCAGAGGCTACCAATCCTGATGACAGCATTCATTGAGATCTCACAGATGCTTCCGGCTGCTGCTGAGGTACGAGAAAGATCTACAGGCACACAGGTAACAACGGACGCGAACATTGCTGCGGCATCCTATGCTGAAAGCGATGCTTCACATCTCTGTGCAATTAATCTACTACACGAGGTGTTCCAACTGACACCAACTTCAGTGGACGATATTTTGTCTACAGAAATAGATGATCTCATGTTTACACCAGACCCGTAAACTGACTCTGATTCAGCCCACAGTGTTCCAGAGATGCAGTAACAATTTGGCCTTCATACTTCAAAAACTTGGAACTCTTCCCAAATTGAACTTTTTCCCATTTTTCGAACTAAAATGGCAATTCAATCTGCTTGAAGTAGAACTAGCCTTATAGTACAGACTTCACGGTTCTTCCACAGACACTTAGTCATCTTGTTTGTCTAAAAAGTTCATTAATTTCCATGACATGAAATGACTTTGATTTTGAACAAGCTTATCGATCATTTTTTTCACATGTAAATATTACTGCTTATTTCATTCAAATTGCATTTTATTTTAAATATATGCCTGAAATGAAAAGCAATGCTTAAAATGTACAGTACCTTTTGCATTCTAATAGCTTTTTTAAATGCCTTTTAAATGGTTTTAAGAAATATTTTTAGCAATATGCGATACTCCATTTAATGTTTAGCATTTTTAAATGTTTAGCATTTTAGTATTATCGTACACACGAAAGTGGAGTGGGTGTTGTATTCCTCTTAGGATGTCCATATATAGGTTTTCCTGTATCATGTCCTTATATAGGCACAATTCGCCCTGCCCTTATATAGGCATAAAATCCCAGTCCTTATTTAGGCATTAAACCGTGCGCTCCAAATACAGGCATGGTCTCCAACATCCGTCCACCCTAACGTCACAACGAGTTCTTGAAGAACAGACCCTTAGGCTTCGGGAGTTTCCCTAGCACAGGACTATTGATTTCTTCAAGGACTCATCTATTATGCATGAACCGTTATACCTTAGGGGTTCATTCATGACGTCTTCCGCTGTCCGATTCACGTCAATGCTAACATTCTGAGGTACCTCTCAGGTATAAATATACCTTCCCTAGCCCTTGTAAACTAGGAGGAGACCTCGACTTCAGAGGAGCCCGTTTCCCGAGCGTGACGCACTGAGAAGACGCTGTCATCCCTGCACGCAGAGAGTCCAGCTTCCAGTGATCTGACTTCTGCGGGGTGTTAGAGTTCGAGTCTGGCAAGAGATTCCTCCCTCTCTCATTCTTAAGGTATGGAGCTGACTAGAACCTAGAGGGACTTTTGGCATACTAGGCATACTAGGCATACTAGGCGTAACATACTCTTAGTATACCATAGTAAGGAATACTTCACCTACTTCATACCTCTCCCTACACCTAGGTTAGGTTAGGTACATTGGGGTAGAACTAGCTTAGAAACGCATCGTATGAGTACTCGCATTTTTAGTCTGTGTTATTTATGTAAATGAATATCTGCTAAAGATCATGCTAGCGCAGTATTATTTATTTCTACTGCTTACACTGTACATTATTTATCTTGCATACTGTCTTCTGATCGTAACTGCACACTTTACTTACATAAGAAACAAGACTGTTCAATAAACCTTTTATTGAAACGCCCGTCTATTCTTTCTGTGTAACTTTGAGGAAAACTAAGTATGCACGAGTGAGCTGAGTGAAATAGTTATCTATTGTTTCCACGACTCTGGGACATGTTCTGATTCTAAAGGGAAACAAAGTGGTCATGTCTTGCGGCTGCCAGAAACTACTCCTTCTTGTTTGTCAAGGAGTTTCTAGTGGCCTCTGAGCTAGCTGGCACAAGTAATTAAGTTTAATATACTCGATAGGGACATACTGACCTTAGTCCTATGTCAAACCTATAGGGATATTATTCCAATGCGCAGAGCCTATTAGGGAAATAGGAGCTACACTACAATATGCTACAATGTCAACTGTTGTTGTCAATTGCTATTGTCTTAGAGGCCCCAGTCTCACCCCCATGTGTGGCCTGCGAGGTGAGTGTGTTGCTGACAGTCTAAATGCACATGATCCCCCTGTGCTGTTCTATCTTGTTATGTTTATCGTGTTGTTTGACTTGGTTCCATATGCTCCTTTTGTGGTATGCTTTATTCCTTGCTGAATGTTTGTTCTTCCCATCTGAATAGATCTGCATTTGCTGATTAGTAAAGATGATTTACTATACGTCCTAAATTGTGTCCAGGACATGATAATGAGGTGATAGTGAGTTTTTGGATTTGATGTGGAGATGTCTTGTGACTTGTGTGCAGAGACATTCATTGTACCACATGCCAGAAAACGCATTTCCCTGTGTCTGTCTTTTGTTTGTGATAATTTGTCTAAGTTTGGAGATGTGTGTCTTCCTTCATCCAAAGTTTTGGATGATGAACCATCCTTTGTGTACCTGCCGATTTGAGGTCTGCTCTGTGTAGACTGTTATCACTTTATCTATTTTTTTGAGTGTTGTGACTTCAAGTGGAACATTTTGCTACCCTGTCCTAACTGTACAGGTAGGTATCCTATCCCATGCCCTGCTGGCTGGCCTGAGTGAACAGTGGTGGTTGAATGGCATGGGTCCTACAGGGGCGTGTCAACCTGGCCTGGCAAAGCATAGTGTTCCCCAAGATAGTTGTGTCCCTATGTATTGGAGTGCATTGTGTGTGCTATCTGACCTGTGTGCATGTTAGTGATTGTATGTAAGGGAGTAATCTGTTTTGAGTCCTGCTCTGAATCTGTCCTGGGTCGTTCCCATGTTGTTATTCCTGACACATCCAACATCCCCTTCTAGCCTATGTCACAGATGGATGTTTATGCGGGCATAGTGCCAGAGAATAGGTCTCAGTAGATATACTTTTGTGAGTTCATTAGAGTTCTGTTGCCCTGCTAAGTTTCGTTGTGTGTTGTGGTGGACTCATGGATTCACTTCATGAAACATACATCCATGTGGCTATGGGCATTCCGGTTCCAATGTCAAATGTGTGTTTCTCCTAGCATTTAGCAGACTGACTGCACCTAACTGATGATGACATTCCATGATTTGACATACACAACATGCTATGGAACCAGTGTCGGATTGGGATCCCAATGATGCTTGGGCACTCTCCAAGTCATTGGCACACATTCCGTGATCATCCCTTTCATTGTAGCCTCTGTGCATTTCCCTGACAAGGGATGTATCAAAAAGCACACTGCTGCTGATCAAGGGGGTGTGGGGTAGGTTAGACTGGCCAAATTAGACTTGCCTCCCTGCGAGGCCCTGACATACAATGCAACCTCCTTGCACCTGCCCTGACCTGAAAGTGATAGGCGGGTAGGGGAGTTAACACTGCTTCTGGCAAGGCACGCGAGGCAGGGTGCCAAGGTGAGTATGTCCCAAAGGCTGGCCTCCATCCTCAATTCACAGCACAGCTGTGGAGCAGATAACATACTGGCACCACATTGCAGTGGCATGGTGGTGACTCTGGAAGTAAGTCAGTCTACTTGGGTTGTTTGCAAATGCCTCAAAACCAGTCCCACAGGTGACCCTGGTGCACTGGCCCATCGACGAATGCACAATTGGCCACATTCCCAGTCCAAGACTATACAGAACACTCTCTGAACAAACTCAATGCCCATAGGGCTTTATGGGCTTCAGCTCCCCCCGTCGTGTGTGTTAGCCCCGGCTGAGACAGCTTCCCCACACACACAGACAGTTCTTGAGCTGCTGTGGGTGGCTGGTGTGTCATCTTTGCACATCAGCACACAAGTACTTCACAGGTTTTTAATGGACCATTTAGTATGTGATGTGTCTTTTTGGGTTTTTGAACAGTCCCTAGTGCACCTGCACCTCCACTCTGACCATTCCTTATAGTTGACACTTACATTTGCTGCCACAGTGTTATAATTTATTTTCCTGCCAAGAAACCTTAGGCTTTGTTTTTTTCTGTTTTCTACAGCTTGTACTCCACCCAGAGGTATTGAGGCACTTTGTATGAACACAAGATACATTAGTGGAGGACACATTGCTGGGGGCATTTGCCCCAACCCCCAACTTGTCTCTAGATTGCTGTGGGTATTTGCCCCCAACCCCCAACTTGTCTCTACATTGCTGTGGGTATTTCCCCCCAAACCCCATATTAACTTTAGATTGCTGTGGGTATTTGCCCCAACCCCCATATTTACTCTAGATTGCTGTGGGTATTTGCCCCAACCCCCATATTAACTCTAGATTGCTGTGGGTATTTGCCTCCCAACCTCCAACTTGTCTCTAGATTGCTGTGGGTATTTGCCCCCAACCTCCAATTTGTCTCTAGATTGCTGTGGGTATTTGACCTCCAACCCCCATATTCACTCTAGATTGATGTGGGTATTTGCCCCCAACCCCTATATGAACTCTAGATTGCTGTTGGTATTTGCCCCCCAACCCCAAATTTGTCTCTACATTGCTGTGGGTATTTGCCCCCAACCCCCATATTAACTCTACATTGCTGTGGGAATTTGCCCCCAACTCCCAACTTGTCTCTACATTGCTGTGGGTATTTGCCCCCCAACACCCAAATTATCTCAACATTGCTGGAAGTGTTCTCCCACCCCTATTTAGCTGTAGTTGTGCCCCTGCTTTCTCTTGTATTGTCTTTCGTGGGGTAGTAGCGTTATTGTGTAGGGGTAGGTGTCTAACTTATCATCTGCGACGACCGCGTCAGTTGCGGTTGTAGTATTCATCATAGATGTAGAGAATAGGGATGACGTGCGCGATGGGATAGATATCTGCACAGTCTCGGTCACAGGAATCGTGTTGTGGTGCAATTGAAAGCTGAAATACTCCCCTATCAAATGCTCTGACGTGTTGCATGCAGCGACCGTTTTGGTGCATAGGAAGTACACATCATACTTGTCAGGTCGGATTCGACCTGGGAAGTGCCTCTGAACGAATCTATTCTGTGATTCCCGAGGATTCTTGTTAGGAATATCCAGTCGGATTCGGAGTGACCAAGTCGTTCAGTAAGTAATGGGTTTTGGGCATCGTAATGCGTTGTTTGGGAAAACTGGATCCCAGTACGAGTCGTTGGGATGGTCCGACTCCAGACGGCTCTGGGATACCGTTCCTAACGACATCGTAATCGGGCGCATAGAATGAGCAAATGAGGCACCCTTGCGCCATGGAGCAAAGAGTGTCTGTGTTTGTGCTAGGCAGCTTTTTGTAACTCCACGCAAGGGAAATCACAGGGGTGCGCCATATTCTTGTGAATATGGTGCATCCTTGCATTTTTTAAATGATGCAGTACAGCACTGCTGAATTGCTTGCAGCGCTGCGCTGCTCCATTTCTTTGTAAATATGTCCCAAAATACCCTAAAATAAAATGGTGAAAGGGGATGGAAAAGAGGCCCCAGTATTTGTGAAAAAATAAAATGGAACAGGAGTAATTCTTGAAGGTAAAAAATGTTATTAAAGTTATGTTATAATTGCAAAGAAAGATAAATAATATCAAATAGAGAAGTCTTCAAAGTAATCCAAAATAACTTTAACTCATAGGAGGAGGAGATTGGTACTACTGTATAAAGCTACAAACTAGGTAACCAGATTCAAACCCTGACCTTGGATTAATATACTGTAATCTTGGACAAATCAATAACGCCACGTAAAATAAAAAAATAGATCATTATGATGTCATCTGGTGCTCATGACATGCGCTCTAATGTTGTTAAGCCAGTTTCACACTAAATAAGTGAAAAACAAACATGTATCTTGAGTGGAGGAAGAAAGATGATTTTCAGTGTGGCTAGTTGGTAAAGAATTTGTGTCTAATCATCAAAATGTTGGGCCTAATTTCCATATTTTGTGGAGCTGGTTAAGTCCATCAGGGTGACGGAGTAAATTTCCCCATCACCCTGATGGAGTCCCGCCTGCCAAATTTAGAAATGTCCGCTGACCCAGCGGACATTTCTAGCATGGGCAGGAATCTCCGTCAGAGCGGTTCCTATCAATGCATTGTAAGTTTAACTGGCGGCTCTGTCAACATGACAGAGCAGTACAGCAAACTTACAACTTTTTTTTTTATTTTCGCCCCCAAAAATCCACAAAAATAAAATAAAATGCCCCCCGTTGCCATGGGAGTTGTCAGGCAACCATCCATGATTTGTTCACAGTGCATTGTTATGGCCTATACATGCACCCCTACTCTGAACGCATGGTGGACGTTTCCTGATTCATGCATGGATTGAAGCTACCTGAACTTGATCTGGCCACATGTGCAGTCATCAACACCCCGCTTGCTGGTACAAGAGATACTCAGAGTGATTCTGCACACTGCCACGTTGATCAGTCATGCGTTGGACAGCCACCCGCCCAGTCTCGATGATGCCTATGAGCTTTTACTTGGACACAGGTAACTGTATCTCTCTTGGGCCACCTTGAGTGATTGGAGACACACACAATCCATGTGGCAATTTCTTCACTGTACATTGCTAAAACACAACAGTGCCCTGCTGGCTGGCCAAAGTGAACAGTGGTGTTTGAATGGCACACGTCCCCAAGGGGTGTGTCGTCCTGGCCTGGCAAAGCATAGTGTGCCCCAAGATAGTAGTGTCCTTTTTGTATTTGAGTGTGTTGTGCTTGCTATCTGACCTGTGCGCATGTTAGTGATTGTATGTAAGAGATTAATCTGTATGAGCCCTGCTCTGGATCTGTGTTGGGTCCTTCCAATGTTGTTCTTCCTGACACATCCAACACCCATTCTGGGTGTATCTCCCTATGATGACCTGATCTGACACTGCTGTACTCATCATGACACAGGATGTGGGACTGTATGATTGATCTGATGGGGGAGTGGAGGACCAGGTTGTACTGCAGTACTCAATTTGTTGTTTGTAGACATGTATTGAGCTGTCAACAATTTGTGCCTCAGGTAAAGTGAGTTGTGAGATAGTAAATAAGCTAGGCCTAGGTTATCCATCTGATTGGGTGGATATATTGTCTTGCTACTTGGTAGATCAGCTATTGATTTTGACTTTACTTTCCTGTGTGATTTACGCATGTTGTATTTTCTTTGACAGCTATCCAGAGTAAACCATGTACTTCTTCCAGGGTGTTTGGGAAATGGCAAGGTAATATGGATAAAAGATGTCACTTCCTGCAATGTGACTTCCTATAACATGAGATGTAGTGGTCTTTGTATGTGTTTCATATCTTAGGATTTAGCCTGTGTAACAGATGCATGTAGGTGCAGGCATAGTGCCAGTGAATATGTGTCTGTGGGCATACTTTTGTGAGTACATTGGAGTTCTGTTTCCCTGCGATGTTTCATTGTGTGTTGTGGTGGACTCATGCATTCACTTTGTGATACATACATATATTTGGCTATGGGCAGTCCTGTTCCAAAGTCCAATGTGTGTTTCTCCTAGTATTTAGTTGTCTGACTGTACCTGCCTGATGATGACATTCCCTCATTTCACAGACACAACATGCTATGGAACCATGGTTGTTTTGGGAGCACAATGATGCTCGGGCACTCTGAAAGTAATTGGCACACATCCTGTGATCCTCCCTTTCATTGTAGCCTCTGTGCTTTTACCTGGCAAGGGAGGTTTCAAAAAGCACAATTCTGCTGATCAAGGGGGCGGGGGTAGGTCAGAATGGCCAAATTAAACTTGCCTCCCTGCAAGGCCCCTACATACAATGCAAAGTCCCTGCACCTGCCATGACCTGAAATTGATGGGTGGGGGAGAGTTAACACTGCTTCTGGCAAGGCACGCCAGCCAGGGCGCCAAGGTGAGTTTGCTCCAAAGGCTGGCCCCCAGCCTCCATTTACAGTACAGCTGAGGAGCAGACAACATACTGGCACCACATTGCAGTGGCCTGGTGGGGACTGGGGAAGTAAGTCAGTCTCTTGGAGTGGTTTAAAAAGGTCCCAAAACCATGGCAGTCAGGTGACCCTGGTGCACCGGCCCATTGACCAATGCACAATTGCCCGTATTGACAATCCAGGCCTATACAGAACACTTTCTGATAGAACTCTATGCCCACAGGGCTCTAAGGGCTTCAGTCCCCCTTTTGAGTGTGTCAGCCCAGGCTGAGACAGCTTCCCCAAACACACATACAGTTCTTGAGCTGCTGTGGGTGGCTGGCTGTCATCTTTGCACAGCAGCACGCAAGTATTTCACAGGTTTGTAAGGGACCATGTACACCAGTTACATTGTTCAAGAACACATTACTGGGAGTATTACCCCCCCCCACCCCTCAAATTGGCTCTACATTGCTGGGAGTATTAGCCCCCCACCACTCAAATTGTCTCTACATTGCTGGGAGTATTAGCCCCCCACCCCACCCAATTGTCTCTACATTGCTGGGAGTATTAGCCCCCAACCCCCCAATAGGCTCTACATTGCTGGGAGTATAGCCCTCAACTCCCAATTAGGCTCTACATTGCTGGGAGTGTTAGTCCCCCACACCCCCAATTGGCTCTACATTGCTGTGAGTATTTGCCCCCCACAGCCCCAATTTCTGGGAGTATTAGCCCCCCAACCCCCAAATAGGCTCTACATTGCTGGGAGTGTTAGCCCCCCACCACCAACATTGTCTCTACATTGCTAGGAGTATTAGCCCCCATCCCCCCAATTGTCTCTACATTGCTGGGAGTATAGCCCCAAACCCCCAATTAGGCTCTACATTGCTGGGAGTGTTAGTCTCCCACACCCACAATTGGCTCTACATTGCTGTGAGTATTTGCCCCCCACAGCCCCAATTGTCCCTACATTGCTGGGAGTATTAGCCCCCAACCCCCAAATAGGCTCTACATTGCTGGGAGTGTTAGCCCCCCACCACCCAAATTGTCTCTACATTGCTAGGAGTATTAGCCCCCATCCCCCCAATTGTCTCTACATTGCTGGGAGCATTTGCCCCCACCCCCCAATTGTCTCTACATTGCTGTATTAGCCCCCAACCCCCCATTAGCTCTACATTGCTGGGAGTATTAGGCCCCACCCCCCCCAATTGACTCTATATTGCTGGGAGTATTGGCCCCCCACTCCCCCAATTGTCTCTACATTGCTGGGAGTATTACACCCCCAACCCCCAAATAGGCTCTACATTGCTGGGAGTATTAGCCTCACACCCCCAATTGTCTCTACATTGCTGGGAGTATTTGCCCCTACGCCCCTACTTGTCTCTACATTGCTGGGAGTCTTAGCCCCCCCACCCCCCATTGTCTCTAGATTGCTCGGAGTATTAGCCCCCAACCCCCAATTAGGCTCTACATTTCTGGGAGTATTAGCTCCCCTTCCCTCCAATTGTCTCTATATTGCTGTGAGTATTAGCCCCCACCCCCCAAATAGGCTCTAAATTGCTGGGAGTATTAGCCCCCAACCCCCCAATTGTCTCTACATTGCTGGGAGTATTTCCCCCCAAACCCCATTTGTCTCTACATTGCTGGGAGTATTTGCTCCCCAAACCCCTATTGTCTCTACATTGCTGGGAGTATTAGCCACCCACCCTCCAAATAGGCTCTACATTGTTTGGAGTATTTGCCCACCCCCCAATTTGGCTGTAGTTGCATCCCTGCTTTCTCTTGTTTTGTCTTTTGCGGTGTAGTTACGTTATTATGTACGGGTAGGTGTCTAACTTACCGTCTGCAACAAACTTGTCGGTTTGTGGTTGAAGTATTCATCGTAGATGTACAATAGAGGGATCACATGCTCAATGGGATGCATGGCTACACAGTCTCGGTTGCATGAATTATGTTGTGAGGAGATTCGGAGTTGAAATACTCCCCTTCCGACTGCTCTGACACGTTGGTTGGTCCGACCGATTCAGCGCGTCGGAAGTATGCATCGTAATTGGGCGTTCGGATTTGGACTCGGAAGTGGCTCCAAACAACTCCATTCTGCGTTTCCGGAGGCTGCTCGTTTGGAATTTCCCGTCGGATTCGGAGTAACCGAGTCGGTCGGTAAGTAATGGGTTTTGAGTATCATAATGCGTCAGTCGGGAAAACTGATTCCGAGGACGAGTCGGTCGAAAGGTCCGAACCTGAAAGGCTCTCGGATGCCCATCCGAACGACATCGTAATCAGTCCCTATAAGTCAAACTTCTCGAACCTCGCACTTTTATGCAAAATGTGAAATGCCCCGAATTCCCCTGCCGATGCATACATAACTAAAATTTTACGTGGCCACAATGTTAAGGTCTCAATTTTGGAGGGAGATGATCATATCTTTACAACCTTCCTTACTCCTCCTTCACATGATGAACAATCATTTTTTTGTGGTGCTTGCAACTCCATATTTGATTTATTTATTTATTTTAATTTCAGAAAAATATACTATTTTTATAACAACATGTTGCTTTAGGGAACAACGTCTTGACATAATTTCTAATTTTGATCCACAAGGACATATCAATGCATCACTTATAAAGATCTGTTACTCATCATACACCTTTCCAATTGGTAAACATCACTTCACACTTTACTCTTACCCTTCTAAACGATACACCTTTTTGATCCAATCCATTCCATTCCACAATCATTGGCGTAATGCCACTTCAGTTTGGAGCCAGCTATATGCAAATCAGAATTGGCCATGCTCCAATTGGAACAGTCCAGCCCAAACTGCCAAGCCATGTACTCCATGAACCGGAACACAAGCAACCCAGGATCATGGGTTAATCAGCCAGGTACAGCTTGGTTCCAGTGTATGAATGAATTTTTTATTTGTTTCAATTAATAAAATTTGTTACAAAAACCGTACACAGTATATCTTTTCGGGAACCTTATTAGTTCTTAGTTAAAACATCAACATGTCATTTCATTTAGTTGATATCAAAATAATACAATTAGACAAGGAAAAATAAAACCTGTTAAGATTTGCTATATGACCACAATATTTAACTTTCGGTGTGCCTTTAGACCAGACCAGAGCTGAGCTTTTGCTTATGATTCCTTGAAGTTGTTGTGAAAATTTTGCTAGCCTTGCCAGTTCCATCGGGATCTCCAAATTAAAAAGAAGTTCCATTGCTTCTGAGAAAGTGCGAGTGCCGTATTTTAGAAACAGTGGGTTCAATAAAGTGCAACATGCATGCATGAAATATGGGTAGATGCAGACTAGATGAGCCAAGGTTTCCTCATACCGGTGGCACAATTTACTAGAGGTGACCATCTCGAGGGATTTTCAGTGGGCATTTTTATCTTTTATTGGCAGAACCATGAGTCTGAATGACAAAATGTGTTGAAAATTGATTTATTCAGTACAGAGTTTAGATACGGTTTGCTTAATTTGTCCTTGTAGGAGCTGACTAGGACTTGAACATTACTTCTAGAAGTTTCTATTAGCCCTAGATCTTCTTGCTTAGATAAAAGTCTTACTTATTTCCTTAATATAGTTTTTAAAATTCCCGGTTGATGGATAAAATGTCCCCAGTTGGGCATGTCAAGATTTAGTTTAATGCAGGCAGTCGATAATGGAGTTTGGAGGAGCTGCACAGATTCCTCAATAGTATCGGATGATAGATGCCCAATGTTCGTAGGATTGTTTACTTAGACCGAACTCAAGCCCTACCAAGGCATTCCGTGCGTGAGCAGGAATTTGGAAAATCCATTTAAAAGCGCAGCAGTGGTCAGACTCCATGATATTGACCAGCGCCTAAGGAAAGACTAGTTGCCCATAGGAAATTGAAGGTAGTAGCTTAGCTTTTATAACCTTTTGGATTGACTCAGTGGATGGACTAAACAATTTGAAGTTAAGTTTGCACAAGGCATACGTCACCACATTAGCTTTTGCTTCTGTAGAAGAAATGCGTTCAGTGGGCTTGCAATTGCTCATAAACCAGACCCCCCAGATAATTGTATTTGGATGTGGTGGTTATTTTCAGCTTGCCCAATCTCCAATGGTGGTTATGATTTTTGGCATGTTTTCCAAAGATCACTACCTTTGATTTATTGGCATTGGCGCTGTTGTAAATGCTTAGTGCATCCAATGCATTTTGCAGCCCCGTCCTTTGTGTGGTTCATTAATACCATATCGTCTGCATACTGCAGTAAAAACAATCTAGTCTGCCCAACTTTTGGAGCTAACAGGTTGGCTGTTGATATTGCGTTACCCAGGTCTGCAGTATATAAATAAAAAAGTAGGGGTGCCAAGATGCAGCCTTGTTTCAGCCCTCAGTCCATAAACACCTTCTTTGTCACTGCATTCTGGGCTAGTTTTACACTCACCCAGGTTTTGGTATAAAGAGCAATAATGGCATCCAGCAGCATTCTTGGGATCCCACCGTGTTGTAATTTTTGCCAAAGTTAATTCCTGTTGCCGCAATCAAATGATGCGAAATAGTCCATGAAGCAAGCAAAAAGAGGATGCTGTCTGCCTGGATGGCCTGTTTGACCAGGTAAGCCAGGGCTAAAATGTTGTCTAGTGTTGAGACTCCGGCCCTGAAACCTGATTGGTTCACCGGTAATATTCCTTTGTCATTAACCCAGTGTTGTAATGCCTGTAAAAGGAGACTTGCATATGCCTTTGCCTCAATATCCAACAGGGCTATCATCCTGTAGTTAGTGGGATATGCAGTGTCACCTTTTTTGTGAATAGGTTGTAATGGAGAACCTTTCCAGTCTTTGGGAATTGTTGAGTTGATCATGTAAAACTGATAAAGTGGGGTAAGTATAGTTGCCCAGAGCTCACAGTCCTCTTTAAATAGTTGCCCTGGTAGACTGTTAGGATCTGGGGTTCCATTACTTATGATGTTCTTTAGTATTGTTAGCACACAGTTTTGCACTTCAGAAGGTTTGCTTGCATCTTCACTGGTTGTTTGCCTTGCCCCGATTTTTGTTCCAGTGGCATTCTGTTGACTAGTACTTGATAAGAATGATTGGCTGTCTGGAAGGGTTCTGGTGATTGGCTTGCAGTACAATTGTTTCACATGATTGATCCATGTATGGCTTGAAACTCCGTTTCGTCGGTCAAGGCCATTCTCGGCAAGTGTGTTAATGTATCGCCAAAATTCTGCTTGTCTGCTTGGAATTAGAAGACTATAAACATGTAACCATTGGGATTCTACGTGCTGTTTTTTAAAATCCCATATGTTTCAATTGTGCGTGTTCCTGGCTGAGATCCACTTGTGATGTGACACTTCATCGCCTATCCATTTATGATTGCGATTTGCCTGTCTGAGTGTTCTCTTACTTTGCAAAATCTTGGTACAGTGGGCTTGGTATCAGCAGCACGCCCTTTCTATGGACCCCAACCAAGAGATTGCTGGCTAACCCAGCAGTAGGTGGTACAACTCTGGCCATTTTAGAAATATGTTCTCCTCTGTAAGGTCGCTGTTAGTTGTCAGCCAATTGCTTTTCCAAGCTGCCAAAGCAGATATGTCAATTTTATTCCACTTTAGTCATCTCTGTAAAATGTGAATTTCTTCACTGTTGGATGAACCAAGGGTGATTATGCACTTGGCACTGCGTACTTGTAGAGAGTTTACAGTGAGCAGAGGTAGATGGTCACTAGTCTGCTGCTTTGGTTTTGAGAACTCGACCCCTTGTTCATAGAGAACATTCCTCATAAAGACATAATCAATACTTGATTTATGGTCGGGCGGGGTATGTTTTACTCTGGCGTGGATGGTGTCTTGTACATCTTGTACGGACCTTAGATGGTGGGCGTTTAAAAATGAGTTTAACATGTCGCCAGCTTGGTACCTGGATAGAATAGCTTCTTTTTCTGTTGCCAGATTGTGAGTGTTAAAGTCACCGGCCATTATTAACCCGCAATTTAGATAATTGCGGAGTAGTTCTTCTAGTGGATCGACCAGTTCCCACATCTTGCTATGTCGGGGGATGTCCTTACAGTTGAAGTACACATTCAACAATAAAATCGCTATTGGGGACCCATTCATTTTCAGGCCGTGCAGATGCGCAGCCTGGACCATATCCGTACTCATGGGGGATTTTGCTGACTTTATTGATGTACCGAGGCTTACATATATGGATAGTCCCCTAGATGGCCTTCCAAACATATTGTACTTTTTTGCTGAATGTTGAAACTCCCCAAATCCTGGGATTAACAATGGTGATAGTAGCCAGGTTTCCTGGAAACACAGTAGATCACCTATCTGTAGAAACTCAAAGGCAGCCCTGTCATTTAGTGTTGTTTTAAGCCCATATACAGTCCAGGATATATCTTTTAAAACCTTATCCTTTACCGCCCGTTGGCCTGTTTAGTCCCTTTGTGCTAGGTTCGTTGCCACTCTGTCCCAGTCATTTCTGTGATGCTCATCTTTTACTCCTTCAGTTATTCTACGCACTGTTACAGAATTTGTGAATGTGAAATGTATTCTCGGATTGGAAAATGGTTTAGGGGGAGCTGCTGGAGTTGTACCCCTTAGTATGGACTTTCTCTGATTCTGTGTTGTTTTTTTCACTAAGTTGTCCTGATAGCATATATGGGTATTTTTCCTCTTCGGGTTCATGTACGTTGGAAAATTGGGTCTTTTTGCTACGATCATTTGTGCTAAAGTGCTGGTTTTCCATGTGACTATTGTTGATTCTCTTATAGTGTCGTTGCTCAGGGTCTTAAATTGTACTTGGGTTAGGTATTCTGTCTTGAGGTATGTTAACTCTGGAATGTAGTGGAGAATTTGTAAAATGTTTTCCCCGTTTTATATGTCTGTGCTTCCGATGGAGATGTATTCAGGCATGAGAACTGTGATATTATTCTCTGGTCTCCTTCGTACATGGTCCCCAGTCCTTGTGTTGACGGTGTGTGTTTCCAAGTGTTGGTTGTTTATTATGTTTGAGCTGGTGTGGGCGTGCAGTGGTCTGTTCCCCCATGGCCAGGTGTGCAACGCCCATAGGGCTCAAAGGGCTTTAGCCCCCCGTCGTGTGTGTCAGTCCAGGCTGAGACAGCTTCCCGGACACATACACACACAGTTCTTGAGCTGCTGTGGGCTGGCTGGTCTGGCATTTTATCGCAATCCGCACCTGAGTATTTCACAGGTCTTTAAAAGACCATTTACTTGATAACAAGGCTTTGTTGTTTTTTCACCCCTTCCTAAAGCCCCTGCATCTCCGTCTCCTTAAAGTTGTAAAATTACTTTTTGCTGCCACAGTGTGTGAATGCATTTCCTGAAAAGTAACCTTAGGCTTTGTTTTCTTGCAGTTTTATATAGTTCGAACTCCACCCGAAGGTCTTGAGCTCCCCCAGTATGTACACAGGCACATAACTCACTCTGCATTTATACCGCTCACACCACCCACCCTGCACTCATTCCTCTCACTCTGTATGCACTCCTCTCACCCGGCACTCACATGGGCCCTTCTCTCACCTTGCATTCATGTAGCTCGCCCTGCACTCACATCAGTGCACCTTTCACCCTACAGTCGCAAAACTCATGCCGCATTCACTCACACTGTTCACAATCACACAACATTTATATGAGCTCACCTCTTATGCTGCACACATAACAACCATTGGCTAAGCCCCTTGCTATATAACATATGTCTTGCAAGCTAGAGTGCATGCGCAAGCAGCACATACTCTTTCACAAGGAAAACAACTGTCATAAATATACACATTTCTACAAGGCGCCTGCAAAATATCTGTTCTCTCTGCAGAACTAGGGGCTTCATTTACAAATAAATGGTGCTGCGCCGCAAGTCATTTTGCTGCGCTGAGATGTGTATCTGTAAAAGCACAGGGATACGTCATATTGACAACAATACGATGCATCCGATTGCTTTCCCCAGCGCTGGTGCACAATTGGCTGCCATGTGCCAGTGCAGGCACCCTTGCGTCTTGTTGCAACGGTGCCTGCGTTGTGGGGATGATTTTTATTTTGTGCAGGAATGAAACACCTTCCTGCTCAATCATTGATAGCATTTTTCTCTTTCTATGGATGCAGCATGCATAGAAAGAGGAAAAAACGATGAGAAATCTGGGGAGGCTTTGGATTCTGACACATTTCTAGCTTTACAAAACTTTGTAAATCTGGGAATGTGTCAGGTTCCATGGATGTTGCGTGGGAACAACCACAGCAACACCCATAGAAGGCAACTTTCACGCAGAGTAATGTGTGAAAGGGGCCCATATTTACAAGGCCATGAAAAGTTTTGCAGGGTGACTTTGCATGGCCTTGTAAATAGGAGTGTCACAAATGTTTTTTTAAATGAGGCCCTAGATACATAGTAAGTGCCATCTGTAACTACATGGCCGGTGCAAGAGGGGAGAGTGATGGTGAAAGGAGGGAGATCAGGGCTGAGACTTTGGGGAATGGTGAGGGACTGAGGATCAGTCTGGGGCTGTGGGGATAAGCTGGGAGCAAGTGTTTATTTGGTACAGGAGGAAAAAGCAGGCAAATGCTGCAGAAGGGGGAAGCAGGCACAATAGGTTAAGGATGAAGCATTACAACAGAGCTGTTGATGGAATAGAGTGGGGACTTAGGTCAATGGAGGATTGCAGGTGGTGAAGTAGCACTGGCTCCTGAGTCAATTTTTAATCCTTCACCTGAACTCCCTAGGCCTGCAGAGGGAGCTGGTGTTTATGCTGTTGCTGAAGCTATGGAGTAGATCAGTGTTTAAACCTGTTGGCCTGCATGATGGCAGTGCTCTGTGGCGGCAGGTACCACAGTGGAGAACTGTCTGTGCGCACCAACACCAGCTTCTTTAGGACACTTGGGCTCACGTTTCAACAATATTTAAGCTGAGTGGCTGGGGCTCATGAAAGCACACAAAGCTTCGGCTCTGCATGGGAACACAGGAACCAGCATTGAGGTTTTCTGTTCATCTTATCAGTTCAGACACGTTTGATTGCTGTTAGTACACAGCGTGAACAAAGGGTTGCAAGTGATGCTATAGCATTGGTCCAATAGCCACTTGGACCTGTCACTGTGGTGGGCAGTCCATTTTCAGTATTTTAGAGGAGTTTAAATGTTTGACATTGATCACTATAATTCTAACATCTGCACGTGACATGGAATCTTTGCACATTCACCATTTCACTGCATAGCTTTTGATTGGTTCAAAAAAATTAGGCCAAAAATCACAAAGTGAAACTTGTTCATAAACATTTTGCATAGTTGCCCATTGTACTGTGTGACATCTACAGCCATTGCTGGATTCCCCTTCACTACAATGCTTTATTCTGGAGCTTGTGCTTTTTTGTTTTGTTTTTTTCCATTGTATTTTGGGTCTGAAAATCCCAAGATGCAAAGTGTTACTGGATAAAAAAACATGTTTGCCAAAGCAGTCAAGCATTTCACAAGATCAATTGGATGCTGTGATATTAATTTTGAAAGCATGGATTCATTTGTTTCCAATAGTGTTCCTACTTTAAAAACAAAACCACATCACAGCACTATGCAAGTATCTTAATTTTTCTAGTCTACTGCACGGAGTTATGTCATGGATTGCCATGACATAACTCATTATCCAGCAGCAGTGCAGTGGTTTTTTAACCCTCTCAGTTTTATTCAAGATCGTAGTTTCCATTTCTTTCCTCGCATGCATTTATTGCCAATAATCTGACACAGTTCCTATATGCACCTATTGTGCCTTGGACTCTGATTGAAATCTTAGTAAGGGAATGACAGTGACTCCATGGAGCTAGGTAGCGCACAGTTGACTTGTTGGACTATGCATTAGAATTATGAGTAGGTAGCAGGCAAAGCTGACTAAAGCCAAGCTACCTGATGCCCGCCTTGCTTCAGAGGAACCTGTCCTATGTCCTGCAGAGATGACATGTGGCCTAAAGAGTAGACCGTGGTCAAGAGACCTAAACATGAGACAGGCGATCTGAACAGGGGGAGGTGGTGAAGGGCCTCTGGATGACAAACCCACTGGAAGAGTTCAGAGGTAAAAGGATCCACTAACCACAGTAACTGAAGTGGAAGTACCTTAGGAATTCCTGATGCCTTGGCAACACAGTCAAAGACCTCTGGACTTTCCCTTGCTGTGTGCCTGGCACAATTCATTAGTTCAAACCTCCAAATGATTTTAGACCCCCTCCATCCCTCTCCAATGCTCAATCACAATTCCAACAGTGCTGCATAGTTCACTAGAAAACAAATTATGAAAACAACAACCAGTTACTCACCTTTAACCTCCTGACCACACAGCTGCAAAAGCTTGTAAACCAGCACCATCACTGATAGAAATATGTCCTGCCCATATATGCAAGAATATCCTCATCAATAGCTCTGCAACTGATCTAGCCAGAACTATCAACAACTCCTTGGATAAAGGTCTCTTCTCAAAAGAACTCCCTAAAACAAAAAGGCTTTCAAACAAGGTCTCTTTCTAACTTCCAGACAAAAACAGTTTATAGGCAAATAGAATGAAAGCTCAGCGTCAAGACAAAAAACTACATTTATTGAGGAACGAAACCTTCTCTTAGATTACTAAAACAGATTGTGGTATGGCTGTGACACGAAAGCAGCACTGACTTCCACACAGGTTGATTTAAACACTGGAATGGATTCAAATGGAGTACCGGCATGCCTATTACTTGACCTCTCCCTTGTCTTTGATTCTGTCCATCTCTACAGGGACTTTGAATTGGACAAATCTTCTTAAAAAATAACTTTTTATCTGTAGTTAGCTAGGCCTCCGCCATTGAGACTGGGACCTCTGCCCATAATGCTCCCTACAAATCAACATTTCTGCCAGCTTGTCGACAACTGCCTGGTGCATTCCTACTGAATGTGGCTCAATATGTTTACATATATGGGAACTGTTCAATGTGGCGTGCTAACAATAGCCATTGTTTTTTTTTTTAGTGTAGAACAGGTGTGTGGCAGTGCATTTACGTGCAGTAATATTACCAATTCATTGGCAAACAGCTGCAGAAAAGGAATGGTATTTGGGGAATTAATCCTATGTTTTACTAGCTACCTACCCCAACTTCATGTGTGGTTATCCATAAAGCAGTCATTAATTCATAAAATCATAAAGGCCAAGGCCCAAAGTTTTGCTCAGGATCCTGTGCACAGCAATTTCGAATGTCAGGAGAGCTGAATACCACCACTGCCAGGACTTGATTTTACTGTGTGCCACTTTCATCTCCCACCAGGCACTCCCTGCCCCCTTATCTCACTCTTGCAGGTTCTTTTTAATTTTTGCTTTCTTGTTCTGTCATTATTTTTCCACCTTTCTCTTTAGCCCAGTGGTGGCTTGTGACATTTGAAAGTGGTGAGGCGTAAAATAATTTTCGTACTGCACTGTGGCGAGCGAGCGTAGCGAGCAACCCCAAAAACCTACAGAGGGTTCGGGGGGGGTTCTCCCCCCGAGAACATTTTGAAAAAAGAGTGGACAAATGGTGCATTTTCAAGAAAATTTGAGGTCACAGAAACCCCTCTCGACTAATTTGCAAATGTCCACTTTCACCTCGCAATGTTAATTCCAATGAGTGGCTAAACAAAGTGCTGCGCCTGACCTGCACAATGACGCCGTCAGACCAGGCATCCTGTCTTCCGTGGTTTTACTGCCCCCATAAGAACAACATTTCAAGTGCTCAGTGACAAAGGCCTGCCAGAAATGCTCCATCTTGTACAGATGGGTGTCTCATAAAGTAATCAGAAAAACTCCACCTTGTGACTAACACAACTGAACATGTTGGTATTGTTACTAATTGCAACCGAACCGCACTGTCAGCTGCATCAACCACAACTACCTGTTCATAGGCAAAAACACAAACTAGGACACCCCAAACACACCCCAAATCGGTTCCATTGGATAAAATGGGAAACCCCCACCCTCCTCGACATTGCAATATCGACCCCTTCCCCAACACCAATTTCCGTCAAATTTCTCACACACACACACAATCGCCCCAGCTATCAATCACAATAGCTGGAACTACATGTTTTATAGGCAAAAATACGAGCTACGCAACCCTAAACACAACCCATCTCCTTCCATTGGATAACATGGGGAACCCCCCACCTCCACTAACGTTTCCATCTCTAACACTTCCCCATCACCAATCACACCAAACTTTCTCACAAATATACTACACAACCCCACCTATTAGCTCCATCACCCAAAACTACATGTTTATAGACAAAAATCCAAACAATTCACTTTCCGAAACACCCCAACACCTCCATTGGATAACATTGCAAACCGGACCTTCACGAAAAACGCTATTTTCCGTACTTCCACTACTTCGATCATCTCCACACTTGGTGGGAAACTAGTTCCAGCGATTCCCCACAACCTCACCAAGTCACAACTCAACCGATCTACTGGAAGGGGTACGACTTTTCATCCAAACATACCCCACCCCCCAACATTGAAATACACCCATAAATCAATCAAATCTGGCCAAAATCGACATGCATTGGCGAAGGGAAATCACAGCAGAAGAGATACCGTTTAGTTTAGTTTTTTAAACTAACCCCCCCCCACGCACCTACGGCCGCCTTAGTGTGTGAGGTGTGAAGCTGCAGGCTTGTTTTTTTACACAGTTTACCCGACCTCGCTCCCTCTTCCGTGGGTGCTAATTGTATCCGGAGTGCGCAGCATTTCACAGGGGACACTGAGTGGATCTGTCCCTGCTGCAAGGCGCACACATACAGCATACGGTAAACAAAATACAAATAGCTCTTTTTCTTTTCCGTACACTACGAAATGATATGCGGGTAGCTCTTACCCTCTTGCTGCCACTCTCCTGTTTAAGCCAGTACGCTGCCAAACGGGAACTTGTCCCGATAGAAGCCAGGACCTTTCGGTGTTAGTCAGGCCTACGGCTGCCTCGAGAAACTACAGTCAGTGGCAAGTCAACGCGCTCTACATGAGCCGCAGCAGCAGCCAATCCAGACGCTGCTCTCAATCCTGGCGCTGCTCTCTACTCTCTGAGTAGAGAGCAGCGCCAGGATTGAGTTGAGCAGGCAAAGTCGCCGCTCATTTTTTGCCTACTGGGGACAGCTATTTAGGCCAGCCCCCACTCACCGATACTGTTTCTGCTGAAAAGCCACTGTGCGCATGTTGGGTTCCTGACCGGGTAAAGGCAGCCGGCCAAACCCAACATGCGCACTGCCGTCGTGCCACAGACAGCTGCTGAGCCGCACAGTCCGCACTCATTATTTCCTGCCAGTGCGCGCCGCTATTCACTGTCAAGTCACGTGACGCCGCCCCACGAGATCACCGGTTTAAATTATTTATTAATTTATAGAAGAATTTCAACTTTCAAACTTTTAAATATAAACTTATTTAAAAGTTTGAAAGTTGAAAATGGTACAATAATTATAAGTGGGGCAACGCCTCACCGCCCTAACGCAAAAACCGCCACTGCTTTAGCCTTTCCCCCTTTTGTGTTTTTCTTTCTCTTGTTCTGGAGCAAAGTCTGATGAGGAAAAATTAGTGCAGGACACCAAATATTATTGCAAGAGCCCACCTCCACCTGCAACCACCGGCTCAAATTAGGCACTGCCACTAAACCTAATATTTTGAGGCTTGTACTTAAGGGCAGCTTCACCAATGAATACTTTGCAACATCCAATTGGGTAAACTAGATTGTGCCTTCAGTCATTTATGGGGCAGGTGCATATTTCTTGACTTTCAATTATAAATATTTCACAAGCACATTGTCCGGCACAGAAGAAGGAATCAGGGAATTGGCAAAAAGGGTGCTGTCTTGAAATTCCTTTGTGAAAACATGTCTTATGTGCTTTGGATTCCACTTTATAGAAGCTGCTTTTAACTGTCAGTGCACTCAATCTGTTTTTCAAAGATCACTGTGAGTAGCCTAGAAACATTGTCAAATCCACAAAAACATGCTTGTTACAATATCAAGTTTTTCCAATATGTTTAAATTGCACAGTTTATCACTTGTTATTCTCATATTGGCTATATGGGTAGCTTGTATTCTGGAAATTATTGTCCTGCCCCATGGCTGGAAGTATTAGCCCCCACCAAAATTTGGCTCTAGTTGCTCCCATGCCCATGGCCCAATACTATTTATTTGGGGTTGGATTGTTCTTGTGCTATCCATGTTACGTGGTAACTCTATTTGTTCCTGCCTGTTTAGATACCATGCTGTATCATCGCCCCCCCTGTTGTCATGTTTGTTTGAAGTGATTGAACTCCTGTAAGGCTTGCTCCCACCCCCTTCTTATTTGAGGCCATCCCCGAGGCGTGATCTTATAGGTTATTGTGCTGCAGGTGTCGTTGTTGGCAGGTCATTGCCTGGACTGGTGACTGGCCTCGCCCTTTGGAAAATTGGGAATCCGTAGGGCCATTTCTTTTTTTTTTTTTTTTTCCTCTTTCGCCTTCTTGCCACCCTTTTGCTTACGATGCCGCCCTGGGTTTTCAGTTTCATTTGCTGGATACAGGAGGGTAGATGTAAAGCTTTAGAAATGGAGGCCCCCCCATAACCATCGCACCTTCTATTGCCCCTGGAGGACCTCCTCTCCCAGCCGCACAGTCATACCGTTTCCCCAGTCTTCCTGTGTAAACAGAGAAGATTTTCACCAGCCGAAGCAGATGAAGACTTAATCATTGGACTCTTAAAGCTTGCACACCCAACCCTTGACCATAATGTGTTAGAAAAGGCTTCCAAAAGTTGTATCTCTTTTTAGTCTGATCCGAAATATCCATCTTAGCAGCAAATGTCATTGATTGTAACCAACCACCCTCTGTAGGGCTGACAGGGGAGACCCAGAGTTTACATATCTCTCTTCGGGCCAGCAATACTGCATAGAATACAAGCTTCGCTTTATCGCTCATGTCCTTACCATGCAGCTCTGATCTTCTACATATAACCATCTTAGGGCTTACCTTTATCTGTAAGCCTAGAACCCTTGATAGACAGCTACTCAAGGCCTCCCAGAAGGTCTGAATCTTTGGACATTGCAGAAACATATGCAGATCATCTTCATTCGGGCTTCCGCACTTGGGACACAACACCACTCCACCTGATCCGAATTTTGAAAGTCTTCGTGGAGTCCAGTAGGCCCTATGCATAGTAAAAAAGTGGTTCTTCCTTAAATATGCAGGTTTCACTGTTTTATAAAGCATAGACATTGTTACTTGCCATTGGTCTTCTGTCGCAATCTCCGGCAAGCACCTTCCCCACAGGCTCTCTGGTAGCATGAAAGGACCATCCTCCATCTCAAGTATTAGCCAATACCACAGTGCAATTTCTTTCTTAAAAGTACAGTTGGAAAGAAGCTTCTCCTCCAGTTCAGTAGAGGTACCTATCAGATCGCCGGATGCCACGTGCCAACTATGAATCTGGAAGTATTTAAATCTGGAGCAACTGGGTCCCCACTCCTCTTCACACTGCCCCCATGACATTAACTGCCCTTCCGGGAATAACTGCTTCCAATTCAATAAACCCCTTTCTTTTAAGGGATGAGCCAGTAGATCTTTTGTCCAAAGTGGGGACCCTGGTGCGTCCCAAATTGGAGCCAGCTAACTGAAATATGGAATTTTTAAAGCCCTTCTAATTTTGTACCATGTTTCTGCCAAGTCCTTTAAAACCTTCAATCTAACCTTCTTAAAATATTTCAGATCAGCAAATTTAAACAAAAACCCACTCTCTGCATTTCTCTGCTTCTTCAACATCTCCCTATACATTCTTCCTATTTCAGTGTCTGCAGGTGTACCAAATAACATCCTACTATTTTTTAACATAAATGCCCATGAATAAAGCAGCAGGTCAGGCAACGCTAAGCCCCCTTCACTAACTTCCTCCTGAGCTTCTTCCAGGACAAACGTGGCCCTTTTGACATCCAAAGGAAAGAACTGATTTCGCCCTGAAGCCTTACTAACCACTCCTTCCTAAAACTTAAAGGAATTGTTTCAAATAAAAAAGTTAACTTTGGCAGGATCATCATTTTCACCAAGTTAGCTCGGCCAAATAAAGTAAGAGGTAAATGCATCCATCTCCGTAAGCTAGCACTGATCTCCTTTCTGAGCTTATTGAAATTCTCCTTAGTGAGGTCGACTATGTTGTGTGTGATCTTAACTCCTAGGTACCTCATCTCTTTTTTGCAAACTATACCATCCGTACTCATATTCCAAGCCATGACCTCCGTTTTCTCTTTATTGATCTTATAGCCTGAAATACTACCAAACTCGCTAGTTACATCTATCAAGCACTTCATAGTTTGTTGTAGATCGGGTGTATAAATTATGATGTTGTCTGCATATAAACCTATCTTTTTACTCCAGCCTTCAAACTCGAAAGGCACGATGCCCTCTGTACTCCTTATTCTGCGTGCCAATGGCTCGATATATAGATCAAACAAGAGTGGAGACAGAGGGTACCCTTGTCTAGTACCTCGCGTAATCTGAACTGGCTGAGTCAGCACCCCATTTACTAATACTCTGGCCTTAGGAGCCGAATATATAGCTGTTAATGTTTTCCAAACATTCGGACCTAAATTCAGATATCTCGCCACCGTCTGCAGATATACCCAATTAACACGATCAAACGCCTTGGCTGCACCTAGAGCAGTAACAGCCAAGGGAAGATCGAAAGACGTGGCCATATCAATAGAACCAATAAGAGAGTATGTCAGTTCCTTCAGTGTTCGACCCCTAATAAAACCTTTCTGATCCTCGTGAACCAGATATATCATAACACTATTCAACCTTCCTGCTATAATTTTAGCAAAAGCTTATAGTCCGCATTCAGTAAAGAAATTGGCCTATACAAATCTACCTTTTTAATGACTTCCCTGGCTTAGGGATCAAAGAAATATTGGCCTCATTCCACGAAGGCGGCAGAGAAGCATCTGACATAAAGATCTCATTGAATAACTGCCTCATTATAGGAGTCAAAACCCCGGCCCAAGTTCTATAAACCTCTACCGCAAGGCCATCCGGCCCCGGCGCCTTACCCTTTTTGCCTCCTCTAATAGCCTCCTCAACCTCTTCATTAGATATCTCTTTATTCAGGATATCCTTTAAATCGTCCGAAAGAGGGTCCATATTTTCCAACCAGCTCCACACATCCTGTTCTTTAACAACCAAATCTTCCTTATAGACCCCCTCAAAATGACTATGGAATGCTGCAGCAATTCCCTTACTGTCACTAAGCACTGTGCCCGAATCCTCACTTATTATTTCTGTAGGGCCATTTCTACTATGTGCTGCTTTACTCGTTGCCGTCGAGTCGTGTTGGATTTGGATTTGATTCCCCACTGTTGCCAACTGTGTTGAGGTGGGGGGGGCTGCTATGTTGTCACTTTCCATGTTTATGATGGTAGTAGTGCAGCTCCCGTCTTCTGGGGGTTGGATTGGGACCCTGTCTTCTATATGTTGGCCCTGGTGGTCTATATTCAGTAATTGCCTTTGTTTCAGTTATGTTACTAATGATGAAAAAACTTTTGGCAAAGAGCTGAGCTTCTCGACAATGGGGAGGCATGAGCACTTCACTGAATGCAGGGTCTTTATTGTGTCCAATTTACCATCTAGCTTATCCATTTTGGCTGCTATCTCCTTTATGGCTATTGTTATCATCTTCATCGTGTCCATTTGAATTTCCAATTTTTGTGTCTGCCATGTGAGGGTGCTGATTGCGGCCATCAGCGTTATATTTATTGATGAAAAGGGAATTTTGTTGGGAGCACCCGGATTGAGCTGTATACTTGGTCCCGCCAGATAGATGGAAGGGGGCTGAGTTCATCCCAGGAGGGGCGAGCTCTGATTGAGGTTATAAGGCTGCATTGCTGAAGGAATCTGTGATAAGGACAAGTCACCGTAAAAGCAGCTGACTCCACCCTGGGAAAGTTCCTGGCTTTTCCTTCTGTGTTATGAATGATTCCTTTTTGGGAGACCAGCGCTGATGATATTTCTATGACTTCAGGTTGTTCGTGCCCTATCTCTTTCTCAGAGGAATCCAGATTCAATGGTCGGTCAGTTCCACTGGCCTGGGAGCAGGGGACTGCTCCATTGGCCAACTTCTCCCTGTGGTGTGAGTTTTGTTTCTGTCTATGTTCATCTTCTTGTTGTACTAATTGGTCCTCCTGTTTTCCCGGGGGCAGTCCAAGCAATGCAGAGTTACTACACGGCTGCCCTTTCCTTAGAGCTCTCAGTGGGGTGGGCGTTGATGTGAAGTAACTGCAAATCGTCAAAGCTTTGGAGGTTAGGAGTGTGACTGGGGTTGACTAAAGCCGGGCTTGTGTGTCTTTGGGTGATCTTCTTGTAGGGTGGGTTTTGCTGATAGATTTCCTATTCCCTGGTCTCCTTGTTGTCTTTTCTGCCCTTGTTGTAGACTAACTTGTTTGTGTTTTTTAAGCGAGTTCCTGTCTTGAAGCTTAAAAGGTAATTTCTAGACCAGTTTCCAAATGTGTACATGGGACTTACTTTTTTTATTGCCGCTAGTTGCTTCTCTCCAGCTTTTTTAGTTTTACAGGGTCTTCCGGGGTGTAATTGACAACCGACAGGCCGCACCCAGCCCTGGTTGCCTCCTCAGTCGTCCAAAACGTCCATACTCAAGCACCGCAACAGGGCGTGACACCACAGTGCCCCTGCGGTAGGCCCCTTGTTTTTATTTTTGTTTTTTTTAATTCCTTGTACCGGCACGGGATGCAGGGCACCAGTCCGCGTTTCCGACTCTCAAGATGTTAGTCAGGGAAGCACAGGTGATGCCCCTTCTCCCCTGTGGCTCTCCTCCCCTCGCCACCGAGCGTGCTCCTGGCAGGGCTATCAGAGCCAGGGAGCACAGGGAGGTGTGGGGATGCACATTTGCCTTCAGGCCCCCCGAGGAGGGGCTGGTGCAGCGAGATGCTATGGGGTAAGCAGAAGGTCGATTCCCTCGAGACAAGCTGCACCGGCCTGATGCCGGCCGCTTCTGTCTCTGTAGGGTATCTTACAGGCTTAGCCTTCCCGCTGTTTACCTCCTGCACCACCTGTTCCTCTCTCAGCCGACCTGTCATTGTCCTGTGAGGGCCGTCGACGAGGGCCCCTCAAGTTGTAGAATATTTGTGCGGGTTGTTCTACGGCTGTCCCCCCTTGGCCGAGTTGCGCTCACGGCCTGCAACTCGCAGCTCGCCCGTAGCTCGGGACTCGCGGCACTTGTGACGTCACACGCCGCATCGCAGTTTTGATATGTTGCTTGAGCTCTGTTTTTCAGATTAAGAAACAGAGAGAGGTTCTAGTGACACAGTGTGCACAGGACACACGTCTGGTCAAACCCATTCCACTTAGGGCAACAAACTGTAGTATGCAAAAAAATTATGGATGGAATACTTGAATTAAACTCAGCCACTGGTAATTACTCTGGCTGCATCCCAGTTTATCACTATTTTGCACACAATGCCACCTCAGTTTGGACCCCGCTATCTGCAAATCAGTCTTAACCATACTCCTATTGGAAAAGTCCAGCGGAATGGCGAAGCCAGGTCCTCCCTGAACTGGAACACGAACAACCCAGGACAGGTTTCAACCTAGTATGATGGATTGGGATGCGACCCGAGTGATTGTCAGTGGCTGAGATTAATTAATTCATTCCATCCATCACCTTGTGTTTTTAATACTTGTTTTTATACTCTCTAAAAGTCACATGTAGATGATGTCTTTGAATGTGTTTGCACAATAAATGCTGTAAACCGTAAGCCGAATAAAACTTGCAAATTTGTTCAAATTACTTTTTATGAGTAGAAATATCAAGCAAACTTCAGTTTTCCATTGCTTCATTCCTGGATTCCCTTGGAATTAGGATTCCATGCAAATCCACATTAATGTACTGTTGCCATTGTGGATTTGCTTGAAGTTCTAGCGTTTTTGCAGTGTTCTAGTCCTGTTGCTCCCATTTCTCCTTCATACAGAAAAGATGAATAACACTATTATTTGAGCAGCTTTGTATCATTTAGCACCTTTATGAGTGCCCGTGCTAAAGTTTAGTAAATCCCTGGCCTTTATATTCTTGCTGATTTTATTCAATCCAGTCTAGAGAATGACCATGTCAATCAGTCACTAATAAATCCTAATTTGGAATACATAAATCCATAAAAGCATCAAACATATCACAAATCAATATTTCATTGCACCTTTAAGACATCAATCAATAAATAATATAGTTCATTAAAATACATATACAAACAATACCAATACTGTCAATTATTTATGGTTATGTGAGGCTCATAAAGTTTCATGAATACTATATGTGTCTGCATCACTGATACAGGTTGCTTGCTTTTCTTAAATTAAAAGATATTATATTTACCTAACATTGCTGTCTATTTCAAGATTGATACTTTATTTATTAGGTCTGGCCTTAGCCAAGATCTTTTGATTTTAATCATAATATATATATAATAAATATCCTTATTGTATGAGCTTTCAGCAATCCTTGTTCATCCATTGGTCTCTGTAGTAATCTGCTTGTTAAGTAATGCATCTTCCCTGCCCTTGTGCTCTACCTGATGCTCTAACAATAAGATGTCATTTGGAATGTGAGGAATGTTTGTACTGGTGAGATAGCAGTTGGAGAAGATGGGCTGAGCAGCCAGGAGGCTGCTCCTGGTGGGGCTTACATTGGAACTTACTAAGATGTAACTTGGAGAATAAACTACCAACCACAAGAGCTGTCTACGAGACTTCATTGATTATTACACTCAATGAAGTCTCGTAGACAGCTCTTGTCCCCGTTTAGGGTTGTTTAAGGTCCCCCGCAACAACCCTAAATGTGGACAAATGTTCCAGAAGCGGAGGATTGTTGCATATGAGTTGATGTTGAGATGCTAGTCCACTCATCGGTTCGATGTCGTATTGAGATGACTGTGAAGTCCTATGTCATTCATTAATTTGATGTGTATTTTCATTTTACAGTGTATTATAGGGAGGTGGATTTCTCCTTTGGGAGGTTACTGCGTGTGTGTGGTTTATAGGGAGGTGGATTCCCTCTTTACAATGATTTGGGAGGTTACTGCGTGTGTGTGGTTTATAGGGAGGTGGATTCCCACTTTACAATGATTTGGCAGGTTACTGCGTGTGTGTGGTTTATAGGGAGGTGGATTCTCTCTTTACAATGATTTGGGAGGTTACTGCGTGTGTGTGGTTTATAGGGAGGTGGATTCCCTCTTTACAATGATTTGGGAGGTTACTGCATGTGTGTGGTTTATAGGGAGGTGGATTCTCTCTTTACAATATTATTATTGCATTACTATTATTATTATTACAGTGTTTTATAAAGTTACTGGTACTGCATGGGAATGCAGTATGTGAACAGAGTATTTTTTGGGAATGCAGTATGTGAACAGAGTAATATTGCGGGAGTGTGAGTTCCTGATCTTGCAAAAGTGTGCGTGCAGTAGAGGGCATGTGATATTCCCTGGTCCTGCTATTTGATTATGTTTAAGATTTCTACTTTACTGTTTATTACTTACATTATTATTACTGCATTGCTATTATTATTATCACATTATTATTATTATTATTACATAGGGAAGGCAATTTATTACTTATATTACTATTATTATATTTTACTTTATTACTATTATTATTACATGAGGAGAGTTTAGTACTATTACTACCGATATTAGTACTGTATTCTATTACGTTTATTTCTGGAATGTTTATCTTCTTTTCCTATGCTTATATATGTGTATACTGTTTGATTTTGTTTATTCATTATAAGGGGGAAGATGTGTAGTAATCTGCTTGTTAAGTAATGCATCTTCCCTGCCCTTGTGCTCTACCTGATGCTCTAACAATAAGATGTCATTTGGAATGTGAGGAATGTTTGTACTGGTGAGATAGCAGTTGGAGAAGATGGGCTGAGCAGCCAGGAGGCTGCTCCTGGTGGGGCTTACATTGGAACTTACTAAGATGTAACTTGGAGAATAAACTACCAACCACAAGAGCTGTCTACGAGACTTCATTGATTATTACAGTCTCATTTTGTTTTATGCACATTTTTCTTCCTCCTATTGCTGCATATAGCTTTGTGTAATGAGTCAGCCCACTTGGGCCACTGGCTAACTTCTATGTGAGTGACAGCATTCTACCCTTTTACAAGGAGCACATCCACACACAACATAGCTCACTTGAGTGCCCCACTACTATGGCAATGTGTACTATTTGAGACCATAGAGATAGTTTTGCTTTAAGCCAATTCTTTTATGTAGATTGTTGAGGGCCTAGCAGCTTCATCAACAATAAAGTTATGGGTAACTATTGCAAAGCAAAACAATTATTGGCAACATCGAAAGGTTGGCTGCAAACATTAGACTTATTGGCTTAGCCAATGCTTGTTTTTTAATGGTACCTGCATAAAATTATTAGTAGAGAACCTGATGACCTTTTGATATTGTGCAAGCATGAGTGACTGAGTGTTTCAAGCCCTCTAACTTGCCCTTTTCATTAGTTCGACTTGGAAAAGAGAGATGCAGTAGTGATGGAAACTTGGATCTCACCTAGCACTGCCTGCTTCACAGTTTCCCTGGCAAAGTATATTCATTGAAAAAAATCCATTACGTTTGTTTATTGTAATGTTTTTAAAGTGTGTGTGTGTGTGTCCCTCCTATGTGAGGTGAGGAGCAATTAAATAAGCTTGTTATCTTCGTTGTTCTTCAAGAGAAAGGCCATAAATTATTTAATCTTTAACTTTATAGTTAAGCACGTGAAGCTCACAGGAGTTCACCATGTTGTTGTCCAGAACTGAAAACTTTTGCATATGTATAAAGAGAAGTGATTTGTTGCCATTTCCTCACCAAACTGAAAACATCACGCCGTGTCTTGTTTCACTGGATTCATCGGATGTATTAAATAACGACTTCCAATAGAGAAACCAACCCTGACGCCTTTCTGATAAAGATTTTCTTTATCCCGGCCAGTGAAAAAGAAACTGCTTCTTTGACGAGCAATGAAACGGTTTCTATTTAAAGAACCATGTCAGGCCGACCCAGTCTGCGCCAAAGCACATCTTTAGACCTTGAGTGGGAGAAAGGAAAATTAATCAGCCGTATGGATGGAAAATAGAAAGGTGATACATCAGATACCACAGCCGCATCTCCGGGGTTTATGAGTGAAATCTGTGATTAGTTTGGAGTTTCAATTTGACGGAAATTAAGTCTTACAATGTTAGGTACAGCAAAACTTTATTTAGGCATAATCTACCCAAAATTTCGATCACTGAGTTTTACCTATTTCAAAATATCTCGATGTACGCTTACTCTCAGTACATAAATTTAAAAGTGCAGCCACGTAAGCTACATTGATAACGTTAATCATCCAACTGATACTTCTGCATTTTGTGGGAGAGGGCATAAGCATCGTACAATTAAAAAAAAAAAAAAACTCCTTATTTTGGTTATTTGCTTTTAATTAGTCCAACGTGCGCTCAATGACAGCACAGTGGTTAGTTGTCAAAGTGCCCCAATACGTGGACACACAGAACATATTAATACAGAATTTTACATAGTAATAAAATGCTCCAATTAGCACAAAGCAGAGGGATTTAGGTGCAACAAATGGTGGGTCAGAAGAGGAGCGCCGATGTTAGTGGTGGAGTATAATTCTGGAGAGAACTCTGCAGGAAAGAAAATATATGTTGTGGGATACGTTTAAAAGAGCTAGGCCCATAATTTCTAGGCTGTTCTAGAGTCACACTCCGTTTGTTCTTTTAAGCAGCATGGAAGTGTAGAGGGGAGGAAAATCATTAGAGAAGCAATCGATTTGCCAACAACTTTCCACGGTACATAATAATCCACGGACAACTACTTAAGGCTAGTTTATTGATTACAAAGCCAAGTGTCATCCCTAATTAAGCATTTTCACAAAGAAAGGTAAAAGGTGTCAGCACGTGGAGTCTCCCTAAGCGGTCTCTTCACGATCCATGGGTCAAGTAGCATAAGCTACAGAAGCCAGAGTTCGATCTAGGACGCTCTCTCTCTCTCTCTGGAGGTGAGAAAGAAATGGCGCACTATCCCTACTCTAACGACCAGTTATCCATAGGTAGCAATCCCAAAATGCACTTCGGATCACGCCATCCATCCTGGGTACAGTCCTGAAGGTAACTTTCCACGATCTCAGCGGTGAGCTTCCCTTGTTAAAATTTGTCCTTGATTCCCAGGCCTTCTCCTATGTGAAGCACAGTGACCTTCTTTTACGGACTCAAGCCACACAATTGCCTAGCTTACTAAAAACAAACTCACTACCTTTCCTAAAGAATGTCTTCTCCACCTGAAATGGAAATGTGAAAAACAATTAATTATTACAGCGAGAGTTTCCAGGGACTTGCAATTCAGGCTTACGACTTTAACTAACATAAGAGAATCTGCATTTAAGCTTTACGAATTCAGGTAACATTAACGCAAATTCAACTAATACATTTACCTACATGAGAAATTACATAATTAATAAGCACATTCAATATATGTATAAATGTCAATTGCAAAATACGGATTCCATGCAGGTTCTTCATGTTAACGTTTCTTCTAGTTGCATTTAGTTCCTAAGTTAATTCTCCATGACATGTATCCATAAACTAGAACACGTCACGTAATTGTATTAAGACGTTTCACAATTCTAACACCTCATGTTAACAATGATTGCATGATTATGTGTGGATGCGTTCTATACAGGATTATAATTTATGATGTACCCCTACAATTTTAAATGATATTTCCCGCTGCATCATGAAGAGGCTAGTTTCATTTGATTTTCAAGTATTACAGTAAATTTGAAAAAAGGCACAATTTTACCAGGCTGAAAAATGTTGTCCAACGTGTCCATTGGTCTTTCTTCATTGCCTGCTGGTAATTGTGTACTATATGTTGTTTTGTAATTTGCAAAATAGTAAAGGCCAATTAAGCATGTTCAAGAACCATATCCTCAAGATAGAGTATTTCATAATAAATGTATACTTGATTAAATAGATGCTGAAGATGCAAGGCTAATGAAAACAATGTATTATCTTCCTCATTAATACTCTTCAACTTTTAGATTCTGTTGCTGGCAAGGAAGTGAATATTCTGAACATATTTCTACTACAATAGTACTAACAGAATACATGCAAAATGCTCTTCCTAAACCTATCAGTGTTAATCTCCACCTCCATCTCCAACTCTCCTATCTTTTCTATAGGGATATCCTCAGACGTATAGGTTTACTGGGAAGTGGCTGGGCAAAGGGGCATGCTTATTACTAAATGGGAGGGAGTTAGGGAGGGCCAACCACTGGTACTGCAACACCTTCCAATAGAAAATAAGGGAGGTAGGGACTTAAAAGGAATCCTCACAGGAAATAATGTAAAATTACATTAAATTAGTTGCAATAGACAGACAAATAAATAAATATAGTTGAGCCCCTTTGGTGCATGTGTCGGCCAATGGTTGACTCAAGTACCACCTCCCTGGTGCGGCGCACGTCCAATAGCCAACACAAGGGAGGGCCCCCTTTAAGCCTCCGGTGCACAGCACCGGAGGTTTCTTGTTTTTTTTTCCCCGGGGGGGTGCAGAAGGCTTTCGGCATCAATCCCCGCCCATCTGTGAAGTCAGCGCACCACGAGGCACTCTGACATCACAGTTTTCCCACCGGAGCCGAGGACAGCAGCAGGTAGGCCGTTCTCGACTCCGGTGGGAAAACAGGGTGAAAACAGCCTCCCCAGCCTTCAGGGAGGCCTCGTTTGAAAGGGGAGAGTCTGCCCTTTCAAACGAAGCCTTCCTGAAAGGGTTTACTGGGCCGTGAATCGCAGGGATTTAATGGGCGGGCAGGCCCTCGTGGGAATCGCATATATATATATATTTTTTTAGTTGGTCTTCCCCTTAGTTAAAAAAGGGTATTTTGCCCCAACAACAAAAAAACTGCGAAATTGACAGTAGGTCGTCCCTCCTGCTCAGTGGTCGACCCCCTGTGGAGGCTATTTTTTTATTATAGATGTGGGGTTTCCCTGGAGGCCGCGATCGACCCCCATGGAAATCACACCTATAAAAAACAAATCTACACCAAGAGAAAGAGAGAGATCTCTCTCTCTCTCTTTGTATATATATATATATTCACTGAAAAAACCATAGGTTTCAGACACGTTATAGTTACAAATTAGCATTTAAAAAACCTTTGAAATTCACTGAAAAAACCATAGGTTTTAGGGACAGTTATAGTTAGTTGGACATTGCACTCGTACAAAACCCGTGAAATTCCCCCGTTATAGTTAGTCCAGCTAACTATAACTCGCGCCCCGCAATGCACTGCTGATGACGTCACATATTACATCACTCATGACATGGTCAGTGACATCACTGATGACATCACTGATGACATCTCAAATGACATCACTGATGACATCATCCAGTGACTGTGTGTTTCTGTAAAGTTTAAATATTTTTAAAATATATAGGAAAAGACGTATTGAAGAATGAGTGGGTGTGTAAGTGTCTGTATGGATGATTTAGTAGGTGCGTGACTGACTCTATAAGTGAGTGATTTAACGTATCTTACTGAATGCATGGGTTAGTGACTAAACTGGGTGTATGTCTGTATCCGTCTGTCTGTTGCTGTGTAAGTGGCTGCATGTGTTTGTGAATAGCTAAATGATTTTCTATATGAGTTATTGAATGCTTGTCTGAGTATCTGTATGGGTGCCTGAGTGTTTGTGTGGGAGGGGTGTGTGCAACTCTGTGCATAGATGTGTGAGTGGGTGATTCACTGGGTGGATGGTTTCAAGAGTGCATCTGTGATAGACTGTATGGGTGGGTAAGTGTGTGTAAGAGTGTGTTAGTGAGTGAATGTATGTCCCAGTGGTACATGTGTGAGTAACTACATATGTGAAAGGCAGTATATATGTGTGTTGGAGTATATAAATAGCTATAAGCAAGAGTGAGTGATTGTGATAGTGGCTGTATGGATGATTGTGTGCTTGTATCAGTGATTGTATAAGAGCGTAACAATGTGCTACTATTTGTATGAGTAAGTGAGCTGGTGTGTGTGTATAACTGTATAGGTGAGTAAATGGCAGTGTGTTTAATTATTTGCATGACTGACTAGGTGTGTGAGTATCTCTATGGATGAGTGGCGTTGTTTGAGTGTCTATATAGGAGTAAGAGTGCATATGATAGTCCTGTACTGAGTGACCGTAAGTATGAGTGACTGTACGGGTGAGTGAGTGGATGTGTGTGTGTAGACCTAAGAATCAGTGAGTGGGTATGTAGTTATTGGTGTTGGAGTGTCTATGGTTTTGCGAATGGCAGTCTGTAATTTAGAGTGGGTGTATCAAAGGTTATATTAGGGTGTGAGGAGGTGCATCAGATTATCACGTGGATGATGTCATCAGTGATGTCATTTGAGATGTCATCAGTGATGTCATCAGTGATGTCACTGACCATGTCATGAGTGATGTAATATGTGACGTCATCAGCAGTGCATTGCGGGGCGCGAGTTATAGTTAGCTGGACTAACTATAACGGGGGAATTTCACGGGTTTTGTACGAGTGCAATGTCCAACTAACTATAACTGTCCCTAAAACCTATGGTTTTTTCAGTGAATTTCAAAGGTTTTTTAAATGCTAATTTGTAACTATAACGTGTCTGAAACCTATGGTTTTTTCAGTGAATTTCAAAGGTTTTTTAAATGCTAATTTGTAACTATAACGTGCCTGAAACCTACGGTTTTTTCAGTGAATTTCAAAGGTTTTGTAAATGACAATTTTTAAATGTATTAATTGTTATATTAATTTTTTTCATACTGATTTACTACATTTTTAGAAACAATTTTTTTTAACATATTTTATTTGTCAAATTACATTGTAATTACATTATACATTACATTACAAAAAATACTTTCTCAGAATGAATTACTTTAGTTTAAATACTTTGCAGATAGGCAATAGACTTTTACGTACAGTAGTTACAGTTGTTGCAATGGGCAACACATTTTCAAACACAATGCAACATTCAGCTCAATGTGAATTTCTAGTTAAATGCAATTAGTTACTTTATGGATTACTTTTGTAACCACAGGACTGGATCCTAGATTCAGTCCTGGTACATCTCCTGTAAACAGTTGAGTAAAAGCGTTTTGGTTACAGTCGTGATTTTTAAGGAATATTATTGTATTTTAAAAGTTGACACTTTGAAACTTTTTCTCATAGAATCACCAATGTTATCCTATGGAAGGAAATTCACTTAGCAGGTAAAAACTGTTATCGTTACTTTTTCTTACTCAGTGTTGGATCCTGGATCCAGCACTGGTGCATCTCCTGTAAACAGTTGAAAGAATGCGTTTAAGTCATACAGGCGATTTTTAAGGAATATTTGTAGTTTGTGAAAATCAACACTTTGAAACTTTTTGCTGAAAACCAGTCAATGTTAGCCTATGAAGGAAATTCAAGTTACCGGTAAGTACGGTTAAAATTACTTTTGAGGATCAGTACTGGGCTGAAACATGCAGCACTGAGGTCTCTCCTGATAACAGGTGAGTAAATCGGAATTCGTATTTCGGCTGATTTTAGAGGAATATTTTAAAGTTCCAAAACTCCACACTTAGAAGAATTTCCAAGTGAAACCAGTCAATGTAAGCCTATGGAAGGAAATTCAAGTTACTGGTAAGTACGGTTAAAATTACTTTTCAGGACCAGTACTGGGCTGAAAGATGCAGCACTGAGGTCTCTCCTGATAACAGGTGAGTAAATCAGAATTCGGATTTCGGCTGATTTTAGAGGAATATTTGTATGTTTCAAAAATCAACACTTAGAAGAATTTCCAAGTGAAACCAGTCAATGTTAGCCTATGAAGGAAATTCAAGTTACCGGTAATTACGGTTAAAATTACTTTTCAGGATCAGTACTGGGCTGAAAGATGCAGCACTGAGGTCTCTCCTGATAACAGGTGAGTAAATCGGAATTCGTATTTCGGCTGATTTTAGAGGAATATTTTAAAGTTCCAAAACTCCACACTTAGAAGAATTTCCAAGTGAAACCAGTCAATGTTAGCCTATGAAGGAAATTCAACTTACCGGTAAGTCCGGTTAAAATTAATTTTCAGGATCAGTACTGGGCTGAAAGATGCAGCACTGAGGTCTCTCCTGATAACAGGTGAGTAAATCGGAATTCGTATTTCGGCTGATTTTAGAGGAATATTTTAAAGTTCCAAAACTCCACACTTAGAAGAATTTCCAAGTGAAACCAGTCAATGTTAGCCTATGAAGGAAATTCAAGTTACCGGTAAGTACGGTTAAAATTACTTTTCAGGATCAGTACTGGGCTGAAAGATGCAGCACTGAGGTCTCTCCTGATAACAGGTGAGTAAATCGGAATTCGTATTTCGGCTGATTTTAGAGGAATATTTTAAAGTTCCAAAACTCCACACTTAGAAGAATTTCCAAGTGAAACCAGTCAATGTTAGCCTATGAAGGAAATTCAAATTACCGGTAAGTACGGTTAAAATTACTTTTGAGGATCAGTACTGGGCTGAAAGATGCAGCACTGAGGTCTCTCCTGATAACAGGTGAGTAAATCGGAATTCGTATTTCGGCTGATTTTAGAGGAATATTTTAAAGTTCCAAAACTCCACACTTAGAAGAATTTCCAAGTGAAACCAGTCAATGTTAGCCTATGAAGGAAATTCAAGTTACCGGTAAGTACGGTTAAAATTACTTTTCAGGACCAGTACTGGGCTGAAAGATACAGCACTGAGGTCTCTCCTTATAACAGGTGAGTAAATCGGAATTCCTATTTCGGCTGATTTTAGAGGAATATTTGCACAATGGTGAAGGGAGGGGGCGGGGCCTGAGGTGACATCTTTGCAAACGCGCCCGTGGCGCGTTTTAAGTTGGGGGATTAAGTTCCCTTGAATCCTGAGGGTCCCTAGGGGCCAACTAGACCACCAGGAACCTCCAATATGCGCCAGGGGCTGCGTTGCAGAGACGTGTAGAGAGGCCACACCCCTTTTACACCTCTCTGCAACGCAGCTCTGTGGCGCTTTCTGGATATACCTGTTGGGCTAGTTGGCCCCCAGGGACCCTCAGGATTGAAGGGGATTTAATTCCCCATCTTAAAACGCGCCACGGGGCCTGTTTGCACACATGTCACCTGAAGCCCCGCCCCCTCCCTTCACCACTGTGCAAATGCGCCCCGTGGCGCGTTTTAAGTTGGGGGATTAAGTCCCCTTGAATCCTGAGGGTCCCCGGAGTCCAACTAGCCCACCATATACCTCCAAAAAGCGCCACAGAGCTGCGTTGCAGAGAGGTGTAAAAAGGGGTGTAGCCTCTCTACACCTCTCTGCAACGCAGCCCCTGGCGCATACTGGAGGTTCCTGGTGGGCTAGTTGGCCCCCAGGGACCCCCAGTATTCAAGGGGATTCGTTCCCCCTCTGCAAACGCGCCAGGGGGCGCGTTTGCAGAGTGGTGAAGGAAGGGAACGGGGCCTTCGGGCCAATCGTTTTAAAAATAAAATAAAATTTTTGTCCCCTGAAGGGGGGCTGTGTGGCCCCCCTTCCTTTTTCCTGTTTTTATGCCCTGGGGACCCCATCCCCCAGGGCCTTACCCCTTTTTTTTAATTTGTAATTTTAAAAAAAAACGGGAAGGGGGCCGCGTGGCCCCCTTCCCTGGGCCTGTATTGGCCCCGGGGACCCCATCCCCGGGGCATGGCCTCGTTTTTATTTATATTCTTTGGAGGGGGCTGCGTGGCCCCCTCCTCTGGCCATTTAAGGCCCCGGGGACCCCATCCCCCGGGGCCGGCCATTCCGTTTTTTTTTTTTTTTTTTTTGGGGAGGGGGCCGCGTGGCCCCATCCCGGGCCACTACTTGCCCCGGGGACCCCATCCCCCGGGGCCTGGCCTCTCGTTGGGGACTGTGGGGGGTCCCCAATCCCCCACAGTCCCGCCGGCTCCCGCGTCCCTAGGGTGCCGGCATTGCTTTACACATGGGGAGCAGCTAACATGCTGCTCCCCATGTGTAAAGCAATCGGCTTTGGATATTGGAAGAGAGAGCAGGTTTCCTGCTCTCTCTTCCAATATCCAAAGCAAGTTTGCAATGACAGGACGGGAGCCGCGAGGCTCCCGTCCTGTCATTGCAAACAGCAGTGTCCCGGGGTAGGCACCCCGGGACACTGCAGGAGCCGGCCCTGGGGGTGGTGGTCCCCAGGGCCATCAAGGGCTCCAGGAGGGGGCCGCGCGGCCCCCTCCCATTCAGTACACAGCCCCGGGAGGTGGGGGTCCCCGGGGCTCTGGGAGTCCGTAACGGACCCCCATATTAAAATGTTTAGTGCCCCGGGAGGTGGTGGTCCCGGGCGTGTGGGGGCTGGAGCCCCCACACAGGTTTAATAAATTTTTTAAAAAGCCCCGGGAGGTGGTGGTCCCCGGGGCTGCGGGAGGGCTCAGAGCCCTCCCGCACCATTTTTAAAAAGCCCCGGGGGTGGCGGTCCCCGGGGCTTGGGGGCCCTTTGAGGCCCCCACACATTAAATTATCCCCCACCATGCCCCCGGGACTTGGGCCACCCGGGGCCAATTAGCATCGAAGCGCGGAGACCGCGCTTCGATTTTCGGCAGGATTCTCGCACCCTGAGCGCATCCTGCCGATTTTTAAAAAAAAATTTTTTTTTTGCCCAGGGGTCCTTGTGGGACCCCCTGAGCAAACCTAGGGGTCAGGGTGTTTCTACCCTCCCCCTTTGTGCGCTTTGCGCACTTGTTTCTGTCCCTCGGTTCTACCGAGGGACAAAATGGCTGCCAACATTTCCTGAATCGGAATGTTGACAGCCAGCTGACAACCAATTAACATGCAGCTCGTGATCGGGACGGTGCGCGCAGGGTGCGCTCAGGGTGCGCGAATCCTCCGTGCCCATAGATATATATGTACTTTTACTTTTTGATTTTCTCAGCAACTACTGAACGGATTTACACCATTTAACAAAAAGGGTTCTTTCTGAACCAAGAACTACCTCTTTGCCAAATTTGGTGTAATTCCGTTCAGCAGTTCAGGCTGTAGCCGTGTCTAAAGTTTCCTATGGGAAAATGCATGGGAAAACGCGTTTTGGGACCCCCTTTTCTCGGCCCCGCTTGACGTATCACCCGAGACTTTCAGGGTAGGAGCGGACCGGAGCGCCCCACGAAGTTTGAAAATTTCGCGAAGATACGTCAACCGGCAAGAGAGTTATTTCAAATAGAATGTCGCGGATTTCCTATGGATAATAGGTTGTAACTATAACTATCTACTGGCGACCGCCAGTAGATAATATATATATATATATATATATATATATATATATATATATATATATATATATATATATATATATAGAGAGAGAGAGAGAGAAAGAGAGAGAGAGTCTCTTTTTCTTTGTGTAGTTCATGTATATATAGAGAGTCTCTTTCTCTCTCTCTCTCTCTATATATACACACATTATCTACTGGCGGTCGCCAGTAGATAGTTATAGTTAGGACCTATTTCCATAGGAAATCCGCAACATTCTATTTGAAATAACTTTGGCGCCGGTTGACGAATCTTCGCGAAATTTTCAAAACTCGTGGGGTGCTCAGGTCTGCTCCTATCCTGAAAGTCTCGGGGTGATTCGTCAAGTGGGGCCGAGAAAAAGGGGGTCCCAAAACATGTTTTGCCCATGCAATTTTCCATAGGAACCTTTCATCGCAGCTACAGCCCGAACTGCTGAACGGAATTACACCAAATTTGGCAAAAGGTAGCCCTTGGTTCAGAGTCGTGCCTTTTGGTTAAATGGTGTAAATCCGTTCAGTAGTTCCTGGGAAATTTGAAAAAGAAAACACATATATATCTGGGCGGAGCCTAACCACACATGTCATCGTGTGATCTGATTGGCTGTCAGCACTTCATCCTGGAATTGCTGGCAGCCATCTTGGGACCAATATAAATGATAGTACCCCATTGAAATGCATTGTAGTGAATCGAAGATTTTGAGAGTTACCAAAAGGAGAACTATAAAGGGTGATAACAGACTTTAGTTACATTAGAATTCATTTGTTGATGGTACCATACTAATTTCAGGAATTGTGGTGTGTTCTAAGGTGATTTTACCCTGTGAAAAACCTTCTGCTGGGATATCATGAATCATGTTTGAGAGAAAACTATTTTCACATGCTTGTCCCATACAGTTTTGGAAGGTGCTCCAGAAGCTAAAATGAGAGCATATTTTCTGTAAATTCACATTATCTTTCTCAGTCATGTGAAATGAAGTCTGACATTCTCAGTAAAACATGTACATCCAACAAGGGCAGAGACTGTCAGTTGATTCCTTTGTGTTCTACTGCAGCTTCCCAGAGTGTTCTAAAGAACAACTAGAGTGCTAACAGCCTTACTTATGACAAAAGTATGGCACACCTGAAGCCATCTTGATTGGAATAAACTGGTAACACTTAAAACATTTAATTTAAAAAGGAACAAAATGATGGGGTTCATTTTGTCATAGAAATTATGGTTAGTGCTGTAGAAAGAAAAATTAGGACATGTTTCAAGTGTGATCTCAAATATCTTCCTGTTATATTTCAACACGAGCAGCCTGTCAGTTGATGCCTTTGTGTTCTATTGCAGCTTCCCAGAGTGTTCTAAAGAACAACTAGAGCGCTAACAGTCTTACTTATGACAAAATGATGCCACACCTGAAGCCATCTTGATTGGAATAAACTGGTAACTCTTAAAACATTTAATTTAAAAAGGAACAAAATGAGGGGGTTCATTTTGTCATAGAAATTATGGTTAGTGCTGTAGAAAGAAAAATTAGGACATGTTTTAAGTGAGATCTCAAATATCATCCTGTTATATTTCAACAGGAGCAGCCTGTCAGTTGATGCCTTTGTGTTCTACTGCAGTTTCCCAGAATGTTCTAAAGAACAACTAGAGTGCTAACAGCCTTACTTATGACAAAAGTATGGCACACCTGAAGCCATCTTGATTGGAATAAACTGGTAACACTTAAAACATTTAATTTAAAAAGGAACAAAATGATGGGGTTCATTTTGTCATAGAAATTATGGTTAGTGCTGTAGAAAGAAAAATTAGGACATGTTTCAAGTGTGATCTAAAATATCTTCCTGTTATATTTCAACAGGAGCAGCCTGTCAGTTGATGCCTTTGTGTTCTACTGCAGCTTCCCAGAGTGTTCTAAAGAACAACTAGAGCGCTAACAGTCTTACTTATGACAAAATTATGGCACACCTGAAGCCATCTTGATTGGAATAAACTGGTAACTCCTAAAACATTTAATTTAAAAAGGAACAAAATGAGGGGTTCATTTTGTCATAGAAATTATGGTTAGTGCTGTAGAAAGAAAAATTAGGACATGTTTTAAGTGAGATCTCAAATATCTTCCTGTTATATTGCAACAGGAGCAGCCTGTCAGTTGATGCCTTTGTGTTCTACTGCAGCTTCCCAGAGTGTTCTAAAGAACAACTAGAGCGCTAACAGTCTTACTTATGACAAAAGTATGGCACATCTGAAGCCATCTTGATTGGAATAAACTGGTAACACTTAAAACATTTAATTTAAAAAGGAACAAAAATGAGGGGGTTCATTTTGCCATAGAAATTATGGTTAGTGCTGCAGAAAGAAAATTTAGGGCATGTTTTAAGTGAGATCTCATATCCTCTTCTATTTCATTAGAAAATTCTGACATGCAGACTGAAACAATCACTTTCAATACCAGCAGTAGACTTCAAGTTAACTCCCTGGTGAGCAGTAGCTTTACTACAGGGATCTAATGAACAACTAGAGTGCTAACATTCTGAATTTATGGCAAATGTGTGATACATCTGAATGCCTTCTTGATGGAATCAAAGTAAAAAACTGAAAGCATTTCCTACTGAGGAGACTGCAGTAAATGACGAAATTAGGAAACTTCATAACAAATAAGTCTCCCAAGATGGTCACCAGAGAAAAAAGAGCCCAAATGTAGCACAAATATCACCCAGATGTAGCCCACATATAGCCCAATGACAGAAGTGTGCAAAACACTTTTTATTTTTAGTTTTTCTGCAGTTTTATATAGTGCAAACTGGTCAGGTATTGGAGCGTTACATCTTACTTGGACCCCTTATTGCGTATTTTGCACGAAGTACATGAGATTGATCTTGCGAAACATTGAACTTTACGATTCTGTTAACTTGAAGTTGCTCTTAACCGGGCTTTGTAACACCCGTTTTTACCTACTGGTTTTAATTCATTCTCACTGTATTGTATTAGGAAAGAGGATTTACTGTTTTTATGTACACTTTTATGATCTATGTTTCTAAATCAGATCAAATAAAGTTTAATGAATTCTATGGCAGGACGGAGGCGAGGATTATGCATATCTTTCCTCACTTTATTTGCATAGCAGTTCAAAGAAAACGTAACACAACAATCATTAAACAAAAGACTACACAACCCATGAACCATTAGGGGGTAGTCTCCAAGGCAACTATAGTCCAATCATATCACAGTCCATCGTATATAATATCGTGACGTCCCTTCCGCTTCCTCTTTCTTCACTGCTCGTCAGTTAAGTGCATTCCTTACATTCTTGGCTTAATCTGACGTTGTTGCTGTTTGTATAGCGGTTTCTTGTGCACGTTATTAGCATTATTGCCTTGGTATTGTTTCATATTCCCTGCGCAGCAGGCTCTTGCCCGAGCGCGTTCTCCCCCTCGCAGTTTCTCCCGCTGTGTGCTCTGCGCGCGGTGAGATCCTGTCAGGCGCGTCTGGTCCGAGCGAGGCAGCTCCGTCGAGCGCTCCCGCTGGTCTTTACGCGCGTTTGGGAATCCGGTCACTCCTTTAGTGTCCGCTTGATTCCCGACCAACCCTTGCCTAATTTTGACACCGCTACGCGGTGATTTCCCCACACGGCCACGTTAGTGACCAGTGCCACCTGGTGGTGGTAATTGGTATTGCGCCTCAGTCTATTCTTATAACAGCTTCGGGGAAAGCCCAGCTGTTGGAGCACCGGCGAGGGGTTCTGTCTTAAGGATTTTAAGGGCATTTGTTCTGTGCTCACACCCTCTGCTATCATGTCTTCTCCAGAAGACCATTTTTACTCCTCCTACCAGGAAGTGGAGGAGGAATGGCCCCCAACTTCTCCCTCCAGCAGTGGACCAAGCCCTCTCTCTGGCTATTTCTAGGGTGCTGGCTCCTCTTAGGGATCAGGTTGATAAGCTGGCGAAAAGCATCCCTGGGGTGTTCAGTGACCCAGATCTGGTGGTGGCGGGTCCAAGTAGCTCCCAGATGGGGAATAAAAGGGCCGTTAAGCATAACGCGGGGCACTTGGAAGGATTTGATAAACTTATGGAGACCTTCCTCAAGAGTGCGCGAACGCTAAAACATGCACGCTGCCAGGAGGAGGAGGGGCCCGGAGAAAATTGCGACACTGTCACCACTATTGTAGACCCCGACAGCGGGTTTCCCTTAGAGGGAGAGGGTGTATCGGAGGACAATTTCTCCTCCGATGAGGATAAGGACTCAGGGCGTCCCTGGCGTCCAGAGTCCCACTCCTCTCAGTCCCCGGTTTGGGACGGGGTCCACTCGGACATGTTCGAGCCTACCCAAATTTACCATCCTAGGTTGGCAGAGTGGACACCTGACGCCAAAGTGGCAGAGTATGTGGTGGGGAAAATCCATCAACCCCTTGAAAGGGAGGTCAGGAATAGGATGAGGGGAGAATGCCCCAGGCCCTCACTGAAGGGGAAGGTGACACACACGCCTGAAATTGATGAGAAACTATGTACCTTTTTCTCCAAGTATATGAGGGATCCCAAGAAAGGAATTGATAGGTCTTGGACGTGGTAGGGCCCTTGACCCAAATTATTCAATTGACAGAGCGTTCCAAAGAGTCAGGATCCCCTTTGTCCATGGATATTGTGGCTGGTTGGGCGCACTACCCTAAACCCTAAAACACTACCCCTCCACTACCCAAACACCACTGCACTACCCTAAACCCTAAAACACTACCCCCAGCACGACACCCTACACTACCCAAACATAACTGCACTACCCTAAACCCTAAAACACTACCACCAGCACGACTCCCTACACTACCCAAACACCACTGCACTACCCTAAACCCTAAAACACTACCCCCAGCACGACTCCCTACACTACCCAAACACCACTGCACTACACTAAACCCTAAATATACCCCCAGCATGACCTCCCACACTACACAAACACCACTGCACTACCCTAAACCCTAAAACACTATACCCAGCACGACCCCCTACACTACCCAAACACCACTGCACTACCCTAAACCCTAAAACACTAACCCCAGCATGACCCCCTACACTACCCAAACACCACTGCACTACCCTATACCCTAAAACACGACCCCTACACTACACAAACACAACTGCACTACCCTAAACCCTAAAACACTACCCACATCATGACTCCCTTCACTACACAAACACCACTGCACTGCCCTAAACCCTAAAACACTACCACAGCACTACCCCTACACTACCCAAACACCACTGCACTAACATAAACCCTAAAACACTACCCCCAGCACAACCCCTACACTACACAAACACCACTGCACTACCCTAAACCCTAAAACACTACCCCCAGCATGACTCCCTACACTACCCAAACACCACTGCACTACCCTAAACCCTAAATCTACCCCCAGCACGACCCCCTACACTACCCAAACACCACTGCACTACCCTAAACCATAAAACACTACCCCCAGCACGACCCCTACACTATACAAACACCACTGCACTACCCTAAACCCTAAAACACTATCACCAGCATGACCCCCTACACTACTCAAACACCACTGCACTACCCTAAACCCTAAAACACTACCCCAGCATGACCCCTACACTACCCATATACCACTGTACTACCCTAAACCCTAAAACACTACCCCCAGCACGACCCCCTACACTACTGCACTACCCTAAACCCTAAAACACTACCCCAGCACGACCCCCTACACTACCCAAACACCACTGCACTACCCTAAACCCTAAAACACTACCCCCAGCACGACCCCTACACCACCCAAACACCACTGCACTACCCTAAACCCTAGAAAAGAAACCCCCACTCCATGCCCAATCCCCCTTACCTCTCACTCCTCATGGTTCCTCTCTCCTCGTGGTTCCTGCTTCACGTCATCTCTGAGGAGCGGTGCACGTCGTTGTGAGGAAACGGAACAGCCTCTGTTTCCTTACAACGACATGGATCGTCTACATGTTTTTTAGAACGCATGGTCATTTACCATACATACCTTTACAACAAAATTAGTTGTAAAGGCATGCGTGGTAAATGACCATGCGTTCTAAAAAAATGCGTAGTAATGACTTCGTGATGTGCAACGCATGCGTGGTAATGCATGCGTTGTAATGGTATCGCAAAGTAAAAAAGTCTTTGCAACGGCTGTTTACCGATCAAAACTGGCCCCTGTTTTTCAGTGAGACGTTTATTTGATTAATTAGGAGGAAGGAATGTGGTTTTTTACCGAAAAGTGCATTCCCGGCTGTTGTATTGTGAAAGTGTCCGCGTGGCCTGGTTTCACTTCCGGTGAGAGAGTGGAAGAGTCTGTTTGGATCTAAAGGAGTTCTGTTGTTGGACGGGGCCGGCGCGACATGTCATCAGAAAACATAGCTAATGGAAAGCGTCCTCCCTGAAGTGTGGAGCAGTGCCATGAGAGGTCAACGAGTTTGCGTCCCACCTCAGTATGACCGTACCGCGTGACCCATGTGCCGCCTCCAGGGTATGGGAGGCAGAAGCGGCATCGCAGGTCCTCTTGAAGACCATTGTAGCACTAATTCTACATTTTGCTACTAGGGCATTTTAACTTTGTTGTTCCTGCCAGATACAAAGAGAAGATCCTGTGTTATTCAGTGCCCTCGTTACCTTTTTTGTGGGTTGTGGTGCTTGTCACTTCGCTGCCCCGCCGGTGCACACGACTGGGCACCCCACCTCGTGTGCCATCTGCAGGGCCTCTGCCCTCGGATCACTGGTTTCGGTTTCTGGAGTGGCAACATAAACAGTTGCTCCCAAAGGACTAGCCTGAACACTTAGGTGAATATCCCCTGCACCAGCATTCCACGGAAATTCTTTCCTAGCTCTCCCACGTCAATGAGCACAGCTCCGCTCGCGACACCGTATGACGTCATCGGAGCCATAAGAGTACCTCGTCGGCGTGCTGACGTCAGTTCCACCCATTTTTTCCGTGCCACCGAGGCAAACAGGGGACCGAGACATTTTCACATGTATACATAGTATAATAAATATATATATATTCACTGAAAAAACCATAGGTTTCAGGCACGTTATAGTTAGAAATTAGCATTTAAAAAACCTTAGAAATTCACTGAAAAAACCATAGGTTTCAGGGACGTTATAGTTAGTTGGACATTTCACTCGTACAAAACCAGAGAAATTCAGCCTTTATAGTTAGTTGAGGTAACTATAACTTGCGCCCCCGCAATGCACTGCTGATGATGTCACATATTACATCACTCATGACATGGTCAGTGACATCACTGATGACATCTCAAAACACATCACTGATGACATCATCCACGTGATAATCTGATGCACCTCCTCACACCCTAATATAACCTTTGATACACCCACTCTAAAATACAGACTACCATTTTCGAAACCAAAGCCACACCAATACCAGTTACTACATACCCACTTACTGATTCCTAGGTCTACACACACATCTACTCATTCACCCATACAGTCACTCATACATGCAGTCACTCATCAATACAGCACTATCATATACACTCATATACCTAAACAGACACTCACACACTGCCACTCACCCATAGAGTTACTCACACACATAGTCAGTCATGTAAAGAATCAATCACGCTCCCATTTACTCACCTACACAATTATACACACACCACCTCACTTATTCATACAGATACTAACAGATACTTACTCTTTTATACAATCACTGACACAAGCACACACTCATCCATACAGTTACTCTCACAATCACTCACTCTCACATTTAGTCATTTATATACTCCAACACTCACATATACTGCCTTTCACATACATATTTACTCACACATGTACCACTGAGACATCTAAACACTCACGAACACACCCATACACATACTCACACACCCATACAGCTCTTCACAGATGCACTCTTGAACCCATACACCCAGTGAATCACCCACTCACACATCTATGCACAAAGTCACACACCCCCCACCCACCCACACAGACACTCAGGCACCCATACAGATACTCAGACAACCAATCAATAACCAATATGGACACTCATGTAGCTACTTACCAACCCATGCAGCAGCTTACACACCAACAGACAGACTGATACAGAAATTCACACAGTTGAGTCACTAACCCATGCATTCAATAAGACACGTTTAATCACTCACTTATACAGTCAGTCACGCACCTACTAAATCACCCATTCAGACAGTCATACACCCACTCATTCTTCAATACACCTTGGCCTATATATATATAAAACATATTTAAACTTTACAGAAGCACAAAGTCACTGGATGATGTAATCAGTGATGTCATCAGTGATGTCATCAGTGATGTCATTTGAGATGTCATCAGTGATGTCACTGACCATGTCATGAGTGATATAATATGTGACATCATCAGCAGTGCATTGCGGGGGCGCGAGTTATAGTTACCTCAACTAACTATAAAGGCAGAATTTCTCTGGTTTTGTACGAGTGAAATGTCCAACTAACTATAACGTCCCTGAAACCTGTGTTTTTTCCAGTGAATTTCTAAGGTTTTCTAAATGCTAATTTCTAACTATAACGTCCCTGAAACCTATGGTTTTTTCAGTGAATATATATATATATACACATATATATTTTAAATCAAGAATGCCCAAAGCAACAAGAGCGCACTCGACTTTGCAGAGGAAATCGAGTGCGCTCTTGTTGCTTTGGGCATTCTTGATTTAAAATACATATATATATATATATATATATATATATATATATATATATATACATATATATATATATATATATATATATAGAGAGAGAGAGAGAGAGAGAGAGAGAGAGAGAGAGAGCGATAGAGATCTCTGTAAGTTCTTTGAGCGGGATCAAAAAACTGGAGGGTCTCTCAAAGAGGTGTGGCTGATGTAATTAAGGGCGTGACATACTTGTTCTATGCATCAGATGCACAGAGCGGTCTGACTCAAAAGTGTTCATGTGAGTCGGACGGCTCCCGCGCGTCCGACAACATGGCACTGGAAGTCCCTGTGTTGCGGGCACCAGAGAGATTTCCTTTGCATCACAACAGGCTCGGGAGCTGGGGAAGGGCTTCCCCAGCTCCCGAGGCTGTTCTGATGTTTTCAGTGAAATGACGATCAGCGCGCACGTTGCACTGATCGTCATTTCACTGAAACGAGCCGACAGGCTTGTTTCAGTTTCACTGCCTACATGCTCAGGGGGCTATCTGAACCCCCCGAGCACGTAGGCAAAGGGGAGAGGTATTGTTGGAAAGGGGAGAATCACCCCTTTCCAATGCTACCCTTCCCTAGCCCCACCTGAGGTGATCCCCAAGCAGGGATCTACCTAATAGGCACTAGGGAGGGGGAAGCGGAACCTTGGGCAAGGGTTTTTGCTCCCCCCCAATGTTTTGGGAAATTTTTGTCTTTCTGCCCCCATGGGAGGCAGATGGGGCAATAGCCCCCATCTGCCTCCCTGGGGGGCAAAAAACACATTAGGCCCCAGAGATTTATTTTATTTATGTTTATAGGGGTGGGGGCTGCCCAAAATGGACATGCCAATGCCCCCACTCCCCAAAAAAACATTCCACAGTCTTTCTTCCCCCACAGGAGGCAGATGGGAGTGATATCCCCTGATATGCCCCCTGGGGGGCAGAAAGCCCACTAGGCACCAAGGGATTGCCCTCACCCCCTCCAAAAATGGGCTGCAGTCTTTCTTCCCCCCTTGGGGGCATGTCGGGGCAATAGTCTTCGATTTCCCCCCCCCCAGGGCTGCAGAAAGCCCACTATGCAGTGATTTTTTTTTGGCAATGTGCCTAGCTGTGGTTTTTGGACCCTAGCTCAGCTGGCACCTTTGGAAACCTAGCAAACCTGCACATTTTTAAAAACTAGACACCCAGGAGAATCTAGGATGGGGTGACTTCTGTCGCTGTCACCAGGTTCTGTTACCCAGAATCCCTTGCAAACCTCAACATTTGTCAAAAAAACTCATTTTCCTCACATTTCTGTGATGGAAAGGAATGGAATCTACGGGGAGACACAAACTTCCACCCACCCAGCATTTACCGAAGTCTCCTGATAAAAATGGTACCTCACCTGTGTGGTTAGGCCTTGTGCACGTGACAAGAAATGTCCCAAAACATACTGTGGAGACTTCAAAATTATCGATCACAAAAACACTTGGTTTTGCGAGGGAGTCACCTGATTTTTTGTCCCAGGTTTTGTGGTCATCTAGGGTAACCTACCAAACCCAGACATTTCTAAAAACTAGACAGCCTGAGGAGTCCAGGGAGGTGTGACTTCCATGGATCCCCTAACGTTTTCCTACCCATAATCCCCTGCAAACCTCAAATTTAGCTGATAAAAATCAAATTTTTCTCACATTTCTGTGTGGGAAATTTGTGGGATCACTGGCCTGACACAAATTTCCTACCACCCAGCGTTCCCCAGGTCTTCTGATAAAAATGATACCGCACTTGTGTGGGTGGGCCAAGTACCTGCGATAGGCAAGGGCCCAAAACATATTGTGGAGACATCAAAATTAACTATCACAAAACGACCTGGTTTCGCAAGGTAGGCACCTGCATTTTTGGTCCCGGGCTCAGCGGCCATCTAGGGAAACCTACCAAAACCACACATTTCTGAAAACTAGACACCCAGGGGAGTCTAGGGAGGTGTGGCTTGCATGGGTCGTCCAATGTTTTCCTACCCAGAATCCCCAGCAAAACTCAAATTTGCTGAAAAATCTTATTTTTCTCACATGTCTGTGGGGGAAGGTTGTGGGATCACTGGGCTCACACAAATTTCCTATCACCCAGCGTTCCCCCAGGTCTCCTGATAAAAATGGTACCTCACTTGTGTGGGTGGGCCAAGTACCCGAGAGAGGCAAGGGTTGAAAACGTATTGCGGAGACATCAAAATTTACCTATCACAAAACGACCTGGTTTTGCAAGGAGGGCACCTGCATTTTGGTCCCGGGCTCGGCAGCCATCTAGGGAAACCTACCAAGGGATCTACCTAATAGGCACCAGGGAGGGGGAAGCAGAACCTTGGGCAAGGGTATACATTACATTATATTTCTTTATACTTATAACTATTTTAAAATAATTAGTTTAATTTAGCTGTTTTTCCTATGGGGTTTTATTTTAAGTACCTGCCTTAATTGTTTTCTATGGGAGAGGGTTGCAGCATCAGCGGTTGGCCATGTGTGATGATGGACTGACAATTTTATTTTTACTGGCAGTAGTAACTTACACTCATAGATTTAGCTCCACATCTGTTTCAAGGAGTGGAGATGTGTAAGTCAGCATGTTTGAGTAACTTTACACTCAGATTTTGTGATTAGCTAAATGTAATTAGGTTACCCAAAAATTGTAAGACTAAGTCACACATGTAACTCACAAGTGTAACTTACCCTTGTGAATAGCCGTGAATATCTCTCACTTACATATCACATCACTCTGTCTCCAGTTGACAGTGGTTTGCACCTTGTCCAAGTAGAGACTCTCACTCTAGTCAGGGTAAGTAAGTTACAAACCTAAGAAAACCCCCTTTTCACCCTCTTGGTAGCTTGGCATGAGCAGTCAGGTTTATTTCAAAGACAATGTGTAAGTTATTTGTACAAACACACACACACAGTAACACAGTGAAACACTACAAAAGGACTCCACATCAGTTTAGAAGAACAGCCAATATTCATCTGAATAAAACAAGACCAAAATGACAAAAAACCAACATACCAAAGTCAAGATATGAATTTTTAAAGATTAAATAAAGTTGTAGTTCTTAAAAATCAATGGTTGCACTTGATCAGGACAAAGTACCTTAAATGCATCTAAAATCAAAGACGATTGTGATGCCTTGGCTAACCCTACTGCTAGGTAGTGGAAGTGATGCATCGCGTGCAGGCATGATACCTCGGTTCCTTACTGCGAAGCGATGTCAATGAAGAAAGCAGCACCCAGGGATGATGCGTTGAAAGCAAGTTGGCTGCATGAATTCCACAGCGTTGAACCAGGCACTGCGTGGGAGTCGGGGTGATGCATCATGGACTTCAGTGATGGAGTGTTCGAGACTCACACAGCGGCAGTTCTTTGGGCTCACTGTGATGAAAAGCTGGGGCCTGCGTTGCAAGCCGCGGTCGTTGCGTCAAGCGGGGACCACGCTCCAGTGCCGGCATCAGCAATGCATTGAGATTTGGTGATGGTGAGCTGGTTTTGAGCAACGCTTGGAGTCGATGCATGGATTTTCTTCTTTGTATCACCAATACTCATGTCCAAGGGCCCAGGGCCTGGATTTGGCCCCACTTGGCAGAGTAGGACTCACAGCAGCAGAGTCCAGGTGATTGCAGGTGAAGTCTTTGATGGCCCTGAGACTTTTTAACAGGAGGCAAGCTCAACTCAAGCCCTTGGAGAGCCTTGAAAGGAAAGTCGAGTCCTTTCACTCCCAGGACAGAAGTAGCAAGCAGCAGGCTAACACAGCAAAGCAAACAGCAAAGTGGCAGTCCCTCGTAACAGCAATCCAGACCTTGTCCCTGGCAGAATGTCTTGCATCCAGAAGTGTTCTAAGTATATGATGTCAGAGTCTTTGTAGTGCACAGTACCCTGCCCTTCCTTGCTGACCCCAGACACACTGCAGGGGGTGGAGACTTCTTTGTGTGAGGACAGGGACAGCCCTATTCAGGTGTCAGTGTCAACTCGTCCAACTCCTCTAGCTCAGGAAGACTCATCAGCCTGGTGATGGGCTATCAGGATATGCAGGGCACACCTCAGCTCTCTCCGTGTGACTGTCTAGAGTGAATGCACAAACAACCCAACTGTCATCCTGACCCAGACATGTATTCAGAGACAGGCAGAGGCACAGAATGGTTAAAGTTAGAAAATGCCAACTTTCTAAAGGTGGCATTTTCAGACCTGCAATTTAAAAACCAACTTCACTAAAAGATTTATTTTTTTATTTGTGAGCCAAGAGACACCAAACTCCTATTTCCTGTCAGCTCCAAATTGGAAGATACACTTGCAAAATGTTACAAGGCAGCTCCAATGTTAACCTATGGAAGAGATAGGCCTTGCCGTAGTGAAAAACAAATGTAGCTGTTTTTCACTACCAGGACATGAAAAATATAACAGTATATGTCTTACATTTTAGATACACTACACCCTACCCAGAGGGCTACATTGGGCTTACCTTAGGGGTGCCTTTTATGCAATAAAAGAGACGGTTTGGGTCTGGCAAGTGGGTGCACTTCCCAGGTCGACATGGCAGTTTAAAATTGCAGACAGGCACTGCAGTGGCAGGACTGAGACATATTTGCAAGGCTACTCATGTGAGTGGCACAATCAGTGCTGCAAGCTCACTAGTAGCATTTGATTTACAGCCCTCGGGCATCTATGTTGCACTGTCCTAGGGATTTACTAGTAAATCAAATATGGTAATCATGGAGAAACCAAATACCATTACATTTTAGACAGGGAGCACTTGCACTTTAGCACCGGTTAGCAGTGGTGAAGTTCCCAAAGTCCTAACACCAGCAAAAACAAAATGCAGCACACAGTCAAAAAATAGGGGTCGGTGGCAAAAAGACAGGGGAAATCACACCAAAAGATGTCAAGTCTAACATACACACAACACTGTCAAGAAGAAAATGCTCTTACATATACAAAGACATTTAATGTTGTTGTAAAATTTGGACTGCAATGGATTTAGTGGGCCTGATGGTTGAAAAGATGGTAGTAGTGATGGTATTTGTGGGTTAGAGGTGTGAGTGATAGTGATGAGGATTGTAGTAGTTGTGTGCTGCAGCAACCAATGCATATATCCAGCAGTGACTGTCTGAGACCGGATCCAGGGTGCTACAGTGAAGACCATACACAACTCCAGACCTGCTCTTTGCGCTAGAGCAATGACAATTCTGTGACACTCTCCCTGCTCCTCTTGGCCTCCTCTGCTGGGAATGGAGCTCCTTGCACCGCACTTTGAGAAGGTAACTTTCAGTGAGATTGAACTGATTCTTGTATCCAGCCCGAGTTCCTTGCGGTCGGCTTCAATTTGTGAGTTTTCCCCAGTCTAGCATGACCAGATGGCTGCGAGTAATGCTTTGTGCTGCTAGGTGCTATTTGTATCTAATACTTTAAAACTGAATTTCTCTGTGTCAATGTTAGACCTGGCATCATTGGCGTGCGTTTCCCCTGTATTTTTGCCTTTGCCTCCTGTGTTTTTTCTGTGTGTTGGACTTTGTTTTGCTGGTCTAGATGCTTTGGGCACTTTGCCACTGCTGTTCAGTGCCAAAGTGCAAGTGCTCCCTTTGTAAATTATTGTTGTGAATTGGTGTTTCCATAATTGGCTTATTTGATTTACTAGTCAGTCCCTAGTACGGTGCACTGTGTGTGCCCAGGGCCTGTAAATCAAATGCTGCTAGTGGATCTGCAGCACTGATTGTGCCACACACATAGGCAGCCTGTACATGTACTTAGGCCTGCCATTGCAGAGCCTGTGTGCAGTCTGGTAATGCCATGACGACCTGGCAAGTGCACCCACTTGCCATGCTCTAACCTTCCCATTTCTTACATGCTAGCCATCCCTAAGGTAGGCCCAAAGAACTCCAGTGGGCAGGTGCAGTGTATGTGAAAGGGAAGACTTGACCTGATGTGTGTGGCATGTCCTGATAGTGAAATACTGCCAAATTCGTTTTTTACTATTGTAAAGCTATCTGTCCCCATAGTTTAGAATAGGGAGTTTGCTTATAGCATCTTATAAGCATAACTGCCCATGGGAACAAGATAGGAAAATAAAGTTTGATATGCCTGAACTCTGAATGTTAAGATTCATCTTTTAGCGAGGATGATTTTTACATTCTGAGTTTGAAAATACCACTTTAAGAAAGTAGGTATTTTCTTGCTTAGCCATCCAGTGTGCCTCTGCTAGGTTGTGTATTGACTGTCTGGTTTTGGAGTGACAGGGGGCTGGAGATATGCATTCTGTTCAGACAGCCACTTGGGGGGGGTTAGGTGTGTCCTGCCTTCCAGGGTGAGTCAGGGCTGGGCTGAATAGACCTGGGGGGTTGCATTTAGAGTAGGAGGAGATTCCTTTCACACCTGAATGGGCCTGGGCTGCCAAGGACATTGCTGTCTCCACCTCCTGCCAGGAACCTGCACCAGAGAGGACAGAACTGGTTTTAGCTGGGCAAAGAGCTTCTCTGCCACAGAGAACAAATTAATTTACTGTATAAAAAGAGGGGTCCAGACCGCAGACTTTTAGACTACTTCTGGAAATCAAGAGGAACCTCTGTCAAGGAGAAGATCTGGAAGAAACTGGAGGAGGAGTACTGCCCCTTTGCTGTGTGCTGTCTGGAGTTGGCCTGCAGTGGCTGTTTCTGCCAAGGAGAGAAACTGTGTGTGTATCCTGCATGCATAGTGTCTCCAAGGGCTTGAAGTGGAGCTTGCCCCCTGTTCAAGAGGTCTCAGGAACATCAAAGACCTCACCATCCTTCTGGGCAATGTCTCTGGAACCACTGGTTTCAGTCGCTGCAGAAGACAAGGGTAACTAGCTCTGTCACTGAGTCCATCACAGACTTTGTGTCCTGAAGGCACGGAAGAGAGCACTGCCTCGCTTCGCAACGCAAGCCTGTCTCATCAACTCAATCTCAGATCCGCTGCTTGCACCGAGTCCTGTGGGCACTGCACTCTGCACCGCTTCGCTACACGCTGCACAGACGTCACCGACTCCGTCGCTGCCCGACTCACACATCAACCTGCTCCGTCGACGCATCATGACCTGCCAGAATTGCATCAAGCACAGTCTCACCCTGCAACTCAAGTCATGGTCTCACCAACTCCATCAACGAGTCGCTGCCTGCACCGAGCCGTGAGGACACTGCACGCTGCAACGCTTCCATCGCAACCGGGAATGTTACCCCCACCGACTCACATCGGCGTATTGGCCGTAACAAGATAGGTACTGTCTCCGTGTCTGTCGACGCTTTACCTGACCCGTACTGACGTGGTTGGCTGGAAATGTTACACTCTGTAGTGTTCAGTATCGCGTAGCCCCGAACAAAGCTACTGAGTCAGAGAAACTGTGTTTTCACGTTATTCCTGTAATTTAAAGGTTATTTTGCACAGTACCTATTTTTACAGTATTGTATGTTGGATTTTTGTCGTTTTGGGTCTTGTTGGTTTAGATAAAGTTTTGCTTATTTTTCTAAACTGGTGTGATGTCCATTTGTAGTGTTTTCACTGTATTACTGTATGTGTGCACAAATGCTTTACACACTGCCTCTGAGATAAGCCTGTCTGCTCGTGCCAAGCTACCAAGGGGGTGCGCAGGGGTTATTTTAGAAGTGTATTCCCCTTACCCTGACTAGGAAGAAGGGTCCCTGCTTGGACAAAGGTGCAAACCCTTGCCAGCTAGAGACCCCCATTTCTAACAGTCTACTTATTAGATTTTTGTCATTATGGTACCATTTTATTTATTAAAAATATACTCAATATTTCTACACTAGTTTGGGATTTTTCTTGTGTTTGTTTTTCATTTTTTTACTGTTTGTGTGATTCACAAATACTTTACACATTGCCTCTAAGTTAAGCCTGATTGCTTTAGTGCCAAGCTACAAGAGGGTTAAGCACAGGTTAATTTAGTGACTGTTGTAGTTAACCCTGACAAGGATTGCGGTTCTTGCCCGAGTGGGGCTTCCACTCCCCTCAACCAAGAACCCAATTTCTTACACTGTCTGTGCTACAGTGCTTGACATTACATTCATATCTTTTTTTGTGCCTGGCAGCCTTTCTATCCATAAACCCACCTGTACCTTGGATGAACTGTTTGAACTCATTCTCCCTTTAAACATCAAAGTCAACAGAATCTTGGTCACGAGAAACTTGTAACTGTAGCTTGACAGGTAGGATGGTAAACCTGCTTTCATCCTCTTTGAAAATGCACAGGCCCGATTTTCATTCAAGTGATGAGTGGCTCCACACACCCAACTTAGTACACAATGAACCTCACATTTACAGACAAACTTAATAGGTCCAACCTTGCAGTACAAACACAGGTATCATCAGATCACTCGTTGTCTCCAGCAAACTTTCTGATCTATATAGAAGTCCACCTCCTCCACCAGAAATCATGGCTTCACGTTCACCCCAGAGGTTTCAAAACATAAACACTGAGGTGCTTGAGTCAATTTATATTGTCTTAAAAACCAAACAGCCAGCATCATCTGACCCAGATACTTAACAAACAATATCTCAAAACATTTCCTTCATTAGTCATCTTAGCTCCTGCTAGAACCAGAAAACCCCAAATCTTCCAACAGGTGGTACAATGTACAACATGCTGAAGTTAATTATTCCAAGTAAAAGTGATAAGGGTAATATCATAAGTCAAAGACCAAAGAGGATAAAACCCTTTTAAAATCATTCAGGATAAGCAAATGCAAAGCCATCAAGAGTGGTAAAAAGATGCCTGTATTTAACTGACCTATCCTACACATACACTGTAAAGAGTAAAACATGCATATTTCAACACCTTTGTGAAGATATTCTTAGTGTTTCAGAAATTGCCACAATTATCAAATCCATCATCAACACCATGGATGTGTGTATTATCACTTGCTTGCATAAAAATACATCTGCTGGACAAAACTGCTACTTATCTACCTACCTCTCTCCAACCTTCCTTTTTCCTTTTCTCAGGAAAATCATGCAAAAGGAGAATACAAGTTAACTTCAAGTGGTAATAGAACTAACCCACCTCTTCCTTGAACAAAAGTCGAAATTCCTCCCTTTAGATGGCACAGATACCACATTGACCAATAGCACAGAACAGCTGCTTCTCTAGTAAGAAAATCGGCTCATATACCTCTTGGCTCTTCCATCACTTTCAACACCATTAACCCTGCAATTTAACTAGACAATCTTTAACGTTGGTCTTGAATATCTAGATCAGTGGTGTAAATAGTCCAATAATTTCTCTCCAACCATAGCAAATCATTTAGGATCAGATCGCTCTAATCATTTAGTAAACAGCGTCTTGCAGCATCAATTATTACTTTTCTTGTTCCTTCTTTTCAAATTTTAAGTATGCTGCCTGTGCAGCTCCTCGAGCAGTATCAAATATTTCCTCTGACAGACAAATCCACTTTTGCTTTGAAAATGAATCCGATTATTCAACCAACATTACATATCTCTTGAACCATGTGTTCCACTATTTCGGTAGAGCTTCCTCTGTATGAATGGCACCAAGACTGTGATCCTAGTAACAGGCATAACCAAGCTCATCTTAATACACATTGACTGTCCATTTAGTCATGTATCCCTAGGTCCATCTCATCAAAAGTAATGGATCTCTAGATCTATTCAACACGGTTCTCACATTTGTTCCATAAATTATTGCAGTGATAAAGAGCATAAACATGCCACTTCTCCTAACTGACTAAATAGTGGAATTAAGAAGATCCTTTTTCCTGGCAAAGCTTGACTGGGACTACTTCTGAACTAAACTTCTTTGTGCAGCAGATGAGGATGCTAGGTTCAACTTGGAGGATTTTTTAAAAAGTTATAAGACTTTTTCAAAACAGAAGAGAGTGATTTCTTACTAACTCCTAACAAGAGCCCTTTGATCAATGTCTGTCCTTTTGATCAACCAATAGTTGTACAATAGAATGAATTATGGGGGCCTACTATAAGTGGTGAAATTACTTAAACTCTAGACCTCTCCGTTCAAAGTTGAAATCTGTAGCTAAACCAGAAGAATGTCTGGAATCATTTTAAAACAAAACTATTCAGACTTGCCTAGATTGGACATTGTGGATGCAATAAATCACAGACTTCCATAGCTGAATCCAAGACTGTTGACCCCAGGAGAGGTGACCATATTTGTGAGCTCCTCTCCTGCCAATATCTAGAACACTACTGCTGCTGATGTCCATATAACTGCACAAATTATCAATTCTTGCAAGACTAGCTGTAAGCCATATTGGTAATAGACCGACAAATGTTTTTACTCCGTTTCAAAGAGCTGGCGGTGTACTTCAAAGAAAATAGAATGCCATTCCCCTTTTACTCTCTGGCCATTTGTACCTCTAGCGGCATGATTTCCATTTCACCACTGAGCATACATAAGCAGACTGGTTCAAAGACCCATGGTACAGTTTATACCATGTTTATTCCTCCCAGAAAAACCAAAGAAGATAAATTACTATGAAAATCACCAATCCTTGTGAGCAATCAAAAGGTAGATTCAGAAAAAAATGGGGGTATGTTATTCCAACTTTTTATGTACTGGAATGGTGGAATATGTGACTGCACTTCAAAATGTTAGAGTTTTCCTCCAAAATTGATACACCTTATCATATGACATTAAGAGCAAACATTGTACATACAGCACCACCCAGCACTTTAATGAGCATCTCTCAAGGACAGTGAAAGCAGTGTAATAATGACAATACCCAGTAATTAAAAAATCCTATGCAAATTATATCTACATTCCAAATTTGTGTCTCTTTTTGCTCAACTAGAAATTGTTGTGATGAAATTATTAGGCAGTCCTACACCTCAAAACAATGTGTTTATTTTTACATCTTAAGCTGGCCCAGTATTTTCTTCTGAAAGATTCCCACCTCTTTATTTATTGATTCTGGACTTTCTCTATTTCTCTAGAACATAGGATCCGACTTTCATTGTTGCTATCCTGGGTATTCAACCTAACGATCCACTTCCAATTCCACTGGTGCATGGCCAGAACATTAAATGCAATCTATAGCAGAATGTATAAATGTTTTCCATTAACTTATCACTGACTATAAAATCATCAATTCTGGACAACAAACTGTGGGAGGTGGAATAATATTTTCAATTTCGTGCTGATGGTTTGATCATTCTCAAAATGTAACCAATCCAAAATCTGTTTTGAGGCTGTCTACTGCCGCTCTAGCTCTTTCATTACTTATTCTTATGGAATTTGCACGTTTCTCAAGAAGAGCATGTGGTGAAATGTTGAAAGCACCTGCAATGCATGTGTGGCTTTCTTGAGTTCATCAACTACAACTCACTGACCATTAATAGTTATAATTTACTCAGAAACTCAGGAAACAAAGCTCGGTCATGGCCTGGACTAGACTAGACCCTATTAACTAAATGTGTTCCTCACTTTTAGCGCTGAGTATTTGGAAACATAACGCATTTATAAATAACGGCAAAATGTCGTAAGACGTTTAACACGGTGCAAACACTCATGGATCGGTTCCTATACATTCTTGGCCGTAACAAGATAGGTACTGTCTCTGTGTCTGTCGACGCTTTACCTGACCCGTACCGACGTGGTTGGCTGGAATTGTTACACTCTGTAGTGTTCAGTATCGCGGTAGCCCCGAACAAAGCTACTGAGTCAGAGAAACTGTGTTTTCACGTTATTCCTGTAATTTAAAGGTTATTTTGCACAGTACCTATTGTTACAGTATTGTAAGTTGGATTTTTGTCGTTTTGGGTCTTGTTGGTTTAGATAAAGTTTTGCTTATTTTTCTAAACTTGTGTGATGTCCATTTGTAGTGTTTTCACTGTATTACTGTATGTGTGCACAAATGCTTTACACACTGCCTCTGAGATAAGCCTGTCTGCTCGTGCCAAGCTACCAAGGGGGTGCGCAGGGGTTATTTTAGAAGTGTATCCCCCTTACCCTGACTAGGAAGAAGGGTCCCTGCTTGGACAAAGGTGCAAACCCTTGCCAGCTAAAGACCCCCATTTCTAACAGTCTACTTATTAGATTTTTGTCGTTATGGTACCATTTTATTTATTAAAAATATTCTCAATATTTCTACACTAGTTTGGGATTTTTCTTGTGTTTGTTTTTCATTTTTTTACTGTTTGTGTGATGCACAAATACTTTACACATTGCCTCTAAGTTAAGCCTGATTGCTTTAGTGCCAAGCTACAGGTTAATTTAGTGACTTTTGTGGTTAACCCTGACAAGGATTGCGGTTCTTGCCCGAGTGGGGCTTCCACTCCCCTCAACCAAGAACCCAATTTCGTACACTGTCTGTGCTACAGTGCTTGACATTACATTCATATCTTTTTTTCTGCCTGGCAGCCTTTCTATCCATAAACCCACCTGTACCTTGGATGAACTGTTTGAACTCATTCTCCCTTTAAAAATCAAAGTCAACAGAATCTTGGTCACGAGAAACTTGTAACTGTAGCTTGACAGGTAGGATGGAAAACCTGCTTTCATCCTCTTTGAAAATGCACAGGCCCGATTATCATTCAAGTGATGAGTGGCTCCACACACCCAACTTAGTTCACAATGGACCTCACATTTACAGACAAACTTAATAGGTCCAACCTTGCAGTACAAACACAGGTATCATCAGATCACTCGTTGTCTCCAGCAAACTTTCTGATCTATATAGAAGTCCACCTCCTCCACCAGAAATCATGGCTTCACGGTCACCCCAGAGGTTTCAAAACATAAACACTGAGGTGCTTGAGTCAATTTATATTGTCTTAAAAACCAAACAGCCAGCATCATCTGACCCAGATACTTAACAAACAATATCTCAAAACATTTCCTTCATTAGTCATCTTAGCTCCTGCTAAAACCAGAAAACCCCAAATCTTCCAACAGGTGGTACAATGTACCACATGCTGAAGTTAATTATTCCAAGTAAAAGTGATAAGGGTAATATCATAAGTCAAAGACCAAAGATGATAAAACCCTTTTAAAATCATACAGGATAAGCAAATGCAAAGCCATCAAGAGTGGTAAAAAGATGCCTGTATTTAACTGACCTATCCTACACATACACTGTAAAGAGTAAAACATGCATATTTCAACACCTTTGTGAAGATATTCTTAGTGTTTCAGAAATTGCCACAATTATCAAATCCATCATCAACACCATGGATGTATGTATTATCACTTGCTTGCATAAAAATACATCTGCTGGACAAAACTGCTACTTATCTACCTACCTCTCTCCAACCTTCCTTTTTCCTTTTCTCAGGAAAATCATGCAAAAGGAGAATACAAGTTAACTTCAAGAGGTAATAGAACTAACCCACCTCTTCCTTGAACAAAAGTCAAAATTCCTCCCTTTAGATGGCACAGATACCACATTGACCAATAGCACAGAAGAGCTGCTTCACTAGTAAGAAAATCGGCTCATATACCTCTTGGCTCTTCCATCACTTTCAACACCATTAATCCTGCAATTTAACTAGACAATCTTTAACGTTGGTCTTGAATATCTAGATCAGTGGTGTAAATAGTCCAATAATTTCTCTCCAACCATAGCAAATCATTTAGGATCAGATCGCTCTAATCATTTAGTAAACAGCGTCTTGCAGCATCAATTATTACTTTTCTTGCTCCTTCTTTTCAAATTTTAAGTATGCTGCCTGTGCAGCTCCTCGAGCAGTATCAAATATTTCCTCTGACAGACAAATCCACTTTTGCTTTGAAAATGAATCCGATTATTCAACCAACATTACATATCTCTTGAACCATGTGTTCCACTCTTTCGGTAGAGCTTCCTCTGTATGAATGGCACCAAGACTGTGATCCTAGTAACAGGCATAACCAAGCTCATCTTAATACACATTGACTGTCCATTTAGTCATGTATCCCTAGGTCCATCTCATCAAAAGTAATGGATCTCTAGATCTATTCAACACGGTTCTCACATTTGTTCCATAAATTATTGCAGTGATAAAGAGCATAAACATGCCACTTCTCCTAACTGACTAAATAGTGGAATTAAGAAGATCCTTTTTCCTGGCAAAGCTTGACTGGGACTACTTCTGAACTAAACTTCTTTGTGCAGCAGATGAGGATGCTAGGTTCAACTTGGAGGAATTTTTTTTAAAGTTATAAGGCTTTTTCAAAACAGAAGAGAGTGATTTCTTACTAACTCCTAACAAGAGCCATTTGATCAATGTCTGTCCTTTTGATCAACCAATAGTTGTACAATAGAATGAATTATGGGGGCCTACTATAAGTGGTGAAATTACTTAAACTCTAGACCTCTCCGTTCAAAGTTGAAATCAGTAGCTAAACCAGAAGAATGTCTGGAATCATTTTAAAACAAAACTATTCAAACTTGCCTAGATTGGACATTGTGAATGCAATAAATCACAGACTTCCATAGCTGAATCCAAGACTGTTGACCCCAGGAGAGGAGACCATATTTGTGAGCTCCTCTCCTGCCAATATCTAGAACACTACTGCTGCTGATGTCCATATAACTGCACAAATTATCAATTCTTGCAAGACTAGCTGTAAGCCATATTGGTAATAGACCGACAAATGTTTTTACTCCGTTTCAAAGAGCTGGCGGTGTACTTCAAAGAAAATAGAATGCCATTCCCCTTTTTCTCTCTGGCCATTTGTACCTCTAGCGGCATGACTTCCATTTCACCACTGAGCATACATAAGCAGACTGGTTCAAAGACCCATGGTACAGTTTATACCATGTTTATTCCACCCAGAAAAACCAAAGAAGATAAATTACTATGAAAATCACAAATCCTTGTGAGCAATCAAAAGGTAGATTCAGAAAAAAATGGGGGTATGTTATTCCAACTTTTTATGTACTGGAATGGTGGAATTTGTGACTGCACTTCAAAATGTTAGAGTTTTCCTCCAAAATTGATACACCTTATCATATGACATTAAGAGCAAACATTGTACATACAGCACCACCCAGCACTTTAATGAGCATCTCTCAAGGACAGTGAAAGCAGTGTAATAATGACAATTCCCAGTAATTAAAAAATCCTATGCAAATTATATCTACATTCCAAATTTGTGTCTCTTTTTGCTCAACTAGAAATTGTTGTGATGAAATTATTAGGCAGTCCTACACCTCAAAACAATGTGTTTATTTTTACATCTTAAGCTGGCCCAGTATTTTCTTCTGAAAGATTCCCACCTCTTTATTTATTGATTCTGGACTTTCTCTATTTCTCTAGAACATAGGATCCGACTTTCATTGTTGCTATCCTGGGTATTCAACCTAACGATCCACTTCCAATTCCACTGGTGCATGGCCAGAACATTAAATGCAATCTATAGCAGAATGTATAAATGTTTTCCATTAACTTATCACTGACTATAAAATCATCAATTCTGGACAACAAACTGTGGGAGGTGGAATAATATTTTCAATTTCGTGCTGATGGTTTGATCATTCTCAAAATGTAACCAATCCAAAATCTGTTTTGAGGCTGTCTACTGCCGCTCTAGCTCTTTCATTACTTATTCTTATGGAATTTGCACGTTTCTCAAGAAGAGCATGTGGTGAAATGTTGAAAGCACCTGCAATGCATGTGTGGCTTTCTTGAGTTCATCAACTACAACTCACTGACCATTAATAGTTATAATTTACTCAGAAACTCAGGAAACAAAGCTCGGTCATGGCCTGGACTAGACTAGACCCTATTAACTAAATGTGTTCCTCACTTTTAGCGCTGAGTATTTGGAAACATAACGCATTTATAAATAACGGCAAAATGTCGTAAGACGTTTAACACGGTGCAAACACTCATGGATCGGTTCCTATACATTCTTGGCCGTAACAAGATAGGTACTGTCTCCGTGTCTGTCGACGCTTTACCTGACCCGTACCGACGTGGTTGGCTGGAATTGTTACACTCTGTAGTGTTCAGTATCGCGGTAGCCCCGAACAAAAGCTACTGAGTCAGAGAAACTGTGTTTTCACGTTATTCCTGTAATTTAAAGGTTATTTTGCACAGTACCTATTTTTACAGTATTGTAAGTTGGATTTTTGTCGTTTTGGGTCTTGTTGGTTTAGATAAAGTTTTGCTTATTTTTCTAAACTTGTGTGATGTCCATTTGTAGTGTTTTCACTGTATTACTGTATGTGTGCACAAATGCTTTACACACTGCCTCTGAGATAAGCCTGTCTGCTCGTGCCAAGCTACCAAGGGGGTGCGCAGGGGTTATTTTAGAAGTGTATCCCCCTTACCCTGACTAGGAAGAAGGGTCCCTGCTTGGACAAAGGTGCAAACCCTTGCCAGCTAAAGACCCCCATTTCTAACAGTCTACTTATTAGATTTTTGTCGTTATGGTACCATTGTATTTATTAAAAATATACTCAATATTTCTACACTAGTTTGGGATTTTTCTTGTGTTTGTTTTTCATTTTTTTACTGTTTGTGTGATGCACAAATACTTTACACATTGCCTCTAAGTTAAGCCTGATTGCTTTAGTGCCAAGCTACAAGAGGGTTAAGCACAGGTTAATTTAGTGACTTTTGTGGTTAACCCTGACAAGGATTGCGTGTTCTTGCCCGAGTGGGGCTTCCACTCCCCTCAACCAAGAACCCAATTTCTTACACTGTCTGTGCTACAGTGCTTGACATTACATTCATATCTTTTTTGTGCCTGGCAGCCTTTCTATCCATAAACCCACCTGTACCTTGGATGAACTGTTTGAACTCATTCTCCCTTTAAACATCAAAGTCAACAGAATCTTGGTCACGAGAAACTTGTAACTGTAGCTTGACAGGTAGGATGGAAAACCTGCTTTCATCCTCTTTGAAAATGCACAGGCCCGATTATCATTCAAGTGATGAGTGGCTCCACACATCCAACTTAGTACACAATGAACCTCACATTTACAGACAAACTTAATAGGTCCAACCTTGCAGTACAAACACAGGTATCATCAGATCACTCGTTGTCTCCAGCAAACTTTCTGATCTATATAGAAGTCCACCTCCTCCACCAGAAATCATGGCTTCACGTTCACCCCAGAGGTTTCAAAACATAAACACTGAGGTGCTTGAGTCAATTGATATTGTCTTAAAAACCAAACAGCCAGCATCATCTGACCCAGATACTTAACAAACAATATCTCAAAACATTTCCTTCATTAGTCATCTTAGCTCCTGCTAAAACCAGAAAACCCCAAATCTTCCAACAGGTGGTACAATGTACAACATGCTGAAGTTAATTATTCCAAGTAAAAGTGATAAGGGTAATATCATAAGTCAAAGACCAAAGATGATAAAACCCTTTTAAAATCATACAGGATAAGCAAATGCAAAGCCATCAAGAGTGGTAAAAAGATGCCTGTATTTAACTGACCTATCCTACACATACACTGTAAAGAGTAAAACATGCATATTTCAACACCTTTGTGAAGATATTCTTAGTGTTTCAGAAATTGCCACAATTATCAAATCCATCATCAATACCATGGATGTGTGTATTATCACTTGCTTGCATAAAAATACATCTGCTGGACAAAACTGCTACTTATCTACCTACCTCTCTCCAACCTTCCTTTTTCCTTTTCTCAGGAAAATCATGCAAAAGGAGAATACAAGTTAACTTCAAGAGGTAATAGAACTAACCCACCTCTTCCTTGAACAAAAGTCGAAATTCCTCCCTTTAGATGGCACAGATACCACATTGACCAATAGCACAGAAGAGCTGCTTCTCTAGTAAGAAAATCGGCTCATATACCTCTTGGCTCTTCCATCACTTTCAACACCATTAACCCTGCAATTTAACTAGACAATCTTTAACGTTGGTCTTGAATATCTAGATCAGTGGTGTAAATAGTCCAATAATTTCTCTCCAACCATAGCAAATCATTTAGGATCAGATCGCTCTAATCATTTAGTAAACAGCATCTTGCAGCATCAATTATTACTTTTCTTGCTCCTTCTTTTCAAATTTTAAGTATGCTGCCTGTGCAGCTCCTCGAGCAGTATCAAATATTTCCTCTGACAGACAAATCCACTTTTGCTTTGAAAATGAATCCGATTATTCAACCAACATTACATATCTCTTGAACCATGTGTTCCACTCTTTCGGTAGAGCTTCCTCTGTATGAATGGCACCAAGACTGTGATCCTAGTAACAGGCATAACCAAGCTCATCTTAATACACATTGACTGTCCATTTAGTCATGTATCCCTAGGTCCATCTCATCAAAAGTAATGGATCTCTAGATCTATTCAACACGGTTCTCACATTTGTTCCATAAATGATTGCAGTGATAAAGAGCATAAACATGCCACTTCTCCTAACTGACTAAATAGTGGAATTAAGAAGATCCTTTTTCCTGGCAAAGCTTGACTGGGACTACTTCTGAACTAAAATTCTTTGTGCAGCAGATGAGGATGCTAGGTTCAACTTGGAGGATTTTTTTAAAGTTATAAGACTTTTTCAAAACAGAAGAGAGTGATTTCTTACTAACTCCTAACAAGAGCCCTTTGATCAATGTCTGTCCTTTTGATCAACCAATAGTTGTACAATAGAATGAATTATGGGGGCCTACTTTAAGTGGTGAAATTACTTAAACTCTAGACCTCTCCGTTCAAAGTTGAAATCTGTAGCTAAACCAGAAGAATGTCTGGAATCATTTTAAAACAAAACTATTCAGACTTGCCTAGATTGGACATTGTGATGCAATAAATCACAGACTTCCATAGCTGAATCCAAGACTGTTGACCCCAGGAGAGGTGACCATATTTGTGAGCTCCTCTCCTGCCAATATCTAGAACACTACTGCTGCTGATGTCCATATAACTGCACAAATTATCAATTCTTGCAAGACTAGCTGTAAGCCATATTGGTAATAGACCGACAAATGTTTTTACTCCGTTTCAAAGAGTTGGCGGTGTACTTCAAAGAAAATAGAATGCCATTCCCCTTTTTCTCTCTGGCCATTTGTACCTCTAGCGGCATGACTTCCATTTCACCACTGAGCATACATAAGCAGACTGGTTCAAAGACCCATGGTACAGTTTATACCATGCTTATTCCTCCCAGAAAAACCAAAGAAGATAAATTACTATGAAAATCACCAATCCTTGTGAGCAATCAAAAGGTAGATTCAGAAAAAAATGTGGGTATGTTATTCCAACTTTTTATGTACTGGAATGGTGGAATTTGTGACTGCACTTCAAAATGTTAGAGTTTTCCTCCAAAATTGATACACCTTATCATATGACATTAAGAGCAAACATTGTACATACAGCACCACCCAGCACTTTAATGAGCATCTCTCAAGGACAGTGAAAGCAGTGTAATAATGACAATTCCCAGTAATTAAAAAATCCTATGCAAATTATATCTACATTCCAAATTTGTGTCTCTTTTTGCTCAACTAGAAATTGTTGTGATGAAATTATTAGGCAGTCCTACACCTCAAAACAATGTGTTTATTTTTACATCTTAAGCTGGCCCAGTATTTTCTTCTGAAAGATTCCCACCTCTTTATTTATTGATTCTGGACTTTCTCTATTTCTCTAGAACATAGGATCCGACTTTCATTGTTGCTATCCTGGGTATTCAACCTAACGATCCACTTCCAATTCCACTGGTGCATGGCCAGAACATTAAATGCAATCTATAGCAGAATGTATAAATGTTTTCCATTAACTTATCACTGACTATAAAATCATCAATTCTGGACAACAAACTGTGGGAGGTGGAATAATATTTTCAATTTCGTGCTGATGGTTTGATCATTCTCAAAATGTAACCAATCCAAAATCTGTTTTGAGGCTGTCTACTGCCGCTCTAGCTCTTTCATTACTTATTCTTATGGAATTTGCACGTTTCTCAAGAAGAGCATGTGGTGAAATGTTGAAAGCACCTGCAATGCATGTGTGGCTTTCTTGAGTTCATCAACTACAAATCACTGACCATTAATAGTTATAATTTACTCAGAAACTCAGGAAACAAAGCTCGGTCATGGCCTGGACTAGACTAGACCCTATTAACTAAATGTGTTCCTCACTTTTAGCGCTGAGTATTTGGAAACATAACGCATTTATAAATAACGGCAAAATGTCGTAAGACGTTTAACACGGTGCAAACACTCATGGATCGGTTCCTATACATTCTTGGCCGTAACAAGATAGGTACTGTCTCCGTGTCTGTCGACGCTTTACCTGACCCGTACCGACGTGGTTGGCTGGAATTGTTACACTCTGTAGTGTTCAGTATCGCGGTAGCCCCGAACAAAAGCTACTGAGTCAGAGAAACTGTGTTTTCACGTTATTCCTGTAATTTAAAGGTTATTTTGCACAGTACCTATTTTTACAGTATTGTAAGTTGGATTTTTGTCGTTTTGGGTCTTGTTGGTTTAGATAAAGTTTTGCTTATTTTTCTAAACTTGTGTGATGTTTATTTGTAGTGTTTTCACTGTATTACTGTATGTGTGCACAAATGCTTTACACACTGCCTCTGAGATAAGCCTGTCTGCTCGTGCCAAGCTACCAAGGGGGTGCGCAGGGGTTATTTTAGAAGTGTATCCCCCTTACCCTGACTAGGAAGAAGGGTCCCTGCTTGGACAAAGGTGCAAACCCTTGCCAGCTAAAGACCCCCATTTCTAACAGTCTACTTATTAGATTTTTGTCGTTATGGTACCATTTTATTTATTAAAAATATACTCAATATTTCTACACTAGTTTGGGATTTTTCTTGTGTTTGTTTTTCATTTTTTTACTGTTTGTGTGATGCACAAATACTTTACACATTGCCTCTAAGTTAAGCCTGATTGCTTTAGTGCCAAGCTACAAGAGGGTTAAGCACAGGTTAATTTAGTGACTTTTGTGGTTAACCCTGACAAGGATTGCGGTTCTTGCCCGAGTGGGGCTTCCACTCCCCTCAACCAAGAACCCAATTTCTTACACTGTCTGTGCTACAGTGCTTGACATTACATTCATATTTTTTTTGTGCCTGGCAGCCTTTCTATCCATAAACCCACCTGTACCTTGGATGAACTGTTTGAACTCATTCTCCCTTTAAACATCAAAGTCAACAGAATCTTGGTCACGAGAAACTTGTAACTGTAGCTTGACAGGTAGGATGGAAAACCTGCTTTCATCCTCTTTGAAAATGCACAGGCCCGATTATCATTCAAGTGATGAGTGGCTCCACACATCCAACTTAGTACACAATGAACCTCACATTTACAGACAAACTTAATAGGTCCAACCTTGCAGTACAAACACAGGTATCATCAGATCACTCGTTGTCTCCAGCAAACTTTCTGATCTATATAGAAGTCCACCTCCTCCACCAGAAATCATGGCTTCACGTTCACCCCAGAGGTTTCAAAACATAAACACTGAGGTGCTTGAGTCAATTGATATTGTCTTAAAAACCAAACAGCCAGCATCATCTGACCCAGATACTTAACAAACAATATCTCAAAACATTTCCTTCATTAGTCATCTTAGCTCCTGCTAAAACCAGAAAACCCCAAATCTTCCAACAGGTGGTACAATGTACAACATGCTGAAGTTAATTATTCCAAGTAAAAGTGATAAGGGTAATATCATAAGTCAAAGACCAAAGATGATAAAACCCTTTTAAAATCATACAGGATAAGCAAATGCAAAGCCATCAAGAGTGGTAAAAAGATGCCTGTATTTAACTGACCTATCCTACACATACACTGTAAAGAGTAAAACATGCATATTTCAACACCTTTGTGAAGATATTCTTAGTGTTTCAGAAATTGCCACAATTATCAAATCCATCATCAATACCATGGATGTGTGTATTATCACTTGCTTGCATAAAAATACATCTGCTGGACAAAACTGCTACTTATCTACCTACCTCTCTCCAACCTTCCTTTTTCCTTTTCTCAGGAAAATCATGCAAAAGGAGAATACAAGTTAACTTCAAGAGGTAATAGAACTAACCCACCTCTTCCTTGAACAAAAGTCGAAATTCCTCCCTTTAGATGGCACAGATACCACATTGACCAATAGCACAGAAGAGCTGCTTCTCTAGTAAGAAAATCGGCTCATATACCTCTTGGCTCTTCCATCACTTTCAACACCATTAACCCTGCAATTTAACTAGACAATCTTTAACGTTGGTCTTGAATATCTAGATCAGTGGTGTAAATAGTCCAATAATTTCTCTCCAACCATAGCAAATCATTTAGGATCAGATCGCTCTAATCATTTAGTAAACAGCATCTTGCAGCATCAATTATTACTTTTCTTGCTCCTTCTTTTCAAATTTTAAGTATGCTGCCTGTGCAGCTCCTCGAGCAGTATCAAATATTTCCTCTGACAGACAAATCCACTTTTGCTTTGAAAATGAATCCGATTATTCAACCAACATTACATATCTCTTGAACCATGTGTTCCACTCTTTCGGTAGAGCTTCCTCTGTATGAATGGCACCAAGACTGTGATCCTAGTAACAGGCATAACCAAGCTCATCTTAATACACATTGACTGTCCATTTAGTCATGTATCCCTAGGTCCATCTCATCAAAAGTAATGGATCTCTAGATCTATTCAACACGGTTCTCACATTTGTTCCATAAATTATTGCAGTGATAAAGAGCATAAACATGCCACTTCTCCTAACTGACTAAATAGTGGAATTAAGAAGATCCTTTTTCCTGGCAAAGCTTGACTGGGACTACTTCTGAACTAAAATTCTTTGTGCAGCAGATGAGGATGCTAGGTTCAACTTGGAGGATTTTTTTAAAGTTATAAGACTTTTTCAAAACAGAAGAGAGTGATTTCTTACTAACTCCTAACAAGAGCCCTTTGATCAATGTCTGTCCTTTTGATCAACCAATAGTTGTACAATAGAATGAATTATGGGGGCCTACTTTAAGTGGTGAAATTACTTAAACTCTAGACCTCTCCGTTCAAAGTTGAAATCTGTAGCTAAACCAGAAGAATGTCTGGAATCATTTTAAAACAAAACTATTCAGACTTGCCTAGATTGGACATTGTGATGCAATAAATCACAGACTTCCATAGCTGAATCCAAGACTGTTGACCCCAGGAGAGGTGACCATATTTGTGAGCTCCTCTCCTGCCAATATCTAGAACACTACTGCTGCTGATGTCCATATAACTGCACAAATTATCAATTCTTGCAAGACTAGCTGTAAGCCATATTGGTAATAGACCGACAAATGTTTTTACTCCGTTTCAAAGAGTTGGCGGTGTACTTCAAAGAAAATAGAATGCCATTCCCCTTTTTCTCTCTGGCCATTTGTACCTCTAGCGGCATGACTTCCATTTCACCACTGAGCATACATAAGCAGACTGGTTCAAAGACCCATGGTACAGTTTATACCATGTTTATTCCTCCCAGAAAAACCAAAGAAGATAAATTACTATGAAAATCACCAATCCTTGTGAGCAATCAAAAGGTAGATTCAGAAAAAAATGTGGGTATGTTATTCCAACTTTTTATGTACTGGAATGGTGGAATTTGTGACTGCACTTCAAAATGTTAGAGTTTTCCTCCAAAATTGATACACCTTATCATATGACATTAAGAGCAAACATTGTACATACAGCACCACCCAGCACTTTAATGAGCATCTCTCAAGGACAGTGAAAGCAGTGTAATAATGACAATTCCCAGTAATTAAAAAATCCTATGCAAATTATATCTACATTCCAAATTTGTGTCTCTTTTTGCTCAACTAGAAATTGTTGTGATGAAATTATTAGGCAGTCCTACACCTCAAAACAATGTGTTTATTTTTACATCTTAAGCTGGCCCAGTATTTTCTTCTGAAAGATTCCCACCTCTTTATTTATTGATTCTGGACTTTCTCTATTTCTCTAGAACATAGGATCCGACTTTCATTGTTGCTATCCTGGGTATTCAACCTAACGATCCACTTCCAATTCCACTGGTGCATGGCCAGAACATTAAATGCAATCTATAGCAGAATGTATAAATGTTTTCCATTAACTTATCACTGACTATAAAATCATCAATTCTGGACAACAAACTGTGGGAGGTGGAATAATATTTTCAATTTCGTGCTGATGGTTTGATCATTCTCAAAATGTAATCAATCCAACATCTGTTTTGAGGCTGTCTACTGCCGCTCTAGCTCTTTCATTACTTATTCTTATGGAATTTGCACGTTTCTCAAGAAGAGCATGTGGTGAAATGTTGAATGCACCTGCAATGCATGTGTGGCTTTCTTGAGTTCATCAACTACAAATCACTGACCATTAATAGTTATAATTTACTCAGAAACTCAGGAAACAAAGCTCGGTCATGGCCTGGACTAGACTAGACCCTATTAACTAAATGTGTTCCTCACTTTTAGCGCTGAGTATTTGGAAACATAACGCATTTATAAATAACGGCAAAATGTCGTAAGACGTTTAACACGGTGCAAACACTCATGGATCGGTTCCTATACATTCTTGGCCGTAACAAGATAGGTACTGTCTCCGTGTCTGTCGACGCTTTACCTGACCCGTACCGACGTGGTTGGCTGGAATTGTTACACTCTGTAGTGTTCAGTATCGCGGTAGCCCCGAACAAAGCTACTGAGTCAGAGAAACTGTGTTTTCACGTTATTCCTGTAATTTAAAGGTTATTTTGCACAGTACCTATTTTTACAGTATTGTAAGTTGGATTTTTGTCGTTTTGGGTCTTGTTGGTTTAGATAAAGTTTTGCTTATTTTTCTAAACTTGTGTGATGTCCATTTGTAGTGTTTTCACTGTATTACTGTATGTGTGCACAAATGCTTTACACACTGCCTCTGAGATAAGCCTGTCTGCTCGTGCCAAGCTACCAAGGGGGTGCGCAGGGGTTATTTTAGAAGTGTATCCCCCTTACCCTGACTAGGAAGAAGGGTCCCTGCTTGGACAAAGGTGCAAACCCTTGCCAGCTAAAGACCCCCATTTCTAACAGTCTACTTATTAGATTTTTTGTCGTTATGGTACCATTTTATTTATTAAAAATATACTCAATATTTCTACACTAGTTTGGGATTTTTCTTGTGTTTGTTTTTCATTTTTTTACTGTTTGTGTGATGCACAAATACTTTACACATTGCCTCTAAGTTAAGCCTGATTGCTTTAGTGCCAAGCTACAAGAGGGTTAAGCACAGGTTAATTTAGTGACTTTTGTGGTTAACCCTGACAAGGATTGCGGTTCTTGCCCGAGTGGGGCTTCCACTCCCCTCAACCAAGAACCCAATTTCTTACACTGTCCGTGCTACAGTGCTTGACATTACATTCATATCTTTTTTTGTGCCTGGCAGCCTTTCTATCCATAAACCCACCTGTACCTTGGATGAACTGTTTGAACTCATTCTCCCTTTAAACATCAAAGTCAACAGAATCTTGGTCACGAGAAACTTGTAACTGTAGCTTGACAGGTAGGATGGAAAACCTGCTTTCATCCTCTTTGAAAATGCACAGGCCCGATTATCATTCAAGTGATGAGTGGCTCCACACATCCAACTTAGTACACAATGAACCTCACATTTACTGACAAACTTAATAGGTCCAACCTTGCAGTACAAACACAGGTATCATCAGATCACTCGTTGTCTCCAGCAAACTTTCTGATCTATATAGAAGTCCACCTCCTCCACCAGAAATCATGGCTTCACGTTCACCCCAGAGGTTTCAAAACATAAACACTGAGGTGCTTGAGTCAATTGATATTGTCTTAAAAACCAAACAGCCAGCATCATCTGACCCAGATACTTAACAAACAATATCTCAAAACATTTCCTTCATTAGTCATCTTAGCTCCTGCTAAAACCAGAAAACCCCAAATCTTCCAACAGGTGGTACAATGTACAACATGCTGAAGTTAATTATTCCAAGTAAAAGTGATAAGGGTAATATCATAAGTCAAAGACCAAAGATGATAAAACCCTTTTAAAATCATACAGGATAAGCAAATGCAAAGCCATCAAGAGTGGTAAAAAGATGCCTGTATTTAACTGACCTATCCTACACATACACTGTAAAGAGTAAAACATGCATATTTCAACACCTTTGTGAAGATATTCTTAGTGTTTCAGAAATTGCCACAATTATCAAATCCATCATCAATACCATGGATGTGTGTATTATCACTTGCTTGCATAAAAATACATCTGCTGGACAAAACTGCTACTTATCTACCTACCTCTCTCCAACCTTCCTTTTTCCTTTTCTCAGGAAAATCATGCAAAAGGAGAATACAAGTTAACTTCAAGAGGTAATAGAACTAACCCACCTCTTCCTTGAACAAAAGTCGAAATTCCTCCCTTTAGATGGCACAGATACCACATTGACCAATAGCACAGAAGAGCTGCTTCTCTAGTAAGAAAATCGGCTCATATACCTCTTGGCTCTTCCATCACTTTCAACACCATTAACCCTGCAATTTAACTAGACAATCTTTAACGTTGGTCTTGAATATCTAGATCAGTGGTGTAAATAGTCCAATAATTTCTCTCCAACCATAGCAAATCATTTAGGATCAGATCGCTCTAATCATTTAGTAAACAGCATCTTGCAGCATCAATTATTACTTTTCTTGCTCCTTCTTTTCAAATTTTAAGTATGCTGCCTGTGCAGCTCCTCGAGCAGTATCAAATATTTCCTCTGACAGACAAATCCACTTTTGCTTTGAAAATGAATCCGATTATTCAACCAACATTACATATCTCTTGAACCATGTGTTCCACTCTTTCGGTAGAGCTTCTTCTGTATGAATGGCACCAAGACTGTGATCCTAGTAACAGGCATAACCAAGCTCATCTTAATACACATTGACTGTCCATTTAGTCATGTATCCCTAGGTCCATCTCATCAAAAGTAATGGATCTCTAGATCTATTCAACACGGTTCTCACATTTGTTCCATAAATTATTGCAGTGATAAAGAGCATAAACATGCCACTTCTCCTAACTGACTAAATAGTGGAATTAAGAAGATCCTTTTTCCTGGCAAAGCTTGACTGGGACTACTTCTGAACTAAAATTCTTTGTGCAGCAGATGAGGATGCTAGGTTCAACTTGGAGGATTTTTTTAAAAGTTATAAGACTTTTTCAAAACAGAAGAGAGTGATTTCTTACTAACTCCTAACAAGAGCCCTTTGATCAATGTCTGTCCTTTTGATCAACCAATAGTTGTACAATAGAATGAATTATGGGGGCCTACTTTAAGTGGTGAAATTACATAACTCTAGACCTCTCCGTTCAAAGTTGAAATCTGTAGCTAAACCAGAAGAATGTCTGGAATCATTTTAAAACAAAACTATTCAGACTTGCCTAGATTGGACATTGTGATGCAATAAATCACAGACTTCCATAGCTGAATCCAAGACTGTTGACCCCAGGAGAGGTGACCATATTTGTGAGCTCCTCTCCTGCCAATATCTAGAACACTACTGCTGCTGATGTCCATATAACTGCACAAATTATCAATTCTTGCAAGACTAGCTGTAAGCCATATTGGTAATAGACCGACAAATGTTTTTACTCCGTTTCAAAGAGCTGGCGGTGTACTTCAAAGAAAATAGAATGCCATTCCCCTTTTTCTCTCTGGCCATTTGTACCTCTAGCGGCATGACTTCCATTTCACCACTGAGCATACATAAGCAGACTGGTTCAAAGACCCATGGTACAGTTTATACCATGTTTATTCCTCCCAGAAAAACCAAAGAAGATAAATTACTATGAAAATCACAAATCCTTGTGAGCAATCAAAAGGTAGATTCAGAAAAAATGGGGGTATGTTATTCCAACTTTTTATGTACTGGAATGGTGGAATTTGTGACTGCACTTCAAAATGTTAGAGTTTTCCTCCAAAATTGATACACCTTATCATATGACATTAAGAGCAAACATTGTACATACAGCACCACCCAGCACTTTAATGAGCATCTCTCAAGGACAGTGAAAGCAGTGTAATAATGACAATTCCCAGTAATTAAAAAATCCTAAGCAAATTATATCTACATTCCAAATTTGTGTCTCTTTTTGCTCAACTAGAAATTGTTGTGATGAAATTATTAGGCAGTCCTACACCTCAAAACAATGTGTTTATTTTTACATCTTAAGCTGGCCCAGTATTTTCTTCTGAAAGATTCCCACCTCTTTATTTATTGATTCTGGACTTTCTCTATTTCTCTAGAACATAGGATCCGACTTTCATTGTTGCTATCCTGGGTATTCAACCTAACGATCCACTTCCAATTCCACTGGTGCATGGCCAGAACATTAAATGCAATCTATAGCAGAATTTATAAATGTTTTCCATTAACTTATCACTGACTATAAAATCATCAATTCTGGACAACAAACTGTGGGAGGTGGAATAATATTTTCAATTTCGTGCTGATGGTTTGATCATTCTCAAAATGTAACCAATCCAAAATCTGTTTTGAGGCTGTCTACTGCCGCTCTAGCTCTTTCATTACTTATTCTTATGGAATTTGCACGTTTCTCAAGAAGAGCATGTGGTGAAATGTTGAAAGCACCTGCAATGCATGTGTGGCTTTCTTGAGTTCATCAACTACAACTCACTGACCATTAATAGTTATAATTTACTCAGAAACTCAGGAAACAAAGCTAGGTCATGGCCTGGACTAGACTAGACCCTATTAACTAAATGTGTTCCTCACTTTTAGCGCTGAGTATTTGGAAACATAACGCATTTATAAATAACGGCAAAATGTCGTAAGACGTTTAACACGGTGCAAACACTCATGGATTGGTTCCTATACATTCTTTTACAAAGTAAATGTGGTTACACGTTTAAGGCAGTGCAGAGCAAAGAACATAAAAATGTTTTCATATGATATTTTATATTGACCGAGTTATCTCGATTTGGTTAAGAGACCGACAAGGATTGTTCGTGTGGATTCAGGGCGGCTTGCCACTTTATAAGTATTCTTGTTTAGTCTAAGGAAGGGGCCACTCAAGGCGAGTAAAGTTAAAAAATTCCCCCAAAATCTCAAATGATTCAATATTGCATACATTTAATGTGAAACAGGTATCTGATGTCAAATGTAGCCTTCCAGTGCCAGGACCACTCCAGAGGCGTTCCTCCTCATAGAATAAATGACCTACCTGTGGTGGTGGGTGCTTAACAATCGCAGGAGAGGTGGCTGAGGATGGGGGTGATCCAGCGGTGTACTAACAACAGATACTCCACTACCATATACTCACCTGGGCCCATATAACTTCTTCCACTAATACCAAGTAGACCGCTGGAGCTTGTAGTTTATAGATTTCATGTTTTCAGGAATAGTTATTGTTCCGTTCTAACTAAACCTTTCACTGATCAAAAAGTTCTTTCCTCTGGTCGATGGACCATTAGTTGGAACTAATTGATGGTGATAATTAACATAACTTATTAAACATTCTTTAGTTAATGTAAATAATCACAGACTCGGGAAGTTTTAAAATCTTTATCTAAGTTAATTAAATGTGATCCATCTCAAAGTTTCAGTACAAACACCCTCATTCTCAAGAGTGTCAATTCAAGCAATAATCAATAAGCAAAAAATATTTCAGACTCACGCAATAACTATGCTCAGAAAGGAGAGGACAGAGAGAGAAGAACATCTATCAATACAATGAATTTATATTTACCAAGAATGGTGTGAAGACCAACCCCCTGGCCAAAGGGCTGGTAAGGGTCCCCCAGGACAGATCAGGAGACAAAGACTTCAGGACAGGAAATCAGGACAGGATACTTCACCTCTCTAAATACCGACGACTGCATCGCACCCCTCTCTGACACTCTCTTCCTCCTCGTGATTCTTCCGCGATCTTCTTTCTAACCCAATTAAGTTAAGATGGAGGTCTCTGCATTCAGTTTCTTCATCAGCGTCTCACAGCATCAGCACCACCCACGGCACCAACAGCATCCCGAGCTCTGCTTCTGTGACTGTATCAGCGACTTCTAACTAACTAAAACTACCTCAATTATACTCTTCAATAATCATGTACCACCCATTAATGTTTCAATTTCATAAAATACTAACTCTGATTGGTCAGGCGAGGGGGGGATGATCATCACACCATGCTTACATTTCACTTATTTCATTGAAATATTGTTTTCAAACCCATCCCCTTAAACTTTATTAAATTGTTTCCTTTCCCATACATCTCCAAACTTTATTAATACAAATTGTTTCAATTTCATGAATAAGGCTCCTTCATATGAACTCTTCACCCTCATGTTCCCAGTGCACATCTTTCTTGTCCTTGGACGTGTGACAAATCCTTACTCATCCATCCTTATTCTCTCTCATGTGCGCATGTGCGTGGTCAAATCAGTCAGCTCAATTCAGACAAGTGTGGAAGGCCCAAATGCGCACTAATAATAAAGTCAAAAGAAGAAATGTTATTCTCAAAAATAAATGGTTTCACAGTATACCACCAACCTCTACTCTAACCCACTTTAATTATTATTACCCTTTCTGCATTTGCGTTAATATAAAACTTATTTTCTATTTAGCCAAGCAGGTGCCATGCATGTGAACTTTCAAGCTGCCATTTTAATGCCTTTTGCGCATGCGCAAGATTTTCCCTCCATGCGTTAAAACGTCATACTACGTAGATGCAGTAGACGCATGCGCAGTAAAGATCCCTTGTTAGAGAACGTTTTAGTCCTTCGTTCATTTCGTTAAAGAGTAGTAAACACATACGCAAGCTTCATTGTCCCGCGTGTCTTTCTAAAATGCGAATTATTAATTACAAACACATTGTTAGTAATTTGTTAATGAGTTAAAAAAAGGATTGCTTCCGAGCAAGTCTCATTTACGAGTCCTTGCTCCATCAATCCCCTCTCTGATGGCATTTTAAGCCATCACAAAATTAGCCATCCCATCCCAGATACCAACTTTAGCACATCTCAGTTCTCTATTTCTCCTCTCAATTTTCCATCAATCAACTCGTTTCCTTCTAAATCTTTCATTTTCTTATATATTTTGCCTTTCATTTCTTCCAACTGTATTTCATCATATTTTCTTTTTCGTTTCTTTCCCTTTCCTCCTCTTTCAAAATGTATTTTTCCTTTCCTTCCTTTTCTACAACACTTATATATAATCATTATTATCATTACTACGGTTATTATCATAACTAATGGTATTATTATTTGACCTAGAAAACTTTTCCCAAAATCAGTAAACCATTTCCTTATTGATGTTATACTTTTTGTTAGTCTTCCCCACACACTGTCAACCTCCAGTTGGGTCATGTTTTTATGCATTCTTATAATGTTTTCAATATATCCTTTAATTTCTCAGCTCTTGTCTGGAATGTAAGTGCAGCAATGTTGAATTTTCAACATCCCACAGACTCCACCTTCTTTTGCTAACAATACATCAAGAGCAAGATGGTTCTGCCAAATCATAGACCATCTCTGTGTTAATCATTAAGAATCCTCCTGCAGTTTCTGTAGAAAGACGATCAACTATGGTTGATAACTTACACATTTTCTGTGAATTAAGAATGACTCCAACTGAGGGTATCAATGCACTAAAAATAGCTCCTACAATTTCAGAAAAACTAGCTCTTCTTCTACGTGTTAGTCCATTAGAATTTCCATTGGTTCCACTGATTCTGTCCACATGATACATTTTTGGAAAAACTATTCCAAAGTAACAGCTCCCATACCATCTTGCAGGTAACCTATAATATGCATTGTTCCCGGAAACATAATAAACTCGTAGAAATACAGGATCAGTTCCCCCTTTTAGTTCCCACCCTCCTAAAATTAGGAAGTTGTGTTCACATTCACTGGAACCAATGTAATTATTGTTATAATCTGTCTTTAATTTATGGAGGCAGAATTTTCCCCTTTTCACAAAATCCAGGGACATCGCAACATGAGCCTTGCCATTTGCATAAATTCCCTCTTTCCCAGCCCATGGAGGTACATGGGTTTTCTGTTCAGTTGCTTTCTTTATTAAATCCTGTCTCCTTTCTTCTACTAAATCCCAAAAATCTTGTTCTTCTTTTCTTAATGTACATGTTAGATTATCTTTATGTGCCTGAACTAAATCTATTGAACTCATTGTTAAGAAAAATTCACCCATAAACTGCATTTTTACTACTAACTACTGGATTCATATTCTTTCTAATAGGTAATTCAGAAAATACTATATCTATGTCTGAATAAAAATATTGAAGTCTCCCTTAGCATAAAATAAACTTGATAAAATACTACATGACACACCATATGTTAAAGGTATATGGTGATACGTTACGCCTTCTGATACTGATGAGGTCAACTTCATACACACATAACAATTACTAATCTCCATTGTATTAACATACTGAAATAACAATTTAATAAACACATTTGAAGACGTATTATAGTCTGATTCATTATGATCATTTGCTTCATCTTCTACCCCTATTTCTATTTTAGTTCCTTTTATTCTATCTATCTTATCATTAGTATCTGTATTATTCTTGTCACTTGTCTTCATTAACAAAGGTACTCCTACTGTTAGGAATAACCATACTAATACTACTAATAAAATACAACAAAAACAAAATCTAAAACATTTTATTTCAATCCTCGTTGTGGTCTTTCGGTAACTTCAATTTCTGTCATTTTACTCTGAGAAAATTTCTTTTCTCTTATCCTTTCTTTGTCAATTTAACTTTCTTTTTGTTCTTAAGGAGGCCTCAATTTGCTTTCATCAATCTGTGCAACATGAACTTCTTCTGTTTCAACACTTAGATCTAGGGATTCAAATTCTTCGAGTATAACATAGTCCATTCAGGGGCCTTGTACCTTCTATTTAAATTTCTCAATCTTGGACTTCTTCGAGTTATTTTCGCTAAAGTTTGTTTAGATCGTGTTTGACTTGTAACTTCATTTACTTGTTCTGGTCTCTTTTCTGATTTTCTCAAATGATATCTTAATTTCTTTATTCCAGTTGGCCAATTGTCTCCCTTTCTGATTATTTTGATCTGTACTGCACTTTCACCTTCTTTATCTCCTTTTAAAGTTCTTTTAATTTCACTTAATCTAGGCACAATCTGTTCTCGTTCTCTGTTTTCTGTGCTTGAACCTTCTTTTACGTCCACCTGCTCAGGTCTTGTCGTACTTTGTTCTTCTTTTTCCTGAGCTTGTTCTTCTAATTCTATCTGATCCTGTTCAGGTCTTATTTCAAACTTTTCTTCTTCTGCCTGAACGTGTTCTTCTAATAGTCCCTCCTCAGGTTCCTGAAAGTCTTTTTCTATTTCCACCTGAGTGTGTTCTTCTTCTCCTGTCTCTTCCTGACTACTTTCCTGTCTTTTCAGTTCTGTTCTTTTTCTTGGTTCAATAGCATCATCAATTACTTCAATCACTGGTATCCACTCTTCTTGACTTGTACTTGGCTGTTCGTCATATGGTTGTCTTTCAGAATCTATTACTCTAGATTCTTCAATTTCACAGCTTACAACTCCTGACGCTTCAGCCTGTTCAGTCAGTGGTTGCTCTTGTTGTTCTGATGGGCTCGGAATTCTTCTGGTATGACTGGCATGAATCCAATTGGGCAAACCTGCACACTTCACTGCTGTGGTAGTGACTAGTATGACTTGACGCGGTTTATCCCACCTTGGTGCTAGGCGCGACTTTCTTGCATGTTTCTTCACTAGCACCCAATCTCCAGGATTCAAATCATGTGCTTGGTCTGGCTGTCTTTCAACTGCGTCTTCTCCAACCTGGTGAGAGACAGAATGCACCATTTCATCCAATCCTTTGCAATAGTCCAATACCAGATCATCAGTTATATTCATGAATTTATTTCCAGGAATAAATGCTTGTCTCATTGCTCTTCCCATGAGAACTTCATGTGGGCTCATTCCTGTTTTTCTGTCTGGAATACTTCTGAGACCCATCAATACAAGAGGTAATGCATCTGGCCATTTCAGCATTGTGGATGCACACACTTTCCCTAATCTTGACTTGATTGTGCCATTTAATTGCTCAACTATTCCAGAAGCCTCTGGACGATAAGCACAGTGCAGTTTTTGTTCTATGTTAAATGTAGCACAGATTAATCAAATTATTTCATTATTAAAATGAGGGCCTCTATCTGATTCCAAAGTGACTGGAAAACCAAAACGTGGAATCAACTCCCTCAACAATAATTTTGCAACTGTAAGACTGTCATTTCTTCGAGTGGGATAGGCTTCCACCCATCTTGAGAAGAGGCATACTATGACAAGTATATATTTCAGTCCATTGCATGGGGGCAACTCAATAAAATCCAACTTTAATCTGATGAAGGGTCCTTCTGCCTTTCCAATCTTTCCCCAGCTAACCACTGTCTTCCTACCTGGATTTTGCTGCTGACAGGTTAGGCATCTTTGGCAAAGGCTTTCTGCGACTACCCTGAATTTCGGATTGTACCAACTCTGTCTAAATAGCCTGATCATTGAGTCTCTCCCTATGTGTGTTGCTCCATGATACACTCTTGCCATTTTTGAAAGCAAACAATCTGGCATGACTGGTCTTCCATCTAAATACACCCATACCTCATCGTGTGGTCTCTTTGTACAAGCTGCCTTTATCCAAATTTCCTTTTCCTTTTCCTCAACTTTATACTGCAATTGTCTAATCTCATCTCATGTTTCTGGTACTGAGAAAAACATAAGTTGGCATCTGGTTTCACCCGTTTAAATTTTTCTGTTTATGGCCACTGTATTTTTGGCACAGTATTGAGCCACTTGGTCAGCATATCTATTGCCAGCAGTCACATAGTCATTTCCTGACTGATGTGCAGCGCATTTTACAACTGCTATCTCTTTTGGCAATCTAATGCTTCCAGCAAATCCTTCACATTTTTGCTGTTTCTAATAGGAGATCCTGAAGAAGTCAGAAATCCCCTCTGCATCCAGAGCTGGCCAAAATCGTGCACAACCCCGAACCCATATTGACTGTCCGTAAATATGGTTACTCTCCAATTTTTCCCCTTTTTGCATGCCATGGTTAGGGCTACCAATTTGGCTACTTGTGCAGATTTAACTCCCGGTAAACAGGATGCTTCAATTACCCCAGATATCTTACAAACAGCATATGCAGCACTTAATCCTCCTTCTTGTGTCCTGAGGCAGGACCCATCTACAAAAAACTCATGGTCAGCCTCTTTCAAAGGTGTCTCCTTTATGTCTGGACGGGGCTTAGTACATAATTCAGTTACGTCCAAGCAATCATGATCACTCTCATCTTTCACTTCTTCATTGCATGGGTCTGGCAGTAGGGTAGCTGGGTTCATGATCATACACCTTATCACTGGCACGTTCTCAGCTCCCAAAATCACTCTTTCATACTTAGTCAATCGACTAGGGGTGAGATGTTGTGTTCTTGTTCTTGTCAAAAGAATCTCAACTGAGTGTGGAACATAAACCTTTACCGGATGTCCCATCACTATCGACTCACTTTGCTCCAGACTCATACAAGTAGCAGCTACTGCTTTTAAGCAGCCAGGTAATGCTGAAGCCACTGGATCCAATGTAGCTGAAAAATATGCCACTGGACGTCGCCTCAATCCATGTCTCTGTGTTAAGACTGAAAGTGCACAATTTTCTCTCTCACAACAAAACAACGCAAAGTCTTTTGAATAATCAGGCATGCCCAAGGCAGGAGCCTCACACAAGCAATTTCGCAATTTCACAAATGCCTCTATGCAGTCATCATTCCAATCAATCAGATCTTTTGCTCTTTTCCGGGTCATTTGTATTAATGGTTTCGCTAACATAGAAAAACCATTAATCCATTGCCTACAGTACCCAACCACTCCCAGAAACATTCTCATTTCTCTCTGAGTCTGTGGCAATTGCATTTCTTTGATTCTTTTTATTCTTTCCGGTGTCACTTTTCTAACTCCTCTTTCTATTTTATGCCCTAAATATCTAACTTCTTGTCGACAGAACTGTAATTTTTCTGGAGTCCTCCTTCAGCCAAATGGTTCAGTAATGCAATTGTGTCTGTGACACAATCTTCTCGGGTTTTTGATGCCACCAGTAGGTCATCAATATACTCAACCAGAGCAAATTTTCCAGGCATAATCAATGATTTTAGACACTTTTTCAAAATCTGATTAGAAATTGAGGGACTCTCTGTGTACCCTTGAGGAACCCTGCACCATGCATAGATATGATCCTCAAACTTAAATGTAAACAAATATTGACTATCTGGGTGCAAAGGAATAGAAAAGAATGCTTGACATAAATCAATTACTGTGAACCAGCCTGCATTCCAAGGTATCTGATAAAGGATCACGGCTGGATTTGGCACTATTGGGCAACATGGCACTACAATTTTATTTATTTTTCGTAAATCCTTCACTATTCTATACTTTCCGCTAGGCTTTTTCAGTCCCATTATTGGCGAATTACAAGGACTACCCATCACTTCTTTTAAAATACCTTGTTTAACCATTCGTTCAATTTCTGGAATAACTCCTGCTTTTACTTCTAGACTCATCTTGTACTGTCGGGTGTTTGGATACACTGCACCTTCTTTCACTGTCACTTTAACTGGGTCTATATTTGTCATTAACCCAATGTCTTTTCCTGTAAAATCCCACACTTCTGGATTAACTGTGGCTCTCAACTCTTCTGGTAATTCATTTTCAGTCATTAGTGAAAACATTTCATCCATTTCTGTTCCCTGTTTGGCTGACATCATCTTGTATACAATGTCTTCATCAGGGGTTTGGAAAGCGACACCATCTGGTGTACAATAGATTGTGCAGTTCATCTTGCCCAATAGATCTCTTCCCAACAGATTTACAGGACTGGAATCGCAAACTACGAACCGATGCATTTCTTTAAAACTTCCAATGTGCACCTCCATTGGTTTTGTGATCGGGGTTCTAATCTGTTTATTCGAAACGCCTACAACTTGGATTGATTCTCCCGAGAGGGGTAGGTTTGGGATGTCTGCTGTTCTCACAGTAGACCTGGTAGCACCAGTATCCAATAGAAAGTAATGTCTTTACCTTCTACTTTCCCATCAACAAATGGACCTGACTGATCTACCGATAAGGATGCGCCAAGCACGCACTCCTCTTCCCCCCCCCTCAGGCACCGTCATTGCAAGTAGTCCGAATTTTCCTCATCATTCTGCAACAAATATTGTGTAATTGTTCTATTATTCTTACCACTTTCTCCTTGAAATCCGGTGTTCGCACTGAAACTTTGATGATTCACAAAATTTGGACTAGGAGCTGGTGGCACCTGATATTGTGGAGTAACTACCTGCTGCTGCTGATTCATAAGTACTTCATTCTGCATCTGTGGGATTACATTTTGATTTGGCCCATTATTACTCTTATTATTCTGAGTACTCTTATACTCGTTCTTCCAATGTCCAAGCTTTCCGCAGGCATGACAAGGAAACTTCTTTTTCGCTTCTTCTCTGTCCGTTCGTCCCCTATATTTATTACCATTCGCTCCTTGATCATTCTGACTCTTCTCTTTCACTTGATTATTATTTTGGGCATTTGTTTTCTCCTCTTGTTGTTCTGCCAATTTTACTTGTGCCCACATCATTTTCTCCTTTAGCTTTCTAAGCCTGGCCTCAATGTCATCTCCGCAATATTTAGCGTACTTTAAAATGTCATCCACTGTCTTGCTTTGCCAACACAACATGTGCTGCTGTATCATCTGACTAATCTCTGGTTTCAATCCATATACAAACCGATACACAAAATGTCCCATATCCTTATCACTGATATTCTCAAAACCACTATACTGCTTAAACACCTGTAACAATCTTTCATAATATGCGTGTACAGATTCGTTTGGTTCTTGAGTTGTTCTATCTATTTTTACCCAGTCTGTTTCTTTAGGAGGAATCTTCCCTTTCAAATACGTAATCACTTGGTGATACTTTTTCATCACCTCCTCCGAGGGTGCTCCTGTCTTTGAGTCTCTAGCATACTCCTCATTAGGCCAGTCAATTGTAATTTTATATTCCGTCCATAAATCAGCAGGTACCACTATATCAAATAGACCATCCAAATCCTTCAATAAAACCTTTGAAACCTTCACAAATCTCTCTACCTGTTTAAACCATTCAACCGGTTTTTCTCTCAGCTTTGGGAAATCATTTGTAAATGACAAAATATCTTGTCTACTCCAAGGAACATGAACATATCCACCTCCGGGAACCTCTCTCATTGGACACAATTTTTCCACTTTGCTTGATTCTCTTACTGGAAATGCAGCTGCTGCTTCTCTCGCTTGTACTTCCTCTTTCTTTCTTATCCATCTAATTCTCCATTTATCAATGTCTCCCCATTTTCGCAAAATGCTCATTAATTCCTTTATCTGTAGTCTCTTTCCAGAAGCATTTACACTTTCTAAATCATTATCAGTAAAGTCCACTCGATATGGTTTCTGTAACAACTTCGATTTCCCTATGTCAGGTCCAATCTCTGAAGCAACTTCAGTCAATCTCTCATGAAATACCCTTGCTCTCCTGGTTATACTCTTCCATAAATATAACAATTCCTCCCCATTATAAACATTCAAGCTTTCTATGCCCACACATCCTGTAATCATCTCTTCCAATTCCACTTTCAATCTGCTGATGTCTAAAATCTTTGGTGGTGGATTTCGATTATCAGATTTCCTGTGCCCATCTCTCTATTTCTTCAGGGGTAACTACTGTTGCACCTTCAGTTCTTATAGGTACTAAAAATCTCTTTTCTCTCAAATTCATAGGTGTATTTTTCTTCGGAGTTTCAGTTGAAGATTCTACATTTGGGAGATCCATTAATGAAATAACTGACTCACTTTCACTAACCTGACCATCTGTAATTATTATTTCTTTCCTAGGACTATTTAATGGAATTGTCACAAGTTGTGTTTTCTGGCAAATCTTTTTATCTCCATACAATGGGATTACTGGACCAATGGTCACTGGTACTGTCAAAGCTTCAATATTCAAATTTAATTGACTTATCTTCTGAACTAGTTCTTCTCTAGTTTTGTTTAAAACATCTCTTTCATTATCCTGCAACACTCTGTTATATGACGTGTTATATGACGTATCATGTAAAATCTGTGGGGTCAATGGCATTCCCATTACTGGTGCACTTGGGGTAACCTTACTAGTTGCTTCTTGATACGGCGGTGGATTTTTAATTAAAATATCCTCTACCAACTCGTCATCTGATTCACCATATCCTGCTGTATTCATGTGTTTCGTTTTCTCCTTACACTTTCCTCCAGACTGTTCCTCAGTCATTAACACTGGATATAAACCTTCTGATACCATAGCTCTCCTCCATTGTTTCATCTGCCCTTCGTGTGACTCATGCAAGTGTCTTGGAAAGAATCCTCTATATCTCCCACCTCTGCATTTCTCTCGTTCATATGACTCAGTCTCCCATTCTTCCAAAGCCTCATATTGAGTTAACCTAGGTCTAGGTTCTAAATCATTCATTTTCAATCTCAAATTCTGAAGAATCCTCCCATTAAACGTACCATCTTTAGGAAATGCTAACACTCCATCATCCTACGTATATTCTATCCAGTTTTAAAACAACACGCAAGTATGATATCCTCTTTCCATCATCATGAAAGATGCTGGTGTTTTCGGTGGCGGAATAGGAATTCCCTCTCTGGTCAACACAGGCTTATCTTTTATAAAGAAATTCTTAATTTTCTTTATAAATGACATCTTTCTTTTCTCTCCATACATCCTTGAGGAACGATGTATAAAATTGTATTCTGCAAACCCTTGAAATCTTCTACCTGTACACCTTGCACTAACAGTCAAATCAAAATCCCTCATACAATCTCTCTCTCCACCAATACTAACGCGGCTTCTAACTAGCTATCCAAATAAATCAGGCTCACGTTCGTGATCTGACCAGTGTCAGCGCTGCCTTTTTCTGACATCAGTTCTGCTCCTTTCTACTGACCCCTCCTTTACAAGGCTGCTCCTGTCACACTCCCGCTGTTTCTACCAATCCCAGGGCGGCTCACTGTGACCTCAGTACAACTCCAGCAACTGACCCTCCCTTCACAAGGTAATACGAAAACTTATTTCTCAATATTTTCTTTGAAATTCTTTGTTATTAACAACATAAAAACATTCGCTACTCTGTCTGTTCCACTAAATCAAAGGATAGTTTATTTCTTTCCACTGAGAGTAAAACCTTCCGCTTACTCTTCATATACTGCGAGTAAAACCCTTCCGCTTACCCTTCATTCAAGCTCCAGAGAACCTGCTACTCCTCCGGTGTCACCCGTTTTGGGAAAATTTGAGACCAAAGTTTCACCAGCGAACTCCTTTTGCTGTCAATCTAGCTTGGAAGAACCTGCTACTCCTTCAGGGTTACCCTTTCTAGGCGATATAACGCCTAAAGTTTCACTAGCGAACTCTTTGCTATCAATCACTCTCACTTTTACGCAGAAAAAAGTCCCTACTTTAACACTGCCAGCCCTACCTAGCTTCTCAGTGTTATTCCAACAGATGAGTAACCTCACTGCAGTGTGGTTTCTATCGCCACCCGCTATTCATTCCCCGGGAATTTTCCGGACAACATAAAACAAGACGCTAACTCTTTTTGTTAAACATAAATCAATAATCAATAATCTATACTTATCACCAAACTAGTCAATAATAACCATAACTCTGCTACCAGAAAACTGATCCAGCGGTGTACTAACAACAGATACTCCACTACCATATACTCACCTAGGCCCATATAACTTCTTCCACTAATACCAAGTAGACCGCTGGAGCTTGTAGTTTATAGATTTCAAGTTTTCAGGAATAGTTATTGTTCCGTTCTAACTAAACCTTTCACTGATCAAAAAGTTCTTTCCTCTGGTTGATGGACCATTAGTTGGAACTAATTGATGGTGATAATTAACATAACTTATTAAACATTCTTTAGTTAATGTAAATAATCACAGACTCGGGAAGTTTTAAAATCTTTATCTAAGTTAATTAAATGTGAACCATCTCAAAGTTTCTGTACAAACACCCTCATTCTCAAGAGTGTCAATTCAATCAATAAGCAAAAAATATTTCAGACTCACGCAATAACTATGCTCAGAAAGGAGAGGACAGAGAGAGAAGAACATCTATCAATACAATGAATTTATATTTACCAAGAATGGTGTGAAGACCAACCCCCTGGCCAAAGGGCTGGTAAGGGTCCCCCAGGACAGATCAGGAGACAAAGACTTCAGGACAGGAAATCAGGACAGGATACTTCACCTCTCTAAATAACGACAACTGCGTCGCACCCCTCTCTGACACTCTATTCCTCCTCGTGATTCTTCCGCGATCTTCTTTCTAACCCAACTAAGTTAAGATGGAGGTCTCTGCATTCAGTTTCTTCATCAGCGTCTCACAGCATCAGCACCCCCCACGGCACCAACAGCATCCCGAGCTCTGCTTCGGTGATTGTATCAGCGACTTCTAACTAACTAAAACTACCTCAATTATACTCTTCAATAATCATGTACCACCCATTAATGTTTCAATTTCATAAAATACTAACTCTGATTGGTCAGGCGAGGGGGGATGATCATCAAACCTGCTTACATTTCACTTATTTCATTGAACCATTGTTTTCAAACCCATCCCCTTAAACATTATTAAATCGTTTCCTTTCCCATACATCTCCAAACTTTATTAATACAAATTGTTTCAATTTCATGAATAAGGCTCCTTCATATGAACTCTTCACCCTCATGTTCCCAGGGCACATCTTTCTTGTCCTTGGACGCGTGACAAATCCTTACTCATCCTTCCTTGTTCTCTCTCATGTGCGCATGTGCGGGGTCAAATCAGTCAGCTCAATTCAGACAAGTGTGGAAGGCCCAAATGCGCACTAATAATAAAGTCAAAAGAAGAAATGTTATTCTCAAAAATAAATGGTTTCACTGTATACCACCAACCTCTATTCTAACCCACTGTAATTATTATTACCCTTTCTGCATTTGCGTTAATATAAAACGTATTTTCTATTTAGCCAAGCAGGTGCCATGCATGTGAACTTTCAAGCTGCCATTTTAATGCCTTTTGCGCATGCAGAAGATTTTCCCTCCAAGCGTTAAAACGTCATACTACGTAGATGCAGTAGACGCATGCGCAGTAAAGATCCCTTGTTAGAGTACGTTTTAGTCCTTCTTCATTTTGTTAAAGTCAGTAAACACAAACGCAAGCTTCATTGTCCCGCGTGTCTTTCTAAAATGCGAATTATTAATTACAAACACATAGTTAGTAATTCGTTAATGAGTTAAAATGAAAGGATTGCTTCCGAGCAAGTCTCATTTAAGAGTCCTTGCTCCATCAGGGGTGGTAGGATCATATGTGGGGTGGAATGTTATTTTGAGTTTGCGGTCCCAGGGTGCTTGGCATTGAATTCGATCAGGGAGTGCTTGTGGAATAAGGGACTGACATGCTGCGTGGATGCAACATTTGTAAAAAGGTAGTTGCTTAGGTCCTGCTGCAAGGCTGTTTGACATGGCGTCTTTGGAGGAGTCTCTGGGGCATATTTACAAGCACCTAATGCCAGTGGAGCGTCACTTTTTTTGATGCTCCGGTGGCATTGCAAGATTCCCCATATTGACACGGTGGTGCTAATCCCTTATCGTGGCTTAACACCACCTTGTAAATATGCCCCTTTCCTTCACAGTCTGCTGTGGAAAAAGGGTAGGCAATGGGTGTTGCTGTGGGCGTTCAAAGGCAACACCCATTGCTTTTTGATGCTGCCCCAATTCACAAGGCTGGGGCAGCGCCAAAAACTAAGGTCAGGTAATACCTGGTCTTAGAATGGCGATACGAGGAGAAATTCTTAGTTTCTCCTCATTTTTTGCGTTTTCTAAGTGTGCTGCATTCTGCAGCACACATAGAAAGAGCACATCACCATTATTGGTTGTTTATGTGCAAGAAGGTGCCCCCTCCTGCACATAAACAATCGCCTCTGCAGGGCAGGCACCCTTGTGCTGGTGCTAGGCAGCTTTTTTTGTGCCAGCACTAGGGAAAAGGCAGGGGTGCACCGTATCTTTGTAAATACGGCGCATCCCTGTGTTTTGAAAGCATCAGAGAGCAGAGTTTCCAAATTTGGCGTAACACTGCGCTGCAGCATTTTCTTGTAAATATCCCCCTCTGTGTCAAGGCATATATAATTAAAAGGGACAACTATTCTGTGTTACAAATTTCAGACTGTGTGATGGCAGCTGGGTGATACATTATGTGACTATTTTGTGCAGGTTGGTGCGGATTTAGGAAAGTTATAGTGATTTGCAGGAGAAAAAAACATTTTTGATCAGAAGCATATTCTAAAATAAGAAGTGACCTAATATGTGGTACCCTTATGCACAAAGTGTAATCGACCTGTGGAAACAGATTAGCAGGTCCACTGAGGTGTAGGGCCATGGGGAAGGAAGCATTCTGTGAAAGTGGCTTATTACAGAAGGGCCATCTGTGAGGAGCCAGAAGTTGGATTTATGGAAATGTGTGAGTAGCTGAATTCAGTAGCTGGATATCAGTTACAAACATACTCATAGGTCACTAATCTATCCTTGTAATTCAAGCCTTTGATGTGCATCGTGAGTGATAAAATCATACCTGGTTCTTTATGTATTAGGATATCCGCAATGTTGCCACCTCTTGGAATGGAAATAACTTGGCACAATCCTGTTCAGGGAAACCAGATTCGGAGTGGCTCTTGCTGATAAAATGGTCCACCAATGGGGCTGAGCAGTTTTTAATAGGATTCTGGATGTGTGCTGAATAACTGTGTTGAACCTTTTGATTTCCCAATATATATGAGGTCAGCGGGTTAGATGATGGCATAAATATGCATTAGCAATTGGTAAATTCCTTTTGCTAAATCAGAACTCAATTGCTTGTAAAACAGGATCATTCCATAGTCTGATTGCAGAGGGTACATGATCCGCAAATATGATGTCCAATGACTATGGGAAAACAGTGGGTTGAGCACTATCGTTCTTCTTGCAAGATGTTTAGCATCTGTTCTCACTTGTTGATTTCTTAAATACTTTTTGCGCTCTAAGGCAAAGATATGATTATCAGGTTTTGGTTCCACATTATTCAGAATGTGCCAATTTGTTTTGAGTTTCTTTTGTATTGCTGTTGTATCTTCTCAGAATGTTATTATGCACACTTGTTGTACAGATGGACTCCACTTATTAGGTTCTTTAAGGTTTCTCTACGAATACATCAGGCCCCTTTTTTCCATCTATGGAGGAGTATTTTACGGTATCTTCTTATACAGCGTATCTGGATGGGTAGTCTGCATGCTTATTGTAATCTTTTATTCTGGTGCAATTGTGTCTGATCCTTAGAAATGGCCAAAGGGAATGTTTCTTCTTGGACTACTTGAATGATGACTTTTAAAATGGAGCATGGTATTCCTGTCTGAAGATATACAGTATAACATTGTATATATTTACTGTTCTCAGTGTTGGATCCAGAGAGCTAACACATTAATTCTTTCTTTGCTGTAGTTGATGGTTAAATGTATATCGGGCATACGTTTATTCAGCCAGCTGTGAAATGTCAGAAAGTTATACCTTTCCCAATAAGGAGGATGTCTTTATTGGGGTGTGCAAAATTTGAGTAGTTTGCTTTTGTGTAATTCTGCAAACTTTTGGTGTGAAATGCAAATACATTATTGAGGACTATAATGTAGCATGAAATGCGAATGCATTTAACAAAAAATAGCACAAAAAACACAAACGACACTCTTAAATCCGAGGCAATTCTTGCTCAGAGCCATCTTAAACAATTTAGGGACTGTGTGTAGTGTACTTCACTTTTCAAAAACCATTTTGGTCAGTGTTTTGCAGGGTGTTAAAAACTGAAGCAAAACCAAAGGGGATGATGGACGGAGTGTTGAACATTGCAAGCACTCACCCCCAGTCAACTGATCTGGGTTTAATCCATCATCATTCTTTAGCTCACTCCGCCACCCCAGTTCAGACATGGCCATATGCAAATCAGTCTGACCCTGTGCCTCATGGGAACAGTCCAGCCCGAACTGCCAAGCCATGTCTTCCCTGGACCGGAAACAAGCAACCTGGGACCGGTTTCTGGCTTACAGCCATCATCAGCCAGGCTATCTTGAATCCAGTGGCAAAGTGAGCAAGGGACCCACGTCTGGGCATACCCTGCCAACTTAGGGCGAACATAGCAAAACCAAAGGGGATGATGGACGGAGTGTTGAACATTGCAAGCACTCACCCCCAGTCAACTGATCTGGGTTTAATCCATCATCATTCTTTAGCTCACTCCGCCACCCCAGTTCAGACATGGCCATATGCAAATCAGTCTGACCCTGTGCCTCATGGGAACAGTCTAGCCCGAACTGCCAAGCCATGTCTTCCCTGGACCGGAAACAAGCATCCTGGGACCGGTTTCTGGCTTACAGCCGTCATCAGCCAGGCTATCTTGAATCCAGTGGCAAAGTGAGCAAGGGACCCACGTCTGGGCATACCCTGCCAACTTAGGGCGAACATAGCAAAACCAAAGGGGATGATGGACGGAGTGTTGAACATTGCAAGCACTCACCCCCAGTCAACTGATCTGGGTTTAATCCATCATCATTCTTTAGCTCACTCCGCCACCCCAGTTCAGACATGGCCATATGCAAATCAGTCTGACCCTGTGCCTCATGGGAACAGTCTGAACTGGGGTGGCGGAGTGAGCTAAAGAATGATGATGGATTAAACCCAGATCAGTTGACTGGGGGTGAGTGCTTGCAATGTTCAACACTCCGTCCATCATCCCCTTTGGTTTTGCTATGTTAAAAACTGAAAACAGAAATAAAAAACAATGAGCTGCATTATAGAGGCTCAAGTCCCCTCATGCAAATAGCAGCCCTTTAGAACATAACATTCACAATTAGTACAGTCTACAGAAATGCAAGAAGGAGGCTAAAAAATCCCACTGAGAAGGGTAGACCCAGAAGCCCTGTAGTAGGCTTTTGCACTAGTTCAAAACCAAACTGTACAAAGACTGACTTATTGGTCTTCCCCAACAATGTAGAAGGTGTAACTTAGCATTCCAGACAAAACGTATGCCATGATATGGAAATCCAAGGAGGCCAATGAGTTATCACCCCTATGCAATCCTAAGAAAGCTCACATAAACAGTACTGTCATGGTCCAGAGAAAACAACAGGGATCTCTGGGTACAGATATTCTGGTTCCTCAAAAATACAAAATGGCAGATCCTGGAAACCAAAAAACGAATCCACACTTTACCTCCTCAAAACACTGCACCACCTATAACACTCACTTGCCCGTCTGTTCCTTTCCCGCTTTTCACTGCACCACAGAACATCAACATTCTGCCATCAACCCCTCCCAAATCCTCCTCTTAAGCAAACATCTCCAAGGCATCCACAATTCACACTCCCTCATCTATTTCCAATGCCCCCACTATACTTGGCTCAGTAACAGCCTCAATACCAAGCATAAAAGTCTGCCTCATCAACATCTGAATGCTCTGCAGAATGCACCGGATATCAATGACCTACTATCCAGTTCTACATGTTACATAACCTCATTGAGACCTGCTTTGTTGATCAGTCATCTCCCTTGATGACCTTTTCAACTGACTAGAAAATCATCATAAAGAAAAGAGAGGGCAAGAGAGCGAGATGGATTGCTACAGCTTATGTCATCAGCCTGACCTTCATCAGGTGTGGATGTTGCACAGCATGTGACACATGTAAATTAAATGGCTTGAACTTTACAATTAAGGACTTTTCTAACTGTAATACTTTCAATGTCATACATTGTATCTAGTGTCTCTGTGATCTTTCATACATTGGTAAAACCACACAACCTATGTGTAAAATAATCTTGCAGCATCAATCAAGCTTTAGATGCTGAATTCTCTTTTTTCTCCTTTGTGTGCTTAGCTGTTGGCAGCTTTAGGTTCAGTTTGTGGGATAATAGGACAGATTAAACACTGAGAACAGACTTCCTTGAGAATATAAAGTCACTTGGCTTTCAACAGGGTTTTAGTGGCCCAATGTGTAGTGCTAACCACGCTTTGGATTTCATTGAACCACAATCTAGTAACAAAAAACATAACAGTTAACCTGCATAGTCAGACCACTTATTTAACTTATTTATTCCTATTGACCTGTCCTACTGTTAGAAGTGGGGTTTCTGGTTGACTAAGGTATGCACTTAAGGCAGGCAAAACCCACCACTCTAGTCAGGGAAAGGGAGTTACACATCCAAGATAACCCCTGCTCACCCCCTTGGTAGCTTGGCCAGAGCAGTCAGGCTTATCCCAAAGGAAATGTGTAAAGCGTTTGTGCAACACACACACACACCAGTGACTCAATAAATACACCCCAAAAGAGACTCCACAACGTATTATAAAAAATAGACTGTATTGCATATAAAACATAGACCAAAGAACATAAATCATACAAACTGTGCATGTTATGCAACACCTGAAATAGTACACGTTATCCTGATGGTGCAAGAATCAAAACAACATACATTATAGTTTCAGTGCATGCAATGCAGCAGGTTCTGAAAACATTACATGAATCCCCACAGCAGCGCAAGTACTGTGACTCTGTTAGGGGAGAGAATAAATGCATGGATCACCAAATATCATGATCCAGTTTCACCAAAAATACATAGCTCACTAATTACCATCATCAACACATAGGGTAGAATACCTACAAATAAAGGGATCATACGGACCCAGCGCACCTGTGCTCCTATTATAGCTTATGGCGTAATGTGAACCTCAAACATAGGTTACAGGAACACCTGCACACTACTATGTTGTTTACCGTACAAAAAGTTAAATCAGCAAGATCGAGACCTCCGTTTAGGATTTCTGTCCCATCCTGCTGCCTGATTCAGCTTATCAGGAACCCCAAGGTATGGACAACATGGAGGAGGGGGCCCACAAGCTGAAGACAAAAGTGGGGAGACCTCACAGGGTCGCCGCATGTAGGGAAGGCAAAGGCGGCCACTTGCAAGTGCATGGTGCAGCTGCCACACAGTGAAGCTCAGCCCCAAACTCTGGGAGACAGGGCAGCCTGCGAAGGAACGCAGGATGGCGATGTCACCCCTGCAAGTCCCCGTGAGCCCCATAGTACCTTGGGCAAAGGGGTGACTGGGCCAAGCTCAGGAAGTCCTCTCCCAACAATGGCGGTAAGTCTAGGGAGTGGGGACCAGCATACAGCACACTTGTTCCCAGGTGGGCGGGGTCAGCGGGCCCGACGTAGGCGGACCCACAAATGTTATCCAGGCAACGTGTCTTCAGCGCGGCAGCTCTCTGCAAGAGGGGAAATGCTGGACTGCCTTACAAGCCTCTCTCGTTGGGGGACGAGCCCTCACCACACACTGGGTTAAGAGATCCCCTGACCAGAGCTCACGCCTCAGGGCAGACAAAACCAAGCGCTCAGAATGCACTACTCCGTAGGACCTGCCCTTCCATTTGCCAAGCTCGGGGATAGCTGGGGGAAAGAGAACACATGCAGCGACCTTTGAAGGTAAGAAGCGCTCCACAAGCACTTCTTGCCACCTAGTAGCTAAAAAGGGGAAAACGCTCAACACGTGCTGATCTCACCCAGGAGAACTGAAAAGCTGCAGCACTCACCATGCATTGATGTATCAAGAGCCTTGGTTAGCACTGGGGGCAAAAGCAGAGGGCAGGCAGGCAGCAGGCTAGCACATAAGGCAACATGTGCAAAGTAGCAGTCCCTTCTGCAGCCCAGCAATCTGTAGACAGCAGACCAGTCCAATAAGGCAAGCAGTCCAAATGGTGGTTCCTCCTGGCAGCACAATAGTCCCTTTGTAATGAGCAGTTTGTAGAGCTAGCAGCATCTAGTTACAAGTCCCAGGCAGTGTCTAAAATCATGGGGTCAGGGCACCTGTACCTATACTCAAAATGTCTTTGATGTGGAGGTAACTTCAAAAGAAACTTAGAAGTGCACAACACCCCCTTTCAGCCAGGCTCTGACTCCATACGTACAGTGGGGGGTAAACGAGCCCTTTGTGTGAGGGCAGAACACAGCCTACGCAAATGTAAGTGCACCCCTCCTCCTTCTTTCCCAGCCCAGGAAGACCATTCAGTATGCAGATGAATGCAGATGCAACTCTGTTACACTCAACCCTTCCTGTGTGATGGCTGCCTGGAAAGTATGCACAAAGCCTAACTGTCACTCTGCCCTAGACATGGATTGAGTCAGGCTGCAAAGCACAAAGACTCATAGGCACATAGATAGGCCCACTTCGCGAAAGTGGCATTTCTACTATAGTACTGATAAATCCACCTACACCAATAAGCAGGATTCATCACCCCTATAGCAAACATACCAAACATGGCAACACTATGCCTTTCAAATCAGAAATTACCACTCAAGGATGTTTAAGGGAATTCCCAATGTTAGCTTATGAGAGGAGTAGGGCTCACAGCAGTGAGAAACCCAATAGGCTGTTTGTCACTACGAGGACATGCCACGCAATAAAGGAACATGCCCTACCTTTTACCTACACAGCACCCTACCCATAGGGCTACCTAGGGCCTACCTTAGGGGTGGCCTATATGTAATAAAAGGGGTGTTTCAAGCTTGGAAAGTAGTTTTAAATGCCAAGTCACTGTGGCAGTAAACTGTGCATGCATGCACTGCAGTGGCAGGCCTGAGTCTGGTTTAAAAGGCTACTTCTATGGGTCGCACAAGAAGCGCTGCAGGCCCACTAGTAGCATTTAATTTACAGGCACTGGGTATGTGGGATACCACCGTACAAGGGACTTACAAGTAAATTAAATATGCAAGTTTTAAGTTAATCATACCAAATTTCAAGAGAGAGCACATGCACTTTAGCACTGAATTGCAGTGGTAAAGTGCCCAGAGTCCTAAACCAAAAAAAATAGGTCTGAAAAAAAGGAGGAAGACGGCAATAAGTTTGAGGATAACCCTACAGAAAGGTTCCTTGAAAACAATTCCATCGGCAAAACAGTAACACCAACCCACCATCTCTACTAGATAGAGCAGAAACCTTAGCTTAAAGGAACTTGAATCTATGTACAGTATGATCAAAACTAACTCACCAATCCCAGAAGACACTGGAACATTGTTGGATAACCTATACCCAACATCTCATTGAGATTTCCAGTCTGGCATTTAAGCAAACAACAACTGGTTCAATGGAGAACTATCAAGGCTATATTGCAGTATGCTCAACCTTTAGTTGCAATTGTGTAAATCTTAAGTCCCAGAGGGTAAAACCCACTATAAGCTGCACAAGAAAACAAAACCACAAATCCATCTTAAGATCTGGGAAGGTATATTACCCAGAACACATCCTGGTTGCAGCTAATCTTCATTATCTACCATGAACTACGTGATCCTGACTCAGTTGTAAGCCATGCACACCTCCACAACACAATGAAGACCCTATTTAGATTGATCTTCCTAGCATGCCTATATTTCATGCTTGCAGACAGGCAAGTCTAACACGTTGATAGTTTCTTCTAGAAGCCTCTATGCATCATTTTTTAAATATCCTCTCTTTTTAATAAGCCCTGTTTTACGCTCTGAGCATGCTCACGCTTTATCAATTCCTGCACCTTGCACTATTGCACTTTACTCTTTGGCTGGGGAGACAGGTGATTTTTGGACATTACCTGTAATTACATTTGTGCACTCTAGACTCTCTGTGTGTGCTTTCTTTTAGCTCCCAGTTCCGCCCCGGTTCCACCATTTATGCGGAGGGAGCTAATGGTTTCAGTCCTTGGCTTGGCTGTATACTGCAGCGGCTGCCATTTTAGGCAGGGTTAGCAGTCTAACTGATTTTTACTCACTAACGGCTCCATATAGAAAGCTAGGCTGGTGCCGACGCTCAATGCAAGCGCTGCTGGCATGCCAAAGGCATGCCAAAAGCAAGCCACAAACGTTGCCAGGCACCAGGAACCCTGCATCTGCAGCCATTTAGGTAAGCTTTTCCTCTACATGAACAGAAAGGAATTTAAGACTAACTGCTTACATTGTACCCCCCAGCTTCTAGTGTGTCTGGAAGGCCCATTTTCATGCTATAAATACTGATTCTCCTGTTCTGATACACCTGCCATTTAGCAGCAGAGAGGACCCTAACTCTGACACTATCAGGCCATGTAAAATAAAGACCCCATCTCCTAGAACCAACAATTTTTTAAAAGACTCATCTGCTTAACCTCTGAACATACCCTCTGTAATAAAAGGACTCTATTCTAATGCAAGGTCCATCCTTAAACATTCAACCGAAATGTGGGGCTTGCTTATGTCCTTACAACCAGATGTCTGCTTTATTACTGAATCCTGGTTGCATCCTTTAACTCTTTCCTTGCATTCCTATTGCGTTTCCCAACAAATATACGTTGGTTAGACTTGATAGGAAATATAAGTAGGGAGGAGGAGTAGCCATTGCATTCCGGTGGAGATCATTGGTTCTTTACTTTCCAACAGGGCAGAGATATGTGTCTTTAAGTTGGAAGCCTCCCATGGTGATCTCTGGAAGGGTGCACTAGTATATCGCCAACCCAGGCTCTAAGAAAGATTTTAGCACAAATTAGCCAAACGCCTTGCACCCCATGTGTTATCCACGGATCATTTTCCTTTGGTGGGGCATTTTAATTATCATGCTGAAATAGTCTCTGACCCTGATGGGTCTCTCCTATTATTAAGGCTGGGCGGTGAACTCCGCTCCGCTCAGCTCGCAGAGTTTTTTTCCTTGCTCGCGCTCATCAACATCAAGTTGGCGAGCTCAAGCGAGGAAACTCCACCTCCCGGTGAGATTTTTCTTCATTCACGTTCGTCTACGCCAAGTTGGCGAGCAAGGGTAATCAACCGCCAGGCGTGATTTCTCAACGCGGGTGGTCAGATTTCTCAATGCAAGTGGCTGCGTATGCTCGCGACTGCTCGTGTTGAGAAACCATCTGTTCGCGTTGAGAAAGCTGCCGCTCGGGTAGTTTTTTGCACTTTGCGGAGTTTCGCATACCGGAACTCCTCAAACTCTGCCCAGGCTTACCTATTATCTGATCTTGAAATGCTAGGCTTACACCAGAAAGTTACTGGGCCTATGCTCTCGGCGAGTCATACTCAGGCCTGTGCGTAGTTCGCAGAGTTTTGCTACACGGAACTCAGCGAAGTGACAAAAAAGTCCATGGAGTTCCCCAAGTGGCGGAGTGCAGTGCGAACTGCCGTTCACGCTGGTCTTTCTGCCACTTGGGTAGAAATTCTACCCGAGCGGCAGCGCGCGCTCCCGAACTTACCGTTCACGAGCGTGAGCGGGGAAAAAACTTCACTGAACTATGCGGAGCAGAGTTTTCTGTACTCCGCGAGCTCCGCGGAGCGCGTAGTTCAGAAAACTCTGCAAATTCCGCGAACGGAGCGGAGTTCATCACCCAGGCCTATTCATACTCTGGACCTCATTTTTACTAATACCAAGTTTCTTCACACTGATTTTCCAGATCCCTTAACATGGACTGATCATTTAATCAGTTTTTAGATTCCAGTCAGAGTCATTTAAAAAGAATCAAAAATAAAAGACCGAATGAGCTCGAGACTATGGCGGCAGGTCACTCTAGAGTCCTTCTGTGCCTCTAATCAAGATAATGCTCAGGACATTAATTCCACCTTAGAAATGTTTCAAAGTTCTCTCTACCAAGCACTAGATATAGTTGTCCTGTATAAACAGAACATCCCTAAAGTATTCAGACATAATGCCTCCTGGTACTCAGCTGAACTGAGGCTTGATAAGACAAACTGTAGAAGATTGGAACAGAGATGGTGGGCTTCGAAATCTGCTGTCAATAAAAGCAAATATAAATTAGCATTAGGAGCCTACCATAGTAAAATCAGGGAAGCGTACAGACAATATACTACCAAAAGGATTGATCAAGCGGGAAATTCTTCTAAGTAATTATTTAAGGTGCTAAATGAATTCACCAAACCTCTAGCTTGAACCTCAGACATTACTGTGTCTCAGACATTATTTGACACATTAGCGAATCATTTTGATGCAAACATTTAAAACAGAATTTCTTCACCACTGGTGCACTCCCCATCAACTTGTTCCCTACAAACTTTCCACACATAGACACTTCAGTACAGCTTGAAAGGTTTGAGCCTATCACTCAAACTCAGTTGTTAGATCTGTTAGCTAAAGTTAAATCAGGCTGTCTCTCTGATCCATGCCCTCCTTTTGTAATGCTCTCTTTATCCGCTCTTCTCACTTCTATCATTACATCACTATGTGACCTATTGTTAACTCTAGCTGCTGTTCCTCAGGAGTGGAAATCTGTACATTACGCCCATCTTAAAAAACTCCCAAAAAATCGAATTCAAAGGCGCCAGCTAACTATCACCCAATTTCTCTCCTCCCTTTGCTAGGCAAAGTTCTGGAGTCATATGTGAATAAACGACTTTCCTCCTATTTGGAGAACCATCATCTCTTGGATCCCTCACAATCTGGCTTTAGAGCCATCCATAGTCCTAAAACTGCCTTACTAGCGGTTGCCAATTTTTTCAGGTGCCGGAACCCGAGTAATGTTGGTTTTTGTTGACCTTGCATTTGATACCATCTCACATTCCATCTTGATTCAACGTCTTTATGAGTAGGTATTCAGGGAACAGCCCTTGACTGGTTCAAAGACTTTCTTAATGACAGGACCCAAATGGTTTCAATCGGTACCTTTCAATCAAAGATGGTTTCTCTGGGCAAAGGGGTCCCACAAGGCTCCTCATTGAGCCCCACTCTCTTCAACATCTGTTTAACCTCTCGTCCAGATAGCTAAGTCATGTGGTTTTGAAACTCTTTCCTTTGAAGATGACTCCCAATTAGTTATCTCTTCTGGCCATCCCATGGAAAATGTCAAACACAGATTCATCGTCTGCATGAGGAAAATTGCCACGTGGATGACCCTCAACTGTCTTCAGTTAAATGGAGAAAAAAACAGATATCCTTCTGTTTGGAACAGCTCATCTATACAGGACGGAGGAATGGTGGCCTTTTAAGCTAGGTTCTGCGTATTCTCCAAGTAGAATGGTGAGAAATCTAGGTGTCCTTTTTGGTGAAACCTATTTATGAAGGATCAGGTTATATCCACTTGAGGAGAGTATTTGAGTGACATCCACTAAGATCAAGGAGAGCTCCCACTAAAGAATTGATAATTAGTCACCTTGACTATGGACATGCCCTACTACTAGCATCCAATGAATATCTTATTTCTAAAATGCAGGTCGTCCAGAACATTGTTGCCCACCTGGCTAACAAACTGCTGCCAGGCGCACCAATGGCTCCTTTGCTCAGAGCCCTTCATGGGATCCCTGTCAGGAAAAGATCTCTGTTCAACGTGGTCTGCCTGACTTACAAGTCCCTGAATGGCAAAGGCCCAGCATACTTACAGGAGAAACTCATCTACTACTGTCCTGGCAGAAAACTAAGATCAGAAAACAAACTGCTACTACGACCCTGTCTCATTCGTACATCAAAATGCGGTGGCCTATCCCTTTCTTTCCTTGTCCCTACCACTGGAATAGGCTTACCTTATATATCCTCTCCTGCACTGACTTCACAGGCTTTAAAAAAACATCTTAAAACTTGGTTATTCTGCCTTGCCGTTTCAAACTGGCTCTGCGCAGTCATTTGCGCTATACTAAATGTCATTATCATATCATAACAAACATTCGGTTATTGCCTCCTGAATTGGTCTGCTGTTTAAAAAACCATCCTTCGACATGTCAAAGTCTGAAACTTTTCGGCACATTTCACTTCTACTGGCCCTAACAAAAACCCTTGAGAAGCATATTATTTCTTCAGTTTCTTCTCAGTTTGGAATTGAACAACCTTCTTCATGGCCCCCAATCTGGCTTCTGCCCCAGCCATAGCACTGAGTCAGCTCTCTTAGGTGTCACTGAACACCTTAGAGCTTCTCTTGATGTTGGAGGTACTGCTGTGTTGATTATTCTGGATTAAAGCAAAGCATCTAATACTGTTTCACACTCCATACTTCTCAGAAAAAACTAGTGGATTTGCTCTTTTTTTCAGGGTTGCAACTCCGAGGTAATTTCCAATTCCACTTCATCCTTTATCTACCACATACCATTTGTTGTTCCCCAGGGCTCTTCCTTGAGCCCCACACTTTTTAACATCTATGTCTGCCCATTGACGGACATAGAGGCCGATTCCTATGCGGTTAGGAATGGCTCCGACTCTCGGTCGGAGCCATCCTAACCGCATCGGACCTGCCCGTGCAGATTCCTTTCCGACCGAGCCATTCCGTGGGCTCGGTCGGACAGGAATCCGACTCTGTTTTCCGGATGGCTTCCGACGGGCTTGGAGAGCCCGTCTGCCATCCGGAAACCCATCAGTACTACCCCGGATGGCTCCTTCCGGCCGAGGGAGTATGATGGCAGTTTCCCACTGCCTTTCTGTGCCAGCCTTTCCGACACAGAGAGGCAGTGGGCCGCTGAATGGCGGCCTGTGCCTCCCTGTTGATCCCTGCACCCAGTGGCAGGCACCTTAAAACTAATTTTCAGGTTTTTTAGGGTTTCCTTGTTGAGAGGATTGCGGCGCTGGAGCCTTTTTTCTACAGTTGTATTTTTCATTTTTTGTGGTATTCTACTTTTCATGGATTTGTATTTCGTTTTAAATACTATGGATTTATTCGTTTTTGATCTACTGCGACAAAACTGTAAGTTATTTTTAATTATTATGGGTGGGAAATGTTTTTTGTTAACATTTTGTTTGCTTGTTTCATTTTTATTTTAATAATTATTTTATGTCATATATTTTTATGTAAGTTTTGAATTATTAAATGACATAATTATAATTATTAATTTAAAAAAGAGTAGAAATATGTTGTTTCATAGTTTTATTTTGTAATTTTTAGTGAGGGATTGTTCTAGCCTTAATTCTTGATAACTTTGGGCCTGATTACGATGGCGGACAGCCTGTCGGTGGCGGGCCCTCCACCATCGTACTGCGATTTTCTGCCCGCCAGATTGCCATGGCGGGCGGAAAGGTGGCGGGCGGAAAGATCCAACTGCCATGGTTCTGACAGGCGATCAATTTCTGACCGCCTGTCGGAGCAGCCGCATTGCCGCTGGTCAAATTAGCATGTCCATCACTGCCAGCCTTTTCATGGCGGTTTAACCGCCATGAAAAGGCTGGCAAGGATGGACTTTGGGGGCCCGTTGCGGGCCCCCCTTGAGCAGGGGAACTTCCGTTGTGCACTTGGGGGCACATATGGTGCCCCCCTACATTTCCCTGCCATTAGTGCAGGGAAATGCAAACTAGGCATTTTTTTCATTGCTGCGGGTGCTGCAGCCAGCATCACCCGGCGCAATTGAAAACATGTACAATGTGACTGCCACAGTGGCGGTTGCATAGTAATTTGGCCTGTGGTACCACCAACACTATGACGGACGGTGCCCATCTCATGTCCGCCCGCCATCCTAATCAGGCCCTTTGTTCTTTTTTGATGGCTCCTATTAGTTGGTGGAAAGTTGGTTGTCCTTTTCCTATTGTGGCTTGGAAGGCATTATTTTAAACGATAGATATTTCCTGCGCACCTACGTGTTCAATGTAATAAGGATTGTCTATAATTCAACTGTGCTAGTCTATTGTGTGCTACCTTGAAACCTGATCCGCTCCCATCAGGAAAAATTATCCACAAATAGATGTGTACAGACTCTGTCACATGCGTCAAGGTGCACTACTCATGCCCATGTGGTGCGATGATTAACCCCTTGCGTGCTTAGGACGGCCCCCGGCCGTCCGACGTCACGGTGGGCATGTGCAGAGGATGGCCAGGGGCCGTCCGAATCCCGCCCACTTATTAATTCGCCCGTACAGTGGGGGAATGTGTGCAGCACGCAAGGGGTTAAATCAAACAATTTTGAAATGATTTTTCATGCAGTTTTTTTAATTTAGCTCATGAGCTAAATTGAAAAAACTGCATGAAAAATCATTTTAAAATTGGAAGGCACTATGCCATCCTTCCACTGCGTTATTTGTTTTAGCTTTTTGTGGTAGGGTGCTTTCATGGACATTCCACCAGGGCATTTGGAATTTCGGTTGTCATCGGTGCCCTGACCTATGTAGTCTTCCTACGCAGGTGTCTTTAAAGTAGTCAAGCAAGGGTGTTAGTTTTGCTTCGTTGGCTTGGTAGAAAGGACTTTCGATACGCATATTATAGTGGTTGGCTACTTCTGTTGTTGGCACATAGGCCAGGGCTATTAGTTTTTTTATTTGGTAAACAAAGTTGCTGTTTGTGGCGTATTCCATACTTAGGGTAGATTTTTGAAGATGTCTCCATATATTTTGGTTGAAATGATAATAGCAACCTTGTGTTGCAGTATGTGGATATATTATTAAAATTGCTTGAATCATTGCTTGCTCGAAATCTATTATTATTTTTTGTGGGAAGTAGTTTTCTGTTTGTTGTTTAATTATTGTAAGGAGTACTATGTAGGTAGTATTTTGTTTGTTGGGGATTAGGGCATATATGAAGGGGATGTTATTTTCTTCATATTTGCCATGGATGGTATAGAGTTGATAAAAAGGTTTCTAGCAAACTTTAAATGTCCCATCCATCATCCATGTTTCACATTGTTTTAGCTTTTGAATGTTGGTGTTGGGGGCAAAGATGATAATTTTTTTTTCATGAGTATTGTCATAAAGAATGAATTTTTAATTTTTGTGTGTGATTTTGTATTCTTGTGAAATTATTATTTCTGCAAAGGTTTGGGGGGGTTGTGGTGTTTGAGCAGTAGATCTTTTAGTTCTGTCAATGAGGCGTTTTAGAGTTGGGATAGAAGGTAATTGTCCTGTTACATGTTCAGGAACACAAGTTAGTAAATTTTCTAATATTTGGGTACTGGTTTGTTGTGAGCTGGTGCTAGCTTCTTTGATGATTTCTAAAGCATCTCTCACCTCAATTTCTTGTGTTGTCTAACATCAATAACACTTGTTTCTATTGTCTCCCATAGCAAGAATTGGAGTAGTATTTACAACATTTCCAATGGGTTTTATTTTCAGTTGTTTTCTCTTGTGTATAAGTATAGCCCATGTAGCAAAAAGTAGTTTTCCTTTTTGTGAGAAAATTAATTTTGCCCCTTCTGTCATTTTCTTTGTATGTCTGTGAATGTAATTATATATATATATATATATATTATTTTGTTTAGTAATTTAATTAAAATGTATGCGTTAATAAATTATATATATATTTTTTTAATATGTTATATATATATGTCTGTTTATTTTTGATAGTGGTAATATTTTTTTATGTTGAAGTGTTTGTGTATTTATCTGATTTTTTAAGTATATTTGTTTGTGTTTTCGTTTTAGTAATATTTTATTTATTTTTGATAGTGTTTGTTTTAATGTTTGAAATATGTTATTTGTTTATAGTATTGAAAATCTTTTTTTTTATTTAAATGTTATTTTTTGTATAGTTAATATGTATTTTATCGATGTTTGTGCAGTCGATATTATGTATATCGATATGTTTGTTGTATTATATTTTATTATATTTTTATCGATATTTTTGCGTTCTATTTTTTGTTGTCGATATATTTATAGTCAATCATTTTTTTAATGATTTTTTTTATCGATATTTCTGTTATTTTAGTTTTGTGTATTGGATGTCGATATTTTTGTATACGATATTAGTGACTCGATAATTTTGTATGTCGATATTATAGGAGTCGATGTTTTGTCAGTGATCCATGAAAACATACCATTTTTAACATCTACAAACAAACATACCATTTTTAACATCTACAAATTCCAAGATTTTTAACTTAGATCTACTTCACCCTGGTTGGCTGGCTGGAAGATTGCCCTGAATGGCAGCGTTGCCAGATTTTCTGTATTATCTTTTCAAACAATGGTAATTGCATTCTATCTCCCTCACACATGAATATATCCCTGTCAAGACATAACCCTGAATGTTGATCATCTGGGTCTCCTGAGCCTGGGGTACCAGACGTGTATGGGTTTTCTATAAGCCTGGGCGTAGTTCGCGAAGTAGCGCTACGCGAAGCTACGCAAAGTGCAGTTCGCACTACGCGAGCTACGCGTAGCACTATGCGAACTGCGTAGTGCACTGTTCGCAATGATTGCACAGTGCCGGATGCTTGTCCGCACTGTGCAATCATTGAAAACGGCATCTTGCACACTGCGAGCTGTCTTTTACTGCCGCTCGAGTAGATTTTTACTCGAGCGGCTGCTTTCTCAACGCGGACTGGTAGTTTCTCATCGCGAGAGGTCGCGAGCAAACGCGACCACTCGCAATGAGAAACCTGACCTCCCGCGTTGAGAATCTCGCCGGGAGGTTTATTTTCCACGCTCGCGATCGGCAACTTGATGTTGCTGATCGCGAACGAGGAAAAAGTCTCGCCGGGATGTCATTTTGCTTGCTCGCGGTCGCCAACTTGACGTTGAGGACCGCGAGCAAGCAAAAATGACCGCTGCACTACGCTACGCGTGTTCGCACTGTGCTACGTGCAATTCGCGTTGTGCGAAGTAGCGCAAACTTCGCAAACTACGCGAGCGTAGTGTAGTGCTTTGCCCAGGGTTAGTTTTCTAGACGTTCTGGTTGCCACAGGAAATAAACTGGGTGCAGCACATTTTTAGAATTTGGAAAGCACCTGCAGGCAAAATGCTGGCTTAGGGGTCTGTCTTTTGGTCACAGATATCACCCCTGGGATGTATGGAAACATGCTGCAACAAAATATTTTTAACATCCACACAACTTCTATCACTGGGTGACAGAACCTGCCATACCGTGGTTTGCTTGCAATACGATTGCACCTATTATGTCATATGCCATATGTTTACCTTCTTTCAAAAAGGAAGTAATTCAATCAAGCAATCGATCAATCAACTTTATTTCGCATTGGAAAAATGAATAAAAAGTACATACAATTTTTATTTCTACTAAATTTTCCAATACAACCGATCAATCTATGGACAATATATAGGAATTGAAAAATATCCATAAATAACACAGTTAAAATTATTAAAAGACAATAGCTGATAAGTCAAAATAATCAATTGAATAGTTAAAAAAATTGTGATAGCCTAGTAGCTTGAGTAATAAACAAAGCGCACCAGTGTAGATGATTAACAGTTACTATATGAGGGGCTTTAAAGTACCCAAGTCCCCAGAAGCTATAAATTAACAGCACTCAAAAGTGTTCCCCTTATGACAGCTGCCTTTCTGTTTTTCAGGGCGGCCTGTAAGAATGACGCAGTAATAAAACATATGTATGGTGTTTCCGGTTGTTGTGTTACTGAGAGATCATGGGTATAAAAACGTAAACTGAATTTTCTCAGCATTGGGGTGATAATTTTTTTTTCTCTCTACTTTATAGAGTGAACAAAAAAATAAAATATGTGAGATAGACTGGTTAGAGAGGTCATCACAGAGACATAAAGATAACTGATTTGCCGAGTATGCTTGTGCCGGAAAGACAAGCATTAAAGGAATGAAGTTTAAACTAAATCTTACTGGTAAAAAATTATGTGAGGAATTAGAGACGAAGGAAAGATAAGAAGTGACAGGGGACATTGCCTGATAGCTTATAACTGAAATTTTAGATTGATTTTTTAACCATCTATCTTGGGTGCATTTGGCACATAAAAAGCTCTTTTAGTCTTGATTTAGTAAAAGTCTCACACTGAGATGCAAATTATACAATACAGCCAGGCCTAAATCACTAAGAGACTGTCTCACATAAGTCAGCCAGGGGATAGAGGAAACTCGATCAAGGGTTAGGATATCTTTTATCACAAGCTGATTTAATTGGACAGAATTCCCTTTCCATATCAAGAGCCACAGTAGTAGAGGGGCCATTTTAATGGTATCAGTGATGTAAGGAAGGCCTAATTCTTTGTGGACCGTAAAATTAGAGCACGAGCCAGGAGTGGACAGTAACCTTTTTATAAATTTGTCTTCTAAAACTAGAAGAGGTTCAACTTGAGCTGTGCCCCAGATTGCTGCACCATACGTAACTATGGATTTCGCTGAATAAATTTCCAACATTTCTTGAATCGGTTTGTTACCTAGGTTCTTGGCAAACTTCCGAAGGGCAGCTATGCTTTTAGACATATAATTCACTATATTTCTCACCATCTCAGACCAATTAAATTTAGCACCAAAGACGATCCCCAAATACATGACAATTTCTACTCTCCAGTTTTCTGCTGTCTATTTGGAGCCTCATTGTTTTTTTCCAGTCTCTGCCCACTGCCATCACAAAGGTCTTTAATTTATTAACATATAGTCCTGAATCAACTATATAAGCTGAATATATCCCTATAGAGTGCTGTAAGGCCATTGAGGTTCTGTCCAGTAAAACCGCGTCATCTGCATAAAGCATTATGGGCAAAGGTAATGAACCTGCAACCGGAACTTCCTTACATTTTTCACTTAGCGCCTCATTTAAGTTATTAGTATACAATGAGAAAAGAAATGGAGCAAGGACACAGCCCTGTCTAACACCCTTTTCAACCTTAAAGGGTTTTGAACATTCCCCTTGTTTCCCAATACGGATTACTGCACCTGCTTCTGTATAAAGTTCTCTTATGAATTAAATTATGGGAGAATCCATGCCCATTGTTTCCATAATGGCCCACAGTTTACTGTGGGACACACAGTCAAATGCCGCTGATAGGTCCATAATGGCCATGTGAAACTGGCCTTTCTTTGCAATGGCGTATTTGGCCGTGACTAGGGCTAAATTGAGACACTGGTCTATTGTTCCCCTCCCCTTCCTGAAGCCATATTGTGCCTCCGCAAGAACATTATTCTGTATCGCTCAGTCCTCCAGCCTGTTAAGTAGTAGTCTACTTATTAATTTAGCAGTATGATCTAATAGGGAGATTGGGTGGTAGTTTGCAGGATTAGAGCCATCCCCCTTCTTGTAAATTGGGATTATCAGGGATTGCCTCCAGGATGGCAAGGGGCCTACTTTGGCTAAAGCATTAAAAGCTAAGGTCAGGAGCGGGGTCCACAGTGGTTTATTAGCAAGAACAAAGTCCAGCGGGACTCCATCTGGGCCAGCAGCTTTCAAAGCAGGTGATTGAGACAAAGCAAGATCTATTTCATCAATGGAGAACTCCAGCGCTACGGTATCATAAAAGAAATGCTCTGGGGACTCTAGGTTAGTGTCCGTCTAATTTTGGAATTTGTTCTGAAAGTGACTTAGCCAAGTATACTCATCTATGTGAAGGTGTAATGATGGCCCACCCTCCCCTTGTAGGAAAGGAGAATAAACCACTTTCCAGAACATCTTACTATCCATATATAATGAGGATTGTCTCAAATTTTCCCAAGGTTCCGTTCGTAGCTGCCTTTTCCTCTCTACCCTCGCAGATTTATATATAGCCCTCAGATTTCTAATGAGATCTTGATTTCTAGGTTGCATTTTCTGTGCTTTACGGAGATTAGCAGACGCTTAAGAGCAATTTATCTCAAACCATCGGGTAGGCTGGGGGTTATTCTGTGATACTGTGCGAGTTAGTTGATATCTTATAACTGCTACAATTTTACTAAGAGCTGCCACTATTTGATTTTCATTGGCTAATGAGTCTAGAAATACACAGACCTCCTGGTAAGTTGAGGACAGAGTATTAGTGAGTATAATATTTGGCTCAATTTTCTCCCATTTTAGGATATACCCATTTTATCTGGTTAGGGTCGGTTGAGGGGCATATTTAACACCAGTTTTTTGGACAGTGCACAATTGGAAAGTACAGTGGATTATGACATGGTCACTGAATTCTGTCATCTTCACCTCAAATTTCTTATGACTACTGCTGGAGTTGACGGGGATGATTATATAATCGATAGTCGAAAAGGTACCTGACCGATAAAAAGTTGGAACCATTTGACCCATAGGGGTGTGTATTGGATTTACAATTTCTAGCTCCCATGTCATCAATAGACTATAGACTATTTAGAGCATTTCCATAACTTTAATGATTAAAACTGCTCATCTGGTACCCTTTTTGGTCAGTTACCCCACATATGCAGCTATGTGTATTGAAATCGTCAACCCAGTCAATATAAAGTGGTCTAGGGTGGTGAAGGAGCAGCTCCTCCATAGTTCTCCCCAGCTCATCTACTACTTCACTAGTATTGACAATTATTGCTATAAAAATTAATTAACATTAGATCTTCCCTATTCCGTCCGTTTGCCACTAATATGTGAAAGTGGGTCGACCTATTCAGGAAGTAGACCTGATCAAAAATGATGGTATTGGCTCTAAATGTTAACAAACCACCTTTTGCTCTACCCGATTTCGAGGGAAGTGCTGGAGTACGGAAAGACCGGTAGCAATTTACATAGATAGGGTTTACCTCCCAAGTTTCCTGTAAGCAAATAAATTCAGAATTCCGCAAATTACTTTGCCATTCCAGACTACGTTTTTTATTATTATAACCTGCTATGTTCCATAAAAGAATTGTGCTGTCTATTTGATCAGTCAAGCAAGAGTTCTCCCCTTGGTAATTAGTGATTAATTCACATGTCAAATTACCTGTGTCTTGGGCTGTAAAATCTAGCACATGTAGCCCACCTGAATTATTGATATTAATCAGTGTGTTATAACCTCTACTCTTCAAATTATCACAGGAATGCAGTGGGGAAAAAGAAGGGATAAGTCAATCACAGCTATCCATGTTCTCTAGTGGGTTGAATCTGTTTGAAGTAGATATACAAATGTTAAACCTCTGGGATGTAGAGATTAGATTTCTATCTTCAGAAATTCCCAGGCCTTGTCTATTAGATGTATACATGAAGAATGGCTTATAAAAAATAAATGGGGCGGTATATATCTGAGTCTGCAACAATGGTGCTACTGGTAATTGCTTTAGCAAATCCTCTACCAACCATTGATTATCAAAGTTGAGTACAATGCAATTGTTTTCAATCAATTTCAAATCAGAGCCGACCCCGGGAGTTCTTCTGGCCATGATCAAATGGTCTTGTATAAGATGGCCTAACCTGGCAGCTTTTGTTAACCAGTGCTGTGCTTTGGCTAGTAATTGGAGCATTGATTCATTTTGATTTGCTCTTAGTGAGGAAATATTATAACGAACGGATGAGCTGCTGGTGGTAAGTTTAAATGTTGAAGTTTCTTTCCCTTCATAGGCAAATGTGGGTGAGGATGGTATGTACTGTTCCTTGGTGAGCCGCACTCACAAACTATATTGTCTGCATGCCCCGCCCACAGCATTTTACGACTTGTATTAAAAACAGTGGGCACTGAGATCGCTGTGGCTGAGTTCGCAAAATTCTCTATGTTAATCGATCGTGATCTGGGCAAGTCTGCAGCAATGGTTCTTTGGCAACCTTGGCCCATATTTTGATTGCTAGGATTATGGGTTGAGGTTACATTGTCTATAACTTGAAAGTTAGTGGCAGAACCCCACGCTGTGGCAATGAGTTACTGGCTGCTAACTCTTTAAGTGTAAGGTCCATAGCGTCTAACCAAGAAAAAATAGGTTGCAATAACAATGTAAAATTATCGGAATACAGACCAGTTCAGAGTCAGTGTTGCAGTGTCCTGTGGAAGAACTTGGCTATTCGATGCACCCTGGGTTGAGTTAATATTTCTGGATTTTTTAGCCATGTTAGGGGGTTTAGAAGAGCCTCTTTTCCTTTTGCCTGTAGAGACAGTTGACTACAAGGATGTCTGGCCCGCAAAAGAACTGGGAGATGCATGCGGGATCGGAGGGGAGGACTTGCGGGCACTGACCTGTTCAGTTAATAGAAGTATAAATTCTGGGCCAGAGGGTAGTAAAAGCCCATTTTCATTCCCCACAGGCCCCATAGATATCCTACTTTCTGTATGGGCAATCTCTTTTTCTAATGCAGTAGTCGCTTTAGCCAAAAAGGTAATGGTTACCTCCTTGGTTGCTGCATGGGTCACCTTTTTCTTGCCCATACTGCTTCAATTAGTTGAATTCTCATTGTTAGAGGGGGGGCCCAGCCAATCCCAGCCTCCTCCAAGCTCCGACGGCTGTTGAAGCTTGGCATGCTTTTATGCGCGAGTGACAGAAGTAGGGGGAGATGGGAACTGTAGTCTCCCCAGTGGTGATAGCAGGAACACGGCTTCCCCCCGCGATGCAGCACAAACAGGCTGGCGGATACAGGATACACCGTCCTCAAGAGCATGGCACGCTTTCAACTGGCGGAGCGGGCAGGAGCAAAGGAGCAAAGGATGCGCGTGTAGAAACATTTAGCAGGCAGCATACAGGTAATAGTTGTCACTTACCTCCTGCCCTGCCGCTGCCTCTACCCACAAAAAGCTGCAGAGGTTGAGCAGAGTTGCACACATTGCAGGGCTACAAAGGAAAGTACTTGGAATTCACAATCACAGCGGTAGCAGCGATGGTCACTGATGGGCCCTATTTCTGATAACTTTCAGGGTTCCAAAGTTCCAGGGTTTGAAGTCCTTGGTTTTGGTTTTGTTTGAGTGGTTTTTAGACTCTGTGGGGTCTTGGAAAAACTCTTCAAAATTTAGAAGGGGTTTCAAGAGCTGTATCAAAGATTCCCCCCTAACTGCGGGGGACAAGCGACAATCAATCAATCAATCATAGCATTTGTAGAGCGCACTACATACCCGTGAGGGTCTCAAGGCGCTGGGGGGGGGAGGAGTGCTGCTACTGCTCGAAGAGCCAGGTCTTGAGGAGTCTTCTGAAGGTCAGCAGGTCTTGGGTCTGCCGTAGGTGGATGGGGAGGGTGTTCCAGGTTTTGGCGGCGAGGTGGGAGAAGGATCTGCCGCCGAAGGTCGCTCTTCGGATGCGGGGGATTGTGGCGAGGGTGAGGTCGGCGGAGCGAAGCTGGCGGGCGGGGGTGTAGAGGCTGAGTCGTCTGTTGAGGTACGCAGGTCCGGTGTTGTGGAGTGCCTTGTGTGCGTGGGTGAGGAGCTTGAAGGTTATCCTCTTGTTGACGGGGAGCCAGTGCAGGTCTCTCAGGTGGGGAGTGATGTGGCTGCGGCGAGGGATGTCGAGGATCAGGCATGCAGAGGCGTTCTGGATGCGTTGCAGCCGCTTCAGGAGTTTGGCAGAGGCTCCAGCGTAGAGGGCATTTCCGTAGTCCAGCCTGCTGCTGACGAGGGCCTGGGTGACCGTTCTTCTCGTTTCGGTGGGGATCCACTTGTAGATCTTGCGGAGCATGCGGAGGGTGTTGAAGCAGGAGGAAGAGACAGCGTTGACCTGTTTAGTCATGGAGAGGGTGGAGTCGAGGATGACCCCTAGGTTGCGTGCGTGGTCGGTGGGTGTTGGAGCTGTTCCCAGTGCGGTCGGCCACCACGAGTCGACAAGAGACAATAAGGAGAGGAAGGTAGAATCATATTCAAGAGCACATGCATGTATATGCCTGTACAGAAGACCTTATTGCTCCAGTTGCCCTGCCGTCACCCACACATGCCTACCTACAAGGCATGCCAAGCGCAGTGAAAGCGGGGCAAAGCAGGGCAAATGCGGCCAATTGTAAGTTCCTCGGGGGGCCTCCTTACTCCAGCATGACCTAAAAATCAATGGCAGTAGAGAAATTAACAATTCCTGGCCAAACAATTCACCATCTGGCAATTCCAAACTCCGAGTGCCAAACTACCCAACCCGTCCAGCTCCCAGGTCTCCTTGCGTGACGTGCAGTGTGTGGTCGGGTGTGGGCAGGCACGGCATCGCTGTTTAGGGGATGAGATTCAGGCCCAGTAATTCTTTCAAGTTTCCCTATCTATGGAACATATACCTGCCAAGACCTGACACATGGCTTTTTTGCCCTAGATATACTGAGCAGATATGTGTGGGATTTGGAGGAGTTAAGGGTGTCCACAGACAATAAACTGGTGAGGTGCCTTGGGAAATTTGGAATGCAGTTGCAAGAGAAATGCAATATTAGCGTACCTGTCATTAGGTCACAGATATGGACCAATAGGCTGTATGGAAACATACCATATCCATATATTTTAACGTCTACACATCTTTCAGTTTCCATTGCTGGGTTTCAGACCTCATTTACCTTAACTGGCTGGTCAACCTATTATGCTGAACATGACGTTTGTCAATTTTGTAGCATTCCTGTCCCAAAATATGTCAATTCCCTCCAGTCTCGATCAAGCATGAACATATCACTGCTGCGGTTTGACACCCCCAACTGTGTTGATCTGGTCTTCTGAGCATAATTTGGCCACATTTCATACATGAATGCGAAGGCAAATTACATTAACTTTACAGATGGCTATTAGTTTCCTGCAATATTCCTCACACAGAAAAATATCTCTTCCAAAGCTTGACCCAAATCTGTTTTCCTGTAGGTTTTCTGGGTGTGCAATTTTCAGACATGCAGGTTTTCCATGGGTTTGAGTAGGGATCCACATACTAGACACCAGTGAATGTTTTTGAAGGAGAATTTTCGTGAGGAATGTCTTCAGTATGCGTCCAGGACTGGCTGGCGCCTAAGGGGGATCATGCAATCCTGATATATTTCCGAAAAACCAGAGACAAAGGACATAACACAGTGATGTGGTTTGCATTAATACAATCAAGTTTTAATTGCGAAAATCCTATGCAAATGTCAACATATTGCTAAAATGGCAAAGGGTTTTCCTTTTCTGCGTGAGAGAAATCCATAACTAATGGTAAAAGTCTTACTATTCACTGGTTCCACACTTCTCTTGATAAAAATAGTACCCCTCGTGTTTTTGAGGACCTATTGAAATAGACAGGGATAGTCCAAAATTGTGACCATGTGAAGACCACATTGATGCTATATTTACTTCACACAATCACATATTTGACCATTGTTTATAGTGGCAGAAGAGTGTGTACACTGAGTTGTGGCACAGAACGTTCGTCACAAACATATGAGGAAATTCTTTTTCAACTAATGTTTGACATGTGCTGGGAATTCTGGGTAAGGAAACAATGATGGATTCAACCCAGATCTGTGACTGGGGGTGAGTGTCTGAAAAGTTTCAGCGCACTGTCCTACATCTCCTTGTGTTTGCTTTGTTCGCCCTAAGTTGGCAGGGTATACCCAGATGTGGGTCCCTTGCTCACTTTGCCACTGGATTCAAGCTAGCCTGGCTGATGGGGGCTGTTAGCCCAAAACCGGTCCCATGATGCTTGTTTCCTGTCCAGGGAAGACATGGCTTGGCAGTTCAGGCTGGAGTGTTCCCATGAGGCACAGGGTCAAGACTGATTTGCATATAGCTGTGTCTGAACTGGGGTGGCAGAGTGAGCTAAAGAACGATGATGGATTCAACCCAGATCTGTGACGGGGGGTGAGTGTCTGAAAAGTTTCAGCACTCCGTCCATCATCTCCTTGTGTTTGCTAAGGAAATATGGTGGCATCTTCACAAGCCGCACAACTCAGGACTCCTCCAGGTGTCAGGTGTTTGACAATATCTTGTGCCAGACAACCCCAGATGCAGACATGTGCTTCCGTGCCAAGGCAAGTAGCTGAATGATTTTTTCTTAGGCAAATTAACAATGCAAACAGTGTCTTGCTCCTCACTGAGGCACAGATGCGTGTACCATTGCCCCCAAAAGAAGCAATATTCTGTTTGTATTTTTTTATAGGCAAAGAAATAAATCAAACAGTGTCCAGATCCTAACTGGGTTTCAGATGTGTATGTCTTTGCAGCAGCAGCATGTGTGCCTGTGCCCCGAGAAAGAAGTTGGAAGCTGTTTGTATCATTGACTGGGTGCAAAGGCCTGAAGTCTGTGCTAGTGATGTGTGGAATTGATGTCATTTGCTTTCATGAAATTACTTGAATATTCGTGAAAATTATGCAAAAGTAAACATGATTATGCAAATGCAAATCCATCATTTAGCACTATATTTTAGTGGGAAATGCATCCTCTCATCAATTTTGGATGCAAGAAATTCCATCATAATAAAAAAAGAACATTATTATCACAATTGATTCAACAATAGCCGCTCACCTTTTGGTTGTTCATGTTGTTTCGGCGCTGCTTTTCTATACTTTTGCTGTGTAATTACATGACGTGGTGTAATGGTAATAAGGTTGAGTATTATGCACAACAAGTGTAACACAAAAGTGTTAAATTTGCATGAATTAAAATGCTGTAATTTACCTTTCACCTAGGTTTAATCTGTGCGATAGCAAGGAGCAAGAATCTGTTTGGATTTTCTCTTAGGCAAAGAAAAAAAACCAGACCAAATGTGGCTCCTCACTGGTGGCACAGATGTTTGCTTGCCCCCAGCTAAGAACTGGATGATTTTTGGATTTTCTCTAAAGATAAGAAAAAATCTAAACAGTGTCCGACACTTCATTGGGGCACAGAACTGCGTGTCTATGATCCAGAGGGGAGTCAAATACTGTTTTGATTTTTATTAGGTAAAAGAGAATCAATAAAGAGTCTCCCTCCTTACTGTGACATAGACCAGGCTCATTTATTATGTGCCTGATGTCAAATGCAAATGAATGAGGTGACCTAGAAGTGAGCACTAGGCTGCCTCATTCAGAAGGTTTCCAGTGGCCAGAACAGATCGAGCACTGGCAAGAGCCTCCAGCCACCCACAGGATGAGAAAAAGATTGTCTCCTACAGGGGAGCAAAAAAAGTATAATCCCCCACCAAGCATGGGAGGCTCATTATCCTATTGATCTGTATAAATGTCATAATGGTGTCCTGTGGGAACCCTTTGTATATATAAGTCAAAAAGGCAGTAAAATCGTTAATGTTACCAGTGCCCAAATGTTCACATAATCAGCTATCAATAACTGATACTGAGCCTTCAAAAGTCCCTATCGGCTATCTCCTAATGTATATAGATATATGATATCCCAGTACAATTGCAAATATTCAATTCCCTCTTGATTATGTTTTAGAAGATTCCTATGTAAGCCGGAATTTGCCCTAGTGTTTATTACAATGTTGATGTCTTTCTGAATATATTCACATATAACTAAGGTTCTGATTTATTGTTGGATGGCTGGCTGGCATCTGTCAGCTGGTGAAGAACATTACTTCTGTTACCCTGATGTACTTCTTCCAGACATATCTAGAGTTCAATCAATCAATCAATCAATCAATCATGTCACTTATAAAGCGCACTACATACCCGCGAGGGTCTCAAGGCGCTGGGGGAAGAGGAGGGTGGTGCTGCTACTGATCGAAGAGCCAGGTCTTGAGGAGTCTTCTGAAGGCCAGTAGGTCTTGGGTCTGTCGGAGGTTGGTGGGGAGGGTGTTCCAGGTCTTGGCGGCGAGGTGGGAGAAGGATCTGCCGCCGGCGGTCGTTTTCCGGATGCGGGGGACTGTGGCGAGGGCGAGGCTGGTCGAGCGGAGCTGGCGGGTGGGGGTGTAGAAGCTGAGTCGTCTGTTGAGGTAGGCTGGTCCGGAGTTGTGGAGTGCTTTGTGTGCGTGGGTGAGGAGCTTGAAGGTTATCCTCTTGTTGACAGGGAGCCAGTGCAGGTCTCTCAGGTGGGGTGTGATGTGGCTGCGTCGGGGGATGTCGAGGATAAGACGTGCAGAGGCGTTCTGGATGCGTTGCAGCCGTCTCAGGAGCTTAGCCGTCGTTCCTGCGTAGAGGGCGTTTCCGTAGTCCAGCCTGCTGGTGACGAGGGCCTGGGTGACTGTTTTTCTTGTTTCGGTGGGGATCCACTTGAAGATCCTGCGGAGCATTCGGAGGATGTTGAAGCAGGATGAGGAAACGGCGTTGACCTGCTTAGTCATGGAGAGGGTGGGGTCGAGGATGACCCCTAGGTTGCGTACGTGGTCGGTGGGTGGCGGGGCTGTTCCCAGTGATGTTGGCCACCAGGAGTTGTCCCAGGCTGAAGGGTTGGAACCAAGGATGAGGACCTCCGTCTTGTCCGAGTTCAGCTTCAGGCGGCTGGTCCTCATCCATTCGGCGACGGCCTTCATTCCTTCGTGGAGGTGGGCTTTGGCGGTGTGAGGGTCTTTGGTGAGGGAGAGGATCAGCTGGGTGTCGTCGGCGTAGGAGATGATGTTGAGGTTGTGCTGTCGGGCAACGTGGGCGAGGGGTGCCATGTAGATGTTGAACAGCGTTGGGCTGAGGGGGAGCCTTGGGGTACGCCGCAGATGATCTTGGTGGCCTTGGATCGGAAGGGGCGAGGCGGACGCTTTGTGTTCTGCCGGAAAGGAAGGATGTGGTCCAGTCCAGGGCCTTCTCTTGGATCCCGGCGTCCTGAAGGTGTGTTCGTAGTGTGTGGTGGCAGACCGTGTCGAAGGCGGCTGATAGGTCCAGGAGGATGAGGGCTGCTGTTTCTCCGTTGTCTAGCAGGGTCCTGATGTCATCGGTGGCGGCGATGAGGGCGGTTTCGGTGCTGTGGTTGCTGCGGAAGCCGGACTGGGAAGGGTCCAGGATGTTGTTCTCCTCGAGGTAGCGGGTCAGTTGTTTGTTGACGATTTTCTCGGTGACCTTCGCGGGGAACGGGAGCAGAGAGATGGGTCGGAAGTTCTTGAGGTCCTTGGGGTCTGCCTTGGGTTTCTTGAGTAAGGCGGTGATCTCGGCGTGCTTCCAGCTTTCCGGGAAGGTTGCTGTCTCGAAGGAGATGTTGATTATTTTCCGGAGATGGGGCGCGATGGCTGTACTGGCTTTGTTGAAGATGTGGTGAGGGCACGGGTCTAGCGGTGAACCGGAGTGGATGGTGTTCATGATCTCGCTGGTGTCCTCGTCGTTGATGTTGGTCCAGGAGAGCAGGCGGTTGGTGGTTGTGGGGGCAGTGGTCTCGGTGGTTGCCGGGGCGGTCGTGGTGTTGAAGCTGTCGTGGATGTCGGCGATTTTGCGGTGGAAGGAGGTGGCCAGTGAGTTGCACAGGTCTTGCGACGGCTGGATGTCGTTGGTGTTGGAGCTGGGGTTGGAGAGTTCCTTCACAATGTTGAAGAGCTCTTTGCTGTTGTGTGCATTGTTGTCTAGGCGGTCTTTGAGTGAGGCCCTTTTGGCGGATCTGATGAGGTGATGGTGATTGCGGGTGGCGCTCTTGTGGGCGGCGTAGCTGTCCGCTGTCCGTTCGTGGAGCCAGATCTTCTCCAGTTTTCGGCATGTTCGTTTGGAGGCCTGGAGGTCTTCGGTGAACCAGGTGGCTTTCTTGCTGGTGTGGCTGTTGGGCGGATTCTTGAGCGGGGCGAGGGTGTTGGCGCAGTCGTCGATCCACTGTCTGAGGTTGCGGGCGGCGGTGTCGGGGTCGGAGGACTCGGCGGGTGGGCTCAGGGCGAGGGTTGTGGTTAGCTGGTCTTCCGTGACTCTGCTCCAGCAGCGGCGAGGCATTTGTTCGGTGCGGTGGTGCGTGGTGGGCTTCCTGTAGGTGAAGTGGATGCAGTGGTGGTCAGTCCAGTGGGGTTCGGAGGTGTGGTTGAAGGAGACGTGTGGGCTTGCGGAAAAGATGGAGTCTAGCGTGTGGCCGGCGGCGTGGGTGGGTGTAGTCACGAGCTGTCTGAGTCCGAGGGTGGCGAGGTTGTCGATCAGGGTGGTGGAGTTGGTGTCCTTGTTGTTCTCGAGGTGGAAGTTCAGGTCCCCGAGGAGGATGTAGTCCGTGGAGGCTATGGCGTGTGTGCTGACGGAGTCAGCGATGGAATCGCTGAACTGTGGTCGGGGTCCGGGGGTCTGTAGATGAGGGTTCCTCTGAGGGTGGTGTTGGGATCGGTGTGGATCTGGAAGTGCATGTGTTCGGCGGTGCTGAGGGTGTCGTCGGTGTTGGTTGAGACTCTGAGGGTGTTCCTGTGGACGATGGCGATGCCTCCTCCGACTCCGTTGGTGCGGTCCCTGCGGGTGATCTTGTATCCGTCCGGGATGGCAATGGCGATGTCGGGGGCTGAAGCGGGATTCAGCCAGGTCTCCGTCAGGAATGCGACGTCTGGGGAGGTTGAGTCGAGAAGGTCCCAGAGTTCGATGGCGTGTTTGCGGGCGGAGCGGGTGTTGAGGAGGATGCATCTGAGGTAGTTGGGTTCTTTCCTGGGCGGTGGTTTGGCGGGGCGGGTGCTGGCGAAGCTGCAGTTCCGGCAGGTGAAGGGCCCTTGGGTGCGCTTCGGGGTGGCCTGGTAGCAGGCGTGATCTTTTCCGGGGTTGAGTGCGTGGAGGGTGCTGGCGTCGTATCGGCGTCTGTTGATGTGGCGGGCGCGGGGATGCCCGGACCAGGCGGTCTGGCGCTGGGCGCGGCCACGGCGCGGACGGGCGCAGACGGGCTTGCCTTGGCGCGCCTTCGGCGCACCAGCGGCGCGGCCGCGCAGCGGCCGCCATAAATGGGGAGGTGGGAGGGAGGAGCAGGGAATGGGGCAGCAAATGGGCAGTGAGGGGGCGGGGCCGCAGGGGCGCAGCGGCGGGAAACAGGCACAGAAAGGAAAAAACGATCACAATCAGGGGCAGCAAGGGGGCACAGAAAGGAAAAAACGATCACAATCAGGGGCAGCAAGGGGGCACAGAAAGGAAAAAACGATCACAATCAGGGGCTGCAAGGGGGCACAGAAAGGAAAAAACGAGCACAATCAGGGGCAGCAAGGGGGCACAGAAAGGAAAAAACGATCACAATCAGGGGCAGCAAGGGGGCACAGAAAGGAAAAAACGATCACAATCAGGGGCAGCAAGGGGGCACAGAAAGGAAAAAACGAGCACAATCAGGGGCAGCAAGGGGGCACAGAAAGGAAAAAACGAGCACAATCAGGGGCAGCAAGGGGGCACAGAAAGGAAAAAACGATCACAATCAGGGGCAGCAAGGGGGCACAGAAAGGAAAAAACGAGCACAATCAGGGGCAGCAAGGGGGCACAGAAAGGAAAAAACGATCACAATCAGGGGCAGCAAGGGGGCACAGAAAGGAAAAAACGATCACAATCAGGGGCAGCAAGGGGGCACAGAAAGGAAAAAACTGCCCTGCAGCTAATGATGAATGTACTGCACGTTTGATGCGTGGCCACTGCATTTCAAGTTGCTGTACACAAATCATTTTTGTTTCCCAAAAACAAACTTCTAAAGTGACAAAAGGGTATGGCAGCAATTTTACTGTGAATTTTGTTTGAGACTGCCAGGTTTTCCTGGTGGTGACAGTTAAAAATAAAACATTGCACAGTCCACTGTAATTAGGATGGGCAGAAGATCTGATGTCCTTACTCTGACAACTCCTACTCCATCGGCCCGTCAGAGTAAACTTTCCAGCAGCAGAGGCAGAGGGGCACTTCCATCAGAAAGATAACAGTCTACTGATTCATAATAGAATGGACTGATCGAGGGTTGGACTCTAAACCTGCCTCTAAGTCTTGGGACCAGATGTAAAAAGTCATTTTGCAATCGAAATCATTGCAATTTGCAAAATTATAGAGTTTATGACTACAAAATGTCATGGGCGTGGCCTGATGCCCAGAAAGGATAGTGGAATTCTACTTAAGTTTCGGGGGCTGACGCAGGGAGTAGCGGCATGGAGGTGGCTTTCCAGGTCGGATGTGCTTCTAACTTCTCCACTCATGCAGGTGAAATGTTGCAGCATCTAAAGCAGGTGATTCTGCCCTTTGAGGGCCTCTTTTTACTCTTCTAAGTGAGACGCTCATTTTCCTCAGAATGCAGCCACCATTTAGCATTCCTGCTGACGCGCGTCAAGCGCTAACACTGGCTCTTGCCATGTACTGCGCTTGCAGTATTTATAGCGGGCAACAGCTTTGCAGCCTATTTGGTAGAGAAGATCGCTTTTCTCTTCCTTAAGCCTTTCTTGTGAGCAATAGTGCATCTGGTCTAGTTGAGAAGGTTTATACCTCGTTCACTTGCCTACATATCCTCTGTTGTTGGCTGATATTACCTATTGGGTGCCTTTGTGACCTGCTGTGATAGCACATGGTTCCTATCTATTCCTGTCTTACTTTTGCAGCAACGCCTAGCTTATGGGCAGACTGTAGACCGTTAAACACACCTTCAGTCACTTGACAGGTAGTTTTGTTCCGCATTCTTCCACTGTGTCTTCATACCTTGAAATGGAAGATACTGTGTCACACAGGGGCTCTAACTCCTCTTGTTCCTCAGATGCTTCTGCTAACTCTACGCCGTCTTCTACTGGCAAGGCGTCCATAAAACAACTTAAAAAGGACCCACAAAATCTTCTTCTAATGTTTCTTTGGGTCTCCTCTTGAAAGAAATTAGAGCCTTGTGCCCCTCTAGGGAGGAAACTAAACCAAAATGCAGAATCTCTGTGATAGGTGGTCAAGTGTGGAGGAGCACCTTTCTACAGTGGAACAACAGAATACTAATTTCGACGATACTTCTCCTCAAGTGGATCTTTTGCAATCGCAGGTAGTTACTATGTAGAAGCAAGTTGAGAACTTTGAAAATCGTAATAGAAGAAACAATCTGCGTATTTATGGCCATCCAGATGGCTCAGAGGAGTCGAATCCACACTCATTCTTCAAAACCTTTCTACCTCCAGCACTAAAGTTACCAGCAGATCCACCGCTCAACATCCAGAGTGATCACAAGTTGGGCCATTCTGCTTTGATTCCTACCACTTCCAAGAAATCAAGAGGTGTTATCTTGTATTTTCTAGAATACACTGATCTCTTGCATGTTATCTCAGCGGCTAAACAGCTTAAGCACATTTCTTGGGCAAGTCATGCTATTTTCTTCTCACAGGACTATGCTAAGTGCACCGCAGACCGATGAAGGGAATTTTTAAGTTTGAGACCAACTCTTCGCTCTATGGGAGCTCGTTTAGGGCTCTTTCATCCTCGTCTCTTCAAGGTCACATATAACTAAAAGACGATGGCCTATGAGGACCCATCTCATATTTGAGCTTTCCTTGCAGCATGTAAAGCAGAGACTATAGATACGACTCCGCCGCCCTTATTGTCGAGATTATTTTTTCTCCTCTGATTCTGATTTTTTTCACATCCACAGCAGATTAGACTTCTAAGATTGGTCTTTCACTGTTCTGGACTGTTTCACTTTCACTTTTGTCATGTTTCTGCTAAAAATGTAACGTGTTGTTCCTTCCAGTTGCTGAAATGTTGAGGAGTGTTGTTTGCTATTTATGATGCCTAACATTGATCATTTGTCTTATTACAGGAGTTGCTTCATTGTATGTACGTGTCCTCATATTTGCGCGTTCAACATTCCATTTTTCCCCAGTACACCATACTCAGTGCCGGACAGACTACATCTTCACATCTCAGTCTCTTACTCAATATTTACATGCAGCAGATCTCTTACCTAAACATGACTCTCCTCAAAGGTGGCAATTTAATAATTCCTTGTTACTAGATACCACTTTTACTTCTTCCTTCACCTCTTTTTTCCATGAATAATTGTCTTTCAATTGCCTGAACAACATCCATTTTCATACATTCTGGAATGCTTTCAAGGTTTCAGCTCAAGACTTTATCATCAACTATGTATCTAAGAGAAGGAAGCTTTCTTGCGTACAGTCTCAATGTATTTTTGAGGAAATTAAGTGCCTCAAACATATATATAACACTACTCATACACAGTCCTCATTAAACAATCTCATTAATGCCAAGATGAACTTTAACATGGTTTCAACTGATAGCGCATCTTCTTATCTACTTAAATCTAGTGCCAAATACTATGGGGGACAAAACAAATCCAAGAAACTATTGGCGAATTATCTTAAAATTAAATGCAGCAAATTACTCATTGAATGCTTTAAAGATGATACTGACACGACTTACCATCAGGATTCGGACATTCTCGTGCAATTTCAAAATGTCTATACCAAACTATATTCATCCGAGCATGATCCCTCTGACTTTGATATCTTAAAATTCTTGTTCTCTGTCTGCAAACCAGATTACTCTCAAATGGACTTCTCCTCCCTCAAAAAAGATATTGCATCCTCTAATCTTCATCTGGCGCTACTTTCCCTTAAAAAAGATAAAGCTCCTGGCCCTAATGGCTTTACCATTGAGTTCTTCATACACTTTTCCAAATTACTGCTTCCAAAATTATGTACCCTTATTCACTTCTTCACTCACTCTTCAAGCTCAGCAGGGTCTGTTCTTGGCACACTTATTTGCCTTATGCCAAAGGAAGGACTTACATTATTGTAAAAATGTACAGACCTACTTCCTTAGTCAACTTAGATTATAAGATCTTTTTGAAAGCATTAGACTTTAGACTGGAACCTTTCCTCCACGAACTCTTGAGACAAGAACAATCAGGCTTCATCAAGAGCAGATACTTGTCCGACAATACTCTCTTGTTCTTCAATATCATTTGCAAATCCACGGAACCTATGGCAGCTGTCACCCTGGATGCCGAAAAGGCTCACTTGGGGGGTCATTATGATGGCGGATGGACTTCAGTCCGTCTGCCGTCGTGTCGGGGAGTGGGACCGCCCGCCTACAAGACGGCGGTCCCACAGGGGGTATTAAGATGTGACCGCCACCATGGCGGTCGCATCTGCTATATTTAATATTGTGGTGAGTGCTTCTAGCTGCAGCACCCGCCACAATGTTAAAAATGCACTGTTTACATTTCCCTGCACTACTTGGCATGCACCACGCGGTGCCTGCCACATGGTGCAGGGAAATGTAAGGGGGCCAAGTGCCCACACCAACTGCCCCTCCACAAGGGACGCCCGCAACGGGCCCCCAAATTACATCCCCGCAAGCCTTTCCATGGCAGTTGAACCACCATGGAAAGGCTGGCGGGATCCAGCATCCTGATCTGGCGGACGGTGCCTGCTAGGCACCGCCACCATTCTGTGGATGCGGCTCCGTACAACAGGCAATCATAACGATTGCCTCTGTCGGACCCGTGGCGGATGGGCTTTCCGTCCGCCAGGCACATCGCCCACCATCCTAATCTGGCAGGTAGTAATTGGCCTTATGATGCCGGTGAACCCGTCACCGGCAGCCTGCCGGTGGCAGGTTCACCGCCATCGTAATCAGCCCCTTGGTTTGGCCCTAAAACTATTACTTTAATTTCTCTCCTATACACTTCTCCTCAAACGGCCATTTGCGCTAATGGACTGACCTCTTTATATTGTCCCCTTAGTAGTGGAGTTAGAGAAGGTTTGCCCATCTCTCCATTTCTTTTCAATCTGGCTCTTGAACCATTTCTGTCCAGGATCCTGCAAAACACAAATATCCATGGCTTCACACATAATGCTCAACACACCAAATTAGCTGCTTATGCAGACGACATTCTGTTATTTGTCTCAAATCCTCATTCTTCACTTCCTGCTTGCTCCTCTCAAGTTGCTTCCCATGCTTCTGTCTCTCGATATAAATTGAATCATGGCAAATATGCGATTTTAAGCTTAAATAAATTTACTTTCAAGCAAGACTTCTCCTTTTCTAATTTTACTTGACAATCTAAACAACTTAAATATCTGGGTCTCCAATTTCCCCAATCCCTTGCAACCTCTATTTCCCTTAATCTTACACTTTTCTCCATAAAACAATCTCTTTAACCACTAGATGGAATCATTTTTACCTATCTTGGTGGGGCCGACTGGACACCATCAAGATGATGTAGATTCCCATCATTCTTTTTACTTTATCTAACATACTGTTAGCTATCCCTCTTATAGAATACAAAAACATTTACTCAACCTTAACTTCCTCTCTTTGGAATAATAAAAAATCCTGCCTATCTTTACGTCTCCTTAAATGCCCCAAGGTTGAGGGAGGATTCATTTTTCCTGATTACCCCACTTATCATAAAGCTTTTTTATTAAAGCAATATGTACATTTGATCTCATCTTCACTACCATACATGCCATTATGGGTTGATCTGGAGCGTGCTTTTTTATCTCCCTTCTCATTCCACGAATACCTAACTTTTATGCACAAGCCTCAAAAGTATTCTACTCCAATTTTTAGAAATACTTGCAAATTATTAGCTTCTATTTGCTCTTATCATCTCACAGACTCAAGCTCTGTTATGACTTCTACCATCTGGCACAAACATTCTATTCAACCCAAAAATAGACCTATCTATTAGAACACCAATTGTTTCAAGGCAACTCCTTTATCTCTTTCTCACATGCTCATACACTTTTTGGTTTTCCATTCACATTTCGGACCAGATTTATGACCTTACAAAACATTGTTTCTCAAGCTTACTCTTACTTTTATTCACTTCATTCCTCTATTTCAACACTCTCCACCGTCATTCTTACCAACCTTTTACACACTAATCCAAAGGCTTCTACTACTTACACACACTTACAATGTCTCTCTTTGCATTGACCTAAATCTAGCAATGAATTAACGTCGGAAACAGACCTTTCCACTACTTTCCCCATGCAAACTTGGAAAAGCATTTGGATCAAACTTAGAAAATGGGCCCGAGCTGCAAACATGACGCAAACACTCTTCTTCATATATAATTGACTCTTTCTAACTCCTGTATTCCTATATAAGATTAACTCAGACACCCTGGACACCTGCTGTACTTGTTCCTCTCCCCACTCTGACTGGAAACAATAGTTGTTTACATGCCCGTGTTTCCACTTTTTGAAAACAGGTTTGGGATCAAATTAACTGAATATTCCATTCCACTGTACCTCATTCTGTTGTTAAAGTGTTTTTAGGCAGTGTGTTTGGTGCCTGGGTAAAAGTTCCATTTGACATGAAAATATTGGCTACGCTATTGGCAACTGCTTTTCAGCAAATAACTCGACATTGGAAAGACTTTATGCAATTATCTGCTAACGCATGGTAGTATGTGGTTTGCCGAAAATCAGCGCTTAGATACTGCTGATATGCAGCCTTTATCCCTTGTTTTAAAACCAAAAGAACTTTTGACACCTATTACACCGTTTCTGGGAACGTCTGCAAAATTGTCATTTGCACCTTCGCCCAGCGATCCAGAAGTTTTACAACCTCCCTGATTTCCTGCCCTGATATATACATATATATATATATATATATATTCACTGAAAAAACCATAGGTTTTAGGGACAGTTATAGTTAGTTGGACATTGCACTCGTACAAAACCCGTGAAATTTCCCCGTTATAGTTAGTTCAGCTAACTATAACTCGCGCCCCGCAATGCACTGCTGATGACGTCACATATTACATCACTCATGACATGGTCAGTGACATCACTGATGACATCACTGATGACATCTCAAATGACATCACTGATGACATCACTGATGACATCATCCACGTGATAATTTCATGCACCTCCTCACACCCTAATATAACCTTTGATACACCCACTCTAAATTACAGACTGCCATTCGCAAAACCATAGACACTCCAACACCAATAACTACATACCCACTCATTGATTCTTAGGTCTAAACACACATCCACTCACTCACCCGTACAGTCACTCATACTTACGGTCACTCAGTACAGGACTATCATATGCACTCATACTCCTATATAGACACTCAAACACCGCCACTCATCCATAGAGGTACTCACACACCTAGTCAGTCATGCAAATAATTAAACATACTGCCATTTACTCACCTATACAGTTATACACACACCAGCTCACTTACTCATACAAATACTAGCACATTCTTACGCTCTTATACAATCACTGATACAAGCACACACTCATCCATACAGTCACTCTCACAATCACACACTCTCGCTTATAGCTATTTATATACTCCAACACACATATATACTGCCTTTCACATATGTAGTTACTCACACTTGTACCACATGGTACATTCACTCACTAAAAAACTCTTACACACACTTACCCACCCATACAGTCTATCACAGATGCACTCTTGAAACCATCCACCCAGTGAATCACCCACTCACACATCTATGCACAGAGTTGCACACACCCCACCCACACAAACACTCAGGCACCCATACAGATACTCAGACAACCAATCAATAACTCATATAGACACTCATGTAGCTATTTACAAACCCATGCAGCCACTTACACAGCAACAGACAGACGGATACATACATTCACCCAGTTTAGTCACTAACCCATGCATTCAGTAAGATACGTTTAATCACTCACTTATAGAGTTAGTCACGCACCTACTAAATCATCCATACAGACACTTATACACCCACTCATTCTTCAATACGCCTTTCCCTATATATATTAAAAATATTTAAACTTTACAGAAACACACAGTCACTGGATGATGTCATCAGTGATGTCATTTGAGATGTCATCAGTGATGTCACTGACCATGTCATGAGTGATGTAATATGTGACGTCATCAGCAGTGCATTGCGGGCGCGAGTTATAGTTAGCTGAACTAACTATAACGGGGGAATTTCACGGGTTTTGTACGAGTGCAATGTCCAACTAACTATAACTGTCCCTAAAACCTATGGTTTTTTCAGTGAATTTCAAAGGTTTTTTAAATGCTAATTCCTAACTATAACATGTCTGAAACCTATTGTTTTTTTCAGTGAATTTCAAAGGTTTTGTAAATGACAATTTTTAAATGTATTAATTGTTATATTTATTTTTTTGATACTGATTTACTACATTTTTTTAAACTATTTATTTTTAGATATTTTATTTTTTAAATTACATTGTAATTACATTATACATTACATTACAAAATATACTTTCTCAGAATGAATTACTTTAGTTTAAATACTTTGCAAATAGGCAATAGACTTTTAAGTACAGTAGTTACAGTTGTTGCAATGGGCAACACAATTTCAAACACAATGCAACATTGAGCTCAATGTGAATTTCTAGTTAAATGCAATTAGTTACTTTATGGATTACTTTTCTAACCACAGGACTGGATCCTAGATTCAGTCCTGGGACATCTCCTGTAAACAGTTGAGTAAAAGTGTTTTGGTTACAGTAGTGATTTTTAAGGAATATTATTGTATTTTAAAAGTTGACACTTAGAAACCTTTTCACATAGAATCACCAATGTTATCCTATGGGAGGAAATTCACTTAGCAGGTAAGTAGTGTTATCGTTACTTTTTCTTACTCAGTGGGAGATCCTGGATCCAGCACTGGTGCATCTCCTGTAAACAGTTGAAAGAATGCGTTTAAGTCATACAGGCGATTTTTAAGGAATATTTGTAGTTTGTGAAAATCGACACTTTGAAACTTTTCTGCTGAAAACCAGACAATGGATTCCTATGGAAGGAAATACAAGTTACTGGTAAATACGGTTAGAATTACTTTTCAGGATCTGTACTGGGCTCAAAGATGCAGCACTGAGGTCTCTCCTGATAACAGGTAAGTAAATTGGAATTCGTAGTTCAGCTGATTTTAGAGGAATATTATAAAGTTCCAAAACTCCACACTTAGAAGAATTTCAAAGTGAAACCAGTCAATGTTAGCCTATGGAAGGAAATTCAAGTTACTGGTAAGTACGGTTAAAATTACTTTTCAGGATCAGTACTGGGCTCAAAGATGCAGCACTGAGGTCTCTCCTGATAACAGGTGAGTAAATCGGAATTCGTAGTTCTGCTGATTTTAGAGGAATATTTGTATGTTTCAAAAATCGACAGAAACTTTTTCAGCAAAAAGCAGGCAATGATATCCTACGGAAGGAAATTCAAGTTACTGGTAAGTACGGTTAAAATTACTTTTCAGGATCAGTACTGGGCTCAAAGATGCAGCACTGAGGTCTCTCCTGATAACAGGTGAGTAAATCGGAATCGTAGTTTGGCTGATTTTAGAGGAATATTATAAAGTTCCAAAACTCCACACTTAGAAGAATTTCCAAGTGAAACGAGTCAATGTTAGCCTATGGAAGGAAATTCAAGTTACTGGTAAGTACGGTTAAAATTACTTTTCAGGATCAGTACTGGGCTCAAAGATGCAGCACTGAGGTCTCTCCTGATAACAGGTGAGTAAATCGGAATTCGTAGTTTGGCTGATTTTAGAGGAATATTTGCACAATGGTGAAGGAAGGGGTGGGGCCTGAGGTGACATGTCTGCAAACACGCCCTGTGGCGCGTTTTAAGTTGGAGAATTAATTCCTCCTCAATCCCGAGGGTCCCTAGGGGCCAACTAGCCCGCCAGATACCTCCAGTATGCGCCAGAGAGCTGCGTTGCAGAGAGGTGTTCAGAGGCCACGCCCTTTTTACAACACTCTGCAACGCAGCTCCGTGGCGCTTACTGGAGGTACCTGGTGGGCTAGTTGGCTTCCAGGGACCCTCAGGATTGAAGGGGATTTAATTCCCCATCTTAAAACGCACCACGGGGCCTGTTTGCACACATGTCACCTCAGGCCCCGCCCCCTCCCTTCACCACTGTGCAAACGCGCCCCGTGGCGTGTTTTAAGTCGGGGATTAACTCCCCTTGAATCCTGAGGGTCCCTGGGGTGCAACTAGCCCACCAGCTACCTCCATTAAGCGCCACAGAGCTGCGTTGCAGAGAGGTGTAAAAAGGGGCGTGGCCTCAGAACACCTCTCTGCAACGAAGCCCCCTGGCGCATACTGGAGGTTCCTGGTGGGCTAGTTGGCCCCCAGGGACCCCCAGTATTCAAGGGGAATTCGTTCCCCCTCTGCTAACGTGCCAGGGGGCGCCTTTGCAGAGTGCTGCCAAGGAGGGGGCGTGGCCTCCGGCGCAATGCCGGATTTAAAAAAAAAAATTTTTTTTAAAAAGGGGGCTGTGTGGCCCCCCTTCTTTTAAATTATTTTGGGCCCTGGGGACCCCTTCCCCCAGGGCCTGACCCCCTTTTATTGTTTTTTTAAAAATGGAATGGGAAGGGGACCGCATGGGCCCCCCTCCCGTGGCCAATTTCGGCCCAGGGACCCCAGCCCCCGGGTCATTGGCACATTTTTTTTTTTTTTTTATTTCATGGCGGGGCGCTGTGTTGCCCCCTTCCTCAGGCCTCCTTAGGCCCCGGGGACCCCATCCCCCGAGGCCGGCCTTTTTTTTTTTTCCCCCTAATTTGGGGAGTGGGGCCGCATGGCCCCCCTCTCGGGCCACTACTTGCCCCAGGGACCCCATCCCCCAGGGCTGGCCCCATCCTTTGGGACCGTGGGGGGACCCCAACTCCCCCACGGTCCCGCCGGCTCCCCGCGTCCTGCGGGAGCCGGCATTGCTTTTCCACATGGGGAGCTGCTGACATGCAGCTCCCCATGTGGAAAAGCAATTTGCTTTGAATTTTGGAAGAGAGAGCAGGTTCAAAGCAGTTTGCTATGACAGGACGGGAGTCGCGAGGCTCCCGTCCTGTCATAGCAAACTACAGTGTCCCGGGGGTAGGCACCCCGGGACACTGCAGGAGCCGGCCCAGGGGGGTGGTGGTCCCCAGGGCCACCACAGGCTCCAGGAGGGGGGCTGCGCGGCCCCCCTCCCAACATCTACAAAGCCTCGGGTAGGTGGTGGTCCCCGGGGCTTCGGGGGTCCGAAACGGACCCCCACATTTGTTTAATTAGTGCCCCGGGGAGGTGGCAGTCCCCGGGGCGTGTGGGGGGGCTCGAGCCCCCCCACACAGGTTATTAATATTTAAAAAAAGAAGCCCCGGGGGGTGGCGGTCCCCGGGGCTGCGGGAGGGCGGAGAGCCCTCCTGCACCATTTTTCATTTAAAGCCCCGGGGGGTGGTGGTCCCTGGGGCTTGGGGGGCCTTAGAGGCCCCCCACATAAAATATAAACCCACCCCCCGCATGCCCCCGGGACTTGGGCCACCCAGGGGCAAAATAGCATCGAAGCGCGGGAGACCGCGCTGCAATTTTTTTTTTTATCGGCGGGATACACGCACCCTAAGCACATCCTGCCGATTGTTTTTTTTAAAAAAATGCTTTTTTCTGCCCAGGGGGTCCTTGTGGGACCCCCTGAGCAGACCTAGGGGGTCAGGTGACTAACGGTTCCTATGGAAAAATGAATGGGGAAAACATGTTTTGGGACCCCCCTTTTTTCTCAGCCCCCGCTTGATGAATCACCCCAAGACTTTTAGGATAGGAGCGGACCGGAGCGCCCCAACAAGTTTGAAAATTTCACGAAGATTCGTCAACCGGCGCCAAAGTTATTTCAAATAGAATGTTGCGGATTTCCTATGGAAAATAGGTCCTAACTATATATATATATATATATATATATATATCTTTGATACACAAATGAAGCGATCACTCGGAGGTCTGCAAACACCAGTGGTTGATTTTATTCCAGGTTACGCGTTTCGCTTGGTCACACAGTGTTTCATGGGAAAAGGCTAGCAATACATAGGTAATGTGGAAATCAAGGGAGGACCATGAGATAGATGCATTTCTACAGACAAACTGGCATCCATTTTGTAGTGTGGTATTGCTGCTCACAATTGTTAAACAACTTTGCAATTCATATTGAAAAAGTGTATTCCGTCATACATACATTTCCAAAGTGGATAACAGGTCCCACCTATGAGATTAAATCAGATCAAATCAGATGATAAACGCTGGGGCTAGATATAGTTAAATAACCGGTTGCTCATGTCACATGAAAGACCTTAGTGTATACGGCAGCCATTTTGTAACGTTAAAATTCTCATACACAGTGCATATAGTATAACAGTCTTGTTATGATATCGTAATAGTCTCTGCATTTACCAGTTGTACAGTATACAAATTTCAGTCAGGAAATAAGACAACAGAGAAGACTTATTAAAGTACTAGAGGTGTTCCTATTGTTAATTTCACTCGGCATAGTGCCTTAGGGACCCTCTTACCCAGACTGTGTTATTGTAGACCAGTCTGATGTAAAGGAGCCGTGCTGCACGGCAAGAAACTACACAATGTCCTTGCAAATTGAATCAGGTCTGAGAATGTCAATACCTCAGATTATAAAATATTACTGCAAGGTGCGCTGGGGAACTGACCACCACAAGACTAGCCCCTACGTGTCCCCATGTTGATCGCCTTTCCCAGTACATCAACACTACACCCAGTCGTCCACCAAGGAACAATTAAAAGATATATGTATGTGAGATAGTCCCATAATAGAAAATTGTAACTTGAAAAATTAACATAAGACTGAAGAGGGAATTCAATTAAGAAAACCTGGTCTCTTATCTGTCTAGTCGGGCCCTCCACCATGGCGATAGAAGAAAAGGGTAGGGGAGGATTTCAGTGAAGGTGGTTCTCAGATTCTGCCCCTTCCTTTTCTCCAGTGTAAAAAAGAAAAGAAAAAACATTAAAATCCATGAGTGATCTCACAGTGTGGATTAAAACTTATGTCAAAAACAACAATGCACAAGTATACAGTATGCAAGATATAGACATATCTACAACAGGAAGAACTTTTCGATCAATTGCTGTCATTATTCATGTAAATGAATGCTCATTTCTTCATCTTGGTTAAGCCCTTCCGGGTTTTTAGTTTGGAGGTTAATTATATGCCAGGATTCTTTTTTGCGCAGGTGAAGGACTCTGTTGCCCCCTCTCTGTGTGTATTCAATCTGTTCTATTGCAAAGAAAGTAAGGAGGGAACTGTTGGAAAGATGGTACTCAGCAAAGTGTCTGGCCACTGGGTAATGAGGGTCTTTATTCGTGATGGCCCTCATATGTTCCAACACTCTTTTCTTGGTGGCTAAGGTGGTACTGCCTACATATCTTTTCTTGCAGGGGCATTCGAGGATATAGATGGTGAATACAGTGCCGCATGTGAGAAATTGTTTGATCGTTCTTTCCCCTGTAGGCGTAGGGTAAGTCTTCCTCATGGAGCTATTCCTAAAGGCCTTACTGTGGCTACAGGGGAAGAAGCCCTGAGGGGTAATCTGTGTGTTCAGGCTTTTGTTGGTAATGTCACCTTTCACCAGGAAATCTTTAAGATTTCTTCCCTTTCTGTAAGTTATCTGTGGTCTATCCTGTATGGTATATATAGATATAGATATACATACAGATATATATATACATACATATATACATACATATATATATTATCTACTGGCGGTCGCCAGTAGATAGTTATAGTTAGGACCTATTTTCCATAGGAAATCCGCGACATTCTATTTGAAATAACTCTTGCGTCGGTTGACAAATCTTCGTGAAATTTTCAAACTTTATGGCCCGCTCCGGTCCGCTCCTACCCTGAAAGTCTCAGGGTGATTCGTCAAGCGGGGGCCGAGAAAAAGGGGGGTCCCAAAACGTGTTTTCCCCATTCATTTTCCCATAGGAAACTTTAGACACAGCTACAGCCCGAACTGCTGAACGGAATTACACCAAATTTGGCAAAGAGGTAGTTCTTGGTTCAGAAAGAACCCTTTTGTTAAATGGTGTAAATCCGTTCAGTAGTTGCGGAGAAATTAAAAAAATAAGAGTCAAAAAATCAATTTCCCATAGGAAACTTTATGCAAGGCTACAGCCCGAACTGCTGAACGGAATTACACCAAATTTGGCAAAGAGGTAGTTCTTGGTTCAAAAAGAACCCTTTTGTTAAATGGTGTAAATCCGTTCAGTAGTTGCTGAGAAAATCAAAAGTAAAAACACATATATATCTGGGCGGAGCCTAACCACACATGTCATCGTGAGATCTGATTGGCTGTCAGCACTTCATCCTGGAATTGCTGGCAGCCATCTTGGGACCAATATAAATGATAGTACCCCATTGAAATGCATTGTAGTGAATCGAAGATTTTGAGGGTTTCCAAAAGGAGAACTATAAAGGGTGATAACAGACTTTAGTTACATTAGGATTCATTTGTTGATGGTACCATACTAATTTCAGGAATTGTGGTGTGTTCTAAGGTGATTTTACCCTGTGAAAAACTTCTGCTGGGATATCATGAATCATGTTTGAGAGAAAACTATTTTCACATGCTTGTCCCATACAGTTTTGGAAGGTGCTCCAGAAGCTAAAATGAGAGCATATTTTCTGTAAATTCACATTATCTTTCTCAGTCATGTGAGAATGAAGTCTGACATTCTCAGTAAAACATGTACATCCAACAAGGGCAGAGACTGTCAGTTGATTCCTTTGTGTAATACTGCAGCTTCCCAGAGTGTTCTAAAGAACAACTAGAGTGCTAACAGCCTTACTTATGACAAAAGTATGGCACACCTGAAGCCATCTTGATTGGAATAAACTGGTAACACTTAAAACATTTAATTTAAAAAGGAACAAAATTATGGGGTTCATCTTGTCATAGAAATTATGGTTAGTGCTCTGGAAAGAAAAATTAGGACATGTTTCAAGTGTGATCTCAAATATCTTCCTGTTATATTTCAACAGGAGCAGCCTGTCAGTTGATGCCTTTGTGTTCTACTGCAGCTTCCCAGAGTGTTCTAAAGAACAACTAGAGCGCTAACAGTCTTACTTATGACAAAAGTATGGCACACCTGAAGCCATCTTGATTGGAATAAACTGGTGTGAGAAGTTGGCCTGGCATATGCTATCCACTAATTATAGTGGGCACCTTGCACCAGTCCAAATCGACTCTTATGGTAGGTAGGTTAAAGACAACCTTATTGAAAGCTATCCTAGTGGTAGCTGTGGAGAGCAGCCTTCAGGCTAAGTCTTGAAGGAATGTAAAGCAGCTTGTTTTACCAGTCTATAATCTCTTGAGTGACCAAATGAAAGAGCACCACACCAGGTATATATTCAAAATATATGTATTTATTACTAAACACACCCCTCTAGTCTCTTTATGAGGCTAGAGTTCGAAGTACATAGGTTATAAGATCTTAAATCACAGTAATAGCACAAATACACGTTTGGGCCCTAGGGGCGTACCAAACCATATACCAATAAAGTGGTATGCGAACCACGACTGAACTAGACACTAGGCCTAGAGCCTCTAGAAGTGCTTGGACCACAAGGAACCACCCAAGGTAGTGACACAGGGGACCCACGGGAGACGCGTGCAGTGTAAATACACAACCGCGATACGCCGTTAACTTCTATGGAGAAAGTCGGGATCGGGAAAATAGAGGAAAGGGACACTTAAAAGAGGACTAGGACAAAACCCTTTGAGATCTAGGCCTTTGAAGAGTCTCTACCCACGGGAGCACCGGAGTACTCGTGTTACCTCACCCAGGGAAGCCGGGTGCATAGGTGCCTTTCGGGGTCGGGTTTCGTCGTCGTTTCGTACGGCGATCTGCTGCAAAGTGCTGCTGGCGACCAGGAGAAAAGTGTCCGGGTGGATCCAAGAGTGGATCGGAGTTCTGGTGAACCTGAAAGCAGAGGGGACATAGTCTGGGTCACTAGCCAGTGACCAGGGAGGCGATGGACCGATGCCCACCGATGTCGAGTGCTTCAGGTTTGTTGATGGTTGTCTTGACTCTTCAGCCACGAGGTCCGGGAGGTGTTGTCGGCAACCAGGAGCAGGATTCGGACTGCTGCTTGATGTCTGTCCAGTGCAGAGGTGTCGGCGACCAGATTGGACCCAACAAGCCTTGGCAACGGCAAGTCTCGAGTAAGATGTAGATCGTCGATGATGCAGACCAGCAAAGTCTGGGGAACTCACCCAGCGAGGGTAAGTGAGGGCAGGCCTGGAGCAACCAGACTGCCAAGTAAAGAAAAGATTGGCCTTCGTTAAGGGCTACTAGCCAACGGGCTAGCGACCGCGAAGGAGCCTCGTGACGCCGCACGTGGAGCTGGCTTACAGGACACTCGTGGAGTGGGGGCCAGTGATCTTCGGTGCAGGTGGTGCAGGAGGCTAGGGCTACTCGGAGCCCAAAGCACGACTTCTTGGGAGACCCAGAAGATGGTGCACTTGCAAGTGTGCTCGGTGTCCAGGGGTCACGGTCTCAAGTCACCCACGATAGCCACGGGCCTCAGCTTTGCTGGGGACTCAGGGTAGCCTCGGGGAAGTCTGAGAATCCACCTCTGGTGATGCGATGACTTCGGCGTCCGACGGGAGCTTCAGTAATGCAAACCGGACAGATGCTTCTTTGGTGCCTGCCAAGCAGGGGAGTCACTCCTTGACCCCAAGGGAGATTCTTCAGTCCTCTAATCGTGAGTAGAGCGTCGAAGGTCCAGGATTCAGTTTCAGAGTTTCGTCCAGGTATAATCTAAAGTCCTAAGGACTGGGTTCCTACCTTTATTCTAAAAATAGGGGATGGACTACTCTGTGGCCCCACCTATGGGTGGGTCAGGGCAGAGGGTGGCTACACCCCTTTCCCTTTGTCCAGTTCGCGCCAAAGCAGGGGCTGCAAGCCCCTGATCCGGTTTGAACTGGGGTATGCACAGGGACACCAAATGTGCCCCCAGTGCAGGACTTCAAAGCACCCGAAAGTGCTCCCGCCCAGCCCCAATACACATTGTCCTGTCTGGGGAGGTGGTCACACCTCCCTGGGACAGGAAACCTATTGTCCAGGCCTCCCCTGCCGGAGTTTCGTCCAGCAGCAGGAGGCCAGACTCGTGTCTGTGGCAGCAGCATCCATTTTGTGATGCCAGGGCTCTGGAAAGAAGTTACCGGACTCGTCAGAGTTAACATGCCTTTCCCTCTAGAAGGGTGGAATGCTACCCCCGCCGCCAGGATTGGCGGGGGGTAGTATTCCAAGATGTTTGACACCAAACACGACATGTTTAGGTGCAGCCATTCCATAGTTAGCATTTTACCGCGAGGATATAATGCGTTTAAGAGTATATGGTCAGGCTGCACTACAAACAGCATCAGAGATGGTCTCCGAACGCTGCAGAGGGGCCCTGCTCATGCAGGGGCACCCTCTCACATAGGAACCATGCACTCTGCCTTTAGGATTGATAAGGCCTGCCTTAGGAGTGACTTATAGGTTTATATGTGTGTATGCATTTAGTGATATAGGTAACCTATACCACAGCAAGGGGTGCATGCACCACCTTACCCAGGCTGCAGTAGCAGGCCTGTGGTGTCAGTTTGGATGGCCTACCAGGGGTGGCATAATACATGCTGCAGCCCCTGGCAGGCCTCTGAGGTACCTATGCCCTTGGTACATAGTATACCATATACTAGGGACTTACAAGGGCACTCCATATCCCAATCAGTGATGTGCCTAAGGCACATGGAGACCCTTTTAAAGAGGAAACAGCTAGGCTGGGGTTCTGAATAGCAGGGCCCCAGCCAGACTAATGTCGAAAACCAGTGAAGTATCAGCAAAAAGTGGGGGTACCCATGTGAAGCAGATCCTACTCTCCTACACAACCCCCCCAAACGTAGGGACATTAAACTAACCTTGCCCAGTTAAGTCTTCATGTTGTAAGTGGAAATACCTAGAGAGTCCATCTGCATTCGCATGGTTACTCCCAGGCCTATGTTCCACTGTAAAGTCCATCCCCTGTAGGGAAATGGACCACCTAAGCAGTTTGGGGTTTTCACCCTTCATTTGTTTTAGCCATAAGAGGGGCTTATGGTCTGTCTGAACCAGGAAGTGTGTACCAAACAAGTATGGCCTCAACTTCTTCAGAGCCCAGACCACAGCAAAGGCCTCCCTCTCTATGGCTGACCAACGTTTCTCTCTAGGGGTCAGCCTTCTGCTAATAAAAGCTACTGGCTGATCCTGACCTTCTTCATTCAATTGTGACAGTACAGCCCCTACCCCCAATTCAGATGCATCCGTTTGAACAATGAACTTCTTGGAGTAATCAGGACTCTGCAGAATTGGAGCAGTGCACATGGCCTGCTTGAGGTCATCAAATGCCTTTTGACAGCTAACTGTCCACTGAACCTTTTTGGGCATTTTCTTAGAAGTTAAGTCATTCAAGGGTGTCACTATTGATCCATACCCCTTGACAAATCTCCTATAGTACCCAGTCAGGCCTAAGAAGGCTCTCACCTGAGTCTGGGTAGTGGGAGCAGTCCAGTCCATGATGGTCTGGATCTTGCTCTGCAAAGGTTGAACCTGGCCTCCACCCACAAGGTGGCCCAGGTACACAACCTGACTCTGCCCTATCTGGCACTTAGTGGCCTTGATAGTCAGGCCTGCCTTTTGCAGGGCCTGTAAAACATTCCTGAGGTGGACCAGGTGATCCTCCCAGGTGGAGCTAAAGACAGCAATATCATCTAGATAAGCTGCACTATAGGCTTCCAGTCCTGTGAGAACTGTGTTCACCAACCTCTGGAAAGTGGCAGGTGCATTTTTCAGACCAAAGGGCATTACCACAAATTGATAATGTCCACTAGGGGTTGAAAATGCTGTTTTGGGCTTTGCAGTATCAGCTAGTCTGATCTGCCAGTAGCCAGCTGTTAGGTCAAATGTGCTGAGATATTTGGCAGAGGCCAAAGTATCTATGAGCTCATCTGCCCTGGGTATTGGGTGGGCATCAGTCCTAGTGACTGCATTGAGACCCCTGTAGTCTACACAAAACCTCATCTCTCTTTTTCCACCACTGGTGTGAGGTTTCGGTACTAGGACTACTGGACTAGCCCAAGGGCTATCTGAGGGCTCAATCACTCCCAATTCCAACATCTTCTGGACTTCAGTCCTGATACAGTCCCTGACATGGTCAGGTTGCCTATAAATCTTGTTTTTAATAGGCAGACTGTCCCCAGTGTCCACTTCATGAGTGCACCAGGTGGTCTGACTGGGTGTCAGTGAAAACATATGTCTAAACTGATTGAGGACTTGCCTGCAATCAGTTTGTTGCTGGGTAGTGAGGCTGCCTGCCAAGGCTACACCATCAACTGACCCATCGTCAGGGTTCTGTGAGAGCAGGTCAGGGAGTGGGTCACTCTCTTCCTCCTGCCCTTCATCAGTAGCCATGAGCAAGCCCATGTCTGCCCTGTCCACATATGGCTTAAGTCTGTTGACATGGCGAACCCTTTGGGGACTCCTGGGTGTTCCCAGGTCCACTAAGTAAGTGACCTCACCCTTCTGCTCAACAATAGTGTGGGGTCCACTCCATTTGTCTTGGAGAGCTGCTGGGGCCACTGGCTCCAACACCCACACCTTCTGTCCTGGCTGGTAAACAGTCAGAACAGCCTTTTGGTCATGCCAGGCCTTTTGAAGTTCCTGGCTAGCCTCAAGGTTTTTGGTTGCCTTTTTCATGTACTCAGCCATCCTGGAGCGGAGACCAAGTACATAGTCCACTATATCTTGCTTTGGGGGCTTGAGAGGTAACTCCCATCCTTCCTTCACCAAGCACAGTGGACCCCTCACAGGGTGGCCAAACAGAAGTTCAAAAGGGCTGTAACCAACCCCTTCTGAGGCACCTCCCTATATGCGAATAAAAGGCAGGGCAAGAGTATGTCCCATCTACGCCTAAGCTTTTCTGGGAGCCCTTTAATCATGCCCTTCAAGGTTTTGTTGAATCTCTCAACTAAACCATTGCATTGTGGGTGATAGGGTGTGGTGAACTTATAAGTAACCCCACACTCCTTCCACATTGCTTTTAAGTACCCAGACATGAAGTTTGCACCCCTGTCTGATACTACCTCCTTAGGAAAGCCCACTCTTGAGAAGATTCCCAGGAGGGCCCTTGCCACTACAGGTGCTGTAGTGGTCCTGAGGGGAATAGCTTCTGGGTACCTGGTGGCATGATCCACTACCACCAGGATAAACCTGTGCCCAGAGGCTGTTTGGGGATCCATGGGACCAACAATGTCAATCCCTACCCTCTCAAAGGGCACCCCCACCACAGGTAGTGGTATCAGGGGGCCTTTGTAGTGCCACCTGCTTTGCCACTGGCTTGGCAGGTTACACAGGAGCGACAAAACTCCTTACTGTCTTCAGACATGTGGGGCCAGTGAAAGTGAGGGACAATTCTGTCCCAAGTCTTGTTCTGGCCCAGGTGTCCTGCTAAGGGAATATCATGGGCTAGGGTCAATAGGAAGCCCCTGAACTTCAAAGGTATTACCAACCTCCTGGTAGCACCAGGCTTGGGGTCTCTACTCTCTGAGTACAGGAGTCCATCATCCCAATACACTGTATGGGGACCACTAGCTTTCCCAGCAGCCTCAGCAGCAGCTTGCTGTCTGAGGGGTTCAAGGAGGGGCAGCTCTGCTGCTCCTGGCTCAGATCTGCCCTAGAAGGTCCCCCTGTCCCCAAGAGCTCAACCTGGTCAGGTTCAAGTTCCTCTGGGACAGTTCCTTCTTCAGGGCTGAGATCATCCCCTCAAGGGACTGATCTTCCTCCTGAGCCAAGGGGGAAGGCACTGCCTTAACCCTACTACTCCTCCTCTTGGAAGGCACTTGGTCCATTCTTCCAGAATCCAAGGCCTGTTCAGTGCTAGACATTTTGGCTTGTGACCTGGTCACAGCAAACACATCTGCAGGGATCCCCAGCATTTCTGCATGGGTCCTGAGCTCCACTTCTGCCCAAGCAGAAGTCTCTAAGTCATTGCCAAGCAAGCATTCGACTGGTAGGTTTGCACTTACCACAACCTTCTTAAGGCCAGTTACCCCTCCCCAGGAGAAGTTAACAACTGCCAGAGTATGGTCTGTTCTGACATTGCTAGCATTGGTCACTTGGTACATTTCACCAAGCATAACTTGCCCAGGTAGCACAAGGTCTTGTGTCACCATTGTGACACTTGCCCCTGTGTCCCTAAATGCCAAAGCCTCACGTCCATTGATTAAAGGCTGTTGTCTGTACTTGCCCAGATTACTGGGACTCACAGTGGAGGTCACATCCATGCCTCCATCACAGACTAACACAGCCTGAGTCAGTTCCCTGACTAAGTCAGAGCCCAACTCAGTTCCCAGGGTGAACCCTACTAAACCCTTTGCTGGAGCACTTCCACCAACTGTACTAGGGGGAACAGGTGCCTTAGGGGCATTGGTGGGTGCTGGACTGGAGTCTTTGGACTTGGTGCAATCACTGGTCCAGTGGGTCTTTTGCTTACAGACCTTGCACCATGGTTTTCTTTGGCCTTTACCCTTGGTAGACTGGGAATCCCCACCAGAAGAAGATTTTTGGGGGCCTGATGAAGACTTTTGATCTTTACCCTTCTCCCCACCCTTGTCAGAGTTCTTAGCATCTTGCTTCTTGGTTTCCCCACCTTGGTTCTGTACCTTCTGCTTCACCCTGGTTCTGACCCATTTGTCTGCCTTCTTTCCCAATTCTTGGGGAGAGGTCAGATCAGAGTCAACCAGGTACTGATGCAACAGCTGATTAACAGTTATTAAGAATCTGCTCCCTCATTATCAGATTATACAATCCTGAGAAGTCACACACCTTACTGCCCATCAACCAGCCGTCCAGAGCCTTGGCAGAACAATCCACATAGTCTACCCAGTCTTGAGTCTGTGCTTTTTGGGTGTCTCTGAACTTCAACCTGTACTGTTCAGTGGTTAGGCCAAACCCATCAATAAGAGCACTCTTCAAGACCTTGTAATTGTCAGCATCCTCCTCTCTAACAGTGAGGAGCTTGTCTCTACCTTTGTCAGCAAAGGAGAGCCACAATATTGCTGCCCAATGCTCCTGAGGGACCTTCTGTACTTTACAGGCCCTCTCTAAAGCAGTTATCCATTTGTGGATATCATCCCCACTCTGGTAGGGAGGGACAATCTTGCTCAGGTTCCTATGGTCATAGGACCTTTCCCTATCTCTAGGGACATGGCTGCCACCATGGGACTCTAGTCCCAACTTTCTTCTCTCTCTAAGGAGATCTAGGGATTCTCTATCTAAAGCCAATTGCTTCTTCCTGATCTCTAGTTGAGTTTACTCATACTGGACCAGTCTCTTTCTTCTCTCATGAGAGGATTCCCTCCTGTGAGAAGAGCTCCCTATTGAGGTGCCAGAGTGGTTAGACTCCTGTGAAGGAGACCTAGACTTTCTGAGCACACTCATAATCCTTCCTGGGGGGACAAAGGTGTGGTTCTCAAGATCCTCATCTTCATCTTCCCCAGAAGGGATTTTGTTTTCCAGGTCAGGGTCATTGTCACCCTCCTGGTCAGTTTCAGAGGGGGGGCTGGGGGTAGTGGTACCCCTGGTCCCTTCCTCTTCTGCTGGCCCACCCTCTGCTCCTAACCCTTCAGTCTCTGAAGACTTACTAAGATCATAAGCTACCAACAACTCCTGGAGGTGTTGGGTGGTGGGACTTTGGCCTGTCCTTAATTTCCTCACGTTACACAAAGCTCTCAGTTCCAAGAATGGGAGTGTGTCATACTTGGAGGGGGGAAGCTCAATGGCTTCCTGCAAGGCATCTTTGGATCCTGCTTTTAAAGACATTACTAGTGTGGTGTGGTGTATGCACTACCTACTCTAGTGTGGCCCACTAAACTCTCTTGAGTTGTAGAAAGGGTTGTGCTATCCCTTAACACACAACTCTAAGTTCAGTAGAACTTACTGTTATTCTAAGCTTAAATTATATGTACCTTAGGTACCTTTAGTGGTTTTCAGTTGATCAATTCAATTGAGATTATCTGGTAAAAAAATAGCAAGCTGGAATCCCACACTCTGCACACCAATGTGAGAAGTTGGCCTGGCATATGCTGTCCACTAATTATAGTGGGCACCTTGCACCAGTCCAAATCGACTCTTATGGTAGGTAGGTTAAAGACAACCTTATTGAAAGCTATCCTAGTGGTAGCTGTGGAGAGCAGCCTTCAGGCTAAGTCTTGAAGGAATGTAAAGCAGCTTGTTTTACCAGTCTATAATCTCTTGAGTGACCAAATGAAAGAGCACCACACCAGGTATATATTCAAAATATATGTATTTATTACTAAACACACCCCTCTAGTCTCTTTATGAGGCTAGAGTTCGAAGTACATAGGTTATAAGATCTTAAATCACAGTAATAGCACAAATACACGTTTGGGCCCTAGGGGCGTACCAAACCATATACCAATAAAGTGGTATGCAAACCACGACTGAACTAGACACTAGGCCTAGAGCCTCTAGAAGTGCTTGGACCACAAGGGACCACCCAAGGTAGTGACACAGGGGACCCACGGGAGACGCGTGCAGTGTAAATACACAACCGCGATACGCCGTTAACTTCTATGGAGAAAGTCGGGATCGGGAAAATAGAGGAAAGGGACACTTAAAAGAGGACTAGGACAAAACCCTTTGAGATCTAGGACTTTGAAGAGTCTCTACCCACGGGAGCACCGGAGTACTCGTGTTACCTCACCCAGGGAAGCCGGGTGCATAGGTGCCTTTCGGGGTCGGGTTTCGCTCGTCGTTTCGTATGGCGATCTGCTGCAAAGTGCTGCTGGCGACCAGGAGAAAAGTGTCCGGGTGGATCCAAGAGTGGATCGGAGTTCTGGTGAACCTGAAAGCAGAGGGGACAGAGTCTGGGTCACTAGCCAGTGACCAGGGAGGCGATGGACCGATGCCCACCGATGTCGAGTGCTTCAGGTTCATTGATTGTCATCTTGACTCTTCAGCCACGAGGTCCGGGAGGCGTTGTCGGCGACCAGGAGCAGGATTCGGGCTGTTGCTCGATGTCTGTCGAGTGCAGAGGTGTCGGCGACCAGATTGGACCCAACAAGCCTTGGCAACGGCAAGTCTCGAGTAAGATGTAGATCGTCGATGATGCAGACCAGCAAGGTCTGGAGAACTCACCCAGCAAGGGTAAGTGAGGGCAGACCTGGGGCAACCAGACTGCCAAGTAAAGAAAAGATTGGCCTTCGTTAAGGGCTACTAGCCAACGGGCTAGCAACCGCGAAGGAGCCTCGTGACGCCGCACGTGGAGCTGGCTTACAGGACACTCGTGGAGTGGGGGCCAGTGATCTTCGGTGCAGATGGTGCTGGAGGCTAGGGCTACTCGGAGCCCAAAGCACGACTTCTTGGGAGACCCAGAAGATGGTGCACTTGCAAGTGTGCTCGGTGTCCAGGGGTCACGGTCTCAAGTCACCCACGATAGCCACGGGCCTCAGCTTTGCTGGGGACTCAGGGTAGCCTCAGGGAAGTCTGAGAATCCACCTCTGGTGATGTGATGACTTCGGCGTCCAACGGGAGCTTCAGTAATGCGAACCGGACAGATGCTTCTTTGGTGCCTGCCAAGCAGGGGAGTCCCTCCTTGACCCCAAGGGAGATTCTTCAGTCCTCTAATCGTGAGTAGAGCGTCGAAGGTCCAGGATTCAGTTTCAGAGTTTCGTCCAGGTATAATCTAAAGTCCTAAGGACTGGGTTCCTACCTTTATTCTAAAAATAGGGGATGGACTACTCTGTGGCCCCACCTATGGGTGGGTCAGGGCAGAGGGGTGGATACACCCCTTTCCCTTTGTCCAGTTCGCGCCAAAGCAGGGGCTGCAAGCCCCTGATCCGGTTTGAACTGGGGTATGCACAGGGACACCAAATGTGCCCCCAGTGCAGGACTTCAAAGCACCCGAAAGTGCTCCCGCCCAGCCCCAATACACATTGTCCTGTCTGGGGAGGTGGTCACACCTCCCTGGGACAGGAAACCTATTGTCCAGGCCTCCCTGCCGGAGTTTCGTCCAGCAGCAGGAGGCCAGACTCGTGTCTGTGGCAGCAGCATCCATTTTGTGATGCCAGGGCTCTGGAAAGAAGTTACCGGACTCGTCAGAGTTAACATGCCTTTCCCTCTAGAAGGGTGGAATGCTACCCCCGCCGCCAGGATTGGCGGGGGGGTAGTATTCCAAGATGTTTGACACCAAACACGACATGTTTAGGTGCAGCCTTTCCATAGTTAGCATTTTACTGCGAGGATATAATGCGTTTAAGAGTATATGGTCAGGCTGCACTACAAACAGCATCAGAGATGGTCTCCGAACGCTGCAGAGGGGCCCTGCTCATGCAGGGGCACCCTCTCACATAGGAACCATGCACTCTGCCTTTAGGATTGATAAGGCCTGCCTTAGGAGTGACTTATAGGTTTATATGTGTGTATGCATTTAGTGATATAGGTAACCTATACCACAGCAAGGGGTGCATGCACCACCTTACCCAGGCTGCAGTAGCAGGCCTGTGGTGTCAGTTTGGATGGCCTACCAGGGGTGGCATAATACATGCTGCAGCCCCTGGCAGGCCTCTGAGGTACCTATGCCCTTGGTACATAGTATACCATATACTAGGGACTTACAAGGGCACTCCAGATCCCAATCAGTGATGTGCCTAAGGCACATGGAGACCCTTTTAAAGAGGAAACAGCTAGGCTGGGGTTCTGAATAGCAGGGCCCCAGCCAGACTAATGTCGAAAACCAGTGAAGTATCAGCAAAAAGTGGGGGTACCCATGTGAAGCAGATCCTACTCTCCTACAACTGGTAACACTTAAAACATTTAATTTAAAAAGGAACAAAATGAGGGGGTTCATTTTGCCATAGAAATTATGGTTAGTGCTGTAGAAAGAAAAATTAGGACATGTTTTAAGTGAGATCTCAAATATCTTCCTGTTATATTTCAACAGGAGCAGCCTGTCAGTTGATGCCTTTGTGTTCTACTGCAGCTTCCCAGAGTGTTCTAAAGAACAACTAGAGTGCTAACAGCCTTACTTATGACAAAAGTATGGCACACCTGAAGCCATCTTGATTGGAATAAACTGGTAACACTTAAAACATTTAATTTAAAAAGGAACAAAATGAGGGGGTTCATTTTGCCATAGAAATTATGGTTAGTGCTGCAAAAAGAAAATTTAGTGCATGTTTTAAGTGAGATCTCAAATCCTCTTCTATTTCATTAGAAAATTCTGACATGCAGACTGAAACAATCACTTTCAATACCAGCAGTAGACTTCCAGTTAACTCCTTGGTGAGCAGTAGCTTTACTACAGTGATCTAATGAACAACTAGAGTAATAACATTCTGAATTTATGGCAAATGTGTGACACATCTGAATGCCTTCTTGATGGAATCAAAGTAAAAAACTGAAAGCATTTCCTACTGAGGAGACTGCAGTAAATGAGGAAATTAGGAAACTTCATAACAAAGAAGTCTTCCAAGATGGCCACCAGTGAAAAAAGAGCCCAAATGTAGCACAAATATTACCCAGATGTAGCCCACATATAGCCCAATGACAAAAGTGTGCAAAACACTTTTTATTTTTAGTTTTTTTGCAGTTTTATGTAGTGCAGACTGGTCAGGTATTGGAGCGTTGCATCTTAAAACATGACCCCCCTACACTACAAAAACACCACTGCACTACCCTAAACCCTAAAACACTACCCCAGCATGACCCCCAACACTACACAAGCACCACTACACTATCCTAAACCCTAAAACACTACCCCCAGCATGACCCCCTACACTACACAAACACCACTGCACTACCCTAAACCCTAAAACACTACCCCAACACCACTGCACTAACCTAAATCCTAAAACACTACCCCCAGCATGACCCCCTACACTACCCAAACACCACTGCACTACCCTAAAACATGATCCCCTACACTACACAAACACCACTGCACTACCCTAAACCCTAAAACACTACCCCAACACCACTGCACTACCCTAAACCCTAAAACAGTACCCCCAGCACGACCCCCTACACTACACAAGCACCACTGCACTACCCTAAACACTAAAACACTACCCCCAGCACGACCCCCTACACTACACAAACACCACTGCACTACCTTAAACCCTAAAACACTACCCCCAGCACGACCCCCTACACTACCCAAACACCACTGCACTAACCTAAATCCTAAAACACTATCCCAGCACGACCCCCTACACTACCCAAACACCACTGCACTACCCTAAAACATGACCCCCTACACTACACAAACACCACTGCACTACCCTAAACACTAAAACACTACCCCCAGCACGACCCCCTACACTACCCAAACACCACTGCACTACCTTAAACCCTAAAACACTACCCCCAGCACGACCCCCTACACTACCCAAACACCACTGCACTAACCTAAATCCTAAAACACAACCCCCAGCACGACCCCCTACACTACCCAAACACCACTGCACTACCCTAAAACATGACCCCCTACACTACACAAACACCACTGCACTATTCTAAACCCTAAAACACTACCCCCAGCACGACCCCCTACACTACACAAGCACCACTGCACTACCCTAAACCCTAAAACACTACCCCCAGCACGACCCCCTACACTGCCCAAACACCACTGCACTGCCCTAAACCCTGAAACACCAGCCCCTGCACGACCCCCTACACTGCCCGAACACCACTGCACTGCCCTAAACCCTGTAACACATACCCTAGCACGACCCCCTACACTGCCCGAACACCACTGCACTGCCCTAAACCCTGAAACACCACCCCCTTCACGACCCCCTACACTGCCCGAACACCACTGCACTGCCCTAAACCCTGAAACACCACCCCCGGCTGACCCCTACACTGCCCGAACACCACTGCACTGCCCTAAACCCTGAAACACTACCCCCAGCAAGACCTCCTACACTGCCCGAAAACCACTGCACTGCCCTAAACCCTGAAACATCACCCCCAGCAAGACCCCCTACACTGCCCGAACACCACTGCCCTAAAACCTGAAACACCACCCCCAGCACGACCCCCTACACTGCCCGAACACCACTGCACTGCCCTAAACCCTGAAACACCACCCCCAGCACGACCCCCTACACTGCCCGAACACCACTGCACTGCCCTAAACCCTGAAACACCACCCCCTGCACGACCCCCTACACTGCCCGAACACTACTGCACTGCCCTAAACCCTGAAACACCATCCCCAGCACGACCCCCTACATTGCACGAACACCACTGCACTGCCCTAAACCCTGAAACACCACCCCCAGCACGACCCCCTACACTGCCCGAACACCACTGCACTGCCCTAAACCCTGAAACACCAGCCCCAGCAAGACCCCCTACACTGCCCGAACACCACTGCACTGCCCTAGACTCTGAAACACCAGCCCCAGCACGACCCCCTACACTGCCCGAATACCACTGCACTGCCCTAAACCCTCAAACACCAGCCCCAGCACGACCCCCTACACTGCCCGAACACCACTGCACTGCCCTAAACCCTGAAACACCAGCCCCAGCAAGACCCCCTACACTGCCCGAACACCACTGTACTGCCCTAAACCCTGAAACACCAGCCCCAGCAAGACCCCCTACACTGCCCGAACACCACTGCACTGCCCTAAACCCTGAAACACCACCCCCAGCAAGACCCCTACACTGCCCGAACACCACTGCACTAAACCCTGAAACACCACCCCCAGCAAGACCCCCTACACTGCCCAAACACCACTGCACTGCCCTAAATCCTGAAACACCACCCCCTGCACGACCCCCTACACTGCCCAAACACCACTGCACTGCCCTAAACCCTGAAACACCACCCCCCAGCACGACACCCTACACTGCCCGAACACCACTGCACTGCCCTAAACCCTGAAACACCACCCCCAGCACGACCCCCTACACTGCCCGAACACCACTGCACTGCCCTAAACCCTGAAACACCACCCCCCTGCACGACCCCCTACACTGCCGGAACACCACTGCACTGCCCTAAACCCATAAACCCCAACCCCAGCACGACCCCCTACACTGCCCGAACACCACTGCACTGCCCCAAACCCTGAAACACCACCCCCAGCAAGACCCCCTACACTGCCCGAACACCACTGCCCTAAACCCTGAAACACCACCCCCTGCACGACCCCCTACACTGCCCGAACACCACTGCACTGCCCTAAACCCTGAAACACCACCCCCTGCATGACCCCCTACACTGCCTGAACACCACTGCACTCCCCTAAACCCTAAAACACCACCCCCAGCACGACCCCCTACACTGCCCGAACACCACTGTACTGCCCTAAACCCTAAAACACTACCCCCAGCACGACCCCCTACACTATCCGAACACTACTGCACTACCCTAAACCCTAAAATACTCCCCTCAGCACGACCCCCTACACTACCCGAACACGACTGCACTGCCCTAAACCCTCAAACACTCCCCTCAGCACGACCCCCTACACTACCCGAACAACACTACACTGCCCTAAACCCTAAAACACTGCCCCCAGCATGATCCCCTACACTACCCGAACACCACTGCACTGCCCTAAACCCTGAAACACTCCCCCCAGCACGACCCCCTACACTACCCAAACACCACTGCACTGCCCTAAACCCTAAAACACTACCCCCCGCATGACCCCCTACACTACCCAAACACCACTGCACTACCCTAAACCCTAAAACACTACCCCCAGCAGTACCCCCTACACTACACAAACACCATTGCACTACCCTAAACCCTAAAACACTACCCCCAGCAGTACCCCCTACACTACCCAAACACCACTGCACTACCCTAAACCCTAAACCACTACCCCCAGCACGACCCCCTACACTACCCAAACATCACTGCCCTAAACCCTAAAACACTACCCCCAGCACATCCCCCTACACTACCCAAACACCACTGCAGTACCCTAAACCCTAAAACACTCCCTCCAGCACGACTCCCTACACTACCCAAACACCACTGCACTACCCTAAACCCTAAAACACTACCCCCAGCAGTACCCCCTACACTACCCAAACACCATTGCACTACCCTAAACCCTAAAACACTACCCCCAGCAGTACCCCCTCCACTACCCAAACACCACTGCACTACCCTAAACCCTAAACCACTACCCCCAGCATGACCCCCTACACTACCCAAACACCACTGCACTACCCTAAACCCTAAAACACTTCCCCCAGCACGGCCCCCTACACTACCCAAACACCACTGCAGTACCCTAAACCCTAAAACACTCCCCCCAGCACGACTCCCTACACTACCCAAACACCACTGCACTACCCTAAACCCTAAATCTATCCCCAGCATGACCCCCTACACTACACAAACACCACTGCACTACCCTAAACCCTAAAACACTACCCCCAGCACGACCCCCTTCACTACCTAAACACAACTGCACAATTTGTTACAGGCGTTGCAATGCAGGCCTGTGGTGCTTACTGGAAGTACCTGGTGGGCTAGTTGGGCCCCAGGGACCCTCAGGATTCAAGGTGACTTAATCCCCCAACTTAAAACGCGCCACGGGTCGCGTTTGCACAGTGGTGAAGGGAGGGGGCGGGGCCTCAGGTGACATGTCGCAAACACGCCCTGTGGTGCATTTTAAGTTGGGGAATTAATTCCCCTTGAATCCTGAGGGACCCTGGGGTCCAACGTGCCCACCAGGTACCTTCAGTAAGCACAACAGAGTTGCGTTGCAGAGAGGTGAAAAAAGGTGCGTGGCCTCAGAATGCCTCTCTGCAACTCAGCTCTGTGGTCCTAACTGTAGGTACCTGGGGGGCTAGTTGGGCCCCAGGGACCCTCAGGATTCAAGGGGACTTAATCCCGCAACTTAAAACGCGCCACGGGGCGCGTTTGCACACATGTCACCTCAGGCCCCCTCCCTTCACCACTGTGCAAACGCGCCCTGTAGCGCGTTTTAAGAGGTAGTTTTAATCCCCTGCCCTATTATGTACTAGGGACTTACAGAGGAGGTCATGCTAATCACAGGGGTATCCCAACGCATAGTGTTCCCTAGTGTATGTAGGTGTTTTCACTGTATTCTAAGTGTCTTTTAGCATAGCACTGGCTCTGGTTAGTCAGAGTCAGTTACCACCAGTACCTGTCTGAAAAAGTTGTGGGCACAGGATGATTTTGCAACAAGGCCTCTTTCTGCTCCTCTGTTGGTTCTTTCTGCACACTTTTTGCTTCTCCCTGCACTTTTCTTCATCTTTGTGGACTTCTGTTGCTTCTTTCTGCATTTCTTTTGCTTCTTTCTGCATTTCTTTTGCTTCTTTCTGTGCGTTTTTTCTTCTTTCTTCACATGTCCTACCTCTGTAGGCATAGTTAAAAAACTAGCATTTAAAAAACCTTTGAAATTCACTTAAAAAATCATAGGTTTCAGGCATGCTATAGTTAGAAATTAGCATTTAAAAAACCTTTGAAATTCACTGAAAAAACCATAGGTTTCAGACACGTTATAGTTAGGAATTAGCATTTAAAAAAACTTTGAAATTCACTGAAAAAACCATAGGTTTTAGGGACAGTTATAGTTAGTTGGACATTTCACTTGTACAAAACCATAGAAATTCCCCCGTTATAGTTAGTTCAGCTAACTATAACTCGCGCCCCGCAATGCACTGCTGATGACGTCACATATTACATCACTCATGACATGGTCAGTGACATCACTGATGACATCACTGATGACATCTCAAATGACATCACTGATGACATCATCCATGTGATAATTTCATGCATCTTCTCACACCCTAATATAACTTTTGATACACCCACTCTAAATTACAGACTGCCATTCTCAAAACCATACACACTCCTATACCAATAACTACATACCCACTCACTGATTCTTAGGTCCACACACACACATCTACTCACTCACCCGTACAGTCACTCATACTTACAGTCACTCAGTACAGGACTATCATATGCACTCATACACCTATATAAACACTCACACACCGCCACTCATCCATAGAGGTACTCACACACCTAGGGGCCGATTCCGATCTCGGTCGGAGGCGCACCCAATACTATTCGGTCGGGAAAAAAGCCATGCGAAAGCCAGTTTCCCGACCGATCCGTACAGTACACCGAACGAGCAAGTACGATGCGCACAACAGCAAAAATCCCGGCCGAGCCGTACTCACCCAAACCAGGTCCTGTTCTCCGACCGAGGCGAATCCGGAAACGCCGAATCGAGTCGCACGGAAGGGAAAATGCAGCCCCGTCCGGCCGGACAAGTACGATGCGCTTTCCGTACGCGCCGAACCCGTCACTACGCACGGCACGTCAAAGCATCCGGGAGAGGCGCACATAAGCTCCGAATCGCGCCACAACACGATCCACGGCTACGAGACGAACACAGCACCGACGAGGACGACGCGAAGCGACGAGGACGAAGCCAAGCGACGAGGACGACGCGAAGCAACGAGAAGGACGAACGACACGAACCAACCATGAATCCCTTCGTCCCGATCATACCAATATTCTACATCTACTACCGGAACAGGCACGGACGCGTACGGCGCAGAAGGTAAGTCAGACACCAACCACAAAACACATACAACACGTACACGACACATCACACACATACACTGGGAATCTGAATATACTTACACCAGCAACAGCAGCACCATAGGGGCGGGATGCCCATCACCAATGCCACATATGCACACAGGGGCCTGAATGCGCGCCACCACCCCAACCCAGGGGGGCTGGATGCCAACCACCACAACCACCCTCAACCAGGGGGGCAGGATGCCTACCACTACTACCACCCTCACCCAGGGGGGCAGGATGCCCACCACTACTACCACCCTTAGCCAGGGGGCTGGATGCCTACCACCACCCTTAGCCAGGGGGGCTGGATGCCCACCACTACTACCACCCTTAGCCAGGGGGGCTGGATGCCTACCACTACTACCACCCCCACCCAGGGGGGCAGGATGCCTACCACTACTACCACCCTTAGCCAGGGGGGCTGGATGCCTACCACTACTACCACCCCCACCCAGGGGGCAGGATGCCTACCACTACTACCACCCTCACCCAGGGGGGCAGGATGCCCACCACTACTACCACCCTTAGCCAGGGGGGCTGGATGCCTACCACTACTACCACCCTCAACCAGGGGGGCAGGATGCCTACCACTACTACCACCCTCACCCAGGGGGGCAGGATGCCCACCACTACTACCACCCTTAGCCAGGGGGGCTGGATGCCTACCACCACCCTTAGCCAGGGGGGCTGGATGCCTACCACTACTACCACCCTCAACCACTGGGGGGGGCAAGATGCCTACCACTACTACCACCCTCACCCAGGGGGGCAGGATGCCTACCACTACTACCACCCTCACCCAGGGGGGCAGGATGCCCACCACTACTACCACCCTCACCCAGGGGGGCAGGATGCCCACCACTACTACCACCCTTAGCCAGGGGGCAGGATGCCTACCACTACTACCACCCTCACCCAGGGGGGCAGGATGCCCACCACTACTACCACCCTCACCCAGGGGGGCAGGATGCCCACCACTACTACCACCCTCACCCAGGGGGGCAGGATGCCCACCACTACTACCACCCTTAGCCAGGGGGGCTGGATGCCTACCACCACCCTTAGCCAGGGGGGCTGGATGCCTACCACTACTACCACCCTCAACCAGGGGGGCAGGATGCCTACCACTACTACCACCCTCACCCAGGGGGCAGGATGCCTACCACTACTACCACCCTCACCCAGGGGGGCAGGATGCCCACCACTACTACCACCCTTAGCCAGGGGGCAGGATGCCTACCACTACTACCACCCTCACCCAGGGGGGCAGGATGCCCACCACTACTACCACCCTCACCCAGGGGGGCAGGATGCCCACCACTACTACCACCCTTAGCCAGGGGGTGCCAGATGCCCACCACTACCACCCTTAGCCAGGGGGGCAGGATGCCCACCACTACTACCACCCTTAGCCAGGGGGGCTGGATGCCTACCACTACTACCACCCTCACCCAGGGGGCAGGATGCCCACCACTACTACCACCCTCACCCAGGGGGGCAGGATGCCCACCACTACTACCACCCTTAGCCAGGGGGGCTGGATGCCTACCACTACTACCACCCTCACCCAGGGGGTGCCAGATGCCCACCACTACCACCCTTAGCCAGGGGGCAGGATGCCCACCACTACTACCACCCTTAGCCAGGGGGCTGGATGCCTACCACTACTACCACCCCCACCCAGGGGGCAGGATGCCTACCACTACTACCACCCTCACCCAGGGGGGCAGGATGCCCACCACTACTACCACCCTTAGCCAGGGGGGCTGGATGCCTACCACTACTACCACCCTCAACCAGGGGGGCAGGATGCCTACCACTACTACCACCCTCACCCAGGGGGGCAGGATGCCCACCACTACTACCACCCTCACCCAGGGGGCAGGATGCCCACCACTACTACCACCCTTAGCCAGGGGGCAGGATGCCTACCACTACTACCACCCTCACCCAGTGGGGGCAGGATGCCCACCACTACTACCACCCTCACCCAGGGGGGCAGGATGCCCACCACTACTACCACCCTTAGCCAGGGGGGCTGGATGCCTACCACTACTACCACCCTCACCCAGGGGGCAGGATGCCCACCACTACTACCACCCTCACCCAGGGGGTGCCAGATGCCCACCACTACCACCCTTAGCCAGGGGGCAGGATGCCCACCACTACTACCACCCTTAGCCAGGGGGCTGGATGCCTACCACTACTACCACCCTCACCCAGGGGTGCCAGATGCCCACCACTACCACCCTCACCCAGGGGGGCAGGATGCCCACCACTACTACCACCCTTAGCCAGGGGGTGCCAGATGCCCACCACTACCACCCTTAGCCAGGGGGCAGGATGCCCACCACTACTACCACCCTTAGCCAGGGGGGCTGGATGCCTACCACTACTACCACCCTCACCCAGGGGGGCAGGATGCCCACCACTACTACCACCCTCACCCAGGGGGGCAGGATGCCCACCACTACTACCACCCTTAGCCAGGGGGCTGGATGCCTACCACTACTACCACCCTCACCCAGGGGGTGCCAGATGCCCACCACTACCACCCTTAGCCAGGGGGGCAGGATGCCCACCACTACTACCACCCTTAGCCAGGGGGGGCTGGATGCCTACCACTACTACCACCCCACCCAGGGGGCAGGATGCCTACCACTACTACCACCCTCACCCAGGGGGGCAGGATGCCCACCACTACTACCACCCTTAGCCAGGGGGCTGGATGCCTACCACTACTACCACCCTCAACCAGGGGGGCAGGATGCCTACCACTACTACCACCCTCACCCAGGGGGGCAGGATGCCCACCACTACTACCACCCTCACCCAGGGGGGCAGGATGCCCACCACTACTACCACCCTTAGCCAGGGGGCAGGATGCCTACCACTACTACCACCCTCACCCAGGGGGGCAGGATGCCCACCACTACTACCACCCTCACCCAGGGGGGCAGGATGCCCACCACTACTACCACCCTTAGCCAGGGGGGCTGGATGCCTACCACTACTACCACCCTCACCCAGGGGGCAGGATGCCCACCACTACTACCACCCTCACCCAGGGGGTGCCAGATGCCCACCACTACCACCCTTAGCCAGGGGGCAGGATGCCCACCACTACTACCACCCTTAGCCAGGGGGGGCTGGATGCCTACCACTACTACCACCCTCACCCAGGGGGTGCCAGATGCCCACCACTACCACCCTCACCCAGGGGGGGCAGGATGCCCACCACTACTACCACCCTTAGCCAGGGGGGGCTGGATGCCTACCACTACTACCACCCTCACCCAGGGGGGCAGGATGCCCACCACTACTACCACCCTCACCCAGGGGGTGCCAGATGCCCACCACTACCACCCTTAGCCAGGGGGCAGGATGCCCACCACTACTACCACCCTTAGCCAGGGGGCTGGATGCCTACCACTACTACCACCCTCACCCAGGGGTGCCAGATGCCCACCACTACCACCCTCACCCAGGGGGCAGGATGCCCACCACTACTACCACCCTTAGCCAGGGGGGCTGGATGCCTACCACTACTACCACCCTCACCCAGGGGGGCTGGATGCCCACCACTACTACCACCCTCACCCAGGGGGTGCCAGATGCCCACCACTACCACCCTTAGCCAGGGGGCAGGATGCCCACCACTACTACCACCCTTAGCCAGGGGGGCTGGATGCCTACCACTACTACCACCCTCACCCAGGGGGGCAGGATGCCCACCACTACTACCACCCTCACCCAGGGGGTGCCAGATGCCCACCACTACCACCCTTAGCCAGGGGGGCAGGATGCCCACCACTACTACCACCCTTAGCCAGGGGGGGCTGGATGCCTACCACTACTACCACCCTCACCCAGGGGGTGCCAGATGCCCACCACTACCACCCTCACCCAGGGGGGCAGGATGCCCACCACTACTACCACCCTTAGCCAGGGGGCTGGATGCCTACCACTACTACCACCCTCACCCAGGGGGCAGGATGCCCACCACTACTACCACCCTCACCCAGGGGGTGCCAGATGCCCACCACTACCACCCTTAGCCAGGGGGCAGGATGCCCACCACTACTACCACCCTTAGCCAGGGGGGCTGGATGCCTACCACTACTACCACCCTCACCCAGGGGGTGCCAGATGCCCACCACTACCACCCTCACCCAGGGGGGGCAGGATGCCCACCACTACTACCACCCTTAGCCAGGGGGCTGGATGCCTACCACTACTACCACCCTCACCCAGGGGGTGCCAGATGCCCACCACTACCACCCTTAGCCAGGGGGCAGGATGCCCACCACTACTACCACCCTTAGCCAGGGGGGCTGGATGCCTACCACTACTACCACCCCCACCCAGGGGGGCAGGATGCCTACCACTACTACCACCCTCACCCAGGGGGGCAGGATGCCCACCACTACTACCACCCTTAGCCAGGGGGGCTGGATGCCTACCACTACTACCACCCTCAACCAGGGGGGCAGGATGCCTACCACTACTACCACCCTCACCCAGGGGGCAGGATGCCCACCACTACTACCACCCTCACCCAGGGGGGCAGGATGCCCACCACTACTACCACCCTTAGCCAGGGGGCAGGATGCCTACCACTACTACCACCCTCACCCAGGGGGGCAGGATGCCCACCACTACTACCACCCTCACCCAGGGGGGCAGGATGCCCACCACTACTACCACCCTTAGCCAGGGGGGCTGGATGCCTACCACTACTACCACCCTCACCCAGGGGGCAGGATGCCCACCACTACTACCACCCTCACCCAGGGGTGCCAGATGCCCACCACTACCACCCTTAGCCAGGGGGCAGGATGCCCACCACTACTACCACCCTTAGCCAGGGGGGCTGGATGCCTACCACTACTACCACCCCCACCCAGGGGGCAGGATGCCTACCACTACTACCACCCTCACCCAGGGGGGCAGGATGCCCACCACTACTACCACCCTTAGCCAGGGGGGCTGGATGCCTACCACTACTACTACCCCCACTCATAGGATGGACAATGCATGACACAACAAGCACACCACAACCTAGGGAATGCAAGATTAAGACATCCCCCCCACCATGACAAGCGTGTGAGCAGGCTGTGTCAAATGCCTACAACACCGAACATGACATTGAACATACAATGTGACCCCCTAGCACATGTGCCACACATATATGTGTGTGGCACCCACAATGCAAGCAGCCCATGACCATTGTGGCAATGGGGCCTAAACCCCCATCATCACAGTGACCAAAAGGCAAGTGTGGGGTCCATAGCTGAAGCACATTTTGACCATTGTGGCAATGGGGCCTAAACCCCCATCATCACAGTGACCAAAAGGTAAGTGTGGGGTCCATAGCTGAAGCACAGTTTGACCATTGTGGCAATGGGGTCTAAACCCCCATCATCACAGTAACCAAAAGGCAAGTGTGGGGTCCATAGCTGAAGCACATTTTGACCATTGTGGCAATGGGGTCTACACCCTCATCATCACAGTGACCAAAAGGTAATTGTTGACAAAGAAAGAGCTGCAACTGCCAAACTGCATGGATCATTCCTGGTCACAGAACCAAAAACTCATCTATGGCAAAGTAGTGTATGTGTCCCATTGCAACATAAATTGGGGGAGCCAAATACTGCAGTGCAAATGAAACATTCCTTTGGCCATGTGCAGACAAACAACACCCATGGTGGCTGAGACCGTCAACAGTCATCAATGACACAATGACAGAAGTGACCATCAGAATGCAGAACCACATATTTGCACCAATGGGCACACAAATGCAGATACCCTGTGGAGACAGCAGATGTGAGGTGAACAGATACCATACCATGGCAGCAATGGGACACACAAACCATGATCACTGTGCTGACCGATGGCCTAGGAGTCCCAGGGACAGCAGGGGAAACACACCAAACAACATACAGCCAATGGCACACCCAAGATATGCCAATGCAGTGGTGCAGATGCACAAACACAAACAGGCAGACCAACACTGTCATCATACACAGCAGGTGAGGGGTGGGGGTGCCATTGTCCCCAGGCAACAACACAACACATGAGGAGAGCTGAATACCAATCATACAGATGTGCATACACTGCCACACTAAGGTAACTCGTGGATCCAAATCCCCTATGTGGGCAAGCAGGCATTGACAGGTGAGAGGGAGCACAAAACACACATGTCACACAGGCACGTAGGAACAACAACTGACACAGCAAGTCACAGACACACCACAGCACCACCCCCAGGGCCCCCACAATGTGGTGACCCTGGGCTGAAGAAAAATACCACTGTGATGACAAAGCTAAATGTCGTTCACACTGTGAACCACAGTCAGGTGTCCTGAGCAACTAACTACCATCACACCTACACAAGCACAAATCAATCAGCATGGCCAGTAAGCCAAGGCCAACATGGAGGCAGGGGACTAGCCGGGCAACAACTCTCATCTGCACACACTCAACACCACACCCCTCGACCTCCAACAATGTGCAGCAGTGAAGTACACATGCACTGGTGACATTGCACATGCACCCATTACTATTCCAGGGTGGTGGGTGGGAACCAAGGTGTAGAAACACATCACACATGGACACTCAACAAGACTCCTGAATGTCTGACACACTGCACACTACGCTGTACATGGACATGACGGCAATACCACACCGACCAATGGGATCCCAGCCACAGTCACACACCAATGAAGAAACCAAGGTCACCCACAAAGAACACACATAGACAACAACCAACATTGCAGCCCGGACCCTAAGGAGTGCCAGCAGTCACACACACAACGTGTCACAATCACTGAAAGATAACACAAACTGGAAATCACATGACAGGGGCAAACAACAAGTGCCAAAGGGAAACCTGACTGTGACCCATCTGCGTCAGCACACAAACTCTGCCCTGACAGCAAACACACCTATGGGTGACACCCTGATGACCAGTAATGTGCCATGCACCCACATCACAGAGAACACAGGGAGAAGACTTTGGGGGAACATAGCTCAAGTCAGCAAGCATCACAAACAGGTACAACACTAGGGATCACAGCATGCGCAGATGAATGGAAGTGAACACACAGACATGCACATACAACACACACCTTGGGCGCAGGCAATGTCACACGTGTACACACTGCCATGAGGGGACTCCACTCCTGTGTGAGGAAAGCTGTGCCATATGTTGCCTCAGTAGGGCCCCATCATGTCAGCTGAGCACTTGGTCACACAATCAACAATTAGCACCAAATGAGGGCTCCCATCACATCAGCCTGGTCATGGATGTGCCAACGGAATCATCAGCACAGATCCAACACACTTGTATAGCAATGTTGCACTGACTACACGGATGAGTCCCTCCCCATTGATGCCCAAACCTGCATGTCCACTGGAGATGGCAACACGGTCAGGGAAGTAGACAAAAGCAACGATGGCAGGCACAACAGATGTGCAGGGGTGGAAGCCACAGATGTGAAATTGCCAATGTAAGTAGGAAACCCATTGCCAAATACTGAACACATGACACCCTCAGATGCTGCTATTGATGACATGGATACACCACATGATAGGACACATTCCCCCTGGACCACATGGGTTCCTGCACAGTAACACTTCATAATCATGAGACCAGATATCACCATCACTGCAGCAAGGGCATGGTTAGCTGCACCAACAACATGTACATCTGAAGCATGAGCACTAGAGAAAAGAAAGTTGCTTTATTCAGCATATGTGTTGAGGCCAAACGAAGTCCTGAAAAAAGAGCAAAGGCCAATGGCCAGTCCATTGTCAAAGTTCAAACAGGGTGACACTGGCAGATGTCACCCTACGCATGCCTGCACAATACCAGGGACAATCCACTAGGAGGGGCAACCGGGGGGCAGGCCAGGCACCGCAGGGACAGGATCAGGGCTCACCAGGGGGAGTCAGGGAAGGGGTGGTGGGTGCTGGAGAGCCACTGACAACTGCAGTGGAGGTGTCTGACATGGTGTGTGCCGGCACAACTGGGGGGCATGACACAGATGTCGTGGGTGCCGGCACAACTGCAGTGGACCCTGCAGATGGGGTGGACAGGTCCGCCACTGCAGTGCCCAAGTCAGACAGGGCGGTAGTGGACTCCACTGCAGTGCCTACCTCCAGGGGAGGAGAATGGGGAACAGGCAAGGTGGGTTGGACAGAGGGGGAGGACACCCTCACCACATCAGTGGCACAGACAAGCGCAGCGGGGGGTGTGGTGCTGGGAGAGCAAGTGGCAGGGGAGAAGGCCGGAGCATCTTGGGGATGGTATATCTGTGGGTGGGGGAACCTGGGGCAGGGTGTGGTGGGGGCACCTGTGCAGTGGGGGCCTGAGGGATGGAGGACGGAGACCTTGTGCCTGAGCTGCAGGGCGGTGGCGGGGTCTTGCTCTTAGCACTCCGGGGGACTTGCGGGTGGGGGCCTCAGTCCGTCTGCGCCTGGGGGAGGGTGTCCGGGGGCGAGGGGCACTCTGCTCCGTGTGGGTGGGCTTCCTCTTCCCCCGGGATGCTGGAGCAGCTTCATCGGTGGGGAAGAGGCCGAGGTCACAGAGGAAGAGCTGCTGTGACTTTGGGGTTGCAGGTGAGGCAAGGGAGGGTGCTTTGGAGGGAGAGGGAACTGAGGACTGCGCAGTGCATGTGGATGCGTGTGTGTGTTCCAGGGCCCCATCCCCTGTGAGTCTGGCTTCAGTCCCCTGAATGTGCTTGCGTGTGCGTTTTGTCATTGGCGTGTGTGTCAGTGTGCTGGATGTGTGTGTGCTGGTGTGTGCCAGTGTGTGTGTGCCTGGGATGGGTAAGGTGCTGGGGAGTGTGGATGGAGCAAAGGCAGGAGGGGTGAGGGACCGTTTGAGGAGGGACACTGCTGCCGTCAGGGAGGAGTCCATGGACCTATTGCCCCTCTGTAGGTCAGACATGCCCGATGAGATGCCCTCCATGAACGACACCAGCTGAGTCAACAGCGCGGTGTGCGCATGGAGGACACTCAGCATGGCTGTCTGCCCTACATGGAGCTGGCGAAGGAGGTACACAGACTCCTCACTCAGGGCAGCAGGGGACACAGGGGCAGGGGGTGCGGTGCCTGGCCCAAAGGAGACACGCTCCCGGACATGGGAGCCTCCACGGACCTGGGGAATGGGAGCCGATGGGAGGGCGGTGGTGGTGCTGGTGGTGGCGGGGACAGCAACACTAGCTGGGGTGTGGTGGCTGCTGACACCCGCCTCCACAAGGGAGTCATCCTCCGAGTTGCTCTGGTCCTCAGCTGAGGTGGATGCTGCTGAGGACTCCTCGGTGTGGCTCCCCTCGCCCTCCGTGCCACTGGGTCCCTCCGACCACTCCTCGGCTGCTGACCCAGTCTGGCTCTCCGGCTCCTCCTGGTCCGTGGAGCTGTCCCCTTCCGTGGCCGTGGATGTATCTGCAAACAATGGGGAAACAGACAGACATCAGTCACCTGCACATAACGCACACACCACTGTGAGCACAGCACATCCCAGAGCAAGCCCTGGCATCATTAGTTGTACATTGCTAAAAGTGCACTAATTGAACAGGAGAAGTCAATTGTCAGTCTGATGCCAAGCATGGCACTCACATCCCACATGGCCTTGCACCCATCTGTCTGGTGTCTGTTGGATTGCAACACCCCAGTGTTGACACATGCACCAAGTACACAGTAGTTGGACAGTGCAGAGGACACGGTGTGGACACATCACAGCTCTTGCCACTGAGTCAGTACAGGTTTACGGATGTAAGGGATGCCCAGAGTCAAATAGGAAATGCATGTGATGCATACCAGCGACAGACACCATGATGCACCCATGTCCTGATAGCCAGCGCCACTATGGTGTGCATGTAGCACATGTCACTCCCCTGCAGGATCACCAATCAGTAGACACATGCCATGGCGGAGGCATGACTGCAAAGTCATACATCACTGTCTCAGTGATGTATGACTTTGCAGCCAGACAACAACACTCTGCACTGTGTCACAATAGTAGGTCATGGGGAATGCAAGTCCTGGAGCTGCACAAGTGCACATGTACATCCCCCCCACAACACATCCTCTTAACCCTCATCTGTCCAGGTCATACCTATTGGACATATGGGAGACCTGTGACACTACCCTACATGTCAGAATACAGGCATTGTGTAAGCAATGGACCCACCCATGATGCCCACCACAGAGTCAGGGAAACAGATGCTGTCTCCCACCTTGAGTCAAGCAAACTGCAAGGACACAGTCCTAAGTGACAGAATTCCCTGCATGTAAGGGCCACACCTGGGTATCAGATGAGGAGTGGGCAGTGCACAATAGAGGGACATGGCTCCTGGACAACATGACTGCTGTACTGTGGCAGTTCAACCTGGCCCGAGGAGGGCACATAACATGTTAGACAGAGTACACAGTGCAGTCTTTGACTCACCCCCTCCTTGCTGCTCTCTGGCCTTCAGCTGCCCATCCAGGTCTGGAAAGACCACCGCCAGGATCCTGAGCATGTGGGGGGTCAGGGTCCGTGTTCCGCCCCTCCTGCGAGGAGGCGACAGCTTCAGCTGGACCCGTGCAATCCTCCGGGTCCAGCCCCGAAGGTCCTGCCACCTCTTTTGGCAGTTGCGGATCCGGCGCTTGTAGACCCCCACGGACCGGACAGCCCGGACGATGTCCTTCCAGATCTCATGCTTCCGATGGGCAGAAGCCTGTCAGGATGACAAAGTGATAAGGACATTACTACACATGCAACATATCCGTGCATGACACAGTTGCATATACATGTCGCAATCACAGGGGCACATGGTGTACCCAGGCAGTGCACGGCTGCCCATGGACAGTTTTCCAGAAGTCACTACATGGTATCATAGCATGGGGAGTAAAACCCTGTTCAGAAGCACTGTCACTGCACCATACCTGTCCAGTGCAAGTCACTACACACTATGGGGGGTGACAACTACTCAGTGAGCCTGCTAGCCAGTGGTGTGCTGACTCTCAGCCTTGCTAGTCAGACAAAATGCACATTCAGAAAGGCAGTGCACAGAACACTCACCTGCTCCCCTGGTGTCCCATACAGCTTGCTGTACTGTGGAAGTAGGCTGTCCAGCAGGGCCTGGTTCTCTTCAAGGCTGAAGGCTGGGGCTCTCTCCACAGTACGTGCCATTGCAGGGTCCAGAGGGGCAGAGACAGCAGCAGTGCAGTGGCAGATGTCGTCCTGGAGCATGTAGTGCAGGCAAGTGGGCTCTCAGGGGAACATGCAGCAATATATATGTGCTGGAGAGGCAGATACTGTCCCTTGTGTCCAAAGTGATAGGTCCAAGTCGTTTGCATCTTCTGAATCTGGCCAATCCATGGAATAGCAGCACCAAAACACGCCCACAGCATCCTTCAAATCTTCAACTTCATGACATACATTATTTTGCAACATTGTTGTGGGTGACCAACTGATTTTCCAGCAACCGACTCGTTCGAATATTCAAAAACGCGTCCGTTGCCAGGCAAGCCCATTGTCAATGGGTGCGCACCGATCGGTCCATTGCTGTTCAACGCGCACAGGGGTACAACGCGTACCCGCACACATTGAAAGCAATGGGCCGGCCGGAGGCACCGATCGGTCCATTGCTGTTCAACGCGCACAGGGGTACAACGCGTACCCGCACACATTGAATGCAATGGGCCGGCCGGAGGCACCGATCGGTCCATTGCAGTACAACGCGCACAGGGGTACAACGCGTACCCGCACACATTGAATGCAATGGGCCGGCCGGAGGCACCGATCGGTCCATTGCTGTTCAACGCGCACAGGGGTACAACGCGTACCCGCACACATTGAAAGCAATGGGCCGGCCGGAGGCACCGATCGGTCCATTGCTGTTCAACGCGCACAGGGGTACAACGCGTACCCGCACACATTGAATGCAATGGGCCGGCCGGAGGCACCGATCGGTCCATTGCAGTACAACGCATCACTGTACATGTGACTGGCATATGTCAGCATGCCTGTCTCAGATGGACATATGCCAGCCACAGATAGCTCCCAGGGAGTGAGGGGCACACCTACATCACGACAGCCTGTCCAAACCTTATCATAAGGCATGTAAGGCTGCATTTCCTATTGTGTGTATGTTGGTGTACATGTTGTCCTGTGGGTGTCACCTGTGGGCAGCCACCCCCAGGCTGTGCACGTGTTCATGGGGACAGGATCATGGGTGTTACGTGTACGTGACCACTGTGATGTGCAACTGTTCATATCTGTGCATGTGCCATGGTCACATTTCACAGTGGTGTTTGTGTATGTCATGTCACATACCCCGTGAGTCCCATGTGGGACGGTATGTTTGAGCCAGGGTGTCCCAGTGGCACAATAGTGATGGCCCTCCACAGTCTTTGTGCATGTAGTGTTTACAATGTCTCTGATTTCATGTGCACAATGGGAGACAGTCTCCACATCCACGTTGTGTGTGCATGGACTCTGATGTTGTGCGTGTGTGTCACAGACGTCCATGGCTCTCCTGCCATGGCAAGTGTGGCCACTACCTGTGGGGGTCATGTTTGTTTTGTTGTGGTGTACACATGATACTCCAGGTGATGCCAGTGTCCATGTGGCATTACAGGGTCCCTGGGAATGTGCCTGTCGTTGAGCTGTGGTGCCTGGGGCACATCTGTCCTCACATGTCACTGGGGGGTGACTGTGACACAGCATCATGATATCCAATGGGCCAACCTGGGACAAATTGATGCCACCTGTAGGACCGTGTTGACAGATGTTGGCCATGTATGTACCATAAATGTCGTTCCGGTACTGCACACTTCATGTAGTTGTGCCTCATGATGATGTATGTTGGGATCTTGAGTGTGTTCAATGCCGCATATGTGGGGTGACTGACAATCTTGCTTACTTCTCCTCTGCACTGCAGGGCTCCTGCTGTCCATCGGCCATTCCCAGACCTGGCAACGATGGTGGAACGGGACAGCATCCGACGGTACCGCTTCACCAGGCAGCTGATTGAGGATTTGGCAGTGCAGTTGTCCCCACATTTGCAGCCTGGCCGGCCGTATCCTACAGCGCTGACCCCCAAGGTGAAGGTGATGGCAGCCCTACACTTCTTTGCCACCGGTACCTTCCAACATACTGTGGCGTCTGCTGGTGGGATGTCACAGACCATGTTCAGCCGTGTGCTCCGCGATGTTTTGGCGGCAATGTTGCTCTTCCTGAACCGGTACATCTATTTCCCTAGACTGCGACGACTCACTGACGTGAAGAGTGACTTTTATGCCCTGGGGAGGATGCCGCATGTCATTGGCTCCATTGATGGGACACATGTGGCTTTGGTACCACCACAGGCCCAGGAGCAGGCCTACAGGAACCGCAAGCACTACCACTCGGTCAATGCACTGGTGGTGTGTCTTGCAGACATGACCATCACACACGTGTGTGCCCGTTTCCCTGGTTCAGCACACGATGCCTTTGTGATGAGGAGTAGTCGCATCCCCAGGTTGATGGCACAGATGCAGAACCAGCGTGCCTGGCTTGTCGGTGTGTACTGACTTTGTGCCATTGTGTGTGATCTGATCTGTAGTATTCCGCCCACTTTTCCAAGTCAGCTGATGTGCACTTGTCTGTCCGTAGGTGACTCGGGATACCCCAACATGCCGTGGTTGCTGACACCCCTCAGGAACCCTGTGACACCTGCCCAGATGCGCTACAATGAGGCACATGGTCGGACCAGGAGAGTGATTGAGCGGACCTTTGGTCTCCTGAAGAGCCGCTTCCGCTGCCTGGACAAGACCGGAGGGTCCCTCCCATATGCCCCTGCGAAAGTGTGCAAGATTATCATCGTCTGCTGCATGCTCCACAACCTGGCAGTGCGGAAGGAGTTGCCTCTCATCCAGGATGACGATGACCAACATCCGCCACCTGTGGAGGATCCTGGCCTGGACCACGATGCCAGTGACGATGATGATGATGATGGTGATGGTGATGTCCGCACACAGCTCATCACCAACTTCTTTAGCTGAATGTGAGTATCCTGAGGTGTCATGTGAATGATGTGAGTTGGCATGATGTGTGGGTGGTGCTCTGGTGCTGTTGGAGTGTGTCCATGGGCTACTTGACAGGATGTGTGTTGCGATGTGTGGTGACAGGTGGGCTGTACTCCCCAACAGTGTTGACATGCTAACTTGGTTCTGGGTGGGTATCTTGTAACATGTATTGTGCATGAGTTTTGCTGTTCTGTCCTGTACTGCATTGCTTTTGACTGTGTGTCATTTCTGTCCTTCACAGGGTACTTTCAGATTCGTTTGGTGAACTGTGTCCACCGACGACGTGATTGCACATCCAGGCTGGTAGCTGTTGTGTCCCTACAGGTGATGTGCGCCACACCCATGGACTTCCTTCTGTCTACAGTTGTTGACTGTGTGCCCGCTACCAGGTGGGGTTACCTTGCATCTGTAGTGGTTACGGCATGTTGCTACTGTGTAATAAACCTGTGCTTCACTTAGTGATGTGCGTTGTCTGTGGTCACACATTTGACTGCCATTTGCTTACTGCACCTGTGGGCTACTTGACTACAACTGGGAATGGGTGTGGTGTCTGTGCATTGCACCGTCTTCCCTGGCAACATCAGTGTAGGCAATGAGTCAGATGGCCTAGGTGTGTATGTGTTGTGTAGCCCTGGTGGTGTGTCTCCCTCATATGTGTCACGTTGCCTGTACTCACATGCCTGTGTTGTCCTTGCTGTTGCAGTTCGCATACACTGTGTAATTTTGCAGTTCATCATCCCCATAACAGCACCCACGTTGGAATCACGACAGAGGCAAGTATGGTGTATTAGTGTGTTTATTGTGATAATAGTGCATAGGATGGATTGTGCTGTACATGAATCTTGCAATCCCAAGTTCCTAGATGAATAGAAAGTCCAGGTAGACAGGATCCCCAGTATCGGGGCCACTGTTGTCTGACACATTGTTCCAACTTATACTCCCCATGCAATGTGTGGGAGTAGTGTTGCCATCAACAGGGTGAACAGTCTGTGCACAAAGGCGAAAATCCAGAACAGGTTCAGGCTTCCTGGGAGTTGCGCTTGGCCATCAGCCTCTCACTTTCCCCTCCTCGGACGACCCCTCTTCTTGGGGGGGGCCCTCAAGTGCAGGCTGCTGCGGTGCAGGGGACTCTCCGCCAGAGTCCTCCTCCCTCCCTGTGGCAGTTGCAGTTTGTTCGGTACCAGATGTTGTTGGCACACAGGGAGGTGTGGACTGGTTGCTGTTCATCTGGCGGAGGCATTGTAAAATGTCCCTGTGCACCGCCGTCATCTCATGTAGTACATCCCACTTGGACTCCACGCGGGTCATGTGGGAGTCCACACGTGACATGTGGGAGTCCACACGTGACATGTGTGACTCCACTTGGGACATGTGGGAGTCCAAGCGGGCATGATGGGCAGCCTGCTGCTGTTTGATGTCTCTGAGGAGCCCCACTACCTGGCTGAGCTCTCCGGTGCTGGACTGGTACGCATCAGCTATGCGTACCAGTTGTGGGTCTTCATGCACACCAGCAACGTCTGCAAGCAGCGACCTCTGTCTCCCACCCCTCCCACCACCCCTGCTGACATGTGCAGTGTGTGCAGTTGCACGCACAGATAACCCTGGTCCACCTTGGGGGTTGGTGGTGGTGGTGGTGTCCATGGCCCCAGGTTGGTCCAGGGTCACTGCGCTGGTGTTGTTCCTTATTCTGTCCATGTCGGCAGGGATGGTATTCGTGGTGACAGTCGTTGGAGGGGTGGGTGCAGGGGGTGCAGCTGGTGGACCTGCTGGTGCTGCAGCTGGTGGTCCTGCTGGTGCAGCATGTTGACTTGCACCGGATGTGCCAGGTTGTTCTTCATCGTCCGAGGAGGACAGAGGCTGTACGACGCCAGTGAGCTCGGCATCCTCTTGAGCCTGGGACTGGGACTCCTCAGCGTCTGCTGCTGTGTCCCTATCATCACCTGTTTTTGGGAGACACAAACAATGTATGTCATGTTTCTGCAGGCATCAGTGGTTGACACACCTGACAGTTGTGACTGTGCCTCGGGGTGCGGGCCTGTACATTGTATTGTCCTAAGTCGTCACAGTCAGGGGTTGATATTGGTGTGGCACATTGTCCTGCATTATTTGGGCATTTCTATGTATTCTCTGGGGTGTGAACATGGTCTGCATTGATTGTGTTTGGTTGACAGCCAGACCTCCTTCCCACCCACCCACCCACCCAGTCAGTTATCCCACCATGGAACGTGCTTGCATTGCAGGGAGTGTAAGTTGTCTCTCAGGATGTCAGTCAGTGGTGTCCTGCTGTTTGTTGGTGCACAGTTGGCAGCAGGGCCTTGTGCTCCCCACAGCAGTAGCCAGTGTCAGCCATCTTGTGAGTCCTTCTCCACTCCCTGTGATGTGAGCATGGTTCATGGTGGTGTTGATGGGACAGTTGTGGGGGTGAGCTATGTCTGTGACTACGTCTCCCATCATGCTATTGCCTCCACCCCCTTCCCAGCATGCCCATGCTTCCTTCCTTTTGACTCTGCTTCCCTGTGGGGTGGGCTGGCTGTGCTGACAGGATGGCTGGGAGTGTTGTCCTGGCAGTTGTTTGGCTAAGAGTCCCAAGAGTGTCCCTGTGCTTCACACAACATAACCCAGGGTGGTGGTGCTTTGTGGGATCTTGTGTTAGGATGGAGGGCATTGCATTCTACCAGGTGGGTACTGTGGAGTTTGTGTTGGGGGGGGTGTGAGGGGAGGTGCTGGTGACTATAGTCAGTGCTGCAAGTCCCCCTTCCCACCCAGCCAGCCAGATAGCCCAACATGGAACGTGCTTGCATTGCAGGGAGTGTAAGTTGTCTCTCAGGATGTCAGTCAGTGGTGTCCTGCTGTTTGTTGGTGCACAGTTGGCAGCAGGGCCTTGTGCTCCCCACAGCAGTAGCCAGTGTCAGCCATCTTGTGAGTCCTTCTCCACTCCCTGTGATGTGAGCATGGTTCAGGGTGGTGTTGATGGGACAGTTGTGGGGGTGAGCTATGTCTGTGACTACGACTCCCATCATGCTATTGCCTCCACCCCCTTCCCAGCATGCCCATGCTTCCTTCCTTTTGACTCTGCTTCCCTGTGGGGTGGGCTGGCTGTGCTGACAGGATGGCTGGGAGTGTTGTCCTGGCAGTTGTTTGGCTAAGAGTCCCAAGAGTGTCCCTGTGCTTCACACAACATAACCCAGGGTGGTGGTGCTTTGTGGGATCTTGTGTTAGGATGGAGGGCATTGCATTCTACCAGGTGGGTACTGTGGAGTTTGTGTTGGGGGGGTGTGAGGGGAGGTGCTGGTGACTATAGTCAGTGCTGCAAGTCCCCCTTCCCACCCAGCCAGCCAGATAGCCCACCATGGAACGTGCTTGCATTGCAGGGAGTGTAAGTTGTCTCTCAGGATGTCAGTCAGTGGTGTCCTGCTGTTTGTTGGTGCACAGTTGGCAGCAGGGCCTTGTGCTCCCCACAGCAGTAGCCAGTGTCAGCCATCTTGTGATTCCTTCTCCACTCCCTGTGATGTGAGCATGGTTCAGGGTGGTGTTGATGGGACAGTTGTGGGGGTGAGCTATGTCTGTGACTACGACTCCCATCATGCTATTGCCTCCACCCCCCTTCCCAGCATGCCCATGCTTCCTTCCTTTTGACTCTGCTTCCCTGTGGGGTGGGCTGGCTGTGCTGACAGGATGGCTGGGAGTGTTGTCCTGGCAGTTGTTTGGCTAAGAGTCCCAAGAGTGTCCCTGTGCTTCACACAACATAACCCAGGGTGGTGGTGCTTTGTGGGATCTTGTGTTAGGATGGAGGGCATTGCATTCTACCAGGTGGGTACTGTGGAGTTTGTGTTGGGGGGTGTGAGGGGAGGTGCTGGTGACTATAGTCAGTGCTGCAAGTCCCCCTTCCCACCCAGCCAGCCAGATAGCCCACCATGGAACGTGCTTGCATTGCAGGGAGTGTAAGTTGTCTCTCAGGATGTCAGTCAGTGGTGTCCTGCTGTTTGTTGGTGCACAGTTGGCAGCAGGGCCTTGTGCTCCCCACAGCAGTAGCCAGTGTCAGCCATCTTGTGAGTCCTTCTCCACTCCCTGTGATGTGAGCATGGTTCAGGGTGGTGTTGATGGGACAGTTGTGGGGGGGGCAATATGTGTGACTGCGACTCCCATGATGCTATTGGCTACACTGACTTGGCCAGCATACACAGAATTCCTTCCTTTGAGTGGTCTTCACTGTGTGTTGGTGTTGTTGTGGTGGCTACATGTGTGGATGTGTGTGTTAGTTCTATTTGTGCCACTGCCTAGCTGTAGTTGTGGTTGTGTTTGTACATGTGTTGGCACAGTTGGATGTGACTTTTTTGATGGCATGTGTTGTGTTTATCTGACTGACATACACATTTTGGGATGATTCTGTTCTAGTTGCTGTGTAATTGCTATGTGTGCATGGTTTGACTCTCCCCTTGACAGTGATGTGTGTGTTTTGTGGCAGTTTATTGTGTACATTTGTTGTGTACTCACCAGGCTCTGGGATGTTCTCTAGTCCATATACGCTCACTGGCGGAAGGATGGCCCGCACCTTCTCCTCCCAGGGCCTGAGGTATATTGGCTTGGCAGGAGGGCCACTGCCGGTCTGTTGGCTGTTGCTGTAGTCTATCTTCAGCAGGTCCCGTACCCTCCTGCGCACGTCATACCACCTGTTCTGGATGTCCGTCTTTGTGCGCCGACATGATGATTGGGCGTTCACCCTGTTGATGATCCTCTCCCACATCTTGGTTTTCTGCGACATGGGGGTCTGTTGGACCAGAGTGCCAAACAGCTGTGGCTCCACCCTGAGGATCTCGTCTACCAGGACTTCCAATTCACAATCTAGGAACTTGGGATTCTTCTTGGGGGGCATGGTGATGGGTGGTGATGGTGAGTGATGTGTGTGTTGGTGTGCAGGTGAGGGTGTGTGAGTGTGTGTTTTGCTGGGTGTATGTGAGGTAGGTATTTGTTGGTGTGCTGATGGTGTGTGGCTTGTGTGAGGGATGAGCTGTGGGTGTGTGGTTGCTTTCTCTTGGGTGCTGGCAGTGAAATGGCATTTGCAAAGGCTCATGGTAGTGATTTGTGTCCTTTATATAGGTGGAGTTGTGGGTGTGTCTTTGTTCTCTGTCCCCACCCCCCCCAGTATTTATTGGCTTGGTAATTGCTTGTTTGGCCTTTTTTTGGGTGATTTTTCCTTTGTGCTGTTTGTGTATGTTGGAAACGTTCTTGTGACCGAGTCGGACCCTGCATTGGTCTCGTACGGTGTTTTCCGTTTCGTTCACGCTGTGTTTGTGCAGTTTTGTATGCTGCGTACGCGTCGGTCGCGGTGTATTGTGTTGCTTCGGCTCGGTTTTGTATGCGTGTCGGTCGTACGGCTTGTCCTCCGTCCGACTCGGTCGTGTTTTTCGCGCCTTGCATCGTACTTTGCGGGTTGGAGTTGGCGGGTACGATTCGGTCGGATTTGTTCCGGGTGCGTGTCGGTCGGTTGGATTCGCGTGTTTTTCCGGCCGGATTGCTATTTTCCGAGCGGCTCGGTCGGTCGGCTTGGTTTCCTGACGTGTCGGTCGGATTTATCGCGGCTTGCATCGTACTTGGCGTGTCGGGCGCCACTGGTACGTGTCGGTCGGTATTTTTTCCGGATCCGAGTCGGTCGGTGCTTTTTCCGGCCCGAATCGGAATCGGCCCCCTAGTAAGTCATGCAAAAAATTAATCACACACCCATTTACTCACCTATACAGTTATACACACACCAGCTCACTTACTCATACAAATACTAGCACATTCTTACGCTCTTATACAATAACTGATACAAGCACACATGCATCCATACAGCCACTCTCACAATCACACACTCTCACTTATAGCCATTTAAATACTCTAACACACATATATACTGCCTTTTACATATGTAGTTACTCACACATGTACCACTGAGATATACATTCACTCACTAACACACCCATACACACACTCACCCACCCAAGCAGTCCATCACAGATGCACTCTTGAAATCATGCACCCAGTGAATCACCCACTCACACATCTATGTACAGAGTCACACACACCCCACCCACACAAACACTCAGGCAGCCATACAGATACTCAGAGAACCAATCAATAACCCATATAGACACTCATGTAGCTATTCGCAAATCCATGCATCCACTTACACACCAACAAACAGACGGATACAGACATTCATACAGTTTAGTCACTAACCCATGCATTCAGTAAGATACGTTTAATCACTCACTTGTAGAGTCAGTCACGCACGTACTAAATCATCCATTCAGACACTTATACACCCACTCATTCTTCAATACGCCTTTCCCTATATATATTAAACATATTTAAACTTTACAGAAACACACAGTCACTGGATGATGTCATCAGTGATGTCATTTGAGATGTCATCAGTGATGTCATCAGTGATGTCACTGACCATGTCATGAGTGATGTAATATGTGACATCATCAGCAGTGCATTATGGGGCGCGAGTTATAGTTAGCTGAACTAACTATAACGGGGGAATTTCTATGGTTTTGTATGAGCGAAATGTCCAACTAACTATAACTGTCCCTAAAACCTATGGTTTTTCAGTGAATATATATATATATATATATATATATATATATATATATATATATATATATATATATATATATATATGCCTATTATATACTGCTCATAATGTATTTCATTGTTTACCCCCTGTTTTTAATCAGACACTTGCATATATAAGTCATGTACTTATCCCCTCTTTTCCTCTCCCTCTCCCCTATCACATTGCTATTGTTAACCTAACGCAATATTCTCTATGTATTTTTAATTTGTACTCCACTGATCCTAATAAGCTATGGGCCTCATTTACAAGCCCATTGCTCCGCAAGAGTGTCACTTTTTTTAATGCAGCGCAATAGGCTTGCCCATATTAACAAGGCAACTTAAAGTCACTTTGTGTGACTCTTCAGGACCTTGTAAATATGGGCCCATTTCACACATTACTCTGCAGTAAAGAATGTGTGTTACTGTGGGTGTTCCCACGCAACATCCATTGAACCTGCCATATTCCCAGATCTACAACGTTTTATAAAGCTGGGAATGCGTCAGAATACTATGCCTCCCTAGGGGAGGCATTGAAGTGCCGGTAAGGAGACAAAATTTTGAGTTTTAAATATCGTTGTGCAATAATATTGAGTATTAAAATGTCGAAAGTTAAAAATATCGTTGTATATAATATCGATGTCAAGAATATCGATTTGTTGTGTTGTATAAAATATCGTTGTTAAAAATAACGATTTTTAAAATATCATTATTAAAAAATATCGATTTTGTAAATGTTGTGAATTTTTTAATATAGTATATTATTTTAAATGTATTAATACTTTTTAATAAATTGTATATGTTTTAGATGAAAAATGTTTTAGGAGCGGAATGTTGGGTTTATAGGGTATAAGGGTGGGGAGTGTTTTAAAAATATTTTCAAATTTTTAAAAAAAGTTAAAATTATTAAGTAATTTTTAAATTGTGTTTCAGAAGCAGGAAGTTGGGCTTAAGGGGATAAGGGTGGGGAGTGTTTTAAAAATATTTTTTTTTAAATTAAACAATTTACAAAAATATTAAGGACATTTTAAATTGTGTTTTAGGAGCAGGATGTTGGGTTTATAGGGGATAAGGGTGGGGAGTGTTTTGAATTTTTCTTTTTTAAATATTTAAAAAATAAAATAAAAAATAATGACATTTTAAATTGTATTTTAGGAGTGGGATGTATGGTATATAGGGGATAAGGGTGGGGAGTGTTTTAATATTTTAAAAAATATATATTTTATGAAATTTTAAATTGGATTTTAGGAGCGTGATGTTGGGGTTATAGGTGATGATGGTTTTTTTTTGTAAATAATTTAAAAGTATTAATAAAAAAATACAATTTCTTTTAAATAATTTTAAAATTTAAAAAAAATGGAAAAATGTTTTGATATTTTGTGAAATTCATAAATAATTTTGTTGAGTTATGTTTAAATAAAAAATAAATAAAAGTTGATACATTTTGAGATTAATTTAAAAAATTTAAAATGAAAGTTTGAATTATAAAATTATTTACAAATAACATATTTTTGGGGGAAATTTATTATACATGGGATTATGTAAATATATGTATAATGTGTATTATATTATATGTTTTATGTATTGTTTGGGCAATATTATATTTAAAAATTATATTTTTGAATACTTTTTTTGAGTTAATGTAGTTTGGTGTGGGAATACAATCAGAGAACAAGGGACCCCCTCTAAGGGACGAATGAGGTCTGGGAGTAAGAGGGGAAATAAACAGACCAGTGGAACCAGAAAACACTCCCCTTAGACCTATATTTCTTTTTACAAAAGAATGAATCTAGTATGGGTATAAGAATATGCCACACATCAGATATTTATAACATAGCAACAACATCATTATTTTTTGAGGTCATATTTATTATTGTCATTGACTTCTTTTCTCCTTTTTTTTCCAATGCATAAAATGTCATTTTTTTCAATCGATACAAAAAACTTTTTTTTAATGTTTTTTATAAAAAATGTATATACATATAAGCAATTGTGCAAAATAAAAAACAGTTTTGTTGATCCCCAAAATAACAATTCTTCTTAGAACTCATACATTCCTCACAGTCGTTCACATTCATACAAGACACTTATGCACATCTGGATTAAAAGGGAAACATAAGATGTAAATCATTTCCACCAAGATGAAAGAAACAATAAGGTCTGGACACACGAGGTCGACGCGCATTTCGGTGGGTTAGCACAACCGTGAACCACATTCTTCAGGACCTTGTCCAAATCGGGCACAGTATCACACAAGCAAATACACAAGGGGACAAGTTTCCTATAATGAAATTCCAATATTCAGAACTGGAACGACAGAGTCCTATGTCGAAGGTAGTAGCCACTATGCCTTATTTTCGAATATGAGAAAATATGTGTGACCTTCAACATATCTTGTATGGATAATAGCAGAACCTTGGCAAGAATAAGAATCGCGAATAATATATTAGTATGTATTCCTAAATCTGCTATCTTCTATATATTGTTTAATTACTGACTGAAAGACGCAGTCAGTCACCATAGGGGGTAACAACCCCACAAGGTGGTCAGAGTATTCAATGATTAAAGCCAGTAATCACAATTCCAGAATTGACGATGGGGTCCTACAAAGTGCTCCGCGTCCCGCTACATATAGTAAATTATATATGTTTAGTGTCTAGCACCTTCCCTGAGTTAATGTAGTTTGGAGTGGGAATAGTAAATTATATATGTTTAGTGTCCAGCACCTTCCCTCACTTTTTCGAGTTTGGAGTGTAAATAGTAAATTATATATGTTTACTATCCAACACCTTCCCTGACTTTTTTAGGTTTGGAGTAGGAATAGTAAATTATATATGTTTAGTGTATAGCGCCTTCCCTGACTTGATACAGTTTGGTGTGGGAATAGAAATGTATATATGTTTAGTGTCCAGCACCTTCCCTGAGTTAATGTAGTTTGGAGTGGGAATAGTAAATTATATATGTTTAGTGTCCAGCGCCTTCCCTGACTTAATGTAGTTTGGAGTGGTAATAGTAATTTATATATGGTTAGTGTCCATCACCTTCCCTGACTTAATACAGTTTGGAGTGGGAATAGTAAATTACATATGTTTAGTGTCCAGCACTTTCCTTGAATTCATGTAGTTTGGAGTAGGAATAGTAATTTATATATCTTTAGTGTCCAGCACATTTCCTGACTTAATGTAGTTTGGAGTGAGAATAGTAATTTATATATGTTTCGTGTACAGCACCTTCCCTGACTTAATGTAGTTTGGAGTGGGAATAGTAATTTATATATGTTTAGTGTCCAGCACCTTCCGTGAGTTCATGTATTTTGGAGTGGGAATAGTAATTTATATATATTTTGGGTCCGATTCTGATGCGGGTTGGAAAAGCTTCCCGACCGAGGGCCTGATTCTGATGCGGTTAGGAAGGCCTCCTAATGGCATTTGCTCCTTCCAAATCGGATCGGGAACGTGTCTTCCCGACCGAGGGCCCAATTCTGATGCGGTTAGGAACAAATGTTCCAATTGAAGTCAATGGGAGTTCAACCAAATCGTATCTGGAAGCATCCGGATGCATCCTACTCCGCCGGTCGGACTTTCCCGATCCGAGTGGGTTGGACACCATTTCCCAACCGATTCGGTCGGGAAGCTTTTCCAACCCGCATCAGAATCGGCCCCTTAGTGTCCAGCACCTTCCCTGAGGTAATGTAATTTGGATTGGGAATAGTAAATGTTATATGTTTAGTGTCCAGCACCTTCCTTGACTTAATGTAGTTTGGAGTGGGAAAAGTAAATTATATATGTTTAGTGTCCAGCACCTTCCCTGAGTTAAAGTAGTTTGGAGTGGGAATAGTAAATTATATATGTTAAGTGTCCAGCACCTTCCCTGACTTAGGGCCCGATTCTGATCTCGTAAGGAAAGCCCTCCATACGACTCGGATCTGGAGGGCTTTCCGAGCAAGATGTGCTCTGGAAGTCCGAACGTGCGAGTACGATGCTGCCGTATGCTCATGGACTCGGCTCCCTCGGACTCCCAATGAACTGTATGGGAGCCCGTGTACAGATGCGTACACAGGCTCCATAACAAAAAAGCGGTGGGCGGGGAAAAGCGCACACCCTGTGGCGGGCACCCCATGTGGCCCGCCACACTGTGCATGCTTGGATCGGGGGGACGCATGTGCACCCCCCGTGACCGAATCAGAGGGCTCCGGGTAAAGGGGGGCCTGCTATGGCCCCCCAAAGTCCAAATCCGACAGCTGTTTTGTCTCGATGTACCGAGACGATACAGCTGTCCGATTCGTGCATCGTACTCGATCGGTCAGAAAAGTGCTCCATTGCGCGGCACGATTCGGCTACGAACGTATCAGACGGACAGGTTCGGGTTCGTAAACGATTTGCACGGCACATACAGGATACTCGCATCGTACTTGCTCGTTAGGAACAGTGGACGATTCGGGCGGAACGATAGGCTCCGAATCGGATTTGGTCTTTACAAATCCCGTTTGGAGGCCTTCCTTACGAGATCGGAATCGGGCCCTTAATGTAGTTTGGAGTGGGAATAGTAAATTATATATGTTTAGTGTCCAGCACCTTCCCTGACTTAATGTAGTTTGGAGTGGGAATAGTAAATTATATTTGTTTAGTGTCCAGCCCCTTCCTTGACTTAATGTAGTTTGGAGTGGGAATAGTAATTTATATATGTTTAGGGGCCGATTCCGATCTCGGTCGGAGGCGCACCCAATACCATTCGGTCGGGAAAAAAGCCATGCGAAAGCCTGTTTCCCGACCGAACCGTACGCGGGTCCGGCCGAGCGAGTACGATGCGAATTCGCCGACCGACTCGTCCGGGCGACCCGACCGCTCCGACCGACTCGTACCCGGATCGTACCGCTCCGACCGACTCGGTCGGACCCGATTCGCACCGCGCAATGGAGACGTTTTCCGGCCGGGTAAGTACGATGCGCACCTCGACCGCTCCGACCGACTCGCGCCGTCCGACTCGAACTCGCTGTCGGAGCCGTACTTTGGGGGTCCGTGTCGGACCCCCTGTACGCGTACCCGTGCGAGGCGCACACAGGGGACCCATGGGTCCCCTACCTGTGCGTGTACGCCGCAAGCGCTTCGCGGCGTACTCGCTGTAGGGGCGCCCTTGTCCGCCTCGCACCCATTGAGGCAATGGGAGCCCGCGTACGCGTTGTACGACCGGCTCCCATTGAGTTCAATGGGAGTCCGACCGACTCGTGTCCGATAACATACGGACGCATCGGACTCGTTCGGTCGGACTGCACGGGTCCGATTCGGTCGGAAATCTCTCCGGGTCCGGCTCGGTCGGAGAAATTTCCGGCCCGAATCGGAATCGACCCCTTAGTGTCCATCACCTACCTTAAGTTGATACAGTTTGGAGTGGGAATAGTAAATTATATATGTTTAGTGTCCAGCACCTCCCCTGACTTAATGTAGTTTGGAGTGGGAATAGTAATTTATAAATGTTTAGTGTCCAGCCCCTTCCCTGACTTAATGTAGTTTGGAGTGTGAATAGTAAATTATATATGTTTAGTGTCCAGCACCTTCCCTGAGTTAATGTAGTTTGGAGTGGGAATAGTAAATTATATATGTTTAGTGTCCAGCACCCACCCTGAGTTGATACAGTTTAGAGTGGGAATAGTAAATTATATATGTTTAGTGTCCAGCACCTTCCCTGAGTTAATGTAGTTTGGAGTGGGAATAGTCAATTATATAGGTTTAATGTCCAGCACCTTCCCTGACTTTTTCTAGTTTGGAGTAGGAATAGTAAATTATATATGTTTAGTGTGTAGCGCCTTCCTTGACTTAATACAGTTTCGAGTGGGAATAGTAAATTATATTTGTTTAGTGTCCAGCACCTTCCATGACTTAATGTAGCTTGGAGTGGGAATAGAAAATTATATATGTTTAGTGTCCAGCACCTTCCCTGACTTAATGTATTTTGGAGTTGGAATAGTAAATTATATATGTTTAGTGTCCAGCACCTTCCCTGACTTAATGTAGTTTGGAGTGGGATTGGTAAATTATATATGTTTAGTGTCCAGCACCTCCCATGACTTAATGTAGTTTGGAGTGGGAATAGTAAATTATATATGTTTAGTGTCCAGCACCCACCCTGAGTTGATACAGTTTGGAGTGGGAATATTAAATTATATATGTTTAGTGTCCAGCACCTTCCCTGAGTTAATGTAGTTTGGAATGGGAATAGTAAATTATATATGTTTAGTGTCTAGCACCTTCCCTGAGTTAATGTAGTTTGGAGTGGGAATAGTAAATTATATATGTTTAGTGTCCAGCACCTTCCCTCACTTTTTCGAGTTTGGAGTGTAAATAGTAAATTATATATGTTTACTATCCAACACCTTCCCTGACTTTTTTAGGTTTGGAGTAGGAATAGTAAATTATATATGTTTAGTGTATAGCGCCTTCCCTGACTTCATACAGTTTGGAGTGGGAATAGTAAATTATATGGGGCAGATTTACAAGCCCCTTGCGCTGCCAGTACGTCACTATTTGTGACGCAGTGGCAGCGCATTTTTCTGCCCTATACTCACGCAGGGTGGCTTCTCCTGTCAATACAGCCCCTTTACACGCAGCACTTTGTGTGAAAGGGGCGTTCCATGGGTTTTGCTGTGGGTGTTCCCACGCAACACCCATGGAACCAGACACATTTCCAGATTTACGAGGATTCGTAAACCTGGAAAAGCGTCAGTATTCTACGCCACCCTAGGGGTAGCGTAGCGAGGCGCAACGAGGTAAAATTTTTAATTTCTCCTTGTTTTTTTCCTCTTTCAATGCGTGCTGCATTCTACAGCACGCATTGAAAGAGGAAAGTGCCTGTAGTGATTGTTTTTGTGCAGGAAGGTGCCTCTTCCTGCACAAAAACAATCTCACCATGACGCAGGCATCCTTGCACCATGGTGCAAGGGTGTCTGCGCCGGCGCATGGCAGCTGTCTGTGCGACAGTGCAGGGGAGAGCACAGGAATGCGACATATCCTTGTAAATATGTTGCATTCCTGTGCTCTGAAAGTGCCGCAGCGTGGCGCAGCCAAGGGCTTGCGGTGCCACGCTGTGGCACCTTCTTGTAAATCTGCCCCTATATGTTTAGTGTCCTGCTGTTTCCCTGAGTTGATATGGTGTAGAGTGGGAATAGTAAAATAATAGTTCTTTAATTTGTAGTAATGCTAATGATACAAATCTATGTTTAAGTGGTAATAGTATTTTATCTATGTGTTAAATATATTTGTGTGATATATAAATTAAGATAATTATTTGATTGTAAATACAGAAAACAAAAATTAATATAGATGTTAAATGCAACACAATATTTATATTTTATTAAAGTTTTTATTTTCATTCAAAGTGTTAAGCAAATAAATAATATCCATTTTGTTTCATTAAACCTTTTTAATATATATATTTTCATAAAAAGACAGAATAATACATTTGTTATTTTTGGATACATTACATATTTAGTACATATTTCAACATAAACATATAATTTTTAAGTATAGTCAGCATGAAACAATTTTAACTTTTTTATATTGAAGAACTTGCTAAATATGTACATTTTTTACAAATAAAGATGTAGTTGTTCACTGGTTTTTATACATTTTTATATAACATAGGGGCTGATTAGGATGGCGGGCGGGTGTGGACATCCGCCCGCGATCGCAACCAAGAAAACTGCCGGTCAGATTAGGATGGCGGTGGTGACCACGGCGGTGGGAAATTCCGACTGCCGCTTTTCCGCCGGTTGCCATCCGCACTCCTGCCTGGCGGACGGATCAGGACCGGGATAATGGTGGCGGTGCCGAGCAGGCTCCGCCGGCACGATTATGATGCCGGCGGTAGCCAGCCTTTCCGCAGCGGTCAAACCGCCGTGGAAAGGCTGGCGGAGATTGTCTTCCGGGGGCCCATTGCGGCGCTCCAATGTGTTGGGGGGGTGTGGGTGCATTGGGGGGGTACCCATGGTCCCCCCCTACATTTCCCTGTACCAGGTGGCAGGCACTGTGCAGTGCCTGCCACGCAGTGCAGGGAAATGCAGGACATGCTCCTTTCGACATCGCAGCGGTGCTGCGGGCAGCAGCAACCGCCTCAATGTTAAAGCCCGCTATCGTACCGCCGTGGTCGGATTTTGACCGCAGGCCATCCTAATTCGACCGGCGGTTATGTCGCAGTTCATGCGGGCGGTCTTTTCCCGCTACCATGGCGGTCGGGAAGGTTTTCCGGCCGCCATACTAATAGGGCCCATAGTTTTTTGGTAACAGTTATAGAATATGTATTTACATTGTAAATATGCATTACATAATTAGATACAGGGGCCGATTCCGATCTCGGCCGGTAGGGCTCCGAATCAGATTCGGCTTTACCGGATCCGATTCGGAGCCCTGTTTCCCGACCGAACCGTACGCGGGTCCGGCCGAGCGAGTACGATGCGAGCTCGCCGACCGACTCGTCCGGGCGTCCCGACCGCTCCGACCGACTCGCTCCCGGCTCGAACCGCTCAGACCGACTCGCTCGGACTCGACTCGCACCGCGCAATGGAGACGTTCCCCGGCCGGGTAAGTACGATGCGCGCCGCGAGCAGTCCGACCGAGCCGCGCACTCCGGCTCGAAAGAGCTGTCGGAGCCGTACTTTGGGGGTCCGTGTCAGACCCCCCTGTACGCGTAGCCACGCGAGTCGCACACAGGGGGGACCCATGGGTCCCCCCTACCTGTGCGTGTACGGCGCGAATCGCTTCGCCGCGTACCCGCTATAGGGGGCGCACTTGTCCGACTCGCACCCATTGAGTCAATGGGAGCCCGCGTACGCGTTGTACGACCGGCTCCCATTGACTTCAATGGGAGTCCGACCGACTCGAGTCCGATAACATACGGACGCATCGTACTCGTTCGGTCGGACTGCACGGGTCCGATTCGGTCGGAAATCTCTCCGGGTCCGGCTCGGTCGGAGAAATTTCCGGCCCGAATCGGAATCGACCCCACAGTGTACATTTTTAATAACATATATTTTTTAACAATTTTCTCATTGTATGACTTTTTTATATTTTTCAATATTTTTTAATAAATAATATTATATCTTTTTATATTCAAGTTGTAAATATAAATAAAATTATTGAGGTAAGAAAACATTTTGATAAAGAAAAATACTTTTTAACACTTACACATTAATTCATATTTTTAGCAAACATGATAATTTTTTTTCATCACATTGGTAAGTTTACATATTTTATTTTAATGTATAATAATAAGCATTATTTGTTTTCAAATATTTATTATTATAGTTTAACATTTTTTAACAGTAAAGAAAAAACATATAGTACATTAGTAATATTAATTATAATTATTTAAGCATTTTTTAGTATTGCATTTGTAATGTACATTGATTTAAATGTAAAAAAGTATTTTTTTACTTCATTTAGGCAGCCATTTTCTAAACTAAGCTGTATTTTGTAGGCTATCTGTGTTGTTTTAGGTCATTTCTGAAGGGAGAAGCCGGTCGTTGGAAGCTGCGTCGCATCGGTCAAGGTAAGTTTAATTTTTATTACTTCTAGGCTTAATTTAGGTGTAGTTTGAATGTAGTTAAGTACTGTATAGTGTATGTGTAGTTTGGATTTTGTGTTTTTGGTGCGGTTTAGTTAGTTGTTTTGGGTTTGTGAAATGCGGTTAGTTCGTTGATAGGTTGTTGTTAGGACATGTATTATATGTTTAAATATGTTTAGAATATGGTGTTATTAGTGTGTTTATTAATGATATTTTTGTGTATTTGTGCGGGAGGGATTGTGTTTTTTTTTACAGGTTTTTGTCGTTTGGAAGTTGCCATTGGGAGAAGCATGCTAAAAAGGAACTGTGTATTAGTTTCTAGTAAACTAATAATTATTTTACAGTTCCTTTATTTTTCGGGTTTTCCTGGAGAGTTTCTTTTTTTAATTCCATTTTTCAGGTTTTTAATGGTTTGGAGTCTACGGATACGTTGTCGCTGGATTATATTTTTTACAGTTATGTTTTTCCATTTTTTTGGGGGAGTTTTATGTAAGTTTTGGGATCTTTACATGTTTGGATTTATTATTGGCAGTTTGGATTAAATTCTTCAGCGACAAAAAAGTAAGTAATTTAATTTTTTTATAATGGGAGGGAAATATTGGGGCATATTAGCAAGACCCACGTTAAAATTATCGCCGTTTTAGCGGCAGGAAACTGCCGCTAAAACGGCGATAATGGGCTTGCTAATATGCGTTATGGAATTCCAATAGAAGCCCAGGTTAGATGTCCTGCACATCTAACCTGGGCTTCTATTGGAATTCCATAACGCATATTAGCAAGCCCATTATCGCCGTTTTAGCGGCAGTTTCCTGCCGCTAAAACGGCGATAATATTAACGTGGGTCTTGCTAATATGCCCCGTAATTTTTGTACTTTTTATTGATGTTTGTAAATATATAGAATATATTTATTATGTCAAATCATTTTTCAAAGTAAGTTAAAGTTAATTGACATAATTTTTATATTTTATATGTTTGCAGAGAAATGTGTATTTAGGAATTTGATGCACAATTACGATATTGCTATGTTTTTGTAGTACTGTTCTAAAGTAGGGATTTAGCTATTGTTTCTAGGTATTCGAGCCCTTTAGTGTTTGGGTAGACTTTTACTTTGTATTGTAGGTGCTGGAACATTGTTTTAGTCTATTTAGTTAGTTTTGGACCTGGCTCTGTTACAGACTGTTCAAGTCTTTGTTGCTGGTAGCATTGTTCCTTTTGGAAGGATTGTAGTAATTTATGTAGGGTTGGTTGGGTTCTGCCTGTTGTAGCTTGGAAAGCATTATGCCATCCTTCCACAGCGTTATTAGTTTTTGCTTCTTTGTTTAGGGTACTGTTATATACATTTCACCATGGTATGTGGTATTTGGGCTGTCTCCTGTGTCCAGATATGTGTAGCCTTTCCACACAAGTGTCCTCAAAATAGTCCAGTAGGGGACTTAGGGGGTCATTACAATAGCGGGCGGATCGCCACTGCCCGTATGGCGGTGGCGATCCGCCCGCTATTTCCCTCCGCCCGCCACACATTTACCCCCGCCATATTACTATGGCGGGGAAGACCCCAGCGGACAGAAAAACCGTCCGCCGCTTTTCCGCCGGTCGACTCGTCGACCGGCGGAAAAGGGGCATTATATGGTGGCGGTGTCTGCAAGACACCGCCATCCATATTACGATGCTGGCGGAGGTGTGCCTTTCCATGGCGGCGTTGCCGCCATGGAAAGGCATACGGTAATGTAATTGGGGGCCCGTTGCGGGCCCCAGGGTGTTGGGGGGTGGAGGGTGCACATGGGGGTACCTATGGTACCCCCTGCATTTGAATGCACAAGGTGGCAGGCACCGCGCGGTGCCTGTCACCCTGTGCATGCAAATGCACAACATGCATTTCCAGCATTGTGGCGGGCGGTGCTGTGAGCCCCGCCCGCCACAATGCTGAGTATTTGCGGGACCGCCGCACATGTGGCGGGCGGTCCCTTTCTCCGTTGCGATGGCGGGCTGACTTTGTCCGCCCGCCATCGTAATGGACCCCTTAGTTTTTGTTCATTTAATTGGTAGTAGGGGCTTTCTATTAAGAGATTGTAGCACTCTGCTACCTCAGTTATTGGGACGTATGCTAGTGCAATTAGTTTTTTTTATTTCATATGCAAAATTGCTATTAGTTGCATATTCTACATTGAGCGTATATTTTTGAAGGTGTCTCCAAATGCATTGGTTAAAGTGGTAATAGCAACCTTTGATTGCTGTGTAAGGGTAGCTTTTCAGGATGGCTTGTATCATTGACTGTTCAAAGTCTATGATAATTTTTTGAGGGTAGTAATTATTAGTTTCTTGCTCCTACTTTTGTTAAGAGTTCTACATAGGTAGTGGTTTGTTTGTTTGGTAAAAGGGCATATATAAAGGGGATGTTGGTATTGTGATACAGTCCATGGATTGTATATAATTGGTAAAATGGTTTGGGACATATTTTAAATGTTCCGTCCATCATCCATGTCTCACAATTCTGTAGTTTAAGTAAGTTTGTGGGAAGCGCATATATTAATTCTTTTGTCATTAGATTTATTATCATAAAGTAGAAATTGCTCTTCATTATAACTTAAAGTGAGTTCAGGTGGTATTTGTATTTCACTGAAAGTTTTGGTGGTAGGTGGGGTGGCAGCAATTGCTTTTTCTGTTCTAGCTAATAGCCTTTTCAACGTTGAGACAGAGGGTAATTGGCCAGTTACATGTTCTGGAACTCTGGGGAGTACATCTGTTAATATTTCAGTAGTAGGTCTTTGTGAGCTAGTGCTAGCTTATTTCAGAGTGTCTAAAGCGTCTCTCACTTCGATTTCATCTATGTTAGGGGGTGGTTATGTTCCTTAACATGTAACACAGTAGTTTCTTTAGTTGTAGCCCTCCCATAACATGCATTTGAATAATATTAGCTGCATTTCCAATTAACTATGTCCCCTGTCTGTTTCTCCTGGGTGTAGACATATCCCATATAACATAATAGAAATTTTCCTTTCTGGGAAGTTATGAATTTAGCACCTTCAGTCATTCTGATGTTTCAAATTCTATGAGAAATGTATATAAAAATATTAAATGTATTGTAATTGTTTTAATTTTAATACAGGTTTTTATATACAACATTATACTTACATGTTTGAATATGTTGATCTTTTTTTGACGCTGAGGTCTTTCTGTTGGTGCTTGCCTTTAGTGTTTATTTTGATCTCCTGCAGAAGAAAAATGCAAATGTTAATAAATGTGTTTAACAGCATATATTTAATTTTGGGGTTTGTGTGGTTAGTGGGCGATTTGGGTTGGGAATTTTGCTTGTTTTAATAGTTTAATTGAGATTTATACTTACTTTTTTTGCAAGGTGGTTTTTGGATGATGTTTGAAGGTAGTTGAGTATGTGTTGAATTTTCTGTAGAGGAGATATAATTAAGAAAAAATATACATTAATTATTTAGTTATTATAAAAAGTGGTTTACGATTATTTTATGCAGCTGTATCATTAAATAGATATTTTACTTACTTTTTGAAGTTGTATTCAGACCTTTCAATGATGAAGTCCAGTGTTGCAGCAGCAATCGGCAGAGATTCCCCTTATTCTTGGTTTTGTTGTTGGAGCATAAAATAATGTTACATTTTCTTGTGTTTATATAGTGTTTGTTTAATTGTGCTTTCAATCTTAGTGGGTTATTTTAGTTGTAGGTATTTTTCATTGGTTGTTACTAAAGTTTTCAATTAATTTGGCAGTTTTTGCCTTATATGGGAAATGCTAATTAATGTTCAATTGAACTTTTTTTTATTCTTAGTTTATTTAAAAGTTTAATAGTACATTTGTTGTATTATATTTTGCATTCATGCATATTAAAAATATTTATTTTATATATAGTGTAAGTATATATTTGTTGAGTTTACATATGTTAAAGTAATTTTTTTGAATTAAAATGTATTTAGTGTTAAGTTTATTTATTTAAATAGTTGTGTGTGTTTGTAATATTGTTTATATTATTTTTGTTATATCTGATGTTATAAAAAATATTTTTAAGGTGTCGATATTTTTTGGGGGCGATATTAGTGTGATCTATATTTTTGTTTTCAATATTTGTGTCATTTTGTATGTTTATTTAATGATGTCGATATTTGTTATTACGATATTTTTTGATCAATATTAGTTATATCGATGTTAATGTTTGTAGATAATTTTGTGCCGATATTTGTGTATTTTTAAAAAAAAGTATAGAATATCGATATTTATGTTATCGATATTTGTGTGTCGATGTTATGTCAGTGATCCAGGAGTGGCGTAACAAGGGAAAATACTTTGATTTCTACTAGTTTTTACATTCTGGGGCATGCATCGGAAGAGAAAAATGCCGATCAATTTTTGTTTTAATGCAGGGAAGTGTCCCTTCCTGCACAAAAGCAATGATTCCCGCAAAGTAGGCACCCTTACAACATGGCAAAAGGGTGCCTGCACTGCAGCATGGCAGGCAATTGTGCGCGAGCGCAGGAGAAAGCATACAGATGCGTCGTATTGTTGTTAATACGATGCATCCCTGTGCTTTTACAATGATGCAGCTCAGCGCAGCAAAATGGCTTTCAGCACCGCACTGCATCATTTTGTTGTAAGCGAGGACCTAATTCTTTAAAACTTGAAAAACAATGACTGCAAAATGTCTTTTACTTATGTATTAAACCCATTTTGCCTTTCCAACCTGCCAAATGGGTTTAGCGACCCATATTAAATACCATTTAGGAAGGGGAATGAAAGGGGCATCTTAATTGCAATTGATAAGGCATGTATCTTGAGGTCGCAAACTATTGATCAGTTACTGATACCACAAAGGAGGTAGAAACTGATTCGCAAAGCAGTGTGTCCCCTTGGGGCATTATCCTCTTTGTGAATGGTGTTGTGTGGTTAATTCAGAGACCACTGTTTGCTCCTCCCAAATTTTCCAAAACAGGAATTTAAAAATAAATTGAACTGGTTCCTGTGTAGGAATGCAAACACAGGGATGGTGGTCTGATGGTCCTAGCAGGCACTACCCCAGTGTTTGTAGCCAATCACAGAGGGTTGAAAGTAGCAACCTGCTTAATTATAATCAATATTCATTAGGTGGGTCAGTCTGTGTGCAATGTGACCTATTCACACATAGATTGCTTCACAAAAACAGAGAAATATTGAAAAAAAAATTAATGCACAATTTGAAATCACTTTTTGAGACTTCTCTCTTAGTAATCTAACCGTTAGAGATTTCTTTCATGCAGAATTGGCATTATGGCAACCATAGATCACTGAAACTATCTCTTGAAATTTACATTTGCAGTTACATCCTTTGGCTGTCCTACTGCACAAGATGAATCATGTTTTAGCAATGATTTCTGAAACAAGTTAGGTTTTATGTTGAACACAAATGAGATTTATTGTTAAAGGAACTCTGTGTGTTGTGGTTTTACTCTTACTTTTTAATCTATGAAAATCATTTTGAGCTATAAAACACGTCAAACATTGGTATCATTTGTATTGCCAGCTAGCACCTTCAAGGAACTGTGAATTGTTTGATGGCATATTATGTAAGTTGTTCAGTTGAAATCTGGTGAATAAAAGGTTTGTATCTTTGGATTTCTTAACACGCTAAAATTGTGTTTCAGAAAATGTGTGCTAGCGTAGCTCCGCTCTTCTCCTGGGCGAAATTCTGTTTGGGTAAATCGCAATCATAGCATGAAGGTTTGGCTGAACATGAGATTCTGCTGATTACAGCTGTTTTACGCCCTCCATGCTCTTTCTTGAGTCATTGGTGATTTTGGGCTTGGGTTCTAGAGGTAAATCATCAATCTCTGCTGCATCTCCACCCTTGGATGTTTTGTAATTTTCGGGAATATCAATTAAGTTCACTTCAGTATTTTACAAAATAATTAGGATTTGAGGGAGGGGAGGAACCACCACTTTTTATACCTTTAGTGAGATTTTTTCATTTTGTTTGTTTGTTGCTGTATGGCCTAAAGTTTGGACTAGGGGATGCTGGGCAGGCCCAAACGGCAGATTAAGAGATAAGAGTGCATGGGCAAAAGACATTTTGAGGTGGTGGACTTCTGGGGATATATTTCATCCTTGTCTATATTTTTTCTAGATCTGTGTTTATACTGGAGTACTTTACTGCTCGGAGCCTAGTCAACTGAGGTCATTGATGTTTGAGCTATTTTAATTGATTCATCATGTTTCTCTGCTGCTGTGCTAAGGATATTTTAGTGGCATATCAAGGGGATTGAATTCATGACAATTTCAGATAAATTTCTGTCTGCTTATTCCTTTTGGTGGCTATGTAGGGGTTGGAGTGACTTCTAAGTTCATGCCCAGGCAGCCAGTTATTATAATTTGTTTCCTTCCCTATGTGCTTGCCCACCATTTTTGTGTGTGCGTGTGTGATGAAGGATTAATGTGTATTTTCTGTAACTTTGTCATTGGCTGGAGTAATTGTTGCCTAGGGATGTTTGTGTTTGGGACATTTGAGTGCCTTGTATGTGTCTATTTTGTCTTTGTTCTTCATGCGTTCTTCTTTGCCAAGCCATGTTCTTGTTTACCTTTTTGTGAAACCATTGTCTGTGTTGTCAGGATAAGGGCATACAATGGCATCTTGGGATGGGTTACCCTGCCGATTAATTTTGCCATGTGGCCGAATTCCACCTCAGTGTTTTCTGTTTGTGGAACTACTTGGCTAAATCCAGAGATTCCAGAAAATTCTTCTTTCTCTGGTTGACTTCAGATGTTCCTTCAAGAAGTCTCACCTAGGTTCACTACACCATTCCTTGTTGAAGTTGGTATTATTGCTTCTTAGAGAACTTGTCAATGGTGTTACTGCTGTGCTTAATGGCATACTTTTTGTCCCTATCCAGTGGTTGGGGTGCTTGTTCTTAGGAGCCATAAGATGGTGTCTTGAGGGTCATGATTGAAAACCACATTTTTGTCTGCTGCACTGTCTTCTTGTTTTATCCTTATCCAATCCCCTATCCTCCGAGTTGCATTATGCTGTCTGTTTGCTGCTTGCTAGATCACCACTGGAATGAGTTCAGAGTCAGACCAGACTCCTCTCCAAGCCATTTCACAAGCCATAGCAGAAGTTCACGAGGATTTAAAAACTTCGTAATGAGCGCTGCATATTTATTTGATCACCTACCTAAACCAAATTCCTGTGGGTGGAGAAGCACCTTATAGCTCATTCACCATGAATGCTCCTACAACCAGTAGTACTATAGCTCCAAATACAGATGTTGTGCAAGAGTATACCGTGGAGGTCTCTCATGTATCTGAAAAGTTCTCAGGTGATTCATATTATTTTCAAGCATTTTGTATCTTAATGGTCTCTACATTTTTTCCCAGACCTCTACATTTCAGTGATTTAGCAGAAGTAGCATTCATTTTATCTGACCTTTCTAAGTTGAATTGGATCCCTCTTCTTGCTTTCCTTTAAATTAAAGAGCACAGAACAGTGATTCAGGTTTTGGTTATATGTCATGTGTGGCTCAGCCAGCAAATGCATATTGATCCTGATATGTGTCTTACAGTTGATTAGTAAACTTTCTCTGCCCAATTTTAAAAAAACTTCTGCAGCGAGCATTGTATGGTAAGGTCTCTTAAGAGACCAAAGATTTTTTTCTCTCAATTATTTATGAATTTTCTATTATTATGCTTGTGGGATGGTTGTAATAGTATGTGCAGTATACAGTTATTATATTTAATTCATTAAATTATTTTTTCTGGCCTACCCTGACTGCCAAAAAAGGTCACATGCAGGGACATCCCAAATTTTCTTGACATTTTCTGCCATGTTGATTGGAGCTTCTGAGCCATGGTTATTATAGATAGTTAATTAAATTGATTTTGTCAGCTTTGACCTGACTCCCAAAGAGGTCACATGGGCACCAGAGTGACATCAATTTATTTTCCATTTTTCAAATGGTTTTTGATTTTTTCTGCCAGCTCCCCCCTACTCTCATAGGGTTGCCATGGCCCTTGGAGGGTACCAGATATTTATTATCGTTTTCCCTATAACATAGACCTCTGAGTCATGATGTTTAACAACTGGTTTAAGCATGGGTATTATTGTTATATGTTATGATGACTTTTATTGCATTTAACAGAATAGCTATGCTGACTGCTTTCCTTCACATTTTCCATTGCCTGTAAGAGGATACAGGTATCCCAAAATCTCTATGCTAAGTGCTACTGATGTCATGATAGCCACTCACCTGAAAACCAGGCAGTTCCACTTGGACAAGGACTGTTCCCAAATCCCTCTGAAAGAATGCAAATAATGATCATTTTACTATGCATCAAACTGGTATGATTTCCCAGTGGGAAGGGGTATATGGATGAAGAAACAAAACAAGAGAAATAAAACAAGGCTGCCAGCTGCTTCAGGATAGGAACTGGAATCTTCTATCTATCTATCTATCTATCTATCAAGATCAAGATAGATAGATAGATAGATAGCTAGCCAGCTAGATAGATAGATAGATAGATAGATAGATACATAGATAGATAGATAGATAGATAGATAGATAGATAGATAGATAGATAGATAGATAGATAGATAGATAGATAGATAGATAGATAGATAGATGGATAGATATTGGGGAGAGGAGTTGGCCTAATGGCTAGGGCGGTCGACCGCAAATTTGAGGAACCTGGTTCAAGTCTCGGAAGGACGCACAACATCCTGTGACTCTGGGAAAATCACTTAATCTCCCTGTGCCTAACAAAAATGAATGTGTCCTCATGTATCGCAACTGGTGCTCGTGTAAAGCGCTTTGATACCTGATACCTTTGGGTCAAGTTCGCGCTGTATAAAACTCCGTAAAAAAAATAGAATGATACATAGATAGAAAGATAGATAGATATGTCAGTCTCACTAGTGCATTGCAAAATGAGAAAATAACATAACTCATTTTAATAACATAAATATAATTGCTTAGTGTACTCTAATATCTTTGCCAGGATCTGAGCCCTTGTCTATACACATATATTGATAAATTGTACCACTACAATATGGGCCCAATTTACAGTTTGATCGATAGTATACTCCATGGCAAACGTGATTGAGTACCCTGTCCGCCAAACCCTAGGTTAGCCCATCTCATTTAGAGATGGACAGACAGACCTTAGCATTCCATCCACTGAGCCCCCAATGGCTCCATCTATGCAAAACGTTCTCCAATTCCCTGACAGAGTAGGGGACGTTGAAAGAAGGATGTTACACCATCAAAACCACCCTATTTAGGGTGGATCTTGTAATGTATTTGTTGTCTTTACTTCACCATCAAGAAAAGCCTGGCGGTGAGGAACAGGTAAAAACAATAATGACTTTCAGATTGTGGGGGTCACTCATTTTTTGTGTTTCAAAAACAAGCTTTCATTTTGGGCGTTTGTTTCTGATAAACTAAAAGTAACTTATTTGATTGATGGCCATTAAAACCAATGTCGGCCATTCACCAAGCTTTTAGCACTTTGAAAGGAACTACAGTGATAGCAGTTCCTTTCAAAGTACAGAGATGCCCACATAAATCATCCATCTGCAGGCAATCAATCTTGACTTCTCTAACTGAACAGTGAAATATATTGAAAGCTGCACAGACCTACTGAAACCCCATTATTGCCCCAACTGATAGTAATGGAAAGATTAAAAGAATACCTTTCATATGTCCTACCACAACTAAACACTCCTTTCAATTTGCCCAAAAGAAAGTCTTAAATCTGCATTAACAGAGTGATGCCTATACTTAAGTGCATATTCATAACTTTTCCAAATTTATAAAGCTTTTCGGTAGTACTGGTGGAACGCAGGGATACAGCATACCCCAGGAAAATGTTTCTGAATTCCTGCTTCTACCCAGTGGCAGCTGGTGAACTTTAAATCAGGTGGGGCAAGGGACAGAAATTGGTGAGCAAGTAGAGTGAGACTGATATCTGGTAGGGAGTTTCTTCTCCTGAGAAAAGATTGAGAAGAACAGAGTCAAATTCTATTGACTACAAATCAATCAATATGCAATGAAGGAAATATTACGAAATTTTTGTGGTATGCCAGACAAGGTGTTGAGTTCATCCTCCCCAAGAAAATCTCAAAAGAATCATTGCGAAATTGTGGATTATTCAGACAATTACCCCAACGATTATCTAAATGGCTCTCTGTAGAACAACCAGGTAAACAAAAATTGTGTTATGCTGTGTCACACTCACATCACAGCTCAAAGCACTCCATTGCACCAGCTTTGGTAAAGCTTTAGTAAGTCTGATTTGTCACTATTTATGTAGCTCAACCCATTCAAGCCACTGTGAGGCCACCAGGAGAACTCTACATTAATTTTTGATGGGGCACTGTTTTTGTAGAATTCACTCTAATAATGCAAATCAGTTAGCCCACCTACCGGGTACATTGCTCTTTGGAGCAGAATGTGAACCAGAAAGCATGGGCTCTGGTCTCAGAATTTTTACTTTGCAGCACTGTGTGATACTGATCACATTACATTCTTCACCAGGACTCTGTTTCTAATATCTGCCAACATCTGGAGTTTTCTGATGAAGGCCAGAATTCAAACCCATGCAGATAACCTGGAAATGGCTTTTAATAGGTAAAAATTGGAAAGCATTACAATCTGCACGAAAGAAGTTGAGAACTTAGGGGCATATTAGCAAGACCCTCGTTAAAATTATCGCCGTTTTAGCGACAGGAAACTGCCGCTAAAACGGCGATAATGGGCTTGCTAATATGCGTTATGGAATTCCAATAGAAGCCCAGGTTAGATGTGCAGGACATCTAACCTGGGCTTCTATTGGAATTCTATAACGCATATTAGCAAGCCCATTATCGCCGTTTTAGCGTCAGTTTCCTGCCGCTAAAACGGCGATAATTTTAACGAGGTTCTTGCTAATATGCCCCTAAGTTTGTCATATGAAATGTACGTAGCAATATTTAAGCATATTTTACATAGTAACCTTGGCTCAAATAAAACTGTAACTTCCCAAGCACCTCTGGAATGCCAGCACAAGAGAAGCATGTTATTTATTTGCATCTATGGCTAACCTTGAAAGGGGGAATGCAGGAGTCAGTCTAAAGAGAGTGGCATGTTATATTCTGCTTCTCCTGACTGCTTCACATTATCTGGAAATTGCCAAATACTTTGCCATATGTGGGATAAAACTTGGATGGAGTCAAGGTAGTAAATTGCACCATAATTCATGCATGAAAACTTGGCGAAGTGGAAAATAAACTTAAGAATTTCATTTCTTGTATAGCTATTTCATTTTGGATTTATGAACTGTGCAGGTCTTTTAGAAGGCTCCAGACTTACACTCGCACCCTCTCAGATACATACAGATGCAGTCTCACACCATTTACACTCTTTCTCTGTCACGTGCACAAACACACTGTATGCTCTGTTGCTCACATTCTCTCACACTTACACACACACACACATACACCAATATTATAACTAAGCCCGGGCGGAGCTGCCGTTGTGCCTCTACGCAGAGTTCCAAGGAGTTGGAAAAAAAACTCTGTGGAACTCGGCTCCGCTCTGCCCTGCTTCCTCCCCCCTCCCTAATTAATTATAATTTTTTTAAAAAGGCACTTACCTGCTGTGGCTGCCTCATCCTCGCCATGGCTGCTCTCCTTCCTTGTCCTCACTGTCCTGGTCTATTGGAAACCCCTACATGGCAAGGAAGAGGCAGCCACATCAGGAACGTGCCTTTTTTTAAATTATAATTAATTAGGGAGGGTGGAGGGGCTGGCTAACTCTGCTTCTCCACGGAGTCAGAGTTTTGCCTAAACTCTGCATTCGCAATTGAGCGCGGAGTGGGCAAAACTCCGTAAACTCCGCTGGCGGAGCGGAGTTACCCACCCGGGGTTAATTATAACATACTTTATTTCACTTACCTTGGTTTCTGTTTTGCTTCAGGTAAGGACCTGTGTGCCACCCTAAAGCACCTCTGGGACAAGGTCATACCGATAAGGGGCCAGATCACACAGGTGCCCCCTGCAACACCGGCAATGAGGGTGGCTTCCCTCCCATGCTTTGCATCCTCCTAAATCTCCCTGCTCTGGAGCTGCTGCAGTCTGTACCTGTACGTGGCCCCTCTGTGTAAGTGTTGCTGCCAACTCCCACTCATTGGAGGGCTTGAGTGTGGGCCTCCTGACGCCCCCTACCTTCTGCTGCTGGCATGGCAGCCCGGCCCAACCGGCTGCCCAGGGGCCCCTCTGTCTTTGGCCACACTGCTTTGTGACCGTAGCTGTTTTCTTCCTGAGTGCAGCCTGCCTGCAAGGATGGATTGGTGGGTACCCAGGCCTGCAGCTTATGATGCTCCTGCAGGCTTCCGGCTGACCGGCACACCACGTGGTCTGACTCTCCTGGGGCTGTTTTCCCTTCGCCCCGGCCCTGAGTGCCTCTGCAATATAATGGATTGAATGGCCCACTACTGGATTGCCTGCCCAACACGGGGGAGCCACTTTAAGCACATCAGACCTCAGAATAAAGCAACATGAACTAGAAAGGACACCAAAAACCGAGCAGTGAAAAAAAAAGAAAAGATAAAAAGAAACTCAATAAAGGAGGAAAGAGAGACTATCATACACACAAGAATCAGTGTGCAGCAGTTCAGTAACCAAATAACTGTAGTTGTCCTCCTTGATCTCCTCACGATGACTGACAAGGCAAATACTGTGCCCCCAGGTATACCACCACAAACACAGTTCCCTCCGCAGCATGTACTTGGAGTATTACAGCCAATCAGCGAGCTAGTTGACCCAGCGACGGCATCCCCTCGCTGGAAGACCTGGATTGGGTGGCTAGAGAGCTATATTTGTCATGACACATGAGACTGATGGTGCCATCAAATGATCCCTACTGCTTCACTATGCCGGTGAAGAAATCTGTTTGAACACCTGCCAAACACAAGCCTTGCAACAGACTATGATGCCGCCATCAGGTCCCAATGCTTCAATCTCGTGGAGCAGAAGCTTGACTAGCCTTGAAAAGCAACGTGAGATTGAAAAGGTGTCAGTACTGATGCCCTTTGTGTCCCCAATGGTGATCGCCGAAAAACTGAAACAACCTGGGAAGATACGCCTCTGCATCGACATGCGCCTCCCGAATCATGCCATCAAGTGGAAATGAACAATATCATAGCTGACTTGAATGACTCAAGATGGTTCTCAAAACTGGACTTAAACACTGGATATCACCAGCTACTCCTGGCAGTAGAGAGTAGGTACATTACAACCTTCACCACTCACCTGGGGCTGCGTCACTATAAATGCTTGAACTTTGGTATATCTTCAGCAGCCGAAGTATTCAGAATTCAATAAAGGAAACACTGTCAGGTCTTCAAGGAGTCATGAACGTGGGTGATGATATCCTCATCCACTCCGTGACAGCCGCGGAACACCACCAAAACCTGCGTGCCACTCTAAAGCACCTCTGAGACCACAATGTCACGCTACAAAAGGAAAAGTTCTCCTTTTTCCAACCATCCATTGAGTTCTTTGGCTATGTCTTCAACCAAGGTGGGGTGCAGGCGGTTCCACGCAAGTCACAGGCCATCAAAGACAGTATCCGAAGTATGAGGCTTCCTTGGAATGCCACATATTGTGGCCGCTTCTTTCCAAATGTAGCAACCCTAGCCGAACCACTAAGGGCTCTGACAAAGGTGGACACCAGCTGGGCATGGGGTCAGAAAGAGGAGGACGCGTTCCAGAAGATCAAGGATGCCCTCCTAAACAAATATACCATGGCCTACCTCGATCCCATGAAGGCAACAGAACTGTTGTGGTCGCAAGTCTGGAAGGGCTGGGAGCAGTCCTTACCAAGCCCGGGTGGTGAACTCCGCTCCGCCAGCGGAGTTTGCAGAGTTTTGCCAATTCCGCGCTCAGTTGGGAACGCGGAGTTCAGGCAAAACTCCGACTCCGAGGCAGAGTGGAGTTAGACCCTGTCCACACCAACCAAAACATTAGTAAAAAAATCACTTACTTGCTCTGGTGTGTCCGGGCTGCCCTCCTCTTCACTGTGGTCTCTTCTCCTTGCCGTCCTCGTCGGTCGCAAACCCCTACATTGTACGTCTTGGGAGGACTGTGCATGCGTGCATCTGTGCGCTTTCGCAGTTCTGCAAGATGTTCAACGTAGGGGTTTGCAACCGGCGAGGATGAGGACGGTGAGGAGGAGAGACCACTTTTAGGAGGAGGGCAGCCCGGAGACACAAAAGCAGGTAAGAGATTTTTTTTTCTGTTTTATTTTTATTTTTAGGGAGGGTGGAGCGGAGCGGAGTTCCACTGAGTTTTTTTTTAACTCTGTGGTACTCCGTGGAGTGCCACTCGGCGTACTCCGCCCAGGGTTAGTCCTTACCCAGGAAGTTGAGCCGTGTAGGTGGGCACAACTAGCATTCGCTAGCAATCACTGACCTTCAAAGAGACACGCTACGCCCAAATTGAAAGAAAATCTCTGGCGATAAAGTGGGTTTGTGGACATTTTTACTTATATCTCAGTGGTAGGCCTTTCAAAGTCATCATGGAACAAAAACCTTTTGTCCCGCTGTGTCTAGGCTCAGCTCCACACATTCCACCGTGAATAGAGAGGTGGGCCACCCAAATGCAGCACTAGGCACGGAGGTAATATAATAACTAGGCTCCAAAAACTGTTGCTGTCCAAGGAGAAAACCCTTCCACTCACCCCCACCAATTTTCGGGTGTACCCTTTTCACCCTGTAAAGTGATTTACAAATGATTTACACCTGCTTTTATGTGGAATAAATCTCTGGCCATTTCATGATTATAAAGAAATGAGGAGAAGTTTGTGAACGAACACAAAATAAAATGTTTGTTGTCATTCACAAACTTTCAACACTGAGGGCCTCATTAAGATGTCGATCGGAGTTGCCTCTGACCGACATCTCTGCGGTTGTGGAACTGACCGACCTCTGGTCAGCGGTCCCAAACCACAATTGAGGAACTCCTATGGGAGTTTGTGCGGATGTCGGAAACCGGCAGGAGCACAAGCTCCCATAGAGAAATTGGAGTTTCTGTAAATCCCTGCATCGTGTGGCAGGCACCTCACAGTGCCTGCCATATGGTGCATGTAGGTGGGCACAACTAGCATTCGCTAGCAATCACTGACCTTCAAAGAGACACGCTACGCCCAAATTGAAAGAAAATCTCTGGCGATAAAGTGGGTTTGTGGACATTTTTACTTATATCTCAGTGGTAGGCCTTTCAAAGTCATCATGGAACAAAAACCTTTGTCCCGCTGTGTCTAGGCTCAGCTCCACACATTCCACCGTGAATAGAGAGGTGGGCCACCCAAATGCAGCACTAGGCACGGAGGTAATATAATAACTAGGCTCCAAAACTGTTGCTGTCCAAGGAGAAAACCCTTCCACTCACCCCCACCAATTTTCGGGTGTACCCTTTTCACCCTGTAAAGTGATTTACAAATGATTTACACCTGCTTTTATGTGGAATAAATCTCTGGCCATTTCATGATTATAAAGAAATGAGGAGAAGTTTGTGAACGAACACAAAATAAAATGTTTGTTGTCATTCACAAACTTTCAACACTGAGGGCCTCATTAAGATGTCGATCGGAGTTGCCTCTGACCGACATCTCTGCGGTTGTGGAACTGACCGACCTCTGGTCAGCGGTCCCAAACCACAATTGAGGAACTCCTATGGGAGTTTGTGCGGACGTCGGAAACCGGCAGCAGCACAAGCTCCCATAGAGAAATAGGAGTTTCTGTAAATCCCTGCATCGTGTGGCAGGCACCTCACAGTGCCTGCCATATGGTGCATGGATTTCCCCCAGGCCAACAACCATAGGCTGCAGAAGGAAGGGGAAAGTCACTTTCCGACAGGCTTTCCATGTCAGAAAGCCCAACATAGAAAGTCTGTCGTAAACGGACATCATAATCCTGACAGCTGGAACGCCGTCCGTTAGGGATTATGTGCGGCTTCCAACCCGAAGCCAGGTGGTTTGACTGGGCGGTTTACATTTGGACTGCTGACATTACAATTCGGCGGTCTGAATGTAAACCAACGATGTCGTTCGGTAATCCTCTGACGAGCGGTCGGAGGCTTACTGACCGACATCATAATTGGGCCCTTAGCTACTATTGAAATGTCGAACCCCTTGCAAAGGATTTATTCCTGCATAATATTACATGAGTATTGGGTAATATTTCACAAAAAGAGAAGGAATTCTCAATGCAGTGAATATCTTGCTCTCTTTCACTCATAATTCCATCCATTTGCCCTAATGAAACAGTTGTATGCGTGTCAGTGTGAATATCAGCCCCATTACCTTTATTGTGATATATATATATATATATATATCACGTAAGTCATCAGTTTCTACAAATGGTATTAACAACCTAATATTTTTAACAATATGGACTGTGACACAAATCAGTGGTATACTATCATGTATTTTTACAGTGTTTTTGCTTTATGGTTAAGCTATTCTGTGTAAATGTTTAATTATGTTATTTGAGCATTATGAGTGGGATTATAGATCAACACCAAGGTAAAAATTGGTAATCTTCCTTCCATGTTTTGCTTTGTAATATGTCACATGTCACAGCTTGGGTGATCTAAACTATTACCACAGAGCGCTCTCTATGTGAGTAAGGTCACGTGATGTGACCAAAACGCGTTATGACATGGAGTGAGTTTGAATAAATTCATACAGAAGTAGAAAGAGGAGTCCGTGCCTGAGTGTTTTTTCCAACAAGAAACGTAAGGGATTGAGCATTTCGATACTCATCATGGAAGTTGGCTGCTTCCGCCTCACGGACCCCCTCCCCGGAAGTTGGCCGAGCGGTACACAGTCAAGCAGTGTGTGGAGAATCCAGGAGGAGAAAACCGTGGTAGCCACCTGACGTAGCTACGAGGACTTTTACGGCCTGACGGTGTAGTGTAGTTCCTATTTCCCTAATAGGGTCGGCGCATTGGAATAATATACCCTATAGATTCGACATAGGACTGAGGTCAGTATGTCCCTATCGAGTATATTATAATTAATTACTTTGTGCCAGCTAACTCAGAGGCCACTAGAAACTCCTTGTAAACAAGAAGGGAGTAGTTTCTGGCAACCGCATAAACATGACAACTTTGTTTCCCTTTAGAATCGGAACACTCTCAGAATCGTGGAAACAATAGATAAAAGTTTCACTCAGCTAATCGTGCATGCTTAGTTTCTTCAGAGATACACAGAAAGAATAGACGGGCGTTTCAATAAAAAGGATTTATTGAACAGTCTTGTTTCTCGTGTAAGAGATATGAGCTGTTATGATCACAAGACAGTATGCGAGATATATAATGTACAGCGTAAGCAGTAGAAAGAAATAATACTGCGCTAGCATTATCTTTTAGCTATGACACATATATTCATATACATAAATAACATAAGCTAAAAATGCGAGTACTCATAAGATGCTTCTCTAAACTAGTTCTACCCCAGTGTACCTAACCTAACCTAGGTGTAGGGCAAGGTAAGAAGTAGGTGATGTATTCTATAGTATAGTATGCTATAGTATGCCAAGAGTCTGGTATGCCAAGAGTCTAGTATGCCAAGAGTCTAGTATGCCAAGAGTCTAGTATGCCAAGAGTCCCTCTAGGTTCTAGTCAGCTCCATACCTTGAGAATGAGAGAGGTGGGAATCCCCTTCCGGGTCTCGAACTCTAACACCCCGCGAAGGGAGTCAGAACACTGGAAGCTGGATTCTCTGCGAGCAGGGATGACAGCGTCTCTTGTCAGTGCATCAGGCCGGGACACGGGCTCCTCTAAAGTCGAGGTCTCCTCCTACTTGCTTGGGCAACGGAAGGTATATTTATACCTGGTAGGTGCCTTGGAATGTTAGCATTGACGTAAAGTCGGGCAGAGGAAGATGTCAGGAATGAACCCTGAAGGAATAGCGGTTCATGCATAATAAATGAGTTCTTGGAGAAATCAATAATCCTGTGCTAGGGGAACTCCCAAGAGCTTAAGGGTCTGGTTTCTAAGAACTCGTTGTGACGTTAGGGTGGACGGATGTAAGTGACCATGCCTGTATTTGGATAGCATGGCTAATGCCTAAATAAGGACTGGGATCTTATGCCTATATAAGGGCAATGCGAATTGTGCCTATATAAGGACATGTTTCAGGAAAACCTATATACGGACACCTAAAGCGGAATACAACACCCACTCCACTTTCGAATGAACAATAGTACTAAATGCTAAACATTAAATGCTAAACATTAAACTGAGTACCACATGTGGCTAAAAACATTTCTAAAAGCATACTAAAAGGAGTTTAAAATAAACTGTTGAATGCAATAGGTACTGTACATTTTAAAGCATTTTTTCATTCGAAGCATATATTGGAAATAAATGCAACATGAATGAATAAACAGAAATATATACATATGACGAAATGGTTGACAAGTTTTCAAAAATCAAAGCCATTTCAAAACATGGTGGTAAAATGAAATTATAATAAAATAAGGTGACAATGTGTCCATGGAAGTATTCAAAGAAGTCCGTTTTATATGAATAGTTCTACTGTAAGCAGATTAAGTTGCCATGTATTTTCAAAAAATAGAGAAAAAGAAAAAGTTCAATTTTAGGAAGAGTTCCAAGTTTTGTTCTGTTTTGAAAATATGGAGGCCAAATTTCATTGCTTCCCTGGTACACTGTGAGCTGAATCAAAGTCAGTGTATGGGTCTGGTGTAAACATGAAATCATCTATTTCTGTAGACAAAAGATCGTCTACCAATGTCGGTGACAGTTGGAACACCTTGTTCAGAAGGTTAACTGCACAGAGATGTGAAGCATCGCCCTCAGCATAGGATGCCGCAGCAATGTTCGCATCAGTTGGTACCTGTGTGCCTGTTGATCCATCTCGTACCTCAGCATCAGCAGGAAGCGTCTGTGAGATCTCAAGGAATGCCGTCATCAGGATTGGTAGCCTCTGGGGACAACACAGAGCATGGGCCATTATCGGGTCCAGCAGAGTATCGATATCCGTTGGCATGACTGATGGGAGTGTTAGACAGGTGACTAGCACGCATTCTTCACAGCAAAGCAGGCAGCGTAGAACAGGTAAAATGCAATCTTGCCAGATTGGTCTAAATGACAGAAACCATGTTGTATTAAGTTCCCGTAGACGAGGTATGCCCAAAAGTTGCACTATGCGCTCACGGCACTTCCGTTCTAGGAGAGCTTTCTCCAAATTGCTGGGAGTGACGCCGGTTGATAGGCTTGCCATAGCGTAGTAGTAGGAATAAAAACAGGATTCCCGCAACAAGTGCTAGAATTAATGGCACACCACCAAACACCGAATGTGCGAACTTTGGAATGATTCCGAGGACTGCCTGAAAAGGTGTTAACAGTCCTGAACAGATGGTCTTAAATACATGTACAATCCCGCTTGTATCAGACATGTTTAAGATACGTCCCATCATTTCTACGAAATGTATAGGGCAGTTTGTACGAATTAAAGCCTGTATCTCAGCTGAAGTCCTTGCAATTTGTAAATCATAAGTTTCTTTGGCCGAGGTCAAAGGCACGGTCTGTTGCAAAAGCATGGCTTTCATTCTGCTTAAAGTATCAAAACGTATAAAAGAAACATTCAATGAATGCCATAGAGGTGACTCCCTGACTGTGTCTATTGGGGGGAACAATACTTGGATACAACAAGTAACCCTGGAGCCGACCGTTACCAGATATGGGATGCCTGGCAACATGCCACAGCAACTCTGATCATTCAACATGAGGTAACTCCCGTTAGAAAGTTGGCCAAACGTTGGATTAATCACAGTAGCTGGTGTACCCTGCTGGTGGCAGGACAAGTTTGCCACAGAACCATTACAAGCCCCGTGTAAAGAAATGTCCTGACATATGAGTGAACCGCTTAGTGCATTTTCACAGTGTGTACCGCTTAGAAACACTTCACGATCCCCACTCCAACATCTGTATTCGTAAGGTAAATCCCAGGATGTCTTAATGTATTCTTTACCCAACCTTTCATATTTGCCTGCTTGCATTTGTTTGAGGCATGGCAAGATGGCCACACGGTAGGGAGGGTCTGCCAGCCGGGTTCATGATCTGTTAAAAATCTGCGGATCCACCGAAGATCGCACCCCGCGAATGTCAGCGCATTATAGCTGACCTCCTCAGGAACCGCCCAGTATGCTATAGTGCTGGGTTCCGTAATCGACCGGCCAGAAACACTACGTTCGTGTTTCCTCCTTGCGGCCGCTACACACCCTGGAGCTGAGGAAGACGGAGCGCGCTCCGCGAATGAGGCGGCCTGAGCCCTGAACAGCTGAAACTTGGCGGAGGGCATGTGTGTGAGTGGGCCGCCCGCGATCACAGAAGGTGCCTGATATTGGAGCTCCGTGGTGAGGGGCTGCGGCTGAATTCCAACGCGGCGGCGGAGGACAGAGGTGTCTCGCGCCAGAATATGTAGAGGAGCTGTCTACGGGCACCGCAACAAGGAAGGTGCGTGCCCTGCTGTAATTAGAGTGTGCGGATGCCACGGCGTTCCTGGCCGTGATGCGGTGAGTGAGAAGCGACCGATCCTCCTGCACAAACGGCCCAGATTAACAGATGGCAGTGGGTGCGATACCAATGTGAGGATATCCCCGCTGGCAGTGGCAGAGCTGATCTCTTCGCTGCGGGAGCCTAGTCAAGTTGTTCAAAATCGCTGGGGGCATTGCGGAGCGGCTAGCAGCCACATGCAATCCCAATGTGGGCTCAGAGGACCGGCAGGCACCAAAATGAATCCCCTAGAAACCTCGGCAATTTCTCTTAAATTGGAGCTTGTCGAGCCTGACCCTAAAATGGCGCCCACCAAGGTACTTCCACCGGAGAGGGAAGTTGTCCCTAAAATGGCGCCCGCCAAGGTATTTCCACCGGAGAGAGGTGATGTCCCATTAGTCGAGGGGGTCCCGATGTTCTATCCGGCATAGCTGAGTAATACAAACCACAGAACTAGAGGCAAGCCCAGCTGCAGAGTCACAGGGATAAACAGACTCAACTTGCCTGACTGTAAGATGGCTGCCAAGCTACATACCCTTTCCTATCCTGCCATCCTCGTCATCTCCACTCGCCCGTTTCTGGACTCAAGACCTTCGGTCACACCGCTATGGCTGTCACCTACCCAGCCGGACTTTGGACATTTGTCTCGTCGTTTTCTCTGCTGCTGGCTCCTCCCAATGGACTTCCAGCTCTCGTTGGTCTTCTTGGGTCTTGATTTTTATGTTCGCTAGTAACTCCTGTCTCGACTATGTAAACATTCGGTAATTTGTGTGAAATTTTTGTAACTTGCAACTAGCTGTTTCCTTATACCCTATCCTATCCTGCCATCCTCGTCATCTCCACTCGCCCCTTTCTGGACTCAATGACCTTCGGTCACTTCCTGATCTTTTTTTCTAACCCGGCGGAGCCCGAACCACATGGCCGATTCCCGGTGGAGCTGCACCGACAGCTATAGGGGAGATTGGCTCCGGCACACCGCTATGGCCGTCACCTACCCAGCCGGACTTCGGACATTTGTCTCGTCGTTTTCTCTGCTGCTGTCTCCTCCCAATGGACTTCCAGCTCTCGTTGGTCTTCTTGGGTCTTGATTTTTATGTTCGCTAGTAACTCTTGTCTCAACTATGTAATCATTCTGTAATTTGTGTGAAATTTTGTAACTTGCAACTTGCTGTTTCCTTATGTAAAGCGCTCTGATACCTTCGGGTCTAGCCAGCGCTATATAAAACTCATCAAATAAAATAAATAAGTGATAGGCAGAGTTATTTTGCCATGAATAAGCCATTCTGTAGCTGGTTTTTCTGCTACCGTAAATGTTAATTTTTCCAGTTTTTCAATGCTCAGCACTGTATACTTTGCTCCCCTTTGTGCCAGTTCGATCTGTTTATCCATTAGATTGTATTCTGCAAACAGAGACGACGTGTTGATAAAAATGCCAAGGCACATAGCCTGCATGCAAAGATTGCTGCGTCCAGCCTAATAACATAATAGAACGTTTTGGCCTTGTTGTAACATGGCTAAATCTTGTTCCAGTATGTCAATAGCAGAGGATACAATGTTGTCCAATGAATAAATTCTGGATGACAAAGTTGTTAACCCATTGTCGACCACAGTGAGATATTTCTTTAAGTTAATACGATCAAGTTCACGTATTCTTACTGCGGCCTCTGCCTGTGAAACCATCCAGATTTCATTATAAGCAGCATAAATGCCAGCATAAAAGAAACGTTTTTGACGCGGTTTTCTCGGTCCTAGCAAGAATTCCCTAAGGTCTGCGTCTTCTTTAAGTAAAGATAAGCGTTGTTTCACATCCTCGAGTGTAGATTTTTGTAACCAGTCGAGGCACAATTTTCCTACACTGTATGTTGTTACTACCCCTGTATGTTGTCGTTGAACATAACGTGGGTCTGGCCTATGGATAGTAAAGCCCTGTATTCTATTCAGGAATCTTTCTTGACAGATGTTTGTGTCTGTGGGCCAGAGTAACCATTTTTTCCAATCAGTATCTGTTCTGTTGTTTTGTAGTATTGTGTCTACTGTGACCGCTCCCTGTGTAGTGGTATTACTTGCAGGTGTTGGTACAGAAGGTGTGTTCATGTCTTTGATCTTGGCTAAACCAAGGCAAGACGTTTGTTGCACAGTGTCATTCAAAAACATTATTTGATGTGGGATGATACATGCTCTAAACAAAGCTTCTATCCCCTGCACTTGCCAATCTTTAGAACTCCAGACAGATTTTGTGTCGATTGTGTCTTTCCAAAAGTCAAATCCTTGTCTAGACAGTTGGGTAATAAAGGCTGCAGAATAAATCTGTTTTGTATTAGTTAACATAATTTTCTGTCCGTTTTGTTTATATTCTTATAGTAAAATGTTTCTGGATCGGATGTATTGTACCCTGAAAAATATGGAAACTTATTTGCAAACGTTTTTGAACTACCCTTTGGCGGTGTAGGACAATGTTCCCATTGGTTAAACATAAACACATTTCTAGGTGTTGCAGATTTTTGCAAGAAATGATGACCATAGTGGTTGTAACAATAAAGCTGTTCGTAGTCTGATGAACCCTCTAAGTATTCATTGTTAGAGAATGCAGCAGACCTTTCTAGATCAGACATCATATCATTAACAGTCTCAAAGTCCCAATCATCAGAATAGGTACTGGAGGTAATAAAATCAATTAATGAAATTTTAAATAAATGTGGAATGTTCAAAAGTTCCGTTGGGCCGAATATATCGAAATCGATTTTGTCCCAAACTATACCATCCTGTATAGGAACGGCTGTGATGTTCACTGCTGACAAGTCTCTTGCTTCACGATGGGATGATTTGTGTGGTTTTAAAAGTAAGTTAACATTTTTACTTTCAGTGTCCATTCGGATGTATCTGCCATTTATAAGCACGCTAAGAGTCATAACCAAAGCTAGCCAAAGCAGAAAGAAAAATATTCCAGAAATAATCCATAGTTCAATCCATGGTGAAACCAGATAAGTCTCTATCAGGTAATGAAAAAGGTCCTGTACTTGTTGATTGAAAGTTTTTAGGGCTGGCGTCGTTTCAGGCTCACTCGGATCCTCAGAAAACGTATCAAAGTTAATGAAGTAGCCAGAAGCAGTTCGGTCAATTGTTGAAATTGCATCAGGATTCGTAGAAATCGCTAGAACCAGTTGATCATGTGCTACGTTGGTGTAGACAGGTGTATTTGGACGAACTGGTACTTGAGTTTTAAGAGGGATGAGTTCCATAGCATTGTTGCTTAGTCCTTCATCTGTTGCTGCTGAATTCTCGATGGTTATGAGTCTTTCAGTCTGAACCTCTTGGATAGTAGCGAGAGGAGTGCGTCTGCTACTAGGTCGGAGTCCACGAGGCCTACTATTTAGTATTGGCCACATACTGTGGTTTGATGAGGTCGATTGACACAAATCTTTTCTCCTTTTTTCCAGCAAGGGGCGGCAGAAGTACTTTTCTTGTTCTGTGGACGGCTAGGACAGGTACTGGTTGTCTGTAAGAAGGTCCAAATTCCTTCTTGTTCGCAATCTTCTCTCTGACTAGATCCCCAACTTTTGGGATCCAGACAGGCCTTGCTGGGACTGCCGATTTTTCCCCAGTGGTGGTTGGCTACAGGAACACGTTGCTTTGTTTCGATCTTAGTTCATTTAGATCCTGTAAAACAGCCAAACGATCTTTGATATCAAAGGGTTTATTTTCCACCACTGTGCCTTTACATTCGAGATCAGGAACCCACATTCTTGTCCCAAATAGGACCTCATATGGAGTGACCCCCTAGAGAACTTCTTAGCAAATTATTTAATGAGCGTTGGACCCCATAAAGATGTTTGACCCACCCATCACCCGAACTTAATACTCTAGCTGTTATAGACTGCTTTATGTCCCGGTTTTTCCTTTCCACAACAGAATTTCCCTCAGGATGAAATGGAGAGGAGTACCGCAATGCTACGCCCAAACTGGTCATGGCTTCTTTGTAAGCCCGAGAGCTAAACGCAGGGCCCTGGTCAGAATGTAGTGTGCCAATTGCGTATGTGCCGATAAAGACTCGCAAATCTTTTATAACAGTTCGAGCGTCAGCCGAGCAATGAGGCCACATCAATAGGAACCTTGAGCACGAATCCACTGCGACCATTATATATTTATAGTTACCGTCCCTTTGCAAGGGACCGCAGTGGTCCAGGTAAACACAAGCTAATGGTTTGTCTGATATCAACAAGGGTGTCTGCGCAGGACGTTTCACTGTGGAGACTTTCATCTTTTGGCATATTTCACATTCCAAAACATAGTTCTTGGTCTGTTTCCTAATGCCAGGCCACCAATATCTTTGTTTAAGTAAAGATACTGTTGCAGAAACACCTGCATGGGCAGAGGCTATCCCTTCATGTGCTGCTAGGATCAGTGCTATTCTACGTTCCATGTTTGGAATTACCCTATCCCCCACTCCAGGGATTCGAGCAAAAGGAACGTTGTTCGCATCAATTACATAATAGTACTTGAGTGGAAATGTCTTTGGTAACGCTGCACCACTGCCTTTGCTTGAAGCATTGACAGCCAACAATATCTCACTGTCTATTCTCGTTTTTGAACGAGTGATCGCAGCTACGGAAGCCGTCTGAACAGCCCCCTTTGCGGCTTCATCACCCAATGAATTCCCTGCAACGTGAACACCATCACGTTGATGACTCAGCGTGTGTATCATGTGAGCTTTTGGTAGTTCGTGTCTTAACTGAACTACTTGTTCCCAAAGCGTTTTATGCTTTATTGTGCCACCTTTTGCATCTTTGAACCCGTTTTCAAGCCAATTCTGTATATATTCATTATACGACTGAACACAGTAAAAAGAATCGCACACTATAAGTGTGGGGAATTCGCGATCTGTATTTTCAAGTGCCAGTTTGAATGCTTGTAATTCAGCTCGCTGAGCTGTACAATCTCCTAAGATTGAGTTTTAGTAACCATTGGTCTGAAGTTACCATCTTGCATGCGACCTGTAACGATTGCGCACGCTGCACTGTAAGCTTGCTTACTCCCTGTAGCGGGTTGTGCTGATCCGTCAGTGTAAATTATAAATTCGTACTGATCTAGAGGCAAAATTTCAGTGGGCAGAGGACATTCATGTTCATATTGCAGGAACGCTTGTGTTTTTAAATCAGGATCAAAAACATATTCAACATCTGCTGCAGCAAGAGAATTGACCCATTGTATCCATCTAGGATGTAAAGCTTTTGCATTCGGAATGCTCGCTTTTGTAACCGCCTCTAAGGCTGGTACTGGGGTTACGACAATAATGAGTTTTCCTTGAGATAGAGCTCTTTCTTTTGCTACAGCGGTTTGAACTGCTGTCAGTATTTTTTCTGTTGAAGTGAAGCACATTTCTGCTTGTGTATACAAATGTGATTTGTATGCTATTGGTACTTTTTCACCCTCATTAAATGTTAAATAGGTGAATCCGCATTGACCCGAAATTATTCGGATCACTAAATTGCGTGTATTTACGCGTGTTTGTACGTGATTTGTTGCTAACATGTTAGCTTGGAGTGAACGCAGGATTTCTGTGTGTTCCTGTGTCCAGTGTTTTGTTGAAAAATCAGGTTTGATTAATTCGTAGAGAGGTTTAACCCTTTCTGCGTAATTTAGAATGTAAGTTCTTCCAAAATTCAGGAAACCCAAGATGGAGTGTAAATTTTTCAGCATTTTTGGAGGTTGGAGCAGCGCGCACTTTTCTAAAAAGTTAGCTGCCAGGCTCTTGCCTTCACTTGAAAGCTCATATCCTAGGAAAAGGACATTGAGATGGGCAATTCTGGACTTTTTAAAGTTGAATTTATAGCCTTCAGAGGCGAAGCCCAATATAATGGTACTCACCCTGTTCAAGTGCCTATCCAGATCATCGTCTGTCAGATAGATGTCATCGACATATGACAATGCCTCATTATCATAAATTTGTAGTAACTCTGTTACTCTTGCTGAGAATAACCCGGGGTGTTTTTGAACCCTTGTGGGAGTCTACAGAATTGACGCTGGGTCCCCATTATTGAGAAAGCTATTAAGTACCTGCTTTCAGGTGCTATGTTTTGACAAAAGAAACCATTTGAAATGTCCAATGTTGTTTTATATTTTTTACGCACAATGTTATTCATTAATGCTGTACTATGTGCATTTTGCACTGCAAATGTTTTGGAACAAGTGTTCGAGTGCCTGTAATGCAAAACTAGACGATATGTATTGTCTGGTTTGGATACAGGAAACAAAGGATTGTTCATTGAGGAGGTGCATGTTTCAATCACCCATTGGTATTCAAGTTGATCTAAGATCTCCCTGACCTGTTTTTTTAGCTTCTTGCTTTATTGGGTACTGCCTTTGTGCAGTAGGTTGATTTTTTAGATGTATTTTGTGGTGAGGTGAGTCCTCATCCCCTCCTACATGATTTTTGTATAATGCTGGGGCCTGGGCAACTGCCCATTTCCTGGCATAAGTATATTTTAGGTGTATTGGAATATGGTTGGAGAAGGCAGGCATAATGATGTCCTCGTCATGTGGGCACTCCCTGACAAAGTGTGGTGGCCAGTCTTTTTCTGCTAGAAGTATATCATAACCCCTTGAAAGTTTCTCCCAAAAGAGAGTTTTCACTTTTCTTGGTATGTCTCCCTCCATTCGGAGTGTTATTTCATATAACTTTTGTGGAGCACTAACCCTGGTGTCTACAGTCTCTACTGTGATGTACTCATTCAAGTCCACTATCTCCAGAAGTTCCTTCAGGTTCTGGCGAGCTATTGTGACTTCTGCTGCACTGTCCAGCATTGTCTGAGCCCATTCTCCGTTCTTGAGCTGTGTTCTCAGTATTCTCAGCATGTCTGATCTTCAGACCTGCTACCTTCTTTTTTGTGAATTGAGGTTTTGATTTGTTTTTCTGAACGTGTTTATCGTCTTTGGATTTCACGCGTTCTTCTCTATGTTCTGACTGTCCTCTTCTTTCTGATGTCTGTGACGATATCTGAAAGGTACGAGAGGAACGTGTATCAGTATCTTGATACCTGTCAGGGTTTCTTAAATTATCCCTATTCCTGAGGTTATACCTCCTTTCAAAGGGCTCCTTTTTAGGAGACCTACCTCAGGATTGAGAACGTGTCTCGTTTGAATTTTGTTTATTAGTTTCCCACTTCTTTTTAGAAGATGTAGGATTTTGTTTAATAGAGTCCTTCTCAGGACTTTCAGATAGTTTTGGCTTCAAAGGTTTTCCACCAAAACTATCTCTGCCTAATTCTGCATAAGATTGTTCTATTATTCTGGGTAGTTCATGTTGATGTTCTGTTATATCAAATTCCTTAAGCTTTGGCGGATCGCCACTGATGCTGCCTCCCTTTAATATTAGATAATATTATTGTTGAGACCTGGTCGAAGTTTTTCAGTAATTTCATACCTAAATTCAGAGCAGGTTCTGCCCCGTATTCGTTTTTAATTTGTTTCAGGACATCTGGTATTACTGCAATTGACGGAACACCATGTGTTTTAGTATAGATGGCAGCAAAGACTGCGCCCAAGTGGTGCAATCTTCCAGTTGTGGTGTGATCCCCATTGGTAAACAGATTGTTAGGATTCTGTGTTTCTCATAAGGGCTAGTATTAGGAAATACTGCTTTGATTTGAGTAATTTTTGAGCTATCCAGAATGGAATTTGCTCACGTTTTGTGGGCATTTTACCCATGACTGCGTGTAAAGTCTGTGGAGTAATTTTTTGTGTATTCCCCTGTTGAGGGGTTTGATTTGGAATGGTCATTGGTGGTTGGACTGTGAAAGTCCGCATGACATAATGGACTAATTGTCTGTAAATTTTTATTAACTCTTGTAGTTGAGTAAGTAATTCCTCGTCTGACATTACATCGATGTCAGGATGAGGTGTGTAGCCGGCTAGAATTGGCCATGTTGCTCCTGGTCTACCTAGTGGACCAAGCCTGGTAATGTTTTTGTGATGTTTTAGGGCACCTTTAAACCAAAGATTATGCTCCTGGTATGTGAGTGGAATTTCAATATCCTCGAAAGGAATATATTCCTCTGGTGGTTCATCTTCTTTAAAGAAGTGAAACAGTTTTGTTATTGCATTTGATTCTGGGAAAACTATCCATGAATAGAATACCTCTGTCTGAAAGGATTTGTGTGCCTCTATCATGAAAACTGCTCTACCACCTCTTGGTGGTAGGCCGTGTTTTATAAGTTTTAGAGTGGTGGCTCTCCTTAAGTTTGGATGGATGTTTATAACACTCTCATCGGCTTCATTTAAACCTGTAAAATTAAAAGCTGTTATGACTAAGCCTGGGCGTAGTTCGCGAAGTAGCGCTACGCGAAGCTACGCAAAGTGCAGTTCGCACTACGCGAGCTACGCGTAGCACTACGCGAACTGCGTAGTGCACTGTTCGCAATGATTGCACAGTGCCGGATGCTTGTCCGCACTGTGCAATCATTGAAAACGGCATCTTGCACAGTGCAAGCTGTCTTTACTGCCGCTCGAGTAGATTTTTACTCGAGCAGCAGCTTCTCAACGCGGACTGGTAGTTTCTCATCGCGAGCGGTCGCGAGCATACGCGACCACTCGCAATGAGAAACCTGACCTCCCCGCGTTGAGAATCTCGCCGGGAGGTTTATTTTCCACGCTCGCGATCGGCAACTTGATGTTGCTGATCGCGAACGAGGAAAAGTCTCGCCGGGATGTCATTTTGCTTGCTCGCGGTCGCCAACTTGACGTTGAGGACCGCGAGCAAGCAAAAAATGACCGCTGCACTACGCTACGCTACGCGTGTTTGCACTGTGCTACGTGCAATTCGCGTTGTGCGAAGTAGCGCAAACTTCGCAAACTACGCGAGCGTAGCGTAGTGCTTTGCCCAGGGTTAGTTATGACTGGGTCAGCCGCAGCTACACCGATCTCGGTGCCATTATCCCCGTGCAGGGACATTTGTTTTTTGAAAAATGTAGAACAAGTTTCAAGGAAACAAAAGATAAGGTGCACAATATTTTGGAACACTGTATCCTTCAACGTTGAACAAACCAAACAGCTAATCTATAGGTTTTTTTGTCCTATTTAGCTTTGGCGGATACTTAACCCTACCCACTCCAGATGTCTTATGGAGTATGTGAGTAGGGGTCTCTGAGAAAAGCACAGCTGAGTTACTCAATATCTAGCGTTAAATTAGTGCCTTACCAAACCGTTGGGCGCCACGTAGTGTAGTTCCTATTTCCCTAATAGGCTCTGTGCATTGGAATAATATATCCTATAGATTCGACATAGGACTGAGGTCAGTATGTCCCTATCGAGTATATTAAACTTAATTACTTTGTGCCAGCTAACTCAGAGGCCACTAGAAACTCCTTGTAAACAAGAAGGGAGTAGTTTCTGGCAACCGCATAAACATGACAACTTTGGTTCCCTTTAGAATCGGAACACTCTCAGAATCGTGGAAACAATAGATAACAGTTTCACTCAGCTAATCGTGCATGCTTAGTTTCTTCAGAGTTACACAGAAAGAATAGACGGGCGTTTCAATAAAAAGGTTTTATTGAACAGTCTTGTTTCTTGTGTAAGAGATATGAGCTGTTATGATCACAAGACAGTATACGAGATATATAATGTACAGCGTAAGCAGTAGAAAGAAATAATACTGCGCTAGCATTATCTTTTAGCTATGACGCATATATTCATATACTTAAATAACATAAGCTAAAAATGCGAGTACTCATAAGATGCTTCTCTAAACTAGTTCTATCCCAGTGTACCTAACCTAACCTAGGTGTAGGGCAAGGTAAGAAGTAGGTGATGTATTCTATAGTATGGTATGCTATAGTATGCCAAGAGTCTGGTATGCCAAGAGTCTAGTATGCCAAGAGTCCAGTATGCCAAGAGTCTTGTATGCCAAGAGTCCCTCTAGGTTCTAGTCAGCTCCATACCTTGAGAATGAGAGAGGTGGGAATCTCCTTCCGGGTCTCGAACTCTAACACCCCGCGAAGGGAGTCAGAACACTGGAAGCTGGATTCTCTGCGAGCAGGGATGACAGCGTCTCTTGTCAGTGCGTCAGGCCGGGACACGGGCTCCTCTAAAGTCGAGGTCTCCTCCTACTTGCTTGGGCAAGGGAAGGTATATTTATACCTGGTAGGTGCCTTGGAATGTTAGCGTTGACGTAAAGTCAGGCAGAGGAAGACGTCAGGAATGAACCCTTAAGGAATAGCGGTTCATGCATAATAAATGAGTTCTTGGAGAAATCAATAATCCTGTGCTAGGGAAACTCCCAAGAGATTAAGTGTCTGGTTTCTAAGAACTCGTTGTGACGTTAGGGTGGACGGATGTAAGTGACCATGCCTGTATTTGGATAGCATGGCTAATGCCTAAATAAGGACTGGGATCTTATGCCTATATAAGGGCAATGCGAATTGTGCCTATATAAGGACATGTTTCAGGAAAACCTATATACGGACACCTAAAGCGGAATACAACAACAACGGTGGAAGCAGAGTCGGAGGACTCGCTGATCACAGCAGGATCGGCGGTGAATCAATACAGCATACGCGCAGGTGGGGAGGTTAATGCGATAAAAGTTTACCAATGAAGATCAGTCAGAGATCACCAAAGGGCTCACACTAACATATAACATGTTGGAGGAAGCGCTGCGGGAAAGGGAGGCGGCGGCTGAGGAACTGTTCGGTAACTTGCCTGTTACAATAGAAAAGAGACAACAAAGAAATGGCAATAGCACAGCAAAGGATACTGATGTGAAATTTCAACTTAAAACATTAGAAAAATGCATGCGCAGTGAAATGACAAAATGGTGGGAGCAGAAGTCGCTTACAAAATACGAGGAAGCAGGAAGGGTCCCACTAGGGCTGCGTATCATGCTAGCCCCAAGCTTTGAAAACCCCAATCCTATGATGTTAAGCGAGTGGGCGGAAAGCAATCTTGAGGCTTCGATGAGATTAGTAAAAATATGCTCAAATAGAACGGGATGCATTGTTCAAGGAAATAGACAAAATCAATGTAGAATTGGACAAATCTGAATCCAAGGAGTACATCATGAAAGTTAAAAATGGAATAAAAGATAGATTGAAAAACAAGAGGACAAAATTAAAAATAGAAAGGCTTACAAGTTCGCCAGAGATAAAGCAGACTATGAAAATGGGCAAATCTTTACATTCTCAAGAAAATATGACAATGCCAAACGACAAAAATCAATGATGATGCCCAAAACAGGACAGCAAATGCAAACAGATTCTAACATGAAGATGGAGGAATGAATCAAAACAGCAGAACCGGAGAAACAGGAAAATTAACCTTAGCTGAAGAGCTTGATTTTTTAAGCTTAGACCGCAGGCAAACTCTGAGGCCGCGGAACGTCAATTGATCAACAGACAAAAGAGAAACCAACGAAGAAGAGCTTGGAGGAAAGGCCGGCAACACAAAAAACAAGAAACAGCAATGGCGAAAAAAATTGGTGAAAATGATAACACAATGATCAATCTGTTGGACACTGTACTCAGCAAAGCAGAAATCCAACTGTTATCTTTGGGACTATCATATTGCCCTGAGAGCAATTTTAATTATGGGCAAACACAAGTGGATATTTTTAAATGTATCCGTAAACTAAAATTGAATACATACTTTACGATCAAGGAAGGAGTAAATCAAAGCAATAATGAGGTTCATAATACTAACAGAACCAATGGCAATTTGCAGGTATCTGATGTTACTACACTTATGACTCTACAAGAACTAGCCAATGATGTCAATCATGAGTCATCTCAAGGATCAAGTCAAAGGTCCACACTAACAAAACTACGACAAATAGGCATAGCGCCATCATTAGCATCTAGCAGTCCTTTCAAATTAAAGTCTACATTTATGCCTATGATGCCTAAAGATGCAATTGACATTTTTCATGAACGCGTGACAGAGAATCTCAAAATTCTATATCGTAAAACGAGACACCAAATACGTAAATCAAAATACCAGGAAATACAATATACAAAACTGATAAACAAACTAAAAAATAATCATGAAGTCGTGATCAACCAATCGGATAAAGGGGGGAATTTGGTTTTGTGGCCAAAACAACAATATCTCAAGGAAGCATATCGACAACTAAATGACACCAAATGTTACGAACGATCTAACATGAAAGAGTATAACAAAGCCAGAGAAGGGTTAAAACAAGAACTGCTACAATGGAAAAGACATGGACTAATTTCAAATGATGAATATGGGTTTATATACAAAGAACTTCCAGTCCTCCCCGTCATCTACTTTATACCAAAAATCCACAAGGTGGAGACACCAACCCCAGGAAGACCAATTATTTCAGCTAACAATGGTCTCTTTGAAAATATAACCGTATATGTGGATTACTTCCTCCAAGAGCATGTGCAAAAATTGCTGTCTTACATTAAAGACACTGCAGACTTTCTGACTAAGCTCAGGGAGGTTGAATGGGCAGAGGGCCTTTTTCTCATTGCATTAGACATAACATCGTTATACACGAGTATTGAACATCATGTGGGGTTGGAAGCTGTAAAATACTTTTTTAAGCACTAGACCCATCAACATGTACAGTCATAATGCAATGCTTATAGATCTCATCAATTGGAGTTTGCGAAACAATTTCTTTTTGTTTGGCAAATACATTTTCAGACAAAAGAGAGGAGTAGCGATGGGAGCCTGTTTCTCCCCCAGCTACGCATATTTACATGTGGGCTGGTGGGAGGAACAGGTTCTGAGAAAGACCCATTTGGAAATATACAAAACACACCTCTTACATTGGTTGAGATTTATTGACAACATTTTTGTTGTTTGGAAAGGCACAGCAGAGGAAGCACACTTTTATTGGGCAAATCAACAAAAATGAAGTGAATTTAGAATTTACTTCTCACATTAGCAATCAAGCGATTGACTTCCTGGATGTTAAAATTATGTCTCCAACAACAAACTTGAGACCACACTACATCGTAAGCATACTGCAGGGAACTCCACGCTACATGCCAAGAGTTTCCACCAAAACATCTTGTAAATAGCATCCCGTACGGGGAATTTCTTAGACTTCGGAGAATATGCAGTACAAGTGAGGATCTTAATAAATGCCAACAAGAAGCTAAGGAAAGATTCCTACAACGAGGATATACAGATAAGATATTAAAATCAGCACTTGCCAAAGCCAATTTAAAACCCAGGAGACCCTTCCAACACAGAGGAGGAAGATGATTACCAACTATCAGGCCCCCAACCATGAGACAGAAACAGGGAATACTGCAGTCAGACTCATTACCACCTATAGTTGTCAAGAAAGGCAGTTGAGAACCATAATAAATAACAACTGGCCGATAATACTGACAGATGGAGTTTTGGGACGCAAACTACCAGCCACACCAGCATTGACATTCAGGCGAGCACCCTCGATGAAATCTAGCCTAGTTAAAAGCAGGCCTGAAATTAGCACTGCCACTACATGGCTAAAACCCAGAAATGGGTTCTTTTAAATGTTCATCCTGTAGGGCATGCAAATTTGGCATTAATACTGCTCACTACACTACACCGTTCAAACCCAGCCCTGTGGCAATTGTAGGTAATTACAATTGCAGGACGGAATACGCAGTTTATGTTTTGGAGTGCACCTGCGGATTACGCTTTGTAGGCATTACTAAGCTGCAGGTGCACTGCAGAATCCTGCAGCATCTATGTGCTATAGTCAGTTCTGATGCAACATATACAGTGGCGAGGCACTTCAGGTCTGAACATCAGAATCAATTAAAGTGCCTCAAATACTATGTGATAGATGCCATTCCACCGCTAAGGCGAGGTGGCAACAGGGAAAAAATGTTACACCAACTTGAATCCTGCATGATAATTGAACGAGACAGCAAAACACCATCAGGTCTCAACATTAGCGAGGACCTACATAATTTTCTTTAATCATCCCATCACACTGAACAATTCCATCTATCCTTGGGTTTTTTTATTATCTTGACCATTATTCATTGCATTCATGCAAAAGTTTCTATTTCTATTTATGTATTTTTATTCTTATTTATGTATTTATACATGTAGGATATACTCAGAGATATAGATAGGGTACTGAAATTAGAAAGTAGGTAACAATACAGGTTGATACATGGAATTATATGCCCACACTTTACCTTTGCCAAGCTTTATTGCTGCATCAAATTTATAACATTGCTACAAGACAATGATTACTTAAATGCAAAGAAAGACCATTCCCATAAGCAAACCGCAAAACTCAAATGTATAGAATTTTATGTCCATATAAGATATTTTATCATGCACTTAGCACTTTAGTAGCACAAGCACTTTAATATAATTGCACAGCACACAAAGCACTTTTGAGTAGGACGTTTAGACTACCATGAAAACAATACAAAGAAAATAAATAAAATAAAATAAAACACAATATAAAACGATGAATGAACATACACATAAAAAATTAAATTAGAAATAAAGGAGGCTAACCTGTTTTCTCTTTCAGTTGGAAGGGAACAATGGTAAACGATACTAATGCATGCCATGTACAACGTTATAAATAGGGAAACACAAGATACAATGCATTATGCAGGTATTAACGTAAGTCATCAGTTTCTACAAATGGTATTAACAATCTAATATTTTTAACAATGTTGACTGTGACACAAATCATTGGTATACTATCATGTATTTTTACAGCGTTTTTGCTTTATGGTTAACCTATTCTGTGCAAATGTTTAATTATGTTATTTGAGCATTATGAGTGGGATTGTAAATCAACACCAAGGTAAAAATTGGTAATCTTCCTTCCATGTTTTGCTTTGTAATATATCACATGTCACGGCTTGGGTGATTTAAACCGTTACCGCAGAGCGCTCTCTATGTGATCAAGGTCACGTGATGTGACCGAAACGCGTCATGACATGGAGTGAGTTTAAATAAATTCGCACAGAAGTTGAAAGAGGAGTCCGTGCCTGAGTGTTTTTTCCAACAAGAAACGTAAGGGATTGAGCATTTCGATATATATATAAATATATATATTGATATAGATATATTAACTACTGGCAGTCACCAGTAGGTAGTTGTAGTTAGGACCATGTTTCCAAACTTTCATTAGAAAATACATTTTTTACTTGCCTATATCTTTGGCGCCATGTGACGAATCTTCACAAATGTTTCCCAAAAAAGTGCGCCAATGACTCTTGTTATGCATGGAAAGTTAAAAAAAAAGGGTGGGTGCACAGGCCCCCTTCCATGGGCTCTATAAGCCCCGGTGACAACCACCACCTCCCCAGGGCTAAAAAACACATAATAGGGGTACCCCTCAGACCCACTGGGCCCCAGGGACCACCACCTCCCCAGGGCCAAATATTTATTAAAAAAATGGAAGCAAGGCCAAGCGGCCTCGCTCCTTGGCCACATAGGGCCCCAGGGACCATTACCTCCCCGGGGCCAGCCCTGAAAAGTAAAGGAGAGGGGCCGAGATGCCCCCTCCTGGAGCCATACATCGCCCTGGGGACTGCCACCCCCGGGGCTGGCACCTGCTATGTCCCGAGGTGCCCAGCCTCAAGACATAGCTGTTTGGATTTGACCGTGCCTTGCACATAGTCAAGCCAGTGTAAAGGGTTGAGCGACATCGGAAGAAAAAGCTCAAGAAAAGTTTGTTAGTGTGAAGGTAAAATTTTGAGGTAGTCGGCCTCAAACTTTGACTTTGCCCTAGTCAGGAACGAACAGATGTCCCAGTGTGGCACTATATGGGGCAGATTTACAAGCTCCTTGCAATGCTTTTGCACCGCTGTTGCGTAATTTTTTGTGATACAGCGGCGGCACAAACAATGTGCCATGTCGCAGCCCATTTACAACATGACGCATCTAGGGAGATGTGTCACCTTGTAAAGCCCTGCGTCACATTATAACCTGCGTCAAGTATTATGTATGCAGGGTAGGCGTTCCCGCACAGCAAAACCTCGTAAAAGTGACACAGTGAAATCCACAAGATTTCACTGCGCCACTTCTAGGACGTCACTGCGTCAAAGCCCAACGCCTGCTTTGAGCAGGCATAAGGAGTAATTCAGTGTATTGGGAATAGGCCTCCCCATGCATTGCTGGATTTGCGTCGTGCTTGCGACACGACTCCAGCAATGCGTGACTTTTGCGCCAACAGATGCGTCAGAATTTCTGACGCATCTGTCAATCTTTGCGCCATGGTGCGCTGTATTGTAAATATGGCGCATCCATGGTGGCGCAAGGGTTTCGCATGGAGGCGCAGGGAAACTGATGCATCTCTACAGATGCGTCAGTTTCTTGTAAATCTGCCCCTATGTTTTTAAGCACTATTAAGTGGTTAATTTTTAAAAATGCATATCTTTAGTTCCCTACATTGGATTTTTGTCGTTTTGCTTTCTGTTTGTTCATAACAATATTTCCCATTTTTATAAATTGGTGTGGAATTTTTATTGTGCGATGTGTCTTAATTTTTTGATGTATTGGAGTTTTAAATGGTTCACACTCCTGTCTCAACAGTTAGGCCTAACTGTTCGTTGTCAGCTACCATCGGTTGAGCCATGGGTTCATTTTCTGAGAGCTTTACTAGAACCTATACCATGTTGCTGGTCTTAGTACCAATGGTAGGTGCATACTTACCACTACCAGTAACCCAATTTTCAACATTTGGTGCCTAATTACGATGTCAGGCGAACTTACGTCCGCCCGGCACGGCGATTACAATGCCACCGAACATGTTGCGGTTGCATACTCCCATTTGTCTATTAAAGCTTTGCTGTGGCCGTAACCCGGCTGTAGCACAGGCTCCCATAGACAAATAGGAGAACCTGTTCATCCCTGCACCGCATGGCAGGCACCTCAGGGTGCCTGCCAAATGGTGCAGGGATGAACAGGGGGGCACCATAGGAGCCCACTCGGCCCCCCACTGGAGACCACAAGGTGAATGGGCCCTGCTAGGGGCCTCTAATATCGCTTTCCGACAGGCTTTCCATGTCAGAAAGCCCAACATGGAAAGCCTGTCAGAATCGGACATCATAATCCCTACGGTGGAAATATCATCCATAGGGATTACGACCAGGCCTCCGACTGGCCAACGGGCTCAAGGATGACCAGCCAGTTTCACTTTTGACTGCCTGCATCATAAAGCGGCGGTCGAAACTGAAATCGCGATGAGGCTCGGAAAGCCTCTAACCTGCAGTTGGAGGCTTTCTGCCTCTCATTGTAATGAGCGCCCAGGTATTCAGCAGTGTAGATTCGGACTTGTGTTTAAAGTGCACCATACAGTAATTAAGTAAGATATTTAAAAATCCTCTAAATTGTCTTAGAACAAAACTTTTGATTTCTGAATTTTTGAAATTTGGACTAAACTGATTTTTAATCCATTGTTTTGATTTTTCTAAATTTGTTCTAATTCTGATTGATAGTTGTTGAGACCCAAAACTAGGGATACCTTGGAGCTAAATCTGGCTAAACTGACTAAACTCAACTTGGCTGAGCTTAGGGTTTTGGGTAAGGCTAGGGGACTACCTGCTACTAACAAGATTAGGAAGGCGGAGTTGGTTAGGGTCCCTGAAGGCTTATGCCAGGTCAACCCCAGAGAATGAAGGAGAGAGGAAGTCTGATGCCCCATGTCACCCAGGAGGAGGGTGATGATGATGCCACCTCCATTGCTTCCAGCACTAGGTACATAATTCCAAGAGGTGAGAGAGGGATTTTGCCCACTCAATGGCCAGGGATGTTCCTAAGAGAAAGGGAACTAGCCCTAGAAGAGAGGAAATATGAATTAGCTATGGAGCAGTGGGAAGAGAAGAAAGCAAGAAAAAAATTGTTGCAGCAAACTTGAAGAAGATGTTGAGGTGTCTCGGGTGGGGGATTTGATTCCAAGCTTCCTAAAGGGCTATTTCCCAGGTACACAGAGGAGGACAACATTGGCAAATGGCTCACAGCATTTGAGAGGGCCATTGAGATAAGAGACATCCACACCAAGCATTGGGGTTCACTCTTGTGGAAACTAATACCCATAGGTGGGAGGGATTGGCTCCTACTTCTAGAGGGAGTTGAGGGTAAATCCTACACCCATATGAGAAGAAGCTTAATTTGAAAAATTTGGTTTGACCCCAGAGCAGTATAGAATGATATTCAGGGACATCCAGAAGGTGAACACCCACTCCTGGATGGACTTTGTGGACCTCTCAGAAAAAGAGCCAGGAGGCTTGATTGATGGTAATCAAGTAACTGCATATGATGGGCTATACAGTGTGTTTCTGAAAGAACACATTTTGACTCATTGTGTGCAAGAAAAGGTGTGCCAAAACCTAGTAGACTGTAAGCCGTCTAGCCCTAGGGAGCTAGCAAGGGAAGCTGATGAGTGGGTGAGAACCCAGGTTTCCAATCAGCACCAGGGAGATGATCAGAAGAAGGAAGAACAGGTCCCCCCAAGTAGACAGCCCAGGGGATAGATGGTAAAAAACAGAAGGCGTATTCAAAAGACCAACAAAAACCTGTACCAGGAGGGGGGACTCCAAGCCATTCCAACTTCAAGGGGAGAAAGTATTAAGGGAAGAATGGTAGGTTCTTTGATCACTAGAAGGGTATTCATCCAAATTATTGAAACAAAAATATTGTGCTACCAAAATATTGTGTCTAAAATATCATCATATGGAAATGTCAATAATATCAATTTAAGGTAAGTAATATTGATTTTAAAAATATCGAAGTCATTATTATTGTTTGCAAAAATATAGTTGTTAATAATATCATTTTTGTATCATTGTTATGCATTTTAGTACATAAGTTAAATGTATATGTTGTAATTTTTTAAATAATATATATATTTTTTTTAATATAGTTGTTTGATTTTTTTTGTGTGCTTTTTAGTACCATAGCGGGTTGTGGGTTCATAGGGGTACATGGTGGGAAGTAATTTCATTATAATTAATTAATAATTAGTTTGTAATTATTATTAATTAGATAATTGCTAATTAATTATGTTTATTGTGTAATCATTTTTTAAAGTTAAATTTTAGGTACAGGTTGTGAGTTTATGGGGTACAGGGTGGGAAGTCATTAAATGATAATGAATTGATAATTTGATTTTAATTATTATTAATTATTTATTTGATCATTAATTATGTTAATTTTGCAATTCATTTTCTTAAGTTAATTTATAGGCATGGATTTTGGGGTTGTAGGGGTATAGGGTGGGAAGTGAATTAATTTTAATTAAGTAATAATACATTTTTAATTGATATTAATTATTAAATTGACAAGTAATTATTTTTCTTACATTATTTTAGGAGCGGGCTGTGTGTTTTGTAGGGGTATAGGTGGGACATAACTAAATTAGACTTATTTAATTTATTTTTTGTTAATTTTTAAATACTATTAACTCTTTAAAGGAAAAATAATTATGGAAATTGTGTAATTTATAAATGGTTTTTTGGGATGTGTGTTTTTGTATATGTAAAGGGTGTATAAGAAATTAATTATACTAAATAATAAATAAAGTTGATTCATAAAATTATAGAAATGATAAATAATGATGTAGAATATGTAAATACATTATTTTTTCAATTATATATTCGGTGTCAGTTGTTGAATTTGTAGGAGTAAATAGTGGGAAGTTAATTGAATAGTAATAATGTATTATTACTTAATTATTAATAATTCATGTTTAATCGAGATTTAATTATGTAAATGATGGAAATAATTTTTACATTTATATATTTGGTGTGTGTTGATTTATTTGTATGGATAAAGGTTGGGGTGGTAAATACAATTATTAGGACTAAATAATAATTGTTAATTATTTAACATGTGTAAATAATATTATTTCAATAAAGACTTTTAGATATGTGTTGTGTACTTTGTTGAAGTATAGGGTAGAAAGTTACAATAATAATAACAAATTTAAAAATAGGTAACTATTTGTTTTTAATTATGTTATTTGTTATTGTATGTGTTAATTGTGTTGTGGTTTTTAAACGTAAATAATATTGTATTTATTAGTTGTTATTATTCTGAGACTATAGTTTTGTATTTTAATTATAATAATATTTGTAATAATTTTGTATATGCATTTATTAATATAATATATGTTATTTTATTTATTTAAAAAAATCTATATATTTATATTTCTTTCTTAACACATTCCTTTTTTTAATTGTTTACTAAGTTTTTGAAAATATTTTATTATGTTTAATGTATTATGTTTGTGTTTAAGTGAATTTGTTTTTTCTAATGTTGCACAGACTGGAGTGGGGATAGTAAATTTTACCCCTCAACAATCCAATACTTTCAATACTGTTGCATTGACTGGAGTCGGAATAGTAAATGTTACCCCTCTGTAATCCAACACTTTCCCTATTATTGCACTGACTGGAGTAGAATAGTACATTTTATCCCTTTGCAAACCAACACGTCCGCAGCCGAAGAATTGAACTTTGCCTGCTGACACAGAGTTAGGCATGACTTACATGGCAAGGAGGCAGTCACTATGACCAACACCTTTAGGCATTACAATCCTGTATGGGAGATATGCGGCTGACGAACGGGACAATGTGCCATGTAGTTACCCCTGAGTCACAGTGTAAAGTGAAAAACGCCATCATCAGAAACAAGATTATGACAAGTTACTAAAATGAAATGCGATCACTGAGATTAATATTACTTAATGGCATTAAAAACATTTGAAGATGGCGGTGCTAGAAGTCGAAAGAACTACAACTAAATCGTAGTCCTCTTTTGTCTTTATTATAGGAGGAGCATTGCGAACTACATAGCCACGGCACAGAATGGACTTTCACTGTAAGCGTTTGAAAAAGGCTGTTCGCCGAAACGCGTCATGCTTGTGAAGGAAATGTCCATTTAAAGAAAAGGAAGCATTGAGCTGAATAAATGCATTGCCATACCCGTAAGAGTCCTCCGTTTTTCCTGGTGGAGGAAGTTTGGTGATGATGTTTAAGCGTGCAAGCTACATGCACGCCGGAGGCACCCGTCGCAAAGAGTTCGGCGGTTGTTGGATTATTATATATATATATATATATATATATATATATATATATATATATATATATATATATATATATATATATATATATATATATATATATATATATCACAACACAACTCCTGCTTCACAAGGAAGAGAGCACGCACACGAGAACTGCTGGATTTAGGGCTTTTTTTTATTAAAAAGGGCCTCCTCCGACCCAGCAGAAAGGAGAGACGCGTTTCGGCTGACACAGCAGCCTTGCTCAATCATATCAATATATATATGTTAGATGAATCCTTGTGTAAACATAAGTACACAAATATCTTTTCAGAGACAAGCCTATTGCTCAGTATGATCACTCGATCATGCTTCTGAAAATGTCGAGATTTTGTTAAGGAATGACATCTTCCTGTTTGGAGATGTAGGGCACAAACAAATGACTGGGACCGTGATGGGGAGTTGCTTTGCTCCTAGCTTTGCCTGAATTTCTATGGGTGGTGGGAAGCCCAACTCATTTGGACTGATGCTAATACACACTGGACACAACACATTGCATTTTGGAGAAGGTATATTGATGACCTTTTTGTTATCTGGGATGGACCAAATAACAAATTGGAATAATTTTTGCAATGTATGAACACAAATGATTTGAATCTCAGATTTACTTGGAAAATCCATAGTAAAGAGATAAAGTTTCTTGACATCATGGTGAGGATAGAGGATGGCGGTGTACAAACCAACCTTTTCGCAGGCAAACAGCTGGAAACAGTATCCTACATGCTCACAGTCACCATCCCACCAGGCTGAAATGGAGCATCCCCTATTGGGAGTTACTCCAGGCTAAACGCAACAATAGCAACCATAAATCCTTTATAGAGGAGAAAGATCTCATGTGTAGACGTTTCAAGGAGAGAGGTTAACCCACTAAGGTCCTCAAAACAGCTGTTGAAAAAGTGTCTAAAAGGAGCAGAGAAAGTCTTTTAACACTGTGAGAAGTTGGCCTGGTATATGCTGTCCACTAATTATAGTGGTCACCTTGCACCAGTCCAAACAACCCCTTATTGGAGAGAGGTTAAAGACAACCTTTATTGAAAGCTATCCTAGTGGTAACTATGGAGAGCAGCCTTCAGGCTAAGTCTTGAAGGAATGTAAAGCAGCTTGTTTTACCAGTCTATAATCTCTTGAGTGACCAAATGAAAGAGCACCACACCAGGTATATATTCAAAATATATGTATTTATTACTAAACACACCCCTCTAGTCTCTTTATGAGGCTAGAGTTTGAAGTACATAAGTTATAAGTTATTTAAACACAGTAATAGCACAAATACACATTTGGGCCCTAGGGGCGTACCAAACCATATACCAATAAAGTGGTATAAGAACCATGACTGAGCTAGACACAAGGCCTAGAGCCTGTAGAAGTGCTTGGACCACAAGGAACCACACAAGGCAGTGACACAGGGGACCCACGGGGGACGTGTGCAGTGTAGTAACACAGCCGCGAATCGCCGTTAACTTCTATGGAGAAAGTCGCGGTTTGGAATTTAAAGAAAAGGGACACTTAAAAAAGGACTTGGAGCAAACCCTTTGAGAACTAGGTCGTTCTAGAGTATCTACCCACGGGAGCACCGGAGTACTCTTGTTACCTCGCCCAGGGAAGCCGGGTGCATAGGTGCCTTTCGGGGTCGGGTTTCGTCGTCGATTTGAATGGCGATCTGCTGCAAAGTGCTGCTGGCGACCAAGTGAAAAGTGTCCGGGTGGATCCAAGGGTGGATCGGAGACCTGAAGAACCTGAAAGCAGAGGGGACAGAGTCTGGGTCACTAGCCAGTGACCAGGAAGGCGATAAGCAGATGCCCACTGATGTCGAGTGCTTCAGGTAGGTTGACGGTCATCTTGACTCTTCAGCCACGAGGTCCAGGAGGCATTGTCGGTGACCAGGAGCAGGATTCGGGCTGGTACACGATGTCTGTCGAGTGCTGAGGTGTCGGCGACCGTATTGGACCCAACAGGCCTTGGCAACGGCAAGTCTCGATGAAGATGAAGATTGACGATGGTGCAGACCAGCAAGGTCTGAGGAACTCACCCAGGGAAGGTAAGTGAGGGCAAGCCTGGAGCAACCAGAGAGCCCAAGTAGAAAAAGATTGGCCTTCGTGAAGGGCTACTAGCCAATGGGCTAGCGACCGCGAAGGAGCCTCGAGACGGTGCACGTGGAGCTGGCTCACAGGACACTCGTGGAGTGGAGGCCAGTGATCTTCGGTGCAGTTGGTGCTGGAGGCTGGGGCTACTCGGAGCCCAAAGCATGACTTCGTGGAAGACCCAGAAGAGGATGCACTTGCAAATGCGTGCGGTGTCCAAGGGTCACGGTTCCACGTTACCCACGACAGCTACGGGCCTCAGCTTTGCTGGGGACTCAGGGCAGCCTCGGGGAAGTCAGGAAATCTACCTCTGGTGATGCAAAGACTTCGGCGTCCGACGGGAGCTTCAGCGATGCAGACCGGACAATTGCTTCTTTGGTGCCTGCCAAGCAGGGGAGTCACTCCTTGACCCCAAGGGAGATTCTTCTGTCCTCTAATCTTTAAGTAGAGCGTCGAAGGTCCAGGATTCTGTGTCAGAGTTTCATCCAGGGATAATCTAAAGTCCTAAGGACTGGGGTCCCATACTTATACTAAGTTTAGGGGTTGGACTTACTCTGTGGTCCCACCTATGGGTGGGTCAGGGCAGAGGGGTGGCTACACCCCTTTCCCTTTGTCCAGTTCGTGCCAAAGCAGGGGCTGGAAGCCCCTGATCCGGTTTGAACTGGGGTATGCACAGGGACACCAAATGTGCCCCCAGTGCAGGACTTCAAAGCACCCGAGAGTGCTCCCGCCCAGCCCCAATACACACTATCCTGTCTGGGGAGGTGGTTACACCTCCCTGCGACAGGAAACCTATTGTCCAGGCCTCCCCTGCCGGAGTTTCGGTCAGCAGCAGGAGGCCAGACTTGTGTCTGTGGCAGCAGCATCCATTTTGTGATGCCAGGGCTTTAGAAAGAAGTTACCGGGCAAGCCAGTGTGTACATGTCTCTCCCTCTAGAAGGGTGGAATGCTACCCCCGCCGCCAGAACTGGCGGGGCGGGTAGTATTCCAAGATGTTTGACAACAAACACGACATGTTTCTGTGCAGCCATCCCAAAGTTAGCATTTAACGCGAGGTTATAATGCGCTTAAGAGTATATGGTCAGGCTGCACTACAAACAGCATCAGAGAAGGGTCTCCGACCGCTGCAGAGGGGCCCTGCTCATGCAGGGGCACCCTCTCACATAGGAACCACGCACTCTGCCTTCAGGATTGATAAGGCCTGCCATAGGAGTGACTTATAGGTTTATATGTGTGTATGTATATAGTGATATAGGTAGCCTATATCACAGTAAGAGGTGCATACACCACCTTACCCAGGCTGCAGTAGCAGACCTGTGGTGTCAGTTTGGATGGCCTTCCAGGGGTGGCACAATACATGCTGCAGCCCCTGGTAGGCCTCTGAGGTACCTATGCCCTAGGTACATAGTATACCATATACTAGGGACTTATAAGGGCACTCCAGATTCCAATCAGAGATGTGCCTAAGGCACATGGAAACCATTTTAAAGAGGAAGCAGCTAGGCTGGGGTTCTGATTAGCAGGGCCCCAGCCAGACTAAGGTTGAAAAACAGTGAAGCATCAGCAAAAAGTGGGGGTACCCATGTGAAGCAGATCCTACTCTCCTACACAACCCCCCAAACGTAGGGACATTAAACTAACCTTGACCAGTTGAGTCTTCATGTTCTAAGTGGAAGTACCTAGAGAGTCCATCTGCATTGGCATGGTTACTCCCAGGTCTATGTTCCACTGTGAAGTCCATCCCCTGTAGGGAAATGGACCACCTAAGCAGTTTGGGGTTTTCACCCTTCATTTGTTTTAGCCATAAGAGGGGCTTATGGTCTGTTTGAACAAGGAAGTGAGTACCAAACAAGTATGGCCTCAACTTCTTCAGAGCCCAGACCACAGCAAAGGCCTCCCTCTCAATGGCTGACCAACGTTTCTCTCTAGGGGTCAGCCTTCTGCTAATGAAAGCTACTGGCTGATCCTGACCTTCTTCATTCAATTGTGACAGTACAGCCCCTACCCCCAATTCAGATGCATCAGTTTGAACAATGAACTTCTTGGAGTAATCAGGACTCTGTAGAATGGGAGCAGTGCACATGGCCTGCTTCAGGTCATCAAATGCCTTTTGACAGCTAACTGTCCACTGAACCTTTTTGGGCATTTTCTTGGAAGTTAAGTCATTCAGGGGTGTCACTATTGATCCATACCCCTTGACAAATCTCCTACAGTACCCAGTCAGGCCTAAGAAGGCTCTCACCTGAGTCTGGGTAGTTGGAGCAGTCCAGTCCATGATGGTCTGGATCTTGCTCTGCAAGGGTTGAACCTGGCCTCCACCCACAAGGTGGCCCAGGTACACAACCTGACTCTGCCCTATCTGGCACTTGGTGGCCTTGATAGTCAGGCCTGCCTTTTGCAGGGCCTGTAAAACATTTCTGAGGTGGACCAAGTGATCCTCCCAGGTGGAGCTAAAGACAGCAATATCATCTAGATATGCTGCACTATAGGCTTCCAGACCTGTAAGGACTGTATTCACCAACCTCTGAAAAGTGGCAGGTGCATTCTTCAGACCAAAGGGCATCACCACAAATTGATAATGCCCACTAGGGGTTGAGAATGCTGTTTTTGGCTTTGCATCATCAGCTAGTCTGATCTGCCAGTAGCCAGCTGTCAGGTCAAATGTGCTTAGATACTTGGCTGATGCCAAAGTGTCTATTAGCTCATCTGCCCTAGGTATTGGATGGGCATCAGTCCTAGTGACTGCATTGAGACCCCTGTAGTCCACACAAAACCTCATCTCTCTTTTCCCACCACTGGTGTGAGGTTTTGGCACAAGGACCACTGGACTAGCCCAAGGGCTATCTGAGGGTTCAATAACTCCCAAATCCAACATTTTCTGGACTTCTGTCCGGATACAGTCCCTGACATGGTCAGGTTACCTATAAATCTTATTTTTAATAGGCAGACTGTCCCCAGTGTCCACTTCATGAGTGCACCAGGTGGTCTGACTTGGAGTCAGTGAGAACATGTGTCTGAACTGATTGAGCACTTGTCTACAATCAGTTTGCTGCTGGGTAGTGAGGCTGCCTGCCAAGGCTACACCATCCACTGACCCATCATCAGGGTTCTGTGAGAGCAGGTCAGGGAGTAGGTCACTCTCTTCCTCCTGTCCCTCATCAGTAGCCATGAGCAAGCCCATGTCTGCCCTGTCCACATATGGTTTTAACCTGTTGACATGGAGAACCCTGTGGGGACTCCTGGGTGTTCCTAGGTCTACTAAGTAGGTAACCTCACCCTTCTGTTCAACAATGGTATGGGGTCCACTCCATTTGTCTTGGAGAGCTGCTGGGGCCACTGGCTCCAACACCCACACCTTCTGTCCTGGCTGATAAACAGTCAGTACAGCCTTTTGGTCATGCCAGGCCTTTTGAAGTTCCTGGCTAGCCTCAAGGTTTTTAGTTGCCTTTTTCATATACTCAGCCATCCGGGAGCGGAGACCAAGTACGTAGTCCACTATGTCTTGCTTTGGGGGCTTGAGAGGTAACTCCCATCCTTCCTTCGCCAAGCACAGTGGACCCCTGACAGGGTGACCAAACAAAAGTTCAAAAGGGCTGTAGCCAACCCCCTTTTGAGGCACCTCCCTGTACACAAATAAAAGGCAGGGCAAGAGTATGTCCCATCTTTGCCTAAGCTTTTCTGGGAGCCCTTTAATCATGCCCTTCAAGGTTTTGTTGAATCTCTCAACTAAACCATTGCATTGTGGGTGATAGGGTGTGGTGAACTTGTAAGTCACTCCACACTCCTTCCACATTGCTTTTAAGTATCCAGACATAAAGTTTGCACCCCTGTCTGATACAACCTCCTTAGGGAAGCCCACTCTTGAGAAAATTCCCAGGAGGGCCCTTGCCACCACAGGTGCTGTAGTGGTCCTAAGGGGAATAGCCTCTGGGTACCTGGTGGCATGATCCACTACCACCAGGATAAACCTGTGCCCAGATGCTGTTTGGGGATCCATGGGACCAACAATGTCAATCCCCACCCTTTCAAAGGGAACCCTCACCACAGGTAGTGGTATCAGGGGGCCTTTGTAGTGCCACCTGCCTTGCCACTGGCCTGGCAGGTTACACAGGAGCGACAAAACTCCTTGGTGTCTTCAGACATGTGGGGCCAGTGAAAGTGAGGGACAATTCTGTCCCAAGTCTTGTTCTGGCCCAGGTGACCTGCTAAGGGAATATCATGGGCTAGGGTCAATAGGAAGCCCCTGAACTTCAGAGGTATAACCAACCTCCTGGTAGCACCAGGCTTGGGGTCTCTACACTCTGAGTACAAGAGTCCATCATCCCAATACACAGTATGAGGACCACTAGCTTTCCCAGCAGCCTCAGCAGCAGCTTGCTGTCTGAGGGGTTCAAGAGAGGGGCAGCTCTGCTGCTCCTGGCTCAGATCTGCCCTGGAAGGTCCCCCTGTCCCCAAGAACTCAACCTGTTCAGGTTCAAGCTCCTCTGGGACAGTTCCTTCCTCAGGACTGAGATCATCCCCCTCAAGGGACTGATCTTCCTTCTGAGCAATGGGGAAGGCACTGCCTTTACCCTACTACTCCTCCTCTTGGAAGGCACTTGGTCCATTATTCCAGAATCCAAGGCCTGTTCAGTGCTAGACATTTTGGCTTGTGACCTGGTCACAGCAAACACATCTGCAGGGATGCCCAGCATTTCTGCATGGGTCCTGAGCTCCACTTCTGCCCAAGCTGAAGTTTCTAAGTCATTGCCAAGCAAGCATTCAACTGGTAGGTCTGCACTTACCACAACCTTCTTAAGGCCAGTTACCCCTCCCCAGGAGAAGTTAACAACTGCCAGAGTATGGTCTGTTCTGACATTGCTAGCATTGGTCACTTGGTACATCTCACCAAGTATAACTTGCCCAGGATTCACAAGGTCTTGTGTCACCATGGTGACACTTGCCCCTGTGTCCCTAAATGCCAAAGCCTCTCGTCCATTGATTAAAGGCTGTTGTCTGTACTTGCCCAGATTACTGGGACTCATAGAGGAGGTCATATCCATGCCTCCATCATAGACTAGGAGAGCCTGAGTGAGTTCTCTGACTAGGTCAGAGCCCATCTCAGTACCCAGGGTCAACCCTACTAAACCCTTTGCTGTAGTACTCCCACCACCAACTGTAACTGTACTAGGGGGAACAGGTGCCTTAGGGGCGTTGGTGGGGGCTGGAGTAGAGTCTTTGGACTTGGTGCAATCACTGGTCCAGTGGGTCTTTTGCTTACAGACCTTGCACCATGGTTTTCTTTGGCCTTTCCCTTTGGTAGACTGTGAATCCCCACCTGAAGAAGATTTTTGGGGGCCTTGTGAAGACTTCTGGTCTTTACCCTTCTCCCCACCCTTATCAGAGTTCTTAGAATCTTGCTTCTTAGGGTCACCACCTTGGTTCTGTACCTTCTGCCTCACCCTGGTTCTGACCCATTTGTCTGCCTTCTTTCCCAATTCTTGGGGAGAGGTCAGATCAGAGTCCACCAGGTACTGATGCAACAGCTGATTTTGACAGTTATTAAGAATCTGCTCCCTCATTATCAGATTGTACAATCCTGTGAAGTCACACACCTTACTGCCCATCAACCAGCCTTCCAGAGCCTTAGCAGAACAATCCACATAGTCTACCCAGTCTTGAGTCTGTGCTTTTTGGGCATCTCTGAACTTTAACCTGTATTGTTCAGTTGTTAGGCCAAACCCATCAATAAGAGCACTCTTCAAGACCTTGTAATTATCAGCTTCCTCTTCTCTTACAGTGAGGAGCTTGTCTCTACCTTTGTCTGCAAAGGAGAGCCACAAGATTGCTGCCCACTGCTCCTGAGGGACCTTCTGTACTTTACAGGCCCTCTCTAGAGCAGTTATCCATTTGTGGATGTCATCCCCACTCTGGTAGGGAGGGACAATCTTGCTCAGGTTTCTATGGTCATAAGACCTTTCCCTATCTTTAGGGATATTGCTGCCACCATGGGACTCTAGTCCCAACTTTTTTCTCTCTCTGTAGAGATCTAGGGACTCCCTGTCTAGAGCCAATTGCTGCTTTCTGAGTTCAAGCTGGGCTTGCTCATACTGAATCAGCCTCTTTCTCCTCTCATGAGAGGATTCCCTCCTATGAGAGGAGACAGAGGTCCCTATTGAGGTGTTCGAGTGGTTAGACTCCTGAGAAGGAGATCTAGACCTTCTAGGCACACTCATAATCCTTCCTGGAGGGACAAAGTGGAGGTCATTCTGATCCTCCTCTTCCTCTTCCACAGGAGGGATTGGGTTTTCCAGGTCAGGGTCATTGTCACCCTCCTGGTCAGTTCCAGAGGGGGTTGGGGGTGTTGCTACCCCTGGCCCCATCCTCATCTTCTGCCCCACCCTCTGCACCTACCCCTTCAGTCCCTAAGGGCCTGTTGAGATCATCAGCCATTAACATCTCTCTCAGATGTTGGGTGGTGGGACTTTGGCCTGTCTTCAGTTTCCTCACATTGCATATTGCTCTCAATTCCAAGAATGGGAGTGTATCATACTTGGAGGGAAGAAGCCCAGTGGCTTCTGGCAAGGACTCTCTGGGTCCTGGCTTTGAAGACATCACTAGTGAGGTGTGGTGTATGCACTACCTACTCTAGTGTGGCCTACTAAACTCTCTTGAGTTGTAGAAAGGGTGTGCTATCCCTTAACACACAACTCTAAGTTCAGTAGAACTTACTGTATACTAAGCTTAATTTATATGTACCTTAGGTACCTTTAGTGGTTTTCAGTTGATCAATTCAATTGAGATTATCTGGTAAAACAATAGCAAGCTGGAATCCCACACGCTGCACACCAATGTGAGAAGTTGGCCTGGTATATGCTGTCCACTAATTATAGTGGGCACCTTGCACCAGTCCAAACAACCCCTTATTGGAGATAGGTTAAAGACAACCTTTATTGAAAGCTATCCTAGTGGTAGCTATGGAGAGCAGCCTTCAGTCTAAGTCTTGAAGGAATGTAAAGCAGCTTGTTTTACCAGTCTATAATCTCTTGAGTGACCAAATGAAAGAGCACCACACCAGGTATATATTCAAAATATATGTATTTATTACTAAACACACCCCTCTAGACTCTTTATGAGGCTAGAGTTCGAAGTACATAAGTTATAAGTTATTTAAACACAGTAATAGCACAAATACACGTTTGGGCCCTAGGGGCGTACCAAACCATATACCAATAAAGTGGTATAAGAACCACGACTGAGCTAGACACAAGGCCTAGAGCCTGTAGAAGTGCTTGGACCACAAGGAACCACCCAAGGCAGTGACACAGGGGACCCACGGGGGACGCGTGCAGTGTAGTAACACAGCCGCGAATCGCCGTTAACTTCTATGGAGAAAGTCGCGGTTTGGAATTTAAAGAAAAGGGACACTTAAAGAAGGACTTGGAGCAAACCCTTTGAGAACTAGGTCGTTCTAGAGTCTCTACCCACGGGAGCACCGGAGTACTCTTGTTACCTCACCCAGGGAAGCCGGGTGCATAGGTGCCTTTCGGGGTCGGGTTTCGTCATCGATTTGAATGGCGATCTGCTGCAAAGTGCTGCTGGCGACCAAGTGAAAAGTGTCCGGGTGGATCCAAGGGTGGATCGGAGACCTGAAGAACCTGAAAGCAGAGGGGACAGAGTCTGGGTCACTAGCCAGTGACCAGGAAGGCGATGAGCAGATGCCCACCGATGTCGAGTGCTTCAGGTAGGTTGACGGTCATCTTGACTCTTCAGCCACGAGGTCCAGGAGGCGTTGTCGGTGACCAGGAGCAGGATTCGGGCTGGTACACGATGTTTGTCGAGTGCTGAGGTGTCGGCGACTGGATTGGACCCAACAAGCCTTGGCAACGGCAAGTCACGGTGAAGATGTAGATCGTCGATGGTGCAGACCAGCAAGGTCTGAGGAACTCACCCAGCGAAGGTAAGTGAGGGTAAGCCTGGAGCAACCAGGGAGCCCAATTATTAAAAGATTGGCCTTCGTGAAGGGCTACTAGCCAATGGGCTAGCGACCGCGAAGGAGCCTCGAGATGGTGCACGTGGAGCTGGCTCACAGGACACTCGTGGAGTGGAGGCCAGTGATCTTTGGTGCAGTTGGTGCTGGAGGCTGGGGCTACTGGGAGCCCAAAGCACGACTTCGTGGGAGACCCAGAAGAGGATGCACTTGCAAATGCGTGCGGTGTCCAGGGGTCACGGTTCCACGTTACCCACGACAGCTACGGGCCTCCGCTTTGCTGGGGACTCAGGGCAGCCTCGAGGAAGTCTGGAAATCCACCTCTGGTGATGCAAAGACTTCGGCGTCTGACGGGAGCTTCGGCGATGCAGACCAGACAATTGCTTCTTTGGTGCCTGCCAAGCAGGGGAGTCACTCCTTGACCCCAAGGGAGATTCTTCTGTCCTCTAATCTTTAAGTAGAGCGTCGAAGGTCCAGGATTCTGTGTCAGAGTTTCGTCCAGGGATAATCTAAAGTCCTAAGGACTGGGGTACCATACTTATACTAAGTTTAGGGGTTGGACTTACTCTGTGTCCCACCTATGGGTGGGTCAGGGCAGAGGGGTGGCTACACCCCTTTCCCTTTGTTCAGTTCGCGCCCAAGCAGGGGCTGGAAGCCCTTGATCCGGTTTGAACTGGGGTATGCACAGGGACACCAAATGTGCCCCCACTGCAGGACTTCAAAGCACCCGAGAGTGCTCCCGCCCAGCCCCAATACACACTATCCTGTCTGGGGAGGTGGTTACACCTCCCTGCGACAGGAAACCTATTGTCCAGGCCTCCCCTGCCGGAGTTTCGGTCAGCAGCAGGAGGCCAGACTTGTGTCTGTGGCAGCAGCATCCATTTTGTGATGCCAGGGCTTTAGAAAGAAGTTACTGGGCAAGCCAGTGTGTACATGTCTCTCCCTCTAGAAGGGTGGAATGCTACCCCGCCGCCAGAATTGGCGGGGGTAGTATTCCAAGATGTTTGACACCAAACACGACATGTTTCCGTGCAGCCATCCCAAAGTTAGCATTTAACGCGAGGTTATAATGCGCTTAAGAGTATATGGTCAGGCTGCACTACAAACAGCATCAGAGAAGGGTCTCCGACCGCTGCAGAGGGGCCCTGCTCATGCAGGGGCACCCTCTCACATAGGAACCACGCACTCTGCCTTCAGGATTGATAAGGCCTGCCATAGGAGTGACTTATAGGTTTATATGTGTGTATGTATATAGTGATATAGGTAGCCTATATCACAGTAAGGGGTGCCTACACCACCGTACCCAGGCTGCAGTAGCAGACCTGTGGTGTCAGTTTGGATGGCCTTCCAGGGGTGGCATAATACATGCTGCAGCCCCTGGCAGGCCTCTGAGGTACCTATGCCCTGGGTACATAATAAACCATATACTAGGGACTTATAAGGGCACTCCAGATTCCAATCAGAGATGTGCCTAAGGCACATGGAAACCATTTTAAAGAGGAAGCAGCTAGGATGGGGTTCTGATTAGCAGGGCCCCAGCCAGACTAAGGTCGAAAAACAGTGAAGCATCAGCAAAAAGTGGGGGTACCCATGTGAAGCAGATCCTACTCTCCTACAAACACCAAAAGCAAAAAGACAGTGCACAGGTCCGGTGAGACTGATCACTACCTACAACATTGAGTCTCCAGCAGTTAGGTGCCTGATAGATAAGCATTGGGATCTTGTAAGGTCAGACAAGGTCATTGGACACCTAGTGAGTCCCCATCTGCAAATCACTTACAGAAGGAGCAGTTCAGTCAAGGACATTTTAGTCCACAGTTATCCGCAAAATCATTAGACCAATGTGGGATCCTGGTTGAGGTAACAATCAGGGTTTGTCAAATGTGGCAACTGTGGGGCATGCACCCACAGCAGGAACAAGGAAAAATACACTCCATTTATGGGTAGAGAGGTCAAAATCAACATATTCACCAATTGCAACAGTGACTTCACTATATATGTACTGGTGTGCATGTGTGGTTTGCAATATGTAGGAAGTACAATCTTCCCAGTGAAAAAGAGGATTCTTGAACACTTGCGTGCTGTTAGAAATAAAGATCAAAGTTACCCGTTTGCGAGACATTGGCAACAATGCCATTCTACAGAGACTGATAGAATCTCATTTTTTTGGCATTGACAGGGCAACAGTGACCAAGCGAGGTGGAGACAGAGAGAGAATCCTAAGAAAATTGGAGTCCAAATACATCATATTGCTGAATAGTTTACATCCTATGGGTCTGAATCAGGGCGAAGAAATGTATATACACCTAGGCTGAGGCGTCAAAGGGGACTGAAAGTCTATGTCACTGCAAACTTAAGCAGATGCCTTTATCAAGATTGGGACTGCCCATATAGGTTTGTCTGCTCACGCAATATGCATACATGAACATTTTCTTGTAATGACTATCTTTTCCTTCCTCTCTCTCTTTCCCACCCTGGCCCCTGCACCCTCTCTCCCCCCACCCTCCTCTACTTTACCCACACTGTTGACTCCTCACTGTACCCTTTAATAGTACATTGAGACCATGGGATGAAAAAATTGAGGAATTTCCCTATACATCACTGAAACTTGCATAATACCTTGTTATTGTTTTTTTTTTCTCCATTCAGGTTATGCTCTCACTATTAAGCTTTGGATTTTCAAATTAATGGGTCAGCAGCTGCTGACAAGTATGCTTACAAGTTATGCACAAACCTGCCATTGTTGTTCCTGGACTCCAATTGCTGTTTTCAGTTTTGCAGTTTTCACTACCCGCTCAGCTGGATAGAAAGAAACCAGCTAGCATAAAAATCAGGCAGTGGAACAAAATCCAAGGCAGTGAATTGGAGCAGGTTCTAAATAGTTGCCCCCCGATTCAGGTCCCGGATAACAACGAGGCTGCCAGCCAATTTCACAACTGGATAGCCACGGCTGTGAATAAAGTGGCCCCATTGAAAGAAATTAAACTTAGACGAGCGCTGGCACCATCTCCTTGGTATGGCCCGGAACTGAAAAAACTGAAAGTTTTATGCAGGAAAGCCGAACGTACATGGAGAACTGAATATAGGAGGGAACACAAGATATCCTATAATACAGCGCTACAACAATATAAAGAAGCTATTATACTAGCAAAAACCACTTACTACTCAGCAAAAATAGCGGAGGCTGGCAACTCCACTAAGCAACTTTTTAAAAATATTGAAGTACTATCAAAATCGCGTCAGAACACGCGTTTCAGTCCTGATTCCGCTTTTTGCAACAAAATGGCCAATTTCTTTCAAAATAAGATCAATACAATTGATGACGAATTACGGAATAACAGGCAGGGAGGCGATGACGGTCAATCCGATACCATGGAGGATACGTCGTTGCACTGTCAGCTGAACAGGTTTTGCTCACTCACTCCCACTGAAGTAAACAAATCTATACTTTCCACCAAGTCAGGTTCCCCGTGGGATCCCTGTCCTCCGACTGTGATACATAGGGTGTCCGAGGCCATTAGTAAACATCTAACTCCCATTCTAAATCAGGTGATCGTTTCAGGGAGTTATACGATGGTCTGGAAAAAGGCCTGCATAAGATCCATTTTGAAAAAGCCGGCGCTTGACCCACTGGAGGTTAAGAACTATCGTCCCATTTCGTTCCTACCGATTGCAGCAAAAATCCTTGAGAGGGCAATAAATCAGGAGCTGACATCTTACCTAGACATCAACAACCTGTTGGATCAAAGTCAGCATGGCTTTCGGTCAGGTCACTCGACCGAGACGGCGCTAGTTATGGCAACGGAGGAGATTCGGAGACAGGTGGATGAGGGGGGAAGAGCGATCCTCATCCTCCTTGACCTATCAGCAGCATTCGACACCGTGAATCACACGGTGTTGGTGCGGAGGCTGAAGGCGGTGGGGATTGGGGAGGCGGCTCTGTCCCTCCTCTCCTCTTTCCTAGAAGATAGGGAGCAAACTCTACACTGGGAAAGTCTACAGTCTGAAACCTTCCATCTGCCATGCGGAGTCCCACAGGGCTCGGCATTGTCACCGACGCTCTTAAACATCTATGTGACCCCACTCGCCAGTCTCATCAGACAGCATGGTTTTTCATTTGTGTCTTATGCCGACGACACACAGATTATCATCTCTGTATCAAAACAGTCGGAGCCGGTGGCCGCTAGATTCCATGCGTGTCTGGCTCACATCAGGAGCTGGATGAGTAATAATTACCTCAAGATAAACACGGATAAGACAGAGGTCATGGAGTTTGGTGGAGGCCCGTCCCTGTGGAATCACACCTGGTGGCCGATAGAGGTGGGTGTATGCCCAACACCATCCACGAAAGTTAAGAACTTGGGGATCATCTTTGATGACCTACTGGGGTTTTCTGCCCAGATCAACCACGTAACCTCCACTTGCTTCTACATACTGAAGCTTCTGAGGAAGGTGTTCCCTTTTATTCCTCAGGAGCTAAGAAAAACAGTGGTAGTGGCCTTAGTCTTATCCCGTCTAGACTATTGCAATGCCCTATTCCTAGGCATTGACAAGGCACAAAAGACCAAACTGCAGTTCATACAAAATGCGGCCGCACGAATACTATTGAATATCCCAAAAGGTCACCCCACTTCTGCTGCCATTAAGTCGTTACACTGGCTTCCAATACAGCAACGTATCGAATTTAAGGCCTTATGCTTGGTACATAAGACATTATATGGCGGAAGTGATTCCGATCTGCGAAAAATCGTTCAGTGGTATATTCCCACTAGAAGTCTTAGATCTGCTAATTCTGGCCTCATCTGTGCCACTAATGTCCGCAGAGCTAGATGGGGGGGGGAAAAGCCTATCGCACTGTGCAGTTAGGTTGTGGAACAAACTGCCTATTACACTCAGACTTCAACCAAACATGACAGTTTTCAGGAAGCAAATAAAAACATGGTTATTTCCGGAGTCATAAGTGATCAGTACCGGGATTGCTCAGATCTCTTCTTTCTCACATCAGCGCCAAGACGCCTCGGCATTCGAGAGCTTTATAAATTAAAATCCTATCCTATCCTATCCTGAATCGAAATGGATCACTGTTAAATCATGTATATAGTGGTGTGGGTTTTGTTATTTTGTTCTTTCTTTTGCACTACACTCTTTTTTCACTTGATTAAGATAATTGTCAGTAGCAGCTGAAGAAATGACACAACCATCTATTTATGAAGCATGTTTTTGAGAAAGGTACAGGATGCGAGAAATTGAGATATGGGCAAGAGGGCACTTGACCTAATATATTATGCAAAACTGAAGAGATCGACGGATGTTCTACGCATCTTTTTCTTACATATTTATCTCGTAATCTTTGCCACTTGGCATGGGTATCTGTTTCTAGATGTTCAATGGCAGCCCAGCAAACTTGAACCTTATTTTTCTGTCTCAAAAGTATTTCTTGGACCTTGAGATAAGAATAACACTTTTTAGGACATCATTTATATCTTTGTGGGTTTGCTGTCATAGATTATGTATATTCTATGAACAGGTGATATTGTAAAGAGAATTACCGACAATGATATCAATCATTTTGAAAAATAATATCTATACAGGTTGACAATTTTGAAATAATGTTGTTTAAAAAATGGAAAAGGTCCATTAGAGATGTGAAATATTACAGAAGTTTGCATTTGAAAATTACAAATTCTTCCCAATAAAATTATTTTTTCTATGTTTATGTGCTACAGCTGACTTGTACTGTTTTTAAAGGAATTTGCCACCATACACTGATGATAGAGGCTTTGACATAGACTGTAAGGTCGAAACTCGTCAGCCATCACAATAAATTGAAGCGGTGATTAAGGACCCCTGGAGGGCTGGCTATTGTTTTGTGTACTTATGTTTACACAAGGATTCATCTAACATTAACAAGCGGGACCTCCTACTGCTGCTGTGCACCAGCCCCGGATGGTGAATGTGATCGGGGAGCAGGGAGCTGCAGAATCATATATATATATATATATATATATTATCTACTGGCGGTCGCCAGTAGATAGTTATAGTTAGGACCTATTTTCCATAGGAAATCCGCGACATTCTATTTGAAATAACTCTTGCGTCGGTTGACGAATCTTCGCGAAATTTTCAAACTTTATGGCCCGCTCCCGTCCGCTCCTACCCTGAAAGTCTCAGGGTGATTCGTCAAGCGGGGGACGAGAAAAAAGGGGGGTCCCAAAACGTGTTTTCCCCATTCATTTTCCCATAGGAAACTTTAGACACGGCTACAGCCCGAACTGCTGAACGGAATTACACCAAATTTGGCAAAGAGGTAGTTCTTGGTTCAGAAAGAACCCTTTTTGTGAAATGGTGTAAATCCGTTCAGTAGTTGCGGAGAAATTAAAAAATAAGAGTCAAAAAATCAATTTCCCATAGGAAACTTTATGCAAGGATACAGCCCGAACTGCTGAACGGAATTACACCAAATTTGGCAAAGAGGTAGTTCTTGGTTCAAAAAGAACCCTTTTGTTAAATGGTGTAAATCCGTTCAGCAGTTGCTGAGAAAATCAAAAGTAAAAACACATATATATCTGGGCAGAGCCTAACCACACATGTCATCGTGAGATCTGATTGGCTGTCAGCACTTCATCCTGGAATTGCTGGCAGCCATCTTGGGACCAATATAAATGATAGTACCCCATTGAAATGCATTGTAGTGAATCGAAGATTTTGAGGGTTACCAAAAGGAGAACTATAAAGGGTGATAACAGACTTTAGTTACATTAGAATTCATTTGTTGATGGTACCATACTAATTTCAGGAATTGTGGTGTGTTCTAAGGTGATTTTACCCTGTGAAAAACCTTCTGCTGGGATATCATGAATCATGTTTGAGAGAAAACTATTTTCACATGCTTGTCCCATACAGTTTTGGAAGGTGCCCCAGAAGCTAAAATGAGAGCATATTTTCTGTAAATTCACATTATCTTTCTCAGTCATGTGAGAATGAAGTCTGACATTCTCAGTAAAACATGTACATCCAACAAGGACAGAGACTGTCAGTTGATTCCTTTGTGTTCTACTGCAGCTTCCCAGAGTGTTCTAAAGAACAACTAGAGTGCTAACAGCCTTACTTATGACAAAAGTATGGCACACCTGAAGACATCTTGATTGGAATAAACTGGTAACACTTAAAACATTTAATTTAAAAAGGAACAAAATGATGGGGTTCATCTTGTCATAGAAATTATGGTTAGTGCTCTGGAAAGAAAAATTAGGACATGTTTCAAGTGTGATCTCAAATATCTTCCTGTTATATTTCAACAGGAGCAGCCTGTCAGTTGATGCCTTTGTGTTCTGCTGCAGCTTCCCAGAGTGTTCTAAAGAACAACTAGAGCGCTAACAGTCTTACTTATGACAAAAGTATGGCACACCTGAAGCCATCTTGATTGGAATAAACTGGTAACACTTAAAACATTTAATTTAAAAAGGAACAAAATGATGGGGTTCATTTTGTCATAGAAATGATGGTTAGTGCTGTAGAAAGAAAAATTAGGACATGTTTCAAGTGTGATCTCAAATATCTTCCTGTTATATTTCAACAGGAGCAGCCTGTCAGTTGATGCCTTTGTGTTCTACTGCAGCTTCCCAGAGTGTTCTAAAGAACAACTAGAGCGCTAACAGTCTTACTTATGACAAAAGTATGGCACACCTGAAGCCATCTTGATTGGAATAAACTGGTAACACTTAAAACATTTAATTTAAAAGGAACAAAATGAGGGGTTCATTTTGCCATAGAAATTATGGTTAGTGCTGTAGAAAGAAAAATTAGGACATGTTTTAAGTGAGATCTCAAATATCTTCCTGTTATATTTCAACAGGAGCAGCCTGTCAGTTGATGCCTTTGTGTTCTACTGCAGCTTCCCAGAGTGTTCTAAAGAACAACTAGAGTGCTAACAGCCTTACTTATGACAAAAGTATGGCACACCTGAAGCCATCTTGATTGGCATAAACTGGTAACACTTAAAACATTTAATTTAAAAAGGAACAAAATGAGGGGGTTCATTTTGCCATAGAAATTATGGTTAGTGCTGCAAAAAGAAAATTTAGTGCATGTTTTAAGTGAGATCTCAAATCCTCTTCTATTTCATTAGAAAATTCTGACATGCAGACTGAAACAATCACTTTCAATACCAGCAGTAGACTTCCAGTTAACTCCTTGGTGAGCAGTAGCTTTACTACAGTGATCTAATGAACAACTAGAGTAATAACATTCTGAATTTATGGCAAATGTGTGACACATCTGAATGCCTTCTTGATGGAATCAAAGTAAAAAACTGAAAGCATTTCCTACTGAGGAGACTGCAGTAAATGAGGAAATTAGGAAACTTCATAACAAAGAAGTCTTCCAAGATGGCCACCAGTGAAAAAAGAGCCCAAATGTAGCACAAATATTACCCAGATGTAGCCCACATATAGCCCAATGACAAAAGTGTGCAAAACACTTTTTATTTTTCGTTTTTTTGCAGTTTTATGTAGTGCAGACTGGTCAGGTATTGGAGCGTTGCATCTTAAAACATGACCCCCTACACTACAAAAACACCACTGCACTACCCTAAACCCTAAAACACTACCCCAGCACGACCCCCTACACTACACAAGCACCACTGCACTATCCTAAACCCTAAAACACTACCCCCAGCATGACCCCCTACACTACACAAACACCACTGCACTACCCTAAACCCTAAAACACTACCCCAACACCACTGCACTAACCTAAATCCTAAAACACTACCCCCAGCACGACCCCCTACACTACCCAAACACCACTGCACTACCCTAAAACATGACCCCCTACACTACACAAACACCACTTCACTACCCTAAACCCTAAAACACTGCCCCCAGCACGACCCCCTACACTGCCCGAACACCACTGCACTGCCCTAAACCCTGAAACACCACCCCCAGCACGACCCCCTACACTGCCCGAACACCACTGTACTGCCCTAAACCCTGAAACACAACCCCCTGCACGATCCCCTACACTGCCCGAACACTACTGCACTGCCCTAAACCCTGAAACACCACCCCCAGCATGACCCCCTACACTGCACGAACACCACTGCACTGCCCTAAACCCCGAAACACTACCCCCAGCAAGACCCTCTACACTGCCCGAACACCACTGCCCTAAACCATGAAACACCACCCCCAGCAAGACCCCCTACACTGCCCGTACACCACTGCACTGCCCTAAACCCTGAAACACCACCCCCAGCATGCCCCCTACACTGCCCGAACACCACTGCACTGCCCTAAACCCTGAAACACCACCCCCAGCACGACCCCCTACACTGCCCGAACACCACTGCACTGCCCTAAACCATGAAACACCAGCCCCAGCACGACCCCCTACACTGCCCGAACACCACTGCACTGCCCTAAACCCTGAAACACCACCCCCAGCACGACCCCATACACTGCCCGAACACCACTGCACTGCCCTAAACCCTGAAACACCAGCCCCAGCACGACCCCGTACACTGCCCGAACACCACTGCACTGCCCTAAACCCTGAAACACCAGCCCCAGCACGACCGCCTACACTGCCCGAAAACCACTGCACTGCCCTAAACCCTGAAACACCAGCCCCAGCAAGACCCCCTACACTGCCCGAACACCACTGCACTGCCCTAAACCCTGAAACACCACCCCCAGCAAGACCCCCTACACTGCCCGAACACCACTGCACTAAAGCCTGAAACACCACCCCTAGCAAGACCACCTACACTGGCCAAACACCACTGCACTACCCTAAACCCTGAAACACCACCCCCTGCACGACCCCCTACACTGCCCAAACACCACTGCACTGCCCTAAACCCTGAAACACCACCCCCTGCACGACCCCCTACACTGCCCGAATACCACTGCACTGCCCTAAACCCTGAAACACCACCCCTCAGCACGACACCCTACACTGCCCGAACACCACTGCACTGCCCTAAACCCTGAAACACCACCCCCAGCACGACCCCCTACACTGCCCGAACACCACTGCACTGCCCTAAACCCTGAAACACCACCCCCTGCATGACCTCCTACACTGCCGGAACACCACTGCACTGCCCTAAACCCTGAAACACCACCCCCAGCACGACCCCCTACACTGCCCGAACACCACTGCACTGCCCTAAACCCTGAAACATCAACCCCAGCAAGACCCCCTACACTGCCTGAACACCACTGCCCTAAACCCTGAAACACCACCCCCTACACTGCACGAACACCACTGCACTGCCCTAAACCCTGAAACACCACCTCCAGCAAAACCCCCTACACTGCCTGAACACCATTGCTCTGCCCTAAATCCTGAAACACTAGCCCCAGCATGACCCCCTACACTGCCCAAACACCACTGCACTGCCCTAAACCCTGAAACACCACCCCCAGCACGACCCCCTACACTGCCCGAACACCACTGCACTGCCCTAAACCCTGCAACACCAGCCCCAGAAAGACCCCCTACACTGCCCGAACACCACTGCACTGCCCTAGACTCTGAAACACCAGCCCCAGCAAGACCCCCTACACTGCCCGAACACCACTGCACTGCCCTAAACCCTGAAACACCAGCCCCAGCATGACCCCCTACACTGCCCGAACACCACTGCACTGCCCTAAACCCTGAAATACCAGCCCCAGCAAGACCACCTACACTGCCCGAACACCAATGCACTGCCCTAAACCCTGAAACACCAGCCACAGCACAACTCCCTACACTGCCCGAACACCACTGTACTGCCCTAAACCCTGAAACACCAGCCCCAGCACGACCCCCTACACTGCCCAAACACCACTGCACTGCCCTAAACCCTGAAACACCACCCCCTGCATGACCCCCTACACTGCCCGAACACCACTGCACTGCCCTAAACTCTGAAACACCACCCCCTGCAGCACCCCCTACACTGCCCGCAAACCACTCCACTGCCCTAAACCCTGAAACACCACCCCCTGCACCACCCCCTACACTGCCCGAACACCACTGCACTGCCCTAAACCCTGAAACACCACCCCCAGCACGACCCCTTTACTGCTCGAACACCACTGCACTGCCCCAAACCCTGAAACACCACCCCCAGCACGACCCCCTACACTGCCCGAACACCACTGCCCTAAACCCTGAAACACCACCCCCTGCATGACCCCTTACACTGCCCGAACACCACTGCACTGCCCTAAACCCTGAAACACCACCCCCTACACTGCCCGAACACCACTGCACTGCCCTAAACCCTGAAACACCACCCCCAGCACGACCCCCTACACTGCCCGAACACCACTGCACTGCCCTAAACCCTAAAACATCACCCCAGCATTACCCCCTACACTGCCCAAACACCACTGTACTGCCCTAATCCCTAGAACACTACCCCCAGCACGACCCCCTACACTACCCGAACACCACTGCACTACCCTAAACCCTAAAATACTACCCCCAGCACAACCCCCTACACTACCCGAACACGACTGCACTGCCCTAAACCCTCAAACACTCCCCCAGCACGACCCCTACACTACCCGAACACCACTGCACTGCCCTAAACCCTAAAACACTCCCCCAGCACGACCCCCTACACTACCCGAACACCACTGCACTGCCCTAAACCCTAAAACATTCCCCCAGCACGACCCCCTACACTACCCAAACACCACTGCACTGCCCTAAACCCTAAAACACTACCCCCGCATGACCCCTACACTACCCAAACACCAATGCACTACCCTAATCCCTAAAACAGTACCCCCGCATGACCCCTACACTACCCTAAACCCTAAAACACTACCCCCGCATGACTCCCTACACTACCCAAAGACCACTGCACTACCCTAAATCCTAAAACACTACCCCCTACACTACACAAACAGCACTGCACTACCCTAAACCCTAAAACACTACCCCCAGCAGTACCCCTACACTACCCAAACACCACTGCACTAACCTAAACCCTAAAACACTACCCCCAGCAGTACCCCCTACACTACCCAAACACCACTGCACTACCCTAAATCACTACCCCCAGCACGACCCCCTACACTACCCAAACACCACTGCACTACCCTAAACCCTAAAACACTACCCCCAGCACGACCCCCTACACTACCCAAACACCACTGCACTACCCTAAACCCTAAAACACTCCCCCAGCACGACTCCCTACAGTACCCAAACACCACTGCACTACCCTAAACCCTAAATCTACCCCCAGCATGACCCCCTACACTACACAAACACCACTGCACTACCCTAAACCCTAAAACACTACCCCCAGCACGACCCTCTTCACTACCTAAACACAACTGCACAATTTGTTACAGGCGTTGCAACGCAGGCCTGTGGTGCTTACTGGAAGTACCTAGTCGGCTAGTTGGGCCCCAGGGACCCTCAGGATTCAAGGTGACCTAATCCCCCAACTTAAAACGCACCACGGGGCGCGTTTGCACAGTGGTGAAGGGAGGGGCGGGGCCTCAGGTGACATGTGCGCAAACACGCCCTGTGGTGCGTTTTAAGTTGGGGAATTAATTCCCTTTGAATCCTGAGGGACCCTGGGGGCCAACTAGCCCACCAGGTACCTTCAGTAAGCACAACAGAGTTGCGTTGCAGAGAGGTGAAAAAGGTGCGTGGCCTCGGAACGCCTCTCTGCAACTCAGCTCTGTGGTCCTAACTGTAGGTACCTGGGGGGCTAGTTGGGCCCCAGGGACCCTCAGAATTCAAGGGACTTAATCCCGCAACTTAAAACGCGCCACGAGGTGCGTTTGCACACATGTCACCTCAGGCCCCCCTCCCTTCACCACTGTGCAAACGCGCCCTGTAGCGCGTTTTAAGAGGTAGTTTTAATCCCCCTGCCCTATTATGTACTAGGGACTTGCAGAGGAGGTCATGCTAATCACAGGGGTACCCCAACGCATAGTGTTCCCTAGTGTATGTAGGTGTTTTCACTGTATTCTAAGTGTCTTTTAGCATAGCACTGGCTCTGGTTAGTCAGAGTCAGTTACCACTAGTACCTGTCTGAAAAAGTTGTGGGCACAGGATGATTTTGCAACAAGGCCTCTTTCTGCTCCTCTGTTGGTTCTTTCTGCACATCTTTTGCTTCTTTCTGTGCGTTTTTTCTTCTTTCTTCACATGTCCTACCTCTGTAGGCATAGTTAGAAACTAGCATTTAAAAAAACCTTTGAAATTCACTTAAAAATCATAGGTTTCAGGCACGTTATAGTTAGAAATTAGCATTTAAAAAACCTTTGAAATTCACTGAAAAAACCATAGGTTTCAGACACGTTATAGTTAGAAATTAGCATTTAAAAAACCTTTGAAATTCACTGAAAAAACCATAGGTTTTAGGGACAGTTATAGTTAGTTGGACATTTCACTCGTACAAAACCATAGAAATTCCCCCGTTATAGTTAGTTCAGCTAACTATAACTCGCGCCTCATAATGCACTGCTGATGACGTCACATATTACATCACTCATGACATGGTCAGTGACATCACTGATGACATCACTGATGACATCATCCATGTGATAATTTCATGCATCTTCTCACACCCTAATATAACTTTTGATACACCCACTCTAAATTACAGACTGCCATTCTCAAAACCATAGACACTCCAACACCAAAAACTACATACCCACTCACTGATTCTTAGGTCTACACACACATCCACTCACTCACCCGTACAGTCACTCATACTTAGTCACTCAGTACAGGACTATCATATGCACTCATACACCTATATGAACACTCACACACCGCCACTCATCCATAGAGGTACTCACACACCTAGTCAGTCATGCAAAAAACTTAATCACACACCCATTTACTCACCTATACAGTTATACACACACCAGCTCACTTACTCATACAAATACTAGCACATTCTTACACTCTTATACAATCACTGATACAAGTACACACTCATCCATACAGCCACTCTCACAATCACACACTCTCACTTATAGCCATTTATATACTCCAACACACATATATACTGCCTTTCACATATGTAGTTACTCACACATGTACCACTGAGATATACATTCAATCACTAACACACCCATACACACACTCACCCACCCATACAGTCCATCACAGATGCACTCTTGAAACCATGCACCCAGTGAATCACCAACTCACACATCTATGCACAGAGTCACACACACCCCACCCACACAAACACTCAGGCACCCATACAGATACTCAGACAATCAATCAATAACCCATGTAGACACTCATGTAGCTATTCAGAAAGCCAATCAGCCGCTTACAAACCAACAGACAGACAGATACAGACATTCACACAGTTTAGTCACTAACCCATGCATTCAGTAAGATACATTTAATCACTCACTTGTAGAGTCAGTCACTCACGTACTAAATCATCCATTCAGACACTTATACACCCACTCATTCTTCAATACGCCTTTCCCTATATGTATTAAACATATTTAAACTTTACAGAAACACACAGTCACTGGATGATGTCCTCAGTGATGCCATTTGAGATGTCATCAGTGATGTCATCAGTGATGTCACTGACCATGTCATCAGTGATGTAATATGTGACGTCATCAGCAGTGCATTGCGAGGGCGCGAGTTATAGTTAGCTGAACTAACTATAACGGGGAATTTCTATGGTTTTGTACGAGTGAAATGTCCAACTAACTATAACTGTCCCTAAAACCTATGGTTTTTTCAGTGAATATATATATATATATATAAAATACATTTGAATACATATATATATATATAGATATGTATTAAAATAAGTCTAATTGTTAGATTTGTTTAAGTAAACATTAAGGGACCTATTATGATGTTGGTCGGAGTTGCCTCCGACCGACACCATCTCGGACTCAGGACCGACCTCTGTAAACTGCCCATGACAGGCTCCCATGAAGAAATGGATGTGTTTGTCAAACCCTGCACCCTGTAACAGGCATCCCATGGTGCCTGCTGCACAGTGCATGGATTTACAGGGGGGCATCCTAGGTACCCCCTCAGCCACCAACTGTAGGCATCAAAGACAAGGGGGCCCTGCTAGGGGCCCCTAAAGTTGCTTTCCAACAGGCTTACCGTGTCGGACAGGTAGGCACAGGAAGGCTGTGGGAAACCAACATAGGAATCCCGACAGCGGAAATGCCATTCATAGGAGATTATGGTGCGGTTCCGACAGACCGGAAGACTCCGAGAGAGGGTCACCACCGAGTCGGAATGACCGACCGGTTCACGCTCCGACCACCAACATCGTAATTCGGCGGTCGGATCGCAAACCGACCGTGTGGGTCTGAAAGCCTGCAACCGTGGTCGGAAGGCTTCCAACTAGCGGTCGGAGGCTTTCCGACCGACATCGTAATCAGCCACAAAATATATTTTATTTTTATTATATGAATGTTATTATTTAATATATTTAATTGTTACAATTTAAATGTATATGTATATAAAAAAACTATATTTTATACATCGATATATACTTTTTCTTCTCAATATCTTTGTACCTACCATTGTAAGAATAGGATGACAATATTTTTGACTTCGATATTTATGTCCCGATTTTTTTGTTGCAAGATTTTTTAGCAGGTGATATTTTGTCAGTGAACCCCCTCAAAGGTGGGTAAGTGCTTTGACTGTAATCAGCCAGGGCACAAAGAAACCCCCCTCTGGTGGGAAGTCCCCAGGGATTTTTAGTGTAAGTGTTGGGGTGGAGAGCTCCCCAGAGATAGATAGGGATGTGACGGAGGCAATCTTAGTGTCCCTGGGTGGGGTGGATATTGCAACCCTGGCTGCCTTACCTCCAAGCATGGATACGTACAGGCAGAGGCCTACAATCAACGGAACTGAGGTTGAGGCTCTGAGAGACACAGGAGCCAGTGTGACTATGGTTATGGACACACTTGTGTCTGAAGAGCAGATCCTGACTGGTGAGTTACACCAGGGGACCTATGGAGACAGCAGGACCAAACACCATCTAATGGCTATGATGGACTTTGGAATAGAGAGGTGACAGGCCATATGAAGGCAGGGGTGTCTCCTGCACTCCCAGTATAGTGTTTACTATGAAATGATCTTGAAGCATCTGAATAGTCAGAAGTGGGGACAGGATTCCATTTGAAAATATTGAAGCTCCCTGAGTGGGTATTTGCTGTGACCAGGTCACAGACTAGCCAAAAGGGAAATGATGGACACAACGACCCTGGAACAAAGGGCCAAGCATCCATGGACAAGGACACTGGATCTTGTGAGCCAGCCCAAGAACCTCCAGAGATGCAGCAGGAATATGACCCTGAGGGGGAGGATCTGGCCTCTGGGGAAGGGACTCCATCACTGCTAGAGCTGTCAGACTTGGCAGAACTGACAGGAGCCAGTGAACCCTACTGAGAGGAGTTTTTTCAGAGGCAGAGAGACTGCCCCACCCTTCAGTGCTTGAGGCATTAAAGCAAGGGGGTGACAGTGGGTCCTTAGAATCTACTGGAAAGATGGACTTCTCTATTCTAGGCCAGACACCTCAAGGAGGGGGCCACCAGGAGGTTGGTGGGGCCCCAGAAGTACAGCGAGTTCATCCTGACTTTTAGTAAAAATATCCCCTTGGCAGATAATTGGAGGCAGAACCAGACTTGGAACTAGTTGGTGAACCATTCTACTAGCCCCATATGTCTGAGAAGGTACTGGAGTTCTGTAGCTTCTGTGCCACCTGTCAGGCCAGGGGCAAGACAGGGGGCAAGTCAAAGGCTCCCTTGATATAACTTCAGAGGTTGGGACTCCCCTTGAATGGGTGAGGGTGAACGTTGTTGGTAGCCAAGAACTCCCAACTCCATCAGGGAATAAGTATATCTTGGTGGTAGTGGACCATGCCACAAGATACCCAGAGGCAATACCCCTCAGCACAATCACTGCTCCTTGGTTCATCAGAGTAGGTTTCCCAAAGGAGGTCGTTTCAGATAGGGGCACAAACTTCATGTCCATCTATCTGAAAGCAATGTGGGATGAATGTGGCGTTCCCTACAAGTGCATCACCCCATATCACCCCCAGACTAATGGTCTGGTGGAAAGGTTCAATAATACCCTGAATGAAATGATCAATGGTTTGTATGGGAAACTCAGGAGGAGAGAGGATGTTTTCCTCCCATGCCTACTATTTGCCTGTAGGGAGGTCCCACAAAAAGGGCTTGGTTTCAGTTTCAGCTGTTGTTTGGGCACCCTGTGAGACGGCCATTGTGCCTGTTGAGAGAGTCTTTGGAGAAGCTTCTCAAGGAAGCAAAGGACAATGTGCTTGGCTATGTGCGAGGTCTGCGATCTCACATGGCAGAGTGTATGTACAAGGCAGGTAGGAAACTGGAGGCCAGCCTGGAACTCATGAAGCACTGGTACGATCAAAAGGGTGCAATGCCTAGGTATACTCCAGGACAGTTGGTGTGGTGGTATTGCAGCTTGTAGATCCTAGGGTGCTCTAAGACAAGTGGACTGGGCCTTATTCAATCATTGAAAAGAAGGGTGTGTTTACCTACCTGGTAGTCCTTAACACCCCAGGAACCCTCATAGGGTTCTGCATGTCAATAGATTAAAACCCTACCATAACAGAACAGACATCACCATGTTGCTGGTCACAGATGAAGGAGAAGTGCCCGACCAGTGCCCGACCTCCTCTCCAACAATGTGCAGGATGGGCCAATGAAGGGAGCTGTACCCTCACCCAAATGGACAGGTCAGTCACCCAGAGATTGCATGCAGGTGCTGAGGTTATCACTGACTTATGGGGCTGATTATGATGGAGGTTGGATTTACGTCTGACCGCCATCGTATCGAGGATGAGACAGCCCGACAAGCTGTCGGCAGTCCCACACCCCGAATTACAATGCAACAGCCTTCAAGGAGGTCGCAAAGTGTATTTTTGGTATTGTGGCATGTGCTGCTGGCTGCAGCAAACACCCCAGTCCAAAAAATGCACATTGTGCATATGCCTGCACTATGTGGCAGGCACCATGCGGTGCCTGCCACATGGTGCAGGGATATGTAGGGGGCACCTTAGGTGCCCTCCAAAACCCAACACTAAGGGCTGAGGGGAAATGGGGGCCCACTATAGGCCCCCAATGTCCCTTTCCCCTATATGTTTCATGGCGGATAACCCGCCATGAAACCGTGGCGGGGAGGGACATCATAATCCCTACAGCGGTACCTGGCAGTCACGACCACCATTTTAGGGATCGGAGTGCCCTCCGAAGATCCGATGTGCTCCTTGATGCTGTTGGATCCGTGGCGGTCAGTCTCTCAGACCGTCACCCATCCGCCCGTGGCGGGCAGAAAACATGCTTACGGTGGCAGTGAGACCACCACTGACAGGCTGGCGGTGGCAGTCTCACCGTCATCATAATCAGGCCCTATGTGTGCACCACATTGATACTGGTGACAGCCCACCTGTCAAACATAAACTATACAGGTTGTCTGACCAGGTCAGAGCCAGCATCAGTGATGAGGTGACTAAGATGCTGGAGTTGGGGCTAATTGAGCCCTCTGTCTAGTCGTGCTGTTGCCCAAACCTAACCCTCAGGAGAAAAAGAAGGAGTTAAGGGTCTATATGGACTACAGAGGACTGAATGCAGTCACTAAGACTGATGCTCACCCTATTCCTAGAGCTGATGACCTCATTGATAGGTTAGGGCCTACTAAGTATGAGAGAACATGTGATTTGACTTCAAGCTACTGGCAGTTTGCCCTCACTGAAAGAGCAAAGGAGAGGTCAGCATTCTCCACACCAGAGGGACACTACCAGTTTAAAGTAATGCCCTTTGACTTAAAGACTGCCCCTGCCACCTTCCAAAGGTTGGTGAACCGTGTCCTATCAGGTTTGGAGCAGTTAAGTGCAGCTTATCCAGATTATATACCTGTGTATAGGTTCACCTGTGAGGATCAGCTAAACAACCAGAGGGAAGTGCTTCAGGCCATGCAGCAGGCAGGTCTGACTGATAAGTGCAGCAAGTGCCAAATAGGGCAGAGTTCTGTGGTGTCCTGGGCCACCTGGTATGTGGAGGCCATGTACAACCTCACCAGGCCAAAATCCAAACCATTTTGGATTGGACAGCTCCTACTACCCAGACACAGGTCAGGGCATTCCTTGGTCTGACTGGCTTCTATAGAAGATTTGTTCAGAACTATGGGACGATTGGGGCTCCCCTGCCAGAATATACTTCTAAGAAGAGGTCAAAGAAAGTGATGTGGACCCTAGAGTGTCAGAAAGCCTTTGACAATCTGAAAGTGTTACTGGTCCGTGACTACACAAAGGAATTTTGTGGCCCAGACAGATGCTTCTGTACAAAGGATTGGGGCAGTGGTGGCACAAGTAAATGCAGAGGGCCTTAATCAGCCAGTTGCCTTTATTAGCAGGCGACTTCTCCCTAGAAAACATGGATGAATTGCCATTGAGAGGGAGGCCTTTCATGTTTGGTACTCACTTTGATGTTCAAACTGAACACAGACCTCTCTGGTGGCTCATGCAGATGTTAGGGGAGAATCCCAAGCTATTATATTGGGGTGGTCCATTTCTCTAAAGGGGATGCACTTCACAGTGGAACACTGACTTGGAGATGCGAATGCAGATGGACTTTCCAGGTTTCTCCACTTAAATGATGAGGACTACCAGGGTGCAGGTTAGTTACCCATTACCTTTAGTTTGGGAGGGAGGTCATGTTAGAAATTCATCCTTTTGCCCTGTTCACCCCCATTTTTTGCTGAATGATATTGGTGGTAACTGACTCTGACTGTACCCTGGGCTCAGCTAACCAGGCCCAGGGCCAGTGCTATGTTTAAACCAGTACATGTAATAGAGTACACTTACAATTGGCAATTACAGACCCTATAAGTCCCTAGTAGATAATAGGGCCAGGGGGTGCAGTCTGCCTATAGGTCCCTAGTATATAATGGGGCAATGAGGTTTAGAGGTCTAGCAGATTTCCTGCACTTGCATGTGTACACTGCTGAGTGCCTGCTGTCATTTTAAAGGTAGCCTGGCTTTGCAGACTGTCTTTAAAAGTAAACTGTGTGCGAACTTGACTTTGGTGGTATTGGCAGTTTACAAGTAATAATCAACCTTACGTTTGCATATTAGGCACCCTCAAGGTCTCCACTAGGTGTCATATGGGTGGGGGGGCCATGCAACTAAAAGCAGGAACCTTATAAAAGATGTTTTATTATGGCCTAGTGAGGGAAAAACAGCACCCATTTCATGTTTTCTCCATTGTAGATAATTAGCTCCATAGGCTAACATTGCAATATTTTATTTAGGTATAACTATTGCTAGGAAAGGAGCAAAATCTCATTCAAGGACTTACATGATTTGCATTGATAAATTCAACAACTTGCCACTGTTGAATTTATCAGAACTAGTACAGAGCAGAAGTTATAGAACTTTCTCTTCTGTAAGCCAACATCCAGCCTTCTGGTGGTCTCTGCTGATTGGTCAGCCTTAACAGGCTTACCTAGTCTTCTTTGATTAGGTGATACGTGGCCTGGCCGGAGCAAAGGAGGTCATTTCAGATAGGGGCATGAACTTCATGTCCAGCTATCAGAAAGCGATGTGGGATGAATGTGGTGTTGCCTACAAGTGCATCACCCCATATCACCCCCAGACTAATGGTCTGGTGGAAAGGTTCAATAATACCCTGAATGGCATGATCAATGGCTTGTATGGGAAACTCAGGAGGAGAGGGGATGTTTTCCTCCCGTGCCTACTGTTTGCCTATAGGGAGGTCCCACGAAAAGGGATAGGTTTCAGTTTGAGCTGTTGTTTGGGGACCCTGTGAGAGGGCCATTGTGCCTGTTGAGAGAGTCTTTGGAGAAGCTTCTCAAGGAAGCAAAGGACAATGTGCTTGACTATATGCTAGGCCTGAGATCTGTTATGTTATGTTATGTTAAGGGGTATTTATAGAGCGCACGGCTACTCCAAGGAGTGTCCCGGCGCTGAAGTGTCCCCCTTGACAAAAAAACAGTGCACGACCTCATCCTACAAAGTCCCCATTACTGATGGAACAACCAGGTCTTAAGTAGGCGCCTAAAACTAAGGAGATCTTGTTCTTGTCTGAGAGAGAGAGGCAGACTATTCCATAGTTTTACGCCTACCACCTGGAACGAACGTCCCCCCTTCCTAGTCCGAAGGAACTTAGGCTCAGACAACAAGTGTTGGGTCGATGACCTCAGAGTCCTGGCTGGGGTATAGGATATAATTTTATTCCTAATGTACTGGGCCCCGCTATTATGGAGCGCCTTGAAGGCCAACACAAGGGCTTTAAAACTAACCCTATTTTTCACTGAGAGCAAATGCAAAGATTTCAAGTGAGTGGTCATGCGAGTCCTGGGCCTGACCAAGGAAATATCTCTAGCGGCCGCATTTTGAACTACCTGTAGGCGGCCCAATAGATAATTCGGTAGGCCTAGGTATAACACATTTGCATAATCCAGCCTTGATGTGATCAAAGGCTTGGACCACTGTTTTCCTGTGGGATATAGGGAGCAGCGGTAGAAAGTTTCTCATCATTTTTAAAAGCCTAAAGCACGTGCCAGCCACCGATTGAACCTGGGGCTTCATGGATAGGTCCGAGTCAAGTATGACTCCGAGATTTTTCACGGAGGTGACTGGACTAGAAGGTGGAGACTGATCTTGAGGCCATCATTGGCGCCATTCGTCCCCCGGAGTGTGTCCGAAGAAGATCATTTCAGTTTTGGCAGAGTTACATGACAGTTGGTTTTGTCGGAACCATGCAAACACTTTCGTCAGGCATAAGTTGATTTCATTGCCGCTAAACACCTCGTCCTTCTCACATGTGAACAACAACTGGGTGTCGTCACCATATGATAAGACTTTTGCCCCATGTTGTTCTGCTAGGGGTGCCAGTGGGGCCATATAGATATTGAATAAAGTTGGACTTAAAACAGAGCCCTGTGGCACTCCAACATTCAGCGGTGGAATATCTGCTGAGAAGGGGGGGGGACCAGACAGATTGCTGTCGGCCTTCTAAAAAGGAAGAAAACCACCTGAGAACCGTGTCCCCGATGCCGCAGTCACGAAGTCTGCGCAGAAGTAACCCGTGGGGCACAGTATCAAAAGCCGCCGAGAGGTCCAGCAGTATCAATACTGCCTTACCTCCTCTATCTAGGGTAGCCTTGATAGTCTCAGTAACTTTCAATAAGGCCGTTTCTGTACTATAATTCGCTCTAAACCCGGATTGACTCACATGGCAGAGTGCATGTACAAGGCAGGTAGGAAACTGGAGGCCAGCCTGGAGCTCATGAAGCAATGGTATGATCAAAATAAAGCAATGCCTGGGCATACTACTCCAGGACAGTTGGGGTGGTGGTATTGAAGTTTGTAGAACCTAGGGCCCTCCATGACAAGTAGACTGGGCCTTATGCATTCATTGAAAAGAAGGGTGAGTTTACCTACCTAGTAGACCTTAACACCCCCAGGAATTTGTGGCTCAGACAGATGCTTCAGTACAAGGGAGTGGGGCAGTGGTGGCACAAGTAAATGGGGAGGGCCTTAATCAGCCAGTTGCCTTTATTAGCAGGCGACTTCTCTCCAGAGAACATGGATGAATTGCCATTGAGAGGAAGGCCTTTGCTGTTGTTTGGTCCCTGAAAAAGCTGAGACCATACCTGTTTGGTACTCACTTTCATGTTCAAACTCAACACAGACCTCTCTGGTGGCTCAAGCAGATGTTAGGGGAGAATCCCAAGCTATTAGGGGGGTCCATTTCTCTACAGGGGAAGCACTTCACAGTGGAACACTGACTTGGAGATGCCAATGCGTATGGACTTTCCAGGTTTTTCCACTTAGCCGATGAGGACTACCAGGGTGCAGGTTAGTTACCCATTACCTTTAGTTTGGGAGGGAGGGCATGTTAGAAATTCATCCTTTTGCCCTGTTCACCCCCATTTTTTGCTGAATGATACTGGTGGTAACTGACTCTGACTGTACCCTGGGCTCAGCTAACCAGGCCCAGGGCCAGTGTTATGTTTAAAAAGGTACATGTAATAGGGTACGCTTACAATTGGCAATGACAGACCCTATAAGTCCCTATTATATAATAGGGCCAGGGGGTAAAATCTACCTATAAGTCCCTAGTATATAATGTGGCAATAAGGTTTAGAGGCCCAGCAGATTTCCTGCACTTGCTTGTGTACACTGCTGAGTGCCTGCTGTCATTTTAAAGGTAGCTTGGCTTTGCAGACTGTCTTTAAAAGTAAATTGTGTGGAAACTCGACTTTGGTGGTATTGGAAGTTTACAACTAATAATCAACCTTATATTTGCATATAAGGCACCCTCAAGGTCTCCCCTAGGTACCATAGGGGTGGGGGACCATGCAACTAAAAGCAGGAACCTTATAAAAGATGTTTTATTATGACATGGTGAGGGAAAACAGCCCATTTCATGTTTTCCCCATTGTCGATACTTAGCTCCATAGGCTAACATTGCAATATTTTATTTAGGTATAACTATTGCTAGGAATTATTTACATTGATAAATTCAACAACTTGCCGCTGTTGAATTTATCAGAACTAGTACAGAGCAGAAGTTATAGAACCTTTACTTCTGTAAGCCAAAATCCAGTCTTCTGGTGGTCTGCTGATTGGTCAGCCTTAACAGGCTTACCTAGGATTCTTTGATTAGGTGATAAGTGGCCTGGCCGGAGCAAAGGTCTGATGGAGAGAGCGCTGAAGCTGAGGAGAATGGGTCCTGCAGAGGGGGATGGGTAAATCAAACTGAGCTCAAAGAAAGAGCAGACCAATAAGGAATGCCTGGCGTACCTACCCACACATCCTGTGCCCCAGCCGGATAGCAGGCTTTGGACAAGGATTTGCAGAGGAGCGCTAATAAAAATGAGCCACACTATGGGTTGGTTTAGCTAGCTCTTACTCCTCTGGAGAGAAATCATTCATGTTGGATTTTGAAAGGGCAGTGATTTGTAGGACAACAAGATGGCACACTTTGGAAGAAGTTGTCATGCTTTTGGGTGGCAACCAGCATCTCATTGGGCAGGGGTGCCCCCTGATTTAACACTGAATAAATATGTGAGAGCTGCATAGTTTCTCAGATCTACTGCCTGAAACTACAAGGAGAAGAAGAACTGCCCTGCTGGAATCTGGATTTGTACCCAAAGGCCTGAACTCTGACTGACTGTGCCTGTTGTACAATCTGGTACTACAGCCCTGGAGGCTGTGCCTTGCTTCAAGAAGGATTAAGGAGTGGACTTCCTGCAAGCTACAGGTTAACAGAGCCCACCTGCATCATCTCCACCAAGAGTCCCCATCTTGGAGTGCGTCCAGTGGACTTTTAATGATTTGGCAAGATGCATTGTGGGAATTGTAGTCCAGACATCCCAGAGATAATCTAGGAGATTTCAGACCTTTGGATTGGTGTTTTGGACACTTGGATCCTACAAGGATACCTTCAAGAAGCACCTCCTGAAGTTTGGAGAGCTATGAAAAAAAGCTCCAGGAGGTGACCGACCTGACGTCGGAAGTCAAGCCGACTACCTTCAAACACGAGCCAGCCAGGATTTCAGGCCCAGGGCCTCCCACTTAGTGTATCTGACCAGGGCTCAATCTCAGCCGGCCTCAAACTTTGACTTTGTCCCAGTCAAGCGTGACCAGATGTCCCAGAGTGGCGCTATATGGTTTTAAGCACTATAAAGTGGCTAATCTTTAAAAATGCATATCTCTGGTTCCCTACATTGGATTATTTTTACGTTTTGGTGTCTGTTTGTTTATAATTAGGCTTTCTTGTTTTCAGTTTCTATTTTTGGTAAATTATGGTGGGGTTTTTTCAATGTTTTCAAGTGATTTCAATACCTTTAAGAAACAGTGGTTATCAGTGGTTATACATTTTCGCACCATTAAAAACAACAGAAACAGTGTTTTTCCGGTGTTTATGGAATGTTTTGCTTTTATTATTGCTTGCTTTATGCACTGATAGCGCACAGTATATAGACAGTGTACGTATAGTGCATATGAGGTCCAAATACATTTTTGCAAATTTAACCTATTGTAGTACACCATACAATACTTCTTCAGTGAGTCTTTGGTCATGTGTGCTCACTCTTTCCTTCCCATGGAAACTTTTTCTGTGAAAAGGCCCTCTCAACATTGGCACTTGAGACAGGCAACGCCAAAACAGCCAGTACACAATTTGTTAACTCTGGCCATTGACATAGCTTTCCATGCCAATACTGGTGCACTTGAAGATTGCGATTCTCAGGGCAGGTTCTGCAACATTTGCATTGAACTGGGTGCTTATGCCCTCAGAGTTATTGAAGCGGTCTAAAATGAAGCAGCACTTTTGAAACTACGGAGGAAATTCCCTTTACGGAAGGGATCTAGAACTTGTACAGAGTACCACAGTGAGGTTTCATTGACTTCAAATGCCATGGTTGGTGAAGGGACATTTCTATGCATCATTGCAAGCCATTTCTCATACATTGTAATATAAAAGTTCCTGAATTGCTCTTCAACATTGCTTTGCTAACCAAGTGGCAAGCACTCTAATATGGAACATGTTGCAGTGGCAGAGTCACTAAAGGTGTTGCCCAGCCTACTCTAAAGGAGATGGTTCACATCTACACCAATTATGCTGAACACTTGGCAGACAAGGGTGTTTTCAGACTCTAGTTTTTTTATTATGTCCACTACAGCAGTTATGTTTTCCTGTAAAAATCTAAGAATGCAGTAGAGTGTACTTTTTTCACATCACTATCAATATGCGACCAAAGATCCTCACATTTCTTGCCTTTGCCATCATCACTCATCAAAAATTCTGTAAACGGTCGCAACATGGATAATATAGCATTCATCGCCCCTTGGACTGAGAACCATCATCTAAGTGACACAGTTGGGATGACTCTTTCTTTGATGCCACACAAAGCATGAAATGAGAAATATTTGCATTTTAGTTCCTATGGATATCAAAACAGTAGACCAGAATGGACTAAAAAGTCAATAGCATTCTTCATTAACTCTGAAGATTGTAAAGATGCTTGCAGCATACGATCTAACAAGTGGCAAGGATCTCTTAGAGGGAAGAATTTCAGCTCAGGTATTGATTTTGACAGGTCATCACACAACATTTTCATATACGTAGCTGAATCACTGCAAATACAAACAAAATCACTCTAATCTTTGTCGAACTTGGAAAGAACCTTTTTTGCAGAGCATTCCAAGTGACACTGCGTTCCATGTTTTCCAAAAGTCTGGTGTCATGTTTTCACCACTATCCCAGATGCTTGGTGATAGCACTCTTTTCCCATATACTTGTCACTATACCTTGCATTGAATGTTTCAAGCTTGAGGTGTTGGCAATTCACCTACTATCAATACTGACTCACTAGAAACTGGGGGCTGATGTATCAAGAGTTTTTACCCATTCTCTGTGGGTAAATGTGATGACACATATTGGGAAAGATTCCCAGCCATTTTACCTATCAGTGAAAGAATCAAACGTAGCCAAAATATCAAATATGATTTTGATATTTCCTGATTCTCTACAGTTTATAAAATAATTAAACAAGACCTAAAACTTGCTTCTAAACCCTGTATCTTTAGACGAAAGACCACAAAACTGAAAAAAGCAAAAGGAAGAAACAATATTTTAGTGGCATCCCTAAACATAAAAACTCAAGCAGAATAATGTTAGCCCAGTCTTTCTTGCTGCTAGCTTGTATAACAAAGTTACATTGTATTGGCCCCTTCAGGAAGAAAAAAATGACTCTTTCACTATCCTTTTTCTTTCTTTGAATGGCATTTAGTTTGTGGTTGTGCAGGTGCTTTTTCAGTGTTTATATGTTTTCACTGGTGAGGGCTGTTTCTCTTTCAGTGGTGTTTTATCAGTTATTATAGGTTTAAACCTAAAACCGGACAGCCTATTTATAATATTATTTCCTATTTTTATAATTTGGTGTGGATTTTTTATTGTGTGTTGTGTCTTATTTGATGTAGTGGGTTTTTTACATGCTTTACACCCCTGTCTCCTAAGTTAGGCCTGACTGCTCATTGTCAGCTACCAAGGGATAGGAAAGAAGCTAATTTATTGAGACCTTTATTGGACACTATACTGTTTTGGTGGCATTATTACTAGTGGTAGGTGCATACTTATCCCTACCAATAACTCACTTCTCAACAGCACCTATATGTAAGAAATAATCTCTCTGCATTCTTAGATGCAGCGTTTTTGTTTTTTCCAGTCAATTGTTATTGATGAAGTGATTTGTTTTGCTGTTAGAGTAATTCAAGAATTTGAGATTGATAGGCCTAGGTGCTGCTCCTAGAGGCGGCAGGGGCACCAGTCCTTCAATTTATTCCAGGTACATGACAAAACAAATGTTACTCCTTCTAAAGGCCCACTCCATTTCTGTAGTACAATATTCCTGGAAGCACAGATTCTACTATTGACAACTTCATTTCAGCCTCCGATACCCGATCTTTCATCTTCATCTGGTCTGCACTTAACAAACTTACATCTGTCACCAGTGTGCCTATTTCATCTGTAGTGCTGTGCCAGTATACTGTGAGGCAAGTAATATGTCATCTAATTTGTCTGGCACCTATGCAACCATAGGACCATCCACAGTGACATTCACCACTAGTTCCCCATTTCCCATCTGCCTGTTGGGTCACAAGGCTTTGATTTGGGGTTACCCATTCTCATCCTTTTAGATAGGCAGAGGAGCGTAGCACTAATCGCTCTCAGTCTCTTTGCATGTAATTATAATTAGAAATCCCTTTATCAGGCATATCTTCATTCTCCTTTGACCTTCAATGCAATGCAATATTTGTCTCCCCGGATAATGTGCCTTACTTCTGGCTTTACTAATGTCTCATCTAATGACATCTGCTAGGTTCCTCAATTTAGACAGCGACTGGCACTAGTTGTTCTCTAGGTCTCACATTTCTTCAGCAGTTTCTTACATGACCAGACTTCTTATAACACTGTCTACTCCCAGGGGGTCCAAGTCTATTTCTTCTAATCTTCAGTGTAAATAGTCATAGAAGGCCACTGCTCACCTCTCGCAGGCACCATTCCTCGATCTGGTTGTCCCCATCATTATTATCTTACCAAGACACTGTTCTGGTAGAGAGGGTGTGGAGAGAGAGGGTGTGGAGTGGGGAATCGGCCAGTTGATACAGGCATCTAGGATAAATATGATGGATCCTGCACACCCTACTTACAGCATTCAATGATTTGTTCATGGAGATGATTTGGACTCCAGCATGTCTCCTCCAAGCTGGCATGCTGCTTAACCCAGCTTTTTCATGGCTACCATATTTGTCAACGTGAGCCAAAGAGGAGAGAACCATGGGTGATGCTCTCCATCATCGGCTCACTGAGGAACATTGCTATCAACTACCTCGCACCATCCAGATTTCACTTAACTATTTTGGTGGGTCATAATATGCTGATGGTGAAGACAAACCATTGATACAGAACATTTGGGGGCAGAGGATACTAAGTCTATGTCCTGTCTCTTATCTTGTTGGCCATGCCCTCTCATTTCCACTACATATAGAATCACGGATTGAATTGTTTTAAATTAAAAATAACGCTTTCGGGAATGTATGTTACCTGTATTAGTATTGGTCAGTTGTGATTTGATATAGCATGAAGTTGCATGTCATATAAGATTCACTAATGCTCTGCTAGAGCAAGAGTGTGGTTATGATCCACTAAAATCTTTGGTACTGGCTGACAGGCAACTGGTATCCATACAAGTTAAATGTATTAATTAATTAATTTATTTATCAGGTATCAACAAGTACCATTTCCAACAGGAATGTTGTAAAATAAGACATATTTTCATTTTGGTAAAAAGGACAATGGATGGGTTGAGTGAAATTACAAAAAGAATGTGGCATTACGTTAAAACAGAAGTTGAATTAAAGCCAGGGCAGCAAGGACAAATAGACAGGATCCATAAAGGGAGCCCAACCAATTGGGCCTTAGAGCAGGAGTACGCCCTAGAAAGGGAAACCAGAAATCCAACATAGCTACAGCCATGCAGAGAACATTGGATAGAGCATTGGGAGCGGCAGTGGTAGTGGTAGTGGAGGTGCTTAAACTGGAAACCTTTGCTCTGACCAGAAATTCTGGAGAAGGCATATTAATGACAGGGGATGACACAGACAGCCCAAAATGTCCCCTCCAGATGGGCTCAGCAGTCACTCTCATGACCTCTGATACTGTAATATGAAGTATTATAATATATTCTCCTATTTTGGCTCTATTCAAGCTAAAGTGCAAGAGGGCTTGGTTAAAATTAATATGAAAAGTGCTTACCTTCATGCTCTGACCTCAGGCTTTTGTGCATAGTAGGCCTCTATAGGTATTCTCTTTACTAAGTGTTTGAAATTGGATCTCTACTTGGCAAAGGTATGCACCTGGTCCGAGTAGGGACCACAATCCTTGTCAGGGTAAGCTAGATACACACTAAAAAATGGTGGCTTGGCACAGAGCAGGCAGACTTAACTTAAGAGGTAATGTGTAAAGTATTTATGCAGCAAACACAGTAACACAATGAATACACCACAGAAAGATTCCACACACACAACTTTAGAAAAATAGAGAATATTTATCTGAGTAAAACAAGACCAAAATTACAAATATAAAATCAGTAGAACTCGCAATATGAATTTTTTAAGAATTAATGTAAAAACAGTGCTGAGAAGCCAATATTACCAAAAGGTACTTGAGGACACAAGGGACCGGGGGAAATCCAAAGTTCAGGCGGACTGCGATGGAGGACATGCCTGCTACGAGACTCACCAGGTCCCACTGAGAAAATATATCGGATGGAGCACATCGCTGACACTGAGGGCCCGATGTGCCGATCTTTTCCACCCAGTTGGGTCACTGTGTCGCGTCGAGCTCTGTATAGATCAAGGCAATGCATCATCGTCAAGCCATGCAGAGTATCATCATCAGGCTGCACAGGCTGTAGAACCTCTGTTGTTGAACAGCCTCTGCGTTGGTGTCAAAGGGTAATGCGTTGGTTCAGACCGGCGCAGTAGTGACAATGCATTTGTAGAAAAACAGCTGCAGAACCCACTTCTAAAGCCCAGGAACCTCAGGCAAGGAAAGGCCTCACAGATGGCAGACTCCAGGAGCACCAGCAGAATTGTAGGAATTCTTTTGTGTCCCTGAGACTTAGAAAACAAGAGGCAAACCAGCAAGCCCTTGGAGTCACTCTGGGTTCAAGTGAGATGGGTCCAGTCCTTCTCCTCAGCAGGTCAGAGATCAGCTGGCAGCAGGGCAGCTCAGCAAAGCAGAGGAGCAGTTTCTCAGTAAAGCCAGTCAAGGCAAAGTGACAATCCTTACAGAGCAGCAGACTTTACTCCAGCGGAGATCTTCCCAGGCCCAGTAGTGTACTGATTTGGTAAGGTCAGAGCCCCAGGACTTATACCTACATGTGCCTTTGAAGTAGGGGTGATATTAACGCAGCTCCCTAAAGTGAACAGGGCCCCTTTCATCCCAGCTCTGTCTGCCAGGATATCTGTGGGGGATAGTTAGTCCTTTGTGTGGGGATAGGACACAGCCTATTCAGTTATAAGTATGAGTCCTCTGTCACATTAAGCCCTTCTGGTGCACAAAGTGTGGCTGTCACCCAGTCCAGACTTGTATTTGAGACAGGCTACAGGCACACAGAGTAAAGTTAAGGGCAGAGAAATGTCCACTTTCTAAAAGTGGCATTTCTAAAATAGTAATGTCAACTCCAACTACAGAGGATTTATGATTACCATTCCAAAGATATGAAACATGATTTAGCTACCCCATTCTAATCAGGAATTACAGCTTAAAAGTGATTTAAGGAATTCCCAATCTTAGCCTGAGAGGAGTAGGTCTGACAGTATTGAAAAACAAATGTAACTGTTTGTCACTACCAGGACATGTAAAACTTAAAGGTAGATGTCCTAGCTTTTATTTACACAGCACCCTGCCCTTAAGGCTACCTACAGCCTACTGTGCCTGTGACCTTCATGAGCCAACTGTAAAACTTTCTGCCTTAACTTCTTGGGTGGTATCAACCGCAAATCTCTCAACAGGAATCCTTTGTCTACAGCTAATTCATGTAAAAATCTTTCCCCAGTGATCGATGTAGTCTCCCAATTCAGCCTTGTTCAATTTGCCTGAACTTACAACTTGCATCACACGTTTCAGCTCCACATCACTTTGAAGTTCAGACAACCATTCAGTCTCACTTATGATGCCTTCTGTGACTTCGCACACTCTCACAACTTCTTCTTCATCCTGTTCATCTTTAATGCTTATATCCATCTCATTAACATTCACTAGTCAGGACAGGAAATCCGCTGAGAAATTACTCACACCAGGAAGATATTGTACCTCAAAACAAAATTCTTGTAAGTTTACCACCCATCTCCTTATACGTGAAGAGATTGCGTCAAGTCCTTTCTTGATAAAGACTTCTACTAATGGCTTATGATCCATCTGAAAAGTAAATTTGATTCCCCATAAGAATTGCTTAAATCTGCTAATAGCCCAATGAACAGCAAGAGATTCTCATTCAATGATGGAATAGTTACATTCCGCATCCCTGAGGGTGCGTGACACACAAGCAATCAATTCCTCCTTCCCACTTTTGTTTTGAATGAGTAAAGCTCCTAAGCCTTTCGCACTTGCATCACACACCACTTTGGTGTAGTTCAGAGGATCATATGCCTGTTGTGAAGCTGCATTGTTCAATTCATGATTAACATTATTAAATTCCTCTTTACAAGAGCTATCCCATACAAAATATGTCTTTTTTTTAAACAGTTTCCTCATGCTATATGTTTTGCAGGCAAAGTCTTTAATGAACCTGCTGTAGTATTCCACCATGCCAAGAAAAGAAGATAATTCCTCTTTAGTTTTTGGTTCCTCCAGAGATTTGATGGTGTTCACCAGTTCCTTCCTTTGCTTTACTCCTGCCCCTGAGATCCGATACCCTAGGTAGCTTACCTCTTCCACCCCAAACTTCCACTTTTCAGCTTTAAGTGTGAGACCAGCATCCTGTAATCTGCAAAGCACATCTCTCACACATTGATCATGCTCTGAACCAGTGGCACCAAAGATCAGAATGTCATCCTGATAGCACTTTACTCCAGCTACATCTTTCAGGATCTTAGCCATGGTTCTTTCAAAAACAGCCGCAGCTGAGATGAGACCAAACGGTATTCTTTTGAAGCAATGGATCCCAAATGGTGTAGTCAATGCCTTAAGATCCTGAGAATTCTCATCAAGATCTATCTGATGGTAGGCCGAGACTAAATCAAGTGTACTGTTCGAAGGTCCACAAAAAGGCGTATGTCACCATTCCCTTTGCGTGCCACAACAATGGGGGCCAACCATTCTGTTGCCTCCACCGACTCAATCACCCTACACTTGCATAATCGATCTAGTTCTTCCGCTACTGCTGACTGAATTTGTATAGGAATCCTCCTGACTTTGGCAACAAAAAGTTTCGCTCCCTCCCTTAATTTGATTTTATGTTTGTACCCAAGTAACCTTCCTAGGTTATTCTGAAACAAACCGCTGAATTCCTTCACAAATGTGTTCGACTCACAGTTGACTGTATCCACCCTCACTTGCGGAATTTTTTTGGGATGCAGACTCACACCTAATTCCTTCTCACCATGACAGATCACTTTGCCGGATGTGGACATTCCACCAATGCCCAACACTGCTTCAAAATATCCTAGCATTTCAATTCTGGACCCTCCATAGCCACCAGGCTGTATGTCCATACTTCCAGTTTCTTCTCCCCACCAAATAGTTTCACAAAAGTCTCATTGGAATTAATATTAATACGAGAGCATGAATCCAATTTAATTGAAATTTGTTTCCATCAACGTTCACCATTTCAGTCGGAAACAACTTGTTGGCCTCTCCTATTTGTAGAACTTTCTCCTGACTAGTCTCCAAATTCCTGTTCTTTCCTACCTTCCTATTCTTATTCCTGCAACACTTACTGAAATGTACTCTAATACCACACGTATTACACACTTGTGACCATGCAGGACAGGATTTATCATTATCTCTGTGACCTTCATATTCACATTGGAAACACGCACCTTTGAAACTAGGTTCAGTTTTCTTCTGTACTCTAACTTCTGCTTCTATTTTTTTAACAGGTTTCTGAACTTTGACTTCACACACCTCTGTAACTCTTTCCTTATCTGTTGTCCTAACACCTTTATCTACTTTAAGTTCTCCTACACACTTCAACATTTGTTCCACTCGTTTTGCAACAATCAATACCTCTTCCAGAGGTGGTTCATCTTTCATCCAAAGTTCTTCTCGCACCTTGTCATTGTTACACCGCAACACAAATTGATCACAAATTCTCTCTTCAGTGGTACCTCCAAACTTGCAATTAGAGGCTAACTTCCTTAAGCTAGTAACATACTCCTCCACTGACTCATCTTGCCCTTGGACCCGCAATCCAAAATTATACCTCTCTAGAATCGTGCTAATGCGAGGTAAATAATGATGATCAAGTTTGGCTATTGCTATCTCAAATTCATTTAAATCACGGGCCTCAGCATGAGGAAGTTCTGGTAAATCAACTAACAGTACCTGTCCTTCAGCACCTAAACAATGTAGAAGTAAAGCAGGCTTCCTTTCAGCACTCAGGTTTGTCCCACACACCCTCGCATAATTTAAGAAAACTTTCTTCCACTTAGACCATTTGATGACAGGTTCACCAGGTGTAGGCAAAAAAAATGGAACAGTTGTAATATTCTGCATATTTGTTGCTCTACGTTCAATGTTAGCTTCCAACACCACTGTATTAGCACAGGTGAGTGCTATACATTAAATGTACAACAGGGATCACACAATCCTTAAAAATTGGAGATACTATCAGTGCTAGTTGTAAGACTGAGAGAAGAGCACAATACCAGTTACACGTTGTTGTTACTCTGCCATACACAAACCCTCAAACAAAAAAGAAAAAAAAAACCTTGTGGTATAAGTTGTAGTAATTCTAATTTTCCAATGAAAGTTGTTTGAGTTAGTTCAAATCCTTTACAAAACAACTCCCAACATGGCCGCTGCAATTCCAATCAGGTATGTTTGGTGCACTAGTCAATTGGCACGTTGTAACAAACATGCAAGTGACTTGCACTCCAGAAATTACCCTGATGATCCACTGTGCACGCTCTTGTGTGGCTCAGAGACGGGGACGAAGAGACGTTCCACTGTACACAGACACAGGCACTAACAATTGAGGGCAGCCGTCTTTACTGCCTGAACAGCGACTGACAAGAGGGCGAACTGACGTTCCTCTGTTCCAGCGCTGCCCTTCACTGACTCCAAGGAGCAAAGAGATGTTCCTCTGCGTATCAGCCTCTACCTGCGACGCTGGGAGCAAAAAAGTTCCTCAGGTCGCGTCACAATAGATGGCAAGGGACACCTGGGTGTTTGCTTAAATCCCTGATCAGACGGCCAAACACGCACTCGGACTCGTGCCAGCTACAAGTTATGGTCGGAGATTAAAAGTCTGATCGCCTGGGATTTCAGATCCAGGACAGCTTACCACAAACAGCAGCTAAACGTGGAGACAGACTCACGATAAGCCGTATTGCCAGGCTATCCTCTACTCACACCTCCAATAATGCACTGGATCAGCCTCTCACTGAAATCCGCTTGTCACTGTTCCATGAACCGGGTAGTCCGACATGGACATACAACATCCACCGCCTTGCTGAGGTGTCACTGCTTCACTGTATCCCATCCTGTGTCGCCAAATTGTGGTGTCGGACACATGAAGAAATCCACATAGATTCAGGTAAGCAAAACTCTTTATTTACACCTCAGCCAAGCTCGGTGAGACCACACCACCAGTCTTCCAACTGATCGTCCCCACGACCTCACCACTGGCATTCCACCTGTGACCTAGGTATATTCTAGGTTGCCAAGAAGATGCTGTCGGCTGACCCTGGATGACCACTATGCCACACCTACCTTAGGGGTAACCTATGTGTCATAATAGGGGAGTTGAAGGCTTAGCAAGTGGTTTTAAATGCCAAGTCAAAGTGGCCGTTACCTGCACACAAAGGCTTTGCAATGGCAGGCCTGAGACAGGTTTGAAAGGCAGCTTGTGCAGGTTGTACAACCAGTGCTGCAGGCCCACTAGTAGCATTTAGATTACAGGCCTTGGGTATATGGTACACCAATTTACAAGAGACTTACAGGTAAACTGAAAGTGGCAATCAGGTATATACCAATGTCACCATGTTTTAAGGGAGCAGTACTTGCACTTTAGTATTGACTCAGTTGTAAAGTGCTCCTAGACCTATGGCCAACAAAATGAAGGTCAGAATGAGATGAGGATGAAGGCAAAACGTTTAGGGTAACCCTGCAAAAAAGCACTATTTCCAACACTGAGCAATAGCTGGTGACCCCATCAGAGGACGGTGGCCAACCCCTGAACATATGTACTTGAAAGACCCATTTCAAAGCGTATTGCTTCAACTGGAGTGAGCGTATTAATTTTGCAAATTTTAACGAAATATTTTCCCTCTGGTTTATGCAAAAATTTCAAATATGTTATATCAATGACTTCAATGGCATAAAGCAAGGTTGATGGAGCGTTTGCGCAATACGTAGCAATTAAGTGGGTAAAATGTCTCCAACCTAGGGCCCTGTAAAGTTACAAGAGTACATTAGCATGAGCCTTCACTTTACCAGAGAGATACAAGATGTGTTTCTTTTCTGATAGACTGGCGGAAAACATTTTACCTGGGTAGGGGTATGTTTTAACACTTTCCAACTCATCTCTTCCTAAAACTCATTTAGGAAGAGATGAGTTTTCTGGACTATCTACACCCCTTAACTTCAAAAGTCATCATTTTACTCATGTTGATGTTAATTTTCAAGTGATGGCTTTCATCAAACCTATGTAGACAATCCAAATGCTTATTTAAGCCTCTAGGAGTAAGGTCCAAAATCACAATATCATCGGCATAGAGTAAGGAGGCTATATTGCGGTGTCCTAACTTCGAGGCATCCACTCCCAAATCATACAAAACCATGGGCAAGACCTAAATATATAGGGAAAGTAAAAGAGAAAAGTGCCATTATAAGATTTAGTAGATGATCAAGAATTTTCAAAGTGCTAAGCTTTTGCCACAAGGTAGGTCTGTCCATGTAGACAAAAGCCTTGAGGAAATCAATATATGCCACGTAGACAGGCATATCCCGCAACACCACATATTTTTCCAAAATCACCTGCAGAGCTGTGATATTATCTAAGGTAGAGCTATTTGGTTTAAAGACAGCTTGCTCCCACTGTATAATATTATGAGCATCCACCCTTCCTTGTAGATGATCCAAAAGGCTCTTAAAAAACATTTTCCTAATGGAATCAAGCAGCATCATTTGCCTATAATTACGGGGAAGGGCAGTTGAACCATTCTTATGTAATGATAAAATAATACTGCCCCTACAAGAGGTCCGAATACTTCTGGTTCGATAACAATAATTAAAAATGGCTACCAAATAGCCTGACCAGAGATCAAAAATCGGACCGGGGGAAATGAAAGATTGGCCAGGAGATACTGATTAGGCTTAAGGCTGATACATTGTAAGAAATTTGAAGGGTGACTAAAAGATTTACATGACAAAGAATAAGCTGTACTAATTAGAACTGCAAACACTCCACTAGCATGGCCTTTCCTGGCTTTTTTAAGGAGAGACGGTTGATTCCAAAATATTTATTGCATTCAAAGAGCCTGGCACACCAAGTCTTCTGGAGGCAGATAATATCTGCCCCCAGGGGATCCAGAGAGTGCAGCTTCTGGGATTTAGTTGAACATCGGCTAAATTCAAGGAAACTGCTGAATATTCTTGTGCTTACTTGTTCAATTAGAGTTAAGAGCACCTGCTAGCCAATTCCATTACATACATCATCTCCTTCACAGGCCCCCAGAACATTGTTGTCAGATCCTAGGTAAGTGATGGATCTGCCTTTTGACCCAACTAAAATAAGTGCTAGTTTAACTTTATTTAGTAGGTCTTCTAAAGGGACCGTACACCTCTCCAAGTTCCAGTCACCCTGATAAATTAGAGAGTGATTATAAAAGTTTGCTTGGAGTGCTGCAAAATAAGGACATTGGGATTTTGTTCATTGGAGAAGCAGAGGAAATCAGGGTTCTAGAGACATTAGGTGAATGAGTGCAAGTGTTAGGCAGAACTGTTTTTGTAATGTCTGGCAGAGTATAGTCCAACACTGGGGGTGTAGAAGGGTCAATCAACTCAGCTGGCCTCTTTGCTGGACCTTTGTCCATTATCATTTGTAGAGGGTGTGGTATTTGATCTCATAAGTCAATGCTTCCTAAAGCAGTGTTACTTTCTATCTCTACCCTGTTGTTGGCCCCAGATATTTTAAACATATGTAGGGATAGAGGAGAGCTCCTTTAATGCCCAGAGATGATTAGATTTATTTCTTAAGGGGTTTAATTTCAATTTGTGACATATTCTGGCAGAAAGTACCCTCCCCTATCTCAACTTTTAGCCATCAATTCAGAAAGGATGAACCGGAGGATCCATACAAAGGCGTAAGCAAGACTTCAATCCTTCAGTATTAGGTAGTAACTAGATTTAATTCCAGTGGGGGGGAGCTCCACTCCACTTACATTGGGCTCCCAGTGTTAGGAGAAAGAAGACACGCAACATCTGACCAGCAAACCACACCGACATAATGCTAGCTGCTTCCGCGTAGCCCAGGTGGTGTCAGTATCTATTTCATAACCCCCACACCACAGCTGATCTGGCCCTACCATGTAGAAACCCCAGCCCTGGCCGTGAAGAAGAGGTTACACTCCCCGGTCTCCCCTCATCCTCCAATAGGGGCCCCTCCTCATCACACGACTCCTCGAACTGTGGGGGCCTCCAGGGCTGGGTTCATCACAATCACCTCAAGCTAAATCAGGGCCAAGCAGTGGGACCCAGCATAAGCACACCAGTAACCTAGAGCTCTCAGGACCAGAGGACATGGGAGAAGTCAGAGAAAAATACCCAGAGGGGGGAGGCAATTCAAATAATGCAGAGGGTGGGCTCCAAATTCAAAGGTGGCAGACAGCAGGAAACATAGGAAAATACTCTCACTGCAGCTCAAGTCTCGAAAGTCACCGCCAGCTAAACGGGTGGGATGGCAGAAACTGTGGCCAAATCTCCTTCAGACTGCTCAAGTGTGTGGCACCCTGGGCTCTCCCTACACCGTCAGGCTTCTTTCACGCCCACTTCTCCCTCCTTCCTTTCATGGAAGAGTGAAAGGGCACCATGTGCACACTGTGGACTGAGCCGGGCACCAGGCGCCAAGCATTCACAATTGGGGGCATGGGCAACACCTCTGGCAGCTCCAGTAGCTGCAACAGCATCCTGCTTGACCGAGAGAGCCATAAGATCCATGTAATCCCCTCCTTCTCCTTGTGGTCACGTAGCGTGCAGCAGTTTTTCCACTACAGTAAGGCCTATGTCTCCTATTGCCTAACATGGAGTTACCTTACTACATTTAATTAATGATAACTTTGGACTGGGAGCAGATAGAAATATGCTGTTTACACTCAACTGAAATGTAAGTTGGAATCCTCTTAAATGGTAAAGTCAGAATTCAAGTCACAAATCTGCAAATGCCATTTTCAGAAATGTAGCATTTTTTTGTTCTAACAATTTGAGTATTCTTTCAGTGACCTATGTCACATGACAGTGAATGCCTTTGTTGTTGGGGTTTGCGTATTGCTTTCAGATAGTAACACAAAGGGGGCATAGGTGTGAACAGGATGAGCCATCCTGGCAGGATGACTGGAAGCATCAGCACCCAGCCCCACTTACACTTCAAAAGGGTTTACCTCCTATCCACACAAAGGAATCTGACACCAGACCTGCCAGACTGTTGTCACCCCAGACAGTATGGAGCCTTTATATGGGAAGAACTTTCCAGAACCAGAGTTGAGGGTAGTATAGGAAAGCCCCCCATATCAAAGGCTGTTTACATTTAGGAGACTTCCCTGCTGCCAGAGGACTGCCCTGCTGCTTGGGGACTACCTTAATGTCTCAGAAGGAATACTGGACCTGCTTACCTTCATCCAGCCTAAAATGAGAAATTTCAAAGGTCAATTGGCTGGCCTCCTGTGTGAGCTACAGTGACATAGCAAACTCCAAAGCCCTTCTTGCAACTGCCCTGCTGGACCTGGAAGCAGACCTTCCTGAGCCCTGCTGACCTCTAATGGAGTGTGTTCCTTATCCACAAGAGATGTCCCCCAGGTTCTGGACTCTTGGCTGTCATCAGTATGAGCTCCTCCCAAGAAGAAAAGGTGAAATCCTGAAGTTTGTGCTTTTTGCGACCATGAAAGGCTCTTGTGCACCAAAATTCTGCTGCCCACAATGACCGCCAGTGCGAAGTTCAGGTGAAGACCTGCTTTTTGCATTACAGAGACCACCAGCGAAGATCGTCAATGAGAGATTTACACTTTGCGTTACAGAAACAACAGCCTGTGGTGACCACCAATGCAAAGCTCCAGCAATCACCATCCCCACCACCCACCAATCATTGTTCCATCATCACAACATCTAACGCCACCTACTACAAGACTCCATCAATTTAGAAATCATCAGAAGCAAAGCCTTCTCTAAGGCTGTCAAACAGTTTGCCAACCCCACCCTAGAAACTGCTATCCGACCACTTACTGGAAGATACAACATTAATAACATATTTTTCCATGGATAAATACAACAAAATAAGATATAGCATCACCAATTTATCATTGTTATCCACACCATCACCTATATCCAACTGCACACTACTAACTGGTCAGCCTTTACCACTATCTCCCAGACACATCTCTCCAACCTTCTAGAGTGACCCAAGCCATCTCTCCAACATTCTGGAGTGACCCAAAACAAAGATGGAATGCTTCCCTCTACCATCATCAAGTCTCTACAAGGAGAAGCCCCAGCATCCCTCTCACATTTTCAATGCTTCGCTAACCAAGGGCACCTTTCCAAGCAGCCTCAGGGCTGGACAGATTCTACCTGCTGAAAGATTCCACACTAGATCTAAAATGGCCTTACCAACTACTCTCCTATAACCCCACCACTCCATTTTTTGGAAAAATGATCGGGAAGGCTATCTCCACCCAGGATCAGGAGCATATCAACAAGAATAACCTCATTTAAGACTATTGTTTGGGTTCAGACCATGAAGCAGTGGTGAAACAGCTATGCTCCAAGTAGTCGATGATGCCCTCCTCCTCAACAACACAAATGAGCCTTGCCTCTCAGTCCTATTCGATTGATCTGCACACCATCAACCATCGATCTACACCCTCAGAACTCCTATGGGCTTCATTGGTAAAATGCTATAAAGTTTGGATCCTACCTTGCCAACCAACTGCAATTCTGTGATATAGGAACTACCAAAACCTGAACTCTCCCGCCAACTGATGATTCCTAAAGGGCTCCTCATGTTGTGTATCATTTTTAACCTTTACATGGAACCCTTGGGAGGCATCCTTGCAGACAGCAACAGCAAGATCCACCACCAGGTTGATGATGTCCTTCTGTATTTCCAAATCTCCTCAACCAATGATATTCAGAAACCCAAGTGAGCCTCATACAAATGCAAAGCTGGTTATGAAGTACCTATCTGATAATAAATCCTAGTAAACCAAATTCCTCCTGTTTGCCATCAGCGAAAAACATTCTCAGATTCAGTCCTGGCTTTCCAACATAAACCTAACAGGCTTCACACCATAACTGACTAAACAGGACAAATACCTCAGACTTACCTTGGACTCAAATCTCTCACTCTAGGATCACATTGGTAAGGGGGCCAAAACAGCTTGGTTCTTACTCCCTTTGCTGAAAAAAGTGAAACCTCTTCTCTCAGAAGATGATTTCAGAATGACAGTTCAAGCCCTAGTGCTCTCCTACCTAGATGGCAATAACCACATATTCAACTGCATTTCAGAGCCCAACCATGCTCTCCTGAAAGGCATGCTTCTTAAAGTAACACAGCTCATCAGGGGGCTGAAGAAATCTGACCAAATCACCCCCATGCTAAATATATACACTGGCTCCCCCACAAACCTAGCCCATCTTCAAGCTTAGCTGCATCACTTACAAGAGGCTCCACCAAGACCCATGTTTAGCTAGCTAACAAGCCAACAATATCTGAAGATCAATAACAAATGAGAAGCTCCAACATCACCAGATTAGTGACTTAACACTGCAAGAAGAAGAAAACAAAAAAACAAACCTTTTAGTCTATTCCCCTGGGATCTGAAACACCACCCTCACTGATAAATGAACAGCACCATCTCTCCTACAATTCAGGAAGAAACTAAAAACCTAACTCTTCAAGGAACACTATCTCAGATAGGCTGACTTCTCACTTCTGGGGCTTGCCTCTGTACTGTGCCAGCTAGGATTGTGCTTTAGAAATACCAAAATATTCCTACAAACATGCAAAAGCTCAATAGAGGTCGTACAATGAATGAGGATTTTAACTGCATCAAAAGAAACAAGAGGTGTAGATAATTTGTATTAGTTTGTAAAGCTTTTCTTTTACTACAATGCTTTCCTTTGCGCACGTTGTAAGATTTGAATATTTAAAAAAATATATATGGTTCATTGATGAGGGTCACAATAAGCTATCCTGGAACACTAACATTATGACCTGTTCCTAATTTTAACGTTCATTATTCAACTCTTTTGTAATGAGGGCTTAACCTGCATCTCTTTTTGAGAAGAGACAGTATTCAGAATGTATGTGACCTTCACTGTATTCTTTCTTAGTCTGATCAGTAAATACTTTTAAGAAGAAGACTGAACGCCGATAATTGTAGAAAGTAGTGTAATTGCAGGAACAACTCCCGAGTCAAACAGTTCCTTCGCCGTTGGCAACTGCTATGACTCTCCCCTGGATTCCACACTCCAGAATCCAGTGAAGACGCCAAGCAGGAGCTATGGAAACAAGGAACACGAAGGCAAGTGCCACTAGTGTACATAGTGCAATATCCATAGTGCAATACAACACATCTTCCCCCCTAAAATAAAACAAGACAAAAACAAGAGAATGCTAAAAAACAAAACAGAACAAAATGAAAATCTGAATGCTAATATATCCTATGCACAAAAATAATCTACGTGCCAACTTGGCTTGGACGAAATGCGGTTTGACACCCTTCTGACCACAGCATCATTGGAAACAGTAGTGCCAGACATAATGCGATTCAACCCCCTATTGACACCAAGATTTTTGGGAGCAGGAATGCCAGAATCATTTTTGTTACTCAACCAAACCTCGCGTTCCAAACAGTTACACATGGTTACTTTCCGCATGATCCACCTCCTCCCATCGTCCAACCAGACACAATTACCAACAACCTTCAAGACTTCCTTGGGCTTGGACCACTTAGACAAACCCACTCTTTGATTTCCCACAAGAAACGTTCTTACCCAATCACCAACTTTAACATCACGAATGTAACTCCTAAATTTGTCGTTTTGTCTGACGGTGTACTTTTGTTGATAATCGTGATCTCTGCGTGCCAACACGTCCCTATCCACCCGCTTGAAACCCATCTTGCACATCCATGCTCGTGTCACTTTGTTACATGCTGAACGTCCCTTAAGAAGACTGAAAGGGTTTTCTTGGGTGGCAATGTGATGCGTGTTGCGATAACTCCAAATCATTTCCTTAACAGCACTTTTACCATCCACACCATCAGCATCAGCCAACTGCACACATTCCTTTAACACACGGTTGAATCTCTCAACCATGCGGTTTTCCCTAGGATTGTAAACAGCAGTAGTACAATGCTTCACACCACATCCTTTCAAATACTCAACAAATTCATTGGCCAAAAATTGTGGACTGTTGTCAGTGGTGACACTCTCAGGATAACCCTCGCTATGAAAACTTTTTCACAAAAATCAATGACATTGGAGGATTTAATCTCCCTCACGAATGATACCTCAGGCCACTTTGTAAAATAATCCACCAGGACTAAAGCATACTTGTTCACAATACCCTTCGCACTAAATGGACCACAAATGTCCATGGCAAGCTTTTGCCAAGGCTTCTCAGGCAAAGCAGTGGAAGTAATGGTGGTATCTTGAGATCTGTGGGATTTATCACTGCACATACATGCAACACAATTTCTCACACACCTCTCAATATCATTGTCCATGCCAGGCCACCAGAAATCGCATCTGGCTCTCCTCTTCATGCCCGACATACCATTGTGACTCTCGTGTAGAAGTTCCAAAAACCTGGTGCGTAGCACCACAGGCACAACCAACTTGTCCACCCTCCTAACCACACCACTCTCAAAAGATAGTTCCGACCACACCATCTTGTATTCTGACAACTCTTTACCAATCAGCAAACGTTGCGTAGAACAATCAGATAAACAAGAAATTAAACGTTGCAAAGTAGTGTCATGCAAAACGGCCTGCTTCCACTCCTCCTCACTAACAGCACCCTTGCACGACTCACTCACCGTAGCCACCAACCACTCTTCTTCTTCTTCATCACAATTCTCGCACTCCTCCACACTCCCTGGTAAAGGTAATCGAGACAAGCAATCAGCATTAATATTTTTGAGGCCCAGCACATACTCTAATTGAAAATCATATTCTTGCAATCTGTATAACCATTTAGCTATTCTGGGGGTGGCTTTTCCAGCACCTTTTGTTGTAAAAATGTCTATCAACGGTCTGTGATCGGTCCTCAACTCAATATTAGTGCCCCAAATATAAGTCTTGAAATAATTGACACCCCACCAACAAGCGAGGGCCTCTTTCTAAATGACAGAATATGTAGCCTCCGCCCCTCTGAGAGTTCGAGAAGCGAAAGCCACCACCCATTCTCTGTCGTCATTCCTTTGCATGAGGACCGCCCCCAAACCATAAGCATTGGCATCCACAACTACAATGGATTTGTTGTGGGGGTCAAAAGATTTAAGAGCTACTGCCTTGGTAATGTCTGCCTTTATACTGTCAAAGGCTGATTGACAATCTTGACTCCATACAAACGAAACTCCTTTTTTCATCAAAAGTCTCAAACTGTGTACCTTGGATGCAAAATGTTGTACAAATTTTGAATAGTACTCCGCTAACCCAAGGAAGGAACTTAACTGTTCCTTGTCAGAAGGTGCTGGAGCGTTTTCAATGGCCTCAAGTAAAAAAAAAGTAGGTTTGACACCCTCTGCAGAAAGTGTATGCCCCAAATAATCAATTTGTTCTACACAAAATGTGCACTTTTCAGCAGACACCGTCAAACCAGCAAGTTGTAATTTCATCAAAACACTGTTTAAGACAACATCATGATCAAATCTATTCTTCCCCCAAACCAAAATATCATCTTGGAAAACCATCATGTTATTAACACCTTTCAGTACACTGCTCATAAGTCTCTGGAAAACTGCAAAAGCAGAAGCTAAGCTGAAGGGCATTCGCAGAAATTGGAACGCTCCCTCAGGTGTTATGAATGATGTAAGATGGCGAGAATAAGGGTGCAATTTCACCTGATGATATGCATTGGACAGGTCAATGGACCAGAAATACTTGGCCTCCTTGACACTAGCTAGCATTTCGTTAATGCGTGGTAACGGGTGACGGTCAACCCAGATGTTCTTGTTCAAATCTCTCAAGTCCACACACATGCGCAGCTTACCATTCGATTTGCGTGCCAAAACCACCGGACTTAACCATTCTGACGCTTCAATGGGCTCGATAACTTTGGCATCACACAACCTGTCCAATTCTTGCTAAAGTTGAGATCGCAAGGTAAATGGTACGTTTCTCACTTTATGAACAACGGAAATGGAAGTAGCTTTTAACACAATCCGGTGCTCAAACTTATTCAGACATCCAAGTTTCGAACTAAACAAATCTGGATATTTCATGTGCCACTTGGAGATAACACTGTCTTTAATTAGAAGAACTTGGTCCGGGTGGTTGGGATCAAGTATCATACCCACATTTTTCTGCTCCTTCCAACCCAGTAAAGCTTTGCCCTTTTCTACTACATATACTTTAGCATGTGTGTTCCTATCTTTGTATACAATGTGCCCCACAAAATACCCCAACACAGGAAGCTTGGAACCACGGTATCCCTCTGGTTCGATGTCCGGTGGCACAAGACTGCATTTGCCTGTGGATTCCCAAACATTTTTTATCAATTATTGTATACGGGGAACATGAATCAGCCCACAATGACACATTGACCTGAGTCAAGGAAAGAACACACTTGGGAGGATGATAGCTTCCAGACACAGAAACTTTATTAACTACATTTTCCCATATGACCAGCACTTTGACGTCGCTGTCGCTTGGGTTTTGTGATGCCTCATCATTGTCCTTAACCATATCCACAGAACGTTTCCAAACCTCACTATTGCCAGATCTACACATCTTGGAAAAGTGACCCAACTTGTTGCACCTGAAATAAGTAGCTTTGGCAGCAGGACACCTTGGAGCTTCAGCAGTGTGTCTAAAACTGCCGCACCTGAAGCAAACTCGTCTATTGTTACTAGGAAGCACCCTGTCATTAGAAAATTTTGCTCGGAAGGAAACATTTGCCCTTTCACTGGAAGAATTAGACCGAACTTGACTATTTGCATCTTCATTCACATTCTTAGATTAGCGATTTGCATTACTGACAACACTAACATCAGTCCTCTCCTTAGCCTGCTCACTATTGAGTTCTTTGACATAGCGTGACATATTTTCAACTCTTCAAGCTATGTCAATAGTTTTCTGCAGTGAAGGATCTTTTAATTCTAAAAATCTTTCTTGGATCTTACAATTGTTGGTTCTGTTTATAAATTGATCCCTGATTATTTCTTCATGAAAATCCCTGAATCTGCATGAAGCAGCTAAGGTTCTCAGTACAGCCGCATACTGCTCAACTGTCTCTCCAGGTAACTGTGCTCTAGAAAAGAACCTATGTCTTTCCACCACAATGCTGGTTTTCTTCCCATAACTGTCTTCTAAAGCTTTTAATACCTCCAAATATTCATCAAAAACAACTTCTCCAGAATTTGAACCCTCTTCACCCTCTTCTTCACCATCACGGCTGGTAGAATTAGCACGTAATGGTTTAGGTAAGGTTTTTAATACTTTCCTACCTTCAACTCCTAAATTGCGTTTTAATAGGGCCAATTTGCGAGAAGCTACAAAAGTTTCCCCACCCACAGCCTCAAGATAGGTCTCAAATGACTCTTGCCAGTCTTCCCACACCATGGAAGGAACACCGGGATTTTGTAAGAATTTGGGCGAGGCCAAGACTGATGTGGTATCCATAGTGTTATATGACAAATATGTAGCTGACAGAATTATAGTGCATAAAACATTAGGTAAACAGTCTTGCTGGATATTAACACAAGAAATTAAAATAGATAACGTAGTCACCGTAGACTCAGGAGAACGAACGAGACATCAAGAAAAACATTTCAAGTAATGAATTGCATGCAGGCCACAGCAGCAGTCTCAGATAATGAATTATTGTGACTTGGCAACAAAAGAAACTAACAAAATAAAAGTAGACACCGTTGTCCAAATCTGCTTGTAAAAAAAAAACTTCCTTGTTCTTAATTATGTAGTATATAGTATGTAGACAGCAACACCGCTGTATTTCCGTTGTAGAAATAAGCTCGGAAAAGGACGTGCTGATCGGCGAGTCGAAATAAACAGAGAAGAACGCGTTGCTAGGTTGCTAGGCAATCGTGACGTCACTGTGCTTTTGCGTTAGGACAGGCGTAGAGAAGTCGGCATGCGCAGGGAACAGGCAACGTGCAGCAACATAACGGCGTAGCAGCGTAGCTTCTGGGTAGCGGCGGACATTAACGTCATGAAAGGCAGGTGCGCGGCTCCCTCGCAGCAATATTCAAAATTAAGGTAAGCACGAGCCCCCGTACAGTTTGGCTAAACGGGAGACTCCAAATAAATGCTGAAAAACGCCCTACCTCGGTAATTTCGGTGAATCCGAAGTAAACCTGACATAGGCGGCGGGCTTGTACAGCAAAATAAACGTCTTTTGCAGGACAAACAGCACTTTAAAAAAACTGCCCCAGGGGTTGTTCGGGTAGAATTGCTTCTTGAAGATTCCTATTGCACGGCGGGAACTTCGTCCAATCGTCGCCCCTTTTAAGAAGAAGACTGAACGCCGATAATTGTAGAAAGTAGTTTAATTGCAGGAACAACCCCCGCGGCAAACAGGTCCTTCGCCGTCGGCAACCGCTATGACTCTTCCCTGGATTCCACACTCCAGAATCCAGTGAAGATGCCAAGCAGGAGCCATGGAAACAAGGAACACGAAGGCAAGTGCCAATAGTGTACATAGTGCAATATCCATAGTGCAATACAACAAATACCCTTGGGACAAAATACGTCATGGCCTTCCTTCAATGCTCCACTAGACTGAAATAAGTAATCTAAACACATATTATTCATAGCTAAGCAGTGTTTCTTCCCATTTCGCTCATTTATTACACTTATAGGCGTTCAAAATGAATCACAAGGGAGGTCACGAAGGTAGGTGTTTTCCAGGAACACAACATGATGACGGTGCGAGAGCAGTAATAACAAGCCCTTGCAATATTGCTAATAAATACCAATGTTCATGCGAACATGCCAAGGTAATTAAAGCAGAAATCAATTATTGCTTAAACGATAATCTCTTTGGTACAAAGTTTACGCAGCACGTTTTGTTTCTTGTGTCTTGTCATGCATGAGTAGAGTGTGTTTCTTCAAAAAATAAACTTACACTTTCATCTAACGTTGTTAACCAAAGGAAGAAAACACTTTAAAAATATCATAAGGATTCTTCTAAATATGTGCTGTTCAGAAAATTGAAACTTAAATCTTTAAATTTGCGGTCATTAATTTTCCTATTCTTCTTGGACTTTTCGCTTGAGTAGCCCACTTTCAAACTTTAAAATATTTATTACATTCAGCATACTTGACGAATAGTGTGTGAGGTTATGTAAGGTTATCATAAATGTATAATTACAGTCCAGAAGCCAATGATTGCAATCTGAGAAACATTTGAGTGTTTCAGACGTTATCTATGCAAAACACTGCTATACAGTGGTGGGGAAGTATGTTGCACTCTTAAAGCAGTTAACGGCAGACAGAGGTACTGTGGGGCAGATTTGCAAGAAACTGACGCATCTGTAGAGATGCTTCAGTTTCCCTACACCAGCCTGCGATACCCTTGTGCCACCATGAATGCACCGTATTTACAATACGGAGCACCATGGCGCAAGGATTGACAGATGCGTCAGAAATTCTTACGCATCTGTTGGCCCAAAAGCCACACATTGCTGGAGTCATGTAGCAAGCACGATTCAACTTCAGCAATGCATGTTGAGGCCTATACTTATAGTACTGCGTCACTCCTTATGCCTGCTTCAAGCAGGCGTAAGGTTTTGACGCAGTGGCGTCCTAGAAGTGGTGCAGTGAAATCTTGTAGATTTGACCGCATCACTTTTACGAGGCTTTCATGCGTGGGAACGCCCACCCTCCATACATTATACCTGAGGCAGGTATAATGTGACGCAGGGCTTTACAACGTGATGCATCTCCCTAGATGCGTTACATTGTAAATTGGCCACATTGTTTACGCCACCGCTGCGTCACAAAAGTGATGCAACGGTGTCGCAAAAGTGTTGCAAGGGACTTGTAAATCTGCCCCTTTATGTTTTTTCCATTTTTAGTTTTGTATAGCGCCATCCAGATCTAAAATCGCAATAGAACATTTTGCATATAGCTGAGATTAACCTAAACCTGTGCCATTCCTCCAGCAGAGGAAAAGAAATAGGGCCCTAAAGCCTATTGTACCCAATTCTTGTGGCATACTGCCAACAAACCAGTGGAGGGCTGCCTTTTGTTTTATTTCTACTACCCATAGCAAGGACCAGTAGGCTTTCGCCACCCAAGAAGGCAGAAAACTAGCGGAAGATTTACTAATATTTGGCAAGACAACTTGCTGCGCTGCATTAAAAGGAAAGGGCAGGAATGCGCCATATCTACTATGATATGGTGCATTACCCCCAGGTCCCTTATGTCCTCGTCCCATTCATTACAAAGTGGAGATAACCATCTCCCGACAGAAAAAACAAGAGGAATGCTGGGACCCTAATACTGCCCCTCCCACCGGGAGTACATAAGCAGCACTTACCCAGCATCCCGCCTGTTCTTTTTTCTGTCTGTCGACAGAATGGACTTGACTATGCTGGTGCTACTCCTGCTGGGCTGAAGTGGCGGTGTTTCTCTTCTCCCCCGCCTGGCTGCCTGGCTGTGCGGGCGCGGGGTTCCCTGGTCTGTCTCCTGGCCTGCCGGGCTTGCTGGGAGTCAGTCGCTGTTGGAGCCGGTGTCCTGCTTGCTCTGCAAGGCCCTCCCGGCCCTTTGCGGCTGGGGCTGGAGTTCCCGGTTTCTTCCGGGTCACGGGCTCGTCTTCCCGAGCTTGGCCGGGTGAGACGTGCCGCGTTGGAGGGGCTCCTGTCGGTCTCCTGGTGTGATGGCGTTTGGGGTGGGGGCCTTGTTCCTGGGGTTGGCCCCCCCTCCGGCTGAGTGCCGCTTGCCGGTTTCCTTGCTTTACTGGATGTTCATGCCTGTTTCTTTCCTCCATGTGCGCTGCTATGCGGCGCTGCTGGTGTGTTTGGCTGCTGGGCTTTTGGCACCCGGGGCGTGCTCACTCCACTGACATTGTGCCCTGGTTGCATGCTCCCTCTCGTGCATGTTTCTCACTTCCTCCTCTCCCATACGTTGAGTTGGAGTAATGATTTACTTTGCTGCTGCCTGTGCTGTGCTTCTCTGCGAGTGTGTGTGCTCTTGCGCAGATGCAGTGTTCTGTTCTCCGGGCTCGGGGCTGCTGCTGGCATCCAGGTTCTGAGATGCTAGCTCTCGGCGCATGCCCGTTGCTGCCACCCTCTTCCGGCTTTGAGGCATAGCGTCGGACACGGGAACTATGGAGATGTCGGGTCCGGTGGTGGGCTGGCCTCAGTGTGAGATTTTCGGACTGCAGCCTGCCCGGTTCAGGGGCAGATCCTCTGCACCGCGGGACTTCCTTCCGTCTACTTTTCCAGACGTGGACGTGTCTGTACGCTGGCGGTGGGGGCCTTGTTGTCTGGTGGCCCCCGCTTCCGATTGGCGGCTTCCTTCCCCGGCCTGTGGTGGCCATTGCTGCCTTTTTTTCCGAATGTGGGGCGTCTGTCTTTGGTGCTGGGGTGCCCGGTTCGTGCCTCGGCTGCCTCCGCGCAGTGGCTCGTGGTTGGTACTCTCCCCGGGCGTGTCCTCTGGGAGTGTTCCTTGGGGTTCCTCTGGCCCGTTCGACGGGCCCCTGCTGGTGCGAGCAGTCGGGCACTGTTCCCGCCTGCTGTGGGGTTTTGCCCCTTTTGATGCGTGGGCTCTGGTGCCTTCCCTCGCTCTTTTGTCTGCGGCGTTGGGTTGCCCTGGTTGTGGCACTCCGTGGCGAGGCGGGGTGCACCGCTTTCTCTGCTGTTGGGGTCCTGCTCCGGTGTCCAGTCCTCCCTTGTTTCCTGCAAGGGGGGGTTGGTATCGCTGTCTCCTGGCACGGATGTGTCACATTGGGCTCTCAGGCCTTGTGGGTGCTTCCTTTGGGGTGCTCCGGGGGCTGTGCGCTGTGCAGGGGTCCTAGTGTTGTGGGCTCTGCTGCTCCCTTTGGCAGCTGTGGCTCGTGGGGGTGCCGGTTTTGTCCCGAGGCCTCCTGCCTGCTTGCTTGCGTTCTACCCCCTGCTGCTTGCTCTGCGGGTCAGGGTCTCCTCTCGCTTCCTCGATTCCGGTCTGTTTGGGGTGCGCTTCTGGTCCTCCCTGCTCCGGGCTCCTCCGCGGCTCCCTGCCCCCAGCTGGTGTTGGGCCGGTGTTCCTGCTCCTTTGGCGGCTGCGTGGGGGGGGTTCCTGTTGGCTCCCCTGGGTTCCTGTTGGCTTGCCGGGGTCTGCCCCGCTTTTCTTTGCTGCCCCGCTTTTCTTTGCTGCCCCTGTGCATCCCTCTCGGGGTGTCGTGGGTGCGGGTGTTGTGGCCTGGCCTTGGGTGTGCTGAGTCCGTATGTCTGCCCGCCCTTTCTGGGGGGACGTGCCTCAGCTGCGGGCAGCCTGTTTGGTTGTGGCTTCTGCTCCGCTTGGGTGTGCTGGGTGTTCCCCTCCGCTTCCTGGCTTCTGCCTGGTTGGTCGGGGTTGGTGCTCGGGGGCTCCTGGTTCCTGGCTTTGGTCCTCCCGTCCCTTGGGCTGCACCTGGTTCCCCTTGGGGCTTCCAGGTGTCATGCCTGGTGCTCTCTGCGGCGCTCTTCCCCACTGCCTGCGGGTCCGGTTTGCGTTTTTGTTTTTCCGGATTCCGTCCCGTTCTGTGGGTTGGCTTCTCTGTGTTCCGGGTTCCTGCCCTGGCGCTCGCTGTGCTTGCCTTTGGCTTGCTTCGGTGATCCTGGCTGCCCCTCCTGGTTCTGCCGACATTCCCGCTCTCGTCTGGTCTATGGGGTTCGGCTTGGTCAGGCCTGATTTGTTCCTGGTTGGGGCCGCCTGGGGGTGCCTGGTGTGGGCTTCTCTGGCTGGTGTGGTTGGGTGCCTGCTCTTCCTTTCCTTTGTGTCTCCGCCCGGGGTGTGTTTCCGGTGGCGGTTCGCCTTTGGTCCCTGGGGTTCGTGCTGCTGCTGTTTGGGCCTGGCTGTCTTTCGCTGCTGCCGTGTCCTTGGCGTGGCGCCTGTTTCCCCTCTTCTGTTCTGCGGATCTCCCGGTTGGGGGTCCGTCTGGGCTCTGGGTGCGTTTGCTCCCTGAGGGGTCCTGGTCTCGTCTGCTTCCCGTCGTGGGTGCCTGGCTGGGTGTCTGCTGGGGCGTTCCCGCTCCTGCGGGTTTTGGGCGCCTGCTGGTTGCCTTTTTCGGCTCTGCGTCCTTGCCTGTCCTCTCTTTGTGTGTCCTGGCGGGGCGCTGTGCGGATTTGTGACCATGTCCTGGTGGGTCCTTCTGGGCCTGCTCCTGCCGGCGGTTCTCTTTCCGGGCTTGGTTCGCCTGTGGTTGGGTGTCCGTTTTTCTGGCTGGTCCTGGGGTTTCCGCTGGCTACTGTTGGGCTTCGGCTTTTCCCCTTTGCCCCAGTGCTCCTTCTTCGTTGGCTTCCTCCTGGGTTGCGGTTCCCCTTTTCGGGCCTATGTGGGGTCCTGGTGTTCGGGGCTTCTGGGTTGGCATGTCCTGGGTTGCCTCCTGTTGCTCCGGGTCTGCCGGCTTCCTGCTGATTTGGGGTGGCCTCGGGCTGTGCCTCCTTGGCTTGCTGGCTGTGCTGTCTCTTTTCAGCCGGTTTTGGGGTGTGTTTTGCTGGGCGTTCCTGGTTCTTTCCTGGTTCTGGTGTCCTGGCTCGCTCCTGTCTTCCCTTGCTTCCCCGGGCTCTGTTTCCGGTGTGTCTGTTTGGGTGCCCCACCCCCTTCTCTGGTTGGGGTGCGGTTCTGTGGTGTTCCTCTTGCATCTGTGGGGTCCTCCCTCCTGGCTGCGGGTTGTCTGGGGTTTTTTGCTGCTGCTTGGCCCTCTGCCTTCTCGGCTTCCTCTGGTTTCCGCTTTGGCGGTTTCCTCTGTTTCTTTTTCCGGCCTTCTATGTGGTCCGGCTGTGGTGTGCTGGAGGTCTCTGTTCCTCCCTGCCTTTTTTTCTTTGGCCTGGGTGCAGCGTGGGCTCTTTCCGGGGGTTGGTTGGGCCTGCGGGTCCTCCTGCTCCGGCTGGTTGCTTGGCTCCGGTCCTGGCTTCCTGGCTCTGTGGTTCGGCGGGTTCGTGCCTGGTTGTTTCCTGGTTTGGGGGCTGCCGTGGGTTCCCCGTTGCCCTGGACTCCCGTCCTGCCTTATTTTCCTTCCCTTTTGGGGTTGGGGGGTTTTTGGGGGTTGTGGCCGGTGGCCCTGTCCCCGCCCTTGCTGGGCTTGTTCGTTGTTGGTTTCCGGTCTTTGTTGGCCTCCCCGTTGTTGGTCGGCTTTCGGCTGGTTCTTTCTGGGGGTGTCTCTGGCCTGTGGTCTTTGGGTTGGCCTCCTCTGCCCTTTCTGTTCTGGGTTTGGTGGCTTTCCTGGTTTGGTTTGCGGCCTCCTTCCCTGTGGGGCTTTTTGCCTCCTGGGGTTCTGGGTCTCTGTCCTTTTCGGTTTGGTTGGGGTCTCGCTCCTGTTCGGCCCCTGGGCTCTTTCTGCGGCTCCTCCCTCTGGGCTGGGTGCTTGGTGGTTGTCGTTTGGTGACCCTGGGGGTGCTGGTTTTTCTTTCCTGGGCCTCCTCGGCAGGGTTTGGTTGGCTTTCTCCTCTGGGCTCTATGGGGCCGGGTCGTTTGGTTTGGTGGGGTGGGCCGGTTCTGGCCTGTGCTTTCCTCCTTCCTTGTTGGTCTGGGTGCTTGTGCCTGCGCTCTGTAGGCCGGTCTTGGCTTCTTTATTTGGCCTTCTTCGGGGTAGTCGCGGTTTGCTCTGTGTCTGTGTGGCTGCCGGTTCCTGTGTGCCTTCCTGGTGGTTCTGGGCTGGGCGGCCTTGTCCGGTGGGTTCCTTGGCCGTGTCCTTTGGGTCTTGGTCCTGGTTGCCCTGTCTCCGGTTTCTCTGGTTGGCGGCCTCCTGGTTGGGGCCCTGGCCTTCTGTTTGTCTCCGGTCCTTGTTTGGTCCCTGCTGTCCTGTTCTGGGTTGCGGGCCGGTTGCTTCCTGCGGTCCCCCTTTCCCTCCTTCTCGGTGCTCCCTTGGGTTGCTGCTTTTTTTGTGGTTTCCTGGGTGTGCTTGTGGGTTCGGAAGGCCGGTTTTCTGCTTTGGTATTCTCCACTTTGTAATGAATGGGACGAGGACATAAGGGACCTGGGGGTAATGCTCTATTACTTACCGGTAATCTTCATTACTCCGGGTCCCGTTGTCCTCGTCCCATTCATATGCCCCTCCCTCCCTCCCGGGCGGCCGGCCTTCCTGTCTGGGCTTGGTTGTACAGGCGGGATGCTGGGTAAGTGCTGCTTATGTACTCCCGGTGGGAGGGGCAGTATTAGGGTCCCAGCATTCCTCTTGTTTTTTCTGTCGGGAGATGGTTATCTCCACTTTGTAATGAATGGGACGAGGACAATGGGACCCGGAGTAATGAAGATTACCGGTAAGTAATTGAGCATTCCTACTCTCCCTCTGCGCTGGTGCACTTGTGGCTGCCAAAGCAGTTACCCTGGCACCATGGTGCCAGGGTACCTGCGTTACAGCAAGAATTGTTCTTGAGCAGCAAGTGACATTTTCCTGCACAAAACGATCCTCTGAGGCTTTTTCCTCTTTCTATGTGTGTTGCAGAATGCAGCACAAGTAAAACGAGGAAAAAACGACGAGAAATGAACATATTTTTCCTTGTTACACCTCCCCTGGGAAGGCATACCATTTTGACCCACTCCCAGTTTTACTAGTGTTTGTAAATCAGGGAATGTGAGAAAAATCATTGGTGGATGATTAAAAACACCTACGCTCTACCCATGTGTCAGAACCCTGTTCGGAATGCCACTGGGCCAGGGCCCAACCCAGGTGTTTTTTCCCCCACTTTATTTATTGCCAAAATATAAACAATCCTGTAGTCTGGCTGGATACATGACAATTCCGTTAACAAAGTTTTATGTTTGAGTAACATAAAGCGACATAATTAACATGACATAACGTGCAATATGTTCAAAGGGGTGACAACCCTATCAAACAAATAAAATATGAGGCTATAGGTTCCCATAAATTACAAAGGTACAATTAAGGCGTACACATTCCCTTTTCCAACACCAGCCAAAAATGGTAGGTGCCGTCATATATTTTGTGAGGCAACATTGCTCTCTCCTTGTTCCTCCGTCTCCTTGCCCACTAAATACATCTGATATGGGCCCCAAAACCCCCTAGGGTGGCATTGGGGAGGCAGTAGTTCACTATAGGCCTCGGTTTGAGTGTTACAATTTACCATCTCTTTATGCCAATCTTCCCAGGTGGGGGCTAGACCCCTAGCCCATCGCATCGCCACCTGGCGCTTAACCAGAAGCTGCCCCATCGCGACCAGTCTTCTGACACTTTTAAGCACCTGTTTGTCGAATCACAATAGGGCCAGCATAGGATCTGGCTCCAGGAAAGCACACAGCTCCTGGAAAATCTTGCTCCGAAACTCCAATACAGGTGGACAGAGCCAAGCCGCATGCAAAAAACAGCTCCCTGTGCATGGCAATACTGACAGTCAGCAGAGTTGCGTAACCCATAGCGATACAGTCTCTCCGGTGTATAGTACACACGTTTAATACATTGAAAGTGGATCAGTTGATGCCTACCATTGAGGGTACAGCAATATTGCCAACATTTGTCATCAATAACCCTATCAAGGTCTCTCAGCCAGTCTAAGTGCTCCTTCCACATGACGGGCCTCCTGGATTCCTGCGCGAATGCATATGACCTGGTCGCTAACTTTGCAAGGGACTTCCTTTTGAATTAAAGAGGAGAGCGCTGGCATCTCCAGAGGCTCCTGCCTGTCATCCCCTAACAGACCTCGTAGCGCATGTTGGACTCTGTAATATTCAAAATAAGTAAGCGCTAATGACGGATGTCCCCTGTGAAGAACCAACTTCCAACCAACCACAACACCATCTTGGAAGAAATCACCCATCGTGGTTATATCTAATGTGCGCAGAACCCGTAATACACTTCTCTCCCTTGCAATGAGGAACCATGATTACCACTCTAATAGCATATGGGGGAGTACAGGAAGGAACCGGATTGTTGCACCAGTAGACTCCGCCAAGCGTGCACTGTAGAGTTTAAGGAGTCAAATGTACTGGGGCTTCTCACCGGGTCACAAAATAGAGACTGAGGTAGGGTGTGTGTGTGTCTGCAGCATCCCTTTCTATGTGTAGGTGTGGGCGGTCATGGGGGCCATGAAGCCAAAAATGTGCATTCGGGCTCTGCGCCGCTTTATAATACAGTTCAAGCTCTGGCGTGTTCAATCCACCCATGCCGACAGGCAGGGTAAGCACCTCCCATTTCACCCTAGGTTGCTTGTCGGCCCAGGCTAACTTAAGCATCAAAGAGGGCATCATGACAAAGAAAGATTGGGGCAGAAGTATTAGGATGTGCTGGAATAGAAACAGAAATCTGGGGAGGACCACCATTTTCATCAATGCCGCTCATCCCATTAAAGAAAGGGGACATTTTAACCAGTGGTCAACATTTTCTTCAAGGCGCTGTACTGCCCTCCCATAATTATCTGACACAATGATCACTGGATCAGTATGGATTTGTATGCCAAGGTAATGCACAGAATCAGTTTTCCATTGTTTAGGGAACTCCAGAGCTCATGGGGTCATGGCAGGGGTCAATGGAAAAATAATTGGACTTTCCCCAGGACAGACCTCCAAACTGAACCACATCCCTGAGTATAGGAGAGAGGTTTCTCTCCAGATCATGTACATGCAACAGGGTATCATCAGCGTTGGTCGAAATTATGAGACAATAGCCAGGAAAGCGCAATCCTCTGTGAACATGATACTCCCTAAGAGCATATGCCAACGACTCAGCAATCAAGGCATATAATTAGGGCGATAGGGAACAGCCTTGTCTGGTGCCCCTTGTGATTGAGAAGGGGGCAGTGACAAAAGTACCCATCCGAATCCTGGCCACAGGGGTAGCATAAAGCACTGCAATTAGACAAAGAAACACGTCGCCCACTCCTATCCGCCCCAAAACAGCCTTCAAAAACGTCCACTCTATGGACTCAAATGCCTTTTTGGCATCTAAAAAAAACACTGCAGCTTCACTGCTGGGTCAACTTGTTGAATGACACCAAACAGCGTTCTGAGGTTATACGATAGGCTACAGCATGGTACGATCCCCGCCTGCTCATGACTGACCCCTACAGAGACAATTAGAGTCAGCCTATTTGCAAAGACTTTGGCGAAAATCTTGGAGTCATCATTTAGGAGTGAAAAGGGCCTGTATGAAGAGCAAACATTAGGTGGTTTCCCTGGCTTTAAGAAAGTTACGAGCAGAGCTTCTCTCATTGAGGGTGGCATCTCTCCAGTGTCCACCGTTTCCTTGTATAACGTGACTAAATGCGGAATGAGCAATTCCTGGAAGGCCATATAAAAGCCCACTGTGAAACCATCAATGCCGGGTGCTCCTGCAACTCGCATATCTTTAAGAGCGGAGCGTATCTCAGAGGGTTCGAGGGGAGCCATGAGATTCTCTCTGTGCACTGCAGTAAGCCATGTCATGCATATATGTTCCAGATAATAGGCAATAGTCTCTCCATCTGATGGAATGCAGGAGGTACATAACTTTGCATAGTATCTCCGGAACCTGTCGGCAATGCGTTCAATATCATGCAGTGGTTGGTCTTCTTCATCTAAAACTTCCATAATCACCCCGGCCTCCCTTTTGGGGTACATTAGGGCCGCAAGCATGGAACCAGGGTGTTCTCCCTCCTTATACACAGTTGCATATTTGCCAAGGTATTTGACTTCACTGTCGGCCGTATCGCGATACTCAACCAAATTCTCTTTGATGTCTTTCAGTATCTGATTGTCACCTGAAGCGCAAATGATCTTGCTCCGTTTAAGCAATTTCTTTTTCCAAATACGACAGTCTGTTTCTTAAGGACTTAAATACCCCCACATGCTTTGAAATGGTCACCCCTCTAATATATACTTTAAAAGTTTTGCAAACCGTGCCAAAGCGAGCATCAGTTCCAATATTATTCAGGAAGAACTCCTCAATAATTTGTGCAATTTCCGACTTAAAGATTAAGTCTGATTAAGAATACGGTGGAAACCTCCAGATGAATGTTTCGAGCTTTCTCAGTCAGAGAGTCAAGTCTAATACTACTAGTGAATGATCTGAATAAGTTCTGAGAAAAGATGCAGAATGAGTAATGTGAGAAGCTAAGCTTTTAGCCACCAGCAAGAAGTTAATCCTAGTATAGATATTGTGTACTGCAGAGTAATGCATGAACCCAGCAGCCTGTGGGGAGCGGTGGCTCCACATGTCAATTAAGCCAGATTGGTTAGCTATATCAATGATAGCCCTAGCGGCAGCCAAGGGGCGGTGAGGTGGGCCCCTGGAGCGATTGCGTTTGGAATCTAAGACACAATTGAAATCACCCTCCCCCCAAATCTGAGGTAAGTCGCCGCATTGAAGTAGGCCTGCCCTAAGTGCGTGGTTTAAGTGAGGGTCGTCATTGTTGGGACCATAAATCCCAACAAGTAAAACCGCCAACCCATCCCTGTGACAGCGGACAATAACAAACCTACCATCCGGATCATAGAACGACCCCATGGGTGTGGGAAGTTAAACCAGCTGAGAAATAGTGCCCTTAGAGCCTGAGTCTCATCAAAATGCTACTGTCCGGGGTCAAGTGTGTCTCCTGCAGTATGGCGACATCCACATTGTGTCTTTTGAGATATGCCAGTACTTTCCGAATCTTTTTATGGTCATTAAGACTCCTCATGTTCCATGTAAGGAGCCTGACTCTTGGGCAGGGACGTCTATCCGTCTCAGAGTGTTATGTTGTCCATACCACCCTGTCCGGATAAGTGTACCAGTCGTGACCAGCCAGCCAAAATGCAGAGACAAATTTCAATAAGAACACAAAAACAGTTATCCCACATGCAAACCCTCCCACTTTATGCCACCCCAATTTGAGCATAGTAGATTTAATCCCACCCTTGTCCCACCCAACCGATGCCCTAAGGAAAAGAATAAAACACAAAACACTACATATTGTGGAGCACTCATGGGAGTGGATGTTACCTGCCAAGCGTCTCCACAGGTGGCCCGGCCCCACTCATTTTACATATTCAATAAACAATGCACCCATCTCTAATCCAAAAAGATCCCTAAAAGATCTCACTGCAATGTCTAACTGCCCCATCCAAAACATTAAATAAGTAGGTTGTGTGCATCGAGGAGAATCAAATTAAAGCCCCATAGGTTGCTTAATACTATACATACTAGATGCCCATGTAAATAAAGCATAGGAACAGTCTCACCAAATTCTCAGGTCTTTGAGTAAAGGTGCACAGTCCCCCGCACTCAAGCCATCCAATACAGCAAAGTTTCAGTATACCAAACACAACACTGGCAAGTTTGTTGTTCCTCAGTGTCTAGAGAGTCAGCATCCGTGCCAGATGAGGCCCTAGGGGACCCCTACTAGAGCTGGTTCCCTCCCTGTGCTTAAAGAATTGGAAAACTTGTTTAGGGTCTGTAAAAATATGCTATTTTCCTTCAGATAGGATCCATAACTTGGCGGGGTACAATCAATATTCCAGTTGCAATTCACGTAACTTCCTCTTAACTGGAATAACCTTGCAACACGCTTCTTGTACTTGCTGTGTGAAATCCGGGAAAATGGACAACTCCATGCCATCATATCTCAGAACCTTTAACTCCCTAGCCTTTCTGAGGGCAGAGTCATGGTCCCTATAATTTAGGAGCCGTGCTATTATTGGGAGGGGATTGGCCCCTGGAACTGGCCTAGGGACCAGCGAGCGATGAGCGCGCTCCACAAACAAGGATATCTGAAAGAGTGTCTTTGCCTAGCAACGTTATAAGAAGGAGCTCCACATACTGTTCCATAATATTGATGTTTGTTGATTCTGCCAAGCCCATGATTCTTATGTTGTTATGCCTAGAACGAGATTCCAAATCCTCGGCTTGAAGCATATGAAGCAGTTTATCCAAACTGGTATGCGCTGTTGCTTCCGCAGTTATTATGTCTTCGGCACCCGACAGTCTTCTTTCCATGGTATCCAGCCTCTCTGCTTGTTTATCTAATATTTCTCTCATTCTGTCCATTCTTAAAGAGAGGCCATCAAGTTTCCCATCGATCTTTGACAGACTGCATTGCATTGCCACCAGGATCTGTTTTAAGTCCGAATCCAAATTGGGATCCGTTGCCTCCGAGCCCAAATCCGCTGCAACCACGGTAGCCTGTTTGTGACTGGGTGTCTTACGCAGCTCAAATTGGAGTTTAGATTGTGATCTGTCCATTTTGCCCATGTTGATCCCCTCCAGAGGTACTGTATAATTGGCTGATGAGAACCACTACAGATAAGGACACCCCAGTCACCTCCAGCGCTAAGTTGAACGAGGGATGCATCGTAGCAAGACCGGGTATATGCTGTGTCTAGCTCTGGGTCAGGCAATGTGCAAATGTGCCAGCTATGGCCTGCCAATCCGCTCATAGCACAGCGAGGAGAGCAAAGTGGTCGGCCACCACAGAGCTCCAATTGGTATAGGACAGCCACCATGCGGGCCCCAAAGGCTGCAGATCAGCGTCAAAACCAAGATTGTCACTGCAGAAATATTCCCAATGGGGGGTCCAGAAGCTGTGGTAGAATCGAAAACACCAGGGGCAGCTTTAGAATGTCTCTATGGAGTTTGCAGGGCGAGGCCTCATACTTCGGGGGGGAGGCACGGCACAAACTGACCTGTTTCTGAGAGTACAGCAGCTGCAGTTCAGGCCTCCCTGCGGCAGTCTAGCCATCTTCTCCTTAATTCTGCCCGGGGCCTCCCAGTGTAATGCCACTAGGTTGTGGCAACCCCATACGGCCATACAGTCATGCCTTCGGGTGGGCCGAGTACATCAACAGAGCCACGCCCCCCGGGCCAGCAGGCGTCGAGCTCCTCCGCAGCACTCCGAACTTCCCTGCTCACAGTCGCAGGATTGGTTTCTCCTCTCTGACGTCTATGTGCATCCGGCGGACCATCCGGCACAGGGTCAGGCCCAGCCGCACACCTGGGAACTAAGCCACGCCAGTTGCAGCCCCAGGGACCGCAATGTTTCGGGTGTCCCAGTCGCATTTTTAGATGAAGTTTCTCGGCAACTATTGATGTTGGGTGCACAGGGGATAAACTAAATTAGTTAGGGAAAGAAAAGTTTAGATAGGTGCCAGCACCATGCCGCATGGTAAGCCGGGCTCATGGAGCAACTCTAACGAGTTGCCATCTTGGAGCCAGGCAAGCTCTGCCCAACAACCCAGGTGGTTGAGGCCTTTTACTCCTGATGTCCTGGGGCCCATCCTGCTATGGAGCCTCCTCAACTGGGTCAAGCACCCCCTTCTGCACTTTACTCTCAGTTAAGTAGCATCACACAAGCACTCAAGGCTCCCTTGAAGGAAAGTGTAGGTACAGAGCAGTGAACACGAATCATAACTCAACATGCAACCAGTGCACACAATAAATCAATGTCCAGTCAAATACTTATTTCGTATAAAAGAAGTATTTTATTGTAATTCTAATTCTAGGGATGCAAAGGTAAACATCATTTAAAAAGCCATGACACAGTCCCCCTTGAGGTAGGCACATTAGTAGTTGTCAGGCCAACTCCTGGGCTACCAAGTTCCCATGTCACGGGTGTGCTGTTATTTCCCACTCACATGATCCAACATCCAGGGAATGTAAACTAATAGGTCCTGTTCACTGGGTTTCCCCCTTTTGGACTCAGTCAATAAGGTGTGGTCACTTTAGAGTGAAGTAGGGTTGCAAAAACCAAAGGCGGTATATCCCCAGTGCCTGGTAGGCGCAGTTCTCAGCTTACCCACTCTGGTAGTACCCTGGGAGGGGTGCAGTGCGACCCTGGCCCGGATCGGCAAAGTCGGGCTGTACGCATTCACACACACTCCTGGCAGGCACTGACTCTCTCTCCTGAGCCATACTTACCAGCATCCTTATAATCGGAGTTGCTCTGGCTCCAGTCACACACAGTACACTTAGGGATGGGGGCAGTCCCCTTGCCTTGGCTGGGGCTCCAACTTGCCTCCTCTGTCCTTGGGCCTCCTCGCATACAAGGCCTCCCTCATCTTGGTTGTAGCACCAGTTTCGGGTCATAGGTAATGACAGGGACCTCCGGCCTCAGGGCTTCGAGCAGCCCCTCCTGGCATATGGGGTAGCCACACTTCACAACACTGCACACAGGCAGCAGCCCAATCATTGCGACACAGCTCCTCACACCTCACTCAGAAGCCCCACATGTCTGGGCTCCTCTCTGGATCTCGCTCCCTCCAACAAGCTCCTCTCCCTCACGGACACACCAGTCTTGACAAGCAGACAGATACTGGTACTCCAAACTCCAGGGCAGGTGATCTTGGTTTCCCTGAGTGATATCCTCTCACCCAGCAGGGAGACTAGCAAGCTAGGCCTCTAGTCCTGGCCAGACTTGCAGAACTTCACCTTTTTATGCAGCCTGCCTGGCTGCTTGGCAGATGACAACATTTGGAGTCTCAGACTCCCCCTACTTATAGTTTGGACCTTTGAAGTTTTATGTTGGGGTTCGGCTTCTTTCCAATGGGCACCTCTCCCCTTTGAGATGCACAGGGAGAGCCTGCCTCTCCCTTACCCAGTACTTGTCCCACCCAGCTTACTGGAATGCACCAATACACAATTCTGTCTGGGGGAGATTCCTTTATGGCTCATTTTTCACTAGGTAGCCTGGGCTTCCCAAAATGGAACCCAAGGTCCTCCTTGTAATGTCACTGTGCAGACACTTCTGCACTCAGCATACCTTCACAGCATACTCCACTGTCTAGTATTGTTATGTCCATATACCATGCTACCACCAGCCTTCCCCATACAGCACACGCAGCTAGGGGTATATTTACATGAATTGTCACTTAACTGTTTTGACGCTGCTTAATTTTTTTTTCCACTGCCGTGTACCAATTCCTACCGCCATATTTACAACACAGCGCTACTTGGCGTTAGGAACATCTAGCGGCCCAAAGAAATGATGCTAATGCTAGGGTCAAATCGTAACAAAAATACACGTTAGTGTGAATAAAGTGACAGCTGGCCAATTAGCTGCAAGAAAAATTGAGCTAGTTGGCCGAACGTTACATTTCAGCGTCTAGCATGTAAAAAAATAACTTACAAGTACGCCGCTAAGGAGAAAAAACCAAAAAAAACAAACCTGAATGCAGAATGGAGCAGCCAGGAACAAGATCAGTATAGGACAACACCCCCCACCCAACCCCACCAACACCCAGGATGACTGGCCAGAGTCCAAGGGGAAGAGGAATAGGAAATAGAGATTCAGTCAGGAGGAGATTGAGATCCTTATTGCGGAGGTGGCGGAACATCAACACCAGCTCTTCGTCTGCTCCAAGGTGTCATTGGGGACGAACAACGCCGTATGGCAGTCCATAGTGAACAAGGTGAACTCCATCACAGAAGTCAAGAGGACAGTGATGGACTGCAAGAAGTGCTGGCATAATGCCAAGTGCAAAACTAAGCAGAAGATGGCAAGCAATCGACAGGCAGCATTGCAGACCAGAGGTGGGAGTCCAGCACCCTTGTAGGAACAGGTGTCCTCAGTCATCTGGAGTAGAGGGAAAGGACAGTGCTGACTATGACCAACTATATCGGCAACAGGGTAAGTACCAACAAGGGACTTGGGGTGAAATATGTCATGTTCATAGTCCAAGCACCTATGCCTCAGCGCTCTCTCAAACAGTGTGCAGGTCAATACTAACCACCTAGGTACTCTATGCGTAGAAATAATAACAATTGAACAGCCATGTGTCTTTAGCACAAATGTTTGCATAGGGCAGCGTTGCAAGTCTCACAGTTTGGCTATATTAACATGCATTGTAAGAGCAGCCAATTACATTGTTGTCAAGATACAGCGCTTTCCTGTAGTAACTATGCTGCATATTTACAATAAACTGGTGGAGCGCAGTGTTACTCCAAACTTGGTAACGCCATGCTCTGACAGTTTTTAAATGCAGGGATACACAAAACTACAACGCACCCCTGTATATCCCCTAGCGCTCGTGCTAAAAATACTGCCTAGCACCAGCACAGCCACCCTTACGCCATGTTGCTAGGGTGCCTGCACTGCAGGGGCAAATGTTGATGTGCAGGAAGGGACACCTTTCAGGAAGGGACACCTTCCTGCACATAAACAATCCTTACAGACAATTTGCTGTTTCTATGTGTGCTCCAGAATTCAGCACACATAAAAAGAGCAAAATACAAGGAGAAATTAATAAATTCTCCCCATTACGTCATCCTAAGACCAGGTTTTACCAGGCTTTAGTTGTTGCCATTGCCTCGGCCTTGTAAATATGGGGCAGCTTAAAAAAGCTATGGGTGTTGCAGCAGAACACCCACTGCAACACTCATTGCACGCTCCTTTCATGCTAAGTGAAGCGTGGAAAGGGGCCTTATTTACATGGTGGCAATAACCAATGTTAAGTGGCTTCCTGATGAATTGCAAATAAGGAGAAGGGGATTTTGCCACCAGAACGTCGCTAAAAGTCACTTTCTGGTGGCGATATCCCCTTGTAATTATGCACTGGGTTTGGGGATGAATGCAACCTATGTACATACATGGAACATGGGCCATATGTAAAGTCAAAGGTGGCAGGATGCAAATCCATACAGATTTGTACCAACATGCATCCATTCACAAATGATAGGAAGGGCCATATAAACTGGAGTATGTGTCATCCCTGTGCACACCCCTGTGCTGCTGCAAAAAGATCAGCTGTGCAGCAATGCAGCCATCCTTGAACCCTGGCTCACAGTTGTCTGTTTTGCTGCTTGCCTGTATTCATCGTTGCCAATGAAGGGGAAAACAGAAGAGGAGGGCATGCTCATTCTGAGTATGGTGCTGTTCTATGCATGTGTTAATATTCTGGGTTGCATAGAAAAAGTGCCTGCAGCGCCATGTCTTGTCAAAAGGACCCTTGGTAGGTACATTTCACCATCCCCTAAAAAATGTCATCTGGTGTGCTGCATGACACATGTCACCTTGTAACAGCTTGCAATATCAGTCTGTTGGGAATAGCCACACATGTATCAAGTGTAGAAGGTACAGGATCAGCCACTCATGATCATGGTCCCATCACCATGTGGTAGTAAGTTGGTTGTCTGGATCTTTTTTTTAAATGCACAGAGGGATCAATGCACACATAGAAGTAGAAATCTATTAGATGTCTCACACCCTGCAGATGACCAACTCTGCACATGATCCAATAGAATGGATGTCAGTGATTCTTTTATCACTAATAGGATAAGCCTCATCTACTCAGTGTTGGCACACAGTGGTAATGTCATAATCCTGAACTCCTGACATGTAACATTTATGGACAGTGTAAACTGCCATCCACAGCCTAGTGTAACAGGAGTATCATGTATCACAGAAGAATGGAAAGTGTCATGCACTTTGAATGTCTAATGTTTAACATGTCAACATGTAGCAGACAGCAACAATAGTATTAACCCTTTCCATTGCAGATGATGAAACCTTACCCCCTGGCAGCACCCTGTCCCAGACATCACTGATGATGGCAATGATGATGAAAACCTACTAACCACCGACCATGACAGCCTCCAAGAGCTCCTAGACTCCATTGGAACACCATCTCTAGACCTGGGAGGGTCAGCAGTATTGTGGCATCCCCACATACCCAGCTAAACAACCAACAGGCACCACCTACCACCACAGCCACACCGCTGGAGTCAGAGGACCCACAAATCATCGGACTGCGGTAGGAGTCCAGCTGGAGTTGGCAGATCAGGTGCGGGCGGGGATGGAGACCCTGGCAGCTATACTAGAGGGGGTCCGTGGGTACCTTAGTCCCAACAGGGACAAATCTGCTGTAATCAGCTCCATTCTATGGCCTCTAACAGTCACTGGCTGACATCGCTGGTGTCATGAGGCAGAGGCATCCACAACTGCCCTGCCAAAGTGGCACCAGTGAGGTGGCCAAAGAGCAGGGGGCAATAGAAATATCTTGGAGACCATGAAGTGGAAGCAGGACTCCTACATGGCCTCCATGTCTGCTTATCACCGCTACATTGTTGCACATTTGTGATGGAGTAACTTGTTCGCCAAACTATAAATCAGGCCCTTACTGAGTTTTTAATATTGCTGGGGGGGCTACTGTTCTCCCTGCAGGCCTTCAGATCATAAACATAATGCCTGATGGGGCCCCTGCCCATTCTAGGGGCACCACCAGTTTCACAAAATAATGCTAAAATGCCCTTTCCAAGCATTATGGGGTGCTCCTTTCCCAGAGCAGTGAATAATAAATGAGCTGCTTCTCATGCTCATTGATTATTCTTTTTTTTGTTTTTGTTTTACATTTTTTGGGTGTCTGGTCTCACCCGGGGCCCCCAGCTAATCCCAAGTGTACGTGCTAGCAAGAGCCAGACATTTGACATTAACTGTGAGTGCATTTCCAATGAAAAATGGCTTGGAAGTTGCATGACCCTCTTCAAAAACGGAAATCAGCCCAGAAGGAGGAGGTCCCCAGGCCTAAAAATGGCTCAGAGAGGTAGTCTATGTGCCCCCTTGATATTAAAAGCAAAGTTGAGGGGGCGTGGTCTCGCTACGCATGGAGTGAGACGCACACCGAGGGAGCTCCGGCCAGCCGCTGCCTTAATAAGCTTTTAAAGCGGCATTGGGGCTTACCTGGCGACGCTGCTTGGAGTGCCTGGACATCGGAAGGGATTGGGCACCCTCTGCCCGTTCGGCGCACGCCTCGGACTGCTGGTTGCGGTGTTCCTGGCGCCTCAAGGTCGGGTCCCGGCCCGAGTGCACGCAGCTGCCATTTTGCGCCTCCCGGGCCTAGGAGTGTCTTTGGCCAACGAGGGCCCGCACCATCCCCTTATTGCCACACCCGGGGGCCCTACCTGATTTCCTGGGGTCCAGGGTTGAGGTCCGGAGGCCCGGACCCCCCTGTTTTGGCGCACGGAGGGTGTGCTTCTCCCCAGCGGCTGCTACTGCCACCATCTTGGGCCCTCTGGCGCGGGCCGCGGAGTCCTGGCTCGGCCCTCCGCCATCCCCTGGTGACGTCGCCTGTGCGACTGGACTCCGGAGGTATCCGTACATTGCTTGCTGCCTCGGACTGCTGGTGGCGATGTTCTTGGGCCCTCTGACGCGGTCCGTGGGAGCGGGTCGCGGAGTCCTGGCCCAGCCCTCCGCCATCCCCGTGTGACGCTGCCTGTGCGACTGGACACAGGAGGTCTCCGGACATTGCTTGCCACCTCGGACTGCTGGTAGCGGTGTTGATAGCGGCTCAAGGTCGGGTCTCGGCCCGAGTGCACACAGCCGCCATTTTGCGCCTCCCGAGCCCAGGAGTGTCTTTGGCCAGCGAGGGCCCGCACCATCCTCTTATTGCCACATCCGGGGGCCCTACCTGACTTTCTGGGGTCCGGGGCGGAGGTCCGGAGGCCCGGACCCCCCTGTTTTAACGCACGGAGGGTCTGCTGCTTCACAGAGGTTGTTACTGCCACCATCTTGGGCCCCCTGATGTGGTCCATGGGAGCGGGCCGCGGAGGTCTGGCCCGGCCCTCCGCCATCCCCTGGTGACGCCGCCTGTGTGACTGGACATCGGAGGTATCCGGACATCACTTGCCGGACATTGCTTGCCGGACATTGCTTGCCTGCCTGGTGCACCCTTCTGGCTGCTGGCGGCGGTGTGCTTGGTGGCTCTGGAGAAGGGGCCTACAGCGAGTGCCTGCGGCTGCCATTTTAGATCTTCCTAGGCCCCAGAGAGCTTCTGAAGACGGGGGCCTGCCACCGACACTCTGCTATACCCTGGTGATACCTTGGGCCTGCTGGCGCGGCACGGGGGAATGAGCTACCGAACACTTGGCAGACCGCCCATCCTAGCGCCTGCCCTCTGGGGGTCCTGAGAGGCTGCCTTCCAAGCCGAGGTGAGTGGCAACGCACACTGGATTCCTTCTCCCTATGCTCATGGCTCACGTCGCAACTGGGCCCTGGACTGGTCATTCTACTTTCCTGGCTTCGCCCCCCTGACGGCCTGCAAGAGGGGCAACTCTCATTTTCCACAAGCCTCTGAGACCCTGGACTTATCCTGCGCCTTTATCCTCTGCCAGGGGTGCGCTCACTGTGGGTCCCTCCGATACAACTTCCTTGAACTCTGCTGCCGGGACACGTCGGGGAGGCCTGGTGATTCGCATTGTGGGCCTGGCCCAGCACGGGCCCCCCACTTGAACTCTTCTGTGGCACCCATCCCCGTGCGCTCTTGCGGGTGACCCCCTGCCCCAGCTACATACCTGCCTTTGGCTCCTGTGGGGCTTGGGGAACCACTGCACCTGCTGGGGTTTCACGGGGGCTCACAGGACTCCCTCCTTCATTCGGCTTGTGACTCAGACTCTTCCATGCGTCTGGGGGGGGTCCTGGGGGTCCTCGGACTCTGAAGGGTCGGGCCTTCATTTCTCGCTCCTTGCCTGTGGACCACCCCACTCCTGCATACTGTGGTGATCTCTACTATCTGCACGGGGAGACATCCGGTCTCCTGCAGCACTCTCCTACCCTGGCCCCACATCCAGCGCATGGGAGCCTGAGGGGTCATGACACGCTCTAAGGCTGGAAGGACACAGCTGCACCCCCGAAGGACAACCCTGCGACAGCCTTGTGGAACAAGCCGGGCTCTACACCTGCTGCGGATATGGCTTCATCGACGGGGGGCCTTCCGACCTTGTCACCCAATCCTTTATGGCCAATTTTATGCAAGAACTCAAATCCGAAATTGGCTCTCTCCGAACGGAGGTACAATCTTGTGTTAAGGAGCTCAGGAGAGACGTCGCGGAAATTGGAGGGAGAGTAGATGACCTCGAGGAAACGGTTGATGCTCGCACAGAGGATCAAGAGCAACTTTGGCAGCGCCTGGCCCTCTTGGAGGAACAGCATATTGAGCTCCAAATCAAACAGGAGGACTTAGAAAATTGGGGCCGCCGTAACAACTTGATCTTGAGAGGTGTCCCGGCTGGGGCAGAGGGCTCTGACATCATGACCTTCATTGCAGATCTGTTACATGAAATCAGAGGGGATGACGATGCCTCCCCGCCTGCGCTCGATCGAGCCCACCGTGTGTCTCGTCCTCCTGGTCGCCCCGGTCTTGTTCCCGACATACTGGCAAGGGTCCACTTTTTCACGGAAAAAGAGGCCATCCTCAAGGCAGCATGTTCCAAGTCGGAACTAAACTACAAGGGCTCTCCCATACAGTTATTCCAGGACCTTGCTTCAACCACGCTTCGTCACCGCAGGGACTTCAAACCCGTTACCGACAAGTTAAGAGAGCTGGGCATCCAGTACCAGTGGGGCCATCCTTTTGCGCTCATGTTTTAATGGGAATCCAAACGCCGGGTGCTGCGATCCTTTCAAGAGGCCGCACAACTGCTGCACCTCCTGGTCACTTCACCATCCAGCCCTTCACAACTACCATCTCTGGGCCGCGAGCCTGCGAAGCCACAATGGGCCAGAGTGCTTCGACCTCGGCGCCTGTCTAACCGGGGGGGGCGCGCCGCTTCTCAAGCCAAACAGGACATTATTCAGCACCTTCGTTCCCTGGACGGTGGGCGGTCTCCCTCCTGCTCTCAGCCTAAAGAGAACTGAAGGACTCAACATCTCCTAACACGCCACTGACCTTCGTCGTCTCCAGCGGCCATCTGCGGAGACGGGGCTGGACCTTCATTCTCCTGGTTTGCTCACCCCTTGCCTTGAACATATCGTGGCAGCGGTGCCGGTGTGTGCTTCCTGATGGTGGTGCTGATATCTTGAGACCCGCTCCCCCTCCTATTCCTCGGAGAGTGACATCTCTGGGATGGCTTGTGCCACTGAGCCTAGCTTTCTCCTGGACTGGAATAGGTCATGTTGGCCACGTTGGCCATTGTTTAATTTGGATATTCTACTTCTCTTCTCTCTCTCCCCTTTCTCTTTTCTCCTTCTCTCTTCTTCTCTGTTTGGAGGGAGGGTGGACTTAGCTACTATGAGTGTGCCATTCCTCGAGCAAGGGCTGTTATTTGCTGTACCGACCCCCCCTACCTTACGCTGGACATTGCAAATTATTCCTGCTGTACTTGCTTTCTATGGGGATACGCCGGGGAGGCTGTGTGGCGCTGCGTTGTACTCTACTCTCCCTACCCGCGATGGCGCCTGTGCATGGTCTGCCTTTGCCATGACTTCTGTACCCTGTTTGAAACTCCTTTCCCTTAATGTAAAAGGTCTCAACTCCCCCAACAAGCGCCGCCAGATATGGCAATATTTACTACAACAGAACCCAGACGTTGTCTTGCTACAGGAGACCCATCTGTTGAAGACAGACGTATCCCGCATGGCCCACCCTCGATACCCCCTTCAATTCTGGGCATCTGCACCTACCAAAACGGCTGCGGTGGCTATTCTTTGCAGGGCAGGTATCCAACAGGGGGGTCCCAGGGTGATACGTGGCAAAGGCGGTAGATTCATTAAATTGGTGGTCAAGATCGGGCAACGGGCATTCACTCTTTGCAACATTTATGCTCCTAATCAAGCACAGGACCTCTTCATTAGGGAACTCCTGCAGGAACAGGTAACACACGATGACCCTCACCTTATCCTGGGGGGTGATTTCAACCTGGTCTGGGACGCGGGCCTGGACCGCAGCGATGGCTCATTTCATGGAGCGGGCCATGTCCTCTTCCTTAAAAAAGCATCTAACTGATCTTGGCTTAATAGACATTTGGCGCTGCCACTCCCCAGCCACGCTAGACTATTCTTACTACTCACATGTCCATCGTTCTTACTCTCACATCGATTATGTATTTGTTTCGCACTCCCTGATCAGCGAAGCCCTCTCGGCGTCTATGTCCGACATTTCCATCTGAGACCATGCTCATGTGGAGCTTCTGCTGCAGGATCACTCATCTCATCCACGTCGCCATCCCCGTTGGCGACTCCCCCCCCAGATTCTTCGAGACCCCTTGGATGTCGCAGAGCTCCGAGAAGCTATCACATCCTACTTCGTGTCCAATGATCTCCCCGAAACTCCCTTCCCCGTGGTTTGAGACGCCTTTAAAGCCACGATTCTGGCCGTATCACGTCTATCGCTATAGTTCAGGCTCGGGAAGCCCGCCTCTTTGAAGACAATCTATCTCGCGACATAAAAACGCTCAAAAAACTGGATCAGGAACATCCTCTTGCCCTTCACAAGCGACGCCTGGCTATGCTCCGCGGCCAGCTACGGGCCCATAGAACCAACAAAGCAGAACATGCTCTCCTGGCATTGAAGCAAAGGTATTATGAAGGAGGGGATAAAGTGGGAGCGGTCCTGGCCCGACGCCTCCGAACACGGGCTGCTAAGGCGCACATTGCTAAAATAAAATTGGATGATGGCACGTGGGCTACCACTGAAGCCGCTAACCTGAAAGCCTTCCATGAATACTACTCATCCCTTTATGCACGGGACCCGCCCAATCCGGAACAGATACAGGCTGTATTGGGGGAATGCACCTGGTCTCCGATTAGCCAACACCATTCACAGCTCCTTGAAGACCCACTCACCCAGGAGGAACTTACAGGCACCCTAAAAGACCTCCCTCTTGGTAAATCTCCGGGCCCATATGGCCTCCCGGTCTCTTTCTATCGAGTTTTTCTTCCGCAACTTCAGGCTCATCTACTTCGTCTTTTTAACACTTTCTCGGATTCTGGGGGGCCCTCCGCCTCTATGGCAATGGCCGAAATCGCACTACTTCCCAAACCAGGGAAGGATCCCACTCTATGTTCCTCTTTCCGCCCCATCGTGCTTTTAAACACGGATCTTAAACTCTATACCAAAATACTGGCCAAACGACTCGACCCGCATCAACCCGGGCTTATCGAGCCGGATCAGGTTGGCGTCATTCGTCACCGGCAGGGAGCGGATAATGTGCGGCGCATCGCACATTTAGTCGGGAAGGCTCACCACTGGAATATACCCACGTGCTTGTTGTCACTCGATGCTGAAAACACATTCGACCGGGTGGATTGGGTCTTTCTCCGGGCTGTCCTGCATAAAATAGGACTGCGTCCTCAGATGATTGCTAGGATCATGGCTCCCTACCTTTCACCTCTAGCCCAGGTACGGGTCAACGGCCAACTTATGAGCCCCATCTCTGTCTATAGAGGCACCCGCAAGGGCTGCCCTCTCTCCCCCTTATTATTTGCACTTGTTGTAGAGCCCCTCGCCGTCATGATATGCCAGTCTCCTGACATCCATGGTATCACCCTCGGAGGTTATAAATTAGCCTTGTTTGCGGACAACCTCCTTCTCACGCTGTCCCACCCGCGAACCTCCTTGCCCGCCCTTCATGGGCTGCTCCAATCGTTCGAACTGGTTTCAGGCATTAAAATTAGCCATGCTAAATCAGGGGTCCTGAATCTCACAATCCCCGATTCGGAGATTCCTGTGCTCCAGTCTCTCGTCCCATATCAATGGGCTTCTCATTCCATCCGGTACCTAGGGCTCAATTTGACTCCCAATCTCAACATGTGGTCACAAGCTAATTGGCAGTAATGTAAAAAGGCCGTTCTAGAAGATCTGCAAACGTGGAAGTCTCTCCCTCTTTCCTGGCTGGGTCGCTTGAATACAGTCGAAATGTCAGTGCTACCGAAAATATTATACCTATTTCAGACTCTACCCACACCTTTCCCACAACACCAGATTCAGAATCTTCGGCGTGAACTCACTAATTTCATTTGGGGAGGGCATCGGCCACGCTTCTCCAATAAAATACTCTTGCTACCACGAGACAGGGGGCGGGTTGGCTTGTCCCAATTTTATGGAGTATTACTGGGCCTCTCACCTTTGTTTAATTTTGGAATGGATGGCGTGGGAGAGTGAGAAGGTCTGGTTCCATATGGATTGGGCGGTGACCTGTAGACCCATTTGGGATCTTGCCTGCCTCCCACGGGAGGCTCGATCAGCGCCTATATGGCCATCCCCACAAAGACTGTGCTCAATATCTGGGATAAGTTAGCATTGTCTAGGGGTCTTACCTCTTTTCCGTCTCCTCACACTTCTATTGCATGCAACCCACATTTCCCGCCTGCCTTGCACCCACATTCTTTTTCGGCCTGATCGGAAGGGGGATGTCGGATACTCTGGGACCTCTTTAAGGGGGACTCCTTTAAATCTTTCGACCAATGCAAACGGGACTTTCAGCTTTCCGAGGGGGCTCAGTTACAGTATCTTCAAATCCGGCACTGAGTTCAGGCGTCATCCTCCGCACAGGGAGCCACCCGCCCTTTTACCCCTTTTGAACGGCTGGTGCGCTCCTTTGACAACTCCAGGTGTCTGATCTCTCGCACATATCAAGTCCTTCAACACTCTCCTCGGGTTGTCCCACATGCTTACCAGTCCAGGTGGCAGTCCGACACATCTACTGACATCACGTCTACACAATGGGACCATTTGTGGCGTGACATTCCGAAGGTTTTCCGCAGCGTCTCCCAGAGGGAAACCGCATACAAGGTTATGACACAATGGTATTACACCCCCCATAGGTTGCACAAAATGTTTCCTGCTTCCTCACCTCTCTGCTGGTGCTGTACGAGCGCCACTGGGGACTTTCTCCACATCTGGTGGACTTGCCCACTCTTGACCACCTACTGGAAGGAGGTCCTTAGTCACATCAAACTGGTAATTGGTTACCCGTTGCCCGAAACTCCGTCCACAGTCATTTTAGGCCTCAAGCCCGTGAACCTGCTTGCCATGACGCGCAGGGATTGGCACCTAAGCCTCCATATGCTTGGCGCCGCCAAACAAATCATAGCTCTATACTGGAAGAAGGCTGAAACGCCTCCAGTGAATGTCTGGTTCACTCGCCTGTGGCATACTATGGCAATGGAGTTGCTCACGGCGCGTTTGCAACTCCGAGACACCAACTTCACCAAACTCTGGCAACCATTGATAGACTCTTTTTGCAAATTGGATCATGCCCGTCTTCAGCCTCCGAAGCTCCGGGCTCTACGCCTATTCGAGGATAGCATATCCCCCTCTGATGCGGATAGTCTCTGGGGGCCCAATAGAGATGTGGTTTGATCTCTTCATTATGTGGGGCTACCCCTGCAAGCTGTCACGCCCCTCCCCCTCCTTGCCCCTTCCCACCAATGGGAAATCAGTATCTAGACGTGGGACGCCTTATCCACCATGCCTCCACTTCACACAGCCCCCCCCTCAGTTGGAACCCTCCATCATCCCACTCCCTTCTACATCTTAGGTAACCTTGTCCTCTCCTTGAGCGGTACCCTTGGTTCACGTTGGCTTTGGGACATGTAGCTGCCTTGCTTACTAAACCTACATTCGCCGACCTTGGGGGACGCTGAATGTCACCCTCCTCCTCCTCTGTCTCCTTGACTTCCTCTCTCTCTCTCCTCTTTATCCTTCTCTCCTCCTTTCAGTTTTCTAATGACCTCAATGGCTATATTGTTTTTAGTTGAATTGTATTCTCAATAAACAGATTTGAAACAAAAAAAGCAAAGTTGCCCCAGAGGATAGGGTCCCCAGGGCCTTAAAATGGCTAAAGGAGGATGCCTCCCTTGCTCCCCCCCTGTGGATGGGGTTCCAGGGGCCTAGAAAAGGCTCGGAAGGGAGCCGAACACCAACCTCCCTGTAAAAATAATATTACGCCAATTCCCAGACCCTGGCCCAACCTGCCATTTTTATTTAGTTTTACTGCTGGTTCGAGGTACCACTAATAAAAATGATCTTTGTTAGTGTGGTGGCAGACAATCAGATCAAGTCCTTTGATCTGTTCAATCCACAGATCCTCTGCAGCATGATATATAGAAACATTTTGAACATTAATTTCTCAAAAACTTCTGAATAGATTCACCAAATCACAAAAAGCACGCTTCCTCGGCCAAGATCTAGATTTCTACCAAATTTGATATAGTTCCGCTCAGTCGTTTTGTGTGTAGCTTGGTCAAATTTTCCTACAGAGAATTGCATGGATATAATATGTTTTCGGACCCCATTTTTCTCGGCCGGCACTTGACAGATCACCCCAAAACTTTCAGGGAAGGAGCTGAGGTAAATAAACAACTTTATGCTTTTCCTATTGAGATGTGGCCATAATTATAACTAACCCCGAAGCATCTTGATTATGTGAAGAAACATTGGTTAGCATCACATACCAGCTGGGTGTTGATACTGATGCATCCATTGCAGTTGAATTCCTGAAGGATTGCCTTAAGGCACTTGATGACTGTGTATTTGCAATTGATAACGCCTAAAGCAAGAGCAAACCAATGATGCCATATATGTGCTTCTGTGTTTGTCAAATCTACTGTGCCTACTTTACGATGGTGCTGTGATGTTGTTTCAGAGCATCTGTGATTTGTTAGACTGTGTTTCTTATAGATGGTTCTGAAAAGCTGATTGTGTCTCAGGTGACACTCTGAAGAGATGCAGGGGCATAATCTTGGAATCCGTCATGTATATAGTATATTTATCTCCATAACAAAACAGAGCAAGCTCATGTTGGGTATAAAGTGGACCATGTTGAAAAGTTGGAGGTTTGTGGTAACATGTTGAATCAGAATCTCTATATACATTCCCAGACAGTGTTGTTGTGAAGTGTTGTCCTTTACTGGACCATCTTTTCCTTTAACTTATCCTAATCCTTATGAGCATTTGTACTAAGTGGAGCAACGTGTACTAATAAGGCATCTTTCAGGCTGACTGCATCATTGTAGTGCATGTTCAAGAAGGAAGTCAAAAGAATAATGATGAACAAATTATAACTATATTCCAGGATAAGTTTGTCCATCTGAGACCTGAGATCTCTCTCTAGGGAATTCTCCCATACCATGGCCCTCCGTGATGATGTTGCTGTCCATCTGGGTCCTGTGATGTTCCCTCTATGCAATTCTCCCATACCATGTCCTTGCTTGATGATTGTGAGGCGAACAGAAGGACCAGGCGGGACCAGTAGCGTACTTTTACAGTAATGTTATTTTATTTTAAGTCTCTTGTTGCTAACTGTCCTTGTGGGGTTAATAGGGGACCTCGTTCTCCTGGTCGGTCCGTCTTCATTCAGCACGGGACTCTGGATAACAGGCCAATACCCCTTGAAGAAACAGAAGGGACCAACGTAAGTATTTCCATCACACTACCTGACTTGGAATTGGGGAAGGGTAGTGAGGGATCACCCGAGCTGAAGTACTCCACCACCATATGCTGTGCTAATAAGAGGGCAAGGGTTGTGTTGCGACGGTGCTAGGGGCTACAGCTGCCTTCCCCATCCGTGCCTCCAACCTCCCGCCTCCCGAACAGCCTCCAGAGATGCACGCATACCTGAGTAATCCACGCTCCTCCGGGAGCGTGGTGGGGCGGTTTGCTGGTTCGTTGGCCTTCTGGCTTTCCCGTGGGCGCTTCTCCTCGGAGGACTCCTCACGAGCGCTGGGGATTGTTCTCCTCCGACCCGTTCTCCGGCTTTGCATCTTCCGACTCCGCTGTGGCATTCTATCTCCCTGCTTCCTTTTCCGATCCTCCTACCATACACCGCCTTCCGCTCACGTGGGCGATGACAGCGTTTTCTGGGGTGGGGCTTGAGACTGAGCAATCGATTCTGCTTAAAGCAGCCAAGTTGAAGCCTGTCTGGAAAAATGTCTTCCTGGGTGCCCTGTTCTCCTGTCCAGGCTCCCGCATTTACCGGCTTCGAAAACCGAAGAGGATTTACATGAGGTGGAACACACCACCATTCGTTCTCATCCTCCTTGGACCCCAGTTCAGCCCTCTTCGTGACACACCCACCCCCATGATTCTCCCGATCAGGGAAACAAGGGAAACAGGAAAGGAAGTCGGCATTTCCATTGGCAACACCTTTTCGATGCCTGTCCTCGAAGGCAAAAGGCTGCAACGAAAGGAACCATCGAAGGACACAAGGGTTGTGCCTTTTGTTCCGACTCATCCATAGTAAGGGGCCATGGTCAGTGTAGAGAGTGAACCGTGTACCTTCCAGGTAATATCTTAGCTTCTCAATAGCTCACTTAATAGCGAGGCATTCCTTCTCTATCACTGGGTATTTTTTTCCAGATGGAACAGCTTCCTGCTGATGAACAGGATGGTCTGTTCGACCCCTTCTGAGGAGAGTTAGGAGAGGACGACACCCAGGCCAGTCTCTGAAGCATCTGTTTGTAGAATAAACGGTGCAGAGAAGTTGGGAGAGGCAAGGACCGGACTGGTGGTGATAGCAGTTTTTAGGCGTTGAAAGGCTTCTTTAACCACTACAGAGGGACAAAAAAGGTCCTTGGTCTTAGAGTCTGTTAGACCTGGCATCCTTGGTATGGGTCTCCCTTCCATTTTTTTCATAATGCCTCCACTGTTGTCGATATGTTTTTGCTGGACTAGATGCTCATGGGCACTTTGCCACTGCTAATCAGTGCCAAAGTGCAAGTGCTCCCTATTGTAAATTGTGATGTGAATTAGTGACTCCATGTTTGGCTTATTTGAATTACTGTCAGACCCTAGCCCTGGGCACTGAGTGTGCCCAGGGCTTGTAAATCAAATGCTGCTGGTGGGCTTGCAGCACTGATTGTGCCACCCACAGAAGTAGCTTGTAAAGTGTGTCTCAGGCCTGCCATTGCAGAGCCTGTGTGCAGTCTGTGACTGCCATGTCGACTTGGTAAGTGCACCCACCTACCATTCCCCAAACCTTCCCTTTTCTTCATATCAGACACCCCTATGGTAGGCCTACGGGCAGGGTGCATTGTAAGGATAAGGTGGGACATGCCTGGTGTGTGTGGCATGTCCTAATAGTGAATTACAGCCATTTTCGTTTTCACTATTGCAAGGCTACCTGTTCCCCATAGGCCAGAATGGGCAGTTTGATTATAACATCTTATAATCCTAAACTGACTCAGGGAACTAGGTAGAAATTCGAGTTTAGTATGCCTGAACTCAGAATGATAAAATACATCTTTTAGTGAAGTTGGTTTTAACATTCTGTGTTTGAAAATACCACTTTTAGAAAGTGGGTATTTTCTTGCCTAACTATCCAGCCTGCCTCTGCCAGCTTGTGTATTGTGTGTCTGGTTTGTGCGTGACAGGGGCTGGGGGTGGCCACAGGAGACAGGGTGAGGCAGCCCAGGGCTGAATAGAGAGATCTGCATCCAGAGTGGAGGGAGGAGTTGCATCTGGGTCTGAATAGGGCTGTGCCTGCCTGCCACAATGCTGGCTCCACCCCTGCTGGGCGTCTGAGTACCCTGCCCCACATTCTGAAAGGAAAGAAGGAGTCATGTACACAGAGTGCTCCAAAGCTGCACAGAACTGGTTTAAGCTAGGCAAAGGCCTCTCTGCCTCCAGAGAACAAAGAGAATCAGGGTATAAGAGGGGCACCCAGACCCCAGGAAAATTAGATCACTTTTGGGAACAAGAAGAAACCTTTGCTGAGGAGTGGAACCAAGAAGAAACTGAGGAGAGACTATCCCTAAGCCTGAAGTGCTGCTTGGGGGATTGGCCTGCAGTGGTTTGCCTGACTGCCAAAGAAAGGAGAAAGGAACTTTTGCTTTGCTGTGACTTTCATCAACTTGTGAAGGATCTCCAAGGGCTTGGGAGAGAGCTTGCCCCCTGACCGAAGTCCCAGGACCAGTGGACTTCACCAGCCTTGTGAATTGCTGCTGGAAACGCTGTTTCAGTGGCTACAGGGTTAGGGAGCTGTGACCGACTCTGACGACCAGCTCGGTGTCCTGTAAGCACCGCATCGAAGCATCGTCTCGCCCTGCAACGCACGGCCCTGGTCTCACCGACTCTGTCAACGAGCCGCTGCCTGCACCGCATCAAGGGACAACACGTCCTGCAACGCTTCGCTACGCCGAAACGAACTGGTCCGACTGACACGGTCACTGCTGCTGAGTGTAGGAGAGTAGGATCTGCTTCACATGGGTACCCCCACTTTTTGCTGATGCTTCACTGTTTTTCGACATTAGTCTGGCTGGGGCCCTGCTAATCAGAACCCCAGCCTAGCTGTTTCCTCTCTAAAATGGTTTCCATGTGCCTTAGGCACATCTCTGATTGGGATCTGGAGTGCCCTTATAAGTCCCTAGTATATGGTATACTATGTACCAAGGGCATAGGTACCTCAGAGGCCTGCCAGGGGCTGCAGCATGTATTATGCCACCCCTGGAAGGCCATCCAAACTGACACCGCAGGTCTGCTACTGCAGCCTGGGTAAGGTGGTGCAAGCACCCCTTACTGTGATATAGGTTACCTAAATCACGAAATACATACACACATATAAACCTATAAGTCACTCCTAAGGCAGGCCTTATCAATCCTAAAGGCAGAGTGCATGGTTCCTATGTGAGAGGGTGCCCCTGCATGAGCAGGGCCCCTCTGCAGCGTTCGGAGACCATCTCTGATGCTGTTTGTAGTGCAGCCTGACCATATACTCTTAAGCGCATTATATCCTCGTGGTAAAATGCTAACTTTGGAATGGCTGCACCTAAACATGTTGTGTTTGGTGTCAAACATCTTGGAATACTACCCCCCTCGCCAATCCTGGCGGCGGGGGTAGCAATCCACCCTTCTAGAGGGAAAGGCATGTTAACTCTGACGAGTCCGGTAACTTCTTTCCAGAGCCCTGGCATCACAAAATGGATGCTGCTGCCACAGACACGAGTCTGGCCTCCTGCTGCTGGACGAAACTCCGGCAGGGGAGGCCTGGACAATAGGTTTCCTGTCCCAGGGAGGTGTGACCACCTCCCCAGACAGGATAATGTGTATTGGGGCTGGGCGGGAGCACTTTCGGGTGCTTTGAAGTCCTGCACTGGGGGCACATTTGGTGTCCCTGTGCATACCCCAGTTCAAACCGGATCAGGGGCTTGCAGCCCCTGCTTTGGCGCGAACTGGACAAAGGGAAAGGGGTGTAGCCACCCCTCTGCCCTGACCCACCCATAGGTGGGGCCACAGAGTAGTCCAACCCCTATTTTTAGAATAAAGGTAGGAACCCAGTCCTTAGGACTTTAGATTATACCTGGACGAAACTCTGAAACTGAATCCTGGACCTTCGACGCTCTACGACAAGATTAGAGGACTGAAGAATCTCCCTTGGGGTCAAGGAGTGACTCCCCTGCTTGGCAGGCACCAAAGAAGCATCTGTCTGGTTCGCATTACTGAAGCTCCCGTCGGACGCCGAAGTCATCGCATCACCAGAGGTGGATTCTCAGACTTCCCCGAGGCTACCCTGAGTCCCCAGCAAAGCTGAGGTCCGTGGCTATCGTGGGTGACTTGAGACCGTGACCCCTGGACACCAAGCACATTTGCAAGTGCACCATCTTCTGGGTCTCTCAAGAAGTCGTGCTTTCGGCTCCGAGTAGCCCTAGCCTCCAGCACCACCTGCACCGAAGATCACTGGCCCCCACTTCACGAGTGTCCTGTAAGCCAGCTCCACGTGCGGCGTCACGAGGCTCCTTCGCGGTCGCTAGCCCGTTGGCTAGTAGCCCTTAACGAAAGCCAATCTTTTCCTTACTTGGTATCCTGGTTGCTCCAGGCCTGCCCTCACTTACCCTTGCTGGGTGAGTTCCACAGACCTTGCTGGTCTGCACCATCGACGATCTACATCTTACTTGAGACTTGCCGTTGCCAAGGCTTGTTGGGTCCAATCCGGTCGCCGACACCTCAGCACTTGACAAACATCGAGCAACAGCCCGAATCCTGCTCCTGGTCGCCGACAACGCCTCCCGGACCTCGTGGCTGAAGAGTCAAGACGACTGTCAACGCACCTGAAGCACTCGACATCGGTGGGCATCTGTCCATCGCCTTCCTGGTCACTGGCTAGTGACCCAGACTCTGTCCCCTCTGCTTTCAGGTTCACCAGAACTCCGATCCACTCTTGGATCCACCCGGACACTTTTCTCTTGGCCGCCAGCAGCACTTTGCAGCAGATCGCCATTCGAATCGACGACGAAACCCGACCCCGAAAGGCACCTATGCACCCGGCTTCCCTGGGTGAGGTAACACGAGTACTCCGGTGCTCCCGTGGGTAAAGACTCTTCAAAGTCCTAGATCTCAAAGGGTTTTGTCCTAGTCCTCTTCTAAGTGTCCCTTTCCTCTATTTTTCCGATCCTGACTTTCTCCATAGAAGTTAACGGCGTATCGCGGTTGTGTATTTACACTGCACGCGTCTCCCGTGGGTCCCCTGTGTCACTACCTTGGGTGGTTCCTTGTGGTCCAAGCACTTCTAGAGGCTCTAGGCCTAGTGTCTAGTTCAGTCGTGGTTCGCATACCACTTTATTGGTATATGGTTTGGTACGCCCTAGGGCCCAAACGTGTATTTGTGCTATTATTGTGATTTAAGATCTTATAACTTATGTACTTGAACTCTAGCCTCATAAAGAGACTAGAGGGGTGTGTTTAGTAATAAATACATATATTTTGAATATATACCTGGTGTGGTGCTCTTTCATTTGGTCACTCAAGAGATTATAGACTGGTAAAACAAGCTGCTTTACATTCCTTCAAGACTTAGCCTGAAGGCTGCTCTCCATAGCTACCACTAGGATAGCTTTCAATAAGGTTGTCTTTAACCTACCTACCATAAGAGTCGATTTGGACTGGTGCAAGGTGCCCACTATAATTAGTGGACAGCATATGCCAGGCCAACTTCTCACACTGAGTTCAAGTCTAGTGACCGCACTGGAGTTGGGCACCGCTCGCACGCTTCGCGACGCACCGCTCGACTCGCTCCGCTGTCCGGACTGATCGACGCCAGCCCCCGAATCTGGCTCCATCGCCGCAACGCAACCTGCCAGCACCGCATCGAAGCACCGTCTCGCCCTGCAACGCACGGCCCTGGTCTCACCGACTCCGTCTCGACGACGTCAACGAGCCGCTGCCTGCACCGCATCGAGGGACAACGAGTCCTGCAACGCTTCCATTTTGCATCACGACCGCGATGTACAGCCATCCGGCTCGCACGCCCGTGCCTGCCGCTTCAAGTAAAAGGTACTGTGACCGAGTCTGTCTACGCTGTGTTGGCCCGTCTCGACGCGGTCAGCTGGATTTGTTAGACTCTGTTGTTCTTGACATCGCCATAGCCGGAGGAGGCTACCGACTCACACAGAACCTTGAATTAGGCCTTTTTGATAAGAACTAAGTATTCTTGACAGTATTGTGGATTATTTTTGTCGTTTATGGTCCTGTGATAAATCTATATAAAGTATACCTATTTTTTATAAATATATAACCTGTGTGGTGTCCATTTGTAGTGTTGTCACTTGATTACCGTATGTGTTCGCAAATTCTTTACACACTGCCTCTGAACTAAGCCTGTCTGCTCGTGCCAAGCTACCAAGAGGGTGAGCAGGGGTTATTTCAGGAGTGTACCTACTTTCCCTGACTAGACTCAAGGGTCCCTATTTGGACAAAGGTACCTACCTCTGCCAACTAGAGACCCCCAAATCTAACATTGGTGGTCAGCGGTGAGGATTCTGGACTTGCATTTGTGACTCATGTACAGTAATTGGTGAACACTACCTAGTGAGTGCAGACCAAAACGCAACCACATACTCTTTGATAGCGTTTTTCTGGGATTTTCTATTTTTGCAACTGCCAAGTTTAATCCCCATGAAGAAAAAAGCATCAGTAGCCTCTGTTGAGTGTGATTGGGAAGAGGAGAGGCTAGAATGCTACACCCTCAAGCAGTTCAAGCATTTCTGCAAAAAGTTTAAAGTGTCCATGACCGGGCTCTCCAGGAAGGAGGACCTCCAAAAGGCGCTGAGGGCCTGGGTCGAATCAAGGAGTGCCCCTGTGGAGGGGGCAGAGAATGCAGAAGGGCAGCTGGAGGGGCTATTGGTCTAGGGGCTGGAAGACCACCTTCCCCTGTAGGTAGCAGGTTTTCTGCCAGAGGTCTGTCTCCAGAAGAGTTGGAGGACAGGAAAGAGAGTAGTTTGCATGAAATGGAGCTGACCAAGCTCAAGCTGAATGGGCAGTTAGAATTTGAAATGCAAACTAGGAAATTAGCCCTAGAAGAAACGAAAATGCAGTTTGAACATGAGAAGGTTTTGAGGGAGTTGGAATTGAAGGCCAAAAGCTTAGAGATTACTCCCTCTGGTGGCAGCACACCGTCCATGCCTGTTGAACCTAGGGTGTATATTCCCAAAGATGTGGTGAAGGAATTTTTTAAGAATGATGATATTGGGCAATGGTTTAGGGCCTATGAGGTAGCCATGACTTCCCACCGGGTCCCTGAGAAGGATTGGGGAGCGGGGTTGTGGGGTCGGTTCCTTAGTGAAGGGCGGGATACCTTGTTGGACTTGCCCTCTGAAGTCTGCAATTCATACAGCCACATGAAGGAAGCATTAATGTCTAGATATGGTTTGACCCCTGAGCTTTATAGGCAAAGGTTCAGGAACTGTAAGAAGATTGAAGGCAGTACCTGGGTTGAATGCGTGACTTTTTTTTGCAGAGCATTGGATGGTTGGGTGAAGGGTAGCAAAGCGACTGATTTTCAGGCGCTCTTTGATTTGATTGCATAGGAGCACTTGTCCAGTAATTGTTTTCCTGACCTACGCCAGCACCTGATTGATAGTAAGCTGACTAACCCTAGGCAGCTTGCTGAGGAGGCGGACCGCTGGGTGAGTACCCGGGTCCACAAGGGTCACGTGGGAGACTCCACCAAGGGTGGGCAGGGTCCCCAGCAGAAGAGTGGGGGGGACAAGGGTAAACAGAGGGAGTTCCATAAAGGGCCCCAAAGTAGACCCCAAGGTAAAGGTTCCCAGCCTCCCCCTGAGAAGAAGCCAGTGGCCCTGACAGGCCCCCCTGTTCACCAGGGACCACTCGTGTGTTACAAGTGTGGCGCCCCTGGCCACAAGGCAAACGATCCTCGTTGCCCTTTGCATGGAAAACCAGCACCCACTGGTGCAGTCCCCCGGCAGTTGGCTAGTGTAGCCCTGGGGGAGGAGTGGGGTGCCCAAGGTGGGGGGATCCCACAGTGTTTTCCCTTGTCTCATTAGGGAGACTCTGAGATGGTCCCTAGGACCCAGCTGCCTGATAACACTAAAAATACAGGCAGTGGGTGACCATCAATGGCCATAGGGTGGAGGCTCTGAGAGACACAGGAGCCAGTGTGACAGCTGTCAAGTGTCACCTGGTGTCTAAAGAGCAGGTTGTCCCTGATGCATTCTATCCGGTTGTTGCCGCTGACAACACAGAGAGTCACTGCAAGGTGGCTCAGGTTCCCTTTGAGTGGGGGTCTCGGGTACTCTTCAAGTAGCTGTGAGGCCAGCCATGCCTGTTGACTGTTTGTTAGGGAACGATTTGGAGAGCTCACCTTGGGATAAGGTGGAGCGGAGTGCGCATTTAGAAATGTTGGGCTTGCCTGATTGGGCATGTGTGACCACCCAGTCAATGGCAGCTAAAGGTGTTCAAGAGGACCTGGAGCCTGAGAGGGAGGCCCAGGTGCCTTCCGGAGAAAGAGGAGGCAGGGGGCACGGGAAACCGGTCCCCGAAGTTCCCACGTCCAGGAGGAGGCAGACCCTGAGGGGGATGCCTTGGAGCCTACAGGGGAACAGGTAGCTGAACTGGGGGACCTACCTGAGCTGATCCATTGGCAGCAAGAAGGAGGACCCTCCAGGAAAGAGTTCTGCGAGGAGCAGAACACATGCCCTTCTCTCGTGGGTCTGAGGCAACAGGCCACAGACCAGGCAGCAGGTGATCAGTCTGGATCACATTGGATTTACTGGGAGAATGGTCTCCTGTTTTCAGAGCCTAAGGTTGCTGAGCCTGGGTCAGCCCGTGTGCTGGTGGTACCCCAGCGCTTCAGAGCCTTCCTACTGGGGTTGGCTCATGATGTACCGTTAGCAGGACATCTGGGGCAGGACAAGACCTTTGAAAGGCTTGTCACCCATTTCTATTGGCCCCAGATGCGCAGGAGTGCCGCCACTCACTGCAGGACATGCCAGACTTGCCAGGCAAGTGGAAAGAGTGGGAGGAAGCAGAAGGTTCCTCTCCAGCCATTCCCTGTGGTCAGCACCCCCTTTGAACGGGTGGGTATTGACATTGTGGGGCCACTGGACCCCAAGACAGCCATGGGCAACAGGTTTATCCTGGTCTTGGTGGACCATGCCACCCGGTACCCTGAAGCCATCCCTCTGAGGACAGTGACGGCCCCCGTGGTGGGACGGGCACTGATGGGAATTTTCTCACGAGTGGGATTCCCTCAAGAGGTGGTGTCTGATAGAGGTACCAACTTCGTGTCCAAGTACATGAAGTCCCTGTGGCAGGAGTGCAGTGTAACTTACAAGTTCACCACTCCTTATCACCTTCAAGGAAATGGGCTGGTTGAGAGATTCAACTGGACCCTCAAGGGCATGATTATGGTCTGGAAGAACCCATGAGGCGTAAATGGAACGTCCTCTTACCTTGCCTGTTGTTTGCATACCGGGAGGTGCCACAGAAGTCTCTAGGGTTCAGCCCCTTTGAGCTCCTCTATGGACACCCGGTGCGAGGACCTCTGAGTTTGGTCAAGGAAGGCTGGGAGCAATCTCCCAGGAAACCTTCCCAGGAAGTATACAGTTACATGCTGGCCTTCAGGAACCAGACTAGGCGTTTCAAAGAGCTTGCTGAGGCAAATCTGGAAGCCAGCCAGGAGGAGATGAAGCGGTGGTACGACCAGAATGCCACTGTGGTCGAGCTTCAGCCTGGTCAGAAAGTGTGGGTCATGGCCCCTGTGGAGCCTTGTGCGCTCCAGGACAGGTGGACCGGCCCTTTCACGGTGGTGGAGCGCAAGAGTCCAGTTACCTACTTGGTGGACTTGCAGTCTCCCAGGAACCCCTTGCGGGTCCTGCATGTGAACCGCCTAAAGCCCCACTTGGAGAGGTCCCAAGTGGGCATGCTCTTAGCTACAAATTATGGGATGGAGGAGGAGACCGAGCCTCTTCCTGACCTCCTGTCAGCCCGAGAGCAAGATGGATCAGTGGAGGGAGTAAACCTCTCTACCTCCCTCACACCTGAGCAGCAGGGTGACTGTCGCCAGCTGTTGGGACAGTTCCCTGACCTGTTCTCCCTAGTTCCCAGTGTCCCTCATTGGTGCGTCCATGATGTGGACACTGGGGACAGTCTTCCTGTGAAGCACAAGGCTTACAGGGTGACTCACAGGGTCAGAGCCTGCATCAAGGAGGAGGTCTCCAAGATGTTTGCGCTAGGGGTGATTGAGTCCTCTAACAGCCGTTGGGCCAGCCCAGTGGTCTTGGTTCCAAAGGCTGCCGCACCTGGTGCCACACCAGAACTCCGGTTCTGTGTGGACTACAGGGGACTCAATTCCGTCACCAGGACTGACGCCCACCCCATCCCCAGAGCTGATGAGCTCATAGATCGGTTAGGGGCTGCGCGGTATCTCAGCACGTTTGACTTAACGTCTGGGTACTGGCAGATCGCCTTGACTGATGGGGCAAAAGAGAGGTCAGCATTCTCCACACCAGATGGGCACTACCAGTTCCGGGTGATGCCCTTTGGGATGAAGAATGCTCCTGCCACCTTTCAGAGGTTGGTCAACCAGGTGTTGATTTGACTGGAGGATTTCAGTTCCGCCTACCTGGATGACATCACAGTGTTCAGTGCCAGTTGGGAAGAATATCTGCGCCACCTCTGGGAAGTGTTGATGGCGCTGTGGAGGGCAGGCCTCACAATCAAGGCAAGTAAGTGCCAGATAGGGCAGGGTTCTGTGGTGTACTTGGGACACCAGGTTGGGAGCGGCCAGGTGGCACCCCTCCAACCAAAAATTGATACCATTCTGGCTTGGGAGCCCCCCAAGACCCAGACAGAGGTGAGAGCCTTCCTAGGACTCACCGGGTATTACAGGAGATTCGTCAAGGGGTATGGCAGCATTGTTGCCCCCTTGACAGAGCTGACTTCCAAGAAGCAGCCCAGGAAAGTGATTTGGACTGACGCCTGTCAAAAAGCTTTTGACACCTTGAAGACTGCCATGTGCACGGCGCCTGTGCTCCAGGCACCCAACTTCTCCAATGAGTTCATTGTTCAGACTGACGCTTCAGAGCATGGTGTAGGGGCTGTTCTATCACAGATCAATGAGGAGGGCCTAGACCAACCTGTAGCCTTCATCAGTAGGAGGTTACTTCCCGGGAACAGAGATGGAGTGCTATTGAGTGTGAGGCATTTGCTGTGGTCTGGGCACTGAAGAAGCTGAGACCATACCTGTTTGGGACTCACTTCCGGGTTCAGACAGACCACAGGCCCCTCAGATGGTTGATGCAGATGAGGGGTGAGAATCCAAAGCTGTTGAGGTGGTCCATTTCCCTACAGGGGATGGACTTTACGGTGGAACACCGCCCTGGTACAGAACATGCCAATGCTGATGGTCTGTCCAGATTTTCCGCCTTAGTGATGAGAACTCCCTAGGGGTAGGATAGTTCTCCCCACATTTCAGCTGGAGGGGACACGTGTTAGACCTGGCATCCTTGGCATGGGTCTCCCTTCCATTTTTTTCATAATGCCTCCACTGTTGTCGATATGTTTTTGCTGGACTAGATGCTCATGGGCACTTTGCCACTGCTAATCAGTGCCAAAGTGCAAGTGCTCCCTATTGTAAATTGTGATGTGAATTAGTGACTCTGTGTTTGGCTTATTTGAATTACTGTCAGACCCTAGTACAGTGCACTGAGTGTGCCCAGGGCTTGTAAATCAAATGCTGCTGGTGGGCTTGCAGAACTGGTTGTGCCACCCACAGAAGTAGCTTGTAAAGTGTGTCTCAGGCCTGCCATTGCAGAGCCTGTGTGCAGTCTGTGACTGCCATGTCGACTTGGTAAGTGCACCCACCTACCACTCCCCAAACCTTCCCTTTTCTTCATATCAGACACCCCTATGGTAGGCCTACGGGCAGGGTGCATTGTAAGGATAAGGTGGGACATGCCTGGTGTGTGTGGCATGTCCTAATAGTGAATTACAGCCATTTTCGTTTTTCACTATTGCAAGGCTACCTGTTCCCCATAGGCCAGAATGGGCAGTTTGATTATAACATCTTATAATCCTAAACTGACTCAGGGAACTAGTTAGAAATTCGAGTTTAGTATGCCTGAACTCAGAATGATAAAATACATCTTTTAGTGAAGTTGGTTTTAACATTCTGTGTTTGAAAATACCACTTTTAGAAAGTGGGTATTTTCTTGCCTAACTATCCAGCCTGCCTCTGCCAGCTTGTGTATTGTGTGTCTGGTTTGTGCGTGACAGGGGCTGGGGGTGGCCACAGGAGACGGTGAGGCAGCCCAGGGCTGAATAGAGAGATCTGCATCCAGAGTGGAGGGAGGAGTTGCATCTGGGTCTGAATAGGGCTGTGCCTGCCTGCCACAATGCTGGCTCCACCCCCTGCCGGGTGTCTGAGTACCCTGCCCCACATTCTGAAAGGAAAGAAGGAGTCATGTACACAGAGTGCTCCAAAGCTGCACAGAACTGGTTTAAGCTAGGCAAAGGCCTCTCTGCCTCCAGAGAACAAAGAGAATCAGGGTATAAGAGGGGCACCCAGACCCCAGGAAAATTAGATCACTTTTGGGAACAAGAAGAAACCTTTGCTGAGGAGCGGAACCAAGAAGAAACTGAGGAGAGACTATCCCTAAACCTGAAGTGCTGCTTGGGGGATTGGCCTGCAGTGGTTTGCCTGACTGCCAAAGAAAGGAGAAAGGAACTTTTTGCTTTGCTGTGACTTTCATCAACTTGTGAAGGATCTCCAAGGGCTTGGGAGAGAGCTTGCCCCCTGACCGAAGTCCCAGGACCAGTGGACTTCACCAGCCTTGTGAATTGCTGCTGGAAACGCTGTTTCAGTGGCTACAGGGTTAGGGAGCTGTGACCGACTCTGACGACCGGCTCGGTGTCCTGTAAGCACTGCATCGAAGCACCATCTCGCCCTGCAACGCACGGCCCTGGTCTCACCGACTCCGTCTCGACGACGTCAAAGAGCCGCTGCCTGCACCGCATCGAGGGACAACGCGTCCTGCAACGCTTCGCTACGCCGAAACGAACTGGTCCGACCGACACGGTCACTGCTGCTGAGTTCAAGTCTTGTGACCGCACCGGAGTTGGGCACCGCTCGCACGCTTCGCGACGCACCGCCCGACTCGCCCCGCTGTCCGGACTGATCGACGCCAGCCCCCGAATCCGGCTCCATCGCCACACCGCAACCTGCCAGCACCGCATCGAAGCACCGTCTCACCCTGCAACGCACGGCCCTGGTCTCACCGACTCCGTCTCGACGACGTCAACGAGCCGCTGCTGCACCGCATCGAGGGACAACGCGTCCTGCAACGCTTCCATTTTGCAACACGACCGCGACATACAGCCATCTGGCTCGCATGCCCGTGCCTGCCGCTTCAAGTAAAAGGTACTGTGACCGAGTCTGTCTACGCTGTGTTGGCCCGTCTCGACGCGGTCAGCTGGATTTGTTAGACTCTGTTGTTCTTGACATCGCCGTAGCGGGAGGAGGCTACCGACTCGCACAGAACCTTGAATTAAGCCTTTTTGATAAGAACTAAGTATTCTTGACAGTATTGTGGATTATTTTTGTCGTTTATGGTCTTGTGATAAATCTATATAAAGTATACCTATTTTTTATAAATATATAACCTGTGTGGTGTCCATTTGTAGTGTTGTCACTTGATTACTGTATGTGTTCGCAAATGCTTTACACACTGCCTCTGAACTAAACCTGTCTGCTCGTGCCAAGCTACCAAGAGGGTGACCTGGGGTTATTTCAGGAGTGTACCTACTTTCCCTGACTAGACTCAAGGGTCCCTATTTGGACAAAGGTACCTACCTCTGCCAACTAGAGACCCCCAAATCTAACATAGTCCTTTTTCAACAGATCGGTGAGAGGACCGGCGATGTCTGAATAGTGTAGTATAAACCTTCTGTAATACCCGAGTAGTCCCAAGAAGGCTCACACTTCCTTTTTGGATGAAGGGAAAGGGGTATCAAGGATGGCTTTCACTTTGTCCTCTTGTGGTTTATCACTCCGTTGCCTAGAATGTACCCATGGTATCTAACCTTATTGAAACCTACCCTGGATTTTTTTGCGTTAATTTGCAAACCTGCCTGTTTTAGTGCTTGAAGGATGTTTTTGCAGTGAACTAGGTGTTCTTCCCTGGAGGGACTAAAAATGACAATATCGTCAAGATAGGTGGATGAAAAGTCTTGGTGGTGTTGGAGTATTTTGTTCATTAGTCTTTGAAATGTAGCAGGAGCCCCATGGAGACCGAAGGGCAGGACCATGAATTTGTATAATCTGTCAGGAGTAGAAAAGGCAGTATTCTCCTGATCTTCTCTTCTAAGGGGAACCTGCCAATAGCCTTTAGTGAGATCCAGCGTTGTGATATACTGGGCATCCACTAACTTCTCTATCAACTCATCGACTTTTGGCAGAGGGTAGGAGTCGAACTTTGATCCGGCGTTTACGGCTTGAAAGTCAATACAGAACCTAATCGAGCCATCTGGTTTGGGTACGAATACTATAGGGGAGGACCATGCACTTTGGGATGGTCGTATGACTCCCATTACTAGAACGATTTGGTCTCACTTTTTACAGCCTCTCTCAGGGCTGTGGGTATCCTGTACGGATGTTGTTTTACAACTGTCCTGGGAGGAGTGTCAATGGTGTGTTCTGTTAACACAGTCCTACCCGGTAGATCAGAGAAGAGAGAAGAAAAGGACTGCAAGATTGGGTAAAGTGAGGTATTTTGCTCCACAGTCAAGGAGTCACTCAGCTCTAGCTGGTCTATTGTATTTGGGTGAGTAGGATATGTGAGCTGGTTTGTTTTGGGGGAGGGCCGAACCATTTCTTTAGCAGGTTTATGTGACACAACATTACCTTTCTGGGCTGTACTTGAATTTTATAAGTGGTGTTTCCTACTGTACCTACTATTTTGTAGGGTCCCTTCCATTCAGCTTTTGTTTTTTCTGGAGGAGGAGGGCAGGAGTATAAACACCCAATCATTCACCTGTAACCATCTCCACTTTTTTCCTTTATCATAAAAGGTCCTTTGTCTATTCTGTTTTTTTTCTAAGTTGGTATATGCCAGGAGTCCGGAGTTTTCTGATCCTGGATTTGAGTCCTTGGGTGTGTTCTAGGAAACCACAGGTTTCTATCTCTCATTCCCTTTCCCAGGTCTTTTTTGTCATCTCTAGGAGAGACCTAGGTTGTCTCCAATATAATAACTCAAAAGAGGAGAAACTCAAACTGCTTTGGACCTGACTACGTATAACGAACAAGGCTAAGGGGAGTAGCTGATCCCAGTTTTTCCCTTCACTATTCAACATTTTCTTCAGCATCAGTTTGAGTGTCCCATTATATCTCTCGACCAATCCATCCGTCTGGGGATGGTAAACAGATGTCTTAATGTGTTTCAGTTCCAAGGTTTTGCAGACCTGATTCATAAGGCAAGAGACAAAGGGTGAGCCTTGATCGGTTAAGACTTCCCTGGGAAAACCCACCCGTGAAAAAAGCTCTATAGTTGTTCTGAGATGTTAGTTTCATCAGAGATTTTAAGGGAAAGGCTTGAGGGTACCTAGTAGCGTAATCAACGATTACAACGTCATACTGATGCCCTTTTCTGGATTTAGGTAGGGGGCCAATCATATCCATGCCTATCCTCTTTGGGCCCTGGTGAGCTGAATGAGGTTTCTCTGAAATGTTTTCTACTGGAGACAGCTTCCTCTAAGATCCCGATCTTGACAATTGGGGTCCAAGGCAGCTACATAGGTGCACCATGGGTTTCTGAGTACGCAGGCATTCTTCCTCCCTCATCCCCCCCTCCACGTCTCTACTCAGGTCCACTATCACATAACTTCTTGGCCGCCTATCGCAAATTAGGGTGAGCTGAATAGGTTCCTCTGAAGTGTTTTCTACCGGTAACAGCCTCCTCTAAGTTCCCTATCTTGGCAATTTTTTCTCTTTCTTCCTCAACCCCCCCAGTTCCCCTAGATTCCTTATGTAGTCTCCCTCCTCCAATTAACCTACTCCGAAGTCCAAAATAATTGCACCTTAACTACCCGTTCCCAACCTACTCTGGCTACCCACTAAGTCTTCTATTGGCCTATTTATGCTTTATTTGATAAATAAAACTACCTTAACCTCCATAAACTCCTTATTGGGGCCCCTTCCTCGCCAGGACACACTACCAGAATGGAGATAAGTCCCGATCCCACAGGATCTAACGCCTTCATTATCAATTACCCGTCTAACCTCTCCAAAAATGCAACCAAAAAACACAAACATCGCATACTCAAGGCCAGACCCGAAACTTTAATCTCAGAAGTCTACTTCTGTTCAAACAAGGGTAGTATAGTTAATGACCTCATCTTCTATACCAGAAAACGAGAATTCTGGCGGAATGTTCTCTACTCCATGCTTCGAATATCAGGCTCTAGGAAAACACCTCATGGTCTCAAATTAACGACATCGCCCTCGCTCACTTTCAATGTTAATGCCACTATCACCCTCTACAATAATGGTATCATCCTAATCCAAGCCTCTAATTTCAACCTAGTTAAGATGGTCAATATCTTCCCTACACTCAAAAACGCAGTCTCTGCTAAATCAATTAACCCCTACACACACCTCACCATTACTCAGGACCTAACCAGTCCTCCCCCCACCACAGACGGGAGGTCCCCAATCTCTCTATCCCATTCTTCCCCCTTAGATGATCCCAGAGCTTCTCAGTCCCCTGTCGGACTGGCCCAATCCACTAGACCCCCGACTCAGAAGGCGGGCGGGCCTACGGGTTCGCTCTGCTCACAGTTCTCCAGTCCAATACTGGTTGATTCCCGAGATGAGAGGTTCCCTCGTGCCCTACCGCCATTGCTCTCAAAGAAAGATCCCTCTTCCTTCATCCCTCTTTCTATGCCACCCGCTAGGCCGGAGACCTGGCAATTGCCCTCCACGGACCATGATCGGCCAAACCCATTCAATCCTGACTTGACCGTCCCTGACTCACAGGTCAATGGCCCTCCCATCCTCTCACTTTTACCATCCTCTCTATCCAAGCATCCTGGTACACCGCTAGTCCCTAATGACCAACTCCCCCCCCGGAACTTCGCAACACCGCCTTAGACCTCCCTGGCATACATCGAGGCCCCTCCTCTCTGCCAGATCTCCCAACACAACCTCTACCCCTCACCAAGTACTCAGACCTGGTGGCGCGCCTGGACGATATATCTCTCCAGTTGCACCTTCTCACCGTCGAACTTCATGATTTGAAAGCCCTCTCTATTGAACAATTCGCCTTGATCAGCTCCCTCCTCTCCTTTGCGAATTTGCCCTGAGCCCCCCCTAGCGATATAGTTTGCCTCGGCCAGCTTTCCCCCCTCTCTATCTCTAAAGCCATACCCCTACCTAACGCCCCCTCCCGCCCCAGAAGATTGAAGGCCTATCTTGCGTCTAATGATATTGTTGACCTACTCAACTCTTACTCGCCTACTCTAGACAACAACACGATCCCTCTGGGGCAAATTCAAGCCATTCACTCTAACCCGAACAGAGAACCCCCTCACAATCTTAGAGTTATTAATAATGACAACCTCATGAGAGTGAACATCATCCAGACTCCTTCCCCTCATACACCGGTACGACTTAAATGCGTACTACTCAACTGCAGGTCAGCCAGTAAGCACGCCTCGGATATCTTCGACCTCAATGAGTTAGACATCATCATCCTCACTGAAACTTGGCTCAATCCCTCTTCCACTCCTATCCTAGACCTCCTAGTGCCTCCTACACACGACATAATTCGCCTAGACAGAGCTATGAAGCTGGGCGGTGGCCTAGCTTGTATACATAGGAGCACACTATCGGTTTCCCACTCGGAGTCTTCTACGCTATCCTCCTGCGAATACCTTTGTCTCAACATCTCAAGTAACAACCCTCCGTGTGCAAACTTCACACTTTTTATCACCCCCCCAGGGGACAATCTCCCCTTTATCGAACAGTTAATGGAAATCATCTCTGGCAATGTCGACTCCGTAATGTCCCAAATCTTCCTCAGTGATTTCAACGTTCACTGGTCTAACCCCAATGACCAAGCTGTAACATGCCTTAAATCATTCTTAAGTCTTCTACGCTATCCTCCTGCGAATACCTTTGTCTCAACATCTCAAGTAACAACCCTCCATGTGCAAACTTCACACTTTTTATCACCCCCCCGGGGGACAATCTCCCCTTTATCGAACAGTTAATGGAAATCATCTCTGGCAATGTCGACTCCGTAATGTCCCAAATCTTCCTCAGTGATTTCAACGTTCACTGGTCTAACCCCAATGACCAAGCTGTAACATGCCGTAAATCATTCTTAAGTGATCACGAGTTGATTCAACATTGTGACCGGCCAACCCATAATAAAGGAGAAATTCTGGACCTCATCATCACCAAAGGTCACACCATCACACTGGATTCCATTACCCCTTGCGATTGGTCCGACCATCACAGCATCTTCTTTTATATTAATAGGGAGGTGTCTCTGAGGAAAGCTCAACCAATGAAATCGAAGATCTGGAAAAGGGACCTCAGATCTATCAATACAGATGAACTAGCACCCCAATGTAAATATGCCCTCTACTCCCAAGCTGACATGTCTGAGGTTCATGTACTCACTGACTTCTACAACTCTACTATCTCTAGCATCATGGATTCCATTGCACCACTCCAACAAAAAAATGCCTCAACAAAAATATCCAAACCGTATTTCGACGACAACTTAAACTCGGTACGCCGCAACTTAGGGCAATTGAACGATCTTGGAGATCCAAACCATCTTCGGATCAGCTAAAAATCCTTAGAGCGGTTAGGAGTTCCTATAACAAAGAAATCAAGAGCGCTAAGGCCGACTACTTTAGATCCCAACTTAATCAAGCCGCTAATCGCCCCAAGAAACCTTTTGAACTGGTTAAACAGCAATCGGTGGAAGCTCCAAACCACTCTGACTCTGGAGTCAGCCCACCCTCAGGCGACGAACTAGCTGCTTTCTTTACTGAGAAATCAAGACTCATCAATATTGAACTTGTTTCTAAGAAGGCTCTATTGCCATCCTATGGGTCCGCGCCCCCTCCGGCCCTCTTAGAGAAGCTCAAACCAATCAGCCTGAGAACCAAGAACAATGCCTCATGGGGCACCTTTACTCCCCTCAGTGAAAGAGACATTAACAAGATTCTTCAGAGTATCAACCCATCTAATCACTTCAGTGACCCGTTGCCACCTTCCATCTTCAAAGAAATCAAGGATGTCGTCATCCCCATCTGGACAAAGATTTTCAACGCGTCACTGTCACAAGGCACGATCCCAGATTGCCTAAAAGCAGCTCAAGTATCACCTATACTACAAAAACCTAACGCAGATAGTGCTGACCTTAACAACTTCCGCCCTATCTCCAACATCCCCACTCTAGCCAAACTCCTAGAAAAATGCGTCCAATCACAACTCTGTGCTCACATCGAGAATTTCCAACTCCTGGACCAACATCAATCTGGCTTTCGGAGTGGGCACAGCACTGAATCAGCTCTCACTCACGTTATGGATGACATTTTAAAAATGCTTGACCAAAATGAATCTTGACTCCTAATCCTCATTGACCTTTCCTCTGCGTTTGACACTGTCAATCAGGACAACCTCCTATTCATTTTGGAAAACAGGATGGGTCTCTCTGGTCGGGTGTTGCAATGGTTCTCATTCTTCCTCCACCACAGATCCCAAAGAGTTAAGGCGAACCACTCTCTCTCCCACCCCTCTCCAGTATCCATGGGGGTCCCCCAAGGGTCCGCCCTATCTCTTATACTCTTCAACTTGTTCTTGGAGCCATTAGCTAATGCTCTAAATTCCACAAACATTCTCTTCCATATGTATGCAGATGATACGCAACTTTATCTGAAAATCTCCTCCCCAGATAACCTCATATCACACAACACCACTCTAACGACTACTCAAAACTGGTTAACAGAGAACCACCTCCTGCTCAACACCTCCAAAACAGAATTCCTTCTCATTTCTACTCCGAATCACATCCCCAAGTTAGACCTTTGGATGAACCACCTCACTGCCTTTAACTGCTCCCCCCTCATTATTGACTCAGCCAAATCTCTCGGAATCACCCTGGACAAGCATCTGAACATGAAGAATCATATTAGCAATGTGTGCAGGGGAGCTAATCACCTGATGAGGATACTCAGGAATCTCAAACCATTCCTTCCACAAGCTGACTTCCAGCAGGTGGTCCAAGCGCTTGTTTTGCCGAGGCTAGACTATGGCAGTGCTACGTTCTGTGGCCTCCGCAAATATACCTTGGCCCCACTAAGGGCATAATTGAACGCCGCTGTCAGATTGGTTAAGGGTACCAAAAGAAATGCACACATATCCCCAGTCCTAAAATCCCTTAAGTGGTTGCCCTACGAAGCACGAATACAGCTAAAGATTGCCTGCCTGTCTCACAAAGCCCTCCATTTCAAAACCCCCAGTTATCTAGTGCAAAAGCTAGAATTATCCGGAGGTGGTAGACCTTCAAGAAGTGCTAACTCTTTCCTCCTGAAACCACAGATCTTTCGCAAAAAGAGAACGTGTCACTGAGCTGTCTCCGGCTCTGCCCCGAAGATCTGGAACTCTCTCCCACCGGAAGTACGCAGAATCTCCTCCACGGTTGCTTTCAAATTGGAAGCTAAAAGATTCCTTATGTACAAGTTCTTACCTTAAATGGGTTTGGATCGTCTTCTCTAAGGTACTGGACTTACAACTTTAAGACCTGCGCTGGGTGCCACTCTTCTTTAACTTATCATTTGCTCCCCTCCTAGTTCGCTATGTACTAGTTATTGTATTATTCTCTATTGACCCCTTTTGTTTGTAACTGTTCTGATTGATATTCTTATTTGATGCCGGTACTGCATTTATTACCTTCCTTCCCTCCAATTGTAAAGCGCTCTGATATCCTTCGGGTTCATGTTTGCGCTATATAAAACTTTTTAAATAAATAAAATAAATAAATATCTGCTTAAAGGGCTTTCCTATAATCGGGAGGGGTTGCAAAGGCACTGGAGGCGGTTTATAGGAATTTTTCCTCTGACACACCTCGCATTCTTGGCAGTAATTTTTTATGGTCCCATATATGCCGCGCCAGTAAAAGTGTTGTAAGATGTTTTGGGTTGTTTTTTAAGTGCCTGTATGTTCCGCCATGAGATGGGAATGGGCAAAGAACATTACCTGGTCCCTGAAGGGTAGAGGCACTAACAGCTGCGGGGGCTCATCCTTTCTTTCTAAATGGTACAATAACTCATCCTTTATCACAAACTGTGGGTACCTCAATGTGTGGAGGTTAGTGTCTTTTCTTGCCTCATTCCATGCGTTCTGGAGGATGGGGTCATTTTTTTGGGTATAGCGGAAGTTTCTGTCTAGGAGCCATGGATCATTGGTTATAAGGGCAAGCTGGGGTGTGTCCCCAGGGATGTTTCTTTTTTTCCGAGTGACAGGTTTGTACAGTATTGAGAAACATTCCTATAAAGTCGGGATTATCTGTTCCTATAATTAACTCCTCCGGAAGATTGGGCAATATCCCAACCCTAGCTTTCATAGCCTGCCCCTTTGGTGGTGTAAGCTGTAGGTCAGCAACTGGGTATGGCTTGACATCACCATGTACACATCTAATATGTACCATGGTATTGGGGACAATATTGAGAGGAAGCGATTAAATGGTTCTGTACCACAGACTGTCGACACCCTGAATCCAATAGAGCGGTAACCCGTTTCCCGTTCACCTATACACTTACATAAAAACGACCCCATTTCTTCTGTGTATAGAATTGTTTTGGGATATAGCTAATGTCCATGGGTTCCTCCGGGGTTTTTTTTTGTGGGCATTGGCGGGCAATATGGCCCCACTCCCAGCAATCGAAACATTGGGGACCTCGAGGTATCGGTAGGTCAATGTTTCAGTGGTTCCTGGGGAGGTTGGCGCCATTTCTCGTTCCTCCCTGGAACTGATTGAAGTCAATAGGTCTTCTCTACCTCCCTGGAAGACGCCTGGTTCTGAGCACGTGAAAAGGTTGTGGCAATCTCCACTGCTTGTTTAATGGAGAGGTGTGTATGCTGCCTTAGCCAGCGTTGGGAGGAATAAGGGAGAGCCTCGAGATTTTGTTCCAAATATATGAGCTCCACAATCTCTTCTTTGCTTTGCTCTGACGGCTTTAACCATTTATCGGCAGCTGTCTCTAGTTTATAGAAGAGAGTTTTTGGATTATCCCCAGGTGCACCCCTTTCCTTCCGAAACCGTACTCTATATGCTTCTGTTTACATTCCTAAATGGTCCACTATGATGGTTTTGATGGTTTCATAGGGAGTATTCCTATTGGCGTTGGCAACCTGGTACGCTGCTTGGGCCTCCCCTGTAAGATGGGGGGGCCATGAAAAATGGCCATTTGCCTACAGGCCATCCACATGATTTGGCTGCTCTTTCGAAATTTAGTAAAAAGTCATCCGGGTCCTCTCCAGGGACGTACTTCTGTAGAACAACATTGGAGGGACCGGGAGTACTGCCTTTAGAACCTTGGAGTTTGGACGTCAACTGTATCTGGTCTTCAGCTACTTTCTGTATACACTCCACCTGGGAGGATATCACATTCTTGAATACATCCCGGTCGGCTTAGGCCAAGGTCATCTGACTTTCTAACGCCCATTCTCATTTCTCTTGTCCTTTAATTAGATGCTGAATAAGGTTCTCCATTACTCTGTACTAATGGACAACTGCCCGCATTCTCCACCACGTGTGAGGCGAACAGAAGGACCAGGCGGGACCAGTAGCGTACTTTTACAGTAATGTTATTTTATTTTAAGTCTCTCGTCTTTAACTGTCCTTGTGGGGTTTATAGGGGACCTTGTTCTCCTGGTCGGTCCGTCTTCATTCAGCACGGGACTCTGGATAACAGGCGAATACCCCTCGAAGAAACAGAAGAGACCAAGTGTTTCTGTCACAATACCTGACTTTGAATTGGGGAAGGTAAGTGAGGGATCACCCAAGCTGACGTAATCCACCACCATATGCTGTGCTAATAAGAGGGGAATGGTTGTGTGTGCGATGGTGCTAGGGGCTACTGGTGCCTTCCCCATCTGTGCGTCCAACCTCCCACCTCCCGAACAGCCCCCGTAGATGCAGGCGTACCTGGGTAAGCCACCCTCCTCCAGGAGCGTGGCCAGGCAGTTCGCTGGTTCGTTGGCCTCCTGGCTTTCCCCCGGACGCGTCTCCTAGGAGGTCTCCTGGGGATTGTTCTCCTCCGAACCTGTTTCACTAGATGCAGTCCACCAATGTCCCCTCTGAGCCACTGAGGCATGCTCTCACTTTCTTGCAAGACTATTATTCAGATTATTATTTATAGATTAGTCATGTGTTAACCAGAACCTCTTGTCATAAGGAAATGAAAGCAGATGGCCCAAGATAACAAACGTTGACAAAAGAAGTGATCTTGAGACAATCTTTAAACTGGTCAAAATGTGTTAAACCCCAAACTTTTGGAGTGCAGGGGAATGAGTTCTTACTTTGGTCCCAAAAATCATAAGACTCTTTCTCCTCCCTCCACCTTTAGCACATTTGAAGGGGGTGCTTCCATGAGGTGCAGGGAATTCGAGTGCAGACATCTGCTTGGCCTGTGTAGAATAAACTTTCATGCTATGAATGTAGGTCCACTTTTATAAATTGGGATTCTATTGGCAAAGGCATGCACCCTCTCCAAGCAGGAACCACAGTCCTAGTCATGGTAAGTCAGATACAAACCATAAAAAAACCTTTGCTCTCCGTCTGGTAGCTTGGCACAGAGCAGTCAGGCTTAACTCAAGAGCCAATGTGTGCAGTATTTCAAACAGTAACACAGTGAAAACACCATAACAGGACTCCACACTAGTTTAGGAAAATATATTATGATTTTATGAATAAAACAAGACTGAAAAGACAAACATCTAATAAGTAGAAGTCAAGATATGAATTTTTGAAGAATAAAAGTAAAAATAGCACTTAGAAGCTATAAGCGCATATGGGGGTTATCTAGTCGCGCTAGACTGAGGCAAAGTCAAGACTTCAGGCCAACGTGATGGAGTGCGGGCCAGGGCAGGAGCTAGGCAAGGCCTGCTGAACAAAAGTACCTTGATCCTCGTCGCAACAGCAAGATGTGAGGTAAGGTCCAGCAATGGTGTTGATATAGCCGTCAAAGTGATGTTTTCTCCATGCAATATCCTGGTTCTAAAAATGAAGCACTGGTTCTGAGATGCATTGGTTCCAAAGCCTGTGCTCCGGGCTTCTCCACGCAGTTGAAGCGATGCGTCGATCATCTTTCCTGCAACGGCAGCACTGCGCTGGTTCTGATGACGATGCACTGGTTCCAAGTGCAATGCACCGGTTCTGTTTCTGCAACAGCGGTAATGAGTCAATTCTGCCTCACGCAGCAAAGGATTCGTCGGTTCTACTGGAGCAAGCACCTGGATGTACTCCCAAGGCACCAGGCACAGGAGCAGAGGGTAAGACTTTCACATCCCCGAGTCTTAGAACAGAAGGCAAGCCAGCATGCCCTTGAAGATCAAGCAAGAGTATAGTTCTTCCTCAGCAGGGCAAAGGGTTACAGGCGGCATGGCAGCACAGCAAAAACGCAGTTCTTCCAGGACAGCAGTCCAGCAGAGTGGCAGTCCTTGTAGCAGCACAGCACAGCAGTCCTTCCTCCTTGCAGATTTTCTTCACAGGTCCAGTAGTGCCTGATTTGGTGGGGTCAGAGACACAATACTCAGTTGTGCCTTTAAAGTTGAGGTGACTTCAAAGAGGGGCTTTGAAGTGCACAGAAGTGCACAGAGGTCCCTCCTCCCAGCTCTGGCTCCAGGTTCTCTACGGAGGGGTATACAGCCCTTTGTGTGGTGACAGAACACTGTCTATTCAGATGTGTCAGCTGCTCCCTTCCATCCTGCCAAGGATGACCCATCAGGATGTGGCTGGCCACTCAGTCACGCCTAAAATTCCTTTGCGTGTGGCTATCTAGAGAGAATGCACAAAGCCCAGCTGTTACCCACCCCAGACGTGTAGTAGAGACAGCCTGCAGGCACACCGATCTAAGAGCAGAGAAATGCCATCTTTCTAAATGTAATATTTCTAAAATAATTCTAAATTCAAATTTGCCAGCAAAGCAGATTTACCATTACCATTCCAATGATAGGAAACATGACAGAGCTGCTCCTACCCAATCAGGAATTACAGCTTATAGGTGTAATTAGGAATTCCCAATGTTAAGCTAGGAAAGTTGTAGGCTCACAGTAGTGAAAAATGAATGTGGGTGTTTTTCACTACTAGGACTGGCAAAACCTAACATTCCTACCTTTTAAATACACAGCACACTGCTATATGGGCTACTTAGGGCCTACCTTAGGGGTTACCTATGTGTAATAAAAGGGGAGTTTAAGGATTGGCAAGGGGTTTTAAATTGCAAGTAGATATGGCAGTGATACTGCACACACAGGTTCTGCAGTGCCATGCCTGGTGCATGTTTAAAGTGCTACGTGCGTGGGTGGGACAATCAGTGCTGCAGGCCCACTAGTAGCATTTAATTTACTGGCCCTGGGCACATGTAGTGCAGTCTACTAGGGACTTATAAATGTGCCAATTGTGTATAAGGAAATCAAACCATGTTTTAGGGGAGGAGTCCATGTACTTTAGCAATAGTTAGCACTGGTAAAGTGCTCAGAGTCCTAGGGCCAATAAAAAGAATACAGCAAAAATGTGAAGCAAACAGGCAAAAGGTTTGGGGAAGACCAGCCTAAAGCTGTCAAGTCGAACATCCACTTTTGTCAAAGACTTAGGGTCCGATTCTGTTGCGCTTTGGAAAGCTTCCTGACCGAATGGGTTTGGGAATGGTTTCAGACCGAATCGGATCGGGAGAGTCCAACCGACCGAGTACGATGCATCCGAATGCTTCCAGATACAATTTGGTTGGACTCCCATTGACTTCAATGGGAGCCTTTGTTCCGACCGAATGCATAGGCTCCCATTGAAGAAAGGGGTGGCTGGGGAAAATGCGGTGAGGTCCGCCAGCCCTGCGGACCGCTATTCTCTGACCGCCATATTACGATGGCGGTGGGATCCAGACCGCGACCGTGGTGGAGGCAAAGCCCGTCCGCCATGGAACCGCCACAGGCAATCGTTACGATTGCCTGGCGGAGCGGTCAGCATGCTCACAATGGTGGCAGAGGCTAGCAGGCTCCGTCTGCCGACTTAGGATGCTGGCGGAAGCCTGCCTTTCCGTGGCGGTTGAACCGTCATTGAAAGGCTGGTGGGGATTGGTTTCGGGGGCCCGTTGCGGGCCCCCCTTGTGTTGGGGGGAGGTGTGGGTGCACTGGGGGGTACCCATGGTACCCCCCTGCATTTCACTGCACCATGTGGCAGGCACTGTGTAGTGCCTGCCACGTAGTGCAGTGAAATGCACAACATGCTCTTTTTGACATCGCAGCGGTGCTGCTGTCAGCAGCCACCGCTGCAATGTTAACTGTGCGGAATCTGACCACAGCGGTGGTGGTCCCATCCTAATCGGGTAGGCGGGACCGCCACATACATGGCGGATGGTCCCAAACACCGCTACGATGGCGGGCGGATCAAGTCCGCCCGCCATCGTAATCAGCCCCTTAGTTCTTTCTTGATAGCATTTAAGCCAAGCTCAGAATTGTTGATCTTCTTCAGTGATTCCCACCTGGTTATTTGCAACAAGCGGGCGTTTGCCTTTGTTTGCAGAATGAAGAAGGGTATGGAACCCCCCGCATTTACTTGACTATTAGAAAACAGTCTAAATTCTTCAGGTATGTCCTTGTACTGAGCCGAGCCACAATAATCAACAGTTCTTTTTTCTCGAGCCTGATGCAATAGAGTTGTTTTCTTCTGTAGCAGATGTTTGAAAAACACAGACAGATCTTCTCCAGGGATGACCAGGGTCGGGCTGTGTATGGTTACGAGGGTGCAGAGGCCCTGCCATCCAGGGATAAGCTGAGCATGGGCAAACTCCCCACATTGGCAATAGATATCTAACAGCGCGGGGTGCCCATTGCATGTCTGGTACATGCAATATTTTTCACAATTCTCATCAGTGCCAAGCGGGATTGTTCCTTTCCCTCTGAAACACAAGGAGTACAGTGTAAGTTTTCATACAATTAGGGGATGCCCCTTACCCTTCAACCATGTGTTCCAATCTATCCCAGTATCCCAGATTTCCTGACATGGGGTATCTATGCTGGCATTCAACCCTACCCTATGGGACCCATTTCCCCATGTATCGTTGAGGTGAATGACCCTGCTCTGGAACTCCAGGCCCGACGTCCATTTGCTATTAAAGAAGACTGCCCTAAACATGCTGAGGGCCACCATGGAATCACAGATGGAGGCAGGAGCAGAAGGCTTTGTGCAAAGGTTTTGCTACCTCCAAGAACCTTTTTCAGGAAAATCTCAGGGCCAAACAGTTCCTCGCCTATGGTGCCCCGCCTTTGCATCCTGTCTTGCTCAGTTTGAACATCGCTATGCTTGGTGAGAAGGTACAGTGCAGTGGGGTTCGTTTCATACCGGGTGATGTTTACCACTAGTCTACGGAGTTCTACTCTCCTATGTTGTATCTTAGCCCTAATCCTACATAGGTACAGGTGGATGAGACATTTTGCTTTTTAAGGGGGCTATTTCTTGAGATAAGTAAAGTTTGTGCCCACAGCGTGGGGTATCAGCGATCAGACAAAGCACAACCTAGCCAATGTCTGGCCGCCCACGGTGGTCATGTGCTGGTAGCATGTGTTGCGCAAGAGTGCGCTGTGTAGTACATGTGGATACTAGTGTTTGGTTCAGTGTAAGTGCAAGTGAGGTGGGTGTTGAGGTAGGCTCTGTATGACTAGGCAGATGTCTCGCTACAGATGGATGTGGCCACACTTATGCTAAGCAGGTGGTGTGAAAAGGTGCAATAATACATAACTTTTGGAACATTGCAAGTCGTGAGATGGTATCTGGAGGGATCATCTGCAGCTTTCTGGCGTCCAGGCGTGTTTTTACTTGGCACAGTGTAAAGAGTCTGTTTGTAAAATATTTCCATAAAAAAATAGTCTGTGGTCTTCTTTGGCTTGAACCCTTGGACCTCATTGGGATTTCAGAGGTTGGTACTGAATAGATGGCGGATGCAGTAGAGGTGGTTCACTTACAGCTCGATTGCAGACCTGTTGGATAAGAGGTGTGGGTTGTAGGTTAGCTTTAAGAGAAACATACATCATTATTTGGTCTCTGAAAGTCCTGTGCCTGTACATTTTGCGGCATTTCTGTGCTTCCATTTTGCGCAATCTTTGGCGAGGTATGGGATGGGGGGTCTCAGTTCTGGCATCATTTTGAGAATGAGTTTTTGGTCATTGGTTGCCTGAGTTTTATTTTGTGGGTCCTTTTGTCCTCCCCCCTTGCCCTAACAGAGGTGAGTGTTTTAGTGGGGTAATCTTCCTGGGTGTGTGGGGTTCACTGACAGAATATCAACACCAAAAATATCCCCATACCACAATATCGAGTTATAAATGTTGATGTCAAAAATATCGACATCCTATATTTATAATGGTAAGTATAAAAATATTGAAAAAAATATCAATGTAATAAATATAGTTGTACAAAAAATCATTTTTATATCGATATAAAATAAAATAATAAACATTAAATATATCAAATAATAAAATTATTTAAAAAAACAAATTAGATTTAATATACCATTTAACAAATATAACAAATAAACTTAATTTAAAAAAGTTAAACACGCATACATATATTATATATATATATATATATATATGACTGACTGACTGATGCATTTATAGAGCGCTCGATTGCCGAGGCGTCTTGACGCTGAGGTGAGTTCATACTGATCCAGATGCTTGCTTATATATATATATATATATATATATTTAGTTTAAAACAATTATTAAACTAATAATTTTGATATATTTTTATAATTTTAAAGTTATAGAAAAATATAAAAAAATAAATATACATATACCAAGAACATAAAATCTATAAAAAAGTCTAATTCAATTTAAACATGAAACTATTTAAAAATCTTTAAAATTAGTAAAAATAATTTTCCAATTAACAAATATTAATAATTAAAAATATTCTCATTTAAAATAAACAAAACATAATAATATAAATTAGAACAAAACAAAATTATTTATAACATTTAATACGCATACTATTCCCTCTACAATTTAAACAAAACTACGCAAACTATTTAAGTAAATACATAAACAATTTACCACTCCCATTTAGCACAACACATAAATATTAATACTGGATAAAAATAAAATGTACAAACCTCCCTCCAATTAATGCAACAGTAGTAAAAGAGATAAATTACACATAGAAAATATTTACTGCACCCATTCTAGACAATACAACACCAAGGAAACAGTTAAAGAGCAGAGGGGTAACATTTAATATTCCCACTCTAGTCAGTGCAACAGTAGGGAAAGTGTTGGATTGAGGAAGGGTAAAAATTACTATTCCCACTTCAATGACCGCAACAGTAGGGAAAGTGTTGGATAGCGGAGGGGTAAAATGTACTATTCCCACTCCAGTGAGTGCAACAGTAGGGAAAGTGTTGGACAACGTAGGGGTACAAATTACTATTCCCACTCCAGTGAGCGCAACAGTAGGGAAAGTGTTGGATAGCGGAGGGATACTATTTACTATTCCCACTCCAGTCAGTGTATGAATAGGGAAAGTGTTGGACTGCAGAGGGGTAACATTTACTATTCCCACTACAGTCAGTTCAACATATCATCAACAAAATAAAAATATTAAAAGAAAAAGTATACAAAATATATAAATATGTTAAAAATAAAAATATTTTTAATATTAAAAATAAAAAAATATATTATAATGTTAATTACATATCACAATTCCTACAAATATTATATTAAATAAAGTAAAAAAAATTTTTTCAAACAAAGGAATATTTTTATTTAGAAATTCTTTATCAACAAAAACATTAATTTTTACATAAATTTAGTTTATGTTCTTCTTTCCCTATAAGACTACACAACTCAAAACCCACATCTATAATACATTTTTTTTGCATAATTAACATAAGTTATCAATTAAACAAACACTTCATTAAAAAAAATTTAAACACATAAAAATTAAGTAACTTTCCACCCTTTACCCCTATAAAACCCACATACCACACAAAAGAAATAATTAAACAATTACTCTAAATATGTATCAATGAATTAATTAATATTATTTATCAACTAATTATTAATTAATTAAAAATAAATTACTTCCCACCCTTTATCCTTAAAAACACCACAACCCACAACTAAAATTAATTACACAATTTCCATATTTAATTGTCAATTAATTAATTAATAGTAATTAACAACTAATTATTAAGTAATTAAAAATAACTTACTTCCCACCTTCTACCCCTATAAACCCAAAACCCACCCCTCAAAAATATAAATAAAAAATTACCGAACTATCAATAATTTAATATTAATTAGCAACAAATTATTCCTCAATTAAAAATAAATTACTTCTCACCCTTTACCCATATAAACCCCACAACCTGCACCTAAAATTAGTTACCCAATTAGCATAGTGAATTATCAATTAAATAATTAATTATAATTAACTACTAATTAATTAAAATAAATTACTTCCCACCTTATACCCCTATAGACCCCACAACCCACACATAAAATCTTCCCCCAAAAATTAAAAACACAAAACACATTAAAAAATCTCAATTAAATAAATATAAATAAATACAAAGTATTCATTAATTTATTACAATTAAATTACTTCCCACCCTATTCCCCTATAAACCCACAGCCCGCTTCGGGACTAAACAACACAAGATTTAATTACAATAAAATTAATAACTACTAGAACTTTAACACATATATTAAAAAACATTAACAATATTTATACAAAAATACATCACATACATCTGAAATATATACTAAAATACATAACACTAATTAAAAAATCGATATTTTAAACAACAATTTTTTTGTAAACGATATTAATGACCTCTATTTTTTTTTAAATCAATATTTCTTACCTTAGATTCAATATTCTTGACCACGATATTCTTGTTGTCGATATTTCTGTGTCACGATATTTAAAACTTGATATTTGTGTAAGTCAGCATTTCCAACTCGATTTTTCGACTGAATACCGGTGTGTGGATTAAACTTTTTGCCTAACTATCGTTTTATTGTCGTTGTCGGCCCTCTAATTGCCTCCTTTCCCTAACGTGTGTTTGTGTAGTTTTAATAATGTGGATGGCACCTTTTGACCTCCACATGCATGATGCGCTGTAAAAGGAAGGGGGTGTGTCACAATGTGGGGGTTGTGTGTAATTGCAACATGTCCTGGGGACATGTGCATGCCTCTCTGGTCCCTGCATGTGGCGTGCAACAAGGTTTTCTCAAATGAAGTTGGGTGTATTGACCATGCACATTTTTTGGAAGCTTCATTTGTGGGCTACTTTTGTGCTGCTTCCTTTAGGCCACTGGGTGCCTTCCAACATTCCTTGAGCGAACAAGTTGCCAATTTGGTCACTAATCACGCTAAAATCCTGTTAATAGGAGACTTTAACTATTGGGCTAACGACACACGAGGTGGGCCCCATTCCGCTGAGTTAACAGAGTTACTTACCAACTTAAATTTTACTCAGCAGGTATCTTCGGCTACACACATTAAAGGTCACATATTGGACCAATTATGGACCACTAACTTGGCGGTGGCCGCACTTTCAATCTTACCATGTATATGGTCGGACCAGTACCTAATAAAATTCACCATTACGAATCTTATGCCAGGTAAAACTCTCATGAGTAAGGGTGTATTGGCCAGGAAATGGAACACCATTGACAAAAAAGAATTCCATCATACACTGGCCAACACAGCCCCAGCCACCGATCCCAATGTTAATCGTTACGAGGAAACTATCTCAGCTTGGTTACTAGCAACCAGTAATAAACATGCCCCACTTAAAGAAATAAAACTGGCTCGCCGTCTTGACGCACAGAGATGAACTAAAATTCCAAAAACTTGCCCTCCGCCAACATGAAAGGAAGTGAAGACAGAATTATTCAGCAGACAGGAAACAAACCTACCTGGCGGCATTGACAGAATACAAAAAGGCTATCTTAACAGCCAAAGCCGCCCACTTTTCCTCCAGAATTCTGACTTCCAATAACAGATCTAAGGAAATCTTCACAATTGTAAATGAACTGTCTAACTCAGATAGAGTCCTAAGTAAACCCATTCCCACTCAAGTACTTTGCGACTCTCTGAATAACTTCTTTATTGAAAAGATTTCCACTATCAAAGCCAGTATTCCCATATGTACCTCCCACGCAATAGTCCCCTCTAGGGTTGAAAACCCCTGTTCCCTTGAACACTTCCTGGCCATCACTACGGAGGCCTTCCAGGACCTCCTGTCTAAAGTAAAATCTGGATCACCCATGGACTGCTGTCCACCACACGTCCTAAAAGAAGCATTCTCTGGCCTCCCGGGTCCAGCCCTTGCTCTTTTGAACGAATCTTTAGTCCAGGGTCGTGTTCCTAAAGCCTTTAAGGAGGCAATTGGGGTTCCCCTCCTGAAGAAATCAGGGGCAGACCCCCAGATTCTGTCAAATTACCGCCCAATATCTTTGCTCCCGTACCTGGCTAAGGTATTGGACTCATGTGGCGCAGTGTTTGTCTAATTTTATTGAACAATCTAACTATCTCGACTCACACCAAGCTGGATTTCGCCCAGCCCACTCAACGGTAATACTGGCGGTACTGGACTCCCTGCGGGAGAAGGCTGACAGAGGCACTCCCCAGGCCCTGGTGCTGTTAGATCTTTCAGCCGCCTTTGACACGGTCGACCATGGTATTTTGGTGGACCGTGTCAGGGAGGCTGGCATCCAGGGCTCAGCCTTGGGTTGGATTAGATCCTTTCTCGAAGATCGCTCCCAGTCAGTCAGCGTAGCCCAGTTTACGGCACATAAGTTAAAAACAACTTGCGGGGTCCAGCAGGGCTCCTCGTTGTCCCCTCATTTGTTTAATCTCTACCTCCTCCCTTTGATTCAGTCTCTTAAGGCAAGGAAAGTTGTCACCTTCAACTATGCCGACGACCTACAATTAATGTTTACAATCGACAACTCACAGCAATCAGTCTCTGACTTCCAAGATACTATGTTGCACATCCGCCACTGGATGGACTGTAACCATTTAAAGCTTAACCCTGGCAAGACCGAACTAGTCTTGACGGGGGCAGCCACAACTTTTGGGGTCCACACTACTGGCCAACGGAATTGGGACCGTCCCCCATTCCCTCCTCTTCTGCAAAAAGCCTTGGTGTCACGATAAATAACGACCTGTCATTAAAAACCCAAGTTGGCTCTGTGGTCTCTACTTGTTTCTTCCAATTACGGAAGATCAGAAAGATCAGCAGACTACTCACACAGGCAGCACTGATACAGGTCGTGATTGCTACGATTATGTCACACCTAGACTATGCCAACTCAGTCTACCTTAGTCTGCCAATCTTCTTAACTAAACGGTTACAGATGGTGCAGAATCAAGCGGCTAGATTGATTCACCAGCAACCAAGATGGCAACATGTCACTCCACTTTTGAGGAAGCTGCACTGGCTTCCCATCCCCCAGTGTTGTGCTTTTAAAGTAGGATGTTTGGTCTTTAAATCTTTACATGGACGGAGCCCTAAATTTATCGACAGCCTTATTCAAAGGTACATTCCCCCACGCAGTCTACGCTCGGCCCACCTCCATCTTTTGGCAACTCCTGCCTTTAAGTTGAAGCGACAAGGGGGCTGCAGCTTTGCAACTTTGGCTTCCAGAGTGTTGAACTCCTTTCCTCTGGAAATTAGAGCATGCACTGACCTGTTGAGTTTTAGGAAATCTCTTAAGACTTGGCTGAATACTCAAGCCTATGAATAACTCCAACTGGGTTCGGCAACTCCTAGAATCAGCGCCATGAAACCAATTGGTGTACGTGCGCTTTACAAGATCATTATAACTAAGCGCTCATGTAGTGTTGGTTTTATTGTGGCATCCCAGTGGGGGTTGAGAAGCTTCTCTGTGGCCCCATGTGATTCAGATGTGGCAATGACTTGGATCGGGCCTATTGCTCCTTTGGACGATGTTCGTGAGGCCCTGTGTTATTTGATTCGACAAGCTGGGTGCAATGGTGAGCGTATATGTGCACCTTGCATGTGGGTTGCAATGGTCATCTACCAAACCCCTTTCCCCTCCGGCTCCCCTCTCTCCCAAGGATTGAGGATGCTTTGGGTCTGCCACCCTTGGCGGGGATCAGGGACTTATTACCCCGTGACACACTACTCTTGCTGTTTTGGATGGACATGATTCTATGAGCTGACTTTGTATGTTTGGAAGCAATAGGGGAGAGGAGGAGGCAAGATATCTTGCTTACGGCGGGAGTCAGGAGCGCAGGTGCAACTTGTCGTGCTGGGGGTAGCAAACTGGAATGGCTGATTGTCCTAGTGTATTTCCCTGCTGACTTGGTGCCAAATTGCTGCTTATTGATGTGTGGACTATGAAGTTCTATGGGGGACACCATTATCAAAGTTGCACAGAAAACCTGGCTTCCAGCACCAGAGCGTTGCCTCATTTTGGAACTGAAAGCGGGCCTCCACTAGCTGAAGGCCTAAAGATGTTGGAGAATGGGGTCCTTTCAATCTGGGTCTCACTATAGTGACTTGGAAGAAGGGATCTGGATGCCTGTTTTTATGCCCTGGTCAGGGGGTTGCCGCGCCCCCTTGTCAGACTGCCCTCACACAGCGCCAGGCCAGCCAACCCTGCCCTGGGGGACCAGCAGCAGAGTGGGGCCTAGGCCCCCTGCAGACACCCAAATGGCAGATTTTAGTGTGGATTCCTGGTCTGCAGAACAAACGCCAGCCCTGCGTTTTCCCTGAATGCAAGTAAAGGAATGAGTTTTCACCCAATGCAGAGTCACTGGTCTGATTGTTGTGATGAGTTTTCTGAAGTGAGTATGAAGTGTGTCATATTGAGGGTTGGAATCTACTGCGTATTTCGATTGGGCGATTGGGTGAAGGCATTGCCTCCCCAGACAGTCACCTCGCACTGCCGTGGCTGTGACGTCGGTGCTTGCTGGATTGGGTTCCCTGCCTGCTGCTGTTGCCATGTGTTTGGCCAACCACCTAGGGCCGTATTATACAGCTGCCCCAGGGGCGCAACAGGCATGTGCACCCGCTTTGCACTCCCTGGGGCACTTTGTAATTACAGAAGGGGCCACAGACGCTTGTGCATCCCCTTCTGTAATATCGATAGTGCTGGCAGACATAAAGCGCCAGCGCTATCTCCAGAGGGCATTCCCTCATTTGCATGGGGGCGTGGCCCAATGCAAATGAGGAGATCCCTTCGCCTCTGTGACTGCGCCGTATTACAGATGCGGGTGCAGAGCAAGGGAGGCGCAATCACAGTGCACCCCCTGATGGCAGCTCTCAGGAGGAAGAGAAGGTGGTCCCATGGAACCCCCAAACATTCCCTTGCAGACGGGTGCAGTCACTCACTGCACCCGCCTGCAAGGGGATCGCTATTCCCCCTTCAAAGTGCAGGCGGGTTGCCGCCTGCACTGTGGAAACACGGAGTGGCTTCAAAGCAGCCGCTCAATTTTTCACAGGAATGCGCTGCCCTGGGGGCAGCGCAAGTTTGCAGCTTCCCTGGGGATAGCGCATTCCTCATAATGCACCGCATTTTTATTGTTTACGCTGGGTATACCTTTTAAAAGGTGCACCTGGCACAAACAAGGAAAATGCACCATGTGCATAATACCCTCCCTGGTCCTTGTTGCTGTAGTGTGTTTGCTGACTGTTTTCTTGTGGCTGAATGTGCTGCGCCCACGCATGATCTGGGCTTGGTTCTGAGAATGAGGATTTTGCAGGGACTGACCAAGGCCTATTGGTCTTTCTCATGGTACACCTTTAGGCGGCATTGGTTGGCCATGTGGCCCAGACGGTGCAGTAGTAGCATTCCCTGATGTCTGGCTTCTTCCAGCTCCCCTGACCTCTGCTGCTAGGAGTGGGTGGAAACCCTCTGGGGTTCAGCAGCGGAGCTCCCTTCAAGACTGGTGCTATTTGCATGCTTGTGGCCAATGTGACCCCCTCGAGGGCGGTCTTTCTTAACTTATGCTGGACCAGCTTAGCGGTAACTCTTTGGGTTTGATCCTGTTTTTCCCTGTCTTTTTCCTGGTTCCTCCGGTAGTAATGTAATATGTGGGCCTGTATTTCCTGCCATGGTTTGATGTCTAATCCTACTGTGCTGTTCAGCCCACTCTGTATTTCGGTGGGCAGTCCCTTTTTGAGGATGCTGTAGAAGAATGTAACTTGGGGGCCCGTATCAGTCCTTGGCTGCCCTGTATCTTGACCCCATCATTTCCTCATTCTCTCTAGAAAGTCATCCACAGGTTCCTTAGGCTTCATGTTCTCTGCCATTAAACCTCCTATGCCTGTGCGGTCAGGGAGCATTTCTCTCAGCGCCGTCCATATCTGGTGTATAAATGAATTGAATGTGCCACCGTCATGCTCTGTGTTGGTCAGCATGATGGCTGGGATGCAGGCTCGGGAAAACAATGTGTTAGTCTGCTCTCCGATGAGGCTGCTGAGCAGACTCTTGACATCACCTATTGCTAGGTTTATCCCTGTTACGCTTTTCTCAAAACATGAGATCCATTTCCCACCCTATCCATCCATGTGGGCAGTTTGGCCCTGATCCCTTCCTTGTCCATCTATGCCCATGGCACATAGATGGTCCCTGACATGCATATTTTGGCTTGGAGCCGCTCCGCTGGCTTTTCTCCAATGTAGCACTCCCATCTTCTTAGGAATTCCAGCATGTAGGGGAAGTTTCACTTGGGATCTCCCCCGCGTGCCGGATGCAGTCTCCCATGATTGTTATGTCCACTAGTTCGAAGGATCTCTCCTTTGGCCAGGGTCTATCATACTGGCCCTCCCTTTCAGTCCAGTGGGCTAGCAGGTGGCAAAATGTTTCTGTGAAGCTCTCGCCTTCTTCTCTAGATACTATCTCTCTAGGGGTCAGCTTATTTGACCAGTGTATTCGGGGGGAGTAGCAAATTTCCTCATCGCTGCTCTCCTCATGTGTGCGCAGAGATGCCATTTTGCTTGTCCTATGAATGAATGAATATTACATCCATATAGCGCAACTGTCACTCCAAATGGAGCATCCTGGCCCTGACGTGAGAAGCATAAGGTTCATATCGGAAATCGGAAAGAGTAAACATGCACATGAGCAAAGGTCCCTACATTAGAGAGTGGCATAACGAATCAGAGGCTGCAAAGATACACGTTTTCAAATGTTTCTTAAAGAGTAATTCTGAGTAAATAGATCTCAGATGTCTGGGAAGTTTATTCCAAGCACTAGTCTTCGGGACGGCAAGAGATTTGCCACATTTGGTCTTGCACCTAAAGGTTGGAGGTTTAATTAAATTAGCAGATGAGGATCTCAGAGTTCGGGCGGTAGTGTAGTGAGCAAATCTGGAGACTAGATTTTTGGTCCTGACACTTTATAAGCTCCAAAGGTGAGCAACAGGTTCTTAGAAAAAAGACCCTTTTATGTATTGGCAGCCAATGAAGGGCTCTAAGAGCTGCTGAAGCCTAAGAACGCCATGGCAGTTTTGATACAAGCTTAGCGGCTGCGTGTTGCATTGTCTGCAGCTTCTGTAATACTTGTTTAGTGGTGCCTGCGTATAGACTGTTGCAATAGTCCAGTCTCAACGTAATTAATGCAAAGGCCGCTGTCTTTCTTGCTGCACAGGGAAGATAGTCGAAGAATTTTTTCAAAGATTTTATTAACTTGAAACATATTCCTGCACTGCAAGTGCATGTGGATGAAAGGAAAGAGAGGCGTCAAATTTAACACCAGGGTTTCTTACCATCTCAACTGTATTGGGCAGGGGTGCAGAATCTGGCCACCATATTACCGAATTGAAAGGATTGGTCTTCCCTAAAAGCATAATCTCCGTCTTATCTGTAGTGCAATTGAGGTGGTTAGATTGCATCCATCGAATAACTTCCATTAGGCAAAGCTTAAAATTGCTCTCCGAGTCAGTTGATTCTTTATCTAAAACCAGAATCAGTTGCATACCATCGGCATACGAGGTTGTTTCGATACCAAAAGATGATATTAGCGTAATAAGTGGGGCCATGTATATATTAAACAATGCAGAGCTTAATGATGAGCCCAGCAGTACACCCGAAGTGATGGTCTTTTGCAGTGATAAACATGGTCCTGGTACTACTGTTTACCAGCGATCTGCAAGGAAAGATTTTAACCAGGCCAGGGCCAGATAGGAAATGCTGCAACTTTTACTATGCTGTAATAGGATGCCCTGTGAGATAGTATCAGATACAGCTGATATATCTAATAAAATCAGCACTGCATTCTTTCCAGCCTCCAGATTTAGTTTTTTTTTAAAAGTATTTCTTTATTGGCATTTAAGGAAATTACAACCTTCAAGTTACATACATCGTACATCAGTAAGCAATTATTACAAGGACTAGAACAATCCACATACTGTGTTAAACAACATTACAGTAGGCAAGTATCCTTTCCGTTATGCCAACTTGTGTTTTGTATCTAGGACAACTATATAAGTACCCAACAATCCAAATCCCACCCCCACCCATCCTCAAATTACCAGCAACTTTTCAGCGTCACCTTCCCTTTTACAGTGCCCAAAGTCCTTTCGGGACTTGGCGCTCACTACATAGCTACCACACTTTCCAATGAGGTATAATGCATCATTGTCCGTCTTGTGGGGGAGTGCTTATAGGTGGTGTTATCAGCGGAGTTTGTAATTCCTTTATATCTGCCAGCATGGTTGCCCACGCCCGCAGATCGTCCTCCAGTTTCTCATCCCGTCTCACTCTCTTCATTCTTACTGCTTCCGCCGCTGCCCATTCACCCAAATCTTTCAACCACATCTCAGCCTTCGGGGGAGCAGTGCCCATCCACGATATAGCAATTCGCCTTTTGGCCAATGTCAACCCAAGCATTCCAAATCGCCTGCTTAGTTTCTTTTTCTTTGGGGCCAGCAGGAGACCCAGCAGCACCTCCCGTATACCTTTGGGCACAGACCATCCTGCCGCCTCCTGTATTTTCCCCAGAACTGAGGTCCAATACTGAGACAGCCTCGGGCACGTCCAAACCATATGCATAAAGTCCGAGGCAGCAGCCCCACATCTGGGGCAACTATCAGATCTGGTCGGGAAGATTCTGCTAAGTGTTTTGGGGGTGAAGTATGCCTGGTGTACAAAGTTATATTGGACTAATTTAAACCTGACATTCGAGTTGACAGCTTTGACCCCTTCGTGTACTTTTATCCAGTCTTTTTCGGACAAGGGCTCCCCCAGTATCTCCTCCCACCTACCCTGAACTGGAAGGGGTGCACTGGTCAGATCCTCTCGCAACGCTCTATACAGGTGCGTGATGAAGCGCCTCCCCTGCGCCATATATACCATAACCTGTAACACCCTGGTTTCCACAGGCTCATCCGGGGTGGAAGGCCATATTTCTCTTGCTACTTGATTAATCTTTCCATATTGAAGAAATTTACTTGTCCCCAGCTCGAACATTGATTCTGCATCCTCCCTAGTAATGAATTGCTTGTTATGGAACAGATCCACCATCATCAAACACCCGCCCTCCTTCCATCGTCGGATCGACATTGAGGCCTCTATTTTGGCGAATAGTTGTACCACCCAAAGAGGCATATCTCGGGCGTAAGGGGCGTGTCCCACCACTTTTTTAACAACTCGCTCCCATATCCACGCCACATGTCGGATTATGTACGGGACGGTCCGTGGAGTGCCAGCCCCCAACATTAGTAATGCTGCCAATGAGTGTCCTCCATATGTGCCTGCCAGTAGTCTTTTCTCCCAGTTATCATTCTCGTCTAGCCAATGAATTGCATGCTGGAGTTGGGATGCCATGTAGTATAATTCTAAGTGAGGGACTTCTAATCCACCTTTCTGCCACGTTCTCTGCAATGTCTCGAGTCTTACTCTCTTTCTTTTGGACCCCCATAAAAGTTCTATTAACAATGTGTTCAGGGACTTAAAAAAGTGCGCCGGCACCTCATATAGGGAGAGCTGTAAGGTGTACAGGCAGCGAGGAAGTATTATCATTTTAATAATTGCGATTCTGCCCATGAGGGACAGCGGTAGCTGTTGCCAAAAACGAGTTGAACCTTTTATACCCTCGATCACCTGCCCTATTTTAAAAGCCAGATATCGGTCGGGGCTATTGACTAGTCTGATTCCCAGATACTTCGGATCAGAGTTAACCCACGGAAGTCCCACCTCCGGGAGGGCCCCCTTGCCCGCTTTGCCAAACAACCCACCGGCAGCAACCTGGACTTATTCGGATTCGTCCTCAAACCCGACACCTCCCCAAACTGGAACAGCACATCCAACATTGTCGGGATGGCCTGGGCTGGTTGGCGCAGATATACTAGAGTGTCGTCTGCGTACATAGACACCACGTGGTTTGTGTCTCCTAGTCGTATCCCCCATACCTCCATTCGCCGCCACAGAGTTTTAGATAGCGGTTCCATCGCAGCCGCGAACAATAAAGGTGACAGGGGACACCCCTGTCTGGTACCCCGTCTCAGTTCAAATGCTCGGGAGATCAGTCCCCCCTGGCGCATCCTAGCTCATGGGGCCGTATAAATTAGCTGGAGCCAACTTAGGAATTTTGGACCCAGTCCCATTACTTTCAATGTTGCCCAGACATACCCCCAGTCCACAGAATCAAACACTTGTTCAATATCAAGCAGCGCCACCGCACAGTCCTCCTGTTCAATTCTAGGGGAGTGCCACACCAAAGCCAGCCTCCTGAGATTATTTGCAGTGCTACGTTTGGGGATAAATCCCGAATGATCGGGGTGGATCAAAAAGGACATGTGGGGCAAAAGTCGTTGTGCCAGCACCCCACTCAAAATTTTCATATCAATATTGAGAAGCGAGATTGGTCTATATGGCTTCGCCATATGGGGGTCCCTATCGGGCTTGGGGATCATGATAATAACAGCCTCTCTCATAGTTTCCGGCAACATCCGTTGCTGCAGGGCTTCATTGTATTCCTCCAGCAGGGGATCAACCAGCAGGGGAGCATATATTTTATAAAATTCAGACGGCAACCTGTCCGAACCCGGACTTTTGGCAGGCTTCAATCTGTTGATCGCACTCAGTATTTCTTCTCTAGTGATTGGCTCTTCCAGCGCATCCCCCGCTCCGTTGTCCAGGCACGGCAGTTCCACCCTCGAGAGGAACTCATTTATTCTCTCCAAAGGAGCAGAGACCCTAGAGGCATATATCTGTTCCATATGTGCAGTTAGCACCTCCAAAATTGCTGTCTGGTTATAAACCATATTCCCTCCCTGATCCAGCAGTTGAACCACGGGGGAGTAGGCCTCTCATTTTTTTAAAGCTTCGCAAGCAATGCCCCGGACCTGTCCCCCTCCATGTGAAGTCGCTGCCTATATGCCACTCGATTATATTTGCCCTGGCGTTCAAGTGATTCCATCAGAACCCTACAGGCCTCACTCCACTCTACTATACGTTGGGGGTGTGCATGGAGCATGGGTTCCAATCCCTGTAATTCCCTTTCCTGCAATTTCACATCCCGCTCTAGCTGCTGCCTCACTCCATAGGTAGTCTTAATAAACAGGCCCCGCACCACCACTTTCATCTCCTCCCACTCCATAGCCCTCTTGGCCACAGTCCCCCAGTTTTCCCTAAAAAAATGAGTAGGCCCCTCCTCTATTGTCTTGGCAAATGGCGGTCCGATAGTGCTTCCACCTGCAGCTTCCATAACGGTATTGCCGGTCGTGGTCGCTTTAAATACAACGTAAGGAGCCCTGGGGAATGATCTGAAATATATCTGGGCAGATATGAGATATCTTGTACCTCCTTGAGTATCTCATCAGTTAAAAAGTATTGATCTATACGACTATGTGTGTTGGAAGCGGGCATATAACAGAAAAAGGTCCTCCCCAGGGGATTTCTATCCCTCCAAACATCTCGCAGCCCCAATCCCTGCAGTGTTTCTCTCAGTGTACCTGTGAGTCTTGGTTTAGTATTCTGTCTGGGGGGCTCCCGATCAAGTCTCCCATCAAGCACACAATTAACATCCCCCTTCAGAAATACTCTGTCACAAAAGTAGGGGGTCGCTGCAGCTACCACCGCTGGGAAGAATGCTGGACAGTCCGAGTTTTGGGCATAAACATTAATAATACAAACCTCTCGCCCATCCAGCCTTCCATGTAAGACCACATATCAACCCTCCAGATCCACAGCATAATGTAGGTGCTGAAACGGTACCCCAGGGGCCACCCAGATGAGAGCCCCCCGAGCGAACCCCCGAGTAGGACGTCGCATAGAGCTGCCCCGTCCATCTTCGTTTTATACATGCTAACGTATCCCCCCACACATGAGTTTCCTGCAAACAGGCAATAGCAATTTTATATCTTTTTAAATAGGAAAACACCAGTCTCTGCTGATTGAGCATCGGACATCCCCGCACGTTCCATGTAATGAGCTTAATCAAGGAGGGAGCCATTTTCGCCAAAACAATGTCATCTTAACACTTGTCCATTGTACCCATCTCCGCCGCCTCCTGAAGTGTGACGCTGACATATCAGAACCATTGCCATACTTAGATCCCCACCCCCTCCCATGAAAACCTTCCCGATTCGAACCCCAACATCTTACCCCCACCCCTTGGGCAGTGGTGCGATCCCCAGTCTTCCTTGACAAAGTGTCAGGAGCCGCCTCCCCCACCCCACACCCTCCCACCCAATGACTTCCAAAACATTAACCAGTCCATATAGGGCAAACAGTAGCATTTTCAACAATACCCGCCAGCATTGTGCAATATAACTTTGAAATTGTGATTTTAAAGCGGTGAACCAGTGGTCAGGCCATTGTCGAGGTGCGAGAAGTAATTCTCTAGCTCCTTGTACATGCCTCAACCTCTGAAAGGGGCATGTCCCCCCGCCGGCATTAAACATACGGTATAAGAAAACTTCCCAGAGAATCCGACCCCCGTCCCGCCCAAACCCACATGACTTATCTGTGGCTATAAAGAGTCCTTTCACTTCCATCGGTGATCCTTCAGGATACATTCAGTTGGAGGTCTGTAGGGGGCACCGACTGATCCTGTGTAGATGTATCAGACTCTGAAGAGGGATCAGCCATACAAAGAGTTCCATCAGAGCCCACCCGGATTTGGCCCGATGCCACTACCTAGGCCTGCTGTGTCTGGGCGACCAGGCTGCTCTGAGAGACGGTCAGCGGGCTTAACTTTGCCAGATCCCTGGAATGCCCTGTCCTTCCGAGTGACCTGCCTCCCAAGACCGCCCAACCAGTCTGCTGCTTCTGCTGCCAATAGAAAAAACATTGTTCTCCCATTGTGTTCAATTCTCAGTTTAGCAGGGAACAAAAGACTGTATTTGAATCCATCTTCCCGCAATCGTCGCTTGACCGCCAGGAATGTTCGACGTTGGTCCTACACCCGCTGCGTGTATTCCGGGAAGATGGCAATCCTGTGATCCTCGTACTCCTGCGCCTCTTTCTGCCTGGTGGCCTGCAATATCACGTCCCTATCCCAGAAATTGAAGAAGCGTGCAATTATGGCTCGCGGGGGCGCGCCAGGCCGTGGGGGAGGGACCAGCGCCCTGTGCGCTCTTTCAGTATTAAAAAACTTCGACAGTCATTTGGGGGCCAGGGTTTTAACTATCCAATCCTCCAGGAACAGCTCCACTGAGGGTCCCTCTGCGTGCTCCGGAAGCCCCACAAACCTCAAGTTGTTTCTCCGTGACCGGCCTTCCTGATCCTCGGCCCTTTCATCCAGTGTCACCACCCACCTAGAGAAGTCCAGGACCGTTTCCTTCAGTTGCTTAACCTCCTTCTGAAGGGCCTCGATATTCTGCTCATTAGACGTGACCCTGCCAGACACTTTCAGGAGATCCCATCTCAACAATTTGACGTCAATGGCCACTGCGTCAATTTTGTTCACCATGTCATTCCTGGTAGACTGTATGGCAGCCATTATGTCCGCCAGCGATGGGTCCGGAGCCTCCGCTTGCCCGGCTCCCTCTCTCTGCATCCCCGCGTCTTCATTTTACTTCGTCTGATCCAGTGGGCATGGTTGCGCGTAATTGGATATTTTGTTAGCTTGTACACGATTACCTTGCCCCTTCACCATGATGCAGCCTCAGTTATGTCGCCTGTCCCTCCTCCTGTCAATGGAGCCACACTTCTCCCCGCCTCCAGCCGTGGGCCTGCCTCCTCTATCAGCAGCGCACAGGGCCTCGCCAACCCCACCGGCAGTTCCCACACCACAGCCGTCGAGCCGGCACTTCCTTCTGGCGTATGCGGCGCTCACAGACTTACCGCCAACACAGGGCGTCCCCTGGGGGCAAGAACCCCGGGCCCCACGTCAGCCACCACAGTATAATGGATTCTGAGTTTCTGTGCAGGGGGTGCCCTACTAGGGTTCACTTCATGTTTCCCACTTAGATGTGTCCACAGTAGTACAGATTCACCCTTCCCGTCCTCTCTGTTCGTACCCACGCCGTATTGCTTTGGGATTTCCTTTGTTTCTCCTGTTCGACTTATTCCTGTCCATGTGCCTCTGCCTCTTCGGTGGTCTGTGCGGGCCCAATATTTAGGGGTATCAGTAGGACTTTCTTGTTTTAAAAAATTCAGTCCCCTCTCCTCTGTATGCGGTCTCTTGCCTTTGCGCTCAATGACTGCGCTCGGCCGTACCCCAGTGAGCTTCCAGCACCCGTGTTCTGTTCCAGGCCTCTGGTTTTCAGCTATCCCCCCCCTCCTCTAGTCCCATTGCCCCTTGCGAGTCCACACCCTCTCGCAGCTATGGTCGTATCACTCACAGCACTTTCTTACCGGGGCATTAGTGAGTCTCTCTGCCTTATGGAGCTCCGAATCGCTGTTAAAGTTTGTTACTGCACTTTCATTGTTCCCTCCGTCTCTGCGGGTGGCGCCGGTTCATTTTTTGTCGCATCCCCGATAGCTGCAGTGTCGGATGTCAGTTCCTCGGTCCTGTGCTCAATCTGGCATAATTGCAGTTTACCTGGTTGGGCACCAGTACCTCGTCGCTCTTCCTCAGGTCGTCCGGCTGCGATCACTGCAGTCAAAATGGCACCGGCCACCGAACTCCCGATGCGTGTTTTTGCCTTCTCGCAGCTTTGGATTTGCGGTGCTTGCAGCACTTTCTTACCGGATCATTGGTGAGTCTCTCTGCACCGTAGGAATCTGGAGCAAGTGGTTTTACTCTCCCCGATCTGCTCGTCTTTCAGTTTCTGTACTGCGCTTTCACTTATCGTTCTTCCCCAATCCTGTGAGCAACTCCGGTTTAACTCTTTGTCCGCATCTCCGGTAGCCGCAGTGTCAGATGTCGGTTCCTCGGCCCTGCGCCCGTTCTGGCAGGATTGTAGTCTCCCAGCTTCCACACTTTTCCCCGGGCCGTCCGTCCGTATTCACTGCAGTCAAGATGGCGCCGGTCGTCGAAACCCCGGGACGCTTTTCCGTATTTCTGCTGCCAGGTGCGGCTAATTTCTCATCCTCAAGTTGTTCTCTTGTGATCCCCGACTCATGGGGCATCTTGTTTCTGAATTCATTTTGGGGTACACTGTTCAGGATTTTGACGGATCACCCTGCAGCCGGCGGGAGCTCCGAAGAGTACGTCTATTCGGCCATGTTACCATGCCACGCCCCCCAGAGTTAGTTTTAATGTGCCTGCAACTTCCATCAGCGCTGACTCTGTAGAATGTTTCGGACGGAAGACAGACTGCAGGGGATGGAGAATATTGGCCTCTTTAAGGAAATTTGTCGGTTGGTTATTTACCAATTGTTTTACTATCTTCCCAAGGGCAGGGAGTTGTGAGATAGGATGGAGGTTAGAGAGAGTAGAGGGGTCTGCTACATGATTCTTCTGTAATGGTTTAACAGCTGTACGTTTCCAGTCTATTGGGACTTCTGCCATGGCTAGTGAGGAGTTTATGATCTTGTTAATTACAGTGATCACAATGTCCACGATGGCACGAAGAATGAAAGGAGGGCAGTAGTCAAAATAAGAGCTTGATTAGCATGATAAAATTGCTTGTCTGGACTGAGCTAAGTTGATTCTGTGAAAAGCTTGGAGGGAGGGTTCTAAATGGGAGGGTTCCAACTCAAAATCTTGAATACTCAAAGGAGTAGTACTGAACTTGCGTTGGATGTTCAGAATTTTTTCAACAAATTAGATTGCATAGGATCTGCGAGGGTGGATATTTTTATCTAAGGCTTTCCGCTGTAAGAATAATTTAACAATTGTGAAGATGGAATTTTGATTGTGTTGGGCTTCTGTTATCTGCTTAGAGAATTAGACCTTTTTAGCTATCTTGATGTGAGAATGATATGTTTTTAGGGACAATTTAAACTGCACTAGATCTTCTGTCTTATAGGTGTGAGAAGTTGGCCTGGTATATGCTGTCCACTAATTATAGTGGGCACCTTGCACCAGTCCAAACAACCCCTTATTGGAGATAGGTTAAAGACAACCTTATTGAAAGCTATCCTAGTGGTAGCTATGGAGAGCAGCCTTCAGGCTAAGTCTTGAAGGAATGTAAAGCAGCTTGTTTTACCAGTCTATAATCTCTTGAGTGATCAAATGAAAGAGCACCACACCAGGTATATATTCAAAATATATGTATTTATTGCTAAACACACCCCTCTAGTCTCTTTATGAGGCTAGAGTTCGAAATACATAAGTTAGAAGTTATTTAAACACAGTAATAGCACAAATACACGTTTGGGCCCTAGGGGCGTACCAAACCATATACCAATAAAGTGGTATAAGAACCACGACTGAACTAGACACTAGGCCTAGAGCCTCTAGAAGTGCTTGGACCACAAGGAACCACCCAAGGTAGTGACACAGGGGACCCACGGGAGACGCGTGCAGTGTAAATACACAACCGCGATACGCCGTTGACTTCTATGGAGAAAGTCGTGATCGGGAAATTAGAGAAAAGGGACACTTAAAAGAGGACTTGGACCAAACCCTTTGAGATCTAGGACTTTGAAGAGTCTCTACCCACGGGAGCACCAGAGTACTCGTGTTACCTCACCCAGGGAAGCCGGGTGCATAGGTGCCTTTCGGGGTCGGGTTTCGTCGTCGATTTGAATGGCGATCTGCTGCAAAGTGCTGCTGGCGACCAAGAGACAAGTGTCCAGGTGGATCCAAGAGTGGATCGGAGTTCTGAAGAACCTGAAAGCAGAGGGGACAGAGTCTGGGTCACTAGCCAGTGACCAGGAAGGCGATGGACAGATGCCCACCGATGTTGAGTGCTTCAGGTGCATTGATGGTCATCTTGTCTCTTCAGCCACGAGGTCCAGGAGGCGTTGTCGGCGACCAGGAGCAGGATTCGGGCTAGTACACAATGTCTGTCGAGTGCTGAGGTGTCGGCGACCGGATTGGACCCAACAAGCCTTGGCAACGGCAAGTCTTGATGCAGAGGAAGATCGTCGATGGTGCAGACCAGCAAGGTCTGGGGAACTCACCCAGCGAGGGTAAGTGAGGGCAGGCCTGGAGCAACCAGGATGCCAAGTTAGAAAAAGATTGGCCTTCGATTAAGGGCTACTAGCCAACGGGCTAGCGACCGCGAAGGAGCCTCGTGACACCGCACGTGGATCTGGCTTACAGGATACTCGTGGAGTGGGGGCCAGTGATCTTCGGTGCAGGTGTTGCTGGAGGCTAGGGCTACTCGGAGCCCAAAGCACGACTTCTTGGGAGACCCAGAAGAGGATGCACTTGCAAATGTGCTCGGTGTCCAGGGGTCACGGTCTCAAGTCACCCACGATAGCCACGGGCCTCAGCTTTGCTGGGGACTCAGGGTAGCCTCGGGGAAGTCTGAGAATCCACCTCTGGTGATGCGATGACTTCGGCGTCCGACGGGAGCTTCAGAAATGCGAACCGGACAGATGCTTCTTTGGGGCCTGCCAAGCAGGGGAGTCACTCCTTGACCCCAAGGGAGATTCTTCTGTCCTCTAATCGTGAGTAGAGCATCGAAGGTTCAGGATTCAGTTTCAGAGTTTCGTCCAGGGATAATCTAAAGTCCTAAGGACTGGGTTCCTATACTTATACTAAGGATAGGGGTTGGACTACTCTGTGGCCCCACCTATGGGTGGGTCAGGGCAGAGGGGTGGCTACACCCCTTTCCCTTTGTCCAGTTTGCGCCAAAGCAGGGGCTGCAAGCCCCTGATCCGGTTTGAACTGGGGTATGCACAGGGACACCAAATGTGCCCCCAGTGCAGGACTTCAAAGCACCCGAAAGTGCTCCCGCCCAGCCCCAATACACATTATCCTGTCTGGGGAGGTGGTCACACCTCCCTGGGACAGGAAACCTATTGTCCAGGCCTCCCCTGCCGGAGTTTCGTCCAGCAGCAGGAGGCCAGACTCGTGTCTGTGGCAGCAGCATCCATTTTGTGATGCCAGGGCTTTGGAAAGAAGTTACTGGGCTAGCCAGAGTTAACATGTCTTTCCCTCTAGAAGGGGGAATGCTACCCCCGCCGCCATAATTGGCGGGGGGTAGTATTCCAAGATGTTTGACACCAAACACGACATGTTTAGGTGCAGCCATTCCAAAGTTAGCATTTAACGCGAGGTTATAATGCGCTTAAGAGTATATGGTCAGGCTGCACTACAAACAGCATCAGAGAAGGGTCTCCGAACGCTGCAGAGGGGCCCTGCTCATGCAGGGGCACCCTATCACATAGGAACCATGCACTCTGCCTTTAGGATTGATAAGGCCTGCCTTAGGAGTGACTTATAGGTTTATATGTGTGTATGTATTTAGTGATATAGGTAACCTATATCACAGTAAGGGGTGCATGCACCACCTTACCCAGGCTGCAGTAGCAGACCTGGGGTGTCAGTTTGGATGGCCTTCCAGGGGTGGCATAATACATGCTGCAGCCCCTGGCAGGCCTCTGAGGTACCTATGCCCTTGGTACATAGTATACCATATACTAGGGACTTATAAGGGCACTCCAGATCCCAATCAGTGATGTGCCTAAGGCACATGGAAACCATTTTAGAGAGGAAGCAGCTAGGCTGGGGTTCTGATTAGCAGGGCCCCAGCCAGACTAATGTCGAAAAACAGTGAAGCATCAGCAAAAAGTGGGGGTACCCATGTGAAGCAGATCCTACTCTCCTACAATAGGCTCTTCTCCACCTCCGCTCCAGTTGCTTACAGTGAAGAATGTAGTCTGCTAAGGCCTGAGTGCACAAGGGAGCTGAGGGATAGGGTTTCTGTTTCCTCTTTATTTGAACTACTGGTGCTAGCCTCTGTGTCTCGCCCAGGGGTCCAAGCAGTCCCTATATCACACCCTGAGACAAGCTATATCATGCCTAGCAGTCCAAGCGACTAAATAACCCTCACCTTTCCTAGCGTGCTGACTGTTAAAGAAAAGTGCTACCAAAGGGGATGATGGACGGAGCGTTTGAGCAAATCAAACACTCACCCCCAGTCAACTGATCTGGGTTTAATCCATCATCATTCTTTAGTTCACTCCACCACCCCAGTTCAGACATGGCCATATGCAAATCAGTCTGACCCTGTGCCTCATGGGAACAGTCCAGCCCGAACTGCCAAGCCATGTCTTCCCTGGACCGGAAACAAGCATCCTGGGACCGGTTTCGGGTTCATAACCCTCATCAGCCAGGCTATCTTGAATCCAGTGGGAAAGTGAGCAAGGGACCCACGTCTGGGCATACCCTGCCAACTTAGGGCGAACAAAGCGATACCAAAGGGGATGATGGACGGAGCGTTTGAGCAAATCAAACACTCACCCCCAGTCAACTGATCTGTGTTTAATCCATCATCATTCTTTAGCTCACTCCACCACCCCAGTTCAGACATGGCCATATGCAAATCAGTCTGACCCTGTGCCTCATGGGAACAGTCCAGCCCGAACTGCCAAGCCATCTCTTCCCTGGACCGGAAACAAGCATCCTGGGACCGGTTTCGGGTTCATAACCCTCATCAGCCAGGCTATCTTGAATCCAGTGGCAAAGTGAGCAAGGGACCCACGTCTGGGCATACCCTGCCAACTTAGGGCGAACAAAGCGATACCAAAGGGGATGATGGACGGAGCGTTTGAGCAAATCAAACACTCACCCCCAGTCAACTGATCTGGGTTTAATCCATCAACATTCTTTAGCTCACTCCACCACCCCAGTTCAGACATGGCCATATGCAAATCAGTCTGACCCTGTGCCTCATGGGAACAGTCCAGCCCGAACTGCCAAGCCATGTCTTCCCTGGACCAGAAACAAGCATCCTGGGACCGGTTTCGGGTTCACATAACCCTCATCAGCCAGGCTATCTTGAATCCAGTGGCAAAGTGAGCAAGGGACCCACGTCTGGGCATACCCTTCCAACTTAGGGCGAACAAAGCGATACCAAAGGGGATGATGAACGGAGTGTTTGAGCAAATCAAACACTCACCCCCAGTCAACTGATCTGGGTTTAATCCATCATCATTCTTTAGCTCACTCCACCACCCCAGTTCAGACATGGCCATATGCAAATCAGTCTGACCCTGTGCCTCATGGGAACAGTCCAGCCCGAACTGCCAAGCCATGTCGTCCCTGGACCGGAAACAAGCATCCTGGGACCGGTTTCGGGTTTATAACCCTCATCAGCCAGGCTATCTTGAATCCAGTGGCAAAGTGAGCAAGGGACCCACGTCTGGGCATACCCTGCCAACTTAGGGCGAACAAAGCGATACCAAAGGGGATGATGGACGGAGCGTTTGAGCAAATCAAACACTCACCACCAGTCAACTGATCTGGGTTTAATCCATCATCATTCTTTAGCTCACTCCACCACCCCAGTTCAGACATGGCCATATGCAAATCAGTCTGACCCTGTGCCTCATGGGAACAGTCCAGCCCGAACTGCCAAGCCATGTCTTCCCTGGACCGGAAACAAGCATCCTGGGACCGGTTTCGGGTTCATAACCCTCATCAGCCAGGCTATCTTGAATCCAGTGGCAAAGTGAGCAAGGGACCCACGTCTGGGCATACCCTGCCAACTTAGGGCGAACAAAGCGATACCAAAGGGGATGATGGACGGAGCGTTTGAGCAAATCAAACACTCACCCCCACTCAACTGATCTGGGTTTAATCCATCATCATTCTTTAGCTCACTCCACCACCCCAGGTCAGACATGGCCATATGCAAATCAGTCTGACCCTGTGCCTCATGGGAACAGTCCAGCCCGAACTGCCAAGCCATGTCTTCCCTGGACCGGAAACAAGCATCCTGGGACCGGTTTTGGGTTCATAACCCTCATCAGCCAGGTTATCTTAAATCCAGTGGCAAAGTGAGCAAGGGACCCACGTCTGGGCATACCCTGCCAACTTAGGGCGAACAAAGCAATACCAAAGGGGATGATGGACGGAGCGTTTGAGCAAATCAAACACTCACCCCCAGTCAATTGATCTGGGTTTAATCCATCATCATTCTTTAGCTCACTCCACCACCCCAGTTCAGACATGGCCATATGCAAATCAGTCGGTCCCAGGATGCTTGTTTCCGGTCCAGGGAAGACATTTTGCTCAGATATGAAACCGTACGGGTAGGGTCCTGTTCCTTCTGCCAGTCTGGCTTGAAGAACCAGTCTCTCCTATCTGGCTCACCAAAACGTTGCTTGAATGTGAATTTACCTTGAAAAATTAAAAGACAAGAGGCATTGGGCAAAACAGGAACAGTTGGTCTTATCAAACACAGTGGCTGGGAGAGCAGGCAAAAGAGTCGGGGTCTGAAGACTGTCTCAAAGCATATTGGTTTCAGCTATCTTGACATGAAGCGTCATAAAGTAATTTGTACATTGCTTTGGAGACAGAAATCTGGGCTTTGTCACAGGGCCCTAAATCTGGTTGCTTGATAAGAAGCCCAGGTGGGTCTCGACCTTGCATGGCACAATGTGGTGCCAGTGGGTATGTGTCCAGATGTCCGGCATTGGGAGCACATGATCACTGCGTACAGTGTGCATGCTGTGTTTTGATTGGTTGAGTGTTTCTAACTGAGGGGCCGATTTCGATGCAGCCGGAAATGGCTCCGACCGTTGGTTGGAGCCATTCGGACCGCATCGAAATGTCCAGTGCGGATTTCTTTCCGACCAACACATTATGATGTGGCCGGTCGGAAAGGAATCCGAACGGGCTTTCTGAATGGCCTCCAATGGGCTCAGGTTGATGGGGAGGTTATATCGGGTGGATTCGACAACAGCGATGCAAGTTCGTTCTTGTATGTACATATATCATACCGCACATCGTCATCGTATTTTTCAATATTAACACACATACAATTTTTTACACAGCGCTAGACCTGTCATCCTTAGGGTGGTCTTCTCCCAACTGCTTCCCTCCACTTTTTGCTGAATCTTTTTGTTGGCTTCACTACTCTGAGCACTTTAGCACTTTTCAACAGTGCTAAAATGAAGGAAGTGGCCCGATTCGGGTCACTCGGGTCACGAATGACCACCTCTCAGCCTTCCACTAAAATGAAGAGTCGGTCAGACAGTAGAGAATACAAACCAATAATAGTTTATTCAGAGTACACTCAGAGCGGAGCCCAATCTGTCCAGCCGCTAAGGAGTGCTGCAGAGGGACTGACTTCAGCAAGTATAACAATGCATTATGTACATTTCACAATCAATGAAAACACGCCCACCATGGAATTTTCCAGAGAGGCGCAGCTGGACAGTAAATTACAAAGGAGTAAGTTTCGGTCCTAAAGCCGGGCACACATTATCTATCAGTCAAGGTCACTCCACCTGTGCCCGCCACTAGACAAGTGGGAGAAGGCTTACATCTAAAAGAATGGTATGCGCTAATAAGAACAGTGCATTCAATAGTGTGGCAGAACTCAGCTCCAAAGAAACATAACCTGGAGAAGGCCGTTTCTCGGAAATAGCAAAGAATTAGTTTCGATCATGATACAAAATGGGGCCGGTACACAAAATGGCGCAGCGAATGCTAACTTACGCAAAACAATACAAAAGCATAATATTTATTTCTACAGACCCTCCTTTTAGCATGAGCTAATCAATTTATGTATAATAACAAAAGACATATCATTCAATAAAACATGGATAAATTTATTTAGAAGCATTCCACATTTTCGATTTCACTTTAAGGGAGGGAAACAATAAGGAGGGAAGAACTCTCAAAAATACCCTCATCTATATGCATAAGCTCATTCACTTCTTTCTGAATCATAATTGTTGCATTGGTATCATGGATCGATATTCTCTTAGTGGCGAGAAAGGTGGTGCAATAAGAACAACATAAGGGGAGACACTGCACCAGAACACAGCAAGCAATCAGAATTACAATAAAATAGATCACCCTTTCAAGGATCCAACCCCATCCACCAAAGAGGGACCAACTCCAAATTCCGCTCTCCATTCCCTTAACATTTTCCAAAATGTCTAAAATGTGTTGGGTAATATTCTTTTCCATATTAGTGATCCCGACTACACACTGGTCTCCTACTACCGCGCACACACCACACCTCTTAGCTAGGATGAAATCAACAGCATATCTAGTTTGCTCGGAATATATCCGCATACTTTCTAATTGGGTGGTGATGTCACGTAGAGCTGCTACTGTGGAATTAGACAGTATCTGCAGCTTACATCCAAAGTATTCCCTACCTTTTTCACCCCTGGCCATGGCGGTACCACCAAAAGTAATAATGGATGAAAGAATATATCCAAAGGTGATACCATTGCTATAGTTATTGACTTCCAGGTCCGTAACTCCATCACAAAATTCTTTGGTCAGTGTCCTTTTAACCCACCGTATGTTTGGCTTACTATACTTACAGGGTACACCTAGAGGAAGCACCATCCCTAGAGCAACATCCTCTGTACCATTATAAACATTCAAATAAGTACCATTAGACAGAAAATAAAACCCTGGGTGTGCATAAAGTGGACCTTGATAATCTACAGGAGCATACCAGGTGTTTATTCCAACAGTACTCGGATCCTTCTTTTTCACTAAAGACATTGTATTTTTGAACAATATTATTCCGGAACAATTTACATACAGGAATGCATCAGTACTGTTTACTATCGGACAACATGCAGGATAATAACCAGCTTTTTGAGTGACCGTTAAATCATGGTAATGCCAGCCTACTAAGGGGATGTTCTGCTCTTTCATATACAAATTATCACAGTACATATTTGTGTCACAACCTGGATAGCCCTTTCCTCGCGGCTTCCGATAATATAAACAAGGACCGGAATACCCCATCCCAAACTCACCCTTTACCTCTATTAATTGGGGTGGGCGGACATATGTATAATTAACCAGTGAAAATGGGTAAGCAGTCCTTAAACTTGTAACGGATTCAGTGGGATAACAGGCTGTACCTTCACCAAAAAATCATTTATGTGTATCTAGAAAAACATTACTCTGGGCTGTCCTTTTAGTACGAACTTGAGAAACAACCTTGTGTTTAGTACATGACGGTGCATTCTGGTCACATTGCAAAACCCAGGACACCCCGCCCAGAATCAACAACAGCAGTAACACAAGAACAGCACATAGTATTTTTTGCTTGGTAGACCAAAAGATTCGTACATGAACAAGGGGAATTACTGGCTGCTCTTCGTCGGCAACCATTCTGCAAAAAGGGTGCATAGCAAATGATAAAGCAAGGGGGCAAATTGCCAGCAAGAGAAGTATACAAGTTCCCAGTGTCCGTCAGAGCCTCACTGGTACAGGCTCCTATTGTCCATCAAAACGTTGGCGCTCTTGAGCACCAGGGGTGGAGCTTGCTCTGTCCTAAGCTCTTGATATATCCCACGACGATCAGGATAATGTACCCCCAGGGGGATACGCTCAATCTATCCTGTCCAATGTTCAAACAGTGCACAAATCTCACATCACCCTAAACTAACTCCCTTGGTACTATAGCAAAGTACACCCTAACGTACACAGTCCATCCCTGACTAATCTGACTTCTCCTTTTGTACACTATTCCTCAGCCGATTACGCAGATTGTTCCTGGTGACTCCAGGCACAGAGGGATCAGTGAAAAGGGGCTCCTGGATAGCCTGTATTTCCGGAGGTACTGCTGCATTCAGCATTTCATCGTTCTCCTCATTCGTTTTGATCCAGGTCAACATGGCGTCACTGAAAGGGACAAACTGAGACACCTTCTCGCACTCAGAGTCCCCTATTCCATCTTTCGTCCATTGATCATAGGGCAGAGGGAGAGGAACCCTTTTGCAATGGGATGTATGGTTCTAATTCTTACGGCCAGAAACTTTGACAGCTGTGCAGGTTGCCAACATGACTTGGAGTGGCCCCTTCCAATGCGGCTCCAAACTCTTCTTCCGCTGAAAATTTCGAGCCAGTATGTAGTCACCAGGATAAATATCATGTCCGGGCCCCTCTGGTGTAGCTGGTAGGGCTTCCCGGACCTGATGGTGAATAGAACGCAAATTTTCAGCTACCTTTTGAGTGCTAGTGACTTATACGCACTGTTTTTTACATGCAACCTTTAAACATTCATATCATACACCAGTGTAGAGTTTGTGCTGTTTTCAGTGAGTTACTGTCATTTAAGTTTTGCTCAAGTTAAGCCTGACTGCCCTGTGCATAGCTACCAGAGGGTGAGCACATGTTAATTTAGGTTGAATTGTGGGTGGAGGTCTGTGTCTTCTTATAGGATGTTGTGAGAGGAATAATCCCTCTCACAACATCCTATAAGAAGGTACAGACCTCCACCCACAATTCAAGTTACTGTATTCACAATGGCTCTTGGGTGCAGCCATTTGTGAGGCGCGTGCCATCGTCAACATTGGGCCCTGACCACTGTAGCGTAAGACCTAGACTAATCCACCCATCTCAGTAACCTGCAACAGGTTAATTTAGGGTGTGTATCTAACTTACCCTGACTAGAGTGGTGGTCCTTACTTGTACAGGGTACTAACCTCTGCCAACTAGAAACCCAATTTCTAATAAAGAGGTTAAAAGCAATACCTGCTAAATGATAATTTATCATAAAATTACAAACATTAGTAAAAAAATGCAAACTAGTACATTAATCCCTGCCATTAGCAACATTCTGAGAACTTTTCTCCCACATCATGTATGCCTGACTTAAATTTTTCAATAATGGTGTCACGAAGTTCGGTGTATTGCCTTTAAAACAAAGAGATAGTGCCCTTGAAATTGTTCTTACGTCTTCAGCCTTAAAATGGGTTTGAGGTATTTCTTCTGAGTCTCTAGCAACAATGGATATATACATATAACATGCTCAATAGATTCATAGGCTGATTTACACAACCTGCACATGTTATAGATTTGCCCCTTTAATATTCCAGAGCCATCAAAGTCTTAAAAAGGAAGATACAGAAACCTAAAATGCATAAAAGTCTTCTTCTCCCATGCTTGCATATTAAAATCAATGTAAACTTGTCTTGGATAGGTATAGGTTACTGTAGTATACTTATTATGTTTGTATCTACCTACAGACTCAGTATCACCCAGCAGACATTGTTCTTTAATACCTTGTTTTATTACCTCCTTTTAAGATAATCTGTGCATATTTGTTAAAATTCCTATATTTATCCAGCTGCTAGATAGTTGAACTTTAAGAAAGAGATGCCTCAGGCATACACATCACCAGGGTCTTATCAATAATATTTAAAGTATAAATTCCTGCAGCCTTACAATCTAAGAAATAATTGATTATATTAATATCTGCCATGGCCACCAAAGAGGTAAGACGAAATTCTAGACAAAGGAGCACATGCATCATGGTATGATTTTGCGAGTCCTTAATTGTGATTATTAAGGAATCGCAATTAAGGACTTGCAAAAGCCTATGCATGTAGGAATCGCTATAAAAATAGCGATTCCTAAACATTCCTCAATTGCGACTCGCAAATTGGAATGGCTCCCCATTCATTCCTATGGGCAATTTCAAGGGTGCAAGGGTGTCAAAAGGACACCCTGTTGCACCCCTGGAATTGTGATGTGCACCCATGTTGCGCACACACATGCCCCAAGGACATGTGTGTGTGCAATATGAAGCTTTGAAAAATGCACCTTAGTGCATTTTTCAAAGTTTTTGCAAATTACCGACCAGTTCAATTGCTCGGTAATTTGCGGCCCCAAATAGCGAAATCGCTATTTAAAAGTGGTTATTGCATTGCATTTAAGGAATCACAAATTGCGCTTCCTTAAATGCAATTGCAATTTAAGAAATCGCAATAAATTGCGATTTCTTAAATTGCGAGTGCCTTACACCTTGATGCATCGCAATAGCCCTTTTAAAGGCCGATTTTTGCGAATCGGACCGTTTGCGCTCTCAAAAAACGCTGATGCATGTGCCTGATAGTCGGCACCATGGTGTTAATTGCCTTAAATTAAATAATTTGGGGATCAATTCCATACTAAAGACCCATGTAGAAAAACAGGAATAATCTTGGCCTTTGAGACATCTAATGTAGGACCCACAGCACCCTCTCCTTCTATCGCCAACACTGTTTATATTGTCCCAGTTAGACATTAGATTTTGCATATTAACTTCTCTATATGATTTTCCCATTTCAAGGTTTTGTCAATCAAAACTCCTAGGTAGGAATATTTAAAAATCTCTTCTAATTTAGTACCTCCTATTGTCCAGGTGTACTTATTTGACATCTGAAGGATGTTACCTTGGTTTTATTAAAGTTAATGCAGAGATTGTTTGCTACAAGTAAAAGACTACATTCTGCTCAGCTGCCTTTGTAATGCTATCTGGGTCATGGACAGGATGACTAAGTAATCTGCATATGCTAAAAACAGAATTTTGGCTCCTGTTAGCTTTGAGGGGTCATCCAAGGAGTGTACCAAATTGTAATCTAGGTCAGATATGTAAAAGCTAAACAGAAGTGGACCCAAGATACATCTATGGTTCAGCCTATGGTACGTGAAGATTTTCGGAGATTAATAGTCACCAAATTACAGCTTAATCCTCATCCAGGTGTTTCAATGTAATTTACTGATGAGCTGTAGAAGACCGGAGCCTTTCTTAGCATAACGTTTTGATACAGCTACAAGGAAACAGTTTGGGCTAGGTTCCCCTGTATTATTATAGGAATGGTTTTGTTTCTTTATCTCTATATGATTAATCCTAAAATGAGATCTATCCTGCATACCTTTCACAGGTGGCCTAGCCTTTCCCACTGCTCTGTATAATGTTGATTACATTTGTTATATGGAGCTTGATAGTCACATCCATCCTTACAGGTTGCAGCCCCCTTTCCAACAATAGACCAAAATTCCCAAATCCGCCCATTTACATTCTCATTCTCTAAGGCACTGAAACTTACCAATGCTTTGTTCTGGGAGGCCAGTGTATTAAGTATTGCAGTAACCATATAAGAGAAGGTACAAGCCCCGGTCACTAGTGCATGTTTGTCTGGAGGTCACAAAGAAAATAATTTTCTTCATAATTTTTAATTGGATGAGTCCTGATGACAAGGCCTTCTGGATTTGAGGAAGGAATGAAAGCTCCTAATTAAAGATGATACCTAGGTTCTTGACCTTGTATACCAGAGTAAGAATTGGGCAAAGTTGAATAAGCCAGCAGGAGTAATCATCTCCAATTAACAGAATCTCTGTTTGGTCTCCATAACATTTTAGAAAATTGTCAGACATCCAGCCCTGGATATCTAGCAGACACTCTTGAAGCCATTCAATGAAGGTGGTGGCATTCTGATCCAATCTGAGCAATATCTATATATCATCAGCATAGAAAAGTGTTTTAAATCGAAAAGAGTGAATGAAGCTGCAAAGTGTTTGGATATACATATTAAATAGAATGGAGGAAATTGCAGATCCCTCAGATCTGCCTAGTAGCTTCAGAATCCATGAGTGTTGCGTGGGAACACCCACAGCAATACCCATGGAATGCCCCTTTCACGCAGATTAATCCGTAAAAGGGGGCCTTCTTTATAGGGCTGTGAAAAGCCACGCAGGGTGGATTTGCATGGCCTTGTATATATGGATCATCAGTGATGCTCCAGTGGGGCAGGGGCCTTGTGAATATGCCCCAATGTGTGTTTCAGAATACGAGCCAGCAATGCAAAAAAATCAATACAGACTTACAATACAAGGGCAACAGGTGATATCTTCAAGGTGCATCTCAGAAAATAATAGTTAGCGTACCACGTCATACTCCCAAAAAATAAGAAAGAATCAAAATACATTAAAATTAGGTAGTTAGCATGCGGATACATACATCGCATGTTACAGGGCACAGAAAACAATTAGGGATGAAAGACTTAGGAGCCCCCACACATGGTACATGAGCTATGTTATTAGTGTTTGCTCTAGAGAGCAACTTTGCTCAGTCAGATCATGTTAGAAATTAGGTTATTGGTTGATTGGAGGGCGAGCCCTGGTCAAGCAGCAAGCACTCTCCTAGTCAGGGCATGGCACAAACAAACCCCAAATTAACCTATGCTCCACCCCTTGGTAGCTTGGCATAGAGCAGTCAGGCTTAACTTAGAGGAAATGTTTGAAGTATTTGTGCAACTCTTCGAACAGTAATACAGTGAAATCGCAACTCAAAAAGTATCCCTCACCAGGTTAGAAAAATAGAGCATAATTTAATAAATAAAAAAGTCAAAAGTTCAGGCTGACTGCAGTAGAGAGTGGCTCGGATAAAGTCCCAGATTAGTCCTGCTGAAGGTTTACCTTCTCAGGTTTTGTGCTGCGAGTCCCGTTCGCTTTGGAGAAGGCTGCGAGGAGCAAGGATAGCACCTCGGGTAGTTGTCGGAGTGGCGTGAAGAGAAGGCCGGGCATCATGGATGGGCAGCTGCACCTTTCCATTGGCGGTCTTCCACGGGCTGTAGATGCTGCTGTGAGAAGAGACGGGCTGGGGACAGCTTGTGCTGGTTTTCAGTGCAAGCAGCACGGTCGTGGTGCAGATGGGTCTGTTTGAGGTCGCGAAGAGCCTAAAAGCTTGATTGAAGATCTTGTACTGAGGGAATGTGTAGGTATGTCTTCAAGATTGTCATCTACAACATTCCACATATGTGAGGTACTGTCTATATTTTTAGTGAGATGTACAGCACAAAGGGCCACTCTGTACAAATGCCAACAACTGCTATCATCAACCTTTACAGAATTCTTTAAGACTTTGATGAATTTTGGAGGTTCAAAAACATACTGCCACCTTTAGGAATTTTGCCTCGTATTCCTGACCTACTGTCCTACTTTCACTCTGGTTGTTTTAACTCCAAGTTTTGATCATACGTTGTTTAGTAATCATCATTTTTCCACTGCAGTTTTCCCTTAATTTCATCCTTAGACCAAGGAACTATCTCAGATTTCACTAGCCAACCTGGAATGAATTTCGACCTGAGTTTCTAACCTCTCATAGTTTTAAATGAAGAGTAGGTAGCATTGGCGACTTCAAATGTTAAGTATGACCACATTGCTTTCAAGACTTCTTGTTCCCAATTTAAATTATTCCTACACACTAGTTGATTGGCTCATTTTAAAACTCAGTTGAAGCGTTCAACCATTCCATTCCCACTTGCATAGTAAAGTGATGTGGTCCAGTGAATAAATCTGCAGTTCTTCATATCATTTTTGCTTTGATGTACACCATTGCCATTAAGGGCATAAGTAGGTAAATCCTCACATTGAAATATCTCATCAAAACAATGAAGGATACTATTTGTGTCCTTTTTGTCCACTATTTTCTTGTGAGACAATCTCAAGAACATATCAATTATTACAATTATATATTTGCATAAATCTCCAATGGGCCCCATGATTTCTACAGATATGCTTTCGCATGACATGTCAGGGCATTCGTACTAGACTGTATATTTGAGATTTTTTTCAGCTGTCAGGTACTCGCTGCATTTTCTCACTACTCTCTCAATGTCTTAACTCCAGACCACCAATAGACATTCTTTCAACCCCTTTTGTTTTAAAAATTCTCAAATGTCCCTCCTGGGAAATTGCAATGATATTTTTCCTTAATGACGTCGGAGGCACAAGTTTACCTCCCTCGATAATGGAAAACCTTGCATGACAGTTTTTTTGTTTGTTTGTTTTGTTTTTATTAGTGAAATATAAGAGACACATCTGATGACTGGTTAGCACAAGACTACTCATATACCATTACAAGTACATATGAAATGTCTTAATATGTGTCCACCATTGCAGAGTTACATAGTTGTACCAGTCTCCAAACATTTAAGTGAAGCTCTGCTTCGTCGGCCGCTGGTGTTCAAAATACACAGATAATATACATACCCTCCCTTCCATGCCACCCCTGCTTATTCCTGTTCAATCATAAATTATCTCACCATCATTACTGCCCACTGAGCCCCTCTGTTGCGTGGGTTCCTGATTGTCTGCACCCCCCCACTGTATCTGGTGTAGCTCATGCAGCCAGGATTTCCTCTCCCTCTGGTTCTCCAGTTTCCTTCCCCACCAGGTATGTTTGGTAAGTTCCCCAAATATTTTTGGGTCGACTTCAATGGGGCAGTAATTTGTTATATACCTCTGTCTGTGTGTTGCAATATATCATGTCGCTATGCCAAGCCTCTAAGGTCGGAGCTGGGCCCCAGGCCCATCGCATCGCCACTCGGCACTTTGCCAACAGTCCAATGGCAATCAACCTAAGATCTGTCCCATCTACTTTCTTGTAAGACTCAGAATCTGCTGGTCTGTGCCTGCGCCTGTTGAGGTCCTGCTGTGGCTGTCTCCACGGGACTTGGTGTTCCAGCTGCCTGAGGAGAGGAGGAGTCCAGGGGGCACGCCCGCCCACACCGCATGAGTTCCAAAGCGCTGCTTGCCTCCCGCGGCTCAGGACGCCTGCGGGCAAAGCCCGGGTCAAGGGCGGACCCGTCTGCGCCTGTCAGAGCCCGGAGGAGGCTGGGCCGGGCCCTCCCTCTTTGTTGTGCCACAAAGATTCCTCTTGATCCCAGGACCCCTCGAGCATATCCCAGCATATCCCTGTACAGTTATAGTACAGAGAGGTGAGACCTTGGACATCAAGGGATGGTGCATGCTTTTGATTTTTATCTTATACTTGGTCTAGGTCGTATGTGGTAATTGTCCTCCCAGTCATCTTGCGGGCACACAGGAATCTCTTTCCCCTCGAGATAAGCTGCTAGTCAGGAAGATCTTGTGGTATTGTGATATAAGAACTCCATCTTGTGCCCACTGTACCTGCAGAGCCCTCTGTTTCTCCTAAAGGGCTTGTTCTACCTTATTTTGGCCGTATGGGGAAATGCAAGACAGCAGCAGTCGTTCATGTGGCACCAGCTATCACGACTATGGACTGCTTTATGCAGAGAGCTGCGGGGGTTTTAGATAAGGAGATTCAATTGTTGACTAGCAGGTTATCGCGATCCCCTGCTAGCCGCCAGGATCCTTGTATCCCCTGCTTGGCACCTGGTCATGCACCCGCTTCAAGTGTTTTGGACACGGTGGAGCCCCATGTATTTTCTGTACCCTCCCAAGCCTGGGCCGAGAGCATGAAACCAAGAGCGGCGGGGGGGTGTGCATCAGCGTTTCTGGTAGTGCCTGGCGTGACTGCTGTTAATCCTCCCGCTCCTTGTTAGTTTGTTGGAGAAGAGGTGTCTATTAGAGGACTAGGACCTGGGACTAAGCGCAAGTGTACCCTGTTGGGGGCTAAGGCTAAACAGCCTAGAGCAGATAGTACCACTTCCACTAACGCGGGTGCAGCGTCATCTACGAAAGACGAGATAGCGACTATGCTGGACACCTGTGTGGTTTCCCTCTTAGAGGGGTTGGACATCAAACTGGACCCAATCAAGCAACGCCTGGCAATCACTGAAAGGGACATCTCTTACTGGTTCCAACTCAATAAGAGGTCCGGTAACATAGCCCCTATCGATCATATGGCTAACGCTGTCAATGGGAGGCATAAGGGCACAGATCAGACTGGCATCACTGGCATCACGTCGGTACAAGGCGGGGTACATCCGACTTACCCTCAACGGCAGGAGCCTACCATCCCGCCTATTTTCCCTCTGTTACGGTCTGCTCCGCCCTTGTCGTTAAGGGAAGGACTCCAGGTAGTGGGGTCCGCAAAGGAGACTGCTGGGATAGAGCTTTGCCAAAGTAGCAACTTGCCCCCTAGGAGAGAGTGTGGAGTAGGTGGGACTACCCTCCCTCAATTCGGGACTTAAGTGCCCTGTCCCAGGGCCAAGCCATTATCCATTTGCCATCAGAAGCAACACCGTATGTCATGGTCCTGGGTAACGTACCAGTGCTAAAGCACGGTTCCACCGAAGACTTCCACCAGTTAAAAAACAAAGTTTTGCACTGGTTGAATAAAAACATGTTTGGGAATCAGAGTGGAGAAGCATATCATCATGGCCCGGAGGGTGGCCTGGATAGTAGGGTCAAAAAAGAGCTGCAGTGGAGACTGTGTAATAATTCATTTTAACCAGCCGCATTTGGCAAAGAGAATTCTTCATTCTGCCAATGATTGTTCTACAATGGGCCCTGTTTCCTCCATCAAGGCCCTTCCCCTGGGCTTCTTTTATAAACTGCCGCCCCTGGCTTTAACTCCAACCCCATGGTGCACTATGAAATCCTATCGTATAGCTCCTTGGGAATGGTTTGAGGCCCCCTCACCCATCCAAGTCATTAATTCTTTTGCTCCCCTAGGGAATCTTGATACCTGTGATTGACTTGCAGAACCCGTAACAACTATCCCTATGGCATTGTCACCGACATTAGTCCCTCTGCACCAGCTTGACCACACCGTTCATGGACTTCACCCTAGGGACTCTGATTTTTGTAATCTTGTATCCTGGAACATAGCTGGCTTGGCCAGGAAGTTTGCGATAACAGAGTGGTGCTGTTTTGTTAAAATGTTTGATGCTATTTGTTTGCAGGAGACCTGGGTTATTAATAACTGCCCTCCTGTGGAGGGGTACAAGTCTATTTCAGTACCCGCTACTCCTTCTAGGGTGGGCAGGGCCAAGGGGGGCCTGACTGTTTATGTTCCATTAAGGCTAAAAGGGGTCATTGTTGAAATGAATACATATAACCCGTGTCTGCAGGCCTTGTTAATTTCTTTAGGACCTAGAAGTTTATTGCTTCTGAACTTTTTTAATGCTACCTTGTCTCTTCCTGAAATGTGTAACATAACGCGACTGGGCACCTTTTTGACTAACTTCAATAGTTCCATTCGCCACACTTCTAATATTGTTATGGTGAGAGATTTTATTATTCACCCATGCGGGGACCCAGGATCGCAGAATGAGGGGGGTTCAGGTTGTCCCCTTTTTTCCTCAGAACATCTTGAACATAGTGGTCAGGGGGACATTTTGAACACCGTATTATGTGATTTTGATTTCCAATCAGCCATGGGTAAGTTGGACCCAGATCAGAGGTCCATCATTCCCACGTTTAAGGGGCAGGGTGGTGGCACCTTTATTGATTACATCTTTGTTTCTACTCCCCTGTTCTATTTGATAGCTGATTTCAGTATTAAGGCAAGTATTTTTAGCAATCACAATCCGCTATGTCTTAAAGGTAGTTGGCCTGTATTGAGCATGAAGAAGGGGAGTGGGGGTGGTGCCGCATTGCGGTTAACTGACGGGGGAAGAAGGTTGAAATGGACACAAATCACACCTGACTTCTTTTTTGCGTCTCTTCAAGTTAATTGCCAGAATGAGATCCAGATTTGCCTTACCGCTCAGTCTCAGTCGGACGAGAACATTAATAAAGCTTTTGAATCCTTCTCACATGTTATCGCCGATCAATTATCGGTCCCATTGTCCAAAAGTCAACACGAAAGGGTTCCAAGGTGGTTTGTCTCAGGCTGTTCTTTAGCGGCCAGGACGCTTATAGAGGCATTGCATGCCACACCGAGAAATAACGCTTTAATTAGAACATACAGAAAGCAGTATAAAGTGGCCCTTCGTACTCGCAAGGAAGCCTTGAAGGTGGATGCCTGGAGCAAGCTCATGGAAGCTAGCACCATTAAGAGCAGTACCAAGTTCTGGAGCATCGTCAATAGTGCATTACTGGGGGGAGGGGGGACAGCTAATGCATTGCATGCCCATATCTCAGAGAATGACTGGGTCAGCCATTTTGAGGGTATGTTTGGGGGTTCCACCATTGAGGGCACCCTACCTGGGTTAGGCATTGGAAAATCAGCTTTGATTGTTACAGAGGCGAAGTGAGGCGGGGAATACATGATATGACCCGCAACAAGGCTGCTGGCCCAGATGGAATCCCCCCGACCTCTATATGTCCCATATGGATTTTTGGGCATCAGTACTCGCCCCTGTTATAAATGCGGCCGTTAGGTGTGGATGTCCGGCTTCATGTGCCACCTCCACTATTGTCCCAGTGTTCAAAAAGGGGAATAGAGACAGCGCACACAGTTATAGGCCGATTTCCCTACTGGATTCAGTGGTCAAAGTTGTTGGAAGGATCTTGCTAGATAGGTTGTCTAATTGGGCTGGAGAAAATAATATATTGTCGGACGTACAATATGGTTTCCGTCCCGGTCACTCAACGATTGACCAATGCCTGAATCTCTTTATGCTAACGAATAAATACACAGTTGCGCGACCTGGCACAATCTTCTTGGCCTTTACGGACCTTTCCTCTGCATTTCATTGCGTGAATAGAAGTAAGTTGTGGCGGATCCTGCTCTCCATTGGGGTGGACAGAGACATAGTTTTCTTCTTACATGATTTACACAGAGACACTAATGCGGCTGTACGATACTCAGGCGATCAGAAGGTTTCACGCACCTTCCCTATGCGGAGTGGGGTCTGCCAGGGTTGTATCTTGGCCCCATTTCTATTTAATATTTATATTAATAACTTGGAGAAGACCTTACTGAAGATCAAGGCCTCCCAGTTCTGCTGTACGCAGACGATGCTGTTTTAATTTCTAGGACCGACAGGGCCTGCAAACCCTTTTAGACTCTTTTGTTCCTTTCATGGGGGAACAGAACTTGAAGGTTAACAACTCTAAGTCCTATAAAAAGTGGAGAGGTGTGGTGCAGCGGCCAGGGCAGCTGACTTCGGAGCACAGGGTTCACGGTTCAATCCCCGGCTCCGGCGGCAGCTCAGCTCAGCACCATGTGACTCTGGGCAATAGCTCACTTAATTTCCACTCCGGCCCCCAGTGCCTTGAGACCCATAAGGGTGAGTAGCTGCGCTATATAAAAACGGACTTACATATATATAATGCAAGTGGGGGTCCGTAGCAGAGAACTTACACCTTTAATGTAGGGCTGTCACCGATCCCAAAGTCAAGTGTCTTTTCCTACCTGAGGGTTTTGATAGATGCTAAATTGAAATGGGGGCCCCAACTCATTTGAAAGAAAAATGACCTGGCACGAGACTCTGCAGCCATATATAACTTTACCTCTAGAATAGGAAAAAGACTGGTAGGGGAACCTTTTAACTATCTAAGGGTCAAATACTTTCGCCCTATGGTTGCGATGGAAAATCTCCACAGGACATGGTACATTTTACAATGTTCTGTAGTTTTTATGATACCCCCAGGAAGTCTTTTCTAATTCCATTTTTAAAAAAAGCTAATTTTTGGCAAGTGCGACCCGCTTTTATTTTTTTACAAATGTTTAGGGGCAGCACTGTTTTTACGTACTTAATTTTTTTTAATCTGCTATTAGACACAGGTCCAGCTGTGATTAGCTAGGTTGTGTTATGCTTACCCTTCCCAGCACTATGCACTTTGAAATGTTTGGCTTTTATGTTTGATCCTTTTTGAACTCCTAGAGTGTTGATATATTGTGCCCTGCATCAAATCTATATCAACGTAGTATTGTATGTAACCCATTTGTGGCTTTGCATTTGTGTGTTTGCCTATTTATGTCCTTGTATTTTGATATGCTGCTGAAAGGGCTGCTTTTTATTGTATTTATTTCTTTTGTGCTTTTATGGTTTTAAACAGAATAAAGATGATACTGCTACTACTTTCTTGTTATAACCTAATAGGGCCATGAGGGTGTCCATCTCCAGTGTAGTGCCTGTCATGGTCCCTAATTCTAGTATGACTGCCCTCCAAAAGGCAAACAGACTAGGGCAGTACCAGACAACATGTATAAAACCAGCCCCCCCATTCTGGATATCTGTGACATGTTGCTGTGTCCAGCAGCCCATATCTGTATAGTCTCTCCGGGGTATTGCACACTCGGTTAATATATTTGAACTGCATAAGTCTGTGTCTCCCATTTTGTGATATATCCCTGATCATGGTGCAACAATACTTCCAGCACTCGTCATCTATTACAGTGCCTAGTTCCCTCTGCCATTCTTGTCTCAACTTTGTCATGAACTGTCTAAGGGCTTCTTGTGCAAAGTCGTAGAGTTTTGTGATTAGTTTAGTGGGTACCTTTGCCCTTATCAAGGATGAAAGGGCTGGGGGTTCTAGCATGTCTTCTCCCAAGAGGCCACATAACATGTGCCTAACTCTAAAATAATGAAAGCAGGCCATAATTGTCGGTGACTCCGACTTGCTCCTAAGTGTTTCCAAACTCTTCCCAGCCCCATCTCTAAATAGGACTCCCATTTGGTGATCCCTAGTGACCGAGGGCCCTCAAAACCCCTTTCTCTCTCCCAATTTTGAACCATGAGCACCAATCCATTGACATGTGCGGGGAGTACAGCACTGAGCCTGCCTGTTTTTCCAATAGGTTCCACCAAACGTATGCTGAGGTATTTAAAGGACCAAAGACACCATAGTGTCTCTTCAAGATGGAAAATACCATCTGGGGGAGCGTGGTGGGAGCCGCCACATCTCTTTCTATATACAGATGTGGCAAGTCCTGCAGACCATGGAGCCAGTAGTGTGCGAAAGAGCTTTGCGCTGCTTTGTAGTATAGTTCTAAGTCTGGTGCGTTAAGGCCTCCCATGTTATATGGCATGGTGAGAGTCTCCCATTTTGCCCACGGTTGTTTTCCCAGCCCAGGCAAGCTTAAACATAAGGGATCACAGTGTAGTAAAGAGCGTGCGTGGTAATAGGAATGGTATATTTTGAAATAGGAATAAGATTCTACTAAGGACCACCATTTTCATAATGGCAATACATCCCATTAGTGACAGAGGGTGTCGTCATTTTTGTTCTGTAATTGTCTAGTATGACTGTCAAGGAGTCTGTGTGGATTTGTATGCCTAAATATCTAACCCATTCCGTCATCCAGCGCAGTGGGAACTCGAGGGGGTCTGTGTCATAGTCGGAGTGAGAGGGAATACCGTGGATTTCTCTCAATTGATGCAGAGTCCCGATAAGCCTCCAAAACGCACCACATCTCTGAGAATAGGAGAGAGGTTCCTCTCCGGGTCCTGAGCGTATATCACTGTATCATCCGCAAATGCTGAAATTATGAGATTGTAGTTTGGGAAGCGTATACCCCTATGACAGTGATATTCATGTATTGCACTCGTCAATGGCTCAGCTACTAGTGCGTATAATTGGGGCGATAGGGGGCACCCCTGTCTGGTACCCATGGAGATTTTCAATGATGGTGTGACCGTGTTCCCCACCCGGACTCGAGCCACTGGTTCTGTGTATAGTATTTCAACTAGCCGCTGAAAGACCTCACCTAGTCCTATGTGGCGGAGGACTACTTGCAGAAATGCCCATTTGACGGAGTCGAACGCTTTTTTGGTGTCGAGGAAAACTGCAGCAGCCCTCACCCCTGGATCTGTTTGCTGTATTGAGCCAAAGAGGATGCAGAGGTTAGAAGTGATGTTGCGTCCCGGAACAAAACCAGTTTGCTCCAGCTGTATCACTTCTGGTAAAAGTGGTGCTAGCCTATTCGCTAATATCTTAAGATGCAGTTTGGTGTCTACGTTTAAAAGGAAAAGGAGCTTGTATGAAGAGCATTCATTGCAAGTCTTGCCTGGCTTTAATAAGGTGATAATCATAGCCTCACGCATGGAGGGGGGCTTGACATCTGTTTGCACCATTTCCTCAAACAAAGTGATCAAGCGCGGTATAAGAAGATCCTGGTAAGCCTTGTAAAAAGCCATCGTAAACCCATAGGTACATGGTGCTTTACCGGCCTGCATGCTCGCGATGACTTCCCATATTTCAGATGAGTGTAACTGCCCCATCAAGTGTTTTCAGTGCTCTGTGGTGAGCCATGTCATAGCTATATGCTCCAGATAGTCGGTCAAAGTCTCTTCATCCAGGGCAATTCGTGTGCTATATAGCTCCGCATAATATCTGCAAAACGTATCTGCTATGCTATCTTCATCATATAACGTTTGCCCCTCCTCATCTAGAAGCTCCGCAATCTCCCCTGCTTCGTGCCTGGGAGGCATGAGAGCCACTAAAGTTGCCCCCGGGCATTCCCCCCTCATCATATATTTAGCTGTGGTATATTTGCCTATGTGTACAACTTCACTATTGGTGGTGTTGTGATATTCTACCAATTTAGCTTTAATCTCTACCAATAAATTGCTCCTCCTGTGCATTGGTGTCTCGATTCATAGTCTCCTAACTCTCTCTCCTGGAGCGAGAGTCTACCTCTCACGGATTTCAGCACTCCTGAGTGCTTAGAGATTGTGACATCTATGATATAAACTTTAAATGTTTCCCACACCATGGCAAAAATCTCCACTGACCCCACATTATCAGTAAAGAAGTATTTTATTGATTGAGCTAACTCAGCCTTAAACACGGGTCTAAAAGAGAGTAAGGGGGAATTGCCATGTGAACGTGGCTGCCCTCCAGCCCTGAAGCTCCAAATAAAGCCCTATTGGTGAGTGATCAGGGTAGTGAGTGATCAGGGTAACGCTAAGCTCTTAGACACCAGCCAGTGGTCGATACATGTGTGTGTGTCATGCGCAGCAGAATAATTTGTGAATCCTGTGACTTGGGGGTTTTGATATCTCCATATATCCACTAGATCCAGTAGGTCTGCAATGTCATGAAGAGCACGTTCGACTGCAGAGGGACGGCGGGGTAGGCCCTTGGAACAATCAGGTGGGGGATTCAGTACACATTTGAAGTCTCCTCCCAAGATTTGCGGCAGATTGCCCCACTGTAAAAGGCATGTGCTGAGTGCATGATAGAACTGTGGGTCATCATAATTCGGGCCGTACACCCCTACAAGCGCTACTTCTAAGTGGTCTGTGCAGCAGAGAGCCACCACATACCTACCTCCCAGATCAAAACAGACCTCCTTTACCTGTATCTTGGATCTGCAGAACCCGACGGGCAGAACCCTACTGGCATTCGAGGTGAATCGCGCTGCACATTGACGGCCTCGCAGGCTCTGCAGGGTCAGTGTGCTGCTATTGTGCACTAGGTGTGTCTCCTGGAGAATTGCCACTTGCACTGCCTGCCTTTTGAAATATGCCACCACCTTGCGAACTTTTCTTTGGTCATTAAGACCTCTTACATTCCATGTAAGTATTCATATCTGAGTGTTGGCCAGTTATTCCCCTATTTTATGTCTCACATCTCCCAGCATGGTATTCTGATCTGCAACCATCGGTCATATCCAGTGTGGCAATATATTTCACTTGTTTTTAGTAATATTCACCATAACAAAACCCCTAACACTGCCCCTCCCACGCCATTAGCAGTTGAACTTTGCATGGCTGAACTTCGTTCCAACCCCTCCCTTTCAGGTATGCCCCTTACAGAACATAACCAAAACCTACAATAGATATTCAGTGGTGAACACATGGGGGTGGATGTCAGCAGCTACAAGGCTACCTCCTGGCCCGGCCCATTCTATAATGGCTTTTGTGAACAGTGCAAAAATAACTGTCTTACCGTCTTACCATTATTGCGGATGCAAAGCCCTTATGCTGCGTTGGCTGCCCCACCCGCCACAAACATATTATGGGTAATGTTCTCCTCAGCAGATTTCACTCCATGTTACACCAAACATTACTACTGTCTCAGAAGTGATACCAAGAGCCTGGTCCACACCTCTCCTTGTCCTTAAATACTCCAGCAATATGGTCAACTGTATACTGCTCTTCTGAGCCCTGAATTACTTCTTCTTCACTCGGGGTGTGTCAGTGGGATCACAGAGTTCCAGTGTTCTCTCTCTGTTTGAGGAAATGCGATACCTGCCTGGGATCTGTGAAATAATGCTTTCCCTTCCGCCATTACCCAGAGCTTGGCTGGGTATAACATACTGTATGTGAGCTGGATCTCGCATATTTGCCTCTTGGCTGAAGGAAGAGCCTTTGTGCGTCTTGGACTTGTTGTGTAAAATCTGGATATAAGGATAACTCGTAGCCATCATAGCACAGTGTTTTCAGTTCTCTCACTTTTCACAATGTGGCTTGTCAGTCTCTGCAATTTAGGAGTCTTGCTATAATGGGACACAGGCTTGCACCTGGAATTGGTTTAGGCACCAGAGAGCAATGAGCATGCTCCACAACAAATATCTCAGAGAAAGTGTCTTTCCCCAGAAGTGTGGTGAGGAGCTTCTCCACATATTTTTCCATGTTTTCCATGTTTTCTTTGTTTTCTTTGTTGGTGGATTCCGCCACTCCGACTATTTGGATGTTGTTCCTTCTTGATTGTGCTTCCAGGTCTTCCATTTTAAGTTGTAGGGTGTGAAGTAGCTTATTCATCTTTTTGGATTTTGAAGATTCCTCAATACACACATCTTCCGCATCTGAGACTCTCTTCTCTGTCATCCGATCCATCCGAAACGTGAACGCATCAATCTTACCATCTATTTTCGTAAGGCTTCGCTGCATAGTGGTTAGTATTCTGTTGATGGGTCCATGGCTTCTGACCCCGAATCTACCGCACTCATGTCAACCTCTCTCTGCCTGGGGGTCTTGCAAGCCTGGAACTGCAGCTTGGACTGCAGTTTGTCTGATTTGCAATTGGCAGGTAGCTATGAGGGGGCAGCAGTTTGTTCGACTCAGTGCACACCTTTTTCGTATCACCCCTCAGGCCCAGTGCCCCATGCTCTGCAGATCCAGCATGAGGGAAAACAGCACAGTGACCCCTTGTGTATTTTGCAGCCCTCTGAGTACACCCACAACACAAAGGCAGGAGTCATACAAAATCTGCTGCGCTTAGGTACAGGCGGCAAAGCCAGGGACCAACCAATATTCCTGCACAGGCTCACAGCATGCCACTTCGTGTGACCCCATGTCCACAGGGTCATGGAGCCCTCTATCTCATCTGTGAGCTGGAGGCAGCCATTATGCAATCTGTGTCCCAGCAGGCCTCCCGACCTCAGTTCATGTGCCACAGTGTTCAGTGCCCTCACGAGTCACACTCATGTAACTGTCCAGGGATTCAATAGTGTGCCCTCAATCTTTTTGGCCACCCTCAGTTCCTTTGTATGCTGGTGTTTCCACACCATAGGCCGCAATGCACGTTCCAGTGCCTTAACGTGTTCTAGTGTGGCTATCGTCTGCCTCGCTGTGCCACAGTTCCACCCTTTCAACTCACTCCCCTGGACTATGCTCGGTCCATGGTGGGTGCCGTAGGCAGGGCGGCTTCCACCCCTGTGCGATGCCACCACCCCACAACACAGTCTGTGCGAGCAACCAAGACTGCAGGCCCTCCCGTCTGCCTGCCACAGAGTTGTACTCACGGGACAAGGGGGAGGCCCGGTATGGCGCCCACTCTCTGTGGAATCCCGGGAGCTCTCCGACAGCTCGCTGGGGCCTCCGCACCCGGTGTCCTGTGCTGGTGCAGATGTTATCCTCCGCACTCATTGCCGCCGGAGTCGCGTCAGGTCGCAGTCGGCAACCGGGACCAACCACTGTCGCCAGAACTTGCACAGCCTCCCACCTTGGTCAAAGCCACTTTTTCGGGCAACTGATGGGTATACCTCTTCAGTAGGGGATAGCAGGCTGATATGGTCTAGACTACTTTTACAGCAGGGTGATGCCGGATTTTAGGCCGGGTTTTCAGAGCCTCATTATTCAGCAGCCATCTTGGAGCCAGGCAAGCTCCACCCCACCTTGCATGACAGTTCGCTGTACACTTTACAGAAGGGTTTTACATTTTCAGGGCCCTTTTATTAGGCCATCCCTCATTCAAGTATTGTGAAATCTTTGTAATTCAGGATGCTTCTTAAATTGTTCTAGTCATATTTTTTTATTGAATGCGTGTTCACCACTATTCCATACCAAAGATGCTTTTATATCATACTGTAACTCATCTAGATGCTTTAATAGAGTTGTTGTCATCCTAGACACAAATTATGCCAGATAGAGATCTGCATTTAATGCATGAATACAGAAAAACATATGTATTGCATAAAAATGCACTCAGCTCTGCGCAAAGTCAGCGCAGCTCCATATGGTTCTGCCCCATGGGATGAATCATGACGTTTTCTATGCTGCACCCATGCAGAAGGGATCTGTACAGTTCTTTTTCCCATCTTCAGTGAATCCATCAAGTTGAAAAGTCTCAGAGATCATTAATGTTTTGCTGACAGCAGAGCTCAGAAACGCAAAGAGGCATTTAATTCCCTGTGCCACCGAGCACTGCCGTAGGAAAAATAAGCATCAACTCGGAGATTTTTTAAGACAATGTATAGACTGAGGATGCAAAAAAGAAACACACAAATCCTTTCTGTGCCAGTGCAATGCAGAAAATGGCATCATGACATTGACCAAGGAATTCTCCTGTGTGTTCTCAGTCTATAGAATGTTCTGTTCCTAAAGATTATGAGTTGAACTGAGACCAAAGCACTGTGTCTAAGATATTTATATATATATATATATATATTAGATATATATATGCATATATATATATAATATATATATATATATATACATATATATAGTATTACGTAATGCTAATGTACAAACGTAATCCAAAGTACGATCATTTGTTTTTCAGCTGACACTGAAATTTATTCTCATGATATTCATTTTCTTTCATTTTTTTCCAGTTCATGTTGAAGTAAAGTTTGTTGCTAATATGGGGGAATCTGTAATGTAGCTCTACAATCTGTTGTTGAGAGTGGGCATTCCTTAGAATAAGAATGTACTGGAGGATTCCAGGAGTGTAGTTGGTTACCTGTGTCCCTCTCCTGCAGATGCTACATGTTTTTCTGGTTGTTAATCAACTTTACCTTGATGGGCATGCTAATATTTATAACATCCCATCCTAGTTGCCAGCATAAAGATCGTCACTCTGGGTTTATTTCCAGACAAATAGGTAGCACCTGCAGGAGATGGAAACCGGCCAGCAAATGCAGGACAGCAAGTGCCGTCTAGGAACCGTCCCTCACATTCTCATTCTATCAAATGTTTTTTGCAATAATAGAATGCAGAACTACATTACCTCTGGTCCCATTTTTGCCTCCGTAGTCATTACTAATGAGATGTGGCACGCATGCTTGAGAAAGGAAAAAGCATGAAATGCTGGGATGAACGCCCCACCAATCTAACCTAGACACCATGATAGTAGTTGGCATTCCCCAAATTTTACTGGTTTTTGCCTGTTTATGACTGAATCAAGGACTTGGGGCTTTACTTGGCAAGGGCCTCCAACCTCATTTTCCTAGACCTTTCGTGCAGGGCTTGAAAAAATTGGTGGACATGTTATCGAGGGATAGCTTATTAGAAGTGATCCCTGTTTCATGATAATTTTTTAAAAAGACTTACGTTCATGATAAACATCCTCTTATTTTATTAATCCCCACATTTTTTTTTTATAATTGGGGGCGTAGTCTGGCCAGCGGCAACATGGGTGTGCGCTGAGCGAGCTCCCCAGCTGAATCAGTAGATCCGGCATCATCCGCTTTCAAAGGGGGGCCGCACCTGCACAAATGGCAGCCCTTCGCTCCTGAGCACCTCCTGCAGGTGTGGAAATCTGAAATAATTTCTGTTAGCATAGGCTGAAGCCATCTTGTTTGTGGCATCCATTTTGTTAGCTATGTAATTCTTCTGTCTTCACTGTTGCTTGTCCTTCTATTCTGCTTGTGTCATCAACTCTAGTTAACTCCTTCTGTTCTGAGCTAAAAGCAATGTGCTGAGCAAAGGCCTGTAGCTGCTAGAATGCACCTGGCTAAAGATATAACTGTCAACTGTTTTTTGCTGATGTAAACAGTTCTGTTCCCCCTCCCACTCTGCTTACTAAGTGATATCCCATCTGCCCATGTTTGTAGGTAGTTATTCCTGTGTATGCTTGTACCTTCTATTTGTAACTACATGCTTACTCTGCAACAAACTCTGTATATAAGCACCATGGTCTGTGACTTCAGTGTACTACCTCAGGCAGCACTTGAGAGTGCTGTGTGGACGTAGTCCCACTCATGAGTGATTAATAAACTTGTTATTTGAATTCCAGCTTCAGTGCCAATCTCTATTTTGTTGGTCTATGGAGCCGTGGACAAGAGAAGGGTGACCCCTGCACCGGTGTGCTCATCAAAAAGCACATTTCCACAGTTCGCGCCCGATACGTGGGGCCTCATCGAGGACGCGGCCGTCTGAAGGAGTGGTCTTGACGGAAGAGTGGAATATTACTGAGGAGACGTCCTGCATGAGGAGACCCTTCTCTTTGCAGCCAAAGTGACTTTTCCGGTTTTTCGATTTGACCCTCCAGGTGGCGGCCGGTCCTGACTGAGGTATCCTTTGGCATTATTTTTGCAGTGACCATTAGGTCGATCAAGAGATTGGCAGTTGGAGGTTGGAGACTTTTGTTTGGTAAGGTTGCTGCAGCGGCACTCTTGTTTGCTTGGCCAAGATTCTGGTTTTGTTTGTTTGATGTGTTTTTTGCAGAAAATAAAGGCAGGTAATGTGGAGATTTTTCTCTACTTTTGAACAATTTGGAAACGTAATATTTTACAAAAACTTGGTAGCATGCCTGTTTCCAGCACACTCCGTAGGTTGTGTTGCTGCCTTGGTGGTACCAAAATGGATTTAGAAAGAAGTCAGCCGGCTCCCTTAGAGGGAACACCTAATAGACATATGTATATTAAATACGGTATTTCTTCCATAATGTATAGCACACTGTGGAACAAATATACGAAAAAGGATCCTGATCTCCAATGGCCTGTGAATGGGTCATTTGACTTTAAAAAGATTCAATATGTAGAACAGTGTTTGTTTAACAAAAAAAGTCGACAAGATATGTTTGATTGTGTACGAATGTGGGAGAAAGAAGTGAATGAAAGAGCAAAGAGAGAAGCAGCTATAGCAGAGAAGGAACAACGAAAAACGATAAATCAAAAAGCGTTAGAATTAAAAAATAAGGAGATGACGGAAATAAAAGAAAAAGAAGAGAGGGAGCGTCGTTTAGAGGTAACTGGCCAGTACCCTATTAGGCGCCCCCTTTATCCTGTGCTTAATAAACCTCAGGATGATTCCATCTTATTAGATCGACCTCCGCCCCCGTATAAATTTCCCTCTGCCCCTGAGGAGGATCCTTCCGATAAAGACCATCATTCTTCCGACGATAAAGATATAGATAAGCAAGATGGGCGACAGACTCGCTCTACTTTAACTACTGATGAAAAAGCCACCATTAGATCCACTGTTCGTTCAGAAGCACGCAAGAAAACTCTTCCTTCAGATCTTGTAGCAATGGTTCAGCAGTGGAAAGATTTAGAGCAGTTATATTTTGCAGAAAAGTTTGCTTGGGAAGTTATACTTAATTTTAGAGACATTTCTAAAAACTTAGAGCCCACTGATATAAATTCTGATTATAAACAATTGAGTGATGGAACTTTACTTTGTTCAAACATACCTGATTTAATTAGGCGAGTGGTTAAATTACGAGATGAAACATTTCGCTTAAAAGCGGAGAAAAAAGAAGCTAGTAAAACTAAAACTGTACAAGTAGCCCAAACCCCAGCGCGATAGTAGAAACTTCAGAGACAAATAATGGATCTAGTAGTGCTGAAGTTGGTATACGACCAATGCGCGAAGCTGCGCATTTGTATGTTCCTCCAAAGGGTACGGGAACAAATGAAGATAAGACTTCAGATGATGCGAAAGGGTATTTTATTTATAATTGGGTTTACACCCCTTGGAGTAGAGCAGATGTTATGGCTCTTAAAGCCGCTTTGCCCGATCCGCGGAAAAATCCTGCCACTTTCTATGAAGAAGTAGAAGGAGCCATTAGCTCCTGTACTATGACATGTTTTTTGGACTTATTTTGCCCCCTGATATGTGGAGAACAATTCAGAAAATAGATGATAATGTAGCATATTGTGATACTTGGGTGCATTTAGAAGAAATAGATGTGGCTAGAAAGCCTGCGCAGAAACCACAACAGGAGATATTAGATCTTCCCAAAGCTATTGTGACTAAGTTGAAAACTCTTATACCCCCTAAGAAAATAGATTGGACTACATTAGCGTCTTGTAAACAGAAAGCGGATGAGTCAGTTTCTGATTTCTTTACACGATTTGAAGAGACATTCCATGACTTTAGTGGGCAGTCCTTGACAGATGACACGGGTAAGCATCTATTCGTCGACAAATTTGTCGCTAACATGTTGCCAGAAATAGCTAGTCGCCTTAAGGCCAGCGAGAGTTCGTGGACTACGTCTTCCCCAGTCTCCCTTTTGACTATGGCCCAGTATTATGAGCGTCAGGAATTGGAAGCAAAGGGCAAAGAGGATAAGAAGGTTAAGGATTTAAAAACAAAAGTTATGTTGGCTCAAGTATATGGTCCACCATTCAGAGGTGGTGGTAGAGGTGGACGTGCAGTATATACACTTGGTGTACCCCCTTTCTCTCGATCAACTTTGTTTTCTGATCAGTGTGCTTATTGTAAAGATATTGGACATTGGCGTTCTGAGTGCCCCCTTTTGCGAGGTCAGCAGTATCAACGGGGTAGAGGAAGTATGAGAGGACGCCCAGGGAATTTAGGAAATAGGGGAGGAATAGGAACCCGTCCCAGGTTTGAAGCAGTTGAACACAGACCAAATTATTCTAATACCTTTGATAGACGAAATCAATATCAAATGTCTGATTATTCGGCTGATGGTCCTGCGGATTCTGATTATGCAAAGGAATGCCTAGGATGGGGTAAGGAACCGGTTGAGGTCCCAGTAGATCAGAAGGGTCCTTATGTTGCTGCAAATGTCTTGGGTTCTACTGATCGGTTTCTGGTTGATACAGGAGCTACTCGTAGTGCTCTGTCTAAAAAATTGGTTCCTAGGGCTCCCCTGTCTGGCGCAATGATAACATCGATAGGATTCGATGGGACACCTACACCTAGCCCACTGTCACAGCCACTTGCATTTAGTCTTGATAAATTTACTGCAGCATGTCCATTTCTGCTTTCCCCTAACACGCCGGATAATATTGTGGGCATTGATATGCTGAAACATTTTCGTGCTACAATACGTTGTTCCCCAGAAAGTGAGCGTGTTATCTTAAATGATAACTATCCAACGGTTGAGAGGTCTTGTCTCATCAAAGAAGATATCGCTTTGGCATCTTCACCTAGTACTTTGTGGGCTACATCAGATACCGACGTGGGACATATGGTTATTCCACCAGTGCATATTCTAGTGAAGGAAGGTGCTTCATTGCCTCGATTGCCCCAATATAAAATATCTCGGGAAGGCGAAGAAGCATTAACACTCATTGTTCAGGATTTGATCAAGGTGGGGGTTGTGGAAGAAGTCCCTTATAACATTTGTAATAGTCCTATCCTTCCTATTTTGAAAAAGACACTGATACTAAAATTTACAGATTTATTATAGATTTACGAGAGGTTAATAAAATCGTGGTGCCCCAATACCCGGTAGTCTCTGATATCACGACACTTCTCACCACGGTTCCTCCTACTGCCACTACATTTAGTGTAATTGATTTAAAGAATGCATTTTTCTCAATACCTATTCACCTTGACAGCCGTTATTTGTTTGGCTTCACTTTGAATAATAGATCATTCAGGTTCTGTAGAGCTCCACAAGGGTATACAGAGAGTCCTAGCATTTATAGTCAGGCGTTGAAAAGGCAGCTTGATTCTTTTCCTGTACCGAAAGGGGTGGCTCTTATTCAATATGTCGACGACATCTTGTTGGCTGCTGATACCCCTGAACAGTGTAAAGAAGGATCACTGTCATTATTGTTATTTCTTGCCTCTCATCATCACAAAGTCTCTAGGAAGAAACTGCAATTTTGTAGACAGCAGGTTACCTATTTAGGTCACCTCCTGTCTAAAGAGGGACGCGCATTCATACCAGATCGCATTCAAACTATTTTAGACACTCCCGTGCCCCGTACTCAGAAGGATGTCCATGCACTGATTGGCCTTACTTCTTTTTGTAGGCAGTGGATTCCTAGCTTTTCTCACATTATTAAACCCTTGTTGGCCCTTTTGACTAAAGACACTCCGATGCCTCTCCCATGGACTACTGAGTGCCAGGAGGCCTTCCAACAGTTACGTCAAGCTCTTTGTTCTGCACCAGTATTAGGAACTCCAGACTACACTAAGACCTTCACACTCTATGTACACAAGAGGGAAGGTTGCGCTCTCTCAGTTTTAACACAAACACACAGTGATAAACAACGTCCTTGTGCATATTTCTCAGCTGTCCTTGATCCAGTTGCCCGCGCGCTGCCTGGTTGTTTTCAAGCGGTGGCGGCAACGGCTGTGTCCAAACGTCAGAGCGAGGGAATAGTCTTGTCACATAGATTGCTTGTGTTAGTACCCCATTCAGTTGATGCCTTGTTAAATCAAACAAAAACACAGCATCTGACTAGTGCTCGCTTGACAGGATATGAATTGACACTTTTGGCCACTCATATCACATTAAAAAGATGTTTGACTCTGAACCCTGCTACATTATTGCCATTTCCAGCTACTCAGTCTCAGTCAGAAGAGTTACATGATTGTATATCCCTTGCTGAAGAACACACAAAGGGTCGTGTTGACCTACAAGATACACTTCCTTCTAGTGTTGATGGGGAATTGTGGGTTGATGGATCCTGCCTGAAATTGCCTGATGGCACTACATCTGCTGCTTATGCAATTACAACACTTCAGACAGTAGTTGAGACAGCTCGTATCCCACAGAAGTCAGCTCAAGCAGCCGAGTTGATAGCACTGACAAGAGCATGTGAGCTTAGTACAGAGTTGCTTGTTAACATTTACACTGATAGCCAATACACCTTTGGCGTGGCTCATAACTTCGGGCAACTTTGGAAAGAAAGAGGCTTTCTCAATTCACATGGGACACAAATAGTGCATGGGGAATTAGTACATAATCTCCTGACTGCCTTGACCTATCCTAAGAAAGTGGCAATTGTTAAATGTAGTGCACACAAGAAAGTGACTGATAAAATAGGAGCAGGCAATGCCTTTGCGGATTGCACAGCTCGTGAGACTGCAATGCAGCGAAGTACCACATCTATGTATGTAGTTAAGTCACAGGCTGAACGTTGGCATGATGCCAGGCAAGAGGTGCTGGACATGCAGCAATCTTCTTCTGTTGATGATTTAGACCAATGGTCCAAGGAGGGAACATTGGATGACGAGGGCCTTTGGAGGAATAAAGAAATGACAAAATGGAAGTTACCCACAGCCTATTTACATCCTATGATTCACATGGCACATGGGCCGGCACATGTTGGAGCATCCTCAATAGCAAAGCAACTTATGCAAGTTTGGGATCATCCAGAGATTGTCGGTACGGCTAAGAAAATAGTCCAGTCCTGTCTGATCTGTCTCCAGTATAATCCTGGAAAGGGAACACGAACTCCAACAGGAGGGTTTGCAATACCAACTGCACCTTTTGAGGTCCTGCAAATGGATTACATCCAGCTTGAGCGCTGTAACAATCTAAAGTATGTCTTAGTAGTGGTTTGCGCTTTCAGTAAATGGGTGGAAGCATACGCTACTAAGGATAATACAGCTCTTACGACAGCAAAGGTGCTCCTAAAGGAGTTCTTTCCCCGATTAAGCATTTGCCGAGTTTTGACAACGGACCCCATTTTATTGGGCAAGTTGTTGAGTATCTCATGAAAGGGTTGGAAATTAAGCAGAAGTTTCATGCTGCTTTCCACCCACAGTCATCAGGACTAGTGGAACGTTACAACTCCACTTTGAAATTAAAATTGGCTAAGATACAGGCTTCCACATCTTTGAAATGGCCTGATGCATTGCCCTTAGCATTGCTATCCATTAGATCGATACCACATACACGATCTGGCCTCACACCGTATGAGGTGGTTTTGGAAGGCCAATGAATATTTGGGGGATTCTAAGCAACGCCCTATACATGATGTACCTTATGTATTGATGAATGACTATTTGTCTCAGTTGACTGACAGTTGTCTTCTATTTATCAAGAGGTTCGGGAGACTCTTCCAGACAGGTCGCAAGGTGAGGGCCATTGTTTACGGCCTGGTGACTTTGTGGTCGTAAAGTCATTCCAGAGGACCAGCTCCCTAGCACCGAGGTGGCGAGGACCAGAGCAGGTACTACTGGCTACCAGGACTGCAGTTCGAGTGACAAACCGGAAGAACTGGGTCCACGCAACACACTGTCGAAAAGTGTTGCAAGACCTAGTGAGCCCAGCTGTGTTGGCAGATCACCGTGATATCCTGGTCACCGAGAAAGGACAAGCTGTGTCACCTGAAGGACCTGAGGAAGTCTTCCCGGACCACACGATTCCTGATACATCTCGATATCAGCTTCGACCCAGGAAGAAAGACATTTCATTGAAAGAGACTGTTTGAGACACTGTCCTGGGTAGTTAAAGCCTAACTACAAAGGGGGGTCTTCTATTAGTGATTACTCATCTCAACGTTAGTGAAGAAATCAACGCCTGCCCAGGACCTTAGGGCACTATCTGCTTTGTTGTTTGTCGACGAAATGAATATGTCTAAGGAGAAGAAACCAACTGCTGCAAGAGTTTGTAGCAAAAGAACAATAATTGCTATTGGACTTACTTTGACTATTGTTATTGTTGCTATAATAACATGGATTGTAGAGGAAGTAGCTCCTGTCCGAAATCTACTGACTACTACTACTCCTGTCCCAATTGAACATCATTATTTTACTCTTCCTTATCATGAGCAGAAGCACAGAATGTCCTACCTCAATAACACTTTCATTCAAATGTTGCACCATACACACAATGCCACGAACATTACCAATTGCTGGGTATGTGGAATGATGCCAGCTCATCAGAAAAAGGGAGGAACGCCTTTTATTCCCTTGCTGTTTTCACATAATGACTCCTGCAGAGCCTGGTTTGCATTGTTGTGGGCTTCTGAAGTTGCTAATATTACTTATGCTGATGTAGGTGGACTAAACGCTCAGTTGAATAAAGTTTGTTACCCCGATGAGGAAGGAGATCCACAAGCTAAAGGAACTGTCTGGGAAATGGAGGAGTATCGCCGAGGAAATTCCTCCATACACTATGTTTTCCTAACACTCGAACAACTAAGGGAATGGGCCTCCTGTTATTGCTGTTACTAGAGCTCGAGCGGATCTCTGTGTGAGCAGTATTGGCAATATTCCTGTGGGAAAAAGTGACTGTACTTTACTGTTGAACATTACTGGAATGAACAATAGCAGCTTTTTGTCCTCACACAACACCTATTTTATTTGCGGAAGTAAAGGTTATTACCATCTACCTATTGGTTGGTCGGGAAGCTGCTATGTGTCCTTTTTCTTCCACCTGTGTTTTTGGCACCTGCATCCTACCATAAAGACTATAAACTGTATAATGACATTTCCAAGAACAGATTCAAAAGGACAATAAACAATGATGAAGTGGATCAAACTGATACTGCACTACAGCAGTATATTGACTTTAATTTGGGACTATTCTTCTTTGTTGGTGCGGCCTTAAACAGTAGAAAAATAAGGCGCTTGACACGTGTTGTAGAGGCTGTAACCAATCAGACAGCAATGGCGCTTGGAAATATCACAGAAGAACTACAAATTGCGAGAATTTTGGTGCTCCAAAATAGGATGGTCCTTGATGTCATCCTGGCCGATCGTGGTGGAGCATGTCGCATCAACGGGAGTAGCTGCTGTGTCTATATCCCTGACCACACCCCTTCTGTTTTTGACGCAATTTCCAAGTTGCACAAAATAGCCACTGAAATCCATCAGGATTCAGGAACTTGGACTTTGACTGGATGGCTATGGAACATGTTTACTGTATGGGGCTGGAAGCTATTGTCAGCCTTATGTATATTTCTTGCTATTCTTTTCACTTGTTGCCTATGTATTCAATGCGGCCCAATGCTTTGTTCCCTTTGTGTTTCTACTTGCACCTCGTGTATACCGACTGAACAAAATGTTAAGAATGTAAATGCCCGATTAGCAAGTGATCAAGAAATTAATGAATTAATGCAGATAGATGTACATGATATTTTCCGTACTCCTTATAAAGCCTAGAAGATGTCTTCAGCATATGCTAAAAGGGTCATCTGTGGAAATCTGAAATAATTTCTGTTAGCATAGGCTGAAGCCATCTTGTTTGTGGCATCCATTTTGTTAGCGATGTAATTCTTCTGTCTTCACTGTTGCTTGCCCTTCTATTCTGCTTGTGTCATCAACTCTAGTTAACTCCTTCTGTACTGAGCTAAAAGCAATGTGCTGAGCAAAGGCCTGTAGCTGCTAGAATGCACCTGGCTAAAGATATAACTGTCAACTGTTTTTTGCTGATGTAAACAGTTCTGTTCCCCTCCCACTCTGCTGACTAAGTGATCTCCCATCTGCCCATGTTTGTAGGTAGTTATTCCTGTGTATGCTTGTACCTTCTATTTGTAACTACATGCTTACTCTGCAACAAACTCTGTGTATAAGCACCATGGTCTGTGACTTCAGTGTACTACCTCAGGCAGCACTTGAGAGTGCTGTGTGGACGTAGTCCCACTCATGAGTGATTAATAAACTTGTTATTTGAATTCCAGCTTCAGTGCCAATCTCTATTTTGTTGGTCTATGGACCCGTGGACAAGAGAAGGGTGACCCCTGCACCGGTGTGCTCATCAAAAAGCACATTTCCACACAGGGACACCGCCAAGCTCGACTCTCCAGAAGGCCGGGATCGCCCTGAATGTGGGGCAGGCCGCCCTTGTGGCAACTGCACCGGGCCAGCTCTGCTGCGCCAGCCCCGTGCGCTGTTTGTAATACCCGGCTGTTGGTGAGGCCTGGGCCGCGGCGCTCTGCGGTGGGCCAACATCGTGCAGTGCTGCTCTTCGAATTGCTGATGACCACAGGGCTCCTTGCTGAAGGTGCTGCGGGCATCACTGCCGCTGGGTGGATCAGATTGCTCAGCTCCCCGGAGGCGCGGCCCGGTCGAATGCCCTGCCGCGTGAGGCCCTCGCGCCCTGTGATCGGTGGCCTCCACATCTGGGTGCGGCGCGGTGACAGCGAGGGTGACAACACGGCCCTGGATGCTCTTGAAGTACACAAGTAAGGCTGCAGTGTTTAGGGGAAGCTGGCCATATCTGAACATACACTCCCGGGCCCCTGACTACATCTGGCGCAGGCATCTGCGGTCGTGTCACCCCGGCCCGCTGAGGCTCCCCTTCCGTGCTCTGGGACGCAGGCTGGCACCGCTGCACCGCGAGGACACAAGGCTGGTTGAATCCGCGCCTGCCATCCTAGGCAGGTGGCAAACTGCTGTGGGACTCACTACTTTGCACGTCCCCCCCGCACACCCATTTATAGACTGCCTGGGCTGACATGGGGTTCTGTACCCCACCGGAATTCCTCTCCTTGTGGTCGGCTGGCTTGTCGGGCCGGGCCTGCCTGTGCCCCTGTCTGCCGGGCATTTTAGGACGTCACCCGGCCAGTCCGGCATGGTTCTCCACGTACTTGGCAGGCCGGCATGGACGGATGGTGTGTCCCTGACGGTGGCTCCTGGCGGCCCCCGCGCTGCAATGCTCTGCCTGGTATCCTCCACTTCGCCGGTGTCAAGGATGCGGACCAGTCTCACGCTACCTACTAAACAGCCCATGCTTGCAGTGACTCCTGTGCTCCTGGTTGGCTCTGAGGGTCACATGGTGGCTCCTCCAGGTGCCGGGTGGCAAACCTACCCTGACACCTAAACACTTCATTAGTCTCTCCTGGCCTCTACTATCTGCCCAATGGGCTACTCCAGCACTCCCACGATGGGTAAAACTGATGCCAAGCAACCTAAGCTTGCATTTACAGGTCGGGGGACAGGCAGAGGTGGCGAGTTTCCCCCCGATGCCGGCGAACAATCTACTCAGACAGACCTATCTGAGTCCCAAGACGACAGCCTCCGTGCCATACTGCTTGAAGACAAATCCAGCCTCAAATCAATATACTCCAAGATTGATAATTTAACTTTGCGTCTTGATCAAGTCATGCAACAGGTCGACGCCCATGATGCCCACATCACTCAACTCGAAGCCAGGGTCTCGGAAGCAGACGACACTGGAGCTGAAAACCGGCAGCATCTCCTCAAGATGGACAAGGTCCTAGAAATCATTCGCTCCAAAAATGAAGATCTCGAATCGCGCTCCCGCAGGAACAACATTGACATTGTCGGCCTTCCGGAGTCCACAGCAACCGGGAAAATGGAGGACTATCTTGAATCCCTTCTGCGTGAACTCTTTGGCTCAGTCCTGTCTGAACACTTCATCATTGAACGGGCGCACAGATCCCTTGGCCCACGGCCTCCTCCTGGGGCCCCTGCAAGGCCCATAATAGCCCGCCTGCTAAATTATCGCGACCGTGACTCCATCCTTCGCAAAGTCAGAGAAATGGGTGAAGTCAGACACCAGGGTAACGTACTGTCATTCTACCCTGACTTCAATTTATCTGTCCAAGCGGCCCGCAGGGACTTTCTCCCAGCCAAGCGCATACTTCAACAGATACATATGACGTATGCATTAATTTATCCTGCGAAGCTCCGCATCGACTCAGGCGATAAACCTAAATTCTTCACGGACCCGAAGGCCGCCCTAACGTTTGCCAAACAACTGCAGAAGTCCCCCCCGCGGGGCTGTCGTGCTATGTCTGAAGACGGCTGCGCCAGCGACAACGATTGACTTTGTGAGTCCTGCTCCCAATTTATATATACAGTTTGTTTCTCAACATTGGCCATGGTTAACTGCACTTAGTGTCCTTATCTTTGATATATTGCTGCCTTATCTATCTTATTTGCCACTGCTCTCTATATATTCAAACGTTCGGCCACCCTGCCTTATAGGCATTGGGGTACCTGGCTGAGTCCTCGCACCCCGTAGGGATAATTCCCACTCTGATTCCTTGCTCTCCAAGTTGGGGGACCTTGGACAAGGGGTGGCTTTACACTCAACCAAATTGGGGGGTTGGCGTGGGAGGGGGGATCCGGGTTGTTCCCCTGGGGGATTTTACAGGACACTTTGGCTCCTGGGTTTTGTTAAATGGTTATTCTTTCTTTCTTGTAAACATGGCATTGATTGCATTCACATTACGGTGCTCCACCGGTTTAGTCACTGGGTACTTTGGCACGACTATTGACGACAGACGCCTCACTATCATACCAGCACCCAATTGAAACATGATGGACACCACTTTCCTGACCTGGAACATTAGAGGCATGAAATGTCCATCGTAAGGCTCGCCTCATACACACATACCTTAGCAGGCAAAAGGCTGATGTGTGTTTCCTTCAGGAAACTCACCTCATCTCCACCAATGCAAACAGATTACGTTCAAGGTACTGGGGGAAATGCACTCAGCATTCTATTTGAATTATGCACGTGGCGTCACAATACTCTTTAGGAAAGACCTCCCATGGCATGTCACACAAACCTTCATTGACACAGAGGGCAGGTATGTGATACTAGCAGGAACATTATACAGCCAGCCGGTAATGTTGGCTGCAATATACGGCCCAAATACCGACGACCCAGAATTTTATTCCCATGTATGGAGAATAATCTCCTCCATCGGCCCCCTCCCATTAATGTGGGGAGGCAATTTCAACATTGCCCCCCTGGGAACCCTGGATCGTTCGGGTGACCGCATACAACACCGCCAGGCCACCCTCTGTGCCTCCATAGATGATAACTCACTGCTCGATGCCTGGCGGCACACTCACCCTGACACACGCGAAGGCACTTGAATGTCCAACACTCATGGCTCCTGGTCCCGCATCGACCTATGGCTCATTACCCATGATGTCGTGTCCTTGGCCACTTCTGTAGACCACCTGGCCCGCACCTTATCAGATCATGCCCCGGTACGCATGTTTCCGCGATTCCCACTTACCCTCCGCCACATGTTTGCGTGGTGCTTGCCCCCTCACACGCTCTGCGATGCTGCATTTCGGAAAGAAATTCGGGGAGCCATTGCTGACTTTTTTTTAACACAATACCGGCTCGGTAGAATTCCCCTCGACCCTTTGGGAATCATTCAAGGTCGTGATCCGGGGGGAATGCATTGCTAGGCAGTCCGGAGTGCTTAAATCCATTAGAGGAACCTTGGAGCGTCTAGAGACCGATATAAAACTGCTAGATCAGCGTCAGGCCAACAACCATAATCCCACCACACTTGCAGATATTAGAGCCAAATTAACCGAATATCACACAGAAGCTGAAAGGGAGGTTGTATTCCTAGCAAAAGAGCCCCAAGCCTGTCAATATGGGGAAGGCGACCGCCCCGGTAAAACCCTTGCAAACCTACTGAGGAAACCCCATGCCTCCTCATACATCACAGAGCTCCGCAGCGAGACCGCGGGAAGAACCACATCCCCCAACGAGATCATTGCTAGAATCCCCGCTTTCTATTCTCAATTGTACACAGCTGGCGTGGCGACGCCGCATGAACTCTTAGATCAATACTTTGACTCAATTGAGTTATTGTGGTTCAGCGACGAGCATCGCGAATACCTAGATGAGCCATTCACTACTGAAGAGCTAGCCAAAGTAATTGCAGGCTTCCCAGGTGACAAGGCTCTGGGCTCAGACGGGCTGACCGCCCACGTTCTACAAAGAATATGCACCCCTTCTCATTTCCCACCTTGCCGAAATGTAAAACCAATCAATCACCCTTGGCAGGTTCCCCCCACGCTTCCCGAAGCACTGATCACTCTCCTCCTTAAACCTGACAAACCACTGGAAAGCTGCGACTCGTATCGCCCCCTTTCTCTGATAAATACAGACAACAAGATATATGCAAAACTACTTGCAAATCGGCTCCTCCCCCTTATGCCCCTGATAGATCATCCTGTCCAGTCAGGGTTCATACCTAGTCGAGCCACATCACACAACCTTCGCACCATTTTTTCCGTAATGCATCACATTAACTCCGCTTTGCCTGCGGTGGCCGCACTACTGGATGCCACCAAGGCATTCGACACATTGGAGTGGCCCTTCCTCTTCTACCTCCTTAACCACCTGGGCTTCAGCCAGGGCTTCATCCAGAAGATTAATCTCCTCTATACATTGCCTTCAGCGCGCATCAAGCTCAACGGGCAGGTCACTGATCCCATCACCATCACAAGGGCCACCAGGCAGGGCTGCCCACTGTCCCCAATGCTTTTTGCCATCGCTATGGAGCCCTTCACTGCGGGACTGCGTCAGCATCATACCCAAAGGGGCATCGGCTTCTCAACCAGCAGCCTTGTGACCTCCATGTACGCGGATGACATAACACTATATATCCGCGAGCCACAAGAAAACCTAGCTCCAATGACAAGAGAGGTGATATGGTATGGTGGCTACTCTGAGGTGCAAATAAACTGAGTAAATCAGTCCTCTTCCCTCTTAGCGACGCGACGCTTCCATTCCCCACAGAGTATTGGTTCATTTGGGCTACGAGTCCCACCAAATATCTCGGTATATGGCTGAGCAGGGACGTAGAAGAGCTTTGGAAATTGAATTTTGGCAAAGCTATAGAGTGGCTCGAAACAAAAATACATGCATGGAAAAAGCTTCCACTCTCTCTGGTGGGCCGAGACGAGATCGCCAAAATAATGGCGTTGCCCAAATTTCTATATTTATTTTTAAACATCCCAATCCCACTTACCTCGCAATTTTTTAAAAGACTATGATCCAATGTGATCACTTTGATCTGGGCAGGTCGCTAACCACGTATCACATACAACATCCTAACGCTTCCTCACTCTTGCGGTTGTCTGGGAGCCCCTGATTTCAAACTCTATGCACTTTGCCCTCAAGCCAGCTTCCTTCACTTCTGTCTGCACCCAATCCCCTTTCAGCCACAAGTGGCGGTGGAGACGGACCTGGCCTCCCCGTGGCCATTACAAACAGCTCTGTTCTTGCCATACAAGGCCCCTCGGGCTGAAATAAATACAGTGAAGTGTGTGCGCTGGGCGTGGGATGGGATCCGCAACCACACCCATGGTAAGGACCTATACGCTCCCGCGATGCACCTTGCGAGCAATCCTTCCGTTCCACCATTACAAACAACTGGCATGGCACGCCGTGCCGCGAACCTGGGCATACGGACCAACTCTGATCTATACCCCAATAGTAGCTTTCTCCATCTCCCTGAGAATGCTACTCCGCTTGATAAACTACTCTACTTTCAAATCAGAGCGACTTGCAAAGACGCTAACCTCACATTCCCAGATGCTCCTCGGCCAAACGCCGCTCTGGAGTACATTCACTCAGCCACATCAACACAAAAACTTGTTACGAGGCTCTATGCACACACATTAGCGGCTTCTCCTATCGACACTGAGCGCGCCCGTTGCGCATGGGCGGCTGACTTAACCGATGGCCCTACACCAACTCAGTGGCAATACTGCTGTAATCAAACAAAGCGTCTCTCCCCCAACTACCGGCTCATTTATTTCAAATTTTTGCCCCGGCTCTACCGCACCCACACTACACAAAATGGGTCTCTCTGAAAGCTCCAGCTGTGTGCGCTGCTCGACACCTGACGCAACCTTCAAACATCTGTCCTGGGCATGCCCCAAAGTCGTGGAATACTGGCAGGAGGTATGCAAAACCATTAGCGACATCACTGACGAACTTATTACACCTGATCCACTTACCTGCCTTTTGGGTCACGTCAGGGAGATTACAGACGCTAACCGCAGACTGACCGTGATGCTATTGGTTATGGCTAAGCGCCATGTGGCGATACACTGGGGCCGCAGACCGGCACCTCAACCCAAACACTGGCTAGCGGATGCAGCATATTGCCAGACACACTTAAGTAAATACTGGGACTTGAAGCCCGTGGCTAACCGACCGCATGACATCTTGGGTCCCTTGGTCTCCTACCTCACCGCATGGCGGAATCTGAGGAATCTCCAGTTCAACCATCTATCCCCAGATCCCAGACTACCAGGATGCCACAGGAAGGGTCAACCCTATGATGTAAGACTAGCCAACATTACAAAGTAGACAAATCAGAAACTCTCCATACCCACAAAGCCTAATGTTCGCCATGTTTCGTGCACTGTCTATTTGTTGTTAAAATGTCATCACTTGTTATAACAGGATGTCAAGTAATACAACTGAATGCATAACTGTACCATGTCTAAGCTTAATAATGGTTTTAAAAACAATAATCCTATTTTTGTTAGATGCGTCAACCCAAGAAGATTTTTGATGACAATATCTCTAGGATAGCGTTTTAAGTATATACATTTTCAGTAATTCCTTTTTTTGATGTGGTTTATTTCTGTGGAACCTCTGAATGTGAAGTAGGTATATCTTAGTTCAGAGCATAGGTGAGGTCTTTGGGTCTCTGTGCATGTGCAAGCATTTGATATGTCCTTGCCTTGTTATTGTGCAATGGGGAATCATCGTAGACATTGATAACAAACAGTGTAATTCTCCTCTAGATCAAGATCCATAGGAAGAGGTTGAGGCATGATGCTTATCATAATAAATATTTAGGTAAGATTGTAATTCAGACTTTGTCCTCTCTTAAGGGGAAATGTTTATACCATTCTCCTGAGCATAGGAATGTGGAGGTAGAATTTCATTGGTTTCTTCTGGGTCTGATGAAGGAGAAATTGATGAAGTTCTGAAAGCTCTGACATTGATAAAGCTTTGTAAGAGCAAACATCGAAAATGTTAGTAAAGAACTGTTACAAGAAGTCTTGGATAATTTCGGCACCAATATGGAATTTCCCCTTCTGGCTTGAGTAATCTTCAGAGTTTTAGCTATGAAAATTCCCAAAAACCCTGCCATTAGGGTTGCCAAACTATGCTCATGTGTTGGATGTTTTGCATGGAGAATGAAAAGATCGAGATGAAGTTAATATTCCACATTTCATGTCCAAGCTATATCTTCTAGTGGACATGGATAATATGTTGCTGGAATAAATTCCCATGGACTCTATGGTTTCCAGCATGTAAAATAGAAAAGATACAGAAGAAGAATCAATTTTATAAGACTTGATGGATTAAAAATATGGATTCCTCACTTACAAAAAGTGTATTCCTGTTGTCATTTGGCATTAAGGGTAGTCATTTATCATGCATATAATGCTGAATACCTCATCCAAGTCTTTATATAAGTGCTTAATACTATTGAAATGGTTCTGAATGTACTGTTCTGTTAAAGAGAATTTGTGAGTCAGATAACGTTTCTTTCAGATGTCTGCTTTGATGGTATTAGAGCATCAGAATATGTCATTGTGGCCTCTATTGCAGGTAGTAGAAATATGGTTCTAAAAGACTGATACAGTGACTCTGCATAGAAAATAACAGTTCATTGTATGCCTTTTCAAGGTAATCAGCCTTGTGGGGCTGAATTATCAGGTAAAATGTATAAAATGCTCAAAGAAAAGAAATCATCATCATCATTCAGGCAACAACCTTCCACTTCAAGTTCCAAGAAAAAAACAATCAGCCATCTAGAAGACAAGAGTCATTATCCTTGTCTAAAAAGCATGGAGGAAAAGGATAGACTGAAGATTCCTCATAACAGAAGCAAGGATGTCCTCTAAAGCAGAAAAGATCCTGACTATTCAGGAATGGTCAAGAGTTACCACTCGGAGGTCAAATGCACTGCTTTGTCGGGACTTTGGAAAATCATTTTCAGAAGAGTGGATCCTGCAAGCAGTGAGTAGGGATGTCTCCATCAAATTCCTTTTTCTCCCTCAAAATTCCAGAGTAAGACTGCAAGCATTTTCAGAAGCCTTGAAATCCATTCTCCAAAGGAGAACAATTGTTTCGTTTCAAAATCTGATTTCTTTGGGGGCTACAGGACAGTAAAAGACTTAAAATATCTGAACTGTTGAATGAAGTCAACATCATTCAAGATAAAGATGTTACAAAAGATAATTCCTCTTATCACCTTGGGCAATTACATGTTAACCATCGATTTCCAGGATGTTTACTTTCATATCCCAATTGCAAAAAAACATCACTAATTTCTCAGATGTTGTGTCAGCAGCAAGCACTTCCATTTTAAATTTTCTAGTACTGAAAACCATGTTATAAGTGTTGACCTAAACGCTAGCACCATTGCTTGCAATGATTCATATTCAAGGCTGGACCTTGTATCCTTATCCAACAGGTTGTTCCTTTATGTTCCTTCAATCCAGAAATCATTGAAAGTTCTGAAAGTGGTTGAGGACTGTCACCAGTGTCATGAATCTCTGCTCAGTCTGGCTCAATGTCATCTGATGACATCTCAGAGCAGAGTTTTTATAAGTGACCACTTCAGGATAAGTTTGCACATCATCTTACTTCCAGGGGAGAGGGCAGTGAGACTGTGTACTTTGTTATCTGCTCTTTTAGTGATAGATATTTTTCCAGCAAGGATCTGTCTGAAAACTGCGGGACATATATGGTAACTTGCAGTTTCATGGTGCTGTGGGCCCATCTGCATCTTTATCCAGTGTAAACCGACTTATCTTTCAATGGAATGCAGTAATCCAGAAATGCAAAGCAATGATTCTAGTCACAAAGAAAAGAAAATCATTCCTGACATGGTGGAGGTATCCTGTGTTGTTAGAGAACGGCCATCCCAATGACTCAGGACCAATGGTCTTTTCTAAAGAGCAAGAACTCTTTAAAATGGAGGGAATTTATGACTGCGACAGGACTCAAAGATTCTTTCTCCTTCAAATTCAGGGGCACTATGTCTAATCAGAACATGGTGTTCGTCTCTTTCATCATTCACTAGGAAGGGATTCAATCTTGTTCAATAAACTAGGAAATTTTGCAACTGGAGACATAAGCAGAAAAACATCTCTGTCTCTAAACAAGGCACATGTAAAAGGTTCAGACAACACTAAAATAGCAGCAGAATGATTTCATCATTTCAGAATCTATCTCTACCTCCTCAGTTATTCCAGAAAATATATCACATGTTTGGGAATCTGTTCCTTGACCAATTTGTGCCCCTTCCAATACTCAACTCCATCGGTTTTGATCAAAGTTTTAGGAAAATTGGTGATGGCTAGTAGGAACATGATCAGTGTGGTAGCCCTTGGAGCTGATGTATTCATTTCATCTATTGCCTTGGATCCCAGAGTTGTAGGCCAGTCAGAAAAGGAGTAGAGTATAAATGATTGGATTAGTTCCATTCTGGCCAAGGAGATTATGGTTTTACCTTCTCCAGAAAATGTTGATTGCCAATTGCTGGATGATCCCAAAAAGCCTAGAAGGTCTAGCTCAAAAGAGAATTGTTCTAATGCTTTGATAGTTAAGATGACAGTTTTAGAGGAAAAAAAACACAGCCTCCCCACTTTTCGGAAGAAATTCAGAATCTCTGTACATGGTCCAAACTTAAATTGTACGCTAAACATTGGGCATCTTTTGATAGTTGGTGTTTGGGCAAAATATTTCTATTTTTCAATGTGACTTTCCTTTAAATTGCAGTTTTTATGAGGGGGCTTTCATAAAAACTTTCCAGTATCTTCCATTAAGGCCCTTTTCACAAAGGTCAATTTCCACATGAGTAAATTTATAACTAAATGTTGTAATAAATTAACTACTTTTGTCTAGTCACCATTTCTGACTGCAAACCTATTACAAAGTAACTGTAGATTTACATGTCTCCACTCCCTGGATCAAAGGGCAGAGTAAAATTTAGAAGTGTAACGTTACTACTGATAACTTTTCACATGTAGACAGAAGTCTGTCACCAGGGCAGACATCTTCCTTTGTTAAAGTATAGGGAATAATAAAAAATGTATTCATCTTTAAAAAAAAATCGAAACATATTTTATATTAAGTATTAATGTACATTAATTTTACATATTTATTTATATGTAGAACACAATAATAAAAATGCTACAACACTATTAATTTAATTTTGAATTAAAAATGTATTTAGTTTTAATATATAAGTTTATTTTTTACAGGAATATTTTGGTGGACAGTGTAGCGGTAGCAGGACTAAGGGCCTGATTTAGGGGCATATTATCAAGGTGGCGTTAATGAATTATCGCCGCTTTAGCATCCGTTTTCGGACGAAAAGCGGCGATAATTTTATCGCCTAATTAACAAGGACACGCTAGCGCGTGATTCCTGCATTAGCGTCCGTTTTCTGCACGCCTCCCATCGCATCGCTAATGAGATGCAAAGGAGGCGTGCCTGTGAAAACAACATGGGGAAATATCGCTAACCCAGGTATCGCCATATCAACAACGTGGGTTAGCGATATTTTCAATCGCGTTAAGTATGCCTTAACGCAGGAATTTAACGTCTGCTAAATTCCTGACTAAGGCATACCTAACATGGGGGTGGATTGTGTGGCTAAGACCACAGGCCCTATCACCAAGGATATCGCCGTTTTCCATGGGACATCGCTGGAAAACCAGCGATGTTCCATGGAAAACATCACTATCACTGGAAAATTATCGCCTTTGCGCTAAGCGTTGTTAATACAGCGCTAGCATGGCGATAATTTCCAGCGATAGCCGGCGATAGGATTCCTCGCGCTAACAGCGGCCAGCGATAATTATCGCTGCCGCTTGATAATATGCCCCTTAGTATTTTGCCAGACGGGTTACTATGTCACAACGGTGACGGATATCCTATCCCCCGAAATATAAATTCCATAATATCCTATGGGATTTTTATTTTGGTGGACGGGATATCCGTCATCATTTCGACGGAGTAATCCGTCCGCAGAAATCTAAATCAAGCCCTTAGTGGTCCCCCTTTCAAGTGTGTGAAATCATTTTTAGAAGACTGAGTATAACCTTTATTGGCAGCATACATATCTGTAAAATATGGAGTCCCTCAAGCCTCTCCTCAATCCCTCGACTTATTCAACATACATTCAAGACCGTTAAGAAAGGAATTAGCTGTAACAAGTGGCAGGTTCTATAACTATGAAGATGACTCTAAGATTTTCAAAATACATTGGGTTTCATTTAGGGTTGGAATGGGAATAACTATCTGAAACTAAATGCAGAAAAGGCAGAGGTAGTAGTCATGAACAACAGATTCAACTTCTGGACTCATCTACATTGGCGTTTAGAAATAAGCTCTCTGTATACACCCAGTGACTCCACAAAAAGTGGATGTGATAATAGACAGCAATCTCTTGATGAAACTCCAGATTGATACTGTGATTTCAAAATGCATATTCCTAATAAGAAAGATTGTAACACCTTTCTTGTGCGTGGAAGTTCAAAAAATAGTAATTATAGCTCTTATTGGGTGCAGGTTAGATTGCACAAACACTACGTATTTGGGACTTCCCAAAAATGATTTGCCTAGACTGCGAGTAGTGAAATACGAGACTACACCATTACTATATACAATGCTGAGGAGATCTCATGTGACATCCTTGATGAAGCAGATTAATTGGCTCCTAGTTAAGCGAAGGCTACAAATTGAAATTGTGTTGCTTAACATTTAAGGCTCTACATGGTATAGCACCATTATTTGTGGCGAAGTGAACTACTTAATATTACCCAGATATGTCAAAGATAGGGATATCAAAGCTTCTTTGTCCAAGCGCTAACATAATGGAATTCCCTCTGAGATTATTTATGCACTGGAAAAGAATTTAACATTTTTAGGAAGAACTTAAAACTTGCTTGTTCTAACAAGCCTTTTGCTGCCAGATATACTTGTTCAGTGATTCTTACCCCACTCTGCATTCAGTCACATAGATTTATATATTTAGCACCAAGAAACCTGTGGTCAATGTGCAGTATATCAAGACTCATTAGAATAACATAGCATGTGTGGTGCTGGACTTACTCCAGGTCTGAACTGGAGTATATTTACAACTGTTTTAGGTCTTGTTTGACAGTAGTAAGTTCAGAAGTTCAATTTGTGAATAGGAATGGGCTTACTCTTTCATGGGTGGATGCATGTCTCCCCAAACCCGTCTCTTGTCCCCCAAACTCTTCTTTACTCCTCCCTAAGCCTCTCCCATTTAGCCCCATTTTCCAGCAAGTCCCCCGTCCCTCCCACATTTACTACTAAAACGTAGGTGTAGTTTGCAGTCAAGATATCTGCAGAGAAAAGCATTTTGTAGTATGTTAGAACTAATATAGTACTACTACAAGTACCACACAATGCAGTTTGTGAATAGGCCCAATAGAGCACAATGGGCAGACATTGGTCTTTTTAGTGAATCTTGGGGCAATTTGGTAGAAAGAGAAGTTTTTGCTGCTAGATTAGTATACAGGTTTCTCATTTGTTTAATCCTGTGAAAATAATCTTCTTGGTTCTTATAACGTCAGCACTTATTAAAGAGAGCAATTAAGTGACTTTCTTTGTTAATATTAATGTTTTACTATTGTATAAAATGGTGTAATCTTGAGAACTGAATAAACATTTGTTCCAGAAGGTACTTGCATTTGCTGCTACTATTATTTAAGAAATAGTTTTGACAGTGTTTTGCCACCTCACTTTTCTTCATAGTTGCTTTTACATCTGCTAGATGTATTTTGATATATCCAAACAGCTTAGGGTTTCAGATCACTTATTTATAAAATATGTGCCACACGATCAAGTTTGAAAGGCTTCATTTTGCACAGTTAGGTGGATTAGGACCACAGTGGTCTTGGCCTACTCTCTGGCAGGGATTCCGCTTACAGCAGTTATTCAAGGAAGATCATATTAATGGTTCATGGGCAGAGGTTCAAGTGGTGCCTTTTGCAGAGATCTGTAGGGGAGCCACTTAGATTTCTGTGGACATTTTTGTTGGGCATTATAAAATTAATAGACTTGAGTTCAACAGAAGGGACATTGGTGAAGACTTTCTCAGTTCTAATTGCGATTACTTTGGTTTAAGGCTTATTACAAAATTACTGAGGCATTGTAGTCAAATGGTGTGTATGTTTCTTTTGCAATTTTTAAAAATGAAGACAATATTCATTGCTTGGATATACTTTTTGATGAAGGGAATATAATCGTCATTATTCTTAATCACAGTTGTCCTCATCAAAGTCATTACATCTGTCCCTCCTTTCCCCTGGTCATTAAGTCCTTAAGGGGCAGGCTTGGTATGTTAGGAGGATTCTGAGTATAACAGCCCTTTTCAGGGCACCCAGGTTATAATGGAAGTTCTTATATTCTAGTTCTTGTTTTAGGGAGGTGCGTCAAACCTCATTAGTAACAACTGTGATGAGGACAACTAGCAAGCACTACGAGTATTGAAGATTACCGTAAGTAATTGGGACATTAACTATGTGTTGGCATTTGTTTTTGATAGGTTAGTGTGATTTAGCTATTGCAGGTGAACTGAGTATATTTTAGTAAACCATTAAGGTGTTTGTTGTTCATTTTTCACAATATTTTTTCTCGTGATTTCCTTAATCAATTTAGTTATTGATTATGGTCATGCAGATGTGGTGGCAATCATATAACTTAGTATCTTGTTCTTTTTGGTGATTAAGATCTAAATGCCAAATGGTGGTCAGTTTGCTCCACGCCTGATTACTTCTGTTGGCGAATCCAGAGATTTCTGTTATTGGATCCAGCATGACAAACACATATTTAACATCTTTAATGATTTAACCTTTGTATATACAGTTTGAACAGTTTTTGTAATAAGTGCTAACATCAGCCAAGGTAACCAATCCAAACCCTGAGCCAAGTCTACATTAATCATAAAACCGTGCAGACACCAATCAAGAAGTTTAGCAAGAACCTCAACATGGTGTTATTTTCATGTTTACATCTTTTTAGGGAGTAGTCTATGTCAGCTAAGGCTTACTTAGCCTTATAGCCCGCTGCCGAGGGCTATACCGGCTGTTAAAGGCCCTGATCCCGAGTTATAGGCCTGAGCCGCAGGCGAGGGCCTATAACGAGGAGAGGGCCTTAACAACCGGTATAGCCTGAGGCAGAAGGGACTATAAGGCTATTAGAACATTCCACCCACTAAGGGTAGAATGTTCTAAATTAAAAATGGAGAAACAAAAAGACAAACATTGGAATGTTGGAGCGCTGGGCTTATACCAGCCATTATAAGCCCAGAGCAACTCCATTGTCTTGAATGGAGCTCCCAACATTCCAATGTTCTAATACTAGTTACAACATGTCTTTCCGTTCCTTTCTTAGGATTTCGGAAAATCCATAGTTTTAGTATCATCTAATTACTGCCTGTGCTTTAGCTGGTCAGATTAGACGGTGTTTCCATGAAATCGTTAGCCTATCACTGACTGGAAAGAGAGCAATTTGCAATTAACGGCTTGGTTCATTCGTTAAGCTAGATAAAAAAAATTACAAAAATGCTATGTATTATGCATTGGTGGCCCGAGGACCTAAAATAAACCCAAAAAAATCGTCATCGCGTGATGAACGCCGGGGGGGTTACTCCAGAGGGGTGTTTGGGGATGTTACACCCCCCTAAAATGCATTCTGTAGTAAGTAGTTGGGTACAAATGCTTCCAGTCGGGCAATGTGAAGTGTTTGTTGGATTTCACCTGGGATTTTCACATATCCACACTGCTATCAAAAACACACACACTTTGGGGGGATATTCACAAGGACTTATCTCCGAGTTATCGCCAACTTAACGCAACAAAAGTGGGGACAGATTTAACACCCCATTCACAAGTGGTTGCAAACTGCAGACAACGCAAGTATTCCCGCGATAACCGCCTCAACATTTACCTCCACGGGTGACACCACCAACTAACCCTAATGAGATGCAGAGAAGGCGTTCCTGTGCAAAAACACACGAAAACACCACAACACCACTTTCACAACGAACTGCCAGATCTGCGATGCGATCCAAAAACAGGCGATAAGCCGCGGTAGCAGCAGGGAATTAACACCTGCCTTTTGCTGGTGTTGAGCAGGACGACTACCTGCAGCATGAAAGGGAGCCCAGGCCAGAGCCACATCTGAAGACCCACAGATGCCGTGGAGACAATGATCATGCAGCTCGGAGACCCATGAGGGCCACAACACCCACCGCCACAACCCCCAGGCCCCCCACCCCTCCGGACAAACACATACCGTGCACGACACAGGAGCCACAAAAAGCGCATGACGTCGCACAATGACAAACAGAAACACACATGTTGAGACAGAAGAACGAGCAACAGTCACTCATCATTTAAGTAACAACCAAAAACTTTATTGAAATACAACACAAAACACCAATGCGGAAGACTCCTGTCGGGTCCGTCCGGGACAATCCTGATGTCACGGCCTGGAAAATAAAGCCCAAAATAAGAACGTGTGTCATGCGCACATCAAAGGAGCGAGAAACAGAGAATGAAAGAAAGGCAGAGAGAGAAAGAAAGAAAGGGAGAGGGAGAGAAGGAAAGGAAGGGAGAGGGAGAGAGAGAGAGAGGGAGAAGGAAAGGAAGGGAGAGGGAGAGAGAGAGGGAGAAGGAAAGAAAGGGTGAGAGAGAGGGAGAGGGAGAAGGAAAGGAAGGGAGAAGGGAGAGAGGGAGAGGGAGAGAGAAGGAAAGGAAGGGAGAGTGAAAGTGAAATGAAGAGATAGAGAGAGAGAGAGAGAGAAGGAAGGACACTGCTGCCCCCGCGCACCCAGGCACCACTGCTCACCTGCTGCCACCGGTGTGTCTCCAAACAAGTGCCGGGATACACTGCAAGCACCAGGTCTGCAACCTGTAACCGAGGCAAGAGTCAATCATGTCAGAGTCCATCCCACTGCACACGGCAACAACTCCTGTCCGCCCCTGCGCACACATGCAGCCGCACCCTACCTCCCCCCGCCAGCCAGCACTGGCTGTCCGCCCTTGCGCACCCAGGCCCCACTGCTCACCTTTCGCCAACTGTGTGTCCACCACTGGGCACACCACGTGCCCGTGCAAGCTCCAGGCCCCGGTCCCGCCACCATGGCATGCTCCACATCATGCGGACCCGCACCGCGGCCCAGAAGGTCCCACACATGACGCTGAGTCATCAATGGCAGAGACCACATCAGTGCACACGTCATCATCGCAGGCTGCACACCCGCTCAGCAATTTCGGTGCCACTAACCCTGTGCAACCCCAGTCAGCGCCACATAGTGGTAGGCCCGTGACGGCTGCAAGGCTTCGGGTGCCACTAACCCTGTGCAACCTCAGTCAGCGCCACGTGGTGGTAGGCCCGTGACAGCCGCAAGGCTTCGGGTGCCACTAACCCTGTGCTACCCCAGTCAGCGCCCCATGGTGGTAGGCCCGTGACGGCCGCAAGGCTTCGGGTGCCACTAACCCTGTGCAACCCCAGTCAGCGCCACATGGTGGTTGGCCCGTGACGGCCGCAATGCCTCGTGTGCCACCAACCCTGTGCGCAACAACTCATGGGCCCTTCATGATTGAGCCCCGTGGTACGTCTGTCATCCAGTCACCTCCGGCAGTGGGGAATGTGACGTTGCCGGCCCCTCATATACTCGGGGTCACATGGCCTGTGACGCCTGCGCCGGATGGGTGTGGTGTGTGTGCAAACCTGCCCTCAGGGAGTGGCCGCGACATGCTGACAACTAGTCCAGCGACCTGCAGATCACTAGCGTGTAGACCTGCGACATGTGGTTATGTGGCCCCCCCTCAGAGTGTAAGCGGAGTGGTCTGTCCTGGCGTACACCGGACCAGCGCAGGGCTTGCAACAACGACTCGGGGGCTGTGGGCGTGGTGCAGTCCATGTCCGGACAAGGAAGTGACTAATGCGTGTGTCCCTGTTGTGGTGTCTTCGGCACCCGCAACGCAATTGGCAACGTAGCACACTGTGACTGGAATCCCACTAGATGAGCATCATTGACGTTAGGGGGAATCACTGACCCTACATTCATCCACACATTCATACTTGAATGATGAAAGACATGACACAGCAGTGCGTTCCTGAATGTTTATTGCACATCCAGTGGAGTTCAGCACCTGGAGCAGTACAGGGCCATGCCAACCCCACTTCACAATATGGGCCCGTGGAGGGCCAGCCAGAGTCCATCGGGGAATGACAAGGACAGAGGATGAGGAAGAGTACAGTCCGCAGTCTGGTCGCTGTGTCATTGGTCACCAAACAGGATATGGAAGTCCATGTCGTGGTCCAAGGTTAGTGCCGCAGAGTGAATCGGGGGTCAGTGGGAGGTCATGGGGCCATGTGCGGCACCAAGGAGCAACAGGCCAGGTGGCGGAAATTAATGCTAGTGCCTCCTTCTGATCCCAAATCCAGCCACGTCCTCGGATGTGTGCCCTGCCCCACCTGTGGTTGGTGCTGTTCTGGCTGCAGCACTGTGTGCCACTGACACATCAGGGGCCAGAGGTGTATTGCCAGCCGCTCTGTGTGGCAGTGAGACATCAGGTGCTGGAGGTGGAATGTCTGCCGCACTGTGGGGCACGGACACACCAGGGGGCGGAGATGTGGATGGTGTGGGGGCAGCAGCATTCATCCGCGCCACGCCTTGTGGCAGCAATGCCATGATGAGGACATCCTGGGCATGGTAGATCCCAGCTCCATTTCGCTGATGTGCAGCGGTGGCTGCCATCCTTTCCGCCTCCATCCGCACCATGTCCTCCATGAGCCTCCGCATGCGTGCCATCTCCTGGCTGAGATCGCTGGAGACACTCTGAGCGGACAGGTGCTCTTGTATCCGAGTCATGACTCCAGCAATGTCAGCCAGGGCTTGTTGGAGACCATGGAGCGGCGAGTGGGTGTCCGTTAGGGACTGGAGGTGGTCCCTGATGGGACTCAGACACCCATGGATGGCGTTGAGTTTGGTAGCCATGAGGTCGAACCCCACCCGCACCTGCTCAGCCATCTCCCTCTGGACCTGCAACACACGGCGTTGGAAGGCCATGCGTTGTTTGGGGGGGTCTTGGGAGACAGCCGGGGTTGTGGGTGCCTCCTGCTGGGTGGTTTGTGGAGTGGGTGGGGTCTCCTCGATGCAGCTGGGCTGCCCTGGTCCTGGAGGTGAGTGGCGGATGAGTTCCATGATGTCTTGGAGGGCTTGGGTGTCGATGCTGGTAGTGTCCTCCTCGTCATCAGTGAAGAGTGGCTGGGACTGCTCTGCAGGTGGCGTTGACGGTGCCCCTGCAATGTGAAGGGGAGATGCTGTGTTACAATGTGTCCTCGTGTATGTGGCCGCATGGTACATGTTGACATTCAGACAGCATGGCAATGTACATTGTGACAGTGTGTAGATCAGGGCCATGATCCAGAGTCATTGTGGGTGTGCACTGTGCTCTGCTTGATTGTGCATGTGTGCCATTGTGGCCATCTCCCCCCTGTCCTCCCAGTACCTGGTGGTTACTCACCCTGTTGCTGTGGTGTTGTGTCATGTCGAGCAGTGTCCGGTCCCCCGACTCCTGCCACGGTCTCCACACTGATGACTGTCGACACCAGCTCCTCCATGTCATCCAGCTCCAGCTGTGGCGCTGGGCTCCCACCTCCAGTCTGCATTGCTGCCTTCTGGTTGCCTGCGAGTTTCTCCTTGGTCTTGCGCTTGATGTCAGTCCATCGCCTCTTGACCTCGTCCATTGACCTCTTGTGCTCTCCGACGGCGTTCACCTTGTCCACGATGGCTCGCCATAATCCATTTCTGGTGTCCAATGACACATTGGAGGCGACGAACAGTTGTTGATGGTGTTCTATCACCTCCGTGACCAGGATCCGATTCCCCTGCGGACTGTACTTTGTCTTCCTCTTCTTCTTGTCCTTGCTCTTCCCTGTCACCGTGGTCCCGGGCTGGTCGTCCGGGGTACTTGTGGGGTGGCGCTCGTCCTCTGCGCCTGCTCCGGCTGCCTCCATCGTGCTTCGGTGTTGGTCATTTTGTGTTTGTGTGTTTTTTCTCCTTTTGTAGTGATTTTCCCGCCTGCCGTGTGTGTATGGCAGGCCTGGCGCTGCTTATCGCTGATTTCCTCATCGCGAATGGGCTCATCGCACGTTTTTTGGTGTTGGGGTTTGTGTTTTTATCACCGTCGCGGTGGTTTTATCGCGGACATTGTCCGCGGTTTCAGGAGACTATCGCATGGTACCGCCGTGTTGTGAATTCCACGTTAACACTGGGTTATTTTTCCGCAATGGACTGCGATGTGTAAAGTTGCGTTAACATTTTTTGGAGATGTTTAGCACACGTTCTTGTGAATATACCCCTATGTTTTGAAGGCCTTAAAAATGTTGACTTGAAAAATATTGCAATTTTAGTACCTTAACAATCTGCACTCCTCTCTCTTTCCACTGCCCCTTAAGCCCCCTCATGTTCTGGTCTCATATAATGTGTTTCAACAAGATGTCATAGTGTGATTGTTGAGAAATCTGAAGCTCACACCCCCAATCATATTGACCAAGCTACGTCCCTGGATGAATGTCCATTAAAAATGTATGTGCATGCTTAACCCTTTGCATAACACTTCTATTCCTATTTATTTGTATTTAAATATTTAGCATGTTGCTCACAGCAGCTCTGTGTATGTGAAGAGGGCATTATGAAGACCAGAGGTGGTCGGCTGTTTCTTTTTGGAGAGCTCTTTCCATGGCATGAGGAGAGGTAGTCAAGGGTTTAGCTATTAATGGGCAATTCCAGTTGCAGCAAAGGACGAGGGGACCAACAGACCCCAAATATAACTGTTTTTTTAATACCAAACCAGAGTGTGCGTGCCATTTTCCTTGCTTTCAGTAAGGACAAGAGCACATCTGCCATGTCACTGAATGGAGTCTCTCTAAGGTCATAAGGTGAATCATGTAGTGAAACTATGTCAGAAGGGTGAAGGGCCTGTATGTGGAGGCACTGCACATGCCTTTTCATACACAGGCTACATTAATTTTGTACATGATATAAAATTGCGTGTGGGTGAAATTTAAATTATGTTGGTTCAATTAATTCCTGGAATTTTGTGGTACGCTTGTTATGTGAAGTCCCTAACATTACACTATTATATCACTTTGTGAAATTATGCAGCATTCATTGTAAACATTTACAGTGAGTGCGCAGGATCAACAGAACAAAAGTGGCGATTCACAGTGCTTTTCGTTAAATGCGTCCTCGCGCCAAAAATTGACACAAGAATGCACTTTGTGCAAGTACTTGTAACTTCACATTATTTTCCTGTAAATTCACGTAATTACGCGAAAGAAAATTACGCTTATTTCCCACACCTCTGGGTGTAGTGGAAGATTTTTTAAACTAGTTATCGGAGAATGTATTTGAGGCCATGAACTGATGTAATTAATAAGGTGAGGTTTTGCACAGTGCTCTGAAGCCTATTATGAGTTTGCATGACAGATTTCAGAGGAAAGATGTGAAGTGAAATCTTTGTATGTAAACATGGAGATAAATACTGAAGTTGAAGACTATTTTCCAGAGGTAAGATGAGGTACTATGAAACTCTAAAGAGGAGACAGTTGCAGTTGTCTAGTTTTCAGCAGACTAAGGTACTGATAATTGCCTAGTGCTGAATGAGATGCAGCTAGATATTGGAGATGTTGCAAAAATAGCCACAGGAATTTATGGTAGTTTATGCGTTAAGCTGCATGTGAATATGGAAGAAATTCTGAGATTTATCATCTAGGGATAGTGCTAAAATGGCGGCCAAACATCTAGAGATGACTAGGAATGCCGCTGGATGCATTGATGTACAGAGTAAAGACAGAACTTTCTAGGAAACACACAGTTAGAGGGTTTGACAAGTAGCACTGTGGCACATATAAAAATAAAAAACAAATTGGGCTTTGAAGGAGTCAGATTTACTATCCTGACTCCAATGTAAACAACAGTAGGGAAGGTTTTGGGCTTTGGAAGGGTCACTGTCTGTTAGACCTGACAGCCTTAGGGTGGTCTTCCCCCAAACCTTTTGCCTCACCTCGCCTCACCTCCTCCATTTTTGCTGAACTTCATTTTGTTGGCATTAGGACTCTGCACTTTACCACTGGTAACCAGTGCTAAAGAGCTTGTGCTTACTCCCCTTTTAGTGATTTCCCTCCTGTGCCGACTTTGGTTCTCCCTTAGTTTTGCATATTAGATGTTTTAGGCTGCCTTTGCTCTGCACAATCACGCATAAAGCATTTGTTTTCTTAACATTATTTTAGGAGTACACTGAACATGTTGTTTGTTATTCAGTGATTCTTCTTGGGAGTCAGTGTGCACATTTTGTACAAGGTTGTCTGGAATACAGAACAACATAGTGCACTGTTTTGTTTGCTCGATTCATAAACATCTCCTAACGTTTTAGACATAACACAGTAGCACAGCCGCAGCTTTTTATAACACAGTAGTTTTTATCATATAAACTGTGTCTTATCTCCTTGGGGGCAGAGAAGAGAATTCCGGCAGAGAGACCTGTCCTAGAACACAGCCTGCCATGCAGCACTGCATAAACTGAGTCTACACTCATGATGTGGACTACTTAACTACATACACCAGGTATGGGGTTTGTTTCCACTCGTAGATATCACTTATATATCCCTGTGCCCTCACAGTGAGGGTAGGCCTAGATAGATAGATAATTACGATGGTGGGTGTAGGAGAGTAGGATCTGCTTCACAGGGGTACCCCCACTTTTTGCTGATACTTCACTGGTTTTCGACATTAGTCTCCTGGTCGCCGACAACGCCTCCCGGACCTCGTGGCTGAAGAGTCAAGACGACCTTCATCGAACCTGAAGCACTCGACATCGGTGGGCATCTGTCCATCACCTCCCTGGTCACTGGCTAGTGACCAAGACTCTGTCCCCTCTGCTTTCAGGTTCTTCAGAACTCCGATCCACTCTTGGATCCACCCGGACACTTTTCTCCTGGTCGCCAGCAGCACTTTGCAGCAGATCGCCATAAGAACCGACGACGAAACCCGACCCCGAAAGGCACCTATGCACCCGGCTTCCCTGGGTGAGGTAACACGAGTACTCCGGTGCTCCCGTGGGTAGAGACTCTTCAAAGTCCTAGATCTCAAAGGGTTTTGTCCTAGTCCTCTTTTAAGTGTCCCTTTCCTCTATTTTCCCGATCCCGACTTTCTCCATAGAAGTTAACGGCGTATCGCGGTTGTGTATTTACACTGCACGCGTCTCCCGTGGGTCCCCTGTGTCACTACCTTGGGTGGTTCCTTGTGGTCCAAGCACTTCTAGAGGCTCTAGGCCTAGTGTCTAGTTCAGTCGTGGTTCGCATACCACTTTATTGGTATATGGTTTGGTACGCCCCTAGGGCCCAAACGTGTATTTGTGCTATTACTGTGATTTAAGATCTTATAACCTATGTACTTCGAACTCTAGCCTCATAAAGAGACTAGAGGGGTGTGTTTAGTAATAAATACATATATTTTGAATATATACCTGGTGTGGTGCTCTTTCATTTGGTCACTCAAGAGATTATAGACTGGTAAAACAAGCTGCTTTACATTCCTTCAAGACTTAGCCTGAAGGCTGCTCTCCATAGCTACCACTAGGATAGCTTTCAATAAGGTTGTCTTTAACCTACCTACCATAAGAGTCGATTTGGACTGGTGCACGGTGCCCACTATAATTAGTGGACAGCATATGCCAGGCCAACTTCTCACATTGGTGTGCAGCGTGTGGGATTCCAGCTTGCTATTGTTTTACCAGATAATCTCAATTGAATTGATCAACTGAAAACCACTAAAGGTACCTAAGGTACATATAATTTAAGCTTAGAATATCAGTAAGTTCTACTGAACTTAGAGTTGTGTGTTAAGGGATAGCACAACCCTTTCTACAACTCAAGAGAGTTTAGTAGGCCACACTAGAGTAGGTAGTGCATACACCACACCACACTAGTAATGTCTTTAAAAGCAGGATCCAAAGATGCCCTGCAGGAAGCCATTGAGCTTCCCCCTCCAAGTATGACACACTCCCATTCTTGGAACTGAGAGCTTTGTGTAACGTGAGGAAATTAAGGACAGGCCAAAGTCCCACCACCCAACACCTCCAGGAGTTGTTGGTGGCTTATGATCTTAGTAAGTCTTCAGAGACTGAAGGGGTAGGAGCAGAGGGTGGGCCAGCAGATGAGGAAGGGGCCAGGGGTACCACTACCCCCAGCCCCCTCTGAAACTGACCAGGAGGGTGACAATGACCCTGACCTGGAAAACCCAATCCCTTCTGGGGAAGATGAAGATGAGGATCTGGAGAACCACACCTTTGTCCCCCCAGGAAGGATTATGAGTGTGCTCAGAAAGTCTAGGTCTCCTTCTCAGGAGTCTAACCACTCTGGCACCTCCATAGGGAGCTCTGTTTCTTCTCACAGGAGGGAATCCTCTCATGAGAGAAGAAAGAGACTGGTCCAGTATGAGGAAACTCAACTGGAGATCAGGAAGAAGCAATTGGCTTTAGATAGAGAATCCCTAGATCTCCTTAAAGAGAGAAGAAAGTTGGGACTAGAGTCCCATGGTGGCAGCCATGTCCCTAGAGATAGGGAAAGGTCCTATGACCATAGGAACCTGAGCAAGATTGTCCCTCCCTACCAGAGTGGGGATGATATCCACAAATGGATAACTGCTTTAGAGAGGGCCTGTAAAGTACAGAAGGTCCCTCAGGAGCAGTGGGCAGCAATCTTGTGGCTCTCCTTTGCTGACAAAGGTAGAGACAAGCTCCTCACTGTTAGAGAGGAGGATGCTGACAATTACAAGGTCTTGAAGAGTGCTCTTATTGATGGGTTTGGCCTAACCACTGAACAGTACAGGTTGAAGTTCAGAGACACCCAAAAAGCACAGACTCAAGACTGGGTAGACTATGTGGATTGTTCTGCCAAGGCTCTGGAAGGCTGGTTGATGGGCAGTAAGGTGTGTGACTTCTCAGGATTGTATAATCTGATAATGAGGGAGCAGATTCTTAATAACTGTCAAAACCAGCTGTTGCATCAGTACCTGGTTGACTCTGATCTGACCTCTCCCCAAGAATTGGGAAAGAAGGCAGACAAATGGGTCAGAACCAGGGTGAAGCAGAAGGTACAGAACCAAGGTGGGGAAACCAAGAAGCAAGATGCTAAGAACTCTGACAAGGGTGGGGAGAAGGGTAAAGATCAAAAGTCTTCATCAGGCCCCCAAAAATCTTCTTCTGGTGGGGATTCCCAGTCTACCAAGGGTAAAGGCCAAAGAAAACCATGGTGCAAGGTCTGTAAGCAAAAGACCCACTGGACCAGTGATTGCACCAAGTCCAAAGACTCCAGTCCAGCACCCACCAATGCCCCTAAGGCACCTGTTCCCCCTAGTACAGTTGGTGGAAGTGCTCCAGCAAAGGGTTTAGTAGGGTTCACCCTGGGAACTGAGTTGGGCTCTGACCTAGTTAGAGAACTGACTCAGGCTGTGTTAGTCTGTGATGGAGGCATGGATGTGCCCTCCTCTATGAGTCCCAGTAATCTGGGCAAGTACAGACAACAGCCTTTAATCAATGGACGAGAGGCTTTGGCATTTAGGGACACAGGGGCAAGTGTCACAATGGTGACACAAGACCTTGTGCTACCTGGGCAAGTTATGCTTGGTGAGATGTACCAAGTGACCAATGCTAGCAATGTCAGAACAGACCATACTCTGGCAGTTGTTAACTTCTCCTGGGGAGGGGTAACTGGCCTTAAGAAGGTTGTGGTAAGTGCAAACCTACCAGTCGAATGCTTGCTTGGCAATGACTTAGAGACTTCTGCTTGGGCAGAAGTGGAGCTCAGGACCCATGCAGAAATGCTGGGGATCCCTGCAGATGTGTTTGCTGTGACCAGGTCACAAGCCAAAATGTCTAGCACTGAACAGGCCTTGGATTCTGGAAGAAAGGACCAAGTGCCTTCCAAGAGGAGGAGTAGTAGGGTTAAGGCAGTGCCTTCCCCCTTGGCTCAGGAGGAAGATCAGTCCCTTGAGGGGGATGATCTCAGCCCTGAAGAAGGAACTGTCCCAGAGGAACTTGAACCTGACCAGGTTGAGTTCTTGGGGACAGGGGGACCTTCTAGGGCAGATCTGAGCCAGGAGCAGCAGAGCTGCCCCTCCCTTGAACCCCTCAGACAGCAAGCTGCTGCTGAGGCTGCTGGGAAAGCTAGTGGTCCCCATACAGTGTATTGGGATGATGGACTCCTGTACTCAGAGAGTAGAGACCCCAAGCCTGGTGCTACCAGGAGGTTGGTAATACCTTTGAAGTTCAGGGGCTTCCTATTGACCCTAGCCCATGATATTCCCTTAGCAGGACACCTGGGCCAGAACAAGACTTGGGACAGAATTGTCCCTCACTTTCACTGGCCCCACATGTCTGAAGACAGTAAGGAGTTTTGTCGCTCCTGTGTAACCTGCCAAGCCAGTGGCAAAGCAGGTGGCACTACAAAGGCCCCCTGATACCACTACCTGTGGTGGGGGTGCCCTTTGAGAGGGTAGGGATTGACATTGTTGGTCCCATGGATCCCCAAACAGCATCTGGGCACAGATTTATACTGGTGGTAGTGGATCATGCCACCAGGTATCCAGAGGCTATACCCCTTAGGACCACTACAGCACCTGTGGTGGCAAGGGCCCTCCTGGGAATTTTCTCAAGAGTGGGCTTTCCTAAGGAGGTGGTATCAGACAGGGGTGCAAACTTCATGTCTGGGTACTTAAAGGCAATGTGGAAGGAGTGTGGAGTTACTTATAAGTTCACCACACCCTATCACCCACAATGCAATGGTTTAGTTGAGAGATTCAACAAAACCTTGAAGGGCATGATTAAAGGGCTCCCAGAAAAGCTTAGGCGTAGATGGGACATACTCTTGCCCTGCCTTTTATTCGCATATAGGGAGGTGCCTCAGAAGGGGGTTGGGTACAGCCCTTTTGAACTTCTGTTTGGCCACCCTGTGAGGGGTCCACTGTGCTTGGTGAAGGAAGGATGGGAGTTACCTCTCAAGCCCCCAAAGCAAGATATAGTGGACTATGTACTTGGTCTCCGCTCCAGGATGGCTGAGTACATGAAAAAGGCAACCAAAAACCTTGAGGCTAGCCAGGAACTTCAGAAGGCCTGGCATGACCAAAAGGCTGTTCTGACTGTTTACCAGCCAGGACAGAAGGTGTGGGTGTTGGAGCCAGTGGCCCCAGCAGCTCTCCAAGACAAATGGAGTGGACCCCACACTATTGTTGAGCAGAAGGGTGAGGTCACTTACTTAGTGGACCTAGGAACACCCAGGAGTCCCCACAGGGTTCTCCATGTCAACAGACTTAAGCCATATGTGGACAGGGCAGACATGGGCTTGCTCATGGCTACTGATGAAGGGCAGGAGGAAGAGAGTGACCCACTCCCTGACCTGCTCTCACAGAACCCTGACGATGGGTCAGTTGATGGTGTAGCCTTGGCAGGCAGCCTCACTACCCAGCAACAAACTGATTGCAGGCAAGTCCTCAATCAGTTTAGACATATGTTTTCACTGACACCCAGTCAGACCACCTGGTGCACTCATGAAGTGGACACTGGGGACAGTCTGCCTATTAAAAACAAGATTTATAGGCAACCTGACCATGTCAGGGACTGTATCAGGACTGAAGTCCAGAAGATGTTGGAATTGGGAGTGATTGAGCCCTCAGATAGCCCTTGGGCTAGTCCAGTAGTCCTAGTACCTAAACCTCACACCAGTGGTGGGAAAAGAGAGATGAGGTTTTGTGTAGACTACAGGGGCCTCAATGCAGTCACTAGGACTGATGCCCATCCAATACCCAGGGCAGATGAGCTCATAGATACTTTGGCCTCTGCCAAATATCTCAGCACATTTGACCTAACAGCTGGCTACTGGCAGATCAGACTAGCTGATACTGCAAAGCCCAAAACAGCATTTTCAACCCCTAGTGGGCATTATCAATTTGTGGTAATGCCCTTTGGTCTGAAAAATGCACCTGCCACTTTCCAGAGGTTGGTGAACACAGTTCTCACAGGACTGGAGGCCTATAGTGCAGCTTATCTAGATGATATTGCTGTCTTTAGCTCCACCTGGGAGGATCACCTGGTCCACCTCAGGAATGTTTTACAGGCCCTGCAAAAGGCAGGCCTGACTATCAAGGCCACTAAGTGCCAGATAGGGCAGAGTCAGGTTGTGTACCTGGGCCACCTTGTGGGTGGAGGCCAGGTTCAACCTTTGCAGAGCAAGATCCAGACCATCATGGACTGGACTGCTCCCACTACCCAGACTCAGGTGAGAGCCTTCTTAGGCCTGACTGGGTACTATAGGAGATTTGTCAAGGGGTATGGATCAATAGTGACACCCTTGAATGACTTAACTTCTAAGAAAATGCCCAAAAAGGTTCAGTGGACAGCTAGCTGTCAAAAGGCATTTGATGACCTCAAGCAGGCCATGTGCACTGCTCCAATTCTGCAGAGTCCTGATTACTCCAAGAAGTTCATTGTTCAAACTGATGCATCTGAATTGGGGGTAGGGGCTGTACTGTCACAATTGAATGAAGAAGGTCAGGATCAGCCAGTAGCTTTTATTAGCAGAAGGCTGACCCCTAGAGAGAAACGTTGGTCAGCCATAGAGAGGGAGGCCTTTGCTGTGGTCTGGGCTCTGAAGAAGTTGAGGCCATACTTGTTTGGTACACACTTCCTGGTTCAGACAGACCATAAGCCCCTCTTATGGCTAAAACAAATGAAGGGTGAAAACCCCAAACTGCTTAGGTGGTCCATTTCCCTACAGGGGATGGACTTTACAGTGGAACATAGGCCTGGGAGTAACCATGCGAATGCAGATGGACTCTCTAGGTATTTCCACTTAGAACATGAAGACTTAACTGGGCAAGGTTAGTTTAATGTCCCTACGTTTGGGGGGGTTGTGTAGGAGAGTAGGATCTGCTTCACAGGGGTACCCCCACTTTTTGCTGATACTTCACTGGTTTTCGACATTAGTCTGGCTGGGGCCCTGCTATTCAGAACCCCAGCCTAGCTGTTTCCTCTTTAAAAGGGTCTCCATGTGCCTTAGGCACATCACTGATTGGGATCTGGAGTGCCCTTGTAAGTCCCTAGTATATGGTATACTATGTACCAAGGGCATAGGTACCTCAGAGGCCTGCCAGGGGCTGCAGCATGTATTATGCCACCCCTGGTAGGCCATCCAAACTGACACCACAGGTCTGCTACTGCAGCCTGGGTAAGGTGGTGCATGCACCCCTTGCTGTGGTATAGGTTACCTATATCACTAAAAGCATACACACATATAAACCTATAAGTCACTCCTAAGGCAGGCCTTATCAATCCTAAAGGCAGAGTGCATGGTTCCTATGTGAGAGGGTGCCCCTGCATGAGCAGGGCCCCTCTGCAGCGTTCGGAGACCATCTCTGATGCTGTTTGTAGTGCAGCCTGACCATATACTCTTAAACGCATTATATCCTCGCGGTAAAATGCTAACTATGGAATGGCTGCACCTAAACATGTCGTGTTTGGTGTCAAACATCTTGGAATACTACCCCCCGCCAATCCTGGCGGCGGGGGTAGCATTCCACCCTTCTAGAGGGAAAGGCATGTTAACTCTGACGAGTCCGGTAACTTCTTTCCAGAGCCCTGGCATCACAAAATGGATGCTGCTGCCACAGACACGAGTCTGGCCTCCTGCTGCTGGACGAAACTCCGGCAGGGGAGGCCTGGACAATAGGTTTCCTGTCCCAGGGAGGTGTGACCACCTCCCCAGACAGGACAATGTGTATTGGGGCTGGGCGGGAGCACTTTCGGGTGCTTTGAAGTCCTGCACTGGGGGCACATTTGGTGTCCCTGTGCATACCCCAGTTCAAACCGGATCAGGGGCTTGCAGCCCCTGCTTTGGCGCGAACTGGACAAAGGGAAAGGGGTGTAGCCACCCCTCTGCCCTGACCCACCCATAGGTGGGGCCACAGAGTAGTCCATCCCCTATTTTTAGAATAAAGGTAGGAACCCAGTCCTTAGGACTTTAGATTATACCTGGACGAAACTCTGAAACAGAATCCTGGACCTTCGACGCTCTACTCACGATTAGAGGACTGAAGAATCTCCCTTGGGGTCAAGGAGTGACTCCCCTGCTTGGCAGGCACCAAAGAAGCATCTGTCCGGTTCGCATCACTGAAGCTCCCGTCGGACGCCGAAGTCATCGCATCACCAGAGGTGGATTCTCAGACTTCCCCGAGGCTACCCTGAGTCCCCAGCAAAGCTGAGGCCCGTGGCTATCGTGGGTGACTTGAGACCGTGACCCCTGGACACCGAGCACACTTGCAAGTGCACCATCTTCTGGGTCTCCCAAGAAGTCGTGCTTTGGGCTCCGAGTAGCCCTAGCCTCCAGCACCACCTGCACCGAAGATCACTGGCCCCCACTCCACGAGTGTCCTGTAAGCCAGCTCCACGTGCGGCGTCACGAGGCTCCTTCGCGGTCGCTAGCCCGTTGGCTAGTAGCCCTTAACGAAGGCCAATCTTTTCTTCACTTGGCAGTCTGGTTGCTCCAGGCCTGCCCTCACTTACCCTCGCTGGGTGAGTTCCCCAGACCTTGCTGGTCTGCATCATCGACGATCTACATCTTACTCGAGACTTGCCGTTGCCAAGGCTTGTTGGGTCCAATCTGGTCGCCGACACCTCTGCACTCGACAGACATCGAGCAACAGCCCGAATCCTGCTCCTGGTCGCCGACAACGCCTCCCGGACCTCGTGGCTGAAGAGTCAAGACGACCGTCATCGAACCTGAAGCACTCGACATCGGTGGGCATCTGTCCATCACCTCCCTGGTCACTGGCTAGTGACCCAGACTCTGTCCCCTCTGCTTTCAGGTTCTTCAGAACTCCGATCCACTCTTGGATCCACCCGGACACTTTTCTCCTGGTCGCCAGCAGCACTTTGCAGCAGATCGCCATAAGAACCGACGACGAAACCCGACCCCGAAAGGCACCTATGCACCCGGCTTCCCTGGGTGAGGTAACACGAGTACTCCGGTGCTCCCGTGGGTAGAGACTCTTCAAAGTCCTAGATCTCAAAGGGTTTTGTCCTAGTCCTCTTTTAAGTGTCCCTTTCCTCTATTTTCCCGATCCCGACTTTCTCCATAGAAGTTAACGGCGTATCGCGGTTGTGTATTTACACTGCACGCGTCTCCCGTGGGTCCCCTGTGTCACTACCTTGGGTGGTTCCTTGTGGTCCAAGCACTTCTAGAGGCTCTAGGCCTAGTGTCTAGTTCAGTCGTGGTTCGCATACCACTTTATTGGTATATGGTTTGGTACGCCCCTAGGGCCCAAACGTGTATTTGTGCTATTACTGTGATTTAAGATCTTATAACCTATGTACTTCGAACTCTAGCCTCATAAAGAGACTAGAGGGGTGTGTTTAGTAATAAATACATATATTTTGAATATATACCTGGTGTGGTGCTCTTTCATTTGGTCACTCAAGAGATTATAGACTGGTAAAACAAGCTGCTTTACATTCCTTCAAGACTTAGCCTGAAGGCTGCTCTCCATAGCTACCACTAGGATAGCTTTCAATAAGGTTGTCTTTAACCTACCTACCATAAGAGTCGATTTGGACTGGTGCACGGTGCCCACTATAATTAGTGGACAGCATATGCCAGGCCAACTTCTCACATTGGTGTGCAGCGTGTGGGATTCCAGCTTGCTATTGTTTTACCAGATAATCTCAATTGAATTGATCAACTGAAAACCACTAAAGGTACCTAAGGTACATATAATTTAAGCTTAGAATATCAGTAAGTTCTACTGAACTTAGAGTTGTGTGTTAAGGGATAGCACAACCCTTTCTACAACTCAAGAGAGTTTAGTAGGCCACACTAGAGTAGGTAGTGCATACACCACACCACACTAGTAATGTCTTTAAAAGCAGGATCCAAAGATGCCCTGCAGGAAGCCATTGAGCTTCCCCCTCCAAGTATGACACACTCCCATTCTTGGAACTGAGAGCTTTGTGTAACGTGAGGAAATTAAGGACAGGCCAAAGTCCCACCACCCAACACCTCCAGGAGTTGTTGGTGGCTTATGATCTTAGTAAGTCTTCAGAGACTGAAGGGGTAGGAGCAGAGGGTGGGCCAGCAGATGAGGAAGGGGCCAGGGGTACCACTACCCCCAGCCCCCTCTGAAACTGACCAGGAGGGTGACAATGACCCTGACCTGGAAAACCCAATCCCTTCTGGGGAAGATGAAGATGAGGATCTGGAGAACCACACCTTTGTCCCCCCAGGAAGGATTATGAGTGTGCTCAGAAAGTCTAGGTCTCCTTCTCAGGAGTCTAACCACTCTGGCACCTCCATAGGGAGCTCTGTTTCTTCTCACAGGAGGGAATCCTCTCATGAGAGAAGAAAGAGACTGGTCCAGTATGAGGAAACTCAACTGGAGATCAGGAAGAAGCAATTGGCTTTAGATAGAGAATCCCTAGATCTCCTTAAAGAGAGAAGAAAGTTGGGACTAGAGTCCCATGGTGGCAGCCATGTCCCTAGAGATAGGGAAAGGTCCTATGACCATAGGAACCTGAGCAAGATTGTCCCTCCCTACCAGAGTGGGGATGATATCCACAAATGGATAACTGCTTTAGAGAGGGCCTGTAAAGTACAGAAGGTCCCTCAGGAGCAGTGGGCAGCAATCTTGTGGCTCTCCTTTGCTGACAAAGGTAGAGACAAGCTCCTCACTGTTAGAGAGGAGGATGCTGACAATTACAAGGTCTTGAAGAGTGCTCTTATTGATGGGTTTGGCCTAACCACTGAACAGTACAGGTTGAAGTTCAGAGACACCCAAAAAGCACAGACTCAAGACTGGGTAGACTATGTGGATTGTTCTGCCAAGGCTCTGGAAGGCTGGTTGATGGGCAGTAAGGTGTGTGACTTCTCAGGATTGTATAATCTGATAATGAGGGAGCAGATTCTTAATAACTGTCAAAACCAGCTGTTGCATCAGTACCTGGTTGACTCTGATCTGACCTCTCCCCAAGAATTGGGAAAGAAGGCAGACAAATGGGTCAGAACCAGGGTGAAGCAGAAGGTACAGAACCAAGGTGGGGAAACCAAGAAGCAAGATGCTAAGAACTCTGACAAGGGTGGGGAGAAGGGTAAAGATCAAAAGTCTTCATCAGGCCCCCAAAAATCTTCTTCTGGTGGGGATTCCCAGTCTACCAAGGGTAAAGGCCAAAGAAAACCATGGTGCAAGGTCTGTAAGCAAAAGACCCACTGGACCAGTGATTGCACCAAGTCCAAAGACTCCAGTCCAGCACCCACCAATGCCCCTAAGGCACCTGTTCCCCCTAGTACAGTTGGTGGAAGTGCTCCAGCAAAGGGTTTAGTAGGGTTCACCCTGGGAACTGAGTTGGGCTCTGACCTAGTTAGAGAACTGACTCAGGCTGTGTTAGTCTGTGATGGAGGCATGGATGTGCCCTCCTCTATGAGTCCCAGTAATCTGGGCAAGTACAGACAACAGCCTTTAATCAATGGACGAGAGGCTTTGGCATTTAGGGACACAGGGGCAAGTGTCACCATGGTGACACAAGACCTTGTGCTACCTGGGCAAGTTATGCTTGGTGAAATGTACCAAGTGACCAATGCTAGCAATGTCAGAACAGACCATACTCTGGCAGTTGTTAACTTCTCCTGGGGAGGGGTAACTGGCCTTAAGAAGGTTGTGGTAAGTGCAAACCTACCAGTCGAATGCTTGCTTGGCAATGACTTAGAGACTTCTGCTTGGGCAGAAGTGGAGCTCAGGACCCATGCAGAAATGCTGGGGATCCCTGCAGATGTGTTTGCTGTGACCAGGTCACAAGCCAAAATGTCTAGCACTGAACAGGCCTTGGATTCTGGAAGAAAGGACCAAGTGCCTTCCAAGAGGAGGAGTAGTAGGGTTAAGGCAGTGCCTTCCCCTTGGCTCAGGAGGAAGATCAGTCCCTTGAGGGGGATGATCTCAGCCCTGAAGAAGGAACTGTCCCAGAGGAACTTGAACCTGACCAGGTTGAGTTCTTGGGGACAGGGGGACCTTCTAGGGCAGATCTGAGCCAGGAGCAGCAGAGCTGCCCCTCCCTTGAACCCCTCAGACAGCAAGCTGCTGCTGAGGCTGCTGGGAAAGCTAGTGGTCCCCATACAGTGTATTGGGATGATGGACTCCTGTACTCAGAGAGTAGAGACCCCAAGCCTGGTGCTACCAGGAGGTTGGTAATACCTTTGAAGTTCAGGGGCTTCCTATTGACCCTAGCCCATGATATTCCCTTAGCAGGACACCTGGGCCAGAACAAGACTTGGGACAGAATTGTCCCTCACTTTCACTGGCCCCACATGTCTGAAGACAGTAAGGAGTTTTGTCGCTCCTGTGTAACCTGCCAAGCCAGTGGCAAAGCAGGTGGCACTACAAAGGCCCCCTGATACCACTACCTGTGGTGGGGGTGCCCTTTGAGAGGGTAGGGATTGACATTGTTGGTCCCATGGATCCCCAAACAGCATCTGGGCACAGATTTATACTGGTGGTAGTGGATCATGCCACCAGGTATCCAGAGGCTATACCCCTTAGGACCACTACAGCACCTGTGGTGGCAAGGGCCCTCCTGGGAATTTTCTCAAGAGTGGGCTTTCCTAAGGAGGTGGTATCAGACAGGGGTGCAAACTTCATGTCTGGGTACTTAAAGGCAATGTGGAAGGAGTGTGGAGTTACTTATAAGTTCACCACACCCTATCACCCACAATGCAATGGTTTAGTTGAGAGATTCAACAAAACCTTGAAGGGCATGATTAAAGGGCTCCCAGAAAAGCTTAGGCGTAGATGGGACATACTCTTGCCCTGCCTTTTATTCGCATATAGGGAGGTGCCTCAGAAGGGGGTTGGGTACAGCCCTTTTGAACTTCTGTTTGGCCACCCTGTGAGGGGTCCACTGTGCTTGGTGAAGGAAGGATGGGAGTTACCTCTCAAGCCCCCAAAGCAAGATATAGTGGACTATGTACTTGGTCTCCGCTCCAGGATGGCTGAGTACATGAAAAAGGCAACCAAAAACCTTGAGGCTAGCCAGGAACTTCAGAAGGCCTGGCATGACCAAAAGGCTGTTCTGACTGTTTACCAGCCAGGACAGAAGGTGTGGGTGTTGGAGCCAGTGGCCCCAGCAGCTCTCCAAGACAAATGGAGTGGACCCCACACTATTGTTGAGCAGAAGGGTGAGGTCACTTACTTAGTGGACCTAGGAACACCCAGGAGTCCCCACAGGGTTCTCCATGTCAACAGACTTAAGCCATATGTGGACAGGGCAGACATGGGCTTGCTCATGGCTACTGATGAAGGGCAGGAGGAAGAGAGTGACCCACTCCCTGACCTGCTCTCACAGAACCCTGACGATGGGTCAGTTGATGGTGTAGCCTTGGCAGGCAGCCTCACTACCCAGCAACAAACTGATTGCAGGCAAGTCCTCAATCAGTTTAGACATATGTTTTCACTGACACCCAGTCAGACCACCTGGTGCACTCATGAAGTGGACACTGGGGACAGTCTGCCTATTAAAAACAAGATTTATAGGCAACCTGACCATGTCAGGGACTGTATCAGGACTGAAGTCCAGAAGATGTTGGAATTGGGAGTGATTGAGCCCTCAGATAGCCCTTGGGCTAGTCCAGTAGTCCTAGTACCTAAACCTCACACCAGTGGTGGGAAAAGAGAGATGAGGTTTTGTGTAGACTACAGGGGCCTCAATGCAGTCACTAGGACTGATGCCCATCCAATACCCAGGGCAGATGAGCTCATAGATACTTTGGCCTCTGCCAAATATCTCAGCACATTTGACCTAACAGCTGGCTACTGGCAGATCAGACTAGCTGATACTGCAAAGCCCAAAACAGCATTTTCAACCCCTAGTGGGCATTATCAATTTGTGGTAATGCCCTTTGGTCTGAAAAATGCACCTGCCACTTTCCAGAGGTTGGTGAACACAGTTCTCACAGGACTGGAGGCCTATAGTGCAGCTTATCTAGATGATATTGCTGTCTTTAGCTCCACCTGGGAGGATCACCTGGTCCACCTCAGGAATGTTTTACAGGCCCTGCAAAAGGCAGGCCTGACTATCAAGGCCACTAAGTGCCAGATAGGGCAGAGTCAGGTTGTGTACCTGGGCCACCTTGTGGGTGGAGGCCAGGTTCAACCTTTGCAGAGCAAGATCCAGACCATCATGGACTGGACTGCTCCCACTACCCAGACTCAGGTGAGAGCCTTCTTAGGCCTGACTGGGTACTATAGGAGATTTGTCAAGGGGTATGGATCAATAGTGACACCCTTGAATGACTTAACTTCTAAGAAAATGCCCAAAAAGGTTCAGTGGACAGCTAGCTGTCAAAAGGCATTTGATGACCTCAAGCAGGCCATGTGCACTGCTCCAATTCTGCAGAGTCCTGATTACTCCAAGAAGTTCATTGTTCAAACTGATGCATCTGAATTGGGGGTAGGGGCTGTACTGTCACAATTGAATGAAGAAGGTCAGGATCAGCCAGTAGCTTTTATTAGCAGAAGGCTGACCCCTAGAGAGAAACGTTGGTCAGCCATAGAGAGGGAGGCCTTTGCTGTGGTCTGGGCTCTGAAGAAGTTGAGGCCATACTTGTTTGGTACACACTTCCTGGTTCAGACAGACCATAAGCCCCTCTTATGGCTAAAACAAATGAAGGGTGAAAACCCCAAACTGCTTAGGTGGTCCATTTCCCTACAGGGGATGGACTTTACAGTGGAACATAGGCCTGGGAGTAACCATGCGAATGCAGATGGACTCTCTAGGTATTTCCACTTAGAACATGAAGACTTAACTGGGCAAGGTTAGTTTAATGTCCCTACGTTTGGGGGGGGTTGTGTAGGAGAGTAGGATCTGCTTCACAGGGGTACCCCCACTTTTTGCTGATACTTCACTGGTTTTCGACATTAGTCTGGCTGGGGCCCTGCTATTCAGAACCCCAGCCTAGCTGTTTCCTCTTTAAAAGGGTCTCCATGTGCCTTAGGCACATCACTGATTGGGATCTGGAGTGCCCTTGTAAGTCCCTAGTATATGGTATACTATGTACCAAGGGCATAGGTACCTCAGAGGCCTGCCAGGGGCTGCAGCATGTATTATGCCACCCCTGGTAGGCCATCCAAACTGACACCACAGGTCTGCTACTGCAGCCTGGGTAAGGTGGTGCATGCACCCCTTGCTGTGGTATAGGTTACCTATATCACTAAAAAGCATACACACATATAAACCTATAAGTCACTCCTAAGGCAGGCCTTATCAATCCTAAAGGCAGAGTGCATGGTTCCTATGTGAGAGGGTGCCCCTGCATGAGCAGGGCCCCTCTGCAGCGTTCGGAGACCATCTCTGATGCTGTTTGTAGTGCAGCCTGACCATATACTCTTAAACGCATTATATCCTCGCGGTAAAATGCTAACTATGGAATGGCTGCACCTAAACATGTCGTGTTTGGTGTCAAACATCTTGGAATACTACCCCCCGCCAATCCTGGCGGCGGGGGTAGCATTCCACCCTTCTAGAGGGAAAGGCATGTTAACTCTGACGAGTCCGGTAACTTCTTTCCAGAGCCCTGGCATCACAAAATGGATGCTGCTGCCACAGACACGAGTCTGGCCTCCTGCTGCTGGACGAAACTCCGGCAGGGGAGGCCTGGACAATAGGTTTCCTGTCCCAGGGAGGTGTGACCACCTCCCCAGACAGGACAATGTGTATTGGGGCTGGGCGGGAGCACTTTCGGGTGCTTTGAAGTCCTGCACTGGGGGCACATTTGGTGTCCCTGTGCATACCCCAGTTCAAACCGGATCAGGGGCTTGCAGCCCCTGCTTTGGCGCGAACTGGACAAAGGGAAAGGGGTGTAGCCACCCCTCTGCCCTGACCCACCCATAGGTGGGGCCACAGAGTAGTCCATCCCCTATTTTTAGAATAAAGGTAGGAACCCAGTCCTTAGGACTTTAGATTATACCTGGACGAAACTCTGAAACAGAATCCTGGACCTTCGACGCTCTACTCACGATTAGAGGACTGAATAATCTCCCTTGGGGTCAAGGAGTGACTCCCCTGCTTGGCAGGCACCAAAGAAGCATCTGTCTGGTTCGCATCACTGAAGCTCCCGTCGGACGCCGAAGTCATCGCATCACCAGAGGTGGATTCTCAGACTTCCCCGAGGCTACCCTGAGTCCCCAGCAAAGCTGAGGCCCGTGGCTATCGTGGGTGACTTGAGACCGTGACCCCTGGACACCGAGCACACTTGCAAGTGCACCATCTTCTGGGTCTCCCAAGAAGTCGTGCTTTGGGCTCCGAGTAGCCCTAGCCTCCAGCACCACCTGCACCGAAGATCACTGGCCCCCACTCCACGAGTGTCCTGTAAGCCAGCTCCACGTGCGGCGTCACGAGGCTCCTTCGCGGTCGCTAGCCCGTTGGCTAGTAGCCCTTAACGAAGGCCAATCTTTTCTTCACTTGGCAGTCTGGTTGCTCCAGGCCTGCCCTCACTTACCCTCGCTGGGTGAGTTCCCCAGACCTCACTGGTCTGCATCATCGACGATCTACATCTTACTCGAGACTTGCCGTTGCTAAGGCTTGTTGGGTCCAATCTGGTCGCCGACACCTCTGCACTCGACAGACATCAAGCAACAGCCCGAATCCTGCTCCTGGTCGCCGACAACGCCTCCCGGACCTCGTGGCTGAAGAGTCAAGACGACCTTCATCGAACCTGAAGCACTCGACATCGGTGGGCATCTGTCCATCACCTCCCTGGTCACTGGCTAGTGACCCAGACTCTGTCCCCTCTGCTTTCAGGTTCTTCAGAACTCCGATCCACTCTTGGATCCACCCGGACACTTTTCTCCTGGTCGCCAGCAGCACTTTGCAGCAGATCGCCATAAGAACCGACGACGAAACCCGACCCCGAAAGGCACCTATGCACCCGGCTTCCCTGGGTGAGGTAACACGAGTACTCCGGTGCTCCCGTGGGTAGAGACTCTTCAAAGTCCTAGATCTCAAGGGGTTTTGTCCTAGTCCTCTTTTAAGTGTCCCTTTCCTCTATTTTCCCGATCCCGACTTTCTCCATAGAAGTTAACGGCGTATCGCGGTTGTGTATTTACACTGCACGCGTCTCCCGTGGGTCCCCTGTGTCACTACCTTGGGTGGTTCCTTGTGGTCCAAGCACTTCTAGAGGCCCTAGGCCTAGTGTCTAGTTCAGTCGTGGTTCGCATACCACTTTATTGGTATATGGTTTGGTACGCCCCTAGGGCCCAAACGTGTATTTGTGCTATTACTGTGATTTAAGATCTTATAACCTATGTACTTCGAACTCTAGCCTCATAAAGAGACTAGAGGGGTGTGTTTAGTAATAAATACATATATTTTGAATATATACCTGGTGTGGTGCTCTTTCATTTGGTCACTCAAGAGATTATAGACTGGTAAAACAAGCTGCTTTACATTCCTTCAAGACTTAGCCTGAAGGCTGCTCTCCATAGCTACCACTAGGATAGCTTTCAATAAGGTTGTCTTTAACCTACCTACCATAAGAGTCGATTTGGACTGGTGCACGGTGCCCACTATAATTAGTGGACAGCATATGCCAGGCCAACTTCTCACAGTGGGGATGTTTATTTTATACAGACTGATAGTAATGCTAATGCATTTGTTTAGTTTCATCTGCCTAATGATCGCAGCACATTTGCTTCATAATAGACTGACAGTTTCAATAAATGTATTGTAAACTTTCTTCGTGTCTTTCTTCTGTTTACTATAGGCATGCATGAGTGAGTGGCAAAAGAAAGGATCCATTTCCATGGTTCCTTTGGGGACTAGAGGGTCATAGTCTAGGTTGTCAAAATCACCTGCTACTCTGGGAAGGTTAGGAGTTCAGGTGAGGCACTGTGAGCTAGCCAGTATTTGGGCCGAACCCCACCCGCACCTGCTCAGCCATCTCCCTCTGGACCTGCAACACACGGCGTTGGAAGGCCATGCGTTGTTTGGGGGGGTCTTGGGAGAAACCCTGTGACATGGATCTACCAACATTGGTCAGGTCCATATTTAACAGGTCTCCTGAGTTGTACCTGTATGTGCCCATACTACCCTTACACCACCTCCAGAGACATCCGTGGTATTGGGGATTAATCTTCTACAGCATTTTAGGAAGCATCTAATTTTTTCTGTTGGTTGTTCAAGCTTGAACCTTTAAAAGGATTACCCATATTAGTGTTTGCACTCTGTTTCCATTACTGTTTTATTAATGGTGATGCCACAGCCTATACCTATAGATGACAACTGTAGGCCTGCAGTCTATGCACATTTTATTTTTCATGGCCTTGGCAATGCAGGCAGTGATGTAATCTTTGTAGTTGAAGCCCACGATTCCTATCGTTTGAAAGTATTTTATTCTTGGGTCATTTTTCCAGCTGTATATGCTTATACACTGACGGTGCTTCACCGCAAAAGTACAGAGTGTATCAGCTCTTAGAAATTTCACTTTCTCATTGGGAACATCAAAATTGGTTCCTAGGCACCCTCAAACACATACTTGCACATGTACGCACGGGTCCGCAACTGTGGTTGCCCTGGTACTGCTGCCCATGCTGGGACAGCAATCAAGGTGCATGAAACATATTGTTAGGCCCATATATAGTCTAATTAAACCATTGTATAATTGCCATTGCTCATTAACATTGAGATTGTGTAGGTCAGGGTAGGGTGTATAACCAGTTAGTGCTGGCTCGGTGGCCCCTTAATTCCTGCAGTACCTGCAATAAGTTCTGTAATTAGTCATAAAATTATGGGTAAAATTCCTACTAACCATGAGGAAATTCCTTTTTGGATAGCCCAAACAATTGATCAGATTGAAGCTGTGTTTCCTATTATGGGACCACAAGACAAGCACAGAATATTGGGGGGAGAATTGCGTGCAGACGGCTCTCAGAACACGTCACTCACTGTTCTCAGCCCTCCCACTGCCGATCTGATCAGGAAGCCGATGAGACCATACTGCGGACGAAGGCTGCTGATGCTGAAACCACGTGGCCAGTTGACTGCCTGGATTTTGCGGCTGAGTTTGGAAGACTCAGGAGAAAGGTTTCATTAAAGTGCCATATAGGAATAAGCAGCTGGAGCTGCAGGAGGTTGGCAGACTGGATTGTGTGCTTGCACATCCCATGAAGCTCTGAAGGTAATCAGCGGCAATTGGATGCTGGGCTGGTGTCCCCTATTAATCTTCTGCACTGATGTGGCAGTTGGTTTGGCTTTGTTCAGTCCCCTATCTTTGTTTGCCATTTGGTGCTGTTGGGTGGTACAAGTGAGCAGTCTTTCCGTGTTGGCTTTTCCCGGAATCTCTATCAGGGGGGAACTTGTACTTTTTGAATGTTATACTGGCCCTGGTTTAAACTGCAATTAGAGTATGCTGTTGCAGTCCACAAATGGGGCAATAGATCATGTAAAGCAACTCCTGTGAGGAAACGCCCTCTTGACTAAATTGAGATGATCGAACAACGTATTTCTGACTGTGAGAACAAAGAAACTCAAATGATGGGATTGGTGCAGCAGTTGGAAAAGCAGCTCAGAGCCTTGAAAATGAAACAGGAGTAGTTGGAAAATCACTCACAGAGATTCAATCTACCCATAACGGTCATTCCAGAGCACAAGAAGGACACTAAGGGGCGGTATTATTTGTGAATAATCTCATCAAGAAATATGTTCTTCCAGGCAGATCCAACCATAGTGTGGGCTCATTGTGTATCCAACCAGATGCCAGCGATCTCAAGGTACCATCGCACATTTCTGCTAATTTTTATGGATTTCCGAGTCAAGGAAAAAATCTTAAGCAGGGCCATACAGGCGAAAGAATTTGACATAAACAAGGAGTTCTCTATTTTTTCTCAGGCATGACCTTGGATTCTGCCTATTGTAGGAAGGAATATAAAACCATGCTTCCTCTGTTTCTCCAGGTTGGAGCTCAGGCCACTATTGTTTATCCTGCCAAATTGAAGGTTTTGCATAACGGCCGGTTTAACTGGTTTGCATCGGCTGATGGATCACAGGCATTCTTGAAGACTATTTCTACTAAGGAATTGCTATGTTGATTTATTTGTTATAATTTAACTTTGCTGGTTCTATTTTTGCAGGAGGGTTGGCGGGGGTGGGGCAGGGTGGTTGGGCACAGTACCAGGGTGCCAATAGAGTTAAAGGGCCTCAGGGGCAATTGCGGGAGGGGCCCAAGAGATGAGGGTTGGTGGGGTGTTGGAGGTGGATCACTGGGTTGGGGTTTCCAGGGATATATTGGTTTGTTTTACTGGATGGTTTCTTTGGTGGATGGGGCACGCTTGTTGATGGTTGGTGATGACACTGCTTTTGAGGGGGGCCACAATAATGACTAAAGAGGATAAATATTGTCTGAAATTGGGCCATAAAAGGAAACAATATTGTATTGTGTGTTAGATACCACGATACAGGCATTAACCCAATAGCACCCCACATCCATCACAGGAGAAAGACATCTAGCCAGAGCTTTGCAACTAAACACCACTGCTGTCCTCCTGTGAGCAGAATCTGCCGAAGACAAAAAACACTGGCTCACCCAGCGGTAGCAGAGTTTATTACCCTCTTTCCCCCGGACAAAATTAGTCTCTTGTAAAAGAACAACCAGAAGTATCATATTGTAATAAACTCAGAAAAACTGTGTCCCATTGTATCTAACACAAAATACAATCTTGTTTCCTTTTATGGCCCAATTTCAGACAATATTTATCCTCTTCAGTCATTATTGTGGGAGTTATGTAAACTTCCGGGGATACTGATTACAGGGAGTGATTTTAATTTTCTTCTGCTCCAGGTATGGATTCTTCAAACTATAAATGGGTCTTTGTTTGATATGTGCTCCAAATTGGGAGTTCATGATGTCTGGCGTGAGTTGAATCAGACAGCGAGAGTTTTTTCCTGTTATTCAAAGAAGTATCAATCCTCTTCACAGTTTGACCTTTTTTAAGCCCCTCTAACCATCTTCAATATTTCCTCTCATTATCATGCAGGGGCTTTTTAGGAACCCTCTGTGCTTGTTTTAAGATTCTCTTTTCTCTTTGTTTCGCCCTAGGCTTAAATTGAAGTTTTCACAAAGCCATTTCTGATTCTTTACATTTATGGCAGGAGAAGAGAGAAGCTCTGAAGGACTTCTTTTTAGAGAGGTAGATCCTTAATAGCCATGCCTATAATTGCCAGGTTTGGAATAAATGGTTGGAAGATGCTCAGATTGAGATCAATGCCGAGAGCTGTTCTAAGTACTTCAAGTACGGTTTTACATTGTTGCCGGGGGGGTGGTAATTTTCATAGGATGATAATTTTTTATTCCTGAAGGCTCTATTATACCCCAGAAAAGCTAAATAGATAATAGAATGTTTCGTACAGCTACATGAAGGTGCCCTGAATGCAAAGGTGTGGGAGATTGGGGATATATTTTTATGACATGTAAAGTCATTTCCAAGTTCTGGCTGCAGATTTTCGGACATCTCTCACTCAAGCTGGGTTATTAGGTCAAACCCACATCCAGTGCTATTCTATTCATCCTCACTCTTCCTTCTCAGGAACAGGGCACTAAATCCGTTTACATTTCTATTTTGGTAGCTCTGTCTATTTTTACGAGCCACTGGAAGTCTTCATGGACACCTATATTTGAGGAATGGATAAAGAAAATGAGGAAAATCAGTGGAAGAGAACAATGGTAATTTGCTCTCCTGAATTAGTTGGATCAGTATAGAACAGAATTTGGTGGCCTTTTTTTTGGGGGGGGAGAGTCGCAAGATGAAGGGCATGAAAACTGAAACAAATCTCTGTTTAATTTTTCTAGTAATTTTTTTTTCTGTGCATATTTTGGATTGCACTCGCTCTTCATTCTGTGGTTGGTGGCTGACACGGTAGATACAGCAACTTGTATCATTTCAACTTAGCTGTAAAAGGTAATAAGGGAGCGCATGTCATTACTGCACAGGCACTTTATATTAACAGCCCATTTTTTTTATTGGCATTGTCCATTATTAACCTTGGGTTATCTTCACAGCATTAGGTGTTATCCTACACACTGGGATTAACACTGCCACTTCATTTGCTTTATCATTTTATATTACACGCTAATTGAAGGGATGCTTACTCTTCCTGATAGCACTAGGTATTTTGTTCTACCCTAAGTTTGGCACTGTCACTTTATCTGTATTGTCACTTTATACTACTTGTAAATTGGGGGGATGCCAATTTTTAGGGCTTAGCCTGCATTTATGTATGGGCTCTTGAATTGTTATAAAATGTTGCACGGGTGGTATCGTCATTTTATTGGGATATATATTTTGAAATGGGGGGGCTGGCGCTTGTTACAGGGCATTTCATGAATTGTCGGCTAGAGGTCGAATATTGTTGCAATTGCTATTGCACTGTCACTTTATGGGTTAATGAATGAATTGTTGCATTGTGTATCCATATTGCAATTTATTAATCATCGTACAGATTTTGAAATTGCTGAACATGTTATTGCATGGTCAATTTATTGGTTGAACTTTGGTTTGTTGTACTGTGTATATCAATTTGATTTTTACTATATCTATTATATTTTTGGTCTGTACTGTATGCCCAGCAATAATGTGCTTACCCCATGGGATGGTTTTCCAAACAGGTGACTGCGCCACTTGGGGAACATTGAGAAGACTATACTCTGCCTCCCTTTCACTTGCCCATACTCCCTGCATCTATCGAAGCAGAAAAGGAGGATGCTCCTTCTCCCACAGAGCAGCAAAAACCCGAATAGCCTCCCCAAGCACCTCCGGACCATCACCTCACATCCAGAATTCCGAATGGCCCTCAAGACCTGGCTGTTCGAATAAGCCTGCGGGCCATGCATGCGCCTGGATACCCTATCGGGTGACTAGCTGCGCTTTATTAATCCTGATTGATTGATTGACAGTCTTTGCTGTAGTCTGTACCATCACGTATGGTACTCCATCTATGTTAGTCTTGCCAGACATGTTAAAACAAATACAGAATGAACACGGGGCAGCTGCCGCTCTGGATTTGGGGATGATTCTGTCGAACATTAAAGGCAAAGCAGCTTCTTTGGCTATACACCAGCGGCTTGCGCAGGTTGCACCAGTCAACCAGGAATGTGATCTACGTATACTTATTGCTGAAGTATATACTTCTATAGGTCGCAATAATTTGGGGGCCAGACCCAACAAACCACAACATGGCAAACCTGGTTCCAACAAGGACACTGCCAAGCAGAACCCGGAGTTTGTTAAAAAATTGATGGGACAAACCCAAATCTAAAGAAAAGGCTAGGTCCTGAGCACAGACAGGAAGAGTAAGTGAAACCCCTCTCTCCTGACAAAAAGGTAAAGGAAGAGGAAGAGAAACGTCTGCAGTTTAAATCACAATTTCAAAAAAGAAAGTTGCGGCTTTAATCAGAAAATATGCCACTAACACTGAGAACCCTCCTTCTGAACAGGAGTTGGGCGGTGACTCTCCTCAACAGTGTGGCAGAGGTCACTATAGTGCACAGGAATCTCTAGGAGGTTCTGGCAGCGAAAGTAACTGATCGGTATGTTACAGTTGAAACCCCAGAAAGGTATGTAGCCCCTCCAGATAGATTATATGATTTGGATATACAAATTGAAGGTGACATTCAGCAACCCATTAATGTAATATTTGGGAAAATTAAACATTATCATACGACATTCTCTTAGCGGAGGTCGATTGGCCCCCAGAATTTGTAAGAACATCCCCACAAGGTGAAGATATAATACCATATTTTTCTGCGCTTGTCCCTGATGAGGTCAATCAAGCCTATGCAGCAGAATGGGCTCTTGCACAATCCCCAGCTTTATTACGCAATCATGTTGGCTGGGATACAGACTATACTTATCACGTACTACCCATACGGTCCAGCCCACAAGTGCAGCCACAATACCCAATGAAACGGAATGCTAAAGCACTTGTTAGAGAAATACTTTCACAATTAGAGCACCAGGGAGTAATTGAACACTGTGTCTCCCAAAGGAATAGCCCCCTTTTTCCTGTCTTAAAATCGTGTCATTCTTTTTGTATAGTCTTGGACAATAGACATTTAAATACTCATACATGCCCATTTACAATACAAAATACACACAGTATGGCACTTATAAATAATATAGTTCGTAAAAATTGCAAAACAGCCTTGGATTTTCAAATGCTTTTTCTTCCAGAATACAGTGCCTGAAAGCAGGGTTTGGACTGCCTTCTCAGTGCTAGGCTTTAAACATTGCTTTTGTTGACTCCCCATGGGGTATAAGAACAGTCCAGGACTGTTTGCTGCCCCATAGTGTTAATTCTATGTGATATTGACCCAGACGCATTGTCCTATGTAGATGATATCTACCTGACGGATGATGAGTTAAACACACATTTAGCCAGAGTTGATCACATAATATTGGGATTTGCTGAATCTGGCTACAAGTTCAACTTCAAGAAATCTATTATAGCATTTCTAAGTGTCCTATTTTTAGGATACAAACTTACCCAAAGTCTTTTACCACACTTATTAGAGAAGTGTGCTCTGCTACAACCACCAAACACTCTTAGGAAACTGCAATCCGTATTAGGATTCTTTACTTTTGGCAGCACATACATGCTTGATTGTGCACAGCACATTAAATGATTACATGAATTAATTCATCTAGTTCACATTGGACATCAGAACATGCAGACATTCTCAGGTCAATACAATCAGACTTGCTTACTGTACGACACTTATATATATGTGTAAATACTTTAAGCCTGTGTCATCCTTATAGGTGTGGGTGTCATTGGCTTTACACATGTCACCTTTAATGAAGGTGAAAAAGTGCTGACTGCATATAAACGCATTTATATTCCAATGCGAAGATGCGTTTTGCATGCACTGAAAAAATACTGACTACAGTGCCGATGCCTATAATTAAAGAAAGGCCATTTGCAGAAGAGAAATGCATTATTGTTGTTACTCTCATTCCAGCCTTAGAGGCTGTCACAAAAGCAAGTGTTCCAAATGCTAAAACCCTCAATTCCAGAGGGATACAATGGGCAACATCCTTAACAGCTACGGATATAGACATCATCTTTGACCCGTCTTTACAGACACAAGAATTTCTTCAATATGAGCATGTTTATCCCATGCCCAGAAATGTTTTGCCTCTTGAGCAGTATAAATATTATGTTTATACTGATGGTTCAGCCCAACCTGCTATAGGGACCAAGCACGAATATTCAATGTAATGCACCTCCGTTCATGGGGTGATGTTGAATGGTAAATTCCAACCACAAAAAACTTGCACACATTCCTTAGGTGACTGCACTGTGGAGTTGGCTGAACTAAAAACATTGCTTTTTGCACTAGAACATACGAATCCTGAATTCCCCATACTTATAGTGTATGATTTGTATTATTGTGTCCAGTCTTTTAACCCGTTGACCACGGCGCGAATTCCGCCGCGGTGCTGGCGAAATAATGAGTGGGCGGGGTTCGGACGGCCCCCGGCCTTCCTCCGCACACGCCCACTGTGACGTCGGACGGCCAGGGGCCGTCCGACGCATGCAAAGGGTTAATGACAATTTGCATTATTGGTGTCAAAATGGATTCAAAGATTCTAAAGGCAACACTATAAAGCATAAATCGCTTTGGGTGAAGGTGGCAGACCTAAAAGATAGATTGCCACATACAATGAGTCATCATCATGTGGGAACACACGTTGTAGGGAATTATTTTTCAGATGAAGTGGCCAAATCTGCAGTTTCAACTGCAACAGTTGCTGAGATTACTCGTTCTCATATGAGGGTAGATTATGATATACTGTCTGCAGTTAATGCTATACGTGACAGCACCCCTTTGCCTAGGGGCTTTCCTGCGAAATATACATACCATTTAAGTGAACAAAAAGTTCCCTTTGTTATGATTCCAGGGGTTGGTGATAGTTTGATTCCCAACCAAGACCACAGGCTAGCCTTAGTGATAGCTGCGCATGAAAGTGTTGCTTCTGTACATACATGTGCAGCAGCCACAATTTTCTTACTACAGCAACATTATTGGTGGCATGGCTTATATAAACAGGCCAAGAAAAATGTCCTTTGTTGTGACATTTGTCAACATATTAAAAGTTCTACCATGGTATGCCCACTGTAGATGCACCTGTTGATTTTCAACAAACCTTTCAGCTGCATTACTTGGACCATTCCGGTCATCTGTATTCAGATAGTGCCTTTAAGTTTATCCTACTTGCAGTTGATTCTTGCTCAAGGTTTCTCTGGGTGTGGCCACAATGTCCAGCTGGTGCTCGCACTGTTATTAAAGATTTGCAAGTCTTCATTGAAACATATGAATGTGCCACATTCCACATGGACCAGGGCTTTGCTTTCACCTCGAAGGAGTATATGAATACTATGGCTCCCCTGGGTGTAGAGGTGCGTTACTCTTCCCTGTATCATCCTGAGAGAAATTCATTAGTGGAGAGGATGAACAGTGACTTAAAGCAATCCTTAACAGCTAGAGTATTAGGTAAATGATCACTTGGTGGCCGGACCCTATGCGAGGTCCTTTTTGGAATCAAAATGTATGTTCCAGTCCTTCACAGTCCAGACATCATGGCGGCGGCGATGCCCTTTGACGTACAAGATCGTTCTGCTGTCTTACAGGATTTGCAATACTTCTGAGATGGACAGTCTGAAGAACAGTTGAAGTTGTCTGCCTGTAATGGAATAAAGGAGCAGCCAGCACCTTCCGACTGGATTCCACAAATTGGGGATGTTGTTCAAGAAATGGTTGAGGTGAAAAAGGATTTTGGCCCATCATACCGCCCACCGATGCCAGTCCTTGGCATTCAAGGTGCAAGAACTGTCATATTGCAACCGCTTCCTGGTTCTAAAGACAATCATTTTGTCTCCATTGATCACGTCAAGTTAGAGCATGTGCACAATTCTAAACAGTAGGCCTCGAGTAGCTCTTGGTAGATCCCTAACTCCTCTTGCTACTAAAGAAGAAATTACTCTACAGCTTGTTGGCAACATCAAAGCTGTTTCACCCCAGCTGAGGGGGTGGTGAATGAACATCAGCTAATTCTTAATGCTGCTACAAATGCCAGCCATATGACAGAAGTGAGTACTGAACTTGCTGCTGCGTCTCCTGCAGATGATGTTGTTTCAATGGATCCACCTCTTCAGGAAGCTACCAGTTCATTTACTATACTTGTGCCTCCTGTTTTTCAACAAACTGCTGGTTATTATGTGGGAACAGATGATTTTTCATCTGACTCTTTTGACAGTTCCACCGTTCTAGATTCTCCGCCTATATGGGCCTGTGTCTCCTTTTCATGGCTGACATACGCTTATCTGGTCCCTCATTGGATATAGGTTTGGGTACCATTTTTCTTGGTTTTTCTATTTCTTTGGATTAGATTTGTGACTGTTTTCTTCTTGCCAATCAATGGCCATTACCTTCTAGAACTTTCTGGTACAGAACTGCTTGATATTATGTTAACGCCTCACTCTTCTTCACATAAACTAAAAAGACACCTGTCCCTTATAAACATTTCAGCTGTCCCAGTAACTGATGGAATTGTTTGGGATAAGGTCCCCTATGATATTTTCAGTCCTTCTGAAATTCTGCAGATTCCTTACATCTTTGAGGTGTCTATGGGTGATGATATTGTGCCTGGGTTATATTCTGATAATTGGGATGACACTGTTAATTCCATGCTCTCGGAGCTCGAATATTATACTGTTCTTGAAAGTGAAGCCCTGTATCTAAATTCTGCTATTTATGGTGAAATGTTCTGCTATCATCATTATGGACATCATTATTTACATCGAGCTAGTGCTCAATGCACACTTTCTAATTACACCCAATAGGAACATTATCTGACTCCCCCAAAAGGGAGCTCAAAGACATATAGGGATAAATTCACATATTTTTCTGCCCATTATTCATTAGACGCAAAATCTTTTTTATTTAAAACTTGTCCCTAACCCAGCAAAGAAATATATGCTGTCGCATACCAAGCTAATATGTACAGCTTTGTTATTCACACAATTAACCTTGAAAGGCTATGAGTATTGGAAGGATACTATTGAATTTAAATCAGTTTGTGGTACCAAATATTGGCAGGTTGAGGGAACAGGCACTTTATTTAGAGCCTGCTTAATTTCAACACAAATGATTTTTCTAAATGACACAGTTCAACAGACTACTTGTCTAGGACCCGCTAAATTTAAAGACATTAATTCAGCAAATATTCCTTCCATTGCCGATTTGAAAATTGGCAGCATTTAACAAATTATAATGAGGAACAGCCCAATAGTATGGTGCGGAATGGTATATTTAACTCCACACTTTCAGGTCCAAAAGGGTGGTTATTGTGGCCAGTGAACACAAATGGTTGTTATGCACATTTTTTTAATCCACACCGGGGTTTAAGGCAAGCAGACCCAACCCTCTTTGTTTCCAGTTTCAACACTCAGGGATAGTCACCATGTTTTTGGTAGGAAATTGTTCCAACCATGGTTGGAACATTCCACACTGTCTGCAAGTAAACCATTTCTCCCTCCTGTTGGAAGACATAGATCTATCTGATATTTTTTGGGTCCTAATTCTCCATGCTCTAAAAGATTTATTTATGCAACTTACAATTAAATTTGGAAAATGTCACAAATGGAATCAGCTGCACGTTTAAGACAAATTGATCAAGATAATGTGGATAGAGTACTTGCTATTGTTGATAATCGCATTAATATGTTGTCTTCTCGCATTTAAAGTTTGAATAACATTGTGTCGTCTGTTAACGATATAATGCAAAATGATATCTCTTTATTTTACAATGGGCAAAGTCAGCCTAGATTTGTTATGCAGTTTAGTTGGACACTTCAGGCCCTAAAAAACTGGCTGCATGCCGTGACATTATTTAAAATCTACGCAACTATTCTTGCCTTTCAACCGGACACGTAAACAGAGACTCATGCCACTTACACAATGTTACGCATTAAGAACTTAGAAAAACTGCCTTTCCTAGTAGCTGAAACACCCTCCGCAGTGTGGCTAATACAAGGCATAATATCTTTGCCAGTTTCAATATGCAAGTTTACATCTTGCATGAAACATTTCCTGGTAGGTAGGTATGAAGCTCTGTGAGGGAGCTTTATTCACAAGTTGTGGTTTTATTACTGATATTAACGGGTGGATAGAGAGGTATTCCTTACTGGAAATTAATGTGATTCTTCTGTCGGCCATTCACTTTTTTGCAAACACATCACCATTTGTGGAGCATGTAATACTTTGGTAGCAAATTTGGCCTGTTTTTTAAAAGGAATGCCAGCCCCTTCAATTCTCCCCTCATTATTGTCCTTTCCAATGGGAGTTATTTGACGTTATGCGACCAAGATTGCTATGGGTGAAGGCCGGAATCCCGCATGTCCTTACTGTTTCCTTGATAGTGACTAGCTGCAATAACGTGCTTTTCCATCCCAACCCATGAGGTTTCTGATATTTCATTATGGGCTTCAATTCCAACTTTGAAGGCAGATTTCAACAAGCTAAGCAGACTCAAACCCTTATTATTTCAAAAAGATGTGGCAATAACATCTGCTCGAGAAACATTTGAACTGCAGGTTGCAAGGACATCCAGGGAAATACACTCACTTCTAAGCACAATTCTCCCACTACATTTCAATGAGCTTGTGCATCGCAGTTTTAATGCTTCTAATACTTCCGGTATAGGGGACTATTTTAAATCCATCAGGACTGGCTTAGTCAGTACCTTCCAGAAACTTTGGTGTGATACCACCCTTTATACATTCTCTGTTGTTGAGTGCTTTTGGGAGCATACCCTTGGTGTTATTCTTCATTTGTGGCATTTGGTTCTATTTTTGTTACCACTGGTCCAGCTGTGCCGTGAACGCATGATACAATTCTTTGGAGTCTCTCTGCTCTACGAACTGAACACTGACTGGCCATTGTCATTCCGACCAACCTGGTTTACCTGCGTACAACCTGTGTTTCATTGCCAATGGTGTCCCTTCGAGTGGGCACTTGATGTTTGCCTTGGGCTGAAATTGCCTGTTCCTCTGGAAATGCACCTGTTTATGAGTCTGATAATGACCCATTTTCGGAGTTGTCCAATGAACATGCAGCTGCTTCAAGATGCATGGTATGAGTTACTCCCTACTTCGGAGATGGGTGATTCAGCACCAGGGCTTCTGAACTCTGGCTCTAAGGACAACAGACTACTTCCTCAGCATTGGCTGACAACGAGGATCACGTCTGTTCTTTGGAGCTTTTAAATGGGGCTATTGAGAAATCATCATCTGTGGAGACTGAATCTGTTCTGGATTCACTAGACATTGACCTTGTGGAAGAAATCTTGGGTGCTCCTGGCTCAACCTAATTTTGCCCCCTTTTCATAATTTTCAGTTCCATTTTATTATGCCTATAATTTTGATTATTATCATTATTAGCTTTGCATTGACTTTGCTTGGCTTGTGATTTTTATTATTTTGTTAGTCGCTAAGTTACTGTGTAGTGATTTCCCTTCTGGGCCCACTTTTGTTCTCCCTTAGTTTTTGCATATTGGATGTTTTAAGATGCCTTTGCTCTGCACAGCCACACATAACACATTTGTTTTTGTGACATTATTTTAGGAATACGCTGAACATGTTGTTTATTATTCAGTGATTCTTCTTGGGGGTCAGACTGCACATTTTGTACAAGGTTGCCTAGAATACATAACAATATGATGTACTGTTTTCTTTGCTAACATTTTAGTCATAACATGATAGCACATCTGCAGCTTTCCAGCACATTAGTTTTTATCATAAAAACTGTGTCTCATCTTCTTGGGGGCAGAGAGGAGAATTCCGGGAGAGAGACCTGTACTGAAATGAGCACACCCAGACCTTGCCATACAGCCTTGCGTAAACTGAGTTTACAATCATGATGCGGACCAGCTAACTACATACACCAGGCCTGGGGGTCTGTTGCCAATCCCAGAGATCACTTATATAATCCCTGTGTTCTTACAGTAAGGGTAAGCCTAGACAGATAAATAATTTGCCATGGTGGGGATGTTTATTTTATACAGTCTGATGGTAATGCTAATTAATTTGTTTAGTTTCATCTGCCAGTGATCGCAGCACATTTGCTTCATAATAGACTACAACAGTTTCAATAAATGTTTTGTAAACTTTATATGTGTCTTTCTTATGTTTACTTTGGGCATACACGAATGAGTGACAAAAGGTGAGGATCTGTTTCCATCGTTCCCTTGAGTACAGAGGGTCATGTTCTTGGTTGCCAAAATCATCTGCTGCTCTGAGAAGGTTAGGAGTTCAGGTGAGGCACTGTGAGCTAGCCAGGATTTAAGCCGATTGATACAGACATAGAGAGACTCAGTCCCCACATTCTGATGTCCTGTCATCCCAAGGCACAGCTCTGTTTTACCAGAAAAATCCCTGGGACACCCTAAAACATGGCTACATTAGCTTATACCCAATCAACATATTTAATTTACTTGTATGTCCCTTGTAGAGTGGTGTACCATATACTCAGGGCCTGTACATTAAATGATACTAGTGGGCCTGATATTTACAACAGGGCTTCTCTATAGGGATAGATTTTTGCTGTTTATACTACTCAATAAAAGAGAGCACAACTACTGGCGAACGCAAGTATTTTACGAAGTAATGCAAATTAAATTTGGTATCAATTTATGGTCGTTTTTGTCACACCTTTACCATAATCATATCAACCAATTGGGCAAGAATATAAAATCACAACTACAACACTGAACTGAAATTTCTTTAGCCCTCTTCAAGCTATGTTGACATTTTGCATTCCTTGCTTGTGGATTCAATGTGGGTGTCTCTCAAGAAATTATTTCCAAATTGAGTCCACCCTAATGATCATCTCCCACGGGCATCCAGGACAGATCCTATTATCGTTTGACGGGCTTCTGTGTTTCCGTTGCGTGCTCATTCAATGTCCACAGTCATGAATAATTTACATGTTGGGAAACCCCATATGCCCCACTTGGGCCTCCTCAGGACAATACACAAGGGTTTATGCAGTTCCCGAAATTCACAGAGCTGAAGAGGAACAGTGGTTTCCATATGAAAGAGTTTATACTGTAACAGAGGAAATGAAAACTCCCAGTGCACTGATTGGCATGCCGGACCAGTCTTGGTGTTTACTGCACTTATTGTGCCACCCACTTAAGTAGCACCTTAAAACATGCCCCAGGTCTGCCTCTGCAGTGTGAATGCAGTTTTAAACTGCCAGGTTGCCCTGGCATTAAAACCCCTTTGCCCAGCTATTAACCCCCTTTTTATTGCATATAAGTTGTCCCTAAGATAGACTCTAGGTAGCCCATAGAGCACAGTGCTGTGTAATTTAAAAGTTGGATATGTACTCTTCGGTTTTACATGTCATGATAGTGAAAAACTCCTAAATTCATGTATCACTACTGTGCGCACTATCCATCCCATAAGATAACAATGGGGATTCCATATTACATTTAATAAGCTGCGATTTACAAATGAGTGCTGGTAGTTATGCTATGTTTGTTGTCTCTGGTATTGTGGTGCTAAGAGACATACATTTTCCAGATTTCTCTTGCTGATAATACATTTAGGGCCTCCTCTATGTGACGCCCATGAGCTGAGTTATCACCTTCATTGTTTATGTCTCTCCAGTCTAGGTCATCTAGGCTATCTTTCTTGATGGTTCGCAACTTGTGGCATAATTTAGGCTAAGACCTCTTCCTGGCCGGCGATTGTTTCTCCAGGCCAAATTCAAGCCACACCTAGATTGAGGAGGATGATCTGGGTTACCTAAATGTTGTTTTATAAATTGTATTGAGCAGCTTGTCCAATAACATAGTTTCTCCGCCCAGTAATATTTTGCTCCCAAAGGATATTGATGGGATCAGTTGTGCTCTCATTATTTTCAGCAGAGTATCCAGGCAGGAGCCCAGAGCGCCTTTGTTGTCTTTAAGAAAGCTGACAAAAGGATGAGGGTTTTCACTTTTACTGACTCCAATTGTGAGTTATAGGTGCTTCTTGAATCCATTTGGACACCAAGGTATTTATATTCCTGCTCCTTGGTTTTGGTTTTGCAACCTATGTGCCACATTTCAGGCTTATTGATGTTTCTACCAAATGTCACTATTTTGGTCTTACTTACATTGATTTCCACATTATTTTGCCATGGTATAATCACATAATTGATAATTATGTGATTGATAATTGAAGAGGTGTGGCGCAGCGGCCAGGGCGTCTGACTCCGGAACCCGGGGGTGCACGGTTCGATCCCCGGTGCCGGCGGCAGATCAGCCCAGCACCATGTGACTCTGGGCATTAGCTTGCTTAATCTTCCCGACGGCCCCAGCGCTTCGACACCTTTGGGTAATTGTTTGCGCTTTACAAATACTGGAGATTTACAATTAGTCTTCACAACCCAGCCTTACTTTTGTAAGTTATAGGTGCGTCTTGAATCCGTTTGACACCAAAGTATTTATACTCCTCCTTCTTGCTTATGATTTTGCCACCTATGTGCCATATTCCAGACCTATTGACTTTTCTAACAAATATTACTATTTTGTCTTACTTAAATTGATACCCAGGTTATTTTGTCATGGTTTAATCATGTGTTATATCAATTAGTCTTTGCAACCCAATCTTAGTTTTGCTAAAATGGTACTAAATCATCGGCATTGAGTAAGTTTGATATTTGAATTACTCCTGATTTAGTGGTGTGTACTTTGATGTTGTCTAGTTCTTCAGACAAGTCAGCCATGTACAGGTTGAATAAGGTGGGCACTAGCACACACCCCTGCTTCAGGTCAGTTCGGAAAAACAACCTTTCTGGAGAGATGGATCCCATCACCGAACTTAACTTTTATACAGGTGTTTGCGTATAATAGCTCAATCCCTCATATAAGGTTTGATAGGAGACCCTTGAGTTGCAGCTTGCACCAAGGTTTTGCTCTGGGGACCAGATTGAAGACAGCCTTGAAATCAACAAAGCAGGTATACAAATGGGAATAAGCCCAGATTGATTTTTCCACTAAAAGGGAGATGGGCATCAGATATGAAGTAATCCCAGTTTTGTGTCTGAAACCAGATTGGTTTTACAGGATTATCTTGCCTTCGAACAGCTAGCTGTTAAGATATTTCTGTAGGAGATTGGCAAAGAAGGCTCATTGTGTATTAGAACATTAGAACAATATGGCTATAGTTACATTGTTGTCATTTACTGCTACCTTTATATATGGGGTGGATAGTCGATCTCCGGCAGGACTCCACGATTGTCTCAGTTATCAATATGTGACTATAGAACGAAAATTGTGTGTCAGACCAATAACCTGTGTTGATTTTAAATAGAGACTGTGGAAGCCCATTTGGACCAGGGGCACAATCTCAATGAGATTTATTGAAAATTCTTTCTAGCTGCTCCTTAATGTAGCTTAGTTTTGATTCAGCTGGTATATCAGTAGGTGCGGAGTGCCGGGCACTTGCTATACCCACCACAACCTTGCAGGTAGTCACTGGGCTGGAGGCATACACCTTGTGGGCCTCCCTTTAATTTTCATTTATTGCATAACAAGTGCCTAAATCTCTACCCACTCAGATTTGGGTATGTAGACATTGCAGGATTCACTATTTCCTTTCTCAGCCCCATTTACTATTTTCCAGAAAGCTCTTGAGCTCTAACTTTTGCTCTCATGTGTAAAGACATTTGTAACTTTTTTCTTGTTTTATTGCACAGATTACCTTTTTCAGTTTCTTCCGGATCCACTTAACCCTGTTTATGGCTTCTTTATCATTCAGATGGTTGAGTGCGGTCCTAACTTCCTTGTTTAAAAGTTTCTTTAACAATTTCACTTCTTTGGAAGCCAGTCTTGACCATCAGGAGGGTGGGCTTAAAGAGCGGGTTTACATGGATGTCACTTTAAGTGTGCTTCCACAAAGGATTTCCTGATCTTGATATTTCAACCTTCTCTTCCCGTTTTTGAATGTGTTCAGGGAAATGAGCAGCTACTTCCCATTCCTACACCAACTGGTTCTAGGACCAGCTATCACTGGGCTAGTGCCCAATTGGCTACAGAGGGTCTAACTAACAAAGGCATTTCCTTCCTCATGTATCCCCTTACTCTTATTTGCAAAAGGGCAAGCCTCACACTTACCCATATGAAGTTAATTAAAGTCCTGAACCCTCCCAGCTACTCTCCCTGAGCTGACAGGGGTCCTATACTTTATGTCTAGCCCATGCTGTCAACAGTACTTGCGCCGTTTTCGCTGTTTCCTTTACCTAACTTGTCACTTGCACTGTTCACTTATTCAATCGAGCACTACTGTGCGCAAGATTCTTTGGGTTACACCCACATTTAATATAAATAGAGCTGTACCGTTTTATGTATTCTATCTTTTTCACATATAGACTGCTCCTTATAACTTCAAATAACCAGTGATGTCTCCTTGTTTCTTCCTTTCCTGCATTTATTGTATATGCTCTACATAAGTGTCTAAAATAATATTACCTGTTGGGACGTTGTTGGATGTTATAATACTTGACACCCAGATCCCAACTGGGTCTACGGGTAACCTCTTGTTGTTTGGTGCTATCAACAGGACATTGTCCTGCTCTGGAAGCAGTTTTCACATATCATTAAGGTCAAGCACTGGCAGGCTAATGGGAATTAGACACAACGAGTGTCAGGCAGAGAAAAGGGCATTTTCATAAAGTTACATTTCCTCAATATGTATCAAAAAACTAACTTCACCACTGAATTGGATTTTTAATTAATTTTAAAAATAGTGGTTGGACTAATTCTCTAGCTTGTCCCAACCTCAAGATAGCAAAATTAATATATTAATATGTATTCCGCCTTTCCTTAGGAGGGCATTTCATTGTGAAAATAGCTTTTAGGTAAAGAAGTGCAAAATGTGTGTGATTTGCTTCCATGTAATTGTGCAAAATGTAAGCACTTTTAAATATCATGCATCCTAACTTGTGAGTTACTAATCCTACTTATGGGGGACTTATTAGTACTTTGAAAGAAGGTTTTTCCCTTGTCAAAAGGGTTATTTTGACATCTGGAACTGCAAGTTTAAAGTGCAGCTATCAGGCTACCCAGGTAGGCCTGAAGCTATGTTTTCATTGTCACACTGGAGAATGGCACAATAAGAGATGCAGTTGACAGGTGACTTTTTTATCGTAAAAGTTTCAAAGGTTAAAAGACAGATACCATGCCTATACAATAACAAAGAGCATAAATACAGTTGCCAATTTCATGATACCTGACAAGTATAAACAAAATAAATATCATACTCCCCATAATATCAGAAAAGAAGAAAAGAAAAATCTTTCCAATTTGATGAATAATCAGACAGATATAGCGGTGCTTCTCATAAAAACTCACGTAGGTAGTTAGGCTTGTTCAACAAGACGCCTTCCCTGACCGGTGCTCGTTGCCTCATCAATTTACATCTAGTAGGATTGTTCTGTATTATTGTCATTTCTAGACCATAAGTAAGAATTCATTCTTGCCACCACGCCCTTGAATCCGGTGACTTGCTTTGTAGCCATACCCATGCAATGCCCAATCTTGCCACCCTTGTTGCAAAGTAATAAATGCCGACCACGTTACCGGACTTCTACTTGGAAGAGTCCAACATGATAACCTTGGAACCAAAACTAGCAGCATTTCGTAACAGACTATTCAATTTATCAAATACTGCAGCCCAAAATGGGCAAAGAATTGGGCAGGTTGAAAAGATATGAGTATTATCCACATCTTGCCTTATGCACCTAAAACAGTTAGAGGTTTCTCTAAGGCCCATATTAAACAGCCTGTAAGGTGTTTAATACATATTGTATAAAATCTTTAAAAAATGAGCCTTGAGAAGAGATACATTTAGCATATTTTGGGCCAGTTGGATACTAAGTCTGATATCATGAGAAGAAACCAATCGGCCCTGATCCTTAGCCCATTTCATTGCTAAATGCAGAAAGAGTAGTTCCTTGGAACTGTAGCACAAGCGAGTCTGATAGAGAGTGCAGATGGAGCACCGTTTAGACAGAAGCAAAAACTGTCAGTGTGGAGTTAAACAAAGTGCTATAGTTGCATAATTTTGGGGATTTTTCGTATAACAAACATAATGTGAAATTCTCAAAACTACGCAAATTACACCAACGTAATTAAAATTTTGCCCAGGCCTACTTTGGAGCTTGTCACTTTAGGGGCATGGCACTGTTACATTTCTTCCTGTCCTACTCTTAAATACCATGCATTCTAACTTATGAGCTACTAAGCCTACCTATGGGGGGGGGGATTATTTATACTTTGAAAGAAGGTTGTTCCATTGTCAAAAGGGTTATTTTGACAGCTGGAACTAAAGGTTTAAAGTGCAGCTGTCAGGCTACCCAGCTAGGCCTGAAGCCTTGATGTCATTGTCACACTAGAGTATGGCAAAATAAGAGATGCAGTTGACAGGTGCCTTTTCTATCCCATAATAGCAGAAGAAAAAAAGATCTTTTCTATTAGATGAATAATCAGACGGATAAAGCAATGCTTATCATAAAAACTCATGTAGGTAGTCAGGCATTTGCAATATGATATCCTCTCTGCCTGGTGCCCATTGCCTCATCAATTTACGCCTTGTAGGAGTGTTCTGTACTATTATAAATTCTAGACCACAAATAAGAATAAATTACTGCCACCGGATCCTTGGATCCGGTGACTCGATTTGTAGCCATACACTTACAATGCCCAATCTTGCCACCGTTACTGCGAAGTAATAAATCCCGTCCAAGTTACCAGGCATCTTCTTGGAAGAGTCCAAAATGATAACCTTAGAATCAAAGCTAGCAGCATATCATAACAGACTATTCAATTTATCAACTACTGCAGCTCAAAATAAGCGAAGAATTGGGCAGGTTGCAAATATATGAGTAGTATCCGCATCTGGCCCCATGCACCTAAAACAGAAGTTTCTCTAAGGCCCATTCTGAGCAGCCTATAATGTGTGTAATATATTGTATAACAACTTTAAAAATGAGACTCAATATGGGACACATTTAGAATATTTTGGGCTAGCTGGATACTAAGGGCCTGATTTTGATCTTGGCAGGACTCCCATCCTCCCTCATAGGTGGAGTTTACAAGTACTCCTTGAAGCTGATGGATTTGTACCAGCCCTATTTAGATGTGGGCTGGCTGATCTTCCATCAGCGTTGACAGAGTGTTCTCCGTCGCATAAGCAGCTCACCTCCATTGACGCAGCGGACTCCTCTGCTGACTAACATTACTCCGTCACCATCAGGGTGAAGGGATTGTGCTGAGCCTATTTAGATTTCTCAGTTATGCTGGCATGGTTCTAGTGGCGGATTACAAACTGAGGCAAATGTGGGCCAGAATAGTTGACAAAGTGAATGCTGTAGCAAGCAACCTGCGCACATGGGAGGTAATTAGGAAGAGGTGCAATGACCTGTGGGGTAGAGTGTGTTCCCTGTCCTCCAAACACCACCTGGAGGACCAGAGGACTGGTGGTGGGTATCCCAGCCCCCCTTAAAACTGTATCCCTGGGAGGAGAAGGTCTTGCAGATACTACGTCCTGAAGGCTTGACAGGAATCCCTGGTGGAGTGAAGACTGGTAAGTTACACTTTTGAAAGTGTCACTAAACCTAAATGTTGTTTTTGCTATTAATTTAGCTGTTATTAATGTGTTTTGCACCTTTTTTTAAACATATAAACCTATATATAATCGGTTTTTTTAGGAAACAGGTAGCATTATTATTTTTTCTATCGTTTTACTAATTGTTAATATGTGTTGTCAATATGTGTTGTTTTTGTTTGTGTTTTTTATTGTTTTTACCCTGTTTTGTTTGTTGTATTTAAGATTACAGGTTTTAATCTTCATTGAAATTCACATGATGTTATGGTGCTGGAAAGTGTTTTTTCACCTAATAATATATTTCATACATGTCTTTTATATTGTAAATGTCTGTTAATTTTTACTGCATATTTTTACTAGGTATGTTTAACGTACGATTTTGCAAGTGTTGTTAATGTTTAATTGAAATGACTACAACTACCATGATGCCTTCTTTTTGTTTAGTTAAAATAATATTGAAATGGTATTATGGTCTTTCTCTCTTTTCTTTCATATTTTCACATGTGTTAAGGTATTATGTATTTACCAATCGCTATTTTATGCTTTGTTTTTAAATGTTTTTTTGTTTATTTTGTATGTTGTCATTTTCTTGTTATTATATTGAATTGATGCTATTGTTACACAAATCAAAGTTTGTTCATTTTTAATGTATGTTATTTTGTATGCTGAATATAAGTTATTTTTGTTAATAAATGTACTTTACAATGTTTATAAGATGACTAGTGCTAGTTATCCTTCTAATTTGTTTAATTTCAGAATTTTAGTTTGCTAGGCCTTGGAATGGTTTATTTTGCATTTCTCCTCTCTGCTGTGTTGTGTTGAATGTTTGGCATATTTTATGTATACTTTCAAATAAAAAAAAATTCATTTCAGGACACCATTTTACTTGCTTTTTTCAAGTTGTTTTGTGTGTAATTTAAACTGTTTTTGTAATTTATGATAATACTACTGAAAAATATAGTCATGTTATTAATTTTCTTTTTCCTTTTTAGGTTGCTTAATTCTTTGGTTCAAAATCATTTGATGCATAATCCTGACTTTAATAAAAAACATTTTTGTAATTTATACTAGGTTCAACACCCAGAGTACTTGGGCAACTATCTGTTACCCATACTGCTGATACCTCCACTCCAGACCAGGAACAAGCCTTCAGTGAGGAATACACTCCTGCAAGTCCGGATGATGAGAAGCAGGCTGGTACATCTGGTCTGCCTGGGCTGCGAGCTCCAGTGAGTCTCACTCGGCCCATACCTACAGCTCCCACCCCTGCTGTTGTTACACCTCAGCCTCTGGATAACTCCACTTCCTGTGTCCAAAGAAACATCATACCAACCTTGTGCCCTCCAGTCCTGGCTGCTGTTGGTCCAAAACCACCACCACCTCTAGTTCCACCAGGACCCAGTTGGATAGGGCACGCTGGATCAAGGGCACAGGGTAGTGGGGGTAAGGCTTGTAGGAGGGAATCTGTGGGCCAGCAAAGTGAGGCCACTGAGGTCATTGTCACCCAGGCCACCATTGACCAAGTCTTGGAACCCCTTAATCAGTCCCAAGACACGATGGGCCAGGTCCTTACAGAGCTCCGGCAGATGAAGCATTGCAGAGGGAGCACAATGTTCAGATGGGAACTCTCAACTAGAATTTGGGCTCCCTGTCTGAGGTGCCAAATGCTTGTTTGACCCAAATGTGCAGGGCTTTTCCAGCAACATCTTCCCCTTTCTGTGGTCCAACAACAGCTGGGCCTATTACACTTGCCTCAGTCACAGAAAGAGAGGCCCTGCCACTAGATGAAATACCTGCACCCACCTCAGTCACTGCAACTGTGGACCCACAAGTCCCCATCAGTAGGGGACATTCATTGGACGAGCAGGAGAGGAATGCAAGACCTCAACCACTACCGGCAAGAGACACAGAACCATAATTTTCTCTAGTGTGTGACTAGCATGCACTCTGTGGACTATTTTCTGGGCACATTTACCATTTTGATGCCAGTTGTAGTTTGTACATTTAAACTCAAACAATTTTAGATCTTCAATAATAGTTTCATTCACCATGAATGACTTTTGTTATTGTTTGGCTTTTTTATTCATCTTGGTATTTTTTATTTTGTTTTCATTAAATTAAATTAAAAATTACAAATCCAAAGACTGATGTTGTGTTTTAAAATGTTTCTTTCCTCATTTATTTTAAAAAGATAAAATTAAAAAGATTGTTTATTCATAAATAAATGACATATAGGTAATGCTTTTCAATTTTTTTTTTAAATGACAAAAAATAACAAAAACAACAAATCAAAATGAACTATTTTATTCAATTAGAATGAAGAAGGGTTTTTCATATTTTTCAAATACATTAGAATCCATGCATAATTCAAATATTTCATGCTATATTTTCAATTAAAGTTCCAGACTTTGCCAACATCCACAGAAAATCGGTCTAATGCAATCTTGAAAACTTCCACTCAATCATTGTGCAAGTTGTCTTTGTACAAGATATGTACATCCAAAGTGTGTCTTTCACTGGATCACCCCATGGTCCCTTTGTGCTTTGCAACAGTAGCATACAACTGCAAATGTCATACATTTAAATGTCCAAATAAAGATGACATAGTGAAGAAACCTAAAACAGAAGGAAACAAAAAGATTTATTTTTTATTACATTACAAAATAGACACATTACAAATAAATAATTTTGAGGACACATTTTCTAAAAACAATCAAAGATAAACATTGGAAATAAATAGTAGTAAATATGTCAAAGCTTAAATCAACAAACATCTTTGCCCTAGATATTCCCCAACTTGCACTTTCTAATAAATTTCTATCACAAACTTTTATACTCATTAGATTAAAAGTTGGTTTAAAATGTAATTAAATAATATGTAACTACATACTTACACTCATGTGAAGTTGTCAATAACATCTCAACATATATCTATTCCTTTCTCTTCACCACTATCATCTTCATTTGGCATTTCAGCATGCTCACTCGGTGGCTCATCATGGTTTCCTTCCTTTGCAATGTACGGGATGTTCCATCGCAGGGCTATTTTATGTAAAATGCAGCATGCCATGATGATTGCAGCATGATTTTACACACCTTATCGGGTGAGTAAAGGAGGGCTCCATCAGTCATATACAGACATCAAAAACTGGCCTTTAGGAGCTCAAAAGCCCACTCCTCTGGCCTCTGTGTTCTTCCATGGGTCTCATTGAAGACGACTTCCTCTGGCATTGTTGGATCCCGCAGTGGTGCTAACAACCAATGGTTGGTTAGGATAACCTGAGTCTCCTATATAAACAAAAGTATGAGCCAAAAAATGTAATACTATTTTTGATCAATATACTTGAAATTAACCCAAAAATATATTGACTGATTGTACTTACCAACAAGCCAGGCCCTCTCAGGTCCAAGTTTGATATTTGCAGGAGTATGGTGCTGTTCCTTAGTAGAAAGGAATCATGGGTTGATCCTGGAAAATGCGCACACATGGTTGTGCTGTACAGATCTGGTAAGTACACAACTTGAAATTGATTAAATGAATTTATTTTCAATTGCAGTAACCTTGTCCTCTGTCATGTGGTGGCACCAAGGCTTCTGTCAATTGCTCCAACCACATGTGGTAGGCAGCCCAAAGAATAATCTCTCTTCCCATTGGCAAAATCCTCATTTCTTGAAAACTGTATGAAGCTGTTGATGTGTTCATCATTGAAGAAAGAACTTCTTGTAGTACACACTTCAAAGTTTGTTGTGACATTCCACCAGATACTGCAACAGTGTATTGGAAGGACCCTGTGGCCACAAAATGGATTACTGCCATTATTTCATTATTGGTGTTATTGATGTGGTATTCCTATTTGATAGGCAGAAGATCTGGCTCCAGCTGATGACATAAATCAATATTAGTTTGTCTATTTAATCTGAATGTTTTGATATGTCCCGTTCTTCCATGGTGGCAAGGTCAGGAAATGGTCTCATAACTTGAGCTTCTCACGTTCTCTAGGTTCATATGTCTGTATTTAAACATTTAAAAACAGTGCTAACCTATTTTTCAAATAAAATACAAATTTATTTTTCCCACAATTTTATTTTTACATAATTTTACACAACATTTATTTATTTTTCTTATATTACATTTTTGAAGTCTATTTTTTACAAAAAAAAAATATAAATAATACATTTTTATTTACACTTTTTTTTAAATTAATCGAAAATTACACAACAGATATATACAGAATTTGCAGTTTACATATTGCAGTGCCCTTGTGGGCTGTTCTATATAGGGAGTACCATATTGCCAGTACACAAGAGGATTCTGCAACACTTACGAGCCATCAAAAACTGTGACAGATCACACCTGGTGGCCCGCCAATGCTGCCACTTTGAGAATTTCTACAGGAGTGAAGGAGCAGGTCTGACTTACTCTGTACTCAACTCCATCCCAATTAACATCCAGGGAAGAGATGGAGAAAGAAAGCTGAGTCAACTGGAGTCAAGATACATAATAGAAATGAATACCAAAATGCCAAGGGGTTTAAATATATGGAAGAAGACCTATACACACATCTCTAGATATGACACAAATGCTCAGTAACTTAGAAACTCCCCCGCTCTGTGAGTGATATTCATTTTTGGGATCTTTTTAGAATTTTTAACTGTGTAAATATATATTGGGAATCTTAGGTGACTATTCATAATTAATACATACACTTGGTTTTTCAAGACTTGGGTTGGAACTCTAAAGATCAGGATATATAGCACTGAAACAGGAGCTTATCAGTGGTCGCTCCTATGATTCAGGCTGGCTCCTGCAACTTGCTTGTGGTCTTAGTCTTAGCTGGCTCACTGCTAGCATGGCTTGCAAATCCTGCTAAACAGGGCTCAATGGTAGTGGAGCTTCTCTGGGACCAGGGCTGCATGCTACTGTCGGGAGACATTACGTTCCCGCAGAATAGGGCAGCCATAAAATCCATGGCCAGAAACAAAACACCTGGCACTGACAGTCTGCAGCCAGAATTTTACTCAACCTATGTAGAAGACTTAGGCCCCAGTTGGTAGAGGTCTATAAAGCAACGAAAGACACGGGACGCATACCACTTCTACGCAAGATGCCATGATTGAGCCCCTTCTGAAACATGGCAAACCGGCTAATGACACGAGGGCCTACAGGCTGTTGTTGATGCTGAGTGTTGATTATAAGGTATTGAGCAGGATATTCGTCACCTGCCTTTTACAGCACATGCCAGCACTTTACATCGAGATCAGGCAGGGTTTCTTCCGGGCCGCAACACTGCCCTGAATATTTGGAGACTTCTACGGCTGTTGGAGGCAGATATGTATGACAAAGAGGAGGCTGTCATTTTTGCAGTTGATATCGAGAATGTATTTGATAGCCTAGAATGGACCTATATATGGTAATGCTGCGCTTTGGCCTTGACTATTGTACATGGATCCATTAGCAAGGGTCAAGATGGGCTGTATCATCTCAGAAAGTTACTGCGTAGAACACAGCACCCAGCAGGGTACCCCTGGTCCCCCTTGCTCTTAGCCCCGGGCATGGAACCCCTGGCCTCTCGCGCCAGGACGGGGACCGTGCACCCGGGTATCATGCAAGGCGAGCAAACCCACCACATTGTGCGTTATGCCAATGCCTATTGTTGTTTCTTCGGGATGCCGTGAAAGCCTTTGGGGATGCCTGTGACCTGCTGTAGCGGTTCAGGTGGTGTCAGGGTTACAGATCAATTGACAAAAATCGTGCTGGTTCCCCATGAGAGCAAATACGGCATTGCCAGAGTGATTGGGGGCGGTCAATTGGGAGCCTCGATGTCTCCCTTACCTGAGGGTGGGGATTTATCATGATCCCGCAGACCTCCTAGAGGGCAATGTGGGCTAGGTGGTTCACGCGATTTCGATCTAGTGCTGACTTTTGGGCCACACTCCCTCTCTCTGTAGTGGGAACTGTAGAAATACTGAAAATGGTAGCCTTCCCCGTCTACTTCATAGGCTTGATGGTGTAAATCCCTTGGATATTTTTCGGGACCTTACAACGATTATGACGAGTTTCATTTTGGGGCAGGTCACAGTAGCGTAGCATTGGTCATGAATCAGAGGCCAATAGCGGAGGGGGGGTCTGGCGCTTCCGGACTTCGAGACCTAATATTTAGTAGCACAGCTCCAATGGCTGATGCAGTGGGTAGTGTGCAGGCTTACACCTGGGAGAGAGCTGGGCCTTATGTCCCATACCTTGTCAAATTATCTCGAGAATTGTGGCGCCTAAGCATGCATGGTGCTGGAGACTTCATGGAGTTTCGGGTACTGCACCGCTGCTGGACCAGGAGCCTGCAGAAGATGAGGGTGTGGATGCCCTACTCCTCGGACATCCCTCTAGTGTTCCTGACAGAGCTTTTACATGAGGGTGATGGGTGGGAGCTGGTGGATTGGGTGGCGGCAGGAGCAACAACAATCGGGGCCCTCTTTGAAACTGAGCTGCTACTTCCTTTGGAGGACTTTAGATAGCAGTATGACGTCCCTCGCTGTCACTTCTTATTGCATCATGTGGTCATGCTGGCGGTCCGCAGACACTGGAGGATGGGCCTGTCCGAGCCACCTCAGGCTGGGGGCTGTCAATATGTGCTCACCTTGTCAGGGACCTACAGAGCTGTCACCTGTCTTTATAAGCAGCTGTGCGGTGATATGCTGATATCGCTAGACAATCTGAGAGCCCGAGACCTGGGGATCCCCATCAACGAGAAGGACTGGGAAGCACTTATGGCCCACGTGCCTAAAGTATCAAAGAATGTGCGATTTAATCTCATTAACTTTTATGTGTTCCACTGTGCGTACCTCACCCCAAAGAGGATTAACAGGTATTTTGCGGTAGATGACGTGAAATGCCCCCGGTGCAGAGAGGTTGGAACCGAGTTTCTCTACATGTTCTGGGGATGCCTGAGATTGTTGGATTATTGTAAGACCATTATAGGGGTCCTGGCTGAGGTTACCAAATGGGAGATTTAATGCACTCCTAGTTACTGCCTCTCACATTGGTTCCCACACACAGCTAAGATTAAGACCACAAGCAAGTTTCAGGATCTAGCCCTGGTTTTAGCGAAAAGGGAAATAGCCAGGAATTGGAAAACTCTAGGGTGCCTTAGAAAGACAGTCTGGAGAAAAGAACTGACAAGATCGGCTGGGTATGAAGGGGCACTGAGACTCCCAGAGACCAGGAGAGGGCAGGGATCACTAGAGGTGGCCAGAACATGGGAGGCCCTAGTAGAAGCATTACAGTACCCCGAACCCTCCTCACCCAAAGAGCTACCTAACACCCTCTGAACAAGCACAATTGCGTGACTGAGAGAGGGGCCAGGCTCCTATGCCCATGTGATGCATGCAAAGGAGGCGATTGGTAACAAGGCCTCCTTGAAGCCTGAGATAGTACACGGACTGCTCTTAAGATACAAGCACAGAGATTATGCAGCATGTAGTGCACCCGATTACAAGGATGGATGAGGCACAGGCAAGGGAGGGGGTAGGGTTTGTTGTTGGGGGAGGACATTTTTGAGTTGGTGTGTGATTGCGGTCGCCAGCCTTTGAGGTCGTTGACCATTTATTGTCAAAGATGCAAAATTCCTGTCTCTTCATTAGTCAATATATATAATGTATATGATCACATGTTGATAATATGTACATGTGCTAACTATGGACATAAACATGGGAGCTCGGGAATACCAAGCATTAAGATATACACATGACTTGAAAATGCAATAAAATCTGATTACAAAACAAATATTTAAAATGTCTTAATACATGGACCAGTGGGATGCATTTTGTATGACGTGACAATGGTAGAAGTAATTGATAGGTCTCTTGTTAAAAGTGTGAACATTTCTAAGCAGGGCTACCCTTTTGTTTGTGCCTGATGACTACTCAGAAAGGTGGATGACAGTCAGGTGCTGAAATCTCATGCTTCATTGTGTCCTTGTTTGGGATACTTCTGCTTGGAGCCAGAACTATTGCTACTGCTGTGACAGCCATCACCTAGCACAAAGGCTGTGTCTGAGTGACAGCCAGAAAATGTTATTTGAAAGAAAAACACCCCAAATCAATTCTGAAACCTTAATGGTGCATCCACATCCCTGTTGGAAAATTCATATTAAAGTGTAACTGTGAAATGATCGATCAGTAGATCCCCAGAATGGAGGTACCAAAATGTCTATGTTTATTAGGTGTCTTATTTCTTCTGTGTCTTTGATGCCTGTATATATTTCTTTGATTTACTGGGAAAATTCATTCATATTCCAATGACATTCAGTTCAATTAATTATAGTCCCATTCCTTTGCTTGTGGCTTCTCTACAGAATACATCCTCTGATGGCCTGGCAATGTACATGCATCAAGGGAAGGACTTTATACCATCTACGCTATTTAGAGTAAAACATGGTTGTGAGGGACAGTAAAACAAATTATGACCCCAACACCCTGTGAGAAAACTGCCAGCATGTCGGACCATTAGGTTTTTAGTTTTTCAAGAACAAATTCCTGCTTTGGGAGTTTGTTTTTGAAAAACAAACATTCCATTTAAACGTTTGCTTGTTGGCCATCATATCTGACTGTACTGACCTTCAAAGGTTTTGTGCATAGACAGGAACCACCATGACAGCAGTTGCTGCCAATCTAGAGAGATGTCCAGAGGGCCAGCCGACAACTCCAAATTTTGCGGGTGGATGTCCATCAGGATGTCAGAGGAATCGTCCTCCCCCATCCAGATAGAGTTAACTCCGTCCTCGGATCTTTAAATCACGCCCATATTTTTTCTTATTTCTGTCATGAAATTGGAATGAAGCCTCTCAATTATATTGTGTTGGTCACTTCATAAGGGGCCCTATGCAATGTTTCTATTTTGATCAAAAAATCACCCTAAATATTAGATGCATCTATGTCACTGAGATACAACATTTCTATTTCTGGATTTTGCTTTTACAAATCATTGTTTTCAGGTGTTTAAGTCTGATTTATTTAATTAAACTGAACTAGAATTAATAATTCCAGAATGCACTGTTTGGCTGCAGAAAATTAGGAGTTATCATAACACGGAGCCTTTTGGTAATCCTATATCTCCCCTATGTACATTCCCATGGCTTTGTGAGTAAGAGCAAGTATATAGTGAGTATACAGCTTTAACTAGTCTTGCAAATGCTCTAATCATTTTTATCATTAGTCACATCTGCAGGAAAATGTAAGGAGTGGGAGCGCTTGTGGAACACGAGAAAGCTCCATTAAGGGTTATTAAGTCGCTATGTCTTGGCCTACGGTGTAATGGAGTGGCATTCTGTTCTATGTCTGTCAATATAACTTGAAAACATTCAAACATATGGGACCTTGAAAGGGGTTTCCTGCCTCCCCTTTCCGATTTGGAAAGGAATTTATTGATAATTTGTGACTGCAATTGCTGCCACAAACCATTGATGAGCTAATGACTCATTAGTCGGGCAGTAACTAATTTGCTAAGGGAAAGGGGTCTCTTAGGGCAGGATGTTGGCAGCCTCAGAGGGAGGAAGGTTTCCAAAACTCCCTGCCAAACAATGCAGAATCTCTACTATTTAGACAGCCACTGGGTAAGTAGTTCAGTTTTTCTGCTATTTGCATGGCTGCCGGCCAAACGGTGCAGTAGCTCTACTGTTTAGCCAGCGGCTGCTTAAATAGGAACGTTTTCTCCGGGAGTGCTTGGTGACTTCAGGAGCAAGCCTGTTCACTGACACAGTCACTTTGCACAGTCTCAGCACTTTATAAGAGAGTCGTGCCCTCCCTCCTTGCCATATGAACTGTGTTATCATAGTACTTAAGGTGGAGGAGAATCTACGCTCCAGTTCGATGGGAAGCCCTTGGAACAGATAAAGCAGTTTGGGAAGGACTGACATTTTAACAGCATGTACCCTCCCCAACCAGAATAGATATAGGGGCGCCCATCTCTTTAAGTCTACCTTAAGTAGCTGTAGTAATGGTGGGTTATTGACTTGGAATAGCTCTGCCAGTTTGGGGGTGATTTTGATGCCCAGGTATGTAATCCTGTGAGAGGCCCATTGAAAAGGTGTTGAGCCAATGAAATCATCTAGCTCCACTTGAGAAACCGTCAGATTAAGGAGATACGATTTGGATAAGTTAATGCGGAGCCCTGCCACTTCCTCAAAGTGTTGTAGGTTCTCTAAGGTAGCCGCAAGCGAGGTAGCGGGTTGGGCCAGCGAGAGCAAGTTGTCGTCCCGGAACAGCGAGTTCTTATGTTCCTCTTCTGCTATTCGGATTCCGGAAATCTGAGGGTTTTGACGTATCCTGGCTGCTAATGGTTCTATACTTAAAGCAAATAATAAAGGGGAGAGGCGGCATCCCTGCCTCGTTCCCCTCCCAAGCGGGAACACTCCTGAGCTCACCCCATTAACCAACACCCTTGCCGTGGGAGATGAGTAATTCGCTTTAATCATGGTCAAGAACCTTTCGCAAAAACCTAATTTCCTCAAAATATGGAATAGAAACCGCCAATCCACCCGGTCAAATGCCTTCTTGGCGTCCAATGCCAGAAGAACCGCCGGGACAGATTTCTTGGAGACTTTTTCAATCAAGTGGACTATTCCCCTAATATTATCATGTGTCTGTCTACCTTTTATAAACCCCGACTGATCTGGATGGAGCAGATAAGGGAATTGGGCGTCCAATCGGGTAGGTAAGATTTTTTAGTACAGCTTAGCGTCTAAATTCAACAGAGCGATTGGACAGTAGGAGCCGCTTTTCTTCCGGTCCTTTCCTTGTTAGGTGATCAGAGAGACTAGGGCCTCACTCATGGATTCTGTGACCTCCCCCTTGTCAGCTATATAGTTAAATAGGGAGACTAGTTGCGGGGCAAGTTCTGCCATATATGCCTTATAAAACAGTAGCAGCAACAGAAGCAGGGTTCGCGTGCTGGTTCACCGACACCTGAGTCTTCTGAGCGTACTTATGACTTGCGCGACCGCGTGAAAATTGAGACTCCTGACAGATTTCAAGTCCCTGATCAGCGCTCTCCTCGTTTTTTACAGGACACATCGGACTCTCAAGTCGGTGGTGGGGAATGCCAGGATCGTGGCAAAGGTCCAGCCACACAGCAGGGACGGGATCACTCTCGACAGTTTTATGTTAAGGCCAAACAAGAGGACCTGCCTCGTTTTCGACCCCCGTATCAGAAGAAAAAGGTTGCCTCTTTAACAGCGAAGTATGACTCAGACGGTGAGAACGCGGCTCCTAGATTGACATGGGCAGTGACTCTGCTCGACAGCGCAGCGGAGGTTACCATAGTGTGGGAGGCACTGCGTCCCTGTCTGGAGGCGAGAGCAACTGATACATTTATTACAGTATAAACAGCAGATACCCGGGTTGCCCCCCCCGGATAGACTCTATGAGTTTGTCTTCCAAATTGAAGGTGATATACAGCGTACAATCCCAGCGGTTTTCTGGGAAAATCTTACCTCTTCATACGACATTTTATTGGCAGAGGCAGATTGGCCTCCACCATTTGTGCTAGCCGCTTCTAGAGGGGAGGACGTGATACTTCCGAGTTTTTCGCGTTACGTCCCTGAGGAACATGCAAAGGCTTATGCATCTGAGTGGGTTTTGGCCCTTGCCCCAGCGGTGTACCGTAATCAGGTGGGCTGGGATATTGATTCACTGGCACATGAGATACCATTACGGTCTATGCCACAACCACAACCGCAGTATCCAATCAGACGAGAGGCTAAAGCTCCCGTTTGTGACATTCTAACTCAGTTGGAATATCAAGGAGTGAATGAGTCCTGTGAATCACCGATGAATAATCCTCTTTTTCCGGTATCAAAACCTGACGTTCATATCGCATTGTATTGTATTATCGAAATTTGAATAGTCATTGTGGTACATTTGCGGTACAGAACACCCACAGCTCTGCGCTGGTGAACAACCTTGTTCGTAAAAAATACAAAACTACACTGGACACATCCAATGGTTTCTACAGTCTTGACAGCATTCACCACCGTCAGAAATCAGAAAATATTTACGCCCTTGCCTATGGGGTATGAGAACAGCCCCGGGGCTTTTGCTGCACGTGTTGTGTCTTTATTGCACAGCATAGATCCAGATGCGTTCTCGTACGTAGATAATATTTTATCTGACGGACGACAGACTAATGCCGCTTCTTGTCCGAGTCGACTGCATCATTTTACATCGGATACAAATTCAATTTTGCTAAATCACACAGTGCTCATTTTGCGGTGCTCTTTTTGGGCTATGAGCTCAATAATGAAGGTAGGGGGTTAGCCCCCCACTTTCTGGAGAAATGTGCACAATTGCAGCCTCCCTCAACGCTGTAGAAACTTCAGTTTTGCTGGGATTTTTAAATTTTGGAAGGACATACATCCCCGATTATGCCCAGCGTATCAAACCGCTTTATGCGTTGATACAACCAACATATTATTCTGCCAGCTGGCTTCCGGAACATACCACTATTCTACAATCTTTGCAATCAGATATGCTTGCGACAAACTACTTGTTGACGTGTGATAATACCACGAACCTGGTGATACGTATAGTACCGGGGATGGTGGGTTTCACTTACTTGACGTTCAATGAGGGAGACACAGTACCAATTGCATACAAATCACATTTGTACACATCGGCAGAAATGCATTTTTCGAATGGTGAAAAAGTTTTGACGGCAGTCCAAATGGCGATTCTGAAAGAACGCTCGCTGGCACAAGGAAAACGCATTTTATGGTCACGCCTTTCCCTGCTTTAGAAGCAGTGACTAAGGCAAGTGTACCCAACTCTAAGGCACTACATCCCCGTTGGAAACAATGGGCTACTTCTTTGACATCAGCTGATGTCACGTTTATCTTTGATCCTGCTCTTCAGACACAGGAGTTTTTACAGTATGAACATGTTCATCCTCCTCCATTGTTGTTGCTTCCTTTGGATGAGTACAAATGTATCATTTACACCGATGGCTCAGCTCAACCGGCCGTCGGGTCCAAACACACTTATTCAGTGGCTTGCGCTATTGTGGCTGGTTTAATTGTAAATGGAGAATTTAAGTCTTCCATAGTGCATACTCAGGCACTTGGAGACTGTACAGCACAATTGGCGGAGCTGCGTGCTCTTGTTCTAGCTCTTGAGTTTGCTGATCCTAATGTGAATACTCTTATTGTATGCGATTCTTACTACTGTGTTCAGTCTTTTAATGACAACTTATTCTTTTGGTCACAAAATGACTATTGAGACTCTAAAGGCAGCGCAATCAGGCATAAAATGCTTTGGGTTCGAGTGGCAGAACTTAAACGACGTCTGTCCCTCACACAAGTTATACATACTCTTGGCCATCAGTCTGTGGGAGCACATGCTCTTGGTAATTCTTTGGCTGACGAGGCGGCCAAATCTGCAGTAGCCACATGTTCCATTGCAGCAGTTGCAAGACCCATGACTAAGATAGATAATGACATTCAGGCAGCTGTAGCTGCTACGAAGGATGGGACTGCTTATCTGCAGGGCTTCCCTTCGAAGTATTTTTCTCATTTATCTCCCGAACAAGTTCCTTATGCTAAAATTCCATTCGTTGGGGATCGGCTGATTCCCAACATGGACCGCAGACTTGCTTTGATCATTGCCGCACACGAGGGCATGGCTTCTGCGCATGCCGGGGTGTCTGCGACTGTCTCTATTTTATAGCAACGTTATTGGTGGCGTGGTTTATATAAACAAACCCGTAATGACGTACTTTCTTGTGACATTTGTCAGCAAATCAAACCGTCTACGGTCTCACGCCCACCACAAACACAGCTATGTATTTCTAATCAGCCATTTGGCTGTGTATGTCTTGATCACTGCGGTCCATTGTCTTCTGATACTGCATATGAATACATCTTTGTTGCAGTTGATTCATGCACTAGATTCCTTTGGGTTTGGCCGCAACGCAGTGCTGATGCTCAAAATGTCTTTGTCGGGATGTTTGCCTGTGGCCCCTTCCATTCTGACCAAGGTCCAGCGTTCGCCTCTAAGGCGTACAAGGATGCGATGAAGTCGATGGGGGTACTGGTGCAGTTTTCGTCTCCATACAGGCCTGAGGGCAATTCTATAGTGGAGCGGATGAACCGTGACTTAAAGCAATCTTTGCCAGCTAGGGTCTTAGGTACTGGCAGGAACTGGCTGGCCCATTTGTATGGAGTTAAACGTGCACTCAATAATCTACATAGAAGATCTCTGGGTGGGCGGACCCCATACGAAAGTTCTTTGGCATTAAAATGTTTGTTATGAACATGAGAGGTGGTAAGATGCACACCAAGTAATCCCAGTTTATTCAATGTTTAAACCACTTCAGAGCTATATAGGCGTGCATGTCTGCTCCGCGCTCTGCCCCATTGCGCTTCAATGTAACAAAACACGAAGGAACCTCATTTGGTTCCTATTCAAGCTGCACAGCCAAATGACTGAATGAATCAAATGAATTGAATTCATATAATTTAATCTTCTATTTATCCATTTTTACTCCGTTACTTTTGCTTCTTCTTTGATAATTATTCCTTCAATTCGTTTTACTCATTTCTTTTGCAAAAATGTTCACACACACACAGGAGCATGGTGGGTTCCACATGTCACGATTTTATTAGAAATAAGCCCAATGCATTTCGGGTAGAATCCCTTCATCAGGGGCATCTACAATACAAAAAATATATTTTACACTTCACTCTCAGTAAAAATGGGATTACTTGGTGTGCATCTTACCACCTCTCATGTTCATAATTGATTTTTTCTTCCCCAATCGGTGAGATTGCACCCATGGACAAACAGGAATCATGTAAAGGACAAAAGTAAGCAAGTAAATATGAGACACAACTTTTCACGCATTTGATGCAGATTGGCATAGGAGTAGGGTTTCCGGTCATGGCAGATCATTATGAGCATGCAAATCCATTAGGTATTTTAAGGACTGTCAAGTTGCCACCATTTTTTCGGACATCAACTGTTTTTTATTAAAAAAATCATGAGGACATTACAGATGTATACATTTGGAGTATGGATGTTTGTTTATTTAATATTACAAACATTGGCCACTTTGGAATATTGCATTCGCAGATCGAGGTGTTGTGTAATAAAACCATATTGAGAGGGATTTGCTAAAAGGGATTGTGGGACATGTAGTTTTATTAAAATGTTTGTGCCAGACCTTGATGGTCTAGACGTTGTGGCGGCTGCCACAACTTTTGATGTAGATAATCATTCTACTATGTTGCAGGACCTACAAAAGACCCATGACAGCAACGCAACTGAACATTTACCCTCTTCCAATGACACAGCAATGCTGATTCTGGTTGCCAGCTGGCTTCCTACGATTGGCGATCTGGTAAGAGAAAAACTGGAGAACAAGAAGGAATTTGGTCCCTCTTATTGTGCACCGGTCCTAGTTCTTGGATTGAAGGGTACTCGTACAGTGATTCTACCACGTTTGCCTGCTCGCAAAGACAACAGATACATTTCAGTGGACAATGTCAAGCTACACTGTCTGGCCAATTCTGAATAGTGTAACTCCTGCAGTTTCATGCAATGCTATCTCTATGAATCCGGTGCAATCAACCTCTTCGACTCATCCTCGTATCGCTGAGGGTGAGATGGAAACTGCTATTGGCCTTTTTCCTGTCCTGACTCCATCCTCTTCCAATACAGAAGTCTAGTACACTTAATCTGCGGAAGAATCTCACAGTGAAGTACCAAACAGTCCTCGACAACAACAAGATGATGCCGCCCAACCGCCTTTGATGAATATGGGAGCAAGCGGATATTTTGGGGACCTTTCGAGCTTCTCTGATGACTTTTCCTCCTCGTCTTCCACTTTGGCACTTCCACCAACAAAAACAGCCATTTTCTTCTCTTGGTTCAAAAAGACTTACTTGGTCCCACCCTACACCTACATCTGGTTGGTTTTTATCCTGATTTTCCTCTTCATGTCAATTGGATTTGTGACAGTATTTTTCTTGCTCATCAATGGTCATTATTTGCCAGAACGCTCTGCTGTACAATTGGTCGATGGAATTCTGGACCCTCATACATCATCCCATATAATGAAACGTGATCAAGCCCTCGTGAATATTTCAGCTTTCCCGGTTGCTGATGGCATCGTTTGGAATAAAGTAGCTTTCGAAATCCACGGTCCGACGGAGGTCCTCAGGATACCATACGTGTTTCGCGTGTCTTCAGGAGACGTGATAACACCGGACATACATTCCGACGATTTGGATGTACAAGCAGTACATTAATTGTTTTCAGATTTAAAGTATTATGCTGTTTTTGATGCTGAAGATTTATATTTAAATTCTGCCAATTATGCTGATTTATTCTGTTTTCAACATTATGGGCATCATTACTTACACAAAACAAACACGTTAAGACCTGTTTTTAATTACACGCAATGGGAACATTGTCCAACTCCTTTACAGGGGAGTTCTAAAACACTTAGGGATAAGTTCACCTATTTCACAGATTATGACACGTCCAATCCTGAATCCTATTTCTTTAAATTACAATTGTCGTCGCAATTAAAATTTATTCTGATCCACACTAAATTAATCTATTCCAATTCCTGTAGATCTGCATTGGCCACACAGGGTTATGATCAGTGGAGTGCTACCATTGATTTGAAAACAATTTGGGACACTAAGGCTTGGCAGGTTCAGGTATCTGAAGCTTTACATCATGCCTGCCTAATACAGGCGCAAATGTTATTTTTAAATGATACAGTATATCAAACTGCTTGCTTTGGCCTGGCAACCGCAAAAAATGTAAATGACCCATCCATTCCATCATTGGCAGAGTATGATAATTGGCACACACACACAAATTATTCAATCAATGTTTTGCAGACTCTGTTTCGGAATAGCACTTAAAATGACTCTGATGTTGGCCCTAGCGGTTGGTTGCTGTGGCAAACCAGTTCAAATTCATGCCAACTGCGTTTTTATAATATAACGCCTGGTTTCACACAGAGTAAACCGGATCCACATTTTTCACATTCACATTCAGTCACCACATATTGGGTGGGTAAATTGTGCTAACAATGGTTGGAACACTCAACTTTATCGTCAGTTAGACAACACTTGGCACTCTTGTCGAGTGACATCAATTTGGCTGATTTTCTTCTAGGTCCTAGGACCCCAAGAACAAAAAGATTTTTCTAATCTGCTTTCAATGAAATATGGAAATTTTCGCAGATTGAGGCAGCGCTTCGTCTGCGCCAAATTGACAAAGCGAATTTAGAAAAAGTCCTTGCTGTGGTCGACAATAGCATTAATACACTGTCTTCACGCATTTATACCTTGGATAATATTGTTTCATCTGTTATTGATATTGTTCAGAATGATGTATCTGTGTTATATCATGGTCAAAATCAACTACGATCAGTAATGCAGTTTGCATGGACGTTACAGACTCTTAAAATGGGAAAAGTACCTTGGGATTATTTGAATGCTTCCGCTTTGTTTTTGCCATTTAATCTAACTGTTAAACAAAGGTTTATGTCCATGAAAGACGCTACATACACACTATTACACATTGAACAATTAGAACACTTGCCATTCTCTGTGGCGGAGACAGATTCAGCTGTATGGTTAATACATGGGGTTATCACTCTCCCTTTTTCACTGTTTCAATTTAAATCTTGCATGAAACATTTCCCAATTGGCCCCTTTGAACCCCTGGGAAGTACGTTTCTCCATGAGTTATGGTCCCTACCTTTCACTTACAGATGTCATCGGAAGGATAAGGGAGTTTTCCTAACAGGGGAGGTCTGCGATTCCACAGTGGGACACTCCCTAGTTTGCAAACACGTTAAGTTGCACAGCGCTTGTAATGTTTCCGCACCTAATCTTGCATGTTTTTTGAAAGGGAGTCCCGTCCCAGCAATAATTCCCACTTTTACATTGCTTACTAACAGCAGTTATCTTATTTTGAATAACCATGACTGCTGTGGTTTATGGGCAGGAATCCCGTATATAGTAACCGTTTCACAACGTGTTTCTTGTTGTAGCAATGTGCTTTTTCCGCCCCGCATGAGAAAGTAGATAGTCCAATTTGGCCTTCCATTCCAACTTTGAAAACAGATTTCAACAAATTAAGCAGACTCAAAGCGCTATTGTTTCAACAAGAAGTGGCTCTCACTTCGGCTTGAGAGACCTTCGAATTGCAGGTGGCTAGAACATCTAGCGAGATTCAGTCACGACTGAACACGATCCTCCCAATTCACTTTGGAGAGCTTATACATCAAATATTTAATGCGTCTGACACCCAAGGCCTTGCTCATTTTTTTAAACTTGTGGGATCCGGCCTTGTGACTTCTTTTCAGACGATAATTGGAGTAATACCAGCCTTGATTCAGTCTATTTTTTCCAGCGTCTTCGGAGGATTCCCATTAATACTGGCGCTAGCTGGTGGAATCCTGCTGCTTCTGTTCCTGCTACGCAATGGCTGCTCATCTTGTGGTACTGCACAGGCCAGGCCAATTGCAACTGTACCGTGACCGAATGAAACAACTTTTTGGATGCTTGCCATTAGCGGCGCTTAGCGTGAGTTATGGACTAACTTTTTGCTTTGCCTATTTCACTTGCATGCAACCTGTGTTCTACTGTCAGCAGTGCCCCTTCTACTGGGCTTGGGATTTATGCCTCTCCAATACGTCATGTTCGGACCCGGATTATGACCAGTTAATGGGTCCCTTAGTGGGCCATGAGCAGGCCTGTTCTAGGGATGGACGTGTGGCGCGTGCGGCTGCACTTGGAGTCTTGGCTGAATGGGATATCTGTGCGGCTGCTCAGAACCTATTGCGACGGAGCTTCATCGAATATCACGCAAGTTGCCGGGTTATGCTTTTGGAAGCATCTGATTATGAGGAACGCGTCTGTTCCTTCGGCCTACTTGATTGGATGGCATCCCTTTTTTCTGCTAACGATGATCTTTTGGAACGAATCGCATTGTTAGGTTCACGTACTTTGAGGGATTCCCCACCGCCATTTCGGTCACATTTTCCGTGCAAGGAAAATTTTGACAACATAAGAATTTTTCTTTTATTTTTCTCTTTCCAGAATTTTTCCAAACTGGTTTTTTCATGCATATTTGAACTCTGCTTACCGTTGAAATCTATTTTGGTCCTTTGTCTATATACCATGACCTTCCCAAGGGGAGGGTATTTTATGGGCATTAGGGTCATTGTCGACATTGCTAAGTTAGCATGAGCTCTGCTGCCATGATGCTGCTTTTGCGCACGTTACTACATGACTTTGTTTTGCGAGACTCTGTTTGTGCCTTTCACATGAGAATTGTCTGCTTTCTGTGTTCTCTGCCTGTTCCTGGAGTTTAGTCTGAATACGATGTGCAAGGTTGATAAACAATGCCCCTTTTTATTCTGTTCTGGTCAGTCCCTAGCATCTAGACAACACATGCTAACACAGCTGCGCTACTGAAAACTCGTGCTTTGATATTACGGGGATGCATGTTGTTCTGACACACACTTGGAGAGGGTCCTTTCCAGGGAGAAGAGCTATGCTGTTCCTATGATGTAAAGCTACCATCTAGGCACTAAGGTATGGGGTCTGCTGACAAAGCCCAGAGATCTTCCTTTATATAATAAACTTCACCTTACCAAGGGGAGGGTGGTTAGGCCTTAGAATCCTTTTTCCACTGTCTGTATATGATGACATCCCCCTTTGTATTCTATGGAATTGTAACAATGCTAATTGTTCTAGGTTTCTGCATTTCGCTGCTGGTAGTGGCTCGTATACTGCATTATAGAGCACGATAGTTAAAATAAACATTTTGAACTATAACAGTGACTCTGACCATTCTTATTGTGGACAAGTACGAGTGTGCGAGCGAAAGGGTATGTCTTGCTACTGCGATTCCTGAGAGAGTCAGGAGTGTTGTGTTCTGGGTTGTCTAATCATTTGTAGCTTTGTGATTATGTATGAAAACGAATGAGACACTATAGCTAGTCGGTTTTGGGATTTTGGGTACTAAGGTGGTAGGTTGGTACACCAATATACACCGAGGTCCTGTTTTCCTGTGCATAGTTCTGTATATGTGCAGAATCCCTGAAACAGTTGCGGGGCAGGTTCTGCCATACATTGCTTATAAAATCGGGCTGTCAACCCATCCAACCCTGGAGCTTTGTGACATTTGAGATTAGTAATCACACTTCGAACTTCCTCTTCTGTGATGGGACTGCTCAAGAGATCATTTTGGGCTTCCGAGACTGTGGCAGTGTCACGGTCTGTAGGTATCCTAGCTGCACAGCCTCGTTGGGGAATTACGCTGTATATAAGGATTGGTAAAACCTTCCAAAGACATGGGCTTTCTCTGTGTCATGCACAATAGTTATATCTTGTTCATTACAAATATTCCCTATATGCTCTTTCTCGTTTTTAAGTCTCAGTTGCCTAGCTAAATGGGCACCTATCTTGTTACCTTGGCCATAGGTTGTGCGGTGGAGGCAGAGCATGGTGAGTTTCGCTCGATTATTATAAATCGCATTGAGTTTCCCCCTCAGGGCCGTAACCTTTCTCTGCTGTGTCAACGTGGGGTTCTCTTTGTGACTGTTCTCTGCCGTCTGGAGTTCAGCTTCTAAGGCCTGACGCTTCTTAATCCGCGACTTGTTTAGGGCGGAATTTAGCGTTATACATTGCCCCCGAAGAACCGCCTTAAAGGCATCCCAATTGTTTAGTGGAGAGGTGTCACTCGGGTTGTTATTTTGAAGAAATCGTTTATGGTGGCCCTTAAGGAATCCCGCATTAATCTGTCTCGCAGCAGCGATTGCGGGAAGAACCATCTCCTGTACTTAGGGGGTGGTGTATCCCAGTCAATACAGACATATACCGGTGCATGGTCGGAGAGAGTCATGGCATAAGCTGTCGTTGACTGTAGGGCCTGACGTAAAGTATTGCTCACAAATACATAATCTAAAAGGGAATAACTTCTATGGGAATGAGAGAAGAAAGTATAATCCCGATCGTCCGGGTGAAGCGTGCACCATGCATCTAAGAGGCCTAAGTCACCGAATGCCCTCTGGAGAGATTTGGGGAAGCTGCCTGTGATTGTGTGCTGTGAATGCGTACATTTTAGTTCCGCGTCCCACGTGAGATTAAAGTCCCCTAGTAGTATAATTGCCCCTTCTGCAAAATTCCCCAGGGTGGTTAGAAAACTATTTAAAAACCGGGCTTGAATTGTGTTGGGTGGATATAAAGTGGCAAATGTACATTGCCGCCCCATTATGTGGCCTTTGACCATGACGTACCTCCCCTCCCTATCTGCCACAGCTCTCTGGTTCGAACCGTAAGGATGCATGAAAAAAGAGTGCCACCCCATTGTGTTTAGTAGGTGCTTACGATCTGTACATTATCGGATATTGTTTGTGTTTTAAGCGTTGTTCTTCGGAGCGTTTGAGGTGGGTTTCCTGAAGAAACACTACGTCATGCCTCTGGTCTGTGATGTGTTTCCACAGGCGCTGACGCTTTGCGGGGGAATTAAGTCCCCTTACGTTCCATGTTAGGGTTGTAATCACCATTACTTATTGTGTTCTATAACCCTCCTCTGTGAGCAAGCACCATGTGAGTCCCCACCTTTTTGTGCCCCCCTCCACATCCATCTCGTTTCCAAAGAGCTCCCTCCGTTTTGATGGTGAGATTCTTTAACTGCCCAAAATCCCCCCCATGTACTACGTGTAAAATCAAAAGGTAAACCCCTGATTACTGAGAACAAAAACCCATTTTACTCGACAACATTTTTAACACAGTCTCGATACTTGCCTATAGGCGTTCTGGTCCTTACCCGTTAAGGCATTCCCTCATAAAACACCCCCTGGGCTGGAGAGAGGAAAGAAGGAGGAAAGGGTGAGTGAAGACATATGAGGCTGGCAGAGTGCCAGCGCGGGCCCATACCAATGGGATCCTGCATTCCGCCCCATGTCCACAGTAAATTGAAAGTCTGGACTAACAAACTTGTTCGCTCATACAAAGGGGAGCTCCCGTCATGTCCACTGGCCGCCGATACGATATCCATCTTCTTCAGTGGGTTTTGGGCAGTTTCTGATGACGTGGTGTCCACCACTGGTTGTCCTCCGGTAGGCCCGACTGGGGGCCCGTTACTCTGTCTTCCTTGGCTGCTTCTGGTTTGCTGCGGCTGCAACGGCAGACCTAGGATCCGCCTCGCCTCCTAAAGATCGATGACATATCGTGACTTGTTCTGCAGCTCAAATGCCAGGCCAAAGGAGTATGTCCATTGGTATCAGATATTTTCTTGTCTGAGCTTGTCAGTGATGGGCCTAAATTGAGCACGTCTCGCCAATGTCGCCAGGGCTATATCCTGAAAGAGGGCACATAACATTCCCTGGAAGGACATCTCGTTGGTCTTCCATGCCGCCTGGAGGATGGCTTCCTTCACTTTGTAGGAGTGTAGTTTAACCAGCACATCTCTAGGGTGACGTTTCTCACTTGGTGTTGGGGGTCCTACCCTGTGCACTCTCTCAATTTTTGCCTTCAGACCGGATTCCCCCAACAGTTCTGAAAACAGGCCCTGGACAAAGGCCTCCTGATCCGGCCCCTCTGTAGAAATAAAAACCTTCTTAGGGGTTCACTGATACATCTGGTCCTTAAGACCAACAAAGAAGAGATTGGCACAGAAGCTGTAATATCAAAAAACATGTTTTATTAACCTCAGATGAGGGAGATTGCATCTTACGGTACCCGCAGGCCACTGTAGGAGGCATTCTAATGAGTGCAGAGAACAGGGTCCTTATATATGCATTTGTTATATAGTCAGCATAAAATCAAGGGGAGGTCCTAGCACATACAAGCATGCTTATTGACTAATATGGGTATACAAAATTTGCTTGCTCCACAATGTGGGAGGGGAGACTAAACTGCTTACATCAGTAAGAATAGCCTGACAGTTCTATACTAGGAGCAGGTGCATTCTACCAGCTAGGCCTCTCTGAGCATGTGCAAGACTCTGGAAGAGGGAGAAAGCACATGGCGAGCACATGGCTAACTAAAATGGCTGCCAAGTACAAAATGGCTTTCAGCTCATGCTAACAGCGATTCCTGCAATCTTTAACAGATGATCCTTTTAGCATGAGCTAAAGACATTCCCATGATCTAGTAGAGACATAGAAAATATTTTGCACATTTTCTTCTCATAAATTCATCAATATCCTATGCTAGGTGGGCATTTACATTCTAAACATTTCATTAAGCAGGTATATACAAGGTATAAGCAGGAGTACAAAGTGAACAGAGCATTGGGTCATACAGGTAGCAAGAGAGAATAATGACTATTATCTCAAACAGAAATCTCAATATTTTCCAATCCTAAGCAGAAAGCAAATACCAAAACCATCTAGTCTAATTTTAAGTTTCAGGGCTCTGATGTATTTCAGTGACTATTTATGTCAATTTCAAAATAGCCAACAGCACATACCTAATAAAAACATTTTCAATAGACTTTCTCAGTATTTTTTTATGAGGGCTAAATTATCAATTAATATACTTAAGGAAAGAGTAAAGTAACATGCTCAGATGAACTTTTCTCGTGCAGAATAAACATTACTCTTAAAAAATATTAAAGCAATCAGACATATTATTACAAAAACAATCCTGGCTCCGGGGGACCAGGAGGACCACACAGGGCCATAGGAATTAGGACAAGGAGCCGCAAAGGGCTGCTCCTCCTCAAAAATGGGACGACCAAAGGGGTACATTACTAACAAAAAAAAGAGTCCTTGGGAAATTGTAGTACAACCAACCAGAGGGGAGTCTTCTCCCTGTGTCCGTTTGAGCCTCACAGGCAGGCTCTTGTTGTTCCCACGGTGGAGCTGCACAACTCGCAACTCAAAAATCACGGTGAAGGAAAAGTCTTTCTTTTAGGATAGGGCAATCACCCCCCCAGGGCAAATACCCTCAATGATCCTGTCCAGTGTCTCAGGCAGTGCACCAGTTTTCTTCACTTTAATCTAACAGGCACCAAGGGCACAGCACCTGTACCCTAAACTCAAGTCCTTCCCTAACTCCTGTATTGCACCTCTGGCGCACTGCTCTTTTGTTGGGGCCACAAATTGTAGCCAATATGCTCAGGCATCCCTTGATCAACAAACAAAGGCGTAGACTTGCATTCACTTGGGACCCGGACTCAAAGGCCTGAAGCAACCCTTGTTTCAAAGGGGGTCACCTCAAGCAAAAGCCTCCTTGCCGTCCTTGTCGTTCTGTGACTCTCTCAGCTGGGCATCAAAAACTGGATCCACACAAAGATTTCTCCATCCTAATTTGTAACCCCGTCTTTCGCCCAAGACAGTGGCAGGGGTACACACTTCACGTCCCAGTGCTTCCGCCTTCACTGAGGTCCTAGTTGCCAGCAACGCCTATGCTGGTTCCTTTTGTTTTGACTGTAGGCTGGACTGGTGCTGACTCCCAGGCTGGATCTGATGTCCGGGCCCCTCTGGCAATGGTTGTAAGGCAGCAAATATCTATTGGTGGACAGAACAAGAGGTCTTTAGACAAGGCACAGAAATAATCGAACAACAGAGAGGATAGTCTCAGAATACTTCCTTAGTCTCGGGGCGCCCCATACATTAGCAAGGCACCCAAGAGCCACTTCATCTATCTGAGAGTAGAAAACCCTGGACCTATTGGCAAGTATAAAAGGAACGTTTTGGTGAACTGACAAGAGTAATACATCACCCAATCCCAAACAGCCAAGGAAGTCTGTGTTCATTTACTAAATTCTGAGGAAAAGAGAAAAACAATACAGACATACTCCAAATACTTACATTGGTGTATTCCTATATTACCAATCTGAAGAACCTTCAAGAAAAAGGAAATGTTCTACACTTTTACTCATAGATTTTACATTACTTGTACAGGACTGCAGACACTTGTAAAATAATTTCTCTTACATGTTATGCTTAGGACCATGCTCTCATGTTATAGGTGCAGCAGGAAAATCTAAAACTGCTAATTTAACAGGGATTCTTATTGCAAAAAGAACTAAACTTCAACATAGTGAGTACATTTTCTCCAGCAGAACATATTATGACAAACAAACTCCTATAAAACAATATTTTCCTTCAAAATGTTTGCTAAGGATCACATGAGCGTCTTTCCTGCATTGTACTTTTCACGATCTGGACTATGCAACATCATTTTCAAAAGGAAAAAAACCCTATCTCCAGCTCTAATAAGGGCTGTCAGCTTATTGACAGAGACTAGCTAATAAAAGACTAGCAATGCCCTTGCAAAACTGTATAGAACATGAGAATAACATAAACAATAATAGGATTGCCACCTGAGATTTTTGAACAGAAACCCCCACTATACAGTTCCCCCTAAAGATCAAATAAGGGAACATCAATCTGTTCTACTCATTCTTTCATACAGGATGGGCAGTAACATAACATAGATTTTATCATTTTATTAATGCTAACAATTTTTAAAACAGTATTACTGAATAGCCAATGAAATGTCTCATGGCTATTTCACAGACAGCTTAGACAGACTAAAAAAAAGTAAGAAAAAGAAGAGAGAAAACATAATTTTGCCTACCCTTAATTTGTAGAGGAGCTAGCCTCCTTCCCCATTTTGACAGTAGGAAAACCTGAAACAGGTTTTACTTCTGTCAACACTTTCAACCCCTATTTGTAGCAACTGGGCACAAACAAACCAATGTATCAATTTCTTGAGCAATTGTACTAGATTAACATGAGGGCGCATGAATGCAAACTAAAATCCATTTCCTCCTTATCGTAGCCCCTACACAGTATTCTTTAAACTAAAACCATTATTTTTATATACATGGCAGATCAATGCTCAACTGAAGGCTGTTTTCCTTCGTTTCATATGACTGCGCAAAACGTGTGTTTGCCAAAAATAGGAAGCAAAGCTTCTCTTTCTCTCTTTGCGCTATCATCTCGTCTTTCAAAAACTTTTCAAAGGTCGAAGTGTCCCAGCAAACATTACCCTTCACCCTGCTAAGTTGCTAAATGCAGAACTCCGACCTTTGACCCGTTCAGCAGCTGCTCATTTTTGTGTGCAAGGCTTGCCATGCGGTTGTCGTAATGCAAAGCAACTCTGGAGAATCACAGCTCAAAGGCAGTCCTGTCCGATGTGTTTGCCAGCAATTTAAAGGTAGGATAATAACGTCTGCTGGTTTCTGTATACTTATTTTCATTTGTGTATAGTGTGTGGTGTGCAGTCTAGTAATACAGAGATCAGCTGTTTGTTTTATACTTGCATATACTTTATTGAAGCCTGAGAGCACGTTAAAACTGCCTTGAGTGGTAGAACTGCTTGTAAAATTGTGAATTTAGCTCAATTTCGACTTTGGTGGTAGGGGCACTTAAAAATGAATATCCTACAATATTTTTGCATAATAGGAACCCCCAGAGTGTTCTCTAGATAGCCCAGGAATGGGAAATCAGAAATGTATAAGGTATACCCTTAAAAAATGAGTTTTGTACGGCTGGGTAAAGTGACAGTTCACATTTAAGGCTCCTGCTAATGCGGTACAGCACTGCTTAAATCCAACTTTGATGCTAGGAATTCACAGTATGATAAGTAGGCTTTATAAAGATGAAAAAAACGAATTTAAAGCATTTATTTTTAATAATATATATTTTTTTTCATATAATTATTTTTTTTATTTTTTTTATCAAACCAACCATTTTGATGATTCCACATTGGAAAAGCAAGCTTCATTCGTAGCCTATCATATTTAAACACATTCATTCATAACCCTAAGCACAGAAGCCTTACTTGAAACAGGAAAAGTCTGCGCCACTTTTTAAAGGACAGTTATCATTTAACATCAGAACCACAGATGTACTTATGTAAAGAAGGCATTAAGAAAGGAAATCCCTACTTTCAATTTTGTTCTCTGTTATCCAAAATAATGAAACTGGTTTTTTGAAACTTTTAAAATAATGCAGGCCCTTATACCAGTTTTACACTGACTTAAAATTTCGCTGACTCAGCATTCCTGTCTGTGGCCGTGATCAGGAATAGCCATATGCTATTTATGCAGCTGTTGTTTGTCAGCAGCCGTCGAATTTTCACGCCTTTCTCTGGAAAAAACCCCTTTATTATTTGAAATACCCTGACAGAGTTAAATCCCCATTTGTTGTGTCAAACAGTTTCTTTTCAGTTAGTCAGTTTAAACACAGCTGTTGGAAAGCTTTTTCCTCGGGTGCTGAAAGAAAAGCATGTCACAGTCTATTTAAAACTGAGGCATTTCAATGCAGTCAAATCTATCTTTCTATAATGTGTATTTAGTTCAGCACCGACCAAATTCACTCAAATGATGTGCATGCCTTTTAATGTCTAATACAATGTATTTAAGGAAAATGCTGTAACGTGTATTTTAGTCTATTGATTACAAAACACACATTTTCGTTTTCCTTCCTCTGTATGAGGCCTATTTTAATCCTATTGAATACGAATTCTAATTCCGGGTCGGGAGCTGTTCGTTGATGCAGGGAGGCCGCAATATTTTTAATAGGTTTATTTTTAGATGGCTGCATGAATATTACAGCAACCAGATCAGAAGTGAAACCTGCGGGAGAGTGCTAAATTTTGTGATCCTCAATTACGGCTCATCCATTATTGGTATATCTGGATTAGTTCATTTTTAAAAAATAATAAAATCTTTTAAATAAACATATTTTGGTGGCATCAACGAACACAGAAATATTTATTGGCTTTTTATTAAGGAGGGTAATAGTAACCTCTTGAATACGAGGCGGGATATTTTCAAACCCCGGTTTCAACTTGAGCACGTTGCTTCTATAAGTGCCCAGTGAATTTTGAATTTGAGCACTTCCCTACCTAGAAAACTGTCCTGAAGAAGGTGATTTATTATCAATTCACCGAAACGCAGCGTCGACCTTTCTGTTTTCTTGTGATGTATATTAGTGCAATATTGTATTATATTATGAAATGTTTTTAATTTTATTTGTGTTTTTTATGGAATAAATCTCATATGTCCCATTCAGCTTGTTATTCATTTTTTATGTGCTACTGTCCTTTTTGATGTGTATATTGTGATTATTAGTCACATCATTGTGTAATGCCCATGATCCAAACTAGTGTATAGAGTGAATAGGGACCCTTGTGTTTTTTTGTGTTGATTACCCAGTCCCTATTCTTAGTATAAGGGTTCTCTCCCCTTTTTTCAAATACTAGTGCGAAGGACTACTTTGTCCGGATGAACAGCCAGTAAAGGAGGTTTTGAAGAAAGAGCCTGCAGCTCACTCACCCTGCAAGCAGAGGTGATGGCGACCAGAAAGGCAGTTTTTAGTGTCAGAAGTCTGAGAGGACAGTTATGTAGTGGCTCGAAGGGAGCCCACATAAGATAGGTCAGAACCAAGTTCAAGTCCCACTGAGGCATTCCGAAAGGAATTGGAGGACACAAGTGAGTAATGCCCTTAAGGAAGCGATTTACAATAGGGGACTTGAAAAGAGAAGGCTGGTCAGGAAGCCGAAGAAAGGCCGAAATGGCCGAAAGATAGCCTTTTAGAGTGCCCAGAGTAGAGCCCTGCTGGGCCAAAGAAAGAATGAAGAGGAGAACCTCTGAAAGAGGGGCAGAAAGAGGATCCACAGCCTTTGCTGCGCACCATGCCACAAACTTGTTCCATCTACAGGCGTACACAGTTTTGGTAGAGGGACTCCTGGCTGCCAAGATAACGTTACAGACTTCGGGAGGAAGGTTGAAAGCTGTCAACTGTCGCCGCTCAATCTCCACGCAAGGAGGTGGAGGCTGGACAGGTTCAGGGGGAGGACTGTCCCCTGCTGCTGCGACAGAAGATCCTCCCGAAGAGGCAGTCTGATCGAAGGATTGATGGCATATGCAAGAGCTCGGGATACCAGACTCTTAGTGCCCAGTCAGGGGCCACAAGAATACTTGGGCCCAGTCGCGCTTGATCATCTTCAGCACTCTAGGTAGAAGTGGTATAGGCGGAAAGGCATATAGAAGACCGCAACTCCACTCGCAACGAAAAGCGTCGCCGATTGAGTGCCGCCTTGGAAATTCCAACGTGCAGAACTGCTGACATTGCGCGTTCTCTTCGGTGGCAAATAGATCTAACCAAGTCTCTCCCCACCGCTGAAAGAGACCTTGCACCACCTCCGAGTGAAGATGCCATTCGTGATCCATCATGCACAGGCGGCTGAGTTCGTCCGCCCTGGCGTTCAGAGAACCTGTCAGGTGTTGAACCACCAGGGACATGCCCTGATGTTCCAGCCACTTCCAGAGACAAAGTGCCTCCTGACATAGGGTTCACGACCCTACCCCGCCCTGTTTGTTGCAGTACCACATGGTGGTGGTGTTGTCTGTGAACACCAGCACTACTCTCCCTTTGACAGAAGGAAGGAATGCCTTCAGTGCCAGACGGATCGCCCAAAGCTCCAGAAGATTGATGTGGAGTCTGGACTCTGCCGGAGACCACAGCCCTCTGATCTCCACCTCTCCCATGTGGCTGCCCCACCCTAGAAGTGATGCATCTGTCACCACTGTGAACTCCGGGTGGGGAAGGGAGAGGGATCTGCCGTTGACCCAAACCTGGTTCGTTAGCCACCACTGCAAATGGTGTGCAGTGCCCTCCGAGATCTGGACGCAATCGGAAAGATTCCCCATATGCTGTGCCCACTGGAACTTCAGGTCCCACTGCAGAGCCCGCATATGCCACCTGGCATAGTCCACCAGCAGGGTGCAGGAGGCTATGAGGCCTAGTAGCCTCCGGGTCATTCTGATGGAAACTCAGGAAAGAGGCTGAAAGATCGGAATCATAGCCCTAATATCCCAGACTCGTTGCTCGGGAGGATAAGCCCGAAACTGCGCCGTGTCCAAAACCACTCTGAGGAAAAAGCCTCGCTTCTTGCACAAAAACAATCCTGCATGTAACGCAGACACCCTTGCACCATAGTGCAAGGGTGCCTGTGTTGGCGATGGGTTGATGAAACAACACTATAAACGTAGATACAGCACATTCCTGCCCTTTCCCTTTGATAAAAGGCAGGACAGCAAAGTGATTTGCTGCTCTCCCCTGTGTCAAAATCTCATAAATCTTCCCCTTGGTGTGCAGCACTGTGATGCTGAGTAAAATGTTTGACTTTTTGGTTGTTTTGGCGCACTCAACACTGCTTTGGTTGTAGCACCCTAACATCCTGTTGCAAATGTATCAATTCTTCAGTTTATGTCGATCAACAATGACAGAGACTTTATTACAATTTGACATAATAGTAGCTGGGTGTATATTTTCTTAATTGTAAATAAAGTATTTTATCTTATGTGGTCTACGCCAACACCAGCTTCCAGGAGTAGGCCTTGGCTTCTCAATCTCACTACCTCCATTAAGACAGACCCTAAAGTTGTTTTACTTGGCAATATAAGAGCTCACAATATCAGTAACACTTGTTCCAAGGTTTGCCTAACTGGCCTTGAGCCACATAGGCCCTTGAGTAGTGGCCTTACAAACATTTAAAAATAATAATTGCTACCTAATGACTACTCAGAGGTTCTGTGTGCAAATAACAATACCCAAATAAGAAACAATGGCAAAAGAGTAATTAGTCTAGATACTGAAGAATGTCTCGTCAGTTGCCACTAAATGCACTTTTTCAAAATTACCAAAGAAGAATGTCAAAAGGGCAAATTTGATGATAGGTAGTCACTGTTTGTATGGTAAGTGGTTAAAACTCAAGGAAAATGGCTGAAGCAACATGAAAATATACCTATATATATATATATATATATATATATATATTCAGGACCCAATCCCCCAATTGCATCTACAATTTGCAATGATTTATCACTTTAAGGTTTTGCCTGAATGGATCTGAGCTATGTATAAAAGAAGATCCCCAAAATAAACCAACGCAACAGTGATTATGGCCCATAGCTTCCCCACAATACACCACTCATTATCAAACAATATTCCTACCCACACCACACAATATATGGAAATTGGTTTACCAACATGACCATGCACAGTGAGAAAGAAACTGCAAGAAATAGCAAGTTGCAAATAAAAAAGGCAATCAAAATGTGTATATAAGAATTTTGTGTACAGAAACCAATGATATTAAAATAATCCTTTATCAGTCCTGCTGCATTGCCACAAACTGAAATGAATGCTTTTCACCTTCAACACAGCAAGGGTATGCATGAAAATACACCAACCCTGCACCTTCAAACATTCATATCAGACCCATGTACCAGAAATCAAATGAAAGATAACATATAGCTCATAGAGGCTGGCAAGATTGCTAAATAAGGTAATGTTTGCTGTGATCATCTGCAGTAATCTGAACATCAGAAGTTCAAATCACATCAATGCAGCCTTTGCCTTTTATCCTTCTGCGGTCAGTAAAGCAAATTCCACAACCTAAGTGTTCATAAATTGGTGGTGAAGCAGAAAGAGCCATACTAGGAGCAAATCTGCCTCCCCGAACAACACACATCATATTCACAATGAAACCCAACATAATCCTGCCCTGTAGAATGTTCTAAAATAGGTCATATATTTGCCGATCATCACATGGATACCTAGATTCCTCAGCATGTTTGATCTGGGTACTGGCAGATCACCTTGACTGAGGGGGCAAAGAGAGGTCTGCCTACTCTACCACAGATGGCCACTTTCAGTTCTGAATAATGCCATTCGGGTTGAAGAACGCCCCTGCCACCTTCCAGGTGTTGGTCAATCAGGCCCTGGCTGGGTTTGAGCACCTGAGTGCCACCTACCTAGACAACATTGCGGTCTTCAGTTCTAGCTGGGAGGTTCACCTGTACCACCCCTGGGAAGCGCTTCAGGCTCTGCTGAGAGGGTTCAGTGGTACACTACCAAGATAAAGGAGGCAAGGTGCAGCCCCTCCAAAATTCAAACCATTCTGACTTGGGAGCCCCCCAAGTCTCAGACAGAGGTAAGGGCCTTCCTGAGCCTCACCAGGTACTTCAGGAGATTGTCATGGGGCATGGCACCATTGTTGCTCCCTTGACAGAGCTGACTTCTAAGAAGATGCACAGACAGGTGATCTGGACAGTGGAATGCCGGACTGCTTTAGACACTCTGAAGAAGGCCATGTGCATGACACCCATGCTCAAGGCCCCTGATTTCTTCCAGGAGTTCATCATGCAGACAGATCCCTCAGAGCATGGCATAGGGGCAGTGCTCTCACAGCTAAACGAAGAGGGTCTAGATCAACCAGTACCCTTCGTTAGCAGGAGGTTACTTCCCAGGGAACCGAGGTGGAATACAATAGAAAGGGGAGCATTTGCAGTAGTCTGTGCACTCAAGACGTTACGACCATACCTGTTTGGGGCTCACTTCCAGGTTCAGAGAGACCACACACCCCTCAGACAGCAAATGCAGATGAGGGGTGAGAATCCCAAACTGTTAAGGTGGTCCATCTCCCTACAGGAAATAGACTTTAAGGTGGAGCATTGCCCTGAAACTGACCACACCAATGCTGATGTCTCTCCAGGTTCTTTTGCCTTACTGACTAGAACTCCCATGATGGTGGGTGGTTCTCTCTGTTTTTCATTTGCGGGGGAGCACATGTTGGACCTGACATCCTTGCTGTTGTATTCCCCAACATTTAGCCTCTCAGCCTCCTGTTTTGGCTGACTTTGCTTTTTCTGGATTTAGGACTCTGCACACTTTACCACTGTTAACCGAGGCTAAAGTGCTTGTGCTCTCACCTTCAAATATGGTAACATGGGGTTACACCGAATTACACAATTGGCATATTTAATTTACTTGTAAGTGCCTAGTAAAGTGGTACTATAGGTAACCAGGCCTGTAAATTTAATGATACTAGTGGGCCTTCAGCACTAGTAGCAACAACCATTTAAGTAACCTTTTAAACATGTCTCAGGCCTGCCATTGTAGCCTGTGTGTTCACTTTTTAAACTGCCAATTCGACCTGGCAAAATAAACTTCTTGTCAGACCCAAACCTCCCTTTCAAAAACATGTATATCATCCCTAGGGTAGGCCCTAAATAACCTATTGGGCAGGCTGTAGTGTATTTAAAAAAGTCGGACTTGCACTTTAACTTTTACATGTCCTGATGGTGAAAAAAGTGATTTGAATGTAATCCTCTCAGCCACCGGGAGCCAATGGAGGGAATATAGGGCTTGCGTGTGGACTGATGTCTGGGTAGATTGAACAGACTCCGGGCAGGGGAGTTCTGTACCACCTGTAATTTTCTAATTGAGGCCTTTGGAGCTCCCAAGTAGAGAGAGTTCCAGTAGTCCAGGTGGAAAAGAATAAGAGCCTGGACGACTGCCTCTTCATTGTAGGAGGGAGGTGAGGGAAAAACCTTTGGAGCATCCCGAGTAGGCAATAGCATGTGGCTGAAAGCTTTACTACTTGGGAGTCGAAGTTCAAGCATTTATCTAGCCACATTCCTAGGCTCTTTATAGCTCTTTTTGTGGTGGGAGGGCAACCCAGAGAGCTTGGACAACTCAAACTGATAGAGGGGATAATATAATTGCCAAGCATTGTGAGCTCCGTTTTATCCCTGTTAAGTCTAAGGCAGGAGTTGTTCATCCAACCTGCAACTTTCACTAGGCAGGGGCATAATGCAGAAGAGGGGAAGTTTTGGCTCTGCACAAGGAAGAAGACCAATTGAGTATCATCTACATATAAGACAACCGAAATCCCAAAGGGATGGACGATATCTACAAGTTGCCTCATATAGGCTTTAAAAAGAGTAGGGCTCAATGACGGGCCTTGGGGTACTCCACATTCTAGGGAGAAAGTATCTGATGCACAGACTCTGTCAAAAAGCTGAAAAGACCAGGAATGACTTCAGCCAGAAAAGGGCTGGCCCCAAAATCCCAGCACTCTGTAGTCTTTCAGCAAATATATCGTAATTCACTGTATCAAATGCTTACGTAAGATCTAGAAGGATAATGGCTGCTGAGCCTTCTCGATCTATTAGTCTTTTGGCTTCTTGTACCACTGCCAGCAGAGCAGTCTCTGTGCCATGGTAGGGTCAAAATCCGTTCTCTGTGGAGTGCAAGATATCATGATTTTCTGAGAATTCAGATAGAGTGAGCATGATGTGTTTTCCAGTGTTTTACTTATTGCAGGAAGCAGGGAGATCAGTTGATAATTTCCTAGATCAAGAGGGTCCTGGTTAGGCTTCCTTAGTAATGGTTTGACCATGGCATGTTTCCATGTCTTTGGGACAAATTCAGTGGCCAAAGAAAGGTTAGCCATTTCGAGGAAGGTGGGGAGTATCTGGTCAACTTCTTTAGCTAAAATAGATGGGGGGGTCGGATTGTTAGGGAAGCTGGATTTAATTTTACTCAGCATATCTGTAAAGCTGCATGGCTTCAGAGGAGAGAAATCACTGAGTAAAGGACGATTTGCAACCAGCATATCTTCCTAATGACTCAGGATGCTAGTTTCAGTGGATGGTTGAAAATTACTATATATTTTTGGGATTTTATTCTGAAAAAATCTTGCAAGATCATTACACCATGAGGAGGAGGGTTCGATGGAGGAGTCCATGGAGGAGGGCTCTAGTAAAGTTTTCACTATGGGAAACATTTAGCGTGAGCAATTAGCGGGACAGTTAAATTTTTCTTTGATGTATGCGGCTTGGGCTTTTTTTAATTTCAGTGTGATAAACTCTGATGGTATCTCAATACTTCGGTTTACTTATCTCCCCATAATCTCTTTTCCAAAACCTTTCAGCTTTATTACATTCTTGTTTTAGTTTCTGAAGTTTAGGAGTGTACCACAGTGCAGATTTATCTTTTGCTTATCTGGAGTGGTTTTTTGGGGGAATGACTTGGTTAAGTGTGGATTTAAGCCACTGGGAGATTTTGTTGCTTGCTAGGGTTGGATCTAGGTCTAAGGCAGGTCTCCAATCATTGAAAGCTTGTTTCCAGGATTCAATAGGCAGTTTGGCCCAGGGATGGTCTTTCCAGGTGACTGGTTAAGGGTTTGAGGGCGGGTGATGGGTGTCCAGGGTGAATGGAATCAAAACATTATCTGATCAGATTACAGGAGTTGGGTCTTGAACCTTTAACCTTGGATCCTTTAACAGGTTAAGATTGGTCAAGTAAATGGCCTTTCTCATCTGTGTCCAGAGACCCTTTGCGATATTCGTATAGGCAAGAGATCATGTAAAAGACCAGAGTCTTGGGTACTCGCGGGCTCCTCCGGGTGGAGATTAAAGTCTCCCAGTATGGAAAAGATTGCTCTAGTACTGGCCAGGTTCACAATTACTTTGGGAAAGGATTGGAGGAATTTCCACTTGGTCCAGGAGGCCTATACAACAAGGCTCTAGAGAAGGTGGTTGTGGGGGGGAAACGAGATAGCAAGCTTTCGCAATCTAATAAACAGCTAAACTCTTCTTTAAGGATGATCACAATCCCTCCACCATTCTTATTCTCTCAATCTATATGATGGATGTGATATCTAGGGGCAAGACTTGAATGAGATCTAGCCCAGATTCAGAATGGAGCCATGTTTCCATCAGAAATATTGCATCCGGTTGGTTGTCCGCTAGAAGTGCGAAGATTTCTAACTTGTGACATGGGATCGATCTGCAATTAATTAATATGAGGTTTAGAATCAGACACCCAAAAGAGCGTTGAGGCACAGTGTCTACATATAGTTTCACTTTGCGCTTTTGGGCGCTATTTCCACTTAAATCTTTAAAATTGCATATCTTCACTTCTGATTTGATTTTTATTGTTTTGGTCTCAAACAATTTATTAAATTTTACTCTATTTTTCTAAATTGGTGTGGGATATTTCTTGTGCTGTGTTTCACTTTATTGCTGTTTGACTTGTTGCACAAATACTTTGCACTTTGTCTCTAAATTAAGCCTGACTGCTCTGTGCCAAGCTACCAGAGGTTTGAGCACAGGTTAATTTTGGGTTTTGCTCACTCTAAGAAGGATTGTGGTTGCTGCTTGAGTTGGGTTCCTCTCAACCAGTCCCAATTTCTTACATATATGCATCAATGAATATATATTTGCATATGTATATAAGTATATAAATATACATTTGATAATCTCCACAGTATGTTTAGTCTCCTATGAGCAGCGGATTATCATTGATCTGATACAAGGCTATTATCTGTAACCTTATATAATGTTTGACAAATCCTTATTGAATATCAATGACTCTCAAAAGTGCCTGTGCAAATTTATAAGGGCAAAAAGTGTTACTATGTGTCTAACTACCCGTTTTTGTTACATTAAAGTGCTCTAGTGCTGAGGTTAAAAAACCATTTAGTTTCTGGTTATGGTGTCTGTAGCTGCAAAAATAACATTTGTGTAAACATCAACTATATTGATAATACCTGTTTAAATACATTATTGGTAAAATGAACAGATTTTCAAAAAAACAGCATTAGTCGGGGCGGGATTTGTATCACATAATTCCTGTCCCCCCTCCCTCTTTATCTTGTTGGGCTGTACCTTTAAGTCTATTTCTTTTAGTTCGATGTTACGGTTGGTCGTTTGATTTAATTGATCAAGATGGTAATATTAAATTAAAGACAGGTAAAAAGATCTTCTGTTGTGTTAAGACCTCCCGGGTGCTTGGAGTCTAGATCCAGAATGTAACATGTTTCTAATTTTCTTAAGGCTCCTTCTCTGTGTCCCCCTCTTCTGTTGTGTGGCACTGCGTCGATCAGATAGTATTTAAGATGTTCAAGGTTTTTGTTGTGTATCTCCTTGAAGTGACGGGCCACTGGATAAGTTGGATCTTGATTAATTATTGCACGTATGTGCTGGAGTATCCTTTTGTGGGCTTGTAGTTTGGTGCTCCCTACGTAGCATAAGCCACAGGAACACTCCAGCACATAGATAGCATAGTCCGTTTTACATGTCAGTGGTTTCGAGATTTTACATTCTTTCTTGCCAAACGGTGTGGAATAGGTGGTCTTATTTAACCCGTATTGGCAGGCTTTACAGCTTTTGCATTTAATAAAGCCCTTGCATTGCGAGAGCCAAGTATTACGCTCCACTACCTCGGGACTGCTCTTGACAAGGCAATTGCTCATAGACGGAGTCCGTCTGAATGTGATTGACAATTTTTGTGGAAGGGACTGGCCAATTACAGCGTCATTAAGGACTACTGGCCAATTTTGCCTTATGATGTTTCTCAGAGCCTTATCCTGCTTGTTGTATGATAATATCATTCTGAGTTCAGTAGAGGTTCTTGTGGCTTTCTTATTGGTATTAGCAAGTGAAGAGGGTATTTGCTCAATCTGACTGAGAACTGATCGTTTAGGTGCTAAAAGATCAGGTCTGTGTGGGGTGCTGGTCTTAGCAATGGCGGCATCTATAGTTTTTCTTGAATAGCCACATTCTAAAAATCTCATTTTGCTGGCCTGTTGTGCATTTTGCACTTCCTGGTGATTACTACATATTCTTTTTAATCTAAGCATTTCCCCGTAAGGTATGCTTTCCACCAGATGCCTAGGATGGAAGCTTGATGAGTGCAAGACCGAATTACCCGCTGTCTTTTTGCGGTATACCCTTGTTTCAATTTTTTTTCAATATACACCTCTACATCTAAAAAGTGTACCATTTTGTCACTGATCGTGGCTGTAAAACTTAGATTAATCTCATTGATGTTGATAGCTGATACAAACTCAGTTGGACTTGAATGGGTACCTTGCCAGACTATAAATAAGTCATCAATGAAACAAAGCCACAGTTTTACATTGTTTTTCAAATAGGAGTCATGTGTGTTGCCCAGCACAAGCTACTCCCACCAGCCCATGTGTAAACACGTGTAGCTGGGGGAGAAACTGGCACCCATGGCAACACCCCTCATTTGTTGATAATATGAGTTGTGAAACATAAACACCTTGCTGTTCAAACAGAAGTTAACCATACTAATAAGCATCTTATTATGTTGAGACATTTGAATTGATCTATTTTCAAGGTAAAATTCCAGTGCTCTCAATCCGTCTTTATGGTTTATACTGGTGTAGAGTGACGTTACATCAAATGTCACCAGTAGGTAGTCTTTCTGCCAGACGAAGTTGTTCAATTTCATACGGAAATCACCGGTGTCCTTGATGTAGGATGGTAGCTTCTGTACGTGCTCCTGGAAGAAAAAGTCAATGTATTGTGATGCATTCTCTAATAAGCTGTTTCGCGCCGATATTATCGGTCTTCCCTGTGTTTTTTTTGGGTCCTTATGAACTTTAGGTATGAAGTAAATGACTGGTACTGTTGGATTCTCCTTTTTTAGGAATTTATATTCGTCCAAGGTGATCAGCCCTGCACTTTTCCAAGCGAGCAATTTTGCAAAGAATTTGTTGTAAATTGCCCGAAGTGACAATGCATTGCTTTTTTTGTAACATGTCCTGTCGTTGAGTTGAGATAAGGCTTCGTTCATGTAGTCCTCTTTTGCCCAGATAACTATATTTCCTCCCTTATCTGAGTTCCAAATTACCATCTGGTTGTTGTTTTGTAACTACATCATCAGTTGATGGTATTGTTGATTTTGTTTGTTTAACTTTGGTTTCGTATTTTGCACTTTGTGATTTAGGATCTTCATTTGTGCTACAACCTGTTCACTGAAGATGTCGATGGAATCCCTTGGTGCAATGGGATTGAATGTTGATTTCGGTTTAAAGGGAGTGCCATTTTTACCTCTGTTCCCTGCAACAAAGTCACTGTTGGTTTCACGATTACCGCTCAATGTGTTGTAGGAAACTGGCTGACTGCCAGCACTGTCATTTTCCTCCTGCAGCTCCTGCAATGCTTTTAATAAAGGCATATCAGAGATTGTCAAATTCATTGGTGACGGGCATTCGCTTTGTTGGTGGTCTTCATTTGTTATGTTGTTTTGTGTTCGTAATGTATGTTTTTTTTAGTTTTAGTTTGCGAACAAACCGGAAAACATCCATTCTTGTGTTGGCATAATTAAAATTGCTTTCTGGGCAATATGAAAGACCTAGGGAAAGAAGCTGTTTTTCGGCGTTGTTCAGATCTATATTGGCCAAATTAATTATAGTCCGGGTAGATTCCGGGCTTTGTGTTATTTGCGTTTCCATCTCCCAGTTCCTCGTCTTTTGTTGATTGTTTCGTTGTTTGACCGGTTTTCTCCTCTACCTGCGCTTGGCATTTCTCCTTTTTCTGTTTTGTTTCTTTGCGTTCTCGGGCGGAGGGAAAACTTTTGTGATGCCAATCCTGGTCTTGCCTGTCATGAATCTGACTCGGACTCACTCTCCATGGCAGCGCTATGGTCAGAATTTGAGGTATTGACATACCCTTCTCTGCTTGTTGATGCTGCAGATGTGTTGTCTTTTCTGGGATTGAATTTGGAAATTTTCAATTCATCATATTTTTGGGAAAACGTAAATATTTGCCCATTTTCATAGTCTATTTTGTCCCGTTGAAATTTATAGGCTTTCCTTTCCTTAATTTTCTCTTCATCCCTGCGAAGTCTGGTGGTCATTTGGTCGCGCATTTTTGATATTTCATCGCTTTGCCCCATTGAGTTTAAATCATGATTTAGCTTGTCTATTTGGTTATGTAGATCCACTCGGTCAGATTCCGCATATTTAACTAGAATCTGCACTAGTCTTTTTGAGGACTCCAGGTTACACTCTACCCATTCTTTCATCATGTTTGGGTTGGGATTTTCATAGCTTGGGGCTATTAAAATTCTGAGTCCTCGGGGGATTCTCCCTATGTCCAGATATCTTTGTAGAGATCTGAATTCCCACCATTTCCCCTGTTCCTGTCTCATAGGTTTCTCCAGTATTTTCATCTTGTCTTTTAAGTAATTTGTAGTGTTACTTGGAACAACACTGCTCGTGTTCCTAGGTGTTTCAGCTGAGGGTTTGCTACTGAACATTTCAGCTGATGCCGCATCCCGGTCTCGCAGCATGTCGGCAGACATTATGGTCAAATATTGGTTTAATCCATTTGAAAGTGAAGGAGTCTTTTCCAATAAATTTGGCTACTTCTCCCTTTCAAGCACACCTCTCTACCCCACTGTTACACACAAGTCCTACCTTTCTCGTTATCGGCGTCTTTCGCGTCCTCCGACTCGAGATCAGCCGGCTCCGATGAGGCAAGGATGCCTTAGCTAGGGGCGTTGGGGCTGATGTAGACAGTCCTTCCGGACAGAGTTTTGGTTCTGGTGCAACACCGGAGATTCTGGCTTCTTCTCTCCACATCGTCACAATTTAAGAGGGGGTCCGTGTGCGACCAGGAAAAGCTGTCCCGGTCCTAATATCTGATTTTTCTGCAATCCCTCGGCAAATATATATATATATATATATATATATATATATATATATATATATATATGTATATATATATATATATATATCATATATATATATATATATATATATATATATATATATCCAAGAAAGAAGTGACTCAAACAGATAGATTCACCAAAGAACAAAAATATATTTCAACTACAACGTTTCAGCTTCCGCCTTCCTCAGGTAGTACAAGATGGTTTGCTCAGTGGCTGCACAGATGACAGCTGAATTTTCAAAAAGCATCATGAGTGAAGATTCTTTCTTGGATATTTTATTTCTTTGTGACTCATTGTATCCTTTGGGATCCAGATTTTTGCCCTGGCTGGCTGTTGTTTTCTTGTGATCCTCCATCTTCAAGTGTATATATATATATATATATATATATATATATATATTATCTACTGGCGGTCGCCAGTAGATAGTTATAGTTAGGACCTATTATCCATAGGAAATCCGTAACATTCTATTCCCAATAACTTCATCATCACGAAATTTTCAAAACTAGTGGGGCGCTCCGGTCCGCTCCTGTCTTGAAAGTTTCGGGGTGATTCATCAAGCGGGGGCCGAGAAAAAAAGGGGGGTCCCAAAACGTGTTTTCTCCATGTTAATTCCCATAGGAAATTTTAGCCACGGCTACAGCCCGAACTGCTGAACGGAATTACACCAAATTTGCCAAAAGGTAGCGCTTGGTTCAGAAAGCGACCTTTTTTTTAAATGGTGTAAATCCGTTCAGTAGTTGCGGAGAAATTCAAAAAATAAGAGTGAAAAAATCAATTTCCCATAGGAAACTTTATGCAAGGCTACAGCAAAAACTGCTGAACGGAATTACACCAAATTTGGCAAAAAGGTAGTGCTTTGTTCAGAAAGCACCCTATTTAAAACTGGTGTAAATCCATTCAGTAGTTGCTGAGAAAATCCAAAATAAATGTTTCGATATCTATGGCCGCGGTGGATCCGCGCACCCTCCTGACCACGAGCTGCATGCTAATTGGCTGTCAACACTCCAAACCGAGGAACAAGAAAGCATTAAAACAAGTGCGCAAAACGCAAAAAGAGGGCAGGGTAGAAACCCCCTGACCCCCTAGGTCTGCTCAGGGGGTCCCACAAGGAACCCCTGGGCAGAAAAGCATTTTTTTTTTAAACGGCGGGATGCGCTTAGGGTGCGCGGATCCCGCTGATTAAAAAAAAAACACAAGAAACAAGTGCGCAAAACGCACAAAGGGGGCAGGGTAGAAACACCCTGACCCCCTAGGTCTGCTCAGGGGGTCCCACAAGGACCCCCTGGGCAGAAAAAAGCACACAAAAAAAAAGACGGCATGTGCCGGAGGCCCCGCCCCCTCCCTGCAGCAGTCTGCAAACGCGCACACATGTCACCTGAAGCCACGCCCCTCCCTTCACCAATGTGCAAACGCGCCCCGTGGCGCGTTTTAAGAAGGGGAAGTAATTCCCCTGGAATACTGGGGTCCCTGGGGCCAACTAGCCCACCAGGAACCTCCGGTATGCACCAGGGGGCTGTGTTGCAGAGAGGTGTACAGAGGCCACGCCCCTTTTTACACCTCTCTGCAACGCAGCTCTGTGGCACTTTTTGGAGGTACATGGTGGGCTAGTTGGACTCCAGGGACCATCAGTATTCAAGGGGACTTAATCCCCCAACTTAAAACGTGCCACGGGGCGCGTTTGCACATTGGTGAAGGGAGGGGGCGTGGCTTCAGGTGACATGTGTGCAAACAGGCCCCGTGGCGCATTTTAAGATGGGGAATTAAATCCTCTTCAATCCTGAGGGTCCCTGGGGGCCAACTAGCCCACCAGGTACCTCCAGTAAGCGCCACGGAGCTGCGTTGCAGAGTGTTGTAAAAGGGGCGTGGCCTCTGAACACCTCTCTGCAACGCAGCTTTCTGGCGCATACTGGAGGTATCTGGTGGGCCAGTTGGCCCCTAGGGACCCTCGGGATTGAGGAGGAATTAATTCTCCAACTTAAAACGCGCCACAGGGCGTGTTTGCAGACATGTCACTTCAGGCCCCACCCCTTCCTTCACCATTGTGCAAATATTCCTCTAAAATCAGCCGAACTACGAATTCCGATTTACTCACCTGTTATCAGGAGAGACCTCAGTGCTGCATCTTTGAGCCCAGTACTGATCCTGAAAAGTAATTTTAACCGTACTTACCAGTAACTTGAATTTCCTTCCATAGGCTAACATTGACTCGTTACACTTGGAATTTAATCTAAGTGTGGAGTTTTGGAACTTCATAATATTCCACTAAAATCAGCCGAACTACGAATTCCGATTTACTCACCTGTTATCAGGAGAGACCTCAGTGCTGCATCTTTGGGCCCAGCACTGATCCTGAAAAGTAATTTTAACCGTACTTACCAGTAACTTGAATTTCCTTCCATAGGATATCATTGCCTGCTTTTTGCTGAAAAAGTTTCTAAGTGTCGATTTTTGAAACATACAAATATTCCTCTAAAATCAGCCGAACTACGAATTCCGATTTACTCACCGGTTATCAGGAGAGACCTCAGTGCTGCATCTTTGAGCCCAGTACTGATCCTGAAAAGAAATTTTAACCGTACTTACCAGTAACTTGAATTTCCTTCCATAGGCTAACATTGACTGGTTTCACATGGAAAATCTTCTGTGTGGAGTTTTGGAACTTTATAATATTCCTCTAAAATCAGCCGAACTACGAATTCCGATTTACTCACCTGTTATCAGGAGAGAACCCAGTGCTGCATCTTTTAGCCGAGCACTGACCCTGAAAAGTAATTCTAACCGTACTTACCAGTAACTTGTATTTCCTTCCATTGGAATCCATTGTCTGGTTTTCAGCAGAAAAGTTTCAAAGTGTCGATTTTCACAAACTACAAATATTCCTTAAAAATCGCCTGTATGACTTAAACGTATTCTTTCAACTGTTTTCAGGAGATGCACCAGTGCTGGATCCAGGATCCACCACTGAGTAAGAAAAAGTAACGATAACACTACTTACCTGCTAAGTGAATTTCCTCTTATAGGATAACATTGGTGATTCTATGTGAAAAAGTTTCTAAGTGTCAACTTTTAAAATACAATAATATTCCTTAAAAATCACTACTGTAACCAAAACGCTTTTACTCAACTGTTTACAAGAGATGTCCCAGGATTGAATCTAGGATCCAGTCCTGTGGTTAGAAAAGTAATCCATAAAGTAACTAATTGCATTTAACTAGAAATTCACATTGAGCTCAATGTTGCATTGTGTTTGAAATTGTGTTGCCCATTGCAACAACTGTAACTACTGTACTTAAAAGTCTATTGCCTATTTGCAAAGTATTTAAACTAAAGTAATTCATTCTGAGAAAGTATATTTTGTTATGTAATGTATAATGTAATTACAATGTAATTTAAAAAATAAAATATGTAAAAATAAATAGTTTAAAAAATTGTAGTAAATCAGTATCAAAAAAATAAATATAACAATTAATACATTTAAAAATTGTCATTTACAAAACCTTTGAAATTCACTGAAAAAAACAATAGGTTTCAGACATGTTATAGTTAGGAATTAGCATTTAAAAAACCTTTGAAATTCACTGAAAAAACCATAGGTTTCAGGCACGTTATAGTTAGAAATTAGCATTTAAAAAACCTTACAAATTCACTGAAAAAACAATAGGTTTTAGGGACAGTTATAGTTAGTTGGACATTGCACTCGTACAAAACCCGTGAAATTCCCCGTTATAGTTAGTTCAGCTAACTATAACTCGCGCCCCCGCAATGCACTGCTGATGACGTCACATATTACATCACTCATGACATGGTCAGTGACATCACTGATGACATCCCTGATGACATCTCAAATGACATCACTGATGACATCATCCAGTGACTGTGTGTTTCTGTAAAGTTTAAATATTTTTAATATATATAGGGAAAGGCGTATTGAAGAATGAGTGGGTGTATAAGTGTCTGTATGGATGATTTAGTAGGTGCGTGACTAACTCTATAAGTGAGCGATTAAACGTATCTTGCTGAATGCATGGGTTAGTGACTAAACTGGGTGAATGTCTGTATCCGTCTGTCTGTTGCTGTGTAAGTGGCTGCATGGGTTTGTGAATAGCTACATGAGTGTCTATATGAGTTATTGATTGGTTGTCTGAGTATCTGTATGGGTGCCTGAGTGTTTGTGTGGGTGGGGTGTGTGCGACTCTGTGCATAGATGTGTGAGTGGGTGATTCACTGGGTGGATGGTTTCAAGAGTGCATCTGTGATAGACTGTATGGGTGGGTAAGTGTGTGTAAGAGTGTGTTAGTGAGTGAATGTATGTCCCAGTGGTACATGTGTGAGTAACTACATATGTGAAAGGCAGTATATATGTGTGTTGGAGTATATAAATAGCTATAAGCGAGAGTGTGTGATTGTGAGAGTGACTGTATGGATGAGTGTGTGCTTGTATCAGTAATTGTATAAGAGCGTAAGAATGTGCTAGTATTTGTATGAGTAAGTGAGCTGGTGTGTGGATAACTGTATAGGTGAGTAAATGGCAGTGTGTTTAATTATTTGCATGACTGACTAGGTGTGTGAGTACCTCTATGGATGAGTGGCGGTGTTTGAGTGTCTATATAGGAGTATGAGTGCATATGATAGTCCTGTACTGAGTGACCGTAAGTATGAGTGACTGTACAGGTGAGTGAGTGGATGTGTGTGTAGACCTAAGAATCAGTGAGTGGGTATGTAGTTATTGGTGTTGGAGTGTCTATGGTTTTGCGAATGGCAGTCTGTAATTTAGAGTGGGTGTATCAAAGGTTATATTAGGGTGTGAGGAGGTGCATCAGATTATCACGTGGATGATGTCATCAGTGATGTCATCAGTGATGTCATTTGAGATGTCATCAGTGATGTCATCAGTGATGTCACTGACCATGTCATGAGTGATGTAATATGTGACGTCATCAGCAGTGCATTACGGGGTTCGAGTTATAGTTAGCTGAACTAACTATAACGGGGGAATTTCACGGGTTTTGTACGAGTGCAATGTCCAACTAACTATAACTGTCCCTAAAAAATATGTTTTTTTCAGTGAATATATATATATATATATATGTTTACAAAAGAGAGTTGCCCCAGGAGAAATGCACTGCTCAGCCGGTTGATCCTCAAAGGAAACGGTAGTTAGGAATCCATAACCCTGCCATACCATGCCTGACGCGTGACGTGTAACGCGTTTCGGGCCACCGCCCTCATCAGAGGCATCAATTGGTGCAAATGACAAATGCACTAACAACAAATGTCCCGCCTCCATTGCCATACCTCGAAAAATCCGGACGACACAACTGCCGTGATTTCTGGGAATTGTAGTGCAATCCAATTCGACCCAAGTGGGCTGTCATCACCACATTCGCCAAAGACAATCCAATGGCGAAGACTCCAGCATAGCAGCTTCCTTTTCATTTGAGTCCAGCTGTGCCACTCGGTGTCCGTCCAAATAGGCAGGCTGTAGCCCCGCAACCATCCTGCGGTGGTGCATTTCGTGACCGGGCCGGCCGCTAACATGTTTACAAAAGAGAGTTGCCCCAGGAGAAATGCACTGCTCAGCCGGTTGATCCTCAAAGGAAACAGTAGTTGGAGTCCATAACCCTGCCATACCATGCCTGACGTGTGACGCGTGACGCGTAACGCGTTACGGGCCACCGCCCTCATCAGAGGCATCATGTGGTGCAAATGACAATTGCACTTACAACAAATGTCCCACCTTTATTGCCATACCTCGGAAAATCCGGACGACAACTGCCGTGATTTCTGGGAATTGTAGTGCAATCCAATTCGACCCAAGTGGGCTGTCATCACCACATTCGCCAAAGACAATCCAATGGCGAAGACTCCAACATAGCAGCTTCCTTTTCATTTGAGTCCAGCTGTGCCACTCGCTGTCTGCCCAAATAGGCAGACTGTAGCCCCGCAACCATCCTGCGGTGGTGCATTTCTCGACCGGGCCGGCCGCTAACATGTTTACAAAAGAGAGTTGCCCCAGAAGAAATGCACTGCTCAGCCGGTTGATCCTCAAAGGAAACGGTAGTTCGGAATCCATAACCCTGCCATACCATGCCTTACGCTTGACGCGTGACGCATAACGCGTTTCGGGCCATCGCCCTCATCAGAGGCATCATGTGGTGCAAATGACAATTGCACTTACAGCAAATGTCCCGCCTTTATTGCCATACCTCGGAAAATCTGGACGACAACTGCCGTGATTTCTGGGAATTGTAGTGCAATCCAATTCGACCCAAGTGGGCTGTCATCACCACATTCGCCAAAGACAATCCAATGGCGAAGACTCCAACATAGCAGCTTCCTTTTCATTTGAGTCCAGCTGTGCCACTCGGTGTCCGCTCAAATAGGCAGGCTGTAGCCCCGCAACCATCCTGCGGTAGTGCATTTCGCGACCGGGCCGGCCTCTAACATGTTTACAAAAGAGAGTTGCCCCAGGAGAAATGCACTGCTCAGCCGGTTGATCCTCAAAGGAAACAGTAGTTCGGAATCCATAACCCTGCCATACCATGCCTGACGCGTGACGTGTGATGCGTTTCGGGCCACCGCCCTCATCAGAGGCATCCTGTGGTACAAATGCTGTAGCCCCGCAATCATCCTGCGGTGGTGCAGCACCACCAGCCTTCTAGTTGTGCTGCCCTATGCAAAAAGAAAAGGGCAGGAATGCGCTGTATCTACAAGTACAGCGCATTTCTGTCCTTCCCACCAGCTTACAAACTGCAGCCTAGCGCATATGCAGACAATGGTGCAAGGGTGTCTGTGTTGTTGGCTTGATTGTTTTTGTGCAGGAAGGCGGACCTTCCTGCACAAAAACAATCAAAGGATGTGTTTTCTTCATTCTAGGTGTGCTGCAGAATGCAGCTGTTGGAAAACGAGGCAGTATCTGTGAGGCCTGCACAAATAACATGACTCCATTTGTCCTTCACTGGGAACCAAACACCCAATTGTAGCGCCTGACTCTCAGAGGGTAGCGTTGCAGAGCAGTCTGAGGCTTTACTCAAGAGAGGTGGGGTGGGCTAGTAATCGCCATTTGCAGGGGCGCAGAAATAACACTCAATAATTGATTGTCCAGTCTGTACTTTGCTTTATAAAAGTAAGAGTACATTTATTAAACACACACACTACTCAATACTATGCACCAATTTACAAATATACATAAGCTGTTGGAATTACTTTGTGACATTGCGTAACATCTCCACCCCTCCCAAAAGGAGTGGGGTGGGGTCTAGTACCACCACTCCCATGTATGCACATCATCTTGCCCCCTAATGCAGTGTGTTGAGCATAACCTGGAGCGAGGGCCCTGCGCACTGGCACCATCCCAGTGGCGACCCACCCCATTACCTCAACACGCATTAAAAATAGGTTCACCTGCCCTAGTGACACATAACCCTGACTGAGCATCTTATATTGACCATACAGTATGCACCCCTACATATTCAGGGCTAACAGTCTGGGTTGTTCCTCACTTAAGCGCAGCAGCAAAGATACATGTTTACGCACACTTTAGAATGACAGTACTCAGCACATTTGTTGGACATTAAAATGCGTTGCAATTACAGCCCCTAAAGGCATCACAGATGAAATCACAGGATTATGCATATCCAGCCAGACACCCTAGCAGGAGTGTCTTGCAACATAACCCACTTTGCTTATGACATCACCTTACACAGGTACCTTCACATTACATATGTGACCCTCAGTCCCTCTAAAAAGGAACAACAGTGAGTAAATGCAGTTCTGGTGCAATTACACCTCTTCACCTCCAGGGGATGCCCTTCACCAGACATCCCCAACTCAGCCCTTCACTCCATGAAGCACTTCAAAACACACCCTCGGCTATAGAACAAAAGTTCCAGCCCAGAAGGTGTTAAATGGAAGCTGAGCCCTTGAGGGGTTATCCTGTTTAAGTCCCCAAGACACTTAGGGTGGGACTTTTCTCTTCATACTGGGGGAAGACTGCGCTTCTCCAGCAGCTCCCCCAGCACCCTTGCACCAAGTTGGTGGTGACCCCGTCCTCCTGGGGCCACCACAAGCACCAAAACACTCGATTCTGAAATGCCTAGCAAGGCATTATGGGGCGCTTCGTGCTCCGCTTTCCGCATTATAGATGAGCGGCTCTCCCGCTGTGCCGGGGAGAGCCGCGCGGAGTTGCTGGCGGCTTCGCCGCATCTTCAGGCCTCGGTGGGGGGCCCGGTCCCACCCAGACCCCCAGGTAAGGGAATGCGGCTCGGGGAGCCTACCCCCGGCCGCTCTGCACATTTTTGGGGCCCGGTCCCGCCCGGGCCCCTTGCACCTCTTCTTTTGGGGTCCCGGTCCCACCCGGGACCCCCGCCTGTCTTCATCGTTGGAGGGCAGCCTGGGAGCCCACCCCCGGCTGCCCTCGCCGGCTCCCGCGCGGCCAGCACCCACGTGTGCTGCCGCGGAGCCGGCTGGGAACTCTGGTCTGCCCGCTCCCGCGGGCAGACGTGTCCTCGTCCTCCGGTCCGGCTGGACCGCGGGGGAGTGCGGCGGCACTCCCCCGGACTTCTCTCAATCTTCGGGGCCCGAGGATGGGGTCCCGGGCCCCCGGGCATCTTCGGGGGGGCGCGACGGCGCTCCCCTCCATCCGGTCACTTCGGGGCCCGGAGATGGGGTCCCGGGCCCCCTTTGACCACTCTTCGCGGGGGGCTATGTGGTCGCTTGCTGCCCAGGCTGTGTTAGTTGTTACGCCTCCTGAAGCAATTTTGGTTCTTAACTCCAAAGCCATGAATTCAGTGTCTTGATGTAAACGATTCCTGAGGTAGTCTGCTCATACTTCTTCTGAGATGTTAGAAGAAATTCCCTCATGTGAGGGACGGATAAATTGGTTTATACCTCTCCAGAATCTAGCGCTGTTACTGTTTGGTGTCGGTGTGTAATTTTGCCCAGAGATCGTCCTCCACAGATCTGTTAGCTTCCCATTTGTGTTTTTTTTAACAGCACCTTTTGCTTTCGTAGCAGTTCTAGTTGCGTTTTGTCAGTTGGATTATATCGAAGATGTCTCAACATACGGTTAATAGAATTTTTTATGAGCTTAATTTTCTTTTTGGCATATTGTGACATGTGCTTCATACTGCTGTGTCTCTGTTGAACTGTTGGTTTGGTCATAGTAGCATATCCTGCCATAGTTGTTGTAAAATTCTCCCATTTCCCGACTTCACTTGATCCGACCCTTAACTCGAAATGCTGTTTTGTATTTTCCAGCATGCTGCTATCTGCTTCTTGCGCGAACTTGATTCTTTTAAAATTGATAGTAAAAGCTGATCTTTGAAGCGCCAAAGACCGCTCAAAGCTCAAACTTAGGCATGTTTGTTCTAAGCGTGATTTCTTGAGGCCGATGGTCACTATCAGCTTTATCGCCCAGCTGGAATAAAGATATTTGATGAAATAGGGCTAAGGAAATGAAGGTGTAGTCTAGTATTGTATTAACTTTTGTCGAGCAGTGTGTTGTTGCGGTGGATTATCCCCGGCAGATCTTCCATTGATTGCTCTGAGGTTAAGATGTTCAAGTTCCTCCAATACCCGCTTTCTAGTTTTGGTTTGTTTGCCCAATTGCGTTGCGGTTGTATGTTCCAAATTGAATTTTGAAGTAACACTTCTTCATCTCATGAGGTACCCATTCGATTGAGGTCTAGGTCCCCGCTGAGAATAAGGTCTGTTGTAGGCCCTTCGCCTATGCATGCTTCCAAAAAATCACATAATTCCTTTGCTGCCTTAATTTACCATTTTGGGTGGATATAAGCAATAATTATCGTGATGTCGGTACCTTTTTTATCTGATGTTGAAGACGGAGTGAGAAGGTTTACTGCCATTGTTGCTGAAAACATTGGGCAAGTTTCACGGGCTGTAGTTATACTTGTATTTGAGACATACATTACTAGACCTCCTTGAAGGTGACCGTATTTTGCCCCCCTAAGCGCTCTAGTGAACAAACGCAAAAATCCCTGAAGGTGCTGAGGTTCTGTTTGCCAAGTTTCTTGTAATGCTACGATAGCAAATGACCTTATGGAGGTGACAAAATCTAGGTCTGGCATTTTATTGGCTAGACCGTTACATTCCATGAGTATATTCGTAAAAGCTCATTTATGCTGGTTCTTTGTGGTGGACTGGTGTGTTGTCAATTTTTTGTGGGTTATTTATTGTCCTTGAAATCCATTTTAGGTCTGTTTGCCAGTTTAGTGGGATTGTAGAATCCTGGCGGCTTCTGGAGTTCTCTGGAGGAAACTCCTTGTTTGTTCGGCAATGCCCCACTGCTCCACTAAGCACTGATGTTTCAGGTCTTTTTAAAGTTGCTTGAACCGCCATTGTGTTTTCTGGGCTTAGCAAGTCAGGGTATCCTGGCTTAGTGAATGGAGTGATGATTATACCCCAGTTTTTAAAGGTGTGACTCTCGAGTAGTATTTTTTGTGCAATTGATGATGTTGTCCATGTTGTTTTTGTTTTTTCTCCTTCCACGGAGTCCTTGCATTTAATAAATTCTATTGAAACCAAGTCTAACGTCGTTACCTCTGTCAGGGATGGTATGTAAGACAGCAGACATAGTATGTTACCTCGATTCATGATGTCATGTCTACCTTTAGATCTATATTCTGGTGTGAACCATATGGCGCTTGTTTCCCTCCCTGATGGCTCTGAAGGGGCGGTTTCATGATTATTTGGGGACTGAAGGATGGACTCATTTCTTAATGCTCCTGGTACGGCCAAGTGCCTGGGGGACTCCATATTTTCTTCCTCATTTTGATATTTTGAGTTTTGTACTAGTCCAGGCTGTTGTCCTATGCTTCCCTGCCGGAGAGATTCCAAGCTAATTCGGTTTTGCTTTGGGAATGCCTGGATTTCCTGTCTTCGTTGGACCCCTGGTTGTATAATAGAAACTGTTTGTATATTGTTTATATTTTTGTAATAGGTTTGGCTTATTGCTGTTCCATCTGGCTCCCTGTTGTTTGAACATTGGACGTTTAGATTTTCCAGACTTGCCATGATTGCCTGATCGCCCTTGGCTGCGCAATAATTGGTGAGTGAAGTTGAGGTATTGCTGATTTGCAAGAACTTCTGATTTGATTCAAGTGATTCGATTCTCCTTGTTATACCTACTGCCTCTTCCTCTTTATTTTTTTGAGGGTTAGTGATGTTTCCTTTCTGATGCGAGACTTTTGTCTCTTTATTCACAGCTTTCCCCGATGACTGAATCTTATTTATTCCTTGTATTACGCTAAAGGAGATTTGACATGATCCTGGTATAACTTCTGTGTTCTGTTTGGGTATCCCTTTTAGTCTGGTATTGCTTTCTTGATTTATCTCTTTTTGCACTGATGTTGTCCCAAAGAGGATGAGGAAACCATCCTGATTAGAGCCTATTTTTTGGCTTTGGCCTTTCCGTCTTTGTGCGCGTCTTTGCCTTGCATTCATTTTGTTGTCCAAATTGTCTTCTGGGCGAGGGCCAGAAAATTGGCCTGGCGTTGTTGCGATTTTTCTGCCCTCATTTATTGTGATGTTGTATTTTGGTTTTGTTTTGGTGGAGGGATTCTCTTCGTTGAAGGTTGTAATCAAGTGTGCTGCCATAGCTTCTTGAATTCCAGTAGTGGGTTTGTCATCTAGAGGCCGTGTGTTTGAGCATTGTGAAGCCCTTTTAAGTTGTGTGCACAAGTCACCCAGCATTAATGGGAGGGAGGCTAGTTTATCGACAACCTGGCCACATCCACAGATTTGTTGTTAGCTTGTGTGTGATCCTGTATATTTTGTAGAAACGTATTTAACGTGCCTAACTTTCCATCGATTGCAACCACAAAGACTGCCAGAGTATTCAATAGAGTTAGTTGTGTATCCATTTTATCGGATTGGTATTGGAGGGCCTCTACCAGAAGTTGCACTGTTTTTAACAAGCTTGTCCAGGCACTTCCATGATCTATTCGTTGCGAATCTCCTGGTGGACCGCCTGTGTCTGTTATAAAATGTTGCCCCTCTTGGATCTCCTCGACTGCCTGGTGTTCCTGATGCTCCTCGGTTGTCGAGTTTGCAGGAGGGTCGTTCCTACACTTGTCCTGAGAGTAAGTTGCCAGGAGGCCCTCCCTCTCTTCCTTTCCCAAATATGAGAATTGTTCAGGGTCTTCTGGCTCGCAATTTAGTGACATATCCAATTTGGTTTGTATTGATGATGATGCTAGTGATGTTTTGTATTCTGTGACCGGGTCGTTCATTGATGATTGCAGGTAATGCCAATGTAGGTTTCATATCTTTCCTCTCCTTCGCGTTTTCATGCGTTGTGCTATCCATCCGTGTGGTTTCCGTCGGGCTGTCCAGCTCGTGGATAATTGATGCCTCAGTTGTGATGCAGTTACCTCTTCTGTTTTTGCTGTGGAGTGCAGGTCCAGCCATCAATAAATCTAATTTGTCTGGTGGACCATCTCCTGATCCTTCTAGGAAGGTTTGACACACTTCCTGGGGCCCTTGATCTCAGATTATCTCTATATCGGCTACAACCGGCTTGACCGGAATCTGGGGGTTCTGGGGCCCAAGTGTAGTTTGGCATTGTGGGGTCGATATTAAATAAGCTGGCATGGAAATGTCAACCCCAGTGCTTGGGCTTTCCCTTTTGTTATCATTACCCTGTGAGTGATTAGGTTGTAGCGGCTGGAGGGGTATCTGTAGGCCCGGCAATGCTGTGGAGCTTGAGAGGAGAGGGTCGCCCGCGTTTTAAAAAAAGCAAAATTTCGTATGAATCTTTGGCTGGAAAAGAGTCTGGCAACATTTTAGGGATTTTAATTTTTCAATTTTGAAGAGGCGTCACTTGAGTTATTTGTATCAGAGATTATTTCAATTAAAGAGCAGTCTAGCTGTAGGTCTGGCCTCGTCTTTGCCTGTGGTTCATCCGCCGAACCCTCTGATGTCTTAGGTTTCCTTTTACGCTTATTTGCGTTGCTTTTGAGCGTTGGGCCTCCTCGCACATGACCTGATCTCATGGTGTGCTTTGTTGTAGCTGTCCTTTTGTATCCTTTTGTAGGTAGAAACTTAGTGTGCCCTTAAATAGTCTTAGTCTCAGTTGTCTGAGATTGTGTGTGCTTTCTTGCCACTTGTTGATTGAGCCTTTCCTGATAGGTCGATGCGCAAAGCTATAGTCCACTAGTGGCTGCTGTAGACTGGAGCGTCAATGTGCTTCACCTGGGCCAATTTGTATTAATTGGTATTTAATGAAGCATTTGATCCTTTGTCCTGGGGCCAGCAGGGTTATAGTGACACTCCGGAGTGTTAGAGTTATTGGAAAATAACAGAGACTAGTTTGGCTCCCTAATTGGCTCCCTTGTAGTTTCCAGTAATAGCCTGCGGTGGCTTTAAAGAGCGATATACAGCCACAGTCTCAATATGTTGATATGTTGTGTCATAGTTATATTGCTGTATTGGGTTTCATTTGTAATCGCAGTTATGAAGCAGAATCTAAAGCACCAGAAACTCCCTGCCTCCCCCTTCACTGTGGCCGCTGCCTTTGCGTCGATGGGGAGAGAGAGAGAAAGTCTCATGCAGTCCTTGGCCTTTTCCTTCTCAAAAACACTGTGCTCCCTGCTTGCTTGTTTTGATGATTTATTCCTGGTGCTCCTAATACTGCACCTGTTGATGGCAAGTTTGCCCCCCCCCCCGGGCCTCCCTGAGCCAGTCTGCCCTGAGGCAAACGGGTGATTCCGCAGGCCGCACCCACACCTAGATGGGCCGCCTCCGCAGTGACGCCGAGGGCACACTCTCTGCTACCACCAACTAACGGTGGCTGCGCTTGCACTCTCCCACTCTGCTGCACCTTACTTGCCTTGCTTGCCGCACCGTGCTCCGGTGCTGCTGGTGCTGTTGATATGAGTGGTGCGACTGTGGGGGGAAGGGGGTGGGGGCGGTTGGGCAGCCTTCAAAATTTTAATGCGGGTCTTAAAGAACTCTTCTGCGCCCTCGCGGCCTCACGACCTGGCATTCTAAGGGCTGGGCTGGGCTGCCGCTGCCTCGAGCCTCAGGCTGGTCTCCGGCTGGTCTCCGGCTAGTCTGTGCAGGGCTACCGCTGCCACTGCATCGATCTTTGGGCTGCGGGCTGTGGACGGCCGTGGGCTCGTGTGGCTTCCTCCCTGCTCCGCACTCGCCACGCCCACGTAGGCCAAACCAATCGATCGCCGAGTGAGACAGCGATTCAGTTAGAGAGTCAAAAACCATGGGGGTTGCATTGGAACACCCACAGCAACACCCATGGAACCCTCCTTGCACGTAGAGTAAGGCATTTCCTTACTCCATATTTACAAGGCCATGACATGCCACGCAGTGTAGCTTTGCGTGTCCGTGTAAATATATGCCGGCACACTGCGCCTCTGGAGCATCACAAAAGTGATGCTCCGGCGGCGTAAACGTGCCGCAAGGGCATTGTAAATATAATTCTATGTTTGCCTGCCTTGCAATTTAGGCACTGGTAAAGCCAGCTGGTTCGGCACCCAGTTATGTTTTTGATTCTCCAGCTGGAAATGGCATTGCACCAACATCTCTGAAATATTTTTACTTTTTCGGTATGTTATGCTTGGTGGCTCCACTATATACTCCTTGACAGTTTGTTCAATCCCTACAATCCGACGTTCTTGGGAATGACATTCCCAGTTTGGGCGACTTCTTTATTTTGGGAGCCTGTTCGATACAGTAGCTTTTCTTTACTCACCGATTTAATTCTAGCCATTGCTATATTCAGGATTATTGTGGGATAGCCTCTGGCCTTAAATCTCCTTGCCATATCATCTTGGGCCTCTAAGAACGATGGGGCATATTAGCAAGACCTGCGATAAAATTATCGCCGTTTTAGCGCCTGGAAACTGCCGCTAAAACGGCGATAATTGGCTTGCTAATAAGCGTTGTAGAATTCCAATAGAAGCCAAGGTTAGATGTGCAGGACATCTAACCTGGGCTTCTATTGGAATTCTATAACGCATATTAGCAAGCCCATTATCGCCGTTTTAGCGGCAGTTTCCTGCCGCTAAAACGGCGATAAATTTATCGCCGGTCTTGCTAATATGCCCCTGTGGGCCATATTATCAAGAAGGGCGTTAAAATTATCGCTGCTTTAGCGGCAGGAAACTGCCGCTAAAGCGGCGATAATGGGCTTGATAATAAGCCCTTGTGAATTCCCATAGAAGCCCATGTTCTGGTGTGAACATGGGCTTCTATTGGAATTCACAAGGGCATATTATCAAGCCCATTATCGCCGCTTTAGCGGCAGTTTTCTGCCGCTAAAGCGGCGATAATGTTAACGCCCTCCTTGATAATATGGCCCTAGGCTTGTATATTACACTTCCTTTTCAGTCTCACCAGATCCCCATAAGGGATATTCCACTTCATATGTCCGGGATGACTACTGGCAATGTAAAGGACTGCATTCCGTGCTGTTTCTTTCCTAAACAAGGAGGTTAGTAATCTGTCTTCCTGTATATGGATATCCAAAAACTCAATCATGGTTCTCCTATGAGAGATTGTAAAGATCCAATCAAGGTCATTCTGGTTCAGACATTCTAAGAAATCATACCTGGCTACGTTATATAGATGACCTCTTTCTGATTTGAGAGCGGACTGATTAGGAGCTGCATGATTTCTTAGAATGGCTTATGGCTGACTGTTAATAAATATCCTGTCGCGGAGTCCTGGTGTGCCTGCCTGTCTTCCATGCAACATCACAAATTGGGGACGAGGATCGAATATTTATTATACGTTTGCCTGCATACACAGCTCTCTGCACGTTATATCGTAGCTCCCCTACTGGTAACTGTTTTTCATCAAAACCCCACATTCCACATCTCGATTCCAAATCTCCATTCCACACATAGTAACAACATTCTATAATAGAACGACATTGCATCCTTACATCCATCAATATATTAAGCCATTCTATCCTAGTCACGTTATTAATAATCATGCACCAAAATGCTTAAATAGAAGGTAAAAAACAAGCAGTGTACGTCTGTCAAAGCATTCCTCAGCATAGCCTAACGTTGTCAATCATGTGCATTATTCATTATTCCAGTGAACCGAACATTCCTCAAAGGAGGCGAGAGGAAATTGCATAGGGCACGTCAAAAGGCCCAGAGACCTAAAGTGAAATTGCTTCCGTTTCAATTAGGATCCTTGTATTAGCATATTACACAGTAGCTTGTAGGTAAATGGAGCTAAAAAAAACCTCTTGCGGTTTCTCCGATGAAACCTCGGTGATTTAGTGATTAGACTAGGCCTCTGTGAGAACAAAATGCAATGCGCTCTGTGCAACTCAATGTGTTTCCACTTGGCTGCTATCCAGTTGTTACCGTGTTTACTTTTCCACTATTTCTCTGACCAGAGTCACATTTCTCCAGCTGGAAAATCTCCATTTCAACTTCTAACTGAGATCTTCAACATGATACGATCCTTCTCGCAGGAGGCAAAATGTGTATGTCTTACCCACTACTGTTAATTTTCGGACCTGTATTTCGAATAGGGAAAAGTACAGCGCACTCTTTGTACACTGCACTCTTTATAATAATTGAGGCCCTACGACGACGTTATGATTAAAAGTGTTTCTATCCGTGAATGTATTAGAAAATAATATGTGTCATCGGCACATTTATCAGCAAGGCTGCGAATACATGGTCGTGTGTAGCATTTTGAAGCAGCTGAGATTGTGCAAAGTAATTAATCCACAGAACACTAGAGAACTAGATCAGCTCGATCGTGCAGTTGACCCCAGGAGTTGGTCCAGTAACCCCGAAGGAATCGAAACCAAAAGCACTCACCGGTGCGAAGTGACAAAACAGCACACTCCCGTGATAGAGAGCTCCTGAAGAAATAACCCCGTCCTAACCAGCAGAAATGGAAAGGAACATGCCTCTAAGGTCCCTTTCCCTGACTGTGCGTGATTACTGGTGCAAAGTATACAAAGCTTCCTCTTTGCAATGAGTAGCAAATTACAAGTAGCAGCTTCTCTGGTTATGTCTAACTACGTGACGTGTACCACCTTTATCAATCTTTTCCAATATGCATTTTTAACAACTAGGCCCGGAGCAGCCATGCAGTACTGGGCAGTGCTGCGTTGTGCAAACGAGAGAGAGCAAAACAACACAACAGTACCGAGGGGCATATTCTCAAGGAACTATCGCCGAGTTAACGGCACTTTATCTCAGCCAAAGTCCTGATAAATTCATCGCCCCATTCACAAGCTGGTGCAAACAGCCAATATCACCAGTTAACCTGCGATAGCAGCCGCAAAAAACATCGCCACAGATGACCCCGACAACTAACGCTAATGATATGCAGGGTAGGCATTCCCGTGCAAAAATCTGCGACAACACCACAACGCAACATTCTCAACGACCAGCCAGATCGGCGATAAGATCACAAAACATGCGATAAGGCTCGTTAGCAGCAGGAAATTAACACCTGCTCTGACCTGGTGCAAAGTCGGACGACAACCTGCACCAGAAAAGGAAGCCCAGCCCAAAGCCACAACTGAAGAACAACAGATGCCATGGAGCTACTCATCATGCAGCTCGGAGCCCCAACAGGGCCACAACACCCACCGCCACCACACCCAGGTCCGCCACCCCCCCCCCCGGACCACCACGGAGGCAGCGCAGACAAAGACAGCGGACCTTCAGGAAACGCACCAGCCTCACAGACCTGACACCAGAGAATGTCATTGCCCACTACAGACTCAAAAGGTCAACCATCCTCCGCCTCCTGACCATCATTGCCCACAGGCTGATGGTACCAACACAGCAGACAACCAACATCCCACCTCAGACAAAGCTGCTGGCCGTGCTGCACCTGTTGGCCTCTGGGACATTCCAACCAACAACTGCCAGAGTCGGAGGAGTCTCACAGCCAGCCCTATCCAATTTCCTCACACCTGTCCTGGATGCCATCAGCAGCTTGGTACCCCAGTACCTATACTTCCCCCACACTGCGCAGGAACAACTGGAGACCAAGCAAGGCTTCTATGCCATAGCTGGCTTCCCGCACGTGTTGGGGGCAATTGACTGCACACATGTCCTACTTGTGCCCCCTGCCGACACTGCACACAATTACCGCAACAGAAAGCACACGCATTCCATCAATGTGCAGGCAATAGTCGACCACCGGGGACTCTTCACCAATGTCGTCGCAAACTACCCAGGCAGTGTGCATGATTCATACATCTTCCGACAGTCCATCATCAACCGGCGCTTCCAGGATGGCACCTACGGAAATGCAGTGCTCATTGGTAAGTACCAAATGAACACACCACACACCTCAAATCCACAATCATGCAACTCACAACCCTGGGAATGCACACGTTACAAACACACATACAACATGCCCACCCACCAGACACGACTGCACAACGTACTGCGGAAACCTGGGCTAGCCATGTACATGAGCCATCACCGGCATGGCACCTCAGCCACACAATAGCAGTATGCGAGGAGAGGTGGGAAGCAGGCATGTGCGAAGGAGGCAAGTGACCCATGAATGAGAATGCACACAATGCCAAGTGTGGCGTGGAAGTGCTGGACAGACTGCAGTCTGCAGACCACACACATATCCATGTCGACATATACTGCTGGTGGTGGAAGTGTTGTGGACAGTGGACGCAACCATGTCACCCCAGCCAGTGGGGAAAGTCTCAGAAATGTAGCCTGTGACGTCCCCCCCTGCAAGCGTGTGCGGAGTGGGCTGGCCCGGCGTATGCCAGGCCAGCGTAGGGGTGTGAATAAAAAGCACGTAGCTCTGGGCGTGGTTCTCTTCCGGAATGCCCAACGTGTCTGCCAGGGTGGCACCTCCCAACCCGCCACGAGGCCGACGCCGTCACCGAGAGCGGTGTGGCCGCGCTCCTGTGCGTCTGCCGCAGCCCGGGCCGCTGGACCCCGAACCAGTCCTGCCCGGCCGTGCGCATCCAGGCCTCACTGCTCACCTGCCGACACCGGCATGTCCCCAAGAGGGCCCACCACGTGCCTGTGCTCGCACCAAGCCAGAGGCCCTCAAGCTTGGCAGCCTCCTCAGACCACCACGGCCTCCGCGGGCAAGGCTCGCAGTACTCCTCTGTCGTTGACGTACTCCACCGGCCTACACTGCGGTCGAGTAGGACACACAATTGGAACTGGGTCTGGATTTGTCAATTGCAGACTTCATGTCATTGTACAGGCCTCATCGCAGACTGCATCCCCTTCCGGCTCTGGTGTCACTGACTCTGTGCCACGGGAGTCATGGACACTCTCTGGTGGAACTCTGGTGGCATCAGAGTCTATGGCCTGGAGGTTGTCTCCATCATCATATAGCTGATACTGACATCGTGGGGAAAAGGAGACTGTAACATTCAACTTCTCCATATTGCATGTTCCTGCTTGCTTTTGCCCTCTGCATCATGCCCTGGATGGACACCTTCCACTGTCCGCCGTAAAACTCTGCGACACTCTCCTTGGACATCAATGTGCGCCCGCTCAGCTCACCTGGCCCTACCTCAGTGCATCGCAAGTCACCGTCCCGTGGCGGTGTGCCTGTGCCGGCCGCTGTGTATCCGGGGCCACCAACTCTGTGCAGCTCAAGTCCTGGAACCTTGCTGTTTGTACTTTGAACTTCTGATTGTCTGATCACTGTTGTAGTTGTTGCCAGCACCAACCAACCCCTGAGGGGTTGCGTACACTACCCAACTCCCATCCAGCACAGACGTCACTGGACATGTGGCCCTGGCAATAAAAGGTGCCGGGCGCACGTGCCCGTAGCCAGTTCCACGGATAATCTCAGTGTGTCCGTGTGGTCATTATGTATGCATGTGGGCCCCGTGCCATACCACATTACGGGCGCAACCTAGTCACCTCAGGCAGTGGGGTAGACCTGGGACATGTGGCTGTGTCAGACCCCCCTGTGAGCGTGAGGGAGTGGACCTGCGTACGGCAGTACGGCATAGGGGTGTGATCATTCCACAGGTGGCTCTGGGCGTGATTAAGTTTAGGCCTTGCCAGGGAAGTAACTAATGCGTGTGTCTCAGGTGTAGTGTCAGCGCCACACGTCACGCAAAATTCAATGTTGCCATGTAGCATGCGCCCGGAGTACAGGCTCGGCCGAAGGGTAGATGAGGGTGCGCAGGCCCGCTGGGGGTCAGGGATCAGCCATGCCAACTGTTGTGTGTGTCGCTATTTCCGCAGCATAAGCCAAAGGTCTACCTTCTGCCGCATGGCGAGTTCAGCCAGGCATGAACTCTACTTCTGTGTCCGCCCTGTCTTTACCATTGCCCTACACACACGTGTCCGTCCACCTTCAGCGCAGGACATCACCGTGTCGTCCTCAGGCTTGTGGACATGGCCAGACAGGCATGACAATAGTGTGCCTTAGGGGTGCAAGTGATGCATCCGCGCTGCGCACTCTGGTGAATATGCTCGGGGAGGGAGAAGCGGCATTGAGGCTACATAATCCATATTGATGCCGCTCATTTGCAACAAGCAGTACATGTCATGCAGGAATCACAAAGTCACACATATCACACACCAATGAACCAGTGAGCCTGCCAACACATTATGCCGAACCAACTATTGACTCATGTCTCTCTGCACTGTCACAGGTGACCAGGATATGCACTCTGCGCTTGGATGATGACACCCCTCCGAGCCCCGAACACACAGGCCCAGAGGCAGTACAATGCGGCCCACAAACGCACCAGGGGCATCGTGGAACGCACATTTGGCGTGTTGAAGTCACGTTTCAGGTGCCTGGACGTCACAGGTGGAAGGCTCCTGTACAGCCCAGACATCGTGTGCAAGATGATCGTTGCATGTTGTGTGTTGCACAACATATGTGTATGCAGCAGGGCACCATGGATACATGTTCCAGATGCGCCGGACGATGATGATGGGGATGAGGCAGGTGGACCACAGCCCACTGCAGCCACAGCAGGAATAGCCCATAGGAACACCATCAATGACAATTTCTTCACATGAGCAAGTCACATTGTGGCAGTCCTTGGCAGTATTGGGACAGTACATAATGACCACAGGCAAAGCATGTGCAAATAAATGCATTCGGAGAACACTATCCCTGAGTGCATGTCTCTCATCTGTACAGGCACATCACTCAGACACGTGTGAGTGCGACATGTATTCCTGACATTTTTGTGATTTGTTCATGTGTGGTGGGTGCGTCACCTCTGTGCAGAGAGGCTGTTTAGGGTGTCACGTGTTCAAACTGCCAGTTCTGTGTGTCGCAGTTAGTAGGGAATCCCACTCTTCGGCGTTTCACATGTGTCCAGATTCATTCCATTTTGGCTGCCATTTGCGTCCTGCAGGTGACAACAGGGCTCCTTTTGGGCTCAGATATGTACCACCATGATGCAGGGATGCCCCCTGTGACTCAGGTCCCACAACATGGGCAACATGTACGTAAGCGGGAGTCACTGCCCCTACATTCGTCCACGCTCTCGTGATTTGTTGGTCATTGTCATGACACATCTGTGTGCAGGAGGGGTGCTTGTTGTGAGAAGTTGGCCTGGCATATGCTGTCCACTAATTATAGTGGGCACCTTGCACCAGTCCAAACAACCCCTTATTGGAGATAGGTTAAAGACAACCTTATTGAAAGCTATCCTAGTGGTAGCTATGGAGAGCAGCCTTCAGGCTAAGTCTTGAAGGAATGTAAAGCAGCTTGTTTTACCAGTCTATAATCTCTTGAGTGATCAAATGAAAGAGCACCACACCAGGTATATATTCAAAATATATGTATTTATTGCTAAACACACCCCTCTAGTCTCTTTATGAGGCTAGAGTTCGAAGTACATAAGTTATAAGTTATTAAATCACAGTAATAGCACAAATACATGTTTGGGCCCTAGGGGCGTACCAAACCATATACCAATAAAGTGGTATGCGAACCACGACTGAACTAGACACTAGGCCTAGAGCCTCTAGAAGTGCTTGGACCACAAGGAACCACCCAAGGTAGTGACACAGGGGACCCACGGGAGACGCGTGCAGTGTAAATACACAACCGCGATACGCCGTTGACTTCTATGGAGAAAGTCGGGATCGGGAAATTAGAGAAAAGGGACACTTAAAGGAGGACTAGGACAAAACCCTTTGAGATCTAGGACTTTGAAGAGTCTCTACCCACGGGAGCATCGGAGTACTCGTGTTACCTCACCCAGGGAAGCCGGGTGTATAGGTGCCTTTCGGGGTCGGGTTTCGTCGTCGATTTGAATGGCGATCTGCTGCAAAGTGCTGCTGGCGGTCAAGAGAAAAGTGTCCGGGTGGATCCAAGAGTGGATCGGAGTTCTGAAGAACCTGAAAGCAGAGGGGACAGTCTGGGTCACTAGCCAGTGACCAGGAAGGCGATGAACAGATGCACACCGATGTCGAGTGCTTCAGGTGCGTTGATGGTTGTCTTGACTCTTCAGCCACGAGGTCCAGGAGGTGTTGTCGGCAACCAGGAGCAGGATTCGGGCTGGTACACGATGTCTGTCGAGTGCTGAGGTGTCGGCGACCAGATTGGACCCAACAAGCCTTGGCAACGGCAAGTCTCGGTGAAGATGTAGATCGTCGATGGTGCAGACCAGCAAGGTCTGTGGAACTCACCCAGTGAGGATAAGTGAGGACAGGCCTGGAGCAACCAGGATGCCAAGTTAGAAAAGGATTGGCCTTCGTTAAGGGCTACTAGCCAACGGGCTAGCGACCGCGAAGGAGCCTCGTGACGCCGCACGTGGATCTGGCTTACAGGACACTCGTGGAGTGGGGGCCAGTGATCTTCGGTGCAGGTGGTGCTGGAGGCTAGGGCTACTCGGAGCCCAAAGCACGACTTCTTGGGAGACCCAGAAGAGGATGCACTTGCAAATGTGCTCGGTGTCCAGGGGTCACGGTCTCAAGTCACCCACGATAGCCACGGGCCTCAGCTTTGCTGGGGACTCAGGGTAGCCTCGGGGAAGTCTGAGAATCTACCTCTGGTGATGCGATGACTTCGGCGTCCGACGGGAGCTTCAGAAATGCGAACCGGACAGATGCTTCTTTGGTGCCTGCCAAGCAGCGGTGTTAAAGATTGCAGGAATCGCTGTTAGCATGAGCTGAAAGCCATTTTGTACTTGGCAGCCATTTTAGTTAGCCATGTGCTCGCCATGTGCTTTCTCCCTCTTCCAGAGTCTTGCACATGCTCAGAAAGGCCTAGCTGGTAGAATGCACCTGCTCCTAGTATAGAACTGTCAGGCTATTCTTACTGATGTAAGCAGTTTAGTCTCCCCTCCCACTTTGTGGAGCAAGCAAATTGTGTATACCCATATTAGTCAATAAGCATGCTTATATGTGCTAGGACCTCCCCTTGATTTTATGCTGACTATGTAACAAATGCATATATAAGGACCCTGTTCTCTGCACTCATTAGAATGCCTCCTACAGTGGCCTGCGGGTACCGTAAGATGCAATCTCCCTCATCTGAGGTTATTAAAACATGTTTTTTGATATTACAGCTTCCGTGCCAATCTTTTCTTTGTTGGTCTTAAGGACCAGATGTATCAGTGAACCCCTAAGGAGGTTTTAATTTCTACAAATGGCGCCCGAAAGTGGACCTCATCGGTGAAGCGGCTATCCAAGGGAGTGGTCTTGAAGGGAGACAGTAATCTACTGAGGAGTACAGGACAGGAATCTACTGAGGAGGTACCCTGCGCACGGAGATTGTTTGTCTTCCAGCCCAGTATATTTCTGGTCTTCCTGATCTGATCCTCCAAGTGTTTGCCGCTCCCGACTGAGAACTTCTTTGGCGTGAGTATTTTAAAACGACCGTTAGGTCACTCAGAACTTGGCAGTTGGAAGCTGGAGACTTTGGTTTGGTAAGGTTGCTGGAGCAACACTTTTGTTTGGAATGACTTGGCCAAGATTTTGGTTTGTTTGTTTGTTTTGCTGCAGCAAATGAAGGCAGGTAATGAGGAGATTTTTCTCTAACTTTGAAAACTTGAACGGCACACATTGTGTTAAGTGTCACTTGGAGTATAATATTATATATGCTATAATATTCTTGACATGCCTGCTTCTAGCACACTTCGTAGAAAGTGTTGCTGTCTTGGAGGTACCGATATGGATTTAGGAAGTACTCAGCTGACTCCCTCAGAGGGGATACCTAAATAGGTTTAGGTATAGTAAAAAGATATTTCTTCCTTGGTGACTAAGTACCCCATGGAACTAAATATGTACATAAAACGGATCCGGATCTGCGCACTTAGTAACATTCATAAGTGGTGATATGCAGAGCGCTTTTTGAGTGTTCTACCAGCCAAAACTGGCGAATTTGGTGTATTTTGGCTTCTTGACCATGGAACAGTTTTTTGGGCTACTTTTGAGAGCTCTTCTTGTAAATATGACTTACAATTAGTATTTACAAATAGTTTGGTCTTGCGTACAATTTGTAAGCTGTCTTAAAGTCCTAAGTGTTGATTTGTGGGTTAAATGTGTGTTTCAATGTCTATGTGGTTTGACATTGGTGATACTTGTGTGAGTAAATAGCGATTGCGCTCTTTGTGTAAGAATGGCTAGCTTTAAGCGCGCTGTATTGTGTGTTCTGAGTGTATGACCCCCTTCTGTAAATGTCTGGAATGAGCTCAATGAGTTTGTTTATATTTTTTTGCTGTCATCATTCTGTTATGCAAAATGTCATTTAGTTACTTACATATTAAATAAAAATCCAGAAATGAATTATATAACATATGCTAAACAGCTGCATGTTACTATTAAATTGACAGAGTAAGACACTATACATGTGTGCAAATTGCCACAATGCTAAAGATAAAATTAGAATTCGTATTCAATAGGATTAAAATAGGCCTCATACAGAGGAAGAAAAACGAAATTGTGTGTTTTGTAATCAATAGACTAAAATACAACATGTTACAGCATTTTCCTTAGATACATTGTATTAGACATTAAAAGGCATGCACATCATCTGAGTGAATTTGGTCGTTGCTGAACTAAATACACATTATAGAAAGATAGATTTGATTGCATTGAAATGCCTCAGTTTTTAAATAGACTGTGACATGCTTTTCTTTCAGCACCAGAGAAAAAAAGCTTTCCAACAGCTGTGTTTAAACTGACTAACTGAAAAGAAACTGTTTGACACAGCAAATGGGGATTTAACTCTGTCAGGGTATTTCAAATAATAAAGGGGTTTTTTCCTGAGAAAGGCGTGAAAATTCGATGCCTGCTGACAAACAACAGCTGCATAAATAGCATATGGCTATTCCTGATCAAGGCCACAGACAGGAATGCTGAGTCAGCGAAATTTTAAGTCAGTGTAAAACTGGTATGAAGGCCTGCATTATTTTAAAAGTTTCAAAAAACCAGTTTCATTAATTTGGATAACAGAGAACAAAATTGAAAGTAGGGATTTCCTTTCTTAATGCCTTTTTTCATAAGTACCTCTGTGGTTCTGATGTTAAATAATAACTGTCCTTTAAAAAGTGGCGCAGACTTTTCATGTTTCAAGTAAGGCTTCTGTGCTTAGGGTTATAAATGAATGCGTTTAAATATGATAGGCTACGAATGAAGCTTGCTTTTCAAATGTGGAATCATCAAAATGGTTGGTTTTATTAAAAAAAAAAAAAATTATATGAAAAAATATATTATTAAAAATAAATGCTTTAAATTCATTTTTTCATCTTTATAAAGCCTAATCATCATACTGTGAATTCCTAGCATCAAAGTTGGATTTAAGCAGTGCTGTACCGAAAAAAAAAGGAAACTTAAATGTGAAATGTCACTTTACCCAGCCGTACAAAACTCATTTTTATAAGGGTATACCTTATACATTTCTGATTTCCCATTCCTGGGCTATCTAGAGAACACTCTGGGGGTTCCTATTATGCAAAAATATTGTAGGATATTCATTTTTAAGTGCCCCTACCACCAAAGTCGAAATTGAGCTAAATTCACAATTTTACAAGCAGTTCTACCACTCAGGGCAGGTTTCAAACTGATCTCAAGCTAGAGCTGGTACACATGCCAGTATAGAACAAACAGCTGACCTCTGTATTACTAGACTGCACACCACACACTGTACACAAATGAAAATAAGTATACAGAAACCAGCAGACGTTATTATCCTACCTTTAAATTATTGGCAAACGGACCGGACAGGACTGCCTTTCAGCTGTGATTCTCCAGAGTTGCTTTGAATTACAAAAACCGCATGGCAAGCCTTGCACAAAAAAAAATGACCAGCTGCTGAACGGGTCAAAGGTCGGAGTTCTGCATTTAGCAACTTAGCAGGGTGAAGGGTAAGGTTTGCTTGGCCACTTCGACCTCTGAAAAGTTTTTGAAAGACGAGATGACAGCGCAGAGAGAGGAATGAGAAGCTTTGCTTCCTATTTTTGGCAAACACACGTTTTGCGCAGTCATATGAAACGAAGGAAAAGCAGCCCTCAGTTGAGCATTGATCTGTCATGTATATAAAAATAATGGTTTTAGTTTAAAGAATACTGTGTAGGGGCTACGATAAGGAGGAAATGGATTTTAGTTTGCATTCATGCGCCCTCATGTTAATCTAGTACAATTGCTCAAGGAATTGGTAAATTGGTTGCTAACGCTTTCTACAGTACTCAATGTGCTTGTGTTAGGCTGAATCAGAGAATAGCCACTTTCTAAGATATCTCCTACAAGTTTGTTTGTGCCCAGTTGCTACAAATAGGGGTTGAAAGTGTTGACAGAAGTGAAACCTGTTTCAGGTTTTCCTACTGTCAAAATGGGGGAAGGAGGCTAGCTCCTCTACAAATTAAGGGTAGGCAAAATTATGTTTTCTCTCTTCTTTTTCTCACTCTTTCTTGAGTCTGTCTAAGCTGTCTAGGAAATGGCCATGTGACAGTTATTGGCTATTCTGTAATACTGTTTTAAAATTGTTAGAATTAATAAAATGATTAAACATATATACTATGTTACTGCCCATCCTGTATGAAAGAATGAGTAGAACAGATTGATGTTCCCTTATTTGATCTTTAAGGGGAACTGTATAGTGGGGGTTTCTGTTCAAAAATCTCAGGTGGCAACACTATTATTGTTTATGTTATTCTCATGTTCTATACAGTTTTGCAAGGGCATTGCTAGTCTTTTATTAGCTAGTCTCTGTCAATAAGCTGACAGCCCTTATTAGAGCTGGAGATAGGGTTTTTTTCCTTTTGAAAATGATGTTGCATAGTCCAGATCGTGAAAAGTAGAATGCAGGAAAGACGCTCATGTGATCCTTAGCAAACATTTTGAAGGAAAATATTGTTTTATAGGAGTTTGTTTGTCATAACATGTTCTGCTGGAGAAAATGTACCCACTATGTTGAAGTTTAGTTCTTTTTGCAATAAGAATCCCTGTTAAATTAGCAGTTTTAGATTTTCCTGCTGCGCCTATAACATGAGAGCATGGTCCTAAGCATAACATGTAAGAGAAATTATTTTACAAGTGTCTGCAGTCCTGTACAAGTAATGTAAAATCTATGAGTAAAAGTGTAGAACATTTCCTTTTTCTTGAGGGTTCTTCAGATTAGTAATATAGGAATACACCAATGTAAGTATTTGGAGTATGTCTGTATTGTTTTTCTCTTTTCCTCAGAATTTAGTAAATGAACACAGACTTCCTTGGCTGTTTGGGATTGGGTGATGTATTACTCTTGTCAGTTCACCAAATCGTTCCTTTTATACTTGCCAATAGGTCCAGAGTTTTCTACTCTCAGATAGATGAAGTGGTTCTTGGGTGCCTTGCTAATGTATGGGGCGCCCCAAGACTAAGGAAGTATTCTGTTGTTAGATTATTTCTGTGCCTTGTCTAAAGACCTCTTGTTCTGTCCACCAATAGATATTTGCTGCCTTACAACCATTGCCAGAGGGGCCCGGACATCAGATCCAGCCTGGGAGTCAGCACCAGTCCAGCCTAGAGTCAAAACAAAAGGAACCAGCACAGGCGTTGCTGGCAACTAGGACCTCAGTGAAGGCAGAAGCACTGGGACGTGAAATGTGTACCCCTGCCACTGTCTTGGGCGAAAGACGGGGTTACAAATCAGGATGGAGAAATCTTTGTGTGGATCCAGTTTTTGATGCCCAGCTGAGAGAGTCACAGAACGACAAGGACGGCAAGGAGGCTTTTGCTTGAGGTGACCCCCTTTGAAACAAGGGTTGCTTCAGGCCTTTGAGTCCTGGTCCCAAGTGAATGCAAGTCTACGCCTTTGTTTGTTGATCAAGGGATGCCTGAGCATATTGGCTACAATTTGTGGCCCCAACAAAAGAGCAGTGCGCCAGAGGTGCAATACAGGAGTTAGGGAAGGACTTGAGTTTAGGGTACAGGTGCTGTGCCCTTGGTGCCTGTTAGATTAAAGTGAAGAAAACTGGTGCACTGCCTGAGACACTGGACAGGATCATTGAGGGTATTTGCCCTGGGGGGTGATTGCCCTATCCTGAAAGAAAGACTTTTCCTTCTCCGTGATTCTTGAGTTGCGAGTTGTGCAGCTCCACCGTGGGAACAACAAGAGCCTGCCTGTGAGGCTCAAACGGACACAGGGAGAAGACTCCCCTCTGGTTGGTTGTACTACAATTTCCCAAGGACTCTTTTTTTTGTTAGTAATGTACCCCTTTGGTCGTCCCATTTTTGAGGAGGAGCAGCCCTTTGCGGCTCCTCGTCCTAATTCCTATGGCCGTGTGTGGTCCTCCTGGTCCCCCGGAGCCAGGATTGTTTTTGTAATAATATGTCTGACTGCATTAATATTTTTTTTAAGAGTAATGTTTATTCTGCACGAGAAAAGTTCATCTGAGCATGTTACTTTACTCTTTCCTTAAGTATATTAATTGATACTTTAGCCATCATAAAAAATACTGAGAAAGTCTATTGAAAATGTTTTTATTAGGTATGTGCTGTTGGCTATTCTGAAATTGAAATAGATAGTCACTGAAATACATCAGAGCCCTGAAACTTAGAATTAGACTAGATGGTTTTGGTATTTGCTTTCTGCTTAGGGTTGGAAAAATATTGAGATTTCTGTTTGAGATAATAGTCATTATTCTCTCTTGCTACCTGTATGACCCAATGCTCTGTTCCCTTTGTACTCCTGCTTATACCTTATATATACCTGCTTAATGAAATGTTTAGAATGTAAATGCCCACCTAGCATAGGATATTGATGAATTTATGAGAAGAAAATGTGCAAAATATTTTCTATGTCTCTACTAGATCATGGGAATGTCTTTAGCTCATGCTAAAAGGATCATCTGTTAAAGATTGCAGGAATCGCTGTTAGCATGAGCTGAAAGCCATTTTGTACTTGGCAGCCATTTTAGTTAGCCATGTGCACGCCATGTGCTTTCTCCCTCTTCCAGAGTCTTGCACATGCTCAGAAAGGCCTAGCTGGTAGAATGCACCTGCTCCTAGTATAGAACTGTCAGGCTATTCTTACTGATGTAAGCAGTTTAGTCTCCTCTCCCACTTTGTGGAGCAAGCAAATTTTGTATCCCCATATTAGTCAATAAGCATGCTTATATGTGCTAGGACCTCCCCTTGATTTTATGCTGACTATGTAACAAATGCATATATAAGGACCCTGTTCTCTGCACTCATTAGAATGCCTCCTACAGTGGCCTGCGGGTACCGTAAGACGCAATCTCCCTCATCTGAGGTTATTAAAACATGTTTTTTGATATTACAGCTTCCGTGCCAATCTTTTCTTTGTTGGTCTTAAGGACCAGATGTATCAGTGAACCCCTAAGAAGGTTTTTATTTCTACAGGGGAGTAACTCCTTGACCCCAAGGGAGATTCTTCTGTCCTCTAATCGTGAGTAGAGCGTCGAAGGTCCAGGATTCTGTTTCAGAGTTTCGTCCAGGGATAATCTAAAGTCCTAAGGACTGGGTTCCTACCTTTATACTAAAGATAGGGGTTGGACTACTCTGTGGCCCCACCTATGGGTGGGTCAGGGCAGAGGGGTGGCTACACCCCTTTCCCTTTGTCCAGTTCGCGCCAAAGCAGGGGCTGCAAGCCCCTGATCCGGTTTGAACTGGGGTATGCACAGGGACACCAAATGTGCCCCCAGTGCAGGACTTCAAAGCACCCGAAAGTGCTCCCGCCCAGCCCCAATACACATTATCCTGTCTGGGGAGGTGGTCACACCTCCCTGGGACAGGAAACCTATTGTCCAGGCCTCCCCTGCCGGAGTTTCGTCCAGCAGCAGGAGGCCAGACTTGTGTCTGTGGCAGCAGCATCCATTTTGTGATGCCAGGGCTCTGGAAAGAAGTTACCGGACTAGTCAGAGTTAACATGTCTTTCCCTCTAGAAGGGTGGAATGCTACCCCCGCCGCCAGGATTGGCGGGGGGTAGTATTCCAAGATGTTTGACACCAAACACGACATGTTTAGGTGCAGCCATTCCAAAGTTAGCATTTTACCGCGAGGATATAATGCGCTTAAGAGTATATGGTCAGGCTGCACTACAAACAGCATCAGAGATGGTCTCCGAATGCTGCAGAGGGGCCCTGCTCATGCAGGGGCACCCTCTCACATAGGAACCATGCACTCTGCCTTTAGGATTGATAAGGCCTGCCTTAGGAGTGACTTATAGGTTTATATGTGTGTATGTATTTAGTGATATAGGTTACCTATATCACAGTAAGGGGTGCATGCACCACCTTACCCAGGCTGCAGTAGCAGACCTGTGGTGTCAGTTTGGATGGCCTTCCAGGGGTGGCATAATACATGCTGCAGACCCTGGCAGGCCTCTGAGGTACCTATGCCCTTGGTACATAGTATACCATATACTAGGGACTTATAAGGGCACTCCAGATCCCAATCAGTGATGTGCCTAAGGCACATGGAAACCATTTTAGAGAGGAAGCAGCTAGGCTGGGGTTCTGATTAGCAGGGCCCCAGCCAGACTAATGTCGAAAAACAGTGAAGCATCAGCAAAAAGTGGGGGTACCCATGTGAAGCAGATCCTACTCTCCTACACAACCCCCCCAAACGTAGGGACATTAAACTAACCTTGCCCAGTTAAGTCTTCATGTTCTAAGTGGAAATACCTAGAGAGTCCATCTGCATTCGCATGGTTACTCCCAGGCCTATGTTCCACTGTAAAGTCCATCCCCTGTAGGGAAATGGACCACCTAAGCAGTTTGGGGTTTTCACCCTTCATTTGTTTTAGCCATAAGAGGGGCTTATGGTCTGTCTGAACCAGGAAGTGTGTACCAAACAAGTATGGCCTCAACTTCTTCAGAGCCCAGACCACAGCAAAGGCCTCCCTCTCTATGGCTGACCAACGTTTCTCTCTAGGGGTCAGCCTTCTGCTAATAAAAGCTACTGGCTGATCCTGACCTTCTTCATTCAATTGTGACAGTACAGCCCCTACCCCCAATTCAGATGCATCAGTTTGAACAAGGAACTTTTTGGAGTAATCAGGACTCTGCAGAATTGGAGCAGTGCACATGGCCTGCTTGAGGTCATCAAATGCCTTTTGACAGCTAACTGTCCACTGAACCTTTTTGGGCATTTTCTTAGAAGTTAAGTCATTCAGGGGTGTCACTATTGATCCATACCCCTTGACAAATCTCCTATAGTACCCAGTCAGGCCTCAGAAGGCTCTCACCTGAGTCTGGGTAGTGGGAGCAGTCCAGTCCATGATGGTCTGGATCTTGCTCTGCAAAGGTTGAACCTGGCCTCCACCCACAAGGTGGCCCAGGTACACAACCTGACTCTGCCCTATCTGGCACTTAGTGGCCTTGATAGTCAGGCCTGCCTTTTGCAGGGCCTGTAAAACATTCCTGAGGTGGACCAGGTGATCCTCCCAGGTGGAGCTAAAGACAGCAATATCATCTAGATATGCTGCACTATAGGCTTCCAGTCCTGTGAGAACTGTATTCACCAGCCTCTGGAAAGTGGCAGGTGCATTCTTCAGACCAAAGGGCATTACCACAAATTGATAATGCCCACTAGGGGTTGAGAATGCTGTCTTGGGCTTTGCAGTATCAGCTAGTCTGATCTGCCAGTAGCCAGCTGTTAGGTCAAATGTGCTGAGATATTTGGCAGAGGCCAAAGTATCTATGAGCTCATCTGCCCTGGGTATTGGATGGGCATCAGTCCTAGTGACTGCATTGAGACCCCTGTAGTCCACACAAAACCTCATCTCTCTTTTTCCACCACTGGTGTGAGGTTTCGGTACAAGGACCACTGGACTAGCCCAAGGGCTATCTGAGGGTTCAATAACTCCCAATTCCAACATTTTCTGGACTTCAGTCCTGATACAGTCCCTGACATGGTCAGGTTGCCTATAAATCTTGTTTTTTATAGGCAGAGTGTCCCCAGTGTCCACTTCATGAGTGCACCAGGTGGTCTGACTGGGTGTCAGTGAAAACATATGTCTAAACTGATTGAGGACTTGCCTGCAATCAGTTTGTTGCTGGGTAGTGAGGCTGCCTGCCAAGGCTACACCATCAACTGACCCATCGTCAGGGTTCTGTGAGAGCAGGTCAGGGAGTGGGTCACTCTCTTCCTCCTGCCCTTCATCAGTAGCCTTGAGCAAGCCCATGTATGCCCTGTCCACATATGGTTTTAACCTGTTGACATGGAGAACCCTGTGGGGACTCCTGGGTGTTCCTAGGTCTACTAAATAAGTGACCTCACCCTTCTGCTCAACAATAGTGTGGGGTCCACTCCATTTATCTTGGAGAGCTGCTGGGGCCACTGGCTCCAACACCCACACCTTCTGTCCTGGCTGGTAAACAGTCAGAACAGCCTTTTGGTCATGCCAGGCCTTTTGAAGTTCCTGGCTAGCCTCAAGGTTTTTGGTTGCCTTTTTCATGTACTCAGCCATCCTGGAGCGGAGACCAAGTACATAGTCCACTATATCTTGCTTTGGGGGCTTGAGAGGTAACTCCCATCCTTCCTTCACCAAGCACAGTGGACCCCTCACAGGGTGGCCAAACAGAAGTTCAAAAGGGCTGTAACCAACCCCTTCTGAGGCACCTCCCTATATGCGAATAAAAGGCAGGGCAAGAGTATGTCCCATCTACGCCTAAGCTTTTCTGGGAGCCCTTTAATCATGCCCTTCAAGGTTTTGTTGAATCTCTCAACTAAACCATTGCATTGTGGGTGATAGGGTGTGGTGAACTTATAAGTCACTCCACACTCCTTCCACATTGCTTTTAAGTACCCAGACATGAAGTTAGCACCCCTGTCTGATACTACCTCCTTAGGAAAGCCCTCTCTTGAGAAGATTCCCAGGAGGGCCCTTGCCACCACAGGTGCTGTAGTGGTCCTGAGGGGAATAGCTTCTGGGTACCTGGTGGCATGATCCACTACCACCAGGATAAACCTGTGCCCAGAGGCTGTTTGGGGATCCATGGGACCAACAATGTCAATCCCCACCCTTTCAAAGGGCACCCCCACCACAGGTAATGGTATCAGGGGGGCCTTTGTAGTGCCACCTGCCTTGCCACTGGCTTGGCAGGTTACACAGGAGCGACAAAACTCCTTACTGTCTTCAGACATGTGGGGCCAGTGAAAGTGAGGAACAATTCTGTCCCAAGTCTTGTTCTGGCCCAGGTGACCTGCTAAGGGAATATCATGGGCTAGGGTCAATAGGAAGCCCCTGAACTTCAAAGGTATTACCAACCTCCTGGTAGCACCAGGCTTGGGGTCTCTACTCCCTGAGTACAGGAGACCATCATCCCAGTACACTGTATGGGGACCACTAGCTTTCCCAGCAGCCTCAGCAGCAGCTTGCTGTCTGAGGGGTTCAAGGGAGGGGCAGCTCTGCTGCTCCTGGCTCAGATCTGCCCTAGAAGGTCCCCCTGTCCCCAAGAACTCAACCTGGTCAGGTTCAAGTTCCTCTGGGACAGTTCCTTCTTCAGGGCTGAGATCATCCCCCTCAAGGGACTGATCTTCCTCCTGAGCCAAGGGGAAGGCACTGCCTTAACCCTACTACTCCTCCTCTTGGAAGGCACTTGGTCCATTCTTCCAGAATCCAAGGCCTGTTCAGTGTTAGACATTTTGGCTTGTGACCTGGTCACAGCAAACACATCTGCAGGGATCCCCAGCATTTCTGCATGGGTCCTGAGCTCCACTTCTGCCCAAGCAGAAGTCTCTAAGTCATTGCCAAGCAAGCATTCGACTGGTAGGTTTGCACTTACCACAACCTTCTTAAGGCCAGTTACCCCTCCCCAGGAGAAGTTAACAACTGCCAGAGTATGGTCTGTTCTGACATTGCTAGCATTGGTCACTTGGTACATCTCACCAAGCATAATTTGCCCAGGAAGCACAAGGTCTTGTGTCACCATTGTGACACTTGCCCCAGTGTCCCTAAATGCCAAAGCCTCACGTCATTGATTAAAGGCTGTTGTCTGTACTTGCCCAGATTACTGGGACTCACAGTGGAGGTCACATCCATGCCTCCATCACAGACTAACACAGCCTGAGTCAGTTCTCTGACTAGGTCAGAGCCCAACTCAGTTCCCAGGGTGAACCCTACTAAACCCTTTGCTGGAGCACTTCCACCAACTGTACTAGGGGGAACAGGTGCCTTAGGGGCATTGGTGGGTGCTGGACTGGAGTCTTTGGACTTGGTGCAATCACTGGTCCAGTGGGTCTTTTGCTTACAGACCTTGCACCATGGTTTTCTTTGGCCTTTCCCTTTGGTAGACTGTGAATCCCCACCAGAAGAAGATTTTTGGGGGCCTGATGAAGACTTTTGATCTTTACCCTTCTCCCCACCCTTGTCAGAGTTCTTAGCATCTTGCTTCTTGGTTTCCCCACCTTGGTTCTGTACCTTCTGCCTCACCCTGGTTCTGACCCATTTGTCTGCCTTCTTTCCCAATTCTTGGGGAGAGGTCAGATCAGAGTCCACCAGGTATTGATGCAACAGCTGATTTTGACAGTTATTAAGAATCTGCTCCCTCATTATCAGATTGTACAATCCTGAGGTCACACACCTTACTGCCCATCAACCAGCCTTCCAGAGCCTTGGCAGAACAATCCACATAGTCTACCCAGTCTTGAGTCTGTGCTTTTTGGGTGTCTCTGAACTTCAACCTGTACTGTTCAGTGGTTAGGCCAAACCCATCAATAAGAGCACTCTTCAAGACCTTGTAATTATCAGCATCCTCCTCTCTAACAGTGAGGAGCTTATCTCTACCTTTGTCAGCAAAGGAGAGCCACAAGATTGCTGCCCACTGCTCCTGAGGGACCTTCTGTACCTTACAGGCCCTCTCTAATGCAGTTATCCATTTGTGGATATCATCCCCACTCTGGTAGGGAGGGACAATCTTGCTCAGGTTCCTATGGTCATAGGACCTTTCCCTGTCTCTAGGGACATGGCTGCCACCATGGGACTCTAGTCCCAACTTTCTTCTCTCTCTAAGGAGATCTAGGGATTCCCTATCTAAAGCCAATTGCTTTTTTCTGATTTCCAGCTGAGTTTCCTCATACTGGACCAGTCTGTCTCTTCTCTCATGAGAGGATTCCCTCCTATGAGAGGAGATAGAGCTCCCTATGGAGGTGCCAGAGTGGTTAGACTCCTGAGAAGGAGATCTAGACTTCCTGGGCACACTCTTAATCCTTCCTGGGGGACAAAGAGGGCATCATCCTGATCATCCTCATCATCTTCCACAGGAGGGATTGGGTTATCCAGGTCAGGGTCATTGTCACCCTCCTGGCCAGTCTCAGAGGGGGCTGGGGGTATTGGTACCCCTGGCCTCCTCCTCTTCCTCTGCCCCACCCTCAGCTCCTACCCCTTCAGTCCCCAAGGGCTTACTAAGGTCATAAGCCACCAACAACTCCTTGAGGTGTTGGGTGGTGGGGCTTTGGCCTGTCCTTAGTTTTCTCAAGTTACATAAAGCTCTCAATTCCAAGAATGGGAGTGTATCATACTTGGAGGGTGGAAGCTCAATGGCTTCCTGCAAGGATTCTTTAGATCCTACCCTTAAAGACATTACTAGTGTGGTGTGGTGTATGCACTACCTACTCTAGTGTGGCCTACTAAACTCTCTTGAGTTGTAGAAAGGGTTGTGCTATCCCTTAACACACAACTCTAAGTTCAGTAGAACTTACTGTATTCTAAGCTTAAATTATATGTACCTTAGGTACCTTTAGTGGTTTTCAGTTGATCAATTCAATTGAGATTATCTGGTAAAACAATAGCAAGCTGGAATCCCACACGCTGCACACCAATGTGAGAAGTTGGCCTGGCATATGCTGTCCACTAATTATAGTGGGCACCTTGCACGAGTCCAAACAACCCCTTATTGGAGATAGGTTAAAGACAACCTTATTGAAAGCTATCCTAGTGGTAGCTATGGAGAGCAGCCTTCAGGCTAAGTCTTGAAGGAATGTAAAGCAGCTTGTTTTACCAGTCTATAATCTCTTGAGTGATCAAATGAAAGAGCACCACACCAGGTATATATTCAAAATATATGTATTTATTGCTAAACACACCCCTCTAGTCTCTTTATGAGGCTAGAGTTCGAAATACATAAGTTATAAGTTATTAAATCACAGTAATAGAACAAATACACGTTTGGGCCCTAGGGGCGTACCAAACCATATACCAATAAAGTGGTATGCGAACCACGACTGAACTAGACACTAGGCCTAGAGCCTCTAGAAGTGCTTGGACCATAAGGAACCACCCAAGGTAGTGACACAGGGGACCCACGGGAGACGCGTGCAGTGTAAATACACAACCGCGATACACCGTTGACTTCTATGGAGAAAGTCGGGATCGGGATCGGGAAATTAGAGAAAAGGGACACTTAAAGGAGGACTAGGACAAAACCCTTTGAGATCTAGGACTTTGAAGAGTCTCTACCCACGGGAGCACCGGAGTACTCGTGTTACCTCACCCAGGGAAGCCGGGTGCATAGGTGCCTTTCGGGGTCGGGTTTCGTCGTCGATTCGAATGGCGATCTGCTGCAAAGTGCTGCTGGCGGCCAAGAGAAAAGTGTCCGGGTGGATCCAAGAGTGGATCGGAGTTCTGAAGAACCTGAAAGCAGAGGGGACAGAGTCTGGGTCACTAGCCAGTGACCAGGAAGGCGATGGACAGATGCCCACCGATGTCGAGTGCTTCAGGTGCGTTGACGGTCGTCTTGACTCTTCAGCCACGGGGTCCAGGAGGCGTTGTCGGCGACCAGGAGCAGGATTCGGGCTGGTACACAATGTCTGTCGAGTGCTAAGGTATCGGCGACCAGATTGGACCCAACAAGCCTTGGCAACGGCAAGTCTCGGTGAAGATGTAGATCGTCGATGGTGCAGACCAGCAAGGTCTGTGGAACTCACCTAGCAAGGATAAGTGAGGGCAGGCCTGTAGCAACCAGGATGCCAAGTTAGAAAAAGATTGGCCTTCGTTAAGGGCTACTAGCCAACGGGCTAGCAACCGCAAAGGAGCCTCGTGACGCCGCACGTGGATCTGGCTTACAGGACACTCGTAGAGTGGGGGCCAGTGATCTTCGGTGCAGGTGGTGCTGGAGGCTAGGGCTACTCGGAGCCCAAAGCACGACTTCTTGGGAGACCCAGAAGAGGATGCACTTGCAAATGTGCTCGGTGTCCAGGGGTCACGGTCTCAAGTCACCCACGATAGCCACAGGCCTCAGCTTTGCTGGGGACTCAGGGTAGCCTCGGGGAAGTCTGAGAATCCACCTCTGGTGATGCGATGACTTCGGCGTCCGACAGGAGCTTCAGAAATGCGAACCAGACAGATGCTTCTTTGGTGCCTGCCAAGCAGGGGAGTCACTCCTTGACCCCAAGGGAGATTCTTCTGTCCTCTAATCGTGAGTAGAGCGTCGAAGGTCCAGGATTCAGTTTCAGAGTTTCGTCCAGGGATAATCTAAAGTCCTAAGGACTGGGTTCCTACCTTTATACTAAAGATAGGGGTTGGACTACTCTGTGGCCCCACCTATGGGTGGGTCAGGGCAGAGGGGTGGCTACACCCCTTTCCCTTTGTCCAGTTCGCGCCAAAGCAGGGGCTGCAAGCCCTGATCCGGTTTGAACTGGGGTATGCACAGGGACACCAAATGTGCCCCCAGTGCAGGACTTCAAAGCACCCGAAAGTGCTCCCGCCCAGCCCCAATACACATTATCCTGTCTGGGGAGGTGGTCACACCTCCCTGGGACAGGAAACCTATTGTCCAGGCCTCCCCTGCCGGAGTTTCGTCCAGCAGCAGGAGGCCAGACTCGTGTCTGTGGCAGCAGCATCCATTTTGTGATGCCAGGGCTCTGGAAAGAAGTTACCGGACTAGTCAGAGTTAACATGTCTTTCCCCCTAGAAGGGTGGAATGCTACCCCCGCCACCAGGATTGGCGGGGGGGGTAGTATTCCAAGATGTTTGACACCAAACACGACATGTTTAGGTGCAGCCATTCCAAAGTTAGCATTTTACCGCGAGGATATAATGCGCTTAAGAGTATATGGTCAGGCTGCACTACAAACAGCATCAGAGATGGTCTCCGAACGCTGCAGAGGGGCCCTGCTCATGCAGGGGCACCCTCTCACATAGGAACCATGCACTCTGCCTTTAGGATTGATAAGGCCTGCCTTAGGAGTGACTTATAGGTTTATATGTGTGTATGTATTTAGTGATATAGGTAACCTATATCACAGTAAGGAGTGCATGCACCACCTTACCCAGGCTGCAGTAGCAGACCTGTGGTGTCAGTTTGGATGGCCTTCCAGGGGTGGCATAATACATGCTGCAGCCCCTGGCAGGCCTCTGAGGTACCTATGCCCTTGGTACATAGTATACCATATACTAGGGACTTATAAGGGCACTCCAGATCCCAATCAGTGATGTGCCTAAGGCACATGGAAACCATTTTAGAGAGGAAGCAGCTAGGCTGGGGTTCTGATTAGCAGGGCCCCAGCCAGACTAATGTCGAAAAACAGTGAAGCATCAGCAAAAAGTGGGGGTACCCATGTGAAGCAGATCCTACTCTCCTACACTTGTCCCTCTGCAATGTGAAGGGGAGATGCTGTTACACTGTGTGTTACATGCATGTTTCAGCATTTGCGCAGTTTACATGCAGGTTGCATGTCAATGTACATTGTGACTGTGGGGAGATGCCTATTTGATGCAGGACGATGCTCATTTGTTCTACTTCACGGATGTGGGGTTGTGATCGTACATTGTCATCTCACCGTTTTTTTACTCTGCTTTTATTGTGCATTTACATGCAGGACTCGTGGGTGTTGCAGGCCTCTCACTGGTTATCGCTGATTTTTGTATCGCGATTGGCCTCATTGCTACTATTTTCGCGTTTGTGTTTCGCGTTTTTTCTGCATCGCGTTAGTTTTAATGTGTTCATTTGACGCGTTATCTTGTGTCTATTGCATGGTGCCGCCATGTTGTGAATACCACGTTAACACGGAGTTGTTTTCCCGCGATGGACTGCGATGTGAAGGGTTGCGTTAAGCTACACTTGCGGTAGTTATCACACATTCTTGTGAATATGGCCCCATGTCTACTAAGATGTGGCACTGGTCTGCACTCTCCCTGCGCTAGCACAGTTTAGGCAGCTGTGGTGGCTTGATGAGGGAGTGGTGTGGGGCGGGGAGGGCCAGGGTGGGGGGGTAGTGGACTTGGACTTACGACAGACAGAACTCCCTCTGAGTTCTGTCTGTCGTATGTCCGAGTTCACTACCCCCACCCTGCCCCTCCCTCGCCTCGGCCCACCGCCCCGCTCCACTCCCTCAGCGAGCCGCCACTGTTAGTCAGCCATGCTCCAATGCAGACACCCTCGTGGAATAGGGCAAGGGTGTCTGCACTGTTTAAAGTATAGGTTTTGTAGTGGATGGGGTCCATTCCAGTATCTAAACTATGCTTTTTTCCTCTCTATGCTTTAAGGCTTTTCCCACTTTGTATGTTTGCTGTACAATGCAGCACACATACAAAGTGGGAAACACGAGCAGAATTAAATACATTTCTCATTGTTATGCCTGCTTCAAGGAGGTGCAGGATTTTGGTGCAATTTCCTGTGTACAACTCTTTGTAGGTAGGGATTTGCATCAAATTCTGTTGGTGAGTGCATGGAAAAGCCCATGCAGCAGGGCTTAAGATGAGCCAGTGGTTTATGGTGCTCGGCATCAGCACTTAATTGTCAACACTGGTGCTTGTGACAGTCTGGCACAAGGTGGCACTTTCTATCTTATTCAGAGATGACCACAGCAAAAGTTCATTTTTAAGTCAATATACATTAAAAATTACTATTACCTGTCGCTCAAGCAATTCTTATAGCTTTTGGGGACTGAAATAGTCTGAAATGTCATCCTTGTAGGAATGTGATAGTTAGTGCTTGTGTTGGTACTATCATTGGCAGCATAGCAGTAGCAATGAGTGGTGCGAGCTGGACTGGTCACCTGATGAGAGCCCTGGCACTTATGTTTTTCTTTACAAATGAATCACTGCCATGCACCATCCATGGAATGCCCTCTTGCTGCAAAGTAATGCAAGGCAGTGCATTGCACAACTTTGCATTAGTTTGGGTTACGATCCAACTCAAATGACGATTTGTGTTGGATTGGATATCCCACTTGAATACTTTGCATCAGGTTTGCATTAGAACAGTAGCGCAAACCTGAATCCTTTGCGTCAGGTTTGCATTAGAACAGTAGCGCAAACCTGACAAAGCATTTGTAAATCTAGGCCTTAGTTTGTAGAAAACTAAAGACTGCAATTGAGCAGTGGTTGACTACTCATTAAAACAGAGTATGAAACCTAACAAACACAGAGGTGATTCCAAGGAGAACATTTGTTTATTCACTATCTTATGTTTCAGAACTTTAGTTAATTGAACATTATATAGTTAAATAGCACCAAGAACAAAGAAATAACAGTTTAATTTATAAAATACAATCAGAAGTATAAAAATAATAATGTCTAAGCTAAGATAGATAAGAGAAATCTTCAAACAACTAGTTTGAGATGAAGGTAATAGGAGTACAAATGGAAGCAAATATAAGATCATGCCTATAGATAATTCGAAATGAAAAGAAAGAAACTGAGGGGGAAGAGGGAGGAAGGGAAGTCAGTCTAATTACCATTCTTTGTTACAGTAAACATATTCAAATTATGTAATAGACCACCTACAAGTAAAAAGACAAAGTATTACAGTTAAATTTGTGAACATTATGTTAAAAAGGGAAACAGAGAGTATGGGACAGTACAGAGATTCATATTCACTTTTGAACCATCTGCTTGTAGAAACACTAGACTTATTCAGAAAATCTGTAATAGGTAGCCAAAACATCTTTCTAGAATTAAGTTATACTGGAGACCTACTTGCGTTGTATAATCTATGATTATAACAAACTTAATACCACCAAGCTTTAAAAGAGACATGTAGTGAATTCTTCCAATTAGTAGTTATAATATAAAATGCAATAGCTAATAATGTCAAATATGTTAGTGTTAAAAGTAGACTGTCACCAGATTTCAGACAAAATACCAACATATATTAATCATTTTAAAAAAGGAAACAACATAAAAAATCATATTAAGTTGATTCCAAATTTGTTTCCCAAAAATATTATTGTATTTGGGCAGAAAAATGGCATGTGCATAAGATCAGAATAATTAACATTGCAAGGCCAGCAGTTCCAATCATTAGTTTTATAAAGAGTTGATCTAGATTTCTGGGGTAAACAATTATATATGAAGTACAAAATTAGATCAGAATAATTAACATTGCAAGGCCAGGAGTTCCAATCATTAGTTTTATAAAGAGTTGATCTAGATTTTGGGGTAAACAATTATATATGAAGTAAAAAATTAGAGAAGTGTTTGCTAAAATAAAATATTTTTTCAATTTACAGCACATTTTATTTCAAAAGCAAACAGGTCAGGACACATCAAGATCTTGTTACCAGGACAATTCAATATTAGACTTAGGTCAAACAGAATTAGAAGTTATAAAACGGAGGACGTCTTAGGGTTGGATAATATTTAAGATTTTTTATCAGAGGGATTATGTGGAATTGTGGAGTTTAACAACAAGCTAATAGTAATGACCTCTCTTGTAGGAGAGTCAAATTAATTTTTAAGACTTAGAAGACATCCAAACTTCAAACATAAAACAGAGAATGGTATAGTTTCAAAATTCTCAAAATTCTCAAAATTTTCAAAATGTAGTTGCACCCATAATATATTTTTACTCCTCCAAGAACACCAAACAACGGATTTTCAATTAATTTTAATAGATGCATCATACTAAAGGGATGATTGAAAACATTTTTTGGTGATTTTCCAAACTTTAAATATGGTTCAAGCAGTTGCAGGTAAATTTGTGAATAAGAGTAGAAAAATGAGGCTCGAACTCCGTTAGTAGTATGATATGAATACGAACTTTAATAATATATATGTATGATGGACCAACAACGGACGGCTACCCACATAATAGATGTAATATGATAGTATCAGTGGAGCAAACATTGGTGAATGTAACCAATACTTAATGCTGTGAATAGCCTGCCAGGTTACTGTGCTTAGCTTAATAGTTGCTGAGTTGGACACCAGGCGACCAATATAACAGCACTATTGTATCCGGGGTTGTTTTGGTCGCCAGGGGGGCCAGTGAAAAACTGTCGATATTCTTTCATTGCATAGCCTGGACTTTTATGATATCATGTCCTCCTTCTTTTCTCATTTGTATCCTGTATGATGTTTTGTATAAAATGCCAATAAAAATATTCTTTAAAAAAAAAAAGAGTAGAAAAATGAGGTGGTCCAGCAGAAAAAGTTTAAAAATATGTAAACGTTAAAAGATGAAGGAAAGAGTCGACAATATCAACACACAGTGTGAAAAAATAATACTTATTGGTTATTAGCCAATAGAAGGCTTGTCTTAAACTAAAGGCTTTATGAGATCCAAGGAGATGATCTCTCTCAAGCTTAGCAATAGAAAGTCTGTTTCATATTGTTCCATAACATTTTTGAAAAAAATAAAATCAATTAAAAAAATGAGAAGGAATATTAACCACCATTTTAGAGGAGAGGTATACAAATAGCATACTTTTAATTGAGTCTAATCTACCCCACAATGTAAGAAACAAAGGGTTACATTTATTAATAAGGCAGTCTCATTTGTTAAAAAGTAAAAAAAAAATGATATTAATAGTTGCCTTAGTAGAATTAATGAACCATAGGCCTAAGTATTTGATCTTAGAAGGAGCCCTACAGAAATTGAGGACGCTTTTTGTACAAAACGTATTAACAGAAAAACATCTGTGTTATCAGAAATAATTTTGTACCAAGAGACCTTTGAAAATGTACAGATTTCTTGAAAAATGTGAGGAAGGGATGATTGAAGATTAGAAAGAAAAAAAGAATGTCGTTAGCGTATGCTACTAATTTTAACTGCTTAAAACCATATTTAATACCAAAAATGCTAGTGTTTTCTCTCATTCTTGATAAAAATGGGTTCTAATGCCAAAACAAATAATAATATGGATAAAGGACAAACTTGACTTACTTCCCTATATATAGAAGAATAATTGGAGATCATGCATTCAACTCAAATACATACTTTTGAAGAACTGTATAGTAAAAAAAAAAAATAACATCACAGAAATGACATTAGGATACAAACCATTCCATTTTAACAATTTAAAAAAAAAATTCAATCCACTTCATCAAAGGCTATTTCTTCATCAATAGATATGGATGATAAATAGGAGTGTTAGAGAGTTACTGGGTCAAAACACCCAAAAATAATCTTATGTTATCAGAGGAAAGCCTAACTTTAATGAAACCAGATTTTTCCTTACCAATTAATTTGGCTAAAAGGGGTTCAAGACATAATTCTAACATTTTTTCAAAAATATCATAATCTATATAAACAAGTGATAGGGGCCTGTACATTCTTTTCATATTGGAAGAGTTTTGCTGACTTTGGGGATAAAGAAAAATAATTGCACCTTGCAGTAGCATAGCTGCTAGAAAAACAATAATGAAACAGTTCAAGTAGCTTGAGAAAGAAGATGTTAGAAAAATGAGAATAAAATTCAATAGAAAAGAGAATTTCAATAGAAAACCATCATCTGGACTATGGAGTTTTCCTCTTTTTAATATAGAAGCTGATTTAACAATGTCATTTATGCTAATATTTAGTTCTATGGAGGAGAAATCAACCTGGTTAGTATTAGGCCTTTGGATTGAGCTAGAAAATAATTTGACTTCATCAGAATAAGAATGATTTTTGGTAGTATAAAAATGCTCATAAAAGTTGGGAAATTCACAAACAATTTTAAAATTTTTGAAAATGTATGAATCCATTGATATCTAGCAATGCTTCCGCCTTCATTCATTCTTTACTGTGTTGAAGATAACTTGCTTATATCATGTCTTCGTAAGTCTTTTAAGCCTGGGCGTAGTTCGCGTAGTCGCGCTACGCGAAGCTACGCGAAGACGTCGGAGCGCTACGCGAGCTACGCGTAGCTTCGCGAGCGTGCGTAGCTGCTTGTCGCGCCCGTTCGCGATGCGTTTTTCTTGCTCGGGAACACGTTGTGCGTGTTCGGGACGCTGTTTGCGTGCTCGGGGGCGCGAACTTACCCATGCGGTCGCCTATGGGCGCGGCCATTTTGTTTTTCACTTGTCCCGCCCGTTCGCGATCCCTTATTTCCTGTTCCGGGTCGCGTATAGCGTGCTCGCGATGCGCATTCCTTGTTCGGGAACGCGTTGTACGTGCTTGCGACGTTTTTTGCATGCTCGGGGACAAATATCGCGCGAACTCACCCACGCGGTCGCGATGGGCGCGGCCATCTTGTTTTACCACTCTATGCTATGGTTCTGGGCCTGCTTTTCTATCCTCCCTCAATCTTTGCAATCCTTAGTTTTTTACACTGTTTTTCAATTTTTCTTTATTTCTTATCTATCTCTCTCTCTGCTTAAGTCTATATTTTGCCTTTTTTTCTACTTTTTTTGTGTTTTTTTTACTTTTCGACTGTTTTATATAACTTTCTTCTTTAAGCTCCTACTTCTTCCCCTAACTTTATTTTTCCCTTCTAACTTTTCTTTTTCACCTCCTCCCACCCCAGAACCATGGCGAAGGGTAGCAGCAGCGGCTCAAAGGGCAAGGCGCGTGCGCCCAATCGCCGCCTGCCTTGCGGCAGACTGCGCCCTGCAGGGGTGCAAGCCCGCCAGCTGTTTACTGAGGCGGAGGTGGCCGCCCTTGTTTTTTTTATTCAGCGCCAGCTCCCCTTGACCTTGGCAGCAGGCCAGGCTCCGGGTACCCGACCCAGGAGCGTCACCGCCGGTGGGCGAAGGTGCGTCGGGCAGTGTTTCGCTGCTCCGCGGTCCGGCGCACCCATAACCAGCTGGCCCACCGGTGGTCAGACATCCTTGACCGGGAGCAGGACCTGTTGGACCTGCTAGGTGTCGAGGTCGTGGAGCTTGGTGAGTAGCCAATATATATAGTAGTATAAGTATTGTGATTTGTGTATACATTTTTTACAAATAACAAGAATACTGCTGCTTACATTGCAGGTAAATTACGTTTCAAAATCTTCTGTGATTGTAGGACACAGGTGCTGGGCGGTACTCTTACTTTTTTGCAACTTTGCGCTCGCTTGTCATTATTATGTAAGAGTTTACTTTAGAGAACTTCAGTTAGGTAATTCTATTGCTAGAGAGACTGTAGTCCTTCCTTTGTCCTCCTGTCAAATAGTGGTGGATGCATTTGATACTAGGTTTAGTTACTATTAGTTGATAATTTTTGAGCGGTCTGCGTGACGCATCCTCTGTCACTGAGTGCTGCTTACCCCAGTCCTTAGAACCTTTTGTAGTTTGTTTAGTGAATGGTACTGGTAAGCTTAGCTTAGCAGTGTCAGTCAGCTTCAGAACATCAGACGCAACCAACCAACAATTTGGTGTATGCATTATGCACTTTATGCATGTGTCCTCCTTCTCATCTATGCATTTCTGATGGCAAAACAAAATGGAAATGCAGGCTTAATGAACAATTGGCCCGCCTGGAATAGGTGGGCTAGGTCAGGTGGTACTTAGGCCTAGTTAGTGTTCTGGATTTTATTTGAATCAATCAGAATGGAACACTGAATTAGTGTTCCCAAATAAGTAGACTGTCCGTGAATCCCGCAAGCCAGTAGTGGATCGGATTAGATAGGTCAATTTTATTGCAATTTGTGTTTCCTAAAACATTTTTTGAGCGATTTTTTTTAGATAATTTATTTGTTTCACAGCAATCATTAATGTTTGTGTCTTTCTTTTTCTTTATTATATCTTACATGATCACTGATGTGCAGCACCCAGGGGCAAGAAGACGGGGTCCGAGTCGGCGGGACAACCACCAGAGGACCGCTCCTCTACCGAGGGCCCTGCTGCTGGTCCCAGTAAGTCCTCCAGTGGTTAATATTAACAATTATATTGCCCTAACTTTTACTGCACCTTATTTTTTCAGAATTATTAATTCTGGCTCTACTCCCTAATTCTATTTTTTACAAAAGATTCTTTGATCTTGACTTGACTATCTGTTTCTAAATTCTGGTTATCCCTGCCTCTAAGTTCTAACTGCCTCTGCTATGAATGTCTGTACTCTGTACTACTAATATTAGTCTGTCGCTAAGCTTGCCCAGTTTGCATTGCCACTCTTTATTGTACGGTTTTGAATAAAACTCAGATTGACCAATACTAATAGCTATAGCCACTGAGTCCAGTCCTTTCGGTTGTCCTCTTCTAGGCTTCTTAATCTCAATTACTACAAACAAAATGCCCAACCAGATATTTTACTATTTTTGCTAGGATATAATCATACTACTTGGATTCTGCACAGCCCCATGCAGAACTATGCACAATGAAATAGGATGTTGGTGATGCGAGTTTGGAACTTGGACGTTCCTCACACCTCAGTCAGAAGTGAACCCACAATCCCCTGAACGACTAGCTATAGTGTCTCATTAGGTCCCCGAACCCCCACCCGAAGATACCCAATGATTATGATTACACAACCCAGAACATAACACCCTTTCGCTCACTCACTCGTGTAAGTCCACCACCACCACCACACCAAATACCACAGATTCTATGTGTAAGTTCAAAAGGTTTATTTTCAACTAACAAGCTCTGTATGTATGTTGTTCTATAAAATTCAGTGTACTCCAGCCAGCTCCAACAGCAAAATGCATAAGATTAAAACAATAAACAGTGTTGCAACAAGTGCATGATCATTGATGATATAAGACAAAAGATCTGTGCGAATTCTGGGCGACTCCTCACCGTAGAACGTAGAATTACTGGTTACATGCATCATTCATAAACTCTGCAAATCTCTGGTTCGTAGAAGGGAATCCTCTGCCTGAGAAAAATGGTGCGTGTTATATAGTATAATGCAAGCATTTCTCAGTCCTGCCCAAAAAGTGTAACATGTTACCTATGGCTAAGCAATACGGACTAACCGAACTCCATAACAAAGTGGCTTGTTTTTCGACCTCTTGTACGCAACGCTCAGACAGTAGCTGTATGTGCTCATGTGGGCTCAAAAAGGCGTCTTACTGTTACTGCACAACAAGCTGCGAGGTAACATGCGCAAAAGACATAAAGCGAAAAATGGTTGCATGGCTCAGGCTAACTTTGCAAAGAGTAGAGTATAGTATAATAATGACCCTAGGGACCATAACACTACTAGTGTCTACTGACTGTACTCTAGTACCCGATTTGGACTATTGAATGTGATTTATAATAATATGTATGTATTAACTTTTTTTTCAATCTTGCTAGTGAAAAAGAATAAATAGGGGGAGGTGTACAGGCATCTAAAAATGTGTCATGTTTTTATCTAGGCGTACTAGCGACCACCAGTGGCGGCGGGGCCACCGGCGATTCTAGCATTCCGGAGGGGGCAGGAGAAGATGCGGCACCTGCAGGAGCTACAGGGGGAGCCAGCAGCAGTGTCGGGCGGTGGTAAGTTATATTCATGACTTATTGACATTGCACTAGCTGGAAGGGTGTGTGGACTTCACTCACTGTACTGTTGTTGAGACTTATTAGGTATGAAGTTGTAGTGAACATTATACAACAGTTAAAGAAGATACCCTTTACTTAGCATGAGCAATGCAGTAGCAATAGCATTACCAGCGTGACTTGATTAACCAATGGCCTCTTATATCTGACTCCAACTCAGCTGTGAAAGTTTTATGGAGGAGACTAAAAGTCAGATCAGATGACCTTGATGGATGTGTTGAACAAAAAGGGAAAGAAGGGTGGAAGGAGGAAGGGCGGGCGAGATTTAATATGATGACTGGCAGAGAAGGATACGTTGGAAGCATGGATAGGTGGCTGATAGGAATCAGATGCATGTGTTGTTGAAGGATGGGTGGAAGGTGAAAGAAGAATGGATGCCTGCCTGGGTGGGCGACACAGTATGGGTGGATACTGTGGATAGCAAGAATCATCAGCGGTGTTTGGGTGAAACTCAAAGCCAAGGCAAGCAACGGAGTGAGTGGACGCATGCGTTGTTGTTGGTGAAACAAAGTAAGGTTTGTGGAGAGATTAAGAAGAATGATTGACATTTACTTAGAATGGATGGATGCCTGTATGTATTCATCATAGACAGCATAGGTGGAGACTGTCACGGGATGCACAGTTTTAGGGAATGTAAAAGAAACCACGCCAGAGTAGCAAAGCTGATGTGGGGAGCGGCAGGGTGGGGGGTAGTAGTAAACAATGTATTACGTGGGAAAATACAGGTAACTTTACTGTAAACATACAAATAAATAAAGCGAATTTCATTGTGCGCACTGCACCGCCAAATGCGATGCAGTGTGCGCAACAAAATTAGTTTCATTTATTTATATGTTTACTTACCTGTAATTGGCCGTAATCCATAGTTTACTACCCCCATCCTGCCCCTACCCACGTCACCGCCCGGCCGAACTCCCCGAGTCCCACCACCGACCGCTACTGACCTTATGTCGTTGTCCCATATAAAAGCAACGATCATTGGATCAGATATATAATCTGCCTTTTTGTAGTAGCCAAGGCACTGTGAAATTGAGCAATTGCCCTCCATGTAACAGAGAGAGTATGGCCAGTGCCACCCGTAATAGAAAAATACGAGCTTCCCCACCTGCAAACAGTAGTAAATCAAACTAACGTGAGTCTGCGTCATGACTCGTATGTTTGTCTTGGGTGCAAGCATAGATGACCGAGCTGGCAATGCCGGCTACAACCAGGTTATGTCATTTCGCTAAACTAGAGATAAGAAGAACACTGGTGTACTGTGTACTGGTTGGAGTCCATAGTGCTAGTATAATGCCTGAAACTCCCACAAATGTTAGAGGCCGAGGAAGTGGGAGGATAGATAGATTATTACCACAAATGTTATGTACTGTGCTTCTTGCTAGTGCTACTGTGCCATTATGTGTTGAATTAATTTTGTGTTACTGTTTAGCTAAGAGTACTGGTTACAACAATATTTTTTTCTTTCTTGATATAGATAGTACTCCTTCCCAAGACAAACCATCGCGGAAGGAGTTGGCAGCCAGGGCCGGGCGCCGGAAACTGGAGGCCATATGCCAGGAGTACCGGCGGCTGGTGGCTCAGGCGGAGGAGGAGGAGGCGGCAGCAGCAGCTGCAGCCTCGTCCGATGCCCCTGGCCCCAGCCAGGCCACAACTCCAGCGGTACGGCGCCTCGGTCTGGTAGCCGCCCGCCGCCGCAATTCGCTAGCAGCCAGCACTGCTGACCCCATCCTGGATGCCACTGCAGGGCATTTCGCAGGAAGATTCTCCTCCGGATGTCACGGCTAGAGGAGCAAATGGAGGAGCGGGTAAAAATACTGGTGGACAAATACCGCAAAGCCCGCCGAATTTAACATTGAGGACCCTGTTGCTTTGCACCTTTTTATTCCTTGTTTTGGTGGGTGGGAATTGGGCGTTGGGGTTTCGGGACATTCTTTGGACTTTTTTTGTTTTGGACATTGGTTGGGGTTAGGGAGAGGGGTGGGTCAGGTGTGGGATAGTTTATTTTTGTTAGGGTAATAAATTATATTTATACTTAAACATACAATGTTAATGTTTTGTGGGGGGTTACTGTTTTACGAATTAACGTCACATTGGTTTCCTTGGTGCTGCAGGGCCGCAGCCAGTGTTTGATTTAAATAATCTGCCGACGATGATGTAACACAAACAGATAGATGCGGTACCCCTCACTGAGTTATTTGTCCTACTAGTACTGTCAGTATCTCCTCCTAGTCCATTTATACCTCCCACCAAACTTATCTTACCTGTGATTGATGATGATTACGTTCGGCACAGCGATGGCTGCATGGTTTCCAGAGAGAATGTAGAAGATGCCATGGTTGTGGTGGTAGTAGTAGAGTAGACACTGGCAGTAGCATTTGCTAAAAAATTAAAAAGAGACAGTCACTTGCCTGAGAGCGACTGTGGGAGGAGTAGTAGAACGAAGTACAATACAGTACAGAAGAAGACTGCCAAACAAACAATATTGCAGTTGCAACTGCTAAAGTCAAATTAAACATAATGGTGGTGGGGACAGCCTAGTACAAGAAGTTACAAACTGTAGTTGTGTCGAGTGAGTCACTTAACTTAACACAATCGTAATTCGTAACCTTTACTGCTGTGTGGTAGGAGTTTGATGATTAATCCAATCAATGACGGCAATTAATTATGATGTACTACTATTAGCCGGTGACGGCTTGCACATAGACTGAGCATGGGTGGGCAAGCAGAAGAAGCTCCTCGCCCTGCCTTGCAATTGAATTAGTGTTGCTTTCACCACATCTGCCCCAGCAAGCGTGTGATCAATTGGTGTACATTTTATGTAGTCACATCACACCTCAATATAAATCACAGCCCGGGGGAAGAGGGTTAGGGTTTGATGAATGGATGGGAAGGGGGTTTGGGGAAAGGTTTGAGAATGAAAAACAGTACGCATGGACAACAAAAGCAAAGCGCAATCTTGGCAGACGACCATGATCTTATACAAAAAATCTATAAAGGGAGAAAAGGGAAATGCATGCATGATGATGAAGATAACTTGATGGTTAATGAGTAGTACTTAATAACTCCTACTAGACAATTAGACAGTACAGGGCAGCAGTATATTCTATGTAATTTGCCTTGCCTGTAATATGCCCTCAGAGACCCAAATTCCATGTTGTACTGGGCTTACTTGTAAAGATAGCAAAGACAATTAAAACACAGTTGTAGGGATCAATTAGCAAACAAACAACACACAACACACAGTCCTAATGATTGAAGAGAAAAAAGGATTCAAATTAATTAAAAGATGAATGATGAATGATACTAAAGTTACTGTATTATCATGCTCAAATTGTGGAGTTGAATCTCGTCCTTCCTCTTGGTCCTATCTTCCATGGACGCTCCGCACATCAATCTTGGTGGCCTTCCTGATGCCGATTGGTAAGGTAAATGTGAGTTGTGTCTCCCAGTATAGCAAGCACAGGGTAAAGGCCGGCCTGTAACGTCTAGATGGAAAAACAAAAGGGGTATTGAAAAATCAATGAATAAAAAAAAACATCAATTACGGTGGAGTCCAAGAAGAGAAGAGAGAACACTTTCAGACTGAGGCGGCTTGGATATATCGTGTATATTCCGTTTACAGCATTAAGCTACAACAACAACAGGACAGAACAGGCCCACCACAGCACCAGCCTGTGACCCAACCTCCATTTACCTTAATTTTTGACAGAGCCAGACAAAAGGCATATATACAGCAACTTAGCATTTTCAAAATTAAGTGACAAAATCAATGCGCCGCTGTCAGTCATAACTACACTGACTCGACTCCACCACTACATGGACATGTAGGTCTGCTGTGTTTACTTTCTTGTTGAATTGTTGTGTTTGTTTACCTTATGCCACTTCATGAAACGCAGTTATTCCTTGAATCATCTCCGATCCAACTGACTGACTGCGTGCAAAGATAGTATGGTCATAATCATGTTGTGGTACGTGTTGTCCAACTCCAACTCAGTCTGTAGTGACTCTGATTAAGTCCATATTCCATATTAAAAAATTGCAACAGATATTGGCCTGCACCTGCAGTAGTAGGAGTACAATCTGGTTATTAAACAACAAGAAGGGAAACATTGAGTGTCACTTGAGTCACTTTGTAGATTAACTAGTAGAGTAGAGTTCGACTTCATGCACAACACAACATCAACACAACAAACACAACAGCAATCGCTCAGAGTCAGCAAGCATCCAATGCATTCCATCATTACCTGTCTTGCTCTTCTCTTTGGCTGTCAGATCATCAGATGCCTAGTTCTGACAGTTGTTTTTTTTTTTTACGGGGCAGTGGCCTCATCATTACTCCAGTCCACATTCATTTTGAGTGTTAGTCGCTGTTTCGGTTTTCGTCTTATTCATCTGTGGCACTTTGTCACAGTTTAAGTTGCTTCCCATGGTCAGCACTGTGATGATGGGCCGCGGCCTGGGTAGCGCTCATTGCTGGTCATTTGAGTTTGCACAAATGTCAGCAAGTTTCTTCGAAGAGTCTCTTGTCTTTCTCTGCCAAGTACCTTCTGTCCTGACAGTGAGGACCTTTGGATGCCTGCTGAGGCTGTAGCCTTCGGACACTGATGAGTTTCGGCTCGAAAACAAAACGGAGGATAGCTATAGTCACGTTTCACTTCTTATGGAGGCGGGACTGGTAAAGGCAACATTTCTTGTACTAATGTCTGGCTTGATGGAAATGTACTTGTGCGAGACAGGAAGATGAAGCAGGACTCTGAAGAGTGGACAGTTAAATGCACAGACATGCAACTCCAATAGGGAAATAAAAAGAGAAGACGGTGGTGATGGATTTGTTGTGATTTGATTTGAACCAGAAAGACAGATACACACTTACACAGACACATAAAGGAAGGAAGAAAGTAACAATTTGAAAGCCTAGTTGTCAGGGAAGAGGAGCTCGTCCTCAAACTCTGGTGGTTCGGACAGAAGTAGGTCCTGTAACGCACTATTTACGTCATCCAAGTCGCTCTCCTCTTCCTGCTGTGATTCACGTATTTTGTAATCCGGTGGTATAAAGTGCTGATTCATTTTGATCATGGTTAACCTCTCCATGCTTTGGGCCGAGAGACTGGTCCTTTTCGAAGTTACAATGGCACCAGCAGCACTGAAAACACGCTCAGAAGAGACACTTGCGACAGGGGAAGCCAGATACTTTATCGCCAGCCTGCTGAGCACTGTCCATTGGCTTCTTTTCCCATACCAATACACCAATGGGTTTCGATCCATGAAGACCTCTGTTGGGTCATCCAGATAGGCCTGGACCATCCGCTCAATGTTCAGGGGTGCTCCAATGTGCTCGGCCGGTTTTGCCTTTGCATCAGCACTGGACTTACCATACCCCTGCCGTAGAAACCAATCAGTTGCACATTGTGCTGTTGATGATCCTGTTCTTGATGTTATTGTTGGTGTAGGTGACTGCTGGGAGGCAAATGCACTGCCCTCAGGCTCCGAAGTAGAACTTGACTCTGGATGCCCTGTAGTACTGGTTATGGCCTGGGGTGGGGGCCTGTAATTAACAGCCGTTCGCTTTCGAAAATAGTGGCTTCCTTAGCTATCAATGTTTTGTAGTTGGCAACATCCACTTCCGAAAAGGAATTACTGCCTTGCTGTTCAGAAATACTTTGTACCGTGGATCCAAAATTGTGGCACTAATGTAATGTGGTTGTGACAAAATTTTATTTTTAATCCTTGTATTTTCCGATAAGTGAGCGGCTAAGGTCTCCGCCAAATGATATGCGTCTTGTTTGTCATCCACACCTGCGTACGTTTCTGACACATCCTTCAGCTGTTGCTCTAGCATGTGCAACAATGGGAGAGCTTGGCCCATAGTACAGTCCTCCCTGCTGACTTCACGTGTGAAGATCTCAAAAGGAAGTAGCATCTCAGTCAGGCATTTAATGAGGTCCCATTGACCCATCTCAACGGTCATGCCTCTCACAGTAGGTTCCCCGAATCTTTGCATGACATAAGCATTGAGTGGTATGTACAGTTCAAACAGACGATCAAGCATGTAATAAGTTGAGTTCCAACGTGTTGGCACCTCCTGGATGAGCGCTTTGACTGGCATTTTATGCTCACGTTGAATGACCCTCAGCTGCTTCCGGGCTTTAAAAGAATGGCTGAAATGTGTGCATATTCTTCTGCAGGTGACCAGAAAGTTGCTGACGTTGGATTCATTTTTCAAAAAGTCTTGAACAACAATGTTAATGCAGTGTGCCAAACATGGGGACCCTGAAATAGCCACCATTGCGCATGGCCAAAACTACATTACTGCCGTTGTCCGTGGCAACAAAACCAATCGTAAGCCCTCTTGGGCGCAGCCACTCAAAGACCTTGGTGTTAAACTCTTCCAAAATGTTTGCAGCAGTATGAGATTTCTCCATGGCAAACATGGATACAGTTGCTTGTTTGCGAGTGGCATGAAAAATCTCTGCAGTATCAACACCAGCAGATATCTGTTCTCTAACCCCCGCAAAACAGATCCAGTGTGCAGTGATGCACATGTAATCTGTGGCTTGGCAACTGGTCCACATGTCTGTAGTCAGGTGGATACTGTGAACAGCACTCTGCTTCAAGGCCTTTCCTAGCAATTCCAGCACGTCGTGATGTAGTGCTGGAACTGCAACTCTGGCAAAATAGTAGCGGCTGGGAACATGCCATTTTGGGCAGATGGTTGACATAAATTCCAGAAAACCCACCCCTTCAACAAAAGAAAAAGGGAGAAGGTCCAGTGCTAACATTTTAGCCAGCTTCGCATTGTACAAACGTGCTATTGGGTGGTTGCGTTCGTACTGCCCCTCACCCCCAAACATGCTGATAATGGTAGGCTGCATGGTTTTCCTTTCTCTTAGGCTCAACGCACTTTTGGTAGTGCGGACCTGGTACTTCTTGGTGTCTCCGGCTGACTCTTACTCTTGTGCCACTGAGATGTTGCTGAAGATGTGTGCAATGTTAAGACTGCACTGCTGGGGTCAGGGACACCTTGTGTACCACTACCAGAGAGAATGTCTCCCTGTCCTTCCTCTTCCACCGTGATCGGATCTTCTTCTTCTACTCCTTTATCCCCACCAACACCAATGGTTGCAGATTTTTTTCTGCCGCGAAGGTGGTCCTCCCAGCTGATCAAGTGGTGTTTTTTCAGATGGGTCATTTGGCCTCCGGTACCATAGTTTGTACCAAGCTTACCACGACTAACAGAGGTATTACAAATGGAGCATATAGCAATGTTCTCCTCCTTTTCGCTAACCGTAAAGAAGTCCCAAACTGGGGAGCTTAACTTTGGCCTCCTGCTGGAGGTGCCACTTCCAATGCCGGATGATCTGTAGGGTGTGTGTTGAATTTGACTCTGTGCTGATGTACCACTACCTACTCCTACTGAGGTGGTGGTTGTGCTGGATGTAGGTCGCTGCCGGGCCTTTGCTAATGCAAATATGGAAGCTGTAGGTCGTGTTGGTGTTACCTGTGGAGGTATGCGTGCTACATCCCTCGCAGCGATTTTGGATAGGGTAATAATGTTGGTCTCCATCTCCTCGGGGCCGGGAGTGATGTTCGTGATGACTGGCTCGTCATCATCATCATCTTGCTGTTCTACAGCGACCTCCATAAGTGTAAGGCTTTCCGGAACCTTCCTTTTCCCTGGCTTGGTCTTGGAACGTGGCTCCCTCTCAGACTCAGTTTGTGGCTTCCAAGTGGCATCTAGATCATCAGAAGGGGGGCTTGGCGAAGAACTTGATGGACTACCCCTCCTTTTCCTTGCTGGGGATTTGGAAGACAATGGATCTTCTGAATGAGTGGCTTCTTCTTCTACCTCTGCATGAGGCTCAATTTCCTGAACTGCCCCTACTTCAGGAAGAACAACAACTACTATTGCGGGCGGTGGTTGCGGCTGTTGTTGTTGGCCACTTATCTGCTGTGTTTCCTCCTGTGTTGATTGGGTACTACTTTGAGATAGCGATACGTTTATCTCAGGCTCAGCATCACTGCTTTCCACCATTAGGCTGGCTACCTCTTCCACACTCATGTGCTTGGGCCTGGGTTGGTGGGTTGGGTCCACTGATGCGGAGGTGCTGCCCCCAGCTTGCCCCCCAGACACCGCTGCTGCAGGCGCAATTTTTTTTCCCAAAAAAGGTATTGGCCGGCACACCAGACTTAAGTGTCACTTCCTTCTTCTGTCCCTTCTTCTTCTCAATAGCAACTTTCTTGGTACTGGAGGACCTGGTACCTGCTTTCTTTGGGCCCATCTTCTTCAGATGTCAGCAGCACTCAGTTGCAGAGATGTCTGGACAGGTCACACGTCACGTTGTGTTGTGTGTACAGCAGCAGGATGTCTGTCTGGCAGTGCAACGGGCAATGATGAGAGACACACCTCCTCCTCAGTCTTTGTGCACCTAAAAGCAAAAAAGCCAGAACATCAGTCAAACATAGCACAAATCAAACAAATAGAATATAGAACTTAGTGTGTGGTGGCCTCAATTATTACATTTCAGAAACTCTGTGAACAACAACACACAGTCTAGCCATTTATGAGACGTTGACAACAAGGCCAGGGCTTTCCTGGCTACTGTGTAGTGCTAGTGTACACTCTGGAAGAATAAGAATAGTAAAGAACAAAAACTAAAATGTAGTGGAGCATGTTTGGCCTAAATTTGTGCATCACGTGGGATGTATTATATAGCAGCATCAGGGAGCTGCAGCTGGCAATGGGGATGGATTTGGAAGCAGTAAGACAAGAGGAACAATGGAAAGACACGCAGGCCTATGTGGCAAAAACAGCACACTAATAACTACCACAACAAAATGGCCCCCAGAAACATGGTGACTCACAGGCACAAGGCACGGCAAACAATGAACTCAAGCAGGCCTATATATGGGCGGACAAAGGATGCCTTATAAAACACACACAGCGCCTTTAATGCAAAAACTAAAATCCACATGGCTAAAAACACTTTTGAAAGTTAGACAACCACACAATTATAATTACACAGTACACACGCAAAAAAGGCATTTATTTAACACACCCAAAAAGTGAAATAGTCAGACCCTCCAAAAAAAACCACATTTCGCAATTCAATTCAATGCCATCCATGGCCTAAATGATGTCAAAATTCCACAGACTACACAGAAACTGTTTTATGCACCCATGGTGACTACCTCTGGGCCTACTGGCATACTGGGCCGCAAGCTTGGAGGCCTATGGCAAAAGCACAGTGGCTGGCTTTACAAAATGGCCGCCACCCACATGGCCAGGCCACCCAAAATAACAAAAAAGTGAAGACAAAGGACAGGACCAGGCAGTTGGAGACTCTGGGCAACTTCCTTCCTCTTGAAAAAAATTGTAAAACCAAAAAAAGTGACTCCTTGCTCACCAAACTACATCTAAATGACAACCTGAGGAGTTTTTTGTGCAAAATGAACTAAATCAACATTTTCGAGAAGGTTTTATGATGCTCGAGAGATATTCTTCGCCAGATTGTAAATTCTGCGTGTTCGGCATCGCGATCGTCACAAAATGTCGTTATCGCGCGCGCGAAAACGTACATTAAGCACGCGAAGAAGATAAAAAGTGTAAGTCCGCGTTGTCGCGCAGTGCGGAGTTGCCCAAAGTCCGCGAGCTGAACGCCCAGGGTTACCTACTGGCTGAAAAGGCCTATTTATTTAACAAACACCCCAAAAAATAAAATACCAACCCAAAACCCACATTTTGCAAATCAATCCAATGCCATCCATGGCCTAAATTATGTTACAATTCAACAGACAACACAGAAACAGTTTTTATGCACCCATGAGGATGACTACCTCCGGGCCTACTGGCACACTAGGCCGCAAGCTTCGAGGCCTATGGCAAAAGCACAGTGGCTGTTCACACAAAATGGCCGCCAACACATGGCCAGGCCACCCAGAACAAGAAAAGGAACACAAGACAGACAATGCAGGCCTATGGCAAAAGCACAATGCCTGGCTTTACAAAATGGCCGCCACCCACATGGCCAGGCCACCCAAAATAACAAAAAAGTGAAGACAAAGGACAGGACCAGGCAGTTGGAGACTCTGGGCAACTTCCTTCCTCTTGAAAAAAATTGTAAAACCAAAAAAAGTGACTCCTTGCTCACCAAACTACATCTAAATGACAACCTGAGGAGTTTTTTGTGCAAAATGAACTAAATCAACATTTTCGAGAAGGTTTTATGATGCTCGAGAGATATTCTTCGAAAGATTGTAAATTCTGCGTGTTCGGCATCGCGATCGTCACAAAAAGTCATTATCGCGCGCGCGAAAACGTACATTGAGCGCGCGAAGAAGATAAAAAGTGTAAGTCCGCGTTGTCGCGCAGTGCGGAGTTGCCCAAAGTCTACGAGCTGAACGCCCAGGGTTACCTACTGGCTGAAAAGGCCTATTTATTTAACAAACACCCAAAAAAATAAAATACCACCCCAAAACCCACATTTTGCAAATCAATCCATTGCCATCCATGGCCTAAATTATGTTACAATTCAACAGACAACACAGAAACAGTTTTTATGCACCCATGAGGATGACTACCTCCGGGCCTACTGGCACACTAGGCCACAAGGTTGGAGGCCTATGGCAAAAGCACAGTGGCTGTTCCCACAAAATGGCCGCCAACACATGGCCAGGCCACCCAGAACAACAGGAAAAGGAACACAAGACAGACAATGCAGGCCTATGGCAAAAGCACAATGCCTGGCTTTACAAAATGGCCGCCACCCACATGGCCAGGCCACCCAAAATAACAAAAAAGTGAAGACAAAGGACAGGACCAGGCAGTTGGAGACTCTGGGCAACTTCCTTCCTCTTGAAAAAAATTGTAAAACAAAAAAAAAGTGACTCCTTGCTCACCAAACTACATCTAAATGACAACCAGAGGAGTTTTTTGTGCAAAATGAACTAAATCAACATTTTCGAGAAGGTTTTATGATGCCCGAGAGATATTCTTCGCCAGATTGTAAATTCTGCGTGTTCGGCATCGCGATCGTTACAAAAAGTCGTTATCGCGCGCGCGAAAACGTGCATTGAGCGCGCGAAGAAGATAAAAAGTGTAAGTCCGCGTTGTCGCGCAGTGCAGAGTTGCCCAAAGTCCGCGAGCTGAACGCCCAGGGTTACCTACTGGCTGAAAAGGCCTATTTATTTAACAAACACCCAAAAAATGAAATACACCCCAAAAACCACTTTTACCAATTCAATACAATGCCATCCATGCATGCCCTACATGATGTTTAAATTCAACAGACACCACAGAAACATGCACCCATGGGTACCTCTGGCTCTAGTCCGGGACTACTGGCTGAAATTCCAATCAAAGAAAAACAACTAGGCCACTGCCGAAACTACAGGCCACAACAATACATTTTAAAAACTATGGAAATCCCCCCAAAAAATGTAGGTACAAACAAGCCCCAATCAAACAAACAAGTACACCAGTTCTCCAACTTACTTGTAAAATCTCAAATCCAAGAGTCCTCAAATCCAATCCAATGATATGATGCAGCAGACAGACACAAAAAGTGATCCTTCCAGCTCCAAATCCAAATGAAAGTGAACAGCACATGGACAAAGCACTGGGAGGAGCCTGCTGGACAGGAACAGGAAGTTTGAGAATCAGGGGCACTTCCTTCCTCTTGGAAAAAAAGAAAAAGGACTCCTTGCTCACCAAACTACATCTCTAAATGACAACCAGAGGAGTTTTTTGTGCAAAATGAACTAATTCATCATTTTCGAGAAGGTTTTATGATGCTCGAGATATATTCTTCGCCAGATTGTAGTTTCTTCGTGTTCGGGATCGCGATCTTACCAACACTGCCGCCAGAAGTCAGATCGCGCGTCCGAATGACGTGTTCGCATTCGCACACTCTCCCGGGATCGTGCGGCCGGATTCCAAATCTCGTGGCGCCCGCGAACGGATAGGAAGTCGCGTCGGCGAACGCAGAATCATGGTAGGTTGTTACCGTGCGCGCGAGAACGTATATTGAGCGCGCGAAGAAGAAAAACAGCTACGCTATGCCGCAAATTGCGTAGTGCACGGTAACTTCGCGTTCTATGCGAATCGCGAAGTTACCGAAACTTCGCAAATTCCGCGAGCGTAGCGTAGTTCACCGCCCAGGGTTAAAGTCTTTATTGACATCTAACCAGGTTACAAGAGTTGGAGTATGGCAAGAGACCTGGCTGGACTCTGAAGGGTGAACTAAAGTACATGGGTCCGAAAGCAATCTTAGAGGTCAGGAGGAATGTTGTGGGTTTGACTGATGGTGAGGTATGGAGCATGTCTAGATTAGCAAGATTCAGTTACAACACCACAGGCATTAGAATTGTTTGCGGAGACTATGGGCCTGATTACGATTTTGGTGGTCCATCGGACCGCCAAACCTCTGGCGGCGGTCCACTCACCGCATTACGAATATGGTGGTGGGACCACCACAAGCCTGTCGCAACCGCTGGGGGTCATGGATACCGCAGTGTTGAGATGCTCTAATATGCTGGTGGTGCAGCTGTGGAGAGGCTGAGCATATTAGTAGCTTCCTCACCACCACAGTTTTCATGGCAGTGAGGCCGCCATAAAAACTGTGGCAGAGAGGAAACAAAGGGGGCCCCCCAGGGCCCCCTGTTGCCTCAGGGACAGGGGGGGACATGTTGTGCCCCCCTGTGTGCAGTCACCCCCTTTCCTGCCCAGGATGGACTTTACAGTCCATGCCATGCTGGAACGGGCTTTGTCTTCCCATTGTGGTGCCTTTTTAATAGACACCGCCATGGGAATGCCAAAGGAGCGCCCGCCCAACAATGAGATTACTTGTAATGTGGTGGGCGGCTTGTGGTCGAGGTTGGAGGTCCTGGAGTGGGGCGCTGGTGTGGCAGCCTGCTCTAGGACCGCCAATCACATAATCAGGCCTTATGTCATGTTTCCTTCAAGAGCATTAAAGGAACAGTGTACATAAGTTAGAACAACTTGCTAGCAATTTACTTTCTTTGTTCTGACCCCCATATTATCTGGCACTAGCTTTAGGAAGAAAAGTGGAAGCATTATCAATAGAGGATTTATTGAATTTTAACTGTGCTTTAATCACACATTCTATTAACTGTTTGGAATTAGATGTCTAAAATTAATGTTCCAAAGCCACTATTTTGTCTAAAGATAATTTAGAATCTTGAAGCATTTTCTTTTTATGCTTAGAGACAAAATCCATTATAAAGCCACAATTAGCTGCTTTGAAAGTATCCTATAAGATGCGTATAGGAGACTGCGAGCATTTATGGATATTAAAAAAACTATTCAAGAAATATGTAGGTGACAGAGTAAACTGGGAATCCTCAACAAAAGGATTATTACATCTCCAACTACTGGAATATCATTGATGTGTAATTAAGTTCATATCTGTAATTACAGGAGCATGATCTGAACTTAGTATGGATCCAATCTCAGAACCAATTAAATGCTAGCTCAAAGGATTGCTTAGAAAAATGTAATCTAATCTGGAATATGAACCATGGACCGGGAAAAGAAAGAATATATCTTTAAGAGGGGGTTACTAAGTCTCCAGGAATCTGTTAATGATAATTGTTTAATATTAGTTGCAAATTGTTTGTGCATCATCTTAGGGATATGTTTACCTTTGAAATCCTATCTATGAAGGGATCCATAGCTTGATTACAGTCACCCACTATTATCTGACCAGAATTTGTAATCAACTTGCACTGGGCCATGCACATTAAAAATAGGTATTGTAAATGTATTAACCATTAATTCAGCCACTATCCTACAATCTTCATCATCAGTATGTTATGAGAGAAAAGTAACATCTAAATATGCATTACATAGTATAGCCACACCATTGTTTTACTGGCTGCCGGAGAAACACGTACTTCCCCAACCCAATTTATTTTAAGATTACGAGCTACCAAATTTGATATATGGGTTTCTTGGAGAAGAACAAGATCTGGTTTATATCTGGCCAAGTGAGAAAGAACTATCTGTCTTTTGATAGGACGATTCAACCTTTACCATTCCAAGTTATTACCCTGCATGGTAAAAAGACATGCTATAAATAAATAGGTCTATTAAGGAGAATCATACAAGAAAAAATATATGATACAAACCACACTTAAAGAAAATGGAAAGAAGAAGACACTAGAATAGGGAGATATAGTCAGACAGGGAACCAGGTGAAGGAAAAATTAAGGGATAAGAGGAAAAAGATAATATAAAAAATAAACAGACAGCACATAGCAAGAAAAAGGTGGCTGTAGAACATATCTTTACTGGAATACAAGGATGGGAAATGGAAACAGCACATAACGAAGATAACACATCCACTGAACTAAGGGAGTGGTGGCATAAGGACAAAACAATACAATGCAAAAGGATATGTGACAGACAAATGTTTAGATCTGTAATGAGACAAAATCATAGTCAAACCTTTAACCACAATAAATGCCAGGAAAATAACACAATGCACAAAGCATATTTCAATATCAATAATAAGAAGAGGGTTCAGTATCCATTAATTCATCCATGTGATCAGAGATTTTTTTTGTTTTCCCAGATCCTCATAAGTAGCTGTCCTGTCCTTGTAAGTAACTTCAAAGCAACAAGAGTGAATCAATCCCTAGTGAGCATTCATACTTCGGAGACTACATCGGAGATGCAAAAACTGCTACCAATTCTCACTGTCTCTCTCAATACATCTTGAGTGAGAAAGATCTTACGACCAAGCCAATATAGTTGCTTTTTGGTCTTGTGGCGTTGAGAACTTTAATGAGGTTAAGATACTCTAGGAAGAAAAGCTAACTCCTCAAGATTTAGAAAAGAAAAGGAGGATTCCTTCCGTGGGCCCAGCCCAGAAAAATATAAACACACTACTTGACCCTGGCTGGCACAGCACTCCGCTAACTCTCTGGAACATGAGACAGGTCACTCCATCACAAGACCTTTGAGAAAAGAGGTCTGTCCAGCTAACAGAAGCTCCAGCATCGCCACATATTTGGGAGCTCAAGCAGCCATTTTGTGCGGTGGCTTAGCCATGCAACCTGTATTGACTATCTTAAAAATAGGTGTTATTACTACCAAAATCAGTAATTCTCACTTTATCTAATTCTGTCAGGTTTCCTAATTGATTTCGATGAGCATATTTAGATGTTCCTGTTGTGCTGGCAGTACCCTAGCGGTGGAATCCTTATGGAATAAGTTCATGGTAGTGTGGAGACCGGTAAGTACTACTTATCATTATCTTCCTACACAAATGTGTTGTTAAACTGTCAATATGTATATGTCGGTAATGTGTAATGCCCTGTTTTTACATATTGCCATGCACATCAACAACATACACAAACTGTTGAATGTACACCCACAGGCACCATGAGCACAACACCCACAATCACCAATACCACATAAATATTTTTTAAGTGTTAATACAGGTGTGTACATTCTACCACGATAAGTGGTAGGATGTACACTTATGCATGACACATAAAAAATTGCATGTAAGAGCAATGTAAAAATACAAGAGGCTAATGCAAATGTGAACACACGATTCATAGTGGGACAAGTGTCATAATACTTACCTTTTCCCCCGGCGACAACAGAGTGGATTGGTGTTGTGGGCAAATTGCTGCAGCGAAGGAAGGATCTGGACAATGTGGTCTAAGATGGAAACAGAAGTAGGAAACAGCAGAAAAGGTAAGTTTTTAACTCATTTCCTTTGATTCCACCAACTCCAAGTAGGAGGCTTCCCCACCAGATTCTCCCCGGATGAAAGGCACATCATGAATCGGTTGGTAGGAATCCAAGCTGGACTCCCTTAGACATTCTCTTCTGCCTTGGATGCTGTCGAGGGGGGAGGGAAATGCAGCGGGACTCGTCGGCCTTTATTTCATAGAACCGGCAACATCTATATCGAGCGGGTGGCTTGCCATGAAGGCTGTGGGTGAAACCATTCAAAAAGCGACATGGGAACTAGGTCCACCAACATCTATGTCAGACCCTAAGGGGCCGATTCCGATCTCGGTCGGAGGCGCACCCAATACCATTCGGTCGGGAAAAAAGCCATGCGAAAGCCTGTTTCCCGACCGATCCGTACAGCACACCGAACGAGCAAGTATGATGCGCACAACAGCAAAGAATCCGGCCGAGCCGTACTCACCCAAACCAGGTCCTGTTCTCCGACCGAGGCGAATCCGGAAACGCCGAATCGAGTCGCACGGAAGGAAAAATGCAGCCCCGTCCGGCCGGACAAGTACGATGCGCTTTCCGTACGCGCCGAACCCGTCGCTATGCACGGCACATCAAAGCATCCGGGAGAGGCGCACATAAGCTCCGATTCGCGCCACAACACGATCCACGGCTCCGAGACGAACACGGCAGCGACGAGGACGAGGCGAAGCGATGAGGACGAGGCGAAGCGACGAGGACGACGCGAAGCAACGAGAAGGACGAACGACACGAACCAACCATGAATCCCTTCGTCCCGATCATACCAATATTCTACATATACTACCGGAACAGGCACGGACGCGTACGGCGCAGAAGGTAAGCCAGTCACCAACCACAAAACACATACAACACGTACACGACACATCACACACACACACAGGGATGCAGAATATACTTACACCAGCAACAGCAGCACCATAGGGGCGGGATGCCCATCACCAATGCCACATATGCACACAGGGGCCTGAATGCGCACCACCACCCCTACCCAGGGGGGCAGGATGCCTACCACCACTACCACCCTTACCCAGGGGGCTGGATGCCTACCACTACTACCACCCTTAGCCAGGGGGGCAGGATGCCTACCACTACTACCACCCTCACCCAGGGTGGGCAGGATGCCTACCACTACTACCACCCTTAGCCAGGGGGGCAGGATGCCTACCACTAGTACCACCCTCACCCAGGGGGCAGGATGCCTACCACTACTACCACCCTTAGCCAGGGGGGCAGGATGCCCACCACTACTACCACCCTCACCCAGGGGGCAGGATGCCTACCACTACTACCACCCTCAGCCAGGGGGCAGGATGCCTACCACTACTACCACCCTTAGCCAGGGGGCAGGATGCCTACCACTACTACCACCCTCACCCAGGGTGGGCAGGATGCCTACCACTACTACCACCCTTAGCCAGGGGGGCAGGATGCCTACCACTAGTACCACCCTCACCCAGGGGGGCAGGATGCCTACCACTACTACCACCCTCACCCAGGGTGGGCTGGATGCCTACCACTACTACCACCCTTAGCCAGGGGGGACAGGATGCCTACCACTACTACCACCCTCACCCAGGGGGGGCAGGATGCCTACCACTACTACCACCCTCAGCCAGGGGGCGCAGGATGCCTACCACTACTACCACCCTTAGCCAGGGGGGGCAGGATGCCTACCACTACTACCACCCTCACCCAGGGGGGGCAGGATGCCTACAACTACTACCACCCTCACCCAGGGTGGGCAGGATGCCTACCACTACTACCACCCTTAGCCAGGGGGGGCAGGATGCCTACCACTAGTACCACCCTCATCCAGGGGGGGCAGGATGCCTACCACTACTACCACCCTTAGCCAGGGGGGCAGGATGCCCACCACTACTACCACCCTCACCCAGGGGGGCAGGATGCCTACCACTACTACCACCCTTAGCCAGGGGGGCAGGATGCCTACCACTACTACCACCCTCAGCCAGGGGGGCAGGATGCCTACCACCACTACCACCCTTAGCCAGGGGGGCAGGATGCCTACCACTACTACCACCCTCACCCAGGGTGGGCAGGATGCCTACCACTACTACCACCCTTAGCCAGGGGGCAGGATGCCTACCACTAGTACCACCCTCACCCAGGGGGGCAGGATGCCTACCACTACTACCACCCTCACCCAGGGTGGGCTGGATGCCTACCACTACTACCACCCTTAGCCAGGGGGACAGGATGCCTACCACTACTACCACCCTCACCCAGGGGGGCAGGATGCCTACCACTACTACCACCCTCAGCCAGGGGGCGCAGGATGCCTACCACTACTACCACCCTTAGCCGGGGGGCAGGATGCCTACCACTACTACCACCCTCACCCAGGGGGGCAGGATGCCTACCACTACTACCACCCTCAGCCAGGGGGGCAGGATGCCTACCACTACTACCACCCTCACCCAGGGTGGGCTGGATGCCTACCACTACTACCACCCTTAGCCAGGGGGCAGGATGCCTACCACTTCTACCACCCTCACCCAGGGGGGCAGGATGCCTACCACTACTACCACCCTTAGCCAGGGGGCAGGATGCCTACCACTACTACCACCCTCACCCAGGGGGGCAGGATGCCTACCACTACTACCACCCTCACCCAGGGTGGGCTGGATGCCTACCACTAGTACCACCCTCACACAGGGGGGCAGGATGCCTACCACTACTACCACCCTTAGCCAGGGGGCAGGATGCCCACCACTACTACCACCCTCACCCAGGGGGGCAGGATGCCTACCACTACTACCACCCTCAGCCAGGGGGGCAGGATGCCTACCACTACTATCACCCTTAGCCAGGGGGCAGGATGCCTACCACTACTACCACCCTCACCCAGGGGGGCAGGATGCCTACCACTACTACCACCCTCACCCAGGGTGGGCTGGATGCCTACCACTAGTACCACCCTCACCCAGGGGGGCAGGATGCCTACCACTACTACCACCCTTAGCCAGGGGGGCAGGATGCCCACCACTACTACCACCCTCACCCAGGGGGGCAGGATGCCTACCACTACTACCACCCTCAGCCAGGGGGGCAGGATGCCTACCACTACTACCACCCTTAGCCAGGGGGGCAGGATGCCTACCACTACTACCACCCTCACCCAGGGTGGGCAGGATGCCTACCACTACTACCACCCTTAGCCAGGGGGGCAGGATGCCTACCACTAGTACCACCCTCACCCAGGGGGGCAGGATGCCTACCACTACTACCACCCTCACCCAGGGTGGGCTGGATGCCTACCACTACTACCACCCTTAGCCAGGGGGGACAGGATGCCTACCACTACTATCACCCTCACCCAGGGGGGGCAGGATGCCTACCACTACTACCACCCTCAGCCAGGGGGCGCAGGATGCCTACCACTACTACCACCCTTAGCCAGGTTGGGCAGGATGCCTACCACTACTACCACCCTCACCCAGGGGGGGCAGGATGCCTACCACTACTACCACCCTCACCCAGGGGGGCAGGATGCCTACCACTACTACCACCCTCACCCAGGGTGGGCTGGATGCCTACCACTACTACCACCCTTAGCCAGGGGGACAGGATGTCTACTACTACTACCACCCTCACCCAGGGGGGGCAGGATGCCTACCACTACTACCACCCTCAGCCAGGGGGCGCAGGATGCCTACCACTACTACCACCCTTAGCCAGGGGGGGCAGGATGCCTACCACTACTACCACCCTCACCCAGGGGGGCAGGATGCCTACCACTACTACCACCCTCACCCAGGGGGGCAGGATGCCTACCACTACTACCACCCTCACCCAGGGGGGCAGGATGCCTACCACTACTACCACCCTCACCCAGGGGGGCAGGATGCCTACCACTACTACCACCCTTAGCCAGGGGGGCAGGATGCCTACCACTACTACCACCCTCACCCAGGGGGGCAGGATGCCTACCACCACTACCACCCCCACCCATAGGATGGACAATGCATGACACAACCAGCACACCACAACCTAGGGAATGCAAGAAGAAGACATCCCCCAACACCATGACAAGCGTGTGTAGACTGTGTCAAATGCCTACAACACCGAACATGACTTCGAACATACAATGTGACCCCCTAGCACATGTGCCACACAAATATGTGTGTGGCACACACAACGCAAGCAGGCCATGACCATTGTGGCAATGGGGTCCAAACCCCCATCATCACAGTGACCAAAAGGCAAGTGTGGGGTCCATAGCTGCAGCACATTTTGAACATTGTGGCAATGGGGTCCAAACCCCCATCATCACAGTGACCAAAAGGCAAGTGTGGGGTCCATAGCTGCAGCACATTTTGAACATTGTGGCAATGGGGTCCAAACCCCCATCATCACAGTGACCAAAAGGCAAGTGTGGGGTCCATAGCTGCAGCACATTTTGAACATTGTGGCAATGGGGTCCAAACCCCCATCATCACAGTGACCAAAAGGTAAGTGTTGACAAAGTAAGAGGTGCAACTGCCAAACTGCATGGATGATTCCTGGTCACAGAACAACAAACACATCAGTGGCAAAGTAGTGTATGTGTCCCATTGCAACATAAATTGGGGGAGCCAAATCCTGCAGTGCAAATAAGACATAACTTTGGCCATGTGCAGACAAACAACACCCATGGGGGCTGACACCGTCAACAATCATCAATGACACAATGACAGAAGTGACCATCCGAATGCAGACCCACATATTTGCACCAATGGGCACACACATGCAGATACCCTGTGGAGACTGCAGATGTGAGGCGAACAGATACCATACCATGGCAGCAATGGGACACACAATGAACAATTAGCACCAAATGAGGGCTCCCATCCCATCAGCCTGGTCATGGAAGTGCCAACGGAATCATCAGCACAGATCCAACACACTTGTATAGCAATGTTGCACTGACAACACAGATGGGTCCTTCCCCATTGATGCATAAACCTGCATGTTCACAGGAGATGGCCACACGGTCAGGGAAGTAGACGAATAGAACAATGGCAGGCACAACAGATGTGCAGGGGTGGAAGCCACAGATGTGTAATTGCCAATCTAAGTAGAAAATCCCATTGCCAAATACTGAACACATGACACCCTCAGATGCTGCTATGGATGACATGGATACACCACTGGATAGGACACATTCCCCCTGGACCACATGGGTTCCTGCACAGTAACACTTCATTATCATGAGACCAAATATCACCATCACTGCAGCAAGGGCATTGTTAGCATCATCAACATCATGTACATCAGAAGCAAAAGCACTAGAGAACAGAAAGTTGCTTTATTCAGCATATGTGGCATTAAAAGTAGAAGTCCGGTAGAACATCAACAAAGGCCAATGGCCAGTCCATCAACAAAGTCACAAGTGGGTGACAGTGGCAGATGCCACCCTACACATGCCTGCACAAAACCAGGGACAATCCACTAGGAGGGGCAACCGGGGGGGGGTAGGCCAGGCACCGCAGGGACAGGATCAGGGCTCAAAAGGAGGAAGCAGGGAAGGGGTGGTGGGTGCTGAAGAGCCACTGACAACTGCAGTGGAGGTGTCTGACATGGTGTGTGCCGGCACAACTGGGGGGCATGGCTCAGATATTGTGGGTGCCGGCACGACTGCAGTGGACCCTGCAGATGGAGTGGACAGGTCTGCCACTGCAGTGCCCAAGTCAGACAGGGTGGTAGTGGACTCCACTGCAGTGCCTACCACCAGGGGAGGAGAATGGGGAACAGGCAAGGTGGGCTGGACAGAGGGGGAGGACACCCTCACCACATCAGTGGCACAGACAAGCGCAGCGGGGGTGTGGTGCCGGGAGAGCAAGTGGCAGGGGGAGAAGGCTGGAGCCTCTTGGGGATGGTATATCTGTGGGTGGGGGAACCTGGGGCAGGGTGTGGTGGGGGCACCTGTGGAGTGGGGGCCTGAGGGATGGAGGAAGGAGACCTGGTGCTTGAGCTGCAGGGCAGCGGCGGGGTCTTGCTCTTAGCACTCCGGGGGACTTGCGGGTGGGGGCCTCAGTCTGTCTGCGCCTGGGGGAGGGTGTCCGGGGGCGAGGGGCACTCTGCTCCGTGTGGGGGGCTTCCTCTTCCCCCTGGATGCTGGGGCAGCTGGATCGGAGGGGAAGAGGCCGAGGTCACTGAGGAAGAGGCGCTGGGTCTTTGGGGTTGCAGGTGAGGCAAGGGAGGGTGCTTTGGAGGGAGAGGCAACTGAGGACTGTGCAGTGCCCGTGGATGCGTGTGTGTGTACCAGGGCCCCATCCCCTGTGAGTCTGGTTTCAGTCCCCTGACTGTGCGTGCGTGTGCGTTTAGTTTGTGGCGTGTGTGTCTGTGTGCTGGATGTGTGTGTGCTGGTGTGTGCCTGTGCCGGTGTGTGTGTGCTTGGGACGGGCAAGGTGCTGGGGAGTGTGGATGGAGCAGAGGCAGGAGGGGTGAGGGACTGTCTGAGGAGGGACACTGCTGCCGTCAGGGAGGAGTCCATGGACCTGTTGCCCCTCTGTAGGTCAGACATGCCCGATGAGATGCCCTCCATGAACGACACCAGCTGAGTCAACAGTGCGGTGTGCGCATGGAGGACACTCAGCATGGCTGTCTGCCCTACATGGAGCTGGCGAAGGAGGTACACAGACTCCTCACTCAGGGCAGCAGGGGACACAGGGGCAGGGGGTGCGGTGCCTGGGCCAAAGGAGATACGCTCCCGAACATGGGAGCCTCCACGGACCTTGGGAATGGGAGCCGATGGGAGGACGGTGGTGGTGCTGGTGGTGGCGGGGACAGCAACACTAGCTGGGGTGTGGTGGCTGCTGACACCCGCCTCCACAAGGGAGTCATCCTCCGAGTTGCTCTGGTCCTCAGCTGAGGTGGATGGTGCTGAGGACTCCTCGGTGTGGCTCCCCTCGCCCTCCGTGCCACTGGGTCCCTCCGACCACTCCTCGGCTGCTGACCCAGTCTGGCTCTCTGGCTCCTCCTGGTCCGTGGAGCTGTCCCCTTCCGTGGCCGTGGATGTATCTGCAAACAATGGGGAAACAGACAGACATCAGTCACCTGCACCAAACGCACACACCACTGTGAGCACAGCACATCACAGAGCAAGCCCTGGCATCATTAGTTGTACATTGCTAAAAGTGCCCTAACTGAACAGGAGAAGCCAATTGTCAGTCTGATGCCAAGCATGGCACTCACATCCCACATGGCCTTGCACCCATCTGTCTGGTGTCTGTTGGATTGCAACACCCCAGTGTGGACACATGCACCAAGTACACAGTAGTTGGACAGTGCAGAGGACACAGTGTGGACACATCACAGCTCTTGCCACTGAGTCAGTACAGGTTTCCGGATGAAAGGGATGCCCAGAGTCAAATAGGAAATGCATGTGATGCATACCAGCGACAGACACCATGATGCACCCATGTCCTGATAGCCAGCGCCACTATGGTGTGCATGTAGCACATGTCACTCCCCTGCAGGACCACCAATAAGTTGACACATGCCATGGCAGAGGCATGACTGCTAAGTCATACATCACTGTCTCAGTGATGTATGACTTGGCAGCCAGACAACAACACTATGCACTGTGTCACAATAGTAGGACATGGGGAATGCAAGTCCTGGAGCTGCACAAGTGCACATGTACATCCCCCACACAACACATCATCTCAACCCTCATCTGTCCAGGTCACACCTATTGGACATATGGGAGACCTGTGACACTACCCTCTGAACCTGAGCCCCTCACAATTTGCTGTGAATGGGGAACAGCTGCCTGAACTTCACATTCGCATACCCCAGTCTGCACGGGCAGCTGATCAAACACCTATGTGACACACAAGTATCGTCTCCTATGGTCACATCTCCAGGGGCATGCTGAGCCCCTACCAAGAAACACCCCAGCAGTCCTGGCAACTAATCCACAGCACACTGACACAGAGGCAGACACCTGAGGGGTCAAATCACTGTGCACAATGTGTCAGCTGATACACGGGAGTGGGAGTACAGAGTGCATTGCATGGCCTGGAGTAGGCATGACTGTCCTGCTCCACATGAATGAGGGATGTGCCCTGGACAGTGGATAGCTGGCTATGTATGTGTGACACACGTAATCTGCACACTCCTGGGGCCCAAACATTGTTCCCACCCGCTGCATGGGCGTGTGCCACATACCCCAGGCACATGTGGTGGCTCAGCTCAGCAAGTGGACCGCATATCAAAGCAACACGCAGATCACATGTCCAAACCCAGGCGTTGTGTGAACAATGGACCCACCCATGATGCCCACAACAGAGTTAGGGAAACAGATGCTGTCCCCCACCTTTAGTGAAGCAAACTGCAAGGACACAGTCCCAAGTGACACAATTCCCTGAATGTAAGGGCCACACCTGGGTATCAGATGAGCAGTGGGCAGTGCACAATAGAGGGACATGGCTCCTGGACAACATGACTGCTGCACTGTGGCAGTTGAACCAGGCCAGAGGAGGGCACAAAGCATGTAATACAGAGTTCACAGTGCAGTCTTTGACTCACCCCTCCTTGCTGCTGTCTGGCCTTCAGCTGCCCATCCAGGTCTGGAAAGACCACCGCCAGGATCTGGAGCATGTGGGGGGTCAGGGTCCGTGTTCCGCCCCTCCTGCGAGGAGGCGACAGCTTCAGCTGGACCCGTGCAATCCTCCGGGTCCAGCCACGAAGGTCCTGCCACCTCTTCTGGCAGTTGCGGATCCGACGCTTGTAGACCCCCACGGACCGGACAGCCCGGACGATGTCCTTCCAGATTTCCTGCTTCGGATGGGCATTAACCTGTCAGGATGACAAAGTGAAAAGGCCATTACCACACATGCAACATATCCGTGCATGACACAGTTGCATATACATGTCTCAATCACAGGGGCACATGATGTACACAGGCAGTGCAAAGCTGACCATGGACAGTTTGCCAGACGTCACTACATGGTATCATTGCATGGGAAGTAAAACCATGTTCAAATGCACTGTCACTGCACCATACCTGTCCAGTGCAAGTCACTACACACTATGGGGGTGACAACTACTCAGTGAGCCTGCTAGCCAGTGGCGTGCAGACTCTCAGCCTTGCTAGTCACACAAAATGCACATTCAGAAAGGCAGTGCACAGAACACTCACCTGCTCCCCTGGTGTCCCATACAGCTTGCTGTACTGTGGAAGTAGGCTGTCCAGCAGGGCCTGGTTCTCTTCAAGGCTGAAGGCTGGGGCTCTCTCCACAGTACGTGCCATTGCAGGGTCCAGAGGGGCAGAGACAGCAGCAGTGCAGTGGCAGATGTCGTCCTGGAGCATGTAGTGCAGGCAAGTGAGCTCTCAGGGGAACAGCCAGCAATATATATGTGCTGGAGAGGCAGATACTGTCCCTTGTGTCCAAAGTGATAGGTCCAAGTCGTTTGCATCTTCTGAATCTGGCCAATCCATGGAATAGCAGCACCAAAACACGCCCACAGCATCCTTCAAATCCTCAACTTCATGGCATACATGATTTTGCAACATTGTTGTGGGTGACCAACTGAATTTCCAGCAACCGACTCGTTCGAAATTCGAAAACGCGTCCGTTGCCAGGCAAGCCCATTGTCAATGGGTGCGCACCGATCGGTCCATTGCGGTACAACGCGCACAGGGGTACAACGCGTACCCGCACACATTGAATGCAATGGGCCGGCCGGAGGCACCGATCGGTCCATTGCAGTTCAACGCGCACAGGGGTACAACGCGTACCCGCACACATGGAATGCAATGGGCCGGCCGGAGGCACCGATCGGTCCATTGCAGTTCAACGCGCACAGGGGTACAACGCGTACCCGCACACATTGAATGCAATGTGCCGGCCGGAGGCACCGATCGGTCCATTGCAGTTCAATGCGCACAGGGGTACAACGCGTACCCGCACACATTGAATGCAATGGGCCGGCCGGAGGCACCGATCGGTCCATTGCGGTACAACGCATCACTGTACATGTGACTGGCATATGTCAGCATGCCTGTCTCAGATGGACATATGCCAGCCACAGATAGCTCCCAGGGAGTGAGGGGCACACCTACATCACGACAGCCTGTCCAAACTTTATCATAAGGCATGTAATGATGCATTTCCTATTGTGTGTATGTTGGTGTACATGTTGTCCTGTGGGTGTCACCTGTGGGCAGCCACCCCCAGGCTGTGCACGTGTTCATGGGGACAGGATCCTGGGTGTTACGTGTACGTGACCACTGTGATGTGCAACTGTTCATATCTGTGCATGTGCCATGGTCACATTTCACAGTGGTGTATGTGTATGTCATGTCACATACCCCGTGAGTCCCATGTGGGACGGTATGTTTGAGCCAGGGTGTCCCAGTGGCACAATAGTGATGGTCCTCCACAGTCTTTGTGCATGTAGTGTTTTCAATGTCTCTGATTTCATGTGCACAATGGGAGACAGTCTCCACATCCACGTTGTGTGTGCATGGACTCTGATGTTGTGCGTGTGTGTCACAGACGTCCATGTCTGTCCTGCCGTGGCAAGTGGGGCCACTACCTGTGGGGGTCATGGTTGTTTTGCTGTGGTGTATACATGATACTCCATGTAATGCCAGTGTCCATGTGGCATTACAGGGTCCCTGGGAATGTACCTGTCGTTGAGCTGTGGTGCCTGGGGCACATCTGTCCTCACATGTCACTGTGGGGGTTATTGTGACACGGCAGCAGGAGATGGGAACTGTGACACGGCCTCATGATATCCAATGGGCCAACCTGGGACAAATTGATGCCACCTGTTGGACCGTGTTGACAGATGTTGGCCATGTATGTACCATACATGTCCTTCCGGTACTGCACACTTCATGTAGTTGTGCCTCATAATGATGTATGTTGGGATCTTGAGTGTGTTCAATGCCGCATATGTGGGGTGACTGACAATCTTGCTTACTTCTCCTCTGCACTGCAGGGCTCCTGCTGTCCATCGGCCATTCCCAGACCTGGCAACGATGGTGGAACGGGACAGCATCCGACGGTACCGCTTCACCAGGCAGCTGATTGAGGATTTGGCAGTGCAGTTGTCCCCACATTTGCAGCCTGGCCGGCCGTATCCTACAGCGCTGACCCCCAAGGTGAAGGTGATGGCAGCCCTACACTTCTTTGCCACTGGTACCTTCCAACATACTGTGGCGACTGCTGGTGGGATGTCACAGACCATGTTCAGCCGTGTGCTCCGCGATGTTTTGGCGGCAATGTTGCTCTTCCTGAACCGGTACATCTATTTCCCTAGACTGCGACGACTCACTGACGTGAAGAGTGACTTTTATGCCCTGGGGAGGATGCCGCATGTAATTGGCTCCATTGATGGGACACATGTGGCTTTGGTACCACCACAGGCCCAGGAGCAGGCCTACAGGAACCGCAAGCACTACCACTCGGTCAATGCACTGGTGGTGTGTCTTGCAGACATGACCATCACACACGTGTGTGCCCGTTTCCCTGGTTCAGCACACGATGCCTTTGTGATGAGGAGTAGTCGCATCCCCAGGATGATGGCACAGATGCAGAACCAGCGTGCCTGGCTTGTCGGTGTGTACTGACTTTGTGCCATTGTGTGTGATCTGATCTGTAGTATTCCGCCCACTTTTCCAAGTCAGCTAATGTGCACTTGTCTGTCCGTAGGTGACTCGGGATACCCCAACATGCCGTGGTTGCTGACACCCCTCAGGAACCCTGTGACACCTGCCCAGATGCGCTACAATGAGGCACATGGTCGGACCAGGAGAGTGATTGAGCGGACCTTTGGTCTCCTGAAGAGCCGCTTCCGCTGCCTGGACAAGACCGGAGGGTCCCTCCCATATGCCCCTGCGAAAGTGTGCAAGATTATCATCGTCTGCTGCATGCTCCACAACCTGGCAGTGCGGAAGGAGTTGCCTCTCATCCAGGATGACAATGACCAACATCCGCCACCTGTGGAGGATCCTGGCCTGGACCACGATGCCAGTGACGATGATGATGATGATGGTGATGGTGATGTCCGCACACAGCTCATCACCAACTTCTTTAGCTGAATGTGAGTATCCTGAGGTGTCATGTCAATGATGTGAGTTGGCATGATGTGTGGGTGGTGCTCTGGTGCTGTTGGAGTGTGTCCATGGGCTACTTGACTGGATGTGTGTTGCGATGTGTGGTGACAGGTGGGCTGTACTCCCCAACAGTGTTGACATGCTAACTTGGTTCTGGGTGGGTATCTTGTAACATGTATTGTGCATGAGTTTTGCTGTTCTGTCCTGTACTCCATTGCTTTTGACTGTGTGTCATTTCTGTCCTTCACAGGGTACTTTCAGATTCGTTTGGTCAACTGTGTCCACCGACGACGTGATTGCACATCCAGGCTGGTAGCTGTTGTGTCCCTACAGGTGATGTGCACCACACCCATGGACTTCCTTCCGTCTACAGTTGTTGACTGTGTGCCCGCTGCCAGGTGGGGTTACCTTGCATCTGTAGTGGTTACGGCATGTTGCAACTGTGTAATAAACCTGTGCTTCACTTTGTGATGTGCGTTGTCTGTGGTCACACATTTGACTGCCATTTGCTTACTGCACCTGTGGGCTACTTGACTACAACTGGGAATGGGTGTGGTGTCTGTGCATTGCACCGTCTTCCCTGGCAACATCAGTGTAGGCAATGAGTCAGATGGCCTAGGTGTGTATGTGTTGTGTAGCCCTGGTGGTGTGTCTCCCTCATGTGTGTCACGTTGCCTGTACTCACATGCCTGTGTTGTCCTTGCTGTTGCAGTTCGCATACACAGTGTAATTTTGCAGTTCATCATCCCCATAACAGCACCCACGTTGGAATCACGACAGAGGCAAGTATGGTGTATTAGTGTGTTTATTGTGATACATTTGTGTTAATAGTGCATAGGATGGGTTGTGCTGTACATAAATCTTGCAATCCCAAGTTCCTAGGTGAATTGAAAGTCCGGGTAGACAGGATCCCCAGTATCGGGGCCACAGTTGTCTGACACATTGGTCCAACTTGTACTCCCCATGCAATGTGTGGGAGTAGTGTTGCCGTCAACAGGGTGAACAGTCTGTGCACAAAGGCGAACATCCAGAACAGGTTCAGGCTTCCTGGGAGTTGCGCTTGGCCATCGGCCTCTCACTTTTCCCTCCTCGGACGACCCCTCTTCTTGGGGGGGCCCTCAAGTACAGGCTGCTGCGGTGCAGGGGACTCTCCGCCAGAGTCCTCCTCCCTCCCTGTGGCAGTTGCAGTTTGTTCGGCACCAGATGTTGTTGGCACACAGGGAGGTGTGGACTGGTTGCTGTTCATCTGGCGGAGGCATTGTAAAATGTCCCTGTGCACCGCCGTCATCTCATGCAGTGCATCCCACTTGGACTCCACGCGGGACATGTGTGAGTCCACACGGGACATGTGTGACTCCACGTGGGACATGTGGGAGTCCAAGCGGGCATGATGGGCAGCCTGCTGCTGTTTAATGTCTCTGAGGAGCCCCACTACCTGGCTGAGCTCTCCGGTGCTGGACTGGTACGCATCAGCTATGCGTACCAGTTGTGGGTCATCATGCACACCAGCAACGTCTGCAAGCAGCGACCTCTGTCTCCCACCCTCCCACCACCCCTGCTGACATGTGCAGTGTGTGCAGTGGCACGCACAGATAACCCTGGTCCACCTTGGGGGTTGGTGGTGGTGGTGGTGTCCATGGCCCCAGGTTGGTCCAGGGTCACTGTGCTGGTGTTGCTCCTTGTTCTGTCCATGTCGGCAGGGATGGTATTCGTGGTGACAGTCGTTGGAGGGGTGGGTGCAGGGGGTGCAGCTGGTGGTCCTGCTGGTGCTGCAGCTGGTGGTCCTGCTGGTGCTGCATGTTGACTTGCACCGGATGTGCCAGGTTGTTCTTCATCGTCCGAGGAGGACAGAGGCTGTACGACGCCAGTGAGCTCGGCATCCTCTTGAGCCTGGGACTGGGACTCCTCAGCATCTGCTGCTGTGTCCCCATCATCACCTGTTTTTGGGAGACACAAACAATGTATGTCATGTTTCTGCAGGCATCAATGGTTGACACACATGACAGTTGTGACTGTGCCTCTGGGTGCGGGCCTGTACATTGCATTGTCCTAAGTCGTCACAGTCAGGGGTTGATATTGGTGTGGCACATTGTCCTGCATTATTTGGGCATTTCTATGTATTTTCTGGGGTGTGAACATGGTCTGCATTGGTTGTGTTTGGTTGACAGCCGGCCCTCCTTCCCACCCACCCAGCCAGTCAGTTATCCCACCATGGAACGTGCTTGCGTTGCAGGGAGTGTAAGTTGTCTCTCAGGATGTCAGTCAGTGGTGTCCTGCTGTTTGTTGGTGCACAGTTGCCAGCAGGGCCTTGTGCTCCCCACAGCAGTAGCCAGTGTCAGCCATCTTGTGAGTCCTTCTCCACTCCCTGTGATGTGAGCATGGTTCAGGGTGGTGTTGATGGGACAGTTGTGGGGGTGACCAATATCAGTGACTACGACTCCCATCATGCTATTGCCTCCACCCCCTTCCCAGCATGCCCATGCTTCCTTCCTTTTGATTCTGCTTCCCTGTGGGGTGGGCTGGCTGTGCTGACAGGATGGCTGGGAGTGTTGTCCTGGCAGTTGTTTGGCTAAGAGTCCCAAGAGTGTCCCTGTGCTTCACACAACATAACCCAGGGTGGTGGTTCTTTGTGGGATCTTGTGTTAGGATGGAGGGCATTGCATTCTACCAGGTGGGTACTGTGGAGTTTGTGTTGGGGTGTGTGTGAGGGGAGGTGCTTGTGACTATGGTTAGTGCTGCAAGTCCTCCTTCCCACCCAGCCAGCCAGCCAGTTATCCCACCATGGAACGTGCTTGCATTGCAGGGAGTGTAAGTTGTCTCTCAGGATGTCAGTCAGTGGTGTCCTGCTGTTTGTTGGTGCACAGTTGCCAGCAGGGCCTTGTGCTCCCCACAGCAGTAGCCAGTGTCAGCCATCTTGTGAGTCCTTCTCCACTCCCTGTGTTGTGAGCATGGTTCAGGGTGGTGTTGATGGGACAGTTGTGGGGGTGAGCTATGTCTGTGACTATGACTCCCATCATGCCATTGCCTCCACCCCACTTCCCAGCATTCCCATACTTACTTGCTTTTGTGTGGAGTTCAGTGTGTGTGGGTGTGAGAGCAATGGCAAGATGGCTGACAGTGGTGTCCTGCTGTTGGTTGGTGTGCAGTACCAAGCATGCCCTTGTGCTCCCCACGACACAGCAACAGTGTCAGACATCTTTGATGTGCCTTTCCACTCTCTGTGGGATGTTCATGCGTGAGTGTGAGCTTGCTGGGCCATGTGGTGGGGGATGTAGAGCTGTGACTACGACTCCCATCATGCTATTGCCTCCTCCCCCCTTCCCAGCATGCCCATGCTTCCTTCCTTTTGACTCTGCTTCCCTGTGGGGTGGGCTGGCTGTGCTGACGGGCTGGCTGTGCTGACAGGATGGCTGGGAGTGTTGTCCTGGCAGTTGTTTGGCTAGAAGTCCCAAGAGTGTCCCTGTGCTTCACACAACATAACCCAGGGTGGTGGTTCTTTGTGGGATCTTGTGTTAGGATGGGGGGCATTGCATTCTACCAGGTGGGTTCTGTGGAGTTTGTGTTGGGGGTGTGTGAGGGGAGGTGCTTGTGACTCTGGTCAGTGCTGCAAGTCCCCCTTCCCACCCAGCCAGCCAGATATCCCACCATGGAACGTGCTTGCATTGCAGGGAGTGTAAGTTGTCTCTCAGGATGTCAGTCAGTGGTGTCCTGCTGTTTGTTGGTGCACAGTTGCCAGCAGGGCCTTGTGCTCCCCACAGCAGTAGCCAGTGTCGACCATCTTGTGAGTCCTTCTCCACTTCCTGTGATGTGAGCATGGTTCAGGGTGGTGTTGATGGGACAGTTGTGGGGGTGACCAATATCAGTGACTACGACTCCCATCATGCTATTGCCTCCACCCCTTCCCAGCATGCCCATGCTTCCTTCCTTTTGATTCTGCTTCCCTGTGGGGTGGGCTGGCTGTGCTGACAGGATGGCTGGGAGTGTTGTCCTGGCAGTTGTTTGGCTAGAAGTCCCAAGAGTGTCCCTGTGCTTCACACAACATAACCCAGGGTGGTGGTTCTTTGTGGGATCTTGTGTTAGGATGGGGGGCATTGCATTCTACCAGGTGGGTTCTGTGGAGTTTGTGTTGGGGGGTGTGAGGGGAGGTGCTTGTGACTCTGGTCAGTGCTGCAAGTCCCCCTTCCCACCCAGCCAGCCAGATATCCCACCATGGAACGTGCTTGCATTGCAGGGAGTGTAAGTTGTCTCTCAGGATGTCAGTCAGTGGTGTCCTGCTGTTTGTTGGTGCACAGTTGCCAGCAGGGCCTTGTGCTCCCCACAGCAGTAGCCAGTGTCAGCCATCTTGTGAGTCCTTCTCCACTTCCTGTGATGTGAGCATGGTTCAGGGTGGTGTTGATGGGACAGTTGTGGGGGTGACCAATATCAGTGACTACGACTCCCATCATGCTATTGCCTCCACCCCCTTCCCAGCATGCCCATGCTTCCTTCCTTTTGATTCTGCTTCCCTGTGGGGTGGGCTGGCTGTGCTGACAGGATGGCTGGGAGTGTTGTCCTGGCAGTTGTTTGGCTAGAAGTCCCAAGAGTGTCCCTGTGCTTCACACAACATAACCCAGGGTGGTGGTTCTTTGTGGGATCTTGTGTTAGGATGGGGGGCATTGCATTCTACCAGGTGGGTTCTGTGGAGTTTGTGTTGGGGGTGTGTGAGGGGAGGTGCTTGTGACTATGGTCAGTGCTGCAAGTCCCCCTTCCCACCCAGCCAGCCAGATATCCCACCATGGAACGTGCTTGCATTGCAGGGAGTGTAAGTTGTCTCTCAGGATGTCAGTCAGTGGTGTCCTGCTGTTTGTTGGTGCACAGTTGGCAGCAGGGCCTTGTGCTCCCCACAGCAGTAGCCAGTGTCAGCCATCTTGTGAGTCCTTCTCCACTCCCTGTGATGTGAGCATGGTTCAGGGTGGTGTTGATGGGACAGTTGTGGGGGTGAGCTATGTCTGTGACTACGACTCCCATCATGCCATTGCCTCCACCCCACTTCCCAGCATTCCCATACTTACTTGCTTTTGTGTGGAGTTCAGTGTGTGTGGGTGTGAGAGCAATGGCAAGATGGCTGACAGTGGTGTCCTGCTGTTGGTTGGTGTGCAGTACCCAGCATGCCCTTGTGCTCCCCACGACACAGCAACAGTGTCAGACATCTTTGATGGGCCTTTCCACTCTCTGTGGGATGTGCATGCGTGAGTGTGAGCTTGCTGGGCCATGTGGTGGGGGATGTAGAGCTGTGACTACGACTCCCATCATGCTATTGCCTCCTCCCCCCTTCCCAGCATGCCCATGCTTCCTTCCTTTTGACTCTGCTTCCCTGTGGGGTGGGCTGGCTGTGCTGACAGGATGGCTGGGAGTGTTGTCCTGGCAGTTGTTTGGCTAGAAGTCCCAAGAGTGTCCCTGTGCTTCACACAACATAACCCAGGGTGGTGGTTCTTTGTGGGATCTTGTGTTAGGATGGGGGGCATTGCATTCTACCAGGTGGGTTCTGTGGAGTTTGTGTTGGGGGTGTGTGAGGGGAGGTGCTTGTGACTTTGGTCAGTGCTGCAAGTCCCCCTTCCCACACAGCTAGCCAGATTTCCCACCATGGAACGTGCTTGCATTGCAGGGAGTGTAAGTTGTCTCTCAGGTTTTCAGTCAGTGGTGTCCTGCTGTTTGTTGGTGCACAGTTGCCAGCAGGGCCTTGTGCTCCCCACAGCAGTAGCCAGTGTCAGCCATCTTGTGAGTCCTTCTCTACTCCCTGTGATGTGCGCATGGTTCATGGTGGTGTTGATGGGACAGTTGTGGGGGGCAATATGTGTGACTGCGACTCCCATGATGCTATTGGCTACACTGACTTGGCCAGCATACACAGAATTCCTTCCTTTGAGTGGTCTTCACTGTGTGTTGGTGTTGTAGTGGTGGCTACATGTGTGGATGTGTTTGTTAGTTCTATTTTTGCCACTGCCTAGCTGTAGTTGTGGTTGTGTTTGTACATGTGTTGGCACAGTTGGATGTGACTTTTTTGATGGCATGTGTTGTGTTTATCTGACTGACATACACATTTTGGGATGATTCTGTTCTGGTTGCTGTGTAATTGCTATGAGTGCATGGTTTGACTCTCCCTTGACAGTGATGTGTGTGTTTTGTGGCAGTATATTGTGTACATTTGTTGTGTACTCACCAGGCTCTGGGATGTCCTCTAGTCCATATACGCTCACTGGCAGAAGGATGGCCCGCACCTTCTCCTCCCAGGGCCTGAGGTATATTGGCTTGGCAGGAGGGCCACTGCCGGTGTGTTGGCTGTTGATGTAGTCTTTCTTCAGCATGTCCCGTACCCTCCTGCGCACGTCATACCACCTGTTCTGGATGTCCGTCTTTTGCGCCGACATGGTGATTGGGCGTTCACCCTGTTGATGATCCTCTCCCACATCTTGGTTTTCTGCGACATGGGGGTCTGTTGGACCAGTGTGCCAAACAGCTGTGGCTCCACCCTGAGGATCTCGTCTACCATGACTTCCAATTCACTATCTAGGAACTTGGGATTCTTCTTGGGGGGCATGGTGATGGGTGGTGATGGTGGGTGATGTGTGTGTTGGTGTGCAGGTGAGTGTGTGTGAGTGTGTGTTTTGCTGGGTGTATGTGAGGTAGGTATTTGTTGGTGTGCTGATGGTGTGTGGCTTGTGTGAGGGATGAGCTGTGGGTGTGTGGTTGCTTTCTCTTGGGTGCTGGCAGTGGAATGGCATTTGCAAAGGCTCATGGTAGTGATTTGTGTCCTTTATATAGGTGGAGTTGTGGGTGTGTCTTTGTTCTCTGTCCCCACCCCCCAGTATTTATTGGCTTGGTAATTGCTTGTTTGGCCTTTTTTGGGTGATTATTCCTTTGTGCTGTTTGTGTATGTTGGAAACGTTCTTGTGACCGAGTCGGACCCTGCATTGGTCTCGTACGGTGTTCTCCGTTTCGTTCACGCTGTGTTTGTGCAGTTTTCTATGCTGCGTACGTGTCGGTCGCGGTGTATTGTGTTGCTTCGGCTCGGTTTTGTATGCGTGTCGGTCGTACGGCTTGTCCTCCGTCCGACTCGGTCGTGGTTTTCGCGCCGTGCATCGTACTTTGCGGTTTGGAGTTTGCGTGTACGTTTCGGTCGGATTTGTTCCGGGTGCGTGTCGGTCGGTTGGATTCGCGTGTTTTTCCGGCCGGATTGCTGTTTTCCGTGCGGCTCGGTCGGTTGACTTTGTTTCGGTACGTGTCGGTCGGATTTTTCGCGCCTTGCATCGTACTTGGCGTGTCGTGCGCCACGGGTACGTGTCGGTCGGTATTTTTTCCGGATCCGAGTCGGTCGGTGCTTTTTCCTGCCCGAATCGGAATCGACCCCTAAGTCTTTGTGGATGGTCCATCATTTAGTCTAAGGAAAAGGGTACTCTCTCTACAGACTGTGCTTCAGTGGCATCAGCCTATTTGCCCACTCTTGCTGGCCAGTGTTCTTAATCTTGCGCTCCCGAAGATTCATGAATCTAAAATGAGAAGTTGAACTTTCAGCTATTTGTTTGGCAGCCAAAAGATGGAATTCTTCATCCCAAAGTATAAAGAAGAAGCCTCTCCACATGTCCTTTAGAAAGGCTTTGAAAACCTTGCTTTATGAATAATCTGGAGCTGTTCTGCGTGCAATTTTGCCTCATAGCCTGGGCCAGGGTGCTCATTTTGAGTAAACTCTGACATGTTTGAAGTACAAGCAGTAGTTATAGACATAGCACATTTAGAGCTTGATTGTTGGGATGTAAGCTATTTAAGCCAGCTACATAGTTAGCTTCTACTGGTGAGATGGCTGCTATGAAGACAGGCTGTACGCAATGCGTTAGGCATGAGAGCTAAATTAGTTGTCTGTTTATTTTTGTTGTGTTAGCCCATTAAGGGCCTGACTGTTGAGATGTATGCTATTCATGTTATCCACATCATTTCTTTCTACTAATAAGATGGCTGCTATGTAGGCAGGCTGCACGCAATGCATTAAACATGAGAAATAAAATAAATTCATGCAGTCAACATAATTAGCTTCTACTAGTGAGATGGCTACTATGTACACAGGCTGGACGTAATGCATTTAGCACGAGATATAATCTAGTCTTCTGATCAAGTCAAGTCAAATTAACTTTATTCGGCACACGGCCATAAAAGTTTCGACAAACAAACAATACAAATTTAAATACATGTTTTCTAATAAATATTTTTTTTAAAAAGTTCCTTTATAAGCTAAAATCATACTTATACATTGATGTAATAATGGCCATATAATTTCATCTCCCCACCCAATTATTGCACTTTATAGCATTTCCTAATGCCCATTGCTGTTTTAAGAAAATTTAAAACAGCATTGCAAATAACAGGATTGATCAGTGATTGCAGATATCTGTACCCCTCAAATATGTACATGGGCGAGTATCCATTAGTAAGGGTACCAAAAATCTACTCCTTGGTTCTTTATAAAGTGCAAAAAGAGTAAAGTGCAAGATGCTCTGGGGAGTTATATTGTCGCATGGGCAAGAAATAAGGTTGTCCATCCACCCAGATTGTTTGGGGAACGCTACCAAAAAGTGCAAGGTGCTAAAGCGGAATTTTGTTAAAAGAAAACGCATCTGGCTGTTCGTTGTAAAGGATAGGTAATATTGCTGTTTGGGCATGAAAGGGCAGCTAGGGCCGGGTACCTCCAGTTGTAAATGACGCGAATTTGCCCAGACCCTATACTCCTCTTTAATTATACCCTTTGCGTTTGAGGGGATACTCGACGGGGTGTCAAAGTTCTCGACCAACCCAATCTCGGATAACTTATCCCTCACAAACTGAAGCCAGGGAATCTTCACAGACTTATCCAAATTAATGCAGTCTTCGATGATCTCCCTGGAAAACTGTAACTCTTCTGAGACCCAAATTTTGGCCCACAGTAGCAAGGGGGCAGCAGCGATGCGATCTTCTATGTATTCCATCCCCACTTCTCGATGAGAAAATGAGGTGGCAGAGCTGCTTGGAATCATCAGTAGACGTTTTATAAACTTGTTCTCCACAACTTGTAGCGAGCGACTTCTTTGATAACCCCATACGCCCACCCCATACGATGCAACCGACAAGCATTTTGCATTGTATAAGGTAACCAGCTCAGGCACTGGCTTATGGCCTAACTTACAGGCGAACCGAAAGAGCCCCTTCACTACTCTACTTGTCTGTTGTGCCCTAGCCGTAATCAGGGAATCCCATTTCAAATCCTTGCTAAACATGTTCCCCAGGTATGTGAACTGTTACACCCTTTCAATGGACTTACCCCTTACATTGAAACTTCTGGTTTTAACCTTTTTTGGGCCACATACCATTATGTAAGACTTTGAGAAATTAACCCTCAAGTCTAACGCCGCCATAAAATGTGTAAAGGCATCCAGGGAGATTTGGAGGCTATTGGCCGTCAAGGCCATGAGTACAGTATCGTCCGCATACGAGAGCAGCGGAACTGGCTGACCTTTAATACGGGGAAAATCAATTTTCTTGCCTAATAGAAACGCTTCCAGGCCATTCGTATAAATTAAAAAAAGAAAAGGAGCAAAAATGCACCTCTGCCGAACTTCTTCGGTTGAGGCAATAGGCTTCGTCCTTTCCCCGTGTAGTCCAAATCTTATGGAAACAGATGTATTAGTATGTAGCCTGTTAAGGAGCAGGATTAGTGCACTTTCAAAACCCATTTCTGTCATTAGTGCCCACAATTTCCCCCTGCTCACAGTATCAAATGCACAGGACAAGTCCATGAAGGCAAGGTGAATAGAGCCACTCTTTGCCTTCATGTACTTGCCCATGATCAGGGACAAATTTAGGCACTGCTCTGTTGTTCCCATTCCCCTCCTGAAGCCATACTGTGTCTTTGATCATTTTTTGTTGAGTTAGCCTTTTGGGGCATGTTTGTTGAGATGTCTGTTGTTCATGCTGTCGATATAATTAGCTTCTACTAGTAAGAAGGCTGCTATGTAGACAGGCTGTACGTTATGCATTTAGTGTGAGATATAATTTATTCCTCTATTTATTTTTGGTGAGTCACAAAAATGTCCTTCAATAAGAATGTATGTTATGTATAAATAGGAACAGTTGATTTCACTGAACTTGAATATTACAAAGGCATGTCACTTAAATGCATTTATGTTCTTTTAGCAAGATGAAATAAAGAAGCTTGTGCACCCACTCACAGATCCACTCAGAAACTCACGCAACCATTCACTGACCCACTTAGAGACTCACACACCCACTTACAGCCTTACTGCAAGACACATACAGCCCGTCACAGACCCACTAAGAGACTGATGAACCCACTGAGAGATTCATGCACCCACTCAAAGACCCACTTAGAGACTCATGCGCCCCCTCACAGTCCCAGTCAGAGACTAATGCACCCACTCACAGACCCATTCAGAGACTGATGCACAAACTCAAAGACCCACTTAGAGACTAATACACCCACTCAGACATTCATGCACCCACTCACTGGCCCACTGACATACTCACAAACACTCTCGCAGACCCAATCACAGACTCACACACCCACTTGCAGACCTACTCAGACAGTCACACATTTACTCACTGGGCCTTTGCCATATGTACAGAGAAAAACACAGAGTTACAAACCTTAAATGTGCTGCTGTCCATTGAATGCGTGGTTTTGCTTTGCAAATCTGCAACGGATTCACGACTCCAAATTTGTTTTTAAATTTTATTATTTAAAATGAAAGCTCCTAATGCTTGGTGAAAGGGCAGCTCTTAGAAGAGCCCTTGTGCTTATTGTGTGTAGATGATTACTACACATAAAACAGGATACAGTCTTTCAAGTTATTTAGGAATATCCTGTTGCCTTTCTGAGAGAGATGTACTCTATTACTTCTGTATATATGCTCCATGTCAAAGTGCAAGTTGTTGATGTAGACAGAGCCCCTGTTGTGGTCTCCAAGGAATGCAGAAGGAGTTTTATTAACATGTTTCCTGGCTTTACTATTCGTAGACAGATTTCGTTTGACCATTCCCATTTTTGCCTTTGGCAATTATTAAAGTACACCAAGGCAGTGCAAGGGAAAATTGCCATTAATTAGCCAAAGGTATCGTTCATTGAGATTTCCAGTCCTACCCCAGTAAGAGTGCCTAGGTCATTGCCACCACAGCACACAATTAAGAGGTCTGGATGTTGGCAATCTGCAATGCTCTCAACCAAAGGAAGCAATTGCCAACACTTTAACCCTCACTGGCCAATCCAAATAATGTCAACATTAGACAAACCCAAGTCCCTGTCAAGTCCCTGCCACTCTTCCTAGCACACTATCTGGCCCAAAGCAGTCGCACACAGGAGAAGGCTGCAGCTGAATGAGACAGCTGGTAAAATGAAACACAGTTAAAATGGTGGAAAAGACCTAATTTATAAAAAAGGAGATATTTGATTGGATGGTTTATATTTATTTGATAGCTAAAAATAGGTAGTGATTTAACAGGCTAAGTAAGTAGATCTGTGATTGGCTGTGCTTGTATGCAAAGGAAGTTATGCTATTGTGGATATGCTTGCTTTCTCAAACAGTAAACCACACCTGCTACAGCACAACTTGAAGCTAGTATGCTGCTGACTGCAAGTGCTGTGAACGTTTTACTTACTGGTACAGTAGAGTTCTGCAAAGGAGGTTGCTATGGCAAATGAGGTACAGCAGTGTGGGGGGAAGTGTGCTTAAGAAACTGTGCTTTCAAAAATGCAGAGTGTTGTTTGATATAGTACGTCTGCTGAAATACTGATTTCCTAAACCTATGGTTGTTTCAGTGAATTTCAAAGGTTTTTTAAATGCTAATTTCTAACTATAACGTCCCTGAAACCTATGGTTTTTTTAGTGAATTTCAAAGGTTTATTAAATGATAATTTCTAACTATAACATCCCTGAAACCTATGGTTTTTTCAGTGAATTTCAAAGGTTTTTTAAATGGTAAGTTCTAAGTATAATGTCCCCAAAATTGTTTTTTTTAAAGTTTTTTAATTGTAATAAGAATAATATAATGTTTTCTCTTTTCTAAAATATAAATATAATTTTTTTTTTTTTAAAGTGGATTTGTGTACCTGTCTCGTTTGGTGCGTGAATCCAAGAATTTTGCCGCCATATTGGTTAAGTCGTGTAAGATGCGCCTTGGGTATGCGACGGGTGTGCGGATCGTGGCCCCGCATAACATCACGTACGTAGTTTCGGGGTTCGCGCCGGGTGCGCGAATCCATCGCAAATCTTTAAGTTTTAAAAGTATATGTATATAACTTTATTATATATATTATACCAAGACATTATTCAAGATAATTGTAAATAGCATATATTTGTAACTGGAATAAAGATATATTATTGTTAAATATATTTCTCGTAAATCGCGCAGGGTGTGTGCCGGCTGCGCGAATCTTGACCTCACGTAACGTCACGTACGTAGTTCCAGGGAGGAGTCGCGCCGGGTGCGCGAATTCATCGCAAATCTTTAAGTTTTAAAAGTATATATATATAACTTTATTATATACATTATACCAAGAGATTACTTAATATAACTGTAAATATCATTTATTTGTAATTGCAAAAAAGATATATTATTGTTAAATATATTTTTCGGAATTCGTGCCCGGGTGCGCGCCCGTTGCGCGCCTGCTGCGCGAATCCCATGTGACTTCAAAAGAAAGTCTTTGATTGGTTAAGAAGCTCTTGATTCTAGAACTTGAAGGACCCCACCCTATTTTTTTATTCTTTCAACTGCATCTCAGGAGTGACAGGTCTTCTGCTTTGCTCTTCTCCTTTGGGTTTTTTGGTGTTTTTTTTCTTCATCAGAAAATGGCTGCTTTAAATCCAGCAGAGCAGCTTACACCTGAAGATGAAGATGAGTTGGAAGAACCGGTGAAGGTGAGATACGAAAGTATCGTTTGGGCTTTCTTCATATTTCCACCTGGGGAGAAGAAAGTTAATGCACGAAAGGTTACGTGCACCATATGTCAGAATGTCTTGTCACGAGGATCTTACAAGAAGTATTCCTGTGGCACCTCTTCAATGCTCAAGCATTTGCAAACTATGCATCCACAACGTCTTGCGAGAGAACAGCAGAGATGAGACCTTCAAAAGCAAGCAAGACAGGACAACAGTGGAGAAGCAAGTACTTCATCTGGTTCCTCTGCAACATCAACACTGCAGATCGTACCTCAATTTGGCAGAGTGGAGCAGACTTGCATAAAATGCAAAGCAATGTTGTGTCATGGCGAACAATCTGTGGATGCCTTAGTGGTTGCGATTAATAACCACCATTGCTAATTTTTTTGTTTTTTTGTTTTTGCAATGACTTTGTATTTGCATACTGTTTTATAACCCTTCACCGTTGGTTCTGTTTATTTTTTCATTCTTTTAAAAAACACCAAAAAAATACAAAAAAGAGTAGAGAAAACACACAAAAAATATAAAAGAAAAAAAGAAGAAAAAAAATGTTTCTTTTTAGAATCGCCTACTTGGTTAAAAATAGACAAATATGTAAGTGTTGTATGAATTGTGGCAAGTGGAATATATGGAGAAGTGAATTGGTAGTGCATGTGTGATTGCATGAATGCATGTATAGTCCCTTGGTGATTGGAGATGTGCAAGTGTACTACCTCAGTGATTCCAGGAGTACGTGGCTAATACTGGGAGATTGTAAGAGTGCATGGGTAGTGGCTGCATAATTGATTGCATGACTGTAGCGGTAGTGTCTGAGTGATTGAAGGAGTGCATGAGTAATGCCAGGGTGCATGGAAGAGTACATGTGAACTGCCTTCGTGCATAGACGAGTGCATGGGTAGTTTCTGTGTGATTGGAAGAGTGCATAAGAAGTACCTGGTTGATTGCATGAGTGTATGAGTAGTGTCTGGATCACTGGAAGACTCTATGGGTAGTGGTTGAGTGATTGCATAAGTGTAGCAGAAGCACGTAAGTGCATGTATGAGCAAATGGCTAGTGCTGAGTGATTGCATGAGTGCATAGATAGTGTTTGGGTGATTAGAGGAGTGCATGGGTACTGCCTGAGTGATTGAAGAAGATCATGGGTAATGTCTGGGTGATTGTATAAGTGCATGGTTAGTGCCTGGGTGATTGCAGGAGTGCATAGATAGTGTCTGCGTGATTGCATGAATGGAGGGGTAATGTCTGAGTGATTGGAGGAGTGCATGGGTAATGCCTGGGTGCATGGAAGAGTGCATGGGTAGAGCCTTGGTGCATGGAGGACTGCATGGGTAGTTTCTGTGTGATTGGAAGCCTGCATAAGAAGTACCTGGTTGATTGCATGAGTGTACGTGTAGTGTCTGGATGATTGGAAGACTGTATGGGGACTGGTTGAGTGATTGCATAAGTGCAGCAGAAGTGCGTAGGTGCATGTATAAGTGCATGGCTAGTGCCTTAGTGATTGCATGAGTGCATGGGTAGTGTCTGGGTAATTGGAAAAGTGCATGGGTACTGCCTGAGTGATTGAAGAAGTGCATGGGTAATATCTGGGTGATTGATAAGTGCATGGTTAGTGCCTGGGTGATTGCAGGAGTGCATAGATAGTGTCTGTGTGATTGCATGAATGCAAGGGTAATGTCTGGATGAGTGGAGGAGTGCACGAGTACTGCCTGACTGATTGAAGAAGTGCATGGGTAATGCCTGAGTGATTGAAGGAGTGCATGGGTATATGCCTAGGTTATTGTATGAGTACAGGGGTCATGTCTGGGTGATTGAAGGAACGCATCGGTTATGCCTGAGTGATTGCATGAGTGCATGCGTAGTGTCTGGGTGATTGTAGGAGTGCATGGGTACTGCCTGAGTGATTGAAGAAGTGCATGGGTAATGTCTGGGTGATTGCATAACTGCATGTTACTGACTGGCTGATTGAAGGAGTGCATAGATAGTGCCTGGGTGATTGCATGACTGCAGGGGTAATACCTGCGTGATTGCATGAGTGCAAGGGTAATGTCTAGGTGATTTTGTAAGTGCATACGTAGTGCCTGGTTAATTGCATGAGTGCAGGGGTAGTGCCTGAGTGATTGAAGGACTGCATAGGTAGTGCCTGTGTGATTGCATGAGTGCAGGGGTAATGTCTGGGTGATTGAACAAGTGCATGGGTAATGCCTGGGCGCATGGAAGACTGCATAGGTAGTGCCTTGGTGCATAGAGGAGTGCATGGGTAGTTTCTGTCTGATTGGAAGAGTGCATAAGAAGTACCTGAGTGATTGTATAAGTCTACGGGTAGTGTCTGTATGTTTGGAAGACTGCATGGGTAGTGGTTGAGTGATTGCTTAAGGGCAGTAGAAGTGCGTACATGGATTTATGAGTGCATGGGAAGTGCATGAGTAATTGCATGAGTGCATGGGTAGCGTCTAGGTGATTGGAGGAGTGCATAGGTACTGCCTGAATGATTCAAAAAGTACATGGGGAGTGTCTGGGTAATTGCATAAGTGCAGGGCTAATGTCTGGGTGATGAGAGGACTGCATGGGTACTGGCTCAGTGATTGAAGGAGTGTATGACTAATGCCTGGGTGATTGTATGAATGCAGGGGTAATGTGTGGGTGAAAAGAGGACTGCATGGGTACTGTCTGAGTGATTATACGAGTGCGTAGGTAGTTCTTAGGTGATTTTATAAGTGCATGAGTAGTGGTTGGCAATTGGAGGAGTGTATAGATCATGGGTCTCCAACCGGTCGATCGCGAGCTACTGGTAGCTCGCTGACACCCTGTTAGTAGCTCGCGGCCTGACTTCCACTTTAGCACCCTATCGTCATCATTTTGTTTGTTTTTAGGCCTTTTGAGGCCTCTTGTCTGTGCTTCTCTGCTGCCATACGAACCAGCCGCTCACACTGCTATTTGAGCCTATCCGGGACGGGGCGGGGTGAAGGTGTAGGCGCGGGCCAGCTTGAGAAGCATTAGCCTGCCCATGGAGAACCAAGATGCCTGCCTTCTGCTGCCCGGCATTGCGCTATGACAGCCCTGCCAAGTGCCCAGCAACTCATGTTAGTCTAACCTCTAACGCATATTAGTGATATATGCACATCCGCGCAAGGACTGGACATTATCACGCATGTGTGTGGCACTTGGCAGGGCTCAGCTGAGCAAATAAAACTCTCCCAGTAAAGTCCTTTCTTCTTGCGCAGCATGCAAGAGGCAGGCTGAGGTCTTTTTCTTATGCCTGGGATGAATCCGACAGACTCTCTTCCCACTGGAGAGCACTGGGCCAGGAATCCCCTGTGCTTGCAATAAAGTCATTTGTTGGCACCCATGTGCGCTGCGCAAACTCTATGTTGCCTTCCCCAGCAGTGGCTCTGATACCCTGAAGCAAGAAAGCACCGAGGAGAGGCAGGGAACACACTCCACAAGACTGCCCCAAACAACAGGCTGAAGGAGCCTGACCTCTGGCTTCTATCTAGACTACAAATGCTGAAGTCCTGTCCTGGGCGGCTAAATACTTCCTTTTGGTGATTTAAAACTCCAAGGCAAATCCCTTTTCCCCTGCAGCTGAAAGCCCTGGCACAGAACTATATGGAAGCAGCCGCCAAAGTAATCATGAGGCCGTACAGGTAAGAAGTGCGCTCTTCACTTTACTGCTCCTGTTCTCAATGTGCTTATAAAGCACATGCTCAAACACATAGCTTTAATAATAAACTTTTATAAAACTGCGAGCTTCGTTACGAGTTGCACGGACATTATTTGGAAAGACGCATATTTTCCTTTCACAATGCTGTTTCTTTATTAACATATTTAAAAGTCAAATATTCTGGAAACCGCATATTTTTTCTTCAATCATTTATTATTTATTTATTATTTATTAAGGAGTTTTATATAGCGCTGGCCAGACCCAAGGGTATTGGAGCTCTTTACAACAGTTATAATGCAGGAATAAAAAAAAAAAAAAAAGGCATGAGTATACAAGTAGGTTTGCAAGTCCCAGCGTGTGGTGCAACATTGAGGCATGGAAGTCCTGAGAAACCTCGCAGAATGCACGTTGTCTTGGGCGGGACCATTTTCATGGAGGGGGAGCGGGGAGGGGCGTTGGGGCGCTTGGAGGAGGTAGATTTTAGGTAGACAAAGTGTCATGGTGCTGCGGAAAGTAGGCTTGTGCGCTTCAGTGATGGTTAACTGTTCGGGAAGGCACGAGAGAAGAAGAGGTCTTTTAGGAGTTTTTGGAATTTTACAAAGGACGGGATAGTCCTAATATCCGCTGGCATGGAGTTCCAGATTTTGGGTGCATTTCCAGCGAAGGATCGTGCAGCGGTTTTTTGTTTGCGTGTTTTCATAGGGATGAGCAGTAGGGAGTTGGAGCTCCTGAGGTTCCTTGTCTGGCCGGCCTTTTTGAGTTTGGAGGCCAGGTATTCAGGTTTGCCTGTGTGGAGGGCTTTGTGCGTGAGGCAGGCTGTTCTGAAGCTGGCACGCATCTCTACTGGGAGCCATTTTAGTTCTTTGAGTGCGGGTGCAATGTGATCGAATTTCTTGACTCCAGTGACCATTCTGCCTGCTGCATTTAGAGTTGTTTTGAGGGGGGCTAGGTGGGATTTAGCTGTACCGGTGAGGATAGCATTTCCATAGTAAAGTCTAGATATTACCAGGGATTGGGTGGCTTGTTTGAGGTCTTTGGCAGGGATGAAGGGTTTTATTTTGTTTAGAAGCTTCAGATTGAGGAAGGCACTCTTCGTGGAGTTCTTGATGTGTTTGGCCATGTCGAGTTTGGGGTCTAGGGTGATTCCTAATGATTTTACAGAGTTGGCCAGAGTGAGATTACCGTTGAGAGCATCGATAGCTTTAAGCCATTCAATGACTTGGGGGTTTTCATCTTTGTTGGAGATGAGGAGAATTTCGGTTTTGTCTTGGTTGAGTTTGAGGTGGTTTATGGATAGCCAATGTTGGACTTCTTTGAGAGTGTTATTCAATGGAGGAGGTTTCCAGATAGATCTGGGTATCGTCTGCATATAGGTGGAAGGAGATGTTGGCTTTTTTGAGTAGGGAGGTGAGGGGTTCCATATATATGTTGAACAGTTGAGGGAGAGCACTGATCCTTGGGGGACGCATCTGCTGATGGGGTGTAGGTCGAACGTGAAGCTTTTGATTTTTATCCTTTGGGAGCGGTTGTGAAAGAAGGAGGAGAACCATTTCTCTTGCTTATTGCTTTACAGGAAAATAAGACACCACATAGGTTCGGTAAACATTATGTGAAGAATATACTTTTTAAAAGAGTAAAGGATATGAAGAGTAAGGGATCAGTGTCCAGAATAATCCTGATAATCTCGAGTTTGAAAGCGCAAACCTTTTTGTAATTGTTTGTCTTTCAATTCGCCCCACAATTTAAAAATTTAAAAGAACACTAATATTTTTGGGAAAAATGGGTAATTTCTGACATTCCAAACTTTGTTATCCTGGTAACAAAGTGTCACTCAAAGTGTCAAACATAATACTTTGAAATGTCACACATAAAACCACAGAAAACCTGTAAATATCACCCATAAACATACTGGAACCTTGGCAGCTATGGCTATGATCCTGCGTGATTTGGCGGCTGGAGCCACAGCCTTGAATGTACAATTGGCTCTACATCCCGCAGCACAGGAGATGCAGCGCTTGCCACCTTGGGCACAACCAGACAGGCATCAGGATTGTGGTCAAGAGGATTTTTTTTTTTTTTTAATGATGCCTATGCATAGCGTTATTCAAGGCATCTAAAACGAGAGCAGTGCTTTATTTATTTAAAAAAAAAATCCATTTGAAACACAGTTTTAATTTAATCATTAAATTAAAGCAGAGCTGCACAGGCATCTTTTACTTTTAAATATTGTACCTTGCACATTGTTCCTGGCCACAAAACGAAACCAGGCATGGGGGTAACAAAGGCCCCCGCAGCCCCCGCAGTGCGCGGGGCCCCCAAACTCCAGGGGCCCCCTAAGCGCACTGTACACTTACACTCATAGACAGGGTCCGTCTGAACTCTGGGACCTAGTTTTAAAGTTAACTCGTCACTCAATGCTTATGTTTATGTTTATATGTTTATATAGCGCTCGATTGCCGTGGCGTCTTGGCGCTAGAGTGTATGGACAGGATCAGTGTACTATATTAACCGAGGACTTAGACGGAAGTGAACAACCATGTTTTTAATCCTTTCCTAAAAAGCTGCAGGTTGGATTGAAGTTTCATGGCCGTGGGCATTTTGTTCCATAACTTTGCAGCACACTGTGATATCGCCCTGCCACCCCATCTTGCTCGTCTTGTCTTAGTGGTCCTTATAAGACCTAGACTGGCAGATCTAAGAGCGCGTGGGGGAATGTAGGGTGGAAACAGTCTTTTAATGTCCTCGGCACCGCCACCGTATAGTGCCTTATGCACAAGGCACAGAGACTTAAATTCCACCCGCTGCTGAACAGGAAGCCAATGTAATGATTTGATTCCTGATGCAGTTGACTGTCCTCTGGGAATACCCAGAAGCAGTCTTGCTGCAGCATTCTGCAGGGATTGTAATTTTCTCATCTGGGACCTGTCAATGCCCAAGAATAGGGCATTGCAATAGTCCAATTTAGACAAGAAAAGTGCTACCATCACCGTCTTTTGCAGCTCTTGTGAAATGAATGGAAAGATTTTCCTCAAAGTTTTTAATAGAAAAAAACAGGAGGAAGTGAGGCTATTTACCTGGGCAGAGAAATTCAATTGATCATCAAAGATGACCCCAAGGTTCTTGACCTTGGGGACAGGGCATGGGCATTCACCAGCCTCGATTGGCCACCAGGACTTGTTCCATAAGGGAGGGCCCGGACCAAACTCCATCACCTCCGTCTTATCGGTGTAAATTTTCAGGAAGCTATGGTTCATCCAGGTCATGATCTCAGTGAGACAAACATGAAACCTGGTAGCTGTATTCTCAGGCTGATTAGTAATAGAGATGACAAGTTGAGAATCATCAGCATAAGAGACCAAGGCAAAACCGTGCCTCCTGATAAGTCTAGCCAACGGGGTGACATAGATGTTGAACATTGTCGGGGATAGGGCTGATCCCTGCGGGACACCGCATGGAAGTTGGAAGCTATCAGATTGCAGTCCATCCCAAAACAGCCTCTGCTCCCTTGCCTCCAGGAAGGAGGACAGGAGGGCCAGGCGGAGGCCTCCACCCCCACATCCCTCAGCCGCTGAACTAACACCGCATGATTCACGGTGTCGAAAGCGGCCGATAGATCCAGGAGCACGAGGACCGCCTCTCCCCCATCCACCACCCTGCGGATCTCCTCAGTTGCAGTGATCAGGGCTGATTCAGTGGAATGGCATGACCAAAAGCCATGCTGTGTTGTATCCAATAGATTATTTGTATCTAAATAATCAGTCAGTGCTATGTTTAGTGATTTTTCCAGAATTATTGCCACTATTGGTAGACCTGCAATGGGACGATAATTTTTTTAGTTCGGTTGGGTCCAGGTTTGGTTTTTTTAAAAGAGGTCTAATAGATACTTTTTTCCAAGTTTCTGGATAGTAGCCTGATTCCAGAACTTGGTTAATGAGAGGTGTAAGATTATTACAGATTGTCTGGGCAGCCAAATGCATAATGGTAGGGGGACAAGGATCTGTAGGTGAGCCAGATTTTAATGAGAGAAGAAGTTTTTTTACTTCATCATTTGAGACTGTCTGGAAACAGGATAATCTACACTGATTTGGACATATTGGTTGCTCTTTTTCATCCTGAGACCCCGAAGAGCTCAGGAAGCCATTATAAATTCCTTGCACCTTATCCTGGAAAAATAGGGCAAGTTTGTTACACATAGCTTGATCAGGTTTAAACGCATTTTCTTGTTGCGATTTAGCCAGCAGATTAACGGATTAAAAAAGTTCCTTGGTAGAGTTTCCTGCCACTTATATATTACAAGGTGCAGGCAGCATGCTGCGCACGGCGCAGCTGTGTGGTCTTTAGCCTCAGGGCGGGGTATCAGGTGGGCACGGCTGGGCTGACTGGATTGTCATGCGCAGTCAGTGTAAACTGTACGTGCGGAGGCGGTGGGCCCGAGTCAGACACAGAGACCGAAATTTAATTGCCAGCCTGTGCCTGCCACCAAAGCTGCAATTCTCAGGTGAGTCGGTGAGAGAGTGAGACGACGAGACAACTGGTAGTAGTACTACTAGTCCAGTCACTCACTATATTGTGTTGAGTTCAGTGGTCGAAGTGAGTGGAATCCGCAGGGCACGTCGTGCCCCTACTTCTTTAATTTAATGCGATCCATGATTCCCCTGCTTTTTTATTTAAAAAATGCATCCCAGAACGCCATAAATAGCCAAGGCCTATATATAAGGCTCAGCGTTTATGGCCGTTGGGGACGGGCGGGGCGGGCAGGAAAGGAAAACTGGCTCTTTTTTCTTTCCTTCTTGCCCAGAGAAGACAAGGGCAGTGCCCACTTCTCTTGCTCTCTCTGCCGCTGTCAGCCAACACCCCTCTCTTTCTTCCTCTTCTTCTTATTCCCTCTCTTTCTGTCTCTGTCTCGCTCCTCCTTACTTGCTGAAAATCATGAATTCAACAAACAGCTTTTACCCTCTCTTTTCTCTCCTTTCCTTTATTTGTTCCCCTGTGAAATGGATCCAAAAAAGAAAAACACTTGCTGGAAATGTCATCTTTTTTTGACATTTTTCTATTCCAAAATGCAGCTTTGGGATAGAGAGAAAAAAAAGGTTAAAGATACAACAAATAAATAGCTAAATAAAGCAAGACATAGTGGTCGCAAAGTGGCCAGATTGGTTTTATTCACACTCACACACTTTACAAAGTTTACCAGTGAAGCGCTACTTTTGTTTTCTCGTCTTTGAACAGCATTGTTTTCCTTAGTTGGGGAAGTGCAGCATTCCTGAAGGTACTGCAATACCAAGTTAATGTGTAGAGTGGAAAACGTTTAATGTGTTCATTATCAGCTGTTTTCCTTATTTTAGTTTATCTGCATCCAGGGATGTGGTCTTTATAAACCAAACTGCTTACGTTTTGTAAGGATATAAGCAATGGACATTGAAACGGTTCACTTCTAGGCCCTGTAGTCATGTCCTTAACTTTTCAAGCAAAAACACTCATTGATTTCTGAATAATGAGTGTAAAAGCCTTAAGGTAACCACGTTGTTCCTGCTTACATTTCACATGCTTTACTTAATCTTGCATTTCCTATGAGTGTTTGCTTTTTCCAGGATGTTGTTACTTTTTTTTTTCAGGCAGCATGTTACTCTTGTCTAGTGCATTATTTAAATTGTGTCGCATCCAGGTGTTTATAGCACGGCACGATTTGGTTGTAGCTGAAGGCAGTGCGAGTTTCTCTCAGTGGAGCAGTCTGGTGTTCAGTGGGGGAGAGGATGTGGCACTATGGCCACAGCTGCCGATTTTGGCACTGGGGAACCAAGTTCAACCTTCATGACCAGTCCACCAGATCCCTCTCCTGAGGGAGCACATTTCAATGCTAGACCTAAGAAGGCACTGCAAGACCTTAGAAGCCCTGGTGTCATAGCACCAGCAGGTCGCTCCTAGTGCTGACAAGTGTGCGTTAACTTTGAAGGCCTGTCCACCACAATCCATACTGAAGTTCACCTTCAGTCTTGCAGGCAGGCCTACGAAGCAGCACATCCTAGAGCAACAGTGACTCTGTCACTGAGGTCACAGGGCCCTTGAAACCAGTCCTCCTCACCCATTGGTACTTCCATTGGTCTTGTTACAGCAGTGGTAGTGCAACTCACCAGGGATCGACAATGCAGGATTTGCACGCACACCAAACTAAGTCCGCAAACTTCACTGTCTCTCTGCTTCATGCACGAGCACTTTTAACCGCATTTGTACCAGTGTAACATACAAATGAAGCAGTGAGAAAGGTGACCAGGCAACCTTTGCTAAGGGCCCTTCACTTTGCAGCAACACAAGTCACATTTTTTAGTAACCTTTGATCTGTTTGAGCTACAAACAATTTATTAGTTATAATCGTCAAATTATGCAGCAGATGATGTATTATGTGACAAATATGGCAGAGCTATAATTATGTAGAATACATTTGCAAACTAGGATATTTTGCCATTCATGTTTGAACTGCTCTTGTGGAAGAGGGCAAGAGAAGTTCTGATGACAGAAACTGCATGGCTCGGAGACAGATAGCTTGTGATTCCACTTTTGAGCATATGTGGGACATTCTGTGATTGGAAATGCATCCCACTTTGTGAATGTATTTTAATGTCAATAACTCATATTAAACCTTTAATAAACATGTGCATCCATTGGTTGAATTAAATAATGTAACAAGCTGTAACTGGTCAGTGAAATGCTAAACAAATACTAGAAATTGGGATGTCCTTCTCTTTCTGGCCACACCTCTGACTCCGCCCACTGATCCAATCCTCGGGTTATCCCCACCCTCTGATTCTCCGCCCACAGTTTCCCTACTTTTTTTCTCTCACTTCGACCACTGGTTGAGTTCAGTTATGTTCTCTCTTCAATTCTCTGCAGTGGGGGCTGCTTTTATTCAGGGAACTGAGCCCCGGGCCCCAGATTTGCTTGCATGCCATTTGCGAGACTCTAGCCACCACGAGCCTTAAACCCATCATAAAATAAGCCTTACTTTTGCGAAATTTTGCAGATGTCAGCCTGCGGCCCTGCAAGGGTATTTGATTTATTGATGCTTCAGTATTGGAGGGTCCGGTGTCTCCGGATGGGGTGCGGCACATGAAAAACTTGACAAATTGCTTTTTCAACAGCCATTCTTCATTACAGCCTGCTGGGAACTATGAAAGTGGACAAACGGCAAGACCCAAATTTCTTCAATGTATGTATATATGTATAGAATTTATAAAGCGCAGGAATCACCCCCGAAGTGGTATCTCCGCGCTAACATAGAAAACAAGTCAGACGGACACAGACTCCCATAACTCAAGCCCTGAATAATTCCGTCTTCGAGAGTTTCCTGAAGCGAGCAAGACTAGGACATTTACGTAAAGCCTCTGGCAAAGAATTCCAGTATTTAGGAGCCAAATAGGCAACAGTTTTGCTTCCAGATCATATTTTCTTAAAGCGAGGGACCACCAACAACCCTTTCCCTTCCGATCTGAGACACCGGTTCGGGCAGTACACTTTGAACTTGTCCGCCATATAGCTCGGGCTAGTACCATAAAGAGCTCTATGGGTGAAACAACAGAGCTTGAACTTAATTCTCTGGCGGATTGGAAGCCAATGGAGAAATTTCAGTACTGGCCCAGGGGAGGTGCGGGGTGGTTTATTAAGAGCTAGACTTGCGGCCACATTCTGGACGATCTGCAATCTGCTGAGAAGAGACTCGTTTGCAGATGCCAATAAAGCATTACAATAGTCCAGGCGACCAATGATCAAAGCCTGAATTAAGGTTCTACGTACAGTAAGGGGCAGCCACATGAACACTCTGCACAAAAGGCTTAGAGTATGATAGCAGGTCCCTGCAGTGGTCATAACTTGATCCTTCATGGATAACCGTACATCCAGCCGGACCCCTAGATTTTTAGCCACAGAGGTTGGAAAGGGGGCAGGGCCTAACGATGTCGGCCACCACTCAGGGGACCAAGAAGTTAGTGCAGCACCAAACAGCAAGATTTCTGTTTTAGCCGCATTTAACTGCAAAAAGTGTTCCGACATCCATTCTGCTATGGCTGATATACCCTTAGCAAAACGCTGATCGACTAACTCCATGTCCTTATCAAAGGACAGGAGCAATTGTGTATCGTCAGCGTAGGAGAACGGCGTAAAGCTGTACTCTTGGATGACTTTAGCAAGGGTGGCCACATAGATGTTAAACAATAGTAGGGCTCAGACAGGAGCCCTGGGGCACCGCCTTGGTAAGCTTCACAGTTTGAGATCGAAAAGGGCCCAGATTGATGGTTTGCGTGTGCTGACAAGCCAATCGAGAGCCAGCCCCTGCAGACCAGCCTCTCTCAGTCTAAATATCAGTTTCTGATAAGAGACCGTGTCGAAGGCTACTGTTAGATCCAACAAGACCAACATCACTCCTTTATTATCATCCAAGGCCATTTTAATATAATCAGTGACCCCGATGAGAGTTGTCTCTGTGAAGTAGTTGGATCTACACCCAGACTGTGACGAATCGAGGATGCCGTTGGCCTCAAGATAGTCCATTAATTGAGTATTGACATAGCTCTCCGCCATTTTGCTCATAAGCAGAAGGAGCGAAATGGGACGGTAATTGGAGAGCACTTCGGCAGGCACCTGGTCTTTCTTCTTGATAGGTAGCACTTGGGCGACCTTCCAATCTAGAGGCACACTACCTTCACTTAACGAAGTATTCAATCCCATGCTTCCTCTGGAGGAGCGGTGTTCTGTTAATAAGGCAATGTTAATTTTTCGTTGTGCTGAAAATACCCAATCGTGCTTTGCATCCACACATTCAGAGTAAATTGTGCATGCCCCTATTTCTTTTTTCTGCAACGTTTTTATGTATATTAGGCAATACTTCAGTGATTATTTTTCTTCAGCAGTGATGTAACATAAGCCCCCACAGTGTGGGGGTGCAGAGCTCCAGGGGGCCCCCTCAGCAAAAGTGGTAGGTGTTGGGGAGGGGGCCCCCTCCATGTACTTTGCAGGGGGGCCCCCTCAAGTTTTGTTACGCCACTGAAACCAGGAACATCATTTTACATGTTTTTTCATTACATTTTAATAAAATATTGGGAGAATTGTAAAATTAAGTTCTTGGCTCCAGATGGTGCCCAGAGAAAACTTCCAAGAGGTGCTTTATTTGAAAAAAGAAAATCTGTAAAGCTATGATTTTAATTTTCTGATATCATGGGAGAAATTTAAAATGAAGTGTTAATTTTATGGTACAATTAATATAAGTCTTAACATTTCACTTTAAATTGATCCCATTTAAAAAAAGTATCTCACCCTTGCATTGGCCATATTTTTCTGTTGTAAATGAGGCCAATAGATTTACAGGGAGAGCTGAGCATTGGCCAAGCTGAGGTCTGTGGCTCCTTCCTTGCATGAGCAAAGATTTGAAAATAATGTAAATAGTGCCACAAAAGTCATTCAAAATATGATGGAATGTGTTGGAAAATCACAGCGTTTATTTCTCCTACTGCATTTCATATGAACAACATGTTATCTCACTACATTGAGAGGCATTTTTAGAAGTAATAGCTTTTGAACATGAAACATTCATGGTCTCCCACCATCCCTGACGACAATGCTATAGTAATGAACTAAGTGGCAATCCATTTGCACCATCCATGTGGAATAGGTTATTATTACATGGAACAAATTTATAGTCTGTTAGGAGAGAAGTTTGTACAGTGCACACCATGAACTCAGGCATTTCAAGGTCCCATTATGTGATAAAGTATACTAGAGAAAGGAGGGAAGATGAAAAAAATAATTGTATTGCAGCATTTATATAGTGCTTACAACCCTTATGTGGTGCACTGAAGCACTTACATGGTCAGCAAGCTAATCCTGTGTGGTTGGAAAGGTGTTGTCTCTATTTTGTGATCCTGTGTGGGAAGTCTTTTCATGTTGTGCGTGATCACCACCGACGTGCTATTACCGAGTTATGGAACATAGTAGTATGGCAGATGAAAAAGTGTGAGAGACAGATGTGCAGTTTATGGTTTTATAGTATGCTGACAGGTTTGAACAGCACTGCAGTCTGTGTGATTTCTTATGATTGTAGCCTTCTTAGCTGGTTACTGCAGAGGTCAGGAGCACACAATTTGTTGAAGAGGGAAGCCAGTACTAATACCAGGCTCTCTGGGTTCATATTATGCATGAAAGACACTAAATGGGTGTCTCTTTTTTCCCTAGTCAATGAAGTTGGGCGTGGGGGAACTTGTGGAATAATGTGCAAGTTGTATTTATTGCCTTTAGTAGCTCACGATGATTTTCACAGATCAGAAGTGGCTCTCACTACAGAAAAGGTTGGAGACCCCTGGTATAGATAGTGCCTGGATAAGTGGAAGAGTACAAGGGTAGTGCCTGGGTTATTCCTTGACTGCAATGGTATTGCTTGTGTGACTGCATGTGTGCATGGGTACTCGCTGGGTGATTGGAGGAGTGTATGGGTACTGCCTGGATTATTGCATGAGTACATGGGTAGTGCCTCGATGATTGGAGGAGTGCAAGGATTGTGCCTGGGTTATTACATGAGTGCATGGATAGTGCCTAGCTGATGGAATGACTGCAGGGGTAGTGTCTGGGTGATTGGAATACTGCATAGGTAGTGCCTGGATGATTGGAAGATTGTATGGGTAGTGTTTGGATGGTTGCATGAGTGTAGCAGGAGTGTCTGAGCGCATGTATGACTGTATGAACACTGCCAGAGTAATTGTAGGAGTGCATGGGTAATGCCTGGGTGATTGCATGAATGCAGGAAAAATGTCTGAGTGATTCGAGGAGTGCATGGGTAATACCTGGGTGCATGGAAGAGTGCATGGGTAGTGCCTGTGTGATTGCATGAGTGCATAGGTAGTGTCTGGATGATTTTATAAATGCATAGGTACTGTCTGAGTGATTGATCGAGTGCATGGGTAATGCCTCAGGCATTTTATGAGTCTACGGGTAATGTCAGGGTTATTGGAAGAGTGCATGTGTAACGCATAAGTGATTGCATGACTGCAGGAGTAATGTGTGGGGGATTAGAGGAATGCATAGTTAATACTTTGTTAATTGCATGAGTGTAGGGTTAATGTCTTCTTGATTGCAAGAGTGTAGGGATAGGGCCTGGGTGATTTGAGGAATGCATAGGTAGTGCCTGAGTGATTTTAAAACTTGAAGGGTTCTGGCTGGGTGATTGCAAGAGTACAGGAGCAGGACCTGGGTGATTGGAGAACTGTATAAAAAGAGCTTGGGTGATTTTATAAGTGTATGTGTATTGCCTGAATGAATAGACCATTCTATAGATACAGCATGAATGATTGAAAGAGTGCAAGGGGTAGTGTGTGGGTGATTGTATCAGTGCAGGAATAATGTTTAGGATATTGGAGAAGTGTATAGGTACTACCTGGGTTATTGGAAGAGTGCATGGATAATGTGTAGCTGATTGTATGAGTGTATAGATAGTACCTGGGTGATTGGAAGAGTACATAGGTAGTGTCTGGGTGATCATATAACTGTATGGATACAGGCTAGGTGATTGGAGAAATACATGGATATTGCATCAATGATGGCAGCAGTGTGTGAATAGTGCCTAATTGTATGCATCTGTGCATGAGTAGTATTTGATAAAATGGATGAGTGCAATAAAAGTAACTGTAACCATTACTTCATAATATTATGCTTATTACATTATTTCATCTTACCTTGTTTATTGAAGTAGATATCAAACTCATTGAAACTATTTTACAGTTGTTTCATTGTAAACTAAATTTAAAATATTTTCAAACTTTAGTATTACTTTCTGTAAAAGAGAAGAAAAAAACTGTTATTGCATATAATATTATAGTCTTAAGAACACAACATAATTTTAGAATTACATAACATATTCAGTTTCCCTTTTTTGCAGTTTTCAGATTCTATTGAATTTCACCATACACAGTGATTTCAATATTAATCATCATATAACAGCGGGGAAAAAAATACAACCAGTAAGATTATAAAAATAAAAAAAATCTGTGTTGAAAATATTTACAACAAGTTCAACTATCTGTTTATCTATCTACAGTTTCTTAATTACATTCTTCAACTACATTAAATGATCTACTTCTCTGAACTACATTTTCTAAAATATACACTCTCATTTACATTGCGTATGATATGAAGAACAAATATATAAACTACTTGTTTCAAACACAATTTTGGAAACGCAATAAGAATTAAAACAAACAATAATCCAAACAGTAACTCTCCACATTTTCCCAATAGGCCGAATAATGTTTCTAAATCTATTTGCGTTCAAAATATCCAAAATAAACTCGTTAATTCGTGTTCACATCTTCCCAATAGGCCGAATGATGTTTTCAAAACTTTGGCATCAAAAATATCAGATATGAATTTGGTAATTCGTAAGGCAACCGACATTTGAATTCCAAATGGGCATCATTACAATGTATCCATCCTTTATTGCACTTTAAATACACAGTATAGTGTCCAGATGTTGTAGTAGGTACATCATGGAAAATAATAGCCACTGCATTAAAAGTTCTTCCTGAAATTGATACTTGACTTGCCATAGAATTTTTTATTTTGGTTTCCAATTTTCTTCCATCTACTCTACAACGTTGTAGCATTAAAATTACATATTGTCCAAATCTTTCTATAAATAATGTTGACAACATTTCTGATTTACAATGAGAACATTTCATATCTTGTTTAGCTGTTTTTATTAATTTGCTAAAAGACACTGATTTGCAATCTGGTATTGTCAAATATATGAATCGTTCAGTGTCTATTTCAGTGGTAGAAGAAAATGAGCACTCTTCACATTTATGATCCCATCTGTAACTTAGTCCAAACACATTTTCAATTTCAATCCCTTCTTCTTCCAATACTGCAAGCATAAACATAAGAAATTCTTGTGCATCTTGTTGTATATTAAGTGTAAATTGCGAAGAACCAGTACATATATCCAAAAGATGCCGAATGCCAGAAGCAGTATGGATTTTAGTTCTGTCACTTACCAACTTTTGAAAAATATGATGCAATAAAGAACAGAATCTTTTTTCTTGATTTTCCATAACTTTATGATAAAGATCTTCTAGATAAAAGACAACATTTAGAATTACATTAGCATAGCAGTTGATACCTGAACTATTTTCTAACTGGTATCCTACAATATCATCAACAGAGTCTGTTTTCATTTTCTTGGCAGCTTCATGCTTCTCTTTAATTGTTTTCTTTTTTTCAATCTCACTAGAATGTTTGTCATATTTCTGTTTTGGACATAGTATATGTTTTTCATATATGGGATATTCACCTAAGTTAGGAGCATAAACTCTTCTTAACCGATTATACTCTTTTGCACAATTTACATCAGCACTAACCTTTTTCTCATCAAAATCAATCAAATACAAACCAGATAATGTTCTTACTCGAGACAATGCAACATATGCCATGCCCTCTTTACACTGTACTTCCAATATTTACCAAAGCATTGTCAACACTTAAACCTTGAGATTTATGAATGGTCACTGCATATGCTAAAGAAAGAGGAAACTGTTTTCTACGAACATACAAGTCTTTTACAAGCAAAAAACGAACAGCACAACGTCCAATCTGTTTTACCTCGTCAATCTGATCAAATGTAATCTTCAAAAATTCAATTCCATCTCTGTTCTGATAATTAACAAAATCAAAAACTTTTCCCATTGCTCCATTTGCTAAACCTTTTTCTACATCCACATTACGCCGCAAAATTACCCAACAGTTTTCACATACATATATAGTCTTTTCCAAACTAGCAGTCTTAGATATGGACTTTTCCAAAGAATCCAATTTTGATTTGAATTTTTCTGAGAATTTTTGTGAGAGAATAATAGTAATTTTTCTGAGAGAATAATAGTAACTCCTTCGTGTTCTATTTTATCAATGGCTTCCATTCTCATTATTTGTTGTTTTTCCAGCTTCAAAATTTTGTATTCCGCTTTAGGTGTCCGTATATAGGTTTTCCTGAATCATGTCCTTATATAGGCACAATTCGCATTGCCCTTATATAGGCATAGAATCCCAGTCCTTATTTAGGCATTAACCGTGCACTCCAAATACAGGCATGGTCACCGACATCCGTCCACCCTAACGTCACAACGAGTTCTTAGAAACCAGACCCTTAAGCTTCGGGAGTTCCCCTAGCACAGGACTATTGATTTCTCCAAGAACTCATCTATTATGTATGAACCGTTATACCTTAAGGGTTCATTCCCGACGTCTTCCTCTGTCCGACTTCACGTCAATGCTAACATTCCGAGGCACCTATCAGGTATAAATATACCTTCCTTCGCCCAAGCAAGTTAGAGGAGACCTCGACTTCAGAGGAGCCCGTATCCCGGCCTGACGCACTGAGAAGACGCTGTCATTGCTGCACGCAGATGAATACAGCTTCCAGTGTTCTGACTCCCTTCGCGGGGTGTTAGAGTTCCAGATCTGGCATGAGATTCCCACCTCTCTCATTCTCAAGGTACGGAGCTGACTGGAACCTAGAGGGACTCTTGGCATACTAGACTTAACATACTCTTAGTATACCATACTAGAGAATACTGATTGCATCTTACCTGTTCTACGCTGCCTGTTTTGCGGTGAAGAATGCGTGCTAGACACCTGTCTAACACTCCCATCAGTCATGCCAACGGATATCGATACTCTGCTGGACCCGATAACGGCCCATGCTGTGTGTTGTCCCCAGAGGCTACCAATCCTGATGACGGCATTCATTGAGATCTCACAGACGCTTCCGGCTGCTGCTGAGGTACGAGATGGATCAACGGGCACACAGGTAACAACGGACGCGAACATTGCATCTTCTGCTGAAGGTGATGTTTCTCATCTCTGTGCAATTAACCTTCTGAACGAGGTGTTCCAAATGTCACCAACTTCGGTGGACGATATTTTGGCTACGGAAATAGATGATCTAATGTTTACGCCAGACCCATACACTGACTTTGATTCGGCTCACAGTGTACCAGGGCAACAATAAAATTTGGCCTTCATGTTTTTCAAACTTGGAACATTTCCCAGAATTGAACTTCTTTTTCATTTTAAATTTTTTTGAAATGACATGGCGAATGAACAATCTGCTTACAGTAGAACTAGTCTTATAGAACAGACTTCTTTGAATACTTCCAGGGACACATTGTCGCCTTACTTGTCTAACATTTAATTTAATTCCATGATATGCAATGGCTTTGATTTTAAGAACTTATCGACCATTTCGTCATATGTATATATTTCTGTTTCATTCACGTTGCATTTTACTTCCGTTATATGCTTAGAATGAAAACGATGCTTTAAATGTACAGTACCTATTGCATTTCAACAGTTTTGAGCTTCTTTTAAAATGCTTTTAGAAATGTTTTTAGCAACATGTGGTACTCAATTTTATGTTTAGCATTTAAATGTTTAGCATTTAGTATTATCATTCAATCGAAGATGGAGTGGGTGTTGTATTCCACTTTAGGGGTCCGTATATAGGTTTTCCTGAATCATGTCCTTATATAGGCACAATTCGCATTGCCCTTATATAGGCATAGAATCCCTGTCCTTATTTAGGCATTAACCGTGCACTCCAAATACAGGCATGGTCACCGACATCCGTCCACCCTAACGTCACAACGAGTTCTTAGAAACCAGACCCTTAAGCTTCGGGAGTTCCCCTAGCACAGGACTATTGATTTCTCCAAGAACTCATCTATTATGAATGAACCGTTATACCTTAAGGGTTCATTCCTGACGTCTTCCTCTGTCCGACTTCATGTCAATGCTAACATTCCAAGACACCTACCAGGTATAAATATACCTTCCCTTGCCAAAGCAAGTTAGAGGAGACCTCGACTTCAGAGGAGCCCGTATCCCGGCCTGACGCACTGAGAAGACGCTGTCCTTCCTGCACGCAGACGAATCCAGCTTCCAGTGTTCTGACTCCCTTCGCGGAGTGTTAGAGTTCCAGATCCGGCTAGAGATTCCCACATCTCTCATTCTCAAGGTATGGAGCTGACTAGAACCTAGAGGGACTCTTGGCATATCATACTTGGCATACTGGACTTAAACATACTCTTAGTATACCAGACTAGAGAATACTCCGCCTACTTCTACCTTTCCCTACACCTAGACTAGGTTAGGTACATTGGGGTAGAACTAGCTTAGAGACGCATTGTATGAGTACTCGCATTTTTAGCTCATGTTATTTATGTACGTGAATATATGCTAAAAGATAATGCTAGCGCAGTATTATTTATTTCTACTGCTTATACTGTACATTATTTATCTTGCATACTGTCTTGTGATCATAACAGCACATATCTCTTACACGAGAAACAAGACTGTTCAATAAAACCCTTTTATTGAAACGCCCGTCTTTCCTTTCTGTGTTACTCTGTAGAAACTAAGCATGCACGAATGACTGAGTGAAACTGTTATCTATTGTTTCCACGATTCTGAGACGTGTTCCGATTCTAAAGGGAAACAAAGTGGTCATGTTTATGCGGTTGCCAGAAACTACTCCCTTCTTGTTCTCAAGGAGTTTCTAGTGGCCTCTGAGCTAGCTGGCACAAGTAATTAAGTTTAATATACTCGATAGGGACATACCGACCTCAGTCCTATGTCAAGCCTATAGGTTATATTATTCCAATGCGCAGAGCCTATTAGGGAAATAAGAACTACACTACAAAAAGTTCTTCATTGAATGTAGAACACTCTTGCAGTGTTGGCATTAGGCAAACTATAGACTTCTTTTCTCCAATTTTTTTGTACATTATTTCAGGTGCAATATTTTCATTTGGAAACAAGTTTGTTAGTAGCCGACTTTGTAAAGCTTCTTTACCATGTTTTGTCAAAACACCAATTCTTATATCTTGAAGAATGTTTCCATAATGTTCATCACTTGCTTGTCACATATTCTTAATAAGTTCTTTATATTCAAAATGAGACCAAATATTTACATTTCCTATACTTACCAAAGATTTCCTAGTGTCTTCATGGACAAATGTTTTGAAAACTGGTTGTCCTTTCACAGGAGTAAGTTGTAATAGATCACCGAATACAATTACATGTTTTCTTCCAAATAAAACATCATAATCTGTTTTTAAAATCTGTTGCATTCTTAAATGTACAAAGGCAAGCATTAAGTTTGAGACCATGCTCACCTCATCAATGATCAGAAGTTTCATTTTCTTTAGTACTCTTGAGACTTCATAACAAGCTTCTCGAGATAGCTTGTGATATTCCAACTTATTTTCATGTTCAACTGTAGGGTGAGTAATCGATGTAATATAATCCCTTTGATGTTATGTGCTGCTAACCCAGTTGGAGCAGTTACAACACAAGATAAATGTGATCCAGTGGTTTTGTGGAGATAACTGGTCAAAACTTTAATTAAGAAACTTTTTCCTGTTCCAGCTTGCCCACTGATATACATTCGAATAGGTTTAAATGATGTGCATTGGAATTCTTTTTTTTTATGCAGAAAACCATGCTCTATCTGTTGTGTAACTTGCTGATATATTTCTTTTTGTTCAATATTTAGTTGTTCTTCCAAGTTTCCCAACTCAATAATATCCTGTTGTGCTTGTTGCATTGCCGTTTCTACTTCATTCATAGCGATTGCTGCTTCATTTTCAAGAATTGGTTGTCCTAGTGGATCTTGACTTAGTGGAGCAGAACTTTGACTATCTTGAGAACTATCTCTAGCTGATTTCAGCTGCAATACTAGTTTCTTGTTCAATCTCTTCATTCAACATTTGTAGATAATTTGGAAAAACTGTGCATTCAATGCTCTCTTTACACGCATTAAAAGAATCTTCATAGGAGTCAAAATCTCCAAGTAATTCCATTTCACTACGCCAAGGCTTGAACAGTTGCAGAAGTGCTAAATAGAAAAATTCCCTTTTATCTGGAGTATCACAACCGAGTTTCCTGTGATTAATAAGATTTACTTTGGTATGTTTTACCAAACATCCATCACATCCAATTACTGCATATTTTTCATCATTTTGTATTTTCTGTAACATTTCTCTTAAAGCTGTAATATTGCAGTACTCCATAGAGACATATGTTTTCCAGATGTGGACTTCTTTTAGGATAGTACGTATCCAACATATTTGTTTTAACAATATCTGTACTTTCTGGTTCATTCAATGCTAAGTATTAAATTTCTTGTACAGATTTCAATACTCAATTTCATGTTGCAGCAAGACCTAGACTTACCCAAATGATTCCTCTTGACTTTGAATATAAACTTGCAGAGGCCAACCGATCCGAACATTCGTACAATCCAATCTCTCGATGGGAAAGCATCTTCAAACTAAAGCTGTACAATTTGTTACTAAGAGTCTTCTCTTGTGAAATTTCTTCCCACATTACTTTCAACTCTGTCTTTTCAGATTTGGTTATATATGATGTAACATAGCGAGCAACAGCAATCGAATTATCTGCAACATACTGGATATCCATATTTGCATTCCACATCGTCAAAATCACTGGATTGTAGTCATTAATATACTTTGAATCTTCACTTGTATAAATTTTTTCCTTTGAATTGTATTCCCGTCGACAATATTTCCCACATTGATGACTTTGAAACCGTAAAACTTGTTGTCTTAAGCTATTTTCTCCTCCTGTTTTTGGAATAGCACAGGTAACATAGTCTTCAATGAAAGACAAAACAGTTTCATCAGAATTGATTCCAAATTTAGGTGCATCCTTGATCCATAATAGCATGTGTATATGAGGAGCCCCTCTGGCTTGGTACTCCTTTCTCCAAAAGAAATCAATAACTTCTCCAAGAGGTGGATTATTTTTATTGCAGATAAAAGACATCATAGCTTGAAACCTATGATTAAAATATCTGCACACATTTACAGGATCCAAGGAACACAGTTCTCCAGCTGTCTTCAATTCAATGTTTTTAATATTCAAATTTGCTTCTCGTAGAAATTCAGGTAAATCGTCCCATGCGTATTCAGCACAGCTAAGCGTAACAAACCACGTAGGGGTTCCTAAGTTCCTTAACATACATTTAAGTTCTCCATGACGATGATACCAATACTCATTGGTACCACGTTGACATGCCATCAAATTAATTAACTGCGATTCTAAATGATCGCCTCTTTGTTGAACTTTGTCTAAAAATCCCTTTGCAGAAAGATGTGTAAGATGAACTCCTGTTTTTAATATGTGGTTCACTGCATATGAAAGTCACAGACAAGTCACTTTCAAATAGAAGATGAAATAAATATGGAACACACTGTCGAAATCTTGGATCTTCTGAATACAATCTTGTTGAACGGTATTCTGAAGCTGGAATCTGTACTGGTCATTCATCATATAGTCCACCTTTTCCAGTGGGAAAGAGCTATGGAAAACAACTAGCTTCTAAACTTCTTTCCCAAACACTCATGGGAGTTCCCTTCACTTTCTTCATTTGGAATAATTCAATAGTATTTCCAATCACTTCTTTTGAATGTAAAGGATGTATACTATAATGTTCATAAATTTCTTCACTCCTGAAGTTGTCCACTTTTTCGATTTGGCCAGTTGAAATTTCTCTATCATCTCCTAAAGATATTTCTTGTTCTTCCAGATATACATTTTTATAATAAATATTGTTTTCTATGAGATATAACGTAGCCTTTTGAACTTTAGTGACATCTACTAACTCTTGCCACATTTTCCGACTCTTTGTTAGTACACCATTAACTAGAATAACTACAGGTTCAGTTTCCTCTCTCTCTACACCAACAGTTTCAATATTTTTCTTAAAATCTAAAGGTGAATACACAACTCTTCCTTTTAAACCTCTTTGTAAATCTGTGGGAGGCAGCTTACCTGTTTTAGGCTCCACACGAACTATAGCCTGAAACAGGTGCACAGATTGAATAAGAATAGACTCATATGTATTTAAATCCACCAGTTCCGGAGGAATAGCTACCAACTCTAGGTTATTAGGTACAGCTCCAGCTGGCATTTTGTTCTCTTCCAATTTGCTGTAACAATATTTACAAATATGTTGATCACTACCCAACTCAAAACGACCTTCCACCAACAAATAAGCACCAAATTGTTCCCACTTATCATTGTTTTCCTTTTCACTTTTTAAATACACATTAACATTCCTAGTTTGACCTCTATAGTGAGTACATGGACAACAGATACAAACATATGGCATCATTACGATGGCGGGTGGACAAAGTCCCCCCGCCACCGCAATGGAATACGGGACCATCTGCAAGGGGTGCGGCGGTCCCGCACCTGATATTAGGATGCCACCGCCACGGTGGCGGTGGCAATCCCTATTCCCAGCATTGTGGCGGGCGGTGCTCACAGCACCGCCCGCCACAATGCTGGGAATAGACTCGTGCATTGGCATGCACAAGGTGACAGGCACCGCGTGGTGCCTGCCACTCTGTCCATACCAATGCAGGGGGGTACCATAGGTACTCCCCATGTGAACCCCCCACCCCCCAACTATATGGGGGCCCGCTACAGGCCCCCAAAGGAAAAGACCACATGCCTTTCCATGGCGGGCACATCTCCGCCTGCATCCTATGTCTGTAAGACACCGCCACCATGTTAGAGCCCTTTTCCGCCCGGTCGACGAGTCGACCAGCGGAAAACGGCAGACGGTCTTTCCATCCGCCTGGGTCCCCACCGCCATCGTAATATGGTGGGGGGAAATGTTGTGCGGGCGGACGGGAATGGCGGGCGGATCACCACCGCCATACTCGCGGCGGCGATCCGCCAGACATCATAATGACCCTCATAGTTTGGTTTTTCACAACAAACTACGTTAAACTTTGTAATTTCTTCTACAAACTTCTCCGTAGTGCTATCTTCCACCTCTTCTTCAACACCTACACTTATCAAACTCTCACTTTCTCTACACTCTTCTTCAGTACTAAGGAAACGAAACTGTATATCATCACATACTTTTTTTACATCCGATACTGAACCATGCAAAAGAGCAGTGTTTATTTCACTTAAAGATAATGCAGGACTTTTTACATAGTACAATCTTCCTACTAACTTCCACATTTCTGAGTGATGTACTGCTAACATTCTCAAATGATGAAAAGTACCTTGCCACACTTTTCTAGAAAGGCAAGCCAGAGAATGACCCTGCAAGCCAGTATTTTTTCTCACTTTAGAAGGATCTAGTCCTTTCAACATCTTAATCTTCTGTTTAATACTTTTTTTACTATACTGTCGTAAGAAATTTCGTAAAGTATCAATAGATTCCTGTCATATACTACAAATACTACTACAATCCCATGTATACACTAGATCTTGTGAACGTCTCCCTTGAACTTCTTCAGCTATTACTTCTTCCACATTTCTAGCAACCATCTTTTCTTTTTCAATTGGACAACCGTTTTTAACCTCAAAAGAATGACCACTGGTATCAAGTGCATGAACTAATGTATTTTGTTGAAAATAGCTTTCTTCAATAAAAAAAGGTTCTGAACTAGAAGTGTGCTTCCATTCACCCAAAAATATTTTACAAAAGTTAGTTCTATTAACCAGTCTTTTTCTTTTACTTTTCTCCTTCATAAAATCCATTGTTTTATTCAATGTTTTCATTCTCTTCAATACTAATATAAACAATCTTCTTTTCAATTCAAAAGTGTTTTCAACTACACTTCCAATCTGTTGTTTTCTCTTGTAAAATGCAGATCTTTTTTTACATTTTTTGCAATCTTTTAATACATTTTGTAGTACTCTACTTTTATACATTCGTTTCCTAATGTCCTTATATTCTTTCATCCTTCTCTCAACATAGATTGTTTTTCAATAACCTGATTTTCCATTAATTTGTCCTTTTTTCATTTCTTTCCTCTTGGTTCTATAACTTTTCTTTCTGTTTTCCCCATTTTCAAAATTCACTACATTCCTTAAAAGTGTTTTAACAAATTCTTTAGTTCTCTTACCAGAAGACTTTTTCTTCAATGTCACATGTTGTACTTCATCTAATTTCTGGTTTTGCTCTCTCCTTTAAATAGTTCTGTTTTCTTTGTTGTCTTTTCTTTTCAACTTTTCTTGCCATAGTAAATATTTCTTAAAAATTATGGAGAATATCTAAAAAAAAAATTCAACTTATTATCTTTCTAAAAATGATTTAATATTATTAAAATAATTATATACAAATATTATCATATTTAAATTAAAAAAATACATTGAGTAGTGCCTAGGTGAATAGATGAGTGCAACAGGAGGACCTGGGTGATTCTACAACTTGAAGGGTAGTACATAACTAGTGCCTGAGGTAATATCTGGAGGATTACTGAAATACATAGCAAATGATTGGGTGGTTTTATAACTGCATGAGTACTACTTGGGTAATTGCAGGAGTACTGAAGAAATGCCTGAGTGATTGAAGAAGTGGAAAGGTAGTGTATAGCTGATTTTATAAGTATATGTGTACTGGCTGAGTGATTACATAAGTACAAGAGTAGTGCCTGAGAGATTATATAAGTTCATGAGTTGCGGCTTGGTGATTCAAAGAGTGCATGGGTAATACCTAGTTGATTGCATGAATGTAAAGCTAGTGGATGTTTCCATGAGTGCAAGAGTAATGGCAGAGTGATTACAGCAGTGCATATGTAGTGACTGGATCATTGGAAGACTGGATGGGTAGTACTTGGGTATTTTTATAACTGCATGAGTGTTGGGCCTAGCCAAATATAAAGCAGCAGACTATCACATGACTCAACCATAAGTCTCTCCAGATTGTTGAAAGCATGCATACAAATGTCTCTACCTTTTCAAATCATCAACATATCTGAAAGAAATAAAAGGCAATATATCTGGAATATAGTGAAACCTAGAAACTGAGACATGTGATAGATCTGCTTAAGTGAATGCATTACTCCATGCGTAGTGCTTGGGTAATTGGATGACTCCAAAGGTAGTCACTGGGTAATTACAGGAGAAGATGGACAGTGACTGGCTAATTCCATAAGTGCACACATAAAGGTTGAGTGCATGGATAACTGTATAAATATCACCCATAGGCATAGATGAGTCACTGAGTAGTACCTACGTTAATAGATGAGTGCAACAGTAGCCTCTGGGTGATTCTATGACTGCAAGGGTAATACCTGGTTTATTAAATGAGTGCATAGGTACAGCCTTCATGATTGCATGACTTCAGGAGTAGTACATAACTAGTGCCTGCATGATTCCGTGACTGCAAAGGTAATATCTGGGGGATTTATGGAGTACAGAGGAAGTGAGTGGGTCCATGAGTACTGCCTGGGTGATTACAGAAGTACTAAGATACTGCCTGAGTGATTACAGGAGTGCAAAGGTACTGCCTGGGTGTTTATATAAGTGCATGAGTACTGGCTGAGTGATAACATAAGTACAAGAGTAGTGCATGCATGATTGAAAGAGTGAAAGGATAGTGCCTGGGTGATTGAAGCACTGTATAGGTAATGCATTGGTGATTGCATGAGTACAGGGGTAACGTCTGGGGGATTAAAGGAGTACATAGAGAACACCTGGGTGATTGCATGACTACAGGGGTAATATCTGGGGATTTACATGACTACATAGAAAGTGACTGGGTGATTTTATAAGTGCATGGGTACTGGTTGGGTGATTGCAGCACTACTGACGTAGTACCTGAGTGAATAAAGGAGTGCAAAGGTAGTGCATATGTACTGACTGAATCATTGAAGACTGCAAGAGTAGTGCTAAGGTGATTATATAACAGCATGACTACTGGCTGAGTGATTACATAAGTACAAGTGTAGTGCCTCCGTGATAGAAGGAATGCAACGTTAGCGCCTGAGTGATTATATAAGTACATGAGAAGTGGCTTCATGATTCAAAGAGTGCATGGGTAATACCTAGTTGATTGCATGACTGTACAGGTACTGCCTCGATGTTTGCATGAGTGCAAGAGTAATACCTGAGTGATTACAGCAGTGCATATGTAGTGACTGGATCATTGGAAGACTGCATGGGTAGTACTTGGGTGTTTTTATAACTGCATGAGTGTTGGGCCTTGCCAAATATAAAGCAGAAGACTATTACATGACTCAACCATAAGTCTCTCCATATTGTTCAAAGCATGCATACAAATGTCTCTACCTTTTCAAATCATCAACATATCTGAAAGAAATATAAAGACAATATACCTGGAATATAGTGAAATCTAGCAACTGAGACATGTAATAGATCTGCTTAAGTGAATGCATAACTCCATGTGTAGTGCTTGGGTGATTGGATGACTCCAAAGGTAGGCTCTTGGTAATTACAGGAGAAGATGGACAGTGACTGGCTAATTCCATAAGTGCACACATAAACATTGAGTGCATGGATAAGTTGATAAATATCACCCGTAGGCATAGATGAGTCACTGAGTAGTACCTACGTGAATAGATGAGTGCAACAGTAGTGTCTGGGTGATTCTATGACTGCAAGGGTAATACCTGGTTTATTAAATGAGTGCATAGGTACAGCCTTCATGATTTCATGACTTCAGGAGTAGTACAAAACTACTGCATGCATGATTCCGTGACTGCAAAGGTAATATCTGTGGGATTTATGGAGTACAGAGAAAGTTAGTGGGTGACTTTATAAGTCCATGAGTGCTGCCTGGGTGATTACAGAAGTACTAAGATACTGCCTGAGTGATTACAGGAGTGCAAAGGTACTGCCTGGGCGTTGTTTCTAAGTGCATGAGTACTGGCTGAGTGATAACATAAGTACAAGAGTAGTGCGTGTGTGATTGAAAGAGTGAAAGGATAGTGCCTGGGTGATTGAATCAATGTATAGCCATTATATTGGTGATTGCATGAGTACAGGGGTAACGTCTGGGGGATTAAAGGAGTACATAGATAACACCTGGGTGATTGCATGACTACAGGGGTAATATCTGGGGATTTACATGACTACATAGAAAGTGACTGGGTGATTTTATAAGTGCATGGGTACTGGTTGGGTGATTGCAGCACTACTGACGTAGTGCCTGAGTGAATAAAGGAGTGCAAAGGTAGTGCCTGGGTGATTATAAAACGGCATGACTACTGGCTGAGTGATTACATAACTACAAGTGTAGTGCCTCCGTGATAGAAGGAATGCAACGTTATCGCCTGAGTGATTATATAAGTTCATGAGAAGTGGCTACATGATTCAAAGAGTGCATGGGTAATACCTAGTTGATTGCATGACTGTACAGGTACTGCCTGGATGTTTGCATGAGTGCAAGAGTAATGCCTGAGTGATTACAGCAGTGCATATGTAGTGACTGGATAATTAGAAGACTGCATGGGTAGCACTTGGGTGTTATTATAACTGCATTAGAGTTGCGCCTAGCCAAATATATAGCAGCAGACTATCACATGACTCAACCATAAGTCTCTCCATATTGTTCAAAGCATGCATACAAATGTCTCTACCTTTTCAAATCATCAACATATCTGAAAGAAATATAAAGACAATATATCTGGAATATAGTGAAACCTAGAAACTGAGACATGTAATAGATCTGCTTAAGTGAATGCATAACTCCATGCGTAGTGCTTGGGTGATTGAATGACTCCAAAGGTAGTCACTGGGTAATTACAGGAGAAGATGGACAGTGACTGGCTAATTCCATAAGTGCACACATAAACACTGAGTGCATGGATAACTGTATAAATATCACCCGTAGGCATAGATGAGTCACTGAGTAGTACCTACATGAATAGATGAGTGCAACAGTATCCTCTGGGTGATTCTATGACTGCAAGGGTAATACCTGGTTTATTAAATGAGTGCATAGGTACAGCCTTCATGATTGCATGACTTCAGGAGTAGTACATAACTAGTGCCTACATGATTCTGTGACTGCAAAGGTAATATCTAGGGGACTTACGGAGTACAGAGGAAGTGAGTGGGTGACTTTATAAGTCCATGTGTACTGCCTGGGTGATTACAGAAGTACTAAGATACTGCCTGAGTGATTATAGGAGTGCAAAGGTACTGCCTGGGTATTTTTATAAGTGCATGAGTACTGGCTGAGTGATAGCATAAGTACAGAGGTGTGTGATTGAAAGAGTGAAAGGATAGTGCCTGGGTGATTGAACCAATGTATAGCCAACATATTGGTGATTGCATGAGTACAGGGGTAACGTATGGGGGATTAAAGAAGTACATAGATAACACATGGGTGATTGCATGACTACAGGGGTAATATCTGGGGATTTACATGACTACATAGAAAGTGACTGGGTGATTTTATAAGTGCATGGGTACTGGTTGGGTGATTGCAGCACTACTGACGTAGTGCCTGAGTGAATAAAGGAGTGCAAAGTTAGTGCATATGTACTGACTGGATCAATGAAGACTGCATGCGTAGTGCTAGGGTGATTATATAAAAGCATGGCTGCTGGCTGAGTGATTACATAAGTACAAGTGTAATGCCTCCGTGATAGAAGGAATGCAACGTTAGCGCCTGTGTGATTATATAAATACATGCGAAGAGGCTACATGATTTAAAGAGAGCATGGGTAATACCTAGTTGATTGCATGACTGTACAGGTACTGCCTGGATGTTTGCATGAGTGCAAGAGTAATACCTGAGTGATTACAGCAGTGCATATGTACTGACTGGATCATTGAAGACTGCATGCGTAGTGCTAGGGTGATTGTATGAATCCAAACTTACTCACTGGGTAATTGCAGGAAAAGATAGATACTGACTAGCTAATTGCATGAGTGCACACATACAGGTTGAGTGCATGGATAAGTGTATAAAGAGCATCTGAAGGCATAAATGAGTCACTGAGTAATGCCTAGGTGAATAGATGAGTGCAACACTAGGTCCTGAGTGATTCTACAACTGCAAGGGTAGTGCCTAGGTAATTACATGAGTGCATATACAGCCTGTGTGATTGCATGACTGCAGGGGTAGTACATAAGTAGTTTCTGGGTGATTTTATAAGTGTATGGGTACTGCCTGGGTAACTACATGAGTACATAAATGGTGCCTGGGTGATTGGAGGACTTCAACAGTAGTGCCTGAGTCATTATATAAGTCTATGGGTAATGGCTCAGTGATTGAAGAAGTGCTTGGGTAAGGCCTAGTTGATTGCATGAGTGCAGAGGTAATGTGTGGGTAATTAGAGGAGTGCATAAGTAATGTCTGGGTGATTGCATAAGTGTAGAGAAATGTCTGGGTGGTTGTATGAGTGTAGTGGTAGTGCCTGGGTCATTGGAAGAGTGCACAGGTAGTGCCTGGGTGATTTTATAAGTGAATGGGTACTGGTTTGGTTATTGGAAGAGTACAGAGGTTGTGCCTGGGTGATTTCAAGAGTGCAAAAGGAGTGCCTGGGTGATTGGAGGAGTGCATGTCTGATTGCATGATTGCAGGGATAATGCCTTGGTGATTGCATTACTGCAAGGTTATTGACTGGGTGATTGTATGAGAACAAGGGTAGTGCCTGGGTGATTTGAGAAGTGCTAGGGTAGTGTCTGACTGATTGCATAAGAGCATGGGTACTGGCTGAAGTATTGGAGGAGTGCATAGATACTGACAAGGTGATTGGAAAAATGCAAGTGTAGTGCCTGAGTGATTGAAGCAGTGTATAGCTAGTACATTGGTGATTGCATCAGTACAGGGGTAACGTCTGGGGGATTTAAAGAGTACATAGGTAATGCCTGGGTGATTGCCTGACTGCAGGTGTAATATTTGGGGGATTGCAGGAGTACATAAGAAGTGACTGGGTGATTTTATAAGTGCCTGTATAATTGCAGGAAAACTGAGGAATAATTCCTCTACCAACATATCTTAAACATCACTTTTCTACTACTACTGCTTCACTATTCTAGTAGTAATCAGGTATAGAAGATAGCTAACAGCAAAGCAACACTTCACTTATCTTTGATAAAAAGTCTCCCCATATTTCTAAAACCATGTATGCATATGTCTATACCTTTTGCTAGCAGTATCATATATAAAAATAATACACAGATAAATATATACCTGTCTTTTATACATCTATCATCTTCAGACGCATAACACATACCATACTATATGTGCAAGTAGACACATATCTCAGTTACAACACCATCCACACCTCAAAACTTCACAAACTACACTTCAATTTTCAAACAGACACTGAAAATTATGTGGTATATATGAAATATACCTTTCCACACATCATACAAATTACTCTAATAAATATCATCTCTACAAACATCTCAAACCTCACTTTCAGGCTGCTTCTTTACCATTCAACAACTACTTATAATGTTACACCTACCCAAATACAAAGCAGGAACCCTTCACATGTCTTTACTAAAAGTCTTCCCATATTCCTAAAAGCATACATCAATATGTCTGTACCATAACACTATCCAAACCTTAAAAATTCACAGAACAAACTTCCAATTTCAAGCAAACACCAAATGTTATGTGGCATATTTCACCTGTACCTCTCTAGAAACTTTAAAAAAGAAGCCTAATCACTAACACCTTATGTCAACATCTTTTAATCAACACTATTATGCTGCATCTTAACCATTCCACTACTACTCTTACTCTTCAGCCTACCACATAAAAAGCAACAACACCACTTTCTTATACATCTTGCATCGTCAAATGGATAAGACATATGAAAATACATATTCAAATAGAGACATACTTGAGACAGAAGTCCATGCACACCTTAATTCTTGACACACTCCACCTCCAGTTTTAAATCAACACCTAAAATTATGCGGCATACTACAAATCTACATATCCACACACTAAAACAAACTACCATAATGAGTAATCCATCTTCCAATATACACATATTACTATACAAAATCCTTTTGAAACAACATTTAACTACAATAAAACAAACTACAATACACATCTTTACATTTAATAATATATTTCAAACATCACAGTTCATCAACAATTTTGAAAGATTAAAAATAAACCTAATACATAATACACCTCACAAATTTATATCTCACCTTCCAAATTGATTTGTAGAATTTCAAATATCACAAACTCATAAAAGATTTTCTTATGCACACAATCAATGTAATGCACCACTCTCAGGAAGGAAAACCAGTAATGGCAAACTTTCCCTCTCTTTCTGCACACAAATACATGTAAGTAACAAATCACATTGCTTCCTACATTATTTCAAATTATAAAATACATTTCTATTGGTTAGACATATTAACCCTTACCAACTGAACTTCTAAAAGTGCCCAAACTGGTACTGGAATTTTTTGGAGTCGCGACTCCACCGTGCACTAACGCGATGGAGCCGCAAATCCATACGGGAGCTCAAAAATATATACAAATAAAAATACCACTATTTTTTAATGGCAAACCACTTCTAAAGATAGTACTGTTTTGGGAAATTATACTTTAATAACATATCACCTATATAAAAATTACATTTTCACATTTTAAGTCCACAGTTAAAGTATCAACCCTTCCCCCATTCTGCTTAATGCCAGTTTCCATAGTAACAGTTCATGGAACATTCAACTGAACTGACAGGTCACAAGTTCACCATATTTTGAAATCCAGCACACAAGGTTACAAATGCAAACAGCAGGTGCAAACAGCAGGTGTGGTTGACATTTGCAAAATATCTCCTTATCCTATCTACTCTACCTTTCAAACATTTTCTACTAACCAATAAGGAAAATGCTTTTTAAAGAAAGTAACATGCACCCTATTTTTGAGTGTACATTCTTCTTAAACAGCCAATCAATTCTCTACTTTTTAAAAAAAATCCATCTTGTCCACCATTTTAGATACCTCTCATTCTACCAACTGACTCAGCTTCAGACATCTTTTCATTACTTCCAGACATCCCTTCAAGATGCTTACAGTATGGATTGTTGGACATAGCTATATTTTCTGGTGCAAAAGATATGCTGAACACAGAGGTATTGACAAAGACCTAGCTTTGCAAAATGTGGATATTAAATGGATTGCACAGAGAGGATTAAAGTGGCACCAATTGATGCCTTTGGTTAAAACCTTTTTGCATCTCCAACCCCCTGACCTCATGATTGTGCACTGTGGTGGCAATGACCTAGGCACATTGACTGGGGTAGGTCTGGAAATGCTAATGAAGGACACCTTTGCACAATTAATGCTGCTTTTTCCTCAAACTGTCTTTGTATACTCTAATATATGCCAAAGACAGAAATGGAAGTGGTCAAATCAATTCTGTCTACAGATTGAGAAAGCTAGAAAAATGTCAATAAAGCTGTTTCTGCTTACCTCAGAGACCATAGGATGGGCTCCATATATAACAACAATCTACGTTTTGATATGGACGATATCTACAGAAGTGATGGAGTACACTTCACAGATCAAGGAAACAGAGTCTTTCTCAACAACCTAAAGCTGTGCATCCGCACTTACATGTAGCTACAACAAACTCACAATGAAAACAAGGGCTCTTTTTAGAGCCACCCTACAACATAATAGTGAATATAAATGTTTTCTACACATACAGAATTTTTAAAAAAAAATTGTGGATTCGCGCACCCGACGCGAATCCGCAAAAGCATGAATTCAATGTACTACAACACAACACACTTTTTAAATTTAACTATTAATTTTTAATGTTATATATTTTTAACAACTCTATCAATTGTAATCTTGTCATTAACTTCAATCACAGTAACTCTTTAAATCAACTTCACAAATACAACACTACCTTCTAAATGATATACTACTTAATTATTTATTTAAGGTGAATTCATGAACCCAACGCGACGTTACATGGGGGGCCACGCTGAGAGTCGCAACTCCAAACTCGAAAGAAAGAAAAAAACGCCCCACTTCCATTATTTGGTATTCACCCCGGGGACTCCATCCCCGGGTCCTGCCATCATTTTTTAATAATAAGGAGGGGGACCGCGTGGCCTCCCTCCTCAGGCCAAGAATGGCCCTGGGGACCCCATCCCCCAGGGCCTGGCCTCATGTTGGGGACCGTGGGGGGAGCCCCAATGCCTCCACAGTCCCTGCCGGCTCACCGCCTCCTGCGGGAGCCGGCATTGCTTTTAGGCAAGGGGAGCTGCTAACATGCAGCTCCCCTTGCCCAAAAGCAATACTGATTTGCTTCGCTGACGCGAGAACAGGTTTCCTACTCTCCCTCCAACGAAGCAAAGCAGTGTTTGCTATGACAGGGCAGGAGCCCTGCTCCTGCCCTGCCATAGCAAACGGCAATGTCCCGGGGGTGGGCACCCCGGGACATTGCAGGAGCCGGCCCTGGGGGGTGGTGGTCCCCAGGGCCATCGAGGGCTCTAGGAGGGGGGCCACGCAGCCCCCCTCCCAACTCTTTAAAGCCCCGGGGAGGTGGTGGTCCGCGGGGCCTGGGGGTCCGCAATGGACCCCCGTATTTAAACAATAAGTGCCCCTGGGAGGTGGTGGTCCCCGGGGAAGTATTGGGAGGGCTTGAGCCCCCCCACAATTTGATTTTACAAGTCGCCCCGGGGAGGTGGCGGTCCCCAGGACTGCAGGGGCCACGTGCCCCCGCATCTCAATCTTGTAGCCCCAGGGAGGTGGTGGTCCCCGGGACTTGGGGGGCCCGCGTTGCCCCCCACCCAAAATTAATAATAGCCCCGGGGAGGTGGCAGTCCCCGGGGCTTGGGGGGGCCAGCGAGGCCCCCCGCCTTAAATTTACAATGCTGTAGGGAGGTGGCGGTCCCCGGGGCTGCGGGGAGGCCGTGTGCCCCCCGCATCTAATTATCTAAGCGCCGGGAAGGTGGTGGTCCCCGGGGCTGCAGGGGCGCCCGCGGGCCCCCGCCAATTATTTGCCCATTGCCCCCGGGACCTGGCCCACCCGGGGGCTCATAGATAACGAAGTGCAGAAGCCCGCGCTTTGTTTTTTTTTGTTTTTTTGCCTGGATTTGCGCACCTTTTGCAAATTTGGCCGAGTAGGACCCATTGAGCAGGCCTAGGGGGTCAGGGTGTTTCAACCCTGCTCCCTTTTCTTGTTTTTCACCTTTTTTTCTACTGATTTCTTGTGACTCGGTTACCGAGTCACAAGATGGCTTCCAACACTTCCTGGTTTGGAGTGTTGGCAGCCAATCAAAATGAAGCTCGTGCTCGGGAGGATTCGCGACTCCTCCTTGGTGCTCAGATATCGATATTTTTATTTTTTAAATTTCTCTGGAACTACTGAACGGATGTACACCATTTAAAATAAAAGAGTGCTTTCTGAACCAAGAGCTACCTCTTTGCCAAATTTGGTGTAATCCAGTTCAGCAGTTCGGGCCGTAGCCTGTTCCAAAATTCCTATGGAAATTAACGTGGGGAAAACGTGTTTTGGGACCCCCCTTTTTTCTCGGCCCCCGCTTGACAAATCACCCCCAAACTTTCAAGACAGGAGCTGCCCGGAGCGGACCATTAGTTTTGAAAATTTTGTGAAGATTCGTCAACCGGTGCCAAAGATATTGGTAAATCAAAAAACGCTTTTCCTATGGAAACTAGGGGGCTCATTACCATGGCGGGCGGAGGCACAACCGCGGTGCTGGCAGAAAATACCTTTTTCCACACACCAGCAGCGGTCCTCGCGCCCGCCATATTACGATGGGCAAACATAGCCCATTTTCCGGAGGCAGCCAATAGAGACACACCGCCGTGCTGAATGAGGTCCCGTCCGCCGTACAAATTACGATGCCGCAAACAGCACATCACACCTCAGCGGAGAATCCACCCACCCAGAGACTGCGGAAGCATGACAGCGGAGCGCGAAACCAGACTCCCGGTCCCCTCCACCCAGTTCTGACCGCAATGAATCCAGCTCTACTAACTTTTCCGGCGCTGTACCACATCCACTACCAGCAAATAATGCACCGTCGCGGACAACGCCGCAGGTATGCAAATACTCAACTCCGCACACAACCACAACACACAACTCCTGTGCTGACATACGGTTCCTGTCCACATCAGACACTCTGGTGGGGACAGGAACATATCCCCCAGTGTACACACACATGTCCCACCTGATAGAAATTCACCCCTCCGCATCAGGGTCACCCATCAACCGCAAAATCACTGCAATGTCCCGGTCACGTCACTGCAGTGGTGAAGACGCGGGAAAACCTGCGCACAATGTAGTAGGCAGGGCGGGTGCCAGGCATGGGCAGTCTGGGCAGGTTTCCAGGGCTCCACCTTTACCCTACCCACACTAGGCCTCCCACAACCATCTGTGAACATGCTGTGTGCTCCTCCTGTGCCCCCCTACACAATAAATCTGCCAGGTGTAGCCAGACCTTGCAGCCCACACACCAAAGGACAAGGGAGCCTGACTTGGAAAGTGGGGGTGAAGAGGAACACCCTGCACAGAAGCTCAGGGGCTGGACAACCCTGCTCCTCACACCCACCTCCCACTCATGTGTAGAAAACTGAGCATGATCACAAAATGAAGACTCACACTGCCTATGAACATCCACTGAACTGTCCACACTGCCTGTAAAGTCACACACAAATACCCAACACTGACACCCAGCCACATACTCATACCATAGGTCAGCAGCAATGGAGGACCAGAAATGGCCCAGCCAAAAGGGAGGTGTTTAGTGCTGGAAAACCATGGAGCAAGCCACATAGCATCTGTACATCACATGCAAGAGAAGGAACATATCACACCACCCTTAGGCCAACAAATCAGACATGGGTGGCACAGTGAGTGAAATTTAACCAAAGTGACCGCTGTGCAACAACTCAGGGATACATCAAAGCAAGAAATGCACAGGCACAGGAATGATAGGAAGTGTCTGAAGTCATACAGTGACCAGCCACACATATGTGTCAACTTACTTGACATGTGTATGTCATCAGCACAACACACATGGCTCATTGTCACACTTCCTGACTGTCAAACACAAGTAGGACCTTCACACATGCCCCTCACCCAAGCATCTCACACCTGCAACACTCCCCACCTGTGAGAAACACACATAATGGTGCAAATAAGGTCCTGTGAGTTCACTGGCAACCAATCACACACCCTGTGATGCATCCACAAACATCACACTCACACTCAGGGATGCCTGAACCAATGCTGACACAAAAACAACTGTCAAACACAAAGCTCATAAACAACATCCACAGCAGTCCAACAAGCCCAGACATGTGCAGCCAAACAGTGGAAAGGCAATGTGACCCTAGACATAACAGGAGTACACAACATTGCCACTCAGGGCCAATGCACAGACACCATACCCCAACACAAACAAGAATTACATCATCAAAAAACACACATGAACACCAACTGGGATCAATGGGTCGATCAGCTAACACAGACAAAGACACTGCACCACTCATCCAGTGAACATGGTGTCACAGTGTACCACAAGCATGCACATGCACAATCCTGACAAGTGACAGGCCCAAAATAGGAGGACAAACCACTAGTGTGCACTCCAAATAAGCTCAGGAACAAGAATCCACCTTGCTACATGTGACAGACACACACGTAATGCACACTACACCTGCAACACACATCTGAATGTATCACACAGCAACAACTACTTACACACAATGTCATGCAAATAGAACCTCACACACACATAGCATCTGACAGTAGAAAGAGCCAACACAGGCCAAACACTGCATACATCCACAACAAACACACAACAGATGCACAGACCAATCCATCACATTGCAAACTCAGCTGGACATCAGGGGGATGCACACCAGGCAAGTACAAGGCAACATACACTGACAGCACTGCATGCACACCAAGCAGTGTGTGCACAACAACCAAACCAGTAGCACACAAATCTGAGTGCCACACCATGAACTCCCACAACACAAATCATCACAGCACAAACAACATCACTCAGGAAGGGTAGCAGAACCTCAGCAATAACACATACAGCTTACCCATCACTCACAGATGCACAACTCAGGGAAACCCAGATGCAAACAACATGACTAGAGGACTGTGCTGCTCAAACATATGCACTGCACATGAGCAACCATGACAGCAAACCAGTAGAAGAAAATGGCACATAACCAATTTGGAAACTGTCCTGAGGGTCACATTGGTCCTGTACACAGTTCAGCCTCACACAGCATAGTGTCAGACTATGAAGTGGTGGGGAGGCTCACACACTGGCAAGCCATGGGGTGGAAGACATGAGATTGAAGTGGTGTGTACGTCAGTAGTGGACAGGTGAGGAGTGCACAGAACACAAACACATAGAGGAGTCACCCACAATGTGTAGGCATCAGAAGCACATATAGGGGATGGCATGACTCCACATACCACATACCATCATTGAGCCAAAAATAGCTCAAGTGACAGCAATGCATGAGAAAACTCACAAATAATGTCAGTGTGGCTGAGCAGGTCTGCACAGTGAGCACAAACAGTAACAAGACATATGGCTGATCAACAAAACACAACACATACTTGGCAGTCACACACTCTGCATACTCACAACTGGCAGCAACAACAAGTAGGTGTCCCCCAGGAGTGCAAGGACACACCAACACACGGCACAGTGCCCAAACTACAACTCCTACATGTGCCCACAATCTGAAGCACATGGCAGACAATTGAAACAAACAGACACTCATTACCTGGATCATGCAAGTGTGCAGTCGGCATAGCAGAGGCACACACATATCAACACTACTGACAATGACAGCCCATCCACACTGTATGACCACTCAAGTTCACATATCCAAATGTAGCCATGTGACTAGGAAGACAGGCCTACACAAGCTGACCACACAGCAACACTGCTGTACACACATCAAGAAAGATCACACTGATATGATGGACCCTGGCCACCCCGCAAGTAATCCTGTGGATAGGATTCACCTCTGTTGTGGTATTGCAGCATAAAATGTGTACAATTTAGCAAACATGACCCTAGAATGATTAGGATAACAGTAGGTCATCACAAACACCCATCATTGCACCCTCAATCCTCAGAGTCAACAAGAACAAAATTGCCTGTCACCTCTGGCAAACTCAGAAAAAGTAAAACAAGCAATTTGCAATGTTAAAGTGGCATACAGAGCATGTGTCACATGCAACCATACCCATCCAGAACACATTTCATTTAGCAAGGACACTGACAAAGCAGACAAAAGGAGTAACTGTCTTTATTACATATTACCCAGATAGGTATCAAAATCATAAAACAGCAAGGCCAGTAGCCAGTCCATAGTTCAACGTATGTACATGTGTGCATGAGAACCTGCACAGGGAATGGGCATCCAAGGTGACAAACAGCAAGGCCAGTGGCCAGTCCATTGTTCAAAGTATGTACATGTGTGCATGAGAACCTGCACAGGGAATGGGCATCCAAAGTGACAAACAGCAAGGCCAGTGGCCAGTCCATAGTTCAAAGTATGTACATGTGTGCATGAGAACCTGCACAGGGAATGGACATCCAAAGTGACAAACAGCAAGGCCAGTGGCCAGTCCATAGTTCAAAGTATGTACATGTGTGCATGAGAACCTGCACAGGGAATGGGTAACACCGTACACTGCCATGGGACTCACCACAGCTCGGGGGACACAAATGGGCAGTCCAGGCACCGCTGTGGGAGAGATGGGTTTGGGAAGGGGACTTTGCCTCAGACCTGGCTGTCAGTTGAACTGGGAGGTGGCTGATTGTTGGGCCAGTTGGAGGACTGGACCTGGGAGAGAGAGAAGCAGCTGAGGTAGAGGCATCAGTGGCTTTGTGAGCCGGAGGGCTGCTTGGACCGGGTGGCATGGTGGCACGGGGAGGCGGAGACATGCAGCTGTGAGACACAGTGTGTGAGGGAGAATGTGGAGGGCTGCCTTTCCACTTCTTGGGGATTGGATAGGTAAGAATTGTCTTGGTAGGAGTGGGAAGTGGGGCGGGCACAACAGACTCACTCCCCACCAAAGGTGCATCACGTGCAGGTGGCTCTCCCTGTGGGGATTTGCTGGATCTGGTGTTACGCTTGGGCTGGCCTTGCCTTTTCCCCTCCATCTCCTGTTGACCAGGTGAACCCCCAACATTGCCCTCCTGTCCAGCTTCACAGGGGAGTGGGTGGGAGTTGAGGTTGTGGGTGAATCTGCCTTGGAGATCTGTTTCTGCGGACTTTTTGCAGGCACCAGCTTCACAGCAGGCAGGGCAACTGTGTGTTTGTCTTTGGGAGCAGGTTTGGGGACGGGAGTGTCCTTGGATTGGGCTGATTTGGATGCATGTGAGCCTGAGGCCTGCTTCTTGGCCTGATGGCCCAGAGTGTCACCTGAAGGGCTTTTGCCTTTGCGCTCCTGTGTGCCTGGTTTTTGTTTTGGGGATGGTGTCTGTGCTCTGGTCCACTTGGAGTGCTGCTGTTGTGTGCTGCGTGTTGAGTACTTGGAGCCTGAGGGCTGTGCTGTGTGGTCACTCTCGTCAGATGTTGCCACTGGCAGGGTGGTTGCCGAAGGGACTGGAGCTGGACTCTGAGCCTGTGACAACTGAATGGCTGCCGTCACTGTGGAGGACAAAGACTGGACAGTTCTGTGTAGCCCACCCATGTCAGAATGAATGCCCTCCATGAAGGCAACTACCTGTGCCAACTTCTTGTCATGATCCTGGAATGGATTCAGGAGAGTAGTCTGACCCACACACAGCTGGCGCAAAAGGTCCACTGCCTCAACACTGAGGGCAGCAGGGGAGACAGGGGCAGCGGTGCCGGGGGGAAGGACACTCTACCCTTCTTACTGCTGTGGGCACGGGCAGCACTAGTGGTAGTAGCCGGGAGGGTGGGCACTGGACAATGTGTGGTGGAAGAAGAGGCCGATTTCCCACTCCCTGTGTCTGCCAACATCGAGGAGTCACCGCTGGAGTCAGATGATGTTGAGGTTGGTGTTTCTGGGCGTGATTCTTCAAGGGCACTCCTGTCCCCCTCCGAGGCGCTGGTCACTTCAGTGTCAGTGTGCTCATGTGTAGCAGTCGTGCCAGATGCCTCACCACTGGTGTCTGTCCCCTGTCCTTCGGTGCCCTCGGTAGATGCTGCAAAAGACAGAGACGTAGGTTCAGTATGGTGCCAAACTCACAAACATCACATGCAAGCAAAGCACAAAACTAGAACATGATACCCCCATGTTGCACACCACCCTGTGCAGTCTGCAGGTGCAGCCTTAATGCAAAACTTATGAAGATGCATGGAAACATGCATAGTTGGCATCAATGACCCAGGTGACATCCACACAGCCAAATAGCTGGCCCGTGCCTCCTGGAAACCTGACATACTGATTACTGTAAGCATACCTATGTGTCTGTAGGTGAGATAGATGTACATCTCAACATGTTGTCACAGTCACATACGGAGTCACTTTAAGGGGCCAACACAGATACTGACTCAAGAATGTCCTCATACTATGGCCATGAGCTGCAGATGTCCACCATGTTGTGCCTTGAAGCACAACGACCGTTGCACATTGGTGTCAGATGTGTAGTCCTCACAATTTCGAAGTCAGGCACTGCACACATCGAAGAAAGCACACTAAGATGAGGCACACTGCTGTGCACTTCCTGGTGATGTCTATGACACCCATAATGCAGCAGATGTCAGAAGGCCACATCTCATCTTGCAATGACAAGGGCCATTATCCAAAACACATGAGAAAGTACACGTAACAAAAATGCATGACAGCTGCACTCAACACAGTGGCCACTTACAAACCATTGCATCACACTAGAAACATCACAGAGGACCGCACTGGCTCAGGGTTGGGATACATGCAGTCACTCACACCCAAAGTCACCCTCACAGAATACTCACCCCCAACTTGCTGCTGATGGGCCCTCAAACGTCCATCCAGCTCTGGCTGTGTCACTGCCAAGATGCGGGTCATTAGTGGTGTCATGCTCCTGCGTGCCAACCTGCCAGTCCGAGGGAGCAGCACCAGCGTCATCTCTGCCACGTTTTTGCTCATCCCACCTCTTATGGCAGTGTGTGTGCCATCGGTTGGAGACACCCAGAGCCCGCACCTTGCGTGCAATGGCCCTCCATAAGGCCTTACGCTGGTGGACTTTAAGCTGCAGGCATGGGAGACAAGAAGAGGAAGTTTCAGTGTCACTGGGTCATGTACCACTGTGTCTCAGTACAGGAGCATGCACAAACTTAGCAGAGTGATACAGATGTGTTCAGATCACTGTGTCATGGAGGTCACATTTAGGGACATGATCTTATATTCTCACACCCTTCTCATAAGGTCTGTCTTGTGCAATCCACAGGCCTAAGACAGAACATTGATGAATAGGGTGGCAGACAACACATATGTCTCACTCAGTCCATTTACTGATGTGTCCCAGGCAAATTGGGCAGTATCTGTGCAGGCCAGGGGGACTCACACTGAGGTTAAACGTGGGCCATCATGACATTCACATGCATGTACAACATGAGAGGGCAAACAGTGCCTACACATGTGAGTCAGTACACATAATGAAAACAAGGGAAGGAGGATGTTTCAGGAGTACATTAATATGATGTGTCATAGGTGCATTTCCACCAAGAGTGTCACCCTCAGGCATTTCAATCTTGTGCATGATGCTGACATATCCATGGTGGCAATATTAAAAATGGACACACATCCTTCAGACCCTCTGGACGAAACACATTTGTAATGTCACAAATGAATATGTGAAAAGCTCATGGACACTGACATCCATTAGCACAGGCAATGTCTGTTCTGACTTCCACTTTCCAAACCAGCAGTGTGACTGTATGGCTACATAAACACTGCATGTCCCTCCCATCCTGAAATGCAGCCATGGATCTGTGGAAAATAGGCTACAAAATACATTGACATGCAGTCAGCATGCTTGGAAGTGTATCACACAAACTTGCACTCACAGGCACATACTACAGCAGATCAACTTCATGTGTGCACTCTTTGCACTCGCCAACTTTCACTCTGAAACACTTACCATTACATCAGGAGCACCAAATAGCCTCCCATACTGTGAAAGCACCTCGTCCACCAGGACCTCCAGCTCCTCTGTGGTGAAGGGACGGGCCCTGATGTTCTCAGTTCGCGCCATCACTGGGTCCAGGAGACATGAACAGCAGCAGTTGGGGATGAAGAATGGCAGGCAGCAGTGTCTGGATGCAGTGGAAATGTGTGGCTCTCTCACAGACATATATAGCCCCCTGGGGTTGTTTCAGTGGTAGTCAGATGCTGCAATTGGTGTTCCAGATCAGCTTTTTCCAAATGTAACCAATGACCGGCCCCACGGTAGCGGAGCATGCCTACCGCGATTTTCAAAAATGCATTTGTCTACCATGATTGCGTGTCCCATTGGCTGAAAGGGCATTGACATTGGCGGTGCAACACCGCAGGGGCCAGGCGGTTGCTACCGCAATCGTGCATCTTTCAATTGCATCCAATGACCGGCCCCGCGGTAGCGGAGCATGCCTACCGCAATTTTCAAAAATGCATTTGTCTACCGCGATTGCGGTTCCCATTGGCTGTAGGGGCATGGGCATTGGCAGTGCCATACCGCATGGGCCAGGCAGTTGCTAATGCGAATTGCCATCTTTACATTGGTGCCAATGGCCGTAATTGCGGTGGTGGTGCACGCCTACCGCGGGTTTCAAAAGTGCATTTCACTACTGCGATTGCGGTTCCCATTGGCTGTAAGGGCATGGCCATTGGCGATGCCACATCGCAGGGGCCAGGCGGTTGCTAATGCGAAATGGCATCTTTACATTGGTGCCAATGGCCGTGATTGCGGTGGCGGTTCACGGATACCGTGGGTTTCAAAAGTGCATTTCACTACCGCGATTGCGGTTCCCATTGGCTGAAGGGGCATGGGCATTGGCGGTGCCACACCGCAGGGGCCAGACAGTTGCTACCGCAAATTGGCATCTTTACCTTGGTGCCTATGGCTGTGATTGCGGTGGCGGTGCACGCTAACGGCACCTATGGACACATCATGCTGTAGCAATGGCAATGGCCAGTTCTCAGCATTGAACAGTGGACACTTACTATGAATCATGCCACCAGATAGTGTAATTCAATGCTAGTGTGACATTTAACTCAATGATGACTACACATGCCATGACAGTGCACAGGATTACAAGCATTGGCATGTACTCCCTCACATGTCACTTATGATGTTGTTGTGCATGTACACAGATCTGTTGTGTGATGGACTCTCAAATATGTACACATGTCAATGTGTGAGATGGCTAAGCAACCCACAGTAATGAAGGACTGACAACATAATGTGCATATTTCACTGTGTAGATTGCTGTACTCATGTTGATACCTGATCTTTATGCACACAATGTGCTTATTGTGTTGGTAATGTGTGCCCTGTCCGAATTACGCATAAAGGTGTGGCAGGTACAGCAGCTACTTAGAAACCAGCAGGGTTGCTGTTTCAGACATGTGCTGTGTCAACTACTCTCAGGGCTGGTGACACAAGATGTAGGAATGTACCTTTTGGCATTCACATAGTCTGAATCTGTTTTGGGGGTACTCACTGTGTGAATACTGGACTCGTGTACAACTACTTTAGATCAAGGTGTCTCTACATGTGACTTGTGCTGTAAGCTGTAGTTTCAGACCATTCATTGTTGGCGCTGTGTCAGTCAAAACGTAAGATGTTGGACGCATCTTAGAGGGGAATTGAATTGACATATGTCCCCTTTCATCCTACCTAGGAGGCGACCAAATGTGCATCGTCCATTCACATTGCTTGCGGACATGGAGGATGTGGATATCATACGGAAATTCCGTTTGGATCGACCTACCCTTCAGGACCTATGTGCTCAGTTGGAGCCCCATCTGAGGCCTTGCAGAACCTATCCAACTGCTTTGACACCAACATGTAAGGTGATGGCGGCCCTGCATTTTTTTGCAACTGGTTCATTCCAGTACAGGGTGGCCAGCGCAGGTGGGTTGTCTCAACCAATGTTCAGCATGGTGCTACGTGATGTCCTGTCCGCTATGATGACCTACAAGGACAGCTACATCCGTTTTCCCAGGAGACATAAATTGGCAGCTGTGAAGGGGGATTTTTATGACCTTGCCCACATCCCTAATGTTGTTGGTGCCATTGACTGCACACATGTTGGCCTGGTTCCACCACAGGCACGTGAGCACATCTACAGGAACAGGAAGCATTCCCATTCCATCAATGTGCAAGTGGTATGCCAGGCGGATATGATTATCTTCCATGTCTGTGCCAGATTCCCGGGATCAGCCCATGACTCCTACATCCTGCCTAACAGCATCGAACCACAGCAGATGGCAAATCTGCATCTGGAGCGTGCGTGTATTGTGGGTGAGTAGTAGTACGCAGAGTCAAGTAGCGTGCTGTATGTGTGACATGCTGTCCTCTGACACAGTAATATTACTAAGTTGGCCTGTGTATCTCACACCTAGGTGACTCTGCATATCCCAACCAGCCTTAGTTGCTGAGCCCACTGAGGAATCCCAGGACCCCGGGTGAAGTCCGCTACAATGAGGCCCATGGGAGGACACATCGTGTGGTGGAGAGTACTTTTGGGCTTCTGAAGTCTCGATTTCAGTGCCTGGACAGGACCGGAGGGGTACTGATGTACTCTCCCCAAAAGGTGTGTCAGATCGTAGTTGCATGCTGCATGCTCCACAACCTGTCATTGCGCAAAGAGATCCCCCTGATCCTGGTCGATGATGAGCAGTAGATGCCCCCGCTTGCAAACCCACACATGTCCAGTGAGGAGCATAGTGGAGAGGAGGAAGGTGTCGACCTGCGTCAACAACTCATCAACCGCTACTTCCCTTGAGTGTGAGTAACATTGTACAACAGTGCCATTGTCTGCTGTCTTTGATGGGAGTGAAAAAGCCTAGGGGACTGTTGGACTTGGCCCTTTTTCCCTGAATTTTTCGCTTTTCCCCCAGCCTTTTTACTGACATGGTGGGTCTGAACTGAAAATAATAAATGCTGTGCAATGGTGTACGCACCTTTATTTCCACCAGTGTAGAAATACACCTTTGTAAAATGTTACTTTTAAAATGGACGCCCTTCCTGTCTGCACATGTGCCGCCTGTCTGAGGTGAGTTGGTGGTCTAGTTGTCTGTTTCCCAGCACCCCCAGCTTTTGGAGGGAAGCCTGGCACCCAGGGTGCTCTACACCTCCCCCTAAACCAGTTGGGACCGGTTTCCCAGGGAACCTTCCAGAAGCTTCCAGCCCTTTCTGGTAGGTGGGGTGAGGGGGGCTGTGCCTCCATGTGCTCAGACTGAGCGTGGACCTGAATGAGAGGGGACACTCTGCCAGGAGGAGCCGCCACATTGGGCCTGTGTGCTGGCCCCTGTGCCCATCTGCACCCCTCCGCTGTCCATAGGGCCAGTGAGAGCCCTTTACTGGAGTGAAGACTGCTGTGTCAGAAGGAGTGCCACTTTGTGGGAGATTACTGCTTCTAGGAGCTGCTGTCCTGTTCTGATGAGTACCCACTGCCTGCTGATCTTGCCCAGTATTGCCTGCCTGCTCTCCTGCCGTCCTAAGCCCAGCAACTGGTGAGCACTATATCTTACTGCCAGCTGCCTGCTGCCTAGCACCCTGTGAGCACGTGGTCTGCCCAGGAGAAGAGAGGAGCTGATGCCTGCAGCGCTGTGCTGCTAAAGCGCTATAACTGTGCCACAGGGGAAGAGGAGCGCTGCAACTTTATTTTGTGGGACTTAGCGCTACAACCTTATTCCTGCACCAGGAGAGCGCTGCCTCCAGCCCTGCCCATGAGAAGAAGGTGCTTGGGTCCTGCAGCGCTGGGCTGCCGGAGTGCCATATTTGCATTGACTGTGCTCTGCTTGCTGCGAGAGCGCTATAACTGTGCCCAGCAGAAGAGGAGCGCTACATTTGAAGTGACTGACCATCCCTGCCTGCTGGCTAGTGCCTGGAGAAGAAGAGCACTTTATCTGATTGCCCAAGAGGTGAGGAGCTGACATCTGCAGCGCTGTGCTGCGAGAGCGCTATATTTCCAGTGACTGTGCCTTCCTGCCTGCTCCCTAGCACCTCGGGAGGGCTATATTTCATTTCCAGTGAAGGGGAGCGATACCACTTTATGGTGTGGGACCTAGCGCTTTGTGGGCGCTACAACTTAATTTCAGCCCAAGAACTTTCCTGCCGCCTAGCGCCTCGTGAGCGCTATATGTAAATTGCCAAGGAGGAGTCCTGCGGCGGAGGGGGCCCGAGGCACATTGTCGGTGCCTGCCCCTCCGCGCTGCTCACGAGGGGAAGGCGCCGCTGAGGGTGAAGCCAGGAGAGGTCCCAGAAGCGGGACCTGTCGGGGCACATTGCCGGTGCCCGGAGACTGCAGAGACATCCAGAGGGGCCTCCGACTGCCGGTGAGTGGGGCTCAGTCATCCTGTGGTTGGGGGGTATGTCGGGGCACATTGTCGGTGCCCGCCCCCGGTGCCAGTATTCTTTGGAGGGCATTGGTTGTGTTTAGAGTCCCATAGGAGGGGGGCTCCAACGTGCCCAGTACTTGTTTCCTCCCTCAGCTGCACGACAGAGGCATTTTGGGAAATTCTAGAGTCCCAGAAGAGGGGCTCCACCGTGCCAGTGTTCTTGTGGGCAGATTCCTGTTAGAGCCCAGAGTGGGGCTACCATCGCTGCATTGTTGGCGCCAGAGCTTGTTGAGTTTACCCAGCTACCCCGCAGGACAGGAGGCAGCTGCCACGCATTGGGGGCATTGGATTACCCAGAAGGGAAAGAGAGAGGAGTGAGGGACCCTCCTGCCCTAGCGCTTTGCGCACCTTTGTTTTCGCTGCCCTTGCAGCCAGCCCTGACTTTGCGGTATATAGGGCTTCTGAGCCCCTGAGAGAGGCCAGTTGGCCTGGGCCCAGTTTCAGAGTGTTGTGCCCCGATTGGGATGACTGGGGCTTATGCTTGTGAGGCCTAGCGCCTCTTATGATTTATGTACAGGTGATTTATGCTAAGGCTATGCCTGCGCTAAGGGGTCTACGCTAATGCATTTATGCTGGTAATGTTTTCCCCGAAATTGCTAATGTGTTGTTCATGCTTTCACCCTAATGGTGTCGTCTCCATGCCCACATGTTCAGGCCTAATGCTGTGTCGCTAATGATGGTGGTGCCTCTATGCTCACCTGGTTTTGCGTAATGCTAATGTTATGTATGCACAGTGTGATGGTATGCCTAAGGTTGCATTTTATGCTAATGCCAATCTGAATATGCATGTTGCATTTCCATGCCTAACCTAAGGTTCTCATCCCAGGCCTCCTGTTAAAGTGATTTATACAGATGTGTTCATACCTAGGGTTATGCTAATGTGCCTAATGCTTTTTCCTAGGGTGGACATTGCTGAGGTTTATGCCCCGCCTAAGGTGGCCTACCCCTGATGAGAGTGTCTCCTATGTTTCCATGCCTAATTGTTGCCCACAATGTGTTTTTATGCATATTGAGATGCCTCATGCAAGTTGCCTAATGTTATGCCCACAAGGATCCTGCCTGTAAGTGCGGGTTGTTACACAGTTACTGATGCTTGCACATTTATCCTGTGTACTTGTGATGATTCCGGCAGCGGCCCGATTGGCCCTGCCTTGTAAATAGTCCCCCTCTGTAAATGACTACCTGGTGCCAGTTGGCTCCGTGTTCACCATGTGATTGCATCCTACTGTATTTGGTATAATACACAAGTTATTTTTCATGCAACCTGGTGTGGTCTCCTTTTGTAGTGTGCCTGGTGTGTCGCCTGTGAGTGTGCTGCGCAGATGCTTTACACATTTCCTCCGGAGTTTGGCCCGCCCGCTCTGCACCACGCTACCCGTTTCTAACAGGGACCTTTTTAACTGCTGCCTGTTGTTGCCTCTGTGCTGATGGCTGATGTTTGTGGCACAGCGTAGTCATGACCAGCTACATGACGTCTATGTTGGTGTTGTTTCTCATTGTAATGTGTGCTGGGTTGTGTAGCTTGATGACTAGTGTTGTGTACTGGCTGTGATGGCATCACTTGACAAGTAAATGTCGTTCTCTTGTGTCTTTCTAGGTCCCTTTACCTTCTCAATGCCTCATCACAATCAGAGCTTCTGGTACATTTTGAATCAGAGTCAACATTGTACATCCTGTGATAAACATGGACCTGACACAAAGACATAGGTGTGTAAGGAGTGTTTATTTACAAAGGGTGTTTGTGACAGACAAGTGATGTATGAGAAAATGGTGCTAGGTGAATTAATGAGTTGTCAGTGATGGTAAACGAGACAAAAGAGTAGTCACCACATTGATGAGGTGACACAGTCCAACAGACACCTGCCATCAACATGGCAGGGTGGGTAAGGATAGTCCACATAGTCAATGTCAAGGTGAAGAGAGGTGCCATCATGGCTGTCTCTTTGACCTGCGTTTGGCTGGTGGTTTGCCACGGGATCCTCCTGTGGTGTTTCTCGGACGGCCCCTTTTGCCTTTTCCAGGAGGGGCCTCTGCGGCGGGCTCAGCGGGGTCTGAGGAGTCATCCAGTTCCAGCTCACCCCTCTCTGTGGCCACAGAGGAGGTGGTTGGAGTATCAACCTGCGGGCCACTGGAGGGAGGTTGAGCTGACCTTTGGGCCACAAGACTGTCCTTCAGAATGCCCACAAGCTGGCCCATGAGGTCCACGATTTGGCCCATACGTGTGTCCAAGGACCTCACCAGCAGGCGGAGCTCATGCAGATCTTCCAGACCCTGGCCCATGTATCCCTGGGTTTGTTCATATGCCCCAAGGACTCTGGCGATGTTGGCCATGGCTTCGGTCCCAGTGTCTTGTAGATTTTGTCCCCCAGTTGACCTACCACCTGCCCTGCTGTCCCGGACCTGTGGCGTTACCACTCGATGCACCCGCAGACTCTCCCTGCCCTCCTCTGATTATGGGGTGGTGTTGGTATCCTCTGAGGCAGGGAGAGTGTGGCAGGCAGCACTGGTGGTGGTGGTTGAGGCAGCACAGGTTGTTGCAGCAGGGGTCAACGTGGTTGTTGTTGCTGAGGTGGTGGTGGTGGGGACAGTGGGGGCCTGGCAGTCCTGATGGGCCAGGTTCGGCCTCTGCATCTGATGAACTTGGTGAGTCTGCATCCGAGGGTCCATGTTCCAGGCGGGAGACTGGCTCTGCAGGTCGGTGTTGTCATCTGCAGCTGTCAATTGTTGATATCCTGTTGAAGAGAGGTGAAATGGTCATTGAAGGGCACCCCACACACTGGGTATTAGATGTTTGGATGTTACATGTGATACACCACACAGTTTACATTGCAATCACGTGGTATGGCTGCAAGATACTGAGCATCATGACATGGTGTTGATGTACATACATTACTTGTCCATGGTGTGACATGTCAATAAATCCCATGTTCAAAGTACAGATTGTGTCATTACAAGGAGATGTCCTCATCAGACAACTAGCAGCACAACAACTTTATGTGAAGCGTCTTTTCGGTTTGCTCTGCATGGAAGACGTTACATCTGAGCATGAACTAGCCATCGTAATCTAAAGCATACCTTTGTCATTGCATGTACTTTACTTTCTTTTTACAACTGACCATGCATGTTTTGTGTTCATATGTGCCTTGATGCTCTGCCCCCATGGCACTTACACATAGCAATCAGTGCTGTGCATGATTGTGCCCTGAATTTCTTCAACATGTGATTTGGAGAGTCAAACTGAAATTTCTGTGACAGTTACATACACATTTCTGTCTGCACACTGGAAGTGGCTATTGGATCTATGCCAAGTTGGCTGACATGTGAGGGCTAGTGTGTTAATTTGCTCCATGCTTTTTGAGAGTAATGGCAGGGTGCATGCACTGTCTACCTACCTGTTCTGTGACATAGTTGAGGGGAATTGCTGCCACAAGTTTGGGGGGGTGTTCCATACTGCTCTGCTGTGGGACAAGGGTGCCTGGTGGGAGTTGTAGTGCTGGCTTCCAAAGCGTAAACCACCCTCCCTGTTAAGATGGCTGCCTCCCTGTGCAGTGGAGCAGAGGAAGGGAATGGGCTGCACATGGCTCTTGGATGGGGGAGTGTTCCATCCTGCTCAGGGGTGGGAGAAGAGAGCATAAGATGGCTACCTACCTGTGAGTTTGATGGGGCTATGCAATGGCTGCCACATGGTTGTGGGTGTGGGGAGTGCTCCATCCTGCTCAGCTGTGGGAGAGGGGGGCCTGGTGGGAGTTGTAGTGCTGGCTGCCTTTCCAAAACCCCCCTCCCTGTTGAGATGGCTGCCTCCCTGTGAAGTGGAACAGAGGAAGGGAATGGCTACACATGGCTCTTGGATGGGGGAGTGTTCCATCCTGCTCAGGGGTGGGACAAGAGAGCATGAGATGGCTACCTACCTGTAAGTTTGATGAGTGAAATACAATGTCTGCCACATGGTTGTGGGTGTGGGGTGGAGTGTACCATCCTGCTCAGCTTTGGGACAGGGGGGCCTGGTGGGAGTTGTAGTGCTGGATGCCTGTACACATGCCCCCATGGTAATGTTGCTAGCTACCTTTGGGGTGAATCAGAGGGAATGAATGTTGGATCTGTGGGACAACTGTTGGGGAGAGTGTGGTGCACATGAATGCATTTGGGCCTAGGAGATGTCGCTTTGTAGTTGTGCAAGCCAGTACATGGCATTGTAATGGTAGACACTTGTTGGTACTTACCAGCCTCCACTCCCCCGGGTATTCCTGTGAGACTCTCTGGATGCAGTATGCCAAGCACCTTCTCCTCCCATACGGTGAATGTTCGTGGTGGAATGGTAGGGCCACCGCCAGTCCTCTAAGCCAGCTCACGGTTCTTGTTGTTCTTCTCTTTCACCTTGCTCTTGAGGTCATGCCACCATTTCATGATCTCCTTCTTGGAGCACGGGATGGTCCCTACTGCATTGACCTTGCTGACTATCCTTGCCCACATTTGCGTTCTGGTGGCTAAAGGTGTCTGTTGTACCAGGTTTCCAAACAAATGTGGCTCTATTCTGATTACCTCATCTGCCATCACTGACAACTCATTGTCAGTAAATTTGGGCATTTTCTTCTCTGACATGTTGTGCAAATGTATGAAAGGTGCAGTTGTGAAGGTGGTGGTGGTGATGTGTGTGGTGTGTGTGTGTGTGATTGTGCTGGTGAGATGTGTGGTGATTTGCCTCAACTTTGTGCTGTGGGGTTGGTTCCTTCAGTAGTGGAGTTGAGCAAAGGATTCGGGTCACGGAAGGGGCTGGTTTTATACTCAGCTATGTGGGTGTGTCTAAATGGAGTATTGATGTCAGGTGTGTAGTGTGGGTTGACCTGGGATTTGTATTTTTTTTACTTGCCATGGGGATGTGTCATTGGGGTGTGTTAGGTGTTTTTTTAGGCTGAGCCAGGTTAATGGGTACACTTGGTACCCTTGTTGTGTGTTTATTTTGTCGACCGCCATTACTGTTCCGGAGCGACCGTGGAAGTGGGAATACAACAGCCCTTCGGCAAGCTCTCCCATTCATATATAGCTGCTATCGCGGCGGTCGGATACAACGGATTGTTCCGCTGTCACCACAATGGTATCCTAATTTGACGTGCGGACAATCCACTGGCCGTGCGGCGGTTTTGGGTCTTTCCGCAGCAAATCTGACCGACGCGGATGGATTTTCACCTGCTCCGCACGCTCCTGACGTCTCTTTTGTGGAATCTGTCCGCTGTGGTCGGAGTTTTCTGGCGGTTCATCCTAATCTGGCCGCCAGTTTTTCCCGCTGTCAGGACTGGCCAGTTTAGAACCAAGAAACTCTTTAATGACCAATATGTAGGCTAAGAAGCCCTGTTACCTGTATCCCAGGCTTCGCAGATCCATTCCTTTAAGGCAGGTTGCTTTGTGGCTCTGATTCCTGACTACTTCGTTGTCGCAGAATTTCAAGATGGCCGCCCGCGACTGTAGTTTCAGTTGCCGGTCAAGTGTTTCTGCAGGCAAATCTTCACAGCTGTGCTCGCTCGCGCTTCCGAATAGCGCTGCGCACTTCAACTGAAGTTTTCCCAGAGAAAGGCAGCGTTTCCTGTTTTTGCTGCTTTTTGTTTATTCCAGGAGTTCGTTTTGACTGCAGAGAGAGTAATTTTCTGGAGGAGTATTTCAGCACTTGCTCCAGCATTCTGAGAAGGTGTGTGAGAGAGAGACAAGTCCCCGTTTTGAGGCATAAGTCAATGAAACATCAGTTTTTTCCAGTCAGTGAGTACAGCACAGTGGATTTGCTGAGGAGCACTCGCTTCAGAGGATATTTAAAGTAAGTCGCTGCCTGATATTTCCAGCAACTCCTTGAGTAATTCGTCGAAAAGTTTATTGGTGAGGAAGACAGACTTGAGTTTTCAATCTAGCTCATAGCAACAATAGGGCTGGAAAATTCAAACTATTCTAAAGACAATACACAGTTGAGTTTTGGAGAAAGTGTGAGGAGAAACTATAGACAGTATATATAGTAAAAGGACAATAAGACATATTGGAATTTCAAGCCATCCTTTCTGGAGAATACATTTCAACAGTATCCCAGCATTAAAACTCTTATTATTAGAATACATGCATGTAGATATAGTTATATATATATATATAATTGTATTTACCAACTGGAACATTGCGCAGTATTCTGAAAGACAAGAAAAGAAGAATGAAATTGATTCTAACCAACCAAAGAGAATAAGAGGAAAATACAATAACTGATTTATGAAAAGCAGTATAAGTGGAATTACAGGTAACAGGGATAGAGTTTTCAGAGGCAAGACTTATAGAGTTAGTTACACCAATTACATGTGTTTCTTTGTTACAGGAAACTACCTGCTAAAACGTCTCATCAGCACAGAGAGGTTACAGGTCAAGATCCTTAGTTCTAATAATCACACAAGAGAGCAGCAAACCACTTTGGAAGGACAGATAACAAGGGCAGGTTATTAGTAGTGGGTTACAGTTTTTTCTATGATAGTTGTTACATGGTGTTATTGGTTACAGGAGTCTTGAGGAGCGCAGCTCGAGTCCAGTCTAGAAGAGGTGAAGCAGTGGCAGTCTCTCTTTTCTTCCCAATCCCCTTTCCCCCTCTCTGCTGCTCGTGAGCATTGAAGTTCGCGGTAGTGGGGCTGGGGATCGAGGAAATCTCATCTGCTCCTGTGGAAAATCATAGTTCAGGTTTTTGGTACTTGACAGATTGAAGTGCCAGTTACCCTAACTTCCACCCGAGCAGAATGGCTCAGGGGATTGAAGTTAAGGCCTTAGCGTCAGTATTAGATGGTATACAAAGACAATTGAGTGATACTAAGCAGAGAATAAGGGGCATATTATCAACAAGGCGATAAACAATTATCGCCGCTTTTGCGTCCGTTTTCGGACGAAAAGCGGCGATAATTTTATTGCCTAATCAGCAAGGTCACGCTATCGCGTGAATCCTTGCATTATCGCCCTTTCTCCCATCACCCAGCTTTGCATCTCTAATGAGATGCAAAGTGGGTGTTCCTCCCAGAATAACGGGAGAAATGTCGCTAAGCGACATTTCTCCTATTATCAAGCCTCACGCTATGAAGCATAGCGACAAGCAAAGTAGCGATAACCTCTGTTATCACTACTTTCCTTACGCCTGCTTCAAGACTGACTTAGCCATGATATCCTATGTAAGGTGGATATCATGGCTAAGTATGTCTTGCCCTATCAGCTAGCTATCGCCAAACCTTGTGTGATTATCGCTGTATTTCCAGCGATAATCGCACAATTGGCAGCTTGCGCTCTGAATTTTATCGCTTTGGAGATAAGCGTTGTTGATAGCACGCTATCTCCGCGATAAAATTCAGAGTTGGCCGGCGATAATTATCCTCGCGCTAAGAGCGCTGAGCGATAATTATCGCATGGCCTTGTAGATATGCCCCCAAATCTCTTAGAGAAGAGGTTAGGAAGTCAAATCAGAGAAGCCCTCTATTTGCGCCAAAGACTTGATGAAATTTCAGTTGGCTCCAACCCAGTGACAAAAGAAAATAAGTCGCAGTCATTTACTCCTGCCCCATCTGCGGCGGAGCTGACAACTCAGGTTATTCACGCTATTTTGCCTACAATCCCATTAGCAGCTCCAGAAAGATTTAGTGGGGATCCTCATAAGGCTCAGATTTTCCTTACTCAGTGCTCCTTACATTTCCGGTGTAGGCCCATTATATTGAAGGATGATCAGTCCAAGGTGGCTTTCATATTGTCCTACCTGAGCGGAGATGCTGCGGCTTGGTCTATGCCTTTGGTGAATAATAATGATCACATATTGTATGAGTTTGAAGAATTCAAAAGAGAATTTTTGCGTATTTTCGACAGACGATCCATCTCTCAAACTACTGATAATGAACTTTTAGACCTGAAGCAAGGTAATCATGAATTGGTAGCTTATTTAGCTCAGTTCAATAAGCTAATAGTAGAAACTAATTGGCCGGAAGCCAAAAGGGCTGCCATCTTCTACAGAGGATTAAAAGCCGAGTTAAAGGATGGGTTGGCTCAAATACCTAAACGGCCCACAGAAATCTCTGAGTTAATTGATTTGGTTCTACAGATAGACCAACATCAATGTGAAAGAAGAGGTGAACGAAGAAAGGAAGTGAGAAACTTTCCTCCTCGGTTCGACAGGATGAAGTCTGACAATACTAAATCTAAGGAGGCAATTTCTGAGGATGAGCCTATGCAAATTGGTTCAATTTGAGGACCTTTGTCCAAGGAAGAAAGGGAGAAGAGACGGGTAGGCAAACTTTGTATGTATTGTGGTGTCTCAGGATACTTTGTCAAGGAATGTCCAAAGAAGCCCAAGAATAGTTCTTGGGTAAAAGACAGGCTTCACCAGTAGAAGGAGTTGCCCTGGTGGAAGCGAATGACAAGTCAACTCCGAATTCTCAATTCATCGCAAATACCTTGCAATCTTCTGCTCCTCAACTGATTATTTCTGGTCTGATAAAATTTGGAAATTCAGTAGTGGATAAGATTTCTGTAATGATTGATTCAGGAGCAACGGGAAATTTCTGTGACATTAGATTTGCCAAATCATTGGGGATTGAATTTCTCAAGAAGGAAAGACCCGAATCTGTTTGAGCGGTTGATGGAACCAACCTTTCCTTGGTTCCCATTGTTCATGACACAGAAGAAATTTTGTTGAAAGGGCCAGGTCATCATGTGAGTGTCTTGAAGTTCAGTCTTATCAATGCTCCCCAATTTTAGCTCATCTTGGGGTTACCTTGGCTCACGGAACATAATCCAAAGATTGATTGGGCTAAAAGGACTATCGAGATGGATTCTGATTATTGTAAGAAGCACTGCCAAGGTTGGAATGAGAATGATCATTCAACATCGCCGTCTATGCTTTTGGCCAGTCAGACTGGGTCAATTTGTGCTCCGGAGGTTCAAGAAATTCCACAAGAATATCTAGATTTGGCCACAGTTTTCGATGAAAAAGAAGCTAAAAAATTACCCCCGCATCGGGAGTACGATTGTAAAATCGAATTGGAGCCGGGAGCTTCATTGCCTTGTGTGGAAAATCAACATCTAAAGGAATATGTGGATCAATATTTAGCCAACGGATTTAATCGCCCGTCCCAGTCACCTGTCTCCTCTCTGCTATTTTTTATCCCCAAGAAGGATGGCAAACTTAGGATGTGTATTGATTATCGAGCACTCAACTTGGTCACTAAGAAGAACAGATACCCTCTGCCTCTAATTTCAGAACTTTTGGATCAGGTAAAGGGAGCAAGGGTGTATACAAAATTGGATCTCAGAGGAGCCTACCATTTGGTGCGTATGGCTGAAGGCGACGAGTGGAAGACAGCATTCCGAACACGACTTGGGTTGTTTGAGTATCAGGTCATGCCATTCGACCTGTGTAACGCCCCTGCTGCGTTCCAGCACTTCGTTAATGATGTTTTAAGGGAATTTTTGGATCGTTTCGCACTAGTGTACATTGACGATATTCTCATCTTTTCGGCCAACATGAAGGAACACATCCAGCATGTTCGTGCAATTCTCAGGAAGTTGTTGGAAAACCAACTTTTTGTCAAGTTGGAGAAATGTGTTTTTCATTCTACCCAGGTGGAGTTCCTGGGGTTTGTGTTGACTCCAGAAGGTGTCTCCATGGATGATGCTAAGGTGAAGGCTATTCGAGAATGGCCTTCACCGGGAAATGTGAAGGAGGTGCAAAGTTTCATTGGTTTTGCCAATTTTTACAGGCGCTTCATTTTCAACATCTCTGAGAGGGTTAGCCCGCTCACTCATTTGCTGAAGAAGAAGGCAAAATTCGAGTGGAATGCTGAAACTGAGGAAGCCTTTCAAGAATTAAAGAAAATCTTTATGTCTGCCCCTGTGCTTCTACATCCAAATCCGGAAGAACCCTTTTATGTTGAAGCAGATGCTTCCAATTTGGCCATAGGAGGAATTATGTTGCAGAGACACAGAAGTACTGGTCACCTCCATCCAGTGGCATACAGATCTCGAAAATTGACGGCAGCCGAGATTAACTATTCAATTGCAGACAAGGAGTTATTGGCCGTGAAAGATGCCTTCCAAGAGTGGCAACATTATTTGTTGGGTGCAAAACATGAAGTGACTGTATTTACTGATCATCGGAATCTTCAATTTTTTAAATCTGCTCGCACCCTTACCCCCAGACAGTTGAGATGGTCACTATTTTTCGCAGACTATAATTTTGTTCTGACTTACAAACCTGGTTCTGCCAATGGTAAGGCTGACGCCTTGTCTCGACTTGGCACTGGAGAGGAAGAAAGGTTGGCTGAGAGAGGGTTGATAATTCCCAAGGAGAAGATAATTGGAACCATACTGTACTCTGAATTTGAGAACAAGCTAAATAATTCCCTCTCCATTGGAGAACTGAGTGAATGGGTCAAGGAAGGGAATGAAAGAGAAATAAGAAATGGAAAACCTTACTACAAAGGAAATCTTTTTGTTCCAAATGATGAACTTCGGAAGTTGGTGATTCAGCATTTTCACGACGATTTGTTGGCAGGTCACAAGGGAGTCAAGAAGACGCTGGAATTGATTCAACGAGAATTTTGGTGGCCGACAATGGAGGCTCAGGTGGGACAATATGTGGCATCTTGTGAGCAGTACATTAAGGGAAAATCTACTAGAAGGGCTCCTCAGGGTTTGTTGCTTCCTTTGCCCCCAGCTCCTTATCCGTGGCATACTATTTCCATGGATTTTATTGTAGATCTTCCTTCTAGTCAGGGTTTCTCCACAATCTGGGTGGTGGTGGATCATTTCACCAAGATGAGTCACTTTGTTCCTTTGAAATCTATTCCAAATGCTACTCAATTGTCCACTCTATTCACCTTGCATGTAGTGAAGGCTCATGGGATTCCCAAGATAGTTATTTCTGATCGGGGTCCTCAATTCGTGTCACACTTTTGGAGGTCTTTTTAAAGATATTGGATGTTGACTCTCGTTTGTCTACTAGTTTCCATCCGGAGACAGATGGACAAACTGAAAGAGTAAATCAAGAACTGGAGCAATACTTGTGCCTATTTTTGATGGATCATGAGGGAGAGTGGCCTAGTTTAATTTGGGCAGCCGAATTTGCTTATAACAATGCTGAGCACTCTTCTACTGGGTTTTCTCCTTTCTATTTGAATTCAGGTGGACATCCTAACACGTTTGTAGGGAAGCATGAGAGTGATGTCCCGGCAGCAGAAACAGTGGTTCATGATCTACAAAGGGCTTATCAGGAAGCCACTAACAATCTGGTCAAGGCTAAGAATTCCTACAAGAAGCAGGCAGACAAGAAGAGGCGTTCTAACCCAATTTATGAACAGGGTGACATGGTGTGGATTTCGACTCAAAATATGCGCCTAAAACTAAAAGGAAATCGAAAATTCCAGCCTCGATTTGTGGGTCCTTTTCGGGTAGAGAAATGATGAATCCAGTGAGTGTCAAGATTCGACTCCCTCCTAAGCTAAAGATACATCCAGTCTTTCACGTTTCTCTGCTCAAAAGGAATCCATCTAATCTGAGATCTAAGGGGCCGCCAGCTTCCATTCAGGTTCAGTCAGAGGAAGAGTTTGAGGTAAAACGAATTCTGGATTCTAAGATTAAGAAGGGAGAATTGTACTATTTGGTGGAATGGAAGAAGTATGGCCCAGAAGAGAGATCATGGGGACCTAAGACTAATTTGCATGCCCCCAGATTGGTTAGAGAGTTTCATAGAACTCATCCACATAAGCCCAAGGAAGCGGAGAGGGGGGCTTTGGTGGGGGGTACTGTCAGGACTGGCCAGTTTAGAACCTAGAAACTCTTTAATGACCGATATGTAGGCTGTAAGAAGCCCTGTTACCTGTATCCCAGGCTTTGCAGATCCATTCCTTTAAGGCAGGTTTCTTTGTGGCTCCGATTCCTGACTACTTCGTTGTCGCGAAATTTCAAGATGGCCGCCCGCAACTGTAGTTTCAGTTGCCGGTCAAGTGTTTCTGCAGGCAGATCTTCACAGCTGTGCTCGCTCGCGCTTCCTAATAGCACTGCGCACTTCAACTGAAGTTTTCCCAGTGAAAGGCAGCGTTTCCTGTTTTCGCTGCTTTTCGTTTATTCCAGGAGTTCGTTTTGTCTGCAGAGAGAGTAATTTTCTGGAGGAGTATTTCAGCACTTGCTCCAGCATTCTGAGAAGGCGTGTGAGAGAGAGACAAGTCCCCGTTTTGAGGCATAAGTCAATGAAACATCAGTTTTTTCCAGTCAGTGAGTACAGCACAGTGGATTTGCTGAGGAGCACTCGCTTCAGGGGATATTTCAAGTAAGTCGCTGCCTGATATTTCCAGCAACTCCTTGAGTAATTTGTCGCGAAGTTTATATGTGAGGAAGACAGACTTGAGTTTTCAATCTAGCTCATAGCAACAATAGGGCTGGAAAATTAAAACTATTCTAAAGACAATACACAGTTGAGTTTTGGAGAAAGTGTGAGGAGAAACTATAGACAGTATATATCTATAGTAAAAGGACAATAAGACATATTGGAATTTCAAGCCATCCTTTCTGGAGAATACATTTTAACAGTATCCCAGCATTAAAACTCTTATTATTAGAATACATGCATGTAGATATAGTTATATATATATATATATATATATATATATAATTGTACTTACCAACTGGAACATTGCGCAGTATTCTGAAAGACAAGAAAAGAAGAATGAAATTGATTCTAATCAACCAAAGAGAATAAGAGGAAAATACAATAACTGATTTATGAAAAGCAGTATAAGTGGAATTACAGGTAACAGGGATAGAGTTTTCAGAGGCAAGACTTATAGAGTTAGTTACACCAATTACATGTGTTTCTTTTTACAGGAAACTACCTGCTAAAACGTCTCATCAGCACAGAGAGGTTACAGGTCAAGATCCTTAGTTCTAATAATCACACAAGAGAGCAGCAAACCACTGTGGAAGGACAGGTAACAAGGGGAGGTTATTAGTAGTGGGTTACAGTTTTTTCTATGATAGTTGTTACATGGTGTTATTGGTTACAGGAGTCTTGAGGAGCGCAGCTCGAGTCCAGTCCAGAAGAGGTGAAGCAGTGGCAGTCTCTCTTTTCTTCCCAATCCCCTTTCCCCCTCTCTGCTGCTCGTGAGCATTGAAGTTTGTGGTAGTGGGGCTGGGGATCGAGGAAATCTCATCTGCTCCTGTGGAAAATCATAGTTCAGGTTTTTGGTACTTGACACCCGCGGTACATGCGGACGGTTAGTTTCCGCTAACACGGCGGTTGGGATGGTTTTCCGCCCGCCATCATAATCAGTCCCTCGGTCCTAACTATAACTACCTACTGGCGACTGCCAGTAGGCAATATATATATATATATATATATATATATATATATATATATATATATATATATATATATATATTACCTACTGGCGGTCGCCAGTAGGTAGTTATAGTTAGGACCTTGTTTCTATTAAAAAATCGTTTTTTCATTTGCCAATATCTTTAGCGCAGTTTGACGAATCTTCGCAAAATTTTCAAAACTAATGCTTCACTCTGGTTTGCTCCTGTCTTGAAAGTTTCGGCATGATTCGTCAACCGGGGGCTGAGAAAAAAGGGGGGTCCCAAAACACATTTTCCCATGTTAATTTCCATAGGAACTTTAGACACCGCTACAACCCGAACTGCTGAACGGAATTACACCAAATTTGGCAAAAAGGTAGCTCTTGGTCCAGAAAGCGACCTTTTTTTTAAATAGTGTAAATCCGTTCAGTAGTTGCGGAGAAATTCAAAAAATAAAACTTTACATATCTGAGCACCGAGGAGGATTCGCGAACCTTCCCGAGCACGAGCTGCCTTCTAATTGGCTGCCAACACTCCAAAGCAGAATGTGTCGGCAGCCATTTTGTGACTTGGTAACCGAGTCACAAGAAAAAAGAAAAAAAAGTGAAAAATGAAGAAAAGGGGGCAGGGTAGAAACACCGGAGTCGCGCTAGGTGTGCAAATCCGGAAGAACATTTTTAAAAAAAGGAAGTGCGGTCGCCCGCACTTCGTTTTTTTAAAGCCCCCGGGTGGGCCAGGTCCCGGGGGCAATATATAATAATGGTGTGAGGTCCTGCAGCCCCGGGGACCGCCACCTCCCCGGGGCTTTAATAATAAAATTAAAAAATTGTGAGGGGGCTCTTGCCCCCCATTCAGCCCTGGGGACCACCACCTCCCTGGGGCTTTAGTCATTAAGTTGTGGGGGCATCGCGTCCCCCGCAGCCCCGGGACTGCCACCTCCCCGGGGCTTTATTAATAAAATAAAAAAAACATGGGGGGCTCTTGCCCCCCCACGCATGCCCGGGGACCACCGTCTACCTGTAGCTTTAATCATTAAGTTGTGGGAGCATCGCAGCCCCCCGCAGCCCGAGGGACAGCCACGTCCCCGGGGCTTTTTAAAAAAAATGAAGGAGTGGGGGGGACCACCACCTCCCCGGGGCATTCAGTTTATTAAGTGCGGGGGTCCGTTGCGGACCCCTGGGCTTCGGGGACCACCACCTCCCCAGGGCTTTGAAAATGTAGGGAGGGGGCTGCGCCGCCCCCCTCCTGGAGCCCCCCAGGGCCAGCTCCTGCAATGTCCCGGGGTGCCCACCTCTGGGACATTGCAGTTTGCTATGGCAGGGGGGAGCATGGCTCCTGCCCTTCCATAGCAAACACTGCTTTGCTTTTTTATTATTATTATTAAACTCATGTGTAAGGCGCAACGAATCATCCCGGAGGGGATCTCTCGGCGCCTGAGAAGGGACACCCTATAGACAGTATAATCTTAAAATAGCCAGGTCTTAAGCGTTTTCTTGAATCGAGAAAGATTGGAACAAGCACGGATCTCCTCGGGGAGACTGTTCCAGTGGCTGGGGGCTAGATGACAAAACGCGTGACCGCTCATTTTGGCCTTCCTTATTCTCCTTGTGCAGAGCAGATTGCGATTGCTAGATCTCAACTGTCGCACAGGTTGATAACGTTCGAGTTTCTTCCTAAAATAGGCAGGGCCAGTCCCCTGGAGAGACTTAAAAACCATACATAACAGCTTGAAGATAGCTCGTTTCCTGATAGGAAGCCAGTGTAATTGGCGGAGGAGAGGTAAAGAGGGGGTACGCACTGGTTTATTGAGGGCAAGGTGGGCTGCAGTATTTTGGACCACCTGTAATTTAGACAACAGGTCTTCCCTTATCCCAACCAACAAAGAATTGCCATAATCCAGTCAACTAACCAAGAGTGACTGAATAAGAGTTCTTCTGGCATTGAGAGGGATCCAAGGGAAGATCTTTCTAAGCATCCGCATTGTTCCGAAACAGGTGCCTGACAACGTCTTCACCTGTTCTTCCATAGATAGTTTATTATCAATTCTGATGCCTAGATTCTTAGCCCATCCTTATGGGGAGGGTGCCTCTCCTAGTTCTGGTGGCCACCAGTCTGGGGTCCACAATTCCTCCGCTTTACCAAACAGCAGTATCTCTGTTTTGGAGGAATTAAGCTGAAGGAAATTCTTCAGCATCCATCTTGCTATATTCGACATACAGTTTATGAACTTTAGTTTGGTTGCTGCAGTGTTCTCCTCTATAGAGACTATCACCTGCATATCGTCTGCATACAATATAGTCTCAAACCCACAACTTCTAATAATTGAGGCCAAGGGGGCCACATATATATTAAACAAAGTGGGGCTCAAGATGGAACCCTGTGGAACCCCCTTATCCACCAATGTGGTTTTTGACACAAAGGAATCCAGCTGGACACATTGTGTTCTGTCGGACAAATAGTTTTGAATCCACTTAAAGGCCATGCCTCTGACACCAATCTCTCGAAGCCTGTCCAGAAGGATGCGATGGGAGATGGTGTCAAAGGCTGCTGACAGATCGAGAAGAACTAACATGGCTGGGGTACCCTTGTCCAATGACATCCTTATAGTGTCAGTGACCTCCAACAGTGCGGCCTCAGTGCTATATGAAGCACGGAAACCCAACTGGGATGTGTCCAGTAAGTTATTCTGTTCCAAATAACAAGAGAGATGCCGATTAATTAATGTCTCCATGATCTTTGAACAGCAAGGAAGGAGAGAGATCGGCCTAAAGTTTTGTAAATCAGTGGGATCTGCTAGCGCCTTTTTGAGCAGAGGTTTAATGCGTGCGTTTTCCACTTACGCGGAAATGTAGCTGTGGCTAACGAGATGTTACAGACTTCAGCAAGCGCATCAGCTAAGACCGGGGTTAATTCTGACATAACGGCAGGTGGCACAGGGTCTAGTGGGGATCCAGATTTCACCTGAGTTAGTAAGGAGCCCACTTGTTCGCCAGTAATGTCAGAAAAGAATTCTAGGCTCGAGGGGCATGGATTTTCCTGAAGGGAGGTTCTATCGTGGTCTTCCTGTTCCAGCCCTAAGGAGCGATAGATCGAGTCGCTCTTGTGAGTAAAGTGACTCGCTAGGTCCTCACATAATTCCTGGGTAGGTGGCGGGAGCGGATTATTGGCCCTCGGGTTCGTAAACTCCTTCAGAATAATAAAAAGCTCCCGAGAGGAGTTCTTTGCTTCCGTAATACGGGAACCTAGATAAGCTCTTCTGGCTGAATTACAACTGTTTAAGTAAGCTCTATGAGCAGTTCGGTAGAGCGATTCATCTTGCTCAAATTTGGATTTCCTCCATTTCCTTTCTTTAACCCTACATAGGGCCTTTTCTCTCTTGAGATTGTCTGAATACCAAGGGGCAGAAGCTGCCCTATCCTGGATTCTTATCCTCTTAAGTGGTGCAGAAAACCTGCTCTCGCTTCAACGAAGCAAAGCAGAATTGCCTTTGGGCAAGGGGAGCAGCATGTTAGCAGCTCCCCTTGCCCAAAACCGTGGGGGCATTGGGGCTCCCCCCATGGTCCCCAACATGAGGCCAGGCCCCGGGGGATGGGGTCCCCGGGGCCAGAAGTGGCCAAGGGAAGGGGGGGCCACGTGGCCCCCCTCCCTTTTGTAATTTTTGTAAAAAATAAATAAATAAGGCCGGGCTCGGGGGATGGGGTCCCCGGGGCCATTATTGGCCTTAGGAGGGGGACCACGCGGTCCCCCTCCATACCTTAAAAAAAAAAAAATGGTGGCAGGCCCCTGGGGCGAATAATGGTAGTGGGGCATTTTTTTTTCTTTCGAGTTTGGAGTCACGACCCCAACGCGGCTCTCCCCGTGTAACCTCGCGTTGGATTCGCGAATTCACCTTAAATAAATAATTTAGTAGTATATAATTTAGAAGGTAGTGTTGTATTTGTTATGTTATGTTATGTTATGTTAATATAATTTATAGCGTGCGCGGCTACTCAGCAGTGTCTAGGCGCGACAACCAAATGATGGAGGTGAGGAGCTGGACTGAGCGACACACTTATGTAAACAGCCAAGTTTTTAACAATTTCCTGAACAACCTTGGGTTAGTAGTGTTCCGTAGTGTATAAGGCAGAGCGTTCCAGGCTTGAGCTGCCTTGAAAGAGAGAGAGCTGCCCCCCACTCGTACCAAACGGAACATCACTGCCAACCGCTGAGAGGTTGAACGCAGCAGTCTTTGTGGCACATAGAACCTGAAGCGATTCCTCAAATACGGGAGACCCAAGCTATGGAGAGCAGCATGGCCAGGGTGAGGGCCTTGAATTTGACCCATTGGGCCATGGGGAGCCAGTGTAAATCCAGCAAATGTTGCTTCACACTAGTTCTTCCGGAGATGTTTAGCAGAACTCTGGCTGCCGCATTTTGTACAACTTGCAGCTTCCTCAGCTGGAAGCTTGGCAGACCCATATATAGTGCGTTGGCATAGTCTAGGCGTGAAAGAATCAGTGCATGCGTGACCATTTCTTTGGCTGCCCTGGGTAACAGGGGCAGAAACTTCCTGAGAATCTTCAGTGTACCAAAACACTGTCCGGCCAGTTTCTTTATTTGTGTGGAGAACCTAAGGTCCTCATCAAACCAGACACCTAGGTTTTTGACAGGCTGACCCACAGAACTAGGTAGAGGATAGTTCGTCGGCCAGAGGGCTTCCCTAAACTGCGGGGGGAAAGACCCATATAAAAGAACCTCTGACTTCTCTTTGTTACACTTCAGCTGGGCCAGAGCCTGCCATTCAAAAATTGCCGTTAGACAGGCTTTGTCCTGGACAGGAGATGCATCTGCCTCCCTCCAAGTGAAGAGGAGCTGGGTGTCATCCGCATAAGCGATGATCTTTGCTCCCAGTTCCTCTGCAAGATGTATCAACGGGGTGACATAAATATTAAACAGCAGAGGGCTCAGAGTAGATCCCTGCGGTACTCCTGTGGACACCTTTTGCGGGACCGAAGAGGAGGGAGGGAGCCATACTTGCTGTGATCGATCTTCTAGGAATGACTTGAGCCAATTCCATGCTCGGCCCGAAATACCGATGTTGGTGAGGGGAGCAAAAAGCTGAGAGTGTGGTACCGTGTCGAAGGTGGCAGAGAGGTCCAATAAAATCAGAGCCGCTCTGCCACCAGCGTCCAAACACTCCCTGATTGCTTCAGACATCTCCAGCAACGCTGTCTCGGTGCTATACGTAGCTCTAAACCCCGATTGGGCTGGGTGAAAAAGGCCAGATGTTTCTACAAAATTGGACAGCTGTTTGAACACCGCTTTCTCACACACTTTTGCTATGGCAGGCAGAAGTGAGATGGGACGGAAGCTAACCGGAGAAGAGATGTCCAATGACGGCTTTTTTAGTAAAGGAAGGAGTTTGGCCTGCTTGCATTCCAAGGGTACAATAGCCGTCTGAAGGGACATATTAATCAGGGTATTAACCTCAGGATTAACTACCTCTGCCACGGCGGCCAGCAGCATGGTGGGACAGGGGTCCACAGGAGATCCCGATTTGAGCGAATTGAGAATGGTCCGTGAATCCTGGAGAGTAATTAAAGAAAATTCTGTTAAAGAGGGAGATTAACTAGATAGACATAAACTAGGTCCAGAGATAGTTGTAGAAGGAAGTCCTGCCTGTCCTGTACTTCCTTGTCCCAGGCTGGCCTGAATCATCTGCATTTTGTCAATGAAAAATCTAGACAGTTTTTTGCACGATAATTGGAGGAGTGCAAGGGTATTGCCTGGGTGATTGAACCAATATGTAGCTAATGCATTGGTGATTGCTTGAGTTCAGAGGTAATATCTGGGGACTACAGGAGTACATAGAAAGTGCCTGGGTGATTTTATAAGTGCATTGGTACTGCCTGGGTGATAGGAGTAATACTGTTTTTTGCACCATGTGTCAGAGGTAGGAAGAGTAATGTGCTCAGCACATGGGGAGACGAAACTCTGAACAATTGAAAAAATTTCTTTGCCGTTATTTTTGGACTAAAAAATGCGCTCTGCATAATGGCGACTTTTAGCTATACTGATAGCAGCATAGTAAGCTTTTTGAGCCGTTCTAAGAGCAATTTTAGCGAGGGGGCAGTAGGCCATCCTTTTACAAAGCTGCTTTTGCTCTTTAAGCTCACTAGAGAACCAGGGTTTTGAAGGAGAAGCTCTGGCTCGCTTATGAGTGAGGGGAGGGGATAAAGAAGCCACCGCCTGCAAGATCCAGTTCGAAAAACTCTCCATAGCTCCACCCAGATCTTTTGCGATGGGAGGCCAAAGGGTCAATTCTATGAGACGGCCTGCTCTGAGAGAGGCTGCTATCTGATTTGGACGCCAAGATGGTCCATGAAAATTGGATCAGGAAATGGTCCAACCAAGTTACCTGCAGAGGTTCTTTAACACATAGAGGAAAGTTAGAACAGACCGGATCTAGAATGTGACCCCCTCGGTGCGACGGTGAGCTAATCCACTGGGAGAGCTGAGCTAGTCTCAGTGAGTCGCAAAGCTCCCTTGTAACACTCGCCTCCACTCGATCCAAGTGGATATTGAAATCCCCAAGAAGTAAGAAGTTAGAAAAACGAAGGGCCCTGGGTACAATCACCTCCTTTAAGGCTTTCAGAAATGGTCCAGCAGGGCCGGGGGGCCTATAGACCAAAATGCCTCCTAGCGTAAAGTGGGGCGAGATAATGATGGAAAAATCAAGAGCTTCTCCATCCCCAATTCCTGAAACCTCGCCACGGTGAAGAGTCCACTTGTCCCTAAAAACAACAGCAGTACCTCCACCTCTACCATCCTTACGATCTGCTCTGGAGATTTTATACCCTCTAGGAATGGCTAATTCAATGTCCGGATTCGAGTACTCATTAAGCCACGTTTCCGTTATAAAAAGTAAGTCCAGGTGGTCATCAGAAAGAAGTTCCCAAATGTCCTGGGTATGTTTGACCAATGAACGAGCATTAATCAGGGCGGCCTGAATGCACTGACTCTTATTGGAAGCTCTAGATAAGTGAGCGGAGCGAACTACTTCCACCTCTTTGGGGTGCAGACTAAAGTTACAGTTCTCACATATCCTACCAAGTCACTCCATGAGTTGGAGCACTTACCCCATGCTTATCAGGCGCTAGCAGTTCAACGCGACTGTATGTGTAACGATGTCCATGTGCATCCAGCGTGAAACGGGCAGCGTGGCTAGCGGTAGCCGCGTCCGGGATGCTGACGGGCTTGTCTTAGGCGCGCCCGCTGCGCGCGTCCGCGCCACGCGCATATTTCAGTGCAGAGCCCCCAAAACAACTAGAGCGCGCCGTGCCTAATATGGCGGCCTCGGTTGTCCACCTCGGGATTATGCCGGAAGGGTAGCGTGAGCCACTCCTATGAAGTGCAGTAGTGCCAATAATTGCAAATTCAATTTTAAAACGTATACTAATTCAGTTTAAAAACGGATACAAATTCAATTTTTAAAACAGGTGCACATTCAATTCAAGTTTAAAAAACAGGGCAAAACGGGATAAAATACAGGAAAGCGTCTCAAGCAGCCTCTTAAATAAGGTGCAGAGTGCAGCAAAACACAAACTGACACTCGTAGCTACCGGCTCCTAATGGCCTAAAGGAGGTACTGTGATTGAAGTTAATGATAAGATTACAATTGATAGATCTGATAAAAATATAGAAAATTAAAAAATATTAGTTAAACTTGAAAAGTGTATTGTGTTGTAGTACATTGAATTCATGCTTTTACAAATTCGCGTCAGGTGCGCAAATCCACAAAAAAATTGTTTTTTAAATGTATGTGAATTTTTTTTTTATATTCACTACTATGTTATAGGGTGGCTCTAAAAAGAGCCCTTGTGTTCATTATGTGTTTGTTGTAGCTACATGTAAGTGCGGATGCAGAGCTTTAGGTTGTTGAGAAAGACTCTGTTTCCGTGATCTGTGAAGTGTACTCCATCACTTCTGTAGATGTCATCCATATCAAAACGTAGATTGTTATTGTAGATGGACCCCATTCTATGATCTCTTAGGTATGCAGAAACAGCTTCATTGACATTTTTCCTAGCTTTTTCAATCTGTGGACAGAATTGATTTGACCACTTCCATTTCTGTCTTTGGCATATATTAGAGTAAACAAAGACAGTTTGAGGTAAAAGCAACATCAATTGTGCAAAGGTGTCCTTCATGAGCATTTCCAGACCTACCCCAGTTAATGTGCCTAGGTCATTGCCACCACAGTGCACAATCATGAGGTCAGGGGGTTGGACATGCAAAAAGGTTTTAACCAAAGACATCAATTGGTGCCACTTTAATCCTCTCTGTGCAATCCATTTAATATCCACATTTTGCAAAGCTAGGTCTTTGTCAATACCTCTGCGTTCAGCATATCTTTTGCACCAGAAAACATAGCTGTGTCCAACAATCCACACTGTAAGCATCTTGAAGGGATGTCTGGAAGGAATGAAAAGATGTCTGTAGCTGAGGTAGTCAGTTGGTAGAATGAGAGGTATCTAAAATGGTGGAGAACATGCTTTTTTTTAAAAAGTAGAGAATTGATTGGCTGTTTAAGAAGATTGTACACTGAAAAATAGGGTGCATGTTACTTTCTTTAAAAAGCATGTTTCTTATTGGTTAGTAAAAATATTTGAAAGATACAGTAGCTAGGATAAGGTCATATTTTGCAAGTGTCAACCACACCTGCTGTTTGCATTTGTAAGATTGTGTGCTGAACTTGAAGATATGGTGAACTTGTGACCTGACAGTTCACTTCAATGTTCCATGAACTGTTGCTATGGAAACTGGCATTAGGCAGAATGGGGGAAGGGTTGAATGTTATCTGAGGTTTTAAAATGTTGAATTGTAATTTATATATAAGTTTAATGTTATTAAAGTAAGATTTCCCAAGTCAGTACTATCTTTAGAAGTGGTGTGTTATTAAAAAATAGTGGTATTTTTATTTGTAATATATTTTTGAACTCCCATATGGATTCGCGGTTCCACCGCGTTGGTGCACGGTGGAATCGCGACTCCAAAAAAATTCCAGAATCAGTTTGGGCACTTTTAGAAGTCAGTTGGTAAGGGTTAATATGTCTAACCAATAGAAATGTGTTTTACAACTTGAAATTATGTAGGAAGCAATGTATTTTGCTACTTACATTGATTTGTGTGGAGAAAGAGAGGGAAAGTTTGCCATTACTGGTTTTACCTTATTGAGAGAGGTGCATTACATTGATTGTGTGCATAAGAAAATCTTTTATGACTTTCTGATATTTCATATTCTACAAATCAATTTGGAAGGTGAGTTATATATTTCTGAGGTGTATTATGTATTAGCTTTATTTTTAAACTTTACAAATTATTCAAGAACTGTGATGTTTGAAATATATTATTAAATGTAGAGATGTGTATTGTAGTTTTTTATATTGTAGTTAAATGTTGTAAGAAATAGATTTTGTATAGTAATAAGTGTATATTGAAAGATGGATTAGTGATTATGGTAGTTTGTTTTAGTGTGTGGATATGTACATTTGTAGTGTACCACATAATTTTAGGTGTTTGTTTGAAATTTGAAGTGGAGTCTGTTAAGTTTAAAGGTGTACATGGACTTCTGTCACAAGTATGTTTCTACCTATATATGTATTATCATATGTCAAATACATTTTAAGGTGCATGATGTATAACAAAGAGGTGTTGTTGCTTTTTATGTGGTAGGCTGAACACTGTGAGTAGTAGTAGAATGGTGAAGATGCAGTATAATAGTGTGGTTTAAAAGATGTTGAGATCAGGTATTAGTGACTACGCTACTTTTTATAAGTCTCGAGAGAGGTACAGTTGAAATATGCCACATCATTTTTGGTGTTTGCTTTAAATTTGAAGTTTTTTCTGTGAATGTTTGAGGTGTGCATAGTGTTGTGGTAGAGACATATGCATGCATGCTTTCAGGATGATGCACTTTTTTCACTCATTCAGGCACTATCACAGAACTACTCCAATGTCTCAGGCAGTACCCATGCACTTATAAAATCACCCAGGCAGTTTCTGTTTACTCTTGTAATCCCCCAGATATTATTCCTCAATTTATGCAAACACCCATGCATTATGTATGTACTGCTTAATTCCAGAGACATTATCTTTGCGCTCATGTTATCACCAATGCATTAGCTATACAATGATTCAATCACCCAGGCACTACTCTTGCACTCCTCCAATCACTCAGGCACTAGTGCAGTACTACTTCAATCACCCAGGCACAACAAATACACTTATAAAATTACCTAGGCGCTTTATGTACTCCTGTAATCTCCAAGATATTACCCCTGCAATCATGGAATCACCAGGTATTACCTATGTACTCCTTTAATCCCCCAGGCATAACTTCTGCAATCATGCAATCACCAACGCATTAGCTATACACTGGTTTAATCACCCAGGCAATACCCTTGCACTCCTCCAAATATTTTTTCACGATATATACATTTTAAGGTGCATGATGTATAACAAAGAGGTGTTGTTGCTTTTTAGGTGGTAGGCTGAACACTGTGAGTAGTAGTAGAATGGTGAAGACGCAGCATAATAGTGTGGTTTAAAAAATGTTGAGATCAGGTATCAGTGACTACGCTACTTTTTATAAGTCTCTAGATAGGCACAGTTGAAATATGCCACATAATTTTTGGTGTTTGCTTTAAATTTGAAGTTTGTTCTGTGAATTTTTGAGGTGTGCATAGTTTTGTGGTAGAGACATATGCATGCATGCTTTCAGGATGTTGCAATTTTTCACTCATTCAGGCACTATCACAGTACTACTCCAATGTCTCAGGCAGTACCCATGCACTTATAAAATCACCCAGGCAGTTTCTGTGTACTCTTGTGATCCCCCAGATATTATCCCTCAATTTATGCAAACACACAGGCATTATGTATGTACTGCTTAATCCCCGAGACATTATGTTTGCACTCATGTAATCACCAATGCATTTTCTATACAATGATTCAATCACCCAGGCACAACCCTTGCACTCTTCCAATCACTCAGGCACTACTGCAGTAATACTTCAATCACCCAGGCACTACACATACACTTATAAAATTACCTAGGCACTTCCTATGTACTCCTGTAATCTCCCAGATATTACCCCTGCATTCATGGAATCACCAGGTATTACCTATGTACTCCTTTAATCCCCCAGACATAACTTCTGCAATCATGCAATCACCAATGCTTTAGCTATACACTGGTTCAATCACCCAATCACACTCCTCCAATTACCTTTTCACGATCTATGCACTCCTCCAATGACTTAGCCAGTACCAATGCACTTATAAAATCACCCAGGCACTTTCTATGTACTCCTGTAGTCCCCAGATATTACCGCTGAACTCAAGCAATCACCAATGCATTAGCTACATATTGGTTCAATCACCCAGGCAATACTCTTGCACTCCTCCAATTACCTTTTCACAATCTAGGCACTCGGCCTATCACTTAGGCAGTGCCCATGCACTTATAAAATCACCCAGGCACTACTTTTACAGTCCTCCAATCACTGAGGCACTACCACAATAGTACTGTAATCACCTAGGCAGTATTGATGGATGCCTAGATATTATCCCTTAACTCATGAATCACCCAGAGATTACCTATGTACTCCTGCAATCCCTTAGACATTACCTCTGCACTCATGCAATCACCAATGTATTAGCTGTACACTGGTTCAATCACCCAGGCAATACTCTTGCAGTCCTGCAATTACCTTTTCACGATCTATGCATTCCTCCAATCGCTTAGCCAGTGCCAATGTACTTATAAAATCACCCACGCACTACCTCTACACTCTTACAATCATTGAGGCACTACCACAGTATTACTCCTATCACCCAGGCAGTACCAATGCACTTATAAAATCACCCAGGCACTTTCTATGTACTCCTGTAGTCCCCAGATATTACCTCTGAACTCAAGCAATCACCAATGCATTAGCTACATATTGGTTCAATAACCCAGGCAATACCCTTGCACTCCTCCAATTATCTTTTCACAATCTATGCACTCGGCCTATCACTTAGGCAGTGCCCATGCACTTATAAAATCACCCAAAATCATCCAATCACTGAGGCACTACCACAATAGTACTCTAATCACCTAGGCAGTGTCGATGAACTTATAAAACACCCAGGTACTTCCTATGTACTCTTATAATGTTCCAGATATTATCCCTTAACTCATGAATCACCCAGAGATTATGTATGTACTCCTGCAATCCCTTAGACATTACCTCTGCACTCATGCAATCACCAGTGCATTAGCTATACAGTGGTTCAATCACCCAGGCACTACCCTTACAGTCCTGCAATCAGCCTCTCAGAATCTATGGACTCGTCCAAACATTTAGCCAGTACCCATGCACTTATAAAATCACCCAGGCACTATCTTTTCACTCCTCCAATCTCTCAGGCATTCCCTCAGTACTCCTGGAATCACCCAAGCAGTACTCATGCACTTATAAAATCAACTACTCACTTGGTATGTACTCCAGTAATCCTGTAGATATTACCCCTGTAGTCATGGACTCACCCAGGCACTACTACCCTGCAGTCATAGAAACGTGCAGAGTCTACCTATGCACTTATGTAATAACCCAGGCACTAGCTTTGCAGTCCTTCAATCACCCAGGCCGTACTGTTGCACTTATGTATTCACCTAGGCACTACTCCATGACTTATCTATGCTTTCAGGTGCTATTTAAACACTTATCCATGCACTCAACCTGTATGTGTGCACTTATGCAATTAGCCAGTCACTATCCATCTTCTCCTGCAATTACCCAGTGACTACCCTTGCACTCATACAATCACCCAAGCACTACCCATGGAGTTGTGAAATCACTGAGGCAGATCTATTACATGTTTCAGTTGTAGGTTTCACTTTATTCCAGAAATATTGTTTATATATTTATTTTAGATATGATGATGATTTGAAAAGGTAGAGACATATGTATGATTGCTTTTAACAAAATGGAGAGACTTATGGTTGAGTCATGTAATAGTTTGTTGCTTTATATTTGGCTAGGTGCAACACTCATGCAGTTATAAAAAAACTACTCATGCAGTCTTCAAATGATCGAGGCACTACATATGCACTGCTGTAATAACTTAAACATTACTGCTGCACTCATGGAATCACTAAGGTATTACCCATGCACTCTGTGCATCATGTAGTCACTACTCATGCACTTATATGATCAGCCAGGCACTACTGTTGCAGTCCTTCTATCATGGACGCACTATCCTTATGTAATCACTCAGCCAGTAGTCATGCTGTTATGAAATCACCCAGGCACTACCTTTGAACTTATCTATTCACTCAGGAACTACTTTAGTAGTCCTGTAATCACCCAAGAAGTACCCATGCACTTATAAAATCACCCAGTCACTTCCTATGTAGTCATGAAAATCCCCTGACATTACCGCTGTAGTCATGCAATCACCCAGGCGTTACCTGTGTACTCCTTTAATCCCTGAGACGTTACCCCTGTACTCATGTAATCACCAATGAATTAGCTATTCAGTGCCTTAATCACCCTGGCAGTATCCTTCTAGTCTTTTAATCACGGACGCACTACTGTTGTACGTATGTAATCACTCAGCCAGTACTCATGCACTTATAAAATCACCCAGCCACTACCCATGCACATATAAAAATCTCCTAGACACTACCCTTGCACTCCTTCAATCACCCAGGCACTACCTGTGCACTGAAGTGCTTGAAATATACCATATGTTTTTATATCTCTATTTGAAATGAAAAGTGCAGCTTTTTAAGTGTTAAAGTGTGCATTATCTTGTGACTAAGGTATGTTTGTATTTGCAGATGTATTTTTATATGTGTTATGTATGTTAGGATGGTTGAAGTATAAAATATAGGTATATATCTATTTCTATGTTTCTTTTATAAATAATGGTACTAGGGAAAGGTAGAGACTCATGCATCCATGCTTTTTTAAATATGGGTTGACTTACAATAGAGATATGTGAAGGGTTGTTGCTTTGTATTTTGGTAGGCTGTACATCTGAGTAGTAGTAGTAGGATGGTTATGTAGCAGGAGCAGTAAAGTGATGTTTAATACATGTTGGGTGAGGAATTACAGATTATGGTGGTTTAAAAGAGTCTATGTAAAACGTTATTTGATGTATGCCAGATAAATCTAGGTGTCTCTTCCAAATGTTAATAGTAGTGTGTCAACTTTTATGGTCGGCATGGTCGTGTGATTGATGAATTTCCTAGTTGCATATGTATTCTCATATGTATTATGCATCTCAAGATGCTACATGTATAAAAGAGAGATATCTTTTTTTATGTATGTTTCTATTAAAAATGATAGTACTAGTAAAGGTAGAGAGACATGCATACATGCCTTTATGAATATGGTAAGATTTATAAGAGAGATATGCGTTGGTTTGATGTTTTCTATTTGGGTAGGCCCAATACCCTGAGCAGTTAGAGAATGGTGAACCTGTACTAGAAAAGTGTACACCATGTTATAAACCACACTTTTGTGTTGCTATTTCAGTATTCTTCGACTACTTAGGATGTTGGGTGTAGTCAAATATAAAGCAGTAACATGAAGAGATGTGTCAGCTGTAAGTCTGCAATCCCAGGCACTACCCATGCACTAATCCATGCACTAAGCCACTATATGTACAGTTCTTCAATCAGTCAGGCACTACTCAGCCACTAATGTAATCAGTCAGGCACTATCTCTGCACTCCTCCAATCACCCAGGCAGTACAGATGCACTTATACATTCATTGAGCCACTATTGATGCTTTGATAGATGCATTCAGCCAGTTCCTCTGCACTCATGTAATCAACCAAGCACTACCCATGCAGTTTTCCAATCGTCTAGGTACAACTTTTGCACTCATGCAATCATCTAGATACTACCTATGCATTGTTGTAATTAGTCAGGCAGTACCCATGCATTCCTTGATGTATGAAGGCACCATCTGTGCATTGCTCTAATCACACAGGAATTATTTTAGCACTCATGCAATCACCCAGGTATTACGTATGCCATTTTTCAATAACTCAGAGAGTACCCATGTGCTCTTGAAATCACCTAGGCACTATGCATGCACTCATGCAATCACCCAAGTATTACCTATGCACTACTTCAATCACTCAGGCAGTACTCTAATTTCATAAGCACTACCCCTGTGTTCTGTTACTACTCAGCATGTTGCACTTCTCCAATCACTCATGCACTACTGCAGTACTGCTCCAATCACTCAGGCAGTACATATGCACTTATAAAATCACCCAGGCACTTCCTATGTACTCCTGTAATCTCTCAGATATTACCCTTGCAATTATAGAATCACCAGGCATTACCTATGTACTCCTCTAATCCGCCAGACATAACTCCTGCAATGATGCAATCACCAATGTGTTACCTATACACTGGTTCAATCACCCAGACAATACCCCTGCACTCATCCAATTACCTTTTCACGATCTATGCACTCCTCCAATCACTTTGCTAGTGCCAATGCACTTATAAAATCACCCAGGCACTACCACAGTATTACTCCTATCACCCAGGCAGTACCAATGTACTTATAAAATCACTCAGACACTTTCTATGTACTCCTGTAGTCCCCAGATATTACCTCTGAACTCAAGCAATTACCAATGCATTAGCTACACATTGGTTCAATCCCCCAGGCAATGCCCTTGCACTAGTCCAATTACCTTTTCACAATCTATGCACTCGGCCTATCACTTAGGCAGTGCCCATGCACTTATAAAATCACCCAGGCACTACTTTTACAGTCCTCCAATCACTGAGGCACTGCCACAATAGTATTCTAATCACCTAGGCAGTATCGATGGACTTATAAAATCACCCAGGTACTTCCTACGTACTCTTATAATGTCCCAGATATTATCCCTTAACTGATGAATCACACAGAGATTACCTATGTACTGCTGCAATCCCTTAGACATTACCTCTGCACTCATGGAATCACCAGTGCATTAGCTATACAGTGGTTCAATCACACAGGCATTATCCTTACACTCCTCCAATCAGCCTCTCAGGATCTATGCACTCGTCCAAACATTTAACTAGTGCTCATGCATTTAGAAAATCACCCAGGCAGTACCTTTACAGTCCTCCAATCACGGAGGTAGTACCACAATAGTACTCTAATCACCTAGACAGTATTGATGAACTTATGAAATCACCAAGGCACTTTCCATGTACTCATGTAGTCCATCAGATATTACCCCTGAACTCATGCAATCACCAATGTTTTAGCTATATACTGGTTCTATCACTCAGGCACTACCCTTGCACTCCTCCAATCACCCTGACAGTATCTATGCACACCTTCAATCACTCAGCCAGTACCTATATACTTATAAAATTAATTAAGCACTACCTATGCACTTATGCAATCACCCAGGCCCTACCTTACTACACCTTTATTCACCAAAGCACTACTCTCGTTCTCATAGAATCACACAGGCACTATCTCTACAGTCATGCATACACTTAGATACTACCTCTGCACACATGTAATTTCCCAGTTATTATCCCTACACTCATGCAATCACCTAGGAATTATCCCTGCACTGTGGCAATCAGACAGGCATTACGTAAGCAGTGCTTCAATCATCCACCCACTACACATGCACTTATGTAATGACCCAGGCAGAACTCTTGCACTATGCAATCACTGAAGTACTATCTATGCATTGTTCCAATCAGTCAGGCACTATCCATGTATTCTCCGATGTACCAAGGCAGCATCTGTGTATTAGTCTAATCACCCAGGTATTACCTATGCCGTTCTTCAATCACTCAGACAGTACCTATGTACTCCTCCAATCACCCAGGAACTACCCATGCAGTTATGGAATCACGTAAGCATTACCTATGCAGTTCTTTAATCAATCAGGTAGTACTCATGCAGTCCTCTAATTTCATAGACACTACACCTACACTCATGTAATCACTCAGGCACTATGACTACATAGGGTGTTGGGCCTAGTAAAAGATATAGCAGTGACCTTTCATATGTCTCTGGTGTTAGTGCCACAATGTTCTTAAAAACATGCATGCATATGTCTGTACTGTCTGTCAGTAGTATCATATATCAAAGAAATACACAAATAGATGTTTAGTTGTGTTTTATATGTGTACTATGTTCAGATGTATAAGACATATAACAATATATGTACAAGATCAGACATATCTTAAACAGAAGACCATGAAGACTTTAAAAGTTGAGGGAGTGCACTTCATATTTCAGAGAGACACTTAGATTTATTTAGTGCACTTCAAGTGAAGTTTTCCAGAGAGTCTTACAAAGTATTATAATCACTAATTTGTCACGTAACATATGTTCAACATTACTTTTCTGCTGCTGCTGCTTTACCATTTTACTAGTAGTTAAGTATTTGACATAGTCAAAATAAATAAGTAAGAAGCAAGAGAAGTGCCGACAGAAGCAACAGAGGTGCAGAAGGAGGCAAGACAAGTGCACAAACAGGCAAAAGAAATGGAGAAAGATCGAAGAGCAGTGCAGAAGGAACCAACAGAGGTGTAGAAGGAGGCATGAGTTGTGCAGAAGGAACCAACAGAGGTGTAACAATTTGCAAGAGAGGTGTTGAAAGAAGCAAAAGAGGTACAAAAGAAGACAAGACAACTGCAGAAAGAGACAAGACAGTTGCAGAAATAGGCAAGAGAGGTGCAGAAAAAGGGAACAGGGGTGCAGAAAAAGGCAAGATAAGTGCATAAAGAGGGAAGAAGGATGTAGGAAGAGGTATGAGGGCTGCAGAAAGGGTAATAGAAGTGCAGAAAGAAGCAAGAGTAGTGGATAAAAAACTAAGAGATATGTAGAAAAAGGGAAGTGGGAAAGAGAAAGAGCAAGAGAAGTGCAGAAAGAAGCAAGAGAGGATTAGCAAGAGATAAGAGAGGTACAGAAAGAGGGGAGAGGGGTACATAAAGAGGCAACAGAGGTGCACAAAGAGGGAAGCAGGATTCAGAAAGAGGTAACAAGGGTACAGAAAAAAGCAATAAAGTTGCAGAAAGAAGCAAGAAAAGTTGAGAAGGAAGCAACATAGATACACAAAGAGGTAACACTGGTGCAGAAAGAGGCAGCAGAGATGCAGAAAGATGGAAGAAGGGTGCAGAAAGAGGTAACAGGAGTACAGAAAGAGGCAACAGGGATGCAGAAAGAAGCAAGAGAGGTGCACAAAGAGGCACAAGGGGTGCACAAAGAGGAAGAGAGTTGTAGAAACAGATTTAAGTAGTGCAGAAACATTCAAGAGGGGTGTAGAAATAGTGAAGAAAAGTGCAGAAAGAGATAACAGGGAGAGAAGAGAGGTGTAGAAAGAAAGAAGAAGGATATAGAAAGGAGTAATAGTTAGGTATTGAGTATAGGTAAAAACAAAGCAGCAACCCTTTACATGTTTGTGCTGAACATTTTATTATCTTTTTGAAACCATGCACGAGTCTGTGCTTTTTGCTAGTGTACTATATATAAAAAAGCATACAAATATATGTATACTTCTGTTTTATATGTAAAGCATCTTCAAATGTATAACACATATGAGAATACATGTACAAGTAGAGACATAGCCCAATCGCAACATATGCAGGCCTTAAAGTTGACAGACTGCACTTTAGATTTGATTTGGGTAGCAGTAGAGAAATCCTTTAGTTGTGTTCTGTGATTTTGTTGTATAGCTTGTGATTTGTTCTAATTGTAGGAATTATGCAGTGCCTGATATAGGTTTGGAGTGCAATTAAAAATATTTCTTTATTTATACATAAGAATATTTGTATATAATTATTTTAATAATAGTAAATTATTTAACAAAACTATTTAAATTTTTCTTTTTTTAGACATTCTCCATAACTATTAAGAAAACTTCAGTATGACAAGAAAAGTGCAAAAGAAAAGACAACAAAAAAAACAGTACTATTTGAAGGAGAGAGAAAAGCAGAAATTAGATGAAGTACAACATGTGACATTGAAGAAAAAAATGTCTGGTAGGAGAACTAAAGAATTTGTTAAAAGAGTTTTTAAGAATGTAATACATTTTCAATATGGGGAAATGAGAAAGAAAAGTTGTACAACCAATCAGAAAGAAACAAAAAAAGGACAAATTAATGGAAAATCAGGTTATGGGAAAACAATCTATATTGAAAGAAGGAGGAAAGAATATAAAGACATTAGGAAGAGAATGTATAAAAGCAGAGTACTACAAAATGTATTGAAAGATTGCAAAAAATATAAAATAAGATCAGCATTTTACAAGAAAAAACAACAGATTGAAAGTGTAGTTGAAAAGGCTTTTGAATTGAATAGAAGATTTTTATATTAGTATTGAAGAGAATGAAGACATTGAATAAAACAATGCAGTTTATGACGGAGAAAAGTAAAAGAAATAGACTGGTTAATAAAACTAACTTCTGCAAAAACAATTCGGTTGAATGGAAGCACACTTCTAGTACTGAACCTTTTTTTAATGAAGAAAGCTATTTTCAACAAATTACATTAGTTCATGCAGTTGATACCAGGGATCGTTGTTATGAGGTTAAAAACGGTTGTCCATTGAAAAAGAAAAGATGGTTCCTAGAAATGTGGAACAAGTAATAGCTGAAGAAGTTCAAGGGAGACGTACACAAGCTCCAGTGTATAGGTGGGATTGTAGTAGTATTTGTAGTATACAACAGGAATCTATTGATATATTATGAAATGTCTTACGAGATTATGGTAAAAAAAAGTGTTAAACAAAAGATTAAGATGTTGCAAGGACTAGATCCTTGTAAAGTGAGAAAATACAGTAACTTGCAGGACATTCTCTGGCTTGTCTTTCTAGAAAAGTGTGTAGAAGTACTTTTCATCATTTAAGAATGTCAGCAGTACATCACTCAGAAATGCGGAAGTTAGTGAGAAGATTGTACTACGTAAAAAGTCCTGCATTATCTTTAAGTAAAATAAACACTGCTCTTTTGCATGGTTCAGTCATGGATGTAAAAAAAGTTTCAGATGATATAGAGTTTCGTTTCTTTGGTCCTCAAGAGGAGTGTAGAGAAACTGAGTGTTTGATAAGTGTAGGTGTTCAAGAAGAGGTGGAAGATAGTACTACTGAGAAGCTTGCAGAAGAAATTACAAAGTTTAAGGTAGTTTCTTGTGAGAAACCAAACTATGGAGGTCATTACGATGGCGGACGGAAAAAAAAACGACCGCCATGGTAGCGGGAAAACACCGCCCGCCGCTACCGCGGGAAAACCGACGGCTAGATTATGATCCTCGGCGGTAAAACTCCAACTGCGGCGGAAAGGAGACCCGCGAAACCGCCGAACGCCTGCGGCAAGGGCCCAAACCCGTCCGCGGCAGTCGGTTTCGCAGCGGAAACAGGCCAAACGCCCGCAACCACAGCGGAGACACCGCCATCAAAATTATGATATTCCCGACATCCCCGCGGTGCAGTGCGCTGTTTCCGACCGCCGCGGTCGACAACATTGAAGAATCAGTGAGACGGCGGAAGCGCCATAGCCAAGCCACCACTGCGGACGCTCCGTTAAAAAAATGGCGGTCGCTAGAAAAACACACAACATGGCCACAAAGTGCACCAACCATACAAGGTATGCACCCAAAAATAGCTAACACAGCCCAAAGACACACCCCCATGGGAAACTCCAAAACTACAAATCCCAGGTACACACACACACCACACCTGCAACCAATACCCCATCCTGACACACCCACAGACACCAGTATAAATCCAGCCCCCAACAGACCACAATCCTTTGCAAAACTCCACAACTGAGGGGACATCCACCACAGATGACAGGAGAGGCAAATCTGCACAACACACACACATCACCACCACCACCACCACTTCCACACCTGCACCTCTAACACCTTTGCACAGCACACACCATACACATCACAACCACCACTACCACTCCCAAACCTGCACCCTAAACACCTTGACACATCACACACCATGTCACCACAGAGAATGCCCAAATTCAGTGAGAGTGAGTTGAGGGTCATGGTCGATGAGATAATCAGGGTAGAACCACAATTGTTTGGTAACCAGGTCCAACAGACACTACTAGCAACAAGGACGCAAATGTGGAGAAGGATAGTAGAGAAGGTCAATGCAGTAGGGACCGTGCCACGCAATAGAGATGAAATCGTGAAGAGGTGGCACGATCTGAAGGCAGTGGTCAAAAGAAGAGAGCCAAGAACCATGAGCTGGCTCGCAGGACAGGCAGTGGCCCTCTCGTTCCACTCAAAACATTCACTGAATGGGAGGAGAAGGTGCTTGGCATTCTACATCCAGAGAGTCTCTCAGGAATACCCGGGGAGTGGAGGCTGGTAAGTACAAACAAATGCCTAACATCACACAAATGTACTGTCTTGCACTATTACAAAATAATACCTCCTAGGTACAAATTCATTCATGTGCACAACACTCCCCCAACACATCTCACAGATACAACAGACACTCCCCCTGAAGCCCCCAAAGGTAGTTAGCAACATCACCATGGGTACATGTGTACATGCTGCCAGCACTACAACTCTCACCAGGCCCCCTTGTCCCACAGCTGAGCAGGATGGAGCACTGCCCCCACCCAGAAGCATGCCTCAGCCATTGTGTGCTACACCCTCACCTAACAGGTAGGTAGCCATCTTTACTGGGAGGTGGGTGGGTGTTTGGGAGGCCTGCACTACATCTCCCACCAGGCCCCCTTGGCCCACAGCTGAGCAGGATAGAGCACTGCCCCCACCCAGAAGCATGCCTCAGCCATTGTGTGCTATACCCTCACCTAACAGGTAGGTAGCCATCTTCACCGGGAGGTGGGTGGGTGTTTGGGAGGCCTGCACTACAACTCCCACCAGGCCCCCTTGGCCCACAGCTGAGCAGGATAGAGCACTGCCCCCACCCAGAAGCATGCCTCAGCCATTGTGTGCTACACCCTCACCTAACAGGTAGGTAGCCATCTTTACCGGGAGGTGGGTGGGTGTTTGGGAGGCCTGCACAACAACTCCCACCAGGCCCCCTTGGCCCACAGCTGAGCAGGATAGAGCACTGCCCCCACCCAGAAGCATGCCTCAGCCATTGTGTGCTACACCCTCACCTAACAGGTAGGTAGCCATCTTCACCGGGAGGTGGGTGGGTGTTTGGGAGGCCTGCACTACAACTCCCACCAGGCCCCCTTGGCCCACAGCTGAGAAGGATAGAGCACTGCCCCAACCCAGAAGCATGCCTCAGCCATTGTGTGCTACACCCTCACCTAACAGGTAGGTAGCCATCTTTACCGGGAGGTGGGTGGGTGTTTGGGAGGCCTGCACAACAACTCCCACTAGGCCCCCTTGGCCCAAAGCTGAGCAGGATAGAGCACTGCCCCCACCCAGAAGCATGCCTCAGCCATTGTGTGCTACACCCTCACCTAACAGGTAGGTAGCCATCTTCACCGGGAGGTGGGTGGGTGTTTGGGAGGCCTGCACTACAACTCCCACCAGGCCCCCTTGGCCCACAGCTGAGCAGGATAGAGCACTGCCCCCACCCAGAAGCATGCCTCAGCCATTGTGTGCTACACCCTCACCTAACAGGTAGGTAGCCGTCTTTACCGGGAGGTGGGTGGGTGTTTGGGAGGCCTGCACAACAACTCCCACTAGGCCCCCTTGGCCCAAAGCTGAGCAGGATAGAGCACTGCCCCCACCCAGAAGCATGCCTCAGCCATTGTGTGCTACACCCTCACCTAACAGGTAGGTAGCCATCTTCACCGGGAGGTGGGTGGGTGTTTGGGAGGCCTGCACTACAACTCCCACCAGGCCCCCTTGGCCCACAGCTGAGCAGGATAGAGCACTGCCCCCACCCAGAAGCATGCCTCAGCCATTGTGTGCTACACCCTCACCTAACAGGTAGGTAGCCATCTTTACCGGGAGGTGGGTGGGTGTTTGGGATGCCTGCACTACAACTCCCACCAGGCCCCCTTGGCCCACAGCTGAGCAGGATGGAGCACTAGTCCCACTCATAGGCATGTGACGTCTGTGCAGCCGCACATGACACCATGCCACTTAGTCCACAGTCACCAACACAAATAATGCAAAACAGTTGTGTTGTAGTCACCATGCACAAGTCTCTGTTCAAAATTGACCCACATTGTGTACACTGTGCCAGGCATCACACACTGCAACACTAACAACGATCATGCTGCCCTGCAGCAGTGTCTGGCCATTTGTATGGCAAAGTGCAAATCACCCATGTCATACCACAGTGTTGCAATGTAAACAGTGGAAGTGCAGTGCACCCAAAAACTACACTGCAGCTGGGACTCACAATGCTAAACTAAGCAGATCCCAAATGTCCTGCAACACACCCAGCTACCACAGTGCTGCACTGAATTGCAGAACAGCACCCTGTCTGAATTAAATTGCCAAAGGTGTCTTGTTTGGACCACCAATGTGTGTATGCATTGACAATGTTCACATCTCACACTGTCTGTCTGAACAGTGCTGGTATAGTCTGGCCCCAAAACCATACATTGTCTGCACAGGGCTGAGTACATCTCACACACACACCACTGTTGACCACAACATGTCAGTGTATGGATGCCCTGGAACAACTGCTACACCAGTACTGGGCTCATGTTCTCAGGTCCACAAATACCATGAAACCATGACAGTGTGGAAATGTATGCTGGGTGAGATCTTCACCCTGCTGTATGTCACCACTGTGCTACGAGACCATACCCCTTGCCCTATTGTGCCTTCAAATGTCGGGGGAGTGAACCCCACAGCCAGATAGCTGGGACAACCGAGATGGGGGGCTATACCCCATGACCAAATGTAATCTGAAATCAATGGGTACAAAAAGCCACACACACATCATGCTCACCACACGCACATTCCATCCAAAGATTTCTACCAAGTCACATAGCCATGTCATTGCTCACCTTCACCCCAAACGGTAGTTAGCCATCTTCACAGTGAGACGGTGCAGTGTGTCTGGCTATCCGTCCCACAAAATGCAACATGCATGCTGTTCCACCACTATGGAGGATGGGACACTACACCCCCAATAAGAAGCATGTGGCAGGCAATGTATGCTACCCACCCAACTCACAGGTAGGTAACCGCATCTCACAGGTCGGGGTGTGTGGGGCTGGGAAGCTTACACAACAACTCACACGGGCCCACCTGACCCCCAGCACACAAGACCCATTACTTCCTGGCACCAACATGCATGTGTCAGTCATTGCAATGTACACTTCAAAAGAACTGGCATGTGGACATATCATGCTGACTTGTCCCACACTGGAACAAGATGGAAGCCCTCATCCTACACACACGGAGAGGTTCCACAAATACAAGGAAAACACAGCAAACACAACATATCAACAGCCACAACATGCAGCCAGATATGCATTTAAAAAACATGTTGGCATAGGACACCAGGCCTCTCAATGCACAACTGCACACCCAGATAGCATTGGCAACTATAGTGTGCACACACCCAAGAAAATGAAACTGTGACAGCAACCAAAGTGTGAATGACTGAAACACATGTCGATGGAACTCCGAGCACAACCATGCACACCACTACATGCCATCTGACAGTAGCAGTGGTCCAGACCACCTAGGATCTAATTAAAGCAAACTTAAGCATGTCTGGAATTGCAAATACAGATATCTACACCGCATTGAAAAGGTATGCATGAAACTACAATGCTCACTCACTGTGCAGAGAGAACCGCTACAAGGGCTCTACAAGTGACACATACGCGTAAATGGATGACATATGATAGATCAATAACAGGATGCCAACTTGAGACTGTCAATGTCAAAAATTATATTGTGCATGTCATGTCTTGACAACTCCCAATATGGACAAGTAATGTATGTACCACAACAGCTTGCAATGCATCACTGGATGTCGGTCAATGCTAATTTGTACAGTGAACAACTGCTGGATGTACAAAGAGTTGATGTAACACTGCTAACACAAACTTTGATGAGTGCAACACAATGACCATTTCTCATCTGACCCACAGGTGACCAAGAACTCACTGCAGAGGATGACACCACCCTGCAGAGCCAGTCCCCCCGGAACAGAGGCAACTGGATGAGGACTCCTGGAGTCATTGGATGAGGAGCTCCACGCTGGCCCATCTGGTGTGGCAGGCCGCTACCAGTCCCAGGCACCCATTGCCCCCCAACCACATCAGCTGCAGCCCCTGACCATCCTCTGACAGCTGCTGTCACGGCCTGTGTGTCAACCACTACTACCACCTCCACCACCACCACCACCACAGCTCTCCGCAACACCCTCCCTGCCCCAGGGGTTGAGCAGCCCACCACATCGACTGCGGAGGCCAGGGAGAGGATGCAGCGGGCCAATGTGAGGACCGGACAGGACCGTGGCAGCAGTGCAGCTGGTTGGGACAGGCTCATGCAGAGGGGGACTGATCCTGGGACGGAAGCCCTGGGCCACATCGACAGAGTCCTTGGGGCATACCAACAGGCCCAGGGACGAATGGGACGGTTAGAGGAAGAATCTCGGGAGCACCTCCTGCTGCTGAGGTCCATGGACACACGCATGGGACAGATTGTGGACCTCTTGGGGCAGCTAGTGGCGGTTCTGAGGGACAGGCAAGCGCAACATTCTACCCCTCTGCCTCCCCCGTTGGGCAGCAGGATGACACTTCATCATCCTCCCCTGCGTCCACAGAGGGGGTGAGTCCACAGACACCACTGCCCCTGCAGCAGTGGCCCCTCCAGTGAAGCGCAAGAGGGGCCGTCCAAGGAAAGGCCAGGGGGACTCACGTGCCCAAGCACCTGCCAAACGCTAGTCCCCGAACCAGCCATGATGGCAGACCACTGCACCACTGCATTGACCTTTTGGACTATCCTTCACCACACTGCCATGTGAATGGCATCCATCTGTTGGACTGGGTCTCCACATCATTGTGGGGACTACTCAAGTATCTCATTTACCATGACTGTCAACTCACTTCTTCAATTCCCCCTTCACATTTTCTCCACCCTTGCATGTCACAGTTGTAAATAAATACACCTTACACACATGTTGTTGTGTCTGCTCCGTCTTTAATACAGGATGTGCAACCTTCACCGTGTAGGACATGGTCCAGGTGAATGGAATGTAGGTAACAAGTGAGATGCTGAAGGGACCTAGGGAAAACCGCAGAACAAGAGTCACTTGTATGGGTGTGGCATTGCACACATCACACAACACTTGTCAACAAGGTACTCAGATCTACAAACTTTACACAGAGCAACAGTCACCATAGAGACAATCTGTATCACACGAACCAATCACACATACATTGGCAGGCAGCAATGAGTCAACACCAAGCTGCAGTCAGCAAGCTCACATACACCCACACAGCAACAGCAACACCATCAGACCATTTCGTCCCTTCTACATCGTCACTCACCTTCAAGTGAAGTAGCGGGTGATGAGCTGTCGACGCATGTCGACCCCTTCCTCCTCTCCACTGCCCTCGTCACTGGATCCGGCTTGATTTGCAGGCGGCGGCCTTGGCTGCTCATCATCGTCATCCAGGATCAGGGGTATTGCCTTGCGAATGGCCAGGTTGTGGAGCATGCAGCATGCCACCACTATCTGACACACCTTCCCTGGCGAGTACATAAGGGCCCCCCAGTACGGTCCAGGCACCGAAATCTTGATTTTAGGAGACCAAATGTCCGTTCTATCACACGCCGTGTCCTCCCATGGGCATCATTGTATCGCACATCAGCTGGCGTGACGGGGTTCCGCAATGGGCTCAGCAACCACGGGCGGTTTGGATAAGCCGAGTCACCTGGGTGTGAGAGACACAGATTAACCTTGCAGTCCCAAAATGCAACACAACAGCATGTCACACACACACACATCACTCTAATCCACTATACATACTCACCCACAAGCCATGCACGCTCAGGAAGCAGATTGGCCATCAACTGAGGAACGATGCTGCTGCGCAAGATGTGGGCATCATGGGCTGAACCGGAAACTTGGCACACACGTGTGAGATGATCATGTCCGCCAGGCACACCACTTGAACATTTACCGAGTGTGAATGCTTCCTATTGCGGTAAACCTGTTCACATGCCTGTGGTGGCACAAGCCCAACATGTGTGCAATCAATTGCACCAATGACATGGGGGATATGTCCAAGGGCATAGAAATCGCCCTTCACAGCCACCAACTCAGGCCCCCTGGGAAAATGGATATATCTGTCTTTGTACAGCATCATGGCCGACAGGACCATGCTGAACATCGGCTGTGACATCCCGCCTGCTCTTGCGACATTGTGCTGGAATGAGCCCGTTGCAAAGAAATGGCGGCATGCCATCACCTTAGATGTTGCGGTGAAAGCTGTTGGATATGTCCGACGTGGCTGCAGGTGGGGCTCCAACATGGAACATAGGTTCTGCAGGGTTTGTCGGTCCAGCCTGAATTTGCGGATTATTTCCTCATTCTCCATGTCTGCCAGGACTGTGAACGGACTATGGATATTGTGCCTCCTCCTCCTAGGACAGATCACAGTGCACAGATGTCAATGCAGAAGACCATGAAGTGTGCATCACATCAATTTCTTCTACAGACACATTCCCAAGTCTTACAACATGCACCATTAACCGACAGGGCACTTCACAAGTAGGTTCACATCAGGCACACTACTCGTACACCTGTCCCCTTACCAGCAGCAATTATCTGTGCACCCCTCCAGCTCATTCGCATGCACAGTGTGATATACTAACAGATATGTGTGCATACCTGTGAGTATGACCCCCAGCATATGTTAATAATTGCAATACTACCCGAACACAGCATGTTGCTGGCCCTGATACACCTCCCAACACAGGTTGCACATGGCACACATCAACTACACACTGACCACCGGATGAGCGTGGGGGACACGTGTGTGCATGTGCATTGGACAATGTGCCAGTTGCTGATGCCCCTAGTCCAGTCAATGAGACGACATTGTGCGTTACATTGCACACACAGACATTGACCATTATCTCCATATGCTATGCAACACATTAACTGGACAGTCTACATTTCATTACACAGCACATGTGACATGTGCGAGTGTATGTGCCCATGCAATGTATTGGCGACCCATATATGGTATGTGTTGGTGACGTGGAGTGACATGTCCCTTTTGTGCATTTGCCCTCATGAGGACCCTTCAATTGTTGAGACACTGGGCACTGTACATGTTGGCCTATGCAGAGAGCTGGAGGACACGTTAGGTGCAGCACAGCTACTCCACAACTCCATTAACGCTCACTCCAGGCACTGTCTGGCAGACATATGGCGGTGCCTACCACCTGGCCACTGAGGTGTGTCACCGCCCATAACCCATGCACGATCGCGGGAGACACCGCCAGATATGTATGTGACAATAGCGGTCACCATGCACCGCTCCCCAAATCACGGTCACTCCAGGCACTGTCTGGCAGACATATGGCAGTGCCTACCGCCTGGCCACTGAGGTGTGTCACCGCCCATAACCCATGCACGATCGCGGGAGACACCGCCAGATATGTATGTGACAATAGCGGTCACCATGCACCGCTACCCAAATCACGGTCACTCCAGGCACTGTCTGGCAGACATGTGGCGGTGCCTACCGCCTGGCCACTGAGGTGTGTCACCGGCATGGACCATGCCCCTGCAGCCAATGGGAAGCAGCCTCGCGGTAGCCTGATGCAAGTTTGAAAATCGCGGCAGGCGTGCACCGCCACCGCGGAGGCGGACATTGGATGTATTTGAATGAGGCAGACCTGGTACACCAATTGCAGCACCCTGAGACCACTGACACAGCCCCAGGGGCCTATATATGTGTGGGAGGGCGCACCACATTCCCACAGCTACCAGGGACTGCTGACTGACAACCCTCCACCTGCTGCCTCAAGGGACTGCTGGCTGCCACCCTCCACCTGCTGCCTCAAGGGACTGCTGGCTGCCACCCTGCACCTGCTGCCTCAAGGGACTGCTGGCTGCCACCCTGCACCTGCTGCTGCTGCCTCAAGGGACTGCTGGCTGCCACCCTCCACCTGCTGCCTCAAGGGACTGCTGGCTGCCACCCTGCACCTGCTGCCTCAAGGGACTGCTGGCTGCCACCCTGCACCTGCTGCTGCTGCCTCAAGGGACTGCTGGCTGCCACCCTCCACCTGCTGCCTCAAGGGACTGCTGGCTGCCACCCTGCACCTGCTGCTGCTGCCTCAAGGGACTGCTGACTGCCACCCTCAACGTGCTGCTGCTGCCACATGTCCATTGTGATGTCGAGGACTCAGAAGAAAAGTGCCAGTCCCTTCACCAGTGAGGAGCTTGGGGTCCTGGTAGACGGGGTGCTTGCACAGTACCCAAGGCTTTATGGCGGCCCTAATGTCGTGGTAAGTCTCCCAGACTGTGAGTGAGAGTGCAGGGTGTGCACACGTGGGGTGGAGGTGCTTCGGTATGTGTCAGTGGTTGTGGGGCTCTGACATGCACTGCCTATCATGTTTACTACAGCGGGAAGGGCTTGGTGGGCTCTTTCACACGTTACCCTGCATGCCTATCCTGAGTAGAGGGACATGTCCTGTAGTGTCAGCCATACAGTGCAGCTGCATTTTGGTGATGCAGGAGTCTGGCCAGTTAGCATTTGTGTGAATGGCTGTGTTGCTCCCAATTAACCCACTCAGTGTCAGTCGACCTGCCCTGCACAGTCCCCACCGAATGCCACATGTCCACATCACTGCATGTACAGTGTGTACCATGTGTGTTTGGCTCACGCCTCTTCATCTAAGTCCCATCTCTGCCATGTAGATTGCACAGGAGCAGGCGTGGGAGAAGGGTGTGTGTATGACAGTTGTTGTCACTCTATGTGAGTTCCAAGACACAGTGAGGCTTTCACAGGGCTAGGACACTTAGGTCTGCGCAGTGTTGGACACAGTGAGTCCAACAACATGACACATGTTTTGCTATCTTCTCTATGTGTAGTTGTAGGTAACTGCAGACAGTAGCTGCAGGCAGACTACACGTTGCTTGCTGTGTTGGTATCCTGCATGTGAATGGGATGTGGAGGTACTGTGTCCACCATCGAACATGCATGCCTGTATGTCTGATTGACCAATGACATTGCACCATGTTCAGAGCAATTGTTGGCTATGTGACAGTTGTAGCTGGAGTTTTGGATGAGTCAGTGTCGTGCTACTGCATTTTCGTTGTGTTGTTATTTTGCACTGTGTCACTGGAACATCACCCCTCTTGTCTCCCATGCCTGCAGCTGAAGGTCCACCAGCGTAAAGCCGTGTGGAGGGCCATTGCCTCCAGAGTCCGGGATCTGGGTGTGTCACACCGAAGGCGCACCCACTGTCATAAAAGGTGGGACGACATCTGCCGGCTGAGCAAGTACGTGGCCGAGATGACACTGGGGCTGCTCCCTTGGACTGGCAGGTTGGCTAGGCGCAGCATGACACCACTAATGGCCCGCACCCTGGCTGTCACACAACCTGAGCTGGACAGACGACTGAGGGAGCATCAGCAGCGAGCCAGGGGTGAGTATGTGTTGCAGGCTGACTTTGGCTGGGAGTGGGTGCATGTGTCTACAGAGTGTGCACATTGTCAGCTGTGTGACATTGGTTGTGTGGTGCAATGTTTTGTGAGTGGCCTCTGTGCTGGGTGTATGTGCCATGCTTTTGCCCAAACGGCGCTTAATGAAGTGAGTTTTAGCACTGTGCATCTCTCTTACATTTGGAGTTGTGGCCTTCAGGTACCTTCTGCTGTGGGGTAGTGTGTGAATTCTGATGGATGGGAATGCCAGTGTGCCATTCCAGACCTCAGATGTCTGCCAGTCAGACATCTGAGGCCAATGTGCAACAGTAGATGTGCCCATGGACTCGATATGGTGGATGGCATGTGTGCAGGGTCATTGTGGGCTGGTATGTTGTAGTCTGTGTGGTCCCCTACTGCTCCACACATGTAGGTGATGTGCACCATGTCGTGGTGTTCATCCTTGCCAACATCGGGACAGTGTTTGTGCACAGGCCATTTTGGGGCTGTGTCTGATGTGAGCCAACTGCAGGATGGTGTGCTGTGTGAATCACCTGGGGCACTTATAGCAGGACGTGTGGCGGACATGCACCGTTGTGTAGAAATATTGGGTGTCAAGATATATGTGTGCACAGGGTAGCATGCAATGTGCTGCACACCTCTTCCTAGGATGCAGATGTATTGGCACGTGTTAGTTCTGTTGATGCCACTCATCTCACAGTACTTCTCTCTCCTATGCAGCAGCTCCCGTATGTGCAGAGGGAGAGGGGACGGACACCAGTGGTGAGGCTTCCACTGCAACAGCCGCACCGGAGCTGACTGACACAGATGTGACCAGCGCCGAGGAGGGGGACAGGAGTCTGCTAGAGGATTCACAGCTGGAGACACAAAGCTCTACCTCATCTGACGCCAGCGGTGACACATCCATGTTGGGGGGTACAGGGAACGGGGACTCTGCCTCCTCTTCCGCCACACAGCGTCCAGTGCCCAGCCTCCCTTCAACCTCCACTGGTGCTGCCCGTGTCCGCACGAGTAGGAAGGGAAGAGTCACCTTCACCCCAGGCACAGCTGCCCCAGCCCATGTCAGCCCTGCTGCCCTCAGTGCAGAAGCAGTCGAGCTATTGCGCCAGCTGTGTGTGGGGCAGACAGCACTTCTCTATGCCTTCAATGAGCACGACAAAAAGTTGGGGCAGGTTATAGCTTTCATGGAGGGCTTACATTCCGACGTAGGTGGGCTACACCGGACTGTGCAGTCCTTGTCATCAACTGTGACAGCAGCCCTGCAACAGGCACATAGTCAGGGAGCGGATCCCAGCACTCGGTCCGGCCCCGTGTCACTGTGCACCTCTGACGACAGTGACAATGCCCAACGGACCCCAAAGTCCCGATACAGAACCCGCAGCACACAGGAGCAGCAGCAACCCAAGCGTACTAGGGCACAGACACCATCCCCACATAAGAGTAAGGCCACCCCAGAGCGCAGAGAGAAAAGCCCATCAGGCGACAGCAAGGGCCACAAAGCAAAGAAAAAGCATCAGGGTCACAGGCCTCACCTTCCTCCCCTGCCAAAGACTCCCCTGTCCCAAAGACGTCTCGCAGAGGCAAAAAGACAGTTTCCACATCCACTGAGAAGGTGTTGCCTGCAAACATTACACAGGATGAGGGCCCCATGGATAATCCATCCTTGACCTCCACTCCCATCCCAAGCCCTGTGAAGCCAGCACGGGAGGACACTGTAGGGGGCAAAGCTGGTGGACAGAGGGAGGCAGGGCGGCGGCAAATACCAGGCAAGCGCACAGCGGGTTCCAGCATGTCCCCAGAGGGGGGGTCACCATCCACACCAGAATCAGCTTTGGTGTTGGGGTCACCTGTTGTGTCTGCCACAGTTCCCCTCAATCCCCTGACAGGGAAGCCTTTCAGGATCCCCAAGAAGTGGAGAGGCACCCCTCCACAATCTCCGGCACACACTGTGTCTCACCAGGGCATGAGTCCACCTCCCCGGGCCACCACCCCACCTGGTCCAAGCAGCCCCCAGCTACCACATGCACAGTTGGCTCTTCCACAGTTGTTACTCCCACTGCCCAGGGTAGTCCGCCAACAGACCCCAACACACAGTCAGCTCCAAGTCCGACAGACAGCCCCATCTGAGTGGTGGTCACCCTCACACACCTGTCTGTCCACAGGGGTGCGTGTGATGCCCATTGTCAGGCCCATTACTCTGTTGCTGGGCATGGCATGGTAGAGTTGCATACATTCCCTGTGTAGCTTCTGATGTAACTACTCTGCACATTGTACTTGCCTTGTGTTTCACTGTTGTGTGCCCCCTGCCTGTGCAGCTTCTCATGGACTCACTCTGCACTTTGTCCTGCCCACTGGCCTTGCTGTTCACTGCTGTTTGCCACTTGCCTGTGCAGCTTCTGATGTAACTACTCTGCACATTGTACTTGCCTTGTGGTTCACTGCTGTTTGCCCCTTGCCTGTGCAGGATCTAATGGACTTCATCTGCACATTGGACTGGCCACTGGCCTTGCTGTTCACTGCTGTGTGCCCCCTGCCTGTGCATCTTCTCATGGACTCACTCTGCACTTTGTCCTGCCCACTGGCCTTGTCGTTCACTGCTGTTTGCCCCCTTCCTGTGCAGCTTCTCATGGACTCACTCTGCACATTGGACTGGCCACTGGCCTTGCTGTTCACTGCTGTGTGCCCCCTGCCTGTGCAGCTTCTCATGGACTTAATCTGCACATTGGACTGGCCACTGGCCTTGCTGTTCACTGCTGTGTGCCCCCTGCCTGTGCAGCTTCACTATCGGGCAGACGTGAGGTGCGGGTAGGTGTAGACGAGCCGGCACCCGAAGCTTTATCCCGGTAAGGTGCGGGCCACCCACGTTCTTAGCCTTCTGGAGTACTTCTCCTGGCATTTTAGGCCTCTTATCAGGTAGCAGTTTCAACTATTTAGTTGTAGCCCACCGGTACTAGCCTTTAGGTTGGGCCTGCCCTGAATACCGTGGAGGGTGACCACCTTCCACGCACTTACATTTCTTGATCCTCTGTGCACTTTGACTCCTCACGTGCACCACATAACACCACAATACACACCTGGTCCTGAAGAAGCGCCACGGATCCTATGGGACAACAGAGGCGCGAAACATGTTGACCTTTTTGAGTTACCCAGGCACATTATGCCTCATAGGTAACATTTAACCTACGGGGTTTTTTATTTTGACACGGGTTCCGTCTTATTAAAATTAGATCTTTTTGTAACCCTTAGTCATTTTTAATCACTACACACACTTGCACTTTCCTCATTTAGGACTCCCTCCACACTCTCGCATGCACCAAACGGCGGTCCGCAGAAGATCTCCGACAAAGTGACCCTTCGGGGGACCCGTTGGGCATTGCAGCGCCGGCCCAACGAGGAGCAACCGCCCGGTGATAAAGCATGACATCCTTCGGGGTGTGTGAGGGCAACAAGGAAGAGACTTGTTCTTCCCTTACATTTTGGGAGTCCAAGGCCTAGTTTATTTATCTCTTAACTTTACTTATTTCCCCCTTTCTGCCCCCTTTTCTCTTTTTCTTTTTCCTCTCAGGAGATAGCAATACTTTGCATACCTCCTTAAGAACAGTGACCTCCTTTGTGCATTTTCACTGCTGTTTGCCCCTTGCCTGTGCAGGATTTAATGGACTTCATCTGCCCATTGGACTGGCCACTGGCCTTGCTGTTCACTGCTGTGTGCCCCCTGCCTGTGCATCTTCTCATGGACTCACTCTGCACTTTGTCCTGCCCACTGGCCTTGTCGTTCACTGCTGTTTGCCCCCTTCCTGTGCAGCTTCTCATGGACTCACTCTGCACATTGGACTGGCCACTGGCCTTGGTGTTCACTGCTGTGTGCCCCCTGCCTGTGCAGCTTCTCATGGACTTAATCTGCACATTGGACTGGCCACTGGCCTTGCTGTTCACTGCTGTGTGCCCCCTGCCTGTGCAGCTTCTCATGGACTTAATCTGCACATTGGACTGGCCACTGGCCTTGCTGTTCACTGCTGTTTGCCCCTTGCCTGTGCAGGATCTAATGGACTTCATCTGCACATTGTACTGGCCACTGGCCTTGTTGTTCACTGCTGTTTGCCCCTTGCCTGTGCAGCTTCTCATGTACCTCACCTGCACTGTGCCCTGGCCACTGGCCTTGTTGTTCACTGCTGTTTGCCCCTTGCCTGTGCAGCTTCTCATGTACCTCACCTGCACTTTGTCCTGCCCACTGGCCTTGTCGATCACTGCTGTTTGCCCCCTGCCTGTGCAGCTTCTCATGGACTCACTCTGCACATTGGACTGGCCACTGGTCTTGCTGTTCACTGCTGTGTGCCCCCTGCCTGTGCAGCCTCTCATGGACTCACTCTGCACTTTGTCCTGCCCACTGGCCTTGTTGTTCACTGCTGTTTGCCCCTTGCCTGTGCAGCTTCTCATGTACCTCACCTGCACTTTGTCCTGCCCACTGGCCTTGTCATTCACTGCTGTTTGCCCCCTGCCTGTGCAGCTTCTCATGGACTCACTCTGCACATTGGACTGGCCACTGGCCTTGCTGTTCACTGCTGTTTGCCCCTTGCCTGTGAAGGATCTAATGGACTTCATCTGCACATTGTACTGGCCACTGGCCTTGTTGTTCACTGCTGTTTGCCCCTTGCCTGTGCAGCTTCTCATGTACCTCACCTGCACTGTGTCCTGGCCACTGGCCTTGTTGTTCACTGCTGTTTGCCCCTTGCCTGTGCAGCTTCTCATGTACCTCACCTGCACTTTGTCCTGCCCACTGGCCTTGTCGTTCACTGCTGTTTGCCCCTTGCCTGTGCAGCTTTTCATGTAAATACTGTGCATATTGAAATGCCCACTGGCTTTGCTGTTGCCCAAATTTGTTGGCTATATACGCAAATTGTGAATAAACACAGTTGGTCCTGCAGTGAGTTGTGTCAGTGTCCTTCCTGAATAAAGTTGTTTCTGTGTGTGCATGGTTTACTGTGTCACAGGCTCAGTATGCCACTTCGACATTGCCAATGGGTTGTGTCACATTTCATTTTTTTGCAGGGGTGGGAGGCACTTCATTTCTACATGACTGTGATACTTATGGGTGCAGTGCAGGTGGTTGGCAATGAAATCTTGTAGTCATCTTCCTTCTTGGCTCATGTTATCTATGGTGGACACATGTCAGGTTTGTGGGCAATGGCAGCACAGGGTGGGAGTTTGGGCACAGGCTTACAGGCAGGCAGGCCAGGGTCATGGGGTCTGTGTGAGCTTCCTTTCTGTGTGCCAATCAGTGTCGGTGTATGGACATCTTGTGGTGATGAGTTATCCAGGTCCCATGGCTTACTTCCAATGTGTTCACTTGGGTGGTGGAGAAGTGTATGGTGTGGAGGGGGTGACTTTGTTGTGACTGTGGATGTGTGTGCACATGCATTGTCAACTACTGCCATGTGTGACCCTGGAGTGGTGTGCCTGTATGTGTACTTGTTTAGCCCTGTGGTTGTGTTTTGTGCACATGGCAGTATTGTGTGTTGCTGTTGTGGGAGGAGGTATGTGTGACATATCCTACTTGTGCTTGGCTGTCATGTAGTGTGTCACTGGGCCCTGTGTGTTGTGCAGCAGACATTGTCTTGTCCAGTATTTGGATGCCTATGTGTGGCTGGTCAATGTTTGAGTTCAGGGCCTTCCTTACATCCCTGTGCCTATACATGGGTGTCCTTGCTGTCTCCAGGAGTTGTTGCATTGGGGTGACCGTGGTTTGTGTTGACTGACTGTGTCAGCCATGTGTGCTGTGATGGGCTGTGTGTGTTCTCACATGTGTCTTATCTTGCATGTGCATCACACATGCTTGATGGTTGTGTCACTGCCCTTCCATTTGTGGGCACCACACTTTGGCTTTCCTATATGTTGTCCTCCATTACTGCTGGCATGTGGTGTGTGTATGTAGCTGTGAGTCAGGGTGGTGTGTGTGTGTGACTTGTCAGGTAGTGTGTGCAGTGAAGTGTTTGGTCCTCATCTGTGTGTGTGTACATTTTGTGCCTGCCCTCAGTGTTCTTTGCTTGTGTGTGATTTTGTTGTGGTGTGTGTGTTGGCTGGGGCCTGGGCTTCTGTGCTATGTGTTCCTTTGCAAAGGGTCCTGCTGTGGCTGTATATGCGGTTGTTGGGACGTGGGGCATGGTGTGGCTGTAGTTGTGTGGTTGTTGTGCAGGAGTGGCACTTGTGAGGCACATGTTGTGTCCCTTCAGGGAGGTAGCTGGTGTGTTGTGGATGGAGTTGTGGCTGTGTGCAATTTGTACGGTACCCTTGGCATGCGCTGGCCCTGTGCTCTGCGTTGTGTGCATGCTTTCATGCACACTGACCGCGGCGGTGACGTGACCGGGACATTTGTTCATGAATGCGGTACATGGGTGGGCAGTATGTGGCGCGATGTTTTTGTGACAGGTGGGACATGTGTGTGTGCAGTGATGGCTGTGTGCCTGTCCCCACAGGGGTGTGTGGTGTTCCCATGCGATGTTTTTCCCCCCTGGAGCTGTGTATTGTGTTACTTGCACTGTTGTGTCTGTACGTACCTGCGGAGGCATCCATGGCGGTGGATAACTTGCAGGTGGTGGATCATGTACAGCACCGGGAAGGCGTGTAGGGCGGGATCCATCGCGGTGTGTCCCGGGTGTTTCTTTTCTGTCTCCGCTGTGATGTCTCCGCAGTCTTTCGCTGTGCGGTTTCTCCGTCGCGGTGCGCTGCCCTGTTTCCGGCATCGTGATATCTTCGGCGTACAGGACGTCATTCCGCACGGCGGTGTGTGGTGATTGGCTCACTCCGCCGCGGTGGCGGGCGCTGTTCGATGGCGGTCAGCGTCACACCGCGGTGGACGGTAAATGCCTATGTTTTCCCATCCTAATATGGCGGCCGTGAAGACCGCTGCTGGCGTGCGGAAAAAGGCATTTTTCCGCACCGCCGCCACCGCGGTCGTGCCTCCGCCAGACATCCTAATAGACCCCTATGTTTGTATTTGTTGTCGACGTACTCACTATAGAAGTCAAACTAGGAATGTTGATTTGTATTTAAAAAGTGAAAAGGAAAACAATGATGAGTGGGAGCAATTTGGTGCTTATTTGTTGGTGGAAGGTCGTTTTGAGTTGGGTAGTGATCAACGTATTTGTAAATATTGTTACAACAAATTAGAAGAGAATAAAATGCCACCTAGAGCTGTACATAACCTAGAGTTGGTAGCTATTCCTCCGGAACTGGTAGATTTAAATAATTACGAGTCCATTCTTGTTCAATCTGTGCATCCGTTTCAGGCTATAGTTCATATGGAGCCTAAAACAGGTAAGCTGCCTCCAACAGATTTACAAAGAGGTTTAAAAGGGAGAGTTGTGTATTTACCTTTAGATTTTAAGAAAAATATTGAAACTGTTGGTATAGAGAGAGAGAGGAAACTGAACCTGTAGTTATTCTAGATAATGGTGTACCAACAAAGAGTCGCAAAATATGGCAAGAGTTAGTAGATGTCACCAAACTTCAAAAGGCTACTTTATATCTTGTACAAAATAATATTTATTATAAAAATGTATATGTGGAAGAAAAAGAATTATTTATAGAAGATGAAAGAGAAATTTCTACTGGCCAAATAGAAAAAGTGGACAGTTCGAGGAGAGAAGAAATTTATGAACATTATAGTATACATCCTCTACATTCAAAAGAAGTGATAGGAAATACTATTGAATTATTCCAAATGAAGAAAGCGAAGGGAACTCCCATGAGTGTATGGGAAAAAAGTTTAGAAGCTCGTTGTTTTCCACAGCTCTTCCCCACTGGAAAAGGTGGACGATATGATGAACGACCAGTACAGATTCCAGCTTCAGAATATCGTACAACAAGATTATACTCAGAAGATCCAAGATTTCGACAGTGTATTCCATATTTATTTCATCTTCTGTTTGAAAGTGACTTGTCTGGACTTTCATATGCAGTGAACCACATATTAAAAACAGGAGTTCATCTTACACATCATTCTGCAAAGGAATTTTTGGACAAAGTTCAACAAAGAGACGATCATTTAGAATCTCAGTTAATTAATTTGATGGCGTGTCAACGTGGTACTAATGAGTATTGGTATCATCGTCATGGAGAACTTAACTGTACGTTAAGGAACTTAGGAACCCCTACGTGGTTTGTTATGCTTAGCTGTGCTGAATACTCATGGGACGATTTACTTGAATTTCTACGAGAAGCAAATTCAAATGTAAAAAACATTGAATTGAAGACAGCTGGAGAACTCTGTTCTTTGGATCCTGTAAATGTGTGCAGATATTTTAATCATAGATTTCAAGTTATGATGTTTTTTATCTGCAATAAAATTAATCCACCTCTTGGAGAAGTTATTGATTTCTTTTGGAGAAAGGAGTACCAAGCCAGAGGTGCTCCTCATATACACATGCTATTATGGATCAAGAATGCACCTAAAATTGGAACCAGTTCTGATGAAACTGTTTTGTCTTTCATTGAAGACTATGGGGCATATTAGCAAGACCCACGTTCAAATTATCGCCGTTTTAGCGGCAGGAAACTGCCGCTAAAACGGCGATAATGGGCTTGCTAATATGCGTTATGGAATTCCAATAGAAGCCCAGGTTAGATGTCCTGCCCATCTAACCTGGGCTTCTATTGAAATTCTATAACGCATATTAGCAAGCCCATTATCGCCGTTTTAGCGGCAGTTTCCTGCCGCTAAAACGGCGATAATTGAACGTGGGTCTTGCTAATATGCCCCTATGTTACCTGTGCCATTCCAAAAAAGGAGGAGAAAACAGCTTAAGACAACAACTTTTACGGTTTCAAAGTCATCGATGTGGAAAATATTGTCGACAAAAATACACGTCAAAGGGGAAATTTTATACAAAATGTCGTTTTGGATTCCCACATTCAGTAATTTCAAAAGGAAGAGTCAACAGTTTCATGTCAGCAGTAAGACATACTATAACACGAAAATCTCCAAAGAATACTTACAACATAAAAAGAAGTGAAGATTCAAAGTATATTAATGACTACAATCCAGTGATTTTGTCAATGTGGAATGCAAACATGGATATCCAATATGTTGCAGATAATTCGATTGCTGTTGCTCGTTATGTTACATCATATATAACCAAATCTGAAAAGACGGAGTTGAAAGAATTGTGGGAAGAAATTTCACAAGAGAAGACTCTTAGTAACAATTTGTACAGCTTTAGTTTGAAGATGCTTTCCCATCGAGGGATTGGGTCCTACAAATGTTCGGATCGGTTGACCTCTGCAAGTTTATATTCAAAGTCAAGAGGAATCATTTGGGTAAGTCTAGGTCTTGCTGCAACACGAAATCGAGTTTTGAAATCTGTACAAGAAATTGAATACTTAGCATTGAATGAACCAGAGAGTACAGATAAGGTTAAAACAAATATGTTGGATACGTACTATCCCAAAAGAAGTGCACATCTGGAAAACATATGTCTCTATGAAGTACTACAACATTATAGTTTTAAGAGAAATGTTACAGAAAATATAAATGAAGAAAAATATGCAGTAATTGGATGTGATGGATGTTTGGTAAAACATGCCAAAGGAAATCTTACTAATCACAGAAAAGTCAGTTGCGAAACTAAAATGGAATTTTTCTATTTAGCACTTCTGCAACTCTTCAAGCCTTGGCATACTGAAATGGAATTACTTGGAGATTTTGACTGCTATGAAGATTCTTTTAATGCATGTAAAGGTAGTATTCAATGCACAATTTTTCCAAATTATCTACATATGTTAAATGAAGAGATTGAACAAGAAACTACTATTGCAGCTGAAATAGCTAGAGACAGTTCTCAAGATAGTCAAAGTTCTGCTCCACTAAGTCAAGATCCAATAGGACAACCAATTCTTGAAAATGAAGCAGCAATAGCCAATAATGAAGTAGAAATGGCAATGAAACAAGCACAACAGGATATAATTGAGTTGGGAAACTTGGAAGACCAACTAAATTTTGAACAAAAAGAAATATATCATCAAGTGACACAACAGATACAGCATGGTTTACTTCATGAAAAAAAGAGTGCAACTGCATATCATTTAAACCTATTCAAATGTATATCAGTGGTCAAGCTGGGAAAAGCTTCTTAATTAAAGTTTTGATCAGTTATCTACAGAAAACCCCTGAATCACATTTATCTTGTGTTGTAATAGCTCCAACTGGGTAAGCAGCACACAACATTAAAGGGAATACATTACATCGTTTACTCATGCTACCAGTAGAGCATGAACATAAGTTGGAATATCATAAACTATCTGGAGAAGCTTGTTATGAAGTCTCATAAGTACTAAAGAAAATAAAACTTCTAATCATTGATGAGGTGAGCATGGTCTCAAACATAATGCTTGCCTTTGTACATTTAAGAATGCAACAGATTTTAAAAACAGATTATGATGTTTTATTTGGAGGAAAACATGTAATTGTATTTGACGATCTACTACAACTGACTCCTGTGAAAGGACAACCAGTTTTTAAAACTCTTGTCCATGAAGATACTAGGAAATCTTTGGGAAGTATTGGAAATGTAAACATTTGGTCTCATTTTGAATATAAAGAACTTATTAAGAATATGCGAAAAGCAAGTGATTAACACTATGGAAACATTCTTCAAGATATAAGAATTGGAGTTTTGACACAACATGGAAAAGAAGTTTTACAAAGTCGGCTACTAACGAATTTGTTTCCAAATGAAAACATTGCACCTGAAATAATGTACAAAAAATTGGAGAAAAAAAGTCTATAGTTTGTCTAGTACCAACACTGCAAGAGTAACCTACATTCAATTATGAACTTTTGAAACTGGAAAAACAACCAATAGCGAAAATGGAAGCCATTGATAAAATGGAACACAAAGGAGTTACTATTCTCCTCTCAGAGAAATTACGGACAAAATTGGATTCTTTAGAAAAGTCAGTGTCTAAGACTGCTGGTTTAGAAAAGACTTTATATGTATGTAAAAACTGTTGGGTAACTTTACGACGTAATTTGGATGTAGAAAAAGGTTTAGTAAATGGAGCAATGGGAAAAGTTATTGATTTTGTTAATTATCAGAACAGAGATGGAATTGAATTTTTGAAGATTAAATTTGATCAGATTGAAGAGGTAAAACAGATTGGACATTGTGCTGTTCGTGTTTTGCTTGCAAAAGACTTGTATGTTCGTAGAAAACAGTTTCCTCTTTCTTTAGCATATGCAGTAACCATTCATAAATCTCAAGGTTTAAGTGCTTTGGAAAATATTGGAAGTACAGTGTTTAAAGAAGGCATGGCATACGTTGCATTGTCTCAAGTAAGAACATTATCTGGTTTGTATTTAATTGATTTTGATGAGAAAAAGGTTAGTGCAGATGCAAATTGTATAAGAGAGTATAATCGGTTAAGAAGACTGTATGCTCCTAACTTAGGTGACTATCCCGTATATGAAAAGCATGTGGTGTGTGCAAAACGAAAATATGAGAAACATTCTAGTGAGGTTGAAAAAAAGAAAACAATTGAAGAGAATGATGACGCTACAAAGAAAATGAAAATGGACACTGTGGATGATATTGTAGGATACCAGTTAGAAAATAGTTCAGGTATCAACTGCTATGCTAATGTAATTGTGAATGTTGTGTTTTATCTGGAAGTTCTTCATCTTCAAATTATGGAAAATTGAAAAAAAAGATTCTGTTCTTTACTACATAATATTTTTCAAAAGTTGGTAACTGATAGAAGTAAAATCCATACTGCTTCTGGCATTCTGCATCTTTTGGATATATGTACTGGTTCTTCACAATTTACACTCAATATACAACAAGATGCACAAGAATTCCTTATGTTTATGCTTGTTGTATTGGAAGATGAAGGAATAGAAATTGAAAATTTATTTGGACTAAGTTACAGATGGGATCATTAATGTGAAGAGTGTTCATTTTCTTCCACCACTGGAATAGACACTGAACGATTCATATACTTGACGATACCAGATTGCAAATCAGTATTTTTTAACAAATTAGTAAAAACAGCTAATCAAAATATGAAATGCTCTCATTGTAAATCAGAAATGTTGTCAACGTTATATATAGAAAGATTTGGAAAATATGTCATCTTAATGCTTCAACGTTGTAGAGAAAATGGAAGAAAATTGGAAACAAAAATAAAAAATGTTGTGGCAAGTCAAGTGTCAATTTCAGGAAGAACTTTTAAAGCAGTGGCTATTATATTCCATGATGGACCTACTACAACATCTGGACACTATACTGTGTATTTAAAGTGCAATAAAGGATGGACACATTGCAATGATGCCCATTTGCAATTTAAATGTAGGTTGCCTTTCAAATTACCAGATTCATATCTGATATTTTTTATGCCAGAGTTTTGAAAACACCATTCGGCCTATTGGGAAGATGTAAACATAAATAAATTAGTTTATTTTGGATATTTTCAATGGAAATTGATTTGGAAACATTATTCGGCCTACTGGGAAGACGTGAAAAATTACTGTTTGGATTATTGTTTTTTGCTAATTGTTATTGCATTTGCAAAATTGTGTTTGAAAGAAATAGTTTATATATTTGATCTTTATATTATATGTGATGTAAATGAATATGTATATTTCAGAAATGTACTTCAGAGAAATAAATGATTTATTGTAGTGGAAAAATATAATTTAGAAACTGTAGATAGGTGAACAGATAGTTGAACTTGTAAATATTTTCAATGCAGATGTGTTTTTTTTTTTACAATCTCATTGATTGTATTTTTTCCCCCACTGTTATATGATGATCTACATTGAAATCACTGTGAATGGTGAAATTCAATAGAATCTGAGAACAGCAAAAAAGGGAAACTGAATATGTTATGTAATTCTAAAATTATGTTGTGTTCTTAAAACTATAATATTATAAGCAATAACAGTTTTTTTCTTGTTTTTTTACAGAAAGTAATACTAAAGCTTAAAAAGATGTTAAATTCAGTTTACAATAAAACTACTGTAAAATAGTTTGAATGAGTTTGGTATCTACTTTAATAAAGAAGGTAAGATGAAATAATGTAATAAGCATAATAATATGAAGTAATGTTTACAGTCACTTTTATTGCAGTCATCCATTTTTTCAAACACTACCCATGCACTGATCTATACCATTAGGCACTATTCCCACACTCAATGCACTATCCATGTATTTCTCCAATCACCTAGCCTGTATTCATACAGTTATAAGATCACCCAGACACTACCCATGTTCTTTTTAAATCACCCAGGTACTATCTGTATACTCATGCAATAAGGTACACATTATCTGTACACTCTTCCAATCACCCAGGTAGTACCTATACACTACTCCAATCCCCTAAACATTATCCCTGCACTGATGCAATCACCTAGACACTACCCTTGCACTCTTTCAATCATCCAGGCAGTATCTACACAATGCTCTATTCATTCAGGCAGTACAGATACACTTTTAAAATCACCCAAGCTCTATTTATACAGTCCTCCAATCACCCAGGTACTACTCTTGTACTCCTCCAATCACCCAACCAGAATGCTTCAAGTTTTAAAATCACTCAGGCACTACCTATGTACTCCTCCAATCACCCAGGCCCTACCTCTACACTCTTGCAATCAGCAAGACATTACCCCTAAACTCGTGCAATTACCAAGGTAATAACTATGCATTCCTCTAATCCCCCAGACATTATGCTTGCACTCATGCAATCACTTAGGTATAAGCCATGCACTCCTGCAATGCCACAGACATTCCTCTGCACTCATGCAATCACTTAGGCATTACACATGCACTTTTCCAATAACCCTGATATTACCCCTGCACTCATACAATCACCCAGGCATTACCCATGCACTCCTTCAATCACTCAGGCAGTACCTGTGCATTTATAAAATCATCCTGGCAGTACCTATGCACTCAAGCAATTATACAGGCATTGCCCATGCACTCCTCCAATTATTCGGCAAAGAACTCATGCACTTAAAAAATCACCCAGACACTACTTATGCACTTTACAATCATCCACACATTACGAGTTCAGTCATGCAACAACACAGACATTACTTTTTCACTCTTGCAATCAGTCATACATTTCTCATGCACTCCTTCAATTAACTACACATTACCCATGCACTCATGCAATCACTTAGGCATTACCTATCCACTCTTTCAATGACTCAGACATTACCCCTGCACTCATGCAATCACACAGACACTATCCATGCACTCCTCCAATTGGCCAGCCACTACCCAGGCACTTATAAAATCACCGAAGCACTACCTATGCACTCGTCTAATCACTCAGACACTACCCATGCACTCGTCCATTCACCCAGACATTACCCCTCCATTCATGTAATCACCCACGCATTACCCATGCTCTCCTTCAGTCTCTCAGGCAGTGCCCATGCAGTCTTCCAATCATCCAGGCACTACCTATGCACTCATGCAATAACCCAAGCACTACCCATGCACTCCTCCAATCACTCAGGCATTACCCATACACTCCTTCAATCACCCAGACATTACCCCTGCACTCATACAATCACACAGGCATTACCCATGCACTCCTTCAATCACTCAAATGCTACCCCTGCAGTCATGCAATCACCCAGGCACTACTTATACACTCATGCAATAACCCAGGCACTACCCTTGCACTCCTTCACTCATCCAGGCACTATCCATATACTTCTCCAATTACCCAGCCACTACCCATGCAGTTATAAAATCATCAAGACATTACCTATACACTCATCTATTCACTCAGGCACTGCCCATGCACTCCTCCATTCACCCAGGAATTACCCTTGCATTCATGCAATCACCCAGGCATTACCCATGCACTCCTTCAATCATTCAGGCCGTGCCCATGCACTCCTCCAATCATCCAGACATTACCCCTGCACTTATGCAATTACCCAGACATTACGTATGCACTCATACATACACTCAGGCACTTCTGCAGCTCTTATGCAATCACCCAAGCACTACTCATGCCCTCCTCCAATCACCCGAGAGCTGCCCATTTAGTCCTACATGCACCCAGGCACCATCCATGCAATCTTCTATGCACCCAGGCATTACCCATGCACTCCTCCAATCACCCAGGCATTACCCTTGCATTCATGCAATCACCCAGGCATTACCCATGCACTCCTTTAATCATTCAGGCAGTGCCCATGCACTCCTCCAATCATCCAAACATTACCCCTGCACTTATGCAATTACCCAGACATTACATATGCACTCCTTCAATCACTCAGGCAGTTACCATGCACTCCTCCATTCACCCACACATTACCACTACATTCATGCAATCACCTGGGCATTACCCATTTACTCCTTCAATCACTCAGGTAGTGCACATGCACTCCTCCAATCAGCCAGACATTACTCCTGCAGTTATGCAATCACCCAGGCATTACCCATGCACTCATACAAGCACTCAGCCACTTCTGCAACTCTTATACAATCACCCAACCACTACTCATGCACTCCTACATGCACCCAGGCACCATCCATGCACTCTTCCATACACCCAGTCATTACCCATGCAGTTCTCCAATCACCTAGATATTACCCCTGCACTCATACAATCACCCTAACATTAACTATGCACTCTTCCATGCACCCAGGCGTTACCCATGTACTCCTTCAATCAGCCAAACGTTACCATTTCACACATGCAATCACACAGGCACTACTCTTGCACTCCTTCAGTCACCCAGGCAGTACGCATGCACTCCTCCAATCACTCAGCCACTACCTATAGACTTATAAAAATTATCCAGGCACTACTTATCCACTCCTCTAATCACGCAGGCACTATCTCTGCACTCCTCCAATCACCCAGGCATTACCCTTGCATCCATGCAATCACCCAAGCATTACCCATGCATTCCTTCAATCATTCAGGCAGTGCCCATGCACTCCTCCAATCACCTAGACATTACCCCTGCACTTATGCAATTACCCAGACATTACCTATGCAGTCCTACAATCACTCAGGCAGTTCCCATGCACTCCTCCATTTACCCAGACATTACAGCTGCATTCATGCAATCACCTAGGCATTACCCATGCACTCATGCAATAAGCCAGGCACTACCCATGCAGTCATGCAATCACTAAGGCACTACTGCTGCACTCATTCATTTCCTCAAACACTATCCGTGCACTCATCCAATGACTCAGGTAATACTGCTGCACTCATTCATTCACTCAGACACTACTTATTCACTGATACAATGACTCAGACATTACCCTTGCACTCATTCATACAATACATACAAACTTGTCTATTTTTAACCAATTAGTCGGTTCTAAAAAGAACATTTTTTTTCTTCTTTTTTTGTTTTTAATTTTTTTTGTGTTTTTTTAACTCTTTTATTAATTTTTTGGGTGTTTATTTTTAACAAAAGATTGAAAAAAACAAGGAAATGAACTAAAAAAACTTTTCAAAACGTTTTGCAATTAGAAACTCACTGCAAAAGAAAAAAAAAATTAACAATGATGATTCTTCGCAGCAACAACAGCTGCAACAGAATGTTCACCTGCACAAAGCAGTTTCTTACACTTTATGCAGTGCTGTTCCTGTCCTGCAAACTCTGGAATAATTTCTGTGGATGCAGTGGATCCCGAAGAAGTACTAGGTCCTGCGACCTCATCATCTTGTTGGGACTCTTGCATTTGTCGCCGATGTTGTTCCCGTGCAAGACGGTTTGGGTGCATGGTCTGAAGGTGTTTGAGCATAGATGATGTCCCACACGAATACTTCGTTTCTGATCCAAGAGATAATATTTTGTGGCACACCGTGCAGGTCACTTTTCGAGCATTTACTTTCTTCTCTCCTTCTGGGATAGAGAAGAAAGCCCATACAATACTCTCCTTCCTTTTCTTTATTGGTTCTTCCAGCTCCTCTTCATCTGCAGGAATATCTACTGGTGCATTTTGAGATGCCATTTCCTTTCTTGGAAAAAAACACCCCAAAAATCAAACAAAGAGGGACAGAAATACAAGAGGTGTTTCTTCAAAAGATGCTCCTGGAAGAATGAAATAAATGGGTGGGGTCCTTCAAGTTCTAGAATAGGAAGCTTTTAAATCAATGAAATTGTTTCTTTTAACATCAGATGGGATTCGCGCACCAGGCGCGCAACGGGCGAGCACCCGGCGCGAATTCCGAAAAATATATTAAACAGTAACATATCTTTATTACAATTACAAATATATGATATTTACAGTTATATTAACTAATTTCTTGGTATAATATATATAATAAAGTTAGATACACATACTTTTAAAACGCATCCCCCGGAAATACGTATGTGACGTTACGCGGGGCCGAGAACCGTGCACCCATCGCTTACCGAACGCGCATCGTACACGATTTAACCAATATTGCGGCAAAATTCTTGGATTCGCGCAACCACCGTGACTGGTACACGATTGGTACACAAATCCACTTTTCTTTTAAAAAAAAAAAAAGATAAAACCATATTTTTGAAAGCAGAAATATCACATTATTTTTTTTAAAGTTTATAATTTTAGAAAAAGTATTTTTTGAACATTATAATTAGAAATTAGCATTTGAAAAACCATAGAAATTCACTGAAAAAACCATAGGTTTCAGGGACGTTATAGTTAGAAATTAGCATTTTAAAAACCTTTGAAATTCACTGAAAAACCATAGGTTTCAGGGACGTTATAGTTAGAAATTAGCATTAAAAAAACCTTTGAAATTCACTGAAAAAACCATAGGTTTCAGGGACATTATAGTTAGAAATTAGCATTTAAAAAACCATAGAAATTCAATGAAAAAACCACAGGTTTCAGGGACGTTATAGTTAGAAATTAGGATTTAAAAAACCATAGAAATTCAATGAAAAAACCACAGGTTTCAGGCATGTTATAGTTAGTTGGACATTTCAGTCGTACAAAACCAGAGAAATTCGGCCGTTATAGTTAGTTGAGCTAAGTATAACTTGCGCCCCTGCAATGCACTGCTGATGACATCACATATTACATCACTCATGACATGGTCAGTGACATCACTGATGGCATCACTGATAACATCTCAAATGACATCACTGATGACATCATCCACGTGATCCTCAGATGCACCTCCTCACAGCAAAATATAACCTTTGATACACCCATTCTAAAATACAGACTGCCATTCTTGAAACCATAGACACACCAATACCAGTTACTACATACCCACTTACTGATTCCTAGGTCTACACACACATCCACTCACTCACCCATACAGTCACTCATACATGCAGTCACTCATCAATACAGCCACTATTATATGCACTCATACACCTATACAGACACTCACACACCGCCACTCACCCATAGAGTTACTTATACAGCTAGTTAGTCATGCAAAGAATCAATCACACTCCCATTTACTCACCTATACAGTTATACACACACCACCTCACATATTCACACAGATACTAACACATACTTACTCTCTTATACAATCACTGACACAAGCACATACTCATCCACACAGCCGCTCTCACAATCACTCACTCTCACATATAGTCATTTATATACTCCAACACTCACATATACTGCCTTTCACATATGTAGTTACTCAACCATGTACCACTGAGACATCCATTCACTCACCAACACAGTCATACACACACTCACCCACCCATACAGCCCCTCACAGACATACTCTTGAACCCATACACCCAGTGAATCTCCCACTCACACATCCATGCAGTGAGTCACCCACACACCACCCACCCACAGAGACACTCAGGCACCCATATAGATACTCAGACAAGCAATCAATAACCCATATAGACACTCATGTTGGTACTCACCAACCCATGCAACCACTTACACACCAACAGACAGACTGATACAGACATTTACACAGTTTAGTCACTAACCCATGCATTCAGTAAGACACGTTTAATCACTCACTTATACAGTCAGTGACACACCTACTAAATCATCCATTCAGACAGTCATACACTCACTCATTCTTCAATACATCTTGGCCTATATAGATATAAAACATATTTAAACTTTACAGAAACACACAGTCACTGGATGATGTCATCAGTGATGTCATTTGAGATGTCATCAGTGATGTCACTGACCTTGTCATGAGTGATGTAATATGTGATGTCATCTGCAGTGCATTGCGGGGGCGCGAGTTATACTTAGCTCAACTAACTATAACGGCCGAATTTCTCTGGTTTTGTACGACTGAAATGTCCAACTGACTATAACGTCCCTAAAACATGTGTTTTTTTCATTGAATAAATATATATATATATATATATATATATATATATATATATATATATATATATATTATCTACTGGCGGTCGCCAGTAGATAGTTATAGTTACAACCTATTATCCATAGGAAATCCACGACATTCTATTTGAAATAACTCTCGTGCCGGTTGACGTATCTTCGCGAAATTTTCAAACTTTGTGGCCCGCTCCGGTCCGCTCCTACCCTGAAAGTCTCGGGGGATTCGTCAAGCGGGGGCCGAGAAAAAGGGGGGTCCCAAAACGTGTTTTCCCCATGCACTTTTCCATAGGAAACTTTAGACACGGCTACAGCCTGAACTGCTGAACGGAATTACACCAAATTTGCCAAAGAGGTAGTTCTTGGTTCAAAAGAACCCTTTTGTTAAATGGTGTAAATCCGTTCAGTAGTTGCTGAGAAAATGAAAAGTAAAAAGTTAGTGATATCTATGGCCGAGTAGGGACCGCGTACCCTCAGCGCACCCTGCGCGCACCGTCCCGATCACGAGCTGCATGTTAATTGGCTGTTAGCTGGCTGTCAACATTCCGATTCAGGAAATGTTGGCAGCCATTTTGTCCCTCGGTAGAACCGAGGGACAGAAACAAGTGCACAAAGCGCACAAAGGGGGCAGGGTAGAAACACCCTGACCCCTAGGTTTGCTCAGGGGTCCCACAAGGACCCCCTGGGCAAAAATAAATACATTTTTTTAAAAATCGGCAGGATGCGCTCAGGGTGCGCGAATCCTGCCGAAAAATCGAAGCGCGGTCTCCCGCGCTTCGATAGTTATTGGCCCCCGGGTGGCCCAAGTCCCGGGGGCATGGTGGGGGGGATAATTTAATGTGTGGGGGCCTCAAAGGGCCCCCAAGCCCCGGGACCGCCACCCCCGGGGCTTTTTGAAAAATGGTGCGGGAGGGCTCTGAGCCCTCCCGCAGCCCCGGGACCACCACCTCCCCGGGGCTTTTTTTAATAAATTGTAAAACCAGTGTGGGGGGCTCCAGCCCCCCACATGCCCCGGGACCGCCACCTCCCGGGGCACTAAACAAATTAATATGGGGGTCCGTTACGGACCCCAGAGCCCGGGGACCACAACCTCCCCGGGGCTGTGTACTGAATGGGAGGGGGCCGCGCGGCCCCCCTCCTGGAGCCCTTGATGGCCCTGGGGACCACCACCCCCAGGGCCGGCTCCTGCAGTGTCCCGGGGTGCCTACCCCAGGACACTGCTGTTTGCAATGACAGGACGGGAGCCTCGCGGCTCCCGTCCTGCCATAGCAAACTGCTTTGGATATTGGAAGAGAGAGCAGGGAAACCTGCTCTCTCTTCCAATATACAAGCCGATTGCTTTTCCACATGGGGAGCAGCATGTTAGCTGCTCCCCATGTGTAATAGCAATGCCGGCTCCCGTAGGACACGGGGAGCCGGCGGGACTGTGGGGGATTGGGGACCCCCACAGTCCCCAACGGAGAGAGGCCAGCCCCGGGGGATGGGGTCCCCGGGGCAAGTAGTGGCCCGGGAGGGAGCCACGCGGCCCCCTCCCCAAAAATGAAAAAAAAAAATTTAAAAAAAAGGAAAGGCCGGCCCCGGGGGATGGGGTCCCCGGGGCCTTAAAATGGCCAGAGGAGGGGGCCACGCTGCCCCCTCAAAATAATAAATATAGAGGCCATGCCCCGGGGATGGGGTCCCGGGGCCAATACAGGCCCAGGGAAGGGGGCCACGCGGCCCCCTTCCCGTTTTTTTTTTTTTTGTAATTTTAAAAGGGGTAAGGCCCTGGGGGATGGGGTCCCCAGGGCCCAAAAACAGAAAAAGGAAGGGGGCCACACAGCCCCCTTCAGGGGACACAAAAAAAAAAACGATCGGGCCCGCAGGCCCCGCCCCTTCCTTCACCACTCTGCAAACGCGCCCCTGGCGCGTTTGCAGAGAGGAACAGTCCCCTTGAATACTGGGGGCCCTGGGGCCAACTAGCCCACCAGGAACCTCCAGTATGCGCCAGGGGCTGCCTTGCAGAGAGGTGTACAGAGGCCACGCCCCTTTTACACCTCTCTGCAACGCAGCTCTGTGGTGCTTTTTGGAGGTATATGGTGGGCTAGTTGGACTCCGGGGACCCTCAGGATTCAAGGGGACTTAATCCCCCAACTTAAAACGCGCCACGGGGCGCGTTTGCACAGTGGTGAAGGGAGGGCGGGGCTTCAGGTGACATGTGTGCAAACAGGCCCCGTGGCGCGTTTTAAGATGGGGAATTACATCCCTTGAATCCTGAGGGTCCCTGGGGCCAACTAGCCCAACAGGTACATCCAGAAAGCGCCACAGAGCTGCGTTGCAGAGAGGTGTAAAAGGGGTGTGGCCTCTCTACACGTCTCTGCAACGCAGCCCCTGGCGCATATTGGAGGTTCCTGGTGGGCTAGTTGGCCCCTAGGGACCCTCAGGATTCAAGGGGACTTAATCCCCCAACTTAAAACGCGCAACGAGGCGCGTTTGCACAGATGTCACCACAGGCCCCGCCCCTCCCTTCACCATTGTGCAAATATTCTTCTAAAATCATCCGAAATACGAATTCCGATTTACTCACCTGTTATAAGGAGAGACCTCAGTGCTGCATCTTTCAGCCCAGTACTGGTCCTGAAAAGTAATTTTAACCGTACTTACCAGTAACTTGAATTTCCTTCCATAGGCTAACATTTTCTGGTTTCACTTGGAAATTCTTCTAAGTGTGGAGTTTTGGAACTTTAAAATATTCCACTAAAATCATCCGAAATACGAATTCCGATTTACTCACCTGTTATCAGGAGAGACCTCAGTGCTGCATCTTTCAGCCCAGTACTGGTCCTGAAAAGTAATTTTAACCGTACTTACCGGTAACTTGAATTTCCTTCATAGGCTAACATTGACTGGTTTCACTTGGAAATTCTTCTAAGTGTGGAGTTTTGGAACTTTATAATATTCCTCTAAAATCAACCAAAGTACGAATTCAAATTTACTCACCTGTTATCAGGAGAGAACCCAGTGCTGCATCTTTTAGCCCAGCACAGACCCTGAAAAGTAATTTTAACCGTACTTACCAGTAACTTATATTTTCTTCCATAGGAATCCATTGTCTGGTTTTTAGCAGAAAAGTTTCAAAGTGTCGATTTTCACAAACTACAAATATTCCTTAAAAATCGCCTGTATGACTTAAACGCATTCTTTCAACTGTTTACAGGAGATGCACCAGTGCGGGATCCAGGATCCAACACTGAGTAACAAAAAGTAACGATAACACTACTTACCTGCTAAGTGAATTTCCTTCCATAGGATAACATTGGTCATTCTTTTTTGAAAAAGTTTCTAAGTGTCAACTTTTAAAATACAATAATATTCCTTAAAAATCACGACTGTAACCAAAACGCTTTTACTCAACTGTTTACAGGAGATGTGCCAGGACTGAATCTAGGATCCAGTCCTGTGGTTAGAAAAAGTAATCCATAAAGTAACTAATTGCATTTAACTAGAAATTCACATTGAGCTGAATGTTGCATTGTGTTTAAAAATGTGTTGCCCATTGCAACAACTGTAACTACTGTACTTAAAAGTCTATTGCCTATGTGCAAAGTATTTAAAGTAAAGTAATTCATTCTGAGAAAGTATTTTTTGTAATGTAATGTATAATGTAATTACAATGTAATTTTAAAAATAAAATATGTTATAAAAAATTGTTTCTAAAAATGTAGTAAATCAGTATTAAAAAAATTTATATAACAATTAATACATTTAAAAATTGTCATTTACAAAACCTTTGAAATTCACTGAAAAAACCGTAGGTTTCAGACATGTTATAGTTACAAATTAGCATTTAAAAAACCTTTGAAATTCACTGAAAAAACCATAGGTTTCAGGGACGTTATAGTTACAAATTAGCATTTAAAAAACCTTTGAAATTCACTGAAAAAACCATAGGTTTTAGGGTCAGTTATAGTTAGTTGGACATTGCACTCGTACAAAACCCGTGAAATTCCCCGTTATAGTTAGTCCAGCTAACTATAACTCGCGCCCCGCAATGCACTGCTGATGACGTCACATATTACATCACTCATGACATGGTCAGTGACATCACTGATGACATCACTGATGACATCTCAAATGACATCACTGATGACATCACTGATGACATCATCCGTGTGATAATTTCATGCATCTTCTCACACCCTAATATAACCTTTGATACACCCACTCTAAATTACAGACTGCCATTCGCAAAACCATAGACACTCCAAAACCAATAACTACATACCCACACACTGATTCTTAGGTCTACGCACACATCCACTCACTCACCCGTACAGTCACTCATAATTACGGTCACTCAGTACAGGACTATCATATGCACTCATACTCCTATATAGACACTCAAACACCGCCACTCATCCATAGAGGTACTCACACACCTAGTCAGTCATGCAAATAATTAAACACACTACCATTTACTCACCTACACAGTTATACACACACAAGCTCACTTACTCATACAAATACTAGCACATTCTTACGCTCTTATACAATCACTGATACAAGCACACACTCATCCATACAGCCAGTATCACAATCAGTCACTTTCGCTTATAGCTATTTATATACTCCAACACACATATATACTGCCTTTCACATATGTAGTTACTCACACATGTACCACTGGGACATACATTCACTCACTAACACACTCTTACACACACTTACCCACCCATACAGTCTATCACAGATGCACTCTTGAAACCATCCACCCAGTGAATCACCCACTCACACATCTATGCACAGAGTCGCACACACCCCTCCCACACAAACACTCAGGCACCCATACAGATACTCACACAAGCATTCAATAACTCAAATAGACACTCATGTAGCTATTCACAAACACATGCAGCCACTTACACAGCAACAGACAGACGGATACAGACATTCACCCAGTTTAGTCACTAACCCATGCATTCAGTAAGATACGTTAAATCACTCACTTATAGAGTCAGTCACGCACCTACTAAATCATCCATACACACACTTACACACCCACTCATTCTTCAATACGTCTTTTCCTATATATATTAAAAATATTTAAACTTTACAGAAACACACAGTCACTGGATGATGTCATCAGTGATGTCATCAGTGATGTCATTTGAGATGTCATCAGTGATGTCATCAGTGATGTCACTGACCATGTCATGAGTGATGTAATATGTGACGTCATCAGCAGTGCATTGCGGGGCGCGAGTTATAGTTAGTTGGACTAACTATAACGGGGGAATTTCACGGGTTTTGTACGAGTGCAATGTCCAACTAACTATAACTGACCCTAAAACCTATGGTTTTTTCAGTGAATATATATATATATATATATATATATATAAGTATAGTGAGTTTTGTGTGTTAAATGTTGTAAAGTTTAAATATTAGTTAGTTATCTTGTAACATAGCTAAGAATGGACTGACATAATTTTTTATATATCAAGTGAAATGCTCACGGAAGTAGTCACCCATTTGAACTGTAACTGAGACATGCATATAAACAGTTGCTTATATAGAAGTTTAACCGATGAATCAAACACTAACAAATATGGTTACATACTGAGTTATGTAGTTGGAATTAGGTGATTCTATACTTTATTAATGGTAAATAGAAGTGTGCAAGCAAATCCTTTTGCCTCGTACATATAGGTTCATTAGCTTATCTGCAACTGCTGAATTTAATGTATTTGGAAATCTGTACTTCTGTTCTTTAACTGTGCTTAGAGCCAGGTAATTAAATAGTACTAGATGCTGTCTACAACGGTTTGGGAAATTCTGAGAAGTAGAACTTCAGTTCAAATATGTGTGAGATGTGCTATTCTAGAACCAGTGTTTTCAGTTTAGACTGCTATATTGAATTGAGATTTATAATGTGTTGGGAAGCCCAAACGTTATTTTTTATCCCAATTATGTCATTGGTAAGATAAACTGTACATAGCCAATAGGGAAGGAAGGTATGCATTTAAAAGGTAAAATAGGTAGTTTAAAAGTTCAGTACGTTAGAAATACAGTTACACACTAGTATACCCAATTCAACATATACACATCTTTCTGTTCACTCACTGAGATACTTATTTAGAAAACTATACAGCCACTCACACAACCAGTCAGACAGTGACAGACATAGTTCCACATTTACTAATTCAGCTACGTAGTAGTTACATATCCAAGAGCAAGAGATCCAGTTGTACACACAGTTACATACGCTAACACTCATTAACATACATAGTAAGGAATCCACATAGCTACTTACATGTACATTTATAGAACTGTAGAGTTGCTAAGATAGGTAGTCACAGACTAACATAGACAATTACACATCAAATGACACACTCACAGAGGGACTGTTACACTCACTGACATATGTATTCAAGTACAGACACTCCTAGTCACCCATAAACACAAGTAGCCCTTTTAATATGTAGTGGGTCTGCTACTGCAGAGGCAGTATTTACAGTTTTACTACCAGGTCGTCTTCGGAATTCAAAATTATTTTCCAAGCTTTAAAGAGCTTGTTTTGTTGATATAAGTCCTCCCGGAGATAGGTTGTATGTAGGCCATTAGCCAGGGAGATTTCTGTTTGAAAACTTAAGAGATGTACTTTGAAGTTTCTATGAGTTACATATGCATTTGCAGATACATATGCCAAGTTATACATCCAGTCTGCCACCTAATACTGCAACTCCTAAACCTATTTACAGAAGCATAGAGGGAGTCCCACAGCCAGTTCGACAGAGAAAGAGACACTTAGTTACTCACACACACAAGAACACAGCACTTATGAGAGCAGCAGTACTAGAACCAGTTCAACACACAGTTACATACCCCAACACTCACTAACTCAGCCAGTAAGCTAACCATACAGCCACTTGCATGCAGTTTCACAGAACCATAGGGTTACTAGGAGAGAGTACCTCTAATAGTGATACTTGCACATACAATCACACACACAAAGAGGGTCTGAAAGACTCACTCACATATAAATTCAAATGCTTACATAATGAAGTCACCCATCCAAGCAAGTAGACTTTTAAACATGACTTAGGCCTGGTGATGTAGAGCGTGTGTATTTAGTTTTACTGCTAAGTTGTGTTGCCATTTAAAGTCCCTTTGCAAACCTTAAACTCCACTCCTACTACATATAGGTTATCTGTAGAGTAGGCTGTAATAGGGACATAGGGCAGGGTGGTATGTGCTGAAAAAGTAAGACATGCACTTTCATGTTTTAGAGAGCTTCATACGCACCTACAGAAACATATCCCATGCATACAACCAGTCTTCCACCCAATACTGTAACTCACAAACCCATATACTGAAGCATAGAGGCACTCATACACCTAGTCAGATAGTGACAGAAGGTCTTAGACATGAAGTAACAGACTCACACACCCCTTTTGTATTCAGTAGAAACACATCCAGTTGCACACACCTACATATTCCAATACTCACTAACTGAGCCAGCAAGCTATCCATAAAGCCACTTGCATACAGATGGATAGAATTACCAAGAGAGCCTATCATATACTGAGATAGTTAGTTAGACATCCAGTCACACACCCACAGAGAGACTGGTATGCTCAGTCACATATGTACTTAAGTACTGACAAAATGAAGTCACCCATGCACGGAAGAAGCCCTTTAAACATGTTTTGGGCTTGCTACTGCAGAGCCTGTGTGTGCAGTTTAACTGACAAGAAGAGTTGGCGTTTAAAACCTCTTTGCCAAGCTTTAAACTCCCCTTCTACTACATATAAGTCACCTGTAAACTAAACTGCATGTAGATAATAGGGAGGGTGGTATGTGCTTAAAAGGTAAGACATGCACTTTGAAGTTTTAGTGAGTTTCATGTGCATTTATAGACCCATATGCCCAGTTATGCATCCAGACTCCCACCCAATACTGCAACTCATAAACCTATTTACAAAAGCATAAGGGCACTCACACACCCATTCAGGCAGAGACAGAGGCACTTAGACATTTACTCACACCCATACAACAATTATGTATCCAGCAGTAACAGAACCAGTTGCACACACAGTTACATACCCCAACACTCACTAACTCAGCCACTTGCATACAGATTGACAGACCCACAGAGTGGGTCATCCTCTACATTCTAAAGAAGTCATCAGTGATGCTATTGATCTCTTTCAAATGAAGCAAACAAAAGGAGCTCCCAAGAGTGTGTGGAAGAAAAGTATAGAAGCTTGCTGTTTTTCACAACCTTTTCCCACTGGAGAAGGTGGCTGCTTTGATAACCACCCTGTACAGATACCAGCAGCCGAATACCGGTCAACCAGATTATACTCAGAGGATCCAAGATTTCAGTAGTGTATTCCCTAGATATTTCATCATCTGTTTGAGAGTGACTAGTCTGGACTTTCATATGTTGTTAACTACATACTGAAGACAGGAGTTAATCTTCAAAATCTCTATGCAAAGGAATTCATTGACAATGTTAATGGAAAGGATGAATTTTAGAATACAGCTTAATTAATTTGACAGCATGCCAACCTGGCACCAACAAGTATTGGTATCGCCGTCATGGAGAACTGAAATGTATGTTGAGAAATCTAGGTGTACCTACTTGGCTTCTGACACTCAGTTGAGCTGAGTGTGCCTGGGATGGCCTGCTTGAATTTTTTGAGAGAAGCAAACTCAAATATTAAAGATATCAAAGTCAGAACAGCTGGAGAGCTTTGCTCCTTGGATCCCGCTAATGTTTGCAGATATTTTAACTAGGCCTGGGCGTAGTACTACGCTACGCTCGCGTAGTTTGCGCTACTTTGCACTACGCGAATTGCACGTAGCACAGTGCAAAAACGCGTAGCTGGCATTTTTTGCTTGCTCGCGGTCCTCAACGTCAAGTTGGCGACCGCGAGCGAGCAAAATGACATCCCGGCGAGACGTTTTCCTTGTTCGCAATCAGCAACATCAAGTTGCCGATCGCGAGCGTGGAAAATAAACCTCCCGGCGAGATTCTCAACGCGGGGAGGTCAGGTTTCTCATTGCGAGTGGTCGCGTATGCTCGCGACCGCTCGCGATGAGAAACTACCAGTCCGCGTTGAGAAAGCTGCCGCTCGAGTAAAAATCTACTCGAGCGGCAGAAAACGACCGCTTGCACTGTGCAAGATGCCGTTTGCAATGATTGCACAGTGCGGACAAGCATCCGGCACTGTGCAATCATTGCGAACAGCAAATTACGCAGTTCGCGTAGTGCTACGCGTAGCTCGCATAGTGCGAAGTGCACTCCGCGTAGCTACGCGTAGCGCTACTACGCGAACTACGCCCAGGGTTAATTTTAACCACAGATTTCAAGCTATGATGTCTTTCATATGCACCAAAAGAAATCCTCCTCATGGTAAAGTAAATGAATTCTTTTGGTGAAAAGAGTACCAATCAAGAGGTGCTACTCATATTCACATGCTGTTATGGATAAAAGATGCACCGAAATTTGGATCAGACAGTGATCAGTCTGTCTTGTCTTTCATTGAACAGTATTTGACATGTGCCATCCCTAAAGATGGTGGTGAAAAGAGCTTGAGACAACAAGTGCTGCGTTTTCAAAGTCATAGATGTTGGAGTACTGTCGTCAAAAATACAGATTCAAAGGTAAATTGTATACAAGATGTCGTTTTGGATTCCCATGACCCGTCATTTCACAAGGAAGAGTAAAGCTTTTTGTCTGCAGTAAGGCATACACTAACACGAACATTATTGAAAAATACATACAACCTGAGATCAGAGGACTCGAAGTATATTAATAACTATAGTCCAGTCATTCTGAAAATGTGGAATGCAAACATGGATATACAATTTGTTGCAGACAACTCCATTGCGGCTGCTCATTACATCACTTCATGTATTACAAAATCAGAGAAGACAGAGATGAAGGAGATGTGGCAGCAGATTTCTGCAGAAGAGTCTTACCAAGAAATTGTATAACTTCAGCTTGAAAATACTTTTCCACAGAGAGATATGGTCCTATGAGTACTCAGCTAGTTTGATCTCAAAGGCGAGGGGAATTGTTTGGGCAAGTCTAGGCCATGCAAGCACGCGAAATAGAGTTTTGAAGTCTTTCCCAGAAATCAGTATCTAGCATTGTTTGTGCCAGAAAGCACAGATATTGTGTAGTCAAATATGTTCAATACATACAATTCAAGGAGTCCACACCTAGAAAACATGTGCTTCTATAAAATCAATGTAATGGAAAACATAGAAGAAGGGAAATACACAGTAGTTGGATGTGATGGTTGTTTGGTGAGACATAGCAAAGGAAATCTAATTAACCACAAAAAAGTGTGTTACCAAACTGCATACAGAAGAGAGTTTTTCTATTTGACACTTCAGCAATTGTTTAAGCCTTGGCATGCTGAACCAGAACTACTTAGAGACTACGACTGCAATGAAGACTCTTTCAATGCTATAAAAGACAGCACTCAGTGTCCAGTCTTTTCAAACTGCTTGCAAATGTTGAAAGATGAGATTGAACAGGAGATACCATTTCTGCTGAGGTAATTAAAGAGAGTTCACAAAGCAGCCAAAGTTCTGGACCACTGAGTCAAGATCTTCTTGGACAACAGGTTATTCAAAATGAAACAGCTATAGCTGTGAATGAGGTAGAGACTACAATGCAACAAGCAAGAGAGGAAAGTTTTGTTTTTTAAAAGTTAGTAGCACAACTGAACCACAAACAGAAAGAAATTCATATTGAAGTAAAAGATAAACTAGAGCATGTATTTCTACATGAGAAGAAACAATGTGAATGTTCTTCATTTAAGCCAATACTACTAAACATCAGTGGTAAAGCTGGCGCTGAGAAAAGCTTTCTACTTAAAGTTCTCACTGCTTATCTACAGAAGGCTACAGAATAACATTTATCATGCATAGTAACAACACCAACTGGATTAGCTACACACAACAATAAAGGAATTGCTTTACATCAACTACTGTTGAACATGATAATAAAATGGAATTCACAGAAGTTATCTGGTGAAGCTTGTCATGAGGTGTCAAGAGTATTGAAAAAACTAAAGCTGTGCTGTTGCTTCGTAGAGTTCAGGACAGCTTTCGATTCAGTGGATAGGGATAGCCTTTGGGGAAAACTTGTTGCCTGGGAGCTTCCGTTAAACCTCCTTAGTGTACTTCAATCCCTGCATTCTGGTAATTGGGCTCACGTGGATTTAGACAAGTCGGGTCAGTTATCCCAAAGAATCTCCATCGAGAATGGCCTCCGGCAAGGGTACGTTTTAGCACACCTGCTTTTTAGTTTATTTTTAGCCGACCTTCCTGCTTTTATTTCCCAATCCAAGCCTTTTTCCCCTAAAGTTGGGAATATCACATTGACTGTCTGCTGTACGCAGATGATCTGGTACTACTGGATTGTACTCCAATTGGTCTGCAGAGGAAATTAGATGCTTTAGCAACTTATAGTAAACACAACCAGCTTTGCATTAACCTAGAAAAGACCAATATCTTGTTTTTTGGGAAACAAATTAAAGAAATTCAGTTGGTACTTAGATACAAGGGAGTTAGAGCAAGTTGACCAATATAAATACTTGGGTCTGACCTTTAGGAGGAATCTGAACTGGGACACGCATCGGGATGATATCAAGCAGAAGGCTCTATTGCAGGCCAGTTGTCTATCAAGATTTGATAGTAGAAATTCTCCAGTTGGGTCTGTATGGGGGAGAGGTTTTTTTTCTTGATTCTTCATATGAATGGGAAAGAATAGAAGGGACATTGCTTGGAAAGCTCTTATCTCTCCCCTAAGGCACCATGGTACAAGCCGTAAGGAGAGAGTGTACGTTGGTCTCCTGGAAGCTGATGGCCTTTACTAGGGCCCTAAGCAATTTTAATACATTCTCTAAAGATGATGAGGTGTCCAAAGTTTTTTAATTGTGTTGGGAAGAGATTCAAGGTAGTGAAAGAAGGTGGGAAAAGGATGTAAGAACTAGATTAACTGTTCTTAGGAGCCTCCATACAGATAGTGGCACAATTACATCCTGGTCCCCCTTCCCAGGCAAGCATGCATTGAAAGAGTCTGTTGCTTTGGTGTCTGAATCCAATGACTTATTCTACATGAGCAAGAAACCATCAACCAGCTTCTCAATTTCTACTCTGGGCCAGGACACTGTCTTTCCCTACTTGTTACAGTTACCAGATCCAGGGTTGCGAAATGTAATATTAAGGGTCAGGGTGGGATCTAATCCAATCTACTCTTCCCGCACATACCAGGCCAGGGTCCAGGATAATAATGGCCTCTGCCCCTGCCCCTGCCCCCTGAATGCAAAATGTTCCTTGCTACATATACTAATGGACTGCGTCTTTTATTTCGCAAACCGAATTAGGTTTTAAGACTTCTGCTTTTTAAATATGATACTCTCCATAGGAGGAAAGCTGTGGAGTTGTTATCGGAAATGTGTTACTTAGATGTGGCAGTTGGAATTGCTCAGTTTTCACGGCCTGTTAAACAGAATTTTAATGATGAATTATAGTAGGAAGGGGTTTTCGGGTAGTAAGATGGGGCCCTTTTATTGATGTTAATTGTTAAATGTGTTTTTTGATTGTTTTATGGACAACTGTCTAAAAACGTACTTTCTACCTACCTAAAGCTTATATTCATTGATTAGGTGAGCATGGTTTCAAACTTAATGCTTGCCTTGGTACACTTAAGAATGCAGCAGATTTTAAAAACAGAGCATGAAGTGCTGTTTGGAGGAAAGCATTTCATTGTCTTTGGTGGCCTGCTGCACTTACCCCCATGAAAGGACAGCCTGTTTTCAAGACACTTTTCCCTAATGAAACAAGACATTTTTGGGAAGTATTGTCAATGTAAACAGTTGGTTAAACTTTGAATGCAAGGAACTAGTGAAGAATATGTGTTAAGCATCTGATGTGGAATATGGATATATCCTGAAGGACCTTAGAGTAGGAGTTCTGGCAAAAGATGGCAAACGTGCTTTGGAAAGTCGACCTACCCAGAAACAATTTTCATCTGACAAAACAGTAGCACAAATAATATAAAATTTCATTGAAAAAGATAAATCCATAGTCTGTTTAATGCCTACACTTCTAGAGTGCTCAACTTTAACACACAATTTCTGAAACTGGAGAAAGAATTTATCTTGAAAATTACAGCTATCAAAAAAATGGAACACCAGGGAGTAATAATACTACTAGCTGAAAAACTACAAGCAAAATTGGATTCTTTGGAGAAGCCAGTATTGAGGACCACAGGATTAGAAAAGTGTTTATGCGTGTGCAAAAACTGTCGAGTAAGTTTGCATCTTAAAATGAATGTAGGAGGAAGGGTTAGTAAAGTGCTGCTGGGCGGTGGGGCGGGGGAGCGGCATGGTGGGGGGGTAGTAAACTCCGACATACGGCGGAACGGAGTTAAGTAAGTAAATAAATAAATAAAACAATTTACATTGCGCGCGCTGCATCGCCAAATCAGACAGATTCTACAATCTGTCTGATTGTATGTTCCCCACTGTTCAAGGATGAAACTTTATATAGTGCATTGTTTATGGCAAACAAGTATGAAAGCTGAGAGCAGTAAAAAAGGGAAAATCGAATGCTTTACTATAATTTGATATACTGTTACAGCATAAGAAATGTGTACTGTTATGTTTATAGAATTTTGTTAAAACAAATACTCACATATTTCAATTACAACAGAATTTGTGCTGATGCGTTTTTAGATGTGTCAACATACTTGTAGTGCAGGAGAAATACTTCTTTGACATACTCATGGAGAGAGTCTTCATGCATAAAGAGCATTTGATATACTTTGCCACCACTTTCTTTTGCCAGGAGGGGATGCTGAAAAACACTGATATAATTGATTGCTGCTTTGCTGTGCTAAGGGCAGCTGGTCCTTACTCACCCATACAGCTACTCATACATCCACTCACTTATCCATACAGCCACTCACATACCTACTCACTCACCCATACAGGCATTCACACAGCCACTCTCTCACTCATATACTGACTCACAAACCCACTCATTCATATATACAACCATTCACAAACCAACACACACACCCATATGACCACTCACATACCCATTAAGACACTCATACAGACACCTACACAGGCACTCACTCACCCATACAGACTAACACAACCATACAAACAGTTACACATACACTCATTCATCCATACAGCCACTGAAAGAAGCAGTCACTCACCCATAAAGCCTCTGACACACCCACTTACGCACAGATGCACTATGCATGCATCTACTCATTTACCTATACATTCAGTGACACACCTACCCACTCACTCATACTGTACTAATACATCCATTCACTCACACAGATATCTACTTACATACCTACTCACACATTCATACAGCCACTCACATACCCACTCACTCACCCATGCAACTACTCGTACACCTACTCACTCACCCACACAGGCACTCATGTGCTCACTCACTCATATATGCAGTCACTCATATATGTACCCACTCACCCATACAGCTACTCTAACACCCACTAACTCACCCATACAGCCACTAAAAACAAGCACTCAGCCACCCATACAGGCACTCACATAACCACTCACTCACCCATACAGGCACTCACACACCTACTCACTCACACATATAGCCACTCACACATGCACTCAGTCACTCATATAGCCACTCACACAACCACTGACCCTTCCATACAGTCACTCATACACATACTCACTCACCCATACAGGTACTCACACAACTACTCACTCACACATATAGCCACTCACACACACACTCACTCATCCATACAACCACTCACACATCCACAGAGTCACTGACACACCTACTCACACACCCATACAGGCACTAACACAGCCACTCACTCATCCTTGCAGCCACTAAAACACCCCATCACTCACCCATACAGCCATTTGTACATCCACTCAATTATACATACAGCCACTCACAGATCCATTTACTGACCCATACAAGCAGTCACATCCATACTTACTTATCCAGACAGCCACTGACATACACACTCACTAACCCATATTGCCACTGACACACCCACTTACTCACCAATATACCCATCATACATCTACTCCCTCACCCTCTGGCATGCCCACTCACTTATCCATGCTCTTCTAATTCATACATTCACTCACCCATAGAACCACTCACACACATATTCATTCACTCATACAATGACACCCACCCACTCACTAACCCATATAACTACTCACACAGCAACACACACAGCCATACAGGCACTCACACATCCACTCACTCACCCATACAGCCACTCACACATCCACTCACTTACGCATACAGATACTCACACAAGCACTCACAGACCCATACAACCACTAACACATGTACTCACTCACCCACACAGCCGCTCACACACCCACTCACTCACCCACACATTACTCATACACCCACTCACTTACAAATACAGCCAATCACACACACAGTCATTCACCCATACAATTACTCACACACCCAGTCAATCATCTATACACTAACCGACAGACCACCAAACACAACAGAACATATTCACACTGTTACAAACATACATATAACTTATAATTATTCTTTCTTAAACCAGAATAGGTGGTACTAACAAGAACCGTTTTTCGTTTATTTTTTTTAAACATACATTACTTTTTTATATTTTCTAATGATTTGGGTTTTTCTTGGTGTTTTTTTAGTTTCTTGAAAGAAAAGTTTTGAAATATAGTGCTTGTTAGTGAAAAGTGCAAAACATGCACCAACAGCTGGGGGGACCTGACACTAATGAGTGGTAATGCTGGCAACAATAGCAGCAATAGATTGCTCGCCCATGCTCAAAATAGCCTTACATTTGAGGCAATACTGTCCAACAGCTGCAAACTCCTGGATACTGGCTGGAGTATTTGAAGACAGCATAGGAGCAGATGAGGTGCTCGGTTGCACACCGTCTCCACCAGATGTTTGCTGGCTGGTTTCCCTCTCTCTCTCTGCTCTGTCGAGAGCATGGTGCGAAGATGCTTCATCGTGGATGAATTGCTGCAGGAGTATTTCTTTTCTGATCCTCTAGAGAGGACCTTATTGCCAAGTGTGCATGTCACCTTACGTGCATTCACCTTCTTTTCTCTATTTGACATTGAGAAAAAGGTCCAGACAGCGCTCTCCTTCAATGCTTTTACTATTTCATCATCCTGGGACATGTCGCCATCATCTTCTGGAGACTGAGCAGGACCAGATGCCACCTTCAACACAAGAAAATAGGCACACAAGCACCAAAAAAAAACAGAAGTGTCAGACGCAATACAGAGGTGTCAAAATACAGAGACACACCAAAAAGATAGAGGAAAAGGGGTGGGATCTTCCTCTTTTAATGATAGAAAGGTGTTCAACCTATCAAATCCATTTATTTCTGTGTCACATAGAATGCGCAACGCCATCATGCTTATGTTGCGGCAATGTCTCAACTCCGCAAAATGTATTAGAACAACCTTTAAAATATTTTTTCTCAACAATCTTATTACTTTCCCTACTTTCTAAGTAAACCTCTTACCTTACACACAACGCTGGAAATATGTGCCGGCATGGGTCACGACGGCATTGCCGCTCTAGTAAATGGATTGAAATAACCTGTAAAATGCTTTTTGTCTACAATTATACTACTGTCATTACTTTATTAGTAAACCACTTACCTTAAATCAAACTTTTGAAGTGTCTATATATCTGTTTCATTACTGCAAAAAGCATGCCGGGGTCACGGCCCCCGTGTGAAGGGTTGTGACTGGTGCGTGACTCCCAAAAACTGTAAGAAATTCATTGAAAAAAACAAAGGTTACAGGGATGCTATGGTTATGAAATAGAATTTTTTAAAAACCTTAGAAATTCACAGAAAAAAACAAAGGTTTCAGGGATGGTATAGTTAGGCTCAGATTTCACTCGTACAACACCATAGAAATTCAGCAGTTATAGTTACCTAAGCTGAACTGATGACATTGAAAATGGTATCACTGATGACATCATCCACAGAACCACTCACACATACACTCACACACCCACACAACCACTCATACATGGACTCACACACCTATAGAACCACTCGATTACCCATTTGCAAACTCATACAACCACTCACATACCCATACAACCACTCACACACCCACTTACTCATCCATGGAGCTACTCACATACCCACTCACTCACACATACAACCACTCACATAGACACTCACTTACCCATACACAACCTCACACATCCACTCACTCACCCATACAGTCATTCACAAACCTACTCACTCACCAATACAGCTACTCACACACCAAGGCACACACCCACACTTCTACTCACACACCCACTTATTCAACCATACAGCTACTCACAAACCTACTTATTTACTCATACAGCCACTCACACACCCCCTCACACACCAAACAAGCCACTCACACACCCATCCACCCACGGATACACAGAGTCACACAGCCATTCACATAATTTATGTTTGAAATAGTATCACTCATGGGGGCGTGGCCTGAAGCTGATGGAGTGAGAGGCTCGATTCTGCGCTCCTCACGGCCGGGCCCAATCTGGCTGCATCCTGTCCCATGAAAGCCGATAAAAATTGAAGGAGCCAGTGCTGGGTGAAAATCTGCAGTTTAAATGCCCTGCAACGAAGATAAAGAGTTGATGCAACGCCGCCTCAGCTGAAAACAAGATGGTGGTGATCCGGATCTGAAACTGAGAGCCGAGAGGAGCTGCGAGTCTCACACAAACCCAATGCGGATGGACGTTGCCACCAGAGCTCGAGACCAGACTGAGGCGTCGGCAACAGGGAGGCCCATCTAGCCCAGAGCTGCCTCACGGAGGCTAACGGTAAGAGGGTGTCCCAGCTATCCCCATGGAGGGTGGCGAGATGGAAGGAGGAAGCAGCGGCAGCAGCAGAGAGAGACATCCCTGAACCTGAGGCAAAATGAGAAGCCCTGCTGACGCGGACAAACTCAAAGTATTGCGCTGGGTGCTGCCCCGTCAAGAGAGTAATAGAGGAGACGATAGCTGCAACCCCCCTGATGATCAAAATGGTGGCAATGCTGGCCCTAGACCAGGGCAGGGACCCATGAGGAGCCGCACAGTGTACCCCCATCCGGCACTGGGTGGCGCCCTTGTTGGAGGCCGGGGTGGAGTGCCTATGGGGGGGACTTGCCTGATTCTGAGGCACCCCGCAAGCGCTGGAGGCGAGAGAGGCCCTGTCTGTGCCCAGCATTTCACAAGGAATAAACAAAAGGGGACAGCAAAATGGAGGAGAGTGCCCCCGAGAATAGAGCTGGAAGTAGTAGGCCCTGCTACCGCTGGCGACTACAGAACGTCGCGGTAACTGGTATCCCTAGCTGGGCCAAGATGGAAGGGGTGGCAGACACAGCATAAATCTGCACAGTGCCGGCGAGCCGGAGAAATACCCTTACCTCAAGTTGTTGGGCATTTCTGTCGGGGGCTGAAGCTGAGTGGGGTCATCAGCAGTGAGGGGGCCTTCCTGGCTCAGCAGAGACCTGCACACATTGGGCGTGAGAAGGGCCCCACCTGAGATTGAGACAGGCAATGCAAGAGAGGACGACCGCAGAAAAGAAAAAAAAAGAAGGGACATCCGCAAAATACAGTGGACATTAGCAGACCGGACACCCCCACAAGGCGTGAAGTAATGCAGCAACAATCGCCTGCATGAGGACTGAGGTGGGGACGGCAGGGGTCACAGATCTGAGCTGGACCCTGCATAGAGATACCTGACCCCGCAGGCAAGAAACCCACGAAGAAGAAGCGCGGCCGCATCTACATCACCCTGCGCGCACCGGCGGGGGAGTCCAAACCGCACAGGCGACGGGAGGAGAATGCCGGGGAAAGAACAACCTGTTTTCACTAAATGATTTTTCATGCCTTATATACCTATCGAGAACCTCAGGAAGATGGGGTATGATTGCCCTTTTACCTGCATGTATATACTTATTCAACTCACAATCTGCAGTCATATCTGTATTTGAGTTTATACATATCCTATTGAGAATCACGAGGATGTGAGCATTCTAAGTATGTTGGACACCACTACACGTAGTCATGCGTATGTAATTACCTTAAGCATGTCCAGTACCTATCCCGATAAACCTGCACCGTGTTTAGACAATATTATGCACAGTACATCATATTTCATTACTGTGATTCCTTGTTCCTCCTTCTTATGACTTATGAGTATGTCTGCATTAAGATCAATACAATGGATTATCCAGTAAGCGGTCGGTTTATGCCTTTTTGTACCAGGAACTACATTTCCCAGCATCCCTTGGAACCGGAAATGATCCTTTGATCACTTCTGACTAACCGCAAATTAAGCGGAGGGGCATAATACCACCTCTCCCCCTTCGAGCCTTTTGTGTGTGCAGTAGCGGCCAGGAGACTAAGGTAAGCCACCATTTAGTGGAAGCTCCGATAAGGTACTACACTGTACCCATAATTTCTGATTACCTTGAGCACTGAACAATATGATCGGCGTCTTTACACGAAGCGCGGAACATTGACTGGGGACATACTTTGCTTATTTAGCATATTAAGAGCACGCGCTCTATGAGACAATTGTTGCTTTAATCTAGTGCTGTGGGCTAGCTTTGAGCTTTAAACATGGTCCTTGTCGTACTTCGAGAGGCTTGTTGTTTTACCAGCACTGCGGGCCACCTTTGGCCTTTACACATGATGCTTGCCGTATTTCGGGCACAGCACTAGACGAGCTTTGTAATTGACTACCATGTGCTGCCACTGTTTCTTGAGACTTTCTTTGCTGAAAGAGTCATTTCAGCCTACTACGTCTATAAATATTGTTGCTTGCCACACTACAAACTCTGCATTTCAGGCACAAGCGTAACATGGGCTTATTTACCAATTACCGTGTGCCACCAGTGGGTGTGTGTAACAGGTCTATGATTACTATGTACCGCCACTTTCTAGAGACAAACTTGGCTCTATGAGTCACTTCAGGCCAACTATGTTTATGTTTATATTATAAATACATGTTCCTTGACATATAACAAGCGCTACTTTTCTGTCACTGCGTATCACAGGTTTATTAACTGATGACCGTGTTGTAGGTGACCAGGGACAATATGCTCATTGTTATTTGTGACACATGCCTAAGTTGCAGATGGGTCACCTGCTGGGGCCAGACACCCTTGTTCGATGTATGTGTCACCTCAGACAATGCATTACTTCATCTTGCTTCATGTGTGCTCTAGATGGGTATTGGTGTTGAAACATGATGGAGTGTAGCATATCAATATCGTAGGATTGACAAGATACACTCTTAATGCAGTCATGGATATATCAGACAGGCTCAGTGGCAATAATTACAACGCCCTCTAGGTGCCATGAGACACTTTTCTTACAGTATACACCACCCTATGGTCTATGAGCCTTTATCCAACAAGGAATGTAACATTTGGCGTTCGTCCTTAGCGCAAGAAGACCCTGATTTTATTAAGGGAATGATGACCTGAATACTTTTGTTTTGTCTGACACTGTACTACTGTGACTTTTATACCTTTAGAGTACTGAGACCTGCTACCTAAAGGATTCATGAAGGTGGAGGTTGAATAGTAGTCTCTAATTGGTGAGACTTCATTCGATTAACTGTATATATATATATATTTATAATCACACACTTTTGTAGTAATGGTGAAAAACACAGGTATTGTGCAAATTGGGACTGTAAAAATGCATTCTATGTTTTGATGTGTTTTTTATATCCCTACAGAATGTGGACCTGACTACAAGCTGGTACCACTGACTATTTCCATACCAGTAAAAGTATGGTAACCTTCTAATATTATTTTTCACACTTATCAAGCGGAGTGACATAGCTAACGGTCCTGAAGAATGCCAAGAACTTTTTCGGTCTATTGAGGCAGAATTATGTTGACCTTATCTTAATAGGGAACATCCATACCCCTATTTTTCACTGAGCTTATTTTAATCTATCCACTGGGGACACCAATAAAGGATTGACCCTGTCCACCAGGAGATAGTTTTAATTCACATTCATTACTTTGCACACTGCCCCTCACTCTGCCCTACATTGGATGATATAAAACACCTCACGCTCTTCTCCTGCGGGTGAGTTGTAGCCCACACTGGATACCTTGCGGTCCCAGTTTGTAAGAGGGAGCCCAATGATGAAGCATGTCACCTTAGGGTGAGTGAGGGTTCTCGTCTTAACACATGTGTGCATCTGTCCCGTCCCTTCTCACTGTGATTCTCTGGTGAGTAGCTAGATGCACCATCCGGTTACCTTTTGTGAGTTCATCTTATATGGAGTGGTACCGTGGATGGTAATAATTCCTCCCTTAAGAACCCCTACAGTGAGATTATAGAATTAGTGGATTCCCATTCCCATTGGATCATTACCAAGGTGGTTAGAAGTATCAACTCTCAATCCCTGACAATCTTCCTGATGAAGGTGTTCATGACTGAAGGTGTGCCCAACAACCTCATAACTGAAAATGGGGTGCAGTTTATCTCAGATGAAATGCATGGGTTCCTAGAGATGATGTCCAAACGACATCTCAAAACAGCAGTTTACTGCCCAAGGGCGATTGGTTTAGTGGAATGTGTTTATCGGATGATTAAAGAATATCTTCAGCTTGCTCATATGTCTGATAGTCCTGTGGATTAAGCCCTTCAAACAATGCTTTGGTTGTACAATATTACCCAAAATTGGATCACCAATGTTTGACCTTCTCTGGCACTAAAGGGCAGACTACCGGGCACAAAAATGTCTCCAAATTGGTTGGGAGGAAGAGAACACAGATGGGTGTGTAGAGTTGAAATGAGTAGAGAAGTGAAGAATTATCAAGAGGTGTATAGGAAAAGGTATGAACTAAAGCATGCTACCAAAGAAGGTAATTGGAAAGTAGGAGATTTGATTTTAATTAAACTTTCTGGTCCTCGCCAGAGAGGGGGCAGCACGTTTTCAAAACCTATGAAAGTGGTTGAGGTGGAGAAGAATGTGGTGACCCTTGAGGATGGGAGGACTTGGAGTATGTACAGACTAACATCTTGTCACCATTCTCTGAACAATGTCGAATCCAATGAGAATTCCCGTGTGAGATTGAATGCTAGTGCGAATCCTATGAACGGAAGTTCTCACAATGTTCCTGTGTGGCACAAGTACTACATCCTGCACTAACATGAGCATATGCTGCAGCTATGTTAGGTTAATTCATGTTTTGCTGTTGTTAATTAATTCAGCTGTTTCACTGGATTACATATGCATTTGGTGGAGGGGACATGAATCGTCAAGTTGTCTAAGGTCTTGCTACACTAAGATCTTAATATACTGGGGACGCCAAATCTGTTAATAGTTTTTATATGTCTTCTGGGACATAATGGTTTGTCTTTCTTTATTATAAGAGATAGTGTTATAGACCAATTTCACTCATGGATTCTACATTCAGAATCTTAGGGAGAGAGTTGCTGTACTGTCTAAAATTCTGAGAGGAGCAGAAGTCTAAATCATCTAATGTCCGATATGGTTTTCAACATGGGGTGGGTACAGTAGAACGAGCAGTGAATCTGTATATTCTCTCCACTAAGTATAGAGTTGCAAAGCAGTCCCCAATGTATTTGACATTTATGAACCTCAGCAGGGCCTTTGATAATGTCAATTACTCTAAGCTGTGGTAAATATATGAGTTGAAGAGCTGCTGGTTAGTTTGTTAAGAGAAATGCACAGAGATTTAACAGCAAAGGTGCAATTTGGTCCAAATGATTATGGTCCTTCTACCTAAACAGGAGTGTATGTCAACGATGTGCCCTGGACCATTCCTCTTCACATTATATATTTTTGTGACAGCAAGGTAAAGACATGCCCCATGTAGATACACGACTGATTCCAGTACTGCTATATGCAGACAATGTTGTCTTGCTAGCCAGAACTGCAAATGGGTTGCAAAGGATGTTGGATTCTCTTACCATCTTTATGCACCAGCTCGATCTGTTGACAAATCTCACAAAATCATTTACTATGAGGAGTGGCCCAAAAACATCTCAAACATGGGGTTATCGTAACACCAGAACATAGCTGGCATCTGTAGCAATCTTTAAACCTTTAATTTATTTGGGGATCCTGATACACTCATCACTTTCCTTGGGGAACCTGCACAAGGTTAGGAACCAACAATTTCTCAGTGCATCCAAAGCAGTATTTAAATTTGCCACAAGGTTGGTACAGAAACCAATCCATGAAATGATGACTATCTAAAGTTCAAAGTGCATCTCTGTGGCTACATACGGGGCAGGGTTATGGGTATACTTAGACTGAAGACTGATCCAGAGGTCATAAAAAAACATTGGTGGAGACTCCTGGTTGTGCCACAGAGCTGCCCGACATAAGTGTGCCATGATGAGTTAGAGGCCTCGTTTGTGGAAAATCTGATTAAGATTAGATCCCTTCATTTTTTGGGCAGCTATTTGGGTGAAACTTGAGGCCAGGCTGACAAGGGCTATACTCCAAGATTTTATGAACTGGGATTTCAGAGTTCTTTGATAATCCTCAATCTAAAAACAATTCTTTCAAAGACAGAGTTAAATACATTATTTTGGGACATCCTGAGACTTTAAGAACTCATACTGAGTGCCATAAGCCATTGGTAAACACACATGCCTCTTCTATCTGTAATTGAACTTTATCTTCTTTATGTTTCTATTTCCCAAGCAAAGCAAAGCTTTCTTTGATCTGCTTTAGGTTCAATTTGGCCCATCACCTGCTACAGTTTACTTTTGGTGGAATAGATTTCACAGAATGCCCCTGCGATAATGTCTCTTATAAAAGTACATTGTGCTTTATTTTGTTCTGCAAGTTTTATATGAGACTCAGGAAAAGATATTTGTTATTGATACTCTGTATCCAAAATCCCTGTTCTTTCTGCAGACACTACCATCCCCAGTCATTACTGCGGCTATTGTAAATTTTATACAGAGAGTGATTAGCATCAGTAAATGTTTTTAAATGCACGTTGTATATTATTGAATGAATTGATCATTGTATTGACTTATTTTGTTATTTTACACTTTCAGTTATGTTATGTCACAATTTTATGTTGTTTTAAATTGTATTCCTTACCTGTGTTTTTAACTTGTTGCTTAGGAATCTTTTCTAATAAAGAATGTTAATGATGATGATTATATAGGCTGGAGTGTCCTTTGTCATGCATACAAATCACTGAAATGCCTACTTCTTCAAAACAGTGTCTTTCACTAACAGATTTTGGGCTGGTTGTTATCAAATACTTATGAAAGCATAATGTGTTCTAGTTATAGCAGAATGATACAATTCAAAGTATGTGAATCTTGCCTTATGGACAGCTAAACTACAGAGCCCATGTCCTGGTAAACTTAACATGGCAGAGGTCTATGTTTCAGAGCAGTAACTCCCTCTGGAGACCACACCCCGCTCAGTAGTCAATGACATTCAACTGTTCCAGAGTTATAGGTTGAAGATGATAAGCATTTGGCTTTGTAGACCTCAAGTCGTTCTGTGGGGGGTTTGAATCTCAAGCTCCTTATTAACTTAAAAAGTGCCTCCACACTTCTGGCAAAGTTTGCTGCCATAGTTCAACATAGCAACTTCCAGGTACAAGTACTGTCAAATAGTACCCCCAAAGAGGTAAAGATCAGAACAGGCATGATTTAGGTCCTATTTAACACAAACAATGTGTTTGTTTCTGCTCTTCTTTGTTCCATACACCATAATATGCGTCTTAGATTGGTTTACTGTTAGTTCAAGATCTGTCACAAAAGAAGATTTTTCATAAAAGAAACAAAATCATCAAACAATATCTGAAGTCCAAGAGGCATCCTAGCAATCAGCACTGCATCATCCACGTAAATTAATGCTGGAACACTCAGGACATCCTCATTCAGGTTGACTAGCTGTCTTTCCAATCCATTTATATTACAAATTTAAAAACCATAGATTAGGAGGCAAGATCACAAAAAAAAAAAAGGTGCCAGCACACAGCACAGTTGCCCTCCCCTGGATAGAGTAAATTATGCAGCTGTTTTGCCCTTTAAACTGTGCCTCACACTTGCATTCACCGCAGTGTGCAATTGCCTTAAAAAACTTATAATATTAACCTCCACCTCCATGCCTGTCATCATGCCCGAGAGCTTTGAGCGATTGACATGATCAAAGGTTGATCTAAACTCTATAAAAGAAGGTAAACATTCCCTTGCTTGTCTATAATGAATGTATTAATCAATAGCTATAGGTTAAGGCACTGCTCCACAGTTCCTACTCCTATGTTGAACTCAAACTGCAAAGCTGATATAATATTATTTTCATGAGCCCAAGCTTTTAGGCATTCTAATAAGATTCTGCCCATGATTTTTGCAGTTGAATCACTCAGTGAATGCGGTGATATCATTTTAGTTTGCACCTGTTTCCCTTTATAAATATGGGTACTATTATTGAGTGTGACCATAGATTAGGAGGCCAGATCATGCAAGAAACGTCCAATACATTTGCTAAAAAAGGTGGCTGTGAATCAATGGTCTCAATCCCTGTCTCTGTAGAATTATTGCAAAATGGGTGATTAATCACCTCCCAAAAGGCACAAGGGTCTTTTGAGTTACTTGCTACTAGCATTAATTCTAATTTCATTTTTCCTGCTGGCAATAGTGTTTTCTGTGATTCCTTATACAGTTGAGTACCTAATCAACATCACTTGGTAACATTTTGATAGCTGTTTAGTAAATAAGCATGTGTTTGTGAGCAAAGAGTGTCAAACCATTTACTTGCAGGAAGAAACGGAGACAGTCAATAATTCCCAGATGCAGTAAACAATGAGTTGAAACACCTCGAAACTCTGCTGATCCCCTTCCTTTATCCAGGCATGTAGGGAACTCTGCAGTGTTATTAATAATAATGCTGCGGAGTAGTTTAAATGTATCAACAACGTCTCATCTCTGCAATACTCCCTTGTCTTTTGTAGCAAGTAAAGGTACAGAATCATTTGGAATCTGCATAGCAGGTTGTCTGCTACAAAAATATATAGAGAGTAAATTATGGTTACGGAAACCATTGTCTAGCACCACATAATCAAATAAAAATCAGATAAATTGTTAGAGAACAGAATAAAATCTATGATCCTGAAATGCCCCCTGCCCTTGTAAGTTGGCTTTAGGATTGGGGATTCGGTAAATGTATTGAGAGAAACCTGAAGGCAGTATTTAGCGATAAGCAACTTGAAGGCTTCACTATATGGGTTATGAATAAAGTGTGTTTGAGTTGCTCCCTAAAAACCTGTCATACCACAAGTGATCATTCCTTACTACTCTTAGCATAGAGTATTAAAAGCTCCCATGCACAGTAATGAGATGGGCTGTCTATGTTTGATACAAAAAAAAACAATTTCCCCACTAACAGCATTGACAATGTAGGTATTATTGACATCAAAACAATTGTTGTAGAAGCTCAATAATACAACTTTTTAGATATAAACTCCATCCAGAGAAGTTGAAAGTAACAGGAGGCTAAATATGTCCCAAGGACTCTGCCTGGAAATGTGGTGGATACCAGGGTTAAAAGTCCACCATTTTTGCTCCCTGAAAAGCCCAGGGTAGCTGATTTAAAGTATGATGTAAAGCCCTTAACATACTAAGGGTTTGTAGCCCATGTCCCTTGTAGGAAGATAATTTCATAACCACCTATAAATTCCAGCCATTGTGAATTATTTATCTTGGAACTCAAACCTGCCAAATTCCATCTTACAATGTTTCCCACTTAATTTGATGAATTGGGTAAGGTGTACATGCAATTGTTCAAGATCGTGCCATTCGGCTCTGTAATGTTGGTAATATTGGCAGTGATGGTGAACTTTGTTGAGTTAATGATACCATGGGAACAAGATAGCCCTCAGCCACCCTGGGATATAACCAACCCTCGTATTATTTAATGGTGGACATGGTGCACCATGAATTACTTGTCAATACACATTTTCAGACTGGGCCAGTATGACACATTTGTTCTGAAGGGGTATCAGAGATGCTGACGTAAAAAAAAAAAAACCCCTGGCCCATAGCAATGGCAGTAATGAGTGGAGCAAGATCAACTCTTGGCCTATAAAAAAACCCAAAGGGACAGCCTTAATCCTGCAATGCTTCACTTTAATGGGGTTGAATCTAAGAAAGATATTTCTTACAGTACTCTCATGAATAAAGTTAACAACAACACAGTCTGTAGTATCTTCATGTTGTGTTTTAATGTTCCCTGTTACCTGGTTCCTAGCTGCTCAGCCATTGTGAGTGTTCTGTGTGGAATGTTGGTGTGAGGGACATGAGTGGAATGCTTGGGTGCCTGGTGTGAGTGGTGACAGTTGGAAGATGGGCTGAGCAGCTAGCAGGCTGCTCCTGGTGGGGCTGCTTTACAGATCTTAACTACCTGCTGTACTGGATCTTTCCTACATGTAATCTACTTCAATAAATCTACTTAATCCACATCCTACCAGCATGGACTTCATTACTACACAGTCTTTAGTGTCTGTTTTAGGGCCATTTTCAATCCATGCTATTCTGCAAACCATTTTAATGTCCTTGTGGAGCGTGCTTCTGTCTTTCAGTTGTGTCTTGAACCGGTGAGTTACTTTATTAACCGATTGATCATGTATTTCCACTTGTTTCAGTCCAAGATGTGGTACACCCTTTAGAACTACGATATAACGCAGCTTCAGGGTTAAGTTGCAGCATGCACCTGTTCTCTGCACATGAAGGATGAGGGTGGCAATCAGTCACTCTTCATTGAACAGGTGCTGCTTGAGCAGAAGTGACAGTACAGACGGGCAACGACTTTCCATTAGCAGCTGTGACTGCATTAACAGAACTTGGCTTGTGTGGCAACCAGTTCTCCTGTGTTGATACTGATGCCTCCTTGTTAGGTAGGGTAGTCATGTGGCCTATGCTTGGGCCATGACTCAAAATTGAAGGGCCATGATCCAAAATAAAGTTTTCAATTGTACCCAGTCTCTTAGTAACTGATCCCATAAAATATATCAACAGATCCTCCAATTTCCCCCACATAGAGCAAATGAGAGAAGAATCCTTGTTGGCCCTTTCCCCTCTAACAGCTGTGTTACCGCATTGTTACAGTTGCATCAGGGTCAGGTCAGTATGGAGCTCAGTGCTTGTTCCCCTCCACCATGCATCACAACTTTAGCACTTTTTGAATTCTTGGCCGGGGGTGGTACACACAGGCAGTCAAATCTTGGCTTGGAGCATGTGATAACTTCTTGCATTATCAGCAAGGGTGCTTCACTAACACATGGAGTAACCCTCTTCACATTGCTCTTAGGTCTACCCTCAAGCATCTCATGTGGAGGCAAAAAATTGGCCAAGTTAGAATTGCCACAAATTGTACTTGCAGTAAGCCCTTCCTTAGCTCCATTTGCCCCTTATTATTTAACTTATCCGCAACATCAATTTTATGATCAATAGCCACCATGCCTTTAGATAAAAAGTTAGTAATGGAGTTAGACATGAAACGATTATTTCCAGGGTGTGGAGAAGCTTTACTTTTCCCAATTGTGCCCATACCTTTGAAGCGAATGAGGTGGCATCGCAAAGACCAGGCTCTGACAGGCTCAGATGGGCCCGCTCTTGGCCCATCCTTTGCCTGGGCAATGCCCAGGCATGTCCCGCATGGTAGCTGAGGCCCCACCACCACCAGACCCCCACCCTGCTGCTTGCAAGAGTCTCTGGGCTTCGTAGTCCATCCCATACCTTCTATCCAGTTTTTGGGGTCCCACGCCGTGGGAAGGAAGAATCTGCTTTAAGCACTGCGGCCCCACCTCTACCAGGACTCCTCCCTGCTGCAGCATGGCTTCGTAGACCAAACGCACTGTCCATTTTTAGTATCCCTTTGGTGGTAAAGAAGAACGCACTATAAGCGCTGCGATCCCACCTCCAGCAGGACTCCTCCCTACTGCTGCAATAGTCTCCAAGCTTCGTAGTCCAGGCCAGACTCCCCGTCCAGTTTTTGACATCCTTTGTGAGGGAGAAAGAAGAATACACTATAAGTGGTGCGGCCCCACCTCCACCAAGACTCCTACCTGCCACTGCAAGGGTCTCTGGGCTTCATATTCCAACCCAGAACCTGAGTCCAGCTTTTGGAGAGAAGATGACTTCAAACCTTGTGGGGCATGGGGCACAAACTGCCTCTTTGTGAGGATGCAATGCTTGTGGGTTTGTTTCTCCTTAAAAAGGGACGTCACTAAGCAGGTTGGAGCTAGACAGCTTTTTTAGATTGGGGCTAAAATGACTTTTGATTGTGAGAAAAGCAAACCATATGAATGTATGATGTTGATTTAAGCATTTCCATGATATTCTTTTGTTGTTTCTACTCCAATATAGAATTTGATATTTTTACATACCACTCTCTCAAAAAAGCCCTAAAATGGAACCCTGGACCATCTGCATGGCAGACCCAATAGTTTGATAATACCAGACATGTAAAACTTTTTTTTACAAAAGAACTTGGTTTACCCTATCGAAAACAACAATTAAAGATTATTTCTGACCCTGGTGACGTGGCACGTGACATCACTTAAAAATGTATACATAGACCTCCTTTCCAGCCCACCATGCCGCACTTTGTTTAGGGACTTCAGTCCCCAGCAGCCCTCAAGTGCCAGGAGGCGCCAACGTGATCTTTCCGCGACCGGAGGCGCTCTTAGCCAGCTCGGGGCTCCCGCAGCGCGGGACGCGTGCAGACACGCCCGGGCCAAGGGCGGGCCCGTCTGCGCCCGTCAGAGCCCAGAGGAGGCTGGGCTGCGCCTATTCTCTTGGCGTTTTGGTTAAGACATTTACCTCAATCTCACTATATCTGCACCAGCACCAAGGTAAAGGTTTTGTAATATATCTTCTACAAAGTGGTTAGAATTTAAGTTAAACCCTGTGGAAAATACGTTTTTATTTAGCATGGGGAAACGGAAAACTGCCCTTGTGCCAAAAACAACTGATACTACCTTGGATGGTTTCCTGCAAAAGGCGGTTGGGGCTCTAAACAAGGGAATTGAATTGGCGGAGAGGAGACTGTCTCTAGTGCCTACCCCTGAGCCACCAGCCATATCTAGTATTACTGAGAACTCTCATATTGTAGATAGTGGAATAAATCCTGAATCAAGACCACCACCACCATTATCACCCTCTATTATCTTCGTGAGCCAGGGTAATCGATGTGCTTCTCAGGAGAGAGAAGAGATTACCCCACATTTAACTATGGAAAAATCTGGGCCCCCGATTGAGATTGGAGTGTTGTAATTTGGCAGCACTTAAGTTAAGCATTGGCTGAAGACAGCTTGTATTCAGAGGCTAAATTGTCCGCTTTGTGGAATCCATTTTGTATTTCTGGCAGCCATTTTGGTTGCCATGTGCTGCCATGTGCTCACCATGTGCTCTGTCCTACCTTCCTGTTAACTGCTCTTGAAATCTGCCTAGAGACAAGTTATATTTAGTTCTCTTTTGCTTTGCACATGCTCAGTTGAGCTTGCAGCTGTTCCGAGTTTATAAATGTCAGGATGTGTCTACTAGAAGTAGAAACTGTTAGCTCCACCCACTTGTCGACTGTGCATTTTCTGTATGACCTTATATGTACCTAAAACCAGCATTTGTGTTTGTACCGCCTTCATTTGAGCCCCTGTGTGGGTATAAAAGGACCATGGTCCTTCCATTCAGTGTGCTACTTCATGCATTACCGAAGGGTGGTGTGTAAATGTAGCTCCACCTCATGAGGTTTAATAAACTCTGTCTTTTCTATTTCAGTTTCTGTGCCAACTTCTTCCTAAGTGTCTGAGGACTCTGTGCAGAGAAGGGTGAACCCCTAAGCACTGGTAGGCCTTGCTGAGGCTCACTACTACAAATTGGCGCTTCCAACGCGGGGCTCATCGGCGACTCGGATGCCCGAAGGACTGGTCGAGATGAAGGATTGGAATCTCGCTCTTGGACGCGATCGCTGCCTGAGGAGACCTGAGTCTTGGCACCCATGGCGTTTTTCCTTTCTTTCTGATCTGACCATCCCGGCGGCGCCGGTCCTTGACTGAGATCTCTTTTGTTGATTCGCCGTGCAGTGACCATTTGGTCGATTTGAGAACTTGGCAGTTGGAACCTGGACACCATTTGATTGGTCAGAGCCGTTTTGCGGCACTTGCTGTTGGTTTGATGCCTTTGATTGGTAAGGTAGTTTTAGTAACACTTACTGTGGCTTTGTTTGTATGATTGGCCAATTTTGGAATCTGTTTTGTAATTATATATGTATTGCAATACATATAGGCAGGTAATGAGGAGATTTTTCTCTATTTTAAGTTGTTTGAACAGCGCAACGTACGAAGAGTACCTTAAGCGCTACTTTGATTATAATACTGCATATTCTGCACTATTTTTGGCATGCCTGCTTCTAGCACACTTCGTAGAAAGTGTTGCTGTTTTGGAGGTACCAATAGGGATTTAGTAAGTACTCATTTGACTCCCCTCAGAGGGGATACCGAAATAGGTTTAGATATAGTAAAAAGATATTTCTTTCTTGGTGACTAAGTACCCCATGGAACTAAATATGTACATAAAACGGATCCTGATCTGTGCACTTAGTAACATTCATAAGTGGTGATATGCAGAGCGCTTTTTGAGTGTTCTACCAGCCAAAACTGGCGAATTTGGTGTATTTTGGCTTCTTGAACATAGAAGTCTTTTGGACTACTTTTGAGAGCTCTTCTTGTAAATATGACTTACAATTAGAATTTACAAATAGTTTGGTTTTGCGTACAGTCTGTAGGCTGTCTCTTGTTTTTGCCCTAAATGTTGATTTGTGGGTTAAATGTGTGTTTAAATGTCTATGTGGTTTGTGGTTTGACATTGGTGATATTTGTGTGAGTAAATAGCGATTGCGCTCTTTGTGTAAGAATGGCTAGCATTAAGCGCGCTGTGTTGTGTGTTATGAGTGTATGACCCCCTTCTGAAAATGTCTGGAATGAGCTAAAATTGGTTTTTGTTGTCATTCTGTTATGCAAATGTCATTTAAAAAAACTACATTTTTTTAAATTCGGGGAATGAATAATGTAACATATGTTAAATAGCTGCACGCTACCATTAAAATTGATAAAGTAAGAAATTATAGATATGTGCAAATTGCCACACTGGTACAGATAAATCAGAATTTACATTCAATAGGAATAAAATAGGCCTCATAGAAAGGTAGGAAAAAAACGAATTTGTGTGCTTTCACACAATTAGGACTAAAATGAAAAATGTTACAGCATTTTCCTTAGATACATTGTATTAGACATTAAAAGGCATTCACATCATCTGAGTGAATTTGGTCGTTGCTGAACTAAATACACATTATAGAAAGATAGATTTGACTGCATTGAAATGCCTCAGTTTTTAAATAGACTGTGACATGCTTTCTTTCAGCACCAGAGAAAAAAAGCTTTCCAACAGCTGTGTTTAAACTGACTAACTGAAAAGAAGCTGTTTGACACAGCAAATGGGGATTTAACTCTGTCAGGGTATTACAAATAACAAAGGTTTTTTCCTGAGCAAGGCGTGAAAATTCGACGCCTGCTGACAAACAACAGCTGCATAAATAGCATATGGCTATTCCTGATCACGGCCACAGACAGGAATGCTGAGTCAGCAAAATTTTAAGTCAGTGTAAAACTGGTATAAAGGCCTGCATTATTTTAAAAGTTTCAAAAAAACCAGTTTCATTATTTTGGATAACAGAGAACAAAATTGAAAGTAGGGATTTCCTTTCTTACTGCCTTTTTACATAAGTACATCTGTGGTTCTGATGTTAAATAATAACTGTCCTTTAAAAAGTGGCGCAGACTTTTCATGTTTCAAGTAAGGCTTCTGTGCTTAGGGTTATAAATGAATGCGTTTGAATATGCTAGGCTACGAATGAAGCTTGCTTTTCAAATGTGGAATCATCAAAATGGTTGGTTTTATTAAAAAAAAAAATTAATTATATGAAAAAATATATATTATTAAAAATAAATGCTTTAAATTCGTTTTTTCATCTTTATAGAGCCTAATCATCATACTGTGAATTCCTAGCATCAAAGTTGAATTTAAGCAGTGCTGTACCGCAATAGGAGGAAACTTAAATGTGAAATGTCACTTTACCCAGCCGTACAAAACTCATTTTTATAAGGGTATACCTTATACATTTCTGATCCCCCATCTCTGGGATATCTAGAGGACACCCTGGGGATCCCTAATATGCCAAAATATTGTAGGTTATTCATTTTTAAGTGCCCCTACCACCAAAGTCGAATTTGGGAAAAAGTCACTATTTAAAAGCAATTCTGCCACTCAGGGCAATTTTTAAACTGATCTCAGGCTTCAATAATGTATACATGCAAGTATAGAACAAACAGCTGACCTACTGCACACCACACACTGTACACAAATGAAAATAAGTATACAGAAACCAGCAGACGTTATTATCCTACCTTTAAATTATTGGCAAACACACCGGACAGGACTGCCTTTCAGCCGTGATTCTCCAGAGTTGCTTTGACTTGCAAAGACCGCATGGAAAGCCTTGCACTAAAAAAAATGGACAGCTGCTGGAAGGGTCAAAGGTCGGAGTTCTGCATTTAGCAACTTAGCAGGGTGAAGGGTAAGATTTGCTTGGACACTTCGACCTTGGAACAGTTTTTGAAAGAAGAGATGACAGCGCAGAGAGAGGAAGAGAAGCTTTGCTTCCTATTTTTGGCAAACACACGTTTTGCGCAGTCATATGAAACGAAGGAAAAGCAGCCCTGAGTAGAGCATTGATCTGCCATGTATATAAAAATAATGGTTTTAGCTTAAAGATTACTGTGCAAGGGCTGAGATAAGGAGGCAATGGATTTTGGTTTGCATTCATGCGCCCTCATGTTAATCTAGTACAATTGCTCAAGGAATTGGTAAATTGGTTATTAACGCTTTCTACAGTACTCAATGTGCTTGTGTTAGGCTAAATCAGAGAATAGCCACTTTCTAAGATATCTCCTACAAGTTTGTTTGTGCCCATGTGCCACAAATAGGGGTAAATAGTGTTGACAGAAGGTAAACCTGTTTTCAGGGTTTCCTACTGTCAAAATGGGGGAAGGAGGTTAGCTCCTGGGCAAATTAAGGGTAGGCAAAATTATGTTTTCTCTCTCTTTTTCTCACTCTTTCTTGAGTCTGTTTAAGCTGTCTAGGAAATGGCCATGAGACAGTTATTGGCTATTCTGTAATACTGTTTTAAAATTGTTAGAATTAATAAAATGATTAAAATATATGCTATGTTACTGCCCATCCTGTATGAAAGAATGAGTAGAACAGATTGAGGTTCCCTTATTTGACCTTTAAACGGAACTATATAGTGGGGTTTCTGTTCAAAAATCTCAGGTGGCAATACCATTATTGTTTGTTATTCTCATGTTCTATACAGTTTTGCAAGGGCATTGCTAGTCTTTTATTAGCTAGTCTGTGTAATTGAGCTGACAGCCCTTATTAGAGCTAGAGAATAGGGTTTTTTCCTTTTGAAAATAATGTTGCATAGTCCGGATCGTGAAAAGTAGAATGCAGGAAAGACGCTCATGTGATCCTTAGCAAACACTTTGAAGGAAAATATTGTTTTATAGGAGTTTGTTTGTCACGACATGTTCTGCTGGAGAAATTTATGTACCCACTATGTTGAGTTTTTTTTAGTTCTTTTTGCAATAAGAATCCCTGTTAAATTAGCAGTTTTAGATTTTTCCTGCTGCGCCTATAACATGAAAGCATGACCTTAAGTGTAAAATGTAGGTGTTTTTATTAAGAGAAATTATTTTAGAAGTGTCTGCAGTCCTGTAAAAGTAATGCAAGGTTCATAAGTAGAAATGTAGGAAAAGTTCCTTTTCTTGAGGTTCTTCAGATGAATAATATAGGAATGCACAAATGTAAGGATTTGGAGTATGTCTGTATTGTTTTTCTTTTTCCTCAGAATTTAGTAAATGAACACAGACTTCCTTGGCTGCTTGGGATTGGGTGACGTATTATTCTTGTCAGTTCACCAAAAAGTTCCTTTTATACTTGCCAATAGGTCTAGGGTGTTTTTTTTATTTTTATTCTCAGATAGATGAAGTGGTTCTTGGGTGCCTTGCTAATGAATGGGGCACCCCAAGACTAAGGAAGTATTCTGAGACTATCCTCTCTGTTGATAGATTATTTCTGTGCCTTGTCTAAAGACCCTTTTGTTCTGCCCACCAATAGATATTTGCTGCCCTACAACCATTGCCAGAGGGGCCCGGACATCAGATCCAGCCTGGGAGTCAGCACCAGTCCAGCTTGGAGCCAAGATAAAGGGAACCAGCACAGGAGTTGCTGGCAACTAGGACCTCAGTGAAGGCCGGAAGCACTGGGACGTGAAGTGTGTACCCCTGCCACTGTCTTGGGCGAAAGACGGGGTCACAAATCAGGATGAAGAAATCTTTCTGTGGATCCAGTTTTTGATGCCCAGCTGAGAGAGTCACAGACTGATAAGGACGGCAAGGAGGCTTTTACTTGAGGTGACCCCTTTGAAACAAGGGTTGCTTCACATATCCCAGCATCAGGCCTTTTGAGTCCTGGTCCCCAAGTGAATGCAAGTCTGCGCCTTTGTTTGTTGATCAAGGGATGCCTGAGCATATTGGCTACAATCAGTGGCCCCAACAAAAGAGCAGTGCGCCAGTGGTGCAATACAGGAGTTAGGGAAGGACTTGAGTTTAGGGTACAGGTGCTGTGCCCTTGGTGCCTGTTAGATTAAAGTGAAGAAAACTGGTGCACTGCCTGAGACACTGGACAGGATCGTTGAGGGTATTTTCCCTGGGGGGTGATTTCCCTATTCTGAAAGAAAGACTTTTTCTTCTCAAACTGGGCCGTGATTCTTGAGTTGCGAGTTGTGCAGCTCCACCGTGGGAACAACAAGAGCCTGCCTGTGAGGCTCAAACGGACACAGGGAGAAGACTCCCCTCTGGCTGGTTGTACAGCGGCTACAATTTCCCAAGGACTCTTTTTTTTGTTAGTAATGTACCCCTTTGATCGTCCCATTTTTGAGGGGGATCAACTTAATAAAGTGTGTTATCAAAATAAAGAAGGTTATCCACAAGCCAAAGGGACTAAATGGGAATGGGAAAAGTGACAATATTTCAACACCATATGTCTTCACAAATGTGAGAATAATAGAGAACATTGGACCTTTTGTGATTTCTGTGACAAAAGCTAAAGCAGATTTGTGTATCTGTAGTGTTGGAAGAATTCCAGTGGGGAGGAGCGAGTGTACTGTAATCCTGACCATTAAAGGTGCCAATAACAGCACTTTCACAGCCTCGCATAACACGTATTTTGTGTGTGGAAATAACGGATATTATCAATTACCTGTTGGGTGGTCAGGAATCTGTTATGTATCTTTTCTGTTGCCCCCTGTGTTTCTGGCACCTGCATTGTATCACCGTGATTTTAAACTGTACAATGATATTTCCAAAAAAAGAAATAAGAGGACAATAAGTATGGATGAAGTTGACCAAACCGACACTACCCTACAACAATATGTTGATTTCAACTTGGGCTTATTTTTCTTTGTGGGTGCTGCATTAAATAGCAGGAAGATTAGGCGACTAACTCGTGTTGTGGAAGCTGTTACCAATCAGACAGCTATGGCACTTGGGAACATTACAGAGGAACAACAGATTGCAAGGATTGTAGCACTCCAGAATAGGATGGTGCTAGACGTGATTTTGGCTGATCGAGGTGGTGCATGTCGCATCATCGGTAGCAGCTGTTGCGTATTCATACCGGATCACTCACCTTCAGTATGTGGCGCAATATCAGAACTGCATAAGATTGCTGCAGAAATTCATCCAGAGACTGGTACTTGGACTTTTACTGGATGGTTTTGGACTCTTGTTTCTGCTTGGGGCTGGAAGCTACTGACTATCCTGTATGTAATGATTGATACTTTTTACATGCTGTGTATGTATCCAATGTGGTCCAATGCTTTGCTCCATTTGCATCTCTGCTTGTATACCTGCCAAAGGGAACGTTGCTGAAACAAAGGCCCAACAAATGTTGAATAAAGAGGTGGCCGAAATAATGTTAATAGATGTACGGGATGAATATCTAGATTACCCCAGATAAATGAATGTCTTCAGCCAATGCTGAAAGGGTCGTCTGTTGTAATTTGGCAGCACTTAAGTTAAGCATTGGCTGAAGACAGCTTGTATTCAGAGGCTAAATTGTCCGCTTTGTGGAATCCATTTTGTATTTCTGGCAGCCATTTTGGTTGCCATGTGCTGCCATGTGCTCACCATGTGCTCTGTCCTACCTTCCTGTTAACTGCTCTTGAAATCTGCCTAGAGACAAGTTATATTTAGTTCTCTTTTGCTTTGCACATGCTCAGTTGAGCTTGCAGCTGTTCCGAGTTTATAAATGTCAGGATGTGTCTACTAGAAGTAGAAACTGTTAGCTCCACCCACTTGTCGACTGTGCATTTTCTGTATGACCTTATATGTACCTAAAACCAGCATTTGTGTTTGTACCGCCTTCATTTGAGCCCCTGTGTGGGTATAAAAGGACCATGGTCCTTCCATTCAGTGTGCTACTTCATGCATTACCGAAGGGTGGTGTGTAAATGTAGCTCCACCTCATGAGGTTTAATAAACTCTGGCTTTTCTATTTCAGTTTCTGTGCCAACTTCTTCCTAAGTGTCTGAGGACTCTGTGCAGAGAAGGGTGAACCCCTAAGCACTGGTAGGCCTTGCTGAGGCTCACTACTACAGGAGGGAAGAGGAAGCAAGCTGAAGTGGCAGGGGCCGATCCTAAAGTAAAAGGACAGTCGCCGAAGGTTAAGCGCACAAAACAATCTTATCTTTTAAGTACTGTGTGTAGAACTCGCAACGGAGGAGGGAAAAATGTACAGGTTGACCAGGACATATTGATGGGAAAAATTTGTAAGGTTGTTAATGATGCCCTATCCTCTCTCGACTGGCTAGCATTGAAGAGCATCTTGGGCGATTCCGGCAGGATCAAAGGGAACACTTAGTACCCCAAGATGAAAATGCAACAGACCCTTTACCCAGTAGGAAAAATAAAAGGGTAATTGAAGAACCTTTTAGTGCCTCCCCGGGGATATTGGATTTATCTATTGGCAAACCTACGACAGATAGCCGGACTTTTTTGCCCAGTACTAGAAATAAGTCAATTGACATGAGAGGAAGGGAAATTGGGATGAACGGGTCATCTGTTGGGGAAAGACGAGGGGGAGGGAAAGATGGGCAAGGTGAACTAGGATCTGCTACGTTAGGAGGTGGGAGAATACCATAAGAATTGAGAAGCATCTCGGATCCAGGGTATAGACGTTCAGCTGGGCAGAAGGGCCGGAAATATTTTAAACTTGCCACCTGACTGTACTCCTTGCACAGTAATCTTGACAGGCGTCCCTTACCTCCTCTCAGGGCAACAAGAAAGTTGCTCAAGCCTTAGAAATAAGGCAGCACACTGGTGGTCTAGGAGAGTTCCATCACAAATTAATTGGCTTGAAGACATTATCATGGCAAGGAGGGTGGGCTGGTTAGGCCCTACAACTAAATGCTTAGAGGGGGACTGCGTTGTACTTAATTTTAACGATGCAAGATGCAAGCTTTTCGCTCTGAAGCATACCAGATATTCACTAAACGATTCAATAAAGGTCTGTCCTCTGGGTTTTTTCTACTCCCCCCAACAGGGGATGAGTTTGAGGCAATATCTTCCAGGGTATGGGCCAAGAAGACACATTCCTTTTCAGCCCCTTTCATTTGCTCACCCTAACCGCTTTGATGTTCTTTCGGGCTTGACAGATATTGACTGAATCCCTGTAAAATTAGGCAGTATAGTCGATCCGAAAAGTTCACACCCATGGCACCCGGTTTTAGGGAGAAACTTAGACACAGAGGATATTAGGAGTAGGCAACTAACAGATCTATCTGCTCCTCCTTTGCTAAATACCAGCACCTCCAGCAATAATATGAAGACCCCAGAATCTCTCATTCGGGACTCAATCCCTGCTCCCAATGCGAACTTGGGGGGAGGGATCGGGTATTTTATCCACACCCACTTTATTTGTATCGCAACTAACCAAGGCAGGCCAGGCGAACCAGATCCCAGCTACCGCCATGTGTAGAATCATCTCATGGAATAGTGCAAGAATACGCGCAAAATTAACCAATGAGGATTGGGTGAACTACATTAAGGATTTCGATATCATTTGTCTCCAAGAAACATGGCACCAAGTTGACATCGTGTTGGATGGTTACGGCGCGCTGAATGTCAATGCAACACCCGCAGCAGCTGGGAGGGCTAAAGGGGGGCTTGTGACCTTAATCTCAGTCAAATAATGGCATATACAAACCCATGTTGTAAAAACAACACCCTGGTATCAGTTAGTCGTTATTTCCAACCTAATTCGGGTTAAGTTACTGTTAATAAACTGGTATTATAATATCTTTGACCAGAATAGCAGCCACGTGATTGAGGACTTACAGGCACAGATAAATAACATCGCAGGGAAGTGGCAGCCCCTATGCATCTTGTGGGTAGGGGATTTTAATTGTTCCATTTGCGCACTGAGCAATACTGGAATTTGTGGGCTGTTAGATACAGATGATCAGCCTCAGCTACACTTCACTCATACTGTACAGGGTGAGGCCTTGAATTCTGTTATCATTGACAATGACCTGGGTATCATTAATACTAATTATTTGGACTGTAACTCTCTGCCCCAGTGTCCCACATATGTTGGAGGAGGCAGAGGAAGTACAATTGATTTTATGTTCATTAACCGGAAGTACTCCCCCCTTGTTAGTGATTTTGAGCTAGCACCAAATGCTGCAAGTGACCATAACCCACTAAGGGCCATATGTAGGTAGCTAAATACCGGTCGGTAACGGCCGAAATTCGGTAAATCTCCCGTTACCGATGGGTATTTAGGCAATTGAGATGTAGGAGGCTAAAAAGAAGGATTCAGTAATTATGAATCGGTAAATACCGATTCATCATTACCGAATTCAAAATTACCGATTCGTAATTACCGATTCCTTATTTACCGAATCGGTAAATAAGAAACGGTAAAAATGAGAAAAGAGATGTAGGTAAATTCGGTAATACCGAATTTCATGAAATTCGGTATTTAAGAGTCCGTAATTAACACTGACTGAAAGCAGGTGGTAATCAGCTACAGTGTATATAAGCAATCCCAAAATGCAACAGTGTGATCACTATGGCGGCTTTCTATGTGATTGCAAGGCGGCTACGTCTACAGGCAGCAGGAGTGAGGATCTGGAGACGGGAGGAGCGCATTTACAGACAGCGCATCACACTCTTCCAACAGACTGAGGCTGAGATCCACGAAAGATACAGGCTACACCCCCACACCATTCTGGACTTGATAAGGGACCTGCACCCACTCCTGGAGCACCCAACACCAAGGGCGCATGCCATACCACCACATGTGCAGGTGCTCTGTAGCCTACATCTACTCGCATCTGGCAGTTACCAGGGGGTGATAGCTGCGGTAGGCGGGGTGTCTCAGAGTTGCCTGTCCCGTTTCTTCAGAAAGTTCCTGGATGCCATGATGCAGAGAATGCATCACTACATTAGCTTCCCAAACACACAGGCGGAACTGCTGAAAACCAAGACAGACTTTTACCAGATGGCACAGTTCCCGCATGTCATAGGCTGTATTGATGGCACACACATTCCAATCTGCCCACCAGCAGCCACTGAGTATATCTACAGGAACAGAAAGTCCACCCACTCCATAAATGTGCAGGTAATCTGCGATGCTGCCAACATAATCACTGACATCGTGGCCAAATTTCCTGGGAGCACCCACGACTCATACATCTTCCAGAACAGTGGGATCTACACACGCCTGGCTGCGGGAGAATTTGGAGAAGGATACCTGCTAGGTAAATCACTGTGACACTCACTCATACTTACTGCAGATGAATGTGTATTGGTGTATGTGACTAATGGCACTCTCTTTCTCACCTAGGCGATAGTGCATATGCCGTGCGGTCATTTATCCTCACTCCCTACCTAAACCCATCAACCCTGAGTGAGAGACGATACAATGTGGCACACAAATCAGCACGCAACGTTGTGGAGCGCACGTTTGGACTATTGAAAAGCAGGGTCCGCTGCCTCCACAAAAGCGGAGGCGCACGTCAGTACACACCCATCATCTGCTGCAAAATCATTGCAACTTGTGCAATGCTGCACAACTCTGCCACAAAGAAAGGTACAGAAGTGGAATTAACTGATTTTGAGGACAATGATGATGAATTTGCACAGCCAGAGCCCAACGCAGCAGGAGTGCCACCAGCAACAGATGGGAGACAGAGACGGGCAGAGATCACATGCAACTATTTTTAAGTAAGTAAGGAGACACAGCCAGTTGTTGAATGTAATGATGTAGTTTTAATTTCTGGGCACTACGCCACAACACAAACGGCCAAACTTGGCATTCCAATTTGTGACATCCATATTAGGAAGTCATTAGTTACTTCACCCAAGTCTGTCCTGAAAGTGTGGGCTGCATCAGCGTCTGCGGCCACGCACAACAGTACTAGATGCCATTAACTGACTGTCCTCACTGGCTGTGGAATCAGTGGCAGCCCCATGCCGTCTGCTGCTCCTCCGGGTGTCTGTTACAGGGGGGGTAATGCTGCTCCGACTCGTCGTGTCCTCGCTGTCCCCAACTTCCACAGCACCAGTAGTGGCAGACTGACTCGTAAGCAGCACTTCAAGAGCAGTGGTCACCTTTACCAGCCCCCTAGAGACATCAGTGCTGCAGTGTGCCAGCCCCTCCTGCATGGCCATGGAGCGCCTGCAGAGCAGAGAAGTGGCAGTTGCTAGGCGGTTCACTGCCCTTGTATGGTGCTCCATTTTCTGCCTCTCCCTGCGCCGTGTTACTCTGTCCTCATCCATTTTGCTGCACAGCAGCATCACAGACTGGGACATGTCCTGCATGCCCGCAGCCATCTCCTTCATGTCCTCAGCCATTGAGCTAATGCCCTTGTCAATGTTGGTCATGTTATCATTGAGGCGCCTCATTTGTCGCTGGACTGACTGAATTGCCTTGCCTTGTAGGCGCTGCACCTTCACCATGGTTGCCTCCAGCCCTCCGAAGACACCATGGCTCTCACCCTGTGGAGGTGGACTGCTCACACGAGCCCTGCGGTGGCGTCTGGCACCTGTGTGTGCTCCCTCAGAAGTGGACAGCAAACCAGCATTGCTATCATCCAATGGCACAGTAGATGTTTCTCCCCCCCTCGAGTCTTCTGAGGAGGACTCAAACTCCTGCAGTCTGGCAACAGCACGCCTCCTAGGTCTAAGCACTGCAGGTGGTGTTGATGCTGGTGAGGCTAGCAGTAGTGGCGAGGCTAGCTGTGGTGGCGAGGCTGGCTGTGGTGGTGAGGCTGACTGTGGTGGTGAGGCTGGCTGTGGTGGTGAGGCTGGCTGTGGTGGTGTTGTGTGCCCTGCACTCGTACTGGCCTTCTCTGTGATGTCCTTCCGGGGTGCCCTCTCTCCCTTGTCCTGAGCAGTCCTGCGCGATGTCTCGCCTGTGGACAGAAATTGTACATTAGCTCAGTGTACCTGCAGCCCTGCCTTGCAAAAATAAATATACATTTCTGCCACACTATCTCATTGTCCTCTGCCTGCTTATCGCTGATGTGTGTCACATGCCTTGTTGTTCAGTGCGATTCCTGTCATGATAGGGGTTTCACTGACTACATCTCCCATAATGCATTGCTGGTCTGAACAACAACCTGTACTGGAGTGGGATTCACATAGCCCAATTGGGGATTTGGGATAGGGGAAGGGGGCACAATGCTGTGCATGCTTCTTACCTTGTTTGGAAGCAGCCCTGGCAGAGCTGTCTGCATCCCCGATCCCACAGACACATTCTGGCTCTATCGTGGACTCCACGAGCCGCTCAAGTTCAGTCAGGGCAGGTGCCCTGTTCCTTCCTCCTCCTGTCAGGCTGGCTTGTTTTTTAGATCAGCCATCTTCCTCTTGGTGATGCTCCTGATATCATACCACCGCTTCTTGAGCACATCAATGTCCCGGGGGGTCACTCCAATGGCATTCACCTGAGACTGGATTCCAAGCCAGATGTTTATTTTTACTGACTCTGCAACATGCAGGGACTGCTTTCCAAACAGCTGCGTGCTGCTTCACTACCTCCTCCACAAGGACCTGCAGTTCCTTCTGACTGATTTTCAGTTTCCTCTTCCTTTCCCCTCCTTCTCTTTCTGTGTCCTGGCTGGCCATTGTGCAAGATTTGCAGAACAAGTTCAGGCAGTGGCTCTGTTGCTCTCCTCTGCACTCCCAGCCTCTCCAGAAGGTTCTGATTGTGTGCACCTGCCTGGGTGTGGCCACTTCCTGGTTGGGAGGGGTGGTGGTTGCACAGGATTGGCTGATTCCTCAATTGCTGTTTTTTAAATTTCCGATTCGGTATTTACCGATTCGGTATTTACCGAATCGGAAAAACCGATCGGTATTGTGGATTCGGTAAATATTTACCGATTTTTACCGATTCGGTAATATTTAACGAATTATTACGTACATCGGAAATACCGATTTCTAAATACCGATTCGGTAAAATTCGGTAATTAGGAATCGGTATTTCCAGATTACCTACATATGGCCCTAACTGTACTCTTTACAATAACAGCCAGGGTAGGGAAATGTGATGGATGCCCTATTGATTTCAATCATAACAGAGGAATGAGGCTAAACTGGGGTAAAGTTGATCCCACTCAATTTGAAGAAACAATTATTAAGGCAAACTTGAATCTTATTATGAATTGCCTCAATTATGACATTTCCCCTATTGAGGTGGTTCATGACTTTGAACTGATCTGTGCAGATGTGGCAAAAGGTCTGACCAGATCGGTTCAGAGAAGGGAACCACAGGAGGTGCGATGGTTCAACTCGGAGTGCTCTAGAGCACATAGGAATCTTAAAAGGCCCTTCACACCACCCCACGTGATAGAACACAAATCAAAAATATAAGGCAGATTTACAAGCGTACTATCAAACAAAGGCAAGACGACCTGAGGAGTTTGGCTTGGGAGGACCTAGAGAGAGCGAGTGCTCTGAAAGACTCGAAGAGTTTCTGGGATATAATTAATCGCCCTCTATTTAAGTATGAACCTAAGTCTGTGGATTCGGTGATTCTGGGCTCTACCTCGGAATCTCATTTCTCGGCCATATTTAATCTGAAAAATGTCTTAATAGTTGAAGCATGTGGGGAACCGCTATTTGATTTAAGCTCAGCCTCACTATTAAGTCTATTGATTACAGTGTTAGAGGTAGAGGAGGCCTTAACAAAGGGAATTAGTATGAAAGCCCCTGGCCCCGATGGGGTTCCTCTTGATTTGTTTAAAAACAATCCTAAATTATGGGCACCAATACTTACAAACGTTTTTAAATCTGTAGTGATTGGTCCCATCCCATCAACCTGGAAGGAGGCAATTGTTGTTCCAGTATATAAGAAAGGTAGTAGGAATGATCCTGCCTGTTACAGGCCAATTTCGTTAATTGATGCTACTGCTAAAATACTGGGGAGGGTTATCCTTGCGCGTCTTGAGACCTGGGCGAATAGTGCAGGGATTGTGTCAAGACTGCAATACGGATTTAGAAGGGGGATGGGTACTACTGAACAGTGTCTAAACCTGTCCCTTGTCATGGGCAAGTACATGAAGGCCAGGAGGGGTTCTATCCATTTGGCCTTAATGGACTTGTCCAGTGCCTTTGATACAGTAAACAGGGGGAAACTGTGGGGATTAATGGAGCAAATGGGTTTTGAAGAAGCTCTTGTGTCCTTCCTACGAAGGCTTCACACCTCCACAACGGTTGCCGTACGCTATGGTACTAGGGGGGGAAAGACGGGCCCAATTGCATCTACAGAAGGCATTCGGCAGGGCTGTATTTTAGCTCCGTTTCTCTTTCTATTGTATACAAATGGTTTGGAGGCTTTTTTAATAGAGAAGGAACTTGATTTCCCAAAAATTGGAGACACACCGATCCCATTGTTATCATATGCGGATGACACTGTTTTAATGGCATTGACAGCCAATAGCCTCCAAAAGTCACTTAATGCTTTTACTGATTTTATGGCATCATTGGATTTAAAAGTGAATTTTATTAAATCTTCTGTCATGGTCTGTGGCCCTAAGGGTACTAAAACAAGAAAATTTGAGGTTAAGGGCAAGACAATTGACAAGGTGAAAAATGTTACATATTTAGGGAAAATTTTTAATGATATTATGAAATGGGACCATCTTATCACAGCCAGGGTTCAACACACTAGTTGGGTTGTGGAAGGATTATTTCGATTCGCCCGCAAGCTTGTGCATAAACCAGTGAGAGAACTGGTTTCTCTCTATAAAGCTAAATGTTTGTCGGTGGCATCCTATGGGGTGGGAGTATGGGGCTACTACAATGCCCAACAGCTGCAGGTCCTGGAAAATACATTTATATAAAGAGATTTCTAATGGTCCCGAATAGTGCCCCCACATACTTTTGCCATCAGGAGCTTGGGTTGGCCTATCTCGAAGATCGAATTGCTATTGCCACATTGCTTTTATGGGCTAAGATTTGGTTATCTGAGGACTTAACGTTCTCAAGAGATATTATCCAAGACTGTATAGTGCACTGTCCATTCCCTGGCTTCGCTTTGTGAAGGAAAATCTCTTTGAGCTAGGTTTGGGGCATTATTATGACAATCCTGCAAGTATTAACACAAACGCTAAAACATTATAAAAGAGGTATTTTTTGCCAGGGTCCATTTGCGCCGTGCCCAATTGGTAGCACCAGATCCCCTTTACTCATCTCCCAGAGAACAGAAATTTTATCTAACCTTTACCACTAACGTACAAGCACGATTTTACCTGACTAGGTTTCGACTTAACACATTGCACTATTTAGTGGCATTCCCTAAACAATCAGTTTGGGTCATTGGGTGACAACTTAGTAGCACAGAGCACATTGCACTTTGTTTTGTTCTGTCCGCTTTATAAAGAGCCGAGGGAGCAATTTTTAATCCCATTACTGAGGGAAATTAGGCCATGTACTTATATTGACGGCTTTAATTTTTTGCTGTTTTTATCTACTTCAACTATCTGTACTGCTGTTTTGAATTTCATCAGAGTTGCAATGTAAATAAGAAAACGCTACGAGCTATTATAACTGAAGATATTTTTACTAATTCTTTCTTACAGATTAGTTACATGGACTATATTGTATGGGTGATATTAGAGATGGATGTTTTGGGTAATTGATATTAGGGTCCATATTTCTTTTCAATATGTATGTACTTTTTTTATTGATTGTTTTTATTATCCGCTTTATTTATGCTTCCGTAATCATGATATGTAAATGTTATCTTAGTAATGTATTTGTGTCAGACTTTTATGGTTATTGTAACCGAATAAAGTTAATTTGACTTGACTTGACATAGACCTCCTAAAGAGTTAAACCACAGGAAAAAAGTTGAAGATGATATGCTGCAGAGTCTATTAACTGCAGAGAGTTGGAAAGTTTATTTTATAATGAATTACTTGTTAATGTACTCACATCTATATTAAATGTGGATTAATCAGATAATGGAACAGTGTATTTCTAACAAAGAGGGTTGAGAAGATAGCTTCTGAATACTTCACGAGATGTATAAATCAAAAAACATATGGAATGTAATGGGAGATTTCCTCTGTAATTTGTAAGTCTGATAACAACATGTTCAAGAGGTAGCGTAATTAGGCTGCAAGATTTAATATTCATTACTGGATATGGTGTTTTTCTCTTTCAGCCCACTAAAGATTTTGTGGCAAACTTTGCATTTTCAATTACAGTATTCAAGCTAATCAATTGCTCCCTTGTTTCGCCCTTCATTTTTCTTCTGAAGGGAAGTCTGAAGTTTGAAGGGTTTGACTTTAGATTACCTGTTTCTGCTAACCGAAGAGACATCCTGAGATAGTGCTCGCAGTAAGTGCAGGCAGGGTTTTTAATTAGATTCGTCTGCATTGCTTGGGAGTGCAAGTTCCGTAGCCTCAAGATTATCCTCGGACATTTCGGACTACAAATGTGAGAGTGTTTTTCAAATCAAACCTCTCATTTATAGGCCAATATAATGCTGTGGTTCTAGCCATTGAGTACCTACGTCTTGGAATTTGTTATACAATCAATAGAGCTGATTAGACATCTGAAGATGGCATAACATATTTATTATAATGTAATTTTCCCAAGTATCCTACAAAAACGCTCTTAGTTTCCTGGTTTATGGTGGCATGTTGTGCTTTACCTTGCATAAACAGAATCACATTTTTGGCTCTGAAATTACAGACCATTTTTGAGGTATGGCTGACTTTAATCTCATTGTGTTTTGCCAAGCTTTAACAAATGTGCATGCAAACAAATCCAAATACAACCCTGAGCTTTTTCTGTGACTTTTATTATTAATAGAGCCTACACCCACCTATGTATAAACTATATATAATATAGAGACATACAGCACATAATTGTGTAAAGGGATTAGCACTCATAGAGCAAGACTTGCTGGTGAGTAATATGAATGCTCACGTAATGAATACTGTGTTGCATTACAGTTAAACCCAAAGATCTTTAGTAGAACAGAGACTACAGAGCTACAAATGTTTGAAATTATTAATAACTTTCTTTCAGGTCCGCAGAAAGAAAGAGAGTAATTTGCACGTGTGTTGTTCCTGTTTCAAACTGACATCAGAATTAAACACCTCATTTTTTAAACATTGAAGGGTCAAACTTTCCTTTAACCCTGCTCCTCTTTGTGCAAAATAAAAAATATACTGTGTGTAGCCGGTTTCTTCATGCCTTAATTCAGTCTTTTATACATGCATATTCCAGTCGTGGGCTGAGATTTTATTTGACTTTTTAATAGGTAAAAGCACGCTTTGGGTAGACATTTCTTGGCAATTGGCAGACTATGCCTGAATCACCCTATGGCATGTAAGCCACTCTTTGTGCCTCTTTCATTTCTTTGCGATGTTCCTCCACATTATTGGAAGTCACTGTGTGAAAAATATGAGTTTTTATTTTACTTGTTTTATCGGCACATTCTGCTAGTGTACACATCTGGGAAAACAACATTTCTGAACTTGGGCTAGTCCCTTCCTAATACTATTTGACGACCCCTGCAACCCCCCCCCCCGCTCCGTTCATAAAGGTTTGGATTTCATATTTCCAACCACTGTCAACGAATATTTGTGGAAATATAGAAAAGAATGGGTAGGAAAGCTTTATGGGCTGGAATGCCATAATATAAATTAATGTAGCAAGAATACCCCATATACTAAAATGTAAGTAATAAGATGTTAGGATGCCAGAGAAATACGATTTAAGAGGTGTTATTCAAGTGGCACCCAGTTCCAGTTGAATGAAAATGTCAGATGTAGCTACATGCACAATTTAATACAGCATGCTTGCTTTAAAATAACTTTCTAACGCAGTATTCATCCCTGTTGAAACTTTCATCTTCTTTTCCAATATTATTTTTGCATATATGTTTTCTAAAAAATGTAATAACACCTAAATTAAAGATTCTTTCTAACCTCCCTTCCTGGACCAAAAGCTATAACTAGCACTATTTGTTATCAACAATTACCTCAACCCAATGCTAAACCCAAAGTTGACCCTATTTGTTACCTTGACCAAATCCTTATACTGAAAATAGCACTAATCTTGATGCGTATCTATCCCCTTCACCTTGACCCCATTTCAAAACCCTCAACATTTAGCCTAACCTGGGAGTCTGAACTGGTCCCTAACACTTCCTCTGGTAATAATTTAGCTCTAATCTTGAGTGTTACATTAACCTAACCTTAAACCTATTTGTTACCTTAACTGTAACCTAGTCCTGAACACTAACCGTAATGCTTCTTCTTACCCTATAGCCCTCCTTAGGAGTAGTCCGGTATCGGAGGTTGTAATTATCACACTGAAAAAGTCAGACTCTGCGAGTTTGGAATTTATTGGGAGTCATAATTATTACCTATTGCAAGATTTTGTGGAGTATCATACAGATTTTGGTGCTTACTGCAATAAAATCCGCATCTTCAAGTAACTATAGACCTTTGATCCAGAGTGAAATTACAGTAGATGTGACTTGCTGAAATTTAACTTCGAAGGTCACACTTTATTGCACCGGTAATTACTGAGTGAGATGAAGTCTACATTTCTCATAAGCTGAAATGCAGTTCTCTCTGTGTGATCATGGAGGCATCATGAACCTTGCAATCACCTACTCTTCTATGACAGTAGGAAATTGCAGCCTGTGTGTGCAGTTTTAAACTGCCATTTCGACCTGGAAAAGTAAACCTTTTGCCAGGCCCAAACCTTAATTTTCAATACATATGTCACACCTAGGGTATCCCCTGGACAGCCCAGAGGGCAGGGTGCAGCGTACTTAAAAGGCTGAACATGTACTTTTAAGTTCTACATGTCCTGGTAGTAAAATTGTCCTAAAGTCATTTTTCACTAATGCAAGGCCTATCTCTCCTATAGGATAACACTGAAGTTACCTTATTACATTTTATAAGTGAAATTTCCAAATGGGAACCGGTAACCAATTCATGTTTGGTGTTTTTGGAATTGTAGTGAACTACTAACTATTGGTAAAATCGGATTGTAAATTACAATTGTGAAAATACAACTTTTAGAAAGTTGGCATTTTCCTGCCTTGGCTGTTTGGAGCCTCCAGCCTATTTTTGGGTCACATGACTGGGTATGGGTGACAGTTGGACTTTGTGTATTCCTCCTAGACAGCAACACAATGGGGAGCTTATGTGTGCCTGGATTGGCCATCACTGGCAGGATGGGAGGCAGCAGCTCGACCCAGCCCCGCTTACACTTAATTAGACTGTATCCTGCCTCCACACAAAGGATTGCAAACCCCCTGTAGTTAGCCTGGAGCCAGGGCAGGGGAGGCAGGGCATCTGTGCACTTCAAAGGCTGTTTCTAGAAGCTCCCCACTTCATAAGCACAACTAGGCATAAGTACTGAATCTCAGACACCTACACTTCAGTATACTTCTGAACCAGAAGGACTGTTGTGTTGCTGAAAGGACTGCCACTCTTCTGGACGAACTGCTGCTCTGAAGGACTGCAGCCCTGCTTTCCTGACCTGCTGCTCTCTTGCCTGGGTGAGGTCTAGGCCTGCAACTCTTGAACCCAGAACCCAGAGGGACTCCAAGGGCTAGTTGGCTGGCCTCCTGATCTGAATTCGCAAGGACAAAACAGGCTTATAACAACCGTGCACCTGCACCTAGACTCTGCCATCTGTGAGTCTACCCTGCCAAGTAGTGCCACCTCAGTCCAGGACCCTTGGAAGTGGGTCTAACATGCTCTGACAGCCTCTGTGGATCCTGCAGAACTGACGCACCTTATCTGCTGCACGGCGCAAACCCAAGCAGAACCGATGCTTCGTCGCTACTGAGTGGATTGGACCCGTCCCACAGACCCGCATCGCGCTGAAGCCCCATCCGAACCACCACTTTGCGGCTTAACTTTGGTGCAGGCTCTCGCTTCCATCATGAGCGGCAGCCTCAACAATGACGCCAGACTTGTTGTCGCAAACTTGCAGCTCTTCGGAACTGACTGCACGCTGCATCCTTGAAGCCAGCCCTTGCATCGCAGCCTCTCTGCACCTTGGAATCGATGTGACTTTGTTCCAATCTGGTGAAACCAGATATCAACAGTTTGCGCTTTGTGCTTTTTGGCGCAATTTTCAATAAAATCTTTAAACTTGAATATGTCCGGTTCTACTGATTGGATTTTTGTAATTTTGGTCTTGTTTTATTTATTATAACTTGGTGTGGGATGCTTTTAATATGATGTTTCCACTTTATTACTGTTTGAAGCATTGCACAAATACTTTACACATTGCTTCTAGATTAAGCCTGACTGCTCTGTGCCAAGCTACCAGAGTGTTGAGAACAGATTAATTTACGGTTGGCTTGTGGTTGCTGCTGGACCAGCAATCACACACAAGTCAACCAACAACCCAATTTCTTACATCTGTGCTGGGTCAAATGGAGAGAACAGGAATGTGCCAATTTTATTAAGATATGGCACATTCCGGCTCTCTCTCTGTGCTGGCGCACTGAGTGCTGTCTAGCACGAATGCAGGCACCCCTGCGACATGGTGCATTTGCTATTCTTAGTAAGTCTGGGAATGCTCACACTCCACCCTTAGAATGCCTTCCCAATGCAGAGTAACACAAGGCGCCGACTCACACTGCCTTGCATTACTCTAAATTTACAAGGCCACGTAGAGCGCTGCAAGGTGACTTTGCATGGCTGAGTAAATCTGACCCAAGGGCTTGCATTGCCTTGCGTCGCCTTTGTGATGCAAGGGCAACACAATCTTTTAAATAAATTTGGGGGCTCTGTTTATTTTTTCAGTTGTTATGAATGGATTTTAAAAGAGCAGAACCTTGAAAAATCCTGAATAGAGAAACATCAGTTAGTAGAAAGAAGCTTCCCAGTCAGTTGCAAGAACAGGTTTGAGAGAAAACAGATAAGTACTTGCAACCTCTGAACATATCCTGAGTAGTTCTACGCACAAACTGTTCCACTGTCATCTACTGATTGCATGACAAGATATATTAGAGACATGGACATATCTACCTGGACTTAAAATTAATATGTAAAGAGGAAACATAGCCTGGAATTTCCTTTCTACTATGTATGGAAATAATGCTGCTTGCAGATCATTGGTTGTCCAGGCATGCCTGATGTATCCTGTCAACCTATGGATGAACCAAAATAAGAAGGAGCAGTTATAAGGTTTCAGTTTGATGCTTTGTGAACTCAGCCTTGCAAAATAGACTAAGCCTCCATTGGAAAAAAATGAATTTTCTTATAAAACCCTCAGCCACCAGGGTTACCCCTTGGTGGCATGCTTCATCATTTGGCATATGCGGTCCCCGACGGCAGACCAAATAGGTTACCGAGCAGAGGAAAAACCTTGGTGTGAGTGTGAATACAGGTTTCCCTCTCCCCCGGTGGAACCATGATGAGATATCGAAACAATTGACATAAACAGAGACAGTGATCTCCAGACAGGTGGTAATTGTATATACACCTTCTCACTTCTAATAAATTGTAACCAGTTTTCATTTAAAAATACATGCATCAATTATAGTGCCCCATAGAAGAGTACAGTATAAGAAGGTTTGATTTCCATATTAAAGATTTCATTTACTGGAATATATGTAGGATGTAAAACTAATATGCATCCAAAGTGAAATGTTAAATTAGCATGATTGTGGGCCTTAAGCTTACAGTTGAGACAGTTAATACTAATGTGAAAGTTGTTTTACTGTACATTTTCCTCCTCTAGGTGTAGACCAAAGGCATTCATTAGTTAATAAAAAAGCATGTTGTATTTCTAAGATAGTGAGGCAAAGAAGAACTGGCAAGGTCAAACAAAGGGAGTGTTACCAGTTGGTACTATCAGATGACTATAGTATGTTCTTGAGATTGATTTATATTAGTCTGCTTTGAGTTTGTAATAAATCTTTTAACTTCAAGTAACTGACTCAGACTGAAGTCGTTTGGTCTTCATGATCACACTGTACTTTGAGTTATAAATTTGTGTTAACCCCTTTTCCTCTCAGGCTGCTCAAAAGGTCTATTGGCCAGAGCTGAATTGGAAGAAACAGCCCAGAGAGTTATCACTGTGGAAATTCTAATGCAGGTTGATGTTAGTGTGGACTAAAACATTAAAATTATAATACAGTTCTCACCTCATTAACCAGCTCCGAATGTTAAAGACCCTGAACAAAGAACAGCAGAATGCACAATCTAGACAACATAGAATCAGTGTATGTAGTACAGAATGTGGTTAAGAGAGACCTATCAAACAGGTGGGATAAATGCGCTTGTTTACTCAAATCTTTGCCTAGTTTACTAGAACACCACCTGTCTGCTTCCATTTGACTTTTTTATTCCTTCTTTACTGATGCTCTTTGGGAACTTAAAAAGTTAGAAATAGGGTCCACAAAATTTGTGGGGGGGCATTGATAAGCCTTAGGCCATGACATTTTCTCAGTTAAACCAACTTGGTATATAGACATTAAAGGTCCAGCTCTATTTTGGATGAAATTCTTTCTGAATCAGACTCACAGAAATGGTCCTATGCCAATCATGACATGACCTTCCGATATACAAGTGATATTAAGTATGTGTAAGGAGAAATGAATATCCTAATTATGGGAGGGGTTCCCTTATCGTAATGCTATTAACTTATTATATTGGAAGAATATGAGGGACGCTGTACATGCTTATTCCTCCTCCTCCTCAGTGGAGACCCTTGACCACACTTCCAGATAAATCTAAATAAAATAAAATCTTCTGCAAACACCACTGGTTGCCAAGAATTGTAAGGATCAAGAGAGGAGTGATTTAACTTGATAGGAGGCTACACACAATATCATTGAACTTTTTAAGGCCTTCCCCACACCTAGGTGTGTGTAGTATTTGTATGGAGTAGATACAGCTGTGTTTGGTCAGGGCTCACATGTTCAAAAGCAGTCAGTCAATGTTTGTATGCTGGTAAATGTTGCCTCAATGGTTGCACATTGCTCAGACACCTCAGGCAGAGGTGACCATCTAGGGACATGACTGAAAGAGGTCTCTGATTCCATCATAGAAGAAGTAGATCCTCAGGTTCACTCTTTGTTTATGGATAGTAGATAGGGTGGTGTCGGTGCTGGGGTTGCTTTAATTTTTGATTCTGACAACCTCAATTCTGTAGTATTCACATGTTTAAGCTTTCGGCTGTTAAATTGTCTCATAGATGCCCCAAATCTCAGTAGCAGGAAAATACTAAAATGAGGCACAAACAGTGTGTACTCTGGTCCCCGTATTTCGAAATGTGCAAAATTACTGCTCATCTAATCAGTGGGGGCTGCCACACATAAAAGGTAGTGGGGTGGGGGCACGCGAGAGCACAGAGGGGAGAATAAAAAAAAAACGTACCTTCAGTTGACGGCCGCGTCCCGCGTTGAGTGCTTCCTCTTTGTGTCCCAGCAGGTACTGGGGCAGCATCAGACTCCAATCCCTGTGCTGCAGAGCAGTGCGGGAATTGGTCTGAGCAAGCTAGAAGGACGCCCTGCTCAGACCAGGGAGTATGTGGGGTTTCTCCAGCCCGGCTGCTCAATGCAAAACCTAAGTGCGCATGTGTGTTTTGGTCGGCCTATACTATCACCTCCCATGCCCCGGCCCCACACCTCTCTGTACATGCTGCCCGAGCCAGCTGCTTACAAATAAAATGATAATCAAATATTGCTTTCTTTTTAGCTGCTGGCTCAGCCAGTGGGGCGATGCTCCTCCGCCATTGCGGAGGAGCCGTCCCTTCATCTAATATTGTTTCATGTACAGAGAAAACCCGGTGAAACTTGGAGGGGAATAACTAGCTTGAAAGAGCAAAAGTGTGGAGAAATGGGGTGTGACAAATCCAACCCTACATGTTATCCCAAACTCCGAGCAGGAAAGTCCGAATTATACTGTAATTTCGCACAGGATAAAAAACAAAATACAAGGTGCAGTATTGGACTTTCCCCCGAGGTACACAGAGAATAACCCCTTCGGTAGAAATAAAAGGGTCACAGAGAAATCCAAACACTCTGAGGTAGATGTCAGACTCTCACTTCAGCTCTGGACCTGCAGTGGTAAAGTAACAGTCACATGCGATTATGTGGGAGACATTGAGGGGAAATTGAGTTTGACCAATGAGTAGACTGTCGTACCCATAAAATGTGCCATATTGTAGACATGTTCAGGGAATATTGTAGAGGTTCCCTGCTTGCCAGTATTGATGAGATGGACACCCCTGGTTTGTTGCACTGATCCCTGGCACCTTGTAAATACACACAATACACACACACTTACCTCAGACTGGGCTGAGGATGGGAACTAGAGGCACGGGGCCAAAGGGCAAGCCAGCCTCCAATCTTATATGCAAACACAAAAAGGCTGCCCCTCACGTGGGTTCCTACAGTTTCCTACAGAATTATGCTGAGATGCAACACCAGTGGGGGCATCTCATAAAAGTTTCGGACTGGCCTCACACACCGCCCGGTGTCATGCTTCATCATAGGCTGTCCTCGCCCTCTAAAAACTTCGTTTGATAGAGGGCGGGCATACACCTGGAGACAGGGATGCACTTCTACAACTAAGTGATGGCCGTGTGAAAGTGAAAGGTGATTTAAAAACCATCACACCTGTCACTCAACAGTGTTTTATTCAGGGAACAGATGTATGGTATTAAAATAGGTGTACGGTGATCTGGGGCATTATTCTCCCTTCACCGTATTAAGTGTGGTCAACATGTTTCTGCGTTAGTGTCCCCGTAGGGTACGTCGCATTCGTCAGGAACAAATGGGTTTATCCTTTTTGCCTCTAATGCAAAAAGGAGCTGCTAATCTGGGGACGGGGATAAAAGATAAATAAAATACAATCGCCCGTCTGGTGTAGTACCACTGTGACAAATTCTGTAGGAAACAAAGAAACAAAGAAAACAAACAAACCAAACGTGTAAGTAAGTTTATAAATAGACAATTATTGTCATCCAACCCAGGTCACACCTATAGCGCGCGTGGTGTGGTCTGTATGAGACACGTGGCACACGTACGTGTCATCAAATGGTCAATTGCATAATCCATTTCTTACCCTGAAATACTATCCTCTATACTCCATGGGAGGGCGAGGGTGGGAGGGCCTACTTGTGACTTTCTGTATGGGAGAAATGCTGATTTAGAAAGTGGTAATGATCTCATAATGTATCCATAGAATAAAACCAGAAAACTAAAACGCATGAAACTGTAATAACCAAAATGGTCATCCAGTAGTAGTGATTGACACCCAATCTCTCCGAGAGAACTGGGATCAAGCTTTCATTCTCACCCTTATACATTACACTCATACGCTTACTGTCTGACTTCAACGCTCCCATCGGTTCTCTCTACAGGTGTCCTCTCAGTCTCCCCGTCGATGGAGACTAATGTTCCCTCAGTGGTATATATATCCACTAGATAATTGGTTAATTGTTTAATCATGCGAAATAGCACCTGGAGCGCTAAGAGCGCTTCCTGTGTCCAAATGCAGGCGGGGCTAGGTGCCTGACAAGAGGAGTGTGTGAATCTACGCGCTCCTATTGGATACAAGAGGTTGTCTTAGTACAATCGTAAGTGTACCTCTTGCGCGCACGCGCTATTGAATGAGGGACGCGTTGAACTCAAGCGGCAGTAGCCACGCGTAGAGACCCATGGACTGCGCATGTGCAGATGAAGAGTGTCTCTGGTATCCTTCTGCAGAAGGATACCAGAAGGATGCTCTCTTGCAACTGTTTTTTTTTTGTATTTTTAAAACCAGCCCTGTTTTACCACTTACAAACGCTCGGAAGCGGCATGCTATGCGAGGGGCCATTGTGTAAGTAAAACATTTTTTTTATTTTGCTTTCACTACGTCCTTTAACTTTATTATGGCCACTCACGCCTTTCTGTTGTGCGCTCGGCACCTAAACATTGTTTTTTTAATTTAAATTCACAACACTGCGCGCTCGACAATGGCGTCTGCCGCCCGCAGCCCCGTCCCGCCCCCCTCGGGGCGCACTTTACAAGTACAGTAAAACATTTAAGTATTTTGCTTTAACTTTATTATGGCACACTCACGCCTTTCCCTTGTTGTGCACCTAAACGTTGTTTTTTTAAATTTATTTAAATTAACATGGCACACGCTCAACAATGGAGCCTGCCAACCGCAGCCCCCTCCCGCCCCCGGGCACTGCCCTTTAGGTTTCAGCACAGCACCCGCTTTACAAGTACAGTAAAACATTTTAGAATTTTGCTTTTACAAGCTTTAACTTTAATATGGGCACTCGAACCATTCCCTTGTTGTGTCCCTAAACATTGTTTTTTTTTATTATTATTGAAATTAACATGGCACACGCTCAAGAATGGAGCCTGCCGCCCACAGCCCCCTGATTGACAGCCTGTCTTCGAGGTACCAGTACTGCCTCACTAACCGAGCAGCAGCACTGGCACTGCCTGCTGAGAAGCGCTGGAAACAAAGCATTAAAAGTGCGCCGGCCATTATGAGGCGCACTACTCAAGCGCAGAGCTCACTGCTCCTCGGGCGGAATACTGCACGTGTCTTAATGTAAGCACAACATATGGTGGCGGTGAGACTGCAGCTCTAGGAGCAATAACACATCCATTTCTAACACTGCTGTGGTTACTTTAAATACTCTAGGCTGGATTCATAAAGGGAAATTGAGACAAAAGTCTAACTTTACGACTTTCGGTATTCACAAAGGGCATTTACTACTCGTAAATGTCCTTTGTGAATAGCAAAAGTCATAAAGTTCCATTTTTAGTATTCACAAAGGGCATTTACGAGCAGTAAATGCCCTTTGTGAATACCAAAAGTCGTAAAGTTAGACTTTTGTATCACTGTATTTTTCTGAATCGGGTCCTCTGTATGCCGGGTGCTCGAGTTCAAATCCAAGATTGCCCTTTCCCCAGCCTACGTTGTGTGACCCTGGACTGCATCAGTTTACTTTCAACTCCCTCATCTGCTAAAAGGAGAAAGCTATAAAGAAGCAGTCTAAGGGGCTATTTGAAAACAAGCATTTGCAATGCAATAGGTCTCGCATTTGCGAGAGTTTGAGCTATTTGCATTGTAAATGACAATGCCTTTTATTTATGTTTTAAAAACCAATACATAAATAAAATGCATTGTCATTTAACAATGCCAATAGCTCAAAGTCTCGCAAATGCGAGACCTATTGCATTGCAAATGCTTGTTGTTTTTAAAATCATTATTTAGCTTTCCGAATTATGCAATACAAGCGCAGTAAAACGGTGAAGTAAGGTACAGCAAGATACATCAACAATAACAATGAATAACTATACACTCTAAATTCTATAAAGGCTATAAAAAAACAGCCATACTACACAAACTACGGGTAAGTTCAAGTGATCTTTGAACCTCTTCCTTTACTTGGCGTGGCTAAGAGGAAATGGGAATCTGGGCAGCAGTGTGACATATAAGCAGTTCGAGAGGATGTTTCCGAGTTTCTCTGCTGCGTTGTGAGGGGGCGCTGTACCGCCATTTCCGGGTATTCTGAGAGGCGGCCTGGCGGAGGGACGCTCGCGCTCTACTTCCAAAGACCTGCATCCATGACTCTCCTGGTCCAGAAGCTGTAGCCTGCTGTTTGAATGCAGTCGCGGCTCCTGGGGGGAGTGCTGCGGGGCGGTGGGGCGGGGGAGGGGGGTAGTAAACTCCGGCATACGGCCGAATGGAGGTAAGTACATAAATAAATAAATAAAACAAATTACATTGCGCGCGTTGCAACGTCAAATGGCACCGCAGAGGAGCTGTACCATTGATGCCAGAAAGTTTCTGCAAGATTAGCATACATCCCAACCAGATGGGCCTCTGGCCGCTATATGAATAGCTAACACTTTATTGTATACCTAGCTAAAACGTTCGTGCACTTTACTTGAATATGTTCATTCGGGCCCTTTACATTTGTCTCATGTTGTGTACACTATCTTGTCTGTTTCTGATGCGTGCCGTAGTAAGTTTCACGTGTCCTGTATCCTTCAAGTGTTAGCCTGTTTCTTTGTAGCGCCCTGACTCCCTTGAGAGGCTACTTAAAGACACATAAATAAACATCTAAAATGCTGTCTCCGATGTAGCATTGGTCCTATAGGATCCCAGGCAAACGGATGCGTTTTACCTTCTGCTCCCATCACAAAACGACAAGAACACGTTTAAATGCGTAGGGTTATAAACCCTGAGTTCTGCCATCTCACTCCTGAGTGAATGTTTGCAGTGAATTTATATATGCAACTATAGTGTTGGGGCAGATAATATCATTTTCGTGAAGTTCACTGTATCACTGGTCACGCATTTGTAATTGGGAGTTGCATTCTTTGATATCAATACTTCATAAACCTGTTTTTGACAGTTTTAAAAAAAGAAGTATAGCTCCATGGGTTAATGCGCCCGCTAAGAGCGTCTTCACAGCCCCTCGTCCTTTTGATTTAAGAAATTGCATACAGATTGATTTGGGAAATGCCTTTAAGGTACATTGTGATTTCAGTGGTAGCCATAATATATTTGTTATTGAACACCTACAACGGTCTGTCGCTAAAAGCTACAGCAAGCTGTTATACACTGCAAACCTTGCAGTTTTCTTTTCTTCTAATTAAGAGCACCATCTACGCTGTTAAGTCCTACAGAAAGGAAAGTGTGCTGAAAATTGTAATCTTTAAATCTTCCCCAGTGCACTAACTTTTATTGTGTTTCTGTGTAGTCTATCAGAAAATAACAGCCGCAGCGCTTGGGTGTGTGCATGAGTGTAGCATAGGTTCTGTACAGGAAGGATAACCTTCCTGTACAAAACACTATGCAAGGCACGATGCAAAGCTTTTCCCACTTTGCATACGTGCTGCAGAGTGCAGCACGCATGGAAAGCCGGAAAAGCACGGAGAAATGAAAGCATTTCTCCTGCTAGCGCCTCCTTTGAAGGGACGTTAACTTTTGGCACAAAACTATGTTTAGAAATCTTTGTAAATGGGGCGTGGCAAGCACCCGAGGAGCATGGCGATGTTCTTGTGACTCTCCCGGGACGGCGGGACGAGCGGCGGACCTTGCGACTTACTAGAGGCATGTAAGTCCAACATAATGACGGCGCTGCCTCCGTTTTGCATTCCGACTTTGGCGCTGCCTTCATTTTGAAGCGCGGTGCTCTAGAAGCCTGCTTTTCTCTTCACGTCACCTCTAAGCGGCTCCATCAGCGCGACGCCCACCATCTTGATAAAGGTGAAGTTTACCTCAGCGCTACTGCGATGCTGCAATCTTCAGGTTCATTTCCTATGGCACCCCTCTTTTTCCATATTATTTTCGATTTTGGCGCCATTTAACCTCCTGCCTTTCGCTGACTGACTGACTTACTTCAAGTGTGTTTTGCACTCGTTTTTTCCCTTAATTGGTCTCAGCCTCCTTCATGACTTGGAATTGAGCTTCACACTCCACTCTGCAGTTTTCTCATGCCTGACGTGAGTTGTTTTCTCTCTCCCCTGTGAATGTCACACTGGTCTATTGCTGTGTAGTGGTTTGCTTGCACCAATATTTTAAGTCTCGCCAAAATACTTCAGTTTTCTACTTAGTATTTTTGTCTCATTGGCGACAAACGCAGTTTCCTTGCTGTTCTTCGTGTCCTCACAATATTTTTGGTCACTGACTGACGCCCTCAGCACATTTTTGTACATTTCTCCTATTTTTCTTTATCCTCAAATGGAAGACTCTGCGAATTCGTCGCCTAAGGGCATTTCAACACCAGTGGTCAACACAGCCTTGGCTACTAATAAGGCTCCTAGTAAGCGTCTGAAAAGGATCCCCTCCCCTCCTAAACCAACCTCATCAGTTTCTATGGACCTTATACTAGAGGAAATTAGAGCTCTTCGCCCTTTTGTGGAAGAAACAAACTCTAAGATACAAACTCTGACAGACGGGTGGTCACGAATGGACGAAAGACTCACTATTGCGGAACAGAATATACAATCTCTCACTTCGTCCTGTGTCAAAGTGGATGCCCTTCAGTCTCAGGTGACGTCACTTCAGAAACAGGTTGAAAACCTTGAAAACAGAAATAGGAGGAACAACCTTCGCATCTATGGTCTGCCAGAGAACTCAGAGGGATCAGATTCCATCGTCTTCTTCAAATCTTTCCTCCCTAAACTCCTCAGTTTACCCGAAGGAACTCTCCTCAATATTCAGCGTACAACCAGGTTGGGTCCTGCCTCTTCTATGTCTTCTTCCACCATGAGGAAACCGAGGGGGGTCATCTTGTACTTTTTGGAGTATACTGACCTGCTTAAAGTTTTGACGGCTGCCAGATCCATCCAACGTATTTCTTGGTCAGGCAATTCTGTTTTTTTTTCGCAGGACTATGCAAAAACTACTTCAGACAGACGTAAGGAATTTCTAGCAATGAGACCACAACTTCGAGCCATGGGCGCTCGCTACGGCTTGTTTCACCCTTGCCTTTTTAAGGTGACTTACAATAACAAGACTACTACCTATGAGGATCCCATGAGACTGAAAAGCTTTCTTCACTCTTGCAATGCAGAGACTATGGACATTTCGATACCTCATAACGACTAAGATCGTTTTCTTGTAATTCATGTTTTATTACTGATGTTTCACTTTAAGATGCTTTTTTGATGTATTCGATAGTTCACGTTTCTAGTTTATTATGATGCTCTAATGTTATTAACCTTTTTTTTCTCTCCTTACAGTTTTCATTTTTCCCTAGTCCGTCTTATCGATATTCATGTCGTTTGTTCTGCAGCTCCTCCCGCCTTTCCACTGGAGTCGGACATGTCATTGTTCCATGTGGCGTCATCCTCCCCCACCTTTCATGTGTCTTGGATTTTTTGTAGGTATGTTTTTCCTTCTCTTTCTGTCCTTTTTCATTGTAACTCTACTTCTTTTCCTCTCTCTTTCTCCCCTCCTTGCCTTCTTAAGTTTCACTGTTACTCTCTGTTTATCCGTATCTTCTTTACCTTTTGACGTTGTTTGCATTATGGCTGGTTCACATTATTATTCATTTCATCTCTATAATTTATGGCTCTGCAATCTTATTTTTCTCTTGCTCGTATCTTATTTACCTTTTGATGTTGTCTGCATTATGGCTGGTTCACATTATTATTCATTTTATCTCTTTAATTTATGGCTTTGAAAATCATTACTTGGAATGTTAAAGGCTTAAATTCACCTATTAAGAGACAGCGGGTATTATCTTACCTCTCTAAACTGGATGCTAAAATTGTTTTATTACAAGAAACCCATCTTACAGAGTCCGAATCTTTAAAGCTGAAGAAAAACTAGGTGGGAGAAGTCTTTTTTTCACCTGGTGATGGCAAAAGAAACGGGGTTATCACTTTAGTTCATAAATCATTACAAGTTTCGCTCCTATCACTAGAGGCAGATAAAGATGGCAGATGGTTGTTTACCAATTTCGAAATTGGTGGTCTTCCACTCTCTCTTTTTAATATTTACGACCCTACCTCTGGTGATGCGCCCTTTTGGTCTCATATTCATCAACTGATTTCTCACAACATTGCTAATAACATAATCCTCGCTGGAGATTGCAATGAGGTTTTTGACCCATTTCTTGACCGCAAATCCAAGGTTTCTTTTATTCCAACAAAAGCCTAGAAGACTTTCACACAAACTATAAATAATCTTCACCTAACTGACGCCTGGAGTCTGTGCAACCCATCCCTTCAAGAATACACTTTTTATTCTCCTTCCCATCAGACTCAATCCAGAATTGATTATATTTTTACCTCACACAATGTCTCTCAATCTCTACTATCCGCTGACATTGGCCCTATACTCATCTCTGACCATGCCCCTGTTTCCATCCAATTGGATTTCTTGTCTCACTCCGATCATCCGAGGAGATGGCGATTCAATAACTCCCTGCTTCTCGACCCTCACTTTACTACTTCCTTCACTTCTTTTTTCAATGAATACTTTCTCTTAAATACAACTGAAACTTTACCTTATCATGTAATTTAGGATGCCTTCAAAGCCTCTGCATGTGACTTTATTATTCAATACACCTCTAATAAAAGGAGAATAGCTCGGTCTTTGACAACAAAACTCCTCTCCAGGATTAAGAACTTAGAACATGCCTATTATACTTCCAAATCAAAAGAATGCCTAACCGATCTGATTAATGCTAAGATTCAATACAATAAAGACACAACAGACAGTGCCTCTCTATTTCTATTAAAGACCAGTGCCAAATTTTACGGCGGCCAAAATAAATCTGGTAAATTATTAGCTAATTACCTTAAGGCCAAACAAAATAAACTTCATATAGACTCTATTATCACGGAAACTAACGCTTCAAAATACAAAGACAATGAAATTCTGCAAGAATTTGTCCGATTTTATGAACAACTTTACACACCAGAGATTACTCCTACAGAAGACGACATCTCTCTTTACCTATCCTCTATCCAAAAATGTTCACCCTCGCTTTCGCATCTGGAACTTCTTGAATCTGATTTGTCTCAAACTGAATTACTCAACACACTTAAAACCCTTAAAAAAGACGAGGCCCCTGGCCCAGACGGCTTTACAGTCGAATTTTTTCTACACTTTGCCCAAATAATCCTACCTAAATTATATACTCTTATTTCTTCCTTTACTGTTTCTGGTAACTCCTCAGGTACCTTCTTAGAGGCTCTCATTTGTCTTATCCCGAAGGAGGGTAAAGATCTTCACTATTGCAAAAATTATCGACCCATCTCCTTAGTTAATATAGATTATAAGATTTTTTCCAAAACGTTAGCCCTTCGATTGGAATCTCATCTCCCTCAATTGTTAGGCAAGGAGCAAACTGGCTTCGTCAAGGGGCGATCTATTACTGACAATACTCGCCTGTTCTTTGACATCATTTCCAAATCTCCCACTTTTTCAAAGCCTCTTGCTGCCATTGCCCTCGATGCAGAGAAGGCCTTTGATAGAGTATACTGGCCCTTCATTTTTCAGACACTTAAATGGTTTGGTTTTGGCCCGAAAATTATCTCCTTGATTTCCCTGGTCTATTCGAACCCTAAAGCTGCGATTTTTGCCAATGGCCTCACCTCCCCCTATTTTACTCTTTACAGAGGAGTACGACAGGGCTGCCCCTTATCCCCTTTTCTTTTCAACCTTGCTTTAGAACCTTTTCTTTCCAAAATAAGACAAAATCATTCTATTACAGGTTTTACTTCAAACTCTTTCCAAGTCAAATTAGCTGCTTATGCAGATGATGTACTCCTTTTTCTCTCTCACCCCCACCTTTCCCTCCCGGCCTTTTTACATGAGGTTCAATCATATTCTTTGGTTTCAGGCAACAGACTAAATAATGACAAGTGCGAAATCTTACCCCTTACTAAATACACTTGCAAAGATGACTTTTCTATTTCTAACTTTACCTGGAGTCCCCTTCACATAAAATATCTTGGTATATGGTTTTCTCCCTCCAACAAAACTTCACTCCCTTTAAATTTCAACAAATGTATTGAGAAGCTTAGCATCCTCACAACTAAATGGCACCCTCTACATCTTTCATGGTGGGGGCGCCTTGACACTATTAAAATGATGCTAACTCCTATTACCTCCCGTCCCTCCCTCGCCTTCCTTCAATACAAATGAGGCCCCGCCTCCCACCCAGACCCACCCCCAGCATAAAAACTCTGCCCGCCCCCACCTCCACCTGTTTTTTTCTGTCTCCCTAGTGAGACTTACCTTCAGTTCCTCCCTGTGGCGGTGCCGGGGAGTCTTCGTGTTGGTTCTCTGCGACGGCGGTGCCCTCGACGGAGTTCTCCTGGCGCTGCCTCCTCTCCTCGTCTCCCTCGTGGATGGGGGTGGAGCGGTGGCTCAGGAAGCCGCTGCGTTGTTTGGCGGTCCTCCTGTGGCTGGGGCTGTGTTTCCGGGTCGGGCCTGCTTGGCTGCCTCTGCTCCCGGACTGCACTCTTCACGGTGTCCTGGTAGGACGGGTTTTTGACCCGTGGTTTGTTCCTTTACGCTGTATGGGGGTACCGGGTGCTGTGGCTTGCTGTTTTCCCTTGACTGGCGTGGGGGTCTGTCCGCCTTGTCTTGGGGGCTGCTGGGGGCTGTTTTCCACTTGCTGCCCTGGGTCGTTTGAGGTTGTTGGGGGGCCTTCTGGGGTCTTCGTCCTCTGCTGCTTGGTCACCGGTCCCCCTGGGGCGCCCTGGCTGCGTGGACTTCGCGGGGGGTGTTGGTGCCTCTCCTGTCTGTGACTGGTTCGGAACTTGGCTGTGGCTGCTCTGTCCGGTGCTTCGGGCTCCACCGCTGCCTTCTGGTCTGTCCCGTCCTTGTCCGGCGGATCCTGTGGGCGGATGGTTTCCGTCTGGGTCCTGGGGTGCTGGGCCTTCTCCCGCCTCTGGCGTTGCCTTTGGCTCTGGGGGGTGTGGAGGGTCGCTTGGGCTCCTGTGCTGGTCGGCTGGGCTTTCCTCTTCCCTGCTGGACGGGCCCTGTGGGATTCATGGTGTTCCTGGCTCACCTGGTTGGGCTTGCCCTTCTGTCCCGGTGTGGGGATAGGTGCTGTGGGAGTGGCGTGCATTGCCCGTGCTTGCTGTTTCCGCTTTTGTGTACATTGTGCTTGCTGCTTTGTCCACTGTGGGCCGCCCGGCTGGCGACTGTTTGTCGGTTGCCTGCGGAGCCTGCTGTGTGCGGTCTCTTTTCCTCCGCCCTGGGCGTTCCTTCTGTGCTGTGTTGGTCCTGTTTGGTTTCAGGTTCCTTTACGCCCTCTTTTGCATCAGTGGGTTTTTCCTGCGGTGCTGCGGGTCCCTTGCTTCCTCCGGCGGCTTTGCTTGTTGGAGGTGTTCGCCCCTTTCCTCCCGTTGGGCTGTTGGTCTCTGTCCTGGCCGCTCTGCTTGATGGGTTGGCTGTTCTCCTTGGCTGTTGCTGTGGCGCTGGCCTGTTCTCGGCTTCTTCTAGGCCCTCCTTGGTGTGGGGTTTCGTGGCTTTGGCGGCAGCTCTTCGAGCCTCCGGCCTTGGCGCCTGGTGGGCCCATGCTCTTGTCGGGTCTCTGCTGTTTGGTGGAGTCTGGCCTGGTTCGTGCCTGGCTGGGTGGCTGCCTGGGACTTTTCGGTGCTGTGGGCTGCGGTTCCTCTGTCCTTCTGGCCGCCTTGAGGCTTCTGCGTGCCTTTACTTGTGGGGGGCATCCTGCCTTTCTGGGGTGCCTTGTCCTGAGGTCTCTCCTTTGTCCCCGTTGTGGGCTTCTCCTCTGCCTTTACGGTGGGTGCGGTTTGGCCTGTTTTTCGCCCTGGCTCCCTGCCTCCTCTCCTGCGGGCCCTGCCCGGCTGGGTCCCTGTCGCTGCTCTCTGTTCGGTTCCCTACGGTGGGTGGTCGTCTTCGGCCTTTTCTTCCTCGGTGGCGGCGGCCCATTTCTGGTGGTTGGGTCCTGTGTACTTTGGTTCTTGTGTACAGGGTCGTCTTGGTGCGGGTTCCTCCGGATTCGGGGGTTCGGTTGCCTCCACTGCCTGTCTCCGGTCCCCGCGGGGTGGCTCTGCTGGACTGGGTGTCCGGTTTGGTTGCCGGGTGATCGGTCTGCTGGGTTCCTGTCGTGGTGCCCGGGCCTGGGCCCCTCTCCGTTCTGTTTCTGGGGTTCGGGGTGTCCGGTGGCTTCGGCCTGTACTGGCTCTCCTGTGGGTCTGCTCCTGGGTTTGGCCCCTTCCCTTCCGTGTGTTGGTCCTTTCGGCCGTCGTTCCTCTGGTTCTGACTGGCATCTTTTGGCATGCTGTGGGTCTCGGGGACGCCTCTCTCCGCTTCCCAGTCGCCGCTTCTTTTCTGCGGTTCGCTGTGGGTGAGGCCCGTTTCGGTTTGAGTCCTTCCCTTCGGCCTCCGGCCCTCGCCCTGGGTCTTCCCGCGGGTCCTGGTGCCTCCTGTGGCTCTCCTTCGTGTGGGGGTTTTTTCCTTCGTCCTTCTCTGTCGGTCGGCCTCTGGCTGTGTGCGGCCGGAGTGTCTTTTTGCTCGGTCTGTTCGGGGGGACCTTGGTGGTTCTTCTGGGGATCGGGGTTGTTGGTGGCCTGGGGTGTGTCTTCTCTGGTCCCCTCTCGGGGCTTGGTGTTCGTTGAGGCTCGTTGTGGCCTTTGCATAGCCCTGTTCCCTTGTCCTGCCTGCACCTGGTCTCTCTTCCTTCTCTGGATCGGGCCTTGTTGTCCCGGGGGCTCCTCCGGCGGTCCTGTGGCTGTGGGGGCTCGTGGCTTCTGTGGTGTTTTCAGGTTCCGGGGCTCGTTTCTACTTCTCCGCCTGACCGTCTGGATCCTGTTGGGTTGGTCTCCGGGGTCTGTTGTCCCCGCTGCCCGTGTCGGTCCGTGTCTGGGGGGGGAGCTGTCCTGGTGGCTCTCCCGCCCGTCGCTTTCTGGCTGGCTGTTTGCTGCCTCCTCCGGCTCCGCTTGTGGTGGCTTTGGTCACCGGCCTGTCCGGGTGCGGGGTTGGCTGCGGTTTGTTCGGGTTCAGGGGTGCTGGTCCCTGCTGGTCTCCCGGAGTTCCTCCTGCTGCCGCTTGTTGGGTGCTTGCCCTGGTGCTCTTTCGTGGCTCTCTGCGGGGCCCATGCGGTGTTGGTTCAGTCTGGCGTTCTGGGGAGGTGGTCCTCTGTCCGCCCTCTGGGTGGGTCCCGGTTCTGTTTCTTGTTTGCCTGCGTCCTGTTTCCCTGGCTCCGGTCTGGGGGCTGGGGCTGTCGGCTCTCTCCCTTCGGCGAGTGGCCTCTGGGCTGGCGGCTCTGTTTTTGCTGGGTCGTTCCTTCTTCCCGCGTTTTCTCTCTTCTTCCCCGTGTGGCCTGCCTGTTGGTGGGTCGTTGGGGCCTCCCTGTGGTGGTCCTGTTGCGGATCCGGGGTGGGCCTTGGTGGCCCGGTTCTGGTCTCTGGGATGGGGTCCCGGAGCTCGGGGGTCGTTGGCCTTCCCTCTCCTGTGCCTCGGGGTCTTCTAGGTGCCTTCCTCCCCCCTCTTTTCCACTGCTCCGGGCCTTTCTGGTTCTGGTCGGGTGGCTCTGTGCTCGGGGTTGTTGGTTGCTCCCCGTTGGCCTGGGGTGCCTTGGTCTCCTCTCCTGTCCGCCTTCTGTTGCGTTCGGGTGTGGGTCCTTCCGGTGGTTCCGTTCTCTTGATGTTTCCGGCCCTTCCCCTGGGTTCTGTGCAGGGGTTTCGCCTGCTGCCTGGTGGTGGTGCGGCTGGGCTTTGCTGGGTTGGGGGCTCCTGTCCGTTTGGCGGTTGCTTGGCTGCCTTCCCGTCGGTCCTCCTCTCTGCTGTCCTGTGCTTGGCATGGGCGGACCTTTTCGGCCTGGTGTTCTGCTCTGGGGTTGTTACCTCGGTGGCTGGCCTATGTTTGGCGTGGCGATTCCTTCCTGGTGGGGCTCTTCTGGGTTTGTCGGTGTCTCCTCTGCGGGTGCTGTGGGCAGCTCTCTGGCTTCTTGATGCTCCTGGCATTCTTGCGGGTTGGCGGGGGTCTTTTGCCCCCTCGCCCTGTCTGCTCCTTCCCTTCGGGGTCTTGGCTGCTGGTATTGGCTGTCCTCCCTTTAGTCCCCTTGGGGGTCTCGGGTTGCGGCTCTTGTCTTTTGGGCTTTGTTTTTTGGTTGCCATCCCCTCTGCACGGCGCTTGGGGGTGTTGGATCGGCTGTGGGTTCTCGTTTTGCTTTGATCCGGTTGCGGTGGTTGTTTGGCCTTCCTCTGCTCTGTTGGGTCGTTGGCTTTGGTCCCCGGTCTTGCTGACTGTCCGTCTTTTGGGGGTGGTTCCTCCTGTGGGGATTTGGGAGTGTTCCTCTCGCTGTTTGGCGATTTCGGTGGCTGCGTTGCTTGCTGTCCGGCGTGCTTTGCTGTGGTCCCTGCCGGTTGTCGTGTCCTGTCGGGTGGGCTCCTCTGTGGGAGCTGTTGGACTGCGTCCTGGTCTTCTCCCTCTCCGTTTGACTGTCGCTGTCCGTTTGCGTGTCTGGAACGCTTGTCTGCTGTTCTGGGCCGCTGGGTTCCTGGGATGTTGATCTGCTGTGTTTGGGGCACTGTTTCTGTTTTGGTGTTCTCTCGCACTCAGCTGTCCGTCTCTGTTTTCTTCTGCTTGCTATGTCCTCATTTGTATTGAAGGAAGGCGAGGGAGGGACGGAGGTAATGCTTCCATTTCTAACGATAATGGCATTACTCCTAGTCCTACTCCCTCGCCTTCCTTCAAGGACCCTCCCTCCCTCCCGGTGCGGTTCATCTGAGTGCTAGCTCGGCTTGTTTACGTACAGGTGGAGGTGGGGGCGGGCAGAGTTTTTATGCTGGGGGTGGGTCTGGGTGGGAGGCGGGGCCTCATTTGTATTGAAGGAAGGCGAGGGAGTAGGACTAGGAGTAATGCCATTATCGTTAGAAATGGAAGCATTATCCTGTATATTATTTCTAATATTCCCATACCCATCCCATTAAAACTATTTCATAAAATTAACTCCATCCTTACATCTTTTCTATGGCTTAATAAAAAACCTCGAATGTCATTGCTAAAGTTATCATGTCCGAAGTCTGAGGGTGGAGTTCTCTTCCCAGACTTCACTAAGTACCATAAAGCCTTTTTGCTCAGACATGTTTCCAAATGGTTGTCGGACCCCTCTTCTAATTCGCCTTTATGGATTGACTTAGAGACCTCCTTTCTCTCCCCCTTCTCATTTCAGGAATACCTTTCCTTCACACGAAAACCTCAGAAACTATGTACACCAATCATTATGCATTCTTGAAAAATGTTGAACTCTCTTCTCCACTCAGAACCACATGATTTAGGTACATTTCTCACTTCTTCCATATGGCATAATAATTTCATTCGCATTAAGCATAGGCCTATTTACTGGAAATATTGGAGGGATAGGGGTCTTCTCTGGGTCCATCAATTAATTGACAATGACACCTTCCTCACTTTCTCACAGGCCTGTTCTCTTTTCCATTTACCTCCCTCTTTTTTACATAAATTCTTATCCTTACGCTCAGCTATACTAGATTCACTCTCTCACTTTAAATCCCTTCCTTCCCCTACTCCGTCACCAGTCTCCGTTTGGTATCCCCTCCTTCGCAGCATGCCAAAGGCCTCTACTCTTTACTCCCGTTTACTACTCCCCTCCACTACAAGAGCCAAAACCACTACTGAACTCTCTTGGGAAACCGACCTTGACACTCACTTCCCTATTTCTGTCTGGGATAAGATCTGGACGAAAATCAGGAAGTCATCTAGAGCGGCTAGCGCTACTCAAACGCTCTTTTTCATTTACAACAGACTCCTATTAACTCCGATTTCCTTACATAAAATGCATCCCGCCACTCCCGAAATTTGTTGGTCAAGTTCCCTTCCACAAGCAGACCTCCAACACTTACTTTTTTCGTGTCCACAGGTTCTACTTTTTTGGAAACGGGTCTGGACACAAATCAATATTCTTTTTGGTTCTGACGTTCCCCTCTCTTTTGCAAATATTTTTCTGGGAAGCCTCTGCACTGGTTGGACTTGTACGAAAGCTCAATTGCAAATTATTGATTTGTTATTAGCAGCTGCTTTCCAACAGATTACAAAATACTGGAAGGATGCTTCCAAGCTTTTGTACTTAGCCTGGTGGTACTCTGTATGTCATAATAACCGACTTGATACAACTTTTGTATTCCCTATGTCTCTTGCTAAAAAAGGTTACAACTTTGGTCTCCCATTACTCAATTTTTGGATAATAGTGCTAAAAAAACTTTTGCTCCAGTCCCTCGTTTGCAGGAGGTTGCTCAGCCTCCTTGAATATTCTTTACTTGTATATACTATTCTCTTTTATTTTCCTTTTGCTCAAATTATAATTGTTTTAGTTGTATACTTATCAATTTTTAAGCCTGGTTATACTTTTTTCTTCTTACCATGTATTTTTTATTCCTCTTGTGATTCCTGCCAATATGCCACTATAAATGCCTTCTGTAATGTATTTTTGATGTTTGAACCCATGATGCTCTGATGTCCTTTTTATCTCTATGCATTCCAAAAACTTATTTTGAAACTTAAAGAAATCTTTGTAAATATGGTTTTGTGTCAAAAGGCATGGGTGGTTGCATGGAAACGCCCATGTACCACCCATGTAATGCCCCCCGGCGCAAAGTAACGCAAAGCAGTGCTTGGCGCTGCATTGCGCTACTTACAGGGTACTGTCCAGCGCAAACAAAGTTTTGCGCTGGAAAGAAAATAGCAAAACAAAAATTTGCGCTGGTTTGCGTCACTTTTATGACGCTAAACCAGCGCAAAAGTTTTGAAAATTTGCCCCGAAGTGTTCTATTACTCGAAGGCACCACGCGAAAGGCCAGTACAATAGTGCACAGTGTGAATTTCAGCTGGCTCTCGTGTATCTGGCACTGGGCTGAATTAGTGCCACACAGTTTTTGTGCTTATATCCTGTAGTGACCTCTGTCTAACCTCTGGTGATATTTCACGCCAACAGGTTTAGGAAGCACGTCCTGTATACTAGCCCAGATCTGAAAGCACATCTTGTTCCTTGAGCTTGAAAAGCAACTTCACCTGGGCCACTTATCAAAGGCTGGATCTGTGCGCCCAGATTTAGAAACGCTTCTCTCCCTGATTTAAAAGCCCGGCTGAAATTTCGGCTCGGACTTTACAGCTTGAGAAGGCCCGGCCGTAAATGGTTTCGTCCGGGAGACTGGCCGCTGCAATCTACCAGCAGCCTGGAGTTGAAAGCTCGAATTCCCACGGCTGGCCTTTCGTCTGTGTGCACGAAAAACAAGCATTTGCAATGCAATCTGTCTCGCATTTACGCGAGATTAAGCTATTGGCATTGTAAATGACAATGCCTTTTATTTATGTTTTTTAAAAACGAAAACAAAAATATAAGGCATTGTTATATGCAATGTCAATAGCTCAAACTCGCGTAAATGCGAGACCTATTGCATTGCAAATGCTTGTTCTAACATGGCACGAGGTTTATATGAGAATGTATTAACCTCTGACATTACAATTTACAGTGTAAGTTAAATTAAAAGTCTCCCATATGTTACAAAAGTTATATTTTTGGCTAAGCATCACATATTTCCTAGCCGTGACAGAGTTGTGTTTGCCTGGGAAACCCACCCTAATTTAGAGACACGTTGAAATATATTGTGCCAGTGTTTGCTTTCCACAGTTCCTTTAGGTGTGGGTTCACGTCAGGCTAAGCATCTACGGTTTCTTGAAAAAATTTAAACCACTGGCAGCTACATTCAGTGCAAGATGGCATTGCTGTTAGGAGTAATTGGGGCTGGGTTATGGTGCGCCAGAACGCTGAATGCAAGCTCATTTTGCTGACAGAGATGCCTGGATGAGTTGCAATGTGTGTTGCAGAGACAGAATGTTAGCTGAAGGTGTTTGCACCTTGCAAACAGGCCGAGCCTTGGCAGACTGTAGCAATGGATGAAGGACAAGTTCACTGGATTTGGGTTCAATGAATTCACGTACATTTACGTAGAAATACCATTCATAAATTCAAGAAGATATACTTTAGAAATTGAAAGATTTGTCCAAAATAAGTTATTATTTCTCAGGGTTTTATATGCTTATATGAACAGGGAGGGGTCAGTGGAAAGAAAAGTAATTTTTGATTATTTATTTATTGCAGACTCTTATAGATTGCAGACTTTTCTCCACTGGCAACATTAGAGTACAAATAGGACAGAACTTTAGCGTAAAAGAATATAGAACGATTCATGTTATTATGGTTGTAACTAGCAGGGAAAGGCGTGCCCTTAGAAATTCTCTAAAAGACATCAGATTGGCAGATTGCAAGAACATTTACTGCTGATAGGTTTGAAGTGGCTACTTAAAACCCTCTTGAAGTTAACAGCCACATTGAATTAATGTTTCCTGTAATGATGTCACATTTGCATGCATTCCCAGGAAGAAGGCAGGGGGTGCAGTTGAAACGTTAACTTTCCTGTCTACAAGAATGAATAAAGTACATTTTAACTAAGAAATACAGCCTGGCCTGAATACTTTTCAAGTTGGTACTTGCAACTACCTGCCTGAACAACTTGCCAATTAGAAGAGGATTTTCTTTCAAGCCACCTTTCCATGCAGGTTTCTTCACATCATCAGTTACATAGGGGTTCATAGAACCAAGTTGTAACAGCTGTACAGCCTAGGGCTGCTAAGAATGAACTTGCTTTTAAAATAATTGAAGCTTGAGCATACATTATGAAGTTTCAACAGCAATCGTCATCTCTTTAAACTAAGAAATGTTGGCATTTTCAATGATCGGCATGGAGTAAACCTGGAGACAGATGAAGCATCCATGTGCTATGTGAATCTATTCTACAACCAACACGAGTTTAGCTAAGAAATGAACTTGCAAATGTACTACACACTGATCCTCAAAGTGGCAGTTCACCTTCTGAGGATCAAGCGAAATGCTGCATGTTTTTGGTGTGGTGTACCTCTATTATTCTACGGAAGATCAGGTTTTGATAAGGCATTTATATTGAGGTGACAAACCATAAATTATCTTATAGTATATTATAATTATTTTAATTTCTAAATGCACTAATCTTCTTCACTTAGCTGAACTAACTACTGAGGCCTCACATAGGAGTTGTGTGTTGTAGAATTTCCATATGAGTTGATGTTCCGACACCTAAATTTGAAAAGGACTGATTTGCAGCCTGAACCCCTTCTCTGACCCCTAACCCTCAGCCAAGGCATAGGGAACCTGTAATGCTCCCCCTTGGCGGGCAACATTCACCCTTAACCCCTCACTCACCTTCCCCACTTCTACCCTAACCCCCACCCTGCAGTCCTTGAAGACATTAACCACCTGCTCAAAGCAGGTAGTAAATGTCTACCTTAAATCCTATTGGAATCAGGAATACCATGTAGAGCTCCACCTGTTAAAACTGAATCCACAAATTTGTTCCCAAATCTGAGGTTTCTAACTTGTAATTGTATGTGATGATTCTAGTTGTTTTTTGCTTACACTTGGGAATGCTAGAGCTGCGCGTTGCCCATGCTCTATTTTTACATTTGTCATCAGCCACTATGCTTTGCAGCACTGAATGCAATCTGTATGTGCACATTGTACCCAACTATGTTTGTGCCATGCATCATACACTGCTCTTTGGCTAGCAACTTAGTTGTGATTTCTTCAGTTACTGAGCCACATCTCTTTCCAATTATGTATACTTCAGGGTACTTGCTGATAAAGTTGGCCGCAATACTATGTTTCTCCTTTTCAAATGCAGAACGGTAGAAGTAGTTGTACCTATAAAGTAATTCACCAATTTTCTTATAAGACATTACGTCTAAAAGTGTGCTGGCACTCAAAATCAATTAACATTAAGGAAGATCAACTGGTAGGAAAGGGAGCAATCTGAGCTGAAATAGCCACAATCATTAAGGAAAAATGTGAACAACTCAGCTTCTTCCAGTTCTTAGTTTGTAGATTTATTCAAATATCAATTCAATCATTATAGAAAGTAAAAAGTTATTTAGAATCAGGAGCTAATTTATTAACAAATACAATAATATGATGTGCCTTTAAGAAATTAGGTAGCCATAGCACACACGGAAATAGTTAAATTAAAAGTAACAAGCCCTAATACAAAAGGGCCACAAAGAATGTAGGCCTCTCAGTGAATGCATTAACTCCTTCCAAATTGCACATCTTCTATAATGTGTCAGACAAAGACAGCACACAGATTCATATCATGACATTATGTAAAAAGGCAGCAATAAAATGTTACTTGCACAGCAAACTAGCCAGACTGATATTTTTTAAAACAATGGTCAGAAACATAAGAAATGCAACTTATTACAACAGATTGTTCTAAACTATGAACATAGCAATGGAGGTTTCGCTCATAACCTTGCAATATTTCAAAATACTTATCTTTGGCAGAGGAAGCTAAAGACAAATGTTATTTTACAGGTACAGAGACAAACTGTGGCTGAATTTAGATGATTTTCTGAAGTACAATAAAAAGCAATTCTGGTGTAAAACGTTCAATAATGCAGCCTTGTGTGGCATAGTTATGTCAAGTAAACCAAACCTATTTTAAGAATGATGTTTATAAATAAGATTAATTTTCAACAATTGTGTAGTCATGCATGGAGCAGAGAAATGTAAAAGATAAATTGCACCAGGCTAACATTTTGTGTTTACATGTCTTAAGGTTTTGTCGTTGTGATCTTTTAAAAAGGAAATTGGAGTGAAGGTGAATATGTGCTTTATTCTTCTGGGAATGTTATTTCTATTTGGAGAGCATGGTTGAATTCAAGGTATAATGGTCAGCAGCAGTTGGAATGTTGGGTGTCAAGCTGAACATTAGGAAACTACAGCAGCCATAGGATTCATGTTCTGACGATTGTGTGTATTGTTGTTTATACATTTGTTTGAAGGTGGAACTGTTTTGCTACAGGTCATTAAAACTCTTCTTGTTACTCCAGGCTTGTGAACTTCTATGGTATCAACTTCATGCCACAATCTTTGGAATTAGCACAATTCAAGAAAACTCTTTGAGGCATTGCTTCTCAATTTCAAATAGAGTGATAAAAGGCTGTTGGGGGATTTAAAAATTATTCCCTATCTGTTTGGTTAATTAGTTTTAATTTGTGTTTTGTCTTTTGGTTGAACATCTCTATTTGGAAGTTAGCCCACTATGGGTGATCAGTATGGTGAAAGAAATTAAAGGAAAATATCAACAAGTTAGTAATTGTAGAAGATGATCTACTTATGCCAGGAAAGTGAAGATGAAACTGTTCTTTTTGCATTCACAAATAGTTTCATGATAAGTCCCAAAAAGTCGAGTCAGGTACATGAATGGTATATGAATTTCTTTTAAGTGGCATTGTCATGCGAGATTCTTATTATTTCCCCATAGTCAGAGTTGCAACTTGTCATACATTTTAATCCCTAAAAACGTACATGATGGTATCAATCATTCTAGATATCTAAAGAACAAATGCACAATGTTATAAAGAAAACACAAAAGTAGTAGAAGTTGGATACTCAGATACTTGTCACTCTAGTTGTTCTGGTGTGTTATTGCCAATTTTGTTACCAATACCATCACAATCCACTCTCATACATATGTCATAGTTTAATTGATATTAATGAATTGAGATGCCTCACATGGATAAATCGTCACTGCTGACATCTAGTGTGAGGTGTAAGCTACATATTTGCTATTTGTTTGCTTTTAAGGCCAGCACAGATTTTCATCCTTCTTACAAGAATATGAGTACCATTACATTAGGTAATAGTAACTGCTGTTAGACAATTTTATATAGAGCTATATCAGGCACTACATACTAGCAAGCGTCTATCATCAGAAGTATATTTCATCAGACAGAAAGGAGTGTTTGTGGATTTGCTCCTTTCTAATTAGTTTGTAGTTTTAGATGTGGGGCAAGTGATGGCAGATGTGGCAGCTATAACAGTTGCTGTATTAGAATGTTGAGACAGTGGAGATTAAGGTGTTATCAGGTGCTGAAAGTGTTGGTAGATGCTAGCATAGTGAAATAAATGCAGAGATGGAGAAGACTTGTAGAGTAGGGCATTTGAAAGTGACAAGTGTTCATAGCCTGTTTTTCGGAATGTAAAGCTACTGGTGAGCTACCACTGACTATATGTTCATCGATATGTTTTTCATTCCAAATGTCTTCAGTATTATTTAGAAGTGTTACAGATTTAGCAGCTGTGTCCTGTACTAAGGTGAATGTGGGGAAAGCGAACGTTTTTATCATGGTATGCAGAAATCACAAAGTTTGCTGGAATAAATATACACAGCATCACTCCCTTCACACACAATGTAATTTTGAAAAGCATATCACACTTAGTCATGTGAAGAGCACCTGTACCCATAAGTCCTTGCCATCTACATCCTAGGAATGTGTATGAGATTTGAGATGTTGACAACATTTTATACCACAGTAAGATATTGCATGCAGTCTAGGCATGTTTATTTGCTGTGGGACATCTGTTGATCTGGGAAAGGAGTATCTAGCAATCAAATGCTTTTGTAGAGCTAAGTAAGAGTCCCACTATTGTCTCTAAAAATGATGTCACGCAACATACCTAAAATGCTAATTTATTTTAAAAAAGAAGCAAATCTGAAATCTGACAAAAACATTCTTTGAAAAATTGCTATCACATGTCATTGAAAATTCGATGAACATCAAAACATGTAACAACTAAACATTTTAAAAACACCTTTAAAAATTAGATACTGCTTGTAATTTGAGAGGTTTTGACTGCAAATTACAAATTATATATCAGTGACACTTAGGAAAAAAGGATCTGAAATTTAATCAACTCTGTAGTTGAGGATAACACACATCTAAACACATGAGAAAAACAGTTTAATGCTTGGATCTGAGGAATTCTGGAAATCCAAAGGACTGACTGGAACAAAAGATGAAAAGACTTGCCTGTTTAATTCTGAAAGAATTTCTATCTGCCTGACAGGGCCTGTGAAATGAATTGTATCTCTGGCTCTCTCTTGTTTCTGGAAATAAAAAGCTGCTCTGAGGTCTAAAGAAGCTAGCTTTTGTTGACTTCAGGGCAAAAGAGTCAGGATCCTTCCTAGGGAGCCTACTTGCTTAATGTATCTCCTTTCCCATGGTGGTAGAGTGCAGAAGCTCCTGAATACAGAGGATGATATGGCCCTCCAAGGGAAAGCCACTGTAACAACTGCAACTAGATATATCGACTGCCTTTATTGTGTGAAACCTTACAGTAAGGCTAGGGATTGCAAAAGTACCTGTTATCTTGCTGTTGACAGGAACTGGAATTGTGGGACTCTTTCCTGCAACTTGAACCCATGCATCAGTGTAAATTGAATCTTTATTGAAAGTTGTGATTCATTAACAATCAGTCATTGGCGGACCAGAGCAAGTTGCTGAGCCTCCCCAAAAATGATATATACATTTTAGGAAGTTGTTTTACACAGATTTATTGATAGTTAAGTCGTAGGCTCTGATGTGACAAAAAAATAGATAGATAGATAGATAGATATTAGCTTTATTCAACAGAAATGTCATAAAAGCTATGTTTAAAATACATTTTTCCTTTAAAAAGACAGTGCAAATACACAGCATTTCCAATTTACATAAACAATTGATACAGCGAAATGGTCATTTAAGCCCTGAGTTCGATAAAGCATATATCATCTTCAAAGTATTAAAAATGTGGTAACATTAACAGTTGCGCATTTCAATTTGTCAGAAATATTTCTACAGTTAAGAAAGTATAAAAACAATCAATTCGTCGTCAATATAAGTAAGGGACCAGTGTGCAAAAGTGTTAGTAAACTGTCCCTAATTTAGCAGCAGAGGTTTGACAAATAAAGTGCTTGTGCAAGAGAATGCAAATAGTTTTTACGTTAAAACATGAATTTGTATCTATCCTAGTTTTAATTAAAATTATACCGATCCTGCAATGGCTTTCCACCTTATGAGCCATGCTTGTCCCAAGAACTTTGCTACACAGCATGCAAAGAACAGCCTAGGATCAGATCTGAGGATGCGTAGTGCTGTGTGGTGGTCCCGTGTGCCCAATTGCTGACAAAGTGGATTCAGCCATTTGGCCCGTGGTGTTTTATATGCCGGGCAGGCAAACATTAGGTGGGCAATGCTTTCTATAAGGGTCATACAACATGGACAATTTTTTCCATTGTTGGTGGCCCACTTTGTTGTCGCCTCACAAACGGGAAGAGTTCCAAACCTAAAATGTATATACAACATTCTATCTCTTGGTACCTGGATTGTATCAAGGAAGGGCTCAAGGTGTCTTATTTCTTTGTGGGAAAGAAATTCTGCTGTTAATTTGCCCACGTTAGGCTTGGAAATCTCCCGTTGGTCCACCCAATCCCAATATAGGCGTTTGAGTTCTTCTCTCCTTGGGGGTTCCTGGCTGACCCAACAGGTTCGAAGGCCTATGGCTGTCAAAGTTTTTTTAATGCCAGCAATCCAGCCTATTTTGCAGCCAGTATCTAGGCGGATGATCTCGGTAAGGGCATCAGCATAGGAAAGAAGCTCGGGAGTCCACCTAATGCGGGCCCAGAAAAGTACAGGGCATAGTCTAGCTACGTCAGCTATTGACCGCCTGCCCATATCCAACAGTAGAGGAGTGAGGGGAACGTATCTAGGTGCCATAACCTGGTCTCTTAGAAATTTATGTTCCGATCGACTAAGCTCCTCAAGTCTGTCAAAGCCCCAGACCTCTGCTCCGTAAAGAGCTGAGCTAACTGCTTTTGTGTCATATACTTAGAGGGCGGGAGCTATAGGCCTAGTGTGTGAAAGGTGGTGTTCCTTCCCTATTACTCCGGCCATGCGCTTGTGTGCCATCAGCATCTTTGCTAAGTGGGATCTCCAAGACATTTTGTCATTAAGTCTTACACCGAGGTAATCGAAGGTGTCCACCTTTTCAAGGGGTACCCCTCCCAGCAAAGGGCTGTTCTTATATGACCTGTGGCAGTTAAAGGCCATAAATTTGGTTTTCGAGCTGTTTATTACCAATCCCCGGTTGTCGCAGAAGGTTTGAAATCTATCAATAAGGTGTTGTAGTCCAACTGGCGTCTTTGATATCAACAAGGTGTCATCTGCAAACAACAGGGTTGGTATCTTATTGCCCCCCAGTGTGGGTGAGTCTGCAGGCTCCTCTAGGAGGAAATCAACTACCCCATTCACATAAAGGGAGAACAGAGTTGGAGCCAGGACACAGCCCTGTCGAACTCCTCTGTTGACAGGGATGCGCTCTGTTAGTTGTCCCTCCTCCACCACCTAACTTAAGCAGAAGTCCCCTCGTGGAGCTGAACTAGAATTTTTAGGATGAAAGGGGGATACCCATGTCACCAAGCATCGTCCACAGCCTGGATCTGGGAACCAGGTCAAATGCAGTCTTCAAATCGATGAAAGCGAGATAGAGACTGCCCTTGCCTAGCACCACTACCTTCCAATAGATGAGGAGGAGTCTGAACACTTGGTCCATTGTCCCGATCTTTGATCTAAATCCAGCCTGGTACTGGGATAGGATTTCTTTTTCCTCAGACCATGACTGAATCCTATGCAGAAGCATCCGGCCAAAGACCTTCTGCATAGCATCAATCAGACTAATTGGTCTGTAGTTGGAAGGGTCGTCTTTGTCTCCATTCTTGTAGATAGGGACAACTTCAGCCACCTTCCATGACGCTGGGACTAGTGTTCCATTGACTATTTAATTTGCTAATAGTGAAATGTAGCGAGCCCAGTGGTAGGGATCGGCCAAGAAGAGGTCCCCAGGCAGGCCATCGGGACCCTCTGCTTTGGATGGGACAATTTTATTTATTGCAGCTGCTGCCTCCTGTAAGGTAAAACACTCCTCTTCTGTACTGGGCCCATTTGGTATGTCGAACTCCCCTATTTTACTAGCCTCTACTGTTTAGAAAAGCCCTTTAAAGTTGTCATACCAGATCTGGCTAGTAATATAATTTGGGAGTGGGCATGCACCTGCCTTGCTTCCCCAGGTGACCAAATTCCAAAACAAGGTGGTGTCTTTGGAAGAGCATGCGTCTTTGAGTTGTTCCCAGCATGATTCATCCCATTTCATCTTTGCCTCCCGCTGAGTTACTTTGTAGGATTTTCTGGCCGATTTTATAAGAGTCTGATCTTTCTCTTTGATGGCTTTGGCCAGGAGCTGTCTTTTTTCTATACAATCTTTATTATACCATGAATATGGATCCTTGGTAATATACCTGGGTTTTTTATTCTGATTTGGGGCTTGAAAATATGTGTTTATTTGACGGGTAGTGTACGTGTGGGCCTTGTGCACGTCCGCTGGTCTTATTGTACTTAGGACAGCGGCTTGCAGTTTGGCCGTACCTGTGCTTAGCTCATGTTTGATGCCTGCAATCTTTGCTTCACTTAAGGCTAGCTTTTTCCATTTCAAAAACTTTTTACAGTTAGATGGAACTGTATCCCTAGTAGCTACCCCGGAGTTGGTTTTTCTACTGGTGATAGTGTGGCTCCCACAAGGGCTTCAAAGTTAGGCACAGGGGATTGTGGTCACTCTCTGTAGTCGAGCCCACTGACATATCCATCATACTCCCCCATAGTTTTATGTCAAGGAGGATGTAGTCGATCCGGGATGGGCTGCTGACTCTATTGTAGGTGTTAGCACCTTGCCTGTCAGATAATGACCTGCCATTGGCTGCCCTTAGCCCATACTCCATAGTGATGGCATTAAGTTGGAGTACCTGCTGTGTCCATCTTTTGACTAAGGGGAGGTCAAGTTGGGGGATTGCCCACCTGCTGTCTTGGTCTTCTAATCCCGGTAGGTCTTCTAGTGCCAGGGGTTCGAAAGTACAATTAAAGTCCCCTGCAACTATCACTCTTGCGTGAGGTAAGCAGTTAGCTAGGCATTCGTCTAATGCTATCAGGGTGGCTGAGGGTCTACCTCCCTTTGTCCCTCTCGTGTGGACATTAAAGAGTTCAACTGTGGGTCCGCCCCTAGGTCCCCTAATTCTTAGCCATGTGATGTCAGGGCTTGAGCTTGATTGGGGGATGATTCGACAAACAAGGGCGATCCTTACCCAAACAATCAAACCCCCCGATGGGCGCCCTCTTCCCATCGAAATTGCAGGTGAATGAAAAGAGGTATAGCCAACTTTATGTAAAGGGACCAGACTCCATGTCTCCTGAAAAATGCATACATCGAAGCCTTCCACTAGTTGGTTCCAATGAGGCAGTGGGATTTTACTGGTTAAACCCGCCACATTCTATGACACAATCTTCAATTGCTGAGGGCCCGTAGTGCCAGACGCTGTGCTTTGTGTAGGAATGTGAGTATTGGTTGGCGTATAAGATAGTGTTTGCAAAGCTAGATGCACTTGTTTGCCAGATGTTTGCTCTTCGCATGTAGAAGTGGAAGGACTACATGGGCTGGCCCGGCATTGGGAACTATCTCTAATGCAAATTGGGAAGTTAGGAGGAGTGGGAATAGCAAGAGAGCTAGCTGTATGGTTGGAGCTGTGTGCTATGCTGGGTAAATCGGAATGGTGGGAGGCCATGTCCTGTAGTCAGTCATTGGCCTCCAAGGAAGAGCTGCCTGCCAAAGGTGGTGGTGGCTGTGAGGCTGTTGTCCTACCTTGTTCTAATATTGGAAGATGCCTAAATTGAATGGGAGACCCCTCAGGGGCACAGGTACGGAATTCTAGAGCAAGGAGGTTTTCCGCCATCTCAGTTCCCCTTAGAGTGATCTCGATGTTATCCAGGTGATTGGTTGGAGAGGAAGACCTCCGTGCTCTAAGAATGTCGTCTCTGATCACTGACCGACAGCCCCTGACATGACGAATCCAGTGGGTCACCTTGTTCTCATAGACGTGCTTGGTGTTAATTTTCGGGACATTGGTCATGAGGATTTTTTTGGTTTGCGACAAGCTAGTAATAGCTGGGGCAACTAACAAATTCGGCTTATCCCGGCTTCCGTGTATAGGAGGTTTGGCTTGCCATGGTTGTGCTGCCCTGTGGCTGTTTACAGGATACTGTGGGGCTGCTAGCCTCTTAAGCTTATCTTGTATAGGGATGTCAAAACTACTCTTTCTCCCAACTGGCAGATCTTTTGTGCCTTGTTTGTAGGTGGAAGTGGCAGAAATGGCCAGATAGTGTGAGATAGGACCCTGAGAAATATGTCCTTTACTAGGAAATGCTGGTTCTTGTGAGGACAGATCATTGTGAGTGGGATGTGGATAATGACTATATACAAGGGGGTCATGCTGTATGCAAGACGGGTCTGCCTTTAGTAACGTTTTTTCTAAGGTGGTGAGACCTTCTAAAAAATAGTGTCCTGCCTTGCAAAGCCTTTCTGCCCTAAATTTTCCAATGAACTCTCACCTCTCCATTGACCATGCTTAATCAGTAGTCAGCCACAAAAGGTGCTTATGTAGTTACTAGTGACAGGCCATATAATAATAGTAAATGTGTCTTTTCTATTGTTCCCTTATTTTTGCAGAATCTTGAGTTTTCTGATTAAAAAATTCTCTTTTTAAATCACTTGGTTTGGAAACGGTATGCTTCCAGTCCAAAGAGGTCCTGGTTTGGCAGTTCGGGCTGGACTGTTCCCACGAGGAGCAGGGTCAAGGCTGATTTGCATATGGCTGGGTCCAAATTAGGGTGGTTTGGTGAGCAAAAGAACGATGGATTAAACCCAGATATTTTTGACTGGTGGTGAATGTTTGCATTGTCCAGCACTCCATACATCATTGGTTCCTTTTGCCTTTGTCACCCTAAGTTGGATGGGCATTCCCAGACGTGCGTCCTGTGCTCACTGCACTACTGGATTTAAGCTAGCTTAGCTGATGAGGGATGATGCCCTGAAACTGGTCCCAGGATGCTTGTTTCCAGTCCAGGGAGAACCTGGCTTGGCAGTTCAGGGTGGACTGTTCCCACAAGGAGCAGGGTCAAGACTGCTTTGCATATGGCTGGGTCCAAACTGGGGGGCCTGGTGAGCAAAAGAACGATGGAGTGAATCCAGATCTTTGTGACTGGGGTGAAGGTTTGCATTGTTTGGTATTCTGTCCATCAATTGCTCCTTTTGATTTTGTCACCCTAACTGGGAAGTGTATGCACAGACATCGGACCCGTGCTCACAGCGCCACGGGATTTAAGATAGCCTGGCTGATATGGGGTGTAGCCCCAAAACCGGTCCCAGGATGCTTGTTTACTGTCCAGGGAGGACCTAGCTTGGCAGTTCGAGCTGATCTGTTCCCATGACGAGCAGGGTCAAGATTGATTTACATTTGGCTGGGTCCAAACTGGGGTGGCTTGGTGAGCAAAAGAAAGATGGCTTAAACCCATATCTTTGTGAGTGGGGTGAATGTTTTCATTGTTCAGTATTCCATCTATTATTTGTTCCTTTTGTCGCACTAAGTGGGAAGGGTATGCCGAGATGTGGGTCCCCTGCTCACTGCGCTACTTGATTTAAGCTAGCCTGGCTGATGAGGGGTGATGCCCCCGCAACCGGTCCCAGGATGCTTTTTTTCAGTCCAGGGAGGACCTGGCTTGCCAGGTCAGGCTGCAGTGTTCCCATGAGAAGCAGGGTCAAGACTGATTTGCATATGGCTGGGTACAAACTGGGGTGGCATGGTGAGCAAACGAGTGATGGATTAAACCCAGATTTTTGTGACTGGGGGTGAATGTTTGCATTGTTCAGTATTCCATCCATCATTTGTTCCTTTTGCTCTTATTGATTAGCAGCATTGTTGTTGTAGTGTTGTACATGCACCACTTGTATTTCTCAGAGGAAAACCTTGCTTCTTGAACAATGTGTTAATGCAGAGATAGGTATTCCTCAAAGAAATCAGTTTTAATTTTGAAAGTCAATATGTTTTAGTTTTATGAGAGTGCAGTTATACCTCGATATTAAGAGAGTTGCCTCTATTGCCTGCTGCCTAAATATCCAATCATAGGGAAAGCAATGAACTTTGAAGGGGTAAGATTGACTATTCCACCTCCAGGGTGTACAATAGTAGGGAAATCGTTGGATTTCGAAAGGGTAAGATTTACTATTCCCACTCCAGTCTGTGCAACAGTAGGGAAAGTACTTCACTTCAAACACATTATATATTTGAATAAGCTAATTAATTTAGAATAAATTTAAAATTCTTAATATGAACATTATTATTTAATAAAAAATATATATATATATAAGAAAAAACAATGAAACAATTTACATAAATATTAAACAATGTAATAATTACTTATCAATATTTGTATTTTATTTATTTATTACTTAAATTCCCACAATATACACTCACAAACCTAGCAGCCCACCCTTAAAATATAACTAAAATAAATAAGTATAACACAATTTACATATTTGATAATCAATTAGATAATTCATTAACAATTGATAATTATTTGTTAATTAATTAATGCTTAATTGACATCTCACCCTATACCCCTACAAACCTAGCAACCCACAACTAGAAGGTAACTAAAATAAATCACTATTACATAATGTTAATAATTAATTATCAATTAAATAATGAATTATAAAATAAATACTAGATAATTAATTATTACTTAATTAACTTCCCATCGTGTACCTTACAAACCCAGCAGCCCACACCTAAAATATAACTAATAGATAGAATTATTACACAATTTACATAATTAATAATCAAGTGAATAATTAATAATAAGTTAATAATTAATTGTTGTTAATTATTGCTTAATTAACTTCCCACACTATACCCCTACAAACCAAACAATCCGCTATTACACTGTAGATTACTATTAGCAATTTAGTTATAAATTATAAATCACTTAAAATTACAAACTATATTTAAAAATGTTATTAACAATTATGTAAACAATAGTGACACATAAATTAACATATGAACTAAAACACTTTAAGATAATAAAAAAATGATATATTTTACAACTATATTAATGAAAATGGTATTAACAACAACTATATTCTTAACGATATTACTTACCTGAAAAAATCGATATTCTTGACAACAATATTGCTGCTTCACTATATTTATGTATCACGATATTTTTTCTGTTATATCTGACTCATGTTATAAAAAAACTCGATATTCTTTCCAAACACCAGAACACTTGCACTAATGCACTAAGGTATATCTTTTGAAGCTGTAAAGGTATGGAAAAAGTTCTGCTTGAAAGAAGTCAGGCTCAGAGAATTTTTTCTTAATGCAATTTAAATAACCATCTTAAAAACTCCCAGAATACTGTGGAGAGGGTTTGACAGTCCAGGGTCTGCTCCCAGGAAGTGTCAGTGTTGGTGGAGAGTAGATGGAGAATAGATGCAGCATACCTGATTGGGTGAGGACTCCCACATTCTAGAACATCCATCTTCATTTTAAAACACCTGCACAAGAGATGAGATTTGTAGAAGTGTAGAACAACATAAGAGGAAGTTGATGGGTCAGCGTGCTGATGAATCGGTTTGGTCTGTTTTATTCTTTAAATTTAGCAGAATCTATCTCCAGAACTATTGGCTCTAGTTTCCCCAGTCTCTCTGCAGGGCAGTAGATGGAGAAACTGCTGTGGGCCCTGAAGGAAGGGAGTCCCCTTGGATGTCTGTGAACTGGTCCTAACTGGAGGTTACGTAAGAGAGTCTAACCCACGCTGTGACTGGACACGTTTAAACCCTGCAATTGGTGGAAGGCCGTTGGTGCTTGAGAAAGGAAGGCAGGGGAAGGAATTTGCATGAGTACCATGGGTTGCTGTTGTAGGAAGGGCCCAAGTCAAAAGATTATCAGGAGCTGGGACAGGAGAGCAAGTTTCAAAGCTCTTTCCAGCTGCGTGCTGCTAGAAACAAAATGCTTCAGTAAAGTGGCTGATACAATCCCCTTTTAAATCATTCAGTAGAAACAATATGTACGATTTAGATGCATGGAGGCCCCGAATTAGCATCCCTGGTGGCCAGATGCACACACCAGGAGCCACTAACCCCATCAAGATTGGTCCATTGAGGCCACAGATGTTTCAAATTCCCATTGCTGTTCATGCACAGCCTCCATTGTCAGGCCAGATGATCACCTCAGGCTCCTGTGGAACATGGCATTTTAAATCTCATCCTCGGGCAGCAAAAATGATGTGGGTCCCCAGAGAACCTCCCAGGTCTGGCTGCAGTTTTTTTGTAATTTCAAATTACCTCTTTGAAGGTAGGCAGCCAACACATTCCATCCACCTAAGGAGCCCTCTAAGCCTTCTTCAAGTTCAATAAAGGGCCATCCTGGCACAAAGAGCACTACTGCACAGTCTCCCACCTCACTCCCTATGTGGTGGAACGTGAAGAGAAGAGGCAGGGTAGGAGAAAAACAAGCATTTGCAATGCAATCGGTCTCGCTTTAGGGACCTTATATGTATTTAGCTATGCAACACATTAGCCTGGGTGCTGAAACATCTACTGTTCTTTAACATGGAGGGAAAGTAAACACCAAACTGAGGAACACGCCAGGTATGGGAACACATGGAGTGAAATATTGCCTATCAGCAGGAAATGGTATAGTCCAAAGCTCTGTTTTTAATATAAAATTGTGGTCTTTGACAAAAAGAGCGTCACATGGAGCCAGTGGTGTGGCACATGCAGCCAGACGGGTGACATAAGGAGCAGCACACAAAGCCCTATAGCAGTTCACAGAATTAGGGGACCAGTCCCCTTAACTGGGAAGTGCAGTCTCTACTGCATTAAATATGAGCTTAATTAATGATATTCTGCCCAGGGGAACATGACTGAGTCAGCTGCTTACCTGGCTGCAAACATTTCTGGCCCACTGCTACCCTTAGGAGAGCCCAGCTAATTGATCAAAGTGCAATAGATCAATTCACATGCGGATAGATGAAAACATAGGTGAGCAAGTCAGAAGATTGAATGGTTGAATAGTTAGATAGACATACTCCTCGGCCAGATTCCACCTGGGAAGTTCTGTATACGTGCTTGTGCCATCTAAAGCACAATGTTTTAGGCCTTCTTAGGTGGGAGCGTGCTTCCAAGATTTTACACTGATGAATTTTCTTAGGATAATGGGATAGCAAAACAACTACACCCTTAAAACACGTACATACATGATTGAAATTTTTAAAAACATCGCACAGTGGGTTCGGATACGTGGATCTCCCTTCTCCACAAGCCTTCGAGTGGACATGAGGAAGCACATATGAAAAGGGCAGAGAAGGGGGTGTGTAGCAGCCTCCTTTCTAGTGGAAACGAAGGGCGCTGAGTGCATGGCTGGGAGCAAAGGCTGCTGTCCTCATACACACTTCCCCGGAGCAGCTGAGATGCTCTCTCCAGTTCAGACCTTCCCTGTAGGTCTTCACTGTCATCGCAAATATATTCAGACACAGGTGTATCTCGTTTGTGCTGTTTTCCAGGGCCACTACTGTGAAGGTAGCCTTTATGTCCCCATGTAAATACATATATTAAACAGTTATAACATAAACCTTTCAACAATTTAAATGTTAACATTAAAAAAGGAACAATGCTGGCTTAAAATATGGATTACGTAGCCCAGCACTAGTAAAGGGAAGCCCTGGACAGGTTTTGTTTAAGGGCGGAAACAGGAAGGAAAAATAACGTGTTATTTAGAGCCTTTTGAAATTTAGCACCAATCAAGGATTACCATCCTGACCGAATTTAGCGCTACAGAATAATTGGCAACGTAACAAAATTACACTTTTTAGATAGCGAGAGCCTGTTACAATGTAGGATATTCAGCAGACACGTGGACTTCAGTAATGGAAGTTTGTGGTTGGCTGTGAAGCGGGTGAGGGGGCCAGAAAGCACAGCAAAAATGGAGCATGGCGCTATAAATCCGCCATACCGGTAATTTTGCAGAGGCTTCCCCCAAAGGGGGCCTCGAGGGCCGGCGCCATAACCGACGCCGAGCCCCGGAGAAAACTGGTTTTTGGCGAGCTGAGGCGCTCAGAAGCGGGAGAAGCACCCGTGCCCCCGCGGCGGCCGCCAGAAAGGTGCCGGCCCCCCGGCCAATGAGGGCCAGAGCGGGGTACAAACCCCCCAATGGGGGGAACCCGCCAGCTAGGCGGGAAAGACTCATGGGGGGATATAAGCGCCGCTCCCCCAAGTAAGCTCCTATCTTCGTGGAGCGGGGAGCAGCAGCGGCGCTACACAGATTTTGTCCCACCCACCCACACCTAAGGAACAGCAATGTCGCAGTGCTGGGAAGCAGGCAAGGCATTGGCAAAGAGCTACGGGGACAATGGTTGGTACGGAGGCACACCGGAGGGCGGTGTGCCGGAATAGGACCACTCACCTACGGATGCCTCACGGCTGGGTGAGTTGGCCTACCAAAAGGGGGTAGCAAACGGAGACGGCGCTCGCAGCCCAGCCCCCGCTGGATGGCAGGGCACAATAGAGTCTAACAAGGTAGCGAGTTGTGGCCTAACTCCAGGACAGAAGCCACCCCCCGGCGTAAAGAGAGCGCAAATCCAACCGAACAAAGAGACGACCCAGAAGAGACAAGAAACAAGACAAGCCTGCAAATGAGCTAAACAACGAACTGTCAGTCCAATTTGCTAATTGGCGATGTACATATGATTTATGGCAGATATGATGTATGACAAAAATGCATATGATTATGACGCAAATATGACAGTTCCCAATGACGAATTATGACCAGGGCATGCAAATTATGCCAAGTATATACATGTATTCCTAATAAAACTGCGGCCAACAAATGACCACTACAAAAAACAACTGCATGTTGGCTTATTCATTCTAAGGAATACAGTGGGGGAATGTTGCCTGTACTCTGGAGTGGGCACAGTGCGGGGGTTATACACAAGCCCAGGCTTTCCTCAGGAGTGCTGCCCCATCAACTCCTGAAGGGGGTGGGAGTCTTCCATGGGAAAGCACAGTCCCTTCTGGCCAGGATACACCGAAAACAGACAGGGCAGCGGCAGCTTGGCAGGCATTCACCCACCGAACGGCCATAAATCCAGTGGAGCGGCGTAGAGGGATCCATCGGACCGGTCTCCCGACACTGAAAGAGTGTGCTGTTTACACACAGCACACTGACAAACACATAGCACACACACACACACAGCAGACCCCCACCCACACAGCAGACACACCACACACAGCAGACACCCACCCACACAGACACACCGCGCACACACAGTAAACAGACACCCTTTTCCCGAGAGGATTTCACACATCCCAGCCAATCTGTTCTGTGGCCTGGAGGGGCCACCCTCCCCGCTGCCGGATCTGTGGGTGAGGTGTGCAGGAACAGCACAGGGCCTGTTGCCAAGGCAGGACTCCGAGGTTGCCGCCCAGCTGGGCACCTACACATAAAGCTGATGGCTATAAAACACACAGACGGCCGTCGTGCAAGTGACAAATAGCACCGGACAAGCCTTGCAGTGTGATCACACAGGCACATCACTTTCATAAACAGGCAATGTAATGGTGGCGCAGACCTCTCAGTTCAAATGTAAACAATAGTGCTGTATGGCTGACGCCTTTGGAACTGGGTTAAAGTTTTGGCGGGCTCTCCCCATCCTAACCAAAGAAAATTTAAAGAATGGGGCATGCCGATTTAAACAAGCAAAAATCGCTCTCACAATGCACACTGTCGCTTATCACACACCCTCTTGGGGGCTGTGCAGGCCCTCTACCCCATTCACTGCCAAAACAAATGTACTAATAGGGGGAGATAATAAAAATACAAATATTTGCAATACAATAGGTCTCGCATTTAAATGCGAGACCTATTGCATTTCGAAGAAGCAGCCACCATTGTCCATGCTGCTTCGAAAGAGAAAGCGGGCATGGCATGCTGAACGCAAGTAAAGCATGTCATGCCTGCAGCAAGAGAAACTCAATAGAGAAAATAGGGCCTACACACTTAAGAACACGTACCATGTAACAACCGAAGTAAAGGGGCCAGTCGACATGGGAGGTTACAGATGAAGACAGGCGGTAGTAAGGAGGGACTAACAAGCCTCTTTACGAATCAGACGCCAGCATTTAGGAAGGACACTGATACAAGCCAATGACAAACATGGGCGGAGAGTGGGCGGGGCTTCTTCTCCATACTCCACTACAGCAGTCTCGCTGTGCAGAGCATGCGCGCTGACTCAGGCTCAATCTAAAAAGGGAGCCATATCCTCTACCATCATGAGAAATAAGTCTGCCTTTTGCATTTATTTTTTTGGGGGAGTTTTATATAGCGCGAATTCGACCTGAAGGTATCAGTTATCAGGGCACTTTACATGAGCACCAGTTGCGTTACAGACAGGGACATTCATATTGTTAGGCACGGGGAGATTAAGTGATGTGCCCAGAATCACAGGATGTTGAGCGTCCCTGCCGAGACTCGAAACCCGGTTCGAGGTCGACCGCTCTAGCCATTAGGCCACATCCTCTCCAGAGCAACCTTTATCATACTGCCTTCAGACCACCTGTCCATGGGTGCCACACATGGGCCAGAGATATTTGCTTAGCAAACATAAACATGGCCAAGTTTTTAAACTTTGAGTTCTTTTGTAGAGAGGATAGGCAAAGCAGAGACTGCAGTCTTCTTGGCCAGTTTGTTTTTCTGCCTCATTTTAACTCCATTACTCTCAACTGCCTTTGTATTTTTTAAGCTACAGTAAACACACAGAGAGAAGACTTATAAAGACTTGGCTAGTGCAAACTCACGCAAAGTCAAAAAACTGGCACAAAGTCTTGATAAAGCATTTGCTTTGCAGTGCATTTCTTTTTTTGCACTGGAAAATACCCGTAAAAGTAATGCTCTGGCTGGTTGGTATTACTTTGATTTGAAGAGTTGTCCCATGGCATTCCCACGCTACCATCCATGGACTGCGTGAAAAGTTTTAAAGTTAGTGTAAGCATAGTATTTTGTACTTGAAAGGTATCTTTTCAGTACATTAACTATGATAAATATTGCACACACACCTTTGCACTATGGTATGGGTGTGAGTGATGCTAGGCAGCCTGTTTGTGCACCAGCACTGCGGAAGAAAGCATCAGCACTATATCTTAATAGATATGGCTCTTCGATGCTCTCGCCTTAGCGTAATGCAATGCAGTAACTTTTGTTGCATGTCTGCATTGCACTAAAAAAGACAATATATTTTTACACACTTTTCAGTCTTGTTCTGAAAATTATTATGGTGTATGCTCTAAGTTGATTGCTATCTCTTTTGCCTTCCCATCCAGTCTTTTTCCTTCATTTATCCAATCTTCTCTCAGTGAAATCCTGACCCGTTTTTCGACAGATTGAAACTCCCAGCCCATGATACAATCATGATTGTGAAGATCCTTCACCTCAAACCTAATATTTTTTAACGTTTTCCCTATGGAGAAAATAATAAACATATTCATGCCTAATGACAATGTCTACAATATTTAGAGCATGGTTTAGAACCTATGATCGAAACAGGTGTTTCAATTGTGCTCTTGTATTGACTTAGTACAGAAATACACAGAGAATAAAATCTCCTAATGGTATTTGTTCCTATCTGCGTTTTTGTTTTTTCAACTTGTTCCTGCTTTTGTGAGTGCACTTACAACAAGCTGAAAACTGGTGGTAGGTGTAATGGCCAGCAGCAATCGAGCACAATGTGTCCTCTGAACTTAATCTGCAGTAACTAAATACTCAATGCACCACTTTTTGTACCACTACCCTGATCTAAAGGACCCGGGATCATATTTATAGACAAGTCATGCAGTGCACTGCAGCAAGTCACCTTGCTGCACTGCATGACAGAGAAAGGGCAGGAATGCACTGTATTTAATGGAATATGGCTCATTCCTGTCCTTTACCATGCGCTGGCGCACAATGGGCTGCCGAGGGTCAACGCAGGCACCCTTGCACAATGTTGCAAGGGTACCTGTCTTGCACGCTGGATTGATGTGGTGCAGGAAGGGACACCTTCCTGAACAAAAACAATCCTGGGAGGCCTAAAAATGAGGAGAAATAAGAGATATTTCTCCTCGTTACACCTCCTCTAGGAAGGTGTAAGATTTTGGCACATACCCAGGTTTATAAATTCTTGTAAATTTGGGGATGTGTCAAAATCCATGGGAGTTGCATTGGAACATCTATGGAAAGCCTTCCAAAAGCAGAGTAACACAAGGATTTGTGCAGTGGTGCGCAACTCCAGATTTTTGGAGCCTCACAAAGGGGCAGATTTACAAGCCCCTTGCGCCACTTTTGCGTCACTTTTCCCATGTTAAAAGTGACGCAAAAGTGGCGCAAGGGCCTTGTAAATCTGCCCCAAAGTGTCTTTGCGTGGCTTCAAAAATCAGTCTTAAGGTTTGCGTTGCTCTTAAACCACATTGCGTAATGGAAGAGAGACACAAACGGCCTCATAAATAAGCCGTCCCCTGGTTTTTAAGGGATTGTCTCTTAGAGGACACACCTTAGGAGTCGGTTCTGTGCAATAGCAAAACTCGGGCAAACGTAACACTTTCCTCCTCTTACATTAGTGTTCCATGGAATGTCATCGAATGCCATAAAAGTCAGAAAGGGGTGTTCTACTTTCCTCCATACACTAAAATACCTTGCTATAGTAAGAGAGTGCACAGAGTTGCTGTTGTGACTAAAACGAGCAAATATACTGAATCGTGATTGTTTTCAGTTGGTAAAGTGACGGCCCTCTATCAACCACCTCGAATTAAGCACTGACTCAAAGAGCACTCTCTACATCACCTGGGCTTTTATCGACCAGTGAAACACACAGTAATGAAAAGCAAAGGGAAGTCGTGGCAGCAGTCTGGTTCAAGCCGTAAGCAATCAGGAAAAACCTCGAATGTAATAAAGGTGAACTAGAGTAAATATCAAGTGGAATGCTACAAAGAGACGGGTGCACAAAGCAATTTGTTTTGCTTCATAAAAACTCTTGTAAATACTAGACGCGCATGAGCTTTTTTGAGCCTGAGCATTGTTTCCTGCGGTCCCATATGGGCATCATCCAGTGAGTGGTCTCTGATTGAAAATACTGTGGGCGGCAGGCAACCTGTAAATCTAAACCTACCGTCGCTATGTTAGATTTAATGTAGAAACCGTAGCTACCGACTGGCAACAGTGATAGATAAAAGAAAAGATTTTGGAAATGTGCAACAATGCGTTACAATTTCAGCTGTTAATAGGAGTTTAGTATGTCTTTAGATGACGTGTCCAACGAAGCAGCCAACTAATGTTTGTTTGTTTGATTGCACTCACCACGAGTTTTGTACTGTGCTTTATTTTGCATACACTATGCTGTTCGTGATAGAGATAAATTCGCCTAGTTAATCACATCCCCATTAAAGCCTGCATGCAAACCATAAAGGGGCATATTAGCAAGACCGGCGATAAAATTATCGCCGTTTTAGCGGCAGGAAACTGCCGCTAAAACGGCGATAATGGGCTTGCTAATATGCGTTATAGAATTCAATAGAAGCCCAGGTTAGATGTGCAGGACATCTAACCTGGGCTTCTATTGGAATTCTATAACGCATATTAGCAAGCCCATTATCGCCGTTTTAGCGGCAGTTTCCTGCCGCTAAAACGGCGATAATTTTATCGCCGGTCTTGCTAATATGCCCCAAAATCTTTACACAATGTGAAATAACTATTTTCACTTTTCCCGCGTCCAGTAAAAAACCCAGATGGCTGCTCTTGCAGGCTATTTCAAAGTTTTGAAGCAAAACGATGACTTTTTTAAAATTCAAAAATGATTGGAAGGACATCCCACAATACATCAGAGCCTCCTCCTCACTTCTCGAGTTCCGCAAGAAGGTGAAGACCTGACTCTTTGGGACATATTTACAACGTAGTGATGGAGTGCAGCGTTAGCCTTCCTGGCTTAACGCCGCACTCCGCCACTTCAGAAACGCAGGGCTGCACCATATTTACAACAATATAGTGCAGCCCTGCGTTTCTCCCTGCGCTGGCGCTAAACTTAGCAGCCTAGCACCAATGCAGGCACCCTTGCACCATAGTGAAAGGGTGTCTGCTTTGAGGGGAAGATTGTTTATGTGCAGGAAGGTCTGCCCTATCTCCACCACAAAGTCACTGAAAGTGACGTTGTGGTGGCGATAAGGGCTTGTAAATATGCCCTTTTATTTAAACACCTTGGGGACCACACACCAATATACCTGCCATGCACCTGGATACCCTTCTGGGTGATTAGTGCGCTATACAAAACAATATAACATAACATTCAAGGAGTAGAGTTGAAAACATGCAATGGTTATAGATGTGTTGGGTTAAATGAGTATTTATTTTCAAGTGGTCAATTATAACTAGGTCTTCAAGTGCAACACATTTAACGCACATGTGCATTTGCATATTGCACTCTTTTGATTTGCTTTTCAGTAGGGACATTATTTATCTGCATAGAGAAACTCCTTTATCTACACCCAACCATTGATTGTAAATGTTATCAGTCCAACATTGGAATCACAATGGGTGAAATTGTAAAGCTATTAGCACACTGGAATTCAAATTAGGTGCACAGTTGGCAAACTCACCTTTGCAATTTGAAACAGTGAATTTGCACACATAAATCAATTTATAGTCACATTGGAATACATGGTCTCCTAAATGAGAGATGTGGACATTCCAAAACAGAAGGTGGTGGTTGACACCTTTTACTCCTGATGTCCGCGGGCTCAACCTACTATGGGTTCTGAGCAACTGGTCCAAGTAACCCTTCAGCACTTGACTCTCAGTGGTAGAGCAGGTCAAGCAGTCCAAAGCTTCTCTGGAGGAGGTAGCTTTAAGGTGAGTACAGACTCACAACTCCAAATATATCCCAGCAACCCCAATAAATGATTGCCCAGTCAAATACTTGCTTTTATGTAAAAGGAATATCTATCTACTAGCACAAAGTAAACTACAGCACACTGCAAACAATATATACAGCCTTCGTGAGGCAAGCCCATTAACATTACATGGGTCAGCTTTCCAGCCCCACTTCCCCGTTTATGTGGCTGAAGGTTATTTCATATTTATGTGTGGTAATATCAAAGACTATACTAAGGTATTCAAGTCTCAGAAGTTTTATGCAGGGACTTCAGTAAGGTTCCAGAGTCCCTGTGCTGGGGTGTGTAACTCAGAGCAAGTTCCTCAGGCCCAGCAGCCTGTTTGTCAGTCTTACCCACTCTCATGGCTTGGTGGTCGAGAGTCTCCAGATACACTTTTGCAGCCCGCTCGGGCCACTGTCCTCGGTGCTCATCCGATGTGATAAGTCTCTCCTGGGTCTTGGGCCAGGGCTCCAATGCTCCCGGACAGGCGAGTTCAAGTTGTTGCTCTTACTCTCCACAGGCCACGGCCTGTGATGTCCTCCCAGTGGACGGCCCTCTTCCTCCTTTACGGCATCTTACTCCTGGAATGCAGGGGGGGTTACAGCCCTCTCTCCTAACTGCGGCCCCCACATGGCACACAGGGTTTGCAGGCGGCTTAAACAAGGGGACAGCCCTCTTAGTGCTTTATCAGGCAATATCACTGTGCAGCACCGAGGGCGGTAACTCTTATTCTTAACCATGACACCCAATGGCAAGAAGTTGCAGAATTTGGCATACAGGCTGGCAGCTCGATTGGTGCGACGGACCAGATTCTCACACTCTGCTCCCGCGATGTTTGCAACAGGATCTACACTAGACCACACTCCCTCCAGGTGATCTCTTTCACCCCACAGGGCCCTCTGGTGTTGGGTCAGCAAAAGCTGGTGCTACAGGCTCCAAATCAGTGCTCATAATTCTCCTGGTTAATATCACCCAGCATGGGACACTGTCCGACCCTTATTCCCCAGTCCTGGTCCCAACAGGCAGAATTCACACTGATGTACAGCTTCAGTTTGACAATTTGGGAGTCTCAAGTACCCCTTTATATAAGCCGTTTCCAGACGCAATTGTGATTTAGTGTCTCTGTATTTGAATTCTGTGGTCCAGTGGTTTCTCACTTTGAAGTGCTGACTCCTTTGTGGTGCTCTTCCTCCATAGAGCAGTCTATCACAGCAGGGCCATCTTCAATCTTGATAGCCCAAACACAGGCCAATGAAGTGACTAGAGGCTCACACCTGGATGTAAGTCTCAGTAATATGTGCTTCAAAAGGTTACCAAAGGGCCATAGTCCAACTCGTTATGTTTCTCTTATAAGCCCTATCTCCTTACTCAGATATGCCAAAGCCCCTTTGGCCAGTGATCACCTTTCAGAATCAAAGAGCTCCAATTAAAGTGCACCGAACAGCCTGGCTCTTCCTTTCTCCAATGTGAGTCCCACCCAACTCTCAGGATGTAGCAACTCACAAATCTGTCTGGGTAAAACCTATACCTCTCCCTGCTCCTCCAGCAAGCCCTGGGTCTCTTAAAATGGAACCCAGTGTTTTCTTTGTATTGTGCTCTTCACAAGCCAACACATACCCCTGCACACACACGCAGTCACATTTGTGCAGTCTCTAATGTACTGTACCTCTTTCAGGGCACATTACATCCTAGCGTGCTCATGCACCTCATGCGCTGTCTCCTATGTATTATACAATCATGCAGACACACGCACATCCTAGCACACACACACAACTGCTTGCTATATTTCTGCCACAGTGTACCATCTCTCAGGCACACTTACAAGTGACCACTCAAGCTATTTGTATTTGCATATACATGCTATTTACTGTACCATTTCTCAGGCACACATATATTCTTGAGCAACTGCTTGTGCTATTTCTCCTGCACTGTACCATCTCTTAGGCACACATGCATCCTTGCATTACACACAACTCAATGGAGGCCAAGGGTTCAGTTAGGCACACAGCTGCACAACTTTACTGAAGTGGACCAGGAGGCACCACTCTAGTGACACAGATAAAACAGACCTGTTCACTCTACTGATCACTGAAACACAGTATGCTGCCACCACCACGCTCATGGCACTTAACTCTAGGTGAAGGCAGTGGCCTTACACCTCCTGAGGACTACGCTTTGGGCACCTCTCCCGATCTAAGCAGACTGCAGCCCATGAGCTAGACCTAGGTCATACCGCACATGTATGACATGTGTTTGCTAATAACCAAAGTTCCTGCAGCTGGGGCATTCAGGGAAGGAATACACATCCGTCACCAGGCGAGGGACTTTTCCATCCCAACACAAACTTACCACAGGAAATCCCAACTCTGGATATAGTTGAAGATTTACTGCTGTCAAGTAAATCCTTATTCTGGGTGGATCATGGGAATGGATGAAACAAAAAAAACGGAATCAAGTTTATCGGAATGAGGTATCTGTGTGGAATATATTTGACATGAGAGAAAAAAAGAAAAAGTTACCACAGCAAATGCTGTTTTTTTTTGTCCTCATTAGCCTCAGATTCACCGTCCACAGCACCTCCATCCGAAAACCTTTCCTTGTGCTGGGACAGGAGCTTCTGATACAGCCCCACTCATCCAAAACCTACCAGTTGCGCTTCTATGCATTCTCCCTTGCATTCAAACTTGCCCAGCTGAAAACCAAGAAGAACAAGACCGAGAAGGAGAGGGCGAAAGAGTGGGAGTGGCATGTGCTTATATTGAGGTCTGGTTAGGCGTAATCATTGGCCAGTCCCTTCCTTTCCTTATCCCTATCCCTACCTCTCCAACCATTCCACAACCGGGAGCCGGAAGGCATATCTCTTCCTTTCTAGGGAGGCTGCATCCAACCTAAATGTATATTCCAAGGACGCCCTCCACTCCATATACGTAGGAGGGTTCAGGCTAGTCCACTTCTTGCACAGTTCTCTTCATGCCAACAACACTGCATAGAAAATTAATTTTTGCTTTTCTTTATCGGATTCACTTACTTCCAGGGCCACACCAAAGAAAACAAGGAGAGGGCTTACCTGAAGCTGTATACTCAAAATGTCGGCAAAAGCCTTGTTTACATCGCCCCAAAATACCTGACTCCTTGGACACCTCAAGAACATATGCAGGTCATCTGCCATCCTCTAACCGCATTTGGGGCACGCCACCACTCCTCTATTCCCAAATTTTGACAGCATATACCAATACACTTTGTAGATAGAAAAGAGATGGTTTCTCCTTAAATAGGCGGGCTTAATCACTTGGTAAAGTATAGAAAAAGATACTTGCCATAACTTCTCCAGCGTTGCTTCCGGCAAGCATCTCCCCTACAACTCTTGTGGCAACGTGAATTCCCCATCTGCTTCTTCCATCATCCACCAGTACCATTGTGATGTTTCCTTCTTCTTGGGTCCGTCAAAAATCAAAGCTTCTTCAAACTCGTTCGATCCACCTATCCTATTATCCGATGACTGGAACCAACTCTGAATTTGTAGATATTTAAACCTTGAGACTTGACAATTTGTTTTACTTTGAAGTCCTTCCCATGAAATCAGTTGCTCTCCCTCTGATAGGTCCTCCCATCTCTCAATGCCAGCTTTCCTTAGAGTTTTGTTATTAGGTTGATAAAAACAGGGTTACATCTGGAAGAGTCAGATCAGGAGATTGGCAGGGATATACAGAGAGTTCATAGGGACCCCTTCAGGCTCAACCCTAACAGAAGTAAACCCAGAAGGATCCTGGTGAATTTCCTCACCTACTCTATGAAAGAGAAGGCTTTGTCCCGAGCTTTGAAAATGAAAGTAGTTAAGGTTGATGGGCTCTCCTGCGAAATTAGGTCAGACATCTCTTACATTACTTCCAATAGGCAATGGGAGTTGGGGAAGAGAATGGACCAACTGAAGGAGCTAGGCGCCTCTGTACAGATGAAATTCCTGGTGGTGTTAAAAGTAATGATGAATAATAAGATGCACAATTTCAGAGCAGTGAGTGAAGTAGACGACTTTATAGAGTCTTGTAAATAGATAAAATGAATAAGGTAATTGGACACGAGGTTTAAAAATAGTCCTACTGAAGTGAATTTATTTATTTATTTTTGGGGTAAGGCACACTTGGGGTGTAACCCATAGGCTAAAGCCATCATTAATGGGGGTAGGATCTCAATGGGGGGGGGGGGGGAGGGGAAGGGGTCACTGGGTGGGGAGCATGTAGGGAGAAAAGAAAGAAAAATTCCTCAGAAGCCACTGATTTGCCTTTAGAAAAGGGAAGCAAGAAAGGAGCATGGGTGAGGGGCAGAAGCTGAATCTAAAGATTTTATCTTGGAATGTAAATGGGTTAAGGGTGAGGTCAAGGAGAGAGTGGATTTTACAATATATTAAAGATTGTACTGCCCAGGTTTGCATACTACAGGAGACACATCTGACAGAGGAGTGTAAGGAAGTTTTCAAGTCGTGAAAGTGGGTGCAGCAATTGGTGTGTACTAAACAAACATTTGTAACTAAAGGGGGGGTGATTCTGGTAAAACGAGATCCAAAAATTGCTATCATAGAAGGTATTTCAGATAGCAGAGGTAGATGGGTTGTAGCAAAACTAAAAGCAGGGGGGCACGGTTTCACATTGGTAGGGTATTATGGGCCAAACGTAGATGATATAGTACCTCTGCGAGAATTGCTGGTGGAGTTACCTTGTTTTTCTGATCCAATTATTTGGGCAGGTGATTTAACCTTGGATAGATCGACTAGTAGCAGAGCGATTGGAAACCATAAAATGATGGCGCAGATAAAATTAATGATGAACCAACTGGGATTGTGTGATATTTGGAGATGGAGAATGGGGGATAAAAGAGGGTATACATATTCAAATAAGAAGTAACGTCATCAGTCCAGGATAGATTATTTTTTGCTGGACTGTGGATTAAGGGAACAAGTAAAATATATTGAACACATTGGGATTCATATGTCAGACCATTCTGCAGTTGTATTGGAGATATCATATCTACTAGGTGGACTATGGATCGCACTCTGATGCTGGATCAGGCAGTAGTGGGGTGACTGAAAGAGGAGACTGCTGAATTTTTTTAGTTTAATTGGGGCTCTGCCCCCGCCGGAGTGGTGTGGGACTCCTATAAAGCCTATTTAAGGGGGAAGTTAATAAGATGTTCAGCAGCTAAGAGGAGAGTCTTTCGGGAAGAAATCAAAGAGTTGGATGAAAAGATAAGATCAGTAGAGGAAGATCTGGTAAGCAGTAATCAGAGAGAGTCTAGACAGCCCAAATTACCTGATTTGAAACTTAAACTTTCTACTGTTTTCGATAAGAGGGTAAGGGAGAGATGGGGAACAAGCAAATTAGTGCATTTCAAGTATGGGGAAAACTGTGGGAAACTGCTAGCATGGCAAACTAAGAAAGATCAGGTAAAGAATCTAATACAGGAGATAAAGTGTCAGAACACCGGGAGGATGTTAACAAACAGAAAAGAGATTGAGGGGGCCTTTTACAGTTATTTCAGGAATTTGTGTAAAGAGGATCTGGTGACATCAGAAGAAGAGATGGACAATTGGCTGAGTCGGGGTTCGATAGATTCTTTGGAGGAGGAAAGTACTTTGGTGTCCATTACGATGTCGGGCGGATAAAAATCCGCCATCAACCACAGTGGCTAAATTCCGCCCGCCTACACCCCCTGAATACCGACCGAGCAATTACGATGGCGCGAACCTAAAACCGCCGGAGGCGGAAAATAAACAGAAAATACCGCCCGCCCATGTCCCAGTCTAAGTCCATCCGCCCGCCACGGACGGAAAGACGCACGACAAGCCAAAACCGCCCGCCCTGATGACCGAGACACCGCCCGTGAAATTAGGATCGTACCGACATGAGCGCAGAAAATCCACAAATACACCGCCCGCCAGCGCAAACAATAGTGACGAAAATGGACACGGCGGAAGCCCTGGCAGCCACCTCCATGCACAGAAACCATCCGCTGACGAAAACAAACACACACAACATGGCTAACAAGTCCACACAGCAACCCACGCACAAAAACCCAAACACAGTACACATCCCTGAAACACCCCCTCCCTGGACATACAAATCAACTACAAATCCCAGAACACCAGCCACAACACACCTGAAAACAACAGACCACCATGACACACCCACATAGGTAAGTACAAAACCAGCCCCTCCACAGACCACAACCCCCTGCAACATTACAAACTGAGGACGAAAGCACACAACACAGCGAGACAGAAAGGACAGCAGCACACCACAGACACGCACCTATCACACCCATCACCACCACCACCAAACACCTGACCCACAAACCCCCTGCACATCACACACCACACACCGCACCAGCACCACAAACACCAAAACACACACCATGGCATCACACAGAATGCCCAAGTTCACTTCCACCGAGCTGACGGTCATGGTCGACGAAATTGTCAAGGTGCACCCACAAATCTATGGGAACCAGGTCCAACAAACACCACTATCCACCAGAAACCGGTTGTGGAGCAGGATCGTAGACCAGGTCAATGCAGTCGGGAACGTTCCACGCAACAGAGGAGAAATAAACAAAAGGTGGAACGACCTCAAAAGCGTGGTCAAGAAGAAGGAGAGCAAAAATCGAGAGCTGGCTGCCAGGACTGGCGGAGGGAATCCCGCGCTTTTCAAGACCTTCAAGGCGTGGGAGGAGAAGGTGCGAGTGATCATACATCCGGAGATCCTCACCGGATTACCAGGGGGAGTGGAGGCTGGTAAGTACAAACAAACGTATACCAGCACACCGCTATGTACTCACATGCACCACCACCATGCCATAGCTCCCAGGGACAAACACCCCCATGTCCAGCACACAATACACAAGACATCACCCACACATGCAACAGACACTGATACACACTCAGCCCAAAGCTACCAACCAACAAAACCATGGGGGCATGTGTACAGTGAGCCAGCACCGCAACTACCACCAGGTCCCCTTGTACTCCAGATGCGCCAGAATGAGCACTCCCCACACCCACATCCATGTGTCCGCCATAGCTGCACTGACCGACAATGAACAGGTAAGTAGCCGTAACACAAAGACAGTGAGTCGGAGGGGGACAGCTGAAGTCAAACACCCACCAGGCCCCCACTACCACAGACCAGCAAGGTGGAGCACACCCCACATCCATGTGTCCGCCATAGCTGCACTGACCGACAATGAACAGGTAAGTAGCCGGAACACAAAGACAGTGAGTCGGAGGGGGACAGCTGAAGTCAAACACCCACCAGGCCCCCACTACCACAGACCAGCAAGGTGGAGCACACCCCACATCCATGTGTCCGCCATAGCTGCACTGACCGACAATGAACAGGTAAGTAGCCGGAACACAAAGACAGTGAGTCGGAGGGGGGACAGCTGAAGTAAAACACCCACCAGGCCCCCACTACCACAGACCAGCAAGGTGGAGCACCCCTCCCTCCCAGTACCATGTGGCATCCATTGCATTGCGCACTCAGAAACAACCTGTAGGTGGAAAACTGTACAGGGCGGGGCGTCTGTAGGCATGAGGACTGTACTACGACTGACACATGGGACATGACACGTAGCAGAGGAACACGCAGCACTGCTCCCAGTCACAATCATGAGACCAATGTGCACACGGACATGTTCGACAGAGTCAAACCCCACATGACCTATCACAGATACAGCAACACCAAAGGAGCCACGTCTGCATGTACAAGTCCCACTGGAGCACAGACCCACACGGCAGGTACTGTGCCACCCATCACACACATCAGCAACACCATCAAAGTCCTGTCCATGTAGTCCTCACTGCCTGTCACCCACACATCGTACAACAACGCCCACGTAAGACAGACCGTACCAGAAGTACCAGCTTGGAACCACAATATTGCACACAAAGACAACCGGACCCATGAAACACACAGGCACACAATGCACATTCAACGTATCATCCATCTCATCTCACAGCCACAATGTCATGATATGTATGACATCCGAACAGCTGGCCCACATCCAGTAGACATGCAAAGATACCTGCCCATGACAGAACAAGTGCCTGCAGTGACCGAAGTGCACGTCACACTGCGAATAACGACACACATAACATAGTCAACACCCCAAGAGCACAGCACTGATGCATATGTACCAGGGCAGCGTGCACACAAAGGAATTGGCCCATCTTCAATACGACGTGTGGCACACAACAAGCACGAACTCACAACATTGCTACCAATGTGATGTCCATGAATGATAACAGTCGGCAGATATTCCGGCCATGTGAGACAGACACACACCTTTGTCCATGCACTGTCACGTTGCCAGAACACATGTCACGTTCTGCACCCATCACCCACAGCATGTACCCCAAAAGCATATCTCAACCCAAGAGCGTGTAGGGGGCTGTACCCCCTTCTGGCATCAGCGTACCTAAGCGTACCATCCCTCCCCCTAAACCATCGTTCAACCCAACATCGCCAATGGCCCTGGAGCACGCATACACATGAGCCACAAAATGTAGGAGCATAGCAACACACACCCATCGGCATTGCTAATCCGTCCCATGCCACACGTCCACATCACACAGACCCATTGCCTAGCCCACGCATACACACATCGTACATCCACACATGCCACTGGGAAACCTGTGCATGACAGTGCACGAACTGTGAATGTCAGACAACCAATACATACTGTGCTAGGTGCAACACAATGACCCATTTCATCCTCCCCACAGGTGCCGAACTGCTGGATGCTGGAGAGGGTGACAGCAGCCAGCACAGCCAGTCTGCAAGCCCCCGACCCGGACTCACGGATGTAGAGGAGCTGGACACCTCTCCGGACACGGACCACCCAGCAGGCCCATCTGGAGTGGCAGGGCACAACCGCTCCCCAGGGCCCCTCCTGCCTACCAACCCATCACCCAGGGCTGCTGACCAGTCACAGACCCCTGCTGCCACGGCCGTTGCGGCCACCACCACCGCCGCAACAACCACCACCACGCCATCCCTCGCCACAGCACCTGCGCAAGGGTCGGCACGGCCGTCGGACTCCAACCTGGGAGCCAGAGCGAGGACCGTGGTGAGCAATGTGGCCAGTGGGCAGGTCGGTGGCAGCAGTACTGGTAGGAGGAGCAGGGTCAGGCCAACGCCAACTGTGCCTGGGAGCCAAGCCCTGCCGCCAATTGACAGAGTCCTTGGGGCCTATGAAGAGGCCCAAGGCGAATGGGCCAGGTCGGCAAGCGACACGCGGGAGGTCCTTGCGGTGTTGAGGTCCATGGACGCCCATATGGCCCAAATCGCGGCACTCATGGGCCAGCTGGTGGTGGGGGGGGGCACAAGCAAGGCCAGCAACACCACCTCCGCCACCACCTGCTGTGGCGCAGGCTCGTGCAGCCTCGCGTTCCCCTGCGTCCACAGCGAGTGAGCACTCCTCAGCCACCACCAGCGGAACATCAACACCCCCTACCAAACGTGGAAGGGGCCGTCCGAAGAGGAAACAGGTGTCCAGAGAGGACTTCGCCCGCACCAAACGCCAGTGAGTCAGCCAGCCACCTTGACCACCTACTGCATTGACATGGAATACGATCCTACCCCACACTGCCATGTGAATGGCATGTGTCTGTTGGACTGTGGACATAGAACTCCATGGGTACACCTTGACCATCACGCAGCCATGACCGTCAAGTCATTGTCACAGCATGCACCACATTTGTCATCACCTTGCACACAATCACATGTCACCGCTGTTAATAAATACACCTTGTTCACAATCGGCTTAATGTGTCCTGGGTTTATTCCACGATGTGCAATCGCCACCATGAGCAGAAACGCATCTGCTGTGTGGCATGTCGATGGGACAGGAGAGGCTGCAGGGACCTAGGGGTGTAAAACAGAACAAGAGCACATTCAATGAGTGTGTCACACACTCATCACACAGTACTTGTCACCAACTACAAGCAATGCACACACATCTCACAGAGCAACAGGGCACAATGCTACAGCCACTGTCAGTGGCATACCAACCTGGACATGGACCATTGACACACAGCACTCAGTGAACAAAAGGCCCCCGTAACAGAGCACACATACACCTCCACAACTACAGCTACATCAGCCGTCGTACATGGTCACTCACCGTCAAGTGAAGTAGCGGGCGATGAGCTGCTGACGCACATTCACAGCTTCATCCTCTCCACTGTCCTCTTCACTGGAGCTGTCCAGGTCTGCAGGCTGGGGCCCTGGTTGATCTCCGTCATCCACAATTAGGGGGATCTGCTTGCGGATCGCCAGATTGTGCAGCATGCAGCAAGCCACAATTATCTGGCACACCTTCTGTGGGGAGTATGCCAGTGCGCCCCCGGTGCGGTCCAGGCATCTGAACCTGGACTTGAGGAGGCCAAAGGTCCGCTCAACCACACGTCTGGTCCTCCCATGTGCCTCATTGTAGCGTACATCTGCTGGGCTCCCAGGACGTCGTAATGGGCTGAGCAGCCAGGCTCCATTCGGGTAAGCAGAGTCACCTGGGTGTGAGGGACACAGAGAACCGTTGCAATTCCAACTGGACACAAGACAGCATCGCACAGCCAGCACGCTACACTACTCCACATACTCACCAACAATCCAGCCACGGTCCGGTTGCAGATTGGTCATCAGACGTGGCAGGATGCTGTTGCGCATGATGTGCGCGTCATGGGCCGATCCTGGGAATTTCGCACACACGTGTGTGATCACCATGTCCGCAAGGCACACCACTTGCACATTCAGGGAGTGCGTGTGCTTCCGGTTGCGGTAGAGGTGCTCGGTGGCCTGTGGTGCAACAAGGCCAACATGGGTGCAGTCTATTGCACCAACGACGTGGGGGATTCGTCCAAGAGCATAGAATGCACCCTTCACTGCCGCCAATTCACGAGCCCTGGGGAAGCGGATGTATCTGTTCCTGTACAGCATCATGGCTGACAGTACATCCCTGAGCACCATGCTGAACATTGGTTGGGACATCCCACCTCCACTGCCCACTGTGTGCTGGAATGACCCAGTGGCGAAGAAATGCAGTGCAGCCATCACCTTAGCCGTGGGGGTGAATGCTGTTGGATACACCCTGCTAGGACGGAGGTGGGGTTCCAACAAGACACATAGACGATGCAGGGTGGGTCGGTCCAGACGATATTTGCGGATGACCTCAACATCCACCATGTCTGACAGCAATTGGTAGGGGCGATGAATGTTTGGTCTCCGCCTAGGAAAGATGGAAGTGTACACATGTCAAAGCAACACGCCACATGGCATATTCACATGCACAGAACATAAATGACTGGGCAGGCAATTGAATGACAGAACAGCTGATAAGTAGGGACAGCACAGCCACAATACACTTACACAGGTCCCCTACCAATAGCAATGGGCTGTGACACACACCATTGCTATGAGCATGCACATGGGGAGTCAGGCATTAACAACTTGTACGGCATGCTGAAGGCAACAGACTGCATAATCGGTAAGCTGCAACACCACGGAAACATAACTAGCTGCTGTGCATCACACTGCTTCCGAGGCTGGGTGTGTAGGGCACACACCAACAACGCTATGGACACAGGCTGAGCGGCCAAAACAAGTGGGACCGGTGGCACGAGGGGATATGAGACAGTCATTGATGTCCCTACTGCACCCTAAGTACAGCATTGTATGGATCACACCTCCTGAAACATTGACAGGTGTACACATTGACAGCCCCATGCCGACACGGCTGTGTGCCTGCAACTACACATCACAAGTGACACGTAACATTGCACGTGCCAAGTGGCAGATGTACATAGTGTAAGATGGCATGTGTGTGCATATGCATATCCCATGCTCCCATGCCAATGTGTACATGATGATGTTCCTACATGCATGTGGAGGCTGAGCACTGGCCGTCCCTGCCAATGCACACAGCATGTTGTGGCCCTGTCCATTGTGGACCTGCACCCACACGCAAATCATGGCCACACCTGCAGATGCATTGCGCACATTATACTGTGTGGTGCACATGGCATCAGCGGACTGTACCCGGCATGGGCCAGGCCCTTACGGGCAACTCCAATGACCCTCGCGGTTGCACCCTGCGTGTTCCACTGTGGAGGTAGGCGTCCATGGCCAGCTGGGAGCAGGCCAACGTCTGCAATTGTAGCTGCCAGACATGGTACACGAATCGCAGCAGCTTGTACCCACTGATACGGCCCCAGGGGGTAATGTGTGTGTGTGAGTGGGACAGGCATAACCACAGCTACCTGGCACTGCAGCCTGGCACCCCTCGATGACACCTGCTGCTGCCACCACTCCACCTACACGTGGATGACGCTGAGGACATGTCCAGGTCCACTCACCGGCGAGGAGCTGGAGAACCTGGATTCCGTGCTCCACGCACACTGCACATGGCTATTCCTTGCGAAAGTTGTGTGTGAGAGACAACTGCAGTGGGTGTGGGTGTGCATGTGGGGGACACACATGTCGTTGCTCCTCAGCACTATGAGTCAGAGCCTGTGGAGTACAGACATGCACTGCACACCATGCTGGCCGCAGGTGGCATGGGTATGTGAGCTCTCGGGCGCTTTGACCTGTCTTTCCCACCCGAGTGGTGGTACATGGCAACTTCATTTCAGACATCCAGTGACACAGACAATTGGCAATGCAGGTCTCAGTGCACCTGTTGGTCATGTGGGAGTCAGGCTGGGGCAATGCTGCCCTTCTCAGTCCCAGCAGGCCTGGCCTGCACATTGACAGCACAATGCCAGTCGGTGCCGACACAGACTGCCTAATGGGTTACATGTGTCTCCTGTTCAGGACCCCCCGGATGAGCGCTTACTCTGCACTGTCGATTGGACACACCATGACTCGTGATAGGGATGTGTGTGAGGGATAGTGGCACTGAATGTGACCTTCGTTGCGGGGTGGGCCATGCACAGGGCGAGTACGCTGATGGTTGCGCAGTGTTGGTCACAGTGGGTACACCCACACAGATGTGTTGCCTTGTGATCTTTTTCTAGGTCAGCCTGACAATGGACAGTAGATGTGGGCAGGCTACACATTGCTCGATGTGCTGTCTATGTGCATGTGCATTCAAACCAGGCACAACTGCCCCTGCACATGTGACCCCTGCTGCACTCAGTGCTGGGTCTGTTGTGCTGATGCACCGTCTGTGCGTGGGGCAGACAGCTCTGCTCACTTCCGTCATTGCCCATGTCATCACTTTGCCGCAGGTGACATGGTTCATGGAGGGCCCACATGTACGCGTGGGTGGACTACACAAGACTGTCCAATGGTTGTCACCCCCAGTCAGTGCTTCGAATGGGAAGTATGTGGTGCTGGTACTCATTTCGCTGTGTCGAGTGTGCGGGGCTAGGTGCGGGGCTACATGCAAGACATGGGTAGGTCATCGGCTTATCTACTAGTTGCAATACACACGAGACATGTCTTTTTCCGACCACATCAGGGGCATTCCTTAAACTAACTGGAAGTCAAACAGTTATCTTTTACACTGTCCTCATGGCCTCCCCTCGCTCACACCAATATGCATTTGCACATGAGAAGCTAGCGCATGCACAAGCAGCTCCAAGCTCGCCCCAGAGAGGCCAAGGAGTGTATGTGTGGGTCCATTTGTACATGTGGTCTGTCTCACGGTATAATTAGTGGCGTGACGCCATCCACATGCGTGGTGCCCCGACTCGGGACCCGGGCAACATTGATAATGCATGACAGGCTCCGCAGTCCGGATACACCACCTGCAACACACAGAGGCTGTAGCTGCCCTAGCGGGCCAGTCCGCGTTCAACTGGAGCTCATGGCCCCACACATTCACTCTTTGGCCTCTCTGGAGCGAGCTTGGAGCTGCTTGTGCACGCGCTGGCTTCTCTGTTGCAATGGCATGTAACGTGTGTGGGTGTATTGTCAATGGGTGGGATGGTGCGAGCCACCTTCCGTGACATCACTGCTGCTTGTGATGTGTGCGTCCCCCACTACTTCCATTTGACTTGTGCCATACTACACATTGTGGATGTGTTGCCTGCGTGATGTGACAAGGATGGGCGCGCCATGACCTCTCACCCACCATGCTCAACTGCCATCCCGTGCCCTGGATTGCCTGTGCAAGTGGACAATGTTGGGGATACACCAGGTCGACAGGGGATGTGAGTGCCTTGGCAAGGGCCTGGCGGACGCGCAGCAGTATCCGGCATGTCCACAGAGGGTGGGCTAACGTCTACACCTGATGCAGCATTGATCGTGTGCCCGCCTGGTGTGCACACACGAGTTCACATTCGTCACCAGACAGGTGGTCTTTACAGATTTCCGGGAGTGCGCCAATGTACTGGTCCTGAGTCCTACCAACACAGCGTGTTTCAACATTGCATGTGCGCACCTACCCGTCACACCAACCCACCTGAGCCATGCGTAACTCCCGCTTCACATGACACATGTGTGTCTTCCACAGTTGTGCTACTCATTTGCGTTGACATCCAATGACAGTGGACTACATGGTCATCTCACGACTGCCGTGTACTTCACACACTCTCATCCTCTCTCATTCGTACTTGTGAAATGAATCAGCAGAGACACATTGTTGCTTCAAGCCATGTATTGGGACTAATGTCCTCTGTGATGCAGTATAGTGAACACTACTGGCAGCGAAGTGCATGTGGAGGATATACTCAGCATGATTACACATAGCATAGGGTGTAGGGGTACAGTGTTTAGTTGTTGACTGTGGGATGTGGGCTTCAGAGTTACAACTGCTTAGCCGTTGGTGTGCTAATGTACATTTGCTGATTACTGTGGTGCTGCTGACTGACACAGACAGTATACATTTAGCCTACCAGTCCGCTTGTCATCATGGGCACAGTGCATCTCAGTTCCATGTTACAGGTTTGCTGCTATGGTTACTCATTCACACGTGCGTGGAGGTGACATCAGGGCATGGGCTTACGTGCATGCAAAGGCGTCCCACTTGTTGTTGCGATGTGGTGGGTACTGGCCATGTCACAGTCACTGGGCTCATGTTGTTGGTGGATGCACTTGGTGTCCATGCAAAGGTCCTGGCACGGACGTTCAGTGGGAGGTGTGGTGACAGCTCTCACATACTACAGCAGGACGATTGCTGTCCACTGACCGGTGCATATGTTCATGGGCGCAGGATCCATATCATGGCTTGGTTGTACGTGCAGTTCTGTCCATGTGGTTGCCATACACAAATCCCATGCCTCTGCCTCCCCCTGTTCATGCAGAGTTCCTGGATGTGATGAGGTACAGGGTGCATTTCCCAAATAGTATCAGATGTCATGGCAGTGTAGTTGTTGTTGTGGTGTCAGTTGCAGGTTGCATGGTGTAGTAGTTGTACTGGTAACTGCCTAGTCCGTGCGTAAGCCAAGCATGGGTACGGTGTGGGACATCATTGCTCAATTGGGGGTCTGGCGACGGGGCCCGACGAATTGACAGGTTGTCAGGAATGCAATACCTTCCAGCAGGGCTTCCATGGCATTGGTGGTGGACATGGTTGCCAGCCAATGTAGCGGATGGTGGCTGTCAAGGTGTTGGTCGTGAGTTGTCCCTTGTAGGAGCATGATGGGACATGTTGGATGGCATTCGATGTAACTGTAATCCATTATCCGTCGTGTGGAGGCACAGTGGTCCCATTGCAGTGTGGGTCCGATAGTCGCCACATACGCCATGCCCCCATAGGCTGAACAGGCCCTGTCGTGGGTGTCCAGGGGGTGGAATAGTTGTAGCAGGTCCGCCCTTGGACATGCCGGGTTGGAGAGACATAAATCCACAGGATAGTAGAAGGGACACCTCCGACAGTAGAAGACGGGGATGACGCAGCTGAACAATGCGATGCGGTAAGTTAGTCGGTAACTTACGTTCAGCAGGGCCAGATTGTCACACCCCAATATCTGTATCAGGTTATGTTTGTACAGCTTGATCTGTCCGGCGTAGTTGGGTAGGTGTGGTGCAAGTGCCATTTTGCTGCAGGGCGCTGTGGTGGCGTGCTCCGGCTGTCTGTGCAGTCTGCAGAGTGCAACCTCCGACGTTGCTGGGAATTCTGTAATGGTCGTAGGGAGGCAGGACTTGTGTTATGTTGGCTTGTGCGGAGGACACGGGCCCTCATCCCACATGCTTCTCTGAATGGTCAAGGTCAGTGGTGTCTGACTCCTTCCAGATAACTTGCATGTGAACCACATGGGGGAGTGTTATCATTTCTTCTTTCCGTTGTGGATGTTCTTTGGTGTTCTGCGCTATCTGCCCTGTGGCCGCTTCCCTCTGCATGCCTGTGTTGGGCTTTGTTTGGTGCAATGACTGTTTCCTCTGGCTTGTTTAGTCGGGATGTGGTTTCAGAGTGGGAATGGAAGGTCATTCGGTGCTGTCTCCTCTCCCGTGTGTGGGTAGCAGGCTGCGTTTCCGCTGTACGTTGGGCTTTGTGTTATAATTGGTCCCACCTGTTGTCTGTCCCCGGTATCTTTGATGTTACGTATTGCATGTCTTGTTATTAGGTGCAGGGTGGCACCGGTGTTTCTGTGTGGTACTGGCGTACCTTTTCCCGACGGGGTCCATATTCTGCTGGGTGATGTTGCCTCCGCTGGGTGCTTCGCCGTGTTTTGCACACAGGGGTGTGTCCTAATGTGTCGTGACGTCACTGACATATTCGGGTCAGTTGTGTGACGTCAGGTTGGCAACAGTGAATTGCCGGTTGGGGACATGACTGTGGCAGGGCTGTCACGTGACATGTGCGTTCTGGGTGGTGCTGGTGTGTGTGGTGTTTGGTTGTGACCCTATGTTGTTTGTGTGCGGCGCATGCATTGCGCTGCCGTTGGCCTCTGCGTTGTGCGCATGTGTGGGTGCAGTGGTGGATGTGTCGTGTCCACGCAGGGGTGTCGGGGTGGGGGCCATATGCAGTTGTCCCGCCCTTGCACTGTGTGCGCTGTTTGCGTGCCCCTGTTGTGTGTCTGCCTACCTGCGTCGCCGCAGTGCGTTGACTTCTGGGTGCTGCATCAGGTAGAGCATGGGGAGGGCCTGCAGTGCTGGATTCATGCTCGGGGGGTCCGCCTCTTTGCTATCCGTACTGTGAGTTCGGTTTTCCGCCTTGCTTTCACGTGCGGTGTCTCTTAGCCGGAGGAACTGTTTGGTTCTGGCATCGTAATATGTACGCCGGGCAGTACGTGATTTCGTCGGGCGGTGTGTCTCCATTGGCCGCGCCGCTCCGTGAACGGGCGCACTTTGATGGCGGACGGCGTCGCTGGCATACGGGCGGTGTTTGGCTGTCTTTTCGCATCCTAATTGGGCGGGCGTGTGTGCTGTGGCGGGCGGACGGTAACCAGTGCTTTTTGCATCCGCCAGCACGGTGGTGGTGCTTCCGCCCGCCATCCTAATGGGCCCCTTTGTTTCTAAACACTCAAATCCAGATGGGGAAGTAGAGAAGGTATTGAGAAAGAGTAAACGGGGGAAAGCCCCCGGTCCGGATAGTCTCCCATTAGAAGTGTATAGCACACTAGCAGGCACATTGACTCCGGTCCTAACCAAACTGTTCAACAAGATTTTTATGGAGGGGGCACCTCAACCAGAGTCATGGTCAGAAGCCACAATTTCCCTAATTTTGAAACCTGGGAAGAGCAAAAATAGCTGTGATTCATACAGACCGGTGTCGCTTTTGAATAGCGACTATAAGATTTTTTCAAAACTTTTGGCGGAAAGACTTAATGGGGTTATGGGGGACCTGGTTCATGATGACCAGAAAGGTTTTATGCAAGGAAGGGCACTGGATGAGCTTACCTACTCCCTTATAGGGGCAATAGATCTTTCTATAGTAAACAATTTTCCCCTAGCAGTCATAGCTTTGGATGCGACCAAAGCTTTTGATCATGTGAACTGGGCTTTTTTGCAATCAGTTTTGAAAGCTGTTAAGTTGGGGGATAGATTTTGCAGAACAATAGCGGGATTTTATAAGACACCAAGGGCAAAAGTCCTAGTGAATGGAATATTAACATCAGCGTTCAACATTATGAAAGGGACAAGAAAAGGGTGCCCTTTATCCCCACTATTGTTTAATTTGTATATGGAGCCATTGGCGAGAAAACTGAGGTCAGAGCAGAGGATTGTACCGTTTCAATGCAAAGGTTGGGTAAAGAAACTGGCATTGTATGCCGACGACTTGTTGATATATACGGTGGACTTGCAGAATACAATGACGCATGCAGTTAGAATTGCGGAGGACTTTGGAAGAGTCTCGGGGTATGAGATAAATAGGGGGAAGACGGAGATTATGATTTGGAATTTGGATGGAGGGGCAGAAAGAATCACAACAGAGATGAGATATTTGGGAGTTAGAGTGACACAAGATATTAATAAACTTGTGGAAAGAAACTTTAATAGGGTGAAAAAAGAGGTATGTGATTTAATGACAGGTTGGGCGCACCTTCCCCTAACAATTTTTGGAGGAGTGAATTTAGTGAAAATAATTATACACTTTTCTTTTTAACGCTATACCCCTGCCATTCAAAGAAGATTGGCTTATGAAATTACAGGGCAAGATTGGTTTATTCATCTGGGCAGCAAAAGGACCGTGTAACTCTTGGAAGAAATTGCAGAGGAGGAGAGAAAAATGGGGGTTGGCTCTTCCTGATTTGCAATTATATGCGTGGGCCTTTCAGCTCAAAAATAGCAGGATGCTCCTGGACAGACCTTCATATTCGGAAATTGGGAGGTTGTTTTCCGGACTGTTAAAAGGAGTAGAAGGAGGTGGTTCGGGTTTCATGATGAAATTTGTAGATCCAAGATATTTCAAAAAGGTTAGGCTAAAGATTCTCCAAGGCATGGCTATAGGATCGGAAGGAGACTAAAATTGCTGTACTACAGTAATTTGGCCCCTATCTGGGATTCACCAGGATCGCCCGACTGGACAGCAAATGCAGTTTTGCCAAGCATTTGTTGTGAGTGTCACAGCTTACCTGGTCAACTTCTGGAAATCTTTGAAAAGTTTGAAAACAATATAAATATCTTGCAAAGGCAAGATCCACTTAATTCGTCCCTTGCTAGGAGCACATATGTCTCCGACTTCATGGAGGAACCCCACATGTAGATAATTGATTACTACCTACAAACCTACAAGTGTTTGTGTGTTTACAAGTTAATCCTCGCCCAGAAATACCCACAATTCTTCAGCTGAGACTGGATTCGCGAACATTTCCAGAAGCAGGCAGTATTTTTGTGCATGCAAATCTCATTTTCAATCGTAATGACCAGTGTAAGGACTCTCATCCTCAACCCATTCATTATTTTTGAGGAATACTAAGGGGTATATTTACAAGGGTATAGCACCACCAGAACGTCGCTTCGGGGACGTTCTGGTGGCGCTATGCCCTTCTCCATATTTACAAAGCAGCCTTGTAAATACGGCCCCTTTTACACGCATCACTTTGCGTGAAAGCGGCATGCAATGGGGGTTGCTGTGGGCGTTCCACCGCATCGCCCATTGCTTTTTGATGCTGCCCCAGATTTGCAAGGTTGTGTAAATCTGAGGCAGCGCCAAAAACTAACACCATGCAATGGCAGGCATTAAATTGGCGAAACGAGGAGAAATACTTTTATTTCTCCTCGTTTTTGCTTTTTGTATGTGTGCTGCATTTTGCAGCACACATAGAAAGAGCAAAATGCCATGAATGACTGTCCATGTGCAGGAAGGTGTCCCTGCCTGCACATAAACAATCATTAAATAATGATGATTTGCTACTTCTATGTGTGCTGCATTCTGCAGCACACATAGAAGTAACAAATCACCATTATTGATTGTTGATGTGCAGGCAGGGACACCTTCCTACACATAAACAATAATTCCCTGCAAAGAATGCACCCTGAACTATGGTGCAAGGAGGCCTGCGTTGGCGCTAGGCAGTTAATTTTAGCACCAGCTCTAGGGAAAATCCAGGGGTGCACCATATTCTTGTAAATATGGCACATCCCTGCATTTTGGAAATATCAGAGCGCGGCGCTGCCAAATTGGGCTCAGCAATGCGCTCTGACATTTCCTTGTAAATATGCCCCTAAAGGTCTACATTGTAAATAGTTAAAAAGACACACAAACAAACACTGAGAATCCTGCTATACTAAAGGGCTTATTTGCAAGTCCCTTGCACCGCAGGTGCGTCACTTTTAATATGGGAAAAAATGACCCACCCGCGGCGCAAGGGGCTTTCAAATAAGTCCCCAAGTTCTTTAATGTGTTGTACAACAGCAGAAAAAAAGGTATTTGTGTTAGAATAGAACTAAATATCCCCACAACAAAGTTCTTTTCATCAGAGTCCATTCCTTGTAATGGTGAACAAAAGTGCTTCGAACTGACTAGATTGTTGTTATACAAGCGTTTGCTAATCGTACACCATTAACTTATTTGTTACCACTGTTATCTCTCCTCCACTGGAGAAGACGATTGAAAAACACACAGGCATAACTATTTCTTGAGATGTATTTTAAAAAGTAAACACATTTGGAAACTTATTTTATTGAGGTAGAAAGATTAGATATACATGTTAGAAAAGATCTTCATAAATAAGCTTCATAAATAGAGAATTTCATTACACAAATGTGCATGCTCTACAAAACCTAGAATAATTATTGATTCTAAATGCACACAATTATTCCAGTGACATACCTTTACACTTGTTTGCTTGCCAAATTATGATTGACAGCACTTCTATTATTTTCTAACATTGCATAATAAAAGAAAGTGCTATTGACATACAGATAAATATAAAGTGTCTTTTTAATCAATCTTAATACTTTAAATACATTGCAATGCCCAATATTATGTTAGAGGGATCTGGCGTACTAATGATTTAGAGCTTGAGACTAATACATTTAAAAACCTAAACCTAAAATTCTTGAGTCTGAGGTAGGTTACTATCATATAATGCCAGTCACCTAAAATCTTCTTTTAACAACTGGTAGGAATTGGATTGTAGGTTGACTGGTGTCTGACCCTGGTCAAGAAGGAACCCCAATCCTAGTCATGGTAAGAAGTAGGCAAACTCTAAATTAACCTTTGCTCACCCTCAGGTTGCTTAGCACAGAGCAGTCAGGCTTAACTTAGAGGCAATGTGTAAAGTATTTGTACAACACTTCAAACAGTAAAACAGTGAATACACCACACAAAAAGATTCCACACCAGTTTGGAACAAAAGAGCTTAATTAAATAAATAAAACAAGACCATAACAACAAAAATCCAATAAGTAGACCTTGAGATATACCTTTTTAAAGATTAAACTGCAAAATAATGCTTAGAAGCAATAAGCAGTTATTTGGGATATCTGGTCACACCCGACCAGGACAATCTCAGAAGTTCAGGCCAACTGCGATGGTGCGTGGGCTGGATACAGGGACACAGTGTGGCCTGCTGAACAAAAGTACTTTGATCCTGGTTGCATCGACATTGAGGATGCAGCTGAGGCAATGCGTCGGTACCGATCTATGCAGTGGCAGCGATGTGCCTGTCCTGATTCACACAGCAGTGGCGATGCGTTGGCTCCGATGAGGGGTGAGCTGTGATGCTGAGGTTCAGTGTCGTCATTGAATTGGCCGTCGATGGGGATGCGAAGACCTTTCACCCGGAAGAGTCTCACGCAGTGGAGGTTCCGAAGGCAATGCATCGGGTCGCTCCATGCAGCAGAGGCGATGCATCAGTTCTGATCTCCGCAGCAGCAGCGATGCATCGGTTTGACAGAAAATGTATGGGTTCTGCCGAAGCAAACACCTTAGACCCATTCCCAAGAAGCCAGGACTAGGGTGGCACCACTAAGCAGGGCAGACTCACAGATGACAGAGTCCAGGTGCAGAAGCAGGGTGGTTGGGAGTCTTTTATGTCCTTGACACTTCAGATCAGGAGGCCAGGCAGCTAGCCCTTGGAGCCACTCTGGGTTCAAGTGATGCATGTGGAGTCCTTCTCACCCAGGCAGGGAAACAGCAGGCCGCAGAGTAGCACAAGAAGTCAGGAGTCTAGCAAAGCAGCAGTGCAGAAGAGTGGCAGTCCTTCAGCAGCACAACAGTTCTTCTTCCTGACAGAGTCTTCTCAGGTCAAGAGGTGTACTGAACTGGTGGTGTTAGAGGTCCAGTACTTATACTCATTTGTGCCTTTAAGTGCATAGAGGTCCTCCCTTCCTGCTCTGGCTCCATACTCACTACAAGGGGGTATGGAGCCCTTTGTGTGGGGACAGGACCCAGCCTATTCAGGTGTAAGTGAGGCTGGGCTCAGCTCCTCCTGAACATCCTGCCAGGATGGCCCATCAAGTCACACCTAGGCTTCCATTGCGTGTGGCTGTCTAGGGGAATACACAAAGCCCAAATGTCACCCACCCCAGACATGGGATCAGAGACAAGCAGCAGGCACCAAAATGGCTAAAGTAAGAAAAAGCCAACTTTCTAAAAGTGCATTTTCAGAATTGCAATTTAAAATCAGACTTCACCATAAGTTGTGATTTTAAATTGTGATTCCAGAGACACCAAACTTGAAAAGTCTATCACTTCAGAATTGGGAATTACACTTATAAAATGTAATACGTTAATACCAATGTTATGCTGTTGGGGGATAGGCCTTGCAGTAATGAAAAATACATTTGAGAGTTTTTCACTACCAGGACATGTAAAACCTGAAAGTGCATGTCCTGCCTTTTAAATGCATTGCACCCAGTCCTCTGGGTTGTCCAGGTCCTACATAAGGGGTGACATGTGTATAAAAAGGGAAGGTTTGGGCCTGGCAAGAGGTTTATCTTGTCAGGTCGAAATGGCAGTGTAACTGCACACACAGGCTCTGCAGTGGCAATACCTGAGCCATGGTTAGAGAGCTACTTAAGTGGGTGGCACAGTGTGTGCTGCAGGCCCACTAGTAGCATTTACTTTGCAGGCCCTGTGCACATGTGCTGCACTTTACCAGGGACCTATAAGTACATTAAATATGCAAATTGGTGCTGAGCCAATATTATCCTGTTTCAAGGAGAGAGTACATGCACTTTAGCACTGGTTAGCAGTAGTAAGGTGCTCAGAGTCCTAAGGAAATCAAAAGTGATTTCAGAAAAAGTGAAGGAGAAAGGCAAAAAGTTTGGGGGTAAACCTGCAGAGAGGGCCATTTTCCAACAACATCAAAATCAGGTGGATGAAAAAGACAGAAAATCTTATTATTAATTTTATAAATCAATTTTTTCCAAATTATGAATTGATGAATCTCAGCAATATCAAAATATTGAAAAAAAACATTTTCCCAGAAGATAAAGAAATCATGGCCAGATGTATTAAGAGCTGGTTGTAAAATACGGTCACAATGTTTGACCCATATTTTTGCAACCAGTGCGGGAACATGCAAACCGACATATGTACTAATGCAGTTGGTTAGCAAATTACTGATTTCTGGTGGGTCACAATTCTCACTACCTCATGAATAATAACGAAGTTCGTCACAAATTGTGACCCACTAGGATTCACAGTTACCACTGGGATGGTGACCTCCTGAAGTCAGCAGACCACCATGTCTATGATTACCTTAAAATATAGAAACTTTTATTAAATGCAACCCGTTTTCCTTAAAGGAAAAGGGTATGTGTAGAGGATGAATTAGAAATAGATAACAGTGAACACATAGTACCATGTAAATCCAGAATGCAATAAGTCCCTGTAACCTTAGCCACAGTTGTGCTGGAGCATGGAGCCCTGAAGAATCAATGTCACCAGATTCAAAGCAAGCCCATGCCCTTCTGAGTGTTGAATCTTGCTCCAATGAAAATCAGCTCCTTTGGTGTAAGAGATTGGCAATTCCTCCAAATTATATGGAAGCCATGTTGTTCCAGGCATTCCTGATTTGATTTGAGTGGAATGATCTCCTGAGGGATCGCCATTTTGACTGGCATTGATTTCAAACACAGATTAAAATATTTCAGATCTATTATCGTTCTGAAGCCACTTGATACTTTTGGAACTCGAAACATTATTATGTAGATACCTGTTCACTTTCTCTCTCTAGAGCAGGTATTACTCGATTCATCATGTAAAGTTTTTGGATGGCTTCCTTGAAGCAAACTGTTTTCTGTACATCTAGGTCACGTTGTTCACTTGATCCCTGAATCTCGAGGGATCAATAGAAGGTGTGTCAGATAACCCTTTTGGATAGCGTGAAGAACACATGCATCTGAGGTACATTCCACTCGACTAACCATGAAATGCTGAGTTCCCCCCAACCCTACTGGAAATTATGGGATGAGCCTGTCATAGTCAGAAGCACAATCTTTGCTGGGGTGAAGATGTTTTTCTTTTTGTTGTGCTTTGCCAGATAAGTTTGTGCTTACAAAATTTAGAAGGTTGTTGCTCCTTCCTTGATGGCTGTCTAAGTCTTGGTAAGGATTTTTCAGATGATCCTGTTGATGCTCATAGGTGTCTGAAAGAAGAAGTGTGCTTCTTTTCTTTGAACAGGCAAAGGGTTTTCTTCCAGTTCAGGTTCAAAGAGTCACATCCTTTGAAAATGGCATATTAAAGCTGAAGCTATCTTGGAACCCTCTGTATGGCATTCTACATTAAATGACAAATCCAGCTGGAATTTATTCTGCCCTCCATTTCTTTTTAATAGCGGTATACATTCAGAACCCTCTTCAATAGCTTTAAATGGTTTTTGAAGTCAGAAATCAAAGATTGTGCAGCATATGCAACATAAATCCCCAGCTCTGAGTGCCAAATATGAGCTAGACTATGCCTTTGTCAAAGCATAATCTACTTTCTTATCTTCTAGTATCTTTAATGGTTATATCATCAGACACTTCTCCACACAATGTCTTCCAACAAATGAGTCAACAACTACTGTATGTGGAATCTTCTTCCGCAGTTGCTCCAATGAATATAGGTTTGTTATAAACCTTGACATGCTCATTTTTTCAGGAGTTTTCCAATCTCTTAAAATTATATCCATCACATGTGGATGAATAAGCATATCGAGCTATGCCAACTACTGAAAATGTCTCAAGAGAGGGTGGGAAGGAATGCCAAAAGTTTCAGCTGTCGTAAAACCCATGTTTTGAGTACATTGGCAAGAACAACTATGAGCATGTATTTACTAATGTACTTGCCTTTCCGACCATTTGGAAATACTTCTATTCAATTTTCAGAGCCAGATCAGTCAGATAACAATACCCAATCTAGTAAAGAAGCAATCTCAGAAATAACTTCTGTTTTAAGCTTCTATTTCAATGCCATAATGGGTTGCAGAGGTTTATAATACTAATCGACCCACTCCCTCTTCCTCCAATTCTCTGCTCTCATTATTAGCAGGGGAAGAGAATTTGGATGAAGAAGGTAAGCGTCTACATGGTGACACTTCCTAGAATGTTTCCTCTTTTCAAAAGCACAGGAACATTTTGGAAAAACTGATCAATTCGCCAAGCAATCAAATGTGCAGCTCTCTTTATGCAGCAAATGCTTACCTGATGTATTGATATCTTAAATGTAAATGGCTGCCTACCCAAACCAAACCAAACCAAAAGAGAATCAGACTTTGCTTTCCCTCACTTCCATGTGTGAAATAGGCTTGAAAGCCCATAACCAGTAAGCAGACCATTTACATTTCACACGAGCAAGTCTGCTTTTAAAATAATAAATGGCAAATGTTTACCTTGCTCATTGTTTTGCACTGCAAGTATTAATATTTCCTGTTCCTTGGGTCTAATGATACAAAAGAACATGTTTCCTGCAATTTTAAATACCAAATCTTCCTAACCCCTTGTCCTAAGCCCATCAGAGGACAATCAGGGTTAGGGAAATGTAAAATAATTACCTGAGCCAATCAAGGGCCAGAAAAATATAAAACCCAAGCCTTGCAGGGGTTTGCCATAAAGACTCAAGCCCAGCAAGAGCCCACAGATTAGATTACCGAGGACAGTATCAATATAATTCTGATCATTAGCAGTTTAGTTGTTTGACTACATGTAAATTTAAAGAGAATAATCCTTCTTATGTGTTTACAGAAATTGGTATATCACTGTTGCAAAGTGACCCATTTTTCGTTGGTCACTCTCAGTTTTCCATTTTTATGGGGAGACTCACCTGATAATAATTCTAAACTCCAACACTGTGACACTACTAATCAGGGTTCAGTGCATGTGCTCTGACCTCTAAATCAAACATAAAATTGCCTTAAGACCATTTTATATGGTTTAAAAACAACACCTATGGCATATAAACGTTAATGTCACATGTGGACTGAAGCACTACATTGTGCCATCCATTGTGACCCTGAAAAAATGACACAAGCCTCCCCTGAGACCTAGTCCCTGCAAGCCTGCAAACTTTCATGTTTGCAGATAGACCTGTTAAAATAAACTCTTTTTGCAGGCCTACAAAACATGATTCTAACCTTTAAATAAGTCACCCCTAAAATGACCTTATTGGCCATAAGGTTGGGTGCATAGTGCCTAGAAGTGGTGCATACATAATTTATTATTAGTATATACCTAGAGTGAATACATCACCAAAATCTATTTTACTATTGGATTTAGCAGTTCCCGTAGCTATCCGTAGAGGAAAAAACAATGGGAAAGCAGATTAGGTCACTATTTCTGCTTTATTCAGTAGGCCACAGCTACAGAAAAACTTCAAGAACTTTCCCTGTTTTTAAAACTCCAATCCATTGTCAGATTTCTTTCTAGCTAGTTACTACATATATCATTAGGAAAAGTATACTTGCTTGCTTTAGGCACTATCAGCTACTTAGCCTTAGTCTATAACTACTGACATGCCATTAGTAATGAGGTGTTAAATTCCTTTCAGGAGCCATACAATAGACCACTGTGATCAACATGAATGGGCAGGGATGACCCATCTGAGCGCAGCAGAGTTCTCAGTGTTGGGGCCACTGCCCCTCCTGTTGACAAAATAGTGTAAAATCCTGCATGGCAGGCCTGTTTGAGACACGTGTAAATGTTTTGCACCTTTAAAATGTATCAAACAGGCTCAGATCACAATTCTTGTGAGTTCCATGTCTGATTACTGAAGGGCCCTGCTTCGTCTTGCTAGACTTCTGTCGTATTTTATGTTGTTTGTCCAGGACCTGTTTCAAACTGTTTTTAGTGTTTGGTGTGGGTGGACACCTGTAATTTATATAGTACACTCCCCTACACACCCCTAGCTCTCAGAGTCCAAGTTTAGGATTTTGGCCATCTTGCATTTGCCCTGGCACCTTAAATTGTGGGCCTGATGGTGGCTAGGCATGTAGGAACTACTGAAAACGTATGCAGGTACGGGCCTGGGAACATTCTATTGATCAGTGAGGAACTAGGGGTGTTTTGGGGTGCCTCCATCCACAAGCTTACCCAGCCTTTCTCAGAACACTGTGGGACTCATGAAAGGATACCAGATGGATTGAACCTCCTGAACTTGACATCTGTGAACTGTGAGAAGGACCTAAGAAGGTTGGACCACTTTCTACTTGACAAGACAGAAAGCTTTAAGGATCATATGGCTGATCCCCGGGGTGGCTCAAGGAACATGGAAAAGCTGAAGAGGACATTCCTGTGAGGACTACCAGTAAACCAGTGGCGACTGGATTGGAACTGCACTTTGCTGCTGATTTCTGCCTGACACCCCAGCATTAGGTGCCTTCCTCTAAGGTCCTGGGGACCCTAGAATTTTACTCCTCTGGTTGTTTGGGCTTCAGAAGAAAGTTTGGAAATATTTTGAAAACTTTTGCTTCAGAGCTCCAGAGCTTCAGCATGACCCGCCAGAAAAAGTATCCAACAGGCAGTTCCACAGCTTGTGATGTTAACAGATATTTCTTACAATAGGACAAATGCAGGACAGTGAAACATGCTGCACTGCAAAAACTATGACTATCGTGCCGAGTTTCCAGCTGTTAGAAAGAGCACACTTAAATGCTCTTTTCAATTTTAATGGTGTGGTTCTAGAAATTAATAAGGCTAGGCCCCCCTTGGACCGCCCTGCCTCAGAAGAGCTTGCCGGAGTTAGATAGGAAGAAAATCCTTCCACATGGAAATCAACAACCGCTCAAGTTTCTTGTAAACAAACTAAATGGTATTGTTTAATTATCTCGAGCCACTCTGGGTCCCCCAATTTAGTTTTACTCCCTGCGCTATTCCAAGTCGTAACTACAAGGTTGGTACATTCGTTGGTATTGCAAGGGGGTACTCTCCTATCTATCTTAAGGTGATCACAGACTACATTCTGAGCTTCATTTAGGTTACTCTCATTCCTCTCAACACTACCCTAGAGTCAGTCTTGTTCATCACAATTGAGCGGGACAAATCTGTTAGTTGTTGGTACTGTTATAAACATACTGGGATTAGATTTTGATTGCCATTAGTTAACAGTCCGGGGGCTCTGTATATATTAGAGAACATGTTGGGTCTATAAAAGAAACCATTGGGTTCGGCTAAGATATCTCCTCGAACATTCTTATAGTTTAACCTGCAGTTTAATCCATAGGCAAGAGATTTAACCATCTTGGGACATCGAAAGTTCACAACAATACAATCGCCTTGGCCAGTTTTCCTAGAGGGACCTGTCCATTCTGCTCTTCTTACCATTATCACTTCTTGAAATGAACAATTTGTGTCCCAAAAATGTTTGGCCAACCAATGTATCACCTTATTTTTAGTTCACCCCATGATTCCGTTACTTGTGATATATATATATATATATATATATATATATATATATATATATATATATATATATATATATATATATATTAAGAAAGAAGCACCCTCGTGGCGGCACTCTGGGCAGTAAGGATCTAGGCTCTTGACAGGCTAAAGGTGCTCCAAACAACCACCTCCTCCAACGGGTCCGACGCGTTTCGGGAACACCTCCCTTCCTCATGGACCTGTTCAAATAATGAAGCGGCAAGCGGCTGCATGAAACCCTTCTTTCTTCCACTCCTTCTAAGAACTTTGGTTTCAAAACGCAGCGGTGGGCACCCCACTGGGGGATTATCATTTTACGGACTGCATGTTCCAGCATACACTGTTTTTCGCACTTGTGACAGACTTCCTGTGCAATAAAGTTAAAAGAAGGGTTTCATGCAGCCGCTTGCCGCTTCATTATTTGAACAGGTCCATGAGGAAGGGAGGTGTTCCAAACGCGTCGGACCCGTTGGAGGAGGTGGTTGTTTGGAGCACCTTTAGCCTGTCAAGAGCCTAGATCCTTACTGCCCAGAGTGCCGGCCACGAGGGTGCTTCTTTCTTAAATATATATATATATATATATATATTATCTACTGGCGGTCGCCAGTAGATAGTTATAGTTAGGACCTATTTTCCATAGGAAATCCGCGACATTCTATTTGAAATAACTCTTGCGTCGGTTGACGAATCTTCGCGAAATTTTCAAACTTTATGGCCCGCTCCGGTCCGCTCCTACCCTGAAAGTCTCAGGTTGATTCGTCAAGCGGGGGCCGAGAAAAAGGGGGTCCCAAAACGTGTTTTCCCCATTCATTTTCCCATAGGAAACTTTAGACACGGCTACAGCCCGAACTGCTGAACGGAATTACACCAAATTTGGCAAAGAGGTAGTTCTTGGTTCAGAAAGAACCCTTTTGTTAAATGGTGTAAATCCGTTCAGTAGTTGCGGAGAAATTAAAAAATAAGAGTCAAAAAATCAATTTCCCATAGGAAACTTTATGCAAGGCTACAGCTGGAACTGCTGAACGGAATTACACCAAATTTGGCAAAGAGGTAGTTCTTGGTTCAAAAAGAACCCTTTTGTTAAATGGTGTAAATCCGTTCAGTAGTTGCTGAGAAAATCAAAAGTAAAAACACATATATATCTGGGCGGAGCCTAACCACACATGTCATCGTGAGATCTGATTGGCTGTCAGCACTTCATCCTGGAATTGCTGGCAGCCATCTTGGGACCAATATAAATGATAGTACCCCTTTGAAATGCATTGCAGTGAATCGAAGATTTTGAGGGTTACCAAAAGGAGAACTATAAAGGGTGATAACAGACTTTAGTTACATTAGAATTCATTTGTTGATGGTACCATACTAATTTCAGGAATTGTGGTGTGTTCTAAGGTGATTTTACCCTGTGAAAAACCTTCTGCTGGGATATCATGAATCATGTTTGAGAGAAAACTATTTTCACATGCTTGTCCCATACAGTTTTGGAAGGTGCCCCAGAAGCTAAAATGAGAGCATATTTTCTGTAAATTCACATTATCTTTCTCAGTCATGTGAGAATGAAGTCTGACATTCTCAGTAAAACATGTACATCCAACAAGGACAGAGACTGTCAGTTGATTCCTTTGTGTTCTACTGCAGCTTCCCAGAGTGTTCTAAAGAACAACTAGAGTGCTAACAGCCTTACTTATGACAAAAGTATGGCACACCTGAAGCCATCTTGATTGGAATAAACTGGTAACACTTAAAACATTTAATTTAAAAGGAACAAAATGATGGGGTTCATCTTGTCATAGAAATTATGGTTAGTGCTCTGGAAAGAAAAATTAGGACATGTTTCAAGTGTGATCTCAAATATCTTCCTGTTATATTTCAACAGGAGCAGCCTGTCAGTTGATGCCTTTGTGTTCTACTGCAGCTTCCCAGAGTGTTCTAAAGAACAACTAGAGCGCTAACAGTCTTACTTATGACAAACGTCTGGCACACCTGAAGCCATCTTGATTGGAATAAACTGGTAACACTTAAAACATTTAATTTAAAAAGGAACAAAATGAGGGGGTTCATTTTGCCATAGAAATTATGGTTAGTGCTGTAGAAAGAAAAATTAGGACATGTTTTAAGTGAGATCTCAAATATCTTCCTGTTATATTTCAACAGGAGCAGCCTGTCAGTTGATGCCTTTGTGTTCTACTGCAGCTTCCCAGAATGTTCTAAAGAACAACTAGAGTGCTAACAGCCTTACTTATGACAAAAGTATGGCACACCTGAAGCCATCTTGATTGGAATAAACTGGTAACACTTAAAACATTTAATTTAAAAAGGAACAAAATGAGGGGTTCATTTTGCCATAGAAATTATGGTTAGTGCTGCAAAAAGAAAATTTAGTGCATGTTTTAAGTGAGATCTCAAATCCTCTTCTATTTCATTAGAAAATTCTGACATGCAGACTGAAACAATCACTTTCAATACCAGCAGTAGACTTCCAGTTAACTCCTTGGTGAGCAGTAGCTTTACTACAGTGATCTAATGAACAACTAGAGTAATAACATTCTGAATTTATGGCAAATGTGTGACACATCTGAATGCCTTCTTGATGGAATGAAAGTAAAAACTGAAAGCATTTCCTACTGAGGAGACTGCAGTAAATGAGGAAATTAGGAAACTTCATAACAAAGAAGTCTTCCAAGATGGCCACCAGTGAAAAAAGAGCCCAAATGTAGCACAAATATTACCGAGATGTAGCCCACATATAGCCCAATGACAAAAGTGTGCAAAACACTTTTTATTTTTAGTTTTTTTGCAGTTTTATGTAGTGCAAACTGGTCAGGTATTGGAGCGTTGCATCTTAAAACATGACCCCCCTACACTACAAAACACCACTGCACTACCCTAAACCCTAAAACACTACACCAGCACGACCCCCTACACTACACAAGCACCACTGCACTATCCTAAACCCTAAAACACTACCCCCAGCATGACCCCCTACACTACACAAACACCACTGCACTACCCTAAACCCTAAAACACTACCCCAACACCACTGCACTAACCTAAATCCTAAAACACTACCCCCAGCACGACCCCCTACACTACCCAAACACCACTGCACTACCCTAAAACATGACCCCTACACTACACAAACACCACTGCACTACCCTAAACCCTAAAACACTATCCCCAGCACGACCCCCTACACTACACAAGCACCACTGCACTACCCTAAACCCTAAAACACTACCCCCAGCACGACCCCCTACACTACACAAACACCACTGCACTACCTTAAACCCTAAAACACTACCCCCAGCACGACCCCTACACTACCCAAACACCACTGCACTAACCTAAATCCTAAAACACTACCCCCAGCACGACCCCTACACTACCCAAACACCACTGCACTACCCTAAAACATGACCCCCTACACTACACAAACACCACTGCACTACCCTAAACTCTAAAACACTACCCCCAGCACGACCCCCTACACTACACAAGCACCACTGCACTACCCTAAAACACTACCTCCAGCATGACCCCCTACACTGCCCGAACACCACTGCACTGCCCTAAACCCTGAAACACCAGCCCCTGCACGACCCCTACACTGCCTGAACACCACTGCACTGCCCTAAACCCTGAAACACATACCCTAGCAGGACCCCCTACACTGCCCGAACACCACTGCACTGCCCTAAACCCTGAAACACCACCCCCTTCACGACCCCCTACACTGCCCGAACACCACTGCACTGCCCTAAACCCTGAAACACCACCCCCAGCATGACCCCTACACTGCCCGAACACCACTGCACTGCCCTAAACCCTGAAACACTACCCCCAGCAAGACCTCCTACACTGCCCGAACACCACTGCACTGCCCTAAACCCTGAAACATCACCCCCAGCAAGACCCCCTACACTGCCCGAACACCACTGCCCTAAACCCTGAAACACCACCCCCAGCACGACCCCCTACACTGCCCGAACACCACTGCACTGCCCTAAACCCTGAAACACCACCCCCAGCATGACCCCCTACACTGCCCGAACACCACTGCACTGCCCTAAACCCTGAAACACCACCCCTGCACGACCCACTACACTGCCCGAACACCACTGCACTGCCCTAAACCCTGAAACACCATCCCCAGCACGACCCCCTACACTGCACGAACACCACTGCACTGCACTAAACCCTGAAACACTACCCCCAGCAAGACCCCTACACTGCCCGAACACCACTGCACTGCCCTAAACCCTGAAACACCACCCCCAGCAAGACCCCCTACACTGCCCGAACACCACTGCCCTAAACCCTGAAACACCACCCCCAGCAAGACCCCCTACACTGCCCGAACACCACTGCACTGCCCTAAACCCTGAAACACCAGCCCCAGCACGACCCCTACACTGCCCGAACACCACTGCACTGCCCTAAACCCTGAAACACCACCCCTGCACGACCCCCTACACTGCCCGAACACCACTGCACTGCCCTAAACCCTGAAACACCACCCCCAGCACGACCCCCTACACTGCCCGAACACCACTGCACTGCCCTAAACCCTGAAACACCACCCCTGCACGATCCCCTACACTGCCCGAACACCACTGCACTGCCCTAAACCCTGAAACACCACCCCAGCACGACCCCCTACACTGCACGAACACCACTGCACTGCCCTAAACCCTGAAACACTACCCCCAGCAAGACCCCTACACTGCCCGAACACCACTGCCCTAAACCCTAAAACACCACCCCCAGCAAGACCCCCTATACTGCCCGTACACCACTGCACTGCCCTAAACCCTGAAACACCACCCCCAGCATGACCCCCTACACTGCCCGAACACCACTGCACTGCCCTAAACCCTGAAACACCACCCCCAGCACGACCCCCTACACTGCCCGAACACCACTGCACTGCCCTAAACCATGAAACACCAGCCCCAGCACGACCCCCTACACTGCCCGAACACCACTGCACTGCCCTAAACCCTGAAACACCATCCCCAGCACAACCCCTACACTGCCCGAACACCACTGCACTGCCCTAAACCCTGAAACACCAGCCCCAGCAAGACCCCCTACACTGCCCGAACACCACTGCACTGCCCTAAACCCTGAAACACCACCCCCAGCAAGACCCCCTACACTGCCCGAACACCACTGCACTAAAGCCAGAAACACCACCCCCAGCAAGACCACCTACACTGGCCGAACACCATTGCACTGCCCTAAACCCTGAAACACCACCCCTGCACGGCCCCCTACACTGCCCAAACACCACTGCACTGCCCTAAACACTGAAACACCACCCCCTGCACGACCCCCTACACTGCCCGAACACCACTGCACTGCCCTAAACCCTGAAACACCACCCCTCAGCACGACACCCTACACTGCCCGAACACCACTGCACTGCCCTAAACCCTGAAACACCACCCCCAGCATGACCCCCTACACTGCCCGAACACCACTGCTCTGCCCTAAACCCTGAAACACCAGCCCCAGCAAGACCCCTACACTGCCCGAACACCACTGCACTGCCCTAAACCCTAAAACACCAGCCCCAGCATGACCCCCTACACTGCCCGAACACCACTGCACTGCCCTAAACCCTGAAACACCAGCCCCAGCACGACCACCTACACTGCCCGAACACCACTGCACTGCCCTAAACCCTGAAACACCAGCCCCAGCACGACCCCCTACACTGCCCGAATACCACTGCACTGCCCTAAACCCTGAAACACCAGCCCCAGCACGACCCCCTACACTGCCCGAACACCACTATACTGCCCTAAACCCTGAAACACCAGCCCCAGCACGATCCCCTACACTGCCCGAACACCACTATACTGCCCTAAACCCTGAAACACCAGCCCCAGCACGATCCCCTACACTGCCCGAACACCACTGCACTGCCCTAAACCCTGAAACACCACCCCCTGCAGCACCCCCTACACTGCCCGAACACCACTGCACTGCCCTAAACCCTGAAACACCACCCCTGCACCGCCCCCTACACTGCCCGAACACCACTGCACTGCCCTAAACCCTGAAACAACACCCCCAGCATGACCCCCTTTACTGCTCGAACACCACTGCACTGCCCCAAACCCTGAAAAACCACCCCCAGCACGACCCCCTACACTGCCCGAACACCACTGCCCTAAACCCTGAAACACCACCCCCTGCACGACCCCCTACACTGCCCGAACACCACTGCACTGCCCTAAACCCTGAAACACCACCCCCTACACTGCCCGAACACCACTGCACTGCTCTAAACCCTGAAACACCACCCCCAGCACGACCCCCTACACTGCCCGAACACCACTGCACTGCCCTAAACCCTAAAACACCACCCCCAGCATTACCCCCTACACTGCCCAAACACCACTGCACTGCCCTAAACCCTAAAATACTACCCCCAGCACAACCCCCTACACTACCCGAACACGACTGCACTGCCCTAAACCCTCAAACACTACCCCCAGCACGACCCCCTACACTACCCGAACACCACTGCACTGCCCTAAACCCTAAAACACTCCCCCCAGCACGACCCCCTACACTACCCAAACACCACTGCACTGCCCTAAACCCTAAAACACTCCCCCAGCACGACCCCTACACTACCCAAACACCACTGCACTGCCCTAAACCCTAAAACACTACCCCCGCATGACCCCCTACACTACCCAAACACCAATGCACTACCCTAATCCCTAAAACACTACCCCGCATGACCCCCTACACTACCCTAAACCCTAAAACACTACCCCCGCACGACTCCCTACACTACCCAAAGACCACTGCACTACCCTAAACCCTAAAACATGACCTCCTACACTACACAAACACCACTGCACTACCCTAAACCCTAAAACACTACCCCCTACACTACACAAACACCACTGCACTACCCTAAACCCTAAACCCTAAAACACTACCCCCAGCAGTACCCCTACACTACCCAAACACCACTGCACTAACCTAAACCCTAAAACACTACCCCCAGCAGTACCCCCTACACTACCCAAACACCACTGCACTACCCTAAATCACTACCCCCAGCACGACCCCCTACACTACCCAAACACCACTGCACTACCCTAAACCCTAAAACACTACCCCCAGCACGACCCCCTACACTACCCAAACACCACTGCACTACCCTAAACCCTAAAACACTCCCCCAGCACGACTCCCTACACTACCCAAACACCACTGCACTACCCTAAACCCTAAATCTACCCCCAGCATGACCCCTACACTACACAAACACCACTGCACTACCCTAAACCCTAAAACACTACCCCAGCACAACCCTCTTCACTACATAAACACAACTGCACAATTTGTTACAGGCGTTGCAACGCAGGCCTGTGGTGCTTACTGGAAGTACCTAGTGGGCTAGTTGGGCCCCAGGGACCCTCAGGATTCAAGGTGACCTAATCCCCCAACTTAAAACGCACCACGGGGCGCGTTTGCACAGTGCTGAAGGGAGGGGGCGGGGCCTCAGGTGACATGTGCGCAAACACGCCCTGTGGTGCATTTTAAGTTGGGGAATTAATTCCCTTTGAATCCTGAGGGACCCTGGGGGCCAACTAGCCCACCAGGTACCTTCAGTAAGCACAACAGAGTTGCGTTGCAGAGAGGTGAAAAAGGTGCGTGGCCTCGGAACGCCTCTCTGCAACTCAGCTCTGTGGTCCTAACTGTAGGTACCTGGGGGCTAGTTGGGCCCCAGGGACCCTCAGAATTCAAGGGGACTTAATCCCGCAACTTAAAATGCGCCACGGGGTGCGTTTGCACACATGTCACCTCAGGCCCCCCCTCCCTTCACCACTGTGCAAACGCGCCCTGTAGCGCGTTTTAAGAGGTAGTTTTAATCCCCCTGCCCTATTATGTACTAGGGACTTGCAGAGGAGGTCATGCTAATCACAGGGGTACCCCAACGCATAGTGTTCCCAAGTGTATGTAGGTGTTTTCACTGTATTCTAAGTGTCTTTTAGCATAGCACTGGCTCTGGTTAGTCAGAGTCAGTTACCACCAGTACCAGTCTGAAAAAGTTGTGGGCACAGGATGATTTTGCAACAAGGCCTCTTTCTGCTCCTCTGTTGGTTCTTTCTGCACATCTTTTGCTTCTTTCTGTGCGTTTTTTCTTCTTTCTTCACATGTCCTACCTCTGGAGGCATAGTTAGAAACTAGCATTTAAAAAAACCTTTGAAATTCACTTAAAAATCATAGATTTCAGGCACGTTATAGTTAGAAATTAGCATTTAAAAACCTTTGAAATTCACTGAAAAAACCATAGGTTTCAGACACGTTATAGTTAGAAATTAGCATTTAAAAACCTTTGAAATTCACTGAAAAAACCATAGGTTTTAGGGACAGTTATAGTTAGTTGGACATTTCACTCGTACAAAACCATAGAAATTCCCCCGTTATAGTTAGTTCAGCTAACTATAACTCGCGCCCCGCAATGCACTGCTGATGACGTCACATATTACATCACTCATGACATGGTCAGTGACATCACTGATGACATCACTGATGACATCTCAAATGACATCACTGATGACATCATCCATGTGATAATTTCATGCATCTTCTCACACCCTAATATAACTTTTGATACACCCACTCTAAATTACAGACTGCCATTCTCAAAACCATAGACACTCCAACACCAAAAACTACATACCCACTCACTGATTCTTAGGTCTACACACACATCCACTCACTCACCCGTACAGTCACTGATACTTAGTCACTCAGTACAGGACTATCATATGCACTCATACACCTATATAAACACTCACACACCGCCACTCATCCATAGAGGTACTCACACACCTAGTCAGTCATGCAAAAAACTTAATCACACACCCATTTACTCACCTATACAGTTATACACACACCAGCTCACTTACTCATACAAATACTAGCACATTCTTACGCTCTTATACAATCACTGATACAAGTACACACTCATCCATACAGCTACTCTCACAATCACACACTCTCACTTATAGCCATTTATATACTCCAACACACATATATACTGCCTTTCACATATGTAGTTACTCACACATGTACCACTGAGATATACATTCAATCACTAACACACCCATACACACACTCACCCACCCATACAGTCCATCACAGATGCACTCTTGAAACCATGCACCCAGTGAATCACCAACTCACACATCTATGCACAGAGTCACACACACCCCACCCACACAAACACTCAGGCACCCATACAGATACTCAGACAATCAATCAATAACCCATGTAGACACTCATGTAGCTATTCAGAAAGCCATGCAGCCGCTTACAAACCAACAGACAGACGGATACAGACATTCACACAGTTTAGTCACTAACCCATGCATTCAGTAAGATACATTTAATCACTCACTTGTAGAGTCAGTCACTCACGTACTAAATCATCCATTCAGACACTTATACACCCACTCATTCTTCAATACACCTTTCCCTATATATATATTAAACATATTTAAACTTTACAGAAACACACAGTCACTGGATGATGTCATCAGTGATGTCATCAGTGATGTCATTTGAGATGTCATCAGTGATGTCATCAGTGATGTCACTGACCATGTCATGAGTGATGTAATATGTGACGTCATCAGCAGTGCATTGCGGGGGCGCGAGTTATAGTTAGCTGAACTAACTATAACGGGGGAATTTCTATGGTTTTGTACGAGTGAAATGTCCAACTAACTATAACTGTCCCTAAAACCTATGGTTTTTTCAGTGAATTTCAAAGGTTTTTTAAATGCTAATTTCTAACTATAACGTGTCTGAAACCTATGGTTTTTTCAGTGAATATATATATATATATATATATATATATATATATATATATATATATATATGCTTATTTTTGCATAATTATGTGTCACTCTATGCTTGAAAGGGTATTGTTTTGACTTACACTGGATGCTCCCTTGTGTCTGGACAAAGCTATGCTTTGCTGAAGAGCTCTACTGAGAGTGAAACATGTCAGGGGTTTGCTTTTATTAATTTCTGGTTGGCTTGGTTGGTATTTTACCAATTCAAAGCGGTACTACTGTGCCTGGAGTGATAAAAGGCTTTTGTCATTTTACAGCTCAGCATGGATAGCACTGTGCTAGCCCTATGCTTAAAAACTTTGCTGTAGAATGACAAAAGATGTTGTCCCTTTCTATCTCGGCATGGATGCCACTCTGCTAATCCTATGCTTATCAACTTTGATAGAAGACCAGACATTTGAGGTGAACAAACTTAGGATGTCGCTGGTGTTGAGGGTGCTCTATACAGGAGCTGATTTCCACCTAAACTTAAGAACTACCCAGAGTTCTGTGCTTCTTTTTTGCACAATTCATAAATAATTGATAAATATATATATCCAGGACCTTGATCACATGACAATCGCTGCCCTGATTTTTTTCCCTTTTAAAGTGACACGTGCAAAATTGAAAAAGCAGTTGATCATAGACAGCAAAAACATACTATATGTGCTTTGTAGTACGTTAAAACAGACTCATTGGTTCTCGACATTTAAAATCCACAAACATTATTAAGTAGTGTTAAAAAATATTCTTAGTTAAAATGTCACAATGATTGTATAATGTGGATTAGTTGGCATCACATAATTTTCGCACAATACATTTGTTTTCCTCCAATCCAACCTTTGCCTAAAGTCATGTGTATGACTTGCGATGGCCGTCAAGTCTAATAATGAGCTGAGATCATTGTTCCTATCTATGACTTAAAAAAGTGCAAGTGCAAATTATTAGTGCAAAGAAGTCTAGTAAGTGTTTAACCACCCGTGTTCCTTATAATAAAGTGCTTAAGTGCTAAGGTTAAAAAAACAATATCTCTCTGCTTTGGGCGTGTGTAGCAGCAAACAAATCCATTGTCACAAGGACTCTTCTTGTATAATCATATTTGTTAAAATACATTGAGAATACAAAAATTATATATTTAAAATATATGTTTTTAAAATGGAGCAATTTGGTCTATCATAACAGGCTCGGAGAGATCATTTTAAAGACAGGTAAACAAGTCTTCTGTTGTGTTGAGGCCCCCAGGGAAATTTGCAATCTAGATCTAAAATGTATCTTGTTTCTAGTTCCCTTAGAGCCCCTTCTCTATCACCTCCTCTTCTATTGACTGGTACTGCATCAATTAAGTAGTATTTGAAATGTTCAAGGTTACTTTTGTGTGTCTCCTTGAAGTGACGGGCCACTGGGTAAGTTGGGTCTTGATTTGCTATGGCCCGTATGTTCTGTAGTATCCTTTTGTGGGCCTGCAACTTGGTACTGCCCACATATCGTAAGTTGCAGGAACACTCTAGCACGTAAACAACGTGGTCCGTTTTGCAATGCAATGGCTTTGTAATTTTGCATTCCTTTTTGCCAAACGGTATAACATATGTTGTTTTATTGATCCCATACTGACAAGCTTTACAGCTCCTGCATTTAACAAAACCATTGCGTTGTGAAAGCCACGTGTGGTGCTCAGTTATCTCCGGACTACTCTTGACCAGACATTTGCTCATAGACGGGGCTCATCTATAGGTGATAGCTAGGTTTCATGGCAATGATTGACCAATAACTGGATCACTCTTAACCATTGGCCAGTTTTGTCTGATGACATTTTTTACTGCTCTATCCTGCTTATTATATGCCAATATCAGTCTCAGCTCCATAGATGTTTCGTTATGATTGGTGTGGCTTGTCTTTTTATGTTTAGATGTCAGGAGATTATATCTACATAGGGTGGTGGTTTTTGCAATGGCCGAATCTATTGTTTTTTTGGAGTAACCACGTTCTAAAAATCTCTTTTTGCTAGCCTGTTGTGCTGTGTACAACTCCTTGGGGTTGCTGCAAATTCTTTTTAATCTGAGCATTTCCCCGTAGTGTATGCTTTCTACCAGGTGTCTTGGGTGAAAGCTTGATGAATGTAAAACCGAATTCCCTGCAGACTCTTTGCGGTATATTTTTGTTTCGATTTTATCATTCTCAATGTATACCTCAACATCTAAAAAATGAACCATTTTATCACTAATCATGGCTGTAAAGCCCAGATTGATTTCATTGGTATTGATTGCATAGACAAATTCTGTAGCACTTGAGTGTGTGCCTTCCCAGATGATAAACAAATCGTCAATCGTCAATAAAACGAAGCCACAGTTTCACATTGTTTTTTATATACGATTTGTGAATGTCGCCCAGCACCAGCTCTTCCCACCAGCCCATGTGTAAACACGAGTAGCTGGGAGAGAAGCTGGCACCCATGGCAACACCACGCATTTGTTGGTAATAGGATTTGTCAAACATGAATACATTGTTGTTCAAGCAGAGGTTTACCATACTGACTAGCATTGTGTTATGTTGGGACATTTGTGTCAAGTTTTTCCCCAGATAGAACTCCAATGCTCTTAAACCATCTTTATGGTTTATACTAGTGTAAAGCGACATTACATCTAATCTCACTAACAAATAATCTTTTTGCCAAATGAAATAAAGTCACCAGTATCTTTTATGTAGGAAGGTAACTTCTGTACATGTTCCTGTAGACAAAAATCAATGTACTGTGATGCATTTTCTAAAAGACTATTTTGTGCCAAAATTATTGGTCTTCCTGGTGGTCTTTTTGGGTCTTTGTGAATTTTCGGTATGAAATATATATTGGGAACTGTAGGATTCTCCTTTTGAGGAATCTGTATTCATCAAGGGTGATCAGTCCTGCACTCTTCCATGCAAGCAATTTGGTGTAAAATTCATTGTATATTGCCTGCAATGCCAATACATTACTTTTTTTATAGCATGTTCTGTCATTTAATTGGAGTAAAGCTTCTTGCATATAGTCTTCTTTGGCCCATATGACTATATTGCATCACTTGTCGGAATTCCTTATGACAATCTGATTGTTCTTTCTAAGGGGCTCATTACGATGGCGGGCGGAAGCACAACCGCCGTGCTGGCGGATGCAAAAACCACCAGTTACCGCCGGCACGCAGGAGTCCACACGCCCGCCCAATTACGATGCGAAAAGTAGGCCAAACACCGCCGGCAAGCCAGCAACACCGTCCGCCATCAAAGTGCGCCCGTACACGTAGCGGCGCAGCCCAACTGACACACACCGTCCGACGAAACACGTCCCGCCCGGCGCATAAATTACGATGCCGCAAACAAACGGCTCCCACGGCCAAGAGATACCGTACGACAAACCGAAGCGGTAACACGGACGCTGAGCACGGACAACGAAGAAGCGGCTCCCCCGAGCATGAATCCAGCACTGCAGGCCCTCCCCATGCTCTTGCTGATGCACCACCAAGGACGCAACGTACCGCGGAGACGCAGGTAGGCACACACACAACAAGTGCAAGCAAACAGCGCACACAGTGCAAGGGCGGAAAAAGCGGACAACCCCCCACCAGCGCGTGTACACTACACATCCACCATTGCATCCACATATGACACACAGGCCAAATCGTAACATCGCGTAACACATGTGTACACACCACCTGGGACTAGGAACCAACCACCCCGTCACGGCCCCAAAGCGGCGATGACGCCGCCACACATGCGCACAACGCAGAGGCCAACCGCAGCGCCATGCATGCGTCGCACACAGACACAGGGACACAACCAAGCAGCACACACATCAGCCCCACCCCGAACGCACATGACACGTGACAGGCCTGCCACAGACATGTCCCCAACGCCCAATTCACGGACAACACCCAACGCCACACAACCGACGCACACATGTCAGTGAAGTCACGCAACAGCAGGACACACCCCAGTGTAACAAACATGGCGTAGCACACAGCGGCGGCAACACCAACTAGGAGAAGCAGGGCCCCTTCGGGAAGAGGAATGCCAGTACCACACTGAAACACCCATACCACCCTGCACATATGAACAAGACATATAAAACGGAACACCAAAGAGCCCGGGGACCGACAACAGGTGGCCCAAGAATAACATTCACACACAAGGCCCAACGCAGAGCGGAAAGGCAGCCTGCCGCCCACACAAGGGAGAGCAGACAGCACTGAATGACCTTCCATTCCAACTCCGAAACCACAGCCCTACGACAGAAGCCGGTGAATACAGCCATTGTCCAAGAATAGACCAACACAGGCTTGCCGAGGAGACCGACCACAGGGCAGATAGCGCATATCACAGAAGCACACAACGGACGGGGAAGAAAGAAGAAAACACTCCCCCATGTCGGCCACATGCAAGTTAATTGGAAGGAGTCACACATCACTGACCTTGAACTGTCTGAGAAGCATGTGGGAAGAGGGCCCGTGTCCTCCAAACAAGCCAACAGAACACAAGTCCTGTCTCCCTACGACTACACAGAGCTCACAGCAACCTCGGAGCGTGCACATTGCAGACTGCCACACAGCCGGAGCACGCCACCACAACGCACCGCTGCGAAATGGCAACCGCAACACACCTACCCAACTACGCCGAACAGCTCAAGCTGTACAAAACCAACCTGTTTCATACATTGGGATGCGATCTCCTGTCCCTGCTGAACGTAAGTTACCGACTGACTTACCGCATCACATTGTTCAGCTGCGTCATGCCCGTCTTCTACTGTCGGAGGTGTCCCTACCAGCATCCCGTGGAGATATGCCTCTCCAACCCGGCATGTCTGAAGGCGGACCTGCTACCACTACTCCTCCCTCTGGACGCACACGACAGGGCCTGCTCTGCCTATGGGGGCATGGCGTATGTGGCCAACATCGCACCCGCACTGAAATGGGACCACTGTGCCTCCACACGACGGATCATCGAGAACAGCTACATCGAATGTCACCCAGCATGCCCCATCATGGTCCTCCAAGGGACAACTTACGAACAACACCTTGACAGCCACCATCCGCTACATTGGCTGGCAAACATGTACACCACCAATGACATGGAAGCCCTGCTGGACGGCATCGCATACCTGACAACCTGTAAATTCGTCGGACCACAACGCAGGTTCCCCGATTGACCTATGATGTCCAACCCCGCACCCATGCTTAGCTTCCGCACGGACTGGCCAGTCACCACCACAACAGCCATACCAAACGACCGGCAACTGTAACCACACCATCAACAACATCGCCATGACATCGGATATGACCGGGACATGCACACTGTTCCCCATCACATCCAGGAACACCGCATGCATCGTGGGAGGCAGTGGCATGGGCTCTGTGTATCGCACCCACATGGACGGAACTGCACGAACAACCAGGACACGACATGGATCCAGCGCCCATGGACACACACACCGCTCAGTGGACATGAATAGGTCGCCTGGAGTCTGTGGGTGCTGCACCCCTCCCACCCCCGCCCCGGGAATCCCATACCAGGACCTTTGCATGGACGACAAGTGCATACAACAACAACACGACCCCAGTGACTGTGACATGTCCAGTAACCACCACAGTGCAACAACAAGTGGCACGCCGCTGCATGCACGCAAGCACATGCCCTGATGTCATCTCACATGCACGTGTGCATGAGGAACAACCGCAGCAAACCTGTCACATGGAACTGAGATGGACTGTGCCCATGATGCCAAGCGGTCTGGTAGGCTACATGTATACCGTCTGTGTCAAAGTCCGCAGCTCCGCAGCTATACGTAAATGTACATTAGCACAGCCTTGGCCAAGCAGATGTCACTCTGAAGCCCACATCCCACATGCAACAGCCAATCACATGTAACCCCACACCCTATCCCATTTGCAATCATGCTCAGTATATCCTCAACATGTATTCCGCTGCCAGTAGTGTCCACTATACTGCATCACAGAGGACAGAAGACTCAATATAATGTTTGAAACCAAAACTGTCTCCGCTGACTCATTTCACATGTACGAATGAGAGAGGATGAGAGTATGTGAAGTACACGGCAGTCGTGACATGACCATGTAGTCCACTGGTATTGGATGTCAACGCAAATGAGTAGCACAACTGTGGAAGACACACATGTGTCGTGTGAAGTCGTATGGACGCAGTGCTCAGGTGGGTGGGTGTGACGGGTAGATGCGCACATGCCAAGTTGGAGCACGCCGTGTTGGGAGGGGTCATGAACAGTACACCACCGCTTCCCTGGGCATTGTGAGAGGACACCTGTCGGGGGGAGTGAACACGTGTGTGCACAGCAGCCGGGCACACGTACAAAGCGGTACCAGGCGCACCTCAGCCCACCCTCCGTGGACAAGCTGGATCCTGTTGTGCGCCCGCCATGCCCCTTGACAAGGCACACACAGCCCCAGTCGACCAGGTGTAACCCCAACATAGTCAATCCGCACAGGCGATACAGGGCACGGGATGGCAGTGGAGCATGGTGTGTGAGAGGTCTCCTCGCGCTCCTCCTGGTCATATCACGCAGGCAATAGAACCTCAACGTCTAGCATGGCACAAGTCAAATGGAAGTGTAGGGGGACGCACCACAGCACGAGCAGCACTGACGTCACGGGAGGTGGCTCGCACCATCCCATCCATTGCCCATCATACCAACCACGCCACATGCCATTGCGACTAAGTGCAAGCGCGTGCGCCACCACCCCCGAGCCCTCCCCAGAGAGGCCAAAGAGTGAATGTGTGGGCCATCAGTCACAGACGGACGCGGCATGGCCGCAAGGGCAGCCACAGCCACTGGGTGTCGCAGGTGGCGGATCCGGAAGGCGAAGACTGTGATGCATAGTCCATGCAGGCCGGGTCTCCATTTGGGGCACCACGCAGGTGGACGGCGTCCCGCAACACATCATACCCTGAGACAGCCCACTCGTGCAACTGGACCCACACATACACTCCTTGCCCTCTCTGGTGCGAGCTTGGGGCTGCCTGTGCAAGCGCTAGCCTCGCAGGTGAGCATGCATATTGGGGGAGCGAGGGGAGGACATGAGGGCTGGGGCGAAGATGACTGTATCACTGTCAGTTAGTACAAGGGATGACCCAGATGTGGAAAGGAAGAGACGTGTCCCGTGTGTACTGCAACTAGTCGCCAATCCAACTACCCCCCATGTCCGGAATGCAAGCCCGCACCTAGGCCCGCCCATCCGCCACATCGAACATACCACCAGCACGACAACCTTCCCATTCGAAACACTGACTGGGGGTGGCGACCAGTGTACAATCATGTGTAGCCTACCCACGCGTACATGTGGGCCCTCCATGATCCATGTCACCTGCGGCAAAGTCATGACATGCGCAATGAGGGAAGTGAGGAGAGCTGTCCGCCCCACGCGCAGAAGGTGCATCAGCTCCACAGACCCAGCAGCGAGTCCAGCAGGGGTCACATGTGCAGGGGCAGCTGTGCCTGGTGTGAAGGCACATGCATATAGACAGCACATCGACCAATGTGTAGTCTGCCCACATCTACAGTCCATCATCATGCGGACATAGGAATTGAACACAGGGCAACACATCTTCAGTTGGTGCACCCACCGTGACCAACAATGCGCAATCATCGACGTACCCGCCCTGTGCATGGCCCCCCACCCAACGGAGGCACATCCAGTGCCACCATCCCACACACACAAGCCTTCCACGGAACATGCTGTGTCCAATGGTCAGTACAGAGTCAGCGCCCATCTGGTGGATCCTGAACAGGAGACACATGCACACACATGCCAGCTCCCACTATGTACGTCTGCCACCTGGCACGTGCAATGTAACCTCTCACCTGTGACGTGTGACTGCAAGCACACAGCCGTCTTGGCATGGGGCTGTCAATGTGGACACCTGTCAATGTTTCGGGAGGTGTGATCCGTACAGTGCTGTACATAGGGTGCAGTGCTGACACCTACTACTGTCTCATATCCCCTCGTGCCACAGGTCCCACTTGTTTTGGCCGCTCAGCCTGTGCCCACATCGTCGTCGTCGTGTGCCATACTCATCCAGCCGCGGAAGCAGTTCCATGCTCAGCAGACATTCATGTTGCCGTGGCGTTGCCGCTTGACGGATATGCAGTCAGTCCCCATCAGCACGCCCCGCAAGTCATTGGGGCCTAGATCCCCATGTGCATGCACATGGCAGTGGTTTGTATCACTAGCCATTGCCATTGTTGGGAGACCTGTGTAAGTGTATTGTGGCCGTGCCGTCCCAGCTTGACAGCTGGGCTGTGGCTCACGTGCTTGCTCAGTCATGTCAGTGATGTGTATGCGAAATTGCTATGTGTCGTGTTGCTTTGACATGTGTCCTCTGCCATTGTCCCTAGGCGGAGACCGAACATTGACCGCCCATACCAATTGCTGGCGGACATGGACGATACAGAGGTTATTAGGAAGTTTCGGCTGGACAGGCCAACCCTGCATCGACTGTGTGCCATGTTAGAACCCCATCTCCGTCCCCGCAGGGTGTATCCGACTGCTGTCACCCCCACGGCTAAGGTGATGGCCGCCATGCATTTCTTCGCCACTGGGTCATTCCAGCACACAGTGGGCATTGGAGGAGGGATGTCCCAGCCCATGTTCAGCAAGGTGCTGAGGGATGTACTGGCAGCCATGATGCTGTACCGAAACAGGTACATCCACTTCCCCAGGGCTCGTGAATTGGCGGCAGTGAAGGGTGCATTCTATGCCCTTGGCAGAATCCCACACGTCGTTGGAGCCATTGACTGCACACATGTCGGCCTTGTTCCACCACAGGCCACTGAGCACCTGTACCGCAACAGGAAGCACACGCACTCCCTGAATGTGCAAGTGGTGTGCCTTGCGGACATGGTGATCACCCACGTGTGTGCAAAGTTCCCAGGCTCGGCCCATGACGCACACATAATGCGCAACAGCATCTTGCCACGACTGATGTCCAATATGCAACAGGATCGTGCCTGTATTGTCGGTGAGTATGTGGAGTGGTGTAGCGTGCTGGTTGTGCGATGCTGTCCCCTGTCCAGTTGGAATAGCAACGGTTCTCTGTGTCCCTCACACCCAGGTGACTCTGCGTACCCGAATGGGGCATGGCTGCTCAGTCCATTGAGGAATCCTCGCACCCCAGCAGACGATCGCTACAATGAGGCACATGGGAGGACCAGACGTGTGGTCGAGCGTACCTTTGGCCTCCTCAAGTCCAGGTTCAGGTGCCTGGACCGCACCGGGAGTGCGCTGGCGTACTCCCCACAGAAGGTGTGCCGGATAGTGGTGGCGTGCTGCATGCTGCACAATCTGGCCATTCGGAAGCAGATCCCCTCATCGTGGATGACGGAGATCAACCAGGGCCCCAGCCCGCAGACCAGGACAGCTCGAGTGAGGAGGACAGCGGAGAGGAGGAAGCTGGTAATGTGCGGCAGCAGCTCATCGCCCGCTACTTCACTTGACGGTGAGTGTCCATGTACGACGGCTGATGTGGCTGTATCTGTGCAGGTGTGTGTGTGCTGTGTCAGGGTGGCCGTTTGTTCACTGCGTGCTGTGTGTCAACGCTCCATGGCCAGGGTAGTATGCCACTGTTGGTGGCTGTGGCATTGTGCCCTATTGCTCTGTGCGATGTGTGTACATTGCTTGTAGTTGTTGACATGTACTGTGTGATGGGTGTGTGACACACTCATTGAATGTGCTCCTGTTCTGTCTCCCACCCCTAGGTCCCTACAGGCCCTCCGGATTCAATTGCCATGCCACGCATCAGGTGCCTTTCCACCCAAGGTGGCCGTTGTATTCCGTACAAATAAAACACAGGGCACAAACAGCAGTTAGTGTAAAAGGTGCATTTATTTCAAACTGTGACATGTGATTGTGTGTAAGGTGATGACAAAAGTGGTGCGTGCAGTGACAATGAGCTGTCGGTCATGGCTGCGTGATGCACAGGGTGTACCCACTGGTTCTATGTCCATAGTCCAACACACACATGCCATCCAGATGGCTGTGTGGAGTGGGATCGTAGTCCAAGTCAATGCAGTGGCTGGTCAAGGAAGGCTGGCGGAAGGCTGGCTGGCTGCCTCACTTGCGTTTGGAGCGTGCGAAGTCCTCCCGGGAGATCTGTTTCCACTTCGGACGGCCCCTTCCACGTTTGCGAGGGGGTGCCTGCTTGCGACATGCTGGTGGTTGAGGTGTGCTCACTGGCTGTGGACGCAGGGGAACTGGACACTGCTGCTCCACCCTGCGCCCCGGCAGGTGGTGGCAGAGGGGGAGCTGCTGTCCCTGGCTGTGACCTCACCGCCACCACCAGCTGGCCCATGAGGTCCACGAGTTGGCCCATACGGGCGTCCATGGACCTCAGCACCCCCAGCACCTCACGCGTGTCTGAAGCAGACCGGACCCATTGTCCTTGGGCCTCTTCATAGGCCCCAAGGACTCTGGCCATTTGAGGCAGGGCATGGCTCCCAGGGGAGGCTGGCGTTTCCCTGGCCCTGCTCCTCCTACCAGTCCTGCTGCCACCGGCCTGCCCACTAGCCACATTGCTCACCACGGTCCTCGCTGTGGCTCCCAGGGTGGATCCAGTCGGCCGGGCCACCACCTGCGCTGGGGCTGGTGCCAGCGAAGACGTGGTGGTGGTGGCGGCGGTGGTGGTCGGTGCGGCGATGGTGGCGGTTGCGGCAGTGGTAGTGGCCACAATGACCGTGGGTGTGGCCGCAACGACAGTGGCAGCAGGGGGCTGGGAATGTTCAGCAGCCCTGGATGATGGGTTGGTGGGTAGGAGGGGTCCTGGGGAGCGGCTGGGCCCTGCCACACCAGATGGGCCTTCTTGGTGCTCCGTATCCGAAGAGGAGGACAGATCCTCCAGATCCGTGTGTCCTCGTTGGGGGCTTGTAGGCTGGCTGTGCTGGCTGCTGGCTCCATCCCCAGCATCCAGCAGTTCGTCACCTGTGGAGAGAATGAGATTTGTTATTGTGTTGCACCTGGCGAAGTATGTATTTGTCGTCTGACATTAACAGTTCGTGCAATCTTGTACATGGGTTTCCCGGAGGCGTGTGTGTGGCTGTAGCATCTGTAGTTGTGTGTGCTTGGCAATGGGACTGTGTGCTGTGCACATGTGGCATGGGACGGATTGGCCATGCCGATGGGTGTGTTGCTGTGCCCCTACTTATTGTGACTCTGGTGTATGCGGCCTCCTGGCCCATCCTGGGTCTGGTTTGTACTTTGCTTTTGGTGTTCAGATGGGACGCTTAGGAACGCATATGGCAACATGGGGGCCATGCCCCAGATTCGCATTTGGGTGGGAATATGCTTTTGGGGTTCAAATGGAACGCTTAGGAACGCATATGGCAACATGGGGGCCATGCCCCAGATTCGCATTTGGGTGGGAATATGCTTTTGGAGTTCAAATGGAACGCTTAGGAACGCATATGGCAACATGGGGGCCATGCCCCAGATTCGCATTTGGGAGGGGATATGCTTTTGGGGTTCAAATGGAACGCTTAGGAACGCATATGGCAACATGGGGGCCATGCCCCAGATTCGCATTTGGGTGGGAATATGCTTTTGGGGTTCAAATGGAACGCTTAGGAACGCATATGGCAACATGGGGGCCATGCCCCAGATTCGCATTTGGGAGGGAATATGCTTTTGGGGTACATGCTGTGAGCCATGGGTGCCGAACGTGACATGTGTTGTGGCAGCATGACAGTGCATGGTTTGAGGTGTGTGCATGCTTGACATGGCCTGCATATTTGCTGTCTGTTGTGATTACTGGACATGGCATTGGACGCATCGTTATGAGTGAGTGATGGTTGTGTGCCAGCCAACGTATTGCAGTTGTCCCATCTCCTTGGTGTGCGTACTGCCCTGTGCCATGTGCATCACTGCAGTGCTCGGGGGGTGTGGCCCATGTTGTGTGTTGTTGCTCACAGTGTGTCGTGCGCTTCATTGACTTCTGGCACATGGTTGGTCATGGGCATGTATCTTAGCGTGACTGCTGTATGTGTGGCAGCTGTGCGGATGACATGCCTTTCATGAGACTGGGGCTGACGGATGGGATGGATGGTATGTTGTATGTGCATGGTGTGTCTGTGTGTTTGATGGGTTCAGTGGTGTTCGTGTGCATTTATGTTGTTCCGCTCTGTTGCGTCTAGTGTTGTTTGTCTTACATAGGCGTAGTTGTGGGGTGTGTGGTTGACAGGCAGTAGGGGCTACATGGACAGGACTTCAATGGTGCTTCGGTTGTGTGTGATGAGTTGCACAGTGGCTGCCGTGTGGTACTATGTTCAGTGTGGCTTGTGCATGCAGACGTGGCTCCTTGGGTGTTGCTATGTCTGTGATGGGTCATGTGGGGTGTGAGTCTGTTGTTCATGTCCGTGTGCACATTGTTCACTTGTTCGTGACGGTGGGCGGTGCTGCGTGTTCGTGTGCTACGTGACATGTCCCATGTGTTGGTCGTGTTCCGGTCCTCATGCCTCCAGTAATCCAGCCCTGTCCAGTTTCCCACCTGCAAGTTGTTCGTGCGTGCACTGTACTGGATGCCACATGGCTCTAAGCGGGGGTGCTCCATGTTGCAGGTCTGTGGGGGTGGGGGGTGTTGTGGGTCGTGGGGGTGGCTGGACACCCACTGACACCGATTGCTGTGGACCGTGATGTCTGCCTTTCGGCTGTCGTTGTGCACTGCGGTGGCTGACACGTGGCTGTGGGGTGTGGGGGATGCTCCTCCTTGCTGTGCTGTGGGACTAGGGGCCTGGTGTGTGTTGTACTTGGGCTGTCCACCGTCCCACCCACTGCACTTTGTGTTCCTGCCACTTACCTGTTACTTGTCGGTTAGTGCAGCTGTGGCGGACACATGGGTGTGGTGGGTGCTCGTTGTGGCGCTTCTGGCATATTTGGGGACCTGTTGGTGGTTACGTGGCTGGCTGAGTGTACACATGTCCCCACGTATCTTACAGTTGTTCGGTTTGGGCTGTGTGTGGTGGTGTCTGTTGCATGTGTGTGTGATGTGTTGTGTATTGTGTGCTGGACATGGGGGTGTTTGTCCCTGGGAGCTGTGGCATGGTGGTAGTGCATGTGAGTACATAGCGGTGTGCTGGTATACATTAGTTTGTACTTACCAGCCTCCACTCCCCCTGCTAATCCGGCGAGGATCTCCGGATGTATTACGACTCGCACCTTCTCCTCCCACGCTTTGAAGGTCTTGAAGAGCGCGGGATTCCCTCCGCCAGTGACGGCAGCCAGCTCTCTGTTTTTGCCCTCCTTCTTCTTGACCAGGCTCTTGACGTCATTCCAACATTTGTTAATTTCTCCTCTGTTCCTGGGCAGGGTCCCGACTGCATTGACCTGGTCTACGATCCGGTTCCACATTCTGTTTCTGGTGGCTAGTGGTGTGTGCTGGACCATGTTCCCATAGATTTGTGGGTACACCTTGATGATCTCGTCGACCATGACCGTCAGCTCAATGGGCGTGAACTTGGGCATTCTTTGTGGTGCCATGGTGTTTGTGGTTCTGGTGCGGTGTGTGTTGTGTAATGTGCAGGGGGTTTGTGGTGCAGGTGTTTGGTGGTGGTGGTGGTGGTGGTTGTGATGTGTTCATTTCTGTGGTGTGCTGCTGTCCTTGCTGTGTCACTGTGTCCTCTCCTCTCCTCTCTGGTTTGCAATGTAGCAAGGGGTTGTGGTCTGTGGGAGTGCTGCTTTTGTACTTACCTATGTGGGTGTGTCCTCATGGTCTGTTGTTTTCAGGTGTGTTGTGTCTGGGGTTCTGGCCTTTGTATTTTTTGTTTGTCCGGGGGTGTTTTCGGGATGTGTACTGTGCTTGTGTATTTGTGCGTGCCTTGCTGTGTGGACTTGTTGGCCATGTTGTGTGCTATTGGTTTTGTGAGCGGATGGTTTCTGTGCAGGTACGTGGGCGCCATGGCTTCTGCCGTGTCGATTCTCATCGGCGTTGTTTGCGCTGGCGGGCGGTATATTTGTGGTTTTCCCGCGCTCATGGAGGTGCGATCGTAATTTCACGTGCGGTGTGTCGGCCGTGAGGGCGGGCGGTTTTGTGTTGTCGTGCGTGTTTCCGTCCGTGGCGGGCGGTTTGACTCCGACTCGGGCGTTGGCGGGCGGTATTTTGTGTGATTTTTCCGCCAATTGCGGTTTTCGGTTTGTGTCATCGTAATGGCGTGGTCGGTGTTCAGACGGTGTGTGCGGGCGGATTTTTGCCGCTTCCATGCCTGGCGGATATTTTTACGCCGGGTATCGTAATGGTCCCCTAAGTTTTGTCATCAATTGATTGAATTGTTGATTCTTTTTGTTGATCTTTTGTTTTGTATTTTGTACTTTGTGATTTAGATTCTTGAGCTCTGCTATCACCTGTTCGCTAAAAATGTCAATTACATCCCTTGGTGCTATATGGTTGAAAGTCGATTTTAATCTGAACGGAGTAGTTCTTTTGCCTCTGTTCACTACAGTTTTGTCACTGTTGAATTCTTGACTGTCGCCCCCTGAGATTTGGGAGTTTATTTGACTGTTGGAATTGTCATTCTTTTCCTGTAGTTCTTGTGGGGTTTCCAATGGGGGCATATCCGAAATTGTCAGATTAATGGGTGAAGAGCAATCAAACAACTGTGTTTCATCCCCTGTTTTGGTGTTTTGTGGTCGCAAAGCATGATATTTTTTCAATTTAAATGTTCGCACGAAACGGAAAACATCCATTCTTGTATTTGCGTAATTGAAATTAGATTCCGGACAGTATGAGAGACCCAAAGCAAGGAGTTGTTCTTCAGGTTTTTTCAGATCTATGTTGGCTAGATTGATTACAGTTTGAGTGGTTTCTGTACTTTCATTCATTTGCGGTTCCATCTCCCTCTTCCTCGCTTCTTGTTGGTTGTTGCATTTTCTGACCGCTTTTCTCCTCTGCCTACGCTTGTAATTTCTCCTCTTTCTGGATTGTTCCTTTGCGTTCTCGGGCGGAGGGTCTGCCGCCGATCTTGGCACAAAAAGTCCAGTTCATCAGCTAAGGATAGTTTTTGTGGTGCTTGTCCTGTTCTCACCTGGCGTGCCTCTGATTCAGATTCGCTCTCTATTGCAGAGCTTAGATCAGAGTTCGAGGTATTTACATATCCTTCTATGCTCGTTGGTGCAGCCTGTGTGTTGTCTTTTCCCAGTTTTGATTTGGAAATTTTCAGGGCATCATATTTTCTGGAGAATGTGAAAATTCGTCCGCCTTCATAGTCTATTTTATCTCTATGAAATTTATAAGCTTTTCTTTCCTTGATTTTATCTTCATCTTTACATAGTCTGGTGGTCATCTCCTCACGTAGTTTTAATATTTCTTCACTTTGTCCCATTTTGTTTATATCTTCATTCAGTTTGTCTATCTGGTCTTGTAAATTCACTCTATCTGATTCAGCATATTTGACAAGGATCTGCACTAGTTTTTTTGAAGATTCTAAATTGCATTCCGCCCATTCTCTCATCATGTTTGGGTTAGGATTTTCATAACTCGGTGCAATTAGAATTCTGAGTCCGCTGGGAATCCTCCCTACATCCAGGTATCTTTGCAGGGATCTGAATTCCGGATCACTGACAGAATATCGATTACAAGAATATCGACCTACAACAATATCGAAGTAAAAATATAGAATGCCAAAATATCGAATCCCTATCTACAAACAGGTAAGTACAAAAATATCGAATCCAAAATATAGTTGTAAAAAATATAGTTAGTCAAAATATCGAATTTTTTAAATATCTTAAAAGTAATGTAAAATTAATGAAATAATATATATAATTAACTAAAACATACTTAAAAATACTTAAATAACTTTAAAATTAATAAATAATTAATGTAAGTTAAAAAAAATAAACATACATTTTTATTTTTTAATACATATATATATTAACGTAATATTTATAAAAAATATTCAATATTTTTAGCGTAGGATAGCGGGAGGGTAAAATTTACTATTACCACTCCAGTGAGTGCAACAGTAGGGAAAGCATTGGATAGCGGGAGGGTAAAAATTACTATTCCCACTCCAGTGAGTGCAACAGTAGGGAAAGCGTTGGATAGCAGGAGGGTAAAAATTACTATTCCCACTCCAGAGAGTGCAACAGTAGGGAAAACGTTGGATAGCGTAGGGGTAAAAATTACTATTCCCACTCCAGAGAGTGCAACAGTAGGGAAAACGTTGGATAGCGGGAGGGTAAAATTACTATTCCCACTCCAGAGAGTGCAACAGTAGGGAAAGCGTTGGATAGCGGGAGGGTAAAAATTACTATTCCCACTCCAGAGAGTGCAACAGTAGGGAAAACGTTGGATAGCGTAGGGGTAAAAATTACTATTCCCACTCCAGAGAGTGCAACAGTAGGGAAAACGTTGGATAGCGGGAGGGTAAAAATTACTATTCCCACTCCAGAGAGTGCAACAGTAGGGAAAGCGTTGGATAGCGGGAGGATAAAAATTACTATTCCCACTCCAGTGAGTGCAACAGTAGGGAAAGCGTTGGATAGCGGGAGGGTAAAAATTACTATTCCCACTCCAGAGAGTGCAACAGTAGGGAAAGCGTTGGATAGCGTAGGGGTAAAAATTACTATTCCCACTCCAGAGAGTGCAACAGTAGGGAAAGCGTTGGATAGCGTAGGGGTATAAATTACTATTCCCACTCCAGAGAGTGCAACAATAGGGAAAGAGTTGGATAGCGTAGGGGTAAAAATTACTATTCCCACTCCAGTGAGTGCAACAGTAGGGAAAGCGTTGGATAGCGTAGGAGTAAAAATTACTATTCCCACTCCAAAGAGTGCAACAGTAGGGAAAATAATGATTTAATATTTTAATAAAAATAAAATAATTATCAATACCAATAAAAAATTAATTAAAATGACTTACCAATTACAAATATTTAATAATTAATTCTAAATACCAATAAATATTATTTCTTAAAAATTAATTACCTATTAATAACAATTAATTACCAATTAATAAAAATTAATTACCAAATAAGAATTAATTAACAATAAATTAATAATTAATACCAATAAATAAAAATAAATAATTACTGAATTACAATTAAATTACTTCCCACCCTATTCCCCTATAAACCCACAACCCGCTCTGAATAATAAATTAATACAATTAATATAATTATCAATTAACAAATTAATAAAAATTAATTACCAATTAATAAAAAGTAATTACCAATTAATAAAAATTTATTACCAAATAAGAATTAATTAACAATAAATTAATAATCAATACCAATAAATAAAAATAAATAATTACTGAATTACAATTAAATTACTTCCCACCCTATTCCCCTATAAACCCACAACCCACTCTGAATAATAAATTAATACAATTAATATAATTACCAATTAAATAATTATTAAAAATTAATTACCAATTAATAAAAATTAATGACCAATTAATAATTAATTAACAATAAATTATTTATCAATACCAATAAATAAAATTTAATAATTACTTAATTACATTTACATTACTTCCCACCCTATTCCCCTATAAACCCACAACCCGCTACAGAACTAAAATGCAAAATTAAATTAAATATAATTAATAATTCCTAAAAATTAATATTTAATTTACTATAATTAAATTACTTCCCACCCTATTCCCCTATAAACCCACAACCCGCTACAGAATTAAATTACGCAAAAATTAAATAACATAAAATTCATTACTTTAAAAAAATTAAAACATACATTACAAAAATAATACATACTTTTAACACATATACTAACACTTAAAACACTATAAAAAAATTCGATATTTTTAACAACTATATTATGACTGTCGATATTTTGACAATCGATATTTCTTACCAGAATTTCGATATTCTTAACCACTATATTTTGGCAATTCGATATTCTGTCCATTCTATATTTACAACTCGATAGTTTGGCAATTCGATATTAAAAATTCGATATTATGTCTGTTTACCCTGAATTCCTACCACTTTCCTTGTTCCTGTCTCATAAGTTTATCCAATTTTTTCATTTTATCTGTTAAGTTAGTTGTCATGTTGCTAGGAGCTAAATTGCTCATATTGCTCGTAGTTTCAGTTGAGGGTTTATTGCTGAACATTTCGGTAGCTACCGCCTCCCGGTCTCGCAGCGTGTCGGCCGACATTTTGGTCAATTTGTTTATGAATAATTGAGAAGTTCGAAGAAGTTTAATCCTTTTAGTATGGTCACTCCTCCCTTTTCAGCACACCACTTACCCCACTATTACACGCCAGTACTACCTTTCACGTTGTCAGCGTCTTGTGGGTCCTCCGACTCGAAATCCGGCGGCTCCGATCAGATAGGAAGTCTGCTCCTTGTGGGTGGGGGGCTAACGTGAGTAGTCCTTCCGGACAGAATTCAGGTTCCGGTGCAACACCGGAAAGTTTGGCTTCTTCTTTTCACGTCGCCTCAAAGCAAGTGGGGGTCCGCGTGCAACCAGGTAAAGCCATCCCAGTCTGTATATCTTAATCCTCTGTTCCACTTGATACCAGTTCTCGGCGAAAACAGATACGGACCACACGATATGTGCAGTAGATGTTCTCATTTATTTGTCAGCCATTACGCGTTTTGGTCCATCCGGACCTTGATCACATGACAATCGCTGCCCTGATTTTTTTCCCTTTTAAAGTGACACATGCAAAATTGAAAAAGCAGTTTATCATAGACAGCAAAAACATACTATATGTGTTTTGTAGTATGTTAAAACAGACTCATTGGTTCTCGACATTTAAAATCCACAAATATTATTAAGTAGTGTTAAAAAATATTCTTAGTTAAAATGTCACAATAATTGTGTAATGTGGATTAGTTGGCATCACATAATTTTCTGCACAATACATATGTTTTCCTCCAATCCAACCTTTGCCTAAAGTCATGTGTATGACTTGCGATGGCCGTCAAGTCTAATAATGAGCTGTCATTTAAGATGTCATCAGTGATGTCATCAGTGATGTCAATGACCATGTCATGAATGATATAATATGTGACATCATCAGCAGTGCATTGCGGGGGCGCGAGTTATCGTTAGCTCAACTAACTATAATGGCCGAATTTCTCTGGTTTTGTACGAGTGAAATGTCCAACTAACTATAAAGTTCCTGAAACCTGTGGTTTTTCAGTGAATTTCTAAGGTTTTTTAAATGCAAATTTTAAATATAACCTCCCTTAAACCTATTGTTTTTGCAGTGAATTTCAAAAGTTTTTTAAAAGCTAATTTCTAACTATAACGTCCCTGAAACCAATGTTTTTTTCAGTATATTTCAAAGGTTTTTTAAATGCTAATTTCTAACTATAACGTCCCTCAAACCTATGATTTTTTCAGTGAATTGCTAAGGTTTTTTAAATGCTAATTCCTAACTATAACGTACCTCAAACCTATGGTATTTTCAGTGAATTCAAAAGGTTTTTTAAATGCTAATTTCTAACTATGCCTACAGAGGTAGGACAAGTGCAGAAAGATGAAGAAAAGCGCAGAAAGAAGGAAGAGAAATGCAGAAAGAGGCAACAGAAGTCCAGAAAGACAAAGAAAGGTGCAGAAAGAAGCAAGAGATATGCAGAAAGAACCAACAGAGGTGCAGAAAGAGGCCTTGTTGCAAAGTCATTTTGTGCCCCCAACATTTTGCTGACCGGTACTGGTGGTTACTGACTCTGAGTAACCAGGCCCGGAGACAGTACTATGCTGGAAGACACTTAGAATACAGTGAAAACACCTACATACAATAGGGTACACTATGGGTTGGGGTACCCCAGTGATTGGCATGACCTCCCCTGTAAGGTCCTAGTACATAATAGGGCAGGGGGATTAAAGCTAACTCTGAGTCAGAGGTGCAGAAAGAGGCAAGAGAAGTGCAGAAAGAAGCAACAGAGATGCCAAAACAGGCAAGAGAGGTGCAGAAAGAAGCAAGTGAAGTGCAGAAAGAGGCAAGAGAGGTGCACAAAGAGGCCACAGAGGTACAGAAAGAAGCAGGAGGGGTGCAGAAAGAAGGAAGAGAAGTGCAGAAAGAGGCAAGAGAATTTCTGAAAGAAGCAACAGAGGTGTGGAAAGAAGCTAGAGAAGTGCTGAAAGAGGCGCGAAGGGTACAGAAAGAGCAAGAGAACTGCAGAAAGAACCAACAGAGGTACAGAAGTAGGCAAGAGAGGTGTAGAAACAGGCAGGAAAGGTGCAGAAAGAGGGAACAGGGGTGCAGAAAGAGGCAAGAGAGGTGCAGAAAGAGAAAAGAGGGGTGCAGAAAGAGGCAAGAGGGGTGCAGAAAGAAGCAAGAGCAGTGCAGAATGAAACAACAGAGGTACAAAAAGAGACAAGAGGAGTGCAGAAAGAGGTAGGAGAGGTGCACAAAGAGGCAAGAGAGGTACAGAAAGAGGCAGGAGGGGTGCAGAAAGAAGGAAGAGAAGTGCAGAAAGAAGCAAGAGAATTGCTGAAAGAAGCAACAGAGGTGTAGAAAAAAGCAAGAAAAGTGCAGAAAGAGGCAGGTGAGGTGCAGAAAGAAGGAAGAGCAGTGCAGAAAGAACCAACAGAGGTACAAAAAGAGGCAAGATGGGTGCAGAAAAAGGTAGGAGAGGTGCACAAAGAGGCAAGAGAGGTACAGAAAGAGGCAGGAGGGGTGCAGAAAGAAGAAAGAGAAGTGCAGAAAGAAGCAACAGAGGTGCTGAAAGAGGCGCGAATGGTGCAGAAAGAGCAAGAGAAGTGCAGAAAGAAGCAACAGAGGTACAGAAAAAGGCAAGAGAGGTACAGAAACAGGCAGGAAAGGTGCACAAAGTGGGAACAGGGGTGCAGAAAGAGGCAAGAGAGGTGCAGAAAGAGAAAAGAGGTGTACAGAAAGAGGCAAGTGAGGTGCAGAAAGAAGGAAGAGCAGAGCAGAAAGAACCAACAGAGGTGCAAAAAGAGGCAAGAGGGGTGCAGAAAAAAGTAGAAGAGGTGCACAAAGAGACAAGAGAGGTACAGAAAGAGGCAGGAGCGGTGCAGAAAGAAGGAACAGAAGTGTAGGAAGAAGCAACAGAGGTGCTGATAGAGGCAAGAGGAGTGCAGAAAGAGGTAGGAGAGGTGCACAAAGAGGCAAGAGAGATACAGAAAGAGGCAGGAGGGGTGCAGAGAGAAGGAAGAGAAGTGCAGAAAGAGGCAAAAGAATTGCTGAAAGAAGCAACAGAGGGTAGAAAGAAGCAAGAGAAGTGCAGAAAAAGGCAAGTGAGGTGCAGAAAGAAGCAAGAGCAGTGCAGAAAGAACCAACAGAGGTGCTGAAAGAGGCGCCAAGGGTGCAGAAAGAACAAGAGAAGTGCAGAAAGAACCATCAGAGAGGTGCAGAAACAGGCAGGAAAGGTGCAGAAAGAGGTAACAGGGGTGAAGAAAGAGGCAAGAGAGGTGCAGAAAGAGAAAAGAGGGTACAGAAAGAGGCAAGAGGGGTGCAAAAAGAAGCGAGTGAGGAGTAGAAAGAGGCAACAGAGGTACATAAAGACGCAAGAGAGGTGCAGAAACAAGCAAAAGAACTGCAGAAAGAGGCAAGAGAATTGCTGGAAGGAGCAAGAGAGATGCAGAAAATGGCAAGAGAACAGCAGAAAGAGGCAAGAGGGATGCAAAAAAGCAAAGAAGGGTGCAGAAAGAAACAAGAGCAGTGCAGAAATAAGCAAGAGAAGTGCTGAAAGAGGCAAGAGAGGTGCAGAAAGAGGCAAGAGAGGTACAGAAAGATGCAAGGGAAGTGCAGAAACAGGCAAGAGAAATGCACAAAGAGGCAAGAGAGGAGCAGAAAGAGGCAAGAGGGGTACAGAAAGAAGCAAGTGAGGTGCAGAAAGAGGCAACAGAGGTGCAGAAACAAGCAAGAGAAGTGCAGAAAGAGGCAAAATAATTGCTGAAAGAAGCAACAGAGGTGTAGATAGAAGCAAGAGAAGTGCAGAAAGAGGCAAGTGAGGTGCAGAAAGAAGCAAGAGCAGTGCAGAAAGAACCAACAGAGGTGCAAAAAGAGGCAAGAGGAGTGCAGAAAGAGGTAGGAGAGGTGCACAAAGAGGCAAGAGAGGTACAGAAAGAGGCAGGGGGTGCAGAAAGAAGGAAGAGAAGTACAGAAAGAGGCAAGAGAATTGCTGAAAGAAGCAACAGAGGTGTACAAAGAAGCAATAGAAGTACAGAAAGAGGCAAGTGAGGTGCAGAAAGAATATAAGAGCAGTGCAGAAAGAACCAAAAGAGATGCAAAAAGGGGCAAGAGGGGTGCAGTAAAAGGTAGGAGAGGTGCACAAAGAGGCAAGAGTGGTACAGAAAGAGGCAGGAGGGGTGCAGAAAGAAGGATGAGAAGTGCAGAAAGAAGCAACAGAGGTGCTGAAAGAGGCGCGAAAAGTGCAGAAAGAGCAAGAGAAGTGCAGAAAAAAGCAGCAGAGGTACAGTAAGAGGCAAGAGAGGTACAGAAATAGGCAGGAAAGGTGCAGAAAGAGGGAACAGGGGTGCAGAAAGAGGCAAGAGAGGTACAGAAAGAGGGGAGAGTGGTGCAGAAAGAGGCAAGAAGGGTACAGAACAAAGCAAGTGAGGTGCAGAAAGACGGAAGAGAGGTACAGAAACAAGCAAGAGAAGTGCAGAAAGAGGCAAGAGAATTGCTGATATAAGCAACAGAGTTGTAGAAAGAAGCAAGATAAGTGCAGAAAAAAGCAAGTGAGGTGCAGAAAGAAGCAAGAGCAGTGCAGAAAGAACCAACAGATGTGCTAAAAGAAGCAAGAGCGGTACAGAAAAAAGTAGAAGAGGTGCACACAGAGGCAAGAGAGGTTCAGAAAGAGGCAGGAGGGGTGCAGCAAGAAGGAAGACAAGTGCAGAAAGAAGCAACAGAGGTGCTGAAAGAGGCGCGTAGGGTGCAGAAAGAACAAGAGAAGTGCAGAAAGAACCAACAGAGGTACAGAAAGACGCAACAAAGGTGCAGAAAGACGCAAGAGAGGTGCAGAAACAAGTAAGAGAAGTGCATAAAGAAGCAACAGAGATGTAGTAAGGGTGAAGCGGGAAGTGGGGTGGAGAAGGAGGCAAGAGGGATACAGAAAGAAACAAGAGAGGTGCAGAAAGAGGGAAGAGGGGTGCAGAAAGAGGGAAGAGTGGTGTGAAAGAGGCATGAGGGTTGCAGAAAGAATCAACAGAAATGTAGAAAGAGGCAAGAGAGGTGCAGAAAGAAGGAAGAGTGGTTTACACACTATTAGTACCAATTTAATACCCACATTTAGCAATAAGTAACAGGTGACCATTCTAGGTTTGCACAGGGCCTTCCACCACGCTGTAACACTTGTCGCTGCATTTTTTGGTAACGTTTGAGCCATTTGAGCTAGAAGCAATGTTTTTTTTGTTCAAATCTGCAGATTATGCAGCAGATGATGGATTATGTGGCAAATGCGGAAAATGTATAATTGTGCAAAAGTTGGTGCAGCCAAACAGTCACATAATTCCAGTGGCCCTGCTCATACCTCTGACTAGGTCCAGTAGTGCTCCTCAGTGGTTCCTTCTTTTTTTGTCTCATTAAGTTCATAGTTTAGCTTCTATGGAAACGAGGAATACTAAACCTGAGGTTACAACTCCACAACACAGACTATCATACCAGACAATTACTCTCCATAACACATAACCCCACTCTACATAATTCCTACACACTAAACACCACATACTTTCTATCCACATAATTTCACTGCACAACATACCACATAATTCCACTACACACAACCTACAGCCACTCCACTCCAAGAAACATTATTAAAATACTTTTACATTTACAACGCCGATAGCTCTAACTCTCGCAAATCCAAAACCTATTACATTCCAAATGCTTCTTTAACTAGTAGTCGCGTTTGCAGAGTGGTGGAGAAAGGGTGCTGGACTTACAGGAGGTACCAGGAGGGCTTCTTAGCCACCAAAGTCCCTCAGGAGTAAAGTGGACTTCATCCCCCATCCCGTAGTCTGCCAAGAGGCGCGTTTGCAGAGTGGTGGAGAAAGGGGGCGTGGCCTCCGAAGACGTCTTAGCAATCCCACTGTATGAGACTTACTCGAGGTAACAAGAGGGGTAGTTGTCCCCCAAGGACTTCCTTGGGGGCCAACTACCCCTCCTATTACCTCCAATAAGTCCCACAAAGCAGAATTGCTAAGTTCTCATAGCAGGCCACGCCACCTTTGCCCACCACTGTGCAAAACACGCTCCCTGGCGCTCCCTGGCGTGCTCTTTGATGGGGATTGAAGTCCCCTTCGCTGCTGCGGGTGGTTAGGGGCCAACTAGCCTACCTGTTACCTCCAGTATACCCCACACAGTGGGATTGCTGAGAGATGGACACAGGCCACGTCCCCTTTGTCCACCACTCTGCAAACATGCCTTCTGGCACACTCTTGGTTGGGGAAGGAAGTCCCCTTACCCCTTAACTCCTGAGGGTCCCTGGGGGCCAACTAGCCCTCCTGTTACCTCCAGTAAGCCCCACACAGCTGGATTGCTGAGTGTGGTCCGAGGCCACGCCCCCTTTCTACACCACTCTGCAGACATGCCTCCTGGCGCACTGCTGCTTGGGGGATGAAGTCCACTTTAGTCCTGAGGTCCTCAGGACACAAGAGAACCTCATCACCCCACCAGGCTAAAGCCCCGGGGAGGTGGCGGTCCCTGGAGCTCCCCCGCATTTGAATAAGGATCGCCCCGGGGAGGTGGCAGTCCCCAGGGATGCGGGGGCCCCACGGTCCCCCAAACCATTATTAAATATTGCCCCCGGGACCTGGCCCACCCAGGGGCTTTAAGAAAACGAAGTGCGGGAGACCGTACTTCGTTTTTTAAAAATGTTCTTCCGGATTCGCGCACCCAGCGCGACTCCGGCCGAAATGTTTTTTTTAAAAAATGCTTTTTTTGGGCCTGGGGACCCTCTGGGACCCCCTGAGCAGGCCTAGGGGGTCAGGGTGTTTCTACCCTGCCCGCTTTTCTTCATCTTTAACTTTTTTTCCCCTTTTTCTTGTGACTCGGTTCTACCGAGTCACAAGATGGCTGCCAACACATTTTGGTTTGGAGCGTTGGCAGTCAATCAGAATTAAGCTCGTGCTCGGGAGGATTCGCGGCTCATCCTCGGTGCTCAGATATTGATATTTTTATATTTTGAATTTCTCAGGAACTACTGAACGGATTTACACCATTTAAAAAAAAGGTCGCTTTCTGAACCAAGAGCTACCTTTTTTGCCAGATTTGGTGTAATTCCGTTCAGCAGTTCGGTCTGTAGCCTGTTCTAATAATTCCTATGGAAATTAACATGGGGAAATCGCGTTTTGGGACCCCCTTTTTTCTCGGCCCCCGCATGATGAATCACCCCCAAACTTTCAAGACAGGAGCTGACCAGAGCTGGTCATTAGTTTGGAAAATTTCGCGAAAATTCGTCAAACGGCGCCAAAGATATTGGCAAAAGAAAAAATGCTTTTTGAATAGAAACAAGGTCCTAACTATAACAATATATATGTACACAAATAAACACTCGGGTCGAGTTGGCGCTATATAAAACTGCCCAAAAAATTAAATGAACCACTACTACATACCGAACTGGGACAGCACATGCAGCAGCAGAGGGCTCTTGCTGCACATATGCAAAAGACCTAACTGAAGAAGCAGAAGTTCAACCTTCCTTACAAACTGAACATGTACAGCACACTCAGCAGTAATGCATGCCTCTCTTTTACACAGAAGGTGCAGGACGGTTATCTGCAGTGTAAACGTCCCTCATTCATGACTGGTATGCTATGAACATCAGCAGGGCAAGAATCTCACACACCAACTCATACCAGGCACATCAAAGACAGCAGTGATGCAAGCTGCAGTCGCTCAACTGAATAAAGGTGGCAAGGACATAGTAGTTTCCAAGAAATTTGGCTGGCATTGAGGCCTTGATATCCCTGCCTTTCGGTACACCAAGTCCACCCAAATGAGTTAATCATGGCCGAAAAGAGCACATTTGTAATTTTTTTTTACAGTAGGCTGTGTAGCTTGAACAGTAAGGACCACACCGCATTGACTGCTTCAGTTGTCTCAATACAGCTTCTGGGGGCAGGCGGTGGTCTACTAAGGCCCACGTAACACCTACAATGCACCTCAATCCCTCCCAGCAGCCACCTGTAGAGTTCCAGTAATGCTCTGAAGAGAGTTGATTGGCACTACTTACTGAACTTGTATATTTAAAATACTCATATGGCTCACAGCTTCTGCTCGACTACAAAGAGAAGAGATCAGAGCAGAGGATGGGTAAGTACAGAACCTAGGGCACCCAAAAATACAGAACGGGACTCACCTTGCAGAGAACACACCTGCGCTAACTCTAAATGGGGCTGGTGATCTTTATTCTATTTATAATTTAGGAGAGTTTAAGAATCATGCCCAATAGTATGAAAATGTTTCCTTTTCCAGTTTGTAACAATGAAACATTTAACCGTAAAAGCAGAAAACTCCACTAACACAGGTCATGGAAAAGGGAACTAAAAGACCCACAGATTGACTACGCATTACAATATTTTTGGTTAAGAACTAGCTTCTCTGACAGTCTATTTAAAAAGTACATATAGTGAGAAAGTAGCAAATATTCTAAGCATGACTTTTATAATTTTAATGAGACTGTTATGCAGCTCATGGAAAGATGTTAGTGTAGCAAAGGAAATAGAATAGGTCTGAGTTCATTGTTTGAATTTCAAACACCAACTTATGTTGTTCCGAGTGCCGCGCAGAAAAACTACATCACGTTAGTCTGTTGGAACTTTACCAGAGGCCAGATCCCATTTATTGATTAGCCCACATCACGGCGCTAAACCAACGTGAAATAATCTTAAGGGGGTTTACCTTTACATACCACTCTCCTCCAACCAATCATGCACAATGCTACATTCCTCCCAAAACATAAATATTCTACTGGCTCCCTACCAACAAGCGAATCACCTTCAAGCTCCTCACTCACGTCTACAAGGCCCTCCACGACGCAGAACCAGAATATCTCAACCACTGTCACGCTTTCTACACACCCACCAGACAACTCTGCTCTGCCCATCTCACCCTGGCCTCTGTCCCATGGATCCACAAGACCAGAGTAAGAGGAAGATCCTTCGCCTACTCGCCACCAAGACCTGGAACACCTTACCCCTCCACCTCAGGCAATCCTCATCGTTGACCCAGTTCAGGAAGGACCTCAAGACTTGGCTCTTCAACTGAACCTCCACACCCATACAGATCAGCAGCCCCTGTGCCTTGAGACCCTCATGGGTGAGTAGCCGCACTTTACAAACCCCTGATTGATTGTTTCAAAATAACACATTCGAGACCCATTCAAACATCCCATATCCTATGGTTTATAGTCACAGTAACTCGTTGAAGGAGGAGGATGAGCTCAAGGATGGTATCAAGGATGCTCTTACTGGGAAGGAGGTCTCAGAGACACCTCACAGCTTGGATCATCTTCAGTACTCAGACACTCCCAGCTACTCTTGGCATGTAAGATCAGGACATATGTTATTCTTGGTCTCAGAGGATACCCCAGCTCCATATGTCAGGACTTGATCCCATATCTGAGGGGATTCAGACACCTATGTCCCAGTACATTTCTGGTGGTGGGATTCCATAGGCTATAGGCAAAGTCAGTTTCCCTTTGTGTACTGCACCACAGAGAGAGGGAGAAAGGATATATCCTAGAAAGATGAGGGAAAGGTTTTTGACACAGAAACAAAAAGGGGGGTGTTGGAGAGGGAGACAGCTACAGACAGGAAGAAGCCAGCCGAGGAAAAAGGGAATATAGAAAGCACAAGGAACTATGAGGCGATAATAAACATTGAAGTAGATCAAGAGAAGTTGGGAAAATAGAAAATACAGAAGGTCATAGTACATACTAGGTGGGAACAGCTCAAAGTAAGAAATATTAAACATAACTTATGAGCACCATCAAGGCCAGCTTCTTCAGAGGCTGGGGCATCATCCCCAGCACTATCGCCACGTGCCTTTGCCATGCTGCTATACGTGGTAGCAATTATTAGTAGTACTCACTACAAAAGGGCATTTTATAGGCATAACATTGCATAGTCTAACCAATCCTATGGCTCCCTTCAGCTTCCTCCCTAAAATTAGTTCTCTATCCTGCACATTATGTTTCCTACAAATGAAATTGCTACTCCCCTCACTTCAAACATTGTTGCCACTGATGGGCAGAATAATTCAATAATTCTTCCTTTGCGTACTGCACCTCATAGATAGAGACTCTATTAGCAATATAAAAATGATGGATAAGTCCAACACCCCTGATATCAGAGTATCCTAATGGCATCCCTTAAATCAATGCATGCACATGGCTCTCAGTGGTGAATGCTGCCAGTATGATTCACTTGATGTCTACTCTATGTCCCTCCAAATCCTACAGTTCTACACCCTCCTTGTTGGGCTGACAACATACCTCACTACACTGTGGACTACATACATGCCCCAAAGTGTATAGAGAAACCCTAAAGTATTTCATGCCCACTGCTTTGAAAAAAAGCACTGGATGCAGGCACTCTCTAAAGCAAAAAGTCCATTTATTTATTTGAGTGGCACATACCAACATTAAACCTCTGAAGTGATCTCTGATCACTGTGAACAATATACCACTCATATAATGTGTGTATATAATATAATCTCTCTCTCTCTAACGATATATATCGAGGGGGCGCATCAGATTCCGATGCCAACAGATCAAACACACATTCCCACCAAATCCCTTTCATAATAAAACAGGCTTCGACGCTGCATATGATTTAATTTTAAACCACCATGTTTAATCTGGTAAAAGCAGGCATTGTGACCCGTTTCGGACGAGGCACCAGCCTTTCTCACACATGTCGAGCGCCATATTGATTTCACTATTTAAGCTCTACAACAGAACATGTGATGCATAGATATAGAAACAGCTGCTTTCTACTAACATATTTTGAACATTGGCAACCATTACATACTGTGACTGCAAGCTTGATGCTTACTAGCAATGAAGGCCTCCGGTTTAATACCTATATATATATTCACTAAAAAACAAAGGTTACAGGGACTTTATAGTTAGGGTCAGATTTCACTCATACAAAACCAGTGAAATTTTTTCTCGCACCCCCGAAATGCACTGCTTATGACCTCACATATTACATTACTCATGACATGGTCAGTGACATCACTGATGACATCACTGATGACATCTCAAAAGAGATCACTGATGACATCACTGATGACATCCTCCATTGACTGTGAGTGTTATTAAAAAGTTTATGAGTGTTAAATATATATACCAAGGTGTATTGGTGAATCAGTGGGTGTATGAGTGCCTGTATGGATAATTCAGTGGGTGCGGCATGACTAACTGTATAAGTGAGTTATTAGGTGTCTCAGTGAATGTATGGGTGAGTGGCTAGGTAGTCTGAATGTCTGTATCAGTCTGTCAGCTGGTGTCTAAGTGGTTGTATGGGTTGGTGAGTCGGTATGTGAGTGGCTGTATGGGTAATTGATTGGTTGTCTGAGTATCTGTGTGGGTGTATGAGTGCCTGTTTGGGTGCATGGGGGTCTGTGTGACTGCCTCCATAGATGAGTGAGTGGGTGAGTCAATGGCTGTATGGGTTGGTGAGTGTGTGTGTGTGTGTATGTGTATGTGTGAGGGGGTGTATGGGTGAGTATGTGTCTGTATGGCTGGGTAGGTGAGTGGATGTGTCAGTGGTATATGGGTGAGTAACTGGGTATGTGAAAGGCAGTATAGGTGAGGGATGGTGTGTATGGGTGAGTGAGTGAATGTGAGAGTGACTATATGGGTGAGTGCGTGCTTCTATCAGTGACTGTATAGGTGAGTGAATACGTGTTAGTATTTGTATGATTAAGTGGGTGTGTGTGTAACTGTATGGCTTAGTATGGCTTAGTAAGTGGTTGTGTGATTCACTGTATGGGTGAGTGACTAGGTGCGTGAGTAGCTCTATGGGTGACTGACTCAGTGTGTGAGTGGCTGTATGGGTATATGAGTGGATATGTTAATGGCTGTATTAGTGAGTGAGTGGGTGTATGAGTGGCTGTATGGGTGTGTGAGTGGATGGGTGTTCTTATCTATGAATCAGTGACTAACTGTGTAAGTACTGGTATGGGTGTGTGAATGGGTTTGAGAATGGTAGCGTGGACATTGGAGAGGGTGTATGAAAGGTTATACTGGGATGTGAGTGGGTACATCAGAGATTCTGTGTTTTGATGTCATCAGTGATGTCATTTGAGATGTCATCAGTCATGTAATAATTTTCAGAGTCACGCCGACACCCACTTGGGACTGATTGGGTGTTGCAGCACTGCTAGTACCAGAATGCACTTGCCAAATAAACGCCCATTGTGGGCGGGACCTTTGTAATTTAAAGCAGGTGGGCTGCAATAGTGGTTGATACGTGACTTTGCATTTGGTCTGTGAGCAAGGACTAGTGAGTCCGAAACCGGTCAGACCGTCCAGGATTTGAGGCAAAGTCGTTTGCTGTCTTCGTTGCTGACCTCAATAAAGAGTGGAATACCTACCTGTGAGTGCGTTTTCTCTGCAAAGGCAACCTTTTTCTTTGGATTTAAGCAGCTGGTCCGGTCGCGAAAACGCACCGTCGCAGAACAGCACAGCGGATCTGGCGCTTCGTATTATGGTAGGCGCTGTCGGAACGGGTGGGCCCAGATTGAGTGTCTTGATATGGACAATGTAGCAGGGAAGTCGGACTTTGAATCACCCCACTTGGGATATGAACTTTTGTAATAATTTTCAGAGTCACGCCAACACCCACTTGGGACTGATGGGGTGTTGCAACACTGCTAGTACCAGAATGCACTTGCCAAGTAAACGCCCATTGTGGGCGGGACCTTTGTCATTTAAAGCAGGTGGGCTGCAATAGTGGTTGATACGTGACTTTGCATTTGGTCTGTGAGCAAGGACTAGTGAGTCCGAAACCGGTCAGACCGTCCAGGATTTGAGGCAAAGTCGTTTGCTGTCTTCGTTGCTGACCTCAATAAAGAATGGAATACCTACCTGTGAGTGCGTTTTCTCTGCAAGGGCAACCTTTTTCTTTGGATATAAATATATATATATATATGAATTTGTTACCTACTGACGGTCGCCAGTAGGTAGTTATAGTTAAGATGTAGGGGCCGATTCACAGAACTAATCTGAGATAAAATGCTAAACCTACTACTTTTGGTATTCACAGAAGGCATTTAGTAGTAGTAAAGTTAGGACTCCTAACTTTACTACTACTAAATACCTTTATGAATACCAAAAGTCATAAAGTTAGGATTTTGTCTCAGTTTAGTAGTAGTAAAGTTAGGAGTCCTAACTTTACTACTACTAAATGCCTTCTGTGAATACCAAAAGTAGTAAGTTTAGGATTTTATCTCAGATTAGTTCTGTGAATCGGCCCCTTTGTTACCATTGGAAGAACGTTTTTTCATTTGCCAATAACTTTGGCGTCATTTGACGAATACTCACAAAATTTTCAAAACTACGTTGCCACTCACTTCAGCTGCTGTCTTGAAAATTTTGGATCCATCTAGCCGGGGCCAAGAAAAAGGGGGGTCCGAAACATCAATTTTCATAGGAACCTTAAACACGGCTACAGCCCGGACTGCTGAACAGAATTACATCAAATTCGGCAGAAAGGTAGCTGTTGGTCCAGAAAGTGAATGTTTTCTTAAATGGTGTAAATCCGTTCAGTAGTTGCAGAGTTATTTAAAGAAATTTCCAGTTGCATATATAGGGACCCAGAGGATCCGCGACCCCTCCCGATCTCGTGCTGAGATCTGATTGGTTGCCAACACTTCAAATCTGGAAGTGTTGGCAGCCATCTTGAGACTCGGTTAAAGCAAGTAACAGAAAGAATGTTAAAAAAAAGAAAAGGGGGCAGGGTAGAAACACCCTGACCCCTTAGGCCTCTTGGGGGGTCCCCTAAGGGGAAAAAAAAGCATTTAAAAGAAAATGTTGGCGTGATCTGCAGATCCCACCAAAATGTTTTAAAAAAAGCAAAGTGCGGACTACCTTGCTTTGCTAATTATAAGCCGGTGGGTGGACCAGGTCCCGGGGACATTATGCAAATGAAGGAGGGGCACATGGGCCCTCCCTCCTGGGACTTATTATGCCCCATGGACCACCACCTCCCCGGAGCTTCTTTACTAATTAATGCAAGGGAGGCCTGTACATCCGCCCCTGCTGTCCTGGGGACCCCCACATCCCCGGCGTTTAATCTGAAAATATTGCGGGGGCAGCATGGACTCCCCCACAACCCCAGCGGCTGCCACTTCCCTGGGGCTTTAATTAGAAATAATGCGGGGGACTGTGTGGACACCCCCTCAGCCCCAGGGACCACCACCTCCCCGGGCCAAATCAAGAAAGGAGGGGAGCAATGCAGCCCTCCTCCTGAAGTCATAGTTGGCCCTGGGGTCCGCCACCCCCCAGGTCTGGCTTCTACTATGTCACGGGGTGCCCACCCCTTGACAAAGATGTTTGCCATGGCTTGGTGGGAGCTTTACTGCTCTTGCCAAGCCATTCTTTTTGATAGTTGAGGTAGTATAATTTGGTTATTTATACCTACTTCCTATGAAATTTGAGGGGAACATGCTTAAGCATTACATCATACAATATATTTGTATATTTTACAGTGGATATTTGAAACTTAAATTTGGGCAGCTTGGTATTTACTGTCACTCACATAGAAAATAAAGGGTACTTTACCGGTAATGAGAGTGACAGTGCAAACCCAACACATTATAAATTAATCAAAAATTGATTCCATACACTATTATTGATATGATACCCTGGGGCTGTGATAAAATGTGGGAGGAGGAAATACATCAATGAACTTTTGTGAAACTAGTAGTCACTGTAACAAAATGTGTGTGTTCTTTTATATTAAGATGGTGATTTTGGAGGGAATTTCCAGTTTAAAAAGTTGTCTACACACTGAAACTCTATGACCCTCTTGAAGGCTGCAGCCGAAACACGCTGGTCTCTTATCTGCACTGCTGGTGGATGATATAATTAAATAAAAAAGACTTACAAGCTCGTTGGTGCCTGGCTGTGCTGCTTTTCCTTGGCCCCAGATCGTTGGAAGGTCTATTTGGAATGTAATTGGATATATCTCCTGGTGCACTGCTGCTCGGGGAATCAAGTCCACTTTAGTCCTGAGGTCCTCAGGACACAAGAGGACCTCATTGCCCCACCAGCAGTGCGCCAGGAGGCGCGTTTGCAGAGTGGTGTAAAAAGGGTGTGTGGCCTCGGACCACTCTCAGCAATCCAGCTGTGTGGGACTTACTGGAGGTACCTGGTGGGCTAGTTGGCCCCTAGGGACCCTCAGGATTCAAGGGGACTTAATCCCCCAACCCAGAACGGGCCAGGAGGCGCGTTTGCAGAGTGGTGGAGAAAGAGGGTGTGGCCTGTGCCCACCTTTCAGCAATCCCACTATCTGGGACATACTGGAGGTATCAGGTAGGCTAGTTGGCCCCTAAGGACGCCCAGCAGTGAAGGGTACTTTAATCCTCATCCAAGAGCGCACCAGGAAGTGCGTTTGCAGAGTGGTGGGGAAAGGGGGCATGACCTGCTATGAGAATTTAGCAATCCTGCTCTGTGGGACTTACTGGAGGTAATAGGAGGGGTAGTTGGCCCCCAAGGTTCACCTTGGGGGCCAACTACCACTCCTGTTACCTCCAGTAAGTCCCACACAGTGGGATTGCTGAGAGGTCTTCGGAGGCCACGCTCACCTTTCTCCACCACTCTGCAAATGCACCTCCTGACACAGTACTGGTTGGGGGATGAAGTCCACTTTACTCCTGAGGGACTTTGGTGGCCAAGTAGCCCTCCTGATATCTCCTGTAAGTCCTATGCAGTGGAATTTCTGAGCGCTGGTTGGAGACCCAGCCCCCTTTCTCCACCACTCTGCAAACGTGACTACTAGTTAAAGAAGCATTTGTAATGTAATAGGTCTCGCATTTGCAAGAGTTAGAGCTATTGGCGTTGTAAATCTAAAAGTTTTTTAATAATATTTTTTGGAGTGGATGTACTTTGTCTGTAGTGGAATTATGTGGTATGTTGTGCAGTGAAATGATGTGGATAGAAAGTATGTGGTATTTAGTGTATAGGAATTATGTAGAGTGGGATTATGTGTTATGGAGAGTAATTATGTGGTATGGTAGTCTGTGTTGTGGAGTGGTAACCTCAGGTTTAGTCTTCCTCATTTCCATAGAAGCTAAGTTTTGAAATCAATGAGACAAAAAAAAGAAGTAATCACTGAGCAGCACTTCTTGACTTTGTCCGAGGTATGAGCGGGGCCACTGGAATTATGCGACTGTTTGGCTGCACCGACTTTCGCACAATTATACATTTTCCGCATTAGCCACATAATCCATCATCTGCTGCCTAATCTGCAGATTTGAACAAAAAAAGCCTTGTTTCTAGCTCAAACGGCTCAAATGTTACCAAAAATGCAGCAACAAGTGTTACAGCGTGGTGGAATGCCCTTTGCAAACCTAGAATGGTCACCTGTTACTTATTGCTAAATGTGGGTATTAAATTGGTACTAATGGTGTGCAAACCACTCTTGCTTCTTTCTGCGCCTCTCTAGCCACTTACTGCATTTCTGTTGCTTCTTTCTGTAAATTTCTTTTTTTTTCTGCACTTCTTTTGCCTCTTTCTGCTCATCCCTTCCACTTTCTGTACCACTCTTGCCTCTATCTGTAATGTAATGTAATGTAATGTAATTTATATTTATCAAGCGCATTATCACCAGCAGGTCTCTAAGTACTACCAGAGGGGGCACCTATCCATGTTAGTAGAGGAGTAGCAGATGTTAAATGATGCCCCAGGCTTCTAAGAAAAGTACTGTCTTCAGCTTCTTTCTAAAGGGAGGAGGTTCACTTCCTTGCGTAGATTTACCGGGAGATTATTCCAAAGCTGAGGGATTGATGTTGAGAAGGCTCTTCCTCCTACGGAAGACAGGCTGAAACGGGGGCAGACCAATAGGCAGGCCTCTGCTGACCGGAGCACCCTACTAGGGACGTAGTTAGCTAGACTGTCTTTGATATAACTTGGGGCTTGACCATACATGGTTTTATGAGCAATGCAGAGACCTTTAAACTTAATTCTCTGCCTGACCGGGAGCCAATGTAGCTCATGTAGCAGAGAGGTGGAGTGTGCTCATCTCGGCATTCTGAAAATTAATCTAGCCGCGTCATTCATAACAACCTGTAGTCTGGCCAACAGTTTTTGCGGGAGGCCGATATACAGGGAGTTACCATAGTCCAGACGCGACAGTATCATTGCTGAGACCGCCCGTCTGAGTGTGGAGAAGGTGAGAAGAGGGGCCAGTTTCCGCAACTGTCTCAGCAGGCCGACACAGGTTCCCACTACTGCCGACACCTGTTGTATCATGGATAGTTTGGCATCAATTTTGATGCCCAGGCTTTTCACGGCCACGGCCGGTTCCGGAAAAGGGCCAAGTTCTTGTTGCCAAAAGAGATCGTTCCATGGATTGGATGCTGTGGTGACGGCCAGTACCTCAGTCTTGTCTGGATTAATTTTAAGGAATTGGCCGTCATCCAATTAACAGTGAATTTTAAAATATTTTGCATCCTTAGATGGGCCGTCGGCGAGCTGTCGATCTGGATGATGATTTGGGTGTCATCGGCATAGTTAAAGATCCGGCACTCCATCTGGTTTAGTGCGGATATCAAGGGCTGGAGGTAGGCGTTAAAAAGGAGGGGTGACAATGCCACAGGAGAGTGTGCCTGGGTCTGATACCAGATCAGCTAGCTGAACTCTCTGTGAGCGATCCTTAAGAAAGGATGAAAGCCAGGCCAGGGCCGTACCCGTACCCTGCACCCTTGCTTCTTTCTGTACCTCTGTTCCAAATTTCTGCACCTCTCTTGCCTCTTTATGCACCTCTGTTGCCTCTTTCTGCACCTCACTTGCTTCTTCCTGTACCCCTCTTGCCTCTTTCTGCACCTCTCTTGCCTCAGTCTGCCCACCTGTTCCCTGTTTCTGCACCCCTTTTGCCTGTTTCTGCAACTCTCTTGCCTCTTTCTGCAGTTCTCTTGCATCCTTCTGCACCTCACGTGCCTCTTTCTGCAACTCTCTTGCCTCTTTCTGAAGTTCTCTTGTCTCTTTCTGCACTTCTCTTGTCTCTTTCAGCACTTCTCTTGCCTCTTTCTGCACCTCTCTTGCCTCTTTCTGCACCTCACTTGCTTCTTTCTGCACCCCTTTTGCATGTTTCTGCATCCCTCTTCCCTCTTTGTACAACTCTCTTGCCTCTTTCTACACCTCTATTCCTTCTTTCTGCACCACTCTTGCCTCTGTTACTTCTTTCTGCACCTCTCTTGTCTCTTTCTGCACCCTTCGTGCTTCTTTCAGCATCTCTGTTGCTTCTTTCTGCAGTTCTCTTCCTTCATTCTGCACCCCTGCTGCCTCTTTCTGTACCCCTCTTGCCTCATTGTTCACCTCTGTTGGTTCTTTCTACACCTCTTTTGCTTTGTTCTGCATTTCACTTGCCTCTTTCTGCACCTCTGTTGGTTCTTCCTGCACTGCTCTTGCTTCTTTCTGTACCTCTGTTCCAAATTTCTGCATCCCTCTTGCCTTTTTCTGCACCCATCTTCCCTCTTTCTGCACCTCTCTTGCCTCAGTCTGCCAACCTGTTCCCTCTTTCTGCACCCCTTTTGCCTGTTTCTGCAACTCTCTTGCCTCTTTCTGCAGTTCTCTTGCCTCCCTCTGCATCTCACTTGCCTCTTTTTGTACCTCTGTTGGTTCTTTTGCGCTGCTCTTGCTTCTTTCTGCACCTCTCTTGCAAATTTCTGCACCCCTCTTGCCTCTTTCTGCACCCCTCTTACATGTTTCTGCACCTCACTTGCCTCTGTCTGCACCCCTGTTCCCTCTTTCTGTACCTCTTTTGCCTGTTTCTGCAACCCTCTTCCCTCTTGCTGCACCTCTGTTGCTTCTTTCTGTACTTCTCTTGCCTCTTTCTGCACCTCTCTTGCCTCTTTCTGCACACACAGGGCTACTTTTAAACTGACCTCAGGCTCAGCAGTGGACACATACAAGTGCAGAAAAGGGCTGCTGACCTCTAAACTGCCATGCCCTATTATATGCTAGGGACTTAGAGGTAGTTTTAATCCCCCTGCCCTATTATGTACCATGGCCTTACAGGGAGGTCATGCCAATCATAGGGGTACCCCAACCCATAGTGTACCCTAGTGTATGTAGGTGTTTTCACTGTATTCTAAGTGACTTTCAGCATAGCACTGGCTCCGGGCCTGGTTAGGCAGAGCCCAGGGTCAGTCAGAGTCAGTTACCACCAGTACCAGTCAGCAAAAAGTTGGGGTGTGCTCAGGTCACAGGATGACTTTGCAAAAAGGCCTCTTTGTGCACCTCTGTTGGTTCTCTCTGCATATCTCTTTCTTCATTCTGCACCTTTCTTCCTCTTTTTGGACTTCTGTTGCCTCTTTCTGCATTTCTCTTGCTTCTTTCTGCGCCTTTCTTCCTCTTTCTGCACATGTCCTACCTCTGTAGGCATAGTTAGAAATTAGCATTTAAAAAACCTTAGAAATTCACTGAAAAAACCACAGGTTTCAGGGACGTTATAGTTAGAAAATGTCATTTAAAAAACCTTAGAAATTCACTGAAAAAACCATAGCTTTCAGGGACGTTATAGTTAGAAATTAGCATTTAAAAAACCTTTGAAATTCACTGAAAAAACAATAGGTTTTAGGGACGTTATAGTTAGAAATTAGCATTTTAAAAACCTTTGAAATTCACTGAAAAGACCATAGGTTTCAGGGACGTTATAGTTAGAAATTAGCATTTAAAAAACCTTAGAAATTCGCTGAAAAAAACACAGGTTTCAGGGACGTTATTATTAGTTGGACATTTCACTTGTGCAAAACCAGAGAAATTCGTCCATTATAGTTAGTTGAGCTAACTATAACTCGTGCCCCTGCAATGCACTGCTGATAACGTCACATATTACATCATTCATGACATGGTCAGTGACATCACTGATGACATCACTGATGACATCACTGATGACATCATCCACGTGATAATCTGGTGCACCTCCTCACACCCTAATATAACCTTTGATACACCCACTCTATAATACAGACTACCATTTTCGAAACCATAGACAAACCAATACCAGTTACTACATACCCACTCACTGATTCCTAGGTCTACACACACATCCACTCATTCACCCATACAGTCACTCATACATGCAGTCACTCATCTATACAACACTATCATATGCACTCATACACCTATACAGATACTCACACACCGCCACTCATCCAGAGTTACTCACACACCTAGTCAGTCATGCAAATAATCAATAACACACCCCTTTACTCACCTATACAGTTATACACACACCACCTCACTTATTCATACAGATACTAACACATACATACTCTCTTATACAATCACTGATACAAGCACACACTCATCCATATAGCCACTTTCACAATCACTCACTCTCACATATAGTAATTTATATACTGCAGCACTCACATATACTGCCTTTCACATGTGGGGTTACTCACACATGTACCACTGAGACATCCATTCACTCACAAACACACCCATACAGCCCTTCACAGATGCACTCTTGAACCCATACACCCAGTGAATCACCCACTCAAACATCTATGCACAAAGTCACACACACCCCACCCACCCACACAGACACTCAGGCACCCATACAGATACTCAGACAACCAATCAATAACCCATATAGACACTCATGTAGCTACTCACCAGCCCATGCAGCCGCTTACACACCAACTGACAGAATGATACAAACATTCACACAGTTTAGTCACTAACCCATGCATTCAGTAAGACACGTTTAATCACTCACATATACAGTCAGTCACACACCTACTAAATCATCCATTCAGACACTTATACGCCCACTCATTCTCCAATACACCTTTGCATATATATATATATATATATATATATATATATATATATATATTCACTGAAAAAACCATAGGTTTTAGGGACAGTTATAGTTAGTTGGACATTGCACTCGTACAAAACCCGTGAAATTCCCCCGTTATAGTTAGTTCAGCTAACTATAACTCGCGCCCGCAATGCACTGCTGATGACGTCACATATTACATCACTCATGACATGGTCAGTGACATCACTGATGACATCACTGATGACATCTCAAATGACATCACTGATGACATCATCCAGTGACTGTGTGTTTCTGTAAAGTTTAAATATGTTTAATATATATAGGGAAAGGCGTATTGAAGAATGAGTGGGTGTATAAGTGTCTGAATGGATGATTTAGTACGTGCATGACTGACTCTACAAGTGAGTGATTAAACGTATCTTACTGAATGCATGGGTTAGTGACTAAACTGTGTGAATGTCTGTATCCGTCTGTTGGTGTGTAAGTGGATGCATGGATTTGTGAATAGCTACATGAGTGTCTATATGGGTTATTGATTGGTTCTATGAGTATCTGTATGGGTGCCTGAGTGTTTGTGTGGATGGGGTGTGTGCGACTGTGCATAGATGTGTGAGTGGGTGATTCACTGGGTGGATGGTTTCAAGAGTGCATCTGTGATAGACTGTATGGGTGGGTAAGTGTGTGTAAGAGTGTGTTAGTGAGTGAATGTATGTCCCAGTGGTACATGTGTGAGTAACTACATATGTGAAAGGCAGTATATATGTGTATTGGAGTATATAAATAGCTATAAGCGAGAGTGAGTGATTGTGATAGTGGCTGTATGGATGAGTGTGTGCTTGTATCAGTGATTGTATAAGAGTGTAACAATGTGCTAATATTTGTATGATTAAGTGAGCTGGTGTGTGTATAACTGTATAGGTGAGTAAATGGCAGTGTGTTTAATTATTTGCATGACTGACTAGGTGTGTGAGTACCTCTATGGATGAGTGGCGGTGTTTGAGTGTCTATATAGGAGTAAGAGTGCATATGATAGTCCTGTACTGAGTGACCATAAGTATGAGTGACTGTACGGGTGAGTGAGTGGATGTGTGTGTGTAGACCTAAGAATCAGTGAGTGGGTATGTAGTTATTGGTGTTGGAGTGTCTATGGTTTTGCGGATGGCACTCTGTAATTTAGATTGGGTGTATCAAAGGTTATATTAGGGTGTGAGGAGCTGCATCAGATTATCACGTGGATGATGTCATCAGTGATGTCATTTGAGATGTCATCAGTGATGTCATCAGTGATGTCACTGACCATGTCATGAGTGATGTAATATGTGACGTCATCAGCAGTGCATTGCGGGGCGCGAGTTATAGTTAGCTGAACTAACTATAACGGGGGAATTTCACGGGTTTTGTACGAGTGCAATGTCCAACTAACTATAACTGTCCCTAAAACCTATGGTTTTTTCAGTGAATTTCAAAGGTTTTTAAATGCTAATTTGTAACTATAACGTGCCTGAAACCTACGGTTTTTTCAGTGAATTTCAAAGGTTTTTAAATGACAATTTCTAAATGTATTAATTTTTATATTAATTTTTTCATACTGATTTACTACATTTTTAGAAACAATTTCTTTTACATATTTTATTTTTTAAATTACATTGTAATTACATTATACATTACATTACAAAAAATACTTTCTCAGAATGAATTACTTTAGTTTAAATACTTTGCACATGGGCAATAGACTTTTAAGTACAGCAGTTACAGTTGTTAGAATGGGCAACACATTTTCAAACACAATGCAACATTCAGCTCAATGTGAATTTCTAGTTAAATGCAATTAGTTACTTTATGGATTACTTTTCTAACCACAGGACTGGATCCTAGATTCAGTCCTGGTACATCTCCTGTAAACAGTTGAGTAAAAGCGTTTTGGTTACAGTCGTGATTTTTAAGGAATATTATTGTATTTTAAAAGTTGACACTTAGAAACTTTTTCTCATAGAATCACCAATGTTATCCTATGGAAGGAAATTCACTTAGCAGGTAAAAACTGTTATCGTTACTTTTTCTTACTCAGTGTTGGATCCTGGATCCAGCACTGGTGCATCTCCTGTAAACAGTTGAAAGAATGCGTTTAAGTCATACAGGCGATTTTTAAGTAATATTTGTAGTTTGTGAAAATCGACACTTTGAAACTTTTCTGCTGAAAACCAGACAATGGATTCCTATGGAAGAAAATATAAGTTACTGGTAAGTACGGTTAAAATTACTTTTCAGGACCAGTACTGGGCTGAAAGATACAGCCCTTATAACAGGTGAGTAAATCGGAATTCGTATTTCGGCTGATTTTAGAGGAATATTTTAAAGTTCCAAAACTCCACACTTAGAAGAATTTCCAAGTGAAACCAGTCAATGTTAGCCTATGGAAGGAAATTCAAGTTACCGGTAAGTACGGTTAAAATTACTTTTCAGGACCAGTACTGGGCTGAAAGATACAGCACTGAGGTCTCTCCTGATAACAGGTGAGTAAATCGGAATTCGTATTTCGGCTGATTTTAGATGAATATTTTAAAGTTCCAAAACTCCACACTCAGAAGAATTTCCAAGTGAAACCAGTCAATGTTAGCCTATGAAGGAAATTCAAGTTACCGGTAAGTACGGTTAAAATTACTTTTGAGGATCAGTACTGGGCTGAAAGATGCAGCACTGAGGTCTCTCCTGATAACAGGTGAGTAAATCAGAATTCGTATTTCGGCTGATTTTAGAGGAATATTTTAAAGTTCCAAAACTCCACACTTAGAAGAATTTCCAAGTGAAACCAGTCAATGTTAGCCTATGGAAGGAAATTCAAGTTACTGGTAAGTACGGTTAAAATTACTTTTCAGGACCAGTACTGGGCTGAAAGATGCAGCACTGAGGTCTCTCCTGATAACAGGTGAGTAAATCAGAATTCGGATTTCGGCTGATTTTAGAGGAATATTTGTATGTTTCAAAAATCAACACTTAGAAACTTTTTCAGCAAAAAGCAGGCAATGATATCCTATGGAAGGAAATTCAAGTTACTGGTAAGTACGGTTAAAATTACTTTTGAGGATCAGTATTGGGCTGAAAGATGCAGCACTGAGGTCTCTCCTGATAACAGGTGAGTAAATCGGAATTCGTATTTCGGCTGATTTTAGAGGAATATTTTAAAGTTCCAAAACTCCACACTTAGAAGAATTTCCAAGTGAAACCAGTCAATGTTAGCCTATGAAGGAAATTCAAGTTACCGGTAAGTACGGTTAAAATTACTTTTGAGGATCAGTACTGGGCTGAAAGATGCAGCACTGAGGTCTCTCCTGATAACAGGTGAGTAAATCGGAATTCGTATTTCGGCTGATTTTAGAGGAATATTTTAAAGTTCCAAAACTCCACACTTAGAAGAATTTCCAAGTGAAACCAGTGAATGTTAGCCTATGAAGGAAATTCAAGTTACCGGTGAAATACGGTTAAAATTACTTTTCAGGACCAGTACTGGGCTGAAAGATGCAGCACTGAGGTCTCTCCTGATAACAGGTGAATAAATCGGAATTCGTATTTCGGCTGATTTTAGAGGAATATTTTAAAGTTCCAAAACTCCACACTTAGAAGAATTTCCAAGTGAAACCAGTCAATGTTAGCCTATGAAGGAAATTCAAGTTACCGGTAAGTACGGTTAAAATTACTTTTGAGGATCAGTACTGGGCTGAAAGATGCAGCACTGAGGTCTCTCCTGATAACAGGTGAGTAAATCGGAATTCGTATTTCGGCTGATTTTAGAGGAATATTTTAAAGTTCCAAAACTCCACACTTAGAAGAATTTCCAAGTGAAACCAGTGAATGTTAGCCTATGAAGGAAATTCAAGTTACCGGTAAGTACGGTTAAAATTACTTTTCAGGACCAGTACTGGGCTGAAAGATGCAGCACTGAGGTCTCTCCTGATAACAGGTGAATAAATCGGAATTCGTATTTCGGCTGATTTTAGAGGAATATTTTAAAGTTCCAAAACTCCACACTTAGAAGAATTTACAAGTGAAACCAGTCAATGTTAGCCTATGGAAGGAAATTCAAGTTACTGGTAAGTACGGTTAAAATTACTTTTCAGGATTAGTACTAGGCTGAAAGATGCAGCACTGAGGTCTCTCCTGATAACAGGTGAGTAAATCAGAATTCGTATTTCGGCTGATTTTAGAGGAATATTTGCACAATGGTGAAGGGAGGGGCGGGGCCTGAGGTGACATCTGTGCAAACGCGCCCCGTGGCGCGTTTTAAGTTGGGGATTAAGTCCCCTTGAATCATGAGGGTCCCTACGGGCCAGCTAGCCCACCAGGAACCTCCAGTATGCGCCAGGGGCTGCGTTGCAGAGACATGTACAGAGGCCACACCCCTTTTACACCTCTCTGCAACGCAGCTCTGTGGTGCTTTCTGGACGCACCTGTTGGGCTAGTTGGCCCCAGGGACCCTCAGGATTGAAGAGGATTTAATTCCCCATCTTAAAACGCGCCACGGAGCCTGTTTGCACACATGTCACCTGAAGCCCCGCCCCTCCCTTCACCACTGTGCAAGCGCGCCCGTGGCGCGTTTTAAGTCGGGATTAACTCCCCTTGAATCCTGAGGGTCCCTGGGGTGCAACTAGCCCACCATATACCTCCAAAAGCGCCATAGAGCTGCGTTGCAGAGAGGTGTAAAAGGGCGTGGCCTCTGTACACCTCTCTGCAAGGCAGCCCCTGGCGCATACTGGAGGTTCCTGGTGGGCTAGTTGGCCTCAGGGACCCCAGTATTCAAGGGAATTCGTTCCCCTCTGCAAACGCGCCAGGGGCGCGTTTGCAGAGTGGTGAAGGAAGGGGCGGGGCCTACGGGTCCGATCGTTTTTTTTTTTTTTTCCCCCTGAAGGAGAGCTGTGTAGCCCCCTTCCTTTTTCCTATTTTTAGGCCCTGGGGACCCCATCCCCCAGGGCCTTACCCCCTTTTTTAAATTAAAATTAAAATAAAAAAACGGGAAGGAGGCCGTGTGGCCCCCTTCCCTGGGCCTGTATTGGCCCCGGGGACCCCATCCCCGGGGCATGGCCTCTTTTTTTTTATTTGGAGGGGGCTGCTTGGCCCCCTCCTCAGGCCATTTAAGGCCCCGGGGACCCCATCCCCGGGGCCGGCCTTGCACCATTTTATTTTTTTTTAAATTTTTGTTACTTTGGGGAGGGGGCTGCGTGGCCCCCTCCGTGGCCTCTTATGGCCCCGGGGACCCCATCCCCGGGCGTGGCCTCTCGTTGGGGACTGTGGGGGTCCCCAAACCCCCACAGTCCCGCCGGCTCCCCGTGTCCTACGGGAGCCGGCATTGCTTACACATGGGGAGCAGCTAACATGCTGCTCCCCATGTGTAAAGCAATCGGCTTTGGATATTGGAAGAGAGAGCAGGTTTCCTGCTCTCTCTTCCAATATCCAAAGCAAGTTTGCAATGACAGGACGGGAGCCGCGAGGCTCCGTCCTGTCATTGCAAACAGCAGTGTCCCGGGGTAGGCACCCCGGGACACTGCAGGAGCCGGCCCTGGGGGTGGCGGTCCCCAGGAGCCACCACAGGCTCCAGGAGGGGGCCGCGCGGCCCCCCTCCCTACATTTTGAAAGCCCCGGGAGGTGGTGGTCCCCGGGCTCTGGGGGTCCAAAACGGACCCCCATTTTAATTTTTCTTAGTGCTCCGGGGAGGTGGTGGTCCCAGGGCGTGTGGGGGCTGGAGCCCCCACACAGGTTTTTAAATAAAAAAGAAGCCCCGGGGAGGTGGCGGTCCCCGGGGCTGCGGGAGGGATCAGAGCCCTCCCGCACCATTATACATAAAGCCCCGGGGGTGGTGGTCCCCGGGGCTTGGGGAAGCCCTTAGAGGCCCCCACACATAAAATTAACCCTCCCCCAGCATGCCCCGGGACTTGGCCCACCCGGGGGCCAGTTGACTATCGAAGCGCGGAGACCGCGCTTCGATTTTCCGGCAGGATTCGCGCTCCCTGAGCGCATCCTGCCGATTTAAAAAAAAATTTTTTGCCCAGGGGTCCTTGTGGGACCCCTGAGCAGACCTAGGGGTCAGGGTGTTTCTACCCTGCCCCCTTTGTGCGCTTTGCGCACTTGTTTCTGTCCCTCGGTTCTACCGAGGGACAAAATGGCTGCCAACACTTCCTGATTTGGAGTGTTGACAGCCAATTAACATAAAGCTCGTGCTCGGGAGGATCCGCGGCCCTAGATATCACTATCTTTTTACTTTTGATTTTCTCAGCAACTACTGAACGCATTTACACCATTTAACAAAAGGGTTCTTTCTGAAACAAGAACTACCTCTTTGCCAAATTTGGTGTAATTCCGTTCAACAGTTCGGGCTGTAGCCGTGTCTAAAGTTTCCTATGGAAAATTGCATGGGGAAACGCGTTTTGGGACCCCCCTTTTTCTCGGCCCCCGCTTGGCGAATCCCCCGAGACTTTCAGGGTAGGAGCGGACCGGAGCGGGCCATAAAGTTTGAAAACTTTGCGAAGATACGTCAACCGGCAAGAGAGTTATTTCAAATAGAATGTCGCGGATTTCCTATGGATAATAGGTTGTAACTATAACTATCTACTGGCGACCGCCAGTAGATAATATATATATATATATATATAAAACATATTTAAACTTTACAGAAACACACAGTCACTGGATGATGTCATCAGTGATGTCATTTGTGATGTCATATGTGATGTCATCAGTGATGTCACTGACCATGTCATGAATGATGTAATATGTGACATCATCAGCAGTGCATTGCGGCGGCGCGAGTTATAGTCAGCTCAACTAACTATAACGGGCGAATTTCTCTGGTTTTGTACGAGTGAAATGTCCAACTAACTAGAGCGTCCCTGAAGCCTGCATTTTTTTCAGTGAATATATATATATATATATATCTATATCTATATATATATACGTATACATATATATCTAAATATATATATATATATGATATGTGATCAAGGGCGAGTGGCGCCCGAAACGCGTCGTGTGAGGAGAAGGAATAAATAGAATTTGCCTACATTTCCTGTGGTCTGCGGCTCTCTTTGTGGCTGGGAAGACAGCGTCGCAAGTGGGAGAGTCTTTGTGGTGTTTTTCATATATATATATATATATATATATATATATATATATATATATATATATTCACTGAAAACGCAGGCTTCAGGGACGTTATATATATATTTTCCATTCCAGTTCCAACTTCCCGATGAGAATCGGATCCCAACACAGAGGTACGAAACTTCAAGGATTTTGTTTGTTGCGCTTTATTTTTTTTCGCTGTAACGCGTTTTGGCATTGCTGCCTTGTTCACACATGAAGCGTTTGTTAATTACTGTTGCTTAAAAACCCTCGAAGACCTCCGGTCACATGGGTGGCATTTTTCATTGCAACTGAAAAAAGACTTCATTCACATTAGTTTACACACAAAAAACATCGGATGGTTTTATATTCCATCACATACCCCAATGTGATTCTAATTTCATGAATAATTCATTTTGTTTTTATCACAAAATTAGTTCTAAATCTTAATTATTGATTCATACACACATTATTGTGCCTCGAAGTCTTCTGCTTCATTTCCTGTCAATTCTGATGAGAATTAAATTCATTCACAGAGTAAAGTGCAAGTGCATGGTACATATTCTGCTTTCAAACATTTCTTTTGCTGAACATTCAGCGTTAAATACATTTGGCTTGATATACTATATTTGCTATTGCATCTTTTTTCTATTGTCATCAATCATGTCCCAAACAATACCAGCCAAGTGGCAGTTTTTTGTGTACATAATAACGAAGTGCACATATCATTTTCATGATTGGATACATGACTAGTTTCTATAGCAATATTGTCAAATTGATTATATTATTCAAGGAAATGTCAACATTGCTTTTCCTTTCTATTCATAGTATCTCATCAGCTTTTCTTGCTTCTTAACCCCTGGTTCCGTAGGCAAATAAAAAAAACATCTAAAAACTGTGGAGCTGGTCTCTGTGTTGTCTAGATTCCTAAGTGTACAGAAAGGTCTTCGTCCTAATTAAGCCCATAAGGGATCTTAGTATTGAATAGTAGGATGTATCGAGACTCTAGTTGTCGTAATCTCCATTCACGATTCCCACCCCTTCTGCTTTTTATTACCTGATCAATTACAAAATACACAAGGTATTGGATATTACCCCCATGCACTACATTCACATGTCTTGCTACTGGGTAGCTTTTATCTTTATTTGTGACTGCCCTCAAATGTTGCAGAATTTGCACATGTGCCATGTGGATTGTACTGCAAACATAGATTTTAGGGCATGTGCATTGCAACATATACACAACATACTCACTTGTACAAGTTAGGTGAGTTCTGATGTTCCATGGGCTTTTCAATAGGGGAGATGTAATCTGTTTAATGTTTTGTCCTATTTTACATGCCTTGCATTTTGTGCACTTGTAAAAACCTGTGCCAGCCCTCAACCACCCTTCTTCACCCCTTACTTCCAGGCTACTATTGACTAGATCCTGTCTTAAGGACCGTGCCCTTCTGAAGGTGATTAACAGTTTTCCGGAAACCAAATCTCGCAGTATAGGATCCCTTTTGACCAAATGCCAATGCCTACTTAAACAGTCTCTTGCCCTGCTATGGTAGGCATTGTAGGTGGTAATCATACATGTCTTGTTTCTGTTCTTACTTTTCTTCATATCTCTGTCCTTTATATTGACTCATTGTCAGTGAAATTGCTCTCCCACCCTCGCAGCTCCACCATTAAGTGAGGCCTGCCCCTGCACTCTCGAGTGTTGGTGGTCGAGGCCCTCCTCCTCCCACAGGTTTCCCTGCGCCTCATCCCTGGTGGTCCAGTGGACCTCTGTTTCCTTCCTCTCTCTCTGCTCTTTCACTCGTTTTCACTCATTTTTCTACCCTTTTTTATCTTTCACCTTTCTGCACTCTTCTGCATCTCTGCTCTTTTGTGCCTTATTTCTGCTCATTTTCCCTTCCTCTCGCTCTTCTCTTTCACTCGTTTTCACTCGTATTTCTACCCTCTTTTAGCTTTCACCTTTCTGCACTTTTCTGCATCTCTGCTCTTTTGTGCCTTATTTCTGCTTATTTTCCCTTTTTCTTTATCCCTTATTTCCTCCCTTTACCTTTCCCCTCCGCTGCTGCCCCCGCAGCCCCTCCCCCCCAGCGCGACCGGCCCAATCCAGCTCCCCTCCCCGCCTCCCAGCTGTCCAGCCCTCGCCGACCCCTACTTAATGGCGGCCACTGCGGGGACAGGCGAGCAAGACCACTGGCTCATTGTCAGTGAAATTGCTCTCCCACCCTCACAGCTCCACCATTAAGTGAGGCCTGCCCCTGCCCCTGCACTCTCGAGTGTTGGTGATCGAGGCCCTCCTCCACCCGCAGGTTTCCCTGCGCCTCATCCCTGGTGGTCCAGTGGACCTCTGTTTCCTTCCTCTCTCTCTACTCTTTCACTCGTTTTTCTACCTTTTTTTATCTTTCACCTTTCTTCACTTTTCTGCATCTCTGCTCTTTTGTGCCTTATTTCTGCTCATTTTCCCTTCCTCTCGCTCTGCTCTTTCACTCATTTTCACTCATTTTTCTACCCTCTTTTAGCTTTCACCTTTCTGCACATTTCTGCATCTCTGCTCTTTTTTGCCTTATTTCTGCTTATTTTCCCTTTTTTCTTTATCCCTTATTTCCTCCCTTTACCTTTCCCCGCCGCTGCTGCCCCCGCAGCCCCTCCCCCCCAGCGCGACCGGCCCAATCCTGCTCCCCTCCCCGCTCCCGCCTCCCAGCTGTCCAGCCCTCCCCGACCCCTACTTAATGGTGGCCACTGCGGGGACAGGCGAGCAAGACCACTGACTCATTGTCAGTGAAATTGCTCTCCCACCCTCGCAGCTCCACCATTAAGTGAGGCCTGCCCCTGCACTCTCGAGTGTTGGTGATCGAGGCCCTCCTCCACCCGTAGGTTTCCCTGCGCCTCATCCCTGGTGGTCCAGTGGACCTCTGTTTCCTTCCTCTCTCTCTGCTCTTTCACTCGTTTTCACTCGTTTTTCTACCCTTTTTTATCTTTCACCTTTCTGCACTTTTCTGCATCTCTGCTCTTTTGCGCCTTATTTCTGCTCATTTTCCTTTCCTCTCGCTCTGCTCTTTCACTCGTTTTCAATCGTTTTTCTACCCTCTTTTAGCTTTCACCTTTCTGCACTTTTCTGCATCTCTGCTCTTTCGTGCCTTATTTCTGCTTATTTTCCCTTTTTTCTTTATCTCTTATTTCCTCCCTTTACCTTTCCCCGCCGCTGCTGCCCACGCGGCCCCTCCCCCCCAGCGCGACCGGCCCAATCCAGCTCCCCTCCCCGCTCCCGCCTCCCAGCTGTCCAGCCCTCCCCAACCCCTACTTAATGGCGGCCACACAGCGGCCGCGGGCAGCTGGCGCGCCGAAGGAGTGTCAAAGGCAAGCCCGTCTGCGCCCGTCCGTGACCCGGCCGCGACCAGCGCCAGGAACCCTGGACCTCCACCCCGCCAACGCTACAACCCAGCAGCACTCCACGCACTCAACCCAGGCCGCAACAACAACTGCAAGCTAGCATCACCAGCCGACACCCACGGACCCTTCAGCTGTCACCGCTGCCGGCACACCTGCAGCACCGCCAAGAACACGGATCCAGCACAACCTGCCCACAAGAACAAAACCGAACCGAAGACCCTGCAATGCATCCTCCTCAACGTCCGATCCCTCCACAAACACGCCACCGAACTCTGGGACCTCCTCGACAGCACCACCCCGGACGTAGCGTTCTTCACCGAAACCTGGACCAACACCACCTCGGGACCGGACATAGCCATCGCCATCCCCCAAGGATACAAGATCTCATGGAAGGACCACCGCACCCGCCCAGGAGGAGGAATCTCCATCGTCCACAAATCCAGCCTCCGCCTGAGCACACTCCCCGACGAGACCACAGAACTGATGGAACACATTCACTTCAAGAAACTGGCCAGCCCCACCGCCACCCTCCGAGGAACCCTCATCTACCGACCCCCTGGACCCCGCGGACCCTTCACCAACTCCATCACAGACATTATCTCCCCACAGGCCATCGCATCCACCAACTACACCCTGCTGGGAGACCTCAACTTCCACCTCGACAACCAACTGTACCCCAACACCACATCCCTCCTGGACAACATCCACAACATTGGACTCCGCCAGATCGTGACCGAGCCCACGCACTCAGCAGGACACACCCTCGACCCCCTCTTCACTACAGGAAACTCCATCACCTTCAGCCACACCACCGAACTCCCATGGACCGACCATCGTTGCGTCCACTTCACCTTCAGAACACCCACCATCCACAGACACCAGCACCTGCTCCCACGAAGAAACTGGACCAAAATCACTGACGACCAGCTCACCTCCTCACTCAACAACTCCACCCCAACCATCACAGAAAACAACGACCCCAACACTGCATCACGAACCCTGCATAGATGGATCTTGGACAGCACCAACACCATAGCCCCCCGCAAGAAAAACAACAATACCCGCGCCAAGAAAGCCAGATGGTTTACCACCGAACTTCGAGAGTCAAGAAGCACATGCCGCCGCCTCGAAAAGGCCTGGAGGAACACCAAATCCGCAGAAGCCCACAACAACTTCAGAGCCGCCACCAACGCCCACCATCAACTCATCAGAGAAACGAGGAAAAAAGCGATTGAAGACAGAATCTCCACCCACGTGCACAACAGCAAGGAACTCTTCAACATCATCAAGGAGTTTGCCCAACCCACCAGCGAGTCTACCGACATCCCTCCCTCACAAGACCTCTGCGACAAACTCAGCACCTTTTTCCACCACAAAATCAAGAGCATCTACGACAACTTCGACGAAGACAACAAACACACTGAACCCTCACCAACCACCCCCGACACCCGGAAACCAGCGATTGACGACTGGACAGCACTCACCACCGAAGACACACTGAAGACAATGAAGTCAATCCACTCAGGAGCCCCCACAGACCCCTGCCCCCACCACATCTTCAACAGAGCCGCCGACACCATCGCACCCATGCTCCGCCACACCATCAACCACTCCCTGGCGACCGCCTCGTTCCCCGATGACTGGAAACACGCTGAGGTCAACCCCCTCCTAAAGAAACCCTCAGCAGACCCCACCAACCTCAAAAACTACAGACCCATCTCCCTGCTCCCGTTCCCAGTGAAAGTCATTGAGAAAGCCATCAACAGCCAACTCGCCATAATTCATTGAAGAACACAACATCCTCGACTCCTCCCAATCCGGCTTCAGAAAAAACCACAGTACGGAAGCCGCCCTCCTCGCCGCAACAGACGACATCTGCACCCTACTGGACAAAGGAGAAACAGTAGCCCTCATCCTCCTCGACCTATCAGCGGCGTTCAACACAGTCTCCCACCGCACCCTAATACGCAGTCTCTACGACGCAGGAATCCAGGACAAGGCCCTCAATTGGATCCGCTCCTTACTCTCCGGCAGGACGCAGCAGGTCAGACTCCCCCCTTTCCTCTCGGACCTCACACCTACCACCTGCGGAGTCCCCCAGGGCTCCTCCCTCAGCCCGACACTCTTCAACGTCTACATGGCTCCACTCGCCCCCATCGTCAGAACCTACGGACTCAACATCGTGTCATACGCAGAACGACACCCAACTCATCCTCTCCCTATCCAACGAGCCCAACACCGCCAGACGCAACTTTCGAGAAGGCATGGAAGTCGTCGCCAAATGGATGAAAAACAGCTGCCTACAACTAAACACCAACAAAACAGAAGTACTCATCATGGTTCCAAACCCAGACGCCTGGAGCGACACCTGGTGGCCCCCCGCCCTCGGACACCCGCCAACCCCCACGGACCATGCACGCAACCTGGGAATCATCCTGGACTCCGAGCTCAAAATGGACCGCCAGATCAACTCCGTCTCATCTTCCTGCTTCCACACCCTCCGCCTCCTTTGTAAGACCTTCAAATGGATCCCCCTCGAACACCGAAAGACCGTCACTCACGCCCTGGTCACCAGCAGACTCGACTACGGCAATGCACTCTACGCCGGAATAAACAAAAACCTCACCCGTAAGCCACAGAACATCCAGAACGCCGCCGCAAGACTGGTCCTCAACCTGCCAAAACACTGCCACATCTCCCTGCACCTGCGCACACTCCACTGGCTCCCCGTCGAGGCGAGAATCACCTTCAAGATGCTCACCCACGCACACAAGGCCCTCCACGGCACCGGACCAGCATACCTGAACAGCTGACTCAAATTCCACGCACCCCAAAAGACCCTACGATCAGCCCAGCTCTCCTATGCCGTGGTCCCCCGCACCAGAAAGGCCAGATCGGGAGGCCGCTCCTTCTCCTTCCTCGTGGCCAAAGCATGGAACGTCCTTCCGTTCCACCTCAGACAGACAACATCGCTCCCCATCTTAGCAAGAAACCTCAAAACCTGGCTCTTCGACAGATCCCCTCCTTGATGGAATGGAACCTGCACCACCCCCCCACCCCTAGCGCCTTGAGACCCTTACGGGTGAGTAGTCGCGCTTTAACAAACCCCTGATTGATTGATTGATATTAGGATGTAATAGACCTGTTCTCTTCATTGTATTCACTTTAGATAGTGCCTGATCAAGTACCAACGGATTATATCCTCTCTGCAAGAATCTAGTCCTTAACTCTTGCTGTGCAGTCTCCAGCGTTGATGTTTCACTGCAATTCCTCTTTATTCTAAGGTGCACTCCATATGGGAAGCTATTCTTTAGTTTTTTAGGGTGGTGACTCCTAGCATGTAAGATGGAATTTCCAGCTGTGGGCTTCCTATAGGCACGTGTGTGTAATGTACTGCCCTTAACATAGACCTCTAGATCTAGAAAGCATACCTGTGTGTGACTGATGGTATTGGTAAAAGCTAGGTTCAGTGAATTATCATTTAATTTTCATATAAACAGTTCTGCGGTTACCCTAGTTCCATCCCACACTACAAAGAGGTCATCTATGAACCTAGTCCATAGGATTATGTTGGTCTCCTATTCCTCAGCATATTGCACCTTGAGCACCTGCTCCTCCCACCAGCCTATATTCAAATTCGCATAGCTGGGGGCTAAGCAGGTGCCCATTGCAGTCCCTCGCACCTTCATGTATGTATCAGTACCATACATGAAAAAATTATTTTCAAGACAAAGTCTGCCCATTTCTACTAGCATGGCCGAGTGTTGGTATAATGTGATAGATCTCTTGTTAAGATAGTGCCTCATTGCTCTTAATCCATCTTCGTGATGTATGCTTGTATATAATGGTGACACATCCAATGTAATTAAGAGACTTGTGTCCTTCCACTTGATACTCTCTATCCTTCTAAGGAAGTCCCTGGTGTCTTGGATATAGGCTGGTAACTCCCTCACAAATTCTTGCAAAAAAAAATCCAAACATCTAGATGTTGGTTCTAGTAGACTACCTACGGCAGAGATTATAGGTCTACCTGGAGGGACCTCTGTGTTTTTATGTACCTTTGGGATAAGATATAGTATGGGTGTCACTGGATTGTCAACTTTAAGAAAGTGGTATTCATCTTGGGATGTCATGCCCAGACCTCTCCACCTAGCTAAATCTTTGTGTAATTTATTTTTTGTTTCTACAAGATTGCTATTGGGTACCTTCTGATAACATTTGTTGTCCCTTAATTGGAGCATAGCTTCTTTATTATACATTTCCAGTGACCACAATACTATATTGCCCCCTTATCAGACTGGCGTACTACAATATCATTCCGATTTTTTATTTTTTGCACAATCATTGCATATTTTCTATCCTCTCGGCTATTTCCACGCAAGAATTCTTCACTTGATTGAATTGATAGTACTTGCAGATCTTTTACAACTAAGTCCGTGAACACATCAATAGAGTCTTTTGGTGTTATGGGGACGAAAGTAGATTTCGGCTTGAATGGAGTTTTTTTTACTGTTATAAATTTCCAGGCCCATCATATCAGCAGTTTCTTTTGCAGACTCTGGTTGGTTCATGCCTTCACACTCCTTCTCTAGTAGGTGCAACTGATGTAGGAAATTCAAATCCTCTGCTTCAAGGGACATGCCCTCTGTAATTTCTGGTTCTTTTGCTGTTTCAATCTCCGATTGGGTGTCGAAAAATTTCTTTAGTTTTAGATTTCTCACAAATTTGTAAAAGTCTATGCGAGTTTGAGCATAGTTGAAATTTGTCCTGGTACAAAAAGATAATCCTAATGAAAGCGTATTCTTTTCATCCTCCGTGATATATATATATATATATGTAATAAATGTAATATATATATATATATATCTGTATTCACTGAAAACAAAGGTAAACATTAAAGGAACGTCTTAGTAAGGTGAAAATGTCAGTTAAAACATATCACTGAAATTCACCAGTTATGGTGGTTATCTCAAGCAACTGTAACTCAAGACCTACAGGAACTATAACTCGCCCCCTCACCATTCACAGTGTTGTCATTAATTGTCATTTCAGATGTTGCAGTGATAATATCAATGGTGTCATACAGCATGTAATGAGTGATGTAATACTTGCGGTAATTAGTAGTGCATGGCAAGGGAGCGAGTTATATTAACTTCAGGGCACGAGTTACTGTTACTTGAATTCCCACTGGAAATTCACATCTTCGCACTGCAGCATGTTAAAGTACATGGAAAGATTACAAGCATAATTAGCAACCCACTGCAACAATCAAAAAATAAAGACAAGTAACAAATTGATTGAATCACATACATTGCAAAACTGTCAACTTGCAACCTTTACACTGCTTTGCAAATCCTGTGATGTAGTTAGCAATTTTAACTACTGCAGATTAGACAATAACATAATTATCAGTTAGAGTAAAATATATTTACCAATAACATGTTTGTCTACTAATTTAGCATAGCTACAAACACCAATTGCTACCATGTGATGAGTTACAGTCATATCTTTTTATTTCAAAGCATGTTACATTCTGGGACAGGTAGTTTTGCTCTTATCTTTGTAAGGATATATGCAAAGTACAGTTGGGTAAAAAGACAAGGCCCTCTGAAGGTGTCACAGATGGCAATAGCCCAAGTGGCTGACAAGAACATCACCTGTTGAAAAACATTCCACAAAACACATTACTGCAGAGGAGATTTTAAGTTATCTTGAATAATAGCAGAATGACACATGACATTCTGGGATACATTGTAACCTTATCACAGCCAGGACATCTCTTGTGTCCACACTGGCAGTAGCAGAAAGCTTGAAAAAACACTTATGTAAATTGCCATGGTCTTTTGCCTATTCTAGGCTCAGGCAAACTAGACCAAGTCAGTACCATGCTGCCATGCTCAGACTCAGATAAAAAACCTAATGGAAATATGGTTTCATTTCTGTCATCATGACTATGGCCCTCATTATGAGTGGTCCAGTGAATGGGCCAATTTTAATTGACAATTTCAACAAATCGATGAGAGGCAATATGATCCTTTTCCATATAGTACAATGTAAGATATCAGTATCAACAGTCCACAGCTCCCAGTTATGAAAGGATAGTTCTTTATTTTTCTTTTTTCAGATTCAATATCCGTAGCCAGGCATATAAGAGCAGCCAACGCATTTCTTCCCAAAACAAGGGCTTCTTCAGGGCACTGTCGCAAGTGGAAGAAAGTCAATCACAAAAGAATCTGATGAGTTTTTGCCATGTCTCCACAAAATTTCTTCAACTTTAATATCGGAACATCCTTCTGTTATCCTACACGTAAAAATATATCATTGGTATGAAAATAGGCAATCGGGCCAAGTATTCAATTGAAGTACATCCACATAATTGATGGAGCAGCCATAATAACAATGGTAGTAGTCATCGGAGTTCAGTCTGTTCCCTTGCTGTTTCTAAGTGATATCCGGCCCGTCGCGTCTCCTCTACGCCATGCTTCGAGTCCCCATTGCAGAAGTCTCGTGTCCCGAGTGTACATAAAGGCAAACGTACCACACACATCAGGAACTTCCTGAAATGAAACAATCCTCCGGCTCAGTAATAATCTTTTTTCCTAAAGTGACAGACTAAGACTAGCTCATACTCTTAGCCTTCTGTAAGCGTCTTTAGCTGGATAAAGCAATATTGCTCCAATTAAGCCAAAAAGGTGTCCTGCATTCCAACAGGAAATACATAAACTAAAGTAGTCAAGCTGATATCAAAGTCTGCCATGGTGAAATGTTTCATTGATCTATCAGGGTGAATGTTAATATAGATTACAGAAAGAGGTTGCCCTTTATTGAATGTCAGAGGTGATAATAAAATAATGAATAGCACTATCAGGAGAGCTATGGAACTAGGCAATGTCTCATCAAACTGCTAGCTCCACCCTAATTGCAGATATTTCTAACAGAGCCATGTAGCTTATAAGCATAGGTATCATCCCTCTATTCACTAAATGAATGCAAGTAGAGTTAGCAGCCATTATGAAAACTTAGTTGTCCAACCCCATTCATTGTACTAGAGTCAAAAAGCGTTCACAGATCCATTTTAAGTACTGCACAGTATTGATGATGCAGTTCTTTGATTAAAATGTAGTCCTTTTGTTTGCGTTCTATTTTCTGCTTTAATCGTTACTTTGCTGCAGCTCTGTATTTAGCTAGCAATTAAAGCTTCCCGCCAGTGTCAGCCCTAACAGCTACAGTAATTCTGGCCGAAAAAAGGCAAAACTACTTACATACTTTTCTGCATACCTACTCTCTCCTCCTTTACCCTTTCCATCAAGCCAGTCTAACAACACCACATGTATATTTGAGGAAAGAAAAATCAGCTTTTGATTCTCGGAAATCAAGATGAAATAGACTAAGAAAACTACTGAGTTCAACATGAATTAATCAATAGTGCTTTTATAAAATATTTGGTGCGGTAAAATAATAGTTTATTTTTCCAAAACTTCCTTTGCCATAGAATTTCTTACACATCTGAAGCTACAGTGTACAATTTACATATCCCTTTACTTCAGCTCTCTGTCTGTTACATTTCCATTGCTATTTGTGGGAGAACTGTAAAACCAGAACTTATGAACGCTATGCTGTGGCTGAACTGAAATGGTGGCAGCAGTTTAGATCTATGAGTTGCAGCTCAGCATTGTGCAAAATCTATTGCTTACAATATTCATCGGTTGGATGTGGATTAGCCCCCTTCACTATTGGATTAGCCTCTTTCACCTGTTGACTAGAGCGGCGCTTCCCAAACGTTTTAGAACCACAATCCAGTTTTTAGAACGACAAACTTTTGCGACCCACTTTGCTGTAGTGGACATGAGACAGGCGTTTTTTTTGAGTGGTAGCACATTGTCGTTTACAGACAGCACATTTTGCGTTGAAATGGCCACTAAATTTGTACAGACATGCAGGTTTACTAATAAAACGATATTGCACACATGATAATGTGTGGAAATTTGGTTTCAGTGAATATTCATTTGGGCATCACTGAGTAAAGTGCCTTGATTTGTTTTGATCCTATTTTTAGACCTGTCAGCCTTAGGGTGGTCTTCCCCAAACCTTTTGCCTTCATCCCTCCTACTTTTAATTAATTCCTTTTTTGTTGGCCTCTGTGCACTTTATTGCTGCTAACCAGTCCTGAAGTGCTTGTGCTCTCTCCTTTAAACATGGTAAAATTAGCTTAAACCTGATTGGCATATTTAATTTACTTATAAGTATCTTGCAGAGTGGTATGCCATATACCTATGGTCTGTAAATTAAATGCTGCTAGTGAGCCTACAGCGCTTACTGTGCTTAAGTAGCCCCATAAAATATGTCCCAGGCCTGCCATTGCAATCTGAATTCAGTTTTAAACTGCTAATTCAACTTGCCAATATAACCCCAAGCTTTAAACATCCCTTTTATTGCATATACCCTAAGAAAGGCTCTATGTAGCCCATGGGCAAGGATGATTTGTAATTAAAAGTTTGGACATGTAATTTTAAGTTTTGCATGTCCTGGCAGTGAAAAACTCTTAAATCTATTTTTCACTACTGTGAGGCCTACCTCTCCCATAGGGTAACATTGGGTTTCCATTGTACATTTAATAAGTGGCAACTTTGGATTGGGAATAGGTAAGCATTTCATGCTTGGTGTCTGAGAAATTGTAATTAAAAATCCTCTTTATTAGGCAAAGTCGGATTTTAAGTTAAAATTTTGAACTTGCCACTTTTAGAAGGTTGACATTTTCCTGCACTAAACTATTTGGTGCCTACAGCCTCTCATGAGTCACATTACTGGGTGTAATTGGCAGTTTATTATGTATTCCTTCCACATAGCCCCACAATAGAGGAATTAGGTGTGTTTGGATGGACCATCAACTGACAGGGTGGGGCAGAGGAGCAGAGCACAGCCACACTTGCAAATGAATAGGCTGGGCTTTACCTTCACACAAAGGATGTGTCACCCTTTCATTGTTCTTGCAGCCAGCTTGGAGCCAGGGCAGGGGAGTAATGAAACTTTAAACACTTCAAAGGAAATTCTCAAGAAACTTCTCCTGCTCCAAAGAAGGCACCATGTAATACATGGGACCCTCGGACCCACTTTTCTTTAACTTTCTAGACCTGCAAAAGGACTCTCAGAGCACTGCCTGATGTTGTGGCCTGCTGTGTATGCCATAAGACTGCTTTGGTACACCTGGAAGGACTTCTTTGCTGCCTGGGGCCTGCCTTGAGTCCTCAGAGGCCTGCCCTGCTGCTTGAGCTCTATTTCATTACCTGTACCCAGAACTACCAGAAAGACTCCAGGGGCTAGTGTGCTGTTCAGAGCCTCATGGACAGAAAAGGCTCCCTCCATCTTGAACTCGCACCTGGGCCCAGCCTGAGTGAGTCCTAACCCCCCTGGCAGTGCCCCTCCAGTCCTGGACACTTGGTGGAACTGCTAAGGTGCCCAGATAGCCAAAATCGAAAACTTGGGACATAAAAATGTTTTGGCTAAAAGTGGCTCTGAGAACCGAGGCAAGACCAGGACCAACCTGGTCCTCTATCCACCCAAGGTGCATTGCCGGTCAGCCTGACTTCACAGCAGCTCCTGTTGCTTTCTTTTTCGCAGCTGCAAATGCTGTTTAGCGGCCCCTAGGTGAAGGGGTATCTGGCCTCCTGGATTTCTCATCGGCTGCAGCCTCCGGCTTCGCTCCACTAAAGATGTTTGACTTCTAAAAAGGTGACTATGGCCAAATGCAGAAATCTTCACCCCAACTTTGTGCAGTGGCTCCCGATGACGATGCTCTGCCTTGCATACTGCCTACAGCCTGGCCCGCTAAACCTTCTCAGAAATGTTCTTCAAAATTTCTTCTAAGTCCAGGATAAGTGCTGACCGGGCCCAATCCACTCTTTGTATTCAACCCACGCTCCACCATGGTCGGCCATATTTTTTTACTTTGACCCGGTCTTACGCAACATGATGCTTTTAGGCACTAGATTTTACCAAAAATTTTATAAATTCATGACTGCGGTTCTACTGAGTGGATTTTTGCCATTTTGGTGTCAAATTTTTATTCAAAGTTACTCTATTTTTCTTATTTGATGTGGGATTTTACTTTTGTTGTGTTTTGACTTTATTACCGTTTGTGTGCTCCACAAACACTTTACACATTGCCTCTAAGTTTAACCCGGCTGCTTTTGTGCCAAGCTACCATAGCGTTAAGCATAGGTTAATACAGGATTTTTTGTGGCTCACCCTGACAGGGATTGTGGCTGTTGCTTGAATAGAAGTCAGTCCCCCTTCAACCAACAACCCGATTTTTCACACTGGTGTTCAGCAGTGTGAATCAAGTCTTGTGTTTGTGCAGTACCATACAGTGATTTGTGTAACACATACGTCACATATAAATAATTTGATGCCAGAGTTGAACACTTTTTAAATTCTTCTTAGTTTTCTGTTGGTGCTTTTATCCCTTTTCTATATTTAAGTCCTCTATATTCCATTTCTGTATCATGGAAATGGATCTGATCAACTTTGATAGTCTCAAAAGTGCTGAGCTGCTGAAGCTCTGCAAACAGAAGAGACTGAAGGAAGGCAGGAAGGCTACCAAACTGGATCTTCAGGTAGCCCTCAGACCTTTGAGGAGATACAGAGATGGCATGTCACCCCAGAGGAGGATGACCCAGAGAAGGAGGGCGCAAACTTGAGTGATGAGGAGATTGAGGACCCAGAGCTGAGTCCTGAGCAGCAGAACGAGCACAACTCACACCCAGATGACACCCAGAAAGCTCAGGAGGGGGCAGAGAGCAGTATGTCTGCCAGGGGTCTGTCCCAAGAGGTGCAGGAGGGCAGGAAGGTAGAAAGGCAGCTCAAGCTGCAGCTGGCCAAGCTGAAGCTGGAAGCAGAACAGAGGAGGGTCGAGGCAGAGAAAACCTTGGCCAGAGAGAAAGCTGAGGCAGAAAATGCCTCGGCTAAGAAGAAACGTTTGCTGGCACATAAGCTGGATCTGAAGAAGCTGTAACTCAAATCCAGGAAGACCCCAGAGTCCATCAGAAATTGTGGCAGCATTATCTCAGTGTCCACTGGAGAAAGGAGGGTCCCCATCCCAAATAATCTGGTGCCTAACATTGTTGTGGGGAATGACAGGGACAACTGGTTTAAGGCCTATGAGGTTGACAGGAAGATGAATAGAGTTGGTGAAGAATATTTGGGGCAGTCTCCAGAGGCATATTTCCAGTGAAGGAAGGGATGCGTTGTTAGCCCTAGGGAGAGAAGCGGTCCTCTCATGAAAGAGGCCTTGACCAGGAAATGTGGGCTCACCCCAGAGAGTTATAGGCAAACCTTTAGGGACAGTCAGGAACTGCACAACAGACCTGGGTGGTTTGCGTGGAAACGCCTGGGTGGAATTTTCAATTTCGGTGGCGGAATCAGATGAATTGTGGTCATTTTAAATTACTCTTGTAATGTGAAATTACTGATAAATTAAAATTTCCTCCGTTCTGCCAGAGGAATTAAAAATGATGCAGTGGTTTCTAAAGTTTTTGAAAACACATCATATCACTTAGTGCCCTTGCGTACTCTGCCCTGATTAAAACGTTTAATCACTGTAGAGTATGTAAGCGCACCAAGTGATGTTCAGTGGTTTCTAAACTTTAGAAACCACTGCATATGCCATTGTGGTGATTTATGCAGAGTAACAAGGACGCTGAATGGTATTTGGCCACTCTATTTTCTCAGGCAGAATATATCCTTGTAGGGATTTTCAGACACAACGGTGCATTTTGCACTAAGAAAATTGTGGCAAATGCTCACTTCGCCCATTGTGGAATTCTGCAGAATCTGGCTGAATTTTAATGTAATGTAATGTGTGGACCACTTTATCAAGGCACTGGATGGTTGGGTGAAGGGCAGTGAAATGAATGATCACAAAGGACGGTATAACTTTATTGCTAGAGAGCACAAGTTCAGTCTTTGTTTTACAGATCTGCGCAAACACCTTGTGGATAGGAAGCTCACTGACCCCAGGGAGCTTGCTAAGGAGCTGGACTGCTGCATAAGCACTAGGGTAGACAAGAAGGTATCTGGGGGGCACTCCCAAAATGGTGGTCAGTGTTCCCACCAGATGGAAGAGGGGGGAGATAAAAACAATAAGGAGTTCTATCAAGGTCCCCAAAAATGGTTTACAGGGGAAAGAGTCCCGTTCCCAATCTGGCCACCATAAGAAAGGCGTTGTTGGCAAAAAGACCTAGTGTTATGAGTGCTACCAGTATGGGCACACCAAGGGTGATGACAAGTGTTCTGATAGGGCAGACACCCCCCCTCATTCGTGGGCAAACTCCAGGGTCGGTCAGTGTAGCACTTCAAGAGGAGATAGCCATAGTTAGTGTGAAGAGACAGTTGAGGTTACCCTCATGTTCCTGGGTGAGAGAGAGCTGGTGCCCAAAGGCCACATGGCTTCTAGTACTTCCAGGTTTGCTAGGGAATGGCCTGGAGCACATAGCCTGCAAAGAAGTAGATCTCAGGTTATGGCTGCCTAGGAGGAGTTTCAAGAAGGACTGAGCCTGGAAAAATGACCCAGACAGCTGCCAAGAAAGAGAAGAGTTAGGGGTGTGGGAAACCATCCCCTGAATATCCCAGATTACAGGTGGAAGAGGCGTCTGAGGAATCTACCTCAGAGCCTACCGGGGAGAACATTGCCTCCCTTGGTGACCTACCTGAGCTTGCTGGATGGCAAACAAAGGGTGGGCCTACCAATGAGGAGTTCTGTAAGGCACAGAGAGAGTGCTCAACCCTTGAGGATATAGGGCGTGAGGATGTAGACTAGGCTGCAGATGTCACCTCTGGAGATCACCTCATATCTTATTATAATAACCTCCTGTATAGTGAGCCTAAGGCACTTGTGCAACACATGTGATGGTGGTCCCCCAATGCCACAGCACCTTCCTACTAGGGCTGGCTCATGATATTTCCCTGGCAGGACATCTGGGGCAGGACAAGACCTTTGCCAGGTGTGTCTCCTTCTTTTATTGGCCCCATATGAGGATAGCCTCAGATACTTTCTGTAAGACCTGTCTCACCTGCTAGGCCACTAGGAAAACACACAAAAAGATGAGGCTCCCTTAAATCCCTTACCTGTCCTTGGCACCCACTTTGGGCCTCAATATTGTTGGTCCTTTGGACTCTAAAATATCCTAACGCAACAGGTTTATCCTGATTTTAGTAGACCATTCCACTAGGTGCCCAGAGGCAATACCAATGAGGTCTGTGACTACACCTTCCGTGGCTAGGGCCCTGATTGGGATTTTCACCAGAGTGTAGTTCCCCAGGACATTGTGTCAGGCAGGGGCACCAAATTCATGTCTGCATACATGAAGTCAATGTGGGTGGAGTGTGGCATAACTTATAAGTTCTCCACAACCTACCATCCACAAACCAATGAGCTTCTTAAAAAGTTCAGCAAGACCCTAAAATGCATGATTATAGGCCCATGAGACGGAAGTCGCAAGTCTGGAAAGTGTAGTTCATCCTCACACTCTATGAGGTCATCTGGAGGCTAATCATTGGCCAAACTTGATATGCCAGACAAAATGCCCTTATCATCCTTGGTTCTTTCCGGAACACTATCTTACTTTGGACTGAAGTGTTTGTTCATTTTAATCATCACCATTCTCTCAACATTTTGAGATGATAGACTGGTCCTTCTGACTGTGATAACTGCGCTAGCTATGCTGAAAACATACTCCCAAGAAACAGTGGCTATTGGACATGCAGAATACTTTATTGCTAGCCTGCTGAGCTATGACCACTGCGCCCTCTCCCCATATTACTAGATCATCGGAGGCATGAACAAAGCAAAGATCTGGAGATGTATGATGATAGCTCAGTAGAGTCAACTAAGATGCATCATTTTATCGACATATGGAAATCATCACACCTCCTCATGCCATCACACTAGTATTGCTGATGTTGCCTTACTGTCTCATTATCAAAATACCCAGTCCACACTCCATGATTCATGTACCATTTTTAGAACACTAACAAAGGATAACAGGTGATGTGTGCTAGTGTATATGTAGAGTATCTATGCAACCTTTAAACATAGCTCCTCTGTTTCACATAATGTGATAGGTAGAAATAATCTACTTACTTTGATTTAATAAAGTCTTATATAAGGTATGTAGTTTCAGGCAGGGACTCATATGAGCATGTAGTCAGGAACTTATAAACATAGTTGTTGATTCTTAGATGCACATGGATGCCGGGACTGTTGCACCATCTAAGAATAAATCTCACCCTATGATATGTACTCAGCCACCATTCATAAACACAAATTCAATATGAATTATGCTTTCCTTTTCTAGATTGGAGAGCAGCAATCGAGCATTGTAAGGATGCTAAGAGTAAGAAATCATGTTTAAATGAATAAAGCACAGCATTTGTTTACCTCTAAGGACACAAGGTACATCGTTGACTGCTCAGAGTAACAATAGAGTCGAGTTTATCAGAATGATGATGGCTGTAGCTAACATCTTCTTCATATATCACCCTTTCACAGACAAAACAGAGAATAACCAGCCCAAGTCCTGATGAGAACACCAAATTGTCAGTGGTTCGAAATGTGTTGACGATAATCCTTGGGGATTTCTTCACTCACATCAGTATGGACAGTGGGAAAACACTTCTAAATCATGAACCCACCCTTACTAGATGCCTTTGAAATCTCCATGTGTTTACCAAGAGGGTCATGACATTCAGAATAATATTGATAGGGCCCTCTGGTTTAGAATCATCGGACTGGTTCTTATTATTTGTCCACAATTGCACTACCACTTTATGCTAAGTTCTTGCTGATTAACTCTTTTGAATAGGAATCACCACTTAGGTTAGTGTGTGGTACAAACTTACAGTCATTTGTCTTAATAATGTGTTGTTATATTCTGTTGTGTGGTATATTGGCTCAATATAAAAGTTGAGAAGTTTTCCTTTTCATGATATTGAAAGTGCATTGACAATGCTTGAATGACCTGTGAAATAAACACATGGGCCAACCAAACTAATTAACTTGGATTGGCTTGCTAATGAAGAAATGTAAACAATTACAGCCATTTTTTCTGTTTCTGTAACTTGTTAGAGGTCCAAAGTGGCTGTGGAAAGGGCCCAACCCCCTATTTCGTTATCTCTAGAAAGATGGCATTTCTCTGCTCTTAGCTCTGTGTGCTTGCAGCCTGTCTCTGATACACGCCTGGGGTGGTTGAAAGCTGGACTTTGTGCATCCCATCTAGACAGCCATCTACAAAGGAAGGTTAGAAGTGACTGGGTGACCATCCACATCCTGATGGGTGTCCTGGGCAGGATGGGAGGGAGGAGCTGACACAACTGATTAAGCAGTGTCCTGTCCCCACACAAAGGGCTGCATATCCCCCTATAATGAGTCTGGAGCCAGAGCTGGCAGGGAAGACATTTGTGCACTTCAAAGCCCCTCTTTGAAGTCACTGCCACTTCAAAGACACAACTAGGTGTAAGTGCTGGGTCTCTGACCCCACCAAATCATACACTACTGGATCTGTGAAAACTAGGCCTGGGCGGTGAACTCCGTTCTGCTCGTGGAGTTTTCTGCACTCCGCGTTACGCGGAGATCACGGAGTTCCGAAAAACTCCGCTTCGCGGTGTGGAGCAGAGTTTTTTTCCTCGCTCGCATTCGTCAATGTCAAGTTGGCAACCCCGAGCGTGGAAAATCAACATCCCGGCGAGATTTTTCCTTGTTCGCGTTCGTCAACATCAAGTTGGCGAGCGCGAGCGTGGAAAATCAACATCCCGGCGAGATTTCTCAACGCGGGGTGTCAGGTTTCTTATTGCGAGTGGTTGCGTATGCTCGTGACCGCTCGCGTTGAGAAACTGCCCGTTCGCGTTGAGAAAGCTGCCATTCGAGTAAAAATCTACTCGAGCGGCAGAAAAGGAAAGCTTGCGCTGTGCATGGTGCCGTTCGCAATGACAGCCGGGTCTGGTGGCTCAGTGGACTAAAGCAGCCACTGCAGGTGCCACTGCAGGGGCCTGTGTTCGACCTCATGGTCACAGGTTCAAATCCCGGTGGGTCCACTCAGCCTTTCATCCATCTGAGGTCGATAAAATGAGTACCATTGAGTTGGGTAACAATAAACATCTGTTATTCAGCACCAGGACACCTACGGGTAATCACGCACTTTACAAATACACCTGTTATGTTATGTTATTGCACAGTGCGGACAAGCATCCGGCACTGTGCAATCACCACGAACTGCATATTTCTATCATACTCCGCCGCTCGCGGAGCTCTGCGTAGTCCGATGGAGTTTTTTATGCACTTCGCAGTGTTCCGCGTAGTGCAACCCCGCGAACTCCGCCCATGGTTAGTAAAAACCCTCTGTCAGGAGGAAGGACTGCTGTGCTGCTACAAGGACTGCCACTCTTCTGGACTGCTCCTTTGGAAGAACTGCTTTTCTGCTGTGATGCCCTGCTGCCTGCTACCTTCTGCCCTGCTGAGGAAGAACTGGACTATCTTACTTGAACTCAGAGTGATCTCCAAGAGCATGCTGGATTGCCTCCAGTTTTAAGACTCAAGGATATCAAAGTTTTGCTCCTGTGCCATTGGAAGTGGATCCAGGTGCTTACTCCAGTGGAACTGACACATCCTCTGCTGCATGAAGCAGAACTGATGCATCGCTGCTGTTGCAGGAATAGAATCAACACATCGCACTTGGAACCAGCGCATCACCATCTGAATCAACACATTGGAACCGCGACATCATTGCCACTGCAGAGAGACGATCAACACATCCCCTCGACTGCATGGAGAAATCCAGCGCATCGGCTTCAGAACCAATGCATCTCTGAATCATTGCTTTATCTTCAAAACTGGTGCATCACCATCATTGCGTGGAGAAAATTGACGCATCCCCTCAAGTGGGGGGATCTACACTGACACATCGATCAGCTGCACCCCGCATCTCGCTGTTGCGACCAGGATATAGGTATTTTTGTTTAGCAGGCCTTGCGTGGCTCATTGTACCTGGTACGTGGTCCCATGCAGTCTGCCTAAACTCTTGACTATGCCCCTGTCCAGCGCAACCAGATAACACCCACTGCCATATTGCTTCTAATCATAATCTATTTTTCTAAACTGGCATGGAGTCTTTTTGTGGTGTTTTACCTGTGTTATTGTTTGAAGTGTTGTATACAAGGTTTACACATTTCCTCTTAAGATAAGCCTGCCTGCTCTGTGACAAGCTATCAGAGGGTGAGCACAGGTTAATTTACAGTGTATATCTGACTTATCCTGACTAGGAAATTTATGTTCCAGCTTTGACAGGGTGCATACCTCTTGCAGTCAGAGACCCAATTTCTAATAGTCCACTACTTCTCTCGGATGCTCGGGGCTGGAGGGAGAGTAAGCCAAAGTTATCGCAGTAAAGAGCGCAGCATCCTCTGGGAGTGTGTCCGAAAATTCCTGCTCCCAGTTACAAGGGTAGACCACAATGTCCACCACTTACAACTTAGATGGACTGATGTGACCTAAAGAGAGGTGGATTTGCTGGACCTACTGGGGCTGGAGATCGCTGGGCCAGTTAGTATGTGTACACTTTCTGACATCATCACAATATGAAGTACATAGAATAATAACTTATAAAACATTTGTATATACATATCCAATTAACATGAAAGGATACATATACCTTCTCAGTGATTTAGATAGATACTGCAGTATGGTTGTCATACAATTCCATGTAAACATGTGTGTGACAAATCACATGGGTAAAGTCCACTTAACAAAGGTTAGATGATGTTGCCACTTGTAGTGTTCAATGGAGTAGAACTTGTATTGTTATTAAAAATGTTACCTCTGTCAAATAACAAATATTTCACTAACTATGACAAAGCATACCAACCTCTCCATTTGTAGATGCTTAGCAAATGTACGCCTCCCATCAGAATTGTTGAAAGGATGTCATTACTACTATCACTTTCTATATAGCCAGTCACAATATATAGTCTGCATCTCAACCAATAAACAGTTTAAAAAATATAAATATGGTACCTGTATAAAATAGTACAGGTACCAGGCATTTTGTCCATTGTTTAACTTAGTCAGTGGTTCCTGGCCCTAGATATATAAGAATAGATCACTAACTCACTCTGAGAAAAATACATCATATAGCTATTTTGTTGGACTTGGCCCTTTTTGCAGGGTCATACTTGAACTTTTTGCCTTCCTCCTGGTATTTTTTCTGACCTGGTGTTGGTGGTTTTAGGACTCTGGGCACTTTATCACTGCTGTCCAGTGTAAAGTGCATGTGCTCTCTATGGTAAAACGTGGTAAGATTGGTCTACACCTGTTTGGCTCATTTAATTTACCTATCAGTCCCCAGTAATGTGGTATCTCATATACCCGGGGCCAGTAAATTAAATGCTACTGGTGGGCTTGCAGCGCCACCCACCAAAGTAGCCTTTCAAACCTGTCTCAGGCCTCTGCCAGTGCAGGGCCTGCGCGCGCAGTTTACTGCCACTGTGACGTGGCACATAAAGTGGGTGCCACGTCTGTGACTCCCCTTTTACTACATATCAGTCACCCCTAAGGTAGGCCCTAGCTAGCCCTATGGGTAGGGTGCATTGTCGGTAAAAGGTAGGACATGTGCCTTAACTGTGTGGCATGTCCTTGAAGTGACAAACAGCCATTTTGATTTCTCACTGCTGTGAGGCTGCCCTCTCATAGGAATGCATTAGGGATTCCCTGATAAGTGTTTCAGTGGTAATTCCTGATCTGAGAGGAGAAGCGGGATCAAGTTTGGTATGTTTGGAATAGTGGTAATAAATGCTGCGTAATGGTGTGCACAGATTTATTATCACTATTTTAGAAATGCCACTTTTAGAAGTGGGCCTTTCTGTGTGCTATGTGTCTTTGTGCCTGCCTGATGTGCATTGCATGTCTGGCTCTGGAGTAACAGGGGCTGGGGAGGTGCAGTGGCTCCAGAGGGGCTGGTTGAGTCAGGGCTAGGCTAAATGGGCCTGAACTGCATTTGGAGTAGTGGGAGGAGTAGCCCCTGACCCTTAATAGATCTGTACCTGCCTTGTACAATGCTGGCTCCACCCCGCTGTGTTGTGTCTGGGGCCAGGACCTACACTGTCAATGGGGACTGTTGTGCACTTGTTAAGTGCCCCCCAGTACTGGTTTGGACTAGGTCCGAGGCCCTGTGCCAGGGCAGAGCAAAGACTTGAGGGGTATAAATTTTGGGGGACTGGTGCTTACTCAGAACTGAGGAAGAAGATACTGCGAGAGGACGGCTGTGTGCCAGGAGGTACCTCTGCCTAAGACTACCTGCTGCCTGCTGGATGGCTGAGAAGGCTGCCCCTCTGCTAGGGGACCCTGCGTGCTGGCCTGCCTGGGCCCTGTCCTCTGCCCCAGGGAACTCTCAGGGCTGGGGATCCTGCCCTGCCATGCTTAGGCAACTTAGAGCTAAGTGAGTGCTTGATTCCAGTGAGGAAGCTCGGATGAGGGCTCCTGTTGGAGGACTGCAGTTGTGGAGGTAGAGAGAGCAATCGCGCTGTTGCGAGAGCGCCATGTCATCTCCCTCTGTGGTTGTAGAGAGGAGTGGGCCCCCGCTGCAGTGGCGCACATGGAGCGCTTCAGCTTTCCTTTTGTGCCAGATATATGTGAGTCCCTGGCGTGGCAGCTTTCCTTTTGTGCCCGATATATTAGAGCACCTGGCGTGGGCTCATGTTGCGGTGCCGTACTGGGTGAATGGTCTCCATTTGAAGTTTGCACCGCCGCCGGAAGCCAGGCAGAGGCTAAGCCTGGTTGTGGGCAGGGCCCGACAGCAAGAGGAAACCATCTGTAAGAGGCAGAAGAAAGCCTGGTTGTGGGCGGGGCCAACGGAGGCTTCGCACCACGCATTGGTTGCGGGCAGCCACGGTTCAAGGAGCCAGGGCGGGAGGCCCGGGCTCACCCTGGTTGGTCAGCTGGCTTGAGCAGTTGGATTTTGTTCACACGGAGGGGAGACAGTGTCAGTGCCTCCCCTCCCCCGACCTAAAGAGGACGTTTCTCCGACTTCGCGGACCGGGCAGGGAGGACGCCCCCATGGAGGTCCCGGTCCGTCGGAGTCAGTGGGAGCACCCACCAATTTGCGGAGACTTCTGTACCCAACACGGAGTGGAGGATTGTGGCCACATAAGGTAATGAGGCCCTCTGGCAAGCTATAGGTGATATGCTCTGATATAACTATGTTTTGGGCATTACCTTCCCAGGGTTGCCTCCCCGGTACAGTGATGGGAGGTGTTGATAAAGTGTGTATGCTGTAGAGCTTTACTATGGTGCCCTGGGGCGGATGTTTTGTGTAATGTGTTATACGAAGTACCATTACCATGTTTATGCCTGATGCATTTGTGTTAAGTGCAATGTTACTAGGCATTACTGGTAGCCCTAACTGTAAGGTTTATGACAGTGGCCCAATTGGCCAAAGTGATTTATGTAAATCCCTGTAAAGTAATACCTAGTGCCAGGTGGCACAGTGTATATATGTGATTGCATTCTAATGTATTTTATGAGTAATACAAAGGCTATGTTTTATATAACCTTGTGTGGAGTTTCTTTTGTGGTGTGCCTAGTGTGTCGCTGATGTGTGAGTGTTTTGCGCAATCGCTTTACACATTGCCTCTGGGATAAGCCTGACTGCTCGTGCCAAGCTACCAAGGGGGTGAGCAGGGGTTATCTTCATTGTGTAACTCCCTTGCCCTGACTAGAGTGGTGGTTTCTGCCTGGCTTGGGCGCTTGCCCTAGCCAACCAGAAATCACATTTCTAACAAATTTCATGTATGGCAGATAGATTCCCATTAATAGAGTGTACGATAGCTCTATATCAGTAATTTGTCAGTACGTTTTTATAAATATGTAACATATCAATGTGGCACAGTGTGTATTTGTGGCTACAACTAACAATTCTCCTACCAATACAGGGTGCCATCTTGATTGGTGAGCAGCCTAGTGTTTGTAGACCTGCAACCAATCACCTACTTAAGGAGACCAATGCCACGGACAAGCACCGGGGTCATGAGAACAGCCAACACATTTTAATCTATTTTAATCTGACTCCCTTGAATTTGTTGCCTGTGTTTTTTTTTTTTAACTACCTGTTTTTTTTAAAGTATCGTATATTGACTGTGTAGCTAATAAGTAAAGGTTGGTGCTATAAACATTCTGACTGTGGAGCTAATAAGTAAACGTTGGTACTATAAATATTCTGGATGAAGTGGCTTGGACATTGCTGCTATCTGGATTTTGACAGTTAAAAATTTAATTGGCTGCTATTGCAACCTTTCTGCTCTTTAGCCCCCTCACTTTATTGGGGCCATTACTCAATCACTTTTGGGGGCATGATTCGTGCATTCTCATGGAGCAGAGCGCCATTTCTACTCTGTTTCTCGGCCCATTTTTGAGCATCATCTTGACTTGTGAGCGGTCTAGGATCTGTGGACCAGCTTTCAATCACCTATTTAAGGAGACCTATGCCGCGGACATGCAGCGGACTCCTGACAACAGATGGCTCATTGTAATCCATTTTAGTGTGACTCCTTTGAATTTGCTGCCTGTTTTTTTTTAAAACTGCCTGTTTTATAAAACTATTTTATATTGACTGTGTAGCTACTAAGTAAAGGTTGGTACTGTAAATATTCTGACTGTGTAGCTTATGAGTAAAGCTTGGTGCTATAAATATTCTGGGGGAAGTTACTTGGAAATCGCTGCTATCTGGAATTTGACAGTTAAAAATGTAATTGGCTGCTACCGGAACCTTTCTGCTCATTTGCGCTCTGCACTTCATAGGAGGCATTACACAATGGGGGATATTCACAAGGAAGTGGCGGACAGAGGCTTTAGCCTTCTTGGCTTAACGCCTCTCTCCGCCACTTCGGAAAAGCAAGGCTGCACCATATTCACAAGGACATGGTGCAGCCTTGCTTTTACCCCTGCGATGGCGCTAAGTTTCACAACTTAGCGCCAACTCAGGAACCCTTGCACCAGAGTGCAAGGGTGTCTGCAAGCAGGGAGGTCTGTTTATGTACAGGAAGGGACACCTTCCTGTACATAAACAAACCTAAAATGCCAGTTTGTAACTTACATGTGTGCTGCTTCATGCAGCACACATGTAAGTTACAAAACAGCATTTTTTAAAAAAAGGTTTGTTTATGTACAGGAAGGGGCACCTTGCTGTACATAAACAAACCATGGCCTTTTGCATTTTCCATGTGTGCTGCACAAGGCAGCACACATAGAAAATGCAAAAACGAGGAGAAATAAAGCATTTCTCCTTGTATCGCCAACTTAAGACCAGGGTTTTCCTGGTCTTAAGTTTGGCGTTAGCTCCTATTTACGCTGCCCTTGTGAATAGGGGGCAGCATAAATATCAATGGGTGTTGCAGTGGAACGCCCACCACAACACCCACTGCACGCCCCTTTCACGCTAAACACAGCGTGAAGGGGGCCTATTCACAAGGCAGCGTTAAGCCACGTTAAGTGGCTTAACGCTGCCTTGTGAATAAGGCGAGGCCCCTATCGCCACCACAACGTCACTGAAAGTGACGTTGTGGTGGCGATAGGGGCTTGTGAATATGTCCCAATTACTTTTAGGGGCATTATTTGTGCATTCACACGGAGCTGAGCTCCATTTCTACTCCATCTCCCAGGGCCATTTCAAGGTGCCTTCTTGATTTTTGAGAGGTCTAGTGTCTGTAGACCTGCTTTCAATCCCCTACTTAAGAAGACCGATGCCACAGACGGGCAGCGGGCTCCTGAGAACAGCCATCACATTTTAGGTTTAACTTTGTTTTTTATTGGCATTCAGCAATAGTATAACAAACATTTCCATAAGCCTATAATATGCTGTTCGCAATACGGAGCCGTCTACCATGCATATTCATCCTTAACATGCGATAACTGGGCGCCCCCAACATGGCCTCAGGGGGCCTACTAAAATGTCCCGAATAACACTATATAGTCTGGCATCACGCGCCAACTCTGAGATAGCAATGCCTTTGAAGAAGAAAAGTAAAAGAAATACCAAAAAAAAGGAAGAACAGAACCCCTTCCCCCCTCCCCCTCCCTCAAACTGGTGTGCTTGGGAACGGCTGATCTATCCACTATTAGCTGCGCAAGCGTACATGCACTGCCACAGTACTAGGTCGGTAATGCAGAGCCCGTCAGGCGGAGAAGACGCAGGTATCTAGGGCATGTGATTTCATTCATTTCAGTTGACAACAGTGAAAGTAGCGGTTGCCAGGTTTCATTGAAGCTTGGCATGGAGTTAGTGAGTGAGGCCTGTATGCGTTCCATACCCAAGATATACCAAAGCCTGTGTAGCCACCCTAAATATGTCGGCTTCACCCGCGTTCCCCAATGCGATAAGTTGTTTTGGAGAGCTGCCCCCAAAGCCAACCCCATTTGTTTCCCCTTGCGGGACCTTAGTGGATACGACAGCGGGTTAGGTAGGCCCAGGACCACATAAGCTGGGAATCTCGGGATCTGCATGTCAAATTGGCGATCTACATCGTCCAGTATTGCTGTCCAATAACTCGTCAATTCTGTGCATTCCCATAATAAGTGTACCAACGTGCCCTCTGCCCCGCACCCACGCCAACAAGTTGGGCTGCGATCAGGGTTCCCCTTATGCAGACGGACCGGAGTCAAGTACCAGTACATAGCCACTTTAACTGCCATCTCCCTGCTAGCAGTATTGCGTGCTGTGTGGGTAGCACGGTAGTAGATATCAGTCCACTCCTTTGCTGTGAGGTCTCTCCCCAATTCTCCCACCTATCTCCTCTGACCGGCTGTGTATTCTTTTGGGGCTTGAGGGCGTAACACATCATATAGCTCAGAGATCATTTTCTTATCCGTGTTCTTCGTGTAAAGCCATTTTTCAAATTTCGTCAGCTTCCGAGAGACCTTCGGTAGCACCTCCGGATTGAGTAACCAGTGTCTTAGTTGCAGATAGTGAAACCGTTCGGTCTCTGGGATGCCATATTCTGCACGTATGTCCTGGAAAGATAGGATCCCCTCCAGATCGAAGAAATGCCCTGCTGCCTTGCATTCCACCTCCCTCCATCTCGGGAACGCCCTTTCGTCAGCTCCCGGGGTAAATTCCTTGTTGTCGAGAATGGGAGTCATGGGCGTAGGGAAAGAGGACAGCCCCTTCTTAATGGCAGCCCCGTCCCAAACTCGAAGCACCGTGTGTGATGGGAGAGCCCCTGAGATTGGGAGGTCGATCCTCACGTTTATGGAATGGGACCTTCCAAAGCGATAGTTTTGCCAGCGCCCTATCCTGGAATAGCCATCTCTTCTCGGATTCAGATCTGTTCCACTCCACTAGATAGCAGAGCCGCCCTGAAATATTCCAGAACATTCGGTATCCCCAGTTCCCCCTCTTCCGGCCGCAAGTAGCCCAGCTCCTTGCGCAGCCAAGGCCTAGCCCCCACTCATACAAAGTGCTGAATGGCTTGTTGCAGTTTCTGAATAGTGCCGGGTGGTGGCCAAATCGGAATTGTTTGGAAGAGGTATAGTGCTTTGGGCAGGATAGACATTTTGATTGCAGCCACCCATCCCAAGAGGGATAACTGGTGTTGTTTCCACTGATGGAGGTCTTGAGCAATTTGAGAGGCTAATCTAGTATAGTTGAGCGTAACCGTTTGGGACACCGACGGAGTCAGTTCAATGCCCAAGTAGGGGATAGATGTCTTTTCCTGTATCCCTTCGTATGTGCTCCCACCCGAAGCAAGTAAATGTCCTGTTTGATTCGACCATAGGATCATTGATTTCCCGACATTAACCCGGAACCCCGAGACACGGCCAAAGGCCTCAAGCTCCCGCAAAAACGCCGGGACCGAACGTGCTGGTGTTTCCAGGGAGGCGATGATGTCATCCGCATAGAGGCTTATTGTGTGCCTTTCCCCCCAAACGGGATATCCAATATGTTGGGGTTCTCTCTGATCTTCTGAGCGAGCGGCTCAACATAGAGGGCAAATAGAAGAGACGACAGCGGGCACCCCTGACGGGTTCCTCGTTGTATCTCGAATGGTCTGGACGTTACTCCATTAACCCTCATAGTCGCCGTGGGCTTGCTGTAACAACTCGCTACCCAGGCACGAAACCTCTCCCCGAGCCCAAAATGGATCAAGGTTTTGTCCAGAAAGTCCCCGTCCACCCGGTCAAATGCCTTCTCGGCATCCACCGACAATAGGGGGGCATCCATATCCATGCGGTGAGCCTTGTCGATGAGATGGAATAGGCGTTTGGTATTATCGCTGCTTTGCCGGTTGTGAATAAAACCAGATTGATCGGGTTCCATGATGCCCGGCATAAGGGGCCCCAGTCTGGCTGCCAATATACCCGTAAACAACTTTAGGTCCACATTAAGCAACGACACCGGTCGGTAGGAGCCGCACAGGGATTTATCTTTACCCTGTTTCGGCAGTACGACTATGGAAGCCACCAGCATGTCCGAGGGAATCATCCCCGGTTCCGTGAAAGAGTTAAAAAGTTTCATCAATACCGTGGCCAGCACCGTGCAGAATGTTTTATAAAACCCGGCCGAGAAACCATCCGGTCTTGACGACTTCAAAGGCTTGAGACGCAAGATTGCTCCTATGACCTCCTCTATACGTATGGGTGCATCTAACAAGTCGGCGTGAGTTGACCCCAAGGCGGTTATGTGTGTCTCTTCCAGGTAGGCTTCTACGTCAGCGGGTGAAGGGGACTCCCTATGATACAGGTCGGCATAAAAGGTTTGAAAAACCCGGGCTATCTCCTCATCGCTGTCAGCGACTGTCCCCGCGGCCGTTTTGAGAGAGTGTACTTTGGCGTGTAGGGTGCGGGCTCTCAGTTTGCTCATGAGCATGCGTCCTGTCCTGTCTCCCCCAATGTAGTAGGAGTGCTTGAGCCTAAGTGCTGCATATTCAGCCTTGTCGAGATCGAGTCCCGCTAGCTGGGCCCGCACTGCCTTGAGTTGCCGCCAGACCCTCGGCACCCCAGTCCTGCTGTGCACCCTCTCTAGTTCCAAAACTTGGGCTGTGAGCTGGTCGCGTTTAGCCCTTCGCTCCCTATTCTCAGCAGAGGAGATCGCTTTCAGTTCTCCCCGTACCACCGCTTTAAGAGCCCCCCACAGGGTGAACCTAGAGACAACCGGGGAATCGTTGGTGGCGAGGTAGTCTGTGATGCATTTGAGGATCTGCTCCTGCACCGCTGGTCTATGTAGCATGCCCTCTCTCAGTCTCCAACCCCCTCCCGTCTTGCATGGTTGCGGCACCCACAGGGTCGCTTGTACCGCGTCATGGTCGGATAGGGCCGCTGGCATTATAGTGACATCCCTCACCAAGGCGTTTACCTCTGCTGTGCCCAGCAAATGGTCTAGACGGGCATATGTTTGATGTGCGTGGGAGTAGTAGAAAAATTGCGAGGCTTGAGGATGAGCTGCCCTCCACATATCTATTAGCCCCTGGTTCTGTAGCCACTGCCGACCCTCCGCAGATATTGCCCCTGTCTGAGCATACCTGTGGCTAGACCGGTCCGCTGACGTATCCATAACTAAGTTCAGGTCCCCTCCTACAATTACCCAGTGTTCCTGTGTCCCCAGGACATCGGACAGGGGCACCTTGAGGAACTTCTCCTGTCCAGTGTTGGGCACATACAGAGACCCCACCACCAGGGGCGAGCCCCCCACCCACAGCTTGTATGCTAAAAGCCGTCCTCTGATCTCCGCTACTTTGTCACCCACTTTCCCGGCAAAGCGTTTAGCCACCAACAGGGCCACCCCTGCTTTTTTGTCCTGGGTGGAAGACAAAAATTGTTGGGGGAATGCTCAGGACCGCATCCAAGGCCAATCCTTGGACACAAGGTGAGTCTCTTGTAGGAGACATATATCCGCCCCTGAGTGCTCGAGATATGACAGTATGGACTTCCGTTTGTTAGGGCTATTTAAGCCACGTACATTAAGAGTTAGAATGCGTACCTTTGAGTGTGTCATGTAGGACAGGTGATCCCATAAAGCTGCATCTGCCCTCGGGCCAACCCCCGCCAAAAAAGCAGCGCTCCCGTGCCCTGCGCCCCAGCCAATCGCCTATGCCGCTTACGCTTATGTGGGCTCCCGCTTAGCACACCAGTTCCCCGTCCCCCCTAACCCCAACTGAACTTCCCCAGTACCCCCCCCAATGTCCAGAGCCTGCAGGGCATGATTGCGCATCTCTGGAAGAAACAGTGAACAGGGACATCCCGTGGCTCAATACATGTAACGCCCCCCTGCCCCTTACCACACTTCAAATGGCAGCAGTCCCCGCTTCAGTCAGGAGCTATCATTAGACGCTGTGTCTTTGAGCACCGACTCCAATGCTGCCTTTCGTTTCTGCGCCATCACCTCTGGGTCGGGCCTCCGGGAAGCTCCTGAAAGCCGTCTCGTACCCACTCTCTGCCATCGTTCTCGGGGTAGCCGCTGACTAGTGTTGAGCTTGTCATCGGGACCGTGAAGTGGCAGGCCCAACAGCTTACGGGCCTCCTGTAGCGAGCAGATCTGGTGTAGCCTGCCCTCCCATTTAAATATTCTGCGAAAGGGGTGGCCCCAAGAGTATTCCACTCCTTTGTCACGCAGGTGGGAGGTCACTTCTTGAAAGTCTAGCCTTCTTTGGAGGGTGATGGCTACCAAGTCTCGGTACAAGGCTATATTGTGGCCCTGGTACTGGATCGGTTGTTTCACTCTGGCCTCCCGGAGAATGCGTTCCTTTAGGGGGTAGTCCGGCAAAAAGGCAAGAATATCCAGCGGTGGCGCCGGGGCCCTCCGGCGCAAACCAACTCTGTGGGCTCTATCAATGCGGATCTCCATGTCTTCTGAGTCCCCGAATATCTCTTGAAACAGGCCCTGTAGGTATTGGACGATGTCTGTCCCTTCTGCATCCGACGGAACTCCCCGGATGCGTATGTTACTCCGCCGAGAGCGGTTTTCAAGATCCTCCGTATGTGCCTGGAGGTCGATTTGCTTTCCCCGCAAGCGGATCACCTCCTGCTGGAGTTGTGTCACCTCCTCATCCCTTGTTTGCTCCTGATCCTCGATTGCGGCCACTCGGTCTCCTAAAGTATCCACTTCTCTTCGGATCTCTCTCACTTCCCCCGCCACTTCGCTTTTCAGAGTCTGAAAATCGTCCTGCAAGGTGTTGAATAATGTCTCTAGAAAAGCACAGGTGATCGGGCCCTCCGCCCCCTCTACATCGGAATTCGTCGGCGCTGGTTTGATGAGCATGTCTTTCAATGTACGGTCCTTCTTGGTTCGCTGCGTCGTCATGGCAGTAGTGAACAAGGCGGGTCTCCAGTTGAGAGCCCCCCCCCGATCGCAACGGGGGCCCGCCTATGGCGTCTTATCCGCTGGAGTTTGGCACACCGCCTTCTTCCCTTCAGTTGCCTAGGTTTCGCCGCTTCACTCTCAAAGGTGTCCCCAGCGAAGGCCCTCCGCTCCTGTCTACCTTTCCATAGGTCGGCGGTAGATTGTCATTGCTCTGGTGAGCCAATGTGGGCAGGGTCGCTTTGGTTCCGAGCTCCTGCGCGGCTGCGGGGGCTGGGCACACGATGGTATGTTTAAGTGTTTCTTGTAATGTGGCTTGTCTCTCCCGAGGGTCTGACAATGCCCCTATTCCTGAACGATCTGGCGCCCCGGGGTCCCAAGAGGCCTTGGTCTCCTGCCGGTGGCTTCCGTTGCTGTCCCTCTGCTCTGAGCGGGGCCTCCCTTCCTCAGCCACTTTGCCCCCGCTTTAGTGCAAGCTAACCTGGGTACTCTCTATGAGGGCTGTCTACAGCCCCCCCGCTCCAGCCCCCGGAGTGGGGTCACACACAGACCCGGGGCCCCAGAGCCCGCGCCATCTCCTATCTATGCGTGCCGGGCTGCTATGGGGCTGAGTTGCCGTTCCATGAAGCCCCAGCAGTCTCTCGGGTTCCCTTGGGCCGCTCTGTCACTGGGCCCCCCTATGTGTGAGACCTCTGGCGTTCCTCCCGCAAGGCCCAATGGGGGCTGCCTCGGTGGCAGCCAGGCCCCCTCTTGTCCCACGTCGATCGATGTCGGGCCCCCCTCCACAGCTGTAGATAAGGCTCCTGCCCTCTTCGCGCTCTCCCCGTCGCCAGTTACGTCTCCAGTCGGAGCGGGCGCCAGACGATATCCCTGGCCGATGCCCCGTACGTGCGGCCGCTCACCTGCCCTTGCTTCCTGCAGTTGGGCCCTGCGCCGCTGACTGTCTGATCGCGCCCTAGCCGGGCGCTCTCACTGATGTGAGCTACTGGCTGTGTGCGGTATGGCTTGGTGATGCTGCTGCCCGGGCCATGTGGGTTTTCGGCGGGCCTCCCAGCCACCGGCGCAGGCCCCCGAGGGTGCGCAGCAATGCTGTATGGGCGCCAGCTGTTGAGTCTGGCCACTGCCCCCCTGCACCGTGCCCTGCCTCCTTCAGCTGCATCTAAAATGCTCTTACCGTGTTGTGGCCGCCCAAACGCTTCCGCAGCTCTCTACTGGTTTACCAGCCCCTGGTAGCAAGGCCCCAGTATCCACTATGGTGGGCAGCCGGTCAACACCACTCTCCATGGCAACACCTTGAAAGGGCAAGCCAGCCGACACATCTGGCTGAGTCCCGTCGCCGCCGGGCCCCCCGTTGACAGGGTCGACCTTCTCTGCACTCCTATCAACTTGCGGGGTGTGCAGTCTCCACGTGGCTCTCCAGGCTCCTTTCTTGCTGCTGCCTGCCCGCTCCTGTCTCTGGAGCGTCCGCGCTGGTGCCCCATGCGGGCCACTCCGTACGCTGTCCCGCACCGAGGCGGTGCCGCCGAGGGGTCCCGGAGCGAGGGTCCTCCACCTACAGTGCCCCCGCCGCTCCACAGATGCTGCTGAGGTACAGGCCCGGTCCGGCTGCCATTTTGATATGCCGCGTCGCGGCTCGTCGTCTGGGGATTAAACGATCTCTCCGGCCCCCAGCCACGGCAAACACCTAGGCAACGCTACTGCAGGGCTGGGGGAGTGCTCCTCCTTCGTCTCGAAGCGGTAGTGGGGATTAAAACGTACTTTGGGGCAGAGTTGGGCACCCGGGAGCAGGGAGACGAAGCTAAGCACGTCCTACCCGCTCGCCTTCTTGGCCACGCCCCCACCATCACATTTTAAACTATTTTAATTTCACTCGCTTGAATTCGCTACCTGTTTTTTAAAACATTTGTACATGGGCTGTGTAGCTAATGAGAAAAGGGTGATGCTATAAATATCCTAACTGTGTAGCTAATAAGTAAAGGCTGATGCTGTAAATATTCTGAGGGAAGTTTACTTGGAAATTTCTGCTATTTGGAATTTCACAATAAAAAATTGAATTGGCTACTATTGGAACCTTTCTGCTATTTAGCACTCTGCACTTTATTGGGGGCATTACTCGATCACTTTGGGGGCGTAATTTATGCATTCACAGGTGCGGAGTGCAATTTCTACTCCATCTCCTATGGCCATTTCTGGGTGGCATCTTGATTGGTGAGTAGTCTAGTGTCTGTAGACCTGCTCCCAATCACCTACTTATGGAGATCCAATGTGTGGCATATGTGCCTGTCCGCGCCCGGATCACGTCCAGCCCCAGCCATGCTGTCCGTTCCTTTACTACTCAGGTCAGTCCCCTCTCAAGAGATGCACTCCTCTCTTTGAATTGTGGCCGATGCAACCTAGCTTTGCCTTATGACCTTTGTGCTGAGAGTAGCTCTGACTTTTGTGCAAAGCTTGTGGTTTCACCCCAAAGGTAACGTGTGATGCTCAAGAAATGCCCGGGGATGGTGTACCTTTGCTCCCTGTGACACTTTATGGAAAGGTGGTCTATAGAGCCTGCCTCCTTAATTGCAGGTCTCGCTCCAAACAATCTCTTGACATACCGCTTTTACCAGAGCAGTGCTATATATGTGTCATGAAATAGGTTTTGATGACTCACATTGCTCATATGGCCATGTAAGTAGCGTGAATACAGCAAACCAACATCTAATGTGTTATACTATTTGCAAGTTGATGTGGCTCAACATTGCATACTTTGTGATTTGAGTGTTTATGTTATAAATGTGAAAGTAGAACATATATGTATTTGGCATGTTGACATTGTATAGTTGTACAAATAGATATTTGTTAATGTTGCATATTCATATGTAATTTTCCTCTAACATTTGTGTAGCCAATATGAATGCTGATGAGAAAATAAAATTTGCATCCTGAAATGCCTGTTATCAGAGGATCCAGGAAGGTACCCAAGGCTACAGACCAGTTATGGGCAAATTATATGAGGAGTGCAAGGCAGCCAAAGCTTGGCTTCTTTTGCTGAAACACAAAAGCCAACTACATCAACCGGAATGGTTACCCCTCATGGTAGCAAGAAGAAGGCAGCCAAACATGGGCCCATAGCAAAGAGTACAAAGGGACAGGGAGTACAGAGGTAGAGGGAAAGAAAGGTGTCCCTGAGCCTCTATAAAATAATTGCAAAGCAACAAAAAAAAGAGTTGCTCAGCAAAACAAATGGACACAAATAACAGACTCGCACTGAAAAATAATTTGCTGCTTCACGGGTGCCAAGAGACACTTTAGAAATTTAGTGAAATTTAGTGACTTTTCCTCTGGCTTTTCCCCTTAGCTTTTGTCATTATGTCTGTGTTGAATTAGTTAGATAGGCTACTTATTAGTTTTAGAAATAGGTTAAGAGTAGGATTAAGTAGCTAAGGTTTAGTGTTAAGTTTATATTTCTTAATAGTAGGATACGTAAGCTGGTGGGAGAGGGTTAATGATATATGTTTAGAAGTAAAATAAAAAAATAAAAATGAAATAAAATAAAATACAAAAAATGTATGTGTTAGTAATTAATATGCACTTAGTATATCTTTAACCCACAGTATATGTAGGTCTTGTGTCTGTTCATGTATATTAAGGGGGAGGGTCATATTTATTATGTTATGTGTTAGTAATATTAAAATTAGATTAAGATTAAGGTTAGTTATAGGATATAGATTAGAATAGGTAGAGTTGGTTTAGATAGTGTTGGTTAGGTATTTTATAGTGATTTCTATTTTATGAATAAATATTTCATTTTTTTACTTGAGTGCTTCTTCTGTTTTATTTTTGGAAATAGACTTTAAACCTATCAATTGAGGGTAGGGTAGATTATTTGTTGCAATTATAGATTGCTGTGTGAGCCCTTTTGTAGTCATGTGTACATGTATGCATTTTGGCACACATACTCTGACATTGGACACATGGTTAGATTATTTAAATTGTTAGTCAATACAGCCACCGTAGGCAGGTTACTTTGCTGCATTGAGTGACCGGTAGAGTAGAAATCGAAATTTAATATAAGAGGTGTACATATTTTAAGCTTTTAATGGCAGTGGAACACAGTGAGTTGCATAGTGTAAAATACCCTACCTTCTTTGTTGGTATTTGTTCATAATGAGAATGCATAGAGATAAACTATGCTAGACCTGAATATATAAAATCATGACTGACACATTTGAGATACAGTGCTATAATGTTAATAAGGCAAAACTACACCCATCAACAGAGATGGAATTAAATCCCGGAATTTTAGCTCTTGAGTTAGCAAAATTGTGAAAGGCATTACACATTGTGTGTTACAAAGTAGTACAGTATTGCAGTATGACAATAATTTCTCAAATATTGTGCACACATGTGAAGAGCCATAGAGAATCAATGGAATGTTCACAAGTAGCATTTTGAAATCAGGCTACTGATAATGCCCAATGACTGTCACACTTTTAAATGCTATAAGTAAATGACCACCAGTATAGACTGTCTTAATAATGTATAATAGCCCTAAAGTGTGTGTGTGTGTATATATATGCCCTCAACAACACCCGATGGTGAAGGTAACAGCACTGCTCAGGAAGATTCAGATATAAACTCTTTGACGAGTGGTGATTCGGATGATGGCACTGGCCCTTCACCAATTGCTCAAACAAGAGTGGTAAGCAAACACACTTTGGGTGAGGAGCTCAATTTTTTAACAATGGACAGGCGAGCAACTCTCCGCCCCAGAAATACTCAAAACTTGACAACCACAGCACCAGCCAATGTCGGAGGGAGAGGCGCCGGCAGCGGCTCAAACACATCAAGCAAGGGAAGAGGAATGCAGATATGGAATCGATAGATGGACAGGATAACACCATCATCAATCTAACTAATACCATACTTACCAAAGCAGAAAACCAACTATTAGCTTTGGGCTTATCTTTTTGTCCAGAGTCTAACTTTTCTTATAAACAGTCCCGTATTGATATATACAAATTCATACGGAAAATTAAGCTTAAAAGTTTTTCCAACTGAACAAATCACCTAATTTGACTAACATTGATAATACCACTCATGACAATCTTCAAGCTAGAGACCTTCAGGCAGTACGAATACTGTAATCACTGGCTAAAGAGAACTCTGACTGTGAGGTACCTGACACTGGCTCTGAGTGCATTGAGGAGATCAACACGGGAATGGCGGCTGCCAGTCCGTTTCGTCCCCCTTCTTTATTCTACCCTGTGATGCCAAAAGACTCTGTAGATGTATTTAGTGAGATGGTCATTGAGGACCTAAAAAAATTGAATATTTCTGTTAATTCCCAACATCGCAAACAGAACTACAGAGTGAGGAACTATTGGACATTGATAAAAAAATTGTGAGACAAAAATGAAATTGTGGTTATGGGTGCTGACAAGGGCGGCAATGTAGTATTATGGCCGAAATATGATTACCTTCAAGAGGCTCAGCGTCATCTTTCAGACTCCAATTGTTATTCCAAGGTTGGTCGTGAATATTTGACCCAGGTGAAAATGACTGTGACGAGACATTTGCAACAATGGAAAAGACAGGGTCTATTATCAAAAAATTAATTTTTATTTTTGAGAAATGATTTTCCAACTACAGCTACCTTGTATTTTATTCCCAAGATCCACAAGGGCACCTCCCCTGTTCCTGGTAGACCTATCATTTCAGCCAGGAACAACTTGTTGGAGGCAATGTCAAAATATGTCGATTTTTTTCTCCAGCCACATATGATCACCCTGCCCTCTTTTATAAAAGACACGGGTGATTTTCTAAAAAAATTACAAAACGTGGAGTGGAAGTGTGGATATGTACTAATCACACTTGACATAGCCTCGCTGTATACCAGCATTCATCACACACAAGGTTTGGAGGCTGTTAAATATTTCCTCAATGATCATTCCATTAATTTACATGACCATAATTGCATGCTACTCCAAATGATTGATCTCTGTTTGAACAACAATGTATTCTTATTCAACAAAACTCTGTACAAACAATTGAGAGGGGTTGCCATGGGGGCGTGCTTTTCTCCCACGTATGCTTGCCTTTTGGTGGGTTGGTGGGAGGAGCACGTCCTCAAGGCAACCCACAAGGAGGTTTGGGACACCCACATCAAATTTTATGGCAGATATATTGATGACATTTTCATTATATGGGAGGGCACTGAACATGAGGCGGCCCTTTTTGTAACATCCATTAATGATAATGCCATGAATTTACAGTTCACTGCTACCCTAAGTACACAGAGGTGGAGTTTCTTGATGTAGAGGTGTACATTTGGGAGAACACAATTGAAACTAAACTTCATAGGAAGACCACTGCGGGCAATTCAACATTACATGCCACCAGTGCTCACCCTCCCCATCTCATTCATAGTATACCCTACGGTGAATTTCTTCGGTTGCGACGCATATGTAGCCGTGAACCTGATTTAAAATACTGTCAAAAAGAAGCGTTAAATCGTTTTTTGGCTCGGGGTTACAAATTGTCGAATCTACAGACTGCCTTGAATAAAGCCAATGCCCGTCCTTGTGAGTTGTGTCTAATAACTAGACAAGAACAGAATGTAGAAACAATGAGTGAGGCTATAATAGAAGACAAACAAACAATCAGATTAATAACTACATATTGTAGACAGGATAGAATCATTCGTAAGATTGTTTACAAACACTGGCCAATTATTCTAACTGACATTACTCTTAAATTCATGTTACCTGATCTCCCTTCTATAACATTCAGGAGGGCACCCTCAATGAGGGATGCCTTGGTGAAATCTAGCCCTGAACTAACTTTTAAATCTACTTGGCTGTCCAAATCTGGCTTTTTTAAATGCTCATCTTGTCGGGCTTGCAAATTTGGAATCAATGTATCCAAGTACTGTACAGCTTTTTGTGATATTCCAGTCCCCATTAAAAATCATTACACATGTCGGACGGATTTTGCGGTGTACATGCTTGAATGCACATGCCATCTGAAGTACATCGGTAGTACTAAGTTACCAGTCTTTAAGCGGATATTACAACATTTGCGCGCAATTGTCAACTCTGATTCTAATTATCCAGTTGCCCGTCATTTTAAAGCCATCCATGCAAATAAAGTTAGTGATTTAAAATACTTTGTAATTGGAGCAGTCTCTCCATCAGTCCGGGCTACATAACTGTCTCTATTGGTTATTAATTGGTTGTGTGAGTATCGGTATGGGTGCCTGATTGTCTGTGTGGGTGGGTGGAGGGTATGACTCAGAGAATATATGCGTAAGAGGGTGATTCAGTGGCTGTATGGGTTTAAGAGTGCATCTGTGAAGGGCTCTATGGATGACTGAGTGTGTGTATGGGTGTGTTGGTGAGTGAATGGATGTTTCAGTGTTGCATGTGTGAGTAACTACATATGTTTTAAGGCAGTATATGTGAGTGTTGGAGTATGTAAATCAGTAGATGTGAGAGTGAGTGTTTTGAAGAGTACCTGGATGGATGTGTGTGTTTATTTATATGAGTGAGTGTTGAAGAGAGTAAGTATGTGTTAGTATCTCTATAAATTAATTCAGTAGTGTGTCTATGACTGTATAGGGTAGTAAATGGGAGTGTGATTGATTCTTTGAATGATTGAGTAGGTGTGTGAGTAACTCTTTGGATGACTTGTCGTGTGTGACTGTCTGTATAGATATATGAGTCCATATGATAGTTCTGTATTTACGAGTGACTGCATGTATGATTGACTGTATGGCTCAATAAGTGCATATGTGTGTAGACCTAGGAATTACTGAATTGTTACGTAGCAACTGGTATTTGTGTGTTTATGGTTTTGAAAATGGTAGTCTGTATTTTGGACTATGTGTATCAAAGGTTATATTATGGTTTGAGAATGATGTATCAGATTGTCACATGGATGATGTCATCAGTGATGTCATCAGTGATGTCATTTGAGATGTCATCAGTGATGTCACTGACCATGTCATGAGTGATGTAATATGTGACGTCATCAGCAGTGCATTGCGGGGGCACGAGTTATAGTTAGCTCTACTAACTATAACGGCCGAATTTCTCTGGTTTTGTATGAGTGAAATGTCCAACTAACTATAACGTCCCTGAAACCTGTGGTTTTTTTCAGTGAATTTCTAAGGTTTTTTAAATGCTAATTTCTAACTATAACGTCCCTGAAACCTATGGTTTCTTCAGTGAATTTAAATGGTTTTTTAAATGCTAATTTCTGACTATAACGTCCCTGAAACCTATGGTTTTTTCAGTGAATTTCACAGGTTTTTTAAATGCTAATTTCTAACTATAACTTCCCTAAAACATATGTTTTTTTCAGTGAATTTCTAAGGTTTTTTAAATGCTAATTTCTAACTATAACGCCCCTGAAATGTATGGTTTTTTTCAGTGAATTTCAAAGGTTTTTTAAATGCTAATTTGTAAGTATAATACTTATAAAACCAATCTTTTTTTCTGTAGATTGCAAGGTTTTTTTTTACTGATATTTTGTAACTGTAATATCCTATAATTATTTTTCTTATTTTTTTCCTTTTATTTTAAATATGTAATGTCTTATGTATTTAAAATATATATATATTTTTTTTTGCACAAATAGTGAAGTCGCGTACCCATCATGTACCTATCACTGTGGGTGCGCAGATTCAAGCTGTCATATTGCTAAAGTCGAGAAGGATGCGTGTTTGGTATGCGACATGTACGCGGAGCCGAGCCGCGTCTAGCGTCATATGCGTATGGGGTCGCGCCGGGTGCGCGACTTTCGTAATTTTTGTTACGTTTAAAACTATGTGTATATAATTGTAATATGTATATTAGAGTAAATCATTATATAAACTTATTATAAAAATATTTTTTTTTGTTTGCATTGAAGTTATATTATTGTTAGATACATTTTGCGGAAGTCGCGTCGTGTGCGCGTTTGGTATGCGACGGGTGCGCGGTGCCTGGCCCCGCGTAACATCATCTACATATGGGATCGCGTCATGTGCGCATTTGGTATGCGACGAGTGCGCAGTGACGGGACCCGCATAACGTCATATACGTACTGGGTCGCATCGGGTGCGCGACTCCCGTAATTTTTTTTATGTTTTAAAACTATATGTATATAACTTTAATGTATATAAGAGAGCAAGAGATTATCTAAACTATTTATAAAAATGATATATTTGTACTTGTAATAAACTTATATTATTGTTAAATATATTTTCGCGAACTCGCGTCGGGTGCTCGCTGGTTGCGCGCCGGGTGCGCGACTCCCATGTGACTTTAAAAGAAAGCATTTGATTGGTTTATAAGGTTTTCCATTCTAGCAGTTGAAGGACCACACCCATTTTTCTCATTCTCTCTGCAGCATCACTGGAGAGACACATGTTGTGCTTTTGCAGCTACTTTGTAAAAAATGTTTGTGTTTGCTGGAAAAGTATAGAAATGGCTTCTTCAAATCCTGATCCAGAACTTCCATTTGATGATGAAGACATCGAAGAACCACCTCCCAAAAAAAGACCCCGAATCCATTGTCTGGAAGTTTTTCAGCATCCCAGATAGTGAAAAGAAAGTTAATGCTCGGAAGGTGAGCTGTACTCTATGTCCTCGGATTTTGTCAAGAGGAAGTGACAAAAAGTACTCATGTGATACATCGAGTATGTACAAACACCTGCAGACGATCCATCCGAGACATCTTGCACGAGAGCAGGTGCGACGTGCACAAGAAAACATGCAGCAAGCTGACCAGGGAGCTGGTCCTAGCACTTCTGGAGCCTCAAGCACCTCGTCCGAAGGTCCGGACATTCGCACAGAGTTTGCCAACTTGGAACAGCATTGCATAAAATGCAAAGCCATATTATGTTGTGGTGAACAATCTGTTGATGCTGTTTGTTCTGCAGCAAGGAATCACCGCTGCTAATTTTTTATTTTTTTTGTATTGGAATGAGTTTATAATTCCAAAAGTTAAGACTTTAGCCTGTTGCTTTTTTGAGTTTTCAAAAAAACACCAAAAAAACTTTACAAAATAGTTGAAAAAAACACACAAAAAGTTAAAAACAAAAAAGAAGAAAAAAAAGAGTTCTTTTCAGAACTACCTTATCTAGTTAAAAAAGAGAAATAACTGCATGCTAATGTCTGGGTGATTGCATGAGTACATGTGTAGAGCATGATTGATTCAAACAGTGCATGGGAAGTGCACAGGTGATTGTAGCACTGCATGTGTTAGTGCCTGGGTCATTGCATGAGTACATGGGTAGTGACTGGATCATTAGAGTACTGCAAGGAGAGTGCATGGTGAATTTATAAGTGCTTGGGTTTTGGTGGAGTGATTGGATAAGTACATGGTGCTGGCTGGGTGTTTGGAGCAGTGCATGGGTAGTGACAGAGGGATTGCTGGACTGCATGGGTACTACCTGGGTAATTGAAGGTGTGAATGAGCAGTGTATAGGCGGTTAGAGGATTGTATGGGAAGTGCACAGGTGATTCTAGCAGTGCATGTGTTAGTGCCTGGGTCATTGCATGAGTACATGGGTAGTGACTGGATGATTACAGTACTGCAAGGAGAGTGCATGGTGAATTTATAAGTGCTTGGGTATTGGCGGAGTGATTGGATAAGTACATGGTGCTGGCTCGGTGATTAGAGGAGTGCATGGGGAGTGACAGGGTTATTGCTGGACTGCATGGGTACTACCTGGGTAATTGAAGGTGTGAATGAGCAGTGTCTAGGTGGTTAGAGGACTGCATGGGTAGTGGATAGGGGATTGTAGCAGAGCATGAGTTAGGGCCTGGGTCATTGTATGAGTACATGGGTACTGACTGGATGATTAGAGTACTGCAAGGAGAGTGCATGGCAAATTTATAAGTGCTTGGGTTTTGGCGGAGTCATTGGATAAGTACATGGTACTGGCTGGGTGATTGGAGGAGGACACAGGGAGTGACAGGTGGATTGCTGGACTGCATGGAAACTACCTGGGTAATTGAAGGTGTGAATGAGCAGTGTCTAGGCGGAAAGAGGATTGTATGGCAAGTGCTCATGTGATTGTAGCAGTGCATGTGTTAGTGCCTGGGTCATTGCATGAGTACATAGGTACTGACTGGATGATTAGAGTACTGCAGGGAGAGTGCATGGCGAATTTATAACTGCTTGGGTTTTGGCGGAGTGATTGGATAAGTACATGGTGCTGGCTGGGTCATTGGAGGAGTGCATGGGTAGTGACAGGGTGATTGCTGAACTGCATCGGTACTACATGGGTAATTAAAGGTGTGAATATATAGTTTCTAGGTGGTTAGAGGACTGCATGGGTAGTGCACAGGTGATTGTAGCAGTGCATGGTTACTGCCTGGGTCATTGCATGAGTACATGGGTACTGACTGGATGATTAGAGTACTGCAAGGAGAGTGCATGGCAAATTTATAAGTGCTTGGGTATTGGCGGAGTTATTGGATAAGTACATGGTGCTGGCTGGGTCATTGGAAGAGTGCATGGGGAGTGACAGGTGGATTGCTGGACTGCATGGAAACTACATGGGTAATTGAAGGTGTGAATGAGCAGTGTCTAGGTGGAAAGAGGATTGTATGGCAAGTGCACATGTGATTGTAGCAGTGCATATGTTAGTGCCTGGGTCATTGCATGAGTACATGGGTAGTGACTAGATGATTAGAGTACTGCAAGGAGAGTACATGGAGAATTTATAAGTGCTTGGGTTTTGGCGGAGTGATTGGATAAGTACATGGTGCTGGCTGGGTGATTGGAGGAGTGCATGGATAGTGACAGGGTGATTGCTGGACTGCATGGGTAGTACCTGGGTAATTGACGGTGTGAATGAGCAGTGTCTAGGCAATTAGAGAATTGTATGGGTAGTGCACAGGTGATTGTAGCAGTGCATGGTTACTACCTGGGTTATAGCATGAGTACATGGATACTGACTGGATTATTACAGTACTGCAAGGAAAGTGCCTGGGTGAATTTATAAGTACTTGGGTATTGGCGGAGTGATTGGATAAGTACATGGTACTGGCTGGGTGATTGGAGGAGGACACGGGGAGTGACAGGTGGATTGCTGGACTGCATGGGTATTACCTGGGTAATTGAAGGTGTGAATGAGCAGTGTCTAGATGGTTAGAGGACTGCATGGGTAGTGCACAGGTGATTGTAGCAGTGCATGGGTACTGCTTGGGTTACTTAATCTTACCTTTTTTGAAGTAGATATGAAAGTCATTGAAACAATTTTTTCAGTTCTTTTTTTATAATCTAAATTTAAAATAGTTTTAAACTTTAGAATTTGGGTCTGTAGAAGCGAAGAAAAAAACAGTTATAACATATAATATTATCGTTTTAAGTACACAGCATAATTTTACAATTACATAATATATTCAGTTGACCTTTTTTGCTGTTTTCAGATTCTATTGAATTTCACCATACACAGTGATTTCAATGTTGATCATCATGTGACAGCGGGCAAAAAAATACAATCAATAAGATTGGTAAAAAAAAACAAATTTGTGTTAAAAATATTTACAACAAACTCAACTATCTGTTTACATTTCCTAAAATAAACACCCTCAATAACATTGCATATAATACAAAGATCAAATATATGAAATGCTTCTTTCTAAAACAATTTTCTAAATACACTATCAAAGAACAGAAATGATAATTGAATCAGCAATTCTTGATATCTTCCCTATAGGCCGAATGATGTTTCCGAAATCATTTCCATTGAGAATATCCAAAATAAACTTTTTAATTCATATTGACATTTTCCCAATAGGCCGAATGATGTGGGTCTGGTGGCTTAGCGGACTAATGCATCCACTGCAGGGGCCTGTGTTCGACCTCATGGTCACAGGTTCAAATCCCGGCGGGTCCACTCAGCCTTTCATCCATCTGAGGTCGATAAAATGAGTACCATTGAGTTGGGTAACAATAAACATCTGTTATTCAGCGCCTTGAGACCCCTGGGTGATAAGTGCGCTTTACAAATACACGTCTTATCTTATGTTATGTTATGTTTCTGAAATCGTTTGTATTTAAAATATCCCAAATAATCTCATTAATTCATGTTGACATCTTCCCAATAGGCCGAATGATGTTTTCAAAACCCAGACGTGGGTCCTGGGCTCACTGTGCCACTGGATTCAAGCTATTCTGGCTGAAGAGGGGTGGAACCCCGAAACCGGTCCTAGTATGCTTGTTTCCGGTCCAGGGAGGACCTGGCTTAGCAGTTCGGGCTGGACTGTTCCCATGAGGCACAGGGTCAAGACTGATTTGCATATGGCCAGGTCTCAACTGGGGTGGCATGGTGAGCAAAAGAATGATGGATTTAACCCAGATCTCTTGACTGGGGGTGAATGTTTTGATTTGTTCTGCATTCCGTCCATCAATTGTGTGTCTTTTGCTTCCTCGCCCTAAGTGCGCCGGGAATGCCCAGACTTGGGTCCCGGGCTCACTGTGCCACTGGATTCAAGCTATCCTGGCTGAAGAGGAATGAAACCCCGAAACCGGTCCTAGGATGCTTGTTTCCAGTCCAAGGAGGACCTGGCTTAGCAGTTCGGGCTGGACTGTTCCCATGAGGCACAGGGTCAAGACTGATTTGCATATGGCTAGGTCTAAACTGGGGTGGCATGGTGAGCAAAAGAATGATGGATTTAACACAGATCTCTTGACTGGGGGTGAATGTTTTGATTTGTTCTGCATTCCATCCATCAATTGTGTGTCTTTTGCTTCCTCGCCCTAAGTGCGCCGGGTATGCCCAGACGTGGGTCCCGGGCTCACTGTGCCACTGGATTCAAGCTATTCTGGCTGAAGAGGGGTGGAACCCCGAAACCGGTCCTAGGATGCTTGTTTCTGGTCCAGGGAGGACCTGGCTTAGCAGTTCGGGCTGGACTGTTCCCATGAGGCACAGGGTCAAGACTGATTTGCATATGGCCAGGTCTCAACTGGGGTGGCATGGTGAGCAAAAGAATGATGGATTTAACCCAGATCTCTTGACTGGGGGTGAATGTTTTGATTTGTTCTGCATTCCGTCCATCAATTGTGTGTCTTTTGCTTCCTCGCCCTAAGTGCGCCGGGAATGCCCAGACTTGGGTCCCGGGCTCACTGTGCCACTAGATTCAAGCTATCCTGGCTGAAGAGGAATGAAACCCCGAAACCGGTCCTAGGATGCTTGTTTCCAGTCCAAGGAGGACCTGGCTTAGCAGTTCGGGCTGGACTGTTCCCATGAGGCACAGGGTCAAGACTGATTTGCATATGGCTAGGTCTAAACTGGGGTGGCATGGTGAGCAAAAGAATGATGGATTTAACCCAGATCTCTTGACTGGGGGTGAATGTTTTGATTTGTTCTGCATTCCATCCATCAATTGTGTGTCTTTTGCTTCCTCGCCCTAAGTGCGCCGGGTATGCCCAGACGTGGGTCCCGGGCTCACTGTGCCACTGGATTCAAGCTATCCTGGCTGAAGAGGGTAAAACCCCAAAACCGGTCCTAGGATGCTTGTTTCCCGGTCCAGGGAGGACCTGGCTTAGCAGTTTGGGCTGGACTGTTCCCATGAGGCACAGGGTCAAGACTGATTTGCATATGACCAAGTCTAAACTGGGGTGGCATGGTGAGCAAAAGAATGATGGATTTAACCCAGATCTCTTGACTGGGGGTGAATGTTTTGATTTGTTCTGCATTCCGTCCATCAATTGTGTGTCTTTGGCTTCCTTGCCCTAAGTGCGCCGGGTATGCCCAGACGTGGGTCCCGGGCTCACTGTGCCACTGGATTCAAGCTATCCTGGCTGAAGAGGGGTGAAACCCCAAAACCGGTCCTAGAATGCTTGTTTCCAGTCCAGGGAGGACCTGGCTTAGCAGTTCGGGCTGGACTGTTCCCATGAGGCACAGGGTCAAGACTGATTTGCATATGGCAAGGTCTAAACTGGGGTGGCATGGTGAGCAAAAGAATGATGGATTTAACCCACATCTCTTGACTGGGGGTCAATGTTTTGATTTTTTCTGCAGTCTGTCCATCAATTGTGTGTCTTTTGCTTCCTCGCTCTAAGTGCGTCGGGTATGCCCAGACGTGGGTCCCGGGCTCACTGTGCCACTGGATTCAAGCTATCCTGGCTGAAGAGGGGTGAAACCCCGAAACCGGTCCTAGGATGCTTGTTTCCAGTCCAGGGAGGACCTGGCTTAACAGTTCGAGCTGGACTGTTCCCATGAGGCCACTTTGCAACCCAGCATGATGGTGAACACCCGGACGGTATGCAAATGAGCCCACGCTGAATTGTTCAGCTGGGCTCGGCTCAGGTCTACAGAAGTGCCTTGGCTATCAAAGAAAGGCCGCCAGCACCAGGCACAGGGTCAAGACTGATTTGCATATGGCCAGGTCTAAACTGGGGTGGCATGGTGAGCAAAAGAATGATGGATTTAACCCAGATCTCTTGACTGGGGGTGAATGTTTTGATTTGTTCTGCATTCCGCCCAACAATTGTGTGTCTTTTGTTTTCAGAACTTTGGCATCAAAAATATTAGATAGGAATTTGGTAATTCATAAGGCAACTGATATTTAAATTCCAAATGGGCATCATTACAATGTGTCCATCCTTTATTGCATTTTAAATACACAGTATAGTGTCCAGATGTTGTAGAAGGTCCATCGTGGAAAATAATTGCCACTGCTTTGAAAGTTCTTCCTGAAATTGACTGTTGACTTGCCACAACATTTTTAATTTTAGTTTCCAATTTTCTTCCATCTGCTCTACAACGTTGTATCATTAAAATGACATATTGTCCAAATCTTTCTATAAATAATGTTGATAACATTTCAGATTTGCAGTGACTACATTCCATATTTTGATTAGCTGATTTTACTAATTTGTTAAAAGACACTGGGGCATATTATCAAGGGCTTTATCGCCGCTTTAGCGTGCACTTTTGCCGCTAAAGCGGCGATAATTTTATCGCCCTATTAGCAAGCTGTCGCTAACAGGCGTTAGCGACAGCTTTCAGGCGTTAGAGGCCACGTTTACCATCACCTTGCATGTCAGCGATAATTATCGCTAATGACATGCAAGGAAGGCGTTCCTACTAAAAGCGACTGAAAACAGTCGCTAATCCCACTACCCCCTATTAGCAAGGCAGGCGAAGCGATATAATAATTCGCACTAAGCGCGTTTATCGCTAGATTCTAACACCTGCTAGTGAGGACGACTTACCTGTTTAAAGTATAGGAGGTGGATTCTAATGCTGAATCCACCTTAGCGTTAATGCGAGAATATCGCTGGTTTTCCAGCGATATTCTCGCTTTTTGCCGCTATCGCTGGAAATAATATCGCTATGGAGATAAACCTTACTAATAGGGTGTTATCTCAGCGATATTTTCCAGCGATAGGCGGCGTTAATCAAAGTCGCGCTAAGCGCGGTTAGCGATAAATATCGCTATTCCTTGATAATATGCCCCACTGTTTTACAATCTGGTATTGTCCAATATATGAATCTTTCAGTGTCTATTTTAGTGGTAGAACTAAATGTACAATGTTCACATTCATGATCCCATCTGTAACGAAGTCCAAACAGATTTTCAATTTGTATTCCTTCATCTTCCAATACTGCAAGCATAAACATAAGAAATTCTTGAGCATCCTGCTGTACATTAAGTGTAAATTGTGAAGAACCAGAACATATATCCAGAAGATTCCGAATGCCAGAAACACTTTGGATTTTAGTTTTATCAGTTGTCAATTTTTCAAAAATAGAATGCAACAAAGAACAAAACCTTTTTCTCGATTCTCCATAATTTGTTGTTGGAGATTTTCTAGAAAAAATAAGACGTTCACAACTACATCAGCATAGCAGTTGATACCTGAACTGTTTTCTAACTGATATCCTACAATATCTTCAACACTGTCCATTTTTTTTTTGTTTGGAACCTCAACATTCTCTTGATTTTTTTTATTTCCAACCTCACTACAAAGTTTCTCATATGCTCATTTTCGACATACTACACGCTTTTCATATACAGGAAATTCATCTAAGTTGGGAGCATACACTCTTCTTAACCGATTATACTCTCTTACACAGTTTGCATCTGCACTAATCTTTCTCTCATCAAAATCAATCAAATACAATCCAGATAAAGTTCTGACTCGGGACAATGCAACATATGCCAAGCACTATCTACACTTAAACCTTGAGATTTATGAATGGTCACCGCATATGCTAAAGAAAGAGGAAACTGTTTCCTATGAACATACATGTTTTTAACAAGCAAAAAAGGAACAGAACAACGTCCAATCTGTTTTACTTCTTCAATCTGATCAAATTTAATCTTCAAAAATTCAATTCCATCTCGATTTTGATAATGAACAAAATCAACAACTTTTCCCATTGCTCCATTTACTAAACCTTTTTCCACATCCAAATTACACCGTAAAATTACCCGACAGTTTTCACATGCATATAAATTATTTTCTAAACCAGCAGTCTTAGATATAGATTTGTCCAAAGAATCCAATTTTGTTTTTAATTTTTCTGACAAAATAATAGTCATTCCTTTGTGCTCTATTTTATCAATGGCTTCCATTTTTATTATTTGTTGTTTTTCCAGCTTTAAAAGTTCTTCATTGGATGTAGAACACTCTCGCAGTGTTGGCATTAGGCAGATTATAGATTTCTTTTCTCCAATTTTTTGTATATTATTTCCGGAGCAACATTTTCATTTGGAAACAAGTTTGTAAGTAGTCGAATTTGCAAAGCTTCTTTACCATGTTCTGTCAATACACCAATTCTTATATATTGGAGAATGCTTCCATAATCTTCATCACTTGCCTGTCGCATATTTTTAATAAGTTCTTTGTATTCAAAATATGACCAAATGTTGACATTTCCAATACTTCCCAAAGATTTTCTGGTGTCTTCATGCACAAGTGTTTTAAAAACTGGTTGCCCTTTTACAGGAGTAAGTTGCAGTGGATCGCTGAAAACCATCACATGTTTTCCTCCAAATAACACATCATATTCTGTTTTTAAAATTTGCTGCATTCTTAAATGTACAAAGGCAAGCATTAAGTTTGAGACTATGCTCACCTCATCAATGATCAAAAGTTTCATTTTCTTTAGTACTCTTGAAACTTCCAAACAAGCTTCTCCAGAAAGCTTGTGATATTCCAACTTGTTTTCATGTTCAACAGGTAGCATTAGTAAATGATGTAATGTAATCCCTTTAATGTTGTGTGCTGCTAACCCAGTTGGAACGGTTACAACACAAGATAAATGTGATTCAGTGGTTTTCTGTAAATAACTGGTCAAAACTTTAATTAAGAATCTTTTTCCTGTACCAGCTTGACCACTGATATACATTTGAATAGGTTTAAAAGATGTGCAGTTGCATTCTTTATTTTCATGAAGTAAACCATGGTCGATCTGTTGTGTAACTTGCTGATGTATTTCTTTCTGTTCAATATTTAGTTGTTCTTCCAAGATTCCTAAGTCCATAATATCCTGTTGAGCTTGATGCATTGCTGTTTCCACTTCACTCATGGCGATTGTTGCTTCATTTTCAAGAATTGGTTGTCCTAGTGGATCTTGACTCAGTGGAGCAGAACTTTGACTATCTTGAGAACTGTCTCTAGCAATCTCAGCTGCAATACTAGCTTCTTGTTCAATTTCTTCATTCAACATTTGGAGATAATTTGGAAAAACTGTGCATTCAATGCTATCTTTACATGCATTAAAAGAATCTTCATAGCACTGAAAATCTCCAAGTAATTCCATTTCAGTACGCCAAGGCTTGAACAGTTTCAGAAGTGCTAAATAGTAAAATTCCCTTTTATCTGCAGTATCGCAACTCAGTTTCCTGTGATTAATGAGATTTCCTTTACTATGTTTCACCAAACATCCACCAGAACCAATCACTGCATATTTTTCTTCATTTATATTCTCTGTAATATTTCTCTTAAAGCTGTATTATTGCAGTACTTCATAGAGACATATGTTTTCAAGATAGGGACTTCTTTTAGGATAGTATGTATCCAACATGTTTGTTTTAACAATATCTGTGCTTTCCGGTTCATTTAATGCTAATAATTCGATTTCTTGTATAGATTTCAGTACTCGATTTCGTGTTGCAGCAAGACCTAGACTAACCCAAATGATTCCTCTTGACTTTCAATATAAACTTGCAGATGTCAACCGATCCGAACATTCGTAAGATCCAATCTCTCAATGGGACAGCATCTTCAAACTAAAGCTATACAATTTCTTACTAAGAGTCTCCTCTTGGGAAATTTCTTCCCACATTTCTTTCAACTCCGTCTTTTCAGATTTTGTTATGTATGATGTAACATACCGAGCAACAGCAATGGAATTATCTGCAACATACTGGATATCCATAGTTGCATTCCACATCGACAAAATCACTGGATTATAATCATTAATATACTTTGATTGTTCACTTCTTTTTAAATTGTAAGTATTTTTGGAGATTTTCTAGTGATAGTATGCCTCACAGCTGACATGAAACTGTTGACTCTTCCTTTGGATATTACTGGACGTGGAAATCCAAAACGACATTTTGTATAAAACTTTTCCTTTGACTTGTATTTCCGTCGACAGTATTTGCCACATCGATGAGTCTGAAACAGTAAAACTTGTTGTCTTAAGCTTAAGGTATTTTCTTCTCTTGTTTTTGGTATAGCACATGTAACATAGTCTTCAATGAAAGATAAAACAGTCTCATCCGAATCAGTTCCAAACTTAGGTGCATCCTTGATCCATAAAAGCATATGTATATGAGGAGCACTTCTAGCTTGGTACTCCTTTCTCAATGACTTCTCCTAGAGGTGGGTTGTTTTTATTGCAGATAAAAGACATCATAGCTTGAAACCTATGATTAAAATATCTGCACACATTTACAGGATCCAAGGAACACAGTTCTCCAGGTGTCTTGAATTCAATGTTTTTAATATTAGAATTTGCTTCTCAAAGAAATTCAAGTAAATCGTCCCACGCGTATTCAGCACAGCTTAGCGTAACAAACCATGTAGGAGTTCCTAAGTTCCTTAACATACATTTAAGTTCTCCATGACGACGATACCAATACTCATTAGTACCACGTTGACACGCCATCAAATTAATCAATTGAGATTCTAAATGATCGTCTCTCTGTTGTACTTTGTCCATGAATTCCTTTGCAGAAACATGTTGAAGATGAACTCCTGTTTTTAATATGTGGTTGACTGCATATGAAAGTCCAGACAAGTCACTTTCAAACAAAAGATGAAATATATATGGAATACATTGTCGAAATCTTGGATCTTCTGAGTACAATCTTGTTGTTCGATATTCTGATGCTGGAATCTGTACTGGTCGTTCGTCATATCGTCCACCTTTTCCAGTAGGGAAGAGCTGTGGAAAACAACGAGCTTCCAAACTTTTTTCCCAAACACTCATTGGAGTCCCCTTCGCTTTCTTCATTTGGAATAATTCAATAGTATTTCCAATCACTTCCTTTTATTGTAAAGGATGTACACTATAATGTTCATAAATTTCTTCACTTTTGGAGATGTCCACTTTTTCAATTTGGCCACTTGAAATTTCGCTATCATCTCCTAAAACTATTTCTTCTTCTTCCACATACACAGTTTTGTAGTAAACATTGTTTTTTATGAGATATAACGTAGCCTTTTGCACTTTGCTGACATCTACTAATTCTTGCCATATTTTCCGAATCTTCGTAGGAACACCATTAACTAGAATAAATACAGGTTCAGTTTCCTCTTTCTCTAAACCAATAGTTTCAATATTTTTCTTTAAATCTAAAGGTAAATACACAACTCTTCCTTTTAATCCTCTTTGTAAATCTGTGGAAGGCAACTTACCTGTTTTAGGCTCCATATGAACAATAGTCTGAAACGGGTGCACAGATTGAATCAGAATGGACTCATAAGTATTTAAATCTACCAGTTCTGGAGGAATACCTACCAACTCTAGGTTTTTATGTACAGCTCTAGCTGGCATTTTGTTGTCCTCTAATTTGGTATAACAATATTTACAAATACGTTGATCACTACCCAAATCAAAGCAATCTTCTACCAACAAATAACCTCCAAATTCTTTCCACTTATCATTGTTTTCTTTTCCACTTTTTAAATACAAATCAACATTCCTAGTTTGATTTCTATAGTGAGTTCGTCGACAACAAATACAAACATAGGGGGTCATTATAATAGCGGGCGGATCGCCACCGCCCATATGGCGGTGGCGATCCGCCCGCTATTTTCCACCGCCCGCATCCCATTTCCCCCCGCCATATTACGATGGCGGGGGGGACCCCAGTGGACGGAAAGACCGTCCGCCGGTTTTCTGCCGGTCGACTCGTCGACCGGGCGTAAAACATGCATAATATGGTGGCGGTGTCTGCAAGACACCGCCATCCATATTATGATGATGGCGGAAAGCAGCCCTACCATGGCGGCGTTGACGCCATGGAAAGGCATGTGGTCTTCGCTGTTGGGGGCCCATAGTGGGCCCCCAGGATGTTAGGGGGGTGGGGGATGCACATGGGGTTACCTATGGTACCCCCCTGCATTGGCATGGACAAAGTGGGAGGCACCGCGCGGTGCCTGTCACCTTGTGCATGTCAATGCACAATGTGCAGTTCCCAGCATCTGTGGCGGGCGGTGCTGTGAGCACCGCCTGACCACAATCGCTGAGGAATAGGGGATGCCACCGCCACGGTGGCATCATAATTGCAGGTGCGGGATCGCCGCACCTATAGCGGGCGGTCCCTTTGGCCCTTGCGGTGGCGGGCTGACTTTGTCCGCCCGCCATCGTAATGACCCTCATAGTTTGGTCTTTCACAACAAATTACCTTAAACTTTGTAATTTCTTCTTCAAACTTCTCAGTACTACTATATTCCACGTCTTCTTCAACACCTACACCTATCAAACTCTCACTTTCTCTACACTCTTGTTCAGGACCAAAGTAACAAAACTCTATTTCATCACAAACTTTATTTACATCTGTTACTGACCCATGCAAAAGAGCACTGTTTAAGTCACTTAAAATTATTGCAGGACTTTTTACATAGTACAGTCTTCTTACTAACTTCCGCATTTGAGAGTGATGTACTGCTAACATTCTCAAATGATAAAAAACACTTTTACACACTATTCTAGAAAGACAAGCCAGAGAATGACCTTGCAAACCAGTATTTTTCTCACTTTGCAAGGATCTAGTCCTTGCAGCATCTTAATCTTTTGTTTAACACTTTTTTTACTATACGCTCGTAAGAAATTTCATAAAATATCAATAGACTCCTGTCGTATACTGCAAATACTACTACAATACCAAGTATACACTGGGGCTTTAGTACATCTCCCTAGAACTTCATCAGGTATCACTTCTTCTACATTTCTAGGAACCATCTTTTCTTTTTCAATTGCACAACCGTTCTTCACTTCATAAGCACGACCATTGGTATCAACTGCGTGAACTAATGTATTGCTTTGAAAATAGCTCTCTTCATTAAAAAAAGGCTCTGAACTTGAAGTGTGCTTCCATTCAGCCAAAAAAATATCACAAAAGTTAGTTCTGTTAATTAGTCTCTTCTTTTTACTTTTGTCCTTCATAAAATGCATTGGTTTATCTAATGATCACATTCTGTTTAAAACTAAAATGAACAATTTTCTTTGTAATTTAAAAGCCTTTTCAACAATAGTTTCAATCAGTTTTTTCTTTTTATAAAATGCTGATCTTCTTTTATATTTCTTGCCATCTTTTAATACATTTTGTACTACTCTACTTTGAAAAATACGTTTCCTTATTTCACAAAATTGATTCATCCTTCTTTTAGCATAGATTGTTTTATCAGAACGTGATTTGCCATTAATTTGCCCTTTTTTAATTTCATTCTTCTTTGTTCTAGAGGGATTCTTTTTATTTTCTACATTGTCAAAATCCTTTCTAGTCCTTGAAAGTCTTTTAATAAATTCTTTGTTCTCTTACCGCAAGACTTTTTCTTTTTTCCCACATGTTGTAGTTCATCTAATTCTTGATGTTGTCTTTTCTTTAAATAGTATTGTTTCTTTTCTTGTTTTCTCTTTTCTGTTTTTTTTGTCATGGTAAGTCTTTCTTAATGATGATGAAGAATATCTGAAAAAAAAATGTAAAATAAATTTAATATTATTAATATAACTATATAGAAATATACTATTCTATTACTAAAGAAGCACGTTCTACATAAAAACCAATGAAATGCTTTCTTTTGAAATCACATGGGGTTTGCTGCACTACATGGGTACTACCTGGGTAATTGGAGGAGTGAATGAGTAGTGTTTAGGTGGTAAGAGGATTGTATGGGAAGTGCACAGGTGATTGTAGCAGTGCATGGTTAGTGCCTGGGTCATTGCATGAGTACATGGGTACTGACTGGATGATTATAGTACTGCAAGGAGAGTGCATGGTGAATTTATAACTGCTTGGGTATTGGCACAGTGATTGGATAAGTACCTAGTACTGGCTGGGTGATTGGAGGAGTGCATGGGGAGTGACAGGGTGATTGCTGGACTGCATTGGTACTACCTGGGTAATAGAAGGTGCAAATGAGTAGTGTGTAGGTGGTTATAGGACTGCATGGGTAGTGTACAGGGAATTGTAGCTGTGCCTGTTAGTGCCTGGATCATTGCAGGAGTACATGGGTACTGACTAGATGATTAGAGTACTGCAAGGAGAGTGCATGGTGAATTTATAAGTGCTTGGGTTTTGGCCGAGTGATTGGATAAGTACATGGTCCTAGCTGGGTGATTGGAGGAGTGCATGGGTAGTGAGAGGGTGATTGCTGGACTGCATGGCTACTACCTGGGTAATTGAAGGAGCAATAGAGTAGTGTTTAGGTGGTTAGAGGATTGTATGGGAAGTGCACAGGTGATTGTAGCACTGCATGTGTTAGTGCCTGGGTAATTGCATGAGTACATGGGTAGTGATTGGATGATTAGAGTACTGCAAGGAGAGTGCATGGTGAATTTATAAGTGCTTGGGTATTGGCGAAGTGATTGGATAAGTACATGGTGCTGGCTGGGTGATTGGAGGAGTGCATGGGTAGTGAGAGGGTGATTGCTGGACTGCATGGGTACTACCTGGGTAATTGGAGGAGCGAATGAATAGTGTCTAGGTGGTTAGAGGACTGCATGGGTAGGGCACAGGTGATTGTAGCACTGCATGTGTTAGTGCCTGGGTAATTGCATGAGTACATGGGTAGTGATTGGATGATTAGAGTACTGCAAGGAGAGTGCATGGCAAATTTATAAGTGCTTGGGTTTTGACAGAGTGATTGGATAAGTACATGGTGCTGGCTGGGTGATTGGAGGAGTGCATGGGAAGTGAGAGGGTGATTGCTGGACTGCATGGGTACTACCTGAGTAAATGAAGGTGCAAATGAGCAGTGTCTAGGCGGTTAGAGGATTGTATGGGTAGTGCACAGGTGACTGTAGCAGTGCATGGTTACTGCCTGGGTCATTGCATGAGTACATGGGTACTGACTGAATGATTAGAGCACTGCAAGGAGACTGCATGGTGAATTTATAAGTGCTTGTGTATAGCGGAGTGATTGGATAAGAACATAGTGCTGGCTGGGTGATTACAGCAGTGCATGGGTAGTGAGAGGGTGATTGTTGGACTACATGGGTTCTACCTGGGTAATTGGAGGAGAGAATGAGTAGTGTTTAGGTGGTTAGAGGAGTGCATGGGTAGTGCACAGGTGATTGTAGCAGAGCATGGTTACTGCCTGGGTCATTGCATGAGTACATGGGTACTGACTGGATGATTAGAGTACTGCAAGGAGAGTGCATAGCGAATTTATAAGTGCTTGGGTTTTGGCAGAGTGATTGGATAAGTACATGGTGCTGGCTGGGTGATTGGAGGAGCGCATGGGTAATCACAGGGTGATTGCTGGACTGCATGGATACTACCTGAGTAAATGAAGGTGCAAATGAATAGTGTCTAGGTGGTTAGAGGACTGCATGGGTAGTGCACAGGGGATTGTAGCACTGCATATGTTAGTGCCTGGGTCATTGCATGAGTACATGGGTAGTGATTGGATGAATAGAGCACTGCAAGGAGAGTGCATGGTGAATTTATAAGTGCTTGGGTATTGGCGAAGTGATTGGATAAGTACATGGTGCTGACTGGGTTATTGGAGGAGCGCATGGGTAATGACAGGGTGATTGCTGGACTGCATGGGTACTACCTGCTTAATTAAAGGAGCGAATGAGTAGTGTCTAGGTGGTTAGAGGACTGCATGGGTAGTGCACAGGGGATTGTAGCACTTCATGTGTTAGTGCTTGGGTCATTGCGTGAGTACATGGGTAGTGATTGGATGATTAGAGTACTGCAAGGAGAGTGCATGGTGAATTTATAAGTGCTTGGGTTTTGGCAGAGTGATTGGATAAGTACATGGTGCTGGCTGGGTGATTGGAGGAGTGCATAGGTAGTGAGGGTGATTGCTGGACTGCATGGGTACTACCTGGGTAATTGAAGGAGCGCATGAGCAGTGTCTAGGCAGTTAGAGGATTGTATGGGTAGTGCACAGGTGATTGTAGCAGTGCATGGTTACTGCCTGGGTCATTACATGAGTACATGGGTACTGACTGGATGATTAGAGTACTGCAAGGAGAGTGCATGGTAAATTTATAAGTGCTTGGGTATTGACGGAGTGATTGAATAAGTACATGGTACTGGCTGGGTGATTGGAGGAATGCATGGGTAGTGACAGGGTGATTGTTGGACTGCATGGGTTCTACCTGTGTAATTGGAGGAATAAATGAGTAGTGTGTAGGTGGTTAGAGGACTGCTTGGGTAGTGCACAGGGGATTGTAGCACTGCATGTGTTAGTGCCTGGGTCATTGCATGAGTACATGGGTAATGATTGGATGATTAGAGTACTGCAAGGAGAATGCATGGTGAATTTATAAGTGCTTGGGTTTTGGCAGAGTGATTGGATACGTACATGGTGCTGGCTGGGTGATTGGAGGAGTGCATGGGTAGTGAGAGGGTGATTGCTGGACTGCATGGGTACTACCTGGGTAATTGAAGGAGCGAATGAGCAGTGTCTAGGCAGTTAGAGGATTGTATGGGTAGTGCACAGGTGATTATAGCAGTGCATGGTTACTGCCTGGGTCATTACATAAGTACATGGTTACTGACTGGATGATTAGAGTACTGCAAGGAGAGTGCATGGTGAATTTATAAGTGCTTGGGTATTGACGGAGTGATTGAATAAGTACATGGTACTGGCTGGATGATTGGAGGAATGCATGGGTAGTGACAGGGTGATTGTTGGACTGCATGGGTTCTACCTGTGTAATTGGAGGAATGAATGAGTAGTGTGTAGGTGGTTGGAGGACTGCATGGGTAGTGGACAGGGGATTATAGCAGAGCTTGAGTTAGTGCCTGGGTCATTGCATGAGTACATGGGTACTGACTGGATGATTAGAGTACTGCAAGGAGAGTGCATGGTGAATTTATAAGTGCTTCAGTTTTGGCAGAGTGATTGCATTAGTACATGGTACTGGCTGGGTGATTGGAGGAGTGCATGGGTAGTGACAGGGTGATTGCTGAACTGCATGGGTACTACATGGGTAATTAAAGGTGTGAATGAATAGTGTCTAGGTGGTTAGAGGACTGCATGCGTAGTGCACAGGTGATTGTAGCAGTGCATGGTTACTGCCTGGGTCATTGCATGAGTACATGGGTACTGATTGGATGATTAGAGTACTGCAAGGAGAGTCCATCGCAAATTTATAAGTGCTTGGGTATTGGCAGAGTGATTGGATAAGTACATGGTGCTGGCTGAGTCATTGGAAGAGTGCACGGGGAGTGACAGGGGATTGCTGGACTGCATGGAAACTACCTGGGTAATTGAAGGTGTGAATGAGCAGTGTCTAGGCGGAAAGAGGATTGTATGGCAAGTGCACATGTGATTGTAGCAGTGCATGTGTTAGTGCCTGGGTCATTGCATGAGTACATGGGTACTGACTGGATGATTAGAGTACTGCAAGGAGAGTGCATGGCGAATTTATAAGTGCTTGGGTTTTGACGGAGTGATTGGATAAGTACATGGTGCTGGCTGGGTGATTGCAAGAGTGCATGGGTAGTGACAGGGCGATTGCTGGACTGCATGGGTACTACATGGGTAACTAAAGGTGTGAATGTGACTACCTGAGTAAATGAAGGTGCAAATGAGCAGTGTCTAGGCAGTAAGAGGATTGTATGGGTAATACACAGGTGATTGTACCAGTGCATGGTTACTGTCTGAGTCATTGCATGAGTACATGGGTACTGACTGGATGATTAGAGTACTGCAAGGAGAGTGCATGGTGAATTTATAAGTGCTTGAGTATTGGCGGAGTGATTGGATTAGTACATGGTACTGGCTGGGTGATTGGAGGAATGCACGGGGAGTGACAGGGTGATTGCTGGACTGCATGGAAACTACCTGGGTAATTAAAGGTGTGAATGAATAGTGTCTAGGTGGTTAGAGGACTCCATGGGTACTGCACAGGTGATTACAGCAGTGCATGGGTAGTGACAGAGTGATTGTTGGACTGCATGGGTTCTACCTGGGTAATTGGAGGAATGAATGAGTAGTGTGTAGGTGGTTAAAGGACTGCATGGGTAGTGGACAGGGGATTGTAGCAGAGCATGAGTTAGTGCCTGGGTCATTACATGACTACATGGGTACTGACTGGATGATTAGAGTACTGCAAGGAGAGTGCATGGCGACTTTATAAGTGCTTGGGTATTGGCGAAGTGATTGGATAAGAACATGGTGCTGGCTGGGTGATTACAGCAGTGCATGGGTAGTGACAGGGTGATTGCTGGACTGCATGGGTTCTACCTGGGTAATTGGAGGAATGAATGAGTAGTGTGTAGGTGGTTAGAGGACTGCATGGGTAGTGGACAGGGGATTGTAGCAGAGCATGAGTTACTGCCTGTGTCATTGCATGAGTACATGAGTACTGACTGGATGATTGGAGGAATGCAGGGGGAGTGACGGGAGATTGCTGGACTGCATAGAAACTACCTGGGTAATTAAAGGTGTGAATGAATAGTGTGTAGGTGGTTAGAGGACTGCATGGGTATTGCACAGGTGATTGTAGCAGTGCATGATTACTGCCTGGGTCATTGCATGAGTTCATGGGTACTGACTGGATGATTAGACTACTACAAGGACAGTGCATGGCGAATTTATAAGTGCTTGGGTATTGGCGGAGTGATTGGATAAGTACATGGTGCTAGCTGGGTGATTACAGCAGTGCATGGGTAGTGACAGGGTGATTGTTGGACTGCATGGGTACTACCTGGGTAATTCAAGGAGTGAATCAGTAGTGTGTAGGTGGTTAGAGGACTGCATGGGTAGTGCACATGGGATTGTAGCACTGCATGTGTTAGTGCCTGGATCATTGCATGAGTACATGGGTACTGACTGAATGATTAGAGTACTGCAAGGAGAGTGCATGGTGAATTTATAAGTGCTTGGTTTATTGCATGACTACATGGGTAGTGCTTGGCTGATTGGGAGAGTGCGTGGGTAGTGCCTGGGTGATTTCATAAGTGTTTGGGTAGTTGCGGAGTGATTTCATGAGTGCTTGCATACTAACTGGGTGATTGCAGAATATGGAATCAGTCAATCATTACTCATGTAGTTTTAAAATCACCTAGTCACTACCTTTGCACTCCTGTAATCGGTCAGGCACCTCACAATAGTTCACTAAGCATACATACAACTGTATAAATACAATCTGAGCACATAGATGAGTCATTACATATTATCTAGTTAAGTAGATAAGTACAACATGCCTGCAAGGGTAATATATGGTGGTTTACTTTTGAGCTACATCTTCACCATTCTATCTACAAATATGCAACATCATTAAACTATACCTCTCAACAGACTTAAGAAAGAAGGCTAATTAACAACACCTTTTATGAGCATTTTTAAAACCACACTTTTATTCTACATCTTCACCTTTGTATCTAAAATTATGTGGCATCATTCAACTATACCTTTTTTCAGACTACAAAAAGAAGCCTAATTAACAGCATCTTATTTCACCATTCTATCTAAAAATATGTGGCATCATTTAAACTTTACCTTTGTACAAACTAAAAAAGGAAACCTAATTAATAACACCTTATATGAACAGCTTTCAAACTGCACAGTTGTGCTGCATCTTTACCAAACTATCTAAAATTATGCAGTATCATTCAACTATACCTTTGTAGAGACAACGAAAAAAGAAGCCTAATTAATTACACCTTATATGAACTTCTTTCAAAATACACATTTCTGCTGCATCTTCAACCAACTATCTAAAATTATGCGGCATCATTCAACTTTACCTTTATACAGACTTAAAAAACCAGCCTAATTAATAACATCTTATATGAACATCAGTAATCATCCTAAAAAATACACATATTACTGTACAGACTATTTTTTAAAGAACATTTAAGCACAATGAAACAAAGTACAATATACATCTCTACATTAAATAATATATTTTAAACAACACAGTTTTTGAATAATGTTAAAAAATTTAAAATAAACCTCACAAATTTATAACTCACCTTGCAAATGTGTTCAAATTAAAATCTCACAAACTCTGACAGGATTTTCTTTTACACACAATCACTATAATGCACCAGACTCAGCAAGGTAAAACCAGTAATGGCAAAGTTTCCCTCTCTTTCTCCACACATATACAGATAAGTAACAAATCAGATTGCTTCCCACATTTTTCAAAATTGTAAAACACATTTCTATTGGTTACACATAATAACCCTTAGCAACTCAATTCTAAAGGTACCCAAACTGCTCCTACATTTTTTTAGAAGTCGCGACCCCATCGTGCACCACCGCGATGGAGTTGCAAATTCATACGGGAGTTCAAAAAGATATAACAAATAAATTCAACACTATTTTTTAATTAAACACCACTTCTAAAGATAGTACTGACTTTGGAAAATTCATTGAAAGAAAGCTATTACTCATATATAAATTACAATTTCACATTTTAAAAGCATAGTTAACTTTTAACCCTTCCCCCATTCAGCTTCATGCCAGTTTCCATAGTAACAGTTCATGGAACATTCAACTGAACTCATAGGTCACAAGTTCACCATATTTTCAAGTTAACCTCACAAAGTTGCAAATACAAACAGCAGGTGTGGTTGACTTGGCAAAATATGATCTTATCCTTTCTATTGTACCTTTCAAACATTTTTTACTAACCAATAAGAAAAATGCTTTTAAAAAAAAGTAAAATGCACCCTATCTTTGAATGTAGAATGTTCTTAAACAGCCAATCAATTCTCAAATTTTTTAAAAATTGCATCTTGTCCACCATTTTACATACCTCTCATTCTACCAAGTGACTACCTCAGCTACAGACATCTCTTCATTACTTACAGACATCCCTTCAAGATGCTTACAGTGTGGATTGTTGGGCACAGCTATGTTTTCTGGTGCAAAAGGTATGCTGAACGCAGAGGTATTGAGAAAGACCTAGCTTTGCAAAATGTAGACATTAAATGGATTGGACAGAGAGGATTAAAGTGGCATCAATTAATGCCTTTGGTTAAAACCTTTTGACATCTCCAACCCCCTGACCTCATGATTGTGCACTGTGGTGGCAATGACCTAGGCACATTGACTGGGGTAGGTCTGGAGATGCTCATGAAGAACACCTTTACAGAATTGATGTTGTGTTTCCCCCAAACTGTCTTTGTATACTCTAACATATGCCAAAGACAGAAATGGAAGTGGTCCAATCAATTTTGTCCTCAGATTGAGAAAGCTAGAAAAAACGTCAATAAAGCTGTTTCTGCTTACCTCAGAGACCATAGGATGGGCTCCATCTATAACAACAATCTACGTTTCCATATGGATGGCATCTACAGAAGTGATGGAGTACATTTCACTGATCAAGGCAACAGAGTGTTTCTCAACAACCTGAAGCTCAGCATCCACACTTACAGGTAGCTACAACAATCTCCCAATCAAAACAAGGGCTCTTTTTAGAGCCACCCAATAACCCAACATATAACCTAGGTTTATATAAAAAAATCTTAATTATTTTTGCGTGGAGACGCGCACCCAGCGCGACTAACAGAGCCTTGCACCCATCGCGTTCACACTAGGGGGCTGCGCTGAGTGCCGCGCACCCATCGCGTTCACACTAGGGGCCGCACTGAGCGCCACGCTAGGGTTGCGACTCCAAACTTTGATGAAAAAAAACCCGTCCACTTCCATTAAGTTATATTCGCCCGGGGGACCCCATCCCCCGGGGCATGCCTAAATCTATTTTCTTTTTTAATAAAAAAGGGAGGGGTACCGCGCCGCCCCCCTCCCGGGCTATTTTTGGCTCCGGGGACCCCATCCCCCGGGGCATGGCCTCACAGTTGGAGACCATGGGGGGAGCCCAAAGGCCCCCACGGTCCCACCGGCTCCCCGCCTTCTGCAGGAGCCGGCATTGCTTTTGAGCAAGGGGAGCTGCTGACATGCAGCTCCCCTTACTCAAAAGCAATCCTACTTTGCTTCATTGAAGCGAGAGCAGGTTTTCCTGCTCTCGCTTCAATCAAGCAAAGCAGCATTTGCTATGACATGGCGGAAGCCATGCTCCCGCCCTGTCATAGCAAACAGCAATGTCCTGGGGTTGGCACCCCGGCACATTGCAGGAGTCGGCCCTGGGGGTAGCGGTCCCCAGGGCCACTATGGGCTCCTGAAGGGGGGCCGTGCAGCCCCCCTTCCTACATTTCTAAAGCCCCGGGGAGGTGGTGGTCCCCAGGGCTTGGGGGTCCGTAACGGACCCCTATATTTCAATTTTTAGTGCCCCAGGGAGGTGGTGGTCCCATGGCTTAGGGGAGCCCCCGAGCCCCCCACCCCTTATTTAATAACCCCACACTCCGTTTTAAAAAAAACATTTCTCGCCCGGACTTGGGGCCCTGTGGGACCCCCAGAGCAGGCCTAGGGGGTAAGAGTGTTCCTACCCTGCCCCCTTTTCTTGTTTTTCATCCTTTTTTCAACAGATTTCTTCTGACTCAGTAACCGAGTCACAAAATGGATGCCAACAGTTCCTGGTTTGGAGTGTTGGCAGCCAATAAGAATGAAGCTCGTGCTCTGGAGGGTTCGCGAACCCACTGCGCCCACAGATATTGATATTTTTTCTTTTTCTAATTTCTCAGGAACTACTGAACGGATTTACACCATTTAAAAAAAAGGGCTCTTTCTGAACCAAGACCTACATTTCTGCCAAATTTGGTGTAATTCCGTTCAGCAGTTCGGGCTGTAGCTTTGTGTAAAGTTTCCTATGGAAATTAACATGGGGAAAACACGTTTTGGGACCCCCCTTTTTTCTCGGCCCCCGCTTGTCGAATCACCCCGAAGCATTCAAGACAGGAGCTGACTGGAGCGGGCCACTAGTTTTGAAAATTTTGCAAAGATTCGTCAACCGGCGCCAAAGTTATTGGGAAAAGAAAAAACGCTTTATGAATAGAAACGAGGTCCTAACTATAACTACCTACTGGCGACCGTCAGTAGGTGATATATATATATATATATATATATATATATATATATATATAGCTATATATACAATGAGACCTATAATCATATGAATTGTCTTTGTGAAGTTGTTGGTAATACACGTTATTAGAAGGGTAATATATATATTTTTAAGTGTAGCTCTTGCCGTGCCTGCAAATTTGGCGCTAATATAACTGAATACAAGACGGCATTTAGTCCAGTACCCATTGCAATCAAAGATCATTTTACGTGCCGCACAGAATACGCTGTATATGTCTTAGAAGGTACATGCGGGTTGAAATATGTAAGTAGCACCAAGTTTCCTGTATTCAATAGAATCCTACAACATCTGAGGGCATTGGTTAATTCGGATCCAAACTACCCTGTAGCACGGCATTTCAAGTTGGTGCACCAAAACAATTTGAATGAGTTAAAATATTCTGTAATAGGGGCTGTCCCCGTATCTAGACGGGGAGGCAACAGAGAGAAAAGCCTACGCCAACTGGAATCACATTTTATTTTGACTTTAGACACTAAGATGCCCAATGGCTTAAATGCAAGCGAGGACCTAAATAATTTACTCTAGGGATATCATGTTCAGTAGTTGGTATTTATATCCTCTGTCTACAATAGTCTGAGTCCCTTACTGTCATCGTGTACATATATTTTGCATACAATCCTAGACTAATGGAGTTTTGTTCATCTCAGACAGTATGGCCCTGTTTTAATTTCTTGATAGAGGTCCTTTGAATATTGTTAACATTGTCCAAGTTTGCACTAGTAATGTGAGTACTTAGTCGTATTGGCACTGGCCGATGAAAATAAGATGTTTATATACAAACACTCAACAACACATGTTCTTGTTCTATATTTGCTCATGCACTTGCACTTTATAAGAATGCATTTCCAGGCTTCAGACATCGCTTGTGGGCAGCCTCACCAGTCAGTCTTTTTTAATATCCTGGTGATTAGGTTTTAGAACACTCTTTTGCACATTAGGATTTTATAGTACTTTTTCATTCAAGCACTGCACTTTATAGACGAAAAGACTGTTTAAGTACTAGGTACAAAATAATCAGCTGTTGCGTTGTAGCAGTCAGGTCTATGTATCTGTTACCATTGGTTGACAGGAGTACATTAGATCCGTTCACAAAATAAAATTTCCAATGAGGATTCATTTCCCATGTACTGTCATGAGTAGTAGTACTCTTATAAGCACTAGCACTTTATAATGTGATGGTATTGAGGATTAATCGTAAAGAACAAAATTGTGACGTTATTAAGGACAACAATGAACGCTCTACACTGTTTTAAGACCTGTGTTGCCAACATACAATTAATTAATTTCTATATTTATATTAGCAGCAGATTGTCTATTTTTCTATTTTTCTATGACCGTTATATATATCGTATTTACATAAAATGTATGAGGCAGAATATTTTAGTTACAATGTATTAGGATATTTGCACAGTCTGTCAACTATATTTATTAACAATGCCTGAGAGTTTCTGAAACCGATAGGGCATGCACACTATTTATTGGTTCATTGTCAGCGACGTGTCATGTGATCAAGATCGCATTCCTGCGATCGAAACACGTCATGGCAGGCATTAGCCTGATCAACACTGTCATTTATGGAATTTATTAAAACACTTTGAACGAGCAACTCTGAGTCTCTCCGTGTTGTGGTCTGTACCTGGGTGGTCCCATCGTGAAAGGAGGTGGGCCAGGATCGTGTAGTTTGTATATATATATATATATATATATATATATATATATATATATATATATATATATATATATATATATATATATATATTATCTACTGGCGGTCGCCAGTAGATAGTTATAGTTAAAACCTATTATCCATAGGAAATCCGCGACATTCTATTTGAAATAACGTTGGCGCCGGTTGACGAATCTTCGCGAAAGTTTCCAACTTGTTGGGGCGCTCCGGTCCGCTCCTGTCCTGAAAGTCTCGGGGTGATACTTCAAGCGGGGGCCGAGAAAAAGGGGGGGTCCCAAAACGCGTTTTCCCCATTCATTTTTCCATAGGAACCTTTAGTCGCAGCTACAGCCCGAACTGCTGAACGGAATTACACCAAATTTGGCAAAGAGGTAGCCCTTGGTTCAGTGTCGTGCCTTTTGCTTAAATGGTGTAAATCCGTTCAGTAGTTCCTGAGAAAATCAAAAGTAAAGTCACATATATATCTGGGCGGAGCCTAACCACACATGTCATCGTGAGATCTGATTGGCTGTCAGCACTTCATCCTGGAATTGCTGGCAGCCATCTTGGGACCAATATAAATGATAGTACCTCATTGAAATGCATTGTAGTGAATAGAAGATTTTGAGGGTCACCAAAAGGAGAACTATAAAGGGTGATAACAGGCTTTAGTTACATTAGAATTTATTTGTTGATGGTACCATACTAATTTTAGGAATTGTGGTGTATTCTAAGGTGATTTTACCATGTGAAAAACCTTCTGCTGGGATATCATGAATCATGTTTGAGAGAACACTATTTTCTCATGCTTGTCCCATGGAGGTTTGGAAGGTGCTCCAGAAGCTAAAATGAGAGCATATTTTCTGTAAATTCACATTATCTTTCTCACTCATGTGAGAATGAAGTCTGACATTCTCAGTAAAACATGTACATCCAACAAGGGCAGAGACTGTCAGTTGATTCCTTTGTGTTCTACTGCAGCTTCCCAGAGTGTTCTAAAGAACAACTAGAGTGCTAACAGCCTTACTTATGACAAAAGTATGGCACACCTGAAGCCATCTTGATTGGAATAAACTGGTAACACTTAAACAATTTAATTTAAAAAGGAACAAAATGATGGGGTTCATTTTGTCATAGCAATTATGGTTAGTGCTGTAGAAAGAAAAATTAGGACATGTTTCAAGTGTGATCTCAAATATCTTCCTGTTATATTTCAACAGGAGCAGCCTGCCAGTTGATGCCTTTGTGTTCTACTGCAGCTTCCCAGAGTGTTCTAAAAAACAACTAGAGTGCTAACAGCCTTACTTATGACAAAAGTATGGCACACCTGAAGCCATCTTGATTGGAATAAACTGGTAACACTTAAAACATTTAATTTAAAAAGGAACAAAATGATGGGGTTCATTTTGTCATAGAAATTATGGTTAGTGCTGTAGAAAGAAAAATTAGGACATATTTCAAGTGTGATCTCAAATATCTTACTGTTATATTTCAACAGGAGCAGCCTGCCAGTTGATGCCTTTGTGTTCTACTGCAGCTTCCCAGAGTGTTCTAAAGAACAACTAGAGCGCTAACAGCCTTACTTATGACAAAAGTATGGCACACCTGAAGCCATCTTGATTGGAATAAACCGGTAACACTTAAAACATTTAATTTAAAAAGGAACAAAATGAGGGGTTCTTTTTGAAATAGAAATTATGGTTAGTGCTGCAGAAAGAAAAATTAGGGCATGTTTTAAGTGAGATCTCAAATCCTCTTCTATTTCATTAGAAAATTCTGACATGCAGACTGAAACAATCACTTTCAATACCAGCAGCAGACTACCAGTTAACTCCCTGGTGAGCAGTAGCTTTACTCCAGTGATATAATGAGCAACTAGAGTGCTAACATTCTGAATTTATGGCAGATGTGAGACACATCTGAATGCCTTCTTGATGGAATCAAAGTAAAAAACTGAAAGCATTTCCTACTGAGGAGACTGCAGTAAATGAAGAAATTAGGAAACTTCATAACAAAGAAGTCTTCCAAGATGGCCACCAGTGAAAAAAGAGCCCAAATGTAGCACAAATATTACCCAGCTGTAGCCCACATATAGCCCAATGACAAAAGTGTGCAAAACACTTTTTATTTTTAGTTTTTTTGCAGTTTTATGTAGTGCAGACTGGTCAGGTATTGGAGCATTGCATCTTAAAACATGACCCCCGTACCCTACAAAAACACCACTGCACGACCTTAAACCCTAAAACACTACCCCCAGCACGACCCCCTACACTACACAAGCACCACTGCACTATCCTAAACCCTAAAACACTACCCCCAGCACGACCCCCTACACTATCCAAACACCACTGCACTAACCTAAAACCTAAAACACTACCACCAGCACGACCCCCTACACTACCCAAACACCACTGCACTACCCTAAAACATGACCCCCTACACTACACAAACACCACTGCACTACCCTAAACCCTAAAACACTACCCCCAGCACGACCCCCTACACTACACAAGCACCACTGCACTACCCTAAACCCTAAAACACTACCCCCAGCACGACCCCCTACACTGCCCGAACACCACTGCACTGCCCTAAACCCTGAAACACCAGCCCCTGCAGGACTCCCTACACTGCCCGAACACCACTGCACTGCCCTAAACCCTGAAACACCAACCCTAGCACGACCCCCTACACTGCCCGAACACCACTGCACTGCCCTAAACCCTGAAACACCACCCCCTTCACGACCCCCTACACTGCCCGAACACCACTGCACTGCCCTAAACCCTGAAACACCACCCCCAGCATGACCCCCTACACTGCCCGAACACCACTGCACTGCCCTAAACCCTGAAACACTACCCCCAGCAAGACCCCCTACACTGCCCGAACACCACTGCACTGCCCTAAACCCTGAAACATCACCCCCAGCAAGACCCCCTACACTGCCCGAACACCACTGACCTAAACCCTGAAACACCACCCCCAGCACGACCCCCTACACTGCCCGAACACCACTGCACTGCCCTAAACCCTGAAACACTACCCCCAGCATGACCCCCTACACTGCCCGAACACCACTGCTCTGCCGAAAACCCTGAAACACCAGCCCCAGCACGACCCCCTACACTGCCCAAACACCACTGCACTGCCCTAAACCTTGAAACACCAGCCCCTGCACGACCCCCTACACTGCCCGAACACCACTGCACTACCCTAAACCCTGAAACATCACCCCCAGCACGACCCCCTACACTGCCCGAGCACCACTGCACTGCCCTAAACCCTGAAACACCAGCCCCAGCACGACCCCCTACACTGCCTGAGCACCACTGCACTGCCCTAAACCCTGAAACACCAGCCCCAGCACGACCGCCTACACTGCCCGAACACCACTGCACTGCCCTAAACCCTGAAACAACAGCCCCAGCACGACCCCCTACACTGCACGAACACCACTGCACTGCCCTAAACCGTGAAACACCAGCCTCAGCAGGACCCCTACACTGCCTGAACACCACTGCACTGCCCTGAACCCTGAAACACCAGCCCCAGCACAACACCCTACACTGCCCGAACACGACTGCACTGCCCTAAACCCTGAAACACCACCTCGTGCATGACCCCCTACACTCCCAAACACCACTGCACTGCCCTAAACCCTGAAACACCACCCCCAGCGCGACCCCCTACACTGCCCGAACACCACTGCACTGCCCTAAACCCTGAAACACCACCCCCTGCACAACCCCCTACACTGCTTGAACACTACTGCACTGAACTAAACCCAGAAACACCATCCCCAGCACGACCCCCTATACTGCACGAACACCACTGCACTGCCCTAAACCCTGAAACACTACCCCCAGCAAGACCCCCTACACTGCCCGAACACCACTGCACTGCCCTAAACCCTGAAACATCACCCCCAGCAAGACCCCCTACACTGCCCGAACACCACTGCCCTAAACCCTGAAACACCACCCCCAGCAAGACCCCCTACACTGCCCAAACATCACTGCACTGCCCTAAACCCTGAAACACCAGCCCCAGCACGACCCCCTACACTGCCCGAACACCACTGCACTGCCCTAAACCCTGAAACACCACCCCCTGCACGACCCCTACACTGCCCGAACACCACTGTACTGCCCTAAACCCTGAAACCCCACCCCCAGCATAACCCCCTACACTGCCCAGAACACCACTGCACTGCCCTAAACCCTGAAACACCACCCCCTGCACGACCCCTACACTGCCCGAACACTACTGCACTGCCCTAAACCCTGAAACACCACCCCCAGCACGACCCCCTACACTGCACGAACACCACTGCACCGCCCTAAACCCTGAAACACTACCCCCAGCAAGACCCCCTACACTGCCCGAACACCACTGCACTGCCCTAAACCCTGAAACATCACCCCCAGCAAGACCCCCTACACTGCCCGAACACCACTGCCCTAAACCCTGAAACACCACCCCCAGCAAGACCCCCTACACTGCCCGAACACCACTGCACTGCCCTAAACCCTGAAACACCACCCCCAGCAAGACCCCTACACTGTCCGAACACCACTGCACTGCCCTAAACCCTGAAACACCACCCCCAGCATGACCCCCTACACTTCCCGAACACCACTGCTCTGCCCAAAACCCTGAAACACCAGCCCCAGCACGACCCCCTACACTGCCCGAACACCACTGCACTGCCCTAAACCCTGAAACACCAGCCCCAGCACGACCCCCTACACTGCCCGAACACCACTGCCCTAAACCCTGAAACACCACCCCCAGCACGACCCCCTACACTTCCCAAACACCACTGCACTGCCCTAAACCCTGAAACACCAGCCCCAGCACAACCCCGTACACTGCCCGCACACCACTGCACTGCCCTAAACCCTGAAACACCAGCCCCAGCACAACCCCGTACACTGCCCGAACACCACTGCACTGCCCTAAACCCTGAAACACCAGCCCCAGCACGACCGCCTGCACTGCCCGAAAACTACTGCACTGCCCTAAACCCTGAAACACCACCCCCAGCAAGACTACCTACACTGGCCAAACACCACTGCACTGCCCTAAACCCTGAAACACCACCCCCTGCATGACCCCCTACACTGCCCAAACACTACTGCACTGCCCTAAACCCTGAAACACCACCCCTCAGCACGACACCCTACACTGCCCGAACACCACTGCACTGCCCGAAACCCTGAAACACCACCCCAGCACGACCCCCTACACTGCCCAAACACCACTGCACTAAACCCTGAAACACCACCCCCTGCACGACCCCCTACACTGCCGGAACACCACTGCACTGCCCTAAACCATGAAACACCACCCCCAGCACGACCCCCTACACTGCCCTAACACCACTGCACTGCCCTAAACCCTGAAACATCACCCCCAGCACAACCCCCTACACTGCCTGAGCACCATTGCTCTGCCCTAAACCCTGAAACACTAGCCCCAGCACGACCCACTACACTGCCTGAACACCACTGCACTGCCCTAAACCCTGAAACACCACCCCCAGCACGACCCCCTCCACTGCCCGAACACCACTGCACTGCCCTAAACCCTGAAACACCACCCCCAGCAAGACCCCCTACACTGCCCGAACACCACTGCATTGCCCTACACTCTGAAACACCAGCCCCAGCAAGACCCCCTACAATGCCCTAACACCACTGCATTGCCCTAGACTCTGAAACACCAGCCCCAGCAAGACCCCCTACACTGCCCGAACACCACTGCACTGCCCTAAACCCTGAAACACCAGCCCCAGCATGACCCCCTACACTGCCCGAACACCGCTGCTCTGCCCTAAACCCTGAAACACCAGACCCAGCACGAACCCCTACACTGCCCGAACTCCACTGCACTGCCCTAAACCCTGAAACACCAGCCCCAGCACGACCCCCTACACTGCCCGAACACCACTGCACTACCCTAAACCCTGAAACATCACCCCCAGCACGACCCCCTACACTGCCCGAGCACCACTGCACTGCCCTAAACCCTGAAACACCAGCCCCAGCACGACCCCCTACACTGCCTGAGCACCACTGCACTGCCCTAAACCCTGAAACACCAGCCCCAGCACGACCGCCTACACTGCCCGAACACCACTGCACTGCCCTAAACCCTGAAACAACAGCCCCAGCACGACCCCCTACACTGCACGAACACCACTGCACTGCCCTAAACCGTGAAACACCAGCCTCAGCAGGACCCCCTACACTGCCTGAACACCACTGCACTGCCCTGAACCCTGAAACACCAGCCCCAGCACAACACCCTACACTGCCCGAACACGACTGCACTGCCCTAAACCCTGAAACACCACCTCGTGCATGACCCCCTACACTCCCAAACACCACTGCACTGCCCTAAACCCTGAAACACCACCCCCAGCGCGACCCCCTACACTGCCCGAACACCACTGCACTGCCCTAAACCCTGAAACACCACCCCCTGCACAACCCCCTACACTGCTTGAACACTACTGCACTGAACTAAACCCAGAAACACCATCCCCAGCACGACCCCTATACTGCACGAACACCACTGCACTGCCCTAAACCCTGAAACACTACCCCCAGCAAGACCCCCTACACTGCCCGAACACCACTGCACTGCCCTAAACCCTGAAACATCACCCCCAGCAAGACCCCCTACACTGCCCGAACACCACTGCCCTAAACCCTGAAACACCACCCCCAGCAAGACCCCCTACACTGCCCAAACATCACTGCACTGCCCTAAACCCTGAAACACCAGCCCCAGCACGACCCCCTACACTGCCCGAACACCACTGCACTGCCCTAAACCCTGAAACACCACCCCCTGCACGACCCCCTACACTGCCCGAACACCACTGTACTGCCCTAAACCCTGAAACCCCACCCCCAGCATAACCCCCTACACTGCCCAGAACACCACTGCACTGCCCTAAACCCTGAAACACCACCCCCTGCACGACCCCTACACTGCCCGAACACTACTGCACTGCCCTAAACCCTGAAACACCACCCCCAGCACGACCCCCTACACTGCACGAACACCACTGCACCGCCCTAAACCCTGAAACACTACCCCCAGCAAGACCCCCTACACTGCCCGAACACCACTGCACTGCCCTAAACCCTGAAACATCACCCCCAGCAAGACCCCCTACACTGCCCGAACACCACTGCCCTAAACCCTGAAACACCACCCCCAGCAAGACCCCCTACACTGCCCGAACACCACTGCACTGCCCTAAACCCTGAAACACCACCCCCAGCAAGACCCCTACACTGTCCGAACACCACTGCACTGCCCTAAACCCTGAAACACCACCCCCAGCATGACCCCCTACACTTCCCGAACACCACTGCTCTGCCCCAAACCCTGAAACACCAGCCCCAGCACGACCCCCTACACTGCCCGAACACCACTGCACTGCCCTAAACCCTGAAACACCAGCCCCAGCACGACCCCCTACACTGCCCGAACACCACTGCCCTAAACCCTGAAACACCACCCCCAGCACGACCCCCTACACTTCCCAAACACCACTGCACTGCCCTAAACCCTGAAACACCAGCCCCAGCGCAACCCCGTACACTGCCCGCACACCACTGCACTGCCCTAAACCCTGAAACACCAGCCCCAGCACAACCCCGTACACTGCCCGAACACCACTGCACTGCCCTAAACCCTGAAACACCAGCCCCAGCACGACCGCCTGCACTGCCCGATAACTACTGCACTGCCCTAAACCCTGAAACACCACCCCCAGCAAGACTACCTACACTGGCCGAACACCACTGCACTGCCCTAAACCCTGAAACACCACCCCCTGCATGACCCCCTACACTGCCCAAACACTACTGCACTGCCCTAAACCCTGAAACACCACCCCTCAGCACGACACCCTACACTGCCCGAACACCACTGCACTGCCCGAAACCCTGAAACACCACCCCAGCACGACCCCCTACACTGCCCAAACACCACTGCACTAAACCCTGAAACACCACCCCCTGCACGACCCCCTACACTGCCAGAACACCACTGCACTGCCCTAAACCCTGAAACACCACCCCCAGCACGACCCCCTACACTGCCCTAACACCACTGCACTGCCCTAAACCCTGAAACATCACCCCCAGCACAACCCCCTACACTGCCTGAGCACCATTGCTCTGCCCTAAACCCTGAAACACTAGCCCCAGCACGACCCACTACACTGCCTGAACACCACTGCACTGCCCTAAACCCTGAAACACCACCCCCAGCACGACCCCCTACACTGCCCGAACACCACTGCACTGCCCTAAACCCTGAAACACCAGCCCCAGCAAGACCCCCTACACTGCCCGAACACCACTGCATTGCCCTAGACTCTGAAACACCAGCCCCAGCAAGACCCCCTACACTGCCCGAACACCACTGCATTGCCCTAGACTCTGAAACACCAGCCCCAGCAAGACCCCCTACACTGCCCGAACACCACTGCACTGCCCTAAACCCTGAAACACCAGCCCCAGCATGACCCCCTACACTGCCCGAACACCGCTGCACTGCCCTAAACCCTGAAACACCAGCCCCAGCACGAACCCCTACACTGCCCGAACTCCACTGCACTGCCCTAAACCCTGAAACACCAGCCCCAGCACGACCCCCTACACTGCCCGAACACCACTGCACTGCCCTAAACTCTGAAACACCAGCCCCAGCACCACCCCCTACAATGCCCGAACACCACTGTACTGCCCTAAACCCTGAAACACCACCCCCTGCACCGCCCCCTACACTGCCCGAACACCACTGCACTGCCCTAAACCCTGAAACACCACCCCCTGCACGACCCCCTACACTGCCCGAACACCACTGCACTGCCCTAAACCCTGAAACACCACCCCCTACACTGCCCAAACACCACTGCACTGCCCTAAACCCTGAAACACCACCCCCTGCACCGCCCCTACACTGCCCGAACACCACTGCACTGCCCTAAACCCTGAAACACCACCCCCAGCATGACCCCCTTTACTGCTCGAACACCACTGCACTGCCCCAATTCCTGAAACACCACCCCCAGCATGACCCCCTACACTGCCCGAACACCACTGCCCTAAACCCTGAAACACCACCCCTGCATGACCCCCTACACTGCCCGAACACCACTGCACTGCCCTAAACCCTGAAACACCACCCCCTGCACGACCCCCTACACTGCCCGAACACCACTGCACTGCCCTAAACCCTGAAACACCACCCCCAGCACGACCCCCTACACTGCCCGAACACCACTGCACTGCCCTAAACCCTAAAACACCACCCCCAGCACGACCCCCTACACTGCCCGAACACCACTGCACTGCCCTAAACCCTAGAACACTACCCCCAGCATGACCCCCTGCACTACCTGAACACCACTGCACTACCCTAAACCCTAAAATACTCCCCCAGCACGACCCCCTACACTACCCGAACACGACTGCACTGCCCTAAACCCTAAAACACTCCCCCCAGCATGACCCCCTACACTACCCGAACACCACTGCACTGCCCTAAACCCTAAAACACTCCCCCAGCACGACCCCCTACACTACCTAAACACCACTGCACTGCCCTAAACCCTAAAACACTACCCCCGCATGACCCCCTACACTACCCAAATACCAATGCACTACCCTAATCCCTAAAACACTACCCCCGCACAACCCCCTACACTACGCAAAGACCACTGCACTACCCTAAACTCTAAAACAATACCCCCGCACTACTCCCTACACTACCCAAAGACCACTGCACTACCCTAAACCCTAAAACACGACCTCCTACACTACACAAACACCACTGCACTACCCTAAACCCTAAAATACTACCCCCAGCACGAACCCCTACACTACCCAAACACCACTGCACTACCCTAAACCATAAAACACTACCCCCAGCAGTACCCCCTACGCTACCCAAACACCACTGCACTACCCTAAACCCTAAAACACTACCCCCAGCAGTATCCCCTACACTACCCAAACACCACTGCACTACCCTAAACCCTAAAACCCTAAAACACTAACCCCAGCACGACCCCCTACACTACCCAAACACCACTGTACTACCCTAAACCCTAAAACACTCCCCCAGCATGACTCCCTACACTACCCAAACACCACTGCACTACCCTAAACCCTAAATCTACCCCCAGCATGACCCCCTACACTACACAAACACCACTGCACTACCCTAAACCCTAAAACACTACCCCCAGCACGACCCTCTTCACTACCTAAACACAACTGCACAATTTGTTACAGGCGTTGCAACGCAGGCCTGTGGTGCTTACTGGAAGTACCTGGTGGGCTAGTTGGGCCCCAGGGACTCTCAGGATTCAAGGTGACCTAATCCCCCAACTTAAAACGCGCCACGGGGCGCGTTTGCACAGTGGTGAAGGGAGGGGAGGGGCCTCAGGTGACATGTGCGCAAACACGCCCTGTGGTGCGTTTTAAGTTGGGGAGTTAATTCCCTTTGAATCCTGGGGGCCAACTAGCCCACCAGGTACCTTCAGTAAGCACAACAGAGTTGCGTTGCAGAGAGGTGAAAAAAGGTGCGTGGCCTCGGAACGCCTCTCTGCAACTCAGCTCTGTGGTCCTAACTGTAGGTACCTGGGGGGCTAGTTGGGCCCCAGGGACCCTCAGGATTCAAGGGAACTTAATCCCGCAACTTAAAACGCGCCACGGGGCGCGTTTGCACACATGTCACCTCAGGCCCCCCTCCCTTCACCACTGTGCAAACCCGCACTGGCTCTGGTTAGTCAGAGTCAGTTACCACCAGTACCCGTCTGAAAAAGTTGTGGGCACAGGATGATTTTGCAACAAGGCCTCTTTCTGCTCCTCTGTTGGTTCTTTCTGCACATCTTTTGCTTCTTTCTGTGCGTTTTTCTTCTTTCTTCACATGTCCTACCTCTGTTGGCATAGTTAGAAACTAGCATTTAAAAAACCTTTGAAATTCACTTAAAAAATCATAGGTTTCAGGCACGTTATAGTTAGAAATTAGCATTTAAAAAACCTCTGAAATTCACTGAAAAAACCATAGGTTTCAGGCACGTTATAGTTAGAAATTAGCATTTAAAAAACCTTTGAAATTCACTGAAAAAACCATAGGTTTCAGACACGTTATAGTTATAAATTAGCATTTAAAAAACCTTTGAAATTCACTGAAAAAACCATAGGTTTTAGGGACAGTTATAGTTAGTTGGACATTGCACTCGTACAAAACCCGTGAAATTCCCCTGTTATAGTTAGTTCAGCTAACTATAACTCGCGCCCCGCAATGCACTGCTGATGACGTCACATATTACATCACTCATGACATGGTCAGTGACATCACTGATGACATCACTGATGACATCTCAAATGACATCACTGATGACATCATCCATGTGATAATTTCATGCATCTTCTCACACCCTAATATAACTTTTGATACACCCACTCTAAATTACAGACTGCCATTCTCAAAACCATAGACACTCCAACACCAAAAACTACATACCCACTCACTGATTCTTAGGTCTACACACACATCCACTCACTCACCTGTACAGTCACTCATACTTACAGTCACTCAGTACAGGACTATCATATGCACTCATACACCTATATAAACACTCACAAACCGCCACTCATCCATAGAGGTACTCACACACCTAGTCAGTCATGCAAAAAATTAATCACACACCCATTTACTCACCTATACAGTTATACACACACCAGCTCGCTTACTCATACAAATACTAGCACATTCTTACGCTCTTATACAATAACTGATACAAGCACACACGCATCCATACAGCCACTCTCACAATAACACACTCTCACTTATAGCTATTTAAATACTCTAACACACATATATACTGCCTTTTACATATGTAGTTACTCGCACATGTACCACTGAGATATACATTCACTCACTAACACACCCATACACACACTCACCCACCCAAGCAGTCCATCACAGATGCACTCTTGAAATCATGCACCCAGTGAATCACCCACTCACACATCTATGTATAGAGTCAAACACACCCCACCCACACAAACACTCAGGCAGCCATACAGATACTCAGAGAACCAATCAATAACCCATATAGACACTCATGTAGCTATTCGCAAATCCATGCATCCACTTACACACCAACAAACAGACGGATACAGACATTCACACAGTTTAGTCACTAACCCATGCATTCAGTAAGATACGTTTAATCACTCACTTGTAGAGTCAGTCACTCACGTACTAAATCATCCATTCAGACACTTATACACCCACTCATTCTTCAATACGCCTTTCCCTATATATATTAAACATATTTAAACTTTACAGAAACACACAGTCACTGGATGATGATCAGGATGTCATCAGTGATGTCATCAGTGATGTCACTGACCATGTCATGAGTGATGTAATATGTGACGTCATCAGCAGTGCATTGCGGGGCGCGAGTTATAGTTAGCTGAACTAACTATAACAGGGGAATTTCACGGGTTTTGTACGAGTGCAATGTCCAACTAACTATAACTGTCCCTAAAACCTATGGTTTTTTCAGTGAATATATATATATATATATATATATATATATATATATATATATGAAAAGAAAGGGTTGCCCTGCATGAGACCGCACACACGGTAAGTAGACCACTTTATTGAGGACTTGGCAGGTTACACAGGCTCACAGCGCGAATCCTCTCTGGGAAGCCTGACACGTTTCGAACATCCTTGTTCTTATTCATAGGCACATCACAAGCTGAGCCGCCACAGCATTGCAGAGCAGTTATTCAAGTTCACCAACATCCCGCCCCCATGGGCGTGTACCAAAGTGCCTTCTGGAAGTTGAAGTTCTGCAATGAAAGTATAAACCCGAGTGGGTGTTGCTGGCATCCAAGAATTTTAAAACAACCCCAGCAGTGAGTAAATTCTTAACTGCAAGTCCCGAAAACACTGCACATGTAATCCAACAAACAGGGGACCTCACCGCTCTGTCGGCAACCTCATTATAAAGTCGCCATACATCCGCATTTCCCTCGCGGCAGTGCGGTCTCGCGGGTGAGCCCAGCCGCTATATATGAAAAGAAAGGGTTGCCCTGCATGAGACCGCACACATGGTAAGTAGACCACTTTATTGAGGACTTGGCAAGTTACACAGGCTCACAGCGCGAATCCTCTCTGGGAAGCCTGACACGTTTCGAACATCCTTGTTCTTATTCATAGGCACATCACAAGCGGAGCCGCCACAGCATTGCAGAGCAGTTATTCAACTTCACCAACATCCCGCCCCCATGGGCGTGTACCAAAGTGCCTTCTGGAAGTTGAAGTTCAGCAATGAAAGTATAAACCCGAGTGGGTGTTGCTGGCATCCAAGAATTTTAAAACAATCCCCAGCAGTGAATACATTCTTAACTGCAAGTCCCGAAAACACTGCCCATGTAATCCAACAAACAGGGGACCTCACCGCTCTGTCGGCAACCTCATTACAAAGTCGCCATAGATCCGCATTTCCCTCGTGGCAGTGCGGTCTCGCGGCTGAGCCCAGCCGCTATATATGAAAAGAAAGGGTTGCCCTGCATGAGACCGCACACACGGTAAGTAGACCACTTTATTGAGGACTTGGCAGGTTACACAGGCTCACAGCGCGAATCCTCTCTGGGAAGCCTGACACGTTTCGAACAGTCCAGGTCGTGAGATGCACCGCCGCATTGCGGATCTGCTACTATTGTAGTGACAGCGGCTTATGGAGCAGGAGGTTGGGGACAGTGAAAGGATTGGGAACCGTGTTTTTAAATCATTGTGTAACTGAGACTCCAGCAGCCCACAAGGGAATTACTTTAAGGACTTCCAGTCCCACAATGCCATTTTACTCACCTGAGCCCGATTTTTGCATAAATAAAGGGAAGATACTGGCATTCATGTTTGCTGGTGATCTTTGGTTTAGCACTCCTTTGATGAAGGGCGTCGGCCCGAAACGCGTCGGAGCAGCGGTAACCACGAAGCTGTCCCTGGGCTTGTTGACCTCCTGGGAGTGCATCTCAAATGTGGGGCAACTCTTTCTTTCAGATATTACGGACAAGTCCAGGTCGTGAGATGCACCGCCGGATTGCGGATCTGCTACTGTTGTAGTGACAGCGGCTTATGGAGCAGGAGGTTGGGGACGGTGAAAGGATTGGGAACCGTGTTTTTAAATCACTGTGTAACTGAGACTCCAGCAGCCCACAAGGGAATTACTTTAAGGACATCCAGTCCCAGAATGCCATTTTACTCACCTGAGCCCGATTTTTGCATAAATAAAGGGAAGATACTGGAATTCATGTTTGCTGGTGATCTTTGGTTTAGCACTCCTTTGATGAAGGGTGTCAGCCCGAAACGCGTCGGAGCAGCGGTAACCACGAAGCTGTCCCTGGGCTTGTTGACCTCCTGGGAATGCATCTCAAATTTGGGGCAACTCTTTCTTTCAGATATTACGGCCAAGTCCAGGTCGTGAGATACACCGCCGCATTGCGGATCTGCTACTGTTGTAGTGACAGCGGCTTATGGAGCAGGAGGTTGGGGACGGTGAAAGGATTGGGAACCGTGTTTTTAAATCACTGTGTAACTGAGACTTCAGCAGCCCACAAGGGAATTACTTTAAGGACTTCCAGTCCCAGAATGCCATTTTACTCACCTGAGCCCGATTTTTGCATAAATAAAGGGAAGATACTGGAATTCATGTTTGCTGGTGATCTTTGGTTTAACACTCCTTTGATGAAGGGCTTCGGCCCGAAACGCGTCGGAGCAGCGGTAACCACAAAGCTGTCCCTGGGCTTGTTGACCTCCTGGGAGTGCGTCTCAAATGTGGGGCAACTCTTTCTTTCATATATATATATATATATATATATATATATATATATATATATATATTCACTGAAAAAACCATAGGTTTCAGGCACGTTATAGTTAGAAATTAGCATTTAAAAAACCTTTGAAATTCACTGAAAAAACCATAGGTTTCAGACACGTTATAGTTATAAATTAGCATTTAAAAACCTTTGAAATTCACTGAAAAAACCATAGGTTTTAGGGACAGTTATAGTTAGTTGGACATTGCACTCGTACAAAACCCGTGAAATTCCCCTGTTATAGTTAGTTCAGCTAACTATAACTCGCGCCCCGCAATGCACTGCTGATGACGTCACATATTACATCACTCATGACATGGTCAGTGACATCACTGATGACATCACTGATGACATCATCCAGTGACTGTGTGTTTCTGTAAAGTTTAAATATGTTTAATATATATAGGGAAAGGCGTATTGAAGAATGAGTGGGTGTATAAGTGTCTGAATGGATGATTTAGTACGTGAGTGACTGACTCTACAAGTGAGTGATTAAACGTATCTTACTGAATGCATGGGTTAGTGACTAAACTGTGTGAATGTCTGTATCCGTCTGTTTGTTGGTGTGTAAGTGGATGCATGGATTTGCGAATAGCTACATGAGTGTCTATATGGGTTATTGATTGGTTCTCTGAGTATCTGCATGGCTGCCTGAGTGTTTGTGTGGGTGGGGTGTGTTTGACTCTATACATAGATGTGTGAGTGGGTGATTCACTGGGTGCATGATTTCAAGAGTGCATCTGTGATGGACTGCTTGGGTGGGTGAGTGTGTGTATGGGTGTGTTAGTGAGTGAATGTATATCTCAGTGGTACATGTGCGAGTAACTACATATGTAAAAGGCAGTATATATGTGTGTTAGAGTATTTAAATAGCTATAAGTGAGAGTGTGTTATTGTGAGAGTGGCTGTATGGATGCGTGTGTGCTTGTATCAGTTATTGTATAAGAGCGTAAGAATGTGCTAGTATTTGTATGAGTAAGTGAGCTGGTGTGTGTATAACTGTATAGGTGAGTAAATGGGTGTGTGATTAATTTTTTGCATGACTGACTAGGTGTGTGAGTACCTCTATGGATGAGTGGCGGTGTGTGAGTGTTTATATAGGTGTATGAGTGCATATGATAGTCCTGTACTGAGTGACTGTAAGTATGAGTGACTGTACAGGTGAGTGAGTGGATGTGTGTGTAGACCTAAGAATCAGTGAGTGGGTATGTAGTTTTTGGTGTTGGAGTGTCTATGGTTTTGAGAATGGCAGTCTGTAATTTAGAGTGGGTGTATCAAAAGTTATATTAGGGTGTGAGAAGATGCATGAAATTATCACATGGATGATGTCATCAGTGATGTCATTTGAGATGTCATCAGTGATGTCATCAGTGATGTCACTGACCATGTCATGAGTGATGTAATATGTGACGTCATCAGCAGTGCATTGCGGGGCGCGAGTTATAGTTAGCTGAACTAACTATAACAGGGGAATTTCACGGGTTTTGTACGAGTGCAATGTCCAACTAACTATAACTGTCCCTAAAACCTATGGTTTTTTCAGTGAATTTCAAAGGTTTTTTAAATGCTAATTTATAACTATAACGTGTCTGAAACCTATGGTTTTTTCAGTGAATTTCAAAGGTTTTTTAAATGCTAATTTCTAACTATAACGTGCCTGAAACCTATGGTTTTTTCAGTGAATTTCAGAGGTTTTTTAAATGCTAATTTCTAACTATAACGTGCCTGAAACCTATGATTTTTTAAGTGAATTTCAAAGGTTTTTTAAATGCTAGTTTCTAACTATGCCAACAGAGGTAGGACATGTGAAGAAAGAAGAAAAACGCACAGAAAGAAGCAAAAGATGTGCAGAAAGAACCAACAGAGGAGCAGAAAGAGGCCTTGTTGCAAAATCATCCTGTGCCCACAACTTTTTCAGACGGGTACTGGTGGTAACTGACTCTGACTAACCAGAGCCAGTGCGGGTTTGCACAGTGGTGAAGGGAGGGGGCCTGAGGTGACATGTGTGCAAACGCGCCCCGTGGCGCGTTTTAAGTTGCGGGATTAAGTTCCCTTGAATCCTGAGGGTCCCTGGGGCCCAACTAGCCCCCAGGTACCTACAGTTAGGACCACAGAGCTGAGTTGCAGAGAGGCGTTCCGAGGCCACGCACCTTTTTCACCTCTCTGCAACGCAACTCTGTTGTGCTTACTGAAGGTACCTGGTGGGCTAGTTGGCCCCCAGGATTCAAAGGGAATTAACTCCCCAACTTAAAACGCACCACAGGGCGTGTTTGCGCACATGTCACCTGAGGCCCCCTCCCTTCACCACTGTGCAAACGCGCCCCGTGGCGCGTTTTAAGTTGGAGGATTAGGTCACCTTGAATCCTGAGAGTCCCTGGGGCCCAACTAGCCCACCAGGTACTTCCAGTAAGCACCACAGGCCTGCGTTGCAACGCCTGTAACAAATTGTGCAGTTGTGTTTAGGTAGTGAAGAGGGTCGTGCTGGGGGTAGTGTTTTAGGGTTTAGGGTAGTGCAGTGGTGTTTGTGTAGTGTAGGGGGTCATGCTGGGGGTAGATTTAGGGTTTAGGGTAGTGCAGTGGTGTTTGGGTAGTGTAGGGAGTCATGCTGGGGGAGTGTTTTAGGGTTTAGGGTAGTACAGTGGTGTTTGGGTAGTGTAGGGGGTCGTGCTGGGGTTAGTGTTTTAGGGTTTTAGGGTTTAGGGTAGTGCAGTGGTGTTTGGGTAGTGTAGGGGATACTGCTGGGGGTAGTGTTTTAGGGTTTAGGGTAGTGCAGTGGTGTTTGGGTAGCGTAGGGGGTACTGCTGGGGGTAGTGTTTTATGGTTTAGGGTAGTGCAGTGGTGTTTGGGTAGTGTAGGGGTTCGTGCTGGGGGTAGTATTTTAGGGTTTAGGGTAGTGCAGTGGTGTTTGTGTAGTGTAGGAGGTCGTGTTTTAGGGTTTAGGGTAGTGCAGTGGTCTTTGGGTAGTGTAGGGAGTAGTGCGGGGGTATTGTTTTAGAGTTTAGGGTAGTGCAGTGGTCTTTGCGTAGTGTAGGGGGTTGTGCGGGGGTAGTGTTTTAGGGATTAGGGTAGTGCATTGGTATTTGGGTAGTGTAGGGGTCATGCGGGGGTAGTGTTTTAGGGTTTAGGGCAGTGCAGTGGTGTTTAGGTAGTGTAGGGGGTCGTGCTGGGGGAGTGTTTTAGGGTTTAGGGCAGTGCAGTGGTGTTCGGGTAGTGTAGGGGTCATGCTGGGGGAGTGTTTTAGGGTTTAGGGCAGTGCAGTCGTGTTCGGGTAGTGTAGGGGGTCGTGCTGGGGGAGTATTTTAGGGTTTAGGGTAGTGCAGTGGTGTTCAGGTAGTGCAGGGGGTCATGCTGGGGGTAGTGTTCTAGGGTTTAGGGCAGTGCAGTGGTGTTCGGGCAGTGTAGGGGTCGTGCTGGGGGTGGTGTTTTAGGGTTTAGGGCAGTGCAGTGGTGTTCGGGCAGTGTAGGGGGTCGTGCTGGGGGTGGTGTTTCAGGGTTTAGGGCAGTGCAGTGGTGTTCGGGCAGTGTAGGGGGTCGTGCAGGGGGTGGTGTTTCAGGGTTTAGGGCAGTGCAGTGGTGTTCGGGCAGTGTAGGGGGTCATGCAGGGGTGGTGTTTCAGGGTTTAGGGCAGTGGTGTTCGGGCAGTGTAGGGGGTCATGCTGGGGGTGGTGTTTCAGGAATTGGGGCAGTGCAGTGGTGTTCGGAGCAGTAAAGGGGGTCATGCTGGGGGTGGTGTTTCAGGGTTTAGGGCAGTGCAGTGGTGTTCGGGCAGTGTAGGGGGCGGTGCAGGGGTGGTGTTTCAGGGTTTAGGGCAGTGCAGTGGTGTTTGGGCAGTGTAGGGGGTGGTGTTTCAGGGTTTAGGGCAGTGCAGTGGTGTTCGGGCAGTGTAGGGGTCGTGCAGGGGTGGTGTTTCAGGGTTTAGGGCAGTGCAGTGGTGTTCGGGCAGTGTAGGGGCGGTGCAGGGGGTGGTGTTTCAGGGTTTAGGGCAGTACAGTGGTGTTCGGGCATTGTAGGGGTGGTGCTGGGGCTGGTGTTTCAGAGTTTAGGGCAGTGCAGTGGTGTTCGGGCAGTGTAGGGGGTTGTGCTGGGGCTGGTGTTTCAGGGTTTAGGGCAGTGCAGTGGAGTTCGGGCAGTGTAGGGGTTCGTGCTGGGGCTGGTGTTTCAGGGTTTAGGGCAGTGCAGTGGTGTTCGGGCAGTGTAGGGGGTCATGCTGGGGCTGGTGTTTCAGGGTTTAGGGCAGTGCAGTGGTGTTCGGGCAGTGTAGGGGGTCTTGCTGGGGCTGGTGTTTCAGAGTCTAGGGCAATGCAGTGGTGTTCGGGCAGTGTAGGGGGTCTTGCTGGGGCTGGTGTTTCAGAGTCTAGGGCAATGCAGTGGTGTTCGGGCAGTGTAGGGGTCTTGCTGGGGCTGGTGTTTCAGGGTTTAGGGCAGTGCAGTGGTGTTCGGGCAGTGTAGGGGGTCGTGCTGGGGGTGGTGTTTCAGGGTTTAGGGCAGTGCAGTGGTGTTCGGGCAGTGTAGTGGGTCGTGCTGTGGCTAGTGTTTCAGGGTTTAGGGCAGAGCAATGGTGCTCAGGCAGTGTAGGGGGTTGTGCTGGGGGTGATGTTTCAGGGTTTAGGGCAGTGCAGTGGTGTTAGGGCAGTGTAGGGGGTCGTGCTGGGGCTGGTGTTTCAGGGTTTAGGGCAGGGCAGTGGTGTTCCGGCAGTGTAGGGGGTCGTGCAGGGGGTGGTGTTTCAGGGTTTAGTGCAGTGGTGTTTGGGCAGTGTAGGGGGTCGTGCTGGGGTGGTGTTTCAGGGTTTCGGGCAGTGCAGTGGTGTTCGGGCAGTGTAGGGTGTCGTGCTGAGGGGTGGTGTTTCAGGGTTTAGGGCAGTGCAGTAGTGTTTGGGCAGTGTAGGGGGTCATGCAGGGGTGGTGTTTCAGGGTTTAGGGCAGTGCAGTGGTGTTCGGCCAGTGTAGGTAGTCTTGCTGGGGGTGGTGTTTCAGGGTTTAGGGCAGTGCAGTAGTTTTCGGGCAGTGCAGGCGGTCGTGCTGGGGCTGGTGTTTCAGGGTTTAGGGCAGTGCAGTGGTGTTCGGGCAGTGTACGGGGTTATGCTGGGGCTGGTGTTTCAGGGTTTAGGGCAGTGCAGTGGTGTGCGGGCAGTGTACGGGGTTGTGCTGGGGCTGGTGTTTCAGGGTTTAGGGCAGTGCAGTGGTGTTTGGGAAGTGTAGGGGGTCGTGCTGGGGGTGGTGTTTCAGGGTTTAGGGCAGTGGTGTTCGGGCAGTGTAGGGGGTCGTGCTGGGGCTGGTGTTTCAGGGTTTAGGGCAGTGCAGTGGTGTTCGGGCAGTGTAGGGGGTCGTGCTGGGGCTGGTGTTTCAGGGTTTTGGGCAGAGCAGTGGTGTTCTGGAAGTGTAGGGGTCATGCTGGGGGTGGTGTTTCAGGGTTTAGGGCAGTGCAGTGGTGTTCGGGCAGTGTAGGGGGTCTTGCTGGGGGTGGTGTTTCAGGGTTTAGGGCAGTGCAGTGGTGTTCGGGCAGTGTAGGGGTCTTGCTGGGGGTGGTGTTTCAGGGTTTAGGGCAGTGGTGTTCGGGCAGTGTAGGGGGTCTTGCTGGGGGTGATGTTTCAGGGTTTAGGGCAGTGCAGTGGTGTTCGGGCAGTGTAGGGGGTCTTGCTGGGGGTAGTGTTTCAGGGTTTAGGGGGGTGCAGTGGTGTTCGTGCAGTGTAGGGGGTCGTGCTGGGGATGGTGTTTCTGGGTTTAGGGCAGTGCAGTAGTGTTCAAGCAGTGTAGGGGTTGTGCAGGGGTGGTATTTCAGGGTTTAGGGCAGTGCAGTGGTGTTCGGGCAGTGTAAGGGGTCGCGCTGGGGGTGGTGTTTCAGGGTTTAGGGCAGTGCAGTGGTGTTCGGGAGTGTAGGGGGTCATGCACGGGGTGGTGTTTCAGGGTTTAGGGCAGTGCAGTGGTGTTCGGGCAGTGTAGGGTGTTGTGCTGGGGCTGGTGTTTCAGGGTTCAGGGCAGTGCAGTGGTGTTCAGGCAGTGTAGGGCGTCCTGCTGAGGCTGGAGTTTCACGGTTTAGGGCAGTGCAGTGGTGTTCGTGCAGTGTAGGGGGTCGTGCTGGGGCTGTTGTTTCAGGGTTTAGGGCAGTGCAGTGGTGTTCGGGCAGTGTAGGTGGTCGTGCTGGGGCTGGTGTTTCAGGGTTTAGGGCAGTGCAGTGGTGCTCAGGCAGTGTAGGGGGTCGTGCTGGGGCTGGTGTTTCAGGGTTTAGGGCAGTGCAGTGGTGCTCGGGCAGTGTAGGGGGTCGTGCTGGGGGTGATGTTTCAGGGTTTAGGGTAGTGCAGTGGTGTTCGGGCAGTGTAGGGGGTCCTGCAGGGGCTGGTGTTTCAAGGTTTAGGGCAGTGCAGTGGTGTTCGGGCAGTGTAGGGGGTCATGCTGGGGCTGGTGTATCAGGGTTTTTGGCAGAGCAGTGGTGTTCGGGCAGTGTAGGGGGTCATGCTGGGGGTAGTGTTTCAGGGTTTAGGGCAGTGCAGTGGTGTTCGGGCAGTGTAGGGGGTCGTGCTGGGGGTGGTGTTTCAGGGTTTAGGTCAGTGGTGTTCGGGCAGTGTAGGGGGTCTTGCTGGGGGTGATGTTTCAGGGTTTAGGGCAGTGCAGTGGTGTTCGGGAGTGTAGGGGGTCATGCACGGGGTGGTGTTTCAGGGTTTAGGGCAGTGCAGTGGTGTTCGGGCAGTGTAGGGTGTTGTGCTGGGGCTGGTGTTTCAGGGTTCAGGGCAGTGCAGTGGTGTTCAGGCAGTGTAGGGGGTCCTGCTGAGGCTGGTGTTTCACGGTTTAGGGCAGTGAAGTGGTGTTCGTGCAGTGTAGGGGGTCGTGCTGGGGCTGTTGTTTCAGGGTTTAGGGCAGTGCAGTGGTGTTCGGGCAGTGTAGGCGGTCGTGCTGGGGCTGGTGTTTCAGGGTTTAGGGCAGTGCAGTGGTGCTCAGGCAGTGTAGGGGGTCATGCTGGGGCTGGTGTTTCAGGGTTTAGGGCAGTGCAGTGGTGCTCGTGCAGTGTAGGGGGTCGTGCTGGGGGTGATGTTTCAGGGTTTAGGGTAGTGCAGTGGTGTTCGGGCAGTGTAGGGGGTCCTGCAGGGGCTGGTGTTTCAAGGTTTAGGGCAGTGCAGTGGTGTTCGGGCAGTTTAGGGGGTCGTGCTGGGGCTGGTGTTTCAGGGTTTTCGGCAGAGCAGTGGTGTTCGGGCAGTGTAGGGGGTCATGCTGGGGGTAGTGTTTCAGGGTTTAGGGCAGTGCAGTGGTGTTCGGGCAGTGTAGGGGGTCGTGCTGGGGGTGGTGTTTCAGGGTTTAGGTCAGTGGTGTTCGGGCAGTGTAGGGGTCTTGCTGGGGGTGATGTTTCAGTCTGCACTACATAAAACTGCAAAAAAACTAAAAATAAAAAGTGTTTTGCACACTTTTGTCATTGGGCTACATGTGGGCTACATCTGGGTAATATTTGTGCTACATTTGGGCTCTTTTTTCACTGGTGGCCATCTTGGAAGACTTCTTTGTTATGAAGTTTCCTAATTTCTTCATTTACTGCAGTCTCCTCAGTAGGAAATGCTTTCAGTTTTTACTTTGATTCCATCAAGAAGGCATTCAGATGTGTCTCACATCTGCCATAAATTCAGAATGTTAGCACTCTAGTTGCTCATTAGATCACTGGAGTAAAGCTACTGCTCACCAGGGAGTTAACTGGTAGTCTGCTGCTGGTATTGAAAGTGATTGTTTCAGTCTGCATGTCAGAATTTTCTAATGAAATAGAAGAGGATTTGAGATCTCACTTAAAACATGCCCTAATTTTTCTTTCTGCAGCACTAACCATAATTTCTATTTCAAAAAGAACCCCTCATTTTGTTCCTTTTTAAATTAAATGTTTTAAGTGTTACCGGTTTATTCCAATCAAGATGGCTTCAGGTGTGCCATACTTTTGTCATAAGTAAGGCTGTTAGCGCTCTAGTTGTTCTTTAGAACACTCTGGGAAGCTGCAGTAGAACACAAAGGCATCAACTGGCAGGCTGCTCCTGTTGAAATATAACAGGAAGATATTTGAGATCACACTTGAAACATGTCCTAATTTTTCTTTCTACAGCGCTAACCATAATTGCTATGACAAAATGAACCCCATCATTTTGTTCCTTTTAAATTAAATTGTTTAAGTGTTACCAGTTTATTCCAATCAAGATGGCTTCAGGTGTGCCATACTTTTGTCATAAGTAAGGCTGTTAGCACTCTAGTTGTTCTTTAGAACACTCTGGGAAGCTGCAGTAGAACACAAAGGAATCAACTGACAGTCTCTGCCCTTGTTGGATGTACATGTTTTACTGAGAATGTCAGACTTCATTCTCACATGAGTGAGAAAGATAATGTGAATTTACAGAAAATATGCTCTCATTTTAGCTTCTGGAGCACCTTCCAAACCTCCATGGGACAAGCATGAGAAAATAGTGTTCTCTCAAACATGATTCATGATATCCCAGCAGAAGGTTTTTCACATGGTAAAATCACCTTAGAATACACCACAATTCCTAAAATTAGTATGGTACCATCAACAAATAAATTCTAATGTAACTAAAGCCTGTTATCACCCTTTATAGTTCTCCTTTTGGTGACCCTCAAAATCTTCTATTCACTACAATGCATTTCAATGAGGTACTATCATTTATATTGGTCCCAAGATGGCTGCCAGCAATTCCAGGATGAAGTGCTGACAGCCAATCAGATCTCACGATGACATGTGTGGTTAGGCTCCGCCCAGATATATATGTGACTTTACTTTTGATTTTCTCAGGAACTACTGAACGGATTTACACCATTTAAGCAAAAGGCACGACACTGAACCAAGGGCTACCTCTTTGCCAAATTTGGTGTAATTCCGTTCAGCAGTTCGGGCTGTAGCTGCGACTAAAGGTTCCTATGGAAAAATGAATGGGGAAAACGCGTTTTGGGACCCCCCTTTTTCTCGGCCCCCGCTTGAAGTATCACCCGAGACTTTCAGGATAGGAGCGGACCGGAGCGCCCCAACAAGTTGGAAACTTTCGCGAAGATTCGTCAACCGGCGCCAACGTTATTTCAAATAGAATGTCGCGGATTTCCCATGGATAATAGGTTTTAACTATAACTATCTACTGGCGACCGCCAGTAGATAATATATATACTTTTCACCAAATTCCCACAACTGCCGATCGGCAATCGGGACACGGACACCAGTTGAGTGCATACATTTCTATTTTATTGGCTGACGCTCAGCATGGCAGATGACGCATTTCGCCCATCCACTGGGCTTGATCACATGACAAGATTGAAGTCCATCATCGTTTTTAAGCACCTTCTTCATGCAAACATCACGTGAAGGGTGAAAATAGAAGAAATACTCTGCTTAGATATGGACAATCATAGTGTGTAACACTTCATGGATATATATGACAGCAAGGACTCCAAAGCAATAATTATAGGTTAAATCCATTTAGACACCTAAAGTGCATAGTGCAGAAAAAACATTGGAAATTGCTGGTACTCAAACATGTAAATACATGTCTGGTTGTTGGACAATCTGACTATATAATACCGGTCCCTAGATTATGATTGAAATATAGGCGCGGTCTAAGTGACATTAAACCTGATCCTATGTACAATGGATATATTAATTAAATTCATTTTGACATATTTGACTTGATCTTCAGGTTTAGTTTTTATAAAAACGATATATTTATATAAAAATATAATATATAATATTTTATATATGAAAACCAAATCCTTCAGTATTGTAACAATCTTAAATCTTAGTTGGACTCTATGGGAATCCTTTTAATCAAACGGAGTAATGTAAACCATCTGATCCTCAGTTTTTATGCATGGTCCTGCATCATTATTCATCCAGGGCAGTTACTTAATGGTTCCAAATCTAAACAGATATAAAGTGCTAATATGTGCATTTAAAGTGACAGTGCTAAAACGAATTCATAAAATTAAAACTTAAATGCTTAGAGGTTCGGTGGCTAAATCTCAATAGTAACATCTTTCATCAAATCGCTTCTTTTACATAACAGAATTAGAGTTAGTTTCAATGGCCAAACTTACATAGGTGAATATATTTTCCCAGTTTGGAGTCTTTTTTGAATAAAAGGGGAGTAGCGGACTAAAATAGTTAACCATAATATCATTCTCCCAATACTCAACATCAAATATGAATGTGGGAGACCAAACTTAAATGGATAAAATGGATAAAAACCTGAGTTTGTGTATATCGTACTAAGGAATTTGTTAAAAGGATTAAAAACCATCATATAAAAATTTCATAAATATCCACAAATTATTATAAATATTCATAAAAAATCACAGAAAGTTATATAATTCTTCCCCATTGTTCAATCCATTTGGTGTACGTGTATCTAACTCAAGTATAAATTTGGCCTGCAATTGTCTTAATCATCGGTGGTACTACAGCTATGACAAAATATCTTAAATCATCTAATTTGTTATGATGCACAGCTTTAAAATGTCTGGCCACCGGGTATGTCATATCTGAGTTGACGATAGCTCTGAGATGTTGCAGAATGCGCACATGAACTTGCAATTTGGTGCTGCCCACTTATTGTAGCCCGCAAGTGCAGCTCAATACGTAGACAGCAAATTCAGTGCGACAGTTGTATCTAGCTTGTAGTTTGTTGGAAACGGGGCCAAAAATAGTAGTGTATTGTGAAGTGTTCACCCCAAATTTGCACGCTCGGCAAGTATTACATTTAATAAATTCATTGCGAGGTGCTAACCACGTAGTACTAGGTTGAACTGCATTAGTGATCAACTCAGGGCTGGACTTGACAAGGGCATTGTGCATCGATTTAGGCTTTCTAAAGGTCAAAGCTGGGGGGGCTGTAAATAGTTCATTCAATACTATATCAGTCTGTATGATTGGCCAATGTTTATTAATTATGGTCCTGATTTTTTTGTGTTGGCTACTGTAGGTGGTTATAAATCTCATTTCAGTGTAAGTATCATCTATGTTTAAGTGGGCAGCATTATCCCTGATAGTTGGAGTCTTGTTGGTTGTTAGTAAATCGTCTCGGGATTTAGTTCTAACTTTGGTCAAGGCTGAATTGATGATTTTGTTATTATAGCCCCATGCTAAGAATCTGAGCCTGCTCTCTTTTATACAATTCTCAAAAGCTGCTTCAGTACTACAGATTCTACGTAGCCTCAGGAACTCCCCATAGGGGATGCTCCTAATTAAATGCGTTGGATGAAAACTCGACGCATGAAGCGTCGAGTTCCCAGCCGTACTCTTTCTATGCAGGGTCGTTTCTACTTGATTGTTGTATATATAGACATGCACATCTAAGAAATCGATGGATGTCTTATCAACCGAGGCAGTAAAATGGAGGTTAAGATCATTTATGTTTAAAGTCTGTATAAAAGCATTGGCCATTTCTTTAATACCCCTCCAAATGAAGAAGATGTCGTCGATGAAACGCATCCAGCAAATGATGCGCTCATCCCAAACATCCCTGTGCTTGACTCTGAGAACCTGCCCCTCCCACCAACCTACGTGCAAACACGCATAGCTGGGGGAGAAGCAGGCTCCCATAGCGACTCCTCTGACTTGGTGGTAAATGTCCTTATTAAACATGAAATAGTTGTTGTGGAGGCAAAAAGATATCATATCTATAATCATTTTCCCATGTCGGTACAGTTCTATAGGTCTGTTTTCCAAGAAAAATTGAACAGCATTAATACCATCAGCTTGGTTAATACTGGTATATAGTGCACAGATGTCCAAAGTTACCAACATGTAGTCTTCTTACCAGGATATGTCTCTGAGTTTTTCCAAGAAATGATTAGTATCTTTGATATAGGATGGAAGGGCAATGACTAGTTCTTGAAGATAAAAATCAACGTATTCTGATATTTTCTCTAAAACTCCTCCTCTTGCGTTGATTATAGGTCTTCCCGGGACTGGTATGGTCATTTTGTGTATTTTTGGTATAAAATACATTATGGGAGTGACCGGGAATTCTGTACGCAGTTAGTTGAATTCGTCATTTGTTAGTAGGTTTTCCCGTTTCCATCTGTTTGAGTGTTTGAGGCACAGGCCATTCAATGACAAGAGTTGTTGAAAATTGGATCTCTTGTAACATAGTTCATCATTCAGATGTTTGGCCGCTTCTATCAGATAGTCTTTCCTGGGCCATAAGACTATGTTGCCCCCCTTGTCTGATTGTTTGATTATGACTTCACTATGTTCTTGCAGTTTTTTAATCAGGTCTTGATACTTTTTGTATTTAAATTTACATTTGGTGCCTCCTTTCCGGCCTTTGATAGCTAAACGTAATTTTTTCACCTCTTCAATGATAACGGCTTGGTATGTGTCAATAGCATCTCGCGGTATGATGGGAACGAAAGTCGATTTTTGTTTGAAAGCGGATTGAACCCTACTAGAAGTTGTCACACCCATCTCTTTTATCACATCTTGTGTTGACACTATTGTATCCTCCTGGTCGACATTTGATAAATCACCCAAAGTTCGTAAAATGGGGATGTCTGATACCAATCGGTTGGAACATGATTCAGTACTGGCGATATTAATATTGGCAATGGTTTCTGTGGTTCTTTTAGAGTTCTTGATAGCAAAGTATTTTTTTAACTTCATTTTTCTGATGAACTTGTAAATGTCCACTCTAGTTTGAACATAATTTAAGCTGCTCTCCGGACAATACGATAAGCCCAATGCCAGAAGTTGAGTTTCTGCTTGATCTAGTTGGACAGATGATAGGTTCACCACTCTGTTAGCATGGGACATTACTTCCTGTTCCATTTTTTCTTTCCTTGCTGCCCGTTTCTTACATTGCCGGGCTTTCCTTCTGGCTTTCCGTCTTTTGTTGTGTTTTGTTCTGGATGCGGTGCGGGCTTCCGTGGTCTGAGCGTCTGGCGCCGCGCCCGCTGCACAAAATCCAGTTCCTCTGCCGGGGTAAGCGCACCCATGTCTTCTCTTCCTTGGTGTATCATACCACCGCTTTCATCAGAGTCAATCTCACTAGCGAATGAACTGGATTCAGACATGGATTCAGAGTCTGGCTCTTGGCGAGTTGTTCCTTGTTCCCCACTGGAAATGCCTCGAGGTGTCTGTTTCTTTTTTAGGACATCATATTTTTTCGCAAAAGTAAATATTTGTCCGGTTTCATAGTCCTGTTTGTCCCTTGAATATTTATACGCCTTTCTCGTTTTTATTATTTCCTCTTGTTTCTTTAGGCGCATTTCTATTTCACTTTTCATTTTTGCTATCGGGTCCTTGAATTCTGATTTCGCCAAATCCTCATTGATCATGTGTATTTCCTTCATGATGGTCTCTCGATCAATTCTGGCATACTTGATCAGTATTTGAACCATATGCATGGAAGCTTCTAAGTTGCTGCTGGCCCACTCTTTTAGCATCTCCGGATTTGGATTATCGAAGCTTGGGGCCAGCAGTATACGAAGTCCTCGTGATACCCTATTAAACTCGACATACTTTTCAAGAGATTTCTGCTCCCACCACTTAGTCATCTCCGACTTCATTAATTTCTCCAATTTTTTCTGCAGTGTCCGAACATCTACTTCCGGTGAGCTGATTGTGGCAGTTCTGTTACGTCCGCTATTCAGGACTGTTGGCAAGTTTGTAAATAGATCTAAGTCCGCCGCCTCCCATTCTTTGATAATCTCGTCGGCCATGCTTGGAGCTGGATATAGCGAAAAATCAATAAATATGGATAATCCAAATTGGCTTCAGTTGGCAAGGGTTATGCGTTAGCGGTTTACCGGAGCCCCGGTAACTTTCCTTTGTTCTCGCCCCCTTGGATAGCCGTGTATAGGATTTCATGCACACCTCCCCACCTGCAAAGTTTTAGTATAACGGAGGCTTACCGGCTGGTTCCTACAGGGAATAGTGGATCCTCCGACTCACGTCTCCTAGTGTCGCCGACCGGATTAGCTCTCCATTCACTTCTGGATGCAAGGGGTCACCAGCACGTATTCCTTCTGGAATGTAGCAAAACGAAGTAGGCTTGAAGCTGGAAGACCTACACAGGAGGAGGGGGTCCGTGTTTCGGGCACAGCCTGTTCCCGATATAAAATGATGCTTTTTACCAAATTCCCACAACTGCTGATCGGCAAGCGGGACACGGACACCAGTTGAGTGCATACATTTCTACTTTATTGCCTGACGCTCAGCATGGCAGATGACGCATTTTGCCCATCAACTGGGCTTGATCACATGACAATATTGAAGTCCATCTTCGTTTTTAAGCACCTTCATCATGCAAACATCACGTGATAGGTGAAAATAGAAGAAATACTCTGCTTAGATATGGACAATCATAGTGTGTAACACTTCATTGATATATATGACAGCAAGGACTCTCAAAGCAATAATTCTCATATATATATTACCCTTCTAATAACGTGTATTACCAACAACTTCAAAAAGACAATTCATATGATTATAGGTCTCATTGTATGGTTTAACCCTTCTTTAACATAGTTTACATATGTTGTGGCTAGTAAAAGATGTTTACAATATTAGTCTGGAGTCAGTAAGCTGGCTATTGAATGATGTCTAAATAGTCCACAGTAACAACTGTTTGTTAAAGAATATAATTTATTACCTTCTATGATGTGTAATCTGTATGTCCATTCATGATGTTGGACCTAAGGTTGTACTAACATTTACACCTTACATATGTACAACATCTTGCTTCATGTGGCTGAAACATGTGTAGCATGGTAGTGTCCAAAGTATCTAGTTTGCTGATGCATCACAGCCTCATATAAGTGATTTAGAAATGGCATATTTCATAAATAGCATAGCACACAACCACTCTTGTCATGGCATAACGTTTGCATTTTTTTATGTGTTGGTGTCACACACATCACTTTATGTGTAACTTGAGAATATAAACATTTGTTGTAGAAGAGAAAAGCCAAACAACAGATAATTGATTACATGGTGCAAAAGATAAACAAAAACATATAGGTGAAGATAACTCAAAAATACACCACATAGCATTACCATTAGCTAAGAAGGATGCTTCATGATAAGAACAGATGGACACGGTCAACTACATGTCACCAAATGAAGACTGCTGTTGTTAGAAACTAAGCTGGCATGATATCAAACACATGACAAAATGAATAACTGGCCAGAACACACTCACTATATTCATCTGGAAATTCAGGGCCAGATGTACGACCCACCAATTTTTGACTCGTAAATTGCTTCACATTTGCGACTTGCAATTTGAGACTCGCAAATTGGGATGTATAACAGTGTCTCAGACACTGTTTGCAATTCCCAATGGGGTCGTTAATTGCATGCCTCATGAATATTAATGAGGCAGACGCAATTTGCGACCCCATTAGGCATGGCTAGCACTCCCAGGGATGGTGGCCTGCTGGGGTCAGCAGACCCCCATGTCTGGGACTGCTTTTAAATAAGGCAGTCTTTTTTTTTAAAAGCAGCCCGTTTTCTTAAAGGAAAACGGGATGCATTTAAAAAGAGAAAAACATTTTTAAGGGCAGGCAGTGGTCCCTGGGACCACTGCCTGCTCTTAAAAATATTTTCTCACATACTCACAAAGGGGAAGGGGTCCCCTGGGGACTCGTAACCATTTGCGAGTGGTTACCTCCTACTTGAAGTAGGTGGTAAACTGCAAGTGTTTTGCGGCCACAAATGCGGTCGGAAAACAATTGTACGCCCCTTCCTAATAACGTGAGTCGCAAATGCTATTTTTCAAATCAGTGAGTCGCAAAATAGCATTTGTACATGCCATTATCCTTTTTGAAGTCACAAACGGGGGATATCCCATTTGCTGCTGCAAAAAAGGGTCGTACATCTGGCCCTCAGGTTCTTCCATTTGGGAACTGTACCTCCTTATTCACTGACGAATGTTCAGCCTCCTGTAATTGCAGTTGGGGTGGAATAAGGAGGCTGAGGAGTGATGCAATTTGGCTTCGATGCACATACATCAGTTGGTGAAGATGTATGCCCTGATTTCCAAAGAACATTAGTGAGAGCCACTAAGGTTGCATGGCATTACCTGGCAAGGACTTTCTGGATCTGCAACACAGCAATGCCGTTGCTGTTGAGAGCCCTACTTGCTGCCATTTTGGTCGTCAATCAATTGCGTAAGGGCACCAGTCTCCAACTGATGGCTCCTAGATGGTTGACAACATCACTGGTGTTACATTTGGAAGGCTCGTCTTCTTTGCCCTTCAACATCATTACACTACCAATGGCAGCTAAGAAGCAATCCATACCATTGAGCCAAGAATGGGTGTCTAATAGTGCCTCTGCCAATGCCTTTTTTGGGCTGAGTCACCTCCGGACTCCTTCAAGATTGCCCGCAATGGTCTCCATCCGCAATCTGACTTCTTCCACCATACACTGCTGGACCCCTACCACTCTCCGTTGAAAGTTGACTTGGGGGTCATCACAGTCCTCTCAGCTAATATGGAAACTGATGTCAATAGTATGCAGGAGTTGGGTGAAGGTGTCTTCATCCATAGCGGGCAGGGCAGGGGAGGGGAGTTAAGGACTGGTTGCTCATCTTGGACAGGCTGTGGTGCAGGAGAGGTACTTATTTCCTCTGGAAAAGAAGTTGGGTATGTTACCATTCTACAGAGGCTGTATTTGATGTACAAGAGTCCCCGTTAAATATGTTGGTCATTTATTACACTTCCTCCTACACAGGTATATTACAAGCATATATACCAACATGTAAACATTGCCATATTGTACATTTGGAAAAAGTCATTTTGTACTACAGCATTGTTAATACGTAAGTGCAATAACGTTATATGTTGACACACAGATATTTGTTATGCATACACCTCAATACATAGGTCAAATATCAGGAATGATCACCATTCGCATACAAAACTTGCAGAGATCATATTTTATACAAACTTGGGCCTAGATTTATCAAAGGGCAACACGATCCCCAAGTCACATTTATCAAGCCACGCAAAGCCACCTTCCATGGCCTTGCATGGCAATTCCAGAGTAGCACAAGCCAGCACAAGTTGCTGGCTTGTGTTACTCTGCACCAGGGAGCAATTACATGGATGGAGCATGGGTGTTCCCATGCATTCCCAATGTTTTCTGGTGCATTCCCTGATTTACCAAGACAAGAAAAACTGGGGATGTGCCAAAATAGAATGCCTTCTCAATAGAGACCCAACAAGGAGAAATATCTTTATTTTTCCTTGTTGATTCCATTTTCTATGTGTGCTGCATTCTGCAGCACTCTTCAAAGGAGGAAAACGCATCCAAGGTTTGTTTTCCTGCACAAAAGAAAATTCTGCCTGCAAAGCAGTCACGCATGCACCATGTTGCAAGGGTGCCTGCATTGGCGCTAGGCAGCACATAGTGCACCATCGCAGGGAAGAGCACAAATGGGCCATATCTTGCGAGTTATGGTGCATTCCCTTTCTCTCCATTTGACAAAGCCAACAAGTTGTATTACTCTGTTGCTCTGCCCAATATATTGAAAATTCTGCCCTTGGATTTCACTTCATAGTTGTCTTCATTGCCTGTGGACAATGGTACATAAGCATGTATGTTCTTTGTAACCTCTAGAATGAGAAATATTAAATTGGTATTAGATAACTATCATATGCATGTTCACCAGATGTTACCAAAACAAGACATTATTTTAACATCCTAGTTATATTGGACCTTCATTTTAGCAATACTTGGTATAGCACTCACATATAAATAGGCAACATTTTATTTCAACATTATTACAGAGAAATGTAAGTGGATTGGTTGCATCCACAAATATTTCTGACCATAACACACACAGATTCACCAAGATATCCTACATTTACCAGTCTTCACACCAGAGGGATGCATCACACTGGAGGTTAGCCGTTAACAGTTCTCTGGTGGGTAATCCTAACTTAACCTCCACACACTTACCTGCTCTGGAGCACTAAGTTTCACGTTGATTTCTGAGTGGTGTTGTAAAATTCGAGCAGATGTAACATTTTACACAACATTGTGATCTAATGTACTGAAGATGCATAGGGTTTCTACTGAAAGTTTATGTATTTGAGATAACAAGAGAGGTCTTGTTACCTCACTTACCATCTATGCAAATAGCATAAAATTCTATTCATAAGCATATCAAACAGTAAGTTTGTTCTTAGAAACACATTCATAATTATGGCATTGTGGATGTATGACAGATATGTAGGTACTGAAATGTTATGTGTTATGCGTGAGGATAGGTCAAGCCAACTCTTGCATCTTAGTATCATGGGCTCTGTGTTTGTTTTCTACATGTGACTTTGTGAAGGTATAACACTACTACCCTGCACACACATAGAAGCCTGAAGTGCAGGCACCCGTCCAATCTGTTTGAGGTATGTAAGATGTGTAACTAGGCAGCACACAATGCAGCACACGTAACTGGTATATGGATTGTGGGCGTGTGTCATTGATTTTTATGGGGTACTATACACTCCATGCCACATTCATCAAAGACTTGATTTGTCCTTGTATTACGCAAAGTTGCACAAGGACAACTGAAGCCCTTACATGAGATTTACTGTGCCACACGGAGCCACTGTGCGTAGCTCTTCATACCATAGTAAATACGGAGAAACACAAGGCAGTTCAGGTTGTTGGGTTGCTGTACTCTGCCCTGGGAAGGCGTTCCATGGGTGGAGCATGGGTGTTCCCACACATCCCCCCATATTTTTTGGGGCATTGGCAGATTTATTCACACTTGTAAACTTGGAAATGCATTAAAATGGTATGTCATCCCAAGTGAGTCGTCACAAGGAGATATATCTTTATTTCTCCTCACAAGTTCCTCTTTCCACGTGTGTTGCATTCTGCAGCACACATAGAACAAGTAAAATGCCTCTAAGGATTCTTTTGTGCATGAAGGTGTCTCTTCCTTCATAACAACAATTCTGCCTGTAATGCAGACACCCTTGCACTATAGTGCAAGCGTGCCTGTGTTGGTGCTAGGCTGCACACAGTGCACCAGCATAATGGAGTGGGAAGAAATGCCCCATATCTTTGTAACAATTGAGCATTTCTGCTCTTTCTCTTTCATGCAATACAGCATACCAACTTTGCTAGTTGATCATATTTCAAATGTAAAAACATATATTACATGCTTTATGTTTTCACTCACCATGTACATCTTGTTGGTCCTCTATGTCAGCATGGTCCATGCCCTCGACTTCAGCAGCCAACTCAGTTGGAATATGTGATCCCACCTGCTCCTCAAATGGGTTCAACTCAACATCTGGTCCTCCTCCGGTCCTCATTGCAGCCTTAAGGTTCCTGACCAGTTTTTCTTTTGTCCTGTGTTCATATTCATGCCACATTTTTTTACATTCCACTATATCCCTTCTTGTTGGTGTCACACAGTTCATCTTGTCCACTATTGCTTTCCATAAAGTATCCTTTTTGGTTAAAGCAATTCAGAGGTGACAAACAAAAGATGTTTATTTTTGGCCTCCTCACTTTTCAGTATTTGGCCTTCCCTTTCTGTGAATTTTAGCTTCCTCTTGCTTTTGCCCTGGGCTTCATCGAGAACTTCACAGCTTGTGCCCTGCTGCATTCCTGACGCTCCTTCCATGCAAGATGGTTTGGTGTTAGTATAAACAATTGTGTTGCCCTGCATGGCTTTTTTAAACTTTCACGCGATGTATTGCACTCCTGCGTGACGCAATGTTGACTTGTGACACATAAAGGTGTCTTTACGGCATTGCAAGTCAGCTTTGCGTTATGCAGGTAGCTGTTGTGTTACGGTGTGCTGTGCTGCAACTACAACCTTGCATGATAACTGCATGACGCATCTCTAGGCCCTTTGTCCTGCTGCACTGTATAGTAAATACAGCACATCCATGACGCAGGGAAGTGCATAACGCAGCGCAATGCGTTCTCGCGCACCACTGCACAAAGCAGCGCTGCATCAGTCTTGGTAAATCTGGACACCAAAGTACAATGATGCACATGTAGCCTACTGCTTGACAACTAGTCCACATTTTTGTTGTGAGGTGGATGGACTGAACGGCACTCTGCTTCATAGTGTTGTCAACTAATTGCAGCACTACATGATTTTCCTCTTTGGGCAGAGGGCATATACAAACTGCAGAATGTCCAATCCTTCCACAAAAGAAAAAGGGAGAATGTCAAGCGCTGACATTTTGACCAGCTTCACATTCTATAAATTAGTTGTTTCTTGGTTCTGGTGGTATGGCAACTCCTTGGTAAATACAGTTAATAGTAGGCTGTTTCTCTTGTGGTACTACTGCCAAATGTGACCTATGGGTACCAGCTGCTGAAAGTCTGCCTGGTCACTGTGGGGTGGAAGTTGCTGTATCCCACTGTGCCTTGTGCCATGCAGAGGTTGCTGCGGGTGAGGATTGTATATTATGGGTGAGGCTTAAAGTACTGCTTTGCGTGATACTGCTGCCGGCATCCTCCTCGTCTTTCTCCAAAAAGCCTTCTTCTGTCACTTCAGCTACTGGTTCTCTCTCACCACCAGCATCTACGTTTATAAGGTACTCTTCCCACATGATTTTGTGTTTTTTTCTCAAATTGGACAGTTGGCCTTGGTACTATAGTACCAACCTGGCTTACCACAACAAAGTTTCTTGTGGCAAACAGAAAATAGTGCAATGTTTTCCTCATGCGGGCTAAGCCCAAAGAACTCTCAAATGGGAGGAGAGCTTTCTTATTTATCAAAGCCTGCAGAACTGGAGGTGAAGCTAGATGGTTGTGTTGCTGTTTTCCTTTCCGTAGGGCATGCTGCGACTGTAGTATCGGTGGTGGTGTTGGCAGCTCCATGTTTCTGGGGTCTTGCAAGTATGAGAGCATGCAGCGTTGGTGGAACCACATGCATTTGAGGAGGTTAGATATTGTTGATCTGAGCCTCCTCTAGGCCACTCACCAAACTGATGATCACTAGCTCATCATCATCATCACCTTCCTCATTTGCAAGGCTTTCAGGAATCTTCTTTTTCCCATTTCTCTCGGACTGTGCCACTGTCAGCTGATCCCACTGTGAACTTCGCTCCATATGTATGTGTGTGATGTCTTCTGCAACACATGCAAGCAACACAACAACAAAGAATCAGTGAAACGTGGACAATCAGACGAATCTAGCAAACGTAACACAAGTGAAGTCATCATCATCGCCACAAATGCTTAGCAACAGTTTACCTAAAAAAACACGAAACTATTTTTTCACATGACAACATTACACAGAAGAGATTAGTTTATATCCCTCCAGAGCTATGGGACCCCAATAGGAGGCAGGGGTTGTATGGAAAAAATATAATAAATACATTAAATAAGTAAAGGTTCCTCACCTAGGCCCATGGGGACTCTATAGGAGGAAGGCAAAACTGAGAAAAATACATTAAATAATTTCTGGTCCCCCTCCAGGGCCCATGGGGACCAAATGGGAGGTAGGGGAAGGCAGGCAAAAATTGAAACAAAATCTATTAAACAATTGCTGGTGCGAACCAGGGCCCATGGGGACTCTATGGAAGGAAGGGGCAAAGGCAAACATTGAACAAAATGAATAAAAACAACAACACTGCACTACAATCAGTCAAAAGCACAAATAAATATATCAGGAAAAAAGAAAAAAAAAATAACAAAAATGTTTAAGGCCTCTTTTATCAATGTTCCTAGAAACTGTCTTTTAAAAGTGGAAAAAAGTGAATGAAGCATACGCTGGCTGCGCAAAAGTGTGGAAATTAGCTCATCCACCACATGGCCGCTGAAGAAGTAGGCATGAAAAACAAAGACGAAATGGCCTCCAAACACACACATACTCACTAGCTCCACAAAATAGTGGTCGCTGTATACCAGAAAAGAAGGAGGCATACAGAACAATGAAAAAATGGCCACCAAACACACAAACATACTGGCTACACAATAAGGCTAGCGCCGCATGTCCATCAAAGAAGGAGGCATGGGGAACAAGTAGCACATGGCAGCTTATGGCAAACGCACACACTGGCAAAAGTTGCAAAAAAATACATTAAACAATAACTGGTGCCCCACAAGGACCCATGGGGACTCTATGAGGGGAAGGGATAGGCAGGCAAAATGTGAAAAAAATTACAATAAACAATTGTTGGTGCTCCACCAGGGCTCATGAGCACTCTATGGAAGGCAGGGAAGCAGACAAAAAACAAATTTTTAATAAAACAACAACACTGTACTACAATGAGCCACAATAACAAATAAATGTAGAAGGATAAAAAGCTAGCTTGTCCACCACATAGCCACTAAAGAAGGATGCATGGAAAACAAAGACAAAATGGCCACCAAACACACAAACACTAACTGGCTTCACAAAATGGTGGTCATTGAATGGCCAGCAAAGAAGAAAGCATAGAGAACAAACAAAATAGCCACCCAACACACACATGCATGCACACACACACACATTTGCTAAACAAAATGGCCACTCCTGCATGGCCATCAATTAAGGAGGTATGGAGAACAAAGAACACATAGTAGCCAATGGCATACACGTTCATTGGTAAAAGTTGGAAAAAAAACATTAAACAATTGTTGGTGCCCCACCATGGCCCATGGGGACCGACCAGACAGCAATGATCCATCTCCCTCTTCTTCGCACACACCTCTCAGATCAGCAGAGGATGCCCCTTCTCCTACTTAGCAACCAAAGCTTGAAGCGACCTTCCCCTGCATCTCAGGATCACCTCAGAACTCTGGGATTTCAGGAAAGACTCAAGACCTGGCTATTCAAATTAGCAGATCACCATAAAGCAGAAGGCAACTCCAGCGCCTTGGGACCCTCACAGGTGATTTGCTGTGCTTTATAAATTCAGATTGATTTGATTGATTGATATGAGAGGAAGGGAGTGGCAGGAGAAAATTGAAAAAATACAATAAACATTTGCTGGTGCCCCAGCAGGGCCAGTGAGGCCTCTATGGGAGGTAGGGGGACCCAGGCAAAAATTAAAAAAATAATAAAAGCAGCAACACTGTACTGCAATCAGCCACAAGCAAAAATAAATAATCAGGAAAAAAGGAAAAAAAATAGCGAATGTGTCATTGGCCTCTTCTATCAATGTTCCTAGAAAATGGCATTTAAAAGTTGAAAAAGGTATTGAAACATTCACTGGCTGTACAAAATGGTAGAAACTAGCTTATCCACCACATGGCAGCTGAAGAAGAAGGCATGGAAAACAAAGACAAAATGGGCACTAAACACATACACACTATGTGGCTCCACAAACTGTTGCTCGCCACATGTCCATCAAAGAAGGAAGCATGGAGTACAAAGACAAGATAGCAATCAAACACACATACACACTGGCTACACAAAATGGCCACCACTGCCTGCCCAGCCTAGCAAAGAATGAGGCATGAAGAACAAAGAACACATGCCAACCTATGACAAACGCACAAACTGGCAAAAGTAAAACGAAAATACATTTAATAATTGTTGGTGACCCATCAAGGCCCCTGGGGACTCTATGTGAGAAAGGGTAGACAGGCAAAAATGTAAAAGATTTAATAAATAATTGCTCGTGCCCCACCAGGGCCCATGGGGACTCTATGGTAGGCAGGCAAAAATAAAAAAAGACCAAATGGCCACCTAACACACCCACCCTAACTGGCTCCAAAAAGTGGTAGTCGCCGCAAGGCCTGCAAAGAAGGGGGCATATAGAACAAAGAGGACATTGCAACCTTTAGCAAACATACACATTGGCTGCATAAAATGGTCTCAGCTGCATGACTTGCAAAGAAAGAAGCATGGAGAACAAAGAAAACAATTTCTATATCCTGCCTGGAGAACTTTACCTCCGCAGAAAAAAACATCTTTTAGCATTGCAGGGAAATGATTGCAAAGATATTATTTACCCAATGTGTCTGAGCCCACACATGCAATTGGCTTTTACCCACCAACATGAAATCAGCAATGCCAAAAAGAAAAATATAATACATTTTAAAAATACCTCAACCACAATAACAACTGTCACAAATACATAGACTCTCAAAAAATGGTGGGCAAGAAGAAGGTAGCTGAGAACAAAGGAAGATGTTTGGCTGCATCGGCCTGGACTTCAAAAGTAGGCCTGGGTGGTAAATTCCGTTCCGCTCGCGGAATTTGCGGAATTTGGGTAATTTCGCGTTCCGCAGAGAACGCGGAATTGCCCAAAATTCCGCGATCCGCGGCTTCGAAGAGATTTTTGCTTGTTCGCGCTTTCAAAATGCATGTTCGCAAGATATTTCTCCCCGAGCACGCAAACAGCGTTCGCAAACAGGAAAAAAGCATCGCGAACGGGCGGAACAAGCAATTCCGCGTGTTTGCGGAACTTTTGCGTGCTTGCGGAGATTTTTTACCGTTTCGCGGAGCTTTGCGTAGCGCGACTATGCAAATTCCGCCCACCCCTATTCAAAAGCCACCTAGGCCCAAACCAGCAACAGGCACATGCAGGCAAAAAAAACTACTTTTTGCATTTGCATTTAATCCAAAGCCATCCACAGTCTCATAAATGTTTTTGCAAGCATACAACACAGCAGCACTCAAAACATGTAAAATAAATCAAAAATACACCTAAGTCCTGGTGCAGGGCAGACTGAGCCCCAGAGAGTAAAACAAATCATCACAGTAAAATGATAAACAAATCAGTATAAATTTTTTTTTAAAACCACTCAAAAAATGGAGATAGTATATATTTAAGCCTAGACCTTCACTATAAATAGTGCAAACAATTTCCCTTAAAGAAAGTGTATCCAACAGGTAATCCATCCCCTTACTCCAGCCCAAACTCAGGGCCACCCACCAACAAAGATACAAAATAAAAAAAAGAAAGAAGGAACAAAAAATACTGGAGCTTGTGATCCTTGAAAAAAACGTTTTCCAAAGTGCTGCATTGTTACTTGATTTTTACCAAAAAATAAGATTCCAATGGTGAGGATACAGCAGAGATGCAGACAAGGAGAGAGAGTGATACTTTCCCTCCTAATCCAAAATGACCAAGAGCTGGACAAAGCAGAGTGAGGAGTCTTCAGAACAGGAAGAGTGAGCTGCTACTGTATTTAAAGTAGCCTCCCAGGCTCTATGGAATTTCCTTCCCCGAATAAAACATTTTGCACAGAAAAATAGCCAAACCGTCAGTTCTGGTAAAATATCAGCTCAAAAGTGCATTTCGAGTATATTTTCCAACAAGGCCTACATTATTTACAATTATATTTTCATAAGCAATATATTTTACAACAATAGTATTAAGACTAAAGATGGTGTACTTACATTCAATATTTATATCCGCAATATCTTTGATACCAAGACATTCCTGTAACAATATTTTTGTATCACATATACATATAGATATACATGTATATATATGTATATATATATATATATATACATACATTGAAATTTTACATATGATTTCAAGAGGAAAGTGGCACGACCGTGGCTGTTAATATAAGTGCATGCAACTCTGCCGTATGTGGAATTGTATCCTTTAAAGGCCAGATGAGTGTCTGTAACTATGTTTAAAAGCCAGGTTTAAAGGAACTGTAAACTAACTTGATGATGAGACACGGACACATTTGAGTTTGAAAAACAGAGCATTGTGGTTAATGTGGTCCCTGAGTGAGGAGGAACAACATGCAGTGTGTCTAATGAGAGATACTAAAAATAAAAACCTTTTCTGGATTCATCCAAGCATAAAATGATATGTAAAAGATACACTGGTAATAATCATACCAAAGGAATTTGTTGAAAAATGAATTATTTCAACAGGAACTTTTCCTTTAAAGGCCAAAATAGTGTCATGTGTCCCTCATCACTGTTCATTAACTGTTTATATAAAAAAAAGATCAATGGGTGGCGGCTTTGACCAAAGCATATGATTAAGACCCTGATGAGTCGAAACGTGTTAGGCTACCTGCTGTTGCCTGGCTAAATAATTTTCACTAAGGACAGTGGCTGGGCTTGTTTTGCATGTTACTGAAGGTGGAGTGCAATTACGAATGGAATATACATATATATATATCCACGCTCACTTTTCTCCTCCAAATATGCCCAAGAAAAAAGCACTCAGGGGGGGTTTTCTCCATCCATTTATTCCGGAGCAAACATGACACGTTTTGGCTTACGCCTTACTCCAACATTGGAGTAAGGCATAAGCCGAAACGCGTCATGTTTGCTCCGGAATAAATGGATGGAGAAAACCCCCCGTGAGTGCTTTTTTCTTGGGCATATTTGGAGGAGAAAAGTGAGCGTGGATAATTTTCGCGGACGCACTTCCGCGATCACAGCACCCGTCCTTGAGTGTGTTGGCAAGGTGCAACGGAGCGGTGATATATGTATATATGGAGCAAAAATGAAGCGGCAGTGATGGAAGGGATTCGGTGAGGATAAACTCCTACACCGATCGTTCCGGGGCCAGGACTTTGAACAGGGAGGTCATGTCATTTCAGCATTTCGCTGGTAATTTTATTTTCCGTGACTGTGTTCCATCTGGATTTTATTACCATAAAAATGCATCGGAAAGAGAAGCAAGCATTAATGTAATCTGTGCTTTGAAACAAGAGAACTCTCTAAAAATACCAATACTTACTTGATGTTTCCGATGCATTGAGGGAGATATATGCTGAACAGTCATGTGATTAAGACCTTCTTTAAAACTACATGCACGTACGCACTTTGCATATTGCTTCCTTCCCGTGACCAAGGCAGAAGCGCCGAAACATGTAGGGGCCATTGGAAGCATGAGTGCTGTTATTTCCCTGATTAAAGGACTGTTGACTCTGGAAATGGGCCTCTGTTGTTTGTTCACACGCAGTGATTTGGTGGGCCTTTCCGTGCCCGCTGTTTGAGAGGCTGCCCTGAAGGGTTGGGGACTCCTTGAACGGAAGTTTGCTGTATGGATTCTAATCAGGAGTATGACCCACGCACTGCTGTTTCTCCCACTGAGGTGACGCTAATGGAGCGAAAATGAAGCTGCAGTTATGGAAGGGATTCGGTGAGGATAAGCTCCTACACCGATCGTTCCGGGGCCAGGACTTTGAACAGGGAGGTCATGTCATTTCAGCATTTCGCTGGTAATTTTATTTTCCGTGACTGTGTTCCATCTGGATTTTATTACCATAAAAATGCATCGGAAAGAGAAGCAAGCATTAATGTAATCTGTGCTTTGAAACAAGAGAACTCTCTAAAAATACCAATACTTACTTGATGTTTCCGATGCATTGTGGGAGATATATGCTGAACAGTCATGTGATTAAGACCTTCTTTAAAACTACATGTACGTACGCACTTTGCATATTGCTTCCTTCCCGTGACCAAGGCAGAAGCGCCGAAACATGTAGGGGCCATTGGAAGCATGAGTGCTGTTATTTCCCTGATTAAAGGACTGTTGACTCTGGAAATGGGCCTCTGTTGTTTGTTCACACGCAGTGATTTGGTGGGCCTTTCCGTGCCAGCTGTTTGAGAGGCTGCCCTGAAGGGTTGGGGACTCCTTGAACGGAAGTTTGCTGTATGGATATATATATATATATATATATATATATATATATATATATATATATATATATATATATATATATATATATATATATATATATATATATATATATATATATATATATATATATATATATATATATTTCCAAACCTTGCCCTGCAAGCAAGTCCGCACTCCAACACAGGTAGGTTGCACTACAACTTTTATTTTGATAAAGCGAGCATTTTAGTCCAGAATTCTCCCTTTTAATCTGCCTGACGCGTCTCAGAGATACAATCTCCTTTCTCAAAGGCGATGTGAAGTCAAACACTGCTTCTTCGACAAATCCGTCTTCACTCTAATTAACTTTCAAACCTCCTGTGCGCTCATGCACGGCTTTCTTACTTAGTCAATTAAGCCCCGGTGCGTTCGTGCAAGGCATTGCGGTATTTGTAGTCTTTAAAATATTTCCCCTTCAGTGGGTTTATGTGCAGACTTCAATATTTTGAGAAAGGGAGCAGCCCTCCAGTGGACTTTAGGACTGAAAGTCCCGCTTTCATCATGTTTAAATACCTGCATTGCCATTGTCGATCCGGAATAATTCCAAACCCGGGACCCTTCATTGTTGGGTGGTGCGTCGACTTCACGGCTGGACCTGCCGTGTGAATATAATTCCCAAACCTTGCCCTGCAAGCAAGTCCGCACTCCAACACAGGTAGGTTGCACTACAACTTTTATTTTGATAAAGCGAGCATTTTAGTCCAGAATTCTCCCTTTTAATCTGCCTGACGCGTTTCAGAGATACAATCTCCTTTCTCAAAGGCGATGTGAAATCAAACACTGCTTCTTCGACAAATCCGTCTTCACTCTAATTAACTTTCAAGCCTCCTGTGCGCTCATGCACGGCTTTCTTCCTTAGTCAATTAAGCCCCGGTGCGTTCGTGCAAGGCATTGCGGTATTTGTAGTCTTTAAAATATTTCCCCTCCAGTGGGTTTATGTGCAGACTTCAATATTTTGAGAAAGGGAGCAGCCCTCCAGTGGACTTTAGGACTGAAAGTCCCGCTTTCATCATGTTTAAATACCTGCATTGCCATCGTCGATCCGGAATAATTCCAAACCCGGGCCCCTTCATTGTTGGGTGGTGCGTCGACTTCACGGCTGGACCTGCCGTGTGAATATAATTCCCAAACCTTGCCCTGCAAGCAAGTCCGCACTCCAACACAGGTAGGTTGCACTACAACTTTTATTTTGATAAAGCGAGCATTTTAGTCCAGAATTCTCCCTTTTAATCTGCCTGACCCGTTTCAGAGATACAATCTCCTTTCTCAAAGGCGATGTGAAGTCAAACACTGCTTCTTCGACAAATCCGTCTTCACTCTAATTAACTTTCAAGCCTCCTGTGCGCTCATGCATGGCTTTCTTCCTTAGTCAATTAAGCCCCGGTGCGTTCGTGCAAGGCATTGCAGTATTTGTAGTCTTTAAAATATTTCCCCTCCAGTGGGTTTATGTGCAGACTTCAATATTTTGAGAAAGGGAGCAGCCCTCCAGTGGACTTTAGGACTGAAAGTCCCGCTTTCATCATGTTTAAATACCTGCATTGCCATCGTCGATCCGGAATAATTCCAAACCCGGGCCCCTTCATTGTTGGGTGGTGCGTCGACTTCACGGCTGGACCTGCCGTGTGAATATAATTCCCAAACCTTGCCCTGCAAGCAAGTCCGCACTCCAACACAGGTAGGTTGCACTACAACTTTTATTTTGATAAAGCGAGCATTTTAGTCCAGAATTCTCCCTTTTAATCTGCCTGACGCGTTTCAGAGATACAATCTCCTTTCTCAAAGGCGATGTGAAGTCAAACACTGCTTCTTCGACAAATCCGTCTTCACTCTAATTAACTTTCAAGCCTCCTGTGCGCTCATGCACGGCTTTCTTCCTTAGTCAATTAAGCCCCGGTGCATTCGTGCAAGGCATTGCGGTATTTGTAGTCTTTAAAATATTTCCCCTCCAGTGGGTTTATGTGCAGACTTCAATATTTTGAGAAAGGGAGCAACCCTCCAGTGGACTTTAGGACTGAAAGTCCCGCTTTCATCATGTTTAAATACCTGCATTGCCATCGTCGATCCGGAATAATTCCAAACCCGGGCCCCTTCATTGTTGGGTGGTGCGTCGACTTCACGGCTGGACCTGCCGTGTGAATATAATTCCCAAACCTTGCCCTGCAAGCAAGTCCGCACTCCAACACAGGTAGGTTGCACTACAACTTTTATTTTGATAAAGCGAGCATTTTAGTCCAGAATTCTCCCTTTTAATCTGCCTGACACGTTTCAGAGATACAATCTCCTTTCTCAAAGGCGATGTGAAGTCAAACACTGCTTCTTCGACAAATCCGTCTTCACTCTAATTAACTTTCAAGCCTCCTGTGCGCTCATGCACGGCTTTCTTCCTTAGTCAATTAAGCCCCGGTGCGTTCGTGCAAGGCATTGCGGTATTTGTAGTCTTTAAAATATTTCCCCTCCAGTGGGTTTATGTGCAGACTTCAATATTTTGAGAAAGGGAGCAGCCCTCCAGTGGACTTTAGGACTGAAAGTCCCGCTTTCATCATGTTTAAATACCTGCATTGCCATCGTCGATCCGGAATAATTCCAAAACCGGGCCCCTTCATTGTTGGGTGGTGCGTCGACTTCACGGCTGGACCTGCTGTGTGAATATAATTCCCAAACCTTGCCCTGCAAGCAAGTCCGCACTCCAACACAGGTAGGTTGCACTACAACTTTTATTTTGATAAAGCGAGCATTTTAGTCCAGAATTCTCCCTTTTAATCTGCCTGACCCGTTTCAGAGATACAATCTCCTTTCTCAAAGGCGATGTGAAGTCAAACACTGCTTCTTCGATGAAGGGGCCCGGGTTTGGAATTATTCCGGATCGACAATGGCAATGCAGATATTTAAACATGATGAAAGCGGGACTTTCAGTCCTAAAGTCCACTGGAGGGCTGCTCCCTTTCTCAAAATATTGAAGTCTGCACATAAACCCACTGGAGGGGAAATATTTTAAAGACTACAAATACCGCAATGCCTTGCACGAACGCACCGGGGCTTAATTGACTAAGGAAGAAAGCCGTGCATGAGCGCACAGGAGGCTTGAAAGTTAATTAGAGTGAAGACGGATTTGTCGAAGAAGCAGTGTTTGACTTCACATCGCCTTTGAGAAAGGAGATTGTATCTCTGAAATGCGTCAGGCAGATTAAAAGGGAGAATTCTGGACTAAAATGCTCGCTTTATCAAAATAAAAGTTGTAGTGCAACCTACCTGTGTTGGAGTGCGGACTTGCTTGCAGGGCAAGGTTTGGGAAATATATATATATATATATATATATATATATATATATATATATATATATATATATATTCATTGAAAAAACCATAGGTTTCAGGGACGTTATAGCTAGGTTGACATTTTACTCGTACAAAACCAGAGAAATTCGGCCATTATAGTTAGCTGAGCTAACTATAACTTGCTCCCTACGCAATGCACTGCTGATGATGTCACATTGCATCACTGATTACATCACTGATGACATCTCAAATGACATTACTGATGACATCACTGATGACATCATCATATGAGTGTTAATGTTTCTAAAAAGTTTAAGAATATTATATATATATGTATAAATATATATATATATATATATATATATATATATATATATGTATATATATATATATTCACTGAAAAAACCATAGGTTTCAAACACGTTATAGTTACAAATTAGCATTTAAAAAACCTTTGAAATTCACTGAAAAAACCATAGGTTTTAGGGACAGTTTTAGTTACTTGGACATTGCACTCGTACAAAACCCGTGAAATTCCCCCGTTATAGTTAGTTCAGCTAACTATAACTCGCGCTCCTACAATGCACTGCTGATGACGTCACATATTACATCACTCATGACATGGTCAGTGACATCACTGATGACATCACTGATGACATCTCAAATGACATCACTGATGACATCACTGATGACATCATCCAGTGACTGTGTGTTTCTGTAAAGTTTAAATATGTTTAATATATATAGGGAAAGGCATATTGAAGAATGAGTGGGTGTATAAGTGTCTGAATGGATGATTTAGTAGGTGCGTGACTGACTCTATGAGTGAGTGATTAAACGTATCTTACTGAATGCATGGGTTAATGACTAAACTGTGTGAATGTCTGTATCTGTCTGTCTGTTGGTGTGTAAGCGGCTGCATGGGGTTTGCGAATAGCTACATGAGTGTCTATATGGGTTATTGATTTGTTGTTTGAGTATCTGTATGGGTGCCTGAGTGTTTGTGTGGGTGGGGTGTGTGTGACTCTGTGCATAGATGTGTGAGTGGGTGATTCACTGGGTGCATGTTTTCAAGAGTGCATCTGTGATGGACTGTATGGGTGGGTGAGTGTGTGTATGGCTGTGTTAGTGAGTAAATGTATATCTCAGTGGTACATGTGTGAGTAACTACATATGTGAAAGGCAGTATATATGTGTGTTGGAGTATATAAATGGCTATAAGTGAGAGTGTGTGATTGTGAGAGTGGCTGTATGGATGAGTGTGTGCTTGTATCAGTGATTGTGTAAGAGCGTAAGAATGTGCTAGTATTTGTATGAGTAAGTGAGCTGGTGTGTGTATAACTGTATAGGTGAGTAAATGGGAGTGTGATTAATTATTTGCATGACTGACTAGGTGTGTGAGTACCTCTATGGATGAGTGGAGGTGTGTGAGTGTGTATATAGGTGTATGAGTGCATATGATAGTCCTGTACTGAGTGACCATAAGTATGAGTGATTGTACTGGTGAGAGAGTAAATGTGTGTGTAGACCTAATAATCAGTGAGTGGGTATGTAGTTTTTGGTGTTGGAGTGTCTATGGTTTTGAGAATGGCAGTCTGTAATTTAGAGTGGGTATATCAAAGGTTATATTAGGGTGTGAGAAGATGCATGAAATTATCACATGGATGATGTCATCAGTGATGTCATCAGTGATGTCATTTGAGATGTCATCAGTGATGTCATCAGTGATGTCACTGACCATGTCATGAGTGATGTAATATGTGACGTCATCAGCAGTGCATTGCAGGGGCGAGTTATAGTTAGCTGAACTAACTATAACGGGGAATTTCAGCGGGTTTTGTACGAGTGCAATGTCCAAGTAACTAAAACTGTCCCTAAAACCTATGGTTTTTTCAGTGAATTTCAAAGGTTTTTTAAATGCTAATTTGTAACTATAACGTGTCTGAAACCTATGGTTTTTTCAGTGAATTTCAAAGGTTTTTAAATGCTAATTTGTAACTATAACGTGTGTGAAACCTATGGTTTTTTCAGTGAATTTCAAAGGTTTTTTAAATGCTAATTTCTAACTATAACGTGCCTGAAACCTACGGTTTTTCAGTGAATTTCAAAGGTTTTGTAAATGACAATTTTTAAATGTATTAATTGTTATATTAATTTTTTTCATACTGATTTACTACATTTTTAGAAACAATTTTTTTACATATTTTATTTTTTAAATTACATTGTAATTACATTATACATTACATTACAAAAATACTTTCTCAGAATGAATTACTTTAGTTTAAATACTTTGCAGATAGGCAATAGACTTTTAAGTACAGTAGTTACAGTTGTTGCAATGGGCAACACATTTTCAAACACAATGCAACATTCAGCTCAATGTGAATTTCTAGTTAAATGCAATTAGTTACTTTATGGATTATTTTGTAACCACAGGACTGGATCCTAGATTCAGTCCTGGTACATCTCCTGTAAACAGTTGAGTAAAAGCGTTTTGGTTACAGTCGTGATTTTTAAGGAATATTATTGTATTTTAAAAGTTGACACTTAGAAACTTTTTCTCATAGAATCACCAATGTTATCCTATGGAAGGAAATTCACTTAGCAGGTAAAAACTGTTATCGTTACTTTTTCTTACTCAGTGTTGGATCCTGGATCCAGCACTGGTGCATCTCCTGTAAACAGTTGAAAAAATGCGTTTAAGTCATACAGGCGATTTTTAAGGAATATTTGTAGTTTGTGAAAATCAACACTTTGAAACTTTTTGCTGAAAACCAGTCAATCTTAGCCTATGAAGGAAATTCAAGTTACCGGTAAGTACGGTTAAAATTACTTTTGAGGATCAGTACTGGGCTGAAAGATGCAGCACTGAGGTCTCTCCTGATAACAGGTGAGTAAATCGGAATTCGTATTTCGGCTGATTTTAGAGGAATATTTTAAAGTTCCAAAACTCCACACTTAGAAGAATTTCCAAGTGAAACCAGTCAATGTTAGCCTATGGAAGGAAATTCAAGTTACTGGTAAGTACGGTTAAAATTACTTTTCAGGACCAGTACTGGGCTGAAAGATGCAGCACTGAGGTCTCTCCTGATAACAGGTGAGTAAATCAGAATTTGGATTTCGGCTGATTTTAGAGGAATATTTGTATGTTTCAAAAATCAACACTTAGAAACTTTTTCAGCAAAAAGCAGGCAATGATATCCTATGGAAGGAAATTCAAGTTACTGGTAAGTACGGTTAAAATTACTTTTGAGGATCAGTACTGGGCTGAAAGATGCAGCACTGAGGTCTCTCCTGATAACAGGTGAGTAAATCGGAATTCGTATTTCGGCTGATTTTAGAGGAATATTTTAAAGTTCCAAAACTCCACACACAGAAGAATTTCCAAGTGAAACCAGTCAATGTTAGCCTATGGAAGGAAATTCAAGTTACTGGTAAGTACGGTTAAAATTACTTTTCAGGACCAGTACTGGGCTGAAAGATACAGCACTGAGGTCTCTCCTTATAACAGGTGAGTAAATCGGAATTCCTATTTCGGCTGATTTTAGAGGAATATTTTAAAGTTCCAAAACTCCACACTTAGAAGAATTTCCAAGTGAAACTAGTCAATGTTAGCCTATGAAGGAAATTCAAGTTACCGGTAAGTACGGTTAAAATTACTTTTCAAGATCAGTACTGGGCTGAAAGATGCAGCACTGAGGTCTCTCCTGATAACAGGTGAGTAAATCGGAATTCGTATTTCGGCTGATTTTAGAGGAATATTTTAAAGTTCCAAAACTCCACACACAGAAGAATTTCCAAGTGAAACCAGTCAATGTTAGCCTATGGAAGGAAATTCAAGTTACTGGTAAGTACGGTTAAAATTACTTTTCAGGACCAGTACTGGGCTGAAAGATACAGCACTGAGGTCTCTCCTTATAACAGGTGAGTAAATCGGAATTCCTATTTCGGCTGATTTTAGAGGAATATTTTAAAGTTCCAAAACTCCACACTTAGAAGAATTTCCAAGTGAAACTAGTCAATGTTAGCCTATGAAGGAAATTCAAGTTACCGGTAAGTACGGCTAAAATTACTTTTCAGGACCAGTACTGGGCTGAAAGATGCAGCACTGAGGTCTCTCCTGATAACAGGTGAGTAAATCGGAATTCGTATTTCGGCTGATTTTAGAGGAATATTTTAAAGTTCCAAAACTCCACACTTAGAAGAATTTCCAAGTGAAACCAGTCAATGTTAGCCTATGGAAGGAAATTCAAGTTACTGGTAAGTATGGTTAGAATTACTTTTCAGGACCAGTACTGGGCTGAAAGATACAGCACTGAGGTCTCTCCTGATAACAGGTGAGTAAATCGGAATTCGTATTTCGGCTGATTTTAGAGGAATATTTGCACAATGGTGAAGGGAGGGGCGGGGCCTGAGGTTACATCTGTGTAAACGCGCCCCGTGGCGCGTTTTAAGTTGGGGATTAAGTCCCCTTGAATCCTGAGGGTCCCTAGGGGCCAACTAGCCCACCAGGAACCTCCAATATGCGCCAGGGGGCTGCGTTGCAGAGACGTGTAGAGAGGCCACACCCCTTTACACCTCTCTGCAACGCTGCTCTGTGGCGCTTTCTGGATGTACCTGTTGGGCTAGTTGGCCCGAGGACCCTCAGGATTGAAGGGATTTAATTCCCCATCTTAAAACGCGCCACGGGGCCTGTTTGCACACATGTCACCTGAAGCCGCGCCCCCTCCTTCACCACTGTGCAAACGCGCCCGTGGCGCGTTTTAAGTTGGGGGATTAAGTCCCCTTGAATCCTGAGGGTCCCCGAGTCCAACTAGCCCACCATATACCTCCAAAGCGCCACAGAGCTGCGTTGCAGAGAGGTGTAAAAGGGCGTGGCCTCTGTACACCTCTCTGCAAGGCAGCCCCTGGCGCATACTGGAGGTTCCTGGTGGGCTAGTTGGCCCCAGAGACCCCCAGTATTCAAGGGGAATTCGTTCCCCTCTGCAAACGCGCCAGGGGCGCGTTTGCAGAGTGGTGAAGGAAGGGGCGGGGCCTGCGGGCCCGATCGTTTTTTGTTTTTGGTTTTTGGTCCCCTGAAGGGGGCTGTGTAGCCCCCTTCCTTTTTCTGTTTTTGGGCCCTGGGGACCCCATCGCCTTACCCCTTTTTTAAATAAAAAAAAAAAAAAACGGGAAGGGGGCCGCGTGGCCCCCTTCCCTGGGCCTGTATTGGCCCCGGGGACCCCATCTCCCGGGGCATGGCCTCTATTTTTATTTTTAATATTTTGAGGGGGCTGTGTGGCCCCCTCCTCTAGCCATTTTAAGGCCTGGGGACCCCATCCCCGGGCCGGCCATACCCTTTTTTTATTTTTATAATTTTTCACAACTTTGGGGAGGGGGCCGTGGCCCCCTCCCGGGCCACTACTTGCCCCGGGGACCCCATCCCCCGGGGCTGGCCCTCTCGTTGGGGACTGTGGGGGTCCCCAAACCCCCACAGTCCCGCCGGCTCCCCGTGTCCTACGGGAGCCGGCATTGCTTACACATGGGGAGCAGCTAACATGCTGCTCCCCATGTGGAAAGCTAGTCGGCTTTGGATATTGGAAGAGAGAGCAGGTTTCCTGCTCTCTCTTCCAATATCCAAAGCAAGTTTGCAATGACAGGACGGGAGCCGCGAGGCTCCAGTCCTGTCATTGCAAACAGCAGTGTCCCGGGGGTAGGCACCCGGGACACTGCAGGAGCCGGCCCTGGGGGTGGCGGTCCCCAGGGCCACCACAGGCTCCAGGAGGGGGCCGCGCGGCCCCCTCCCATCGTGTGCACAGCCCCGGGGAGGTGGTGGTCCCGGGGCTCTGGGAGTCCGTAACGGACCCCCATATTTAAATGTTTAGTGCCCCGGGAGGTGGCGGTCCCGGGCGTGTGGGAGGCTGGAGCCCCCACACAGGTTTTTCATTTAAAAAGAAGCCCGGGGAGGTGGTGGTCCCGGGGCTGCGGGAGGGCTCAGAGCCCTCCCGCACCATTATGCATAAAGCCCCGTGGGGTGGCGGTCCCCGGGGCTTGGGGGGCCCGTAGAGGCCCCCACACATAAAATTAACCCCCCAGCATGCCCCCGGGACTTGGCCCACCCGGGGGCCAGTAGCTATCGAAGCGCGGAGACCGTGCTTCGATTTTTTTTTTTTTCGGCAGGATTCGCGCACCCAAAAATGCTTTTTTTTGCCTGAGCAGGCCTAGGGGGTTAGGGTGTTTCTACCCTGCCCCCTTTGTGCGTTTTGCGCACTTGTTTCTTTTTTTTTTCTCGGCGGGATACGCGCACCCTAAGCGCATCCCGCCGATTTAAATAAAAAAATCTTTTTCTGCCCAGGGGGTCCTTGTGGGACCCCCTGAGCAGACCTAGAGGTCAGGGTGTTTCTACCCTGCCCCCTTTTGCGCTTTGCGCACTTGTTTCTGTCCTCGGTTCTACCGAGGACAAAATGGCTGCCAACACTTCCTGAATCGGAATGTTGACAGCCAGCTGACAGCCAATTAGCATGCAGCTCGTGATCGGGACGGTGCGCGCAGGGTGCGCTGAGGGTACGCGTATCCGACGCGCCCATAGATATATATGTACTTTTACTTTTGATTTTCTCAGGAACTACTGAACGGATTTACACCATTTAAGCAAAAGGCACCAGTCTGAACCAAGGACTACCTCTTTGCCAAATTTGGTGTAATTCCGTTCAGCAGTTCGGGCTGTAGCTGCGACTAAAGGTTCCTATGGAAAAATGAATGGGGAAAACGCGTTTTGGGACACCCTTTTTCTCGGCCCCCGCTTCACGTATCACCCCGAGACTTTCAGGGTAGGAGCGGAGCGGAGCGCCCCAACAAGTTGGAAACTTTCACGAAGATTCGTCAACCGGCGCCAACGTTATTTCAAATAGAATGTCGCGGATTTCCTATGGATAATAGGTTGTAACTATAACTATCTACTGGCGACCGCCAGTAGATAATATATATTCCCAGATGATGACCTTCACTTCCTGGTCATGAACGAGGCGCACACTGGAGAAAGTATATTTTAGAATTTATTCGCCACACGACAAAACACCCGACAAACGCGTTTCGGCTACACGCCTTTGTCAATGTCGGTGGGGTCAAACAAAAATGCCATTTTTAAATCTTATTGGTAAACATAGAGAAAGGAAGCAGTTCATTACGATTGTGCAAAAATAGCAATGGAAAGTGAAAAGGGTTTGTTTCTATATACAGAGCCAGACAGAGTTTCTATGGCGGCCATCTTCAATCAATCAATCAATCAATCAATCAATCAATCATATCATTTGTAAAGCGCACTACTCACCCGTGAGGGTCTCAAGGCGCTGGGGTGGGGAATGCTGCTACTGCTCGAAAAGCCAGGTCTTGAGGAGTTTTCTGAAGGTCAGCAGGTCTTGGGTCTGCCGTAGGTGGATGGGGAGGGTGTTCCAGGTCTTGGCGGCGAGGTGGGAGAACGATCTGCCACCGGAGGTCGCTCTTCGGAAGCGGGGGACAGTGGCGAGGGCGAGGTCGGCGGAGCGGAGCTGGCAGGTGGGGGTGTAGAAGCTGAGTCGTCTGTTGAGGTACGTTGGTCCGGTGTTGTGGAGTGCCTTGTGTGCGTGGGTGAGGAGTTTGAAGGTTATCCTCTTGTTGACCGGGAGCCAGTGCAGGTTTCTCAGGGTGGGTGTGAGGTGGCTGCGGCGAGGGATGTCGAGGATCAGGCGTGCAGAGGCGTTCTGGATGCGTTGGAGCCATCTCAGGAGTTTGGCCGAGGCTCCAGCGTAGAGGGAGTTTCCGTAGTCCAACCTGCTGCTGACGAGGGCCTGTGTGACCGTTCTTCTCGTTTCAGTGGGGATCCACTTGTAGATCCTGTGGAGCATGCGGAGGGTGTTGAAGCAGGCGGAGGAGACGGCGTTGAACTGTTTAGTCATGGAGAGGGTGGAGTCGAGGATGACCCCTAGGTTGCGTGCGTGGTCGGTGGGTGTTGGGGCGGTTCCCAGTGCGGTCGGCCACCAGGAGTCATCCCAGGCCGAAGGGGTGGATCCGAGGATGAGGACCTCCGTCTTGTCCGAGTTCAGCTTCAGTCGGATGTTCCTCATCCATTCAGCGACGGCCTTCATTCCTTCGTAAAGGTTGGTTTTGGCGGTGTGGGGGTCCTTGGTGAGGGAGAGGATCAGCTGGGTGTCATCGGCATAGGAGATGAAGTTGAGGTCGTGCCGACGGGCGACGAGGGCGAGCGGTGCCATGTAGATGTTAAACAGAGTTGGGCTGAGGGAAGAGCCCTGGGGTACGCCGCAGATGATCTTGGTGGCATCGGAGCGGAAGGGGGGAAGGCGGACGCTCTGTGTTCTGCCAGAGAGGAAGGAGGTGGTCCAGTCCAGGGCCTTCTCTTGGATCCCGGCGTTGTGGAGGCGTGTTCGTAGTGTGTGGTGGCAGACCGTGTCGAAGGTGGCTGACAGGTCCAGGAGGATGAGGGCCGGCATTTCTCCGTTGTCCAGCAGGGACTTGATGTCATCGGTGGTGGCGATGAGGGCAGTCTCGGTGCTGCGGAACCCGGACTGGGAAGGGTCCAGGATGTTGTTCTCCTCGAGGTAGCCGGTCAGTTGTTTGTTGACGGTCTTCTCGATGACCTTTGCCGGGAACGGGAGCAGGGAGATGGGCCGGAAGTTCTTGAGGTCCGCCTTGGGATTCTTGAGTAAGGCGTTGATCTCGGCGTGCTTCCAGCTCTCCGGGAAGGTTGCTGTCTCGAAGGAGGTGTTGATGACTTTCCGGAGATGGGGTGCGATGGCTGTGCTGGCTTTGTTGAAGATGTGGTGTGGGCATGGGTCTGACGGAGATCCGGAGTGGATGGTGTTCATGATCTTGATGGTGTCGTTGTCGTTGATGTTGGTCCAGGAGAGCAGGTGGTTGGAGCGGATGGTGGTCGTGGGGGCGGAGGTCTCAGTGGTTGTCGGGGCGATCGTGGCATTGAAGCTGTCGTGGATGTCTGCGATCTTGCGGTGGAAGAAGGTGGCCAGCGAGTCGCACAGGTCTTGCGAGGGTGGGACGTCGTTGGTGTTGGAGCTGGGGTTGGAGAGTTCCTTCACGATGTTGAAGAGCTCTTTGCTGTTGTGCGCGTTGTTGTCTAGGCGGTCTGAAGGAGGCCCTTTTGGCGGATCTGATGAGGTGATGGTGTCTGCGGGTGCCGTTCTTGTGGGCTGCGTGGCTGTCCGGTGTTCGTTCACGGAGCCAGATCTTCTCCAGCTTTCGGCAGGTTTGCTTGGAGGCCCGGAGGTCTTCAGTGAACCAGCTGGCTTTCTTGTTGGTGTGACTGTTGGAGGGTTTCTTGATCGGGGCGAGGGTGTTGGCGCAGTCGTTGATCCACTGTCTGAGGTTGCGGGCGGCGGTGTCGGGATTGGTGGGGTCGGCGGGTGGGCTCTGGGTGAGGGTGGTGGTTAGCTGGTCTTCGGTGACTTTGCTCCAGCAGTGGCGGGGCATCTGTTGGGTGCGGTGGTGCGTGGTGGGTTTCTTGAAGGTGAAGTGGATGCAGCGATGGTTGGTCCAGTGGAGTTCGGTGGAGTGGTTGAAGGAGACGTGGGGGCTTGCGGAGAAGATGGGGTCAAGCGTGTGACCGGCGGAGTGGGTGGGTGTTGTGACAAGTTGTCTGAGTCCGAGGTTGGCTAGGTTGTCAATCAGGGTGGTGGAGTTGGTGTCGTTGTTGTTCTCGAGGTGGAAGTTCAGGTCCCTGAGGAGGATGTAGTCCATGGAGGCGAGGGCGTGTGTGCTGACGAAGTCGGCGATGGAGTTGCTGAACTGTGGTCGGGGTCCGGGGGGTCTGTAGACGAGGGTTCCTCTGAGGGTGGTGTTGGGATCGGTGTGGATCTGGAAGTGCAGGTGTTTGGCGGTGCTGAGGGTGTCGTCGGTGTTGGTCAAGACTCTGAGAGTGTTCCTGTGGACGATGGCAATTTCTCCTCCTGCTCCGTTGGTGCGGTCCCTGTGGGTGATCTTGTAGCCTTCCGGGACGGCTATGGCTAGGTCTCCGTCAGGAAGGCGACGTCTGGGGAGGTTGAGTCGGGTAGGTCCCAGAGTTCAACAGCATGTTTGTGGGCGGAGCAGGTGTTGAGAAGGATGCATCTGAGGTGGTTGGGTTCTTTCCTGGTCGGCGGCATCGTGGGGCGGATGCTTGTGAAGCTGCAGTTCCCGCAGGTGAAAGCTCCGTGGGTGTGCTTCGGGCAGCCAGGAAGCAGGTGTGTGATCGTCCGGTGTTGAGTGCGTGGAGGGATCTGGCATCGTAGCGTGTCGGGCATCGTGGCGTTCGCGGGGTCCAGGGGTCCTGGCGCTGGGCGCGGTCCAGGCGCGGATGGGCGCAGACGGGCTTGCCTTAGGCGCGCCTTTGGCGCGCCCGCTGCGCGGCCTCCATATGAGGGGATGTGGGAGGGAGGAGCAGCTGGGAGGCGGGGCGGCGAATGGCGATTGCAGGGGGGCGGGGCCGCAGCGGCTGGAAAAACGGGCGGGCCGCGGGAGCACTGGGCACGGGAAGGAAAAACAAGTTTAGGCAAGAAAACAAGTACACGCACAGAGGAATAAAAACAAGTCTGGGCAAGAAAGCAAGTTAGGCACAGGGGGATAAAAACAAGTCTGGGCAAGAAAGCAAGTTAGGCACAGGGGGATAAAAACAAGTCTGGGCAAGAAAGCAAGTTAGGCACAGGGGGATAAAAACAAGTCTGGGCAAGAAAGCAAGTTAGGCACAGGGGGATAAAAACAAGTCTGGGCAAGAAAGCAAGTTAGGCACAGGGGAATAAAAACAAGTCTGGGCAAGAAAGCAAGTTAGGCACAGGGGGAAAAACAAGTCTGGGCAAGAAAGCAAGTTAGGCACAGTGGAAAAAAACAAGTCTGGGCAAGAAAGCAAGTTAGGCACAGGGGAAAAGTACAGGATTAGGCAAAAACAATGCAGGCAGAGCCGTGCAGCAGCGTGGGGAGCGACCTGCCTGCGAGCAGGGTCAGAGGTGTTTTTGATGTTCAAAGAACCACTTTAGTTGGTATATATGTCACTATTACCCAGTGTTCATATTGAGCCCTGAATGGGTAAGTCATTATGGGGCATCTAATCTTCGGTTTTGTGTCACAATTCAATTCAGTGCATTTTATGAATCATTCAATCTTTTTTATGTATCATATTAATGACTCATATTCAAACATATGCTCTTATAAATCATTTTCAGTTGTAAATCAAACAATACATAAATTAATGAATTATATACAACAGAACAAGGCACAATTTCATTAATAGCCATATTACTGTGGTTCAATGGTTTCTTTCACCATGTCTCTAAATGTTCCTGAGTTCCCTTGGATCAAGCCTGGATGGGCAAACTTCATCAAACACTTTTTCCACAGATTGTTCAAAAATGTAATTGCTGTACATTTAATCATCAACAAAACCTTATGAAATGCCCATCCTTATGGTGCTTTGTATAATTTCAATTCATGTTTCTGCCCATTTATTGCGATCAATTCCATTTCCTGCTCTGTCAATTCATTCTAACCCTTATAATCTCTAAAGTGCCGAATACAGTGATGTTGCTCTGTCCCAATTTCATATGGGTTTACGTAACGTGAACCCATAATTCCTCCTCCCCCCCAAAAAAAAAAAAAAAAAAAAAAAAAATATATATATATATATATATATATATATATATATACGCCAAGGTGTATTGAAGAATGAGTGGGCATATAAGTGTCTGAATGGATGATTTAGTGGGTGCATGACTGACTAGGTGTGGTGATTCTATGGGTGAATGGCAATGTGTAAGTGTCTGTATGGGTGTATGAGTGCATATATCAGTGGCTTTATTGATGAGTGACTGCATGTATGAGTAACTGTATGGGTGAATGAGTGGATGTGTGTGTAGACCTATGAATCAGTGAGTGGGTATGTACTAACTGGTACTGGCGTGTATATGGTTTCAAAAACGGTAGTCTGTATTTTAGAGTGGGTGTATGAAAGGATATATTAGGGTGTGAGGAGATGTATCAGATATAAAGTGGATGATGTCATCAGTGATGTCATTTGAGATGTCATTTGAGATGTCATCAGTGATGTCATCAGTGATGTCACTGACCATGTCATGAGTGATGTAATAAGTGACATCATCAGCAGTGCATTGTGGGGGCGCGAGTTATAGTTAGCTCAGCTAACTATAACGGCCCAATTTCTCTGGTTTTGTACAAGTAAAATATCAACCTAACTATAACGTCCCTGAAACCTATAGTTTTTTTCAATAAATTTCTAAGGTTTCTTAAATGCTAATTCCTAACTATAACGTCCGTCAAACCTACGGTTTTTTCAATGAATTTCTAAGGTTTTTTAAATGCTAATTCCTAATTATAACGTCCCTGAAACCTATGGTTTTTGCAATTCATTTCTAAGGTTTCTTAGATCATTTTATTTATGAAAAGATGTTTGTAAGAATTTTTTTATTTTGTGTCTATGTTTTTTAAGTATTTCTATAAAGTTTTAAAATAATAATAATAAGTTTTTAAAAATATATATAACAGCTGATCAAAGATTTATAGTGTTATTTATTTGAATTAATATTGGTTTCTTGTTTGTAATTTTGTACAGTGTGATATTATATAACAGAATTTTGAATTCAAAAAGAAATTTATTTAAAAAAGGTTCAGCATATTTTTTTGCTAAAATAAATTTTGTATGATTGCTTTTAGTAGTATGAAGCTTGTTTTGTTCTTTTCTTATAATAACTATCTTCTTTATATATATATATATATATTTTTTAATTTAAAAAAAAGGTTGTGTACCGTACGCCACCCTACGTGGTGGGTGCACGGATCCATTTTATGAATATCACTCTAAAATACGTATTTAGGACTAATTAATATTTTTTTCACGCAGTTTTATTACTGAGTACAATAAAATAGCAATAAAGAAGTTATCAATTTGATTTTTGTGGACGCGATGATATTGCTTACTGGACGCAGATCTATACGTTGCGTGAGCCAATCTGTTACACAAATATAACCCTAAATTGCATACTTACACTGAAATACTATATTTTTTTAACTAGAAGGGTTTATTAATCAATCCTAAAAATTAGTATTAGTGTTCTTGTGCAATATTTTTTAGATGTATAAGGCACATTTTTATGTACGCGGCACCATCGTGCTATGGACATGTAGGAGTCGCAAATTCTGCCGTCACGTAAATCCGAGATCGTGTAGGGGACGCAACTCCTGCGTAATTTTCAAAAATATGCAATATAAATGTTTCAAATTCAAATATCTCTTTTGCATAAACACTTTTCATTCAAATACTTTGAAACACAATATCCTAATAGTAATTTTCAGTTTTATATTACATTTAGTACATTTTACGGGTGTGCAACGTACGCGTGACAGGTGCGCAATGTACGTGCGACGGGTGCGCGACCCCTACGGGACTTCATGTCACATAGAAAGAAAACTTCTTATTGGTTTTCATTTTGTTGGTGGATGGAACCAAAACCTCTTAGAGTCCTTTCATTTTGGGAGTGTCTGGCCTGAAGACTACCTGTTTTGTACACTCTGTTAATTTTTTTTTTTTGGGGGTGTTTTTCATTTTTCTAAAAAAAAATGGCATCAGCGTTCCCTGAAGAGAAGGAGGAGGAGATGGAAGAGGTGGAGGAGCCAATGAAGAAGAGGAGGGAGAGCATCGTGTGGGCTTTCTTCACTGTGCGTGAAGGTGAAAAGAAAGTGAACGCATGTAAGGTGAAGTACAATTTGTGACAAAGTCCTGTCAAGAGCATCAGAAAAGAAGTACTCATGTGGTACTTCTTCCATGAAAAAACATCTTGATACAATACACCCTGTTCATCTTTCACGAGAGGTGGAGCGCCTAAGATGGGAAGAAGCAGCCAATGATGATGAAACACAACCATCAACATCTGCAGAGGTTGTTTTAAATACACCACAACCTCTCATTGTTCTGGAGTTGGCGGATGCTGGCATCCACTGCAGAAAATGTTTGACGACTCTGTGTGTTGGAGAGCTCTCCACAGACGCTTTCAAGACTCTCCTCAGAGCTTACAAAAGTTAATTTTTTTGAGGGGGGGTTATTTGTGTTTTCTTCATTGAAAAGAAACAGCAGAGTTGCACTCTAACTTTTATTTTTTGTTTTAAATAAAACAAATCAGAAAATACAAAAAATATATAAAATTGTTCCCAAAAAATAAAAAAAAAAGGTTCTAATGGAACCACCTAAACTGGTTAAAAATAGAAAAATTGTATGTAGTGAAAGTGATTGCTTGTATGAATGTGTGTATGATCAATGTTAGAGTTGATTGCGTAAGTGCAGGGATATGCCTGGGTGATCGGATGAGTGTATGAAAAGTACCTGAGTGAAAGTATCAGTGCAAGGGTAATGCCTGGGTCATTGGATGAGTGCATAGGTAGTGCATGAGTGAATGGATGAGTGCATGGGTAGTGCCTGAGTGAATGCTTGAGTGCAACAGTAGTGCCTGAGTGATTGCATGACTGCATGTGCAGTGCCTTGGTAATTACATAACTGCAGGGGTACTGCCTGGGTGACTGGATGAGTGCATGGGTAGTGCCTCAGTAAATTTAAGAGTGGAAGGTGATGACTGGGTGCATAGATCAGTGCATAGGTGGTGCCTCAGTAAAACGAAGACGGCAAGAGTAATGCCTGGGTCATTGGATGAGTGCATGCCTAGTGTCTGAGTCATTGGATGAGTGCATGGATAGTCCTTGAGAGAATGGCTGAGTACACGGGTAGTGCCTGAGTGAATGGTTGAGTGCAACACTAGTGCCTGGGTGATTGTATGATTGTGTAGGTAATGCTTGATTGATTGCCTGTGTGTATAGGTAGTTCCTCCTTAACTGTATGAGTGCATGGGTAGTGCCTGAGTAAAAGCATGACTGTAAGAGTAATGGCTGGGTCATTAGATTAGTGCATGGGTAGTGCCTGAGACAATGGATGAGTGCATGGGTAGTGCCTGAGTGAATAATTGAATGCAAGAGTACTGACTGGCTGATTGCATCAGTGCATGTGTAGTACCTGAGAGAATGGTGCAACTGTAGTGTCTGAGTGATTGTATGAGTACAGGTTAGTGCCTGGGTGATTGGATGAGTGCATGGGTTCTGCCTGTGTGAAAGGAAGAATGCAAGGATAATGCCTGGGTTATCCTATTAATGCAAGAGTTATGCTATAAAGAATAGATGAGAGCACAGGTAGTGTTTGTGTGAAAGGATGACTGCCTAGATGATTACATAAGCAACATGATGACAGTTTGCAAATAGTGTAAAGGATCAAAATTATTTATATTAGAAACAAATAACTTATAAATAAACTTTAAACTTTTTATCATCCATATTATTTTATGTATTCTTACCTTTTAAGTAATTTACATACATTACTCAGTAAAAGTATTTTAGAGTAGTATTGTCCTAAACAGTATTACAACTGTATTACAGAAATTATAACATTATATTTTTAAGAACAAAAATTTACAATTACATAACATTTTCAGTTTCCCTGTTTTGCTGTTCTCAGATTCCACTTAACTTCACCATACACAGTGATTTCAATGTAGTTTCATCAGAGACCTGCTCTCTCCCCCAGCAACTCCGCGGTAGTGCTGCTGCCGCTGCCCCTGTGCAGGTAGGTGTTCAAGGCCCTCCTGCACCCGCAGGCTCCTGCCTACGCCTCATCCCTGGTGGTCCAGTGGGAGACCCTTGCTCTTCTGCTGGCTGCTACTGTCTGTCTCTGTGTTTGTGCCGTTTTTCTGTCTTTCTGTGCCCGTTTTTCTGTCTTCCTTCTAGCCTCTTCACAGTCTTGTTATTGTGCCTGTCTTGTTTATTGTACCTGTGTCTGTGTTTTCATTTTGCCATTTTCTGCCTTCTGTGCCCGTTGTTCTCCGTGCCCTTTTCCAGATGCTGCTGCTCCCGCGGTCCCTCCCCCCATGCCGGTTCCCGCTCCCACCTGCGCTTCCATCCCCCGAAGGCATGTCAAAGGCAAGCCCATCTGCGCTTGTCCGTGACCCGACTGCGGTCAGCACCAGGAACCCTGGATCTGCGACCTCCTACCGCTACAACTCCGCTGCCCTCCTCGCACTCAACCCCGGAAGAAACAACAACTGCCAGCGATCGATGCCGAACACCACCCATGGTCAGTTCTCCTGCCATCACTGCTGCCAATCCTTCACTGCCGACTGCCCCCCCATGGCCCCCGCACGAATGCCAACAACACCGAAGCCCTGAAGTGCATCCTCCTCAACGTGCGCTCCCTGCACAGACACGCCGTAGAGATCTGGGACCTCATCAACACCCTCTCGCCAGACGTTGCCTTCCTTACAGAAACCTGGACCAACGCCTCCTCTGCCCCCGACATCACCGCCACCATCCCCGACGGATACAAGATCCAGAGGGAGGGCCGCCCCAACTGCCCAGGAGGAGGACTCACCATTGTACACAAGAGCTCCCTCCAACTCTCCACCACCACCACGAAGGACTCCTTCCCCACCACTGAACACCTTCACTTCCAAATTCAGACCAGCCTCAGAACCACACTCCGCGGCACTCTCGCCTACAGACCCCAGGACCCCACGCTTCATTCGCCACTACTGTCACTGACCTCATCGCACCCCACGCCATCGCCTCCATGGACTACATACTGATCGGAGACCTGAAGTTCCACCTCGACAACCCCAGCGACCCCAACTCTGCCACCCTCCTGGACAACCTCGCCAACATCGGACTGAAACAGCTCGTCACCACGCCCACCCATAAGGCAGGGCACACCCTCGACCCCATCTTCTCAGGAGGTAACAACATCCACTTCAGCCACACCACACAACCCCCATGGACAGACCACCACTGCGTACACTTCCACATCGATAAACCCACGCTGCCCAAACCTGCACCACGCCCCCCACGAAGGAACTGGAGCAAGGTCACTGAGGAACAACTCAACTCCACCCTCAACCACGACGCCCCCACCACGTCAACCGACGCCAACCTCGCAGCCAAAGGACTCCACAGATGGATCTCCAGCTGCGCAGACAAGCTTGCACCACTACGCAACCCCGACAGACAACGCCCCAGGAAAGCCACCTGGTTCACCGCCAACCTCCAAGAATCCAGACGCACCTGCAGACGTCTTGAGAAGAACTGGAGAAACAGCAAAATGCCAGAAGATCGCACCACCTACAAAAACGCCATGACGGAATACCACCAACGCATCAGATCCACCAAAAGGACCTTCATCCAAAACAATATCCTCGCCAACGCCGGCAACTCCAAGCAACTCTTCAGCGTCATCCAGGAATTCACCAAGCCCCCCAGCGAAACCACGGACATCACCTCTTCCCAGGACTTCTGCGACAATCTCGGATCCTACTTCCATCTAAAAATCAAGGCACTCTACGACAACTTCAATGACCAGACACCCAACTCCAAAATCACTTCCTGCTCCAGCAGCGCCATCCAGCCCACCATCTCCTCCTGGACCCCAGTCACCACTGAAGACACCACTTCGACCATGAAAAGCATCCACTCAGGGGCCTCCACAGACCCCTGGCCCCCACACATTTGCCACAGAGCCGCCACCGCTCCCGAACTACGACACACCATCAACACCACCTTCAAGACCGGCATCTTTCCCGATCACTGGAAACACGCTGAAGTCATACCCCTGCTCAGAAGCCCTCAGCAGACCCCACCGACCTCAAGAACTACGACCCATCTCCTTCCTCCCCTTTATGGCCAAAGTCACAGAGAAGACGGTCAATGCACAACTAACCAAATTCATCGAAGAAAACTCCATCATCGACCCCTCCCAATCCGGATTTTGCAGCAACCACAGCACCGAAACCGCTCTACTCGCTGCCACAGATGACATACGCACCCTCCTTGACCAAGGACACACTGCTGCCCTGATCCTACTCGACCTCTCTGCAGCGTTCGACACCTTCTCCCACCGCACTCTCACCGCCAGATCCACGACGCCAGCATACAAGGAACCTCCCTCGACTGGATCCGCTCGTTCCTCACCAGCAGAACCCAAAGAATCAGACTACCACCTTTCCTCTCCGAACCCACGGAAATCAACTGCGGAGTGCCCCAAGGATCATCGCTCAGCCCCACGCTCTTCAACATCTACATGGCCCCCCTCGCCGCCATTGTCAGACAGCACGGACTCAGCATTGTATCCTACGCCGATGACACCCAGCTCATCCTCTCCCCAAGGCACCAATCACCACCAGACTCAACTTCCAGTAAGGAATGAAGGACGTTGCACCCTGGATGAGCGGAAACTGCCTGAAGCTCAACTCTGAGAAGACAGAAGTCCACTTCCTCGGACCCTCCCCCTTGGCATGGGACAACACCTGGTGGCCTACCGCCCTCGGCAGCCCCCCACACCCACGAACCACGGCAAAAACCTCAGCATCATACTCAACTCCTCCCTCTCCATGACCCAACAGGTCAATGCAGTCGCCTCCAGCTGTTTCAACACCCTCTGAATCCTCCGAAAGACCTTCAAGTGGATCCCCCCCGAATCAAGGAAGGCCATCACCCACGCACTCATAACCAGCAGACTGGACTACGAAAACTCCCTCTACGCCGGTATCAACAAGTCTCTGCTCCGCAAGCTCCAGACTATACAGAACACCTCGACATTCCTTGACACAAGCACACCACCCAACACCTACGGAACCTCCATTGGCTCCCCGTTGAGAAGAGAGTCACTTTCAAGATACTCACTCACACCTACAAATGCATCCACAACACCAGACCCCAATATCTCAACGAGAGAATCTCCTTCCACGTACCCAAGAGAAACCTCTGATCCGCTGACCTCGCCGAAATCCAGCGCATCAGCGGAGCCAGAACAGGTGGAAGAACCTTCTCCTACATGGCAGCCAAGACCTGGAACGAGCTCCCACTCAACATCAGACGCACCCCCTCCCTGAACATCTTCAGGAAGACGCTCAAGACCTGGCTCTTCGACTGAACGGAGCTGCTTACCTCCCCCCAGTGCCTTGAGACCCTCACAGGTGAGTAGCACGCTTACAATTCCCCTGATTGATTGCTTGATTGATTGATCATTGAACAGCGGGGAAAAAAAATCAAATTGATTGTAGGAAAAAAACACATCAGCGTAGATCATCATTTTCAATATGTGTAGCTATGTGTTTTTCTATGTACACTTTGTTAATTACTTCCTTCATCTACATTAACTCTATTATTTATGTCAAATACATTTGCCAAAATGTAGACTCTCATTTACATCTGGTGCAATATACACAACAAATATATAAGCTATTTTCTTTTAAACACAATTTTCCTAATACAATATCAATTAGCACAAATAATATTCCAAACACTAATTATAAATACTAATTGTTTGCAGTACTGTCTACCTTCTGTTCAGATCTTCCCAATAGGCCGAATGATGTATTAAAAACTTTGGCTTAAAAAATATAAAATATGAATTTGGTAATTCATAAGGCAATCTAGGTTTGAATTCTAAGTGGGCATCATTGCAATGTGTCCATCCTTAATTACACTTTAAATACACAGTATAGTGTCCAGATGTTGTAGTAGGTCCATTATGGAAAATAATTGCCACTGCAATATAACTTCTTCCTGAAATAGATATTTGACTCCCATTAACATTTTTAATTTTGGTTTCCAATTTTCTTCCATTTGCTCTACTACCTTGTAGTATTAAAATGAGATATTGTCCAAATCTTTCTATATGTAATGTAGACAACATCTCTGATCTACAATGTGAACATTTCATGTCCTGATTGGCTGTTTTTAGCAATTTGTTAAAAGGTACTGATTTGCAGTCTGGTATCCACAAGTATATGAATCGTTCTGTTTCTATCTCTGTAGTGAAAGTAAATGAACACTCTTCACATTTGTGATCCCATTGGTAACTTAGTCCAAATAAGTTTTCAATCTGTATTCCTTCATATTCTAATACTCTAAGTATTAGAAATTCGTGTGCATCTTGTTGTACATTGAGAGTAAATGTCAATGAACCAGTACATATATCCAAAAGATGCAGAATGCCAGAAGCATTATGGATTTTACTTCTGTCACTTACCAACAGTTGAAATACATGATGTAGTAAAGAACAGAATCTTTTTTCATGTTTTCCCATGATTTCACGATGAAGATCTTGTAGATAAAACACAACATTCAGAATCACATAGCATAGCAGTTGCTACCTGAACTATTTTCTAACTGGTATCCTACAATCTCATCAACAGTTGCCATTTTCTTTTTCTTTACACCTTCAAGTTTCTCTTCAATTAGTTTCTTTTTTTTAACCTCAGTTGAATGTTTGACATATTTCTGTTTTAGGCACACTACACGTTTCTCATATATGAAATATTCACCTAAATTAGGTGCATAAAGTCGTCTTAAACGATTATACTCTCTTACACAATTTGCATCAGCACTAACCTTTTTCTCATCGAAATCTATCAAATACAAACCAGACAATATTCTTACTCGAGATAATGCTACGCATGCCATTCCCTCTTTGAACACTGTACTTCCGATATTTACAAAAGCACTGTCTATGCTTAAACCTTGAGATTTATGAATAGTTACTGCATATGCTAACGACAGAGGAAACTGTTTTCTCTGAACATACAAATCTTTTACAAGCAAAAAACGTACAACACAACGCCCAATCTGTCTTACCTCTTTAATCTGATCAAATTTTATAATCAAAAATTCTATTCCATCTCTGTTCTGAAAGTTTACAAAATCAACAACTTTTCCCATTTCTCCATTTATTAAACCTTCTTCTACATTCAAATTACACCGTAAAATTACCCGACAGTTTATACATACATATAAAGTCTTTTCTAAGCCTGCAGTTTTAGATACAGACTTTTCCAAAGAAAGCAATTTAGCCTGTAGTTTCTCTGTGAGAAGACTAGTCAATCCCTGGTGTTCAATTTTATCAATAGCTTCACTTTCCACTATTTGTTTTTCTCCAACCATGTTGTACATTACTTCAGCTACTGGATTTCCACTCGTAAACAAGTTCCTTAATAGCTGACTTTCTAAAGCTTGTTTACCATGTTTCGTCAAGACACCAATTCTTATGTCTTGAAGAATATTTCCGCAATCTTCATCACTTGCTTGTCGCATATTCTTAATAAGCTCCTTATATTCAAAATGTAACCACATGTTCACATTTCCAATACTTCCCAAAGATTTCCTAGTGTCTTCATGGAGAAGTGTTTTAAAAACAGGTTGTCCTTTTACAGGAGTAAGTTGTAGTAGATCTCCGAATACAATTAAATGTTTTCCTCCAAACAGAACATCGTAATCTGTTTTTAAAATTTGTTGCATTCTCAAGTGTACAAAGGCGAGAATTAAGTTTGACACCTTCCTCACCTCATCAATGATTAAAAGTTTCATTTTCTTCAGTACTCTTGACCACTTCATAACAAGCTTCTCCAGGCACCTTCTAATTTTCCAATTTATTTATCATGTTCAACTGGTAGCAAAAGTAATCTATGTAAAGTAATCCCTTTAATGTTGCATGCTGCTAATCCAGTTGGAGCTGTTACAACACAAGATAAATGTGATTCTGTAGTTTTCTGTAGATAACTGGTCAAAAGTTTAATCAAGAAACTTTTTCCTGTTCCAGCTTGTCCACTGAGGTTCATTAGAATAGGTTTAAATGATGAACATTGGCATTCTTTTTTTTCATGCAGAAAACCACATTGTATCTGTTGTGTGACTTGTAGATATATTTCTTTTTAATCAATATTTAGTTGTTCTTCTAATTTTTCCAACAGAATAATATCCTGTTGTGCATGTTGCATTGCAGTTTCTACCTCATTCATGGCTATTGCTGCTTCATTTTCGATCATTGGTTGTCCCAGTGGCTCTTGGCTTAGTGGACCAGAACTATCTTGAGATTTGTCTCTTGCTATTTCAGCTGCAATAGTACTTTCTTGTCCAATCTCATCATTTAACATTTGTAGATATGTAGGGAAAATTGTGCATTGAATGCTATCATTACTTGCATTAAAAGAATCTTCATAGAAGTCGAAATCCCCAAGTAATTCTTTTTCACTACGCCATGCCTTGAACAGTTGCAGAAGTGCTAAATAGAAAAATTCCCTCTTATCTGGACTTTTGCAACTGAGTTTTCCTTTCGCATGTTTTACTAAACATCCATCACATCCAATTACTGCATATTTTTCTTCTTTTATATTTCCTGTAACTTTTCTTTTAAAACTGTAATGTTGAAGTACTTCATACAGACATAGATTTTCCAGATGTGGACTCCTTTTGGGATAGTATGTATCCAACATATTAGTTTTAACAATATCTGTACTTTCTGGTTCATTCAGTGCTAAGTATTCAATTTCTTGTAATGTTTTCAATAGTCTATTTCGTGTGGAGGCAAGACCTAAACTTACCCAAATGATTCCTCTTGACTTTGAATATAAACTAGCAGAGCTCAAGCGATCCGAACATTCATAGGATCCAATCTCTCGATGGGAAAGCATTTTCAAGCTGAAGCTGTACAATTTCTTGCTAAGACTCTACTCTTGTGACATTTCTTCCCACATTTCTTTCATCTCTGTCTTTTCAGATTTGGTTATATGTGATGTAACATAGCGAGCAACAGCAATGTAATTATCTGCAACAAATTGAATATCCATGTTTGCATTCCACATTTTCAAAATCACTGGATTGTGGTCATTATTATACTTTGAATCTTCGGTTCTTTTTAAGTTTTATGCATTCTCCTGAGATTTCTGAGTTATTGTATGCCTTACTGCTGACAGAAAACTATTTACTCTTCCTTTAGAAATTATTGGACGTGGGAATCCAAAATGACATTTTGTATAGAATTTCTCTTTAGACTTGTATTTTCGTCAACAGTATTTTCCACATCGATGACTTTGAAACCGTAAAACTTGTTGTCTCAAGCTTTTTTCTCCTCCTTCTCTTGGAATGGCACAGGTAACATACTGTTCGATGAAAGACAAAACACTTTCATCAGTATCACTTCCAAATTTTAGAGTATTCTTTATCCGTAATAGCATGTGTATATGAGGAGTACCTCTAGCTTGGTACTCTTTTCTCCAAAAGAGATCAGTAACTTCTCCAAGTGGAGAAATAATTTTATTGCAGATAAATAACATCATACTTTGAAACCTATGGTTAAAATACCTGCAGACGTTTACAGGATCCAAGGAACAAAGGGGCTCATTACGATGGCGGAACGATCGCCACTGCCGGGCCGGCGGTGGCGATCGTTCCGCCATCACATTGAGATTTACCCACCTCCATATTAGTCGCTTTTCCGCCGGTGGCAATCGCACCGATTGCCTGGCGGGTGGAGCAGGGCCACTAATATGATGGCGGTGCCTAGCAGGCACCGTCCGCCATATTAGGATATGTGTGTCCAGGATCCTTTCCATGGCAGCGATGCCGCCATGGAAAGGCTGGCGGGGTTTGGGTTTAGGGGCCCGTTGCGGGCCCCCCTTGTTTGGGGGGTGTCGCTGCACTGGGGGGTACCCATGGTACCCCCCTGCATTTCCATGCATCAAGTGGCAGGCACCGCATGGTGCCTACCACGCGGTGCAGGGAAATGTGGTGCAAGCACTTTCAACATTGCGGACGATGCTGCAGCCAGCAGCACCGCCCGCAATGTTGAAAGCCCAGGATGCGCCCGCCAGTATGGCGGGTGCATCCTAATTGCAGTGGTGATACCGCTGCATGTCTGGTGGGCGGTTCCAATCACCGCTACGGTGGCGGGCGGACCAAGTCCGCCCGCTATCATAATCAGCCCCAGAGTTCTCCAGGTGTCTTCAATTCAATATTTTTTACATTTGAATTTGCTTCTCTTAGAAATTCAAGTAAATCTTCCCACGCATATTCATCACAGCTAAGTGTTACAAACCATGTAGGTGTACCTAAGTTTCTTAACATACATTTAAGTTCACCGTGACGATGAAACCAATATTCATAGGTACCACATTGACATGCCATCAAATTAATTAACTGTGATTCTAAATTTTCATCTCTTTGTCGAACTTTCTCCATGAATTCTTTTGCAGAAACATGTGGAAAATGAACTCCTGTTTTTAATATGTGGTTAACTGAATATGAAAATGACGGGGTATGTGGTCCCACGGTAACACCCCTATTAATAACGGGCCGGCAAAGGTACAATCAGTTATAGATCACATAGATCCAATAGTCATTTGTACCAATAGATTTCAGCCACTATCAGACTCTGATAATACAAATGAGGGGGGAAGAGAAAGACTTGTGACGGCCCAACCCCCAGTGACAATAGCTACACATGAGCAAGATACAGCTCCAGTACCTCGCCCAGAATGGCAGAAATTGTTCCAAGAAGTCACCACATTAAGACTCGAAGTGGGGACTATGAGAGGCATGATAGAGGAGTTATCCATAATGGTCAAATCCCTATTATAAGATCCAAACAGAATAGGGATTGGAAACATACAGAAAAGTAGCCACATGGTAGACTTACAGGGCTCCACGGCTACCGTTCCTTTGGTTTTACCGACTATCCCAGGCACTGCTAACAACATATCTGTGAGTTACTCAGATCAAGCTAAGCTAAGCAGCAATAAGACTACACCAGCGATGACCAAGTACCACCCACACTGGGTAGCAAGTAATAGTACCAAGTCTAGTAAGGAAGCAGTGTTGAGGACCTATCCACCTCCTAGTAGCAATACTTCATTGCATACGGATTTACCGCAGTGGGGTTCTCTGATGGGGTCACGAGTACAGAACACACACAATAGAGCTAACCCCTCTAGAATCTATATGGTAAATGTGCCAAAATATGACGCACGAAGAGGGATAGAGAACGGGGACTCCCTAACCAATAAAGCTATCCACTGGATAAGGTATGTTAGAGGTTGCTGCTCGGTGATAAGGGACGATATAGTGGCGGCGAGAAGGTTAACCTCCCCAAAACCACCGCCACGACTGTATCGAGCTTATCATGAAAAGTATAGACCTAGTCGAGAACCTTTTTATGCTAGAGTTTCGTTCCAGTTCCCCGGAGCACTCGACAATCCAATTTAGATGCTCCCTGCCTAGTATTAGGAATGACAACATGCCCAGTCGTAGACCACATAGCATGCAGGGATGCTCCACACTTAATAACAACGACTGACTGAGGAAAATAGATACATCTAGCCCAATCCTAGGGATCAGCCATGCTAGTCTTAAAGATTTCACAGTAGTACAGACATCGCCCCTTAAGATGGACCTGGCTTTTCCTACCCAGATAGAAGGTACACTGGAGGTGGGCATCCCCATATCGCATACACCCATGATACGACTGCCCCTAGGTACAACCTCTGCCATGAACCGTATGTTGAGTTGGAATATTGCAGGTCTCAGTACGAAGTTGGGCTCTCCAGAATGGCATGCATTCATAGAGGAATATGATATCTGCCCCTTTCAAGAAACCTGGGCAGAGACACCCCTTTTCTGTGCTGGATACCTAAACTATCATATCGCGGCCAGCAAGGGAGGAAAAGGGAGGCCATTGGGGGGCTTGACTATCTGGGTGCATCAAGATCTAGAGGTAAACATACAGGTACTCACATCCCAGAGCCAAGATATCCAGGCAGTCAGACTAACTACGCGAGATCATCGGAACTTAGACATATATAATAGCTATGTAAGAGGTACAAGAGGGAAAAGGTCAGGAGTTTTAGCGGCTCTCGATGACCTCCTTGACTCACATCAGGATGTTCTGAATACAATAGTAGCAGGGGATTTCAACACAACGTTTGAGCCCCTAATCAAAGAAGGTGGCTACCTTACAGAAGAAGTAGATAACAAGTGGGGTATTCCAACATTAGAGCTAAACCCCATAAGAAAGTGGTCTGAAGTGGTTATACAAATAAATAATATTTGTATGGAAAAGGGCTTGCGGGCCTTAAACGGTCGTACACAATCTGATAGACACGGAGCTAACACCTTCAATAATGGCTATAGCGCTAGCAGAATTGACTATGTTTTGATGAGCCTGGAGCTATGGCATGCCTTGGGTGACATGGCGGTCATAGACAGGCTAGAAAGCGACCATAATCCCTTGTGTGGGACTATGGATCTGAGCGGACAAAAGTCACACATTTATGTAAGAAACGGTCTCCCAATAGGCGACGTAGTACCAACTAATGATTTAAGACGTCTCAAGTGGGTAAGAATAATAGAAACGCCAGATCTGTTAGCCAGTGTTAACAAGGGAATGGATAACGTCATACACGAACTAGAGGCCAGTGTAGCAACACATAGGGACTTAGCCCATTCAACAAGGATACACAACACATTTTTTAGCCACCTGCGTACCTATTTCTTTAAGCAGGGTAAGAATAACTTCAAGGCTCTGCATCAGAGTGTGGAGCACTGGTACAGCAAAGAATGTCGAGAGGCACGTCTAGCTCTGGGGGCAGCCATTAAGGGTTGCGACCACACAAAAGTTCGAGCAGCCAGGTCCTTCTATAGGGGCACCCAGGCAAAAGCTAAGAGATCCTGGCACGACAAAAGGTGGCAGGAACTAAGGGAGGCCTGTGCCAAGAAAAATCCCAAGCAATTTTGGAATGTCTATAAATGGGACAACGGGGACAGGCCGAGCGGCCCCAAAACCATGTATCACAGAAGGACTGGGTGGACCACTTCAAACCCCAATACGCCTCAAATTTAGCTGAAGTGGGGAGAGAGATTATTAGAGCACCGTATCAGGATAACACCTTCAGTAGGGCTGAGATAGAGACAGCACTGAACTCAGTATTGGCAGGAAAGGCACCTGGGCCAGATGGCATACCTGGGGACATTTTCTTACACGATAAGGATAGATGGTGTCGCTATATTCTGTTGTTGACCAATGCTATCGCCCAAGGAGCCCCAATCCCCGACTCCTGGAAGGGGGCAGAAATTATTCCTGTTTTTAAGAAAGGGGACAAATCTTGCCCAGGGAATTATAGGCCAATCAGCCTAATTGACTGTCTGCAAAAGATAACGGGGAGGCTGGTGCTCAATATAGTACAAGAATGGATTGAGGAGTTTAAGGTTCTGTCCCCACTGCAAGCTGGGTTCCGAGCTTTCATTAGTACCATTGATCAAGCGTTTAGGTTTGTTTTGATCTATTGGAAGATAGTGACACTGGGCAGGGGTAGTCTATATGCCGCCTTTGTAGACCTTAAGTCGGCATTCGACCTTGTCCCCCACACTAAACTATGGTCCACCTTACAAGATCTAGGGATGCCATCCGAACTACTGTCTCTTATCATCAGATTACATGAAGATAATAGTGCAAAAATTAGATGGGGTGGACAGGGGGAAGTTACTGAATCGTTTCCATTGAGAGAGGCGTACGCCAAGGCTGTGTGATGGCCCCTACGCTATTCTCATTATATATTAATGGAATAGTGGACCACATGAGTTCTACCCCTTCGGATGCCCCAGTACTAGCAGGCGAGAAAATGCCAATTCTAATGTTTTCTGATGACACGTTGATTATATCCAAGACCCCAAGCGGACTCCAGAAAGCCTTAAAAACCTTTGAGGAGTTCTGCTCACTGCGGGGCTTGGAGGTCAATGTGTCTAAGACCAAATTGATGGCATTTTATTCGCATAGGGGCTACAACGGGGACATCCGAATGAACAACAGGCCACTAGAACAGGTCAAGGAGTTCTCCTACCTGGGGGTCCACTTCCAGGTAAACATGAAATGGGATCACCAGATTGAACTAGCATCCCTTAAACATAGGCAATTGTCGGGGGTGTTACACAAGGAACATAGCTCCTCACACACTAAGCCCATTAGCCCTGCCCTAGAAATTTATAATATGAAAGTCATCAGCTCAGCCCTATACGGTTCCGAACTTTGGGGATGTGAGAATTTATCTACCCTTACGTCATCAGAAAATAGGTTCCTGAGGAAAATACCTAGGCTTCCACAAAGTACCCCAATGTGTCCGTTACTATATGACCTTGGGAGAAAATCCATAGCAGCCATAGCCAAACTTCGACCCCTCCTTTATTGACGGAGACTCTGGACTATGCCGGAGCTCGCAGGCTACACCTCAGGTTTCCTAGACATAATAAGGGCTGATACCTCGCATCGTATAAAATGGTTATGGGCGGTTAGAGACACTTTGTCGAGCATAGGTATGATTCCATTATGGATCGATCCTGTAAATTCTAATTTCCCTTCAAAGGAGATCTTGAAGGACAAATACTGGGAATGGACTCAGTATAACACTCTTAGACTGAGCGAACCATCTTCCCTAACCTGCCTTTTCCTGGAACTTAAAGTCATCCCGAAGCTGGAGCCATTCTGGGATCACATTACGAAACCGCTAGATTGAAAACTTTATTTCCAATTTAGGGTAGGCACACTGCCAGTAAGTGCATTCACTGCTAGATGGAATAAGCCTACTGCTGATGTATGTCCAGTTTGCAAGTCTAGCAAGGAATCCTTGGCTCACCTTCTCTTTGTTTGTGCTGGGTATACTATTCTGCGTCGTGTCTGACTGTTCCCAATTTGTAAGCTCCTGGGCACAAGAAGGGCTAGTGAAGCTGAAAGAATCTTGCGGACCGACACTTCAGCAGCGATTGCTTTAGCCATGGCAACATTTCTAGGGTGTGCATGGGTACTAAGGTCCAAATCCCTATGCTTAGATGAGGATTAATGATGATGCGATTAAACCCAGCTAATCGCTCCTTGTAGCAGATCTTAGGTTGACCTTTGATGAATAGGTCATTAGTCATCGGAGAGAAATTGATTAACTAGATCTAATCGAGCTATTACCGCAGAAGGTGGACCGTATCAAGTGCCAAATTTATCTAAAAACTGTGTTGTGATTTGTAAATATTTTAAATGCTCTTATTATGTTCCTTGTAATATGATTTTAATAACTATTATGATAAGTGCATACATCAAAAACTTTTAAAGGCCATTTTTGCATGCCCCCTTACCCAGTTATATGCTCATGTGATTTTAATGATGTTTTTAACATGTGCGTGCAACCTTTTTATCTAGCTTACACATTTCATTATGGCAGCTGTTTTATTCAATCAATTTCATCTGTAATTTTGTAATGCTTTTATGACTAATTTGTCGAATAAAGCTGTCGAAATGGAAATGGAATATGAAAATGCAGACAAATCACTGTCAAACGCATGATGTTTTTAACATGATGTTTTTAACATGTGCGTGCAACCTTTTTATCTAGCTTACACATTTCATTATGGCAGCTGTTTTATTCAATCAATTTCATCTGTAATTTTGTAATGCTTTTATGACTAATTTGTCGAATAAAGCTGTCGAAATGGAAATGGAATATGAAAATGCAGACAAATCACTGTCAAACAAGATGAAATATGTATGGAATGCACTGTCCAAATCTTGGATCTTGGATCTTCAGAGTACAATCTTGTCGAGCGGTATTCTGAAGCTGGAATCCGTAATGCTCGATCATCAAATCGTCCACCTTCTCCAGTGGGGAACAACTGTGGAAAACAACTCGCTTCTTAACTTTTTCCAAATACACTCATGGGAGTTCCCTTTGCTTCCTTCATTTGAAATAATTCAATACTGTTTCCTATCACTTCTTTTAAAAGTAGAGGATGTTCATAAATCTCTTCACTCCTAGACTTATTCACTTTTTCTATTTGGCCACTTGAAATTTCTGTTTCATCTTCTAAGCATATTACCTGTTCATCAACATTTACATTCTTATAATAAATATTAATGTAGCCTTTTGAAGTTTATTAACATCTACAAACTCTTGCCATATTTTTCGACTCTTTGTTGGTACACCATTAACAAGAATAACTACCGGCTCATTTTCCTCCCTGTCTACACCAACAGTTTCAATATTTTTCTTAAATTCTAAAGGTAAGTACACAATTCTTCCTTTCAGACCTCTTTGTAAATCTGTTGGAGGCAGCTTACATGTTTTAGGCTCCATATGAACTATAGCCTGAAATGTGTGCACAGATTGAATAAGAATGGACTCATATGCATTCAAATCTGCCAGTTCTGGAGGAACAGCTACCAACTCTAACTTGTTATGCACTGCTCTAGCTGGCATTTTGTTCTCTTCAAATTTGTTGTAACAATATTTACAGATAGCTTGATCAGTAGCCAACTCAAACCGACCTTCTACCAACAAATAAGCACCAAATTGCTGCCACTTATTGTTTTCCTTTTCACTTTTTAAATGTAAATCTACATTCCTAGTTTGACTTCTATAATAAGTACGTCGACAACAAATACAAATATAGTTTGGTTTTTCACATGAATCTGTCTTAAACTTTGTAATTTCTGCTGCAAACTCATCAATACTAATGTCTTTTGCATGTTCTTCAACACCTACACTTATCAAGCTCTCACATTCTCCACACTCCTCTTGTGAACCAAAAAAAAGAAAATGCACATCATCACAAACTTTTTGTACATCTGAAGCTGAACCGTGCAAAAGAGCTGTGTTCATTTCACTTAAACATAATACAGGCGTTTTTACATAGTAAACTCTCCTCTTCTAACTTCCACATTTCTGAGTGGTGTACTGCTAACATTCTTAAATGATAAAAAGTACTTTTACACACTATTCTTGAAAGACAAGCCAGAGAATGACGCTGCAACTTAATATATTTTCTTATTTTACATGGATCTAGTCCTTGTAACATCTTAATCTTCTATTTTTTTTTTAAGTTTGAATTTCTTAATCTTCTGTTTAAGACTTTTGTTTTGCATATTCTCATAAACAAATTTGCAATATGTTAATAGATTCCTGTCGAATACTGCAAATACTGCTACAATCCCATTTATATACAAGACCTTGTGTACGCTTCCCTTGAACTTCTTGAGCTATTACTTCTTCCACACTCCTAACAACCATTTTTTCTTTAGGAATGGGACAACCATCTTTCACCTTATAGCATCGTCCACTAGTATCAACTGCATTCACTAAGGTGTTCTGTTGAAACTAGATTGGTTCAATAAGGAAAAGCTCAGTAGTGGAAGTGTGCTTCCATTCACCAGTAAAAGTTTTACAAAAGTTACTTCTATTAACTAGTCTTTTTCCTTTGCTTTTCTCCTTCATAAATACCATTGTTTTATCCAATGTTCTCATTTTCTTCAATATTAATATAAATAATTTTCCTTTCAAATCAAAAGCAGTATCTACTACACTTTCAATTCTTATACGCTGGTGATCTTTTTTAATATTTTTTACAATGTTTTAATAAATTTTGAATTACTCTACTTCGAAACATTTGTGTGCGTATCTCTCTAAATGGCTTTTCTCTTGTTGAAGCATGTGTTGTTTTCTTACCATAATATATCTTGTTCTCCTTCTGCTTTCTTGTAAAACTTTTCTTTTTCCTTTCATTTTTATTTTCTTCCTTTAATTTCTCTGCAACTGTGTTAAGAAACTGTTTAGTGCTCTTACCAGAACAGACTTTATCCTTGATAACATTTTTGTCTTTTTCTAATACACTCTTTTTACTTTTGTTTAAGTAGATCTGTTTTTTTTTGTTGGCTTCTCTTTTCATGTTTTCTTGCCATCTTCAATTTGTGATCCAGACAAAATAATTTTCTAAAAAACAAAGAACAGTTTCAAAATGTTGTTACATGAATTAACAATTTTAAATTAATTACATATCAATATTCATATTAACTAGTAAACAATCACTTACAATTACATTGCTATTCTCTTTATTACAAATTTTAAAAAAACTATAGAAACAAGCAAGAGAACTGCAGAAAGAGAAAAAAGGTGCTAAAGAGAAAGAAAGGGAGAGAAGGAAAACAAAGTTTAGAAATACCAAAAAGAAATACACAAAGAAGAACACAGCTACTAAAAAATGTGAGAAATATAAAAAGAGGCAACACAGGCACACAAAGAGACAATAACGGATGCACAAATAAACAACAGAGGTGCGCAAACATGCAAGAGAAGTGCACAAAGAGACAAGAGAGATGCAGAAACAGGCAAGAGATGTTCAAAACAGGGAACACAGTGCACAAAAAGGCAAGAGGGGTGCAAAAAGATGGAAGGCAGCTGCACAAAGAGGAAAGAGATGCTCAAAGTGGCAAGAGAAGTGCAGAAAGAGAGAAGAGGGATTCAGAAACAGACAACATGCGTGCAAAAAGAGACAAGATGAGTGCCAAAAGAACCAAGAAAGGTGCGAAAGAGAAGACAATTGCAGAAAAAAGCAACAGACGTGCACAAAGAGGCAAGAGAAGTGCATAAACAATGAAGAGATGCACAGAAAGGAAAGTGAGGTGCATAAAGAGGGAAGACAAGTGCACAAACACGTAACAGAGGAGTAGAAAGAGACAACACAGCTGCAGAAAGGGGAAAGAGGGCTGCACTAAGAAGCAAAAGAGGTGCAGAAAGAAACAAGAGAAGTGCACAAAGACCCAAGAGAGGTGCAGAAACAGACAAGAAGAATGCAGAAAGAATCCAGAGAAGTGTAGAAAGAAGCAAAAGAACTCCAGAAATTCAAACCAGCAATCTTTGCAATGTTACTCATGTAAGTCTCACCATATTCTTGAAAACATGCATGCATGCGTCTCTACTTTTTAATGGACGCATCATACAAATAGTAGTACACCTGTACTACACACGTATAGCATGTTCAGATGCATAACACATATGAGAATACATTTGCAAGTAGACACATACCTCAGTCACAAGACCATGCAGACCTTTAAACTTGACAAACTGCACTTCCCATTCCAAACAAACACCTAAAATTATACAGCATACTCCAATGATACCATTCCAGAAACTCATACAAAATAGTCTAATGACTAGTCCCTCTGCCACCATGTCTTAAACCTTATTTTTATCTCGCAGCTTCACTATTCAGCAACTACTCTGAGTGTTGGGCCTAGCCAAATATAAAGTAAGTCTCACCCAGTGGTCGAAGTGGGGAAAAAAAGTAGGGGGACTGTCGGCGGAGAATCAGAGGGCAGGAACAACCCGAGGATGAGATCAGTGGGCGGAGTCAGAGGTGTGGCCAGAATGCACAAAATATTCCAATTTTAAGTATTTCTTTGGCATTTTACTGACCAGTTACAGTTTGTTATGTTATTTAATTTTAACAATGGATACCCGTGATTATTTAAGCTATAATATGAGTTATTGACATTAAAATACATTCACAAAATAGGAAATGTTTCCAATCACAGAATGTCTCAAAAACTCTTAAAAGTAAAAGCACAGGCCATTTGCTCCGAGCCATGGAGTTTCTGTCGCCACTGCTCCCTTTTTCCACAAGATCAGTTCAAACATGAATGGCAAAATATCCAAGTTTGCAAATGTTTTCAATATAATTATGGCTTTGCCATATTTGCCACATAATACATAATCTGCTGCATAATCTGACAATTTCAACTAATAAATTGTAGCTCAAACGGATCAAAAATGACTAAAAAATTTGAATTGTTTGTGTTGCTGCGAAGTGGAAGGCCCTTTGCAAAGATTGACTAATCACCTTTCTCACAGCTTCATTTGTATGTTACACTAGTACTAACAACGAAAAATCTTTCCAAAGACTGTTAGCAAGTGTAAAAATGTCAAAATAATAAATTATCACAAAATATACTGCATTACGCTGCAGCTTTTTTTTGCTGCATACTTAAGTCAACGCTGCTGCATAATTTTGTCCTCCTTTGCTGCATAATTCCAGTGGCCCCAAAGCAGGCAGTACATATTAAAAGTGCTTGTGCATGAAGCACAGAGACTGTGAAGTTTGCTAACTTAGTTTGGTGTGCGTGCAAATCCTGCATTGCCGATCCCTGGTGAGTTGCAGCTACTACTGCTGAAACAAGGCCAATGGAGGTAATATATGGGTGAGGCAGATTGGCCTCAAGTGCAGGGCTGGCTTTAGCACTGGTGGCTCCCTGTGCAACAATATTTGTTGGTGCTCCCCAATGACCACCTCCGGCATGGATTCCCTCACTACCACCCTTTAACAGTGCCCTTCAAGTCTCCATAACCACAGTCTCTCTCACATGCATTTAATTTGATTTACAGCGCTACTCATACCAGTGAAGGGTGTCAGAGCACTTTACATCAGACACATTACACAGAGACAATCAATTATACATGTGTAAATCACTGTGTAGGAAAGCCTACAATAATTAAGGACTACAAGGTGTAGGAGTCACATGACAACCATACTAGTAGGGAGTTTAGTTTAAAAGTCATTGATCTTGAGAAACACACACTCAAAACTTAAAAATTAATACAGTGGTTGGGGTGTTCTCTTAAATAATCAGAATTCATTTCTATCCAAATGAACACTTTTTGCAACATTAGGATAATCAAAGACTGGGGGAAAAAAACTATAACGCTCTCATTTATACCTTGCAGTTTGCATGCAGCTCTTATATGACAGTTAATAGCTCACAACTGTTCTATATTCGGATTTTAACTTATAAACTTCAAGTAACAAAAGGATCTCTCTGACAAAAGCAGTAACCCACTGACCTATTTACATTATGTGCACTTTGTGTTCTGCATGGTACATGTTCTTTACAGCAGGCACATTAACCCTCTGGGCTACCTTTCTATGAGTCAAATCTTCCACTAGACAAAACTCTAATCTCTCTCTCTAGGAAGAACATTAATCACCTGAGTTATCATGACATTTTTATTGTTGCTAAAGCCCCCACCTAAACTCAGCGCCCGGTTTGGTCAAACCAGTCACACCGCCTTAGAGCCCGCCCTTCTCAAGGATCCTGTGACCTCATGCTCTAGGGTGTGCTGCTTCATAGGCTGCCCGTAACACTGGAGGTGAACTTTAGTATGGATTTTGGTGGACAGGCCTTCAAGGTTAATACACAATTACCACTGCTAGGGTCCACCTGCTGGTGCTAAGACACCAGGGCTTCTAAGGTCTTGTGGAGCCTTCTAAAGTCTAGCATGGGAATATGCTCCCTCAGAAGAGTGGTCTGGGGGACTGGTCATGAAGGCTGAACCTGGTTCCCCAGTTCCAAATTTGGCAGCTCTCATCATAGTGCCACACCCTACCCCCACTGAAGACCATACTCCCCAACTAAGAGAAACTCGCACTGCCTTCAACTACAACCCAATTGTGCCACGCTATAAACACTTGGCTGCGCCTCAATTCAAATTACGCACTAGAAGACAGCAATATGCGGCATAAAAGGAAAGTAACAACATCCTGGAAAAACAAAACCCTCATAGGGACTGCAAGATTAAGTAGCATGTGAAATGTAAGCAAGAACAACATGGTTACCTTAACACTTTTACACTCACTATTCAGAAATCAGCGAGTGCTTTTGCCTAAAAAGTTAAGGACATGGCTACAGGGCCCGGAAGGGACCCATTTCAATGCCCATTGCTTATATTCTTACAAAATGTAAGAAGTATGGTTTAAAAAGACCACATCCATGAACATAGAGCAGCGGTACACATTTTGTTTTCCAATTCAACCAACAATCAGGTATTGCAGTACCTCCAGGATTGGTGCACTTCCCCACCGGGGGAAAACAATGCTGTTCAAAGAAAGACAAGAAAACAACAGTAGCGCTTCACTGGTAAACTCTGTAAAGTGACGCTAATGTGTTTGGGTGTGAATAAAATCATATTGGACCATTTATTCCCGGGGCTGCACTTTGCAATAGGAAAATGTAAAAAAAGACGACATTGCCACCAAAAGTGTTTTTTTTACCCATTTCACAGGTGAGCGAAAACAAACGGAGGAATGAGAGGGTCAGAACCATTTCTTGAAGTCACGGTTTTCAGTAAGTGAGGAGGAGCTAGACAGAAAGAGAGTTACTTAATAAGAGGAAGAAAGAGAGGGCGGGAGCAGCTGCCAGAGGCAGACCGAAGTGGACACTGTACTTGTCTTCTCTAGGCAAGAATGAAAAGACAGATTCCTTTTCCTTCTCTGCCCACCCGTCTCCAAATGGGCAAAAACACAGAGACTTATCTGTAGGCCTCCGCTATTTCTGCCGTCCAGGGACGCATGTTTAAATTAAAAAAGATGGGGAACGGAATATATTGATTTAAAGAAGTAGGGGCACGCCGTGCCCCTGCCGATCCTGCCTACTTCGACCACTAGTCTCACCATATTACTGAAATCATGCAGGCATGTGGCTTTTGCAAGTAGCATCAAACATAAAAGAAACATACAAATAGATGTATACCTGTGTTTTATAGGTCTAGCATCTTCAGGTGCAGAACACGTGTGAAAGTACATGTACAAGTACAGACATACCTCAGTCACAACTCCATGCAATTCTTTGAACTTGACAGACTGCACTTCACATTTCAAGCAGATACCTACATTTAAATGGCGTACTTGAAGTCTACCTTTCCACAGACTCATACAAAGTAGACTAATCACTTCCATGGCTAAAATATATCAGGGAGCAAATGAGGCTGCTGGGCTGTCCGGACATGTATAGTAAACCAAGATCTTTAGGACCGGCAGCAATTAAGGACATCAAAACAAAGTTTTTGGGTAGGCAGCAGGCGATTAGGGAGGGCCTGGAATTAGCCAAGCCCTCGGTGAGAAGGTATGTCACCCTAAGTCTGACCCCACAGCTACAGCCCTATCTGTCATTAGTGACAAACGTGCAACATCGTTTTGTTTTAACTAGATTTCGGCTGAATTAGGTATCCTGGTTTTTAGCCATCACCAAGGGGTTTTCACGGCCAGGTACCCTAAAGCCGTGCCTCTGCGATAATTTCTCGGAACAGGACACTTTGCATTTTATTTTCTTCTGTGAATTTTATGCCCCCCTTCGTAATAAATGTATATTGCCGCTATTGAGAGAGGTCAACTTTGTTCAAGTAAGGCCTGCTCTACTATTTTTACGAGTGCTACCCTCCCCTGTGGTGTGCTTTGGGGTTGAAAACTTTCTGCTAGGGGCTATGAGATCTAGGAAGAAGATGTCCCTGCAGTAGCTACATAATAATTTTCCTAAATTTGTTTATGATACTATACACTCTTTTTAGCATTTTTTTAAACGCCTAATTAAGGGGATTTATATCAAGCATTTATTCCTAGGGTATTCTACTTGCTGCGTTTTTAATGTACTGGTATCTGGCTAACTTTTTATAATGCGTTTCATTCCAATTTGACTAAAGTGATTAATTGTTGTATATGCAATATGTGTATGATGGGGACCCTTGTAACGGACATGTGTACGTCTCTTTTTTTAATGTATTGAGTGTTCTTTTTAAAGTCTTTATATGTTTTAATTGTGTGCTTTTATGGCTTTTAGTAGCCGAATCAAGTATTCTGACTGACTGACTAATCACTAATCGCTCTGCCAGCATGTCACTTTTATCTGCAGCTTCACTATTCAGCAACTATTCAGAGTGTTGGGAATAACCAAATAAAAAGCAGCAACCCTTAGCATGCCTCTGTTGTAACTCTCACGATATTCCTGAAACCTTTTCCAGACAGGTGTCTGTGCATTTTGTTAGTGCCATCATATATAAAAGAAGCATACAAATAGATGTATACTTGTGTTTTATAGTTCTAGCATTGTTGCAGGGATTTTGCACAAATACAGATCTATGCGCAGAAGTATGGGACCTTGGTGTATACGGACTGGGTCTTTCTACCACCTTAGTACCCGCGAACCCAGGACATACTAGCTATAGTGTCTCACTTGCTCTCCTACACAATTCCCAGGGAAACAAATCATTAGACACCCCAGAACACAACACTCCCAGATCTCTCAGGAATCGCAGTAACAATGCAAACCCTTTCGCTCACACTGTTCTACTTGTCCACAATAAGATCTGACAGAGACACAAAACAGTTTAAAATATTTATTTTAACTAATGTACCCTAACATGCAGTTTACGTGCCACAACAAGCAGGAAAATGCATAATACAAATATAGTCAGCATAGCAACGAGTCCATACATCATGAAGGGAGATGTCATCATAAAAAGACAATGGAGAAAAACTCTATGGAGCCTAACCTCCTCCCCTTGCTAAGAAGAACTATTATTATATAATACAAGATCTCTGGGCTTTGTCACCAGACCCCATACCTTAGCCTATACATGGTATATCTACATAATAGGTCTTCTCCCTGGAAAGGTCCCTCTCCAAGTGTGTCTCACCTCTTCATGTACCCTACTAAAAACCCCAAGTACTCTGTCCAGACAATAGCTGCATCAGTATGTTTTCTCTAAGGGCTAAGGTCTGGCCAGAACAAAATAACAAGGGGCATTGTTGTTCGACCTTGCACATAATTGTCAGTCAAAATCCCAGAAAACGCAGGGAGCGAACACAGCCATGAGTTCCCATGTGAAAGCAGTCATTGAAATATTGCAAAAATAAAGATGTGTAGTAACATGCACAAAAGCAGCAGGCAAGCTGCGAAGTGCTCATGCTAACTTAGTTTAAAACGACAATGTCCCTATAGGCCACTTGACACCCTACCCTTTTCCATGGCGTCAGCCATATGTGGAAATCAGAAATCAGAGATAAGCAGATGTAAAACGTCTTAGTAGGAGTCCAATTGAGATTGGCAAAAAGGCCCAAAACTTTTTGTAATTTCAAGAGTATATTGTTTGGAAAGACAACATTTTGCCAATTGGGCGCTCAATAACCCATCCGTTTACATGTCGTCGTCAGTGACCAAAACGTTGCGGGAAAAGCGGAATGCCATGAACTCCAGAATGTTGTCTGTCCATCCATTACACAAAAGTTTGCCATCCAGTGGATGAGATCAAACAAACACATATGCTCCTCATGTCCAGAGGCCCCTAAGAGCATTTCAGGGCAACCTGAGTCAACTTCGATGAAACTCTGAGTAATGAGGCGCTGCGCACGGGTGCAGGTACTCAAGTCTGCCGTTGGTCCAAGCTAAGGATCACACATCAGGCACCTACCCAAGGCACATTCCTGGTCATGGGCCTTTAAGGGACCCATTAGCAGATCGTAATCCAGGGTGGCTCGTATGGTATTGGAGAGGCAGAAGTCCAGGGCCCATTGAAAGGGACACCGCAGGCAGTGGAACACAGGTTGCATGCAGGTGAAGTAGGCATAGTGGAAGGTCAGCCAATAGTCCATGGCAAAGGACATCACTGGCATAGAACCAAAAAGCTGCCACATCCGATCACGGTACAGCTGCAACTGGACTGGGCCTGGCAGTTCCACAAATCGAGCATCCATTGCGAAGCAACAGTGTAAGAACCAGCACATCGCAAATCAACAGGAGCAACAGGGTAAACCCTCCGAAGGCATTGGAAAAAACAGAATAAATAAAGGCTGGTATTACTCCAAAAATAGTCGCAAAGGAAGAAACAAGACCAGATCCCACAAGTTTAAAAAGTGAGCGAGGCCTTCCGTATTAGACGGATCAAATATTCGATGTATTAATTCTCGAAAATGGAGTGGGAGATTCGTGTTTAGCAGTAAGTTTATCTCACTTGCGGTTCTCCCCACCTGCAATTCGAAGGTCTCTCGAGCTGATCTGAGAGCGACTTCTTGTTGAAACAATAGCGCTTTGAGTCTGCCTAGTTTGTTGAAATCTGTTTTCAAAGATGGAATTGAAGGCCAAATGGAACTATCTATAATTCCATGTGGGGGCTGAAACAGGAAGTTGCTGCAACATGTAACTCGTTGACAAACAGTTACTATATACGGGACACCAGCCCGTAAGCCACAGCAGTCGTGGTTATTCAAAATAAGATAACTGCCATTACAAAGCAAAGTAAACACAGGAATAATAGCTGGGACCAGAATACCTTTTAAAAAACAAGCCAGATTAGGAGCCGAAATGTTACAAGCCCCGTGCATCTTAACTTGTTTGCATACTAGGGAATGTCCTACTGTACAATCGCAGTCCTCCCCTTTAATAAGGACTTTCCTTTCCGCACGCTGACATATATATGGGTGAAAGTTAGCGACCATAGTTTGTGAATATAATTATTGCCAAAGGGTTCATATCTACCAATTGGGTAGTGTTTCATGCAGGGCGTGAACTGAAAAAGTGAGATGGGCAGTGAAATAACTAACCCTGGGCGTAGTTCGCGTAGTAGCGCTACGCGTAGCTACGCGAAGTGCACTTCGCACTATGCGAGCTACGCGAACTGCGTAGTGCACTGTGCAAAATGCTGTTCGCACTGATTGCACAGTGCCGGATGCTTGTCCGCACTGTGCAATCAGTGCAAACCGCATCTTGCACAGTGCAAGCGGTCGTTTTCTGCCGCTCGAGTAGGTTTCTACTCGAGCGGCAGCTTTCTCAACGCGGACTGGTAGTTTCTCATCGCGAGCGGTCGCGAGCATACGCAACCACTCGCAATGAGAAACTTGACCTCCCCACGTTGAGAATCTCGCCAGGAGGTTTATTTTCCACACTCGCGATCGGCAACTTGATGTTGCTGATCGCGAACGAGGAAAAAGTCTCGCCGGGATGTCATTTTGCTTGCTCCCGGTCGCCAACTTGACGTTGAGGACCGCGAGCAAGCAAAAAATGACCGCTACGCTACGCGTGTTTGCACTGTGCTACGTGCAATTCGCGTAGTGCGAAGTAGCGCAAACTTCGCAAACTACGCGAGCGTAGCGTAGTACTTCGCCCAGGGTTAGAAATAACCCCATGTATTAATCACACAGCTGAATCAGTCTCTCCTACGGAAAAAGGTAACTGTTCTAATTTCTCAATATGTAATAATGTGTAAGTACAGACATACCTCAGTCACAACTCCATGCAATTCTTTCAATTTGACAGACTGCACTTCCCATTTCAAGCAGATACCTAAATTTATATGACGTACTTGAAGTGTACCTTTCCACAGACTCATACAAAGTAGCCTAATCACTAATCGCTCTGCCAGCATGTCTTAAACCTCACTTTTCTCTTGCAGCTTCACTTTTCAGCGACTACTCAGAGTGTTGTAGCTTTCCACAAACTGATAGAAACTACCTATATCACTAATCCATCTACCTATGTGCACATATTACTATGCACAAACTATTTCAATCATCATTTCAGTACAATAACACAAACTACAATACAAATCTGTACATTTCGAAATATATTTCAAACATCACACTTCTGTAATAATTTCAAAACTTTGAAAATAATGCTTCTCAAATCAAAAAATATCACTACAAAGAGTGAAGCACTACTACATAATACATAACACACCTTACATATATGTAACTTACCTCTGTAATAGTATTGCAGAATATAAAATATCAGAACTCATAAAAGATTTTCTTTCTCACGCAATAAATGTAATGCAGCACTCTCAACAAGGTAAAACCAGTAATGGCAAACTTTCCCTCTCTTTCTCCACACAAATATATGTAAATAACAAATAAAATTGCTTCCTACATTATTTCAAATTGTGAAACACATTTCTATTGGTTAGACATATTAACCCTTACTAAATGTTACGGTGCCGGAGTGTAGCGTCCCGATGGAGCCGCGAACCCTTACAGGAGTTCAAAAACCTATTTCTAATAATACTAGTATTATTTTTTTAACATCACACCAGTTCTAAACATAGTACTTATTTGGGAAAACATACTGTAGCAGCATATCACTTATATACAAGTTAGCATTTCATATTATAAATCCACAGTAAAGTTTCAACCCTTCCCTAACCCCCCCCATTCTGCTTAATCCTGCCAGAAGGTCGCAAGTTCACCATATTTTCAAGTTCAGCACACTAGCTGACTAAATCATATAGCAGGTGTGGTTGACTTTTGCAACATATTAGCTTATCCTAAATACAGTACCTTTGAAACATTTTTCTATAACCAATCAGAAACATGCTTCTTGATCAAAATAAGATGCATCCTATTTTTGAGTGCACAATGTTAATAAACAGCCAATCACTTATCCGCTTTTTCAAAAACAGCATCTTCTCCACCATTTTAGATACCTCATTCTACCAACTGACTACCTGAGCTACAGACATCTTTTCATTCCTTCCAGACATCCCTTCAAGATGCTTACAGTATGGATTGTAGGGCACAGCTATGTTTTCTGGTGCAAAAGGTATGCTGAACAAAGAGGTATTGACAAAGACCTAGGTTTGGAAAATGTGGATATTAAATGGTTTGCACTAAGAAGATTAAAGTGGCACCAATTGATGCCTTTTTTAAAAACCTTTTTGCATCTCCAACCCCTGACCTCATGATTGTGCACTGTGGTGGCAATGACCTAGGCACATTGACTGGGGTTGGGCTGAAATGCTAATGAAGGATACCTTTGCACAATTGATGTTGCTTTTGCCTCAAACTGTCTTTGTATATTCTAATATATGCCAAAGACAAAAATGGAAGTGGTCAAATCAATTCTGTCCACAGATTGAGAAAGCTAGGAAGAATGTCAATAAAGCTGTTTCTGCTTACCTCAGATATCATAGGATGGGCTCCATCTATAAAAACAATCTACGTTTTGATATGCATGACATCTACAGAAGATATGGAGTTCATTTCACAGATGAAGGAAAGTTGAGTTTTTCTCAACAACATCAAGCTGTGCATCCACACTTACATGCAGCTCAAACAGAGTCATAATAAAAACAGCGGCTCTTTTTAGAGTCAACCTATAACCCAACAGTGAAACTTATTTATTTTTTAACATACATGCTCTTTTAAATATTTTACGGATTTGCAAACCCGTCGCGACTTCAAAAAAAGAAAAAGCACGAATTCAATGTACTATAACACAATGCACTTTTGAAATTTAACTTTTAACTTTTTTTTTTACATTCTGTCTAACTCTAACAAATGTGATGTGATTATTAACTTCAATCTCACTAGCTCTATGAAAAACGACATAAATGTGACACTACCTTCTGAATTATATACAAATAAGTTATTTATTTAAGGTGGATCTGCGAATCCACCGCGACGTTACACGGGGGCCGCGCTGGGGTCGCCACTCATATCACAAAAGAAAAAAAAAGAAAATATAATACCTCCTAGTTACATTGCCTGATATCTGCCCCGGAGACCCCATCCCCCAGGGCCCGGCCATTTAAAAAAAAAAAAGAATAGGGGGTCCAGAGCGGCCCCCCTACCCTGGCCATTTTGGGCCCCAGGGACCCCATCTCCCATGGCTTGGTCTCTTAGTGGAGACCACAGGGGTAGCCCCAATGCCCCGGCGGTCCCTGCCGGCTCCCCGCCTCCTGCGTGAGCCACCATTACTTTTAGGCAAAGGCAGCTGCTGATATGCAGCTGCCTTTGCCCAAATGCAAATCTGCTTCGTTTCATGGAAGCGAGAGCAGTTTTCCTACTCTTGCTTCCATAAAGCGAAGCAGAAGTTGTCTATGGCAGGTCGAGAGCAGTGCTCCCGCCTGGCATAGCAAACTGCAATGTCCCGGTGGTGGGCAGCCCGGGACATTGCTGGAACCGGCCCTGGGGTGATAGCCCCCAGGGCCAAGAACGGCTCCTGAAGGGGGTCCACAAGGCCCCCCTTCCATCAAGTTTAAAGCTCCGAGAGGTGGTGGTCCCTGGGGCCGGGGAGCCACAATGGACCCCAGTCCTTAATTTATGTATCCCCTGGGGAGGTGGTGGTCCCTGGGGCAGTGAAGGGGGAGGGGCAGAAGCCCCCACCACACTTCTTTTTGAAAATTGAAGCCCTGGGAAGGTGGCAGTCCCCGAGGCTTGGGGGACCAACGAGGCACCCCCACCCATAATAAAGGAATGCCCCAAGTAGCTGGCAGTCCCTGGGGCACCGTGGGGGGACAGGAGCCCCCCCCACATATTGTTAACAAAGTCCCCCGGAACCTGCCCACCTGGGGGCTTAAAATAAACGCAGCATGGGAGACCGCACTTCGTTTAAAAAAAAATATTTTTAGCGGGATTCGCGCACCCTATGTGTGCGGGAATCCCACCGAAAATATAAAAAAATAAAATCTTTTTTTAGCCCTGGGGTCCCTGTAGGACCCCCTGACCAGGCCTAGAGAATCAGGGTGTTTCTACCCTGCCCTCTTTTCTTGTTTTTTAACATTTTTTTTACCTGTTTGCTTGTGACTCGGTTCAACCGAATCACAAGATGGCTGCCAACACGTTCTGGTTTGAAGTGTTGGCAGCCAATCAGAGTCAACATCATTCTCGGGAGGGTTCGCGGATCCACCGTGCTCACCAGATACTAATATTTTTTTAAGTATGAATTTCTCACGAACTACTGAACGGATTTACACCATTTAATGAAAAGAGTGCTTTCTGGACCAAAAGCTACCTTTTTGCCAAATTTGGTGTAATTCCGTTCAGCAGTTCAGGCTGTAGCTGTGTCTAAAGTTTCCTATGAAAATTAACATGGAGAAAACATGTTTTGGGACCCCTCTTTTTTCTCTGCCCCCACTTTACAAATCACCCCAAAACTTTTAAGAAAGGAGCTGCTAGGAGCGCCCATTAGTTTTGAATAATTCGCGAAGATTCGTCAAACGGCGCCAAAGATATTGGCAAAAGAAAAACGTTTTTCCTATGGAAACTAGGTCCTAACTATAACTACCTACTGGCGACAGCCAGTAGGTAATATATATATATATATATATATTATCTACTGGCGGTCGCCAGTAGATAGTTATAGTTAGGACCTAGTTTCCATAGGAAAAGCGTTTTTTGTTTTCCCAATAACGTTGGCGCCGGTTGACGAATCTTCGCGAAATTTTCAAAACTAGTGGGGCGCTCCGGTCAGCTCCTATCCTGATAGTTTTGGGGTGATTCGGCAAGCGGGGGCCGAGAAAAAAGGGGGGTCCCAAAACGTGTTTTCTCCATGTTATTTCCCATAGGAAACTTTAGACACGCCTACAGCCCGAACTGCTGAATGGAATTACGCCAAATTTTGCAAAAGGTAGCCCTTGGTTCAGAAAGAGCCCTTTGTTAAATGGTGTAAATACGTTCAGTAGTTCCTGAGAAATTCAAAAAATAGAGGTCAAAAAATCATTTTCCCATAGGAAAATTTAGACACGGTTACAGCTGAAACTGCTGAACGGATTTACACCAAATTTGGCAAGAAGGTAGCCCTTTGTTCAGAAAGAGACTTTTTTTTTAAATGGTGTAAATCCGTTTGTTAATTGCTGAGAAAATCAAAAGTTTCTATATCTATGGCCGCGGTGGATCCGCACACCCTGACGATCACGAGCTGCATTATAATTGGCTGTCAACACTTCAAACTAGGAAGTGTTGGCAGCCATCTTGTGCCTCGGTAGAACCGAGGCACAAGAAAAGAGAAAAAGAAAAAAACAAGAAAAGGGGGCAGGGTAGAAACACCCTGACCCCCTAGGCCTGCTCAGGGGGTCCCACAAGGACCCCCAGGGCCCAAAAAAGCATTTTTTATTTTTTTTTAAATCGTCCGAATTTGCGCTGGGTGCGCGAATCCGGTCGCGACAATAAAAAAAATGAAGCGCGGGCTATGAAGCCCCCGGGTGGTGAAGGGAGGGGGCGGGGCCAGAGGTGACATGTGTGCAAACACGCCCTGTCTCGCGTTTTAAGTTGGGGAAATAATTCCCCTTCAATCCTGAGGTCCCCTGGGGTACAATTATTCCACCAGGTATCTCCAGTAAGCGCCACAGGCCTGCGTTGCAGAGAGGCGTTGCAGAGAGGTGGTCCAGGCCACGCCCCTTTTTACACCTCTCTGCAACGCAGCTCTGTGGGACTTACTGGAGGTACCTCGTGGGCTAGTTGGACCCCAGGGACCCTCAGGATTCAAGGGGACTTTATCCCCCAACTTAAAACGCGCCACGGGGCGCGTTTGCACAGTGGTGAAGGGAGGGGGCAGGGCCTGAGGTGACATGTGTGGAAACACGCCCTGTGGCGCGTTTTAAGTTGGGGAATTAATTCCACTTCAATCCTGAGGGCCCCTGGGGGCCAACTAGGCCACCAGGTACCTCCAGTAAGCGCCACAGGCCTGCGTTGCAGAGAGGTGGTCCAGGCCACACCCCTTTTTACACCTCTCTGCAACGCAGCTCTGTGGCACTTACTGGAGGTACCTGGTGGGCTAGTTGGACCCCAGGGACCCTCATTATTCAAGGGGACTTAATCTCCCAACTTAAAATTCACCACTGGGCGCGTTTGCACAGTGGTGAAAGGAGGGGGCGGAGCCTGAGGTGACATGTGTGCAAACACGCCCTGTGGCGCGTTTAAAGTTGGGGAATTAATTCCCTTTCAATCCTGAGGGCCCCTGGGGGCCAACTAGCCCACCAGGTGCTTCCAGTAAGCGCCACTGTGCTGCGTTGCAGAGAGGTGGTCCAGGCCATGCCCCTTCTTACACCTCTCTGCAACGCAGCTCTGTGGCGCTTACTGGAGGTACCTGGTTGGCTAGTTGGAGCCCAGGGACCGTCAGGATTCAAGGGGACTTAATCTCCCAACTTAAAATGGTCACAGGGCGTGTTTGCACACATGTCACCTCAGCCCCCCCCCTCCCTTCACCACTGTGCAAACGCGCCCCGTGGCGCGTTTTAAGAGGTAGTTTTAATCGCCCTGCCCTATTATGTACTACGGCCTTACAGAGGAGGTCATGCTAATCACAGGGGTACCCCAACGCATAGTGTTCCCTAGTGTATGTAGGTATTTTCACTGTTTTCTAAGTGACTTTCATCATAGCTCTGGCTCTCGGCCTGGTTAGTCAGAGTCAGTTACCACCAGTACCCGTCTGAAAAAGTTGTGGGCACAGGATGATTTTGCAACAAGGCCTCTTTCTGCTCCTCTGTTGGTTCTTTCTGCACATGTCTTGCTTCTTCCTGCACTTTTCTTCGTCTTTGTGGACTTCTGTTGCTTCTTTCTGCATTTCTTTTGCTTCTTTCTGTGCGTTTTTTCTTCTTTCTTCACATGTCCTACCTCTGTAGGCATAGTTAGAAACAGCATTTGAAAAACCTTTGAAATTCACTGAAAAAACCATAGGTTTCAGGCACGTTATAGTTAGAAATTAGCATTTAAAAAACCTTTGAAGTTCACTGAAAAAACCATAGGTTTTAGGGAAAGTTATAGTTAGTTGGACATTTCACTCGTACAAAATCATACAAATTCCCCCGTTATAGTTAGTTCAGCTAACTATAACTGGCGCCCCCGCAATGCACTGCTGATGACATCACATATTACATCACTCATGACATGGTCAGTGACATCACTGATGACATCTCAAATGACATCACTGATGACAACACTGATGACATCATCCATGTGATAATTTGAGGCATCTTCTCACACCCTAATATAACCTTTGATACACCCACTCTAAATTACAGACTGCCATTCTCAAAAACAATAGACACTCCAACACCAATAACTACATACCCACTCACTGATTATTAGGTCTACACACACATCCACTCACTCACCCGTACACTCACTCATACTTATGGTCACTCAGTACAGGACTATCATATGCACTCATACACCTATATAGACACTCACACACCGCCACTCATCCATAGAGGTACTCACACACTTAGTCAGTCATGCAAATAATTAATCACACTGCCATTTACTCACCTATACAGTTATACACACACCAGCTCAATTACTCATACAAATACTAGCACATTCTTACGCTCTTATACAATCACTGATACAAGCACACACTCATCCATACAGCCACTCTCACAATCACACGCTCTCACTTATAGCCATTTATATACTCCAACACACATATATACTGCCTTTCACATATGTAGTTACTCACATATGTACCACTAAGATATACATTCACTCACCAACACACCTATACACACACTCACCCACCCATACAGCCCTTCACAGATGCACTCTTGAAACCATGCACCCAGTGAATCACCCACTCACACATCTATGCACAGAGTCACACACACCCCACCCACACAAACACTCAGGCACCCATACACATACTCAGACAACCAATCAATAACCCATATAGACACTCATGTAGCTATTCGCAAACCCATGCAGCCGCTTACACACCAACAGACAGACGGATACAGACATTCACACAGTTTAGTCACTAACCCATGCATTCAGTAAGATACGTTTAACCACTTACTTATAGAGTCATTCACACACCTACTAAATCATCTATTCAGACACTTATACACCCACTCATTCTTCAATACGCCTTTCCCTATATATATTAAACATATTTAAACTTTACAGAAACACACAGTCACAGGATGATGTCATCAGTGATGTCATCAGTGATGTCATTTGAGATGTCATCAGTGATGTCATCAGTGATGTCACTAACCATGTCATGAGTGATGTAATATGTGACGTCATCAGCAGTGCATTGCGGGGGCGTGAGTTATAGTTAGCTGAACTAACTATAACGGGGGAATTTGTATGGTTTTGTACAAGTGAAATGTCCAACTAACTATAACTTTCCCTAAAACTTATATCCTTCTCTTTTGGTACATAAGTAACCCTTACATCTTTTTAACATTGGTGCTTGTTCAGGGGAGGCTTCGGGGCAGAGCTTGCCTGATTCCAAAATTGCTGCAACTGTGTGAGGCTCCATAGATCCAGTCACCCATCCAACATAATCGTGGCGCCCACAGCAACAAGAGCCACCTTTGAGGGTTTTCCCCTCAATGCTGTGCTTGCTCCTGAGCTGCTTGTGGTCCCGAGGGTGAGTTTAGGCAGGCAGGGGGAAGCGAGAAACTCGGGCCTGGCCTGGCGACAAATGCCTGCCTCACCTGAGCTGCGCACTGTTCTGGGAGATGGTTGGGCTACTGAAGCGCTAAAAAGAAAATCCTGCCTTGGTGCTTCCTCTCTTACCTGCCTGGTGTGGACCTGGCAGCGCCTGGGCACCGGCAGACACCCAGGTCACAAGGACGACATGAAGACTGGGCCCTGCAGGACCAGAGAAGAGGTGAGCAAATGTGGCCTGGGGGGTGGTCTGCGGGACGCAATTGAGCAAACATTCAAGGCTGAGCTAAGATAGCAGCACCGGGGGTGAGGCCCGTAGCAGTGCGGGCGATGCTGGCACAGTAATTAGAGTCAGAATCAGTGTAAAGGGCCTTATACAATGTGGGCCGGGAACTCCCTCTACCCTGGACCTTGGGAGCTAGCTGTGAACACGCTGCTGTGCCAATGTTATGTTATGTTAATTGGTCTTGTAAGGCTCTACAGCTACCCAAAAAGGGTTTCCCGGCGCCAGCCTGAGAGGAACAGAAGGAAGGGTGGATATTATTGGTTGAACAGCCAAGTTTTTAGGCATTTACAAAAGTTCCCGTAGACAGTTTCGTTGCGGAGCAACACAGGGAGAGAGTTCCACAAGGAGGGACCCAAACAAGCAAAAGATCGACCACCCATGCGTGACAGTCTGATCCTAGGAACCGAGAATTTCGCCTGAGTAGCAGATCGGAGAGGGGGTGAGGGTAAGTAAGGGTGGGCCAGGGCTAGAAAGTACTGAGGAGCCATTCCAGATTTGATCTTAAACATATAACTCAAGGCTTTGAATTTAACCCGGTTCTCTACCCTGAGCCAGTGGAGGTCACGCAGAGAGCCAGAGATAGAGGCAACTCTGGGGACCTGATAGAGCAGTCTGGCAGCGGAATTCTACACCACCTGCAGCTTGCGTATCACATCTTTATTAGCCCCCAGATAAAGAATGTTATCGTAGTCCAGTCTAGAAGTGACAAGAGGCTGGACTACGGTTCTCTGGGTAGGACTGGGCAGCATCCAGATAATCGTCTTGAGCCATTTCAGGATGGTAAAGCAGGTAGCGGCCACCTTCACGGCTTTTTGTCTCATTGATAGTTGATCATCAATGATGAAGCCTAAATTACGGACTTGGCGGGAAGGCTGAGGGAGAGCGTCCATTGCAGCAGGCCAGTGTTGAGGACCCCAAAGATCTTTATTTTTCCCCAAAATTAGGACCTTAGTTTTTTCTCCATTAAGTTTGAGAAAATTGGCCTGCATACAGGATGCAATCTGCTGGGGAAGTCCTGGGTGTAAAAGCCAGTGTTTCCAGAGTATGGAGGGGTGAGGTTGACCAGCGCGCTTTGATTCAGAGCCCCCGCAGAGGCTCACTGCATTGACACGCACACACCTTGAGAGCTGCCAATTCAGTGAGTCCTAAGCAAGCAAATATATCTGGAGTTTGTCCCGTAAGCACTGAGAGTGCTAGTGATCACATGCTACCGCTGGACTAGTGAGGCAGGTGAGATGTCCCTGAGAGTTGTGCTGGGACTTAGCAACCCAACATATAGCAAGAGGTGGAATTGCGGGAGGCACGGTCTTAGGCCTACTGTGGAATCTGGTCCTGGGTGGTTGGATGCTTGAGGGGCGATTGTAACCTGAGCAGCAATTTCACACAGTGCAATTGAGAAAAGATGCCCTAGCAGAGTCTCCCCATTGCCCAACAATCGGCTGATTGTGATGACGCATCCCATCCCTCAGTAGAGCAGGCCGTCGTTCCCACACAAGATGGGTAAGATGGACAAGACACAACCCAAGCTACAATTTGACTCATGTAAAATCTCAAAGCCAAGTGAGGCATACATGACCTCTACGGAGACAGGATTAGAGACCAATGATCCTCCCACAGACTCCAAATTGAAGCAGATACTCACAGCTATGCAGCGCAGTTTGACTAAGATCGATGGTAAAATAGTCGCTCTCTAATTTCGTATGGACAGAATGACGGAGTGACTGGACAAACATACGGAGAGACTCAACATGGTAAAAAAGAGAGTGTCTGATGCTGAAGATGTGGTATCTGAAGAGTCAACGGCGCACAAAAAGATGGAAAAGGTAGTGCACACCTTGCAGACTAAGGCAGAGGATTTGGAAGCTCGCTCCTGGAGGAATAGCATACGCATTGTAGGAGTAGCCGAAACAGCCAACATAGGGAATATGGAGCAATATGTGGAAAGGCTACTGACCACGGTGCTGGGGAGGAAACCCTTCTCGGAGATTTTTGTGGTGGAGCAAGCCCATTGTTCTCTGGCACCTATTCCTATCTCTGGGGTGAGCTCCCATCCAATTATAGCGCGACTCCGAAATTACAGGGACAGGGAAGCAGCATTACGCAAGGCGCTTGACCTCAAAACTCTACAGTATGAGGTAATGAGCTTGTTGTTCTATCTTGATTTCACACAGCAATACAAGAGGCGCGTTGACTGTTTATTCCAGTCAAGAGAAAACTTCGTGATCTTCAACTTGAGTACATCATGTTGTACCTGGCGAAGCTGCGTGTCATGTCAGAGGGGAAGGCGCATTATTTCACTGACCCACAACAAGTGTCTCACTTTCCCAAACAGAGGAAGGGAGCCAGCAACAGAAGGTGATCCCTGCGCAATGTCTCTGGACAAGATGAGGAGGTTGATGATGCCGAGGAACAGTAGTATCAAGCAGGGAGATCCGGAACTCCGGGACGCTCGAAGCAACAAGGAGGCAGGACTTCTCACCTAATAGACTCTACGTACGTGATGCCCGAGATGTGAGCCACAGCAACTGTGACACCCTTTTCTCTCTATCTCTCAGCTCTGATCTATACTGGCGATGGCTGGTCTCTATGATTGGACATGACACATCAAGTGGATGCAGTAACTGTGACTCTGGTAAGACTGTTCTGATTGCACTGCTGCAGTCTCTGTCACTAACTTGGGTAATGTGTATTAATACAATCACATCTTGGCAGTGTCCCCTCTGAGTACCTGGTCCAACATTGATAGCCCCATGGCTGTTGCACTGGTAGCAGGAACGTGAGATGGACCTGGGGAGGTTAAAGATCCTACATGTTTCTAGTTCCCGTTCCCAGTCTGTGAGATGGGGTTTAATCTGTTCATTGCACAACTTAACAATGGGCGCTTTCAGAGACTCTTCACTACTACTCATCAGATGGAGAGGCTGGGTCTGTCGTGGGCCTAGACGACAGGTAACATTCACCCCTATGTGTGCACCACCACAGGTAATTTGTAGTTTACCTTTCTTATTTGGGGATTGCAGTGGAGGACTGGGGAGGGCATTGTTTTAGCCATGTACAGTTGGGGGTCACATGGTGTGGGTGGGACAGGGGTTTTTTGTTTGACAGCATGGGGAAAAAAGAAACACGACCACAAGCAGAGCATGACCGAAAGTCAATACTAAGACAGAACCGAAGAGGGGAGTTGACCAGGTAAAGTTTGACCCACCCAATATGCAGAAATTGCAATTTATTACCTGGAATGTGCGAGGTCTAAATGATCATCGCATAATCCGGAAAGTCATAGTATATCTCAAAAGACATAAGGTAGATGTTGAGATTTTGCAAGAAACACACGTGCCACTAGATAGCGACATGTTAACCAGACGATGACTGCAAGGTCAATATCGTATGGTGGGGTTCTCCACACACTCCCAAGGAGTCTTAATAGGGGCAGATAGAGGATCAGGAGTAAGATTGATGCAAGTATTCCCCGACTCAGAGAGTAGATTTGTGATCGCCACCTGCCGGAAAGATGATTCGGGGGCAGTGCTGGTGGGGGTATATGGTCCCAATCATGATGATCCTCAGTTTTACCACTCCCTGAGTGCTCGTCTGTTGCAATGGGGGGACCTTCCACAACTCAGGGGGGGAGATTTCAATTGTGTATTGGAGCCATCACGTGATCATTCGAAGGGACCTCCTGGCCATCCATCCGCAGCTGCTAGGGCACTCATGGAAATAGCAGAAAATACAGGATAGTGGACATATGTAGACACCACTGCCCAGGTGATGGGGGATACACCCATTACTCATCAGTGCATGATATTCACACTGCATAGATTACTGATTGATATCTAGGAGCTTGGTGTCCCATGTGACTGAGTGTACGCAACTCCCTCATACTTACTCGGACCACTTGCCTGTGATGTTGGACTTTGAGCCCCACGAATCGCTGCATTTACTTGGCGTTTCCCCCTACTCACTGCTAGACCCAGTGTTCAAATCAGAATTAGCACAAGCAATAGAGGAATACTTTGCAATAAACGTTGGGTCAGTCGACAACTTTGCTCTAGTCTGGGAAGCATTCAAAGTATATATAGAGGCGCTGCAATTGCCATGCATGCTGAGGTCCTCGGATCATTACAGGGCAGACTAACACACTTAGGGGGATATTCTCAAGAACGTGCGATAAACATCGCCAAAATAGGTTAACCCAAGTTTACATATCGCCGTCTATCGCGGGAAAATAACCCCGTGTTAATGTGGCATTCACAACAAGGCGGTAACATGCGATAGTACCCCGATAACGCGCCAAATGTCCGCGATAACCCTGCCGGGACGGCGATGAAAATCCAAACCTGAACGCGAAAAAAGTTTCGATGGGCCCAACCGCAATAAGACAATCAGCGAAAAGCAGCGCCAGGCCTGCAAATCACACAGGTCAGGTGGGAAAAATCACTACAAAAGCAGAAAAAAAATAAACAAACAAAAACCGAACTACAGCGAAGCACAATGGAGGCAGACGGAGCAGGTACAGAGGACGGCCAGAACCCCACAAGCCCCACGGAGGACCAGCCTGGGACCTCGGGGACAGGGAAGGGCAAGGACAAGAAGAAGAGGAAGACGCGGTTCAGTCCGCAGGAAAACAGGATCCTGATCACGGAGGTGGTAGAACACCATCAACAACTGTTCATCACCTCCACTGTGTCATTGGCAACAAAAAATGCAATATGGCAGTCCATCCTGGACAAGGTGAATGCAGTCGGAGTGCTGAGGAGGACAATGGAAGAGCTCAAGAGGCCCTGGAATGATGTGAAGCACAAAACCAAGCTGAAACTCTGCAACAACCAGAAGGCAGCAATGCAGACTGGAGGTGGGAGTCCAGCGCCACAGGAGGAGCTGGATGAGATGGAGGAAATGGTGTCCACAGTCATCAGTGGGGAGACGGTGGCAGGAGTTGGGGCACCAGACACCGCTCAACATGACCTGACACAACAGCAACAGGGTGAGTAACCACCAGGGACTGGGGGGACGGGGGAGATGGGCACAATGGCACACATGCACAATCAAGTATAGCACAGTGCACACCCATAAGGACTCTGGATCATGTCCCTGATCTCCTTGGCATACCGCAGCACACATAGAAACAGAAAGTAGGCCCCCGTCGACAATGTGCACAGAGGGGCTCTCCCCACACATCACTAATATCACAACAAACCCATGCACATGTGCTGAACCCAGCAAAGCGGCGTGTCTGTGAGCCACACTGACAATGCAAGTGACACTGCATGACGAATAGCATGGCTGCAGTCAATATATCATGACATGTTGCACGCCACGACACTGAGGTGGCTGAGTGTGGACCACATCCGTAAAGGAGCAGGTCACACTCTGACACATCCACGTGCACAAACAACCCCTGACCTCAACAACACAATTGGGGACAAACCATGCCCCAGAGACCCAAGTCCCACCAAGAGCCCAATTTCCCTAAGAATGCAACATCTCAGCACTGTAGAAGCACAGAAGTCAAAGGCATACCGCCTGAAAGGGATAAGGGCCAGCCAAATCAGAGCTGCAGGGGCTACTCTCCCAAAATGCAGCACACACACATAATATTCAGAGCACATCAACATTGACAACAATGTGGTATAAACTGCAACACATTCACAACAGAACAGAGGACACAACTGGTGCCACTTGTGTGTAGAAACTGGTCAATCACATTTGGTATAGCAGGGAAACGTGAGATGATAATGTACAAGTACAAACACACATCCGTGATGTCGTCAAAATGTCCACTGTCACGCATCAAATAGGCAGCTCCTCCCAAACAGTCACAATGTACATTCTCATGCAGTTTGTATGTAAACCTGTACAATGCGTCAACATACATGTGAACAAAATGTTAAACTGCATCTCCCCTTCACGTTGCAGAGGGAGAACCAACACCTCCTGCAGAGCAGACCCAACAGCTCTTCACTGATGATGAAGAGGACCTCCACACCTTCGACACCGATGCCCTCCAAGAGTTCATGGACAGCTACGGCACCCCACCTCCAGGAGCAGGGCAGCCCAGCTGCATCGAGGAGACCCCACCCCCTGCACAGACCACACAGCAGGAAGCACCTACCACCCCGGCTGTCTCCAAGGACCCCCACAGACAACACATGGCCTTCCAACGCCGTGTGTTAGAGGGCCAGGAGAAGATGGCTGATCAGGTGCGGGTGGGGTTCGACCTCATGGCAGCCAAACTTGATGCCATACATGGGTGTCTGATTCCCATCAGGGACCACTTACAGTCCCTAACGGACACCCAAAGTCCACTCCATGCTCTCCAACGATCCATGGCTGACATCGCTGGAGTCATGATACTGAGACAAGGACAACTGTCCAGTCAGAGTGGCTCCAGCGATGTCAGCCGGGAGTTGGGACAGATGCGGGGGCTCATGGAGAACATGGAGCGGTCCGGGTGGCATAGACACTACAACAGAGACACAAGCATCAATCACTTCCATGTCCAGCCTAGAACTGAAGCACGCCCAGAGTCATGGGCTCATTGTTCCCACCCCTACGCTGGCCTGCCATATGCCAGGCCAGTCCACTCCGCTTACGCTCAGGGGGGATGACAAAGCTACATGTCCCAGGTCTTCCCTGTAGTGATCTGCTGATCACTGCTCTAGTTGTCAGCATGCCCCAGCCACTCTCTGAGGGCTGGTTCACACCCACACCACACCCATCCAGCACAGGCGTCACAGGACATGTGACCCTGCCAATAAAAGGGGCCTAGCACGTCACATACCCCACTGCCGGAGTTGACATGATGGCGTCCTCACTATGCGACCCAATCATGAAGGGTCCATGACTTGTGGCGCACTGAGTTGGTGGCACCCGCTGCACTGTGGCCCGCACAGGTCTACCGACACGGGACGATGACTTGCGGTGCACTGAGTTGGTGGCACCCGCTGCACTGTGGCCCGCACGGGCCTACCGCCACGTGACGATGACTTGCGTTGCACAGGGTCAGTGGCACCCGCTGCACTGCGGCTGGCAGGGGCCTACCGCCACGTGACGATAACTTGCGTTGCACAGGGTCAGTGGCACCCGCTGCACTGCGGCTAGCAGGGGCCTACCACCACGTGACGATGACTTGCGTTGCACAGGGTTAGTGGCACCTGAAGAGCTGAGTGGGTGTGCAGCCTGCGATGATGCGTTGGCCTCGATACGGCGTCCAGCGAATCAAGACTCGATTTGAATTGTGAGCCCTGCTGGACCGCAGTGTACACGCAGGCAGTAGTCAGCACACACATGACTCCGCGGTGCCACAGGGTGCGCTGGGGGCCCGTGGCGTGGAATCCAGCGATCAGCTGAGGAGGATGCACCGGCACGTGGTGGGCCCTCTTGGGGTCACGCCGGTGGCGGCAGGTGAGCATTGAGGCCTGGGTGCGCAGGGGCGGCCAGTCATCACTGGGCGGAGGACCGGTCTGGGGACCTGGGCTGGGGTGCATCAGGTGCACAGGATTGCGCAGGCACCACCGGTCACGGCGGCGGACTCGTGGCTGGGTGGGGGGCGCCGCCCTTGCTGATACGGCCCTGCATGCAATGTTCGTGATGTGCGCGGGTTGGTTTGTGACGTAGCCACCTCGTCTCCAGTGTGAATTTGCCCGTTAGAGGTGGTCGGCCACGTGTGTGTAGGCCTATGGGCAGGGTGTGGTGGAGACTGAGACACACGCAGTAGTCACTTTGATGGTGAATTGGTGACGTGTGCATTCCCACAGTTGCGGGTTGGGGGATTGTGGAGTTGAGGTGTGTGGTGTGTTCAGTTGGTACTTGCCGATGGGCAGTGCATTTCCTTGGGGGCCACCTCAAAGCGCTGGTTGGTGGCGGACTTGCGGACATGTGGGGATCATGCACACTGCCTGGGGTATTTGCAACGACATTGGTGGACAGGCCACGGTGGTCCACTTTTGTATGCACAGTGATGGCATGCGTGTGGTTGCTGTTGCGGTGATTGTGTGCAGTGTCGGCAGGAGGCACAAGTCATACATGTGTGCTGTGAATTGCCCCAAAACGTGTGTGACGCCAGCTATGGCGTAGTTCCCTTGCGTGGCCTCAAGATGTTCCTGCGCAGAGTGGGGGGGGTGAGGGGCAGGGGTATCGAGCTGACACACACCGTGATGCTTTCAGGTGTGATGAGTCCAGCATGATGTGACCGTAGCAGCAGTTCGTGTGGTCATTACCTTCCACTTCATTCCTACGACGCTTACGGCCACACGTAGTTCTGTTACGGTCTTCTCATGCATGGTTTATCTCGCCTGTGAGCATTTCGGTTTGTCCAAGTGCAGTACACTGTACCAGATTAGGCATGTGACTATACGGAAGTTTGACCATTGTCACCATTTCTCCCACAGGTTTCTGATGACACGTTGCCCTGTTGGAGTTCCCCGTTGGGATTGGAATGCATTGGCTTAGCTTTTCGTTTTGTTGATTTATTTATTTTTAATAAAGTTCTGTTTTTCCACTACCGTTGACTACTGGACTTCATGACCTTGGGAGGAGGGCCCGGGGGGGGAGGGGGAGGGTTCCTGGGGGTTGTGGCGGTGGGTGTTGTGGCCTTCTGGGGCTCCGAGCTGCATGATCAGTGTCTCCATGGCATCTTTTGGTCTTCAGATGTGGCTCTGGGCTGGGCTCCCTGTCTATTGCAGTTGGTCATCCTGCTTAACACCAGTAAAAGGCAGGTGTTAAATCCCTGCTGCTAACACGCCTTATCGCCTGTTCTTGGTTCGCATCGCAGATCTGACTGGTCATTGTGAATATCGCGAAGTGGTGTTTTCGTGTGTTTTTTCACAGGAACGCCTACTCTGCATATCATTAGTGTTAGTTGTCGCACTCATCCGTGGCGATGTTTTTTGCGGCAGCTATCGCTAGGAAACTGGCGATATCAGCAGGTTGCACCAGCTTTAGAATAGGGCGATAAATCTATCGCCACTTTGGCGCCGTTAAAGTGCCGATAAATTGGCGATGAGTCCTTGAGAATATGTTCCTTAGATAAAGAGATAGCGGAACTGGAACTCAGGCATAAAATGAGTGGTGAGTGGTTACCCAAGTGTGTTGGGTGAGATCAAAAGTAAGATAGAGGAATACCGCGCAACAGCAGATGCTGAGGTTAAACACCTGGGCAAATATGCTGTCGCAAATAAATATGGGGAGGGAGAATGACCGGGATCCTTACTTGCAGAAGGAAAACCGAGGTGATCATAGGAGTCTGAGATGAAGGAGACTATGGAGAGCAATTGCTATGTGGCACGACTCCCATTGCAGACAGGATCCGCAGATACAATGCTGACCTATACCGCACACGGGTCATGCCTGACGAAGAGGCTCTCAAGGACTACCTAGAACACATTGCCATGACGTGGCTCACAGTGGAGCATAGGGAGCACCCAATGGTCTCATTGCACCCAGCTAAAGTTCGGTCTGCCCTTGCCAGTATGCCATCTGGTAAAGCACCAGGCACAGATGGATTGACAGTAGCCTTTTACAAGGCTCATCAAGACCTTCTCATCCCACACTTACTCACACTTTATGAGGAAATGGCTGCTTCAGGTAGGATGCCTCCTTCAATGTGAGAGGCACTAATTGTTACTCTCCTGAAGTCAGGTAAATCCCTCCTCATATAGGCCATTATCCGTATTAAATGTTGACACTAAAATATATGCTAAAGTTTTGGCCAACAGGCTGGCACCTCTGTTTCTGGGGGTAGTGCGACCACAACAGGCCAGCTTTGTTCCAGGGCAGAGTTTGTCATATAATCTCCATACTTTATTTGGTGTCATGCAGCGAGTGAATCCGGACCTGAAGGCAGCAGCAGCAGTGTTCATAGACACAGAAAAAGCATTTGATTCGGTGGAGTGAGCATTCATGCGGTCTGTCCTTCATCGGAACCGGGTGGGTAATGTCTTCTTAAGGCTAATAGAGACGCTACATACTGAGCCTGTGGCGCGAATCAGGGTGGGAGTCACTGTGACATCCCATAAAGTAAATACTAGGGAAACCAGGCAGGGATGCCCTCTGTCGCCCTTGCTGTATGTGCTGGTGGCTGAGCCCTTGGCATACGCTCTCCGAAAGTACCATGGGCATAGAGGATTACTTTTCCCGTGCTACAACCTTATAGTGTCATCATATGCAGATGACACGCTGTTATATGTCCGGAACCCGGAGAGCAACCTCTCACCTCGCCAGACAGCACGACCTCAACATTATCTCCTACGCCGACGACACTCAACTGATCCTCTCCCTCACCAAGGACCCCCTCGCCGCCAAAGCCAATCTCCATGAAGGAATGAAGGCCGTCGCCGATTGGATGAAGATCAGCCGACTAAAGCTGAACACGGACAAAACGGAGGTCCTCATCCTCGGCTCCAACCCCTCAGCCTGGGACGACTCCTGGTGGCCAACGATGCTGGGAGCAGCCCCGACACCCACCGACCACGCACGCAACCTGGGAGTCATCCTTGACTCAACGCTCTCCATGGCCAAGCAAGTCAACGCAGTCTCCTCCTCCTGCTTCAACACCCTCCGCATGCTTCGCAAGATCTACAGGTGGATCCCGACAGACACAAGAAGAACAGTCACCCAGGCCCTCGTCAGTAGCAGACTTGACTATGGGAACGCCCTCTACGCGGGAGCCCCGGCCAAGCTCATCAAGCGACTGCAACACATACAAAACGCCTCCGCACGCCTGATCCTCGACGTACCACGCCACAGCCACATCACCCCCACTTGAGGAACCTGCACTGGCTCCCCGTCGACAGGAGGATCACCTTCAAACTCCTCATCCACGCACACAAGGCACTCCACAAAACTGGCCCAGCCTACCTCAACAGACGACTCTTCTTCTACGTCCCCAACCGCCAGCTCCGCTCCGCCGACCTCTCCCTCGCCACCGTCCCTCGCATTCGAAGAACAACCACCGGCGGCAGATCCATCTCACACCTCGCCGCCAAGACCTGGAACACCCTTCCACTAAGCCTACGACAGACCCAAGACCTGCTGACCTTCAGGAAGCTACTCAAGACCTGGCTGTTCGACCAGTAGCAGCACCCCCCCCTTCCCTCTCCCCAGCGCCTTGAGACCCTCGCGGGTAAGTAGTGTGCTCTACAAATTCTGTGATTGATTGATTGATTGATTGACCTATACTACGCAAAGTGGCAAGCTTTGGAGAGCTCTCCGGCCTCAAGATCAACTGGGACAAATCCATAAAATTTCCGCTCAATCCCGCAATGACACCCACTGCATTAGAATTCCCTCTGTGCTAGACAACAGATTCTGTCCAATACTTAGGGATACAAATCCCAGACCCAGAGCAGGTCTTTAGAGACAATTATCGTAAAGCAATACATAAACTGGGAGAAGAAATTGAGCGCTGGATCAAACTTCCACTGTCCCTAATGGGGAGGATAGCTCTTATGAAAATGGTGGTCCTCCCTAGATTTTTGTTTTTTTTGCACCACATCCCCATGCTCCTGCCAGAGTCAATATTTGAAGAGTTGCAGACTAAGCTCCTGCGGTTTGTGTGGGCTGGTAAACAAGCCAGAGTTCAGTGGAAGATCCTCACATTACCGTACGATATTGGGGGTCTAAATGCCTTGGACTTAGAATTATATTATAGGGTGGCACAATGTACGGCTGCGTATCAATGGCTGCATAGCTTCAATTGAATGGTGTCATTGGTTTACACCTAGTCATGAGAAGGGGGTAGTAACTGCACTGAACGGACTGGGGGCTGCCGCGTTGGGGGAGTTATTCCATGATGGGGAGGTTGTGGGTTGGGAGGCATTTCAAGATAGAGAGCAAGCTCAGAAGCCTCTTACCCGCTTTCAATATTTCAGACTACGTCATGCTCTGCGGGAATTTTTGGGGGAAGATATATTGGAACCCTCTCCCTGCACTGACATTACTGATACAGTCGACCAACCTCACTGGGCTGGTTATGAAGATTTACATGCTGGCACAGAAGGCGCCAAGACCGGGTGTCATGCGTGCTCAGTGGGAGTGGCAGAGAAACCTAGGTAAAATTATTGATGATAAGGATTGGAAATACTGCTGTTCAATGACTAAATCAATATCTCTTAATGGGCGACATAGACTCATACACTTCAAATACGTTAATTGGGTATACCACACACCAGAACTACTCCATAAGTATGGGCTATGCGACACTGCCGAGTGCTCTAGATGTCGGGCAAATGTGGCTGATTTTCTGCATGTAGCATGGAAATACGGAGAGGTAGCCGAATTCTGGAAAGTAATTTCCTGTGAGCTGAGCGAGACCCAATGTTAGCTCTTCTGGGATTCGACAGAGGTATAGACAAAGTAATTAGACCTCTGGTAGCTATCGGGTTATTACTGGCAAGACGTTGGATTGCAATGGGTTGAGCCAGGGGCCCAGTCCCTACCCTAGCTGAATGGCATGCAGATATGGTCCACTGTAATACTCAGTCGGATGTATACAGTGAGCTACTCCCTCTCCAGAGTCATCCTAGGAACCGCTGGGGCTTGTTTCAAGCTTATGGGCAGGGAGAGGCGGAGTGGGAGGAAACACAGATATTGAATAGGGTCAATGAAGACAGATGGGCAGAGGTGTTCCCACAAAATTTGCTACTGTAGGGGGACGGCGGGCTAGTCCCATGAACGATAAAGTGCACACTGGGTAGACCGACCTATTATGAGAAACACAGCATGAGAAGGCCGCTGGGAACTATCACCTGGTTCAGAATTAATGTATAGCGGAGGCGCAGCTGTCTATGTAAAATGCAAACAATGTCATTGCTTATTGTAGACCAGGCAGTGTGATCTCCCCCCATGTGAGGAGATCTCTTGTATACAGTATATGTTCATGAAGCATTGTATGATATGTGTGTTATCGTGTTTCAACAATAAAACGAATAAAAAAAAATGTTTAGGGGAGGCTTCCCTGCTCCATATTATAATCACAACTTCTTGACTCAGCCGAGTCGACAAAAATAACATGCACCCGTGATGGGTTGCAAAATCATTGTGGAATTATTACAAGTTCATAAAATGCTTGTTAGGCAGCATACACCATGGAAAACCCTACACGTTTCGACGTAACACACGCCTTTCACACATGAGTTTTTTGTTGCCCACAAACATACAGGTCCTACAGATTAGTGGGAAGTACACACCATGGCGCCGCCAACGTTGGTTGGGTTCTTATTTTATGGATAAACCTGAGTAGTTCGATTGTGCCTTCTCAGAGACTCCTACTCACCTTCAAACAGGAGACGTTCTTTGTGGTAGGGATATCTGCCGCATCTGAGTACGTATACCCTATGAAACAGCTGTAGGTTATTCAAACTTGTAGGATAAACTTTGTATATTGTGAATACGATATCTCCATAAATTCATTCACTAATTTCCTTCTTCTTCAAGCCGTGTATGTAAAAAAAAAAAAAAAAAAGTAACGGAGAAAACGTTGAAGAAGTTGAAGGGGAATTACTGCAGACAAGCAGTTACTTTCAAATCATCAAACTATGGTCTCCCATCTATGGGGGAGATGTTACCTTTGTGATTGAGGCCCACAAAGCATTCAGAGCAGAGGTGTTCTATTCCTGGGTTAAATTCCATGCTGCAATTGACCGTACACAAATGTTTCATGCTTATTTTGAGAATAAAACACCAGAGGAATACACTCCTTACAAAGAAATAGAAATGAATCTCACTTACCAAGAGCATATTAATTGGTTTAAAGGTGCCCTCAAACGTGAGACTCAGTCCGCTCAGCAAAGAAGGAGCGGCATCGCCGGACTTTGCTGCATATACACTACATCCTGACACCGATAACAGCAGAAGAAATGCTTACACTATACAGAGATTTAGTGAAAATATATAGAAATCTCACACAGTTCATAATGCAAACACTTACAGTTAATCCTGCACGGACTGCTCAAGCTGCACAGCCACAATATGCTACTGCAGGTAACAACCCACAAACACTGAATGCTATTATGGAAAAGATTCCCACCAGTCGGGAGCAAATTCTGTTCTGGATAGCACAGAATCAAGCCAGCTTGAAGCAGTATTTCCCCATACGGGCCTGCAGGAAAAACACAGAATACTAACTATTTGCTTGCCGATGGGGATGGCTCCCCCAGTGGAAGACTGCGCCCCTTGGGATACAGTCTTTCCTAGCTGTTTTACCTGATGTATTGAAGTAGCTTTTGAATGTGCACGGGGAATCTCCTGCCCTGGACTTAGGGATGAAACTGATGGGCAGTTTTGCCACAGTATCCACCATTATGTTAAGTAACATAAAAGGGGAGGCAGCGGCATTAGCTATATGCCAATTCTTGAAGGATTTAATTCCTGCACAACAGGAGTGGGAATTACTTAAAATTATCAAATAATCTTATGCTGTGCTAGGTAGAGATAATTTGGAAGCCAGACCTGGGAAACCCCAACTTAGGAGTAATTCCTAAAAAGATAACTCTAAGCAAACAATTGACTCTTCAACAAAGAAGAAGTCCGATAACAAACAAAAAAATACAAACAAACAAAGATCATGGGGTGGGTCTCCTCAACAGGAAGCCACTGAAAAAAGATACAATCTTAGAAGCCATGATAATATTAGAAAGTCTGACAGGTATCAGGAGACTGATGCATGTTGCTCTTGTTCCTTTCAGGAGTCATCCGATACACATTCGGAGAATGGTGGGCGGTTAGAGCAGATTGTAGGAGCACATGAAGCCGAATAAGGAATCAGAATGCTCGTCTGACTACATCATTAATAAACCTCAATTCAAAAAGAAGAAGGTGGCTGGGATTAAATTAAGACATGCCCTGACTGCTGAGGACTCTGCTTCTGAATGGGGAATGGGCAGTGACGATGCTGGACATTGCGGCAGAAGTCACAATAGCTCCTGATGGGTAACTGGCAGAAGTAGCACTGTGGGAACATATCACTGTGGCAACACCTGATACTAGGGTAAGTATTTGAAATAACAATCCAATCGGTGGGGCACATACCCAGAAACACCTAGGCTCTGTTTTAGGAGAACTTGATGTATGGTTATGATATTCTTTTGTCTGAAAAAGACTGGCCACATGAGTTCGTAAAGGAATGCCCAAACCGGGAAATGGTAATTTTACCTGCTTTCTTCAACCGTGCTAAAGAGTGGGCGTTAGCGCTAGCTCCAGCATTATACTGAAATCACGTTTGGTGGGATGATGAGTCACCTCATCATGAGATCCCATTGAAAACAACTCCTCAACCCTAGAGACGATACCCAATAAAACATAAAGCTAAAAATCAAGTTAGAGAAATCCTAAAACAACCTGAATACCAAGGTGTAATAGAAAATTGCACCTCATCAATGAATAATCACTTGGTTCCTGTAATGAAACCAGACAATTAATACCATGTAGTATTAGACTACAGACATTTAAACATGTCCAGTCGCACATTCGCACTACAAAATGCACACAGTGCCACACTAGTGAATAACATTTTGTGGAAAAAATACAAAATTGATTTTTCTGCCAAAATAAAGCACCTGAAAGCCGATATTTGACAGCATTTTTAGCGCTAGGCTCACAGTGGCCATTTTGTCGCCTGCCTCAAGGGTATAAGAATAGCCCTGGGCTGTTTTCAGCCAGAGTGACAGATGTCCTTCAAAATTTTGATGAGGAGACATTGTCCTATGTAAATAATATCTACCTGACGGATGATGAATTAATTGAACATTTGGACAGAGTAGACCACATAATTCTGGGGTTTGCTCACCTGGGCTACAAATTTAATTTAAAAAAAACAAAAATGGCCCATCTCAATGTCCTATTTTTAGGAGAAGAATTGTCAAGTGAAGGCAAAAGCCTGATGGAACATTTTTTTATAAAAACGTGCGTTGCTCCAATGACTCTGAAAAGACTGCAATCCATTTTAGGATTTTAAAATTTTGGCAGAACATACATTTTGGATTACGCAGAACGGGTAAAACCATTCTACAATTTATTTGGAACTGATTTTTCAATATCACATTGGACACAGGAACATGCAAACATTTTAAGTCCGGTACAAACTGACATGATAGCTTCTAAACACTTACACACACGTGTAAACATGACCAACCTGGTGATCCGCTTAGTTGCTGGACCAACCGGGTATACATACATGATGTTCAACGAAGGTGATACGGTACCTATTGCAAACAAATCACATTTGTACACAAACACTGCAATGCATTTTGCACCTACTGAGAAAATTCTCAAGGTGGTAAAAACTGCTGAAGTGAGAGACAGAGAGCGCTAGCTTAGCGTAAGCGCATAATTGTCGTAATCCTGGTACGAACCTTAGAGGCTATCACCAAAGCGAGTGTTCTAAACACCAAAGATTTACATACATGATTGATACAATGGGCTAACTCTCTCACTGCAACAGACGTAGATTACAGTTTCGATTCTACACTACAAACACAATAATTTTTGCAGTATAAACAAGAATATCTTCTGCCGAATGAAATAATGCCTCTAGATCGATATAATTACATCATCTATACTGATGGGTCTACCAAGCCTACCGTAGGGACTAAGGGGCTCATTAGGTTCGCGGGCGGAGCTGAGTCCACCCGCCATCCCCGCGGTTTTGGGACCGGCCGCCAGACATGCGGCGGTCCGGCACCCTGGATTAGGATGCGACCGCCACCATGGCGGTCGCATTCCGCAATGTAACATTGCGGCGGGTGCTGCTGACAGCAGCACCCGCCGCGATGTGTAAATCGCATGCCAGGCATTTCACTGCACCACATGACAGGCACCACACGGTGCCTGCCACTTGGTGCAGCAAAATGTAGGGGGGTACCATAGGTACCCCCCAAGTGCACCCCACCTCCCCCAGACACAAGGGGGGCCCACTACGGGCCCCCAGACACACTCCCCGCCAGCCTTTCCATGGTGGCGTTGCCGCCATGGAAAGGCTCCCCAAACCCGACATCCTAATATGGCGGACGGTGCCTGCTAGGCACCGCCACCATATTAGAGCCCCTGCTCCGCCCGGCAGGCAATCGTGACGATTGCCACCGGCAGAAAAGCGGCAGACGGACTTTCCGTCCGCCGCGATACCCACCGCCATCATAACATGGCGGGGGCATAGCTCATGACGATGGCGTAACGATCGCCACCGCCGGCCCGGCGGTGGCAATCGTTACGCCATCATAATGAGCCCCTAGGTACCAATATTCCGCAGCATGCATGATTGTAAAAGGGCGCATGAATAATGACAAGTTCCTTCCTGAAAAAACACACAAGCAGTCCCTAGGGCACTGTACATCACAGCTAGCAGAACTCAAAGCCCTGATACTGGCGCTACAAAATATAGATCACGGATTCCCCACACTTATAATGTGTGATTCATACTACTGTGTCCAGTCATATAATGAATACCTTAATTACTGGGGTCAGAATGGATTTCGAGATTCCAAGGGTTGCACAATAAAGCACAAGATGCTTTGGGAACAGGTGGTGAAGCTGAAAGATTGCTTGCCACAGGCTCATGTAATACACATATTGAGTCATGAACGTGTTGGTGTTCACATTGCAGGGAATTCCATAGCTGATGAAGCCACTAAGGCAACAGTTCGTACTGCTGCTATTGCTGCAATCACTTGTTCAAGTATGAGAATAGACAGAGACATCATGGTGGCTGCCAATGCTAAACACAACGACATACAGCTGCTAAAAGGCTTTCCACTTAAGTACTCCTACAAGTTAGATGCACAAAACATAAAGTATGCTCAGATTCCAGGAGTGGGGGCTGGAGTTATACCAAATACTGATCGCAGATTGGGGTTAATACAAGCTGCACATGAGGGTCTGGGTTCAGCACATACAAGGATTACTGCTACAGTTTTGTTACTGAAGCAGCGCTATTGGTGGCCTGGTCTTACTAAACAGACCAAGGACTTTGTCCTCAAATGTGACATCAGCCAGCAGGTGAAGGGCTCCACCATAGCACATCCACCGCAGACACCTCTTTTAATTTCTAACAAGCCTTTGACCTGTGTCAGTTTGGATCACTGCGGCCCCTTACAATCTGATGGGGCTTACAAGTAGATCTTGGTGGCAGTAGATTCATGCTCTAGACCTCTGTGGGTACGGTCACAGCGATCAGCTGACGCCCGAACTGTAATCAAGGATTTACGAGTCTTTATCGGGACATACGCAATTGGCACACTACATTCCGACCAGGGTCCGGCGTTTAGCTCTCGGTCTTACAAAGAAGCCATGGAAGTTTGGGTGTGACCTTGCGGTCCTCCTCCCCCTATCATCCTGAGGGAAATTTGGTAGTTGAGAGGAAAAACTGGGACTTAAAGCAAATCTTAACGGCCAGGGTACTAGGTTTAGGTCGCAGTTTGGTCCATCACCTATATGGGGTCCAGAGGGCACCCAATAACATGCCAAGAAAATCTGCGGGTGGTCGTACTCCATATGAAATCCTGTTTGGGGTAAGAATGTGGGTCCCAGACCTTGACGGTGCCAGCAGAAATACCGTTTGACATCAATGAACGTTTGGCTGTTTTTTAGGAACTAAATTAATTCCGGGACACACAAAGCAACGTCCAAGTAAAATGCACCACCACCGGTGAAGTGAAGGTTGTCCCGGCAAGACCCGGCTGGGTCCAGAAGATCGGCGATCTGATCAGGTAAAAACTTGTAGACGAAAAATAATTTGGCCATCCAACAGAGCGCCTCTAACTGTCCTGGCCGTTGAAGGTACCAGAACTGTACTACTTACGCCCATTGTGGGTCGCTGAGATTAAAGGTTTTTCTCCATTGAACTGATCAAACCCCATTATGTGCCCGATTCTCAACAGTACGCCACACAGCATTCTGGGTGGCTATCGCTCGCCTCTCGCTACCATAGAGGAAGTTCAGATGGAAGCTTTAATAACTAAAGAAGATTCCTCTCTCCAGCAAGAAACCTTAGAGGCCGTCACCAAAGTGAGCATTACAAACGCCGAAGCTTTACATCCATGATTGATACAATGGGCTAATTCTTTCACTGCTACAGACCTGGATTACAAATGTTATTCTACACTACAAACACAAGCATTTTTGCAGTATGAACAAGAATATCCTCTGTCTAATGAAATAATGCCTCTAAATCGATATAATTACATCATCTATACTGATGGGGCTGCCTAGCCTGCCAAAGGGACTAAGGGGTCGATTACGATGGCGGACGGACTACAGTCCGACCGCCATCGTGTCGGGGAGTGGGACCGCCCGCCATGCATGCGGCGGTCCCGCACTCCAAATTAGGATGCGACCGCCACCATGGCAGTCGCATCTTGCAATTTAATATTGCGGTGGGTGCTGCTGACTGCAGCACCTACCGCGATGTTAAAAATGCATGTGGTGCATTTCACTGCACTACGTGGCAGGCACCACACGGTGCCTGCCACTCGGTGTAGTGAAATGTAAGGGGGTACCATGGGTACCCCCCAGTGCACAAACACCTCCCTCCAAAACAAGGGGGGCCCGCAACGGGCCTCTGAAACCAACTTCCAACAGCCTTTCCATGGCGGTTTCGCCGCCATGGAAAGGCTGGCTGAAGCCAGCATCCTAATTTGGCGGACGGTGCCTGCTAGGCACCGCCATCATTTTAGGGATGCAGACTTCTCCACCAGGCAATCGGAACGATTGCCTGTGGCTGTTCCGTGGCGGGCGGTCTTTGTGCCCGCCACGGTCACGGTCTGGATCCGCCCACCATCCTAATCTGGCTGGGGAGAATCCACATTCGATGGTGGAGGGATTGCCACCGCATGGCTGGCGGTGGCGTCCTTCTGCCATCATAATGACCCCCTAAGTACCAATATTCTCCAGCATGCGAGATTGTAAAAGGGCGCATGCATGATGGCAAGTTCCTTCCTGAAAAAACACACAAGCAGTCCCTAGGGCACAGTACATCGCAGCTGGCAGAACTCTAAGACCTGATACTGGTGCTACAAAATATAGGTCATGGATTCCCCACGCTTATAGTGTGTGATTCGTACTACTGTGTACAATCAAGTCAAAATACCTTTATTTCAGTTGCAAGAACCATAAAAAGATTAACAGCCTCACAAGATAAAATTCAATACATCAAAAAACCACAATAAAATCTAAAACTAATCATAAAATTCCAGCTATATCATGTCATTCTTTTCATAAAAAGTCAGTTTAGGAGCAAACTGTTATCCTAATGGTCTTCATACAAATATACTCATAGTGCTTTCTAATCACAATAAAACCCCTTATATAGTTAACTACTGCAGAGCATATTTCAGCGGTTCCTAATGCCTGTAAAAAATTAAAACCATCAATATAGGAACAAGGGCACTGTTCCTTGATAATGGCAATAAAAATCTAATTCTCAATGATTTATATAATGCGCAAAAAAATACAAAGTGCATAGTGCTTTGACTTGAGGAATTATCACATGGACAGGATGTAAGTCTGTCTGACCACCCTCGTTGGCGTGGAAATGCCAGCAGAAAGTGCACACTGCATAAATGAAACCTTGTTAAATAAAATCGGAACTGAGAGTTGATAGAAAAAGTTAAAAATAATTGTGGAGGAGCGGGTTGCCATGATGCTGACAATTACGCATGTTACCCCTAGTGCGATACGCCTCTTTAATAATGATCTTGGCATTTGGAGGAATACTTTCAGGGTTTTCCAAAAAGTGTTAAAAGACCTATCTCCTGATATTTTCTTCTCAGATAATGGAACCAGGGAATCTTTAAAACATTATCTGATTTTAAGCAGTCTTTGATGACAACTCTTGAAAACATTAAATAGTCTGAGAGCCAAATCTTAACCCATAAAAGCAAAGGGGCACTGCCTATACGGTCTTCAATGAACTCTAAGTCAAATTCCGTAAGGCAAAATAGCGTAGGAGCACTTTTTGGTAGCATCAATAATCTTTTCATACATTTATTTTCAATTACTACGAGCTGATGGTTTTTATCATGGCTCCAAACCCCCGCCCCATAAGTGGCAATAGGGAGACATTTAGCTCTGTAAAGGGTAATTAATTCCTTCACAGGCTTGTCCCTAGTTTGCGAGCAATACGAAATAATGCATTCACAGCCCTACCTGTTTGCTGCGCTCTGGTGATTAAAAGTGGTTCCTGTTTCAGCTGATTATTATACAGATTGCCCAGGTATGAGAAATTGTTAACCTTGTCTATCTTCTGACTCTGGACACTAAGGGGCTTATTACGATGTCGGGCGGTTTGCCACCGCCGGGCCGGCGGTGGAGACCGCTCCGGCATCGTAACGCGATAAGCCCCCCGCTATATTACGATGGTGGTGGGTACCACAGCGGACGGAAAGACCGTCCGCCGCTTTTCCGCCGGTAGCAATCGAAACGATTGTGCGGCGGAACGTTCATCGGGCTTATAATGGCGGCGGTGACTAGCAGGCTCCGCTGACATGATTATGATGCTGGCGGTAGCCAGCCTTTCCGCGGCGGTTGAACCGCCTTTGAAAGGCAGGCGGTGAATGTCTCCGGGGGCCCGTTGCGGGCCCCCTTGTGTTGGGGTGGGGGTGCACGTACCCCCTACATTTCACTGCACCAAATGGCAGGCACAGTGTAGTGCCTGCCACGTAGTGCAGTGAAATGCACAACATGCTCCTTTATGCATCGCGGCGGTGCAGCTGTCAGCACCGCCCGCCACAATGATAAAGGTGCGGAATCCGACCGCAGTGGTAGTGGTCACATCCTAATTGCATGGGCGGGACCGGCGCATGCATGGTGGTCGGACCCAATCACTGCTACGCTGGCAGCCGGATCAAATCCGACCACTATCGTAATAAGCCCCTAAGTTTTAGATTTAGTGGTTTTAGGACCACATAACATCATGTATGATTTGATCAAATTAATTTTAAGTCAAGAGAGGTCATAAAATCAGAAAAAGCATCAAGAGATCTCTGCAAACGCATGGCTGTCTTTGCTAATAAAACTGTATCATCTGAATAAGATGAAAGAGGAACAGGAGTGTTGCCTATTTTGGGGAAATCAAGTTCCCTATTTAATAAGAAAGCCTCCAGCCCATTTGTGTAAAGTCATAAAATGAATACCTTAATTACTGGGGCAGAATGGATTTCGAGATTCCAAGGGTTGCACAATAAAGCACAAGATGGGAACAGGTGGTGAAGCTGAAAGATTGCTTGCCACAGGTTCATGTAATACACACATTGAATCATCAACATGCTGGCGTTCACGTTGCATGGAATTCCATGGCTGATGAAGCTGCTAAGGCAACAGTTCATACTGCTGCCATTGCTGCAATCACTTGTTTAAGTACGAGAATAGACAGAGACATCATGGTGGCTGTCAATGCTGCACACAGTGACATACACCTGCTAAAAGGCTTTTCACTCAAGGACTCCTACAAGTTAGATGCACAAAACATAAAGTATGCTCAGATTCCAGTAGTGGGGGATAGAGTTATACCAAATACTGCTTGCAGATTTGGGTTAATACAAGCCGCACATGAGGGTCTGGGTTATGCACATACAAATATTAATGCTACAGTTTTGTTACTGAAGCAGCGCTATTGGTGGCCTGGTCTTAGTAAACAGACCAATAATGAAATGCTGCTTCTCCCAGTTGAATCAACAGCAACTGTACAATCGACTATGCAGAGACACAAATTTCAATTCAACAACTCGAAGAGAACAAAATTTACCTCAACTTACAAAAGACTGAGGGCCATATTCACAAGGACCTACCGCCGATTTATCCCCACCTTAACGCATCCAAAGTGGAGATAGATTCAACACCCCATTCACAAGCGGGTGCAAACTGCAGACATCCCCAGAATTCCCACGATAACTGCTCCAAAATTTTCCTCCACGGGTGACACCACCAACTAACCCTAATGAGATGCAGAGTAGGCATTCCAGTGCAAAAACACACGAAAAAACCATAACACCACTTTCACAACAAACTTCCAGATCAGCGATGCGAACCAAAAACAGGCGATAAGCCGCGGTAGCACCAGTGATTTAACACCTGCCTTTTGCTGGTGTTAAGCAGGACGACTACCTGCAGCATGAAAGGGAGCCCAGCCAAGAGCCACACCCGAAGACCCACAGATTATATGGAGACCATCATCATGCAGCCCGGATACCCATGAGGGCCACAACACCCACCGCCACCACCCCCAGCCCCCTCCCCCCGGCCCCCCCAGACATACACATAGCGTGCACGACACAAGAGCCACAGAAAGCGCATGATGACGCACATTGTCAAAAAATAGCACACATGTGTGGCCAGAAGAACGAGAAACAGTCACACAGCACTGAAGTAACAACCAAAAACTTTATTGAAACACAACACAAAACACCAATGCGGAAGACTCCTGTCGGGTCCGTCCGGGACAATCACGACGTCACAGCCTGGAAAATAAAGCACAAATTCAGATTGTGTGCCATGCGCACATCAAAGGAGCGAGACACAGAGAAATAGAGAATGAAAGAAAGGCAGAGAGAGAAAGAGAGAGAAGGAAAGGAAGGGAGAGAGAGAGAGTGAGAGAGAGGGAAGGAAAGGAGAGAGAGTGAGAGAGAGAGAGGGAAGGAAAGGAGAGAGAGTGAGAGAGAGAGGGAAGCAAGGAAGGGAGAGAGAGAGTGAGAGGGAAGGAAGTGAGAGAGAGTGAGAGAGAGAGGGAAGGAAAGGAGAGAAAGAGAGAGACACCACCGCCCCTGCGCACCCAGGCCCCACTGTTCACCTGCTGCCACCAGTGTGTCTCCAACCAGATGCCGGGATACACTGCAAGCCACCAGGTCTGCAATCTGTAACCAAGGCCAGAGTCAATCATGCCAGAGTCCATCACACAGCACACGGCAACAACGCCTGTCCGTCCCTGCGCATGCATGAGGCCGCACCCTACCCCCTCCCGCCGGCCAGTGCTGGCTGTCCGCACTTGCGCACCCCAGGCCCACTGCTCACCTGCCACCAACGGTGTGTCCACCAGTGGGCACACCACGTGCCCGTGCAAGCTCCAGGCTCTGGTCCCGCCACCATGGCATGGTCCACATCATGCGGACCCGCCCCGCGGCCCGGCAGGTCCCACACATGACGATGAGTCCTGAGGCATCAATGGCAGAGACCACATCAGTGCACACGTCATCATCGCAGGCTGCACACCCGCTCAGCTATTCCGGTGCCACTGACCCTGTGCAACCCCAGTCAGCGCCACGTAGTGGTAAGCCCGTGACGGGCGCAAGGCCTCGGGTGCCACTAACCCTGTGCAACTCCAGTCAGCACCACGTAGTGGTAGGCCTGTGACGGGCGCAAAGCCTCGGGTGCGACAAACCCTGTGCGCCACAACTCATGGGCCCTTTATGATTGAGAACCGTGGAGCGTCCGTCATCCAGTCACTACCGGCAGTGGGGAATGTGACGTCATCGGCACCTTATATTTGCGGGGTCACATGGCCTGTGCCGGATGGGTGTGGTGTGTGTGCAGACCAGCCCTCAGGGAGTGGCTGTGACATGCTGACAACTAGACCAGTGACCTGCATACCACCAGCGTGTACGCCTGCGACATGTAGCTATGTGGGCCCCCCTCGGAGCGTAAGCGGAGTGGTCTGGCCTGAGGTACGCCAGACCAGCGCAGGGCTTGCAACAATGACTCAGGGTCTTTGGGAGTGGTTCAGTCCATGTCCGGACAAGGGAGTGACTAATGCATGTGTCCCTGTTGTAGTGTCCACGGCAAGTGGAACACAATAGTCAATGTAGCACACTGTGACTGGCATCCCACTAGATGAGCATCATTGACGTGAGGGAAATCACTGTCCCTACATTCATCCACACATTCATACATGAATGATGAAAGACATGACACAGCAGTACGTTTCTTGATGTTTATTGCACATCCAGTGGAGTTTTGCAGCTGGAGCGGTACAGGGCCATGCCAAGCACACCACACAATATGGGCCCGTGGAGGGCCAGCCAGAGTCCATCCGGGGATGACAAGTACTGCAGAAGAGAAAGGGTACAGTCCGAAGTCTGGTCGCCGTGTCATTGGTCATCAAACAGGATATGGCAGTCCATGTCGCGGTCCAAGGTGAGTGCAGCGGAGTGTATCAGGGGTCAGTGGCAGGTCATGGGGCCATGTGCGGCACCAAGCAGAAACAGGCAAGGTGGCGGACATGACTGCTAGTGCCTCCTCCTGAACTCAAGCCCATCCACGTCCTCGTCCTCGGATGTATGCTCTGCACACCTGTGGGTGTTGCAGTACCGGCTGCGGCACTGTGTGCCACTGACACATCAGGGGCCGGAGGAGGATTGTCGGCCGCACTGTGTGGCAGTGACACATCAGGTGCCGGAGTGGATATGCCTGCCGCACTGGGAGGCACTGACACACCAGGGGGTGGAGATGTGGATGGTGTGGGGGCAGCAGCATTCATCTGCGCCACGCCTTGCGGCAGCAATGCCATGATGAGGACATGCAGGGCATGGTAGATCCCAGCTATATTTCGCTGATGTGCAGCAGTGGCTGCCAACCTTTCCGCCTCCATCCGCACCATGTCATCCATGAGCCTCCGCATGTGTGCCAGCTCACGGCTGGGATCGCTGGAGCCACTCTGAGCGGGCAGGTGTTCTTGTCTCTGAGTCAGGACTCCAGCGATGCCGGTCAGGGCTTGTTGGAGACCATGGAGTGGGCCGTGGGTGTCCGTTAGGGACTGGAGCTGGTCCCTGATGGGACCTAGACACCCATGGATGGCGTCCAGTTTGGTAGCCATGAGGTCGAACCCCACCCTCACCTGCTCAGCTGTCTCCCTCTGGCCATCCAGCACACGGCGTTGGAAGGCCATGTGTTGTTCCTGGGAGTCTTGGGATACTGCCGTGGCTGTGGGTGCCTCCTGCTGGGTGGTTTGTGGAGTGGGTGGGGTCTCCTCCATGCAGCTGGGCTGCCCTGGTCCTGAAGGTGATTGGCAGATGAGTTCAATGATGTCTTGGAGGGCTTGGGTGTCGATGCTGGTGGTGTCCTCCTCGTCATCAGTGAAGAGTGGCTGGGACTGCTCTGCAGGAGGTGTTGACGGTGCCCCTGCAATGTGAAGGGGAGATGGTGTATTACAATGTGTACGCTTGTATGTAGCCGCATGGTACAGGTTTACATTCAGACAGCATGGCATTGTACATTGTGACAGTCTGTGGATCAGGGCCATGATCCAGAGTCATTGTGGGTGTGCACTGTGCTCTGCTTGTTTGTACATGTGTGCCATTGTGGCCATCTCCCCCCATCCCCCCAGTACCTGGTGGTCACTCACCCTGTTGTGGTTGTGTTATGTCCTATCGAGCAGTGTCCGGTCCCCCGACTCCTGCCACGGTCTCCACACTGATGAATGTCGACACCAGCTCCTCCATGTCATCCAGCTCCTGCTGTGGCGCTAGGCTCCCACCTCCAGTCTGCATTGCTGCCTTCTAGTTAGCTGCGAGTTTCTCCTTGGTCTTGCGCTTGATGTCAATCCATCACCTCTTGACCCCGTCCATTGACCGCTTGTGCTCTCCGACGGCATTCACCTTGTCCACGAAGTCCCGCCATATTCCATTTTGGTGCCCAATGACACGTTGGAGGTGACGAACAGTTGTTGATGGTGTTCCATCACCTCCGTGACCAGGATCCTGTTTTCCTGCGGACTGAACTTCGTCTTCCTCTTCTTCTTGTCCTTGCCCTTCCCTGTCCCCGAGGTCCCAGGCTGGTCGTCCGGGGTGCTTGTGGGGTTGCGCTCGTCCTCTGCGCCTGCTCCGGCTGCCTCCATGGTGCTTGGGTGTTGGTCATTTTGTGTTTGTGTGTTTTTTCTACTTTTATAGTGGTTTTCCCGCCTGCCATGTGTGCATTGCAGGCCTGGCACTGCTTATCGCTGATTTCCTCATCGCGCTTTGGTGCATCGCATATTTTTTCGCATTGAGGTTTGCGTTTTTATCACGGTTGCGGTTGTTGTATCGTGGACATTGGCCGCGTTTTCGGGGAACTATCGCATGGTACCGCCGTGTTGTGAACTCCAGGTTAACACAGGGTTATTTTCCCGCGATGGGCTGCGATGTGTGAAGTTGAGTTAACATTTTTGGGAGATATTTAGCACACGTTCTTGTGAATATCCCCCTGAGTCATCTCCTGGTTCTACAAAACCTGCTGAGCTGCCAAAAATAGACCAGACGGCGTCTGGCTACTTCATGGACTATGACAATTTCTCAACTGATCCTGAGTCACCTCTTCCTTTCAAGCTACAAGTACATGCTCTTTATCTTTGGCTGAAGAAGACATATTTTGTTACTTCTTGGTTACACCTTTAGATTACAATTGGGTTACTTTTTCTGGTCCTCTGGATTGGTTTGGTGACTGTCTTTTTCCTCCTTCTGAATGGATATTATCTCCTAGAGCGCTCTGCAGTACAACTTGTGAACTTAGTTCTAAAACCACATGCATCATCTCACGTGAACAAAGGGACTTGTCCCTGGCGAACATTACAGCAGTTCCAGTTCCAGAAGGAATTGTATGGGACAGGGTATCACATGATGTGTATGGTCCTACTGAACTTCTACAAATCCCATATTTGTTTAAACATTCTTTAAATTATATCATCATCTCTAGTACTTTCTCTGATGATTGGGACATTGATACAGTACATAACATGCTAGAAGATCTAGAGCAGTCAACTGTGTTTTTTTCTGATCAATCGTATAATGGTACATCTGATTATGGTGATATGTTCTGCCATCAACATTGTGGTTACCATTTTCTGCATAAAGCAAGTGTCCCACGTGCTGTTTATAATTATACCCAATGGGAACACTGCCCAACACCGCTAAAAGGTAGTTCAAAAACATTTGCAGAGTAGTTTGTTTATTTTTCTGGTTTTGATATGTCAGACCCAGCCTCATACTTTTACAGGCTTGCACCCACACCTGCTAAGATAAATATGCTAACAAACACCAAGCTGATTTACTCTGCTTCTTTTCTTTCCCAACTGTCTATACAGAGTTTCGACTTTTGGAACAACACCATAGACATAACATCTGTCCGGGGAACAAAATATTGGCAGATTCAGGGAACTTAGGCTTTATTTAGAGTATGCCTCATACCACATTAAGGGGCTGATTATGATGGCGGAAGGCCCACCACTGCCAGCCGTGCAGTGGCGAGCCCTCGGCCATCGAACGTGGATTCTCTGCCCGCCAGATTAGGATCGCGGGCGGATTCCAGACCACGACCGTGGCGGGCGCAAAGACCGCCCGCCACAGAACCACCACAGGCAATCGTTCCGATTGCCTGGCGGAGCTGTCTGCATCCCTAAAATGGTAGCGGTGCCTAGCAGGCACCGTCCGCCAAATTAGGATGCTGGCTTCAGCTAGCCTTTCCATGGCGGCGAAACTGCCATGGAAAGGCTGGTGGGGATTGGTTTCGGGGACCCGTAGTGGGCCCCCCTTGTTTTGGGGGAGGTGTTGGTGCACTGGGGGCGTACCCATGATACCCCCTACATTTCACTGCCCTAAGTGGCAGGCACCGTGTGGTGCCTGCCACGTAGTGCAGTGAAATGCACCACATGCATTTTTAACATAACGGCGGGTGCTGCAGTCAGCAGCCCCGCCGCAATGTTAAATTGCAAGATGTGACCGCCATGGTGGTTGCATCCTAATTTGGTGTGCAGGAACGCCGCATGCATGGTGGGCGGTCCCACTCCCGAAACGATGGTGGACGGACTGAAGTCCGTCCGTGATCGTAATCACCCCCTAAATGGTGTTCCTGAATAAAACAGTGCAACAAACATCCTGTCTTGGAATAGCCAAGATGAAGGATTTGAACACACCATGTATTCCCACATTCGCACGTTTTGAGAACTGGCAACATATCACACAATACAGTGAGGATACACTAGATGCCATGCTACGCAATGGCTCTTACAATTCATTAGACCCCAATTGGAAGGAATGGTTGGTTTGGCCTTTAGACACTTATTGGTGTCAGTCCAGGTTCCTGGGTAATACCAAAAGGTTTAAGATCAATAGGCCTGATCAACGCTATGTACAATCAGAACGCTCGGGTGGTGACATCACACAGTGTTGGGAAGTTGTGCCTTGAATGGCTAATAACCTCAACACTTGCCCCTTGGAGCTTAGGTGTGACTGGATGGGCCATCACTGGCAGGATGGGAGGGAGCAGCTGGGCCAAGCCTCACTTACAGCTGATTACTGTGTCCTGCCTCCACACAAAGGGCTTAACAGCCCTTCATTGTCACTTCAGCCAGCTTGGAGCCAGGGCAGGGGAGGTAAGGAATCCCACCCACTTCAAAGACACTGTCTAGAAGCTTCTACCACCTTCCAGAGCCAGGGCATCAGAGTATAAAAGAAGGACCTCAGACTCCACCAATTGAGTACACTTCAGGGCCTGCGGGTATTCTGCCAGGAAGGAGGGCTGCTGGACTGCTACAATGACGACCTCTCTGATGGACTGCTGCCCTGAAGGAATTGCTGCCCTGCTGTGCCCACCTGCTGCCTGCTGCCCTCTTGTCTGGGTGAGAAGGACTGGACCTGCATCTCTTGAAATCGGAACCCAGAGTGATTCCAAGGGCTAGTTGACTGGCCTCCAGATCAGGAGCCTCAGGGACATAACAGGCACCTGGACTCTGCCGTCTGTGAGTGCTGCCCTCCCAAGTGGTGCCACCCCTGTCCTGGGCACTTGAAAGTGGGCCTGAAGGTGCTTCTGTCAAGCCTTGCTGTAGTCCTCATTGGAACTGATGCAAAGCAACGTGAAGTCCCTCAAAGCCTTGTCACACAGCTGCCAGTCTCACCGGAATCGATGGCAAGCAGCGCAAAGCCCTTAAAAGCCTCGCCACACAGCTGTCAGCTCATTGGAGCTGACACAAAGTGATGCCAGGTCCTATAAAACCTCACCGTACAGCTCCCCGGACCGACACAAAGCGAGACCAAGCTCTGCACAGCCTTGCCGCACAGTTTCTCAGGAAATGATGACGGATGACGCAAAGCCTCGCAAAGCAATGTCGTGCAGACCGCGGACCAGGATTTAAGGTACTGTGTGTTCAGCAGTCCCAAATGGATCCCTGTAGCTGACCCACGCTCCATCACAGTCGACCTGAACTTGTGACTTTGTCCCATTCTGGCGCAGCCAGATAACCACAGTTGCCGATTTGTGCTTTTATTTGCCAATTTCTCTGAAATATTTAAAAATGAATGTCTCAAGTTCTGATGGTTGGATTTTTTTGTTTTGGTCTTGTTTTATTTATTAAAGAAAGTTCTATTTTCTTAACTTGTTGTAGGATATTTTTTGTATGGCGTTTTCACAGTTTTACTGTTTGAAGTGTTGCACAAATACTGTGCACATTACCTCCAAGTTAAGCCTGACTGTTCTGTGCCAAGCTACCAGGGGGTTGAGCACAGGTTAATTTGGGGTTTGCTTGTGCCTTACCCTGACAAGTATTGTGGTTGCTACTTGACCAGGGCTCACACACCAGAAAACCAACAACCCACGTTCTAACAGTATTGGTAACTCTGGAGAAATTATAATGTCCATATATTTCCATGAGGCTCCTTAATCGAATAGTTCTCAAAAACATTTTTCCATGCCATCCAAAAAATTAATTTTCATTGGGATTATCAACCATGCAACAGAAGAATACATGACATTCACTGCTTAGTTGGGAGCTAACTCAGGGGCATATTCTCAAGAACGTGTGATAACCACCGCAAGTTTAGCTTAACGCAACTTTGCACATCGCAGTCTATCGCGGGAAAACAACGCTGTGTTAACGTAGTATTCCCAACCTGGCGGCACCATGCAATAACCCCACCATAACGCGTCAAATGACCGCATTAAAATTAACGCGACGCCGCAAAAATGCGAAACACAAACGCGAATCATGTTGCGATGAGGCCAACAGCGATACAAAAATCAGCGATAACCAGCGACAGGCCTGCAATCCCCACACGTCATGCGGGAAAATGCACTATAAAAGCTGAACAAGAAAAACACACCATGAACAAAATCAACTGCGTAGCAACATGGAGGCACCCAGAACGAGTGCCCAAGTCAACGCGAACCCCACAAGCCCCACAGACCACCAGCAAGGATCCTCGGGGTCAGGGAAGGCCAAGGAGAAGAGGAAGAGGAAGATTGGTTACAGTCCGCATGACAACCGGATCGTTGTCACAGAGGTGACAGAGCACCAACAACAACTGTCCGTCACCTCCACCGTGTCATTGGCAACACAGACGGAAAAATGGCATTCCATCGTGAATGCAGCCGGAGTGTCGAGGAGGCCAAGATGCGCTAGCACGATGTGAAAAGCCAAACCAAGCAGAAACCCGCTGCCAACAGGAAGGCAACAACGGCGAATGGAGGTGGGAGTCCTGTGCCACAGGAGGCGCTGGAGCAAATGGCGGCCACAGTCATCAGTGTGGAGACGGTGCAAGGAGTCGGGAGTCCGGACACTGCTCGACATGACCTGACACAACAGCAACAGGGTGAGTAATGAACAGGGACTGTGGGGACGGGGGGACGGGCACAATGGCACACATGCACAATGACGTGTAGCACACCGCACACCCACAATGACCCTGGGTCATGTCCCTGATCCCTGTGGCACACTGCAGCACACATGCAAAAATCAAGTAGGCCCCCGTTAACCATGTGCCCAAAGGGGTCCCACCCCACACATCACCAATTACACAACACACACATGCACCCGTGCGAAAAACAGCAAAGATGCATATGTGAGAGCTCACTGACAATGCAAGTGACACCACATGACCAGCAGCATGGCTGGAGTACAATCACCATGACACTGTGTACGCCACGAGACTGAGGTGGCTGAGTGTGGACCACATCCGGAAAGGAGCAGGTCACACTCTGACACATCCACCTGCACAAACAACCACTGACGTCAACAACACATCTGCAGACAAACAATGCACAAGAGTACAAAAACCGTCCAAGAGCACTAATGATCCAAGTCGCCAACATCACAGCACCTCAAAAGCACAAAAGCCAAAGGCACACCACCTCCAAGGGATAAGGGGCAGCAAAATCACAGCTGCAGGTGCGTCTCCCACACAATGCAGCACACACACATAGCAATGACAGCACACCCACATGGACGACAATGTGGTACACAGTCCAACACCTACACTGCAGAACAGAGGACACAACTGGGTCCGCCTGTGCGTAGAAAATGGCCAATCACATCTGACATAGCAGGAAACTGTGAGATGCAAATGTACGTGTACAACCTCACCTACGTCAGGTAGTCCAAATGTCCACTGTCCCACATCAAATAGTCCGCCCCTCCCAAACAGTCACAATATACATTGTCATGAAGACTGTATGTAAACTTGAACAATGCGGCAACATACATGCCAACACAATGTCAACAAGCATCTCCCCATTACATTGCAGAGGGACAAACAACACCTCCAGCAGAGCAGACCAGACAACTCTACAGTGATGCTGAAGAGGACCACCACACTTCCAACACCTACGCCCCCCAACAGTCTATGGACATCTTAGGCAATCGACCTCCAGGAGCAGGGCAGCACCGCTGCATCGAGGATACCCCACCCCCTGCACAGACAACACAGCTGGATGCACCCACCACCCCGGCTGGCCCCCAGCAGCCCACGGAAGCACACATCGCATTGCAAGGCCAGGTGTCAGACTGTCAGAAGGGGGTGGCCGAATATGTGCGGGTGGGGCACTACCTCATGGAAGCCGAACTAGATCACATACATGGGTGTCTAAGTCCCATCAGGACCCACGTACACTCCCCAACGGAGACCCACACTGCGACAGAGACACATGCCTTTGCACATTTCCAGTACTGAACCACACCCAGAGCCACGGGATGATCATCCACACCCCCACGCTGGACTGGCGTACGCCGGCCCAGTCCACTCCCCTTACGTATTGAGTGGGGGACGACAAAGCCACATGTGCAATGTCCCACCTGCTGCCTGCGGTGACATGGCTGCGTCCTCTGTCCATGGCACAATGTAATGTTGTAGTGCCCAGGGCACAAATGCATACATCATGAGCACACGGACACACTCAGATAGTTCGTTGAACTGGCTACGGGCACGTGCACTCGACACCTTTATTGGCATGGTCACATGTACAGTGACGCATGTGCTGGATGTGTGTGGGGTGAGTGTAAGCCAGCCCTCATGGAGTCGTTGGTGCTGGCAACGACTTGAACAGTGATCACAATGTAAGCAGAAACAGAAAACACCAGCATAACAGAAACAACTGTGAAGCATCATGGTGGTAGCCGGAGAAAGTACAGTGTTCACCCGACATGCAAGCAGAATGGTCCATGATTTGTGGTACACTTAGTGGCACCTGAAGAGCTGAGCAGGGAACAAGCTGATGATGGCACCCACGACTGGTGTGAGCAACTCTGATCGTCTGGCAGTAAGACACTTACGACTCTGGCACCTGTTGTTTGGAGTTGGTCCTGGCGGTGGTGGCGGGTGCATCCTGCGGTGATGCGACGTCCGGGCAGGCCAGGACTCGATTTGATGTGTGAGCCCAGGTGGGCCGCAGTTGAGGCCGGAGGTAGGTGACAGTGCAGGGCCACAGACACATGGTCTTGATGACCCCCAGTCCATCGACCCAGAGGCCATCCAATATGCCATCAGACAGGGGCCATGACTTGAGCTGCACAGAGTTAGTGGCCCCGGTTGCACTGCGGCCGGCACAGGCACACAGCCATGGGGCGGTGACTTGCGGTACAGTGAGATAGGGCCACGCGAGGTGAGCGGCTCCTAGTCGATGTCGAAGGTGAATGTAGCGGAGGTTTGCGGGGGACAGTGGAAGGTGTCCTCCAGGGTATGATGCAGAGGGCTGGAGCCGGCCGGAAGTGGCAAATGGAGGAGTGGAATGCTACTGCCTCGTTTTTGCCACAAAAGTCAGTATCACCGACATGATGATGAAGACAAGCCCCAGTCCATAGACTCAGTCGCCACCAAAGTTCAACCAGAAAGTGTCCATGGATGTCGGGGAACAGACTTAGTGGCACCGGAGCTGAAAGGGGATGCAGTCTGCGATGAGGCCAGTACAATGATGTCAAGTCTGCCATAAATGATTCATGACTGAATTCCCAATTTGTGACCTACTTGACCGCAGTGTAGGCCAGAGGCAGCAGTCAGCAGGGGCCCACAGCCACGTGTCGTTGGCCCGCGATGCTCAGAGTTAGTGACACCAGAGCAGTTGTCGGCAGTGTTCGATCACCTCCGTAACGATGATCCTTTTCTCCTCCGGACTGAACCGCGTCTTCCTCTTACTCGTCTCCTTGCGTACAATGATATGAACTCTGCCATGCAGAAATCAAGACTCCGTTCCACATGTGTGACCTACTTGACCGTAGTGTAGGCCCGAGGCAGCGGTGGAGTACGTCAACGAAAAAGGAGTAAAGCGGGCCTGTGTCGCGGAGGCCGTGATGGTCTGAGGAGGCTGCCAAGGTTGCGGGCTTCGGGCTTGGATCAATCAATCAATCAATCAATCAATCACAGAATTTGTAAAGCGCACTACTTACCCGCGAGGGTCTCAAGGTGCTGGGGGAAAAAAAAAAGGGGGGTGCTGCTACTGGTCGAACAACCAGGTCTTGAGTAGCCTCCTGAAGGTCAGCAGGTCTTGGGTCTGTCGTAGGCTTAGTGGAAGGGTGTTCCAGGTCTTGGCGGCGAGGTGGGAGAAGGATCTGCCGCCGGTGGTGGTTCTTCGAATGCGAGGGACGGTGGCGAGGGAGAGGTCGGTGGAGCGGAGTTGGCGTTTGGGGATGTAGAAGAGGAGTCGTCTGTTGAGGTAGGCTGGGCCAGTCTTGTGGAGTGCCTTGTGTGCGTGGATGAGGAGTTTGAAGGAGATTCTCCTGTCGACGGGGAACCAGTGCAGGTTCCTCAGGTGGGGGGTGATGTGGCTGTGGCGTGGTACATCGAGGATCAGGCGTGCGGAGGCGTTTTGTATGCGTTGCAGTCGCTTGATGAGCTTGGCCGGGGCTCCCGCGTAGAGGGCGTTCCCATAGTCGAGTCTGCTGCTGACGAGGGCCTGGGTGACTGTTCTTCTCGTGTCTGTTGGGATCCACCTGTAGATCTTGCGAAGCATGCGGAGGGTGTTGAAGCAGGAGGATGAGACTGCGTTGACTTGCTTGGCCATGGAGAGCGTTGAGTCGAGGATGACTCCCAGGTTGCATGCGTGGTCGGTGGGTGTCGGGGCTGCTCCCAGCGTCGTTGGCCACCAGGAGTCGTCCCAGGCTGAGGGGTTGGAGCCGAGGATGAGGACCTCTGTCTTCTCCGTGTTCAGTTTTAGTCGGCTGATCTTCATCCATTCGGCGACGGCCTTCATCCCTTCATGGAGGTTGGATTTGGCGGCGAGGGGTCCTTGGTGAGGGAGAGGATCAGTTGGGTGTCATCGGCGTAGGAGATTATGTTGAGGTCGTGCTGTCTGGCGATGCGTGCGAGCGGGGCCATGTAGATGTTGAACAGTGTTGGGCTGAGGGACGATCCTAGGGGTACGCCGCAGATGATCTCGGAGGCTTCGGATCGGAATGGTGGGAGGCGGACTCTCTGGGTTCTGCCGGCGAGGAAGGAGGTGGCCCATTCCAGGGCCTTGTCTCGGATCCCTGCGTCGTGGAGGCGTGCGCGTAGAGTGCGGTGGCAGACAGTGTCGAAGGCGGCGGAGAGGTCCAGCAGGATGAGGGCTGCGGTCTCACCGTTGTCCAGCAGGATCCTGATGTCGTCGGTGGCGGCGATGAGGGCAGTCTCAGTGCTGTGGTTGCTGCGGAACCCCGATTGGGATGGGTCCAGGATTCTGTTTTCTTCGAGGTATCGGGTTAGCTGCTTGTTGATGATCTTCTCGATGACCTTGGCTGGGAACGGAAGCAGGGAGATGGGCCGGAAGTTCTTGAGGTCTCTCGGGTCCGCCTTGGGTTTTTTGAGTAGGGCGTTGATCTCTGCGTGTTTCCAGCTCTCTGGGAAGGTCGCGGTCTCGAAGGAGAGATTGATGATGTTGCACAGGTGGGGTGCGATGGAGCTGCTGGCTTTGTTGAAGATGTGGTGCGGGAAAGGGTCTGACGGGGAGCCGGAGTGTATTGTGCTCATGGTCTTGATGGTGTCCTCGATGTTCACGCTGGCCCAGGCTGGCAGGGGATCGTGGTCGATGGTGTGCGGCGGGTCTGGTGCATCGATCTTAGTTGGGGCTGTCTGGGTGTTGAAGCTGTCGTGGATGTCGGCGATCTTGCGGTGGAAGAAGGTGGCGAGGGAATCGCACAGGGGTTGCGACGGTGGGATGTCGTTGGTGTTGGAGCTGGGGTTGGAGAGTTCCTTCACGATGTTGAAAAGCTCCTTGCTGTTGTGTGCGTTGTTGTCGAGGCGGTCTTTGAAGGAGGTTCTCTTGGCGGACTTGATGAGGTGGTGGTGGTTACGGATGGCGTCTTTGTGGGCTGCGTGGCTGTCCGGTGTCTTATCACTGTGCCATTTCTTCTCTAGTTTCCGGCAGGTGCGCTTGGAAGCTAGGAGTTCCGAGGTGAACCAGCTGGCTCTTTTGGTGGTGTCAGCGTAGGTGGGTTTTTTCAGCGGGGCGAGGGTGTTGGCACAGTCGTCCATCCATCTTCTGAGGTTGCAGGCAGCGTCGTCGGTATTGGATGGGTCGGAGGGAGGGCTGAGAGCGAGGGTTGCCCGTAGTTGGTCTTCGGTGGCTTTGCTCCAGCAGCGGCGTGGGATCTGTTGGGTGCGGTGGTGTGTGGTGGGTTTCTGGAAGGTGAAATGGATGCAGCGGTGGTCGGTCCAGAGGAGTTCCGTGGTGTGGCTGAAGGAGACGTGGGAGCTGGAGGAGAAGATGGGGTCGAGCGTGTGGCCGGCGGAATGGGTCGGTGTTGTGACGAGCTGGCTCAGACCGAGGTTGGCGAGGTTGTCGATCAGGGTGGTGGAATTGCTGTCGTTCTTGTTCTCCAGGTGAAAATTCAGGTCTCCGAGGAGGATGTAGTCGGTAGAGGTCAGGGCGTGCGTGCTGATGAAGTCGGCGATGGAGTCGCTGAACTGGGGTCGGGGCCCAGGGGGTCTGTAGACGAGGGTGCCTCTGAGGGTGGTGTTGGGGTCCGTGTGGATCTGGAAGTGCATGTGTTCGGCGGTGCTGAGAGTGTTGTCGGTGCTGGTCGAGACCCTGATGGTGTTCTTGTGGACGATGGCGATTCCTCCTCCTACTGCGTTGACGCGGTCTCTGCGGGTGATCTTATAGCCGTCTGGGATGGCTATGGCGATGTCGGGGGCAGAGGAGTCGTTCATCCAGGTCTCTGTCAGGAAGGCGACGTCTAGTGATGATGTGTCGAGCAGGTTCCAGAGCTCGACGGCGTGTTTGCGTGCGGAGCGGGTGTTCAGTAGGATGCATCGGAGGTGGTTGTGGTCCTTCTTGGCGGGTGCCTCGGTGGCTCTGAGGCTGGTGTAGCTGCAGTTCTGGCAGGTGAAGGGACCATGAGTGCGTTTCGGGGCGGCCTTGAAGCAGTTGTGCGTCCGTCCGGGGTTGAGAGCATGGAGTGTGGTGGCATCGTATTGGCGTCGGTCCTCGAGGCTGGTGCCGGGGGCGCACGGCCCAGGGGTTCTGGCGCTGGGCGCGGTCCAGGCACGGACGGGCGCAGACGGGCTTGCCTTAGGCGCGCCAGCGGCGCACCCGCTGCGCTCGGCCGCCATATATGGGGAGGTGGGAGGGAGGAGCAGCTGGGAGGCAGGGGCAGCGAATGGGCAGTCAGGGGGGAGGGGCCGCAGGGGACGCAGCGGCGGGATTGGAGAGAGGCAGCGAGGGGTACAGAAGGCAAGAAGGACACAGGGAAATGGGGGCAGCGAGGGAGACAGAAGAAAAACGGGCACACAGCACTGGGGACAGCGAGGGGAACAGTAGAGAAAACGGGCACACAGCACTGGGGGCAGCGAGGGTACAGAAGGAAAAAATGGACACAGTACAGTGGGGGCAGCGAGGGGAGCAGAGAGAAAAACGGGCACACAGCAATGGGGGCAGCGAGGGTACAGAAGGAAAAAGGACACACTACAGTGGGGGCAGTGAGGGAAAAACAGACGAAAAACGGGCACCGAGGCCACAAGCAGAGGGCGAGCTTACCAGCAGCAGCAGCGGGCAGGACACCACAGGCGGAGCTGTGTGGCGGGGGAGCGACCTACCTGGTAAGGTCAAGGTCGCTCTCCTCACCGCGCAGCGGCCGCCATATATGGGGAGGTGGGAGGGAGGAGCAGCTGGGAGGCAGGGGCAGCGAATGGGCAGTCAGGGGGCGGGGCCGCAGGGGACGCAGCGGCGGGATTGGATAGAGGCAGCGAGGGGTACAGAAGGCAAGAAGGACACAGGGAAATGGGGGCAGCGAGGGAGACAGAAGAAAAACGGGCACACAGCACTGGGGGCAGCGAGGGGAACAGTAGAGAAAACAGGCACACAGCACTGGGGGCATTGAGGGTACAGAAGGAAAAAATGGACACAGTACAGTGGGGGCAGCGGGGGGAACAGAGAGAGAACGGGCACACAGCAAAGGGGGCAGCGAGGGTACAGAAGGAAAATATGGACACAGTACAGTGGGGGCAGCGAGGGGAGCAGAGATAAAATGGGCACACAGCAATGGGGGCAGCGAGGGTACAGAAGGAAAAAATGGACACAGTACAGTGGGGGTAGCGAGGGGAATAGAGAGAAAAACGGGCACACAGCAATGGGGGCAGCGAGGGTACAGAAGGAAAAAGGACACACTACATTGGGGGCAGTGAGGGAAAAACAGACGAAAAACGGGCACCGAGGCCACAAGCAGAGGGCGAGCTTACCAGCAGCAGCAGCGGGCAGGACACCACAGGCGGAGCTGTGTGGCGGGGGAGCGACCTACCTGGTAAGGTCAAGGGTCGCTCTCCTCACCGCGCAGCGGCCGCCATATATGGGGAGGTGGGAGGGAGGAGCAGCTGGGAGGCAGGGGCAGCGAATGGGCAGTCAGGGGGGCGGGGCCGCAGGGGACGCAGCAGCGGGATTGGAGAGAGGCAGCGAGGGGTACAGAAGGCAAGAAGGACACAGGGAAATGGGGGCAGCGAGGGAGACAGAAGAAAAACGGGCACACAGCACTGGGGGCAGCGAGGGGAACAGTAGTGGGCCCTCTTTGACACACGCCGGTGTCGGCAGGTGAGCAGTGAGGCCTGACTGCGCAGGGGCAGGTATGACGGGTTCGGGGACCAGCGGCCCGGGGTGCAGCAGGCGCACAGGATCGCAGGCCACACCGCTCAAGGCAATGGCGCCGGCCTCGTGGCGGGGTGGGAGGCACCGCCCTGGCGGACATGTTGGGCATTCCGGAAGAGAACCACGCCCAGAGCTACGTGCTTTTTATTCACACCCCTACGCTGGCCTGGCGTATGCCGGGCCAGCCCACTCCGCACACGCTTACAGGGGGGAAACGTCACAAGCTACATTTCCTTGGGCTTCCCAACTGCCTGGGGTGACATGGTTGCGTCCACTGTCCACTACACTCCAGACACCAGCAGTGCATGTAGACATGGATATGTCTGTGGTCTGCATACTGCAGTCTGTCCAGCACATCTCCGCCACACTTGGCATTGTGTACATTCTCATTCATGGGTGACTTGCCTCCTTCGCACATGCCTGGTTCCCACCTCTCCCCACATTCCGGTATTGTGTGGCTGGGGTGCCATGCCGTTGATGGCTCATGTACATGGCTAACCAAGGTTGCCACAGTAAATTGTGCTGTCGGGTCTGGTGGGAGGGCATGTTGTATGTGATTTTGTGACGTGTGCAGTGGCAGAGTTGTGAGTTGCATGATTGTGGAGTTGAGAGGTGTGGTGTGTTCATTTGGTACTTGCCAACGTGCAGTGCATTTCTATAGGTGCCGGCAGGGGGCACAAGTAGGACATGTGTGCAGTCGATTGCCCCCAACACGTGCGGGTATCCAGCTATGGCGTATAGTCCTTGCTTGGTCTCCAGCTGTTCCTGCGCATTGTGGGGGACGTATAGGTACTGGGGTACCTAGCTGATGATGGCATCCAGGACAGGTGTGGGGAACTTGGATGGGGCTGGCTGTGCGACTCCTCCGACTCTGGCGGTTGTTGGTTGGGAGGTACCAGAGGCCAACAGGTGCAGCACAGCCAGCAGCTTTGTCTGCGGAGGGATGTTGGTTGTCCGCTGTGTTGGTACCGTCAGCCTGTGGGCAATGATGTTCAGGATGTGGAGGATGGTTGTCCTTTTGAGCCTGTAGTGGGCATTGACGTTGTCTGGTGCTAGGTCTGTGAGGCTGGTACATTTCCTGAAGGTCTGCTTTCTTTGTCTGCGCAGCCTCTGTGGTGGTCCGGGGGGGTGGCGGTCCTGGAGGTGGTGACGGTGGGTGTTGTTGCCCTCTCTGGGCTCCGGGATGCATGGTGAGTGGCTCCATGGCATGTGTTGTTCTTCATGTGTGGCTCTGGGCTGGGCTCCCTTTGATGGTGCAGGTTGTCGTCCGACTTTACACCAGGTCAGAGTAGGTGTTAATTTCCTGCTGCTAACGCGCCTTATCGCCTGTTTTGGGGTCTTACCGCCGATGTGGCTGGTCGTTGAGAATGTTGAGGTGTGGTGTTGTCGCTGCTTTTTGCTCGGGAACGCCTACTCTGCATCTCATTAGCGATAGTTGCCGGGGTCATCTGTGGCAATGTTTTTTGCGGATGCTTTCGCAAGTAAACTGGTAGTATCGGCTGTTAGCACCAGCTTGTGAATGGGGCGATCATTTTATCGTGACTTTGGCTGAGATAAAGTGCCGTTAACTCGGCGATAGTTCCTTGAGAATATGCCCCCCAGTTTCTTCAATCAAGGCAGCTCTCTTTATTGTTAGCCACTTTTTTGCCTAACAGTTTTACATTGGTTGTTTTACTGTGGATACTATTGATGCTTGATTTCTTGAAAATCCTGGCTTACTGTGATAGTCTTTAATAACATGAGATTCTCTTCCGCCATGCATACACCACTGTTGCATACATCTTTTTATTTCTTCTTTGGATATAGAGTCCTTAATGCCCCCTGACTCAACGCCCACCAAACACACCGACCCCCTGCTCTCCTAGAAAGACGTCAACGACAAAGACACCATCAAAATCATGAACACCATCCACTCCGGCTCACATTCAGACCCCTGCCCCACCACATCTTCAACAAAGCAAGCTCCATCATCGCACCCCAACTCCGGAAGATCATCAACAGCTCCTTCGAGACCGCTACCTTCCCGGAGAGCTGGAAACACGCTGAGTTCAATGCCCTACTCAAGAAACCCAAGGCGGACCCAAAGGACCTCAAGAGCTTTCGACCCATCTCCCTGCTCCCATTCCCGGCGAAAGTCATTGAGAAGACCGCCAACAGACAACTGACCCACTTCCTTGAGGAGAACAACATCCTGGACTCCTCCCAAGCCGGCGTCCGAAGCAATCATAGCACCAAAACCGCCCTCATCGCCACCACCGATGACATAAGGGACCTGCTGGACAACAGCGAAACCGCGGCCCTCATCCTCCTGGACCTCTCGGCCGCCTTCGACAACGTCTGCCACCACACCCAGCGCACACGCCTCCACGACGCAGGGATCTGCGACAAAACTCTGAACTGGATGACCTCCTTCCTCACCGGCAGAACCCAGAGTGTCCGCCTCCCCATTCCGATCCGAAGCCACCAAGATCACCTGCGGCGTACCCCAAAGATCATCCCTCAGCCCGACCCTTATCAACATCTACATGGCACCTCTCGCCAACATCGTCCGAGCCCACCACCTCAACATCATCTCGTACGCCGACGACACCCAGCTGATCCTCTCCCTCACCAAGGACCCGGCCACCACCAAATCCAACCTCCACGAGGGAATGAAGGCCGTCGCAGAGTGGATGAAGACCAGCCGCCTGAAACTGAACTCGGACAAGACGGAGGTCCTCATCCTCGGCTCCACCCCCTCCGCATGGGACGACTCCTGGTGGCCGGCCACGCTGGGAACGGCCCGACACCAACCAACCACGCTCGCAACCTGGGGTTCATCCTGGACTCAACGCTCTCTATGACCCAGCAAGTCAATGCGGTCTCCTCCTCCTGCTTCAACACCCTCCGCATGCTCCGCAAGATCTACAGATAGATCCCCACCGAAACCAGAAGGACAGTCACCCAAGCCCTCGTCAGCAGCAGGCTGGACTACGGCAACGCCCTCTACGTGGGAACCACGGCCAAACTCCAGAAAAGACTTCAACGCATACAAAACGCCTCCGCATGCCTCATCCTTGGAATCCCTCACCACAGCCACATCACCGCCCACCTGAGAGACCTCCACTGGCTCCCGGTCAACAAGAGGATCACCTTCAAGGTCCTCACCCACGCTCACAAAGCACTCCACAACGCCGGACCAGCATACCTCAACAAACGACTCACCTTCTACACCCCGAACCACCAGCTTCGCTCCACGGACCTCGCCACCGTCCCACGCATCCGCCGAACGACCACCGGCGGCAGATCATTCTCCCACCTCGCTGCCAAGACCTGGAACACCATCCCCACCCACCTGCGACTAACCCAGGACCTGCTGACCTTCAGGAAACTTCTCAAGACCTGGCTGTTCGATCAGTAGCTGCTTCCTCCCCCCCCCTCTAGCGTCTTGAGACCCTCATGGGTGAGTAGCACGCTTCACAAATGTTTGATTGATTGATTGATAACTGCATAGATTTAGGAAATACAGATTTTATTTCCTCTATTGACTGAGAGCATTCTATTAAAACCGTAATATCTATTTTCGTTTTTTAGTTCTGTACAATTAGTTGAAAGATTATTCAAGTGCTAGTACTTCTTTCAATTTAATTTGAAAACCTTGAAACAACAATGACGTTCTTTTCTCGTAAGACCAACCAGTTGTAACAACTAAAGGGGCTATTCACAAAGGTAAGATACACTTGTGAGTAATGTAGTCACGGAACATGTAGTCCCATTACATTGTGAGCTCTGACAGCTGGTCAGGTTTGTTTACAAAACATATTAGAGCATAAGACAGTTCCAATGCAAGTTGTAACGTTGATGGATGGGGCTGAATGGATAGGACCCAAGGCAGTTAAAAACATGAAATAATGTATCGGTCCTGCAGGCAAATTTGTATGGGGCAGCTACAGGTCTATTAGCAGCAGCCATGTTAGAACGCATTTTGTTAATACTTTAACACAATACATTTAAAGAGGGTTGTTGCTGATGCATGCAAATCTGTGGGAGCCATCTTTGAAAGTATTTTCTTTATATTTTGTTAAAGCATTATCAAAAGAAATTGAAATTTGCCAACCTTGTATGCTTTCACATGTGCATTCATGGGCGGCCATTATGAAAGGTTTTCAAAACCATTATAAGATGGTTGTCCAGCGAGCGTGCTCAGAGCACAAGTTATAAAGAGGATGTTTTAGAGAAACAGATGGATTTGGAGCTTATGGGACAATATGAAGGGGCAGGGAGACAAAGCGAGGAAGAGAAAATAGCAATGGTGGCTCAGTGATGTGGGCAAAAGGGCTACATCCTCCTTACTTTCCCCCTTAAATATCTTGAGCATAGCTTTTAAAGCACCCAGTTGAACAAATGTCATAAAGCTGGCTGTCTTTGTACACTCACTTATTTCCATTCACACTCCCTTCATTTATTGCCCTTCAATGTGCTGAAGTGCATGTGCAGCCATCCTGTCAGGCTGCCATCAATCAACAACTGCTGGGCTCACAAGTTCACAGCCCTGAGTCTGTGAGGTCATCAACCCTATAAAGCAATAGCTATATGCACTATGCTCCTCCCACTGATGAAGTGGTTGAAAATGTAATCCAGGGACACACATCAATCAGTGACTGGAGCCATGTCACCCCACCCTTTCACAAGTTGTCACACTGTGACGAGTTTTGAAAGGGTGGGATAAAGGTTGCAGAGGTATTCCCCTTTTGAATTTTATATGTTAATTTATTCAGGTATTTGTTTCAAATCTAAACGCACATTTAATGATGTTGTTATTCATTGCAACATAATAATTCATTCTGATTGAATGTATAGTCAGATCTTTTCTGGTTGGGTTTGATTGATTTTTTGGTGACAAGAGTAACTAAATTAACCTGTGCTAAACCCTCTGGCAACTTGGCACAAAGGCAGCCAGGCTTAACTTAGATGCAATGTCTAAGTATTCATGCAGCACACCTACAGTAATAAAGTGAAAACACATGAAAATTCCCAAACCAATTAAAAAACGGTTCACTGACAGAATATCGATGTACAAAATATTGTTGATAAAAATATTGATGAAAAAATATAGAAAGCAAAATATCGACTCCTATACTTAAACAGGTAAGTACAAAATATCGAAAAAAATATCGATGTAAAAATATAGAGGCATATTAGCAAGACCGGCGATAAAATTATCGCCGTTTTAGCGGCAGGAAACTGCCGCTAAAGCGGCGATAATGGGCTTGCTAATATGCGCTATAGAATTCCAATAGAAGCCCAGGTTAGATGTCCTGCACATCTAACCTGGGCTTCTATTGGAATTCTATAACGCATATTAGCAAGCCCATTATCGCCGTTTTAGCGGCAGTTTCCTGCCGCTAAAAATGCGATAATTTTATCGCCGATCTTGCTAATATGCCCCATAGTTGTACAAAATATCGATTTTTAACACACATACATAATAATTAATATATATATTTACTTCAAAACTAATAATAAACTATTAATTTAAATGTATTGTATCATTTTAAAATTATATACCAATTTACAAATATATATATATATATTCACTGAAAAAACCATAGGTTTTAGGGACGTTATAGTTACAAATTAGCATTTAAAAAACCTTTGAAATTCACTGAAAAAACCATAGGTTTTAGGGACAGTTATAGTTAGTTGGACATTGCACTCGTACAAAACCCGTGAAATTCCCCCGTTATAGTTAGTTCAGCTAACTATAACTCGCGCCCCGCAATGCACTGCTGATGACGTCACATATTACATCACTCATGACATGGTCAGTGACATCACTGATGACATCACTGATGACATCTCAAATGACATCACTGATGACATCATCCAGTGACTGTGTGTTTCTGTAAAGTTTAAATATTTTTTATATATATAGGGAAAGGCGTATTGAAGAATGAGTGGGTGTATAAGTGTCTGTATGGATGATTTAGTAGGTGCGTGACTAATTCTATAAGTGAGTGATTAAACGTATCTTACTGAATGCATGGGTTAGTGACTAAACTGGGTGAATGTCTGTATCTGTCTGTTGCTGTGTAAGTGGCTGCATGGGTTTGTGAATAGCTACATGAGTGTCTATAAGAGTTATTGATTTGTTGTCTGAGTATCTGTATGGGTGCCTGAGTGTTTGTGTGGATGGGGTGTGTGCGACTGTGCATAGATGTGTGAGTGGGTGATTCACTGGGTGGATGGTTTCAAGAGTGCATCTGTGATAGACTGTATGGGTGGGTAAGTGTGTGTAAGAGTGTGTTAGTGAGTGAATGTATGTCCCAGTGGTACATGTGTGAGTAACTACATATGTGAAAGGCAGTATATATGTGTGTTGGAGTATATAAATAGCTATAAGCGAGAGTGAGTGATTGTGATAGTGGCTGTATGGATGAGTGTGTGCTTGTATCAGTGATTGTATAAGAGCGTAACAATGTGCTAGTATTTGTATGATTAAGTGAGCTGGTGTGTGTATAACTGTATAGGTGAGTAAATGGCAGTGTGTTTAATTATTTGCATGACTGACTAGGTGTGTGAGTACCTCTATGGATGAGTGGCGGTGTTTGAGTGTCTATATAGGAGTAAGAGTGCATATGATAGTCCTGTATTGAGTGACCATAAGTATGAGTGACTGTACGGGTGAGTGAGTGTAGTGTGTGTGTAGACCTAAGAATCAGTGAGTGGGTATGTAGTTATTGGTGTTGGAGTGTCTATGGTTTTGCGAATGGCAGTCTGTAATTTAGATTGGGTGTATCAAAGGTTATATCGACCAGCCTCGCCCTCGCCACAGTCCCCCGCATCCGGAAAACGACAGCCGGCGGCAGATCCTTCTCCCACCTCGCCGCCAAGACCTGGAACACCCTCCCCACCAACCTCCGACAGACCCAAGACCTACTGGCCTTCAGAAGACTCCTCAAGACCTGGCTCTTCGATCAGTAGCAGCACCACCCCCCTCTTCCCCCAGCGCCTTGAGACCCTCGCGGGTATGTAGTGCGCTTTATAAGTGACATGATTGATTGATTGATTGATATTAGGGTGTGAAGAGCTGCATCAGATTATCACGTGGATGATGTCATCAGTGATGTCATTTGAGATGTCATCAGTGATGTCATCAGTGATGTCACTGACCATGTCATGAGTGATGTAATATGTGACGTCATCAGCAGTGCATTGCGGGGCGCGAGTTATAGTTAGCTGAACTAACTATAACGGGGGAATTTCACGGGTTTTGTACGAGTGCAATGTCCAACTAACTATAACTGTCCCTAAAACCTATGGTTTTTTCAGTGAATTTCAAAGGTTTTTAAATGCTAATTTGTAACTATAACGTCCCTAAAACCTATGGTTTTTTCAGTGAATTTCAAAGGTTTTTTAAATGCTAATTTGTAACTATAACATGTCTGAAACCTACGGTTTTTTCAGTGAATTTCAAAGGTTTTGTAAATGACAATTTTTAAATGTATTAATTGTTATATAAAACATTTTCATACTGATTTCGAAAATTTTTAGAAAACATTTTTTTTACATATTTTATTTTTTAAATTACATTGTAATTATATTATACATTACAAAAATACTTTCTCAGAATGAATTACTTTAGTTTAAATACTTTGCACATAGGCAATAGACTTTTAAGTACAGTAGTTACAGTTGTTGCAATGGGCAACACATTTTCAAACACAATGCAACATTCAGCTCAATGTGAATTTCTAGTTAAATGCAATTAGTTACTTTATGGATTACTTTTCTAACCACAGGACTGGATCCTAGATTCAGTCCTGGGACATCTCCTGTAAACAGTTGAGTAAAAGCGTTTTGGTTACAGTCGTGATTTTTAAGGAATATTATTGTACTTTAAAAGTTGACACTTAGAAACTTTTCTCATAGAATGACCAATGTTATCCTATGGAAGGAAATTCACTTAGGAGGTAAAAACTGTTATCGTTACTTTTTGTTACTCAGTGTTGGATCCTGGATCCAGCACTGGTGCATCTCCTGTAAACAGTTGAAAGAATGCGTTTAAGTCATACAGGCGATTTTTAAGGAATATTTGTAGTTTGTGAAAATCGACACTTTGAAACTTTTCTGCTGAAAACCAGACAAAGGATTCCTATGGAAGAAAATATAAGTTACTGGTAAGTACGGTTAAAATTACTTTTCAGGGTCAGTGCTGGGCTAAAAGATGCAGCACTGGGTTCTCTCCTGATAACAGGTGAGTAAATTGGAATTCGTACTTTGGTTGATTTTAGAGGAATATTATAAAGTTCCAAAACTCCACACTTAGAAGAATTTCCAAGTGAAACCAGTCAATGTTAGCCTATGAAGGAAATTCAAGTTACCAGTAAGTACGGTTAAAATTAATTTTGAGGATCAGTACTGGGCTGAAAGATGCAGCACTGAGGTCTCTCCTGATAACAGGTGAGTAAATCAGAATTTGGATTTCGGCTGATTTTAGAGGAATATTTTAAAGTTCCAAAACTCCACACTTAGAAGAATTTCCAAGTGAAACCAGTCAATGTTAGCCTATGGAAGGAAATTCAAGTTACTGGTAAGTACGGTTAAAATTACTTTTCAGGACCAGTACTGGGCTGAAAGATGCAGCACTGAGGTCTCTCCTGATAACAGGTGAGTAAATCAGAATTCGGATTTTGGCTGATTTTAGAGGAATATTTGTATGTTTCAAAAATCAAAACTTAGAAGAATTTCCAAGTGAAACCAGTCAATGTTAGCCTATGAAGGAAATTCAAGTTACCGGTAAGTACGGTTAAAATTACTTTTGAGGATCAGTACTGGGCTGAAACATGCAGCACTGAGGTCTCTCCTGATAACAGGTGAGTAAATCGGAATTCGTATTTCGGCTGATTTTAGAGGAATATTTTAAAGTTCCAAAACTCCACACTTAGAAGAATTTCCAAGTGAAACCAGTCAATGTTAGCCTATGGAAGGAAATTCAAGTTACTGGTAAGTACGGTTAAAATTACTTTTCAGGACCAGTACTGGGCTGAAAGATGCAGCACTGCGGTCTCTCCTGATAACAGGTGAGTAAATCAGAATTCGGATTTTGGCTGATTTTAGAGGAATATTTGTATGTTTCAAAAATCAAAACTTAGAAGAATTTCCAAGTGAAACCAGTCAATGTTAGCCTATGAAGGAAATTCAAGTTACCGGTAAGTACGGTTAAAATTACTTTTCAGGATCAGTACTGGGCTGAAAGATGCAGCACTGAGGTCTCTCCTGATAACAGGTGAGTAAATCGGAATTCGTATTTCGGCTGATTTTAGAGGAATATTTTAAAGTTCCAAAACTCCACACTTAGAAGAATTTCCAATTGAAACCAGTCAATGTTAGCCTATGGAAGGAAATTCAAGTTACTGGTAAGTACGGTTAAAATTACTTTTACGTGGCGCGTTTTAAGTTGGGGGATTAAGTCCCCTTGAATCCTGAGGGTCCCCGGAGTCCAACTAGCCCCGGGACACTGCAGGAGCCGGCCCTGGGGGGTGGTAGTCCCCAGGGCCATCAAGAGCTCCAGGAGGGGGGCCGCGCGGCCCCCTCCCATTCAGTACACAGCCCCGGGAGGTGGTGGTCCCCGGGCTCTGGGGTCCGTAACGGACCCCCATATTAAAATGTTTAGTGCCCCGGGAGGTGGCGGTCCCCGGGGCATGTGGGGGCTGGAGCCCCCCCACACTGGTTTTATTTTTAATTAAAAAAAGCCCCGGGAGGTGGTGGTCTCGGGGCTGCGGGAGGGCTCAGAGCCCTCCCGCACCATTTTTCAAAAAGCCCCGGGGGTGGTGGTCCTCGGGCTTGGGGGCCTTTGAGGCCCCCACACATTAAATTATCCCCTCACCATGCCCCCGGGACTTGGGCCACCCGGGGGCCACTAACATCGAAGCGCGGGAGACGCGCTCGATTTTTTTCTCGGCAGGATTCGCGCACCCTGAGCGCATCCTGCCGATTTTTACAAATTATTATTTTTTTTTTTGCCCAGGGGTCCTTGTGGGACCCCTGAGCAAACCTAGGGGTCAGGGTGTTTCTACCCTGCTCCCTTTGTGCGCTTTGCGCACTTAGTTTCTGTCCCTCGGTTCTACCGAGGACAAAATGGCTGCCAACATTTCCTGAATCGGAATGTTGACAGCCAGCTGACAGCCAATTAACATGCAGCTCGTGATCGGGACGGTGCGCGCAGGGTGCGCTGAGGGTACGCGGACCCTACTCGGCCATAGATATCACTAACTTTTTACTTTTCATTTTCTCAGCAACTACTGAACGGATTTACACCATTTAACAAAAGGGTTCTTTCTGAACCAAGAACTACCTCTTTGCCAAATTTGGTGTAATTCCGTTCAGCAGTTCGGGCTGTAGCCGTGTCTAAAGTTTCCTATGGAAAAGTGCATGGGGAAAACGAGTTTTGGGACCCCCTTTTTCTTGGCCCCCGCTTGACGAATCCCCCGAGACTTTCAGGGTAGGAGCGGACCGGAGCGGGCCACAAAGTTTGAAAATTTCGCGAAGATACGTCAACCGGCAAGAGAGTTATTTCAAATAGAATGTCGCGGATTTCCTATGGATAATAGGTTGTAACTATAACTATCTACTGGCGACCGCCAGTAGATAATATATATATATATATATATACCAATAACATAAAATCTAATTAAAAAAAAGCATTTTATTATAAATTAAAACATTAAGCTATTTAAACATCTTTCAACTTACATTTCCCACTCAAGGCAGTAGGGAAAGTGTTGGATAGCGGAGGGGTAAAAATTACTATTCCCACTCCAGTGAGTGTAACATTAGGGAAAGTGTTGGATAGCAGAGGGGTAAAAATTACTATTCCCACTCTAGTGAGTGCAACAGTAGGGAAAGTGTTGGATAGTGGCAGGATAAAATTTACTATTCCCACTCCAGTGAGTGTAACAGTAGGGAAAGTGTTGGATAGCAGAGGGGTAAAAATTACTAGTCCCACTCCAGTGAGTGCAAACAGTAGGGAAAGTGTTTGATAGCGGAGAGGTAAAAATAACTATTCCAACTCCAGTGAGTTTAACAGTATGGAAAGTGTTGGATACTGGAGGGGTAAAAATTACTATTCCCACTCCAATAATTGTAACAGTAGGGAAAGTGTTGGATAGCGGAGGGGTAAAAATTACTATTCCGACTCCAATAATTTTAACAGTATGGAAAGTGTTGGATAGCGGAGGGGTAAAAATTACTTGCCCACTCCAATGAGTGCAAAAGTAGGGAAAGTGTTGGATAGCGGAGGGGTTAAATTACTATTCCCACTCCAGTGAGAGCAACAGTAGGTAAAGTGTTGGATTGCGGAGGGGCAACAATTAATATTCTCACTGCAGTAAGTTCAAAATTAAAAACAAACAAAATATTAACAACAAAAATATTTAAAAAACAAAATAAATAAAAAATATATATAAATATGTTAAAAATAAAAATAAAAATATATTTAATATTAAATATTTTTTTAAACATATAATGTTAAATACATATGACAAATACCTAAAAATATTATATTGAATAAAATAAAAAATAATTTTCAAACAAATAAATATTTTTATTTACAAATTAAATCTAGAAACAAAAACATTAATTATTACATAAATTTACTTTTTTATTTTCTACCCTATAACACCACACAATTCACAAACTACATCTAAATTTAAAAAAATGTAATTAAAGAATTAATTATTAATTAAAAAACAAATTAAAACTCAGAAAAATGTATTAACTTCGCACACTTTACCCCTATAATGCCAACAACGCACAGCTAAAATTAAACTGTTAAAAAGTAATTACAAAATTATAACTTATTTTTAATTAAAAAACTAAGGGGCCCATTACGATGGCGGGCGGAAGCACTACCGCCGTGCTGGCGGATGCAAAAACCACCAGTTACCGCCGGCACGCAGCAGTCCACACGCCCGCCCAATTACGATGCGAAAAGCAGGCCAAACACCGCCGGCAAGCCAGCAACACCGTCCGCCATCAAAGTGCGCCCGCACACGTAGCGGCGCAGCACAACTGACACACACCGTCCGACGAAACACGTCCCGCCCGGCGCATAAATTACGATGCCGCAAACAAACGGCTCCCACGGCAAAGAGACACCGCACGTGAAAGAGAGGCGGAAACACGGACGCAGAGCACGGACAACGAAGAAGCGGCACCCCGGGCATGAATCCAGCACTGCAGGCCCTTCCCATGCTTCTGCTGATGCACCACCAAGGACGCAACGTACCGCGGAGACGCAGGTAGGCACACACACAACAAGTGCACACAAACAGCGCACACAGTGCAAGGGCGGAAAAGCGGACAACCCCCACCAGCGCGTGCACACTACACATCCACCATCGCATCCACATATGACACACAGGCCAAATCCTAACATCGCGGAACACATGTGTACACACCACCTGGGACTAGGAACCAACCACCCCGTCACGGCCCCAAAGCGCCGATGACGCCGCCACACATGCGCACAACGCAGAGGCCAACCGCAGCGCCATGCATGCGTCGCACACAGACACAGGGACACAACCAAGCAGCACACACACCAGCCCCACCCCGAACGCACATGACACGTGACAGGCCTGCCACAGACATGTCCCCAACGCCCAATTCACGGACAACACCCAACGCCACACAACCGACGCACACATGTCAGTGAAGTCACGCAACAGCAGGACACACCCCAGTGTAACAAACATGGCGAAGCACACAGCGGCGGCAACACCAACTAGGAGAAGCAGGGCTCCTTCGGGAAGAGGAACGCCAGTACCACACTGAAAACCCATACCACCCTGCACATATGAACAAGACACATGAAACGGAACACCAAAGAGCCCGGTGACCGACAACAGGTGGCCCAAGAATTACATCCACACACAAGGCCCAACGCAGAGCGGAAAGGCAGCCTGCCGCCCACACAAGGGAGAGCAGACAGCACTGAATGACCTTCCATTCCAACACCGAAACCACAGCCCTACGACAGAAGCCGGTGAATACAGCCATTGTCCAAGAATAGACCAACACAGGCATGCCGAGGAGACCGACCACAGGGCAGATAGCGCATATCACAGAAGCACACAACGGACGGGGAAGAAAGAAGAAAACACTCCCCATGTCGGCCACATGCAAGTTAATTGGAAGGAGTCACACAGCACTGACCTTGAACTGTCTGAGAAGCATGTGGGAAGAGGGCCCGTGTCCCCCAAACAAGCCAACAGAACACAAGTCCTGTCTCCCTACGACTACACAGAGCTCACAGCAACCTCGGAGCGTGCACATTGCAGACTGCACACACAGCCGGAGCACGCCACCACAACGCACCGCTGCGAAATGGCAACCGCAACACACCTACCCAACTACGCCGAACAGCTCAAGCTGTACAAAACCAACCTGTTTCATACATTGGGATGCGATCTCCTGTCCCTGCTGAACGTAAGTTACCGACTGACTTACCGCATCACATTGTTCAGCTGCGTCATGCCCGTCTTCTACTGTCGGAGGTGTCCCTACCAGCATCCCGTCGAGATATGCCTCTCCAACCCGGCATGTCTGAAGGCGGACCTGCTACCACTACTCCTCCCTCTGGACGCACACGACAGGGCCTGCTCTGCCTATGGGGGCATGGCGTATGTGGCCAACATCGCACCCGCACTGAAATGGGACCACTGTGCCTCCACACGACGGATCATCGAGAACAGCTACATCGAATGTCACCCAGCATGCCCCATCATGGTCCTCCAAGGGACAACTTACGAACAACACCTTGACAGCCACCATCCGCTACATTGGCTGGCAAACATGTACACCACCAATGACATGGAAGCCCTGCTGGACGGCATCGCATACCTGACAACCTGTAAATACGTCGGACCACAACGCAGGTTCCCGAGTGACCTATGAAGTCCAACCCCGCACCCATGCTCAGCTTCCGCACGGACTGGCCAGTCACCACCACAACAGCCATACCAAACGACCGGCAACTGTAACCACACCATCAACGACATCGCCATGACATCGGATATGACCGGGACATGCACACTGTTCCCCATCACATCCAGGAACACCGCATGCATCGTGGGAGGCAGTGGCATGGGCTCTGTGCATCGCACCCACATGGACGGAACTGCACGAACAACCAGGACACGACATGGATCCAGCGCACATGGACACACACACCGCTCAGTGGACATGAATAGGTCGCCTGGAGTCTGTGGGTGCTGCACCCCTCCCACCCCCGCCCCGGGAATCCCATACCAGGACCTTTGCATGGACGACAAGTGCATACAACAACAACACGACCCCAGTGACTGTGACATGTCCAGTAACCACCACAGTGCAACAACAAGTGGCACGCCGCTGCATGCACGCAAGCACATGCCCTGATGTCATCTCACATGCACGCGTGCATGAGGAACAACCGCAGCAAACCTGTCACATGGAACTGAGATGGACTGTGCCCATGATGCCGAGCGGTCTGGTAGGCTACATGTATACCGTCTGTGTCAAAGTCCGCAGCTCCGCAGCTATACGTAAATGTACATTAGCACAGCCTTGGCCAAGCAGATGTAACCCCACACCCTATCCCATTTGTAATCATGCTCAGTATATCCTCAATATGTATTCCGCTGCCAGTAGTGTCCACTATACTGCATCACAGAGGACAGAAGACTCAATATAATGTTTGAAACCAGAACTGTCTCCGCTGACTCATTTCACAAGTACGAATGAGAGAGGATGAGAGTATGTGAAGTACACGGCAGTCGTGACATGACCATGTAGTCCACTGGTATTGGATGTCAACGCAAATGAGTAGCACTACTGTGGAAGACACACATGTGTCGTGTGAAGTCGTATGGACGCAGTGCTCAGGTGGGTGGGTGCGACGGGTAGATGCGCACATGCCAAGTTGGAGCACGCCGTGTTGGGAGGGCTCATGAACAGTACACCACCGCTTCCCTGGGCATTGTGAGAGGACACCTGTCGGGGGAGTGAACACGTGTGTGCACAGCAGCCGGGCACACGTACAAAGCGGTACCAGGCGCACCTCAGCCCACCCTCTGTGGACGAGCTGGATCCTGTTGTGCGCCCGCCATGCCCCTTGACAAGGCACACACAGCCCCAGCTCGACCAGGTGTAACCCCAACATAGTCAATCCGCACAGGCGATACAGGGCATGGGATGGCAGTGGAGCATGGTGTGTGAGAGGTCTCCTCGCGCTCCTCCTGGTCATATCACGCAGGCAATAGAACCTCAACGTCCAGCATGGCAAAAAGTCAAATGGAAGTGTAGGGGGACGCACCACAGCACGAGCAGCACTGACGTCACGGGAGGTGGCTCGCACCATCCCATCCATTGCCCATCATACCAACCACGCCACATGCCATTGCGACTAAGTGCAAGCGCGTGCGCCACCACCCCTGAGCCCTCCCCAGAGAGGCCAAAGAGTGAATGTGTGGGCCATCAGCCACAGACGGACGCGGCATGGCCGCAAGGGCAGCCACAGCCACTGGGTGTCGCAGGTGGCGGATCCGGAAGGCGAAGACTGTGATGCATAGTCCATGCAGGCCGGGTCTCCATTTGGGGCACCACGCAGGTGGACGGTGTCCCGCCACACATCATACCCTGAGACAGCCCACTCGTGCAACTGGACCCACACATACACTCCTTGCCCTCTCTGGTGCGAGCTTGGGGCTGCCTGTGCAAGCGCTAGCCTCGCAGGTGAGCATGCATATTGGGGGCGAGGGGAGGACATGAGGGCTGGGGCGAAGATGACTGTATCACTGTCAGTTAGTACAAGGGATGACCCAGATGTGGAAAGGAAGAGACGTGTCCCGTGTGTACTGCAACTAGTCGCCAATCCAACTACCCCCCATGTCCGGAATGTAAGCCCGCACCTAGGCCCGCCCATCCGCCACATCGAACATACCACCAGCACGACAACCTTCCCATTCGAAACACTGACTGGGGGTGGCGACCAGTGAACAATCATGTGTAGCCTACCCACGCGTACATGTGGGCCCTCCATGATCCATGTCACCTGCGGCAAAGACATGACATGCGCAATGAGGGAAGTGAGGAGAGCTGTCCGCCCCACGCACAGAAGGTGCATCAGCTCCACAGACCCAGCAGCGAGTCCAGCAGGGGTCACATGTGCAGGGGCAGCTGTGCCTGGTGTGAAGGCACATGCATATAGACAGCACATCGACCAATGTGTAGTCTGCCCACATCCACAGTCCATCATCATGCGGACATAGGAATTGAACACAGGGCAACACATCTTAGCTGGTGCACCCACCGTGACCAACAATGCGCAATCATCGACGTACCCGCCCTGTGCATGGCCCCCCACCCAACGGAGGCACATCCAGTGCCACCATCCCACACACACAAGCCTTCCACGGAACATGCTGTGTCCAATGGTCAGTACAGAGTCAGCGCCCATCTGGTGGATCCTGAACAGGAGACACATGCACACACATGCCAGCTCCCACTATGTACGACTGCCACCTGGCACGTGCAATGTAACCTCTCACCTGTGACGTGTGACTGCAAGCACACAGCCGTCTTGGCATGGGGCTGTCAATGTGGACACCAGTCAATGTTTCGGGAGCTGTGATCCGTACAGTGCTGTACATAGGGTGCAGTGCTGACACCTACTACTGTCTCATATCCCCTCGTGCCACAGGTCCCACTTGTATTGGCCGCTCAGCCCGTGCCCACATCGTCGCCGTCGTGTGCCATACTCATCCAGCCTCGGAAGCAGTACCATGCTCAGCAGACACTCATGTTGCCGTGGCGTTGCCGCTTGACGAATATGCAGTCAGTCCCCATCAGCACGCCCGCAAGTCATTGGGGCCTAGATCCCCATGTGCATGCACATGGCAGTGGTATGTCTCACTTGCCATTGCCATTGTTGGGAGACCTGTGTAAGTGTATTGTGGCCGTGCCGTCCCAGCTTGACAGCTGGGCTGTGGCTCATGTGCTTGCTCAGTCATGTCAGTGATGTGTATGCGAAATTGCTATGTGCCGTGTTGCTTTGACATGTGTCCTCTGTCATTTAACCCAGGCGGAGACCGAACATTGACCGCCCATACCAATTGCTGGCGGACATGGACGATACAGAGGTAATCAGGAAGTTTCGGCTGGACAGGCCAACTCTGCATCGACTGTGTGCCATGTTAGAGCCCCATCTCCGTCCCCGCAGGGTGTATCCGACTGCTGTCTCCCCCACGGCTAAGGTGATGGCCGCCATGCATTTCTTCGCCACTGGGTCATTCCAGCACACAGTGGGCAGTGGAGGAGGGATGTCCCAGCCCATGTTCAGCAAGGTGCTGAGGGATGTACTGGCAGCCATGATGCTGTACCGGAACAGGTACATCAGATTCCCCAGGGCTCGTGAATTGGCGGCAGTGAAGGGTGCATTCTATGCCCTTGGCAGAATCCCACACGTCGTGGGAGCCATTGACTGCACTCATGTTGGCCTTGTTCCACCACAGGCCACTGAGCACCTGTACCGCAACAGGAAGCACACGCACTCCCTGAATGTGCAAGTGGTGTGCCTTGCGGACATGGTGATCACCCACGTGTGTGCAAAGTTTCCAGGCTCGGCCCATGACGCACACATAATGCGCAACAGCATCTTGCCACTACTGATGGCCAATCTGCAACAGGATCGTGGCTGTATTGTCGGTGAGTATGTGGAGTGGTGTAGCGTGCTGGTTGTGCGATGCTGTCCCCTGTCCAGTTGGAATAGCAACGGTTCTCTGTGTCCCTCACACCCAGGTGACTCTGCGTATCCGAATGGGGCATGGCTGCTCAGTCCATTGAGGAATCCTCGCACCCCAGCAGACGATCGATACAATGAGGCACATGGGAGGACCAGACGTGTGGTCGAGCGTACCTTTGGCCTCCTCAAGTCCAGGTTCAGGTGCCTGGACCGCACCGGGGGTGCACTGGCGTACTCCCCACAGAAGGTGTGCCAGATAGTGGTGGCGTGCTGCATGCTGCACAATCTGGCCATTCGGAAGCAGATCCCCCTCATTGTGGATGACGGAGATCAACCAGGGCCCCAGCCCGCAGACCAGGACAGCTCGAGTGAGGTGGACAGCGGAGAGGAGGAAGCTGGGAATGTGCGCCAGCAGCTCATCGCCCGCTACTTCACTTGACGGTGAGTGTCCATGTACGACGGATGATGTGTCTGTATCTATGCAGGTGTGTGTGTGCTGTGTCAGGGTGGCCGTATGTTCACTGCGTGCAGTGTGTCATCGCTCCATGGCCAGGGTAGTATGCCACTGTTGGTGGCTGTGGCATTGTGCCCTATTGCTCTGTGCGATGTGTGTACATTGCTTGTAGTTGTTGACATGTACTGTGTGATGGGTGTGTGACACACTCATTGAATGTGCTCCTGTTCTGTCTCCCACCCCTAGGTCCCTACAGGCCCTCCGGATTCCATTTCCATGCCACGCATCAGGTGCCTTTCCGCCCAAGGTGGCCGTTGTATTCCGTACAATAAAGACACAGGGCACAAACAGCAGTTAGTGAAAAAGGTGCATTTATTACAAACTGTGACATGTGATTGTGTGTAAGGTGATGACAAAAGTGGTGCGTGCAGTGACAATGAGCTGTCGGTCATGGCTGCGTGATGATCAGGGTGTACCCACTGGTTCTATGTCCATAGTCCAACACACACATGCCATCCAGATGGCTGTGTGGAGTGGGATCGTAGAGCAAGTCAATGCAGTGGCTGGTCAAGGAAGGCTGGCGGAAGGCTGGCTGGCTGCCTCACTTGCGACTGGAGCGTGCGAAGTCCTCCCGGGAGATCTGTTTCCTCTTCGGACGGCCCCTTCCACGTTTGGGAGGGGGTGTGTGGTGGCGACCTGCTGGTGGTGGGTGAGGTGTGCTCACTGGCTGTGGACGCAGGGGAAGTGGACACTGCTGGCCGACCCTGCGCCCTAGCAGGTGGTGGCGGAGGTGGTGTTGCTGGCCTTGCCTGTGACCCCACCGCCACCACCAGCTGGCCCATGAGGTCCACGAGTTGGTCCATACGGGACACGAATTGGCCCATATGGGCGTCCATGGACCTCAGCACCCCCAGCACCTCCCGCGTGTCAGTAGCAGACCTGGCCCATTGTCTTTGGGCCTCTTCATAGGCCCCAAGGACTCTGGCCATTTGAGGCAGGGCATGGCTCCCAGGGAGGCTGGCGTTTCCCTGACCCTGCTCCTCCTACCAGTCCTGCTGCCACCGGCCTGCCCACTAGCCACATTGCTCACCACGGTCCTCGCTGTGGCTCCCAGGGTGGATCCAGTCGGCCGGGCCACCACCTGCGCTGGGGCTGGTGCCAGCGAAGACGTGGTGGTGGTGGAGGCGGTGGTGGTCGGTGCGGCGATGGTGGCGGTTGCGGCAGTGGTAGTGGCCGCAATGACCGTGGGTGTGGCCGCAACGACAGTGGCAGCAGGGGACTGGGACTGTTCAGCATCCCTGGATGATGGGTTGGTGGGTAGGAGGGGTCCTGGGGAGCGGCTGGGCCCTGCCACGCCAGATGGGCCAGCTTGGTGGTCTGTGTCCGAAGAGGTGGACAGATCCTCCAGATCCGTGTGTCCTCGTTGGGGGCTTGTAGGCTGGCTGTGCTGGCTGCTGTCTCCATCCCCAGCGTCCAGCAGTTCGTCACCTGTGGAGAGAATGAGATTTGTTATTGTGTTGCACCTGGCGAAGTATGTATTAGTCGTCTGACATTGGCAGTTCGTGCAATCTCGTACATGGGTTTCCCGGAGGCGAGTGTGTGGCTGTGGCATCTGTAGGTGTGTGTGCTAGGCAATGGGACTGTGTGCTGTGCACATGTGGCATGGGACGGATTGGCCATGCCGATGGGTGTGTTGCTGTGCCCCTACTTATTGTGACTCTGGTGTATGCGGGCTCCTGGCCCATCCTGGGTCTGGTTTGTACTTTGCTTTTGGTGTTCAGATGGGACGCTTAGGAACGCATATGGCAACATGGGGGCCATGCCCCAGATTCGCATTTGGGATGGAATATGCTTTTGGGGTTCAAATGGAACGCTTAGGAACGCATATGGCAACATGGGGGCCATGCCCCAGATTCGCATTTGGGATGGAATATGCTTTTGGGGTTCAAATGGAACGCTTAGGAACGCATATGGCAACATGGGGGCCATGCCCCAGATTCGCATTTGGGATGGAATATGCTTTTGGGGTTCAAATGGAACGCTTAGGAACGCATATGACAACATGGGGGCCATGCCCCAGATTCGCATTTGGGAGGGTATATGCTTTTGGGGTACATGCTGTGAGCCATGGGTGCCGAACGTGACATGTGTTGTGGCAGCATGACAGTGCATGGTCTGAGGTGTGTGCATGCCTGACATGCCCTGCATATTTGCTGTCTGTTGTGGTTACTGGACATGGCATTGGACGCATCGTTATGAGTGAGTGATAGTTGTGTGCCAGCCAACGTATTGCAGTTGTCCCATCTCCTTGGTGTGCGTGCTGCCCTGTGCCATGTGCATCACTGCAGTGCTCGGGGGTGTGGCCCATGTTGTGTGTTGTTGCTCACAGTGTGTCGTGCGCTTAATTGACTTCTGGCACATGGTTGGTCATGGGCATGTGTCTTAGCGTGACTGCTGTATGTGTGGCAGCTGTGCGGATGACATGCCTTTCATGAGACTGGGGCTGACGGATGGGATGGATGGTATGTTGTATGTGCATGGTGTGTCTGTGTGTTTGATGGGTTCAGTGGTGTTCGTGTGCATTTCTGTTGTTCCGCTCTGTTGCGTCTAGTGTTGTTTGTCTTACATAGGCGTAGTTGTGGGGTGTGTGGTTGACAGGCAGTAGGGGCTACATGGACAGGACTTCAATGGTGTTTCGGTTGTGTGTGATGAGTTGCACAGTGGCTGCCGTGTGGGACTATATTCAGTGTGGCTTGTGCATGCAGACGTGGCTCCTTGGGTGTTGCTATGTCTGTGATGGGTCATGTGGGGTGTGAGTCTGCTGTTCATGTCCGTGTGCACATTGTTCACTTGTTCGTGACGGTGGGCGGTGCTGCGTGTTCGTGTGCTACGTGACATGTCCCATGTGTTGGTGGTGTTATGGTCCTCATGCCTCCAGTAATCCAGCCCTGTCCAGTTTCCCACCTGCAAGTTGTTCGTGCGTGCACTGTACTGGATGCCACATGGCTCTTAGCGGGGGTGCTCCATGTTGCAGGTCTGTGGGGGTGGGGGGTGTAGTGGGTCGTGGGGGTGGCTGTACACCCACTGACACCGATTGCTGTGGACCGTGATGTCTGCCTTTCGGCTGTCGTTGTGCACTGCGGTGGCTGACACGTGGGTGTGGGGGATGCTCCTCCTTGCTGTGCTGTGGGACTGGGGCCTGGTGTGTGTTGTACTTGGGCTGTCCACCGTCCCACCCACTGCACTTTGTGTTCCTGCCACTTACCTGTTACTTGTCGGTTGGTGCAGCTGTGGCGGACACATGGGTGTGGTGGGTGCTCGTTGTGGCGCTTCTGGCATATTTGTGGACCTGTTGGTGGTTACGTGGCTGGCTTAGTGTACACATGTCCCCACGCATCTTACAGTTGTTCGGTTTGGCCTGTGTGTGGTAGTGTCTGTTGCATGTGCGTGTGATGTGTTGTGTATTGTGTGCTGGACATGGGGGTGTTTGTCCCTGGGAGCTGTGGCATGGTGGTTGCGCATGTGTGTACATAGCGGTGTGCTGGTATACATTAGTTTGTACTTACCAGCCTCCACTCCCCCTGCTAATCCGGCGAGGATCTCCGGATGGATTACGACTCGCACCTTCTCCTCCCACGCTTTGAAGGTCTTAAAGAGCGCGGGATTCCTCCGCCAGTGACGGCAGCCAGCTCTCTGTTTTTGCCCTCCTTCTTCTTGACCAGGCTCTTTACGTCATTCCAACGTTTGTTTATCTCGGTTCTGTTCCTGGGCAGGGTCCCGACTGCATTGACCTGGTCTACGATCCGGGTCCACATTCTGTTTCTGGTGGCTAGTGGTGTGTGCTGGACCATGTTCCCATAGATTTGTGGGTACACCTTGATGATCTCGTCGACCATGACCGTCAGCTCCATGGGCGTGAACTTGGGCATCCTTTGTGGTGCCATGGTGTTTGTGGTGCTGGTGCGGTGTGTGTTGTGTAATGTGCAGGGGGTTTGTGGTGCCGGTGTTTGGTGGTGGTGGTGGTGGTGGTGGTAGTGATGTGTGCGTTTCTGTGGTGTGCTGCTGTCCTTGCTGTGTCACTGTGTCCTCTCCTCTCCTCTCTGGTTTGCAATGTAGCAAGGGGTTGTGGTCTGTGGGAGTGCTGCTTTTGTACTCACCTATGTGGGTGTGTCCTCATGGTCTGTTGTTTTCAGGTGTGTTGTGTCTGGGGTTCTGGCCTTTGTATTTTTTGTTTGTCCGGGGGTGTTTTCGGGATGTGTACTGTGCTTGTGTATTTGTGCGTGCCTTGCTGTGTGGACTTGTTGGCCATGTTGTGTGCTATTGGTTTTGTGTGCGGATGGTTTCTGTGCAGGTACGTGGGCGCCATGGCTTCTGCCGTGTCGATTCTCATCGGCGTTGTTTGCGCTGGCGGGCGGTATTTTTGTTGTTTTTCCGCGCTCATGGCGGTGCGATCGTAATTTCACGTGCGGTGTGTCGGCCGTGTGGGCGGGCGGTTTTGTGTTGTCGTGCGTGTTTCCGTCCGTGGCGGGCGGTTTGACTCCGACTCGGACGATGGCGGGCGGTATTTTGTATGATTTTTCCGCCGATGGCGGTTTTCAGTTTGTGTACTCATAATGGCGTGGTCGGTGTTCAGGCGGTGTGTGCGGGCGGATTTTTGCCGCTTCCATGCCTGGCGGATTTTTTACGCCGGGTATCGTAATGTGCCCCTAAGAGTATTTAACAACTAATTATAAAGTAAGTAAAATTAATTTAATCCCCTCCCTTTACCCCTATAAAAGTAAAACCCACACACAATAAAATATAAACAAATACCCAAATTAAATATCAATTAATTAATTAATAATAATGATCAACTAATTAATTGACTAAACATAAATTACTTCCCACCATTTACCCCTATAAACCCCACAACCCGCATCTAAAATTAATTACACAATTTCCATAATTAATTTACAATCAATTAATTAATATAAATGATCAACTAATTAATATTTCATTAAACAATTAAACATAAATTACTTCCCACCCTTTACCCCTATAAACCCCACAACCCACACCTAAAAAAATCACACAATTACCATAATTATTTACTAATTAATTAATATTAATTAGCAACCAATTAATTAATTTGAAAGAAATTACTTCCCACAAGTAACACTATAAAATCTCAATTAAATAAACATTATTAAATAAAAAATATTAATTATTTATTATAATTAATTTACTTCCTACCCTATTCCCCTATAAACCCAAAACCCGCTGCAGAACTAAAAATGCAAAATGTTATTTAAATAAAATTGATAACTACTAAAAATTTAACACATGTATTAAAAAACATAAACAATACTTGTACAAAAAAACATACATCACACACATTTAAAATATAAACTAAAATACATAACACTAATTGAAAAATCGATATTTTAAACAACTATGGGGCCTATTACGATGGCAACGGAGCACGGGACCGACCGCCGAAGTAGCGGCGGTCCCGCCAGGCCCATTAGGATGCGACCGCCATCCTTGCGGTCGCATCCTGCATATTTAACATTTTGGCGGGCGGTGCTGTTATCAGCACCCGCCACAATGTCAAAAAGGCATGTTGTGCATTGGCATGCACAACGTGACAGGCACCGCGCGGTGCCTGCCACCTTGTGCATGCCAATGAAGGGGGGTACCATGTACCCCCCATGTGCCCCTCCCACACACCCCCAACACCCGGGGGCCCACAATGGGCCCCCCATGTCAAAGACCGCATGCCTTTCCATGGCGGAGTCTCCGCCATGGAAAGGCATTCTAACGCACCCATCATAACGCACCCATCATAATATGGATGGCGGTGCCTGCAGGCATATTATGGGCCTTTTCCGCCCGGCAGGCAATCGTGATGATTGCCTGCGGGCGGTAAAGCGGCGGACGGTCTTTCCGTCCGCCGCGCTACCCCCGCAATGTTAATGTGGCGGGGGGGTAAAAGGCCATCCGGCGGTGAGTTTTGGCGGGCGGATCGCCACGGCCAGTCGGGCGGTGGCGATCCGCCAGTCATGATAATAGGCCCCTATATTTTTTCAAACAATATTAATAACTTACGATATTTTTGAAAACGATACTTCTTACCTTAAATTCGATATTCTTGACCACAATATTCTTGCTGTCGATATTTCTGTGTCACAATATTTCCAACTCAATATTTGTGTAGGTCAACATTTCCAACTCGATATTCTGTCTGCATACCTTAAAAACAGAGAAAATCTTTTTTATTTATTTTGATTAGTCTTTATTAAGCAATTTCCACCATGACAATATACCATAAGCACCCCCACGATTAGGGAATAAATAGCATGAGAGAAACCGTACATAATAATCATCAAAATACAAATGAGATACTGAGGATAAAACCATCAGTAATAAAACACAGATGTAAACATCAGACCATTATTTAAAGTGCAGAGAAACAAAAGAGACGGAGCTAAAAGTGAATAGATATTAGCAAAGCTTCCTGCCTTTACATATACCATCAGTTTCTCCTCTCCTAGATAAAGGTGCCCATATTAGCTATCCTTTTTCTCCTTTGCTTTAAAGCCTTTTCAAACCTTGCTCAAGAATCATCAAAGTAATAATACAATTAAGATACTGGGCTAAAAACCGTCGGCAATAAACATCATGTACAAATTTATCAGTAAATAAATCAAGATAAGACACAGATGTAAACATCGGACCATTATTTAAAGTGCAGAGTGCAGAAAAAAGAAGAGACGGGGCTTAGAGAAAATAAATATTAGCAATCCATCCTGTCTTTACAAACACCATCAGTTTTCCAATCTAGATAAAGGTGCCCATATTAGCTGTCCTTTTTTCCTTGCTTTAACGCCTTTTCTGCAATAAATTGCCTTCTCCATATTGGAGATGGCTAATAGACGGGCGAGCCAGTGTAGAAACTGAGGAGGCTGTGGGTCAAGCCAAGCTGTAGCACTTAAAAGTTTAAAAATTGTCATTGCATCAGCAAGAAAATAATCTATATCCGGTGTCGGTTTCTCGTCACAAACCCCTAGTAGGATTAATTTTGGACTCAATGAGACTTTTATATCTAATTAGCTAAGGAAAAAATGTTGTATTTCATTCTTGACAGAATTTAAAGATTGACAAGTTGCAAACATATGAACAATGTCAGCACAAGAAGTGGAACATCGTGGACACTTGGTTCCCTGCTGCGAGCTCCACTTTGCGATTCTTGCAGGTGTATAATAAAGCATAAAACAGGTTTTAAAAACTGCACTTGTAGATTGGCCGACATTAAAACAGTTTGAGATAAGCTAAGAGCCTTTGTAAATTCATTTTCAGTGATCGTCAACTTATTCTGCCACTTAACACACTGTTTATCAAGATCATCTTTCATTTCATTGTTCAGAGTCAGATAAACTGTCCCGAAGCAGATTGAGTTCTGCATTATTAAACTATCAACTAGAAAATTCTTATCAAAACTGCTGGGACCTCCCAATTTCCGCTGAAGGTAGTCCCTAACTTGCAAGTACTTAAAAAATTCCTTGTTGTTAATACCAAACTTTGAATTTAGCTCATCAAATGAGACAAGGCCGGAAGGAGAAAAAAAAGTACCCAGTTTCTCCATACCTGCCGAGTGCCATACTTGCATATAGCCGTCATTAAAGATTTCAGGTAGGTTTGGATTGTTTAAGATCGGAGTATAAAAGTTCAATCTCCCCAGACCCAGCAGTTTCCGTATAGTGACCCAAGCCGTATACGCACCCACAAGACACTTGAACCGTACTTTTTTGTAGTAACTCGACTTGCGTCAGCAGACACCCCAAGCATATTTGCCTAGCAATAATTCAAATATGGAAGGTGTAAAATTTGGGGGAGCCGTTTGCAAGGTTCTGTTAATAAAATCCGGCTATATTGCAGCAATGAAGCCCAATAATACAGTTTAAGATTTGGGAGAGCCCACCCTCCTCTCTCTTTTGGGAGCGAGAGATACCTCAGCGATCTTCTTGGTTTAGAATAGGCCCATAAAAATCTAGTGAATACTGCCTCAAACGTTTTAAAACATTTATTAGGAAAATCTAAGGGGATTGCTCTAAAAAAATATACAATTTTGGGAAATAAATCATCTTTATAAGGTTACAACGGCCTATCATTCTGAGGTGCAAATTATTTAACGTTGATAAGCCTTTCTTAGTTTTACCTGCCAGAGGTTCTAGATTTAAATTAACAATAGACTCCAAATTCGAAGAGATAAAAACACCTAAGTATAATGCTTTTTCAACTACTCTTTTATCGACCAAGGCAATCTTATCATTGATGATAATTTGTGTCTTTTCCTTGTTGAACGAGAAGCCGGAGATGTCCCCAAATACAGATACTTCTGTCTCTATTGCCTTAATAGCAGCTTCTGGATTAGACGTCAAAACTGCAACATCATCTGCATATGCCAAGATTTTGTTTTCATAACCATGCATAAGTATTTGAGGGATAGCAGTGTTTTGCCCTATTTTCCTTAGAAATGGGTCAATATACAGCGTGAACAGGAGTGGGGAACAAGGACTCCCCTGTCAAGTTCCACGAGTGATCGTCACTGGTCCTGTCATGCTTCCAGAAATACAGACTTTAGCCGTAGGCTTACAATCTAAGGCCTTAATTCCTTGAATGAATCTTGGGCCAAAGTCCCTTGAGTACATTGCATGCCATAAGAACTGCCAGGAGACCCTATCAAACGCTTTTTCGGCATCTATCAAAATCAGAGCCATAGGGTCTACTGACACTTCCTCAGCGTCAAAAAGTGAAATCACAAGCCGAATGTGGTCGTTAGTTGCCCTTCCTGCAATAAAACCATGCTGTTGGTGCATAACCAGTTTTTTGATGACCAGGGCGAAACGTACGGATAACACCTTGGAATACATTTTTGAGTCTCCATTTATCAGGGTGATTGGCCGATATGAATTGAGTTCGGCTGGTGGCTTATCTTTCTTAAAAAAAACTGCTATTTTGGCCATCGACCAGGAGTCTGGTGGTCTGGTTCCATTAAATATATGGTTAAAAAGTGCAAGCATCTGATCTTTCAGCTGGAAGGCAAAAGTTTTATAAAATTCTGAGGGGATTGCATCCACACCAGCAGCTTTACCCGGAGGGAGACTAGAAATTGCAAGTAATATCTCTAACCATGATAGCTCCTTTTCTAGGGTTTCTCGTTCATCGATACATAATTTACTTGCGGGCACTGCTTCTAGGAGCTCTTCGATTTGCCTAGGGCAATCCCTATTTTCTTCCATATATAAGGTTTGATAAAACACTTGAAATGCCTCTCTGATTTTATTTGCGTCAGTAACAGCCCCAAGAACAGGATCCTGAATTTCTCTAATCTCGCTATTTGTGCATCTCTGCCTTGCTCTTACTGCCAGATGGTGTACGACCTGCTCGCTACACTTGTAAGTTCTTTCTTTCCAAGTATGATATTTTTCTGCTGCTCTATTTGTGAATATCCCCTCTAGTTCTGCCCTTACGAGTGTTACCTTCGTTTGTGCTTCCCTTATATCCCCTACTTGTTGTATTGCTTTTACTAAATCTTCCTCGGCTACTGCTACGTTATCTTGTTTAGCTTGTATCAGCTGTCTGTCCTGCTTCCCTTTGTTCATTGAGAACTTTAAAGTCTCCCCCCTTAGGCAGGCCTTGAATGTATCCCAGACCGTACACAAGGAGGCGCTGCCATTATTCTCTTCAAAGAATATTGGGATCCACCTACTGATGTGTTTGCAGTAATCCTCATTGGTAAGGAGTGCACATTCAAAGCTCCATGAACTTAGTGGTTTCCCCCCTATTCCTTCCAACTCTAATACGAGGGGGTTGAGATCCGAGAGGAACCGGGGGTATCGATCAAGGTGACAGGACATGATAAACTTGTAGGACACAAAAAACAATCAAGGCGAGCATGTGTGCAATGCGGAGCAGAAAAATAAGTGTACCCATCCGCCATCGGAATCTTTTAATGCCACACATCTACCAAACCATGATCTTTACATACCATTTTAACGGTTTGAAACACCTTAGGTTTCCTCCCGGTATACAATGACTGCCATCCTATATCAAAATTTCCTGGGAGATTGATATTAAAGTCCCCACATAAAACTATAGGTGGAGGGCGGTGCAGTAACTCTTTAGATACCTGATTTAAAATGGAGGGATCATCAAGTATGCTGCCGTAAACTGAGCACAGCGTGAATTTACCTCCACATGGAGAGTGACAAACTGCTGCTACCCATCTCCCTTTAGTATCGGACCCTACTTGAGAGAATTTTAGCAGACTACCTCGGGCCAGAACTGCCACACCCCCAGAATGAGCATTTTGTGAGGTACCAGCTACAAGTCTATAGCCCAGGGAATTTAGAGTATCCCTCTGCGAACCTTCAATATGTGTCTCCTGTAGGCAGACAATGTCCGCCCTCAGGTTTTTTAGCCCTAGGGAAGTTCTAGCTCTTTTTTTAGGATCATTTAGGCCGCATATATTAATAGACGCAATTAGGATCATCTGGTTGTCAATCATTGCCTTATTTTACCCTGCATCCTTAACACCACCCCTTCAGTATTGTAATAGCAGTGCAACACCCCCCTGCTGTTCACCACCCAGTCTCTCAACTTCTTTCCCTTTTTCGTCCTGGTTCCGTAGGGTTTCGGAACCCCTCCCTGACCTCCCTTCCCCCCCTGAACAAGCCGCCCCACCTTCACCTTCTCTCCCCCACCCACACCACTCCACTGAGAAACCAGGCCTGGCCTAAATGACGCAGACTAACAAGACAAAACCCGCTCCCCGAACCTCCACCACCGACCCCTTTATAAAACACCCTGTTCTAACAGATTAACTACATATTTTCCCCCTTTTTTTATTTTCATTTTTCTAAGACCCGTGCCTCCATTCTTTCTCCTCATCCCTCATCTCTTTCATGTCCCCTATAATTTTTCCGTGTTTTTCCTTTTCTATTTCCCCCCCCACCTCTCCATCATTAAAGCATTTCTGACCATTTCAGCCACATTTTGATTCCACTTAACCATCTTTGCCTTGCACTTTTGACATTTCTCCCAAAGAATCAGACCCCACCCTGCAGCTCCGCTAGGTATTCTTGGGCCTGAATCTCAGAAAAAAAGGTACGGGTGCGGCCCTTAAATACCACTTTCAATTTCGTGGGATTTTGTAGATACACTTCGGCACCCAGCTTCTGAAAAGGAGCAAACATCTGTCTTAACCGCAATCTTCGCTCCACTGTGGTGTGGCGAAGTCTGGCCGTGCAAAGAAGGAAACTCCCTCAAATTCCCTTTTAGAATTAGGACGTGCTAGATCGAAGATGCTTTGTCTTAAAAGAAAATTTCCAAAATAGACCAAAACAGCCCTAGGGTATGCATTGCTGTCTGTCTGTTGGTTTTTGAGGGTTAAGGGGAAGCGATGTACCCTCTGTATTTCCCTTTCCCAATCCCAACCAGTGAGTTCTGGGAATGCGCCCTTTAGGAGTTTGACTGCATAGTCCCTCTCTCCCTTCTGGAATACCCAATAGTCTCAGATTGTTTCTTCTTTGTCTATTCTCATGTTCCTCCAGCTACCACATCATCTCTGTAAGCTTGGGGTCTTGGGAGTTACTCAAAGTTTTTAGTTCTGCAACCTCCAGTTTGAGGGTGTCTGTCCGTGCCTCTATGCTGGTCATCCTGTCGGAGATCTTGGCACAGGTTTTACTTATTTTCCTGACTGCTCCCTGTAGTTTCTTGGAGGCCTGTCATGCCCGTTGATTATCTGTCTGGATCTCCGACTGCATCTGTTTAATCGTGGCCAAAATCAGAGAGGGTAGAAGCTCCATCACTGTTGTAGCTCCAAACTGTCGGGGCTGGTCCCGGGGGTGGGGGGCATCCTCCATACTCTGTTCTGGTTTGTCAAGAGGTTGAACAGCGGAATAATCCCATCTGAGCCTGGGGCTCCCTTTCCTTGATGACTCTTCCCATCTTTTGTTAGCCTTTTTGTCACTTGACAGCTGTTTCTTTTTGGAGCTTGTAGACTTTTTCTTATTTCTTGATCCTCCTGATATCCTCTTTCGGCTAGCAGAAACAACAGACCTATCTGACGAGCTACTGCTAGATGAGATGGACTGCGTAAAAGTTGAGGAACCTAGTTCGGGCATTGAAAAGTCAGAATCATCAGTTAGAGAAAAAAATAATTCCCTCCGCCCCCCATCTGATCGGGTGAGGCCAACGGGCTAGGGTCCCCCAAAGAGCCACAGCCTATTAAGAAAGAGTCCGCTTTGGTTAGTTGGGAGGGAGGGGAGATCGAGGGCCCCCCAAGATCAACAGTCTCAATAGTTCCAGCGCTAGACAGATTCTGCTTGGGCTGTAGTTTCTCCCCTACATCCACCATGGGGGTGGCTGCACAATTCTCCTCCTCACCTGTTTTTGGGCTTCTGGAAGCATCTGCCACAATCTCAGGCACCACCTCCGGCACATGGGTGGGAGCAGATGCTGTAGCTGGTAGGGAGGCCGCGGTTACCGTATTCTGTTTTTTTAGGGATCTGGGAAATTTTAATGGAAAACGGTCCGAAATCGCCGGTTGGCCTTCCGCTGCTGCGGTCGCCAGATTATTCCCTCAGGTTGATCTCTTGTCGATATTAGTAATGGACTCATCACCTTTCTTCTTGTTCCTTGATTCTGTGCCAGCCTCCTTGGCTTCTCATGATGCATGCTGGGCCTCGTAGTCCCGGCTGGGGGCGGACCAGTAGCGATGGCCAAAGCATTCGGGAGTCTCGCCTTGGAGGCTTTAGATCATCTGCCGGCCATCGGTGAGACAATGTTGACCCGTTTGGCAAGAATCGTGAGGCAAGCCTTCCTCAGCTCCTCCCCAGGGGCCACGTGGAGCACTGCTGCAGAAACAGCTGCGCGGCATCTCCCGCCGGAACTCCACCTTGAAGGCGAACACCTGAGACGGACTGCGGAGCTCCAGACAGTCCTGAGAAGCCACAGACCCTCCAACATCACTCACCCGCTTCCTGCGCCGTATTACCGCTCAGGAGTCGCCATGATCAAACAAGAGGTAAGAGGTGGGGTGGGAGCTCAGAGGTAGCGAGCAGCTAGTCAGAAGCCATCTTGCTCCGCAATTTGTTTTAAAAAAAACAGAGGAAATCTTAATGAATAAAATGACACCACATGGCTTAAATCCAATCAGTTGGAATTTTGTATTATGAATTTCTAGTGCAAAATAGTGCCTAAAAGATCAAAGCACCAACCTAGGAAATCTGGTTGCACAAGACTGTGGCAAGTTAAGGCCATTCGTGATGGAGCATGGGTTGGGTACACAAGGTGGAATGGACCCGGTTTTGGCTTACCAACGGACTTAGAAGAAAGTTTGAAGAAAAGTCCAGGAGAAGATAGAGTGCAACGAGAAAGGCAGCAGGCTGTGTTCGGGGAGGAGTCGTCGTCACCGGGGAGTGCTGGACAAGGTCTATGTGAATCTGTACACGACGGTGGGAAAAGGCTCCAACCGAGAGAAGAATGATATCCAGGCTGATAAAGTCATCGTTGAATGGGAGCCTGTCGCGTTTGAGTGCAGTGAAGATTTTTTCCTTTGGATTTAGACAACCTTTTGAAAGTCAAAAACCTCCAGTGGGGTGACGCTACATGCTGTAACTAAAGACCGACCCACGTGGCCGGATACCATCACTCTGAGGTCCCACTGAGCACAATTTGCTGCTGAAGACGTATTGGGAGTGACTGCGAAGTTTGGCCCATCCACGATGCACCTTGGGTTGATCGGCTGGCAGGTAGGTCGCACTCTTCTGTCGGTTCATCTGCTACTTTTTGGTGGAAATGTTTATAGGTCCCAACTTTTAAGATTAGGCAAGAGCAACATCTCTAACACCACTACCAAGGGTCGAGGACTCAGGGGGTGGGGATCCACTTGGGCGGTTAGGACTCACTCCAGCAGAGGCATTGTACAGGATTCAAGTTCTCTGGAAATTGGTATGTTCCTGTAGCTCACACAGTAGACCAGCCAACAAGTCTTTGAAGTCACGCTGGTAGTCCTGGGTTCAAGCATCAATGCAGGTCTCTAGCAGTAGGGCAGTCCTCTGGGGAGCAAGGCAGGCCTCAAGCAGCAGGGCACTCCTCTGATTGCAGGCAGTCCTTCAGATGTATTTTACAGGTCTAGGAGTGTTCTGAAGAGGGTGCAATATTTATACCTTGCGCCAGCCTTTGAAGTAGGGACTCTTCTAGGCTACCCCCACATATGGTTCTGGAACGTTCTTCCCTTCCCCTGGAAAGACTCCAAGAAGTCTGGGTGATATAAAACTAGTTTCAGGTTCCTCTGTGTGTGTGCTGGAGGCAGCCCTTTGAAATATAAGTGGGGAGGGAACAACTCTACTCCCAGCAACCCAGGCAGGATGACCCATCCTGCCAACCTTGTCCCACTGTGTCTCACTGTCTGGGAGGAATACACAAAGCCCAACAGGTAAGCTCTTCACAGTCATGTGACGCAGGACACTGACAGCAGGCACCAAATGGTTATGGCAGAAAAATGCCAACTTTCTAAAAGTGATGTTTTCAGAATTGTGACTTAAAGTCAGAACTTAGCATTAAAGAATATTTTAAATTACAATTCATTTGAGTCTAAACATGACATTTCTGCGTGCTCCCAATCAAAAGTTAGCATATATTACATGTAATAAGGCAACCTAATGTTATCCTATAGGATGGTAGGCCTTACAGTAGTGAAAAATTATATTAGGAGTTCTTCACTGCCAGGACATGTAAAACCTAAAAACAGATGCCCGACTTTTTAAATACAGTGCACCCTACCCTATGGGATTTCTAGGGCCTACATTAGAGGTGACTTATAAGGAAGGTTTAGGCCTGGCAAAAGGATTATTTTTTCAAAAGTAGTGGCCCGCTGGTTTAGCAGGTCACGCGGGTTGCACAGCCGTATACGCATTGGTATCCCAAAGTAATACTCATCCACCATAGTAATCAAATTTTGTTCAATTTTATTTTCTCATTGTTTGTCCTCATTATTCCACATTTTATCCATCACGTCAAAAGATATAAAATTCGTTGATTTTTAGCATTTAATTGTTCGATGTATTGCCCATCCAGGCCTATGCATGAACATATAGCGAATTTCAAGTCCTCCACAAGATTCGATTCACATCCTACTCAATGCATTTCGGTTTAAAAACCTTCGTCAGGAGTATCTATAAAGTATAAAAATATATGTTTCAGTCACATTGCATGTACTACACCTCATAGTGTAAATATTAACTAACAAGTTTCCCCTTATTTAGTGCCAAACGATTTGAACCTCAAATGCCAATTAATCACAATCCCGTACCCCGTGACATAAGTCCAAACATCAACTAAAAAATACAAATCATATTGTGTGCTCCTCAATCTAACACCAAGTTTTAAACACTTCATCCTGATTTATGAAACCATTGTACTTTAACCCACGCACCCTCCAAGCAACTAACCCACTGAGAATCAAACCCCTGTGAACCTCAAATCACCCCTGCCCAACTGACACAACCCCCGAACAAACTACACTACTTCCCTATGTCAAGTTTTTCACCATCTCCAACCCCGTGCATACCTGATGTAAAACTCGCAACGCATCAACCTCCTCGTGCGCGCTCGTTGTTTATTTTACGCGACCATGCTAATCCTCCCGGATTTAAATCGATGTTACCCGCCCCACCTCCATGGTCATTGGTGTAAACCATCACGTGTTTCCCCACCACCACCAAATCACATTACCTGTCGTCATTTAAAGTGCTAACAGTGCTAATAAACCCTCACCAAAAGTCCCCCTCTGACCCGTAAACACATATGTTATAAACATAAACATTACGTGCATTTGTATACCAATATAAACATTTATAAAATGAACAGTCCATGTCAATGACTTCTCCGTGATCCGAACATAGTGAACTTCTTTTGACGTGAAATCCGATGTCATCCTCAAGTTTTTAATTGTTCTTACGTCGGGGTGCTAACAGGTGGTGAAACGGTGTGTATAATGACAAGACAGATGTGTCCTGAAGCACACCCATTACTTTTCTTCGTTTAAGTTCATGTTACCTTATTTTTTCAAGTTTGGCGTGCAGCACTCGAAATTGGTGCGCCGTTCCTTTCGCACCTGAACATAATTCATTCAAAAGTAGTGGCCCGCTGGTTTAGCAGGTCACGCGGGTTGCACAGCCGTATACGCATTGGTATCCCAAAGTAATACTCATCCACCATAGTAATCAAATTTTGTTCAATTTTATTTTCTCATTGTTTGTCCTCATTATTCCACATTTTATCCATCACGTCAAAAGATATAAAATTCGTTGATTTTTAGCATTTAATTGTTCGATGTATTGCCCATCCAGGCCTATGCATGAACATATAGCGAATTTCAAGTCCTCCACAAGATTCGATTCACATCCTACTCAATGCATTTCGGTTTAAAAAACCTTCGTCAGGAGTATCTATAAAGTATAAAAATATATGTTTCAGTCACATTGCATGTACTACACCTCATAGTGTAAATATTAACTAACAAGTTTCCCCTTATTTAGTGCCAAACGATTTGAACCTCAAATGCCAATTAATCACAATCCCGTACCCCGTGACATAAGTCCAAACATCAACTAAAAATACAAATCATATCGTGTGCTCCTCAATCTAACACCAAGTTTTAAACACTTCATCCTGATTTATGAAACCATTGTACTTTAACCCACGCACCCTCCAAGCAACTAACCCACTGAGAATCAAACCCCTGTGAACCTCAAATCACCCCTGCCCAACTGACACAACCCCCGAACAAACTACACTACTTCCCTATGTCAAGTTTTTCACCATCTCCAACCCCGTGCATACCTGATGTAAAACTCGCAACGCATCAACCTCCTCGTGCGCGCTCGTTGTTTATTTTACGCGACCATGCTAATCCTCCCGGATTTAAATCGATGTTACCCGCCCCACCTCCATGGTCATTGGTGTAAACCATCACGTGTTTCCCCACCACCACCAAATCACATTACCTGTCGTCATTTAAAGTGCTAACAGTGCTAATAAACCCTCACCAAAAGTCCCCCTCTGACCCGTAAACACATATGTTATAAACATAAACATTACGTGCATTTGTATACCAATATAAACATTTATAAAATGAACAGTCCATGTCAATGACTTCTCCGTGATCCGAACATAGTGAACTTCTTTTGACGTGAAATCCGATGTCATCCTCAAGTTTTTAATTGTTCTTACGTCAGGGTGCTAACAGGTGGTGAAACGGTGTGTATAATGACAAGACAGATGTGTCCTGAAGCACACCCATTACTTTTCTTCGTTTAAGTTCATGTTACCTTATTTTTTTCAAGTTTGGCGTGCAGCACTCGAAATTGGTGCGCCGTTCCTTTCGCACCTGAACATAATTCATTCAAAAGTAGTGGCCCGCTGGTTTAGCAGGTCACGCGGGTTGCACAGCCGTATACGCATTGGTATCCCAAAGTAATACTCATCCACCATAGTAATCAAATTTTGTTCAATTTTATTTTCTCATTGTTTGTCCTCATTATTCCACATTTTATCCATCACGTCAAAAGATATAAAATTCGTTGATTTTTAGCATTTAATTGTTCGATGTATTGCCCATCCAGGCCTATGCATGAACATATAGCGAATTTCAAGTCCTCCACAAGATTCGATTCACATCCTACTCAATGCATTTCGGTTTAAAAACCTTCGTCAGGAGTATCTATAAAGTATAAAAATATATGTTTCAGTCACATTGCATGTACTACACCTCATAGTGTAAATATTAACTAACAAGTTTCCCCTTATTTAGTGCCAAACGATTTGAACCTCAAATGCCAATTAATCACAATCCCGTACCCCCGTGACATAAGTCCAAACATCAACTAAAAATACAAATCATATCGTGTGCTCCTCAATCTAACACCAAGTTTTAAACACTTCATCCTGATTTATGAAACCATTGTACTTTAACCCACGCACCCTCCAAGCAACTAACCCACTGAGAATCAAACCCCTGTGAACCTCAAATCACCCCTGCCCAACTGACACAACCCCCGAACAAACTACACTACTTCCCTATGTCAAGTTTTTCACCATCTCCAACCCCGTGCATACCTGATGTAAAACTCGCAACGCATCAACCTCCTCGTGCGCGCTCGTTGTTTATTTTACGCGACCATGCTAATCCTCCCGGATTTAAATCGATGTTACCCGCCCCACCTCCATGGTCATTGGTGTAAACCATCACGTGTTTCCCCACCACCACCAAATCACATTACCTGTCGTCATTTAAAGTGCTAACAGTGCTAATAAACCCTCACCAAAAGTCCCCTCTGACCCGTAAACACATATGTTATAAACATAAACATTACGTGCATTTGTATACCAATATAAACATTTATAAAATGAACAGTCCATGTCAATGACTTCTCCGTGATCCGAACATAGTGAACTTCTTTTGACGTGAAATCCGATGTCATCCTCAAGTTTTTAATTGTTCTTACGTCGGGGTGCTAACAGGTGGTGAAACGGTGTGTATAATGACAAGACAGATGTGTCCTGAAGCACACCCATTACTTTTCTTCGTTTAAGTTCATGTTACCTTATTTTTTTCAAGTTTGGCGTGCAGCACCCGAAATTGGTGCGCCGTTCCTTTCGCACCTGAACATAATTCATTCAAAAGTAGTGGCCCGCTGGTTTAGCAGGTCACGCGGGTTGCACAGCCGTATACGCATTGGTATCCCAAAGTAATACTCATCCACCATAGTAATCAAATTTTGTTCAATTTTATTTTCTCATTGTTTGTCCTCATTATTCCACATTTTATCCATCACGTCAAAAGATATAAAATTCGTTGATTTTTTAGCATTTAATTGTTCGATGTATTGCCCATCCAGGCCTATGCATGAACATATAGTGAATTTCAAGTCCTCCACAAGATTCGATTCACATCCTACTCAATGCATTTCGGTTTAAAAACCTTCGTCAGGAGTATCTATAAAGTATAAAAATATATGTTTCAGTCACATTGCATGTACTACACCTCATAGTGTAAATATTAACTAACAAGTTTCCCTTATTTAGTGCCAAACGATTTGAACCTCAAATGCCAATTAATCACAATCCCGTACCCCGTGACATAAGTCCAAACATCAACTAAAAAATACAAATCATATCGTGTGCTCCTCAATCTAACACCAAGTTTTAAACACTTCATCCTGATTTATGAAACTATTGTACTTTAACCCACGCACCCTCCAAGCAACTAACCCACTGAGAATCAAACCCCTGTGAACCTCAAATCACCCCTGCCCAACTGACACAACCCCCGAACAAACTACACTACTTCCCTATGTCAAGTTTTTCACCATCTCCAACCCCGTGCATACCTGATGTAAAACTCGCAACGCATCAACCTCCTCGTGCGCGCTCGTTGTTTATTTTACGCGACCATGCTAATCCTCCCGGATTTAAATCGATGTTACCCGCCCCACCTCCATGGTCATTGGTGTAAACCATCACGTGTTTCCCCACCACCACCAAATCACATTACCTGTCGTCATTTAAAGTGCTAACAGTGCTAATAAACCCTCACCAAAAGTCCCCTCTGACCCGTAAACACATATGTTATAAACATAAACATTACGTGCATTTGTATACCAATATAAACATTTATAAAATGAACAGTCCATGTCAATGACTTCTCCGTGATCCGAACATAGTGAACTTCTTTTGACGTGAAATCCGATGTCATCCTCAAGTTTTTAATTGTTCTTACGTCGAGGTGCTAACAGGTGGTGAAACGGTGTGTATAATGACAAGACAGATGTGTCCTGAAGCACACCCATTACTTTTCTTCGTTTAAGTTCATGTTACCTTATTTTTTCAAGTTTGGCGTGCAGCACCCGAAATTGGTGCGCCGTTCCTTTCGCACCTGAACATAATTCATTCAAAAGTAGTGGCCCGCTGGTTTAGCAGGTCACGCGGGTTGCACAGCCGTATACGCATTGGTATCCCAAAGTAATACTCATCCACCATAGTAATCAAATTTTGTTCAATTTTATTTTCTCATTGTTTGTCCTCATTATTCCACATTTTATCCATCACGTCAAAAGATATAAAATTCGTTGATTTTTTAGCATTTAATTGTTCGATGTATTGCCCATCCAGGCCTATGCATGAACATATAGCGAATTTCAAGTCCTCCACAAGATTCGATTCACATCCTACTCAATGCATTTCGGTTTAAAAACCTTCGTCAGGAGTATCTATAAAGTATAAAAATATATGTTTCAGTCACATTGCATGTACTACACCTCATAGTGTAAATATTAACTAACAAGTTTCCCCTTATTTAGTGCCAAACGATTTGAACCTCAAATGCCAATTAATCACAATCCCGTACCCCGTGACATAAGTCCAAACATCAACTAAAAATACAAATCATATCGTGTGCTCCTCAATCTAACACCAAGTTTTAAACACTTCATCCTGATTTATGAAACCATTGTACTTTAACCCACGCACCCTCCAAGCAACTAACCCACTGAGAATCAAACCCCTGTGAACCTCAAATCACCCCTGCCCAACTGACACAACCCCCGAACAAACTACACTACTTCCCTATGTCAAGTTTTTCACCATCTCCAACCCCGTGCATACCTGATGTAAAACTCGCAACGCATCAACCTCCTCGTGCGCGCTCGTTGTTTATTTTACGCGACCATGCTAATCCTCCCGGATTTAAATCGATGTTACCCACCCCACCTCCATGGTCATTGGTGTAAACCATCACGTGTTTCCCCACCACCACCAAATCACATTACCTGTCGTCATTTAAAGTGCTAACAGTGCTAATAAACCCTCACCAAAAGTCCCCTCTGACCCGTAAACACATATGTTATAAACATAAACATTACGTGCATTTGTATACCAATATAAACATTTATAAAATGAACAGTCCATGTCAATGACTTCTCCGTGATCCGAACATAGTGAACTTCTTTTGACGTGAAATCCGATGTCATCCTCAAGTTTTTAATTGTTCTTACGTCGGGTGCTAACAGGTGGTGAAACGGTGTGTATAATGACAAGACAGATGTGTCCTGAAGCACACCCATTACTTTTCTTCGTTTAAGTTCATGTTACCTTATTTTTTTCAAGTTTGGCGTGCAGCACCCGAAATTGGTGCGCCGTTCCTTTCGCACCTGAACATAATTCATTCAAAAGTAGTGGCCCGCTGGTTTAGCAGGTCACGCGGGTTGCACAGCCGTATACGCATTGGTATCCCAAAGTAATACTCATCCACCATAGTAATCAAATTTTGTTCAATTTTATTTTCTCATTGTTTGTCCTCATTATTCCACATTTTATCCATCACGTCAAAAGATATAAAATTCGTTGATTTTTTAGCATTTAATTGTTCGATGTATTGCCCATCCAGGCCTATGCATGAACATATAGCGAATTTCAAGTCCTCCACAAGATTCGATTCACATCCTACTCAATGCATTTCGGTTTAAAAAACCTTCGTCAGGAGTATCTATAAAGTATAAAAATATATGTTTCAGTCACATTGCATGTACTACACCTCATAGTGTAAATATTAACTAACAAGTTTCCCCTTATTTAGTGCCAAACGATTTGAACCTCAAATGCCAATTAATCACAATCCCGTACCCCGTGACATAAGTCCAAACATCAACTAAAAATACAAATCATATCGTGTGCTCCTCAATCTAACACCAAGTTTTAAACACTTCATCCTGATTTATGAAACCATTGTACTTTAACCCACGCACCCTCCAAGCAACTAACCCACTGAGAATCAAACCCCTGTGAACCTCAAATCACCCCTGCCCAACTGACACAACCCCCGAACAAACTACACTACTTCCCTATGTCAAGTTTTTCACCATCTCCAACCCCGTGCATACCTGATGTAAAACTCGCAACGCATCAACCTCCTCGTGCGCGCTCGTTGTTTATTTTACGCGACCATGCTAATCCTCCCGGATTTAAATCGATGTTACCCGCCCCACCTCCATGGTCATTGGTGTAAACCATCACGTGTTTCCCACCACCACCAAATCACATTACCTGTCGTCATTTAAAGTGCTAACAGTGCTAATAAACCCTCACCAAAAGTCCCCCTCTGACCCGTAAACACATATGTTATAAACATAAACATTACGTGCATTTGTATACCAATATAAACATTTATAAAATGAACAGTCCATGTCAATGACTTCTCCGTGATCCGAACGTAGTGAACTTCTTTTGACGTGAAATCCGATGTCATCCTCAAGTTTTTAATTGTTCTTACGTCGGGGTGCTAACAGGTGGTGAAACGGTGTGTATAATGACAAGACAGATGTGTCCTGAAGCACACCCATTACTTTTCTTCGTTTAAGTTCATGTTACCTTATTTTTTTCAAGTTTGGCGTGCAGCACCCGAAATTGGTGCGCCGTTCCTTTCGCACCTGAACATAATTCATTCAAAAGTAGTGGCCCGCTGGTTTAGCAGGTCACGCGGGTTGCACAGCCGTATACGCATTGGTATCCCAAAGTAATACTCATCCACCATAGTAATCAAATTTTGTTCAATTTTATTTTCTCATTGTTTGTCCTCATTATTCCACATTTTATCCATCACGTCAAAAGATATAAAATTCGTTGATTTTTAGCATTTAATTGTTCGATGTATTGCCCATCCAGGCCTATGCATGAACATATAGCGAATTTCAAGTCCTCCACAAGATTCGATTCACATCCTACTCAATGCATTTCGGTTTAAAAACCTTCGTCAGGAGTATCTATAAAGTATAAAAATATATGTTTCAGTCACATTGCATGTACTACACCTCATAGTGTAAATATTAACTAACAAGTTTCCCCTTATTTAGTGCCAAACGATTTGAACCTCAAATGCCAATTAATCACAATCCCGTACCCCCGTGACATAAGTCCAAACATCAACTAAAAATACAAATCATATCGTGTGCTCCTCAATCTAACACCAAGTTTTAAACACTTCATCCTGATTTATGAAACCATTGTACTTTAACCCACGCACCCTCCAAGCAACTAACCCACTGAGAATCAAACCCCTGTGAACCTCAAATCACCCCTGCCCAACTGACACAACCCCCCGAACAAACTACACTACTTCCCTATGTCAAGTTTTTCACCATCTCCAACCCCGTGCATACCTGATGTAAAACTCGCAACGCATCAACCTCCTCGTGCGCGCTCGTTGTTTATTTTACGCGACCATGCTAATCCTCCCGGATTTAAATCGATGTTACCCGCCCCACCTCCATGGTCATTGGTGTAAACCATCACGTGTTTCCCACCACCACCAAATCACATTACCTGTCGTCATTTAAAGTGCTAACAGTGCTAATAAACCCTCACCAAAAGTCCCCTCTGACCCGTAAACACATATGTTATAAACATAAACATTACGTGCATTTGTATACCAATATAAACATTTATAAAATGAACAGTCCATGTCAATGACTTCTCCGTGATCCGAACATAGTGAACTTCTTTTGACGTGAAATCCGATGTCATCCTCAAGTTTTTAATTGTTCTTACGTCGGGGTGCTAACAGGTGGTGAAACGGTGTGTATAATGACAAGACAGATGTGTCCTGAAGCACACCCATTACTTTTCTTCGTTTAAGTTCATGTTACCTTATTTTTTTCAAGTTTGGCGTGCAGCACTCGAAATTGGTGCGCCGTTCCTTTCGCACCTGAACATAATTCATTCAAAAGTAGTGGCCCGCTGGTTTAGCAGGTCACGCGGGTTGCACAGCCGTATACGCATTGGTATCCCAAAGTAATACTCATCCACCATAGTAATCAAATTTTGTTCAATTTTATTTTCTCATTGTTTGTCCTCATTATTCCACATTTTATCCATCACGTCAAAAGATATAAAATTCGTTGATTTTTTAGCATTTAATTGTTCGATGTATTGCCCATCCAGGCCTATGCATGAACATATAGCGAATTTCAAGTCCTCCACAAGATTCGATTCACATCCTACTCAATGCATTTCGGTTTAAAAACCTTCGTCAGGAGTATCTATAAAGTATAAAAATATATGTTTCAGTCACATTGCATGTACTACACCTCATAGTGTAAATATTAACTAACAAGTTTCCCCTTATTTAGTGCCAAACGATTTGAACCTCAAATGCCAATTAATCACAATCCCGTACCCCGTGACATAAGTCCAAACATCAACTAAAAATACAAATCATATCGTGTGCTCCTCAATCTAACACCAAGTTTTAAACACTTCATCCTGATTTATGAAACCATTGTACTTTAACCCACGCACCCTCCAAGCAACTAACCCACTGAGAATCAAACCCCTGTGAACCTCAAATCACCCCTGCCCAACTGACACAACCCCCGAACAAACTACACTACTTCCCTATGTCAAGTTTTTCACCATCTCCAACCCCGTGCATACCTGATGTAAAACTCGCAACGCATCAACCTCCTCGTGCGCGCTCGTTGTTTATTTTACGCGACCATGCTAATCCTCCCGGATTTAAATCGATGTTACCCGCCCCACCTCCATGGTCATTGGTGTAAACCATCACGTGTTTCCCCACCACCACCAAATCACATTACCTGTCGTCATTTAAAGTGCTAACAGTGCTAATAAACCCTCACCAAAAGTCCCCCTCTGACCCGTAAACACATATGTTATAAACATAAACATTACGTGCATTTGTATACCAATATAAACATTTATAAAATGAACAGTCCATGTCAATGACTTCTCCGTGATCCGAACATAGTGAACTTCTTTTGACGTGAAATCCGATGTCATCCTCAAGTTTTTAATTGTTCTTACGTCGGGGTGCTAACAGGTGGTGAAACGGTGTGTATAATGACAAGACAGATGTGTCCTGAAGCACACCCATTACTTTTCTTCGTTTAAGTTCATGTTACCTTATTTTTTTCAAGTTTGGCGTGCAGCACTCCGAAATTGGTGCGCCGTTCCTTTCGCACCTGAACATAATTCATTCAAAAGTAGTGGCCCGCTGGTTTAGCAGGTCACGCGGGTTGCACAGCCGTATACGCATTGGTATCCCAAAGTAATACTCATCCACCATAGTAATCAAATTTTGTTCAATTTTATTTTCTCATTGTTTGTCCTCATTATTCCACATTTTATCCATCACGTCAAAAGATATAAAATTCGTTGATTTTTTAGCATTTAATTGTTCGATGTATTGCCCATCCAGGCCTATGCATGAACATATAGCGAATTTCAAGTCCTCCACAAGATTCGATTCACATCCTACTCAATGCATTTCGGTTTAAAAAACCTTCGTCAGGAGTATCTATAAAGTATAAAAATATATGTTTCAGTCACATTGCATGTACTACACCTCATAGTGTAAATATTAACTAACAAGTTTCCCCTTATTTAGTGCCAAACGATTTGAACCTCAAATGCCAATTAATCACAATCCCGTACCCCCGTGACATAAGTCCAAACATCAACTAAAAAATACAAATCATATCGTGTGCTCCTCAATCTAACACCAAGTTTTAAACACTTCATCCTGATTTATGAAACCATTGTACTTTAACCCACGCACCCTCCAAGCAACTAACCCACTGAGAATCAAACCCCTGTGAACCTCAAATCACCCCTGCCCAACTGACACAACCCCCGAACAAACTACACTACTTCCCTATGTCAAGTTTTTCACCATCTCCAACCCCGTGCATACCTGATGTAAAACTCGCAACGCATCAACCTCCTCGTGCGCGCTCGTTGTTTATTTTACGCGACCATGCTAATCCTCCCGGATTTAAATCGATGTTACCCGCCCCACCTCCATGGTCATTGGTGTAAACCATCACGTGTTTTGCCAGGTTGAATTAGTAGTTTAAAACTGATCTACAGGCTGCAATGGCAGGCCTGAAGAATGTTTTAAAGTGCTACTTTGGTGGGTGGCACAATGAGTGCTGCAGGCCCACAAGTAGTATTTAATGTACAGGGCCTGGGTACATGCAGTACCACTTTACCACTTTACCAGGGATTTACAAGTACATTAAATGTGCCAATCAGGTGTTGGCCAATTTTACCATGTTTTAAGGGATACTTTAGCACTGGTTGGTAGTGACAAAGTGCACAGAGTCCTAATGCCAAACAATTAATTTCAGCAAACAGGAGGAGTGAAGGCAAAATGTTATGGGGAAGACCACACCAAGTGTTGTCCATGGGTAGCTGTATTGAATGTAGGCAGTGTCCACGGCCATGCCTTTCACCCATATCCTTTGGCCAAACAGCCATTTGTGCTTGACTTTTGACTACATTCTGCAGATAATCTAAAAGCAGGATGGCACCTTGCATCCAGTCCATATACTTCCTGTGCACTGGCTACGACTGTGTGTCAAATGCTGTATTTGCCAGGCATGACATTTGCTCAGATTCATTTGATGACTTGTTGAACTTAACCTTCAGTTGTGAGCAGTGGCCTTGGATGCTGTCATTGTATGCATTTAGTAGCCCTCTATGCAGGCCAAAGCCACTTGCCATGCTCAGCAGTATCTAGAGAAAGGGCATGAACTGCAGTTACACCATGCACCCACTCCCCTTTTCTGTAGAGTCCACTGTGAATGATCAGCCTTGGAACAAAGCAATGGCCTTGGGTTATGACCTGTGGCTAGTACACTGACTTCAGCTATGCATATCTATCCCTAGCTATTGAATATGGACTGCAGCAATATTCTGCACCAACCCCCTTCGCTGCAGAGCCCTTTTAAATGATCAGCATTTGACAGCATTCGAGAATTATTAACTGGGTTATCTGGATGCTGAATAGTCTTTCATGTGCCTTCATTTGAGCATATGCAGGAGCTGAGTGATGGCACTTAAGACAGGGGTATACTGCAATTGACAAGCTCTGTTGCATTTACCATGCCCTTTATCAAACCCATATACCCCCGCAGATCCAAATATGCATGAACTTAGCCCAGTGCAAGCAATCTTTGGTCAAAGGATGTGAACGGCCCTTCGCTTTGCAACTGCTTGTCTTGGTGGAAGAAGCCACTGTACTTGGCCTGCTGTAGTGCCTTGTGGCCTTGTACATTAGCTATAGCCTGTGGCCACTCTATATATGCCAAGAGCCAATTTCATACAATTCTTTTGACTGCAACTTTTACACATCAGCTTCCTGAGTTTCAATTGAGTTGGCTCATGCATGGGTTTTCTCTGAACATCTAGGATAGAGTCTCACTTAGTGTAGACTTTATATTGGCATATACTGCAGCATCCACAGAATCCTCAGCATCTTCAGCATCCTGTACCTCTTCATCGGGACCACTCCATTGATGTCTATGGCAGTTCCCCCATAGAGCCTGGAACTGGACTGAAGACTGTTTTAACTGCAAGGCAACTATCCTGCTAATCCCTGCTGGTCCCTGTGACTTGCCCCCTGTCAAAATTGGTCGCCAGAAGTGGACTGGAGTAACCGAACACAACTTTACAAAAGTTTTATAAAGTTTTCAAGGTAACCTCTACTGCTGTAGTTGTCAATGCTTGTTTGCGATTAGAGTAAAAAAGCAGAGATTTATGAGTTGCTTAATAATTTGTATCTCTGGAACCCTCTAGAGAATTTTGTTCATTTTGGTGTCTAAAAATACATAAAAATAATATCTTGTTGTATAAATTGGTGTCAGATATCCTCTGTGTCACTCTTCTTTCTTATTCAATTGTTTTGGTGCTTTTAAATGCTTTGTACTTGTTTCTTTATTAAAGCCTGGCTGCTCAAAGCCACAGCTACCAAGGGCTGAGAAAGTGTTTTACAAGCGAGCCTGACTGGACCCAAGACAAATCTAGGGGCCTAATTATGAGTTGCGCGGTAGCAACATTACAGCATGTTTTGTTAGAATACACATATGTTAAACACTATGCACAATTACGAGTTGTTTATCACATGCATAAAGTACCATGTGCATGAAAAATGGTATAAAACCAACTTTTTCACAAGTGAGGTGAAATGGGGGAATCATTCGGAAATTAGCATTAAAGAATAACATCAGCCATGACCAGGTGGTATTTTAAAAAAAAGCAGATATCTGTTGAAGAAAAGTAAGCTGTGTATGCAGCAATATCTCTGATTTCCTTTGTACACCAAAGGCAACTCATTTGGACACTGATGGGTTAATGTTTGTAGATACATTTATGTTTTGTAAATGCACCCGAAACATATGACAATACTGTGGTTTAACACATATCCTCAAAATATATAACACAATAGAAATGCTCCTATTAGTCAAATAAAACACAATATTCAAAGTACTGCTGCAGAACATTTATTGTGTAATAGCATGTGCAATGAGTAGCATTATACTGCATCAAAACATTGACACAATTGCCATCATTGTGAATCAATTCACAACAGGTATTGTCATCATGCCTGAGATTCATGCATTGAAACACTTGCAGGCAAATAATCTGTGGCATATATAACATGCAACTTATTTGAGATTATATAAACAATGTGGTCATTAATCAGTTATTCGGGGAAGGCTTATTAAGTCAGTGAAGAAGTAGTGTATTACAGGTTTCAAGCCTCAGTGTCCTTTGCGGCAAGGTTTGAGACGATGGAGAGGTGGAATTAGTAAATGGAATTGATTACGTCGTCATTTTATGAGCTGTAACTTGTGCAATTTGCGACAATTTAATTTCTTGTCTTTCCAGAAGTTGACCCAGGGTATTTAGGGCTGACCCAGTTGAAGTCTGTCCAGCCACCAACTGACGACTGATATTGAGTATAGATGCAGTCATGTGGTCCATGGCACGGTTATTTGAATGCAAAAGAGGTCTACGTTTTGCATCAGAATCTTTCATGTGCTGTAGCTGTTCTTTAGGGTATTGCTTGTCTGAAGAATAGCCTCATGTGACTCTACCTGTTTCTTGAAAGCTGCTAGTAATTGCTCTTGTCCTTCTTCAAGTTTTGTTATGCGTTGGCATTGCATTTCATACATTTTTCTTCATGGTGTGTAATTATGATGATCTTCTGTGGTTTGTATGTCCACATCTTTAAATGTTGTGGGCTGAAACTGTCATCGTTTCTTTGCATGTCGATTATGTATTTTTGTTGTTGATCAGTGTCAATGAATTGTACTGGTATAATTTACTCAGGTGGAATTAGCAGCTCCATCCCTCTACTAATTGCTAGCGATTATATGGCCACAGTCACCATTGAATATGTAGTGGAGCAAACTGTCTTTTGCCATGTGTTGGTGTTCTCAGACATACCCAGAAGACTTTCTTCTTCTGCAATCTCCATTGGTGTTGAAGTGTAGGTGGGTACAGTTATAGTTTTGTTCAAATATTTGGTATTTGATGTCATCTGACTCTCTGATCTTTCAGCAGATTACACATTTTTGTTTGACATGGCACCATCTTCCTGGGCAATGTCTTTGTTTGTTTTCTTACCAATTGTACTGAATGATTTGTTACTTGTGATTTTGGAGGTGGGAGCTAAAGTGGCAGTTGTCTTCTTTTATGAAATGATCTTACTGTAGTGCTAGATGAATTGGAGCTGAGGATGGTGCACCTCTCGATGTCGACCACAAACGTCTTCTTCATCCTCCTCTTTAGGGAGACAGTGGGGCATATTAGCAAGGGCACTATCGTCGCTTTAGCAGCACTTTTTGCCGCTAAAGCGGCGATATTTATATCGCCCTATCAGCAAACTGTCTCTAACAGCAGTTAGAGACAGTTTGCGGGCATTAGCGCCCGTTTTTACCGCTTTGCATGTCAGCGATATTTATCGCTAATGACATGCAAAGTGGGCGTTCCCGACGAACAAACCTGGGAAACACTCGCTAACAGGCCTATCGCCTATTAGCAAGGTGGCCATGGCCCCAGTTAGCGACGTGAAAAGTCGCGCTAACCGGGGTCATCGCCATTTATTTAACACCTGCAATTAGCAGGTGTTAGCCATACCTAACATGGGGGGTGGATTATGCTGATACGACCACAGGGTCGTATCAGCAAGGTGTTCTCCCTTCTCCATGCAACATCGCTGGTTTTTCAGCGATGTTGGCCCATTTCCCCCGCTATCGCTGGAATATTCATCGCCATAGCGCTAATCGTTGCTAATACAGCGTTAGCGTGGCGATATATTCCAGCGATAGCCGGCGATAAAAAAAATCACGCTAAGCAGGGTTAGCGATGATTATTGCCTCTTCTTGCTAATATGCCCCAGTGTTCTATAAAAGATGATCATCTTTTTCTCATTCCACATTTACGCATCTGATGACTGATAGTGATTTAATGAAGCAATGCACCATTACAAATAGAATGTTGAAAGTATATGCAAGTGAAATGTTTATCATTCTAAAACATTGCCATACATATAGCGTTATGTGAATTTACAGCATCAGCATTATTATTGCAGATGGAAAGGGAGAAAGGTAAATCTGCAAAGTGCATAGTACATGCAACATGCTCATGATGGTGTTCTGCGATGCGATACTGCATAGGAAGGATTGAGAAGTGATGGTCAATATGTCGATAAATATGGCACTCTTGATACCATTTGTAAACCATACGTGCACAACACATTTGTGGGATGTACATTACACATAACATTTCTTCAGATGTTGTAGTGGAATGACTGATGAAGTGACATTTCAAACACAATGGAGTCATATTGGATACAGTGCTATGTGTCATGGTAGGTCATATACATACAAATTGTAGTCCAAGGACATGATACACATCTTCCACAGTATCAGCGAGTGTGTTATGATCTGCATAATTGTACCTAAATTATCCAACAATTATTAATTGTACATCTTGAGGACACAATTACAATAGTAAATGTAACTCAAACCTGACACACACTTCTTCCTACTGGTTAATGTACCTTAAGTAATCATGAAAGTACTCTTGGATGCATTATAGTTGCTATTTAGCTTATACATTCATACATGACTACAACCATACAAACATACATTATTTTTTCCGGATGATACAATCACATAGCGGTATGTTTTTGGGTGCCTCCAGCCTCCAATCCACCACTGATACCTTCAAGACCAGACATCTCCATTGGGGACAGTACTTTCATCATTCATTCATGAAACTTTATTTCGGCTACTACGGCCATAAAAGTACATACAAATACACAACCACTTAAAATTAATATCAAGAAAAAGTACGATGTCGTAAGAACCACTTATTATAAAATAGTACAAGCATAGATAGCAGTAATGATCGCTCATTGGGAAACAGGGAAATAAAAATGATAATCATCACTATGGGCAATATAATCACTGCAAGCCAATCATAAAAAATATAAATTAAACTAAAAATATTAAAAGAAAATTCACAGCCTATGTTTTTATATAAAACCTAAGTCGCGGTAGCAGCCAATTAAAAGCAGGTCTTAATAGATCTCGTATCAGTTGTTTGATAAAATACCTACGCTTACAGGCTAGGTTTTTTGCCAAAACTAGGGTCACAATGGTTGACAGACGGGAGCGGATATTACTAATTCTCACATCGATTTTTCAATAGATACCTTCGCTTACACCACATTGCAAAGAGAAACTTAGAGATTGCAACAACAAAAACCGGGTTAGTATCAGATTTTAAAACCCTGTAGGATTCCTTATAATTTCTAATACCTAGGTTCCTACACAATTGAGTAACCCACTTTAACCTTGCCCACTTATATGCCAAGCAGAAGAACAACACATGAATTACAGTTTCCTCCTCTACTAGGCACCCCGGGCAAAGGTGGGTGGTAGCGCCTGCCCATTTGTTGGTGAGTGCATGGAGCGGCAGCGTCCCATATCTAAATTTCAAAAACAGTTTTTTTGCTGTTGGCGGTTGAATAAAATCCAACACCTGCTCCCATAGGTTAAACTAGAAGAATTAGCGGTCTGTAAAATGCATGACAATGTATACCCCTTCAGTACACAAACCAAGGATTTTTTTGAGATAGCTGAGCATGACTCCTCCGGTGCCGACCATAGGTCCTCCCTTCCTATCGCACGGAATGAGTCTCTGATAAAGGAGAACCACGGGATATTACCCGCCCCCAGAGTGGACATTACAGCCTTTAATTCCTCTCTATAATGTCCTAGCTCTGGCGTACTCCACAGCCGTCGCCAGTAAAGCAGTGGGCGAGAAGCAATTAGGTCTGCAATGGGAAGGATGCCCAGATCCATCCTTAGTGGCGTTAAAGGAGTACTTTTAGGCAAACACAGGATTTGTCTCATAAAATTATTTTCTGTTATAGTGAGGGCATTAACTAAGCTATGTCCCCAAAGTTCGGCCCCATACATAGTTGCCCCCTAGCTTGGACCTTGTAGATTTCTACAGGCGGGCTTATAACCTTTAGGGCACATCTCTTATAAACCTTTAAAATCCCCCCGACTGCCTGAATTAGCTTTAAATTAGCTTTGTTGATTTGGGGTCCCCACCCCATTTTATCGTTTAATGTGAGGCCCAAATAATCAAAGATAGGAACCCTTTCTAAGGGTCCATCATCCATTCTTGAGTGCGGACAGTTTATAGAGTCAGCGTGGAAGACCATATATTTTGTTTTCTTAATATTTACTACCAAATTCCTCCTTTTACAAAACCGACTAAATTCCTCTAATACACGCTGCATCCCCATTGGTGATTTCGAGAGGAGCAGGGTATCGTCCGCAAACATTAGGGCAGGAAATTTGCGGTTGGCTAGTTTTGGGGAATCAATGTCCTTAACGGCAAGAAGGTGTCCTATTAACCCGTTGAGAAAGAGTGAGAAAAGGGTTGGTGCAAGCACACAACCCTGCCTCACCCCTTTCCTACAGGAAAAGGAGCCGTTAATTTCCCATTCTTGCCGAACCTTACCCTAGCAAATGTTCCCTCGTGGAGGCGTTTAAACTGGTGGCAGAGGTATGGTGGTACTCCCATATCCAGCAAGATTCCCCACAGCTGGTCACGATCCACCATATCAAACGCCGATTTGAGATCCACGAATGTAAGGTACAGACTACCACCCTCCAAAACTATATGCTTCCAATAGATCAATTGAAGCCTAAACAACTGATCTATAGTAGATGTTTTACATCTGAAGCCTGCCTGTAAAGGAGTTAAAATATTAAGGTCTTCCATCCATTCCTGGTGTCTTCCCAGTAAGACTCTAGCAAAAATCTTTTGAGTTACATCAATAAGGCTGATCGGCCTGTAATTTGCTGGTTCTATGGGAGACCCTTTTTTATAAATAGGAATAATCTCTGCCCCAGCCCACGTAGGGGGGTGGCATGCCATAAAGAATGGCATTAAATAATGTCTGGAGGTATGGGGCCCAAACAGTCTGTTCATTTCTATACAGGTCCCCGGGGATTCTATCCAGCCCAGGAGCTTTGTTTGGCAGTATTTTGGCTAGGGCAGATAATACCTCGGCCATGGTACATGGGGGTATATCCCCAAGGGAATCAAAGGTATGACAACAAACCGATATCCCACTCTCACTAGGTCCATTATAGGGGCTTGAATATAAATCTTTAAAGTAAAGACGCCAGGCTTCCTCAGCAATATTAGGCTCGAGGGTAGACCTACCCTCTATCTTCCCGGTATGGACTAAATTCCAGAAAGCTCTTGTGTCTTTAACGTCCAAGGCATTCTTAATGGCCTGCCATCTTTCCATTTCCCATTCAGATTTCGCAGCTAAAAGGATTTTTTTAAATCACCCTTGCTTCCCTTATTTGCATGCTATCCCCCCCTCAGGCTTGACAACAGGGCTCTCTTCGCATCCCTGCATGACCTATTGTACCAGGGGTTTTTATCTCTGCAATGGTTACTCTTATTGGGCTTACTGCTATAAAAAAAATCCGCCAGGCATGCAACCATGTCAAGATGGATTTTGCCTAGATCTTCATCGGGTTCTAAGTTAGCACTGCTTCCAGAGACAAGACTTGCTTTTTCTAACAGGGGAATAATGCTAGTATACATATTCGCCATTACTTCTGGAGCTTGGATTATTGAGCCCCAGCGTATTCTTCTCCCTCCTTCAACCACTATCAAATTGTCTAGTAGCGGATTTTCCAGGTCTTGCCCTACTTCCACTACATGGCTATCTAGGGTTACGACCAATGGATTGTGGTCGCTTTCATCACGGGGGAGGACAGAAAACTTCACAACCTTATGCCAAATTTCAACATTTATTAAAATATAATCAATTATTGTTGCCTGCCCAGTTCTATCGAAGGTGGGATGCCCAGGATTATCGTCAGGGAACCGGCCATTACATGCCCTCAATGAATGGGTGAGGGTAAGAGAGGTTAATTGCAAGACTAGTGGGGTCCACCCCCTTATCGGGTACGCATTAGACGCTGGAATTAACCATGGTGAATCCTCGTCACTGGAGATAGGTGTTGACAACCCACTGAGGGGTTCAAAGTGACAATTAAAATCCCCACCAATTAAAAAATACGCTTCCCCAGACAGTAAATTAAGAAGAACAGCCAAACAATCTAACGTCGGCGAAGTTTGCCCATACTTAACTGGGCGAGAGTAGACATTGATAATGGCCAGCTTTGGAAGGTTTCTATGGGTGAGAAGAATACATAAAATATCAGGTGAATGAGTTTCTATTCTCTTCACCGTACAACCCAAGTGGGTACCTACCCAAATACACAAACCCCCCGACGGTCTACCCCTTGGGCCCTTCACTGCCGCTTCACAATATGCTACAAAACCTACTCTATATAATGGTCTTACTGCCCAAGTTTCTTGGAATAAGCAAATCTCGTGGGAGTCTATGAAATCGCCCTAATCGGGGAGATCCAATCTGGACATTAGGCCCGCAATGTTCCACGACAGGATCCTGGGGCCATGTGATCTTGCTTCCAACTCACTCTCATAGGTCACCTCATAAAATCCCCTATTTATAACTTCTAGGGGCTCGCAGTTGTTATCAGCAGTCCCTAATGTTTCAGAGTTTAGTGCCACCTCACTGGTTGTAACAATACTATTCTTAGGTGCATCTAAGGGTTTCCCCACTTCCCCACTGTCACTAACTTTAGTGGTTTTGCTTGTCTCCTCATTCCCCTTCTCATTGCTTAATACGGCCTGTTGGTTTATTACCTCAGCCCCCATACCCAAAGGACTATTACACGACTGTTTGTCCATGATAAGTGGGCAAAAGTCGGTGGGGGTCAGTCAATCCACCTGGTCTAACACACTAAATCTATTACTGAGGGGGATACTGGATACAAAACAAATACCATCATTCACTCCTCTAATGGAGGCATTATCTAACTGGGCTCTCCCTACCCAATTCTTACCTGGATATCCAAATTTCTCCGTGGTGGTTGGGGGAGGGTAAAAGTAACTTAAGTCAAAAGACTGAATACCAGTTTTTGTCCTTTGGTGAGACCACTCGCATATATGTTTGACCACCCGTCTATCTCTAAAATTAATAATAATACAATCGCCCGCTAAATCTTTCACTCTTCGGCCCACCCAGCTTACTCTACGGGCAAACAAGATTTGACTTTGCACATTCGGCGGGAGAGGTCTGTTGTTATTCAGCCAATGAATAGATTTATTTTTTAGTTCATTATAAGATTCTACACTATCTTTGTCTAATTCAGGCACCCCGGTCAGTACGACGACATATGGTGAGGAATCAGGGGGTAAGTCAATAAATGGCAAAATATGCTTAGACTCCCTAGGATTAGATCTTTCCTTTGGTCCTCCAAGCAATTTTTGTGCCAAACCCCCTCCCAAGGATTGCTGTACTGCTCTTTCACCACAGGGACAACCTGTACCTCGTTGGGCCACTACACCACTATAGGCGGTAGATCCGACTGCATCACTCCCACTAGGTGAGGCATCCACTGTGTTAGGTGTAATTAAGGTAGACAATGGGTGTTTAGAGACTACAGAATCCCGAGTTATATTCGTCATCACTTCGTTAGCCTGGGCACTCCTCCCCAGACTACTCTTGATACAATCAAAATTAGTTACTGTCGACTGTTCAAGTTTTAACAATTTGTCCTCAATTGATAACAGTTTATCAAAGAAAGGCTGCATGGATGAGGCTATGAGGGCTCCTACTTTTAACCAAAATCCATCTTCAAGTGAGGGCAAGGAAAAGTCAACAGAACCCATAGATGAAGTGTTTAGTCCGAGAGAAGTTGCCTGGAGCGCTTCAGAACATATAGGGACTGTGGTCGCCTGGTCGCTGTTCTTATTATTATTTTCAGGCGCCTTTGAACTTTTTCCCCTCTGTGCGCCCCCTCCTCGCTTCCTCTTAAAGGCCGCTCCCGGTGCGAGGTCTGTTGGCTGGGGTAGAATTTTAGATTCGAGCCTTGTGGTTGCACGGGTAGCTGTGCCACTATCAGTGCGAGACGGGGATGTGTCCATGAGTGAAACAAAAGAGCCAAGCTCCTGGACCGTAGATGTATTCACAGGTTCCCGAGGCATTAGGCTACTACTTTGCCCCAAATCCCCAAGGTCGGTTTCTATGGGTGTGAGCTGTTCCGGAGAATGTGCCAACATCAATCCCCCCAAGGATGACCTTTTGGTAAATACCGGATCCAATGAGAGACGGCGCTCGGTTAATGCAATCTCATGCGCCAACACTGACGTTGCTCTTGTTATAAACTGGTCAAGAGTCCCGGAAACAGTAACAATCCCACCCGTTACAGCTTTCTTCCCCTTCCCCTTTCCTTCGCGTACGGACATCGCAAACTAAGTATAGCGCTGTAGTTTCTACCAAGTGTCACTCCTCTCATCAACAGTTAACAACAGTTAACAAGAGCAATAGACCGTATGGCTGACCTTGCGTTGCTGGGGATGTCAGAGGGGGGGCACAGCCCAGTCTCCGCCGGTCTCCAACGGGCTCAAACGGGCTCAAACGGGCCCGCCCTTGGCCCGGGCTTCGCCGCGGGAGCGTTTTTAATCTTCTTTAAGCGCCTCCTGGCGCTTTCACAGTGACGCGATGACAGTGGGGGTATTGGAGGTTGTGGCTTTCGATCCCCCGTAGTTCTCGTGAGTGGCGGGAACTTAGCGGGAGCTTGGAAGGAAGCGGCGTTGCAGTCCCCTTAGACTGTATCCAGACTCGCCAGTGAATACCTCCACTTGTCTTCACTCCAAGGTCCGATGTGCGAGCAGCAGGTCCGTTTAATCTTCCGTTTATCCTCGTTTTTTTCCCCTCAGTGAGTCTCAGCGGCAGCTCTCGACAGCTCTCGGCAGCTATCAGCGGCTCTCCGCGGCTCCTTGAACTCCGCGTTTCAAGCGGCCACCATTACGGCGTGTTATGATCTGCATAATTGTACCTAAATTATCCAACAATTATTAATTGTACATCTTGAGGACACAATTACAATAGTAAATGTAACTCAAACCTGACACACACTTCTTCCTACTGGTTAATGTACCTTAAGTAATCATGAAAGTACTCGTGGATGCATTATAGTTGCTATTTAGCTTATACATTCATACATGACAACAACCATACAAACATACATTATTTTTTCCGGATGATACAATCACATAGCGGTTTGTTTTTGGGTGCCTCCAGCCTCCAATCCACCACTGATACCTTCAAGACCAGACATCTCCATTGGGGACAGTACTTTCAGCTCCCAAGGTTTGAGTGAGTATTGTGTGGGGGGTCCCCCACCATTTCCATGGCATGTTCTATCTTCTGTAAGGCTATTTACTTACCCATCTCTTCTGGGCCTTCTGGAGATGTTTCTTTACATCCTCCACCTTACGTGGAAGAATGAGACTGTATTTACATTGTCTGTGACTTCTTTCCAGAGTTGAGTACAGGCTTTGGGAGGTGTTTTTAGTATCAGGTGGCCCAAAATTATATTGTGGTGCTTCACGACACCATCAGCAAGTGCTTCAAGTTCCGACTCTGATTCCTGCTGCCATTCATCCTCTTCAGTTTTGCACTTTGCTTGCTCCACGGACAACTACTCTGGAAGGATGGATATGGATTGTAAATCCTCTTGTTTTATCATTCACTGGAGGAAATAATGGCTGCCTCCTTCCACTATTGTCTCTCCAATTGGTGGTAAATGTTTCTGCAGCCTCCAGATGCTGTACACATCTGTCCATGGGCAATTTCTACTGTTGTTGCCAGTACTTCCTCAGGGGGAATGGTCCTTAGCTTCGTACCTCATGAAATCGCTACTGCTAGGAATTTAACGCAAGCGCATGACTTTACGCATGAAGGGGCAGATTTACAAGCCCCTTTGCGCCACTTTTGCATCACTTTTCCCATGTTAAAAGTGACGCAAAAGTGGCGCAAGGGGCTTGTAAATCTGCCCCAAAATATTTTGTGCATGCAGCAAATATCGAATATGTTAATACCTATTCCTGTGGCACGATATTTACGCACACAATGTAGTATCTGTTACAACCTTAATGAGTTGGGGCTTGCATATTTTTCTATGTACAATGTTAGGGATGGAATGTTGGGGGGAAAATGGGGAACCGCTGGATGGACGAGTTAGAGTTCAGCTGGGTGGATATGAAGCTGCTCTTCTGAAGTTGGAATAAATCTGCTTGCTTCTACAAGTGTGTAGAGTTGTTACTACAAAGTTTGGCGACGAGCGGGAGTGAAGAGCAGTTCTCACCTTACGTCAGCAACGTTTCTCTGTAGAAGAGGATTTATCAGATTGTGACGGGGTTGGCCATATTCTGATGTGTGATCCTGAAATATTGGATTCCCGGCGAACTTCCACAGCTGGTGTTTCATGTTGGCAGCAGCAGTAGTGTTTACGCCGCATACCTGACAGATTATTGTTGAGTAGAGACGCCATAACAAGTGTGTGTTCGTGCATGCAGTGCTAGTCATTGAGATGCATTAGTACATGTTCGCGCATGTTGTGGCAGCCATTTTATGGTTAATTGGTGTTGTCCTGGAAACCCATTATAATACCAAAATCGTTTGCAGTGATGTCTCTGCATAGTATTGAGTAAACTGGCCATCTTAGATTGGGAATTTCAACAGATTGCGGTGCATATTCTCAAGCAGTTATCGCTAATGCAGCGATATTTTTAACGCCCTATTCTCAAGCTGTCGCTAACAGCCGTTAGCGACAGCTTTCTGGCAATAGCAGCCGCAAATAACATCGCCAACGATGTTAGCGACAACTAACGCTAATCATATACAGTGTAGGCGTTCCCGTGCTAAAACGCACGCTCACCCCACTTCGCGATATTCTCAACGATCGCCCGGACCGTCGTTGCGATCCAAAAACACCAGCTAAGGCCCGTTAGCTGCTGGAACTTAAGACCAGAAAAAAGTTGGTCCTAAAAATGGGGAAAACACTTGGGGCCGCATCTCAGCAGGTCCTGGTGCTGGACAGCGCTGCAAGCAATTTTGCAGCGCTGCCCAGCGACAAACCTACAGTGCAGGAATGCGCACCATCAATAAGATAGTGCGCATTCCTGGGCCCCAGTCATGAAAAGTGTTGCTGCGCTGCGACAAGACAGCGTTGCAAGACTTCTCACTATGCCCTCCTTGCGACAGCATGGATGCGCTGTATTCACTGGACAGCGCTCCATGACGCAAGTAATGACAGATACGTCAGGAATCCTGACGCATCTGTCTGCGCTAAAGTCACGCATTGCTGCAGTCCTGTCACAACCATGACGCAACTCCATCAATGCATGGGGCCAGCCTATCCCTGTGGCACTGCATCACCCTCAAGCCTGCCATCAGGCAGGCGGAAGGTACTGACGCAGTGCCGTTCATGAGGGGTGCCCGAATGTGGGCGTTGTTGGAGATCCATCGGTAGTGGTTGCGCGCTGCGGTGTCATCGTTTGGAAGCATTGGTGGAGTGTTGGTGCAGAGGGAGTTGACGAGACGTCCTTCGGTGGCCTTGATCCAGCTGCATGGGGGTGCAATGATGGTGGTGGCATCAGGTGGGCAAGGTGAAAACGTGACGTTATCAATGATGGTCGGTCCAGGAGAATCCGGTGTCGTGGCTGCAGTAGAAGTTCCCGCTGGCGGAGGTGACGTGCTCAACCGTGTGTCCTGCTATGTGGCTTGTTGCGGTGACTTGCTGCTTGCATCTGATGTAGGGGACCTTCCCCAGGAGGGGTTGGTGTCCTGGTCACTGGAGTTGTCCAGGTGGAACTTGAGTTCACCGAGTAGGATGTCGTCAGTGGATGGGAGAACCGGGGGTGCAATGAGGTCTACAATAGCATTGGAGAATGGGGGGCCATGGCCCGGGGGGCCTGCACCTGGAGGTGCTGCAGACGATGTGCTTGGGTCATTAGAGTGTGTGGTCAATCGGAGTGTGCTTCTGTAGGTGATGGTAATGCCTCCTCCTTGACGGTCGGGGTGCTCTGTGCGGGTGATACTGCATCCGTCAGTGACGGCGATGGCGATGTCCGGTCTGGAGCAGAGGTTGGTCCTGGCAGGCGAGGTGGCATCCAGAGTTGATGGCGAGGAGGGTGCTGGCCTCGTAGCGGTGGAGTGCCCAAGAGGAATGCTCCTTGGTGCTGAGCATGGTCCAGTGGCAGACGGACGCAAACGGCGTAGCCTATGGGTTGCCTTTGGCACGGGAGACGACCATAACAACGCAGGCAGTACATCATTAACAACGCAACTCCGACAACGCAGGTGCATTTACATCGCATTTGATGACAACGCATTGTGAGGTCAGTAATGGGGTTATTTAAAGTTTACGGGTGGGTATGGGTTTCGGATGTAAAATATAAAAATTGGGGTGTGTTTTGAGGTAAAATATGAAAATTGGGGTGTGCATTTGGCTCAAAATCTGATTTTTGGGTGTGTTTTGGGGGCTCAAAAAGGAATTCCAGGGTTCACCTTTGGGGTGCAAAGGTTAGTTTTGGGTTGCACTCACCTAAGTGAGAATAGTGATCTTCATGTCTCCGCTATGCAACACCTACTCTACTGTTGCAATGTGCCTAGTATTAGTATGCATTGGATTGGAATGCGATGTTATGGCATGCGTTGCAACTTCGTATGTGCCTTTGGCACACGAGTGGTACGCCCGCTGTGTATGGGCGCACAGCGGCCCCCATTGAGAAGTGCTGGGAGGGGCTGGACTGCTGTGAGGTGGTAAACGCCGGTAAGAACACTGGATGGGGCGTGGACACGGGTGTGTGTGTGTGAGCGGGTGTGGTAACAATTCAAATGAGGGTAGCTCCTGCTCTCCTGCGTCTGCTTCCAGGAAAAGGAAGTAGGCAGCCAGGCTCCCTCCCCTGAGTCAATCACAACGCTGCGATGCGGTGGTGGGAATGGTAATTGGCAACGGGACAAGTCATGCAGCCCGGGGCGGGGGGGGTGCTCATGTTCTCCATGCAGGCTGTAATGCAGCCTGCATTGCGAACAGGGAAGTGCGCATGACTGCTTTGGGCGGCCTGAGTGGGCGGAGCAAACAGTCATTGCGCACTTGAGTGGGCATGCCAATCCGCCCATGCCCTGCTCCGTGTTTGGAGCAGTCCTACCCACCCTCCCACCCCCTGAGGATACATAGCATGATTACATCAATTAGTTATCCCTTGTTTTTCGATTACATCAGTTAGTTATCCCTTGTTTTTCCCTTTTGAATAATTTTTCTTGGCTTCTCTGAGCCCGCACTTCCCGCTTCCCCCCACTGCTGCCCCTGCGGCCCCGCACCCCTGTCCTCGCCCGTTCCCGCCTCCCAGCTGATCGTTCCTCCCCCCTCCCCTACTTAATGGCGGTCGCTGCGCGGTTGCGCAGCAGACGTGTGCGGCTGGCATGCCAAAGGCGCACCTAAGGCAAGCCTGTCTGCGCCTGTCCATGACCCGACCGCGACCAGCGCCAGGAACCCTAGATCTCGAGCCACCCACTGCTACAGCACTGCCACCCTCCACGCACTCAACCCCGGGAAACTCAGAGACTGCCAACAGGCCTCGCCAAACACGACACACGGCGAGTTCTCCTGCCTCCACTGCCGCCAGACCTTAACCACCACCCTGGCCTCCAACACAGCCGACGCCAGCATTGGTGACACCCAAGATGCATCCTCCTCAACGTGCGCTTCGTGCACAAATACGCCCTGGAAATCTGGAACCTACTCGACTCTCTCTTGCCCGACATCGCCTTCTTCACGGAGACCTGGACCTACGCCTCCTCCATCCCCATCATCAACACTGCCATCCCGGACGGATATAAGATCCAGAGGAAGGACCACCCCAATCACCCGGGAGTGGGCCTCGACATCACCCACAAGAGCACCCTCCACCTCACCACCTCCAGCGAAACATTCCCCTCCGCCGAACACCTGCACTTCCACATCCAGACCAGCCACAACTCCACACTCTGAGGAACCCTCGTCTACAGACCCCCCGGCCCCCGGACACACCAGCCAGCCCACCATCTCCACCTGGATGCCGGTCACAGCCGAAGACACTGCCTCAACCATGAAAGGCATCCACTCGGGGGCCCCCACTGACCCCTGCCCTCCTCACATCTACCACAGAGCCGCGGCCACCATCGCACCCAAACTACAACGCACCACCAACACCACCTTCAAAACAGGCACCTACCCAGATGACTGGAAGCGCACAGAAGTCAGGCCATGCTCAAAAAGCCCACAGCTGAGCCCACCAACCTCAAGAACTACCAGCCCATTTCGCTCCTCCCCTTCGCGGCCAAAGTTGCAGTCAACAGGGAGTTAACAGGGAACTGACACGATTCATTGAAGACAACGCCATCCTCGACCCGTCCAAATCCGGATTCCGAAGCAACCACAGCATCGAGACCGCCCTACTTGCCGGCACAGACGACATCCGCACCCTCCTGGACCAAGGCCACTCCGCAGCCCTCATCCTACTCGACCTTTCAGCGGCCTTCGACACCGTCTCCAACCGCACACTAGTCACCAGACTATACGACGCCGGTATACACGGAACAGCCCTAGACTTGTTCCGATCATTCCTCACCGGAAGAAGCTGAAGGATCAGACTGCCACCCTTCCTCTCCTATCCCACATAAATCACCTGTGGAGTCCCACAGGGGTCATCTCTGAGCCCGACCCTCTTCGACATCTACATGGCCCCCCTCGCCGCTGTCGTCCGACAACACGGCCTCAACATCGTATCCTACGCTGATGACACCCAGCTCATCCTCTCCCTCACCAAAGACCCCACCACCGCCAGACTCAACTTCCAGAAAGGAATTCAAGACGTCGCAGTCTGGATGACCAACAGCTGCCTGAAGCTCAACGCAGAAGTCCGCGTCCTTGGATCCACCCCTTCAGCATGGGAGAACACCTGGTGGCCGACCGCCCTCGGAAGCCCACCTACCCCCTCGGACCACGCCAAACACCTCGGCATCGTACTCGACTCATCCCTCACCATGAACCGACAGGTCTACGCCGGCACCTCCAGCTGCTTCAAAACCCTCCGCAACCTCCACAAGTCCTTCAAATGGATCCCCCCGGAGTCAAGGGAGACAGTCACCCATGCACTCATCACCAGCAGACTGGACTATGGAAACATACTCTACGCCGGCATTTACAAGTCCCTACTCTGCACACTCTGGACATTACAGTACACCACCGCCAGACTCGTCCTTGGCATCCCCCGGCACAAACACATCAACCAACACCTACGAAGACTCCACTGGCTCCCCGAGTCACCTTCAAAATCCTCACTCACGCCTACAAATGCCTACACATCAACGGACCCGAATACCTGAATGACAGAATCAACTTCCACGTACTCAAAAGATACCTCCGATCTTCCAACCTCGCACTGGCCGAAACCTCACGCATCCACAGAGCCAGAGCAGGCGGAAGATCCTTCTCCCACATTGCAGCCAAGACCTGGAACAAGCTACCAGCAGACATCAGACGCGCCCCCTCCCTGTACACCTTCAGGAAAACCCTCAAGACCTGGCTCTTTGGCTAACAGATCTGTGGACCCCCCCACTCAGCGCCTTGAGACCCTCACGGGTGAGTAGCACGCTTACAATTCCCCTGATTGATTGATTGAGTTATCATCATGTGATGATTGTTCCTCTTCTGCACTGCTTGAGGCAGTGGGGCGACGCTCTTCCACCATAGCGGAAGAGCCGCCACTGGGGGTGCGTCATCTACATGTTATAGGTCTGAGCAACTCGCCTCTCGGCCCTCCTGCGCTACGCATCCCACCTTCTCCTTACCTGGACATTGACAGCGTGGCGCAATCCACTGCACTCTTTCCAAATCAGTGACTCAGCCAGCAGGAGCCTCAGCCAGGTGTGATTTCACTAGGCTGGGTACAGCAGTCGCTGCCTAGTCCGCTGGTGGACCCCCCGATGCAGTTGATGCAGCAGGGCCCCCTTAGGCGTGGAGTTGCATCGCTCATGCCACACAAGTTCGGCGTAGCGCAGGGGCCTCACCCTCCACAGCGTGCGGCCAGCCCAACATCATCCGGCCTATGATGCAGGGAGACGAAACACACCATTGGTAATCCCCTCCGTGCACCCCGGTATAGTGGTGGATCGTAGTTTGCAACGCGGATCTCACTACGTTGGTGCGCAGGAGCGCCTCTCCCATTAACAGCTCCAAGGGTCGCAAGGCGGTCTTCTCACACAGGTCAGCAACGTGTCTCCATGCGACATGCCAGACTTCACCACCAGGTACGGGCGATCGTTGTACATCAATGTCTACCGCCACGGCTCATCGACTCCACAGCTCCTACGCATTCCACTCCAGGCTCCAGGCGCAGGTCCAGCGAGGCATCCGGGCTCCAGTCGCTGGTCCAGCGAGGCATCCAGGCTCATGACGCAGGTCCAGCCAGGCATCCAGGCTCATGACGCAGGTCCAGCGAGGCATCCAGGCTCATGACGCAGGTCCAGCGAGGCATCCAGGCTCATGACGCAGGTCCAGCGAGGCATCCAGGCTCATGATGCAGGTCCAGCGGGGCATCCACGCTCCAGGCGCAGGTCAAGCAGGGCATCTGGGCTCCAGGCGCAGGTCCAGCGAGGCATCCAGGCTCATGACGCAGGTCCAGCGAGGCATCCAGGCTCAAGACGCAGGTCCAGTGAGGCATCCAGGCTCAGGCCGCAGGTCCAGCGAGGCATCCAGGCCCTCATCCTGGTCATCCTGGATGTTGGGTGGCTTGAGGGGGTTGTTGATGTGTGCTGCACTTGGCCCTGACTGCTCCATTCAGCTTTTCACTTTTTGGGGGGCATATTTTCTATTGGGGGTAGACTGATAGGCTATTTTTTCAATTAGAGATAAAAAAGCTCATGTTAGGCTGACTAACGTGCGTTTTTTTATCGCTAATGGGCCTTTCGTTAGTTTTCGCCCACTAACGCTGGTATTCCTATCGCCATCACGCTAATGTTAGCGGCAGTTTTCACTGCTGATCCCTGTAGCTATCGCCATGTAGCGACGTGTTGTGAATACGTTGCTAACAAGGCGATAGTTTCCTGCGGTACATGGCTTTAAGAAAATTATCGCTAACCTCGGTTAGCAATAATTTTCGTCATTACTTGAGGTTATCCCCCTGCGTGGCTCCTTAATAAGTGTCTATCTTGGATTGGGAGCTTTGGTGACAATTTTCAAGAATTACACTGATAATTATCTCCGGTATCAGCAACTATTGCATCCTATCATGGGTATGTCAGATTCCAATTGATTCTAAGAAGTGCAAGGATTGACAGCAATTTTTGGATTGGGATTAGTCTTTTGAAGTAAACGGAAAATATTATTTAATTATTGAATGACTGCATATTTATGCTACTATAGCAAGCATCGCAGCTTCACCTCCTTTTTACAATTGGTTGAGGAACAACAAATGGAATGGGAATTGTGGTAGTCCTTGTTTTTGGACTACGTGTAGGTACTTGAAGGAGAAGATTGTTCAGCTCAGAGGAAGTTATCACTGTTGAAGCATTTTTAAGTGGAACAGGTTTGAAGGAGTTCTAAAAGTTTACCTCCTTTGGATGGTGCTGGAAATATGAATATATTTGACCAAGCTACTAAAAGAATGAGCATTCGCTTAGGAAGGAAAATGAGCATGGTGATAGAATGATTTACATTCCATTCCCATGCTCAAAAGGAAAAAGAGTCAATCGAAGACTATGGGGCCGATTCCGATTCAGGCTGGAAATCACTCCGACCGAGCCGGACCCGGAGAGATTTCTGACCGAATCGGACTCTGGCAGTCCGACCGAACGAGTACGATGCGCACGCATGCAATCGGACTCGAGTCGGTCGGACTCCCATTGAAGTCAATGGGAGCCGGACGTACAACGTGTACGCGGGCTCCCATTGAGTCAATGGGTGCGAGGCGAACAAGGGCGCCCCCTACAGCGGGTACGCCTCGATGCGACTCGCGGCGTACATGCACAGATAGGGGGGACCCATAGGTCCCCCCTGTGTGTGACTCGCGCGGCTACGCGTACAGGGGGGTCCGACACGGACCCCCAAAGTCCGGCTCTGACTGCTCTTTCGAGCCGGATGGCGCGAGTCGGTCGGACTGCTCGCGGCGCGCATCGTACTTGCCCGGCCAGAGAACGTCTCCATTGCGCGGTGCGAGTCGTGTCCGTGCGAGTCGGTCGGAGCGGTTCGGACCCGCGTACGAGTCGGTCGGCAATTTCCCGTGCGCTCGCATCGTACTCGCTCGGCCGGATGCACGTACGAATCGGTCGGGAAAGAGGGCTCCGCATCGGATCCGGTTAAGGCGAATCCGATTCGGTGCCCTACCGGCCGAGATCGGAATCGGCCCCTATGTATCTGTTTTATAGACATTAGCAGGGTCCTGTAAATTTAAAACTATTGCCTTTATGCAAGTATTGAGGACCCAAATAAGGATGAAGACGACGAGTAAGAAAATTCAGGACTCACCCAGAAGAATGATCATCCATTTGTACTCCACTATGCAGGACAAAGTGACAGTTGCCAGTTAGGGTAAAACTTGCATGGCAGTAGAACATTGACTCTGCTGTGCACAGACTGGAGCCCTGTCACTATATTATAGTTTGCACTTCATAAATGTCAAATACCTCCACAAAATGTATTGTACCCCTGCATTGGTATGTAAATTGGATTTGAAGCAGGCCTCATGGTGTGCATATGCAGAACCCCTTTCAGTGGGCCATGGGGCAAGCAGGAGTTACTGGGCCCACCTGTGGTGGCTGAGGCCTTTTACCCCTTCTGCACCTTACTTTCAGTTTGGTATCATCAGGTGAGCACTCAAGGCCCTTTGGAGAGAAGCGCAGATACAGATCAGTGAACATGGATCATAACTCAATCTGCAAGCAGCGCAAACAATAAGTCAATGTCCAGTCAAATACTTGTTTCTATATAAAAAGTAGTATTTTAATTCTAGTTCTGCACATACAAAGGTAAACGGCATTCAAAAGCAATAGCACAAACCCCCTTAAGGTTGGGGCTCTAGTAGTTGTCAGGCCACTTCCTGTCCTACTAACTTTAGTGCAATGGGTTTGATGTTATTCCCCATTCACTAATGGCCACATCCACGGAATGTAAACTATTAGGCTGTATCCAAGAATGCTCTCCTCTGATTCCTTTCAGAAGTTCAGTCACAAGAGTCTATGGGGTCGCAGTACAAATGGTAGTCTTTCCCCTGGGGCACCAAAGGCCCAGTTCATGGCTTAGCTGCTCGGGTGGTATGGAACCATTCAGCAGTGCAGCGAAGCCCTGCCCCAGATCGTCAAAGTCGGGCTGCGTGCAGTTACAAGCGGCAGTTGTACATTGAATTTTGCCACTCGCAAATTTGTCGCAAATTGCGAGTCTCAAAATATTATGGTCGTACATCTGGCCCTGAAACTGTAACAAGTGTTTTATTGTGAATTTGGGTAGTGCAGGCAACAGTTGCTCTGCGGTGTGCTGGACTCCTAAAAGTGGGACTTTTTTATAAATCGGTCCAATGCTAACATCCCCCCCTCTAGTTGAGTTATCAACTACTGCCCTGGATGTTTTTGTCGGTGTCTTGCGTATGGGGGTTCCCTATTTCTGGCTTTGGTGTGTGTGTTTCCTTTACTTTGGGTATCCTAGCCAGATGTATTCCCCCTATTTTCAGAGTAGCCTTCTTCGCGCAGGCACACATTAGTTGCAGGGTACAGCACAGCTAGACCAAGATTATAACCACTGGTAACAAGGCCTTGCATAGGCCTGCGATCCACCTTGGTACCTATGCAAGCCAGCCAGTGGATCATCCTATGTCTGGGGCACCTCCTTCTTTAACCGTGAACTGCTGTAGGTTGTGCAGTGCTTGGATGGCGATTGACAGCGTGCCATTGTCCAGGTCAATAATGGGGATGAAGGTACAGCATGCTGTACCTATCTTGGCACATACTTCCCCTTCAATTGCAGTCATTAAGTTCAGCACAAACCGATGCTGCATCACCATGAGGTGGATGATGCACATTTCTTCTTTGATTGTGTTGAGGCCATCTTTGGCGATATTCATAATTTTCAGCAGGTCCGACCTGGTGATCTGCTTCCACCAGGCCTTGGCCTTGGTTTGCATGTGAAACAGAGGATTGACCCTCCTACACCTAATTTGCCATCAGTGAAAAACCGAAACTCCACAGGAATGTCCTTGAATCTGTCCCAACCAAAGTAATCAGCTGACCTGCTTTTGCGTACTTGACGTAGAAGCACCATGCCTCTGCTCATGGGGTGGTGATTCAGTGCTGAAAGATCTTCTCCGGGTATGACCAAGACAGGCGTGTAGAGGGTGATCAGTGAGCAGACCCCTCTTCAGTGTGGAATGAGCTGGATGTAGGCGTGCTCACCGTATTGCCAGTTATAGTCCATCAAGGTGGAGGTGCTCCACTGCATATCATTATTATAGGTTATACTCCTACAATTGCTGTTGATCCTAACGGGTATCTTCCCTTTCCCCCTAAAACACAAGGAATACATTGGTAGTTTCCTGACTACTATGGGTTTCTCCTTACTCTCTATCCAGGTGTACCCTCCTGCCTCTGAGTTCCAGGTGTCTTGGCATTGCGTCGGTAGGGTGTTATTCAACCGGCCCAGTGGGACCTGTTGTTACTTCTGTTCCTCAAATTGATAGCACTGCAGGTGAACTGAACGAACGGGGTTCCTCTTGTTGTTCATTAATATGGCTTCAGTTACGCTAAGGGCTAGCCTTGGTCCACAGGTTGGTACTTGTGTGGACATGTTATTGCACTAGGCTGAGGGATTGGTGACCTCCAAGAAACCCTTGTGGGGGCTGGTTTTAGGCCCTGTGTTCCAATACTGTGTCTGGCACTTTTTCTTGAGTTTGTCTCGCTTGGACTGGATCTCTTCCTGCTCTGTCAGGATGTAAAGGACTTCAGCCATACTTGGTTAGGTTCATTGTGATCTCCTGCAGTGTAATAATGTTTGGCTGAATTTTGGATCTTATTCGGCACACGTGTATGAGGCACAATGTTTTCTGGATTGTATCTCCTGAGACAGGAATAGTCTATCTGTGCCTAGTGCATGGGGTATCACTGAGCAAACATAGCATGAGTTGGTAGATATTTGGCTCCCCACTGAGGTCATGTGCTGATACCAGGTTTTGTGTAGTGGGGCACTGTGTAATACATGTGGGATGCTGTTGTTGTGTGCAGTGAAGTTGTGGGTTAAATGTGTTGGATCCCGGGACTGACGCTGGACCACTTTAGCTGGTGACCTTGGCTGAAACTTGACCTGCTAATGTTCCATAATACATAGATGAAAAAACATTGAAGTACATAGACAATACATGGATGTATGATTTCAGTTGAGGTATGAAAGGGTCGACGTAAAGTCCAGGGGAAGCCCTTTGGCCTTTTTATCCACAAAGTGATAGCAAAGTCAGGGGAAAGCCCTACAGGTGCTTCTGTCCCCGAAATGTTCATAGTTCATGTTGGAAAATTCTGCGATGGTGACTCCTTTGGTGGTGGTGGTAGTGATGGGTCCATGCAAATTTCTGAGAGGTATAGCCATGACCCTTTCTCTTCGACCTTGACAGCTGTAGGAGTTGAAAAGATTACTTTGAAGGGCCCTTCAAACTTGCTGTCTCTCCACCTTCGATGGAAGTTTCGGATTGGGACTCGGTCGCCGGGCTGCGGGATGCTGTAGGGTAAGTCAATGGAGGTGCGCACTACCTTCCTTTGGGTAACCTGTTTAGAGAGGATTCTGCAAGCTTGGGTCAATTCAGAGAGATACATATACATTTGATTACCAAGGGCCTCGGAGCTGGACTCTGCGCTTAGTTTGGATCAGCTCTGAGGTTTTGGGGTCTGAATTGACCTACCAGTAACTAGCTGAGAGGGGGTCAAGTAGTGGTCTCCTCTTGGGGTGTCCCTTAGAGTGAACCGAGCTATGGGCAAGCAATGCAGTCATTTCTTACCCATGGTGGCGCACAGTTTGCTGAGTTTGTTTTTTTACCAGGCCATTGAGGCATTCCATTATGCCATTGCTTTGGGGGTGGAATGCTGAGACCAGCTTGTGGTTATGCCCATCAGGGTACAGATGTTTTTGAACATTTCGCTCATGAAATGTCACCCGTTGTCTGACACCTAGGTATGACTTCTTGCACTAGAAAGGTAGCTGTGGCATTAGTGTTGCAGTGTGTGCAGGCGCCCGCTTCTATCCACCAAGAGAAGGGGCAGCCCACCACAATTAGACATAGGTTAAGTGGCACATCTGTCAATGATGTCGATTAAATCAATCTATGTGTAGTGCCTGGGATGGCCCTGAAGGTCTTGAGATAGATGAGGTTATGACCTTCAGTGTGGGGTTAGGTGAGTGCAGCTGACATACTGTGCACTCATTTAGGTACAAAGAAATCCTTTCTGCCACATGGGGAATAAACCAGTCTAGCTGTAGGTTAGCGAGCATGATCTCTTTAGGGGTGTGTGGCGGGTGGTGGAGCTGGTTCAGGACTGTGAAGAATAGGCTTTGGGGCATGAAGGGTTTCCCTGTAAAAGTGTCCCTGTAGATGAGATTGTGGGGGGGTCTGTGCGCATGCTCTAGAGTGCTTTCTCAAGTGGGGGAGCCACTTCCTGCATTTCTCTAAGGTACAACCTAGCTGTCTCAGTGTACGGTAGTTTGGAAGGTGATGAGGAGTCCTCTGAAGCTTGCTTCTCAGCCTCCTGCACTGGGAACTCAAGCATTGCTCCGATGGTCCCGTAGTCTGCATCCTTTGCGGCCCAGTCAGCGAGAGGGTTGCCCCAGGAGATAAAGTCCTGGCCTCCTGTATGTGCGGTGCACTTGACGACTGCTACTTATTTCGGCAGCATCAATGCATTGATCAGGAGTTCTAACAGATCCCTGTGCATAACTGGTGTGCCGCCAGATTTGAGGAAGCATCTTCTCTTCCATCTGCTAATACTGGAATGTAAATTAGTTGTAACATAGACTGAGTCGGAATATACCATGATGGTGTAACCTGTGCCTTGTGTGAGGGCCTCAATGAGTGCCATAAATTTGGCTGCTTGTGCAGAGAGGCGTGGGAGCAATGTCAGCTGTGCTGGGATTTGCAGGGAATCTAAGGATGTTTGATTACCTCCTGTGACTACTGCTGCCCCTTGTGTACCTAACACTGGTTTCTTGATCTACAACAGAAGAACCATCTACAAACATGACGTTACTGTGGGATCGGGTCTTCTTCTACTCTGGCTGATTCATCTGGTGCCTGCACAGGGCAATCGTGGACTTCCTGTCCTTTTTGTACTTCATGGACAATGAAGGTGGCTGGTTGAACGATATGGCACTGCACTATGTTGAGCACTGGTCTGGATAGCATAAGCTCATATTCCGAGATTCATTGGATGATCAGGGGGCCTTTCCCTCTCTGTTTGATTACGAACACAGCGTGTTTGGTGTGAGCGGTGCCCCCATGACAATGTAGGTGCTTTGTCCACCCCGAAGGTTGCGGAGGCCAGGGCCTGCTCTCAAGGGAAATGTCCCTGCATTACAAAGTCGGGTGAGTAATGCTGTCATCACCCGTCCATCGCTATGGCAGAACAGGGAGAATTCCTTATTATAGTCTGGTGTCCCAAGTATGAGTGCGTTCGTGATTTCTTCTTTTAATCAGGCGAAGGCCTCCTGCATCTCAGGGGTCTGTGTCAGTTGGCTACCACCGGACTTTGCATTCTTCATTGCGGCCAGCAAGGGGGCTATGAGGGTGCTGTAGTCGAAGACCCATTGTCTGACGTAATTGCACAGCCTGAGTAATTTTAGCATCTCCTTCTTTGTCTGGGGTGGTGCCATTGCTCTAATGGTGTGTGCTTGCTCAGGTGTGATCCGTCTTCCTGAGGCTGAGATCAACTGACCCAAATAGCTGACCTCCTGTAGTACTTACTGTACTTCCTCCTTGTCCACCGTGTAGCCTCTCTCCGCTAGTGTATTGAGGAGGGCTATAGTGTCTTGTCTGCATATCACCTCAGTGGGGCTGAATATCAGGATATCGTGTACATATTGTAGCATGGTGCTGTCACATTGGAATTTTAACAGATCATGCCTCAGGATCCTGTTAGAGATATTTGGGGGCATATTAACAAGGCGGCGTTAATGAATTATCGCCGCTTTAGCGTCCGTTTTCGGACGAAAAGCGGCGATAATTTTATCGCCGAATTAACAAGGACACGCTAGCGCGTGATTCCTGACTTAGCGTCCGTTTTCTGCACGCTCCCATCGCATCGCTAATGAGATGCAAAGGGGGCGTGCCTGTGTAAACAACAGGGGAAATATCGCTAACCCAGGTATCGCCATATTAGCAACGTGGGTTAGCGATATTTTAAATTGCGTTAAGTATGCCTTAACGCAGGAATTTAACGTCTGCTAAATTCCTGACTAAGGCATACCTAACATGGGGGTGGATTGTGTGGCTAAGACCACAGGCCCTATCGCCAAGTATAGTCGCCGTTTTCCATGGGACATCGCTGGAAAACCAGCGATGTTCCATGGAAAACATCGCTATCACTGGAAAATTATCGCCTTTGCGCTAAGCGTTGTTAATACAGCGCTAGCATGGCGATAATTTCCAGCGATAGCCGGCGATAGGATTCCTCACGCTAAGCACGGCCAGCGATAATTATCGCTGGCCGTTGTTAATATGCCCCTTGGTGACTCACAATTCCCTTCATACAACCTTTCAAAGAGCAGTTGAGCTCCTCTAAAGGTGAATGTTATTTGGTACTGGCTGTCAGGGTGAAGCAAAATGCTGAAGAAGGCATTTTTAACATCTATGACTGAGAAGTACACAGCGTCAGTTGGATGTTGGTCATTATGATAGAGGGGTCTGGTACCACAGGAAACTCATGAATCACTACATCATTTAGGGGGCGTAGGTCTTGTACAAGGTGCCAGGTTCTTTCCTCTGCCTTCGTCACTGGGTGTATGGGGGTATTACAGAGTACTCTCTGATCGATCAGGGCCTGTATAGTGGGGGCTATGCCTTCCTCTGCTTCCATGGACAGGGGCTATTGTTTCACTCTGGGGAGGATGGCTCATTCTCTGTGTATGATCCTAACTGGTTCCGCTGTGTTGATGAGCCCCACGTCATGTGGATCAGTTGCCCATAGCTGTGGGGGTACCTGTGTGAAGTCTTGATCCCTGAGGAATGTTGCTGTGGTGACAGGTGCTGGGGTCCTGTGCTGCAGTTCAACTCTGATGTCTATGGGATCTTCAAAGACTATTGAACGGGCTTCTGGATAGTCGGCGAACAGCTTTTCATCTGATATGTCCAGTACATGGAGACCTGGGTCTAGGAAAATGACGCATGCCCATGGGACTTGATGGTCAAAAAAGGCCATCAAGACCTCATAAGTGGGTCTGATCTCCACTGCCTTAGCTGTCACTAGTTACTCCTCCTGGGACTCCCACTCTTGGTGCCATTACCTACGGAATAAGAATTCCTTGGGCAGCTGTACTTGTCTCTTTTATAGTGTTGGAGCATTGGTGATGAGGGTCAGGACTGCCTTGGAAAATGCGGCCTGATCTGTTGGTGAGGCCCGGACTATGTCAGCCTTACCAAAGTTGGATCTTAGGGTCATAAGTCGTAAGGGGGGACCCCAGGGATTCAGCAAGTCATGTCTCCATCCTCTGAAAAGTGGATGGCCATCTTTAGTTTGGCCATTAGATCTCTCCCCAGAAGGTTGCTAAGGGATGAAGGATTATATAGTAGTTGACCTTGAAGTTGGTTTCCACTTATCTCTAAGTCAAATATTTCAGTGAAGGGAAACTCTTTTCATGATCCCTGTCCGCTAGGAAGGTGTAAGGTATGTCATTGATGGCCACTGTCACAGTGGGTTCCTCATCTGGCCTGTGCGTGACCGACAATGCGGGACACATGGGGTTTCCTAGGCACCTTCAATGGATCTGGTGCGGGTTCTGAGGCTGGAACAGTGCACTCCCTCACCATACTCCTCCTTGTGCAGCGGGGAACCCTGGGCCCTTTGCTAATGCTAGGGATGGGTTCCCTGCTGCTTGCTGATTCTGCCATAGGTGTGGCTCGTCCACCCGTATTTGCTGTGAGGAGTGGGCCCATAGCTGCCCTCCTTGGCGTGGGGCCCATTGGGGGGTGTTCGTGTTCATCATCGGAGGGTACTGTGGGTCGCTATTGGGCTGTGGCTGGGTGTTGTATGTGGTCCTTGCCTCCCACCTGGATATCTGTTGCTCGTAATATATTTTGGTCCTGCAATCTCCTACAAGGTTTCCCATCCTATGGCAGTAGAAACATTCTCTAATATCTTTCATTGGACCTCCCCTTCCTCTTTCATTTAAACCTCCTCTTGCCCTTTGATCATTAGTTTGGAATCCCTGGAAGTTCTGTGCGTCTTCCCATCAGGATTCCGGCTATCTGCATGGCTGCAGCTACAACTCCTTCCTTTAATGTTGCCTTTTTAAATTTCTGCTTTACCAATTTGGCTGTGTCCCTCTGTACTTTGTCCTTCCTGTCTTTGTCTTTTTCTATTTTCTTCTTATAATAATGTATGATGTGGGCCTGTATCTCTAGCCATGGTTTGGTGTCCAACCCAACTATGTTGTCTAGTCCGTTTTGTATTTTGGTGGGCAGTCCCTTTTAAAGGATAATGAAGAAAAAGGTGAGCTATGGGCCTGCATTAACCCATGGCTGTCCTGTCTCCTGGCCACATCTTTCCTTCATTCAGCTGAGGTAATCGTTTATCCCTTGGTCAGGCTTAATAGTCTCTGCCATCAGCCCCCAATGTCTAGGTGGTCGGGGAAAATTTCTCTCAGGGCAGTCAAGATCTGATGTCTATATGTGTTAAACACTGCCCCATCATATTGGGTACTGGTCAGGGTTATTGCTGATATGGGATCTAAGGCATAAACAGCATTAGTCTGGTCACCTATTAGGTTACATAGTAGGCTTTTAATGTCCCCCATAGTGAGTGTAATGCCTGCTATGTTCTTTTCAAAGCAGGTTATCCACTTCTCTGCCCCCCCAAGTAGGGACGTAAGCTTAGTCCTAAGCCCTTCCTTGTCCATCTGGGACCAATGGACATAAACAATCCCTGCAGCCGTTTCTGATGCCAGGGAAATTGCCTTGTTGCTGAAGAGGTGGTGGTCTTGTCCTCTGCGTATTTTCCCACTCCGCGAGACATTGCTGCCTAATGCAATCCTCTGCCATGGCCATGTCTTCTGGCTCAAAAGACCCTTCTCATGGCCAGAACCTCTCTCCCCTTGTCAGTTGGGCTAGCAACCTACAAAAAGGGTTCACATATAATTTGCCTTCCTTCAGTGGAATTATCTCCTTTGGGGTGTGGTTACCCTTCCCAAGTGCCTGTGCCATTGGTTCCTTTTTCTGGTGAGTTACTCTGTCCCTGTGCTATCAGTATTTTATTTTTTGCACAACAAGGTTCAATGAGGATCAGATGACCTTGCCTCCTGATCTCCTCTTCTGGCCTATGTCCCAAGGATTTGTGTGGTGACAGTAGGCTGGTGAGTCGCCTCTCATTGTCCAATTCCTGCTCACTTCGCTCTCTGCACCTGCACTTCCTCTCTCAGGGTGCATTCCTGTGTTCAGATCTGCCTACCTTTGTCTTATACATTCCTGTGCTCCTCCCACTGGATGTTTCTTCTTCTGTTACACTTATGCCCCCTGCAACTCCACCTTTACTTTCTCACCCCAGGGGGCTAGAGCTTCCTTCGTCACCCAAGCTTCCGGATCACTATCTTGGATGGCTAAGCATCTCCCAGATAGTCACTGTACCTCATCTGAACCTGAAGAGGCTGAGGTCTGGCTCTGCTGTGGTGCACTACGAGTTGGTTTCCTCTGCGGGATGGCCTTGGACTGGGGCAGGATTAGGCTATGTGGAATAGTTAGGGGTGAGGGTGATTGGGATCCCCTTTTAGTGGATGGTTCCTCTGCTTCAACTATAGTGTTGCAGGGGTAACCACACACATACCAGTGTATGGAGGAGGCATTGCTGAAGCCTTGAAAGTGGGATGAGCTGGGGGTCCTTTACGCTTCTTTCTTCGAACAGAGTCCAGAGGTGAAGGGTTGCCTCCCTCCTTTCCCTCTTATGTCCTTTATGTTTGGTAATTATGTGTGTTTTGGTTTACTCAATTATTATGGGGTTGAATGTTCCCTCCTTAGGCCATGGGTACATGTGTACTTTGGTTTGTAAGTGCCACTCTCGGCAATGTCTACTAATTTTTGCCTTTTCATTTGGGAAGGCTCCCTGCATGTGCTCCAAAGGAGTGCACATTTTTGTGGCTTGAGGGGCCAAGAAAAGGGTGTGGGTCTGACCCTGGTTGGTGGTGGTGTGGGCGTTCAGTGGTGCCCTGGTGGTGTGAATGGGCAGGTCCGCGGGGGCATGTTTCATCGTGAGCTAGCAGCTAAAAACTTGAGTGGAAAAAGGCAGTTCACTTTCCAACCTGAGGCAATACAATGGCAATCAAGAGCACTATTTACATGCATAAAATCATAAACATTTCAGAGACAATGCTGCCTTTTTTGCTTTACATTAGTAATAACAGTGTGGAGAGACTGATGACAGGCAGAAAGGCGAGGGATATGAGAGAGAGAAAATGGGAGGGGTAGAGTGCAGAAGCGCAGGATTCAGTAACACAGATATAACGTAAGTTACAAAGAGAAAAAAAACTGTTGCATGTGCACAAGAGAGAGCACATATGTGCAATGCAGAGCATACTTTTTTAAACGGGCAGGATGCGTGAACCAACCCTCAAGGAATTTCGTGCACACCAGAGAGTGCATGTCTTGGAAAACACTGGATGGGCGCAAGTGATGATAATTAAATTAGGAACATGGAGCTAAAACGCACATAAGAGCAGAGAGTGCACATAGGACTGAATTCACATATGCATCAACACAGAGAATAGCGCGCTCACAAGAAAACGCACATTTTGAGAGCAGTGCAAACAGTGTAACAACAACCAGATTATGAGCATGTAGACAATACGCACAAGAGAGCAGAGAGTGTGTGTACTACCAGAATTTACATATGAAGCATCCCCAGAGAATAATGCGCACACAAGAAAATACGCGTTTTGAGATTGCAGGTGGACAGTGTAACAACAATCAAATTATAGGCATGTAGTCAATATGCACAAGAGAGCAGAGAGTGTGCGTATTGACCAGAATTGACATATGAAGCACCCCTAAAAAATAACGCGCACACAAGAGAATACCCTTTTTTTTTTTCTTCAAAATTTGTTTATTGAGATTTTGTCACAAATACCAAACAATGCATAAAGAATACATCTCACAAGGTGTTTCAAATATTTCGTCAGACACAGATACCACTCCTACGGCAGCTAGAGTAAAAAAAAAACACAGTTTCAAATTACCTTGGTAGGCTGGCCTAACATTCAGTCCATAAGTCGGCGTACTATATTAGTAGGAACACAGGTGGTCCCGCTGACTGTCTTGAGCAATCGGTGCCAATTTGCCATACTTCACCCCTATAGGCGAGCGCCCTTGGGAGATGAGCAGCAAACATCCAATGTGGACCCCTCGGATGCCGTCTACAGGCGGCGTCTAAAGGATATCGAGTAATACAATACAGAGCCCACACCAGAAGGAGCCTATATGGTGAAGAGAACAGAAAAGAACATAGAGGCCAGAAAAAAGAAAAGAAAACAGAAGGAACATTCGAACTACGGTGATACCCAGGGGAGTATTAGTGAGGCAAGTAGACTGGTTAGAAAGAGGGGAAGGGAGGTCGGGACCCAACAGGGACATCCCACGACCCGCGCCAGATGCCATCCCTGTCAGGGTTGCCGCCTCAGTAGTGTCGTCCCACGGGGGGGCCGGACGTGCCTAAATCAAGAAAAGGTGGAGTGCCCGCAGCCGAGGACTGCAAGCAAACAGGGGGAGACCCTCCGAAAGGTAGCTAACCAGAGGGGTCTAGATATAATCAAATCCCTTCCTCGACTCCTCCGCTATATCAGTTAGATGTTCCATCGCTAATGCCGTCCATAACCGGGCGTGCCATTGGGTAAGCGAGGGGGCTTCGGGTCTCTTCCACGCCCCGGCTATGGCCATCTTCGCCGCTCCCAGGCAAACCCACAAAATAGATCTGTCAGCATGTGTTTGGAATTTAAGGAGCGGGTCACGAAGACCCAGCAGAACCTGTGCCATGGAGTCCCCGATTGGATAACCCAAGATAATCTTAATTTGGGAGAGAATCTCCTTCCAAAAGGGTCGGATAACTGGGCAGTCCCACCATATGTGCCTAAAGTCTCCCAACAGCCCTCATCCACGCCAACAGCGATCGGAGGTGCCTGGGAAAATAGAGTGTAGTTTACAGGGATGAAGGTACCAATCGTAGAGCATCTTGTAATGAGCTTCCCTGAGGTGCATGGATCTATTAAACTTTGCTATGTCCTTATATAGGGATTCCCATTGTTTGTCCGAGGGAGGCGTCGGTAGCATGTCGTCCCAGAACAGTCTGTGGTGTGTTGTGCGTTGTGGTGAGAGTGTGAGCAAGAGGGTATAGAAGAAGGAGATACAGCCCCTGCCCGTGGTGCCCGATTGTACAAATTTCTCTATTGGGAGATAGTCTCTAGTGGCGGCTTGACGGATCTGTCGTTGCTGGACCCAATGGATTAACTGGGTGTAGTGATACCGCTCAGTGGGTGGAAGGTGAAAATGATTCATGCACTTGTGAAAGGAGCGTAACTTAGAGCCCTCAAAGAGACCCGAGATCATAAGGCAGCCCCCTTCTCTCCAGAGATCAAAGGGCCCCTCTCGAAGAGCAGGGGGGAAATTCTTAGAGAAGTGTATGGGGGTATACGGCGATGGAAACGTAGTGAGTGGCAGTGATCTAGTGACTGCATCCCACACGTGGAGGGTGGTGGAGGTGGGCACACTCAGATAAGCGTTAAGGGGTCTATCTGTTTTGTGTCGCCAGGGTAAATCCCAAATCGTTCGACCTGTCACCTGCCTGTCTATATGGAGCCATAATTTATCTGAAGCTCGTACCGACCATTCGCTTAGCACACGTAGCTGAGCCGCTCTATAATAGGTGAGAAAATCCGGCAGGGCCAGGCCTCCTTTCATACGTGGTCTCGTTAGCAAATGATAGGAGAGCCGTGCCCGCTTCCCCTGCCAAATAAATTTGAGCATCATAGTTTTTAACTCGGGGAAGAGGGTCTTGTCTGGTTGAATGGGGAGGCCCTGGAAGAGGTACAGAAGGCGTGGCAGGACGTTCATTTTGATGGCATTTATTTTACCAATCCATGAGATGTAGGCAGCACTGCATCTTTTGCAGTCGGCTCTGAGGCGTTTCAGAAAGGGGGGAAATTGGCCTTGTATAGGTCTGTAAGTTTGGGGGTAATTTGGACCCCTAGGTAGGTGATGGCTTTATGAGCCCACTGGAAAGGGGATATTACCTCCAGGGTCTGTTGTACGGCCAGGGGCAAGGTGAGATTGAGGAGGGATGATTTGGAGAGATTGACTTTGAAGCCAGCTACGGCCTCAAATTGCTCTAGTTCCTGACTGATAGCCGGGAGGGAGGAGAACGGATTGGTAATCGGCAGAAGTATGTCATCCGCAAATAAGGCAATCTTATGATCATCCGTCCCGAATCGGATCCCGGTGATCTTGGAATTGGCACGGATCCAGGCTGCAAAGGGTTGAGAATGCCCTTTTTGAGAGCGGGTGAACAGTGTAACCGTTTGTAGAGTGTTTGTTATGTCAGCTGGGGCGTGCCCTTTAAGAGTTCATGTGAGGTCTTGGTGAGCAGCTGGCACATAAGAAAAGTGGTCTATAAAGGAAGGGGTGTGCTAGCTGGGCGTGCTCAAGGCAATGCAAACAGCTGATTAATATAATACTTAAAAGCGAGCCACAAAGGCATTGCGAGCCTGTTAAGCAGTCTCCTCTTGACCACAGACAAAGATAATGCAAATAATGAGAATGCGCTTCGGCACTGCGGGCTTCTGTTCTTCAGACAACAATGATGAAGACAATATCAATGTGTTCCTGCAGCGCAGGCTTCTCTCATTCAGACAACAATCATACCTCATTTATACGCATATATGTACATAATTTCCTTAACTCAAGGGCACACTTGTCCTACACCCCCTTCTGGGCTCTTCTAGAGTTAGGCCTAGTCTCCGAGGTACCCTGTCACTAGTCCTAATTGAGAATTGTTTACTCAGTTTTTTTTTTCTCCTCTCAACACTCCTTGGAGGGTGTTAAGAAACCCTCCTGCACTAAACTCGCGGGTAATAAAAAAATATGAGGTTGAGGCTCACATACCTCCAGATCACACTGATCAGGAGTGCTGGGTGAAACTATTTTTATGTTTAAAGGTATCTCCAGGCCACTCTCATCAGGCATGTTGGGTGAATCTATTTATATGCTTAAAGACTACCTCCAGGTCACTCTTATCAGGAGTGCTGGGTGATAATCCACAATAAATAATAATATAAAAAAGTGCTGGGTGAATCTATTTTTACTCTTACCTCTTCTGTTTGCCACGCTGTGCTGTTCGTAACATTTAGGAAAGAAAAGCTAATCGCAGCATCTTACCCTTTTTGGCTGCCGCCAGTGAACAGATTCAGCCTGCCACAGGTCGGCAGGTTCACAGTAAAGAGAGGTACCTGCCACACCTTTTTATTCAGAAATGCACGCAGAGTGGGCTCGGGTAGCTGGAACCTCCTGTTTCAAGGTTGCAGTCTGGGTATCCAACGTGATCAGCTCTTATCTCGCTTTCCAAATCTTGTAAGCAGGTTCTGACTATCAAAAAGTAGAACAGCGAGGATTGACAATAAGGAAAAGTTTAAGTTTAATTAAACATTAATGGCCTGGAGAAGCAGCTACATCACCTACAGTTGCATGCTGAAATTCAACTTGCATTAGGTACACGTCATGTTATATACTGTAGAGCAGGAGCAATAAAGAGAAGCTCATCCCCTTTTGGGAAGGAAATATTGGTACAGTGGGCCATAAATTACGTGTTAGATGCTTGATCCCAACCTGACAGAAGGGGCCATAAATATCAACTGGAGGTCGCATTCTGAGGTGGTCCAGGTGGCGAGGTGTGTCGTGTGTGTGTAATCTAGGGTGATGCTTACTACTAGGCATTGTTTGGGCTTCATCTGATGAATGCAACTGTCCGGTTGTTCTGGAATTGCATCGTTGGACACAATGTTGGCGCTCTGCTGAGCATTTGTTTGTGTTTATGAGTGTGTGCATCTGACTCATTTCTTAGGTATCACATCCTTGGGTAATAGGTGATTTACTGCTACAATCTTCCAGGTGTGTTTGAGGCTATTCCATATCTGCTGTTTCCATCACAGGAAGTGCTACGGTGGACAGAGGGCAGCTGAGTTATGTTGATCTGATAAAGGGTGACTCTGAAACTGCAATGTTTTATTGTGAATTTGGGTAACGCAGGCAACAGTTGCTGTGCGGTGTGCTGGATTCCTAAAAGTGGGACCTATTTATAAATCGATCTGATGCTAACATAAGGACAATCCAAAGAATACTGTGTAAGAAATGATGCTGTTAGTTAAGAGGAGCGGAGGTCCCATTCAGGCAATAACCATAATCATCGTCAGGGTGAACCACAAAAGTCACTAAATTAACCTATTCTTAACTCTCTGGTAGATTGGTACAAAGGAGTCAGGCTTAACTTAGAGGCAATGTGTGAAGTATTTATGCAGTACATAAATAGTAATAAAGTGAAAACACAAGAGGAAATTTTAATACAAACAAAATCCAATAAGTAGAACTGTATTTATATGTGTTTGTAAATTTTTGTGTGAATGGAGTGTCAGGAAGCAGAAAGCGGCAATTGTGGCTATCTTGTCTCACTTAACCGGGGGAAAGTCACAAGTTCAGGCTGACCGCGATGAAGCACAGTCTGGATACCCTGAATACAGGGACAAGGTTAGTCCTGCTGAAAAGTTACCTTCTTAAGTCCGGCACGAAGAGTCTGTTCATGTTGGAGGGGTCCATGAGGAGGAGGCTTTTGGTGCGAAGAGCAGGTGTAGCGTTGCTAACAGGCGGCACAGTAGCATGAAGATTCGGTCATTCCTGGAGCTTCGCAATGGTAGGTCACCGTGGGCGGTCATTGTCAGCACAAAATGCAATCTTGTGTTGCCGGTCGTTGTGGACGGTCAATATCAGCGTGAAGAGCGGGACTTGCAGGAACTTCTCATTGACATTTGTCACAGGCAGCAGAGTCTTGGCCCAAATGGTCCATTCAGGGGTGCCAGGAGCCCAATCTTTAGGATTATTTGACATCTTTACTGGAGGAGGAGCTCTCAATGATACCAGTCAAGGGTACAGGACCTGGGGGCACCTCTTGGGGATCAGGACTCACTCCAGAACAGGTCAGCAGCAGGCCTCAGGCAGGTTCAGGCAAGTTCAGGCAGATCCAGTTGTGGCAGGTCAGCTGGGCAACTACAGAGAGGCTTCTGGTATCTTGTTGTGTCCCTGTAGCTTGCACAGGTCAGCCAACTGACCCTTGAAGTCCCTCTGGGTAGCCTGGGATCAAGGAAAGCAGGTCCAATCTTCCTACTTCAGACAGCAAGACAGTCCTTCAAGCAGCAAGGCCATACTTCAAGCACTAAGGCAGTCCTTCTGGCAACAGGACAGTCTTTTTTCTGAATCTTTCACAGGCCCAGGAGTGTTTTGATGAGTGGTTCTGAAGGTCCTATTTTCATGCTCAGTGCCAGCCTTTTATCACATAATCCTGAAAGAGCTCTTCAGGGAAACATGGCCTGTAGTCAAGTTGCTTCCTAAGGACATTAGTCCAAAGGGTTATCAAGGAACCAACACTGAGGTTATTGGTAATTTGTAGGCAGAGATTGGATTTCAGGATTGTACAGTTGAAGGCAAGGTCTATGCGAAACAGTCCTGACCTGTGATAGTGGTGAGCACACCAGTGTGCTTTAAACCTAATCATAAACCCAAGGGCTCCAGATCAGATTATGGTGGTCTCAGATTCATGAAGTGAAGGTTTCCTTTTGAATTTTGCCTGTGGATAAATTGGATACTGTGAGTGGGTATGAGCACAGAATAGTGCTAAAGAAAAATACATACGTATTAAACACAAGATTAGAATAATTCCTGTTCTAGTTAGGCAGGAAGTCAAAGACATGCTCCACCAAATGGTAAGTGATTGTGTGATAGAACCAGACAGAAATCTTCACTTTGTGTTGAATTGAGGTCTCTTTACCAGAACATTATCATGACTGCTTTCTTTTACCAAATATTATTGAAATGGTGATAATGCTGAAGAGGGGAATATATTTTTTTCCAAGTTAGATCTCAAAAGTGCATATAACCAGGTTCTTTTGTATGCAGAATCTAAAATTGTCACAGCATTTGTAACATCAGTTCATAAGATTTCATTTTGGATTAACATCTATTGAGAGTGTGTTCCAGCACATAATGATTGGTGTTCTAAGGGATGTACGAAACGTGGCTTCTTCCAAGATGATTACTAGAGCTGTCATCCTTAGGGTGGTCTTCCCCCAAGCATTTTACCTGCTTTCCTTCTCTTTTTGCTTTATCTTTTCATTGGCCTTAGGACTCTGAGCACTTTACCACTGCTGACCAGTGCAAAAGTGCATGTTTTTCTCCCCTAAACATGGTGACATTGGTATATACCCAATTGACATATGTACTTTACTTTTAAGTCCCTTGTAAAGTGGTATACCATCTACCCAGGGCCTGTAACCTAAATTCTACTAGTGGGCCTCCAGCACTGATTGTGTCACTCACACATGTAGCCTTTCCAACCTGTCTCAGGTCTGCCATTGCAAGGTCTGTGTGTGGAATTTACTACCACTTCACTTTGCCATTTAAAACCACTTGCCAAGCCTTGAAATCCCCTTTTATTACAAGTAAGTCACCCCTAAGGTATGCCATAGATAGTCCTTAAGGGCAGGGTGCTGTGCAAGTAAAAGGTAGGACATGTACTCTTAAGTTTCATATGTCATGGCAGTGACAAGCAGCCACATTTGTTTTGCACTACTGTGAGGCCTACTCCTCTCATGGGCTAGCATTGGGAATTCCTTAATACACTTTTAAGCTGTAATTCCTGATCACAAACGAGTAGCTGCATCATGTTTCATATCCTTGAAATGGTAATGCTAAATGCTCTTTACTGGTAAAGTTGGATTTAATGTAACTTTTTTATAAATGCCACTTTTAGGAAATGGGCATTTCCCTGCTCTTACTGCTCTGGGTGCCTTGCAGCCTGCCCCCACGCCACGTCTGGGGTGGGTGACAGCTACACTTTGTGCATTCCTTCTAGACAGCCACAAACACAGGACGGGTAGGTATGATAGAGAACTTGCATTCATCTGCATTCTGGTAGCACTTTCTGGGCAGGAAGGGAGGGAGAGAGCTGACACACCTGAATAGGCAGTGTTCTGTTTCCCACACAAAGGGCTGATTACCCCCTACTGATAGTCTGGAGCCAGGGCTGGGAAGAAAGGGGGACCTATGCACTTCAAGGGCCTGCTTTGAAGTCACCCCCACTTCAAAATAACAACTGGGTATAAGTACTGGGCCTCTGACCCTAACAAGACAGTACACTACTGGACATGTGAAGTACTTTGCCAGGAGTGAAGACTGCTGTGCTACAAAGATTGCCACTTTGCTTGACTGCTGCTCTGGAAGAACTGCTTTTTTGTTTTCTTGTGCTGCTCTGTTGCCTGATAGTCTCTGCCCTGCTGATGACAAGGAATGGACCCATCTCACTTGTCCCAGAGCGACTCCAAGGGCTTGCTGGCTTACCCCCTCTTCTGAAGCCTGAGGACCATCAAAAACTTCCTTCAACCCTGCAACAGCACCTGTACTCTGCCATCTGTACCTCCTGCTCTGCCAAGTGGTGCCAATCCAGTCCTGGACCCTTGAAAGGTGACTCCTGCTGTACAGAACCATCAACCTCGATGCAGTGATAACTTTGTGCTGATCAGAACTGAGGCATTGCCCTTTTACGCAGGAGCCGATCAACGATATCACTTTGACGGCCTGCGCGACTCGACGACAATGGACAGCACAGCTCGATGACGACGCAGTGGCTGCATCTTAAAGGGGTTCATCGATGAACCCTTCATTGCCTGCTCGGATCGGAACTGACGTATCGAATCTTCGACGTCGACGCTTGCTCCATCCATGGTGCTTTTTCAGCGGGATCTGTATGAGTCCTGTACCCGGCCTACCCTCCATCACGGTCGGCCTGAATGTTGGATTTACCCCGATCCAGTGCATCCTCAAGGAACCCTAAGTGCTTTTTTTCTAAGCAATACTGTTTGATTTATATTTTAAAATTCATAACTCCGGTTCTACTTATTGGATTGTTGTCTTTTTGGTCTTGTTTCACCCACAAAATTATTTATTTTTCTAACCTCGTGTGGAGTTCTTTTGTGGTGTTTGCATTGTATTACTGTGTGTGGGGTGTGTTGCACAAATACTTTACACATTGCCTCTTTAGATAAGCCTGACTCCTCTGAGCCAAGCTACCAGAGGTTGAGCACAGGTTATCTTTTAGTGTGTATCTAGCTTACTCTGACTAGAGTGGTGGTCACTACATGGATAGGGTGTATACCTCTGCTAACTAGAGGGTTGTATGACAGAGGCATGCATGGCTAAACCACGGAAGCCTCTACAATGCTGCCAGAACAACAAAAGCATCAGAACAGCACATTCCTTTACCACAAATGCCTTTACCACGCATGCCTTTGCCACACAATTTCGTAGTAAAGGCATCACTGCTAAAGAGATATGTGGTAAAGATCACACACCAGCCCCCCACCCTAAGTCATAAAAACGAACATCCCCCTGAGTCCTAAAACTTCCCTGACCCCGAGCCCTAAACACAACCCCCACTCCCCACTGAGCCCTAAACACTACTCAACCCACCCGATCACTAAAAACTACCCGTACCCCACTGTGCCCTAAAATCTACCCCACCCCCAGCCCTAAACACTACCCTGATCCCCGAGACCTAAAATCTACCCTGACCCCCCTGAACTCTAAACACTATCCCAACCCCCCAGCCCTAAAAACTACCCCAACCACCCCCTGAGCCCTAAGAACTACCCCTAACCCTAAGCCCTAAAAACTACCCCAACCCATAAAAACTACCCCATCCCCCTTAAAATATAGTATTTGTAAAGCGCACGTTCACCTCCAAAGGGGCATCTTGCGCTGAATAACAGATGTTTATTGTTACCCAACTCAATGGTACTTATTTTATCGACCTCAGAAAGAATGAGTGAACCTGTGACCATGAGGTCGAACACAGGCCCCTGCAGTGGATGCATTTGTCCACTAAGCCGCCAGACCCAGCCCCAGCCCCACTTACCAGACCACGTCCTCTCCTGATCCTCCCTCTTCCTGTGACCGCCCATCCCACCATCTAGACTGCGTGGTTAAGGCATATGCGTGGTTTGGGGAATGCATCCGTGGTTCCGCTTGCGTGGAAACAGCGCATGTGGCTCAGCCCACGTTGCAAAGGCTATTTCCCCAACTAGAGACCCCTTTTCTAACAATATTATATTGATTTTTGGCAGTATTGTGGATGAGTATAACATAGTGTTAGGTTGGACATTAACAAAGTGGATGGGAGCTGACATGACTCTATTTAAAGAAAAGTGAGAGTTTTTGGAAAAGGAGGTAGATTATCTTGGATAATCTGTATCATCACACGTGATTAAAACTAAGAAGGACCTCATAGGAGCTATTGTAAATGCCTGGGCACCCTGTGATAAAGATCAGTTTAGGTCATTAATGAGTTTAATAGAATATAATGCCAAATTTGTAAAGGATTTTGTAGGAATAAAATGAAAATATTAGAATACTGCGAAGAAAGGGAGAGGATTTCTTTGGTAAGAAGCACCACAGTGACCATTCTGAGACATCCAAAACAATATAGCACATACAGGTATTCTCACACCCTTTGAAATGAATAAATAGTCTGTAATCATGGTTGATGCCAGCGCTTTGGGTATATGTGTGGTTGTCTCCCAGAGGTAAAATGGTAAAGAAATCACTGCTGCCTTTGACTCTCGAGTGTTAAATCCTTCAGAGAGGAATTAATAGAAAGCTGTAATAGAAAAAGAAGTATTAGCAGCAGCATGGGGCACAAATACATTTGAAAGTATGTCTGAGGAACCATGAAAATATTAAGGATGGATCACAAACTATTTTTGAGACCAGGAGGCACAGACAAAAGTTCAGCCAGATTGGCAAGATTTGCTGCTAGGTTACATAATTTTGTGCCGAGTCTTTTGGGCCCCATGTGGTCACTGATGGGTAAACCAGGGGGACCATGCCCTCACACATTAATTGACAGCTGTGATTCTGAGTTAGAAACTCAGTTTTCTATATGATTCCCGTTCTGTTAAAAAGAGGGGGGGAGGGGTGACAGACATTGGGGTGGTGGGTAGTTCTAAGCCTGTAGCATGAGGTGATTGGGTGGGGGTGTTAAGGATACATGGGTTTTTTCATTGAGGACAGGGGCAAGGCAATGAGGTCCCAGAGGGGCTGGGGTAGGGGGACGTAACCAGGAACATCAAGGGCTAATGGGGATGAGGGGAAAGAAGCTCTGGGCCGAGGTCTGACCCTGAAGATTCTCATCTGGAATGTCAATGGCTTGGGGGCAAACTCAAGCGAGGGGTGGTGAGAAAGTTTCTCCTCAGGCCCTACCCAGATATACTCCTGCTACAAGAAACTCACCTACTAGGTAAAACTTGTGGATTTCTGGGTAGAGGCAGGTATAAACTACTAGCACCTGCGGGATTTACGAAAGAAGCCAGGGGGCCCTGATTTGCCAATCTATGTCACTAGAGGTGCGTCGCACCTGTGTAGATACAAATGGCTGTCAGACAGCGATCCTTGGCCAATGTCATAGGGAGGATGTTGTTATAGGGTCACGGTACTTTCCCCCAGGTCTACAGTCTCTTGGCCTGGAATGTTTTGGGGCCTGCTTGACGCACTTCCCGAACGCACTGACTATTGTTGGCAGGAACCTCAACTTGACGCTGCACGGGGACTTGGACAGGGTGACAAGATCAGGGCATTGTGCAAGATACGCAACTGGACAATTTTGTAGATGCCCTGGGCCTGGGTGATTTGTGATGTCTGACAAACCCGAGTGTAAGACAGTACTCGCACGCTGCCACGTCACTGGGAGCCATGTGCCGACTGGAATATTTCTTAGGGCCCACACATCAGATGAGTATGTACTGTGGTACCACTTTCCTTCCTCGAGGCATTTTGGACCATTCACCACTGCTTACTGTGGTTCACATGGGTGTACTGAGCCAGACAAAGAAATGGAGACAATGCTTGGGAACTGAAAGATAGGGTGTAGGAGGGTGGCTTAGTATATGGTGCACACATCTTTAAGTGAAGCACCTTGCACTAATCCAAACAAACCTTATGGTGATTTCAGTGGTCTTAGACAACCATAGAAAGCTCTCTAAGTGGTAGACGTGGAAAGCAGCCTTCAGGCTTATCTTGAAGGAATGTTAAGCAGCTTGTTTTACCAGATCTAATCATGTAGTGTAGGTTAAACAAAAAAGAACCACACAGTGTATATATAAAAAATATGTCTATTTATTACACAACACTCACTAACACATTGGTATATCTCCTACCCGGAGATATAAACACAAATACACAACAATACTTCAATTGCAAGAGGGAAGTAAGCACAATACACAGTGGTCTCCAGAGGGAGACCAAACCATATACTAAGAAAGTGGAATGAGAATTGCGACCGAAGTCGGGACTTGGACCAGGAGGCTCAGAAGAGCTGACGACACAAGGTCCCAGGAACCCAACAGAGGCTGTGTGCAGAGTGGAAACACAGCTGCGTACTCAATAGAAGTCAGTGGGAAAGTTGTGGTTGCAGTTTTAAAGAAGAAGGACCATTCCCGGTGGACCCTGAAGAAACCCAGTGGAAGAAAGATGGTTGGAGAGTCACCCTACCCTTAAATACCGCAGGAACCAGCATACCTACACCAGGGAAGCCGGGTGCATAGGTGTGAAGTGACGTCAGAAACCACCGTAGACCACTATGGAGGACTTCAGTATAGGTGCTGCTGGCGAAGACTGTGCAAGAGTACAGTGGAATTCAAGGGGGGATTCTTGAAGAGAAGAAGCTGCAAGCAGAGGGGACAGAGTCTATGCCACTTGGAGGAGACCAGGAGGCACGGAAAAGCAATGCCCACTGATGCCAGAAGATGCACGAGTGATGACGGGGACCTTGTAGCTGCAGCTGTGAGGACCAGGCGATGCTGAGAAAGACCAGGAGATGTGAATGAGCTGTCCTACATCTGAAGTCGAGAACCAGGGAGTCTGTGTCCGGCAGGAGCACCAACAAGCCTTGTCAGCTGCAACAGGCATGGAAAGCGATGAAGGAGCAACGTTGGGACCAGCAAGGTCCAAGGGACTCACCACAAGCAGGAGAGTCAGAGTAGGCCCGAGCATGCAGGGGAGCCTAATGAAGCAGGAGAAGACTCTCAAGAGAACCCAAAGACCAAAGGCACAGGAGTCGCAAGAGGACCTCGAGCAGCTCACCAAAGATGCAGGCTCATGGTGCAGCTGATGTGGTGAGGACAAAAATCTTGGCAGAAGGAGATGCTGGAGGCTAGAGCATCTTGTAGCCCGAAGATCTCTGGAGTGCAGAGCCAACAAGCCTTTGCAATGGCAAGTCGACACGGTGCACAGGGGTTCATCCCAGTGGTTCCGAAGAGGGATACTGGCCTCAAACTTGCTGACAGGACAGATCAAACCTCGAGGGAGTTGCAGAACCACCACCTGTGTTGCTGAACCCTTCTTGGGACGTTAGGAGCAGCAGACCGGTAAGCTTTGTTGCGGTGCCTGCAGATGCAGGTCAGTGATTCCTTCATCCCAAGGGAGATTACTTCGGGTGTCCTTGATGCCCACAGGCCTGTTGAAGATCCTTGAAGAAGCACAGACACAGACGATGAATAAGACTTGCAGAACAGAGAGACCAGGAACAGTAGGAATCTTCGTTGATGCAGTCTCGGTTCCAGGCAGAGTGCAGCGAAGTCCAAGTGTCCAGACGGTCGAAGAGTGACGTGGTTTCAGGCTTGAGTTGTGTCCTACAATGAATCTGAGGACCCACCCACAGGTAAGCCCTTTAATACCCTAAGAAAGGGGTTAGGATGACTCAAGGGTCCCTCCCAGAGGAGGGGCTGGGCAGAGTTTCCAGTTTCGTGCCAGAGCAGGAGCCAAAGGCTCCCTGAACTAGCTCAAACCGGAGTATGCAAGAAGGGCACCAAATGTGCCCTTCAAAGCAGTCTTGTGGTGCTGGCAAGCGCTTTCACCCCAGCCCAATACACAAAGTCATGTCTGGGAGGTGGTCACACCTCCCTGTGACAGGAAACCTATTGTTCTACCTTCCCTTACTCGAGCTCAGCAGCAGGAGGGCAGAATCGTGTCTGGGGTCGGCAGCAGCACTAGCTTGCTGTCAGACCCTAAAACGCTGTTACCAGGAGTACTGAGTGCTTCCTGGAGTAGCCCTCAGTGCATGGAATCATACCTCCAACACCAGTAACGGTATTGGGGTATGATTTCAACATGTTTGATACCAAACATGCCTAGGTTCAGCACAGCACAGCCAATATATAGTTAGCCATTGCATAATGATGGATTGCCACTATTTGTATCAAAATGACTGATTGCATCTACAAAGCCTGGAGAATCGACTTTTGTCGGGGTTTGTAGGGGTTTCCTGCTCATGCAGGGGCACCCATGCACTTATAACCCAGCACCCTGCCTTCAGGATTGAAAGACCTGCCTTAAGGGTAACTTATAGTTTTTAATTGTAGTGACCTCAGATATAAGAAAACTTATATCGGTCGTAAGTGGTCCTAGCACCAGCTTACACAGGCTGCAGTGGCAGTCCTGTTGTCACAGTTTGAGAGGTCTCTCATGGGTGGCATAACACATGCTGCAGCCCATGGGAGACCCCTGGTGTACCTATGCCCAGGGTACCTCAGCACCATAAACTAGGAACTTACAGTGGTACACCCGTAGCCAATTGTGGTGATACAAAAGTCCTTACCAAGTCAAATTTAGGGAGGAAGCACAGTGACTGGGGTCCTGATTAGCAGGATCCCAGTCAAACTAGTCAAAAACACACTGACACCAGACATAGAGTTCAGGTAACCATTCTAGCAGGATCCTACCTTCCTACACAGGGAAATAAAAACAATGGCAGCTACGGCGACTGCCAGGTATTTTACAGAGAATGTGGGCTCAGTCCAGTCTGTAAATGATCTGTGGGAGGCCTATAAGGTGATCCTGAGGGCTCAGTTAATTGCACGAAGGGTGGGCCTGAGAAGGGAAAGGGATGAGGAGTGTCGAAAGCTTGAGGAGAAACTGCTGCAGCTTGAGGCCGACTACGTGGCTGCCTCCACTAGAGACCGGGCCCATAGGATTGAGGAAGTCAGACTGGAATACATTGCCCTGTTGCGAAAAGAGGTGAGAGCTCAATTTCGAGCCATTCAGGGTCGGCTCTCTGAGGTAGGCAATAAGGCCAGCAAGCTCCTTGCATAGCTGGGCAAAAAGGAGAAGGGGTATCGCTGGGTCGGGGGGATTCAGACAGCAGAGAGGGAGCTAAGGGAGACCTCCTGGGATATTGCACTGGAATTTGCAATGTATCTGGAAAGGCTCTATCAGAAATGGACTACTGCTGGTTGGGGTGAATTGGTGGCATTTGTGGGGGACCTTCCGGCCCCTCGCCTGGACCCTGACCGGGTTGAGGCGCTGGAGGAGAAGATCACAGAGGGTTAGGTGACTACAGCTATTTCACAATTGAACAATGGTAAAACTCCTGTCTCCAGTGGCTTCCAAGTAGAATTATATAAAGGTGTTATTTAAAAAGTTGCAAAGCTGATTCTTTCCATGTTTGACGTGGCCAGAGAAATGGGCGTCCTGCCACGTGAACTCCGGGAAGCCACAATTGTTTTGATCCATAAAGAGAGAAAGGCAGCTGAAGATTGTGTCTCTTATAGGCCAATTTCCCTGATTCAATACTGAAACAGAAATCCTGAAAAGGTTTCTAGCAAACCACCTAATGCAAGTCATTGACCTCCTGGTCAATCCCTATCAGTCCGGCTTCATGCCATACTGGGCCATCGAGGCATAACATGAGAAGGTTGATGGGCTGCTTGGTGCACACCAAACGCCTGCAGGACCCGGGGGTCCTTTTGGCCCTGAATGCTGAGAAGGATTTAGACTCCGTGGAAAGGCCCTACATGATGCCTGTCCTTTGGAAAATGGGCTTCAGCCCATATATCCTCTCTTAGATCCGGTAGTGACGGTCTGGGTCAATGGGGTCCTGTCAGATCACTTTGGTCTATGCAGGGGCACCAGGCAGGGGTGTCTGCTATCGCCCCTACTATTTGCGGTCTCTCTTGAACCTCTAGTGTCATGGATCTAGATGGATGCACAAATCAGGGGCCTCCGCAAGACCCGGTGGGGGAGGACGGCATCTCATTATAAGCTGATGACGTCCTACTATACCTTGCGGACCCATCACATTCAGTGCAGAGAATCCTGGACATCCTGACAACTTCAGGGTCATATGCGGGGTTTCGCATTAATTGGCACAAGTCAGTGGCCTTCCCTGTGGTAGTGGATGCTCTGGCGCCCTTTCAATGGGCAACTAAAGGATTCCGAACGTAGTGTGTGTTGGAACACGCACAACCAAAGTAAAGGAAATTAGTCAATTTGTTGCGTGCCTCTGGGGTCTCACTCTCTGATCAAAGAGTGTGGAATCAACAGCAAAAAAGTAGTGTCTCCTGATTAGGGGACATCCCCCTGAGCACAGCGTAGGACCCACTACGAGGGTGTTTAAGTTCTTTGATAAAACATGTAAACAAATGTTTTGATCTTCAATAGTTCGATGAGTGAATGAGGAATTTATTCAATGATTGATATTGTAATCTCATATCAGTACATCAAATGTAACTTTGAATGCGACCATCAAACGTTATTACATATCTCTCCCGATGCATTTCGGGCTATTTACAGCCCTTCGTCAGGGGACAAAATCTACAAAAAAAATTAAAGCAATGATAGTATGAGGGAACCAACCATAAAGAGGTTTTGTCAAATAGCAATAACACCATCAAATCAGAACAAAGATCTACAACGAGTGTCACTTTAGAATACTTATCAACATAAGTGCATGCGGCGGTGAAACATGCGACGGTGAGACATATGGGAAATAGATACTGGTGATGCATACATAATGATGGAATAAGATCAAATATTGAGCTAAAACCTCCTCTCACTGGTAGTAAAACAAGGTGGTCTCAAATGCGTAAGTCGAGTGAGGTTTGCCAAATATGTAGTGCCATATAGTGATGTCACTGTGCGCAAATATAGTATCAAATGGATGAAAAACATGGAGGTGGTTTAGAATCTGGATAAACCGTATGCTTGTGTTAAACCACTATACGGAGACTAGATAGATGTGAATAAACCAGGTGAGCGAGCGAATACGTGCTAAAACGCCGTGAAGCTATGCGAAAATGTGAAGAAACCAGAAGTCTAAATAAATACACCACCGGGTGTGCGAGAGAGAGTGCAGTATGTTCGGAAAACAGTCAGGGATTCCGCCATCTGGGAAATTGGTGCATGGGGGCAAGAAAATAAGTGTATAAGGCGAGAGGTTGCCCTCGCAAATTTGTCAAAATCTGGGGCCCTGGGAGGGAGGGGAGAGAAAAGGATGGCTAGGGAGGGATGGAGGATGGTTACTTTAATGACGGGAGAATCAGGTATCAAGCACAGGCTGAAAGAGAGGGTTTTCTTTTTTTTTTTTTAGTTCAAAATATTTTATTGAATTTTCATAATAAACAAGTAACAGACAATACAGAAAACAATATTCTAAAGCGAAAATACCTAGTTATAATAAAGAAGATTAACAGGAATATCAGTTGAATTACTTTAGGTAAGAAAAAATAAGTATTCTTGGAAAACATAAAAAGGAAAGGGGGAAAGGGATCAATAATGAAGCCATTACATTATCTATAAATAGAGCTACAATATTAAATCATTAAATATACTATATTATCAATAAAAAGCAAAATTAGTTATAAATATACCGTTTAAGAAGATACATATACATCAACAGGTATCCAAAAAGAGTGAAAAGAATTGGAATTATGATTGAGCCCAGTTAAGGACAATTGAGCTCCTCTTCTTGTAAAAATAACCCATGACCACCAAGCATGCACTGATAATAACGAGACATCTTTCCAACAAAATGTAATGGATTTTAAAGCAGCTGATATTAGGAAATTAAAAAGTTTACCTTCTAAGTCATTTAAACTATGTGAAAGTAGAGCAGATTTGCAAATTACATATTGTAAGAAACATCATCATGGATATTTAATATCTTTTTTATAATATCCCAAACATCAGTCCAAAATTTTAAAATTAAAGGGCATTTAAAAAGCATATGTTGTAATGTACCAGGGTGCGATTTACAGTGCCAACAAGATGCAGATTGAAGAAGTTTAGCTTGGAAAAGACGTAATGGAGTCCATAAACAATTAAATAAAATATAAGAGTTAGTCTGATAAAGCGAAACAGGTAACCAACCAGAAATACTATTAAGCCAAATATCTTTCCATATATCAGTGGACAGTGAAAGTGAAAGTTCATTATTCCAAAATACTGAAAGCATATTAATGTTGCTACCTAAAGAATTAGATAATTTTTTATATAAAATAGAAACACCATGTGATGAAGCAGAGACAGTTTGAATGTAAATTGATAAATCAGCTTTAACATTAGAAGGAATATCTTGAGGAAAAGAATCTAAAATGGAATTACATAAATATTCATATTTAGAAAAATCAGATTGAGGTAAATTAAATCTTGTTCGTAAAATCTCAAATGATATAAAAGCATTGTTTGAATATATATCTTTAAGATAAAAAATACCAGCATTAATCCATGAATACCAGAAACTAACATTCCTATTCAATTTAATAACATTGCTATACCATAGTGACAGGTCTTCATAATAGACATAGGGGATAGAAAAATTGAATCTATATCATTAAAAATCATTTTAGTGGACTTAAGGATAACGGATTTATGAAAAAATGATGACCTATTAGACATTGTTAACAAAGTGGGGAGTGGAAATGGATTTACCAATGATTTCTCAATATCAAGCCAAATAGGAGAATTGTTTAAATAGGACTGATTAAACCATATGGAACTTTGTTTTAAAATAAAGGCTTTGTGGTAAAGAAAAAGTCAGGTAATCCAAACCCAGCATTACATTTAGGCATTTTTAATTTTTTATAACTGATACGAGGCGGTTTACAGTTCCAAAGAAATTTGGATAAAATTCTATCAACATCTTTGTAAAACTTTAATGAAAATTGAGTAGGAATCATGGCGAGGGTGTAGAAAATTTTAGGAGCAATTGTCATTTTAATGGAATCCATTCTACCCCACCATGAAAGATGTAATGAAGACCATTTAGACGATTTATCTTTGATATAATTTAAAATAAAGTTACAGTTCAATGTTATTGTTGATTTTATAGAGGATGAGAATAAAATACCAAGATATTTCAATTTATCCTTTTGCCAAATAATATCAGTCATAGGTATCATATCAGGGGTACAATAAATGTTTAAGGGGAAAAATTCAGTTTTGTTAGTATTTAATTTATATCCAGAGATTGTGGAATAGTTTTTGATAATCTCTAATAGGGAAGGGAATGAGGATATAGGGTCACTAATAAATAGGAGTACATCATCAGCATAAGCTAAGGCTTTAATAGTAACATCTTTAATATTAATTCCTTTAATATCATCACATTTTCTTATAGCATTGAGAAAGGGTTCAATACCAATAAGGAATAAAAGTGGGGAAAGAGGGCAACCTTGTCTTGTACCTCTAAAAAGTGAAAATTGACTCGAGATTTGGCCATTGATAAATAAACGAGCAGTAGGAGCAGAATACAGAGCAGAAATCATGCGAATAAATGTCTCACCAAAATTAAATGACAATAAGGTATTAAATAAGAATTGCCAATGAATTTTATCAAAAGCTTTCTCAGCGTCCAAGGCCAGAATTCCTGAAGGTAAAGTTAAAGTGGGAGCTTGTTCGATAACATGTAGCAAGGCTCTTGTATTGTTTGCAGAATACCTATTTTTCATAAAGCCAGATTGGTCTGGGTGTATAATAAAATGCATTACAGGAGCTAATCTAGAAGCCAATATTTTAGCATATAATTTACAATCTTGATTAATTAGAGATATAGGCCGGTAATTTGACACAATAGTGGGATCCTTATCTGGTTTGGGAAGCACGACAATTAAAGCCTCAGTAAAAGAGCCTGAAGTAATTCCTGAAGAGCCAAAAGAGGTAAAAAGTTGAAATAAAAAGGGCAAAAGTTGTACTTGAAATTCTTTATAAAACTCAGCCGAAATACCATCTGGACCAGGAGACGTATTTTTTTAAGAAATTGATAAAATTTCATCTGTAGTAATGGGAGAATCTAACCCAATTTTATCTGATTGAGAAATGCTGGGTAAACCACATGTAGTTAAAAAGGAATCAATTAAAGAGGCATCATGAAAATCAGGCTTGTTATATAGATTAGAGTAAAAATCCAAAAATTCATTAACGATATCATTGTGAGATAAAGCAATTTTGCCACTAGGGCCATGAATAGAGTTTATTTGAGTTTTGTCCTTTTTTATACGTAAATAATTAGCTAAAAGTTTCCCAGATCTGTTGGCATTAAAACGAAATTTGGCTTTAGAGTTAGAAATCTGAATGCCAGCTCTTCTGCTAAGGATTGAATTAAATTCATACCGAAGCTTTTGCAGTTTAAGTCTATATTGAGGATCATTAGACGTAATGAAAAGTATCTCAAATTTCGCAATTTGTTTTTCTATGTTTTTAATATTAGTATTGAAGGATTTATTTTCATGAGCCATAATGGAAATAGTTACACCTCTAATGTATGCTTTAAAAGCATCCCATCTATTAACCATAGAAGTGGAACCTTCAGGATTAAGTAGGAAATAATCTTGAATTGCAGTTAAGAGTTTTGGTTTATTATGTTCCTTAAGAACAATATCAGTATTCATTCGCCATCGGGATTGTTTTGTAAAAGATGAATTTAAATTCAAAACAAAAGAAATTAAAGCATGATCTGAAATATCAATGTTACCAATGTTAGGAGAAATCACGGATTGAATTAATTGTCTAGAGACCAAAAAATAATCAATCCTAGAATGAGAATTATGTGGGTTTGAAAAAAATGTAAAACTTTTTTTCTGTAGGAAAATGTAGGCGCCAAATATCAACTAACTTAGTGGTTTGAATAAATAATCTGAAAGCATGAAAAACCTTAGGAGGGTGAAATTTAGTACAAGACAATCTATCTAATAGAGGATCAGATATGACATTAAAATCACCTCCTACAATTAACGGAACTGTACCCAATTTCAGAACCTCAGTAGTAAGATTAGACCAAAAAAGAGGTTAGATCCGCCGTAGGGCTGTAAACATTAAGTAAAAATATGACTGAGTCATGTATTTTAATTTTAACTATAATATATCTCCCATCAGCATCTGAAGTTTTATTCAAAATTTGGCAGTGTAATTTTTTTGCAAAAAAGATAGCAACCCCATTTTTTTTCCATTAGCAGGAGATGAAACAATAGTATCGACCCACTTTTTCTTCATATAATCTAAGATTTTGTCATCTATATGAGTCTCCTGAATAAAACAAATATCTGCCTTGCAACTACCTAGATAATCTAAAATCTTTGTGCGCTTAACTGGATGACGTAAACCTTTAACATTTAATGAAACTACTTTAATATTATGTATGTTAGCCATAATGAAAGAAAGAAAGAGAAAAGATGAAGAGGAGGAGAGTGAAAAATACAAAAAGATTGTGAGAAAGTAGTAGCTCTAGAACAGGGAAGATGAAAGGAAAAAAATAAAACATGAAAAAAACGACAAACAGAATACATTAATATCAGGAATGAAACGCACACACGCTCAACAAGCATGACCGGTACCGTTGGAGCCCGATGAAGAATAACTCAGTAATTTGTCAGAAGATACATAACTGGAAACAATCAAGTAGTAGAGTCATGAGCATCCATTAAATGCTGTGATTGTTGATCCAGAAATTGTTTCAGTTCTTGAGGACGCTGAAAGGATTTCGAAAAGTTATCTTTCCAAATACGCATTGTTGAAGGATCAAAAAGACCATACTTGAAACCAAGACTTCTTAGTTGAGGGCGAAGAGCAGTGAATTCTTTGCGAACAGAAACAGTCTCCTTGGCGAAATCTTGATGGATAAATATTTTATTCCCATTGACCATCAGCGAAGGAATTTCTCGTGCTGCTTTCCTAATCAAAACCAAATGGTGATGACGGAGAACTTTAAAGATCATTTGTCGAGGTTTTGTGTGTTGAGGGTTGCGATGAGAAGGAATCCTGTGAGCCTTATCAATTTCGAATTTTTCTGGAAAACTGATTTTCAAAAGGCCAGGAATCAAAGTTTCCAAATATAATCTGCAGTTGGCCCCTTCAACATCTTCTGGTAGATTGAAAATGCGTAGGTTATATTGTCTATTGCGGTTTTCCATATCTAAAAGGAGTGCAGACATGGGTGATATTTTCGCCATAAGTGGGGTAAAAGCGTCTATTTTAACCTTATTATCCTGTATTTTAATTGAGTTGTCAGAAATTTTCATTGATAAGCAAGCCATTTCTTTGCGCACATTTTTATTCTCTGACGCAATGGTATCTGTATTAACACGAAGTGCTTGAATTTCTTCTAAAATTAAAGACAAGGAAGGTTCAGATGACGCTACCACTTTTGATTTAATTGGCGGAGGTGAAACCTGCTGTCTCCTTTTATTATGTAGAGAATTTTTATTTTCCATTTTGATGTAAAAAGGATCCAATTTGCAATTAAATACAATGTTTGTAGGAAGGTATAGTATTCTTGGTGATCAAATCCTTCAAATAACTGGTGCAGCAGCTAAAATAGTCTGTGGGAGTGGCTAGGCCCAAGCCAGGCCCTTTCTTACGTGCTTACTCCGCCCCCCTGACAGACAAGCCTGGCAGTACCTGAAGGCAGACTGGGAGCAGGAGCCTGATGAGAGAAAACACCACTTTCGCCGTCCAGAAGCACCCAAAAACGACCCCACAACGCAGGTACCGGCTTCAAATCCACAGCGACCTCATTGCAGTACTAATTTTTGTGTAATTTCGTCGTTTTTAACGCAAAACGGGCGAAAACGCGGAGGAGCTCACCGGGAGGCGGCCATCTTGTTTAGCACGCTCGCGCGTCTCTTCGAAAGAGAGGGTTTTCAAGCCTGATGCGAACATTAACTAGTGAACTGTCATGTTTGCTACGTTGCTGTTCTGCTCTGGCCCCGGTTCCTGGGAGATTCAATGTAGTTCTGTTTGTGTATTTGCCTATATGTCCTCAAATGTTGGAGGGGTGTATTATGTTGTTTGTTTCTCTATTCAAAATGCAATAAAGAGATATACTAAAAAAAAATATTGGTCAAGAAAATACTAAGGGGTCGATTCCGATTCGGGCCGGAAAAAGCACCGACCGAGTCGGAGCCGGAATTTATTCCGACCGACACGTACATGTGGCGCCCGACACGCCAAGTACGATGCAAAGCGTGCAAAATCCGACCGACACGTACCGAACCCAAGCCGAACGACCGAGCCGCACGGAAAACAGCAATACGGCCGGAAAAACACGCGAATCGAACCGACCGACACACACCCGGAACAAATCCGACCGAAACGTACACGCGAACTCCAAACCGCAAAGTACGATGCAAGGCGCGAAAACCACGACCGAGTCGGACGGAGGACAAGCCGTACGACCGACACGCATACAAAACCGAGCCGAAGTAACACAAAACACCGCGACCGACGGGTACGCAGCATAGAAAACTGCACAAACACAGCGTGAACGAAACGGAGAACACCGTACGAGACAAATGCAGGGTCCGACTCGGTCACAAGAATGTTTCCAACATGCACAGACAGTACAAAGGAAAAATGACACAAAAAAAGGCCAAACAAGCAATTACAAAGCCAATAAATCCTGGGGGGGGTGGGGACAGAGAACAAAGACACACCCACAACTCCACTCATATAAAGGACACAAATCCCAACCATGATCCTTTGCAAATGCCATTCCACTGCCAGCACCCATCAGACAGCAACCACACACCCACAGCTCATCCCTCACACAAGCCACACACCATCAGCACACCAACAAATACCTACCTCACATACACCCAGCAAAACACACTCACACACCCTCACCTGCACACCAACACACACATCACTCACCATCACCACCCATCACCATGCCCCCCAAGAAGAATCACAAGTTCCTAGATTGTGAATTGGAAGTCATGGTAGACGAGATCCTCAGGGTAGAGCCACAGCTGTTTGGCACACTGGTCCAACAGACCCCCATCTCCCAGAAAACCAAGATGTGGGAGAGGATCATCAACAGGGTGAACGAACAATCACCATGTCTGCGCACAAAGACCGACATCCAGAACAGGTGGTATGACGTGCGCAGGAGGGTACGGGACCTGCTCAAGAAAGACTACCTCCTGAGCCAATACACCGGCAGTGGCCCTCCTGCCAAGCCAGTATACCTCAGGCCCTGGGAGGAGAAGGTGCAGGCCATCCTTCCGCCAGTGAGCGTATATGGACTAGAGAACATCCCAGAGCCTGGTGAGTACACAACAAATGTACACAATATTCTGCCACAATACACACACACATCACTGTCAAGGGGAGAGTCAAACCATGCACTCATAGCAATTACACAGCAACCAGAACAGAATCATCCCAAAATGTGTATGTCAGTCAGAGAAACACAACACATGCCATCTCAAAGTTACACTCAACCGTGCCATCACATGTACAAACACAACTACAACTACAGCTAGGCAGTGGCACAAATAGAACTAACAAACACATCCAGACATGTAGCCACCACAACAACACCAACACACAGCGAAGACCACTGAAAGGAAGGAATTCTGTGTATGCTGGCCAAGTCAGTGTAGCCAATAGCATCATGGGAGTCGTAGTCACACATATTGCCCCCCACAACTGTCCCATCAACACCACCATGAACCATGCGCACATCACAGGGAGTGGAGAAGGACTCACAAGATGGCTGACACTGGCAACTGCTATGGGGAGCACAAGGCCCTGCTGGCAACTGTGCACCAACAAACAGCAGGACACCACTGACTGACATCCTGAGAGACAACTTCCACTCCCTGCAATGGAAGCACGTTCCATGGTGGGATATCTGGCTGGCTGGGTGTGAAGGAGGACTCGCACTACTGACCATAGTCACAAGCACCTCCCCTCACACACACCCTCAACACATACTCCACATAACCCACCTGGGAGAATGCAATGCCACACATCCTAACTCAAGGTCCCACAAAGAACCTCCACCCTGGGTTATGTCGTGTGAAGCACAGGGACACTCATAGGACTTTCAGCCAAACAACTGCCAGGACAACACTCCCAGCCATCCTGTCAGCACAGGCAGCCCACCCCACAGGGAAGCAGAGTCAAAAGGAAGGAAGCATGGGCATGCTGGGAAGGGGGTGGAGGCAATAGCATGATGGGAGTCGTAGGCACAGCTCTACATCCCCCACCACATGGCCCAGCAAGCTCACACTCACGCATGCACATCCCACAGAGAGTGGAAAGGCCCATCAAAGATGTCTGACACTGTTGCTGTGTCGTGGGGAGCACAAGGGCATGCTGGGAACTGCACACCAACCAACAGCAGGGCACCACTGTCAGCCATCTTGCCATTGCTCTCACACCCACACACACTGAACTCCCCACAAAACCAAGTAAGTATGGGAATGCTGGGAAGTGGGGTGGAGGCAATAGCATGATGGGAGTGGTAGTCACAGATATTGGTCACCCCCACAACTGTCCCATCAACACCACCCTGAACCATGCGCACATCACAGGGAGTGGAAAACAACTGACAAGATGGCTGACACTGGCAACTGCTGTGGGGAGCACAAGGCCCTGCTGGCAACTGTGCACCAACAAACAGCAGGACACCACTGACTGACATCCTGAGAGACAACTTCCACTCCCTGCAATGCAAGCACGTTCCATGGTGGGACATCTGGCTGGCTGGGTGGGAAGGAGGACTTGCAGCACTGACCATAGTCACAAGCACCTCCCCTCACACCCCCCTCAACACAAACTCCACAGAACCCACCTGGTAGAATGCAATGCCTCCCATCCTAACTCAAGATCCCACAAAGAACCACCACCCTGGGTTATGTTGTGTGAAGCACAGGGACACTCTTTGGACTTTTAGCCAAACAACTGCCAGGACAACACTCCCAGCCATCCTGTCAGCACAGCCAGCCCACCCCACAGGGAAGCAGAGTCAAAAGGAAGGAAGCATGGGCATGCTGGGAAGGGGGTGGAGGCAATAGCATGATGGGAGTGGTAGTCACAGATATTGCTCAGCCTCACAACTGGCCCATCAACACCACCCTGAACCATGCTCACATCACAGGGAGTGGATAAGGACACACAAGATGGCTGACACTGGCTACTGCTGTGGGGAGCACAAGGGCATGCTGGGAACAGCACACCAACCAACAGCAGGACACCACTGTCAGCCATCTTGCCATTGCCCTCACACCCACACACACTGAACTCCCCACAAAAGCAAGTAAGTATGGGAATGCTGGGAAGTGGGGTGGAGGCAATAGCATGATGGGAGTCACAGTCACAGACATAGCTCACCCCCACAACTGTCCCATCAACACCACCCTGAACCATGCTCACATCACAGGGAGTGGAGAAGGACTCACAAGATGGCTGACACTGGCTACTGCTGTGGGGAGCACAAGGCCCTGCTGGCAACTGTGCACCAACAAACAGCAGGACACCACTGACTGACATCCTGAGAGACAACTTCCACTCCCTGCAATGCAAGCACGTACCATGGTGGGATATCTGGCTGGCTGGGTGGGAAGGAGGACTTGCAGCACTGACCATAGTCACAAGCACCTCCCCTCACACACCCCCTCAACACAAACTCCACAGAACCCACCTGGTAGAATGCAATGCCTCCCATCCTAACTCAAGATCCCACAAAGAACCACCACCCTGGGTTATGTTGTGTGAAGCACAGGGATACTCTTGGGACTTTTAGCCAAACAACTGCCAGGACAACACTCCCAGCCATCCTGTCAGCACAGCCAGCCCACCCCACAGGGAAGCAGACTCAAAAGGAAGGAAGCATGGGCATGCTGGGAAGGGGGGTGGAGGCAATAGCATGATGTGCGTAGTCACAGATATTGCTCAGCCCCACAACTGGCCCATCAACACCACCCTGAACCATGCTCACATCACATGGAGTGGATAAGGACACACAAGATGGCTGACACTGGCTACTGCTGTGGGGAGCACAAGGGCATGCTGGGAACTGCACACCAATCAACAGCAGGACACCACTGTCAGCCATCTTGCCATTGCCCTCACACCCACACACACTGAACTCCCCACAAAAGCAAGTAAGTATGGGAATGCTGGGAAGTGGGGTGGAGGCAATAGCATGATGGGAGTCACAGTCACAGACATAGCTCACCCCCACAACTGTCCCATCAACACCACCCTGAACCATGCTCACATCACAGGGAGTGGAGAAGGACTCACAAGATGGCTGACACTGGCTACTGCTGTGGGGAGCACAAGGCCCTGCTGGCAACTGTGCACCAACAAACAGCAGGACACCACTGACTGACATCCTGAGAGACAACTTCCACTCCCTGCAATGCAAGCACAGTCCATGGTGGGATAACTGACTGGCTGGGTGGGAAGGAGGGCCGGCTGTCAACCAAATACAACCAATGCAGACCATGTTCACACCCCAACAAATACATAGAAATGCCCAAATAATGCAGGACAATGTGCCACACCAATATCAACCCCTGACTGTGACGACTTAGGACAATGCAATGTACAGGCCCGCACCCAGAGGCACAGTCACAACTGTCAGGTGTGTCAACCATTGATGCCTGCAGAAACATAACATACATTGTGTGTGTCTCCCAAAAACAGGTGATGATGGGGACACAGCAGCAGACGCTGAGGAGTCCCAGTCCCAGGCTCAAGAGGATGCGGAGCTCACTGGTGTCGTACCGCCTCAGCCCTCCTCGGACGAAGAAGACCAACCTGGCACATCCGGTGCAAGTCTACATGCAGCACCAGCAGGACCACCAGCTGCAGCACCAGCAGGACCACCAGCTGCACCCCCTGCACCCACCCCTCCAACGACTGTCACCACAAATACCATCCCTGCCGACATGGACAGAACAAGGAGCAACACCAGCACAGGGACCCTGGACCAACCTGGGGCCATGGACACCACCACCACCAACCCCCAAGGTGGACCAGGGTCATCTGTGCGTGCCACTGCACGCACTGCACATGTCAGCAGGGGTGGTGGGAGGGGTGGGAGAGAGAGGTCGCTGCTTGCAGAGGTTGCTGGTGTGCATGATGACCCACAACTGGTACGCATAGCTGATGCGTACCAGTCCAGCACCGGAGATCTCAGCCATGTAGTGGGGCTCCTCAGAGACATGAAACAGCAGCAGGCTGCCCATCATGCCCGCTTGGACTCTCAGATGTCCCACGTGGAGTCACACATGTCCCGCGTGGACTCACACATGTCCCGCGTGGAGTCCAAGTGGGATGCACTGCATGAGATGACGGCGGTGCACAGGGACATTTTACAATGCCTCCGCCAGATGAACAGCAACCAGTCCACACCTCCCTGTGTGCCAACAACATCTGGTGCTGAACAAACTGCAACTGCCACAGGGAGGGAGGATGACTCTGGCGGAGAGTCCCCTGCACCGCAGCAGCCTGTACTTGAGGGGCCCCCCCCAAAGAAGAGGGGTCGTCCGAGGAGGGGCAAGTGAGAGGCCGATGGCCAAGCGCAACTCCCAGGAAGCCTGAACCTGTTCTGGATGTTCACCTTTGTGCACAGACTGTTCACCCTGTTGACGGCAACACTACTCCCACACATTGCATGGGGAGTACAAGTTGGACCAATGTCTCAGACAACTGTGGCCCCGATACTGGGGATTTTGTCTACCAGGACTTTCAATTCACCTAGGAACTTCTGATTGCAAGATTTATGTACAGCACTACCCATCCTATGCACTATTCACACAAATGAATCACAATAAACACACTAATACACCATACTTGCCTCTGTTGTGATTCCAACGTGGGTGCTGTTATGAGGATGATGAACTGCAAAATTACACTGTGTATGCGAACTGCAACAGCAAGTACAACACAGGCATGTGAGTAAAGGCAACGTGACACATATGAGGGAGACACACCACCAGGGCTATACAACACATACACACCTAGGCCATCTGACTCATTGCCTACACTGATGTTGCCAGGGAAGACGGTGCAATGCACAGACACCACACCCATTCCCAGTTGTAGTCAAGTAGCCCACAGGTGCAGTAAGCAAATGGCAGTCTAATGTGTGACCACAGACAACGCACATCACAAAGTGAAGCACAGGTTTATTACACAGTTGCAACATGTCGTAACCACTACAGATGCAAGGTAATCCCACCTGGCAGCGGGCACACAGTCAACAACTGTAGACGGAAGGAAGTCCATGGGTGTGGCGCACATCACCTGTAGGGACACAACAGCTACCACCCTGGAAGTGCAATCACGTCGTCGGTGGACACAGTTGACCAAACGAATCTGAAAGTACCCTGTGAAGGACAGAAATGACACACAGTCAAAAGCAATGGAGAACAGGACAGAACAGCAAAACTCATGCACAATACATGTTACAAGATACCCACCCAGAACCAAGTTAGCATGTCAACACTGTTGGGGAGTACAGACCACCTGTAAGCACACATCGCAACACACATCCAGTCAAGTAGCCCATGGACACACTCCAACAGCACCAGAGCACCACCTACACATATCATGCCAACTCACATCATTGACATGACACCTCAGGATACTCACATTCAGCTAAAGAAGTTGGTGATGAGCTGTGTGCGGACATCACCCTCATCATCATCATCATCATCACTGGCATCGTGGTCCAGGCCAGGATCCTCCACAGGTGGCGGATGTTGGTCATTGTCATCCTGGATGAGAGGCAACTCCTTCCGCACTGCCAGGTGGAGCATGCAGCAGACGATGATAATCTTGCACACTTTCGCAGGGGCATATGGGAGGGACCCTCCGGTCTTGTCCAGGCAGCGGAAGCGGCTCTTCAGGAGACCAAATGTCCGCTCAATCACTCTCCTGGTCCGACCATGTGCCTCATTGTAGCGCATCTGGGCTGGTGTCACAGGGTTCCTGAGGGGTGTCAGCAACCACGGCATGTTGCGGTATCCCGAGTCACCTACGGACAGACAAGTGCACATTAGCTGACTTGGAAAAGTGGGCGGAATACTACAGATCAGATCACACACAATGGCACAAAGTCAGTACACACCGACAAGCCAGGCACGCTGGTTCTGCATCTGTGCCATCATCCTGGGGATGCGACTACTCCTCATCACAAAGGCATTGTGTGCTGAACCAGGGAAACGGGCACACACGTGTGTGATGGTCATATCTGCAAGACACACCACCAGTGCATTGACCGAGTGGTAGTGCTTGCGGTTCCTGTAGGTCTGCTCCTGGGCCTGTGGTGGTACCAAGGCCACATGTGTCCCATCAATGGAGCCAATGACATGTGGCATCCTCCCCAGGGCATAGAAGTCACTCTTCACGTCAGTGAGTCGTCGCAGTCTAGGGAAATAGATGTACCGGTTCAGGAATAGCAACATTGCCGCCAAAACATCGCGGAGCACACGGCTCAACATGGTCTGTGACATCCCACCAGCAGTCGCCACAGTATGTTGGAAGGTACCGGTGGCAAAGAAGTGTAGGGCTGCCATCACCTTCACCTTGGGGGTCAGCACTGTAGGATACGGCCGGCCTGGCTGCAAATGTGGGGCCAACTGCACTGCCAAATCCTCAATCAGCTGCCTGGTGAAGCGGTACCGTCGGATGCTGTCCCGTTCCACCATCGTTGCCAGGTCTGGGAATGGTCGATGGACAGTGCAGTGCAGAGGAGAAGTAAGCAAGATTGTCAGTCAGCCCACATATGCGGCATTGAACACACTCAATATCCCAACATACATCATTATGAGGCACAACTACATGAAGTGTGCAGTTCCGTAAGGACATGTATGGTACATACATGGCCAACATCTGTCATCACGGTCCAACAAGTGGCATCAGTAAGTCCCAGGTTGGCCCATTGGATATCATGAGGCCATGTCACAGTTCCCATCTCCTGCTGCCGTGTCACAATCACCCCCCACAGTGACATGTGAGGACAGATGTGCCCCAGGCATCACAGCTCAATGACAGGTACATTCCCAGGGACCCTGTATTGCCACATGGACACTGGCATTACATGGAGTATCATGTATACACCACAGCAAAACAACTATGACCCCCACAGGTAGTGGTCCCACTTGCCACTGCAGGACAGACATGGACGTCTGTGACACACACATGCACAACATCAAAGTCCATGCACACACAACGTGGATGTGGAGACTGTCTCCCATTGTGCACATGAAATCAGAGACATTGTAAACACTACATGCACACAGACTGTGGAGGACCATCACTATTGTGCCACTGGGACACCCTGGCTCAAACATACCATCCCACATGGGACTCACGGGGTATGTGACATGACATACACATACACCACCGTGAAATGTGACCATGGCACATGCACAGATATGAACAGTTGCACATCACAGTGGTCATGTACACGTAACACCCAGGATCCTGTCCCCATGAACACGTGCACAGCCTGGGGGTGGCTGCCCCCAGGTGACACCCACAGGACAACATGTACACCAACATACACACAATAGGAAATGCAGCCTTACATGCCTTATCATACAGTTTGGACAGGCTGTCGTGTTGTAGGTGTGCCCCTCACTCCCTGGGAGCTATCTGTGGCTGGCATATGTCCATCTGAGACAGGCATGGTGACATATGCCAGTCACTTGTACAGGGATGCGTTGAACAGCAATGGACCGATCGGTGCACCCGGCCGGCCCATTGCATTCAATGTGTGCAGGTACGCGTTGTACCCCTGTACGCGTTGATCAGCAATGGACCGATCGGTGCCCCCGGCCGGCCCATTGCATTCAATGTGTGGGGGTACGCGTTGTGCCCCTGTACGCGTTGTACCGCAATGGACCGATCGGTGCCCCCGGCCGGCCCATTGCATTCAATGTGTGCAGGTACGCATTGTGCCCCTGTACGCGTTGATCAGCAATGGACCGATCGGTGCCCCCGGCCGGCCCATTGCATTCAATGTGTGCGGGTACGCGTTGTACACCTGTACGCGTTGTACCGCAATGGACCGATCGGTGCCCCAGGCCGGCCCATTGCATTCAATGTGTGCGGGTACGCGTTGTACCCCTGTACGCGTTGATCAGCAATGGACCGATCGGTGCCCCCGGCCGGCCCATTGCATTCAATGTGTGCGGGTACGCGTTGTACCCCTGTACGCGTTGATCAGCAATGGACCTATCGGTGCCCCCGGCCGGCCCATTGCATTCAATGTGTGCGGGTAAGCGTTGTACCCCTGTACGCGTTGATCAGCAATGGACCGATCGGTGCCCCCGGCCGGCCCATTGCATTCAATGTGTGCGGGTACGCGTTGTGCCCCTGTACGCGTTGTACCGCAATGGACCGATCGGTGCGCACCCATTGACAATGGCCTTGCCTGGCAACGGACGCGTTTTCGAAATTCGAACGAGTCGGTTGCTGGAAATTCAGTTGGTCACCCACAACAATGTTGCAAAATCATGTATGTCATGAAGTTGAAGATTTTAAGGATGCCGTGGGCGTGTATTGGTGCTGCTATTCCATGGATTGGCCTGATTCAGAAGATGCAAACGACTTGGACCTATCACTTTGGACACAAGGGACAGTATCTGCCTCTCCAGCACATATATATTGCTGGCTGTTCCCCTGAGAGCTCACTTGCCTGCACTACATGCTCCAGGACGACATCTGCCACTGCACTGCTGCTGTCTCTGCCCCTCTGGACCCTGCAATGGCACGTACTGTGGAGAGAGCCCCAGCCTTCAGCCTTGAGGAGAACCAGGCCCTGCTGGACAGCCTACTTCCACAGTACAGCAAGCTGTATGGGACACCAGGGGAGCAGGTGAGTGTTCTGTGCACTGCCTTTCTGAATGTGCATTTTGTCTGACTAGCAAGGCTGAAAGTCTGCACGCCACTGGCTAGCAGGCTCACTGAGTAGTTGTCACCCCCCATAGTGTGTAGTGACATGCACTGGACAGGTATGGTGCAGTGACAGTGCATTTGAACAAGGTTTTACTTCCCATGCAATGATACCATGTAGTGACGTCTGGCAAACTGTCCATGGGCAGCGTTGCACTGCCTGTGTACATCATGTGCCCCTGTGAATGAGACATGTATATACAACTGTGTCATGCACGGATATGTTGCAAGTGTAGTAATGGCCTTTTCACTTTGTCATCCTCACAGGTTAATGCCCATCGGAAGCAGGAGATCTGGAAGGACATCGTCCGGGCTGTCCGGTCCGTGGGGGTCTACAAGCGCCGGATCTGCAACTGCCAGAAGAGGTGGCAGGACCTTCGGGACTGGACCCGGAGGATTGCACGGGTCCAGCTGAAGCTGTCGCCTCCTCGCAGGAGGGGCGGAACACGGACCCTGACCCCCCACATGCTCCAGATCCTGGCGGTGGTGTTTCCAGACCTGGATGGGCAGCTGAAGGCCAGACAGCAGCAAGGAGGGGGTGAGTCAAAGACTGCACTGTGAACTCTGTATTACATGCTTTGTGCCCTCCTCTGGCCTGGTTCAACTGCCACAGTACAGCAGTCATGTTGTCCAGGAGCCATGTCCCTCTATTGTGCACTGCCCACTCCTCATCTGATACCCAGGTGTGGCCCTTACATTCAGGGAATTGTGTCACTTGGGACTGTGTCCTTGCAGTTTGCTTCACTAAAGGTGGGGGACAGCATCTGTTTCCCTAACTCTGTTGTGGGCATCATGGGTGGGTCCATTGTTCACACAACGCCTGTGTTCGGACATGTAATCTGCGTGTTGCTTTGATATGCGGTCCACTTGCTGAGCTGAGCCACCACATGTGCCTGGGGTATGTGGCACACGCACATGCAGCGGGTGGGAACAATGTTTGGGCCCCAGGAGTGTGCAGATTACGTGTGTCACACATACATAGCCAGCTATCCACTGTCCAGGGCTCATCCCTCATTCATGTGGGGCAGGACAGTCATGCCTACTCCAGGCCATGCAATGCACTCTGTACTCCCACTCCCGTGTATCAGCTGACACATTGTGCGCAGTGATTTGACCCCTCAGGTGTCTGCCTCTGTGTCAGTGTGCTGTGGATTAGTTGCCAGGACTGCTGGGGTGTTTCTCGGTAGGGGCTCAGCATGCCACTGGAGATGTGACCATAGGAGACGATACTTGTGTGTCACATAGGTGTTTGATCAGCTGCCCGTGCAGACTGGGGTATGCGAATGTGAAGTTCAGGCAGCTGTTCCCCATTCACAGCAGATTGTGAGGGGCTCAGGTTCAGAGGGTAGTGTCACAGGTCTCCCATATGTCCAATCGGTATGACCTGGACAGATGAGGGTTAAGATGATGTGTTGTGTGGGGGATGTACATGTGCACTTGTGCAGCTCCAGGACTTGCATTCCCCATGACCTACTATTGTGACACAGTGCAGAGTGTTGTTGTCTGGCTGCCAAGTCATACATCACTGAGACAGTGATGTATGACTTAGCAGTCGTGCCTCCGCCATGGCATGTGTCTACTTATTGGTGATCCTGCAGGGGAGTGACATGTGCTACATGCACACCATTGTGGCGATGGCTATCAGGACATGGGTGCATCATGGTGTCTGTCGCTGGTATGCATCACATGCATATCCTATTTGACTCTGGGCGTCCCTTTCATCCGGAAACCTGTACTGACTCAGTGGCAAGAGTTGTGATGTGTGCATGTCCACATGCTACACCATGTCCTCTGCACTGTCCAACTACTGTGTAGTTGGTGCATGTGTCCACACTGGGGTGTTGCTATCCAACAGACACCAGACAGATGGGTGCAAGGCCATGTGGGATGTGAGTGCCATGGTTGGCATCAGACTGACAATTGGCTTCTCCTGTTCAGTTAGGGCACTTTTAGCAATGTACAACTAATGATGCCAGGGCTTGCTCTGTAATGTGCTGTGCTCACAGTGGTGTGTGCGTTTGGTGCAGGTGACTGATGTCTGTCTGTTTCCCCATTGTTTGCAGATACATCCACGGCCACGGAAGGGGACAGCTCCACGGACCAGGAGGAGCCGGAGAGCCAGACTGGGTCAGCAGCCGAGGAGTGGTCGGAGGGACCCAGTGGCACGGAGGGCGAGGGGAGCCACACCGAGGAGTCCTCAGCACCATCCACCTCAGCTGAGGACCAGAGCAACTCGGAGGATGACTCCCTTATGGAGGCGGGTGTCAGCAGCCACCACACCCCAGCTAGTGTTGCTGTCCCCGCCACCACCAGCACCACCACCGCCCTCCCATCAGCTCCCATTCCCCAGGTCCGTGGAGGCTCCCATGTTCGGGAGCGTGTCTCCTTTGGGCCAGGCAACGCACCCCCTGCCCCTGTGTCCCATGCTACCCTGAGTGAAGAGTCTGTGTACCTCCTTCGCCAGCTCCATGTAGGGCAGACAGCCATGCTGAGTGTCCTCCATGCGCACACCGCTCTGTTGACTCAGCTGGTGTCGTTCATGGAGGGCATCTCATCGGGCATGTCTGACCTACAGAGGGGCAATAGGTCCATGGACTCCTCCCTGACGGCAGCAGTGTCCCTCCTCAGACAGTCCCTCACCCCTCCTGCCTCTGCTCCATCCACACTCCCCAGCACCTTACCCGTCCCAAGCACACACACACCGGCACAGGCACACACCAGCACACACACATCCAGCACACAGACACACACGCCACAAACAAAACGCACACGCACGCACAGTCAGGGGACTGAAACCAGACTCACAGGGGATGGGGCCCTGGAACACACGCACGCATCCACGAGCACTGCGCAGTCCTCAGTTGCCTCTCCCTCCAAAACACCCTCCCTTGCCTCACCTGCAACCCCAAAGACCCAGCGGCTCTTCCTCAGTGACCTCGGCCTCTTCCCCTCCGATCCAGCTGATACAGCATTCAGGGGGAAGAGGAAGCCCACCCACACGGAGCAGAGTGCCCCTCGCCCCCGGACACCCTCCCCCAGGCGCAGACAGACTGAGGCCCCCACCCGCAAGTCCCCCCGGAGTCGTAAGAGCAAGACCCCGCCGCCGCCCTGAAGCTCAGGCACCAGGTCTCCTTCCTCCATCCCTCAGGCCCCCACTCCACAGGTGCCCCCACCACACCCTGCCCCAGGTTCCCCCACCCACAGATATACCATCCCCAAGAGGATCCGGCCTTCTCCCCCTGCCACTTGCTCTCCCGGCACCACACCCCCGCTGCGCTTGTCTGTGCCACTGATGTGGTGAGGGTGTCCTCCCCCTCTGTCCAGCCCACCTTGCCTGTTCCCCATTCTCCTCCCCTGGTGGTAGGCACTGCAGTGGAGTCCACTACCACCCTGTCTGACTTGGGCACTGCAGTGGCGGACCTGTCCACTCCATCTGCAGGGTCCACTGCAGTCGTGCCGGCACCCACTACATCTGAGTCATGCCCCCAGTTGTGCCGGCACACACCATGTCAGACACCTCCACTGCAGTTGTCAGTGGCTCTCCAGCACCCACCACCCCTTCCCTGCTTCCTCCTGGTGAGCCCTGATCCTGTCCCTGCGGTGCCTGGCCTGCCCCCCGGTTGCCCCTCCTAGTGGATTGTCCCTGGTTTTGTGCAGGCATGCGTAGGGTGACATCTGCCACTGTCACCCAGTTTGGACTTTGACAATGGACTGGCCATTGGCCTTTGTGTTTTTTCTGGACTTTGTTTTCATCACACACATATGCTGAATAAAGCAACTTTCTGTTCTCTAGTGCTTATGCTTCTGATGTACATGTTGTTGATGATGCTAACCATGCCCTTGCTGCAGTGATGGTGATATTTGGTCTCATGATAATGAAGTGTTACTGTGCAGGAACCCATGTGGTCCAGGGGGAATGTGTCCTATCCTGTGGTGTATCCATGTCATCCATAGCAGCATCTGAGGGTGTCATGTGTTCAGTATTTGGCAATGGGATTTCCTACTTAGATTAGCTATTTCACATCTGTGGCTTCCACCCCTGCACATCTGTTGTGCCTGCCATTGTTCAATTCGTCTACTTCCCTGACCGTGTGGCCATCTCCACTGGACATGCAGGTTTGGGCATCAATGGGGAAGGACTCATCCGTGTTGTCAGTGCAACATTGCTATACAAGTGTGTTGGATCTGTGCTGATGATTACGTTGGCACTTCCATGACCAGGCTGATGTGACGGGAGCCCTCATTTGGTGCTAATTGTTGATTGTGTGACCAAGTGCTCAGCTGACATGATGGGGCCCTACTGAGGCAACATATGGCACAGCTTTCCTCACACAGGAGTGGAGTCCCCTCATGGCAGTGTGTACTCCTGTGACATTGCCTGCGCCCAAGGTGTGTGTTGTATGTGCATGTCTGTGTGTTCACTTCCGTTTAGCTGTGCATGCTGTGATCCCTAGTGTTGTACCTGTTTGTGATGCTTGCTGAGTTGACCTATGTTCCCCCAAAGTCTTCTCCCTGGGTTCTCTGTGATGTGGGTGCATGGCACATTACTGGTCATCAGGGTGTCACCCATAGGTGTGTTTGCTGTCAGGGCTGAGTTTGTGTGCAGACGCAGATGGGTCACAGTCAGGTTTCCCCTTGGCACTTGTTGTTTGCCCCTGTCATGTGATTTCCAGTTTGTGTTATCTTTCAGTGATTGTGACACGTTGTGTGTGTGACTGCTGGCACTCCTCAGGGTCTGGGCTGCAATGTTGGTTGTTGTCTATGTGTGTTCTTTGTGGGTGACCTTGGCTTCTTCATTCGTGTGTGACTGTGGCTGGGATCCCATTGGTTGGTGTGGTATTGCCGTCATGTCCATGTACAGCATAGTGTGCAGTGTGTCAGACATTCAGGAGTCTTGTTGAGTGGCCATGTGTGATGTGTTTCGGCACCTTGGTTCCCACCCACTACCCTGGAATAGTCATGGGTGCATGTGCAATGTCACCAGTGCATGTGTGCTTCACTGCTGCACATTGTTGGAGGTCGAGGGGTGTGGTGTTGAGTGTGTGCAGATGAGAGTTGTTGCCCGGCTAGGCCCCTGCCTCCATGTTGGCCTTGGCTTACTGGCCATGCTGATTGATTTGTGCTTGTGTAGGTGTGATGGTAGTTTGTTGCTCAGGACACATGACTGTGGTTCACAGTGTGAACGACATTTAGCTTTGTCATCACAGTGGGATTGTAATGCAGCCCAGGGTCACCACATTGTGGGGGCCCTGGGGGTAGTGCTGTGGTGTGTCTGTGTCTTGCTGTGTCAGTTGCTGTTCCTACGTGCCTGTGTGACATGTGTGATTTGTGCTCCCTCTCATCTGACAATGCCTGCTTGCCCACATAGGGGATTTGGATCCATGAGTTACCTTTGTGTGGCACTGTATGCACATCTGTATGATTGGTATTCAGGTCTCCTCATGTGTTGTGTGGTTGCCTGGGGACACTGGCACCCCCCCCTCACCTGTTGTGTATGATGTGCAGTGTGGGTCTGCCTGTTTGTGTTTGTGCATCTGCACCACTGCATTGGCATATCTTGGGTGTGCCATTGGCTGTATGTAGTTTGGTGGGTTTCCCCTGCTGTCCCTGGGACTCCTAGGTCATCAGTCAGCACAATGATCATGGTTAGTGTGTCCCATTGCTGCCATGGTATGGTATCTGTTCACCTCACATCTACAGTCTCCACAGGGTATCTGCATTTGTGTGCCCATTGGTGCAAATATGTGGGTCTGCATTCTGATGGTCACTTCTGTCATTGTGTCATTGATGAATGTTGACAGTGTCAGCCCCCATGGGTGTTGTTTGTCTGCACATGGCCAAAGGTTTGTCTTATTTGCACTGCAGTATTTGGCTCCCCCAATTTATGTTGCAATGGGACACATGCACTACTTTGCCACTGATGTGTTTTTTGTTCTGTGACCAGGAATCATCCATGCAGTTTGGCAGTTGCAGCTCTTTCTTTGTCAACACTTACCTTTTGGTCACTGTGATGATGGGGGTTTGGACCCCATTGCCACAATGTTCAAAATGTGCTTCAGCTATGGACCCCACACTTACCTTTTGGTCACTGTGGTGATGGGGCGTTAGACCCCATTGCCACAATGTTCAATATGTGCTTCAGCTATGGACCCCACACTTACCTTTTGGTCACTGTGGTGATGGGGCGTTAGACCCCATTGCCACAATGTTCAATATGTGCTTCAGCTATGGACCCCACACTTACATTTTGGTCACTGTGGTGATTGGGCGTTAGACCCCATTGCCACAATGTTCAGAATGTGCTTCAGCTATGGACCCCACACTTACCTTTTGGTCACTGTGATGATGGGGGTTTGGACCCCATTGCCACAATGGTCCTGGCCTGCTTGCATTGTGGGGGCCACACACATATATGTGTGGCACATGTGCTAGGGGGTCACATTGTATGTTCAAAGTCATGTTCAGTGTTGTAGGCATTTGACACAGTCTACACACGCTTGTCATGGTGTTGGGGGGATGTCTTTTTCTTGCATTCCCTAGGTTGTGGTGTGCTGGTTGTGTCATGCATTGTCCATCCTATTAGTGGGGGTGGTAGTGGTGGTAGGCATCCAGCCCCCCTGGGTGTGGGTGGTAGTAGTGGTAGGCATCCAGCCCCCCTGGGTGAGGGTGGTAGTAGTGGTAGGCATCTGGCACCCCCATGGCTAAGGGTGGTAGTGGTGGTGGGCATCTGGCACCACCCTGGCTAAGGGTGGTAGTAGTGGTAGGCATCCAGCCCCCCCTGGGTGAGGGTGGTAGTAGTGGTAGGCATCCAGCCCCCCCTGGGTAAGGGTGGTAGTGGTGGTGGGCATCTGGCACCACCCTGGCTAAGGGTGGTAGTAGTGGTAGGCATCCAGCCCCCCCTGGGTGAGGGTGGTAGTAGTGGTAGGCATCCAGCCCCCCCTGGGTGAGGGTGGTAGTAGTGGTAGGCATCTGGCACCCCCCTGGCTAAGGGTGGTAGTAGTGGTAGGCATCCAGCCCGCCCTGGGTTTGGGTGGTAGTAGTGGTAGGCATCCAGCCCCCCTGGGTGAGGGTGGTAGTAGTGGTAGGCATCTGGCACCCCCATGGCTAAGGGTGGTAGTGGTGGTGGGCATCTGGCACCACCCTGGCTAAGGGTGGTAGTAGTGGTAGGCATCCAGCCCCCCTGGGTCGGGTGGTAGTAGTGGTAGACATCCAGCCCCCCTGGGTAAGGGTGGTAGTAGTGGTAGGCATCCAGCCCCCCCTGGGTGAGGGTGGTAGTAGTGGTAGGCATCTGGCACCACCCTGGCTAAGGGTGGTAGTAGTGGTAGGCATCCAGCCCTCCCTGGGTGAGGGTGGTAGTAGTGGTAGGCATCTGGCACCCCCCTGGCTAAGGGTGGTAGTAGTGTTAGGCATCCAGCCCCCCCTGGGTGTGGGTGGTAGTAGTGGTAGGCATCCAGCCCCCCCTGGGTAAGGGTGGTAGTAGTGGTAGGCATCCAGCCCCCATGGCTAAGGGTGGTAGTGGTGGTGGGCATCTGGCACCACCCTGGCTAAGGGTGGTAGTAGTGGTAGGCATCCAGCCCCCCCTGGGTGAGGGTGGTAGTAGTGGTAGGCATCCAGCCCCCCTGGGTGAGGGTGGTAGTAGTGGTAGGCATCCAGCCCCCCTGGGTGAGGGTGGTAGTAGTGGTAGGCATCCAGCCCCCTGGGTAAGGGTGGTAGTTGTGGTAGGCATCCAGCCCCCTGGGTGAGGGTGGTAGTAGTGGTAGGCATCCAGCCCCCTGGCTAAGGGTGGTAGTAGTGGTAGGCATCCAGCCCCCCTGGGTGAGGGTGGTAGTAGTGGTAGGCATCTGGCACCCCCTGGCTAAGGGTGGTAGTAGTGGTAGGCATCCAGCCCCCCTGGGTGTGGGTGGTAGTAGTGGTAGGCATCCAGCCCCCCTGGGTGAGGGTGGTAGTAGTGGTAGGCATCCAGCCCCCCCTGGGTGAGGGTGGTAGTAGTGGTAGGCATCTGGCACCCCCCTGGCTAAGGGTGGTAGTAGTGGTAGGCATCCAGCCCCCCCTGGGTGTGGGTGGTAGTAGTGGTAGGCATCCAGCCCCACCTGGGTGAGGGTGGTAGTAGTGGTAGGCATCTGGCACCCCCCTGGCTAAGGGTGGTAGTAGTGGTAGGCATCCAGCCCCCCCTGGGTGAGGGTGGTAGTAGTGGTAGGCATCTGGCACCCCCTGGCTAAGGGTGGTAGTAGTGGTAGGCATCCAGCCCCCTGGGTGTGGGTGGTAGTAGTGGTAGGCATCCAGCCCCCCCTGGGTGAGGGTGGTAGTAGTGGTAGGCATCCAGCCCCCCTGGGTGAGGGTGGTAGTAGTGGTAGGCATCCAGCCCCCCCTGGGTGAGGGTGGTAGTAGTGGTAGGCATCCAGCCCCCCCTGGCTAAGGGTGGTAGTTGTGGTAGGCATCCAGCCCCCCCTGGGTGAGGGTGGTAGTAATGATAGGCATCCAGCCCCCCCTGGGTAAGGGTGGTAGTAGTGGTAGGCATCTGGCACCCCCCTGGCTAAGGGTGGTAGTAGTGGTAGGCATCCAGCCCCCCTGGGTAAGGGTGGTAGTGGTGGTGGGCATCTGGCACCCCCCTGGCTAAGGGTGGTTGTGGTGGTTGGCATCCGGCCCCCCCTGGGTAGGGGTGGTGATGCGCATTCAGGCCCCTGTGTGCATATGTGGCATTGGTGATGGGCATCCCGCCCCTATGGTGCTGCTGTTGCAAGTATATTCTGCATCCCTCTGTGTGTGTGTGATGTGTCGTGTACGTGTTGTATGTGTTTTGTGGTTGGTGTCTGACTTACCTTCTGCGCCGTACGCGTCCGTGCCTGTTCCGGTAGTAAATGTAGAATATTGGTATGATCGGGACGAAGGGATTCATGGTTGGTTCGTGTCGTTCGTCCTTCTCGTTGCTTCGCGTCGTCCTCGCTCGCGCCGCGTCGTCCTCGTCGCTGGCGTGTTCGTCTCATAGCCGTGGATTGTGTTGTGGCGCGAATCGGAGCTTATGTGCGCCTCTCCCGGATGCTTTGACGTGCCGTGCGTAGCGACGGGTTCGGCGCGTACGGGAAGCGCATCGTACTTGTTCGGCCGGACGGAGCTGCATTTTCCCTTCCGTGCGACTCGATTCTGCGTTTCCGGATTCGCCTCGGTCGGAGCACAGGACCTGGATTGGGTGAGTACGGCTCGGCCGGATTCTGTGCTGTTGTGCGCATCGTACTTACTCGTTCGGTGTGCTGTACGGATCGGTCGGGAAACAGGCATTCGCATGGCTTTTTTCCCGACCGAATGGTATTGGGTGCGCCTCCGACCGAGATCGGAATCGGCCCCTAAGAGTATACTGTGAGGTTGAGAAGAATAAGTGGGTCGAGATTAAGTTGGGAAGAACATCTGGTTACTGGATAAATGTAAGGGACACAGTAATACATCGGTGGATTTGGAAAATGGACAACAATGGAACTTAAGGTGTGTAGCTTTATATCAGAAGAAGAAGCAAGAGAAGAGAAGAAAAGAAAAACATGCTGAATATAAGAAAGTGTAAAGGAAGATGAGGAGTGTAATGACATCATGGTTGGATGTTGATAGTGGATGGAGAAATGAATGCTCGTCCTTTCCATCATTTGAGAAGTGCATATCAGTGGTGATAGGTGGAGGTGAATATTGAGTTGATTCTGGAGATGTGGGACGCGCTGGAAGAAAGGAGAGTACCTATATGAAAATACCACAAGTACGTTACGGGTGTCGTGAGTTTCCAAGATCTGGGGGGTCTCCTACTTGGTTGTAAGACTGAACATCAATTTTCACTATAAATTGCTTCCTGTTATAAGTGTTTAAATGATGTTCCCTTATCTTATTTTAATTTGTTTCATTAGTGAGAAAGGGAGATGTGTTATAACTTTAAGAGTTACTAGAATTGTGCTGCACTCGAATGTTTGTATTCTTGTCTGATGTGAGGTTCCTTTCGAAGGCAGTTGCTGCTGAGCTGGCCTCAGGGGAACACAACAGAGGTCCTGTGCGACTAAAGATTTACAAAGAAGAACCGTATCCTGCTTTTATTACAATATTAAATCAATCGGTATAACAGGCAGGATGAATATCATGCTTCTGGCAAAACTGCAAGAGGGCCCAGCGGGACTCGTTAACATCTCTCTTAGGGGATCAACTACGGGTCTGTAAGCAATTCAAAAGATCACACCAGGAGTTCATGGCCAAAATAATTGAAACTTCCTATGACAGAAGCTTGGGCTGCAACTCTTTCTTGGTCTCAGTCCAAAACTATATTAAGGAAACAACTGTGCTAAGCTCCTTTGCCCTTGATAACTCACCCTGTCTCAGTTTCAAGCACATTGGCACTTTAATGAATCCTTACGTCCAAAGACTTCGTGTAATCTGTTTCACAGAGGTATTATCCCTGAATTTAAAAGGTGATCTCGCGAAATTGAGATCTGGACTATTCAACCTGGGTGAGATAAGTCAAAAGGAAAATAGGCTCACCCCCTTACAAGCTGCTGTTTTTGTCTTTGCTGGAAGGAATCACCGGCCCATGTAGTTTGCTGTTGCCAACGCTTCGCAAAAGAATGACTCAAACTTTTGTTTCCCTCATTCAGACGATTCTGCTCTTCGCCAGTAAAGAAACCGATCGGACAGGCAATTTGACAGTGGTTTTGTGATTTTGTTTTAAGTGATTTTAGCCACGTTTTAAGCAGCAAGCTCAACAATCATCAGATCAGTTATCTATACATGCACAGAGATGCGGATTTTAATAGTTATGAAAACACGAAAAAGTAGGACAATAAGGACAGAGTTGAAGGTCCAGGCGAACCCCGACTTGGCTGCTTCAATCCAAGTGGGCTTCTTGGGAAATCCTAGAAATGAAGCATACCGATGGTACAAGCTGTACAGCCACAAATACTATTTTGGAGGCATTCACCAAATACTATGCACACCTCTACACAAGCGGTCAGATATAACACATGTGAGAACAGAGGTACATCTTTCAAGGGCAGCCCTAGCTTGGGTTGAAACCCATGAGAGGAATCCTCAAACCGACTTCTCACAATAGATAAGAAATGTGATATAATCCCTTTCTGCTGGCAAGGCTCGAGAGGCAAATGGACTAATGCCCATGTTTTGCGTAGAGTATGCTCACCTATTCTCCCCATATTTGTTATCTGTGCACAAGGGAACCGGGGACGATGTAATATTGCCCCATATGTTACAAGAAATAATCATTTCTATCCTAGCAAACCAGGCAATTCCCCTGACAACTATGCCTCCTACAGGCTTTGACACTAAAAATTGTGAATCAAATGCAGTCCATAATTGGGGGCCTTGTGCTGCCCGAACAGGCCGGCGTGCCAATGTTCTAAATTAGGTGCAGAAATACATTGGGTCCCAGAGGGTTGTGCGAGGCAGCTGTGGGCCCTTTATAATCAAGACAGAACAGAAAAAAGCTCGTCAAGGCGACCCCTCCTGCTTTCGTTACCGGCAAGGTCGTGGTTAATAAAAATGGTCTTTTTGCCCACATTATTGTATCTAATCGCCAACATATCTGCTGTACTCTCAGGGCCAATTTTTTGCATGACTGTATACAATACTCAACAGTTTTGCAACCCTGGCTCAGTTGGGAAGTGCTGACTCTTCCATACGCAAGGAGGGGGTTTGCTGTGCCACAGTTAGACCCTTCTTTTTGGGTTGGCAAGCAAGATATGCTTGTCAATTGTATCATTTTGATTATAAATCCCCTATATCAAAATATTAGAGGACATGGCAGCCACCATACCACTAACTACTGGCCTGGCTGGACCCCAGACAAGACCTTAGATGTTTTCCTTTACTTCAGACTTAGCCATTTAACATGGGTAAAGCATCCTACCTTTGCCCTCCAAGCCTGTGCTCATAGCCTCGACACAACTCATTATCAGTAATGTGCACCGTGGTATTATATCTAAGAAATAAACAGCCACCACAGATAGTAAACTGGCCCCTACCATCACAGCTAGTATGAAGTGGGAGGCAGATTTGGAGGAAATACTTTTCATTAATGTGTGATATTATTCTTGAACTCAAACAGAGAAAATATCTCTGAATAGCAGGCAGAGAATTATACAATTCTTACGGCTTAAATGTAGACCCAAATTTGCTTACAACGCAATGCTTCCAGACAGGACTACATACATGTGGCTTGGTTGTGTCCACCTATTGCACGTTTAAGTGGGTGGCAGCATGAACACGAAATTTATGGCAGTGTTATAGATATTCTGCACCAGCCAAGTAAAGAATACATAGGTCCAACAAATAACGTCTGTAGCGCTCAATAGGCTAATTACACCATGCCACCTGTGTGGTGTAAGACATACATCGGAAAAAAACGTCCTCATATAATACATACAGAGTAACACCCAGAGCACTCCAGGGTCTTTATAGGTCTGCAAAAATGGAAGTAGGGCCGTTTATTGTAGATGATTCAATGACTTAACTTTGCACATATAGAAGACAGCCGACACGTGTTTCGTCTTTGAACGACTTTTTCAAGGCTAAATAATATCTAAGTAACTGAAGCAAATAGGTCCACAAGGGTCCACTAAATAAAGTCTACAACCTACCATTACAACTGCGTTGGTACGTGATAGTATCGATAATCTACAATAAACAGACCTGCTTCCATTTTTGCAAAAATTTCTAAAATGACACGGATGGAAATAGCTCCCTCGCTCTTTAAAGCACTACTGCGCATCAGGAAGATACCTAAGGAGTGAGAAGATACACAGGCATGGTGTGTCTGCTAACTAAGCAATGAGTGTCGCTAAAATGGGGTAGGGGAACAATGCCTAAACCCAAAGACTAGATAGCAGATCTTATTTATTGCAACAAAATGGGGATACCTTCTCTGCTGCTCTGGTCATCATTTTGCCATCATAAACATTTGGGGCCTTATTTATGAGGGCCCCTTGTGCCGCTGGAACGTCACTTTTTGTGATGTTCTGTGGCGCAGGAGTCTGCTACATATTTACGAGGAAGCACTAAGCCATTTTTTTGGGCTTGATACTGCCTCGTAAATATCGATCCCTTTAACGCAGGTTTATGGGTCAAAGGGGCGTGTAATGGGTGTTGCTGGGGGCGTTCCAAGCAACATCCATGGCTTTTTGACAGTGCCCCAGAATTACGAGAAATTGTAACTCTGAGGCAGCGCCAAAAACTTACGCCTCCCCAGGGGGGGCATAAGGCGCAAGGGAGGCACAACGAGGAGAAATATCTTTATTTCTTCTAGTTTTTTTTCTATTTGTGCTGCATTCTGCAGCACACATAGAAAGGGGAAAAAGCCTTGTGATTGTTTTTGTCCAGGAAGGTTTCCCTTCCTGTGCAAAAATTATAATCCCTGCAATGCAGGTTGCAACATGGTGCAAAGGTGCCTGCGTTGGCGCATGGCAGCCCATTGTGCGCCGGCGCAGGGGAAAAGGAAAGGAATGCGCCATATCTGATAGATACAGCACATTCTTGCCCTTTTCTTTTGCTGCAGGGCAGTGCAGCCGGAAGGCTTGTGGCGCTGGCCTACCGCAAAACCTCATTAATGAGGCCCTTGGAGACCCCGCCAAGAGTATTTAACATCACAGAGTGCCACAGATCAATAAGGTCAAGGGAAGGAATGACAGCATCTGTGAAGAGAAGTAGTCTTGATACAATTGTGGGGGACTGGGTGGAGTGATATGGAGTGTTGTTTGTAGCCAGGATTTAAGAGTAATGGGTCATAAAATGATCCAGTAGGAGGGGGAGGGTCTATCCGATTGCAAAGCTGACTTATTTATTGTTCACAATTTGTAGGATATTAAGTTTGCATTTGAGCTACTCGATGCCTATCTAGATCTCTAATGTTTAATTAGTTAAAAAGTATTACATTGTATCAGAACTATTGGATGTGACTTGTTTGTAGTGGGTACAACCCTTAATGAGGCGCTGAAGCTACTACGGAACCTACAGTGAATTAGTGATGGATTAATAGAGGAAAATATAAATTGTTATTTGGAGTGGTGGACATGGGTGCCTGTTAGTTGGATAAAGGAGGGAAGAGTTTGGAAAGGGTTATTTGGGGGTCGAAAGTGGTAGGAGAAGTTTGGGATGAGTTAGAGAGTGAGGTAGGGGGATAGTTTGTAAGAGGTTTAGGGTGCGTCATAGAGTAGTGGTTTGGGGAGAGTTGTAAAAACTAAAGTAGAGGGAAAATATAAATTGTTATTGGGAGTAGGGGATCTGCACCTGTCAGTTGAATTAATAGGATAAAGGAGGTATAAAGAAGGGAAGAGTTTGAAAATTGTTATTTGGGAGTCTGTAGTAGTATGAGACGGTTGGTATGAGTCAGAGAGTGGAGGTAGTGGGGTAGTTTGAAAGAGGTTTAAGATGAGTCATAGAGTAGTGGCTTGGGAGAGTTTTAAAGGTTTATTTTTTCCTCCGCAGTAGGTGGAAAATATATAAATATATAGATACATACCCACACATAAAATGTATACATACTTAAATATGTTCAATTATTGGACCTATGCAAACTAATCTAGAAGTATAAACGTGTACTATATAAAACCCATATGTGCATGTATGGATATGGATAAATATTTACAAACTCAGGCATTCCATTTTTTTTACTGATGATAAGTTTACAACTTTTTCCCTCCCAATACGTCAATAGTAGTTGGCCTATATATTGGAAGCGCTCTATGGTCTATTTTGTACTCCGAATTAACCCCGGGCGTAGTGTGCGTAGCAGGGCTACGAGGAGGTCCACGGAGTTGAAAACAAACTCCGTGGAACTCCGCTACGCACACCCGCCTCCACTCCCCCATTATAAAAGTAAATAAACATTATTAAAAAATAAATTTAAAACCACTTACCTGGCATGCGGCATCCCGGGCTGCCCTCCTCCTCTTCTTCGCCGTCTCGCTAATCATTGTGAGAACTGCGCATGCGCGCGCGCCCGCACATGCGCATTTCTCACAAGAAATGCGCATGCGCGGGCGCGCCCGCATGTGCAGTTCTATCAATGATTAGCGAGACGGCGAAGAAGAGGAGGAGGGAAGCCCAGGGACGCCGCATGCCAGGTAAGTGGTTTTAAATTTATTTTTTAATAATGTTTATTTACTTTTTATAATGGGGGGGTGGAGGCGGGGGCTGGCCAACTCCGCTCCGCCCGCAGAGTGTGCGGAGCGGAGGACTCCGCCTGGGGTTACTCCGAATACAGCATTACATTATTTCCTGTTGTTATATGTACCTGGTAAATGGCAATATAAGAAAAGTCTTAAATAAAAATATAAAAAACAATTCGACAACTGTTCATGCTTAAGGGGTTTAGAACTACAAACGTGAATATTCCAAAGCAGGTTTTCTGATTTCCATTACAGATGTTGAGTACATTCCTCCTTGTCAACTCATAGAGCAGTACTTCTGTTTTATTCTGCCACTTTTCCTGGACAGTTCTGAGGAAACAATATTGATCTTTTTGAAATATATATTTTTAATTAAACAACTTTTTATTTCATATAAATCTCATACATCTCTTCCACTCGAAGGAAAATCCACTGAGGCATGTTTTATCCTGTAATGCATCTATATGTTTTGTTACTGCGTAGCAAAATGTATTATATTCTCTATTAGGTAATTGTGGTCAGTGCCCTGTGTAGTGTGCATACTCAGCTATAAGTCAAGAGTCACAAACAATTACTTCATGGTACCATTTTTACGTATAAGCACATTATGCGTCAATGTTTTGGAAACAAGTTTAAAGAGCCTACCGAGTAGTTTCGCCCTTGCCTGTGTTAACCTGGAACAGTCACTTAGACAACTGCTGCTAGCCCAACACTTAATGGTAATGATTAACTAACTGCCCGTAGGACACCTCATTTAAATAATGCTAGTGGTTCGTCTTCATTCTTTAGACAACAAATGCATAAGGGACCTCAATCTTTTTACACGTTTTTTTATTTCGCACATTCGATAACCAATACCGCTCTTTCGTGAATGGTTCCGATGGTTGTGGACTATTTATGAAATTGTTAGACCTAAAGCAAAAAGGAGCAATTATCAGAGCTGCTGCCACGAAATCAAGCTTAGACATGTCAGGTACAATGGACCACTTTTTTTTCCCGGACTTGGGTTGGACATCTCTGATGAGACAGGCTCTACAAACGGTTAGAAGGCATCTGACCGCCGGTTGAGGTATATTGGAGATTTACAAGAAAAGACAGACTCACATTGAAGCATAAAGGAAAGTTCACATCTTTCTGCAACTGGAAGCAGCGCATTCGCTTATGAGGTCCTACTGCCTAAACATTTCTGGGGAAGCCTGTGATGGCACGCATAATGGGAAACGTGTAGAGATTGTGTGGCTTGCTCCCTTCTCTCCCATTCTCTTTTTCGTGGGGCCCTGGGCGGTCCTCGCTGGCTCTTAGATTCACATTAGAGTGTGCCATTGAAGATGCTCTATGGAATTGTTACTTCCAGGGGTATGTATTGCCTTTCAGAGCATGCACACACATTTATAAGGGAAGTAGTTTGTTGGCAGTACTATCTTTGATGTCTTCAATAAAAGAAAACATAAACAGTACAGGACAAAGAACTCTTCACTTCATGAGAAACAAAAAAGGATAAATTAGGTGTGTTGACCACACTGTTCGATTCAACAGTGGATAAAGTGAGTTCTTGCCTATTGCAACATTAGGAATAGATATATCGCTAAAAATTTGCCAGACCCTTCAGTAAAACAAACGATGCATCCCTTAAAAAGTGCTTAGTCCCTAATTTATTTTAGGTGTAATTTCTGTAAAATTCTGATTTTGTGTTATGTATTCTGATTAATCTGCAGCTTGTTACACATCCCAAAATACATCAATGTGCACTGGAAACCTAAATGAGTTAGATCTATCAGCACTGTGCCATGCACATAAGTAAGCAGACCAGCACTTAGATTCCCTCGTTTAGGAAACTCATTCATGCCAGTTATCTGTTCTGGTAAGATTGTTAAAAATTATGTTAAACAGTGGGGATGCTAAAATGTTCCCATATTTTCCTTTTATACGTGTCCCAGATCGTCTTCGAATGTTCGTCATTGGTCCCTCTTCCAATATGTAAGCATGTGTCAATATGGAGGGGATTTTTTTTCTGAATACGCTAAATGTATTCCAAAACATTCTGATGTACCCCATATTCCACACCTTAAAGCAGTCACGAGGTCTAAAAATCAGAAAATATTTGTACTTTCTTTTGAGTATTATATTGCATCAAAACATGTTGGAAAGTCACTGAGTTATGCAAGGTATCATTCCTTTGGTTTACCCAGTGTTTGTGCATGGAATCAACTCATGCTGTTATATTCCATATAGGTACCCCAATATAGGCTCGGGTAACATCCCAACCTTTCACCTATATTCATCCCGACATTACATACATAACGGGCTGTTAGGACTGACCCTTTACCTAGTTACATTACTGCTTACAGAACATGGGGTTTCCTGAAACAATAGCCTCATACATTATGCATGAGGATCCTTGGATTCTTGGAAACTCAACAGGAATACCATCTCCTGCATAATAACAATGTAGAAGGTTCATTCCCGACGTCATCCTAAGTCCGACAGTGGCACAGCAAGGTAGAACCCCCAGGGATACCTTCGGGTATATGAACATCACATCTTGCTGAGATAGGAAGAGGAGATCAGGACTTCCATGCCGACACACTGACGCGAGACGCTGAAGCACCTGAATGCAGATACTCCAGCTCGCAGTGGTCTGACATCCCTTGCGGGGTGTCCAACCCGAGACCAGGACGGGGTCCCACAGTCTCTCACTTCAGGTACTGGGGATTGACTTTATTCTAGAGGGATTCTTGGCTTAACACCTACATACATGCTAGGTACACTTAGGTACATCTAGTTAGGGTAGCATCGTAGGAGTACGCATTTTATTGTCATGTATTTTATATACTTGCCTGTATTCATGATTATAGCAAAATGGTAGGAATCTACCATCCTTTCACTTTCTTAGTGCTTCTAATCATTTATATCTGTTACTGTCTAATGGTTGTTTCAGCACACCTATTTTACACTAGAATAACGACTGTTCAATAAATACTTATTGAAAACGTCCCTACCGTTTATTCTGTGTATCTCTCTGAAGACTAAGTGAGCAAGAGTGACTGAGCGTAAAGTAGTACTGTTTCCACGGTCCTGAGGGATCAGGGTTGTCATGTTCGATAGTTGCCAAGAACTATTCTCTCCTTGGTAAGAGGCGTTTCTAGTGGCACTGTGAGCTAGCTGGTACACAGGCCAACATACCTGGTGGGAGTGTCTAGAATCAGTCTGACACCAATCCTACAGTGTATGTTGTCTAAACGCGCAGATCCTGTATAAGTTTTATAGGAACTACACGGCATGGCACCGCCAACGTTGGTTGGGTACTTATTTAACAGTCAAATCTGAGTAGTTCAGGCGTGCTATTCTCAGAGACCCCTACTCACATTTCCCCAGAAACGTCTGGAGTGGGAGGGAACAAAATCCGCTGCAGCTGAGAAGGGAAAATCCTATGTATTGGCTGTTGGTTTAATCAAGCTTGAAGGACACATTGTTCCTATTGTGCATAACACCTTATCTCAGTTGCCTTGAAAAACTCTTCTAACTCATAACAATGACTGAGCAGGGAGTCACTGTATGTGAACTGCATATAACAGAGGAAGAAGAAGATGCAGATGCAATACATCTTTCAGAAAATGTTAGAAATGCCATCACCCTAAAACTAGCTTTATATGGTCTAACAGCTAGGGGTGGGTCAGTAACATTCGTGATTGAGGCACACGAATCATTTAGAACAGAGGTATTCTATTCATGGGTTACATTCCCACAGGCAAATGCACTAATAAAGACATTTCATTACTACACGGAGGATGAAATGCCGGACGAATATTGTCCATATGAGGACATTGAAGTTCCGCTCACTTACCAGGAGCATTTATACTGGTTTAAAGGCGCCCTACCCCATACAAGAAACAGAGTAAGACTTGGTCCGCTAGGAAGAGACGGAGCAACATAGCCAGTATTAGCAGCCTACGCACCACATCCTGACATAGAAACAATGCCAGCAGGAGACTTACTTACACTGCATAAAGAACTAATAAAACTTTACAGAAACATGACACAGTTCGTGATGCAGACACTCACAGTTCAGCCAGTAATGGCTACACCAACAGGTCTGATTCAAACATCAACAACTAAAATTACACCACAAACATTACACGCAGTGATGGGTAAAATGCCCACTAAACGTGAACAAATGCCATTCTGGGTGGCTCAAAAAATAACACAGCTAGAGGTGGTATTTCCAAACACCAGCCCACATGAAAAACACAGAATGTTAACAATTTGCTTGCCCATGGGGATAACGCCCCAGATAGAAGATTGTACCTCTTGGGGTACAGTATTCGCTGCCATATATACCAGAACTCATGGTATCCCGTCATTAGCAGTAATACCAGATGTATTAAGACAAATGCAGAATGAGTATGGAGCAGAACCTGCTCTAAACCTGGGGATGAAATTACTAGGTAATTTTGCCCAGGTATCAGCTATAATATTAGCGAATATTAAAGGGGAGGCAGCATCGGTGGCAATTTGCCAACCCCTAAGCGAGTTCACTCCTCTACAGCAGGAACATGAATTACCTAAAATAATTGAAACTGCTTATGCAGAATTAGGCAGAGACAGTTTGGGGGGTAGAGCAATAAAACCTCAACTGATGGATAGTCCCGAAAAGGATGCCTTTAAGCAAGCACCTGCTTCTTCAAAGAAGAAATGGGACAATAGATTAAAATTCAGAGGTAGGTCTCCTCAACAGGAGCCCTCCGAAAGGAGGTATAATCTTAGCAATAGGGACAACATTAGGAAACCTGACCGGTATCAGGACACTGATACACGTTCCTCTTGTTCCTTTCAGGGTTCATCGAAAAACTTGGAGAGGGAAGGATGGTCAGAACACAGACAAGAAGAATGTACAAAGTCCAGAGACACACAACGCATTGCAGACTACGCTTCCAAAAAAGAAGAGAAACCTAAAGCAAAACCTCAATTCAAAAAGAAGAAAGTAGCAGGCCTAAAAGTTAGACATGCCCACCATTCTGAGGACTCAACTACTGAACGGGGAATGGGCTCTGTCGATGCTAGACAGCGCAGCAGAAGTAACAATAGCTCGCCAGAACCCGATGGAATTTCTGGTAACAGCGGAGTTGAGTGAACATATCACGGTGGAAACGCCTGATACTAGGGTAAGTGTCCCACATAGGTTACATGAAATAACACTACAAATGGAGGGGGACAAGCCCAGAAGAATTAAAGGTCTCTTTTGGGAGAGCCTGACTTTTGGCTATGACATTCTTTTAGCTGAAAGATATTGGCTGCCTACTATTGTTATGGAGTGCCCAAAGGGAGAAACGGTAATTATGCCTACCTTTTCCGACCTCGTTCCCCAATACTTAAAACACACATACGCGCAGGAGTGGGCGGTAGCCCTTCTCCTGCACTATATCGCTACCATCTTGGGTGGGATGAAGAGTCAGCTCACCACGTGATACCACTAAAATCTACTCCAACTCCACAGAGACAGTATCCAATAAAGCAGGAAGCGAAAAAACAGGTCAGGGAGATCTTAGATCAACTTGAATACTAAGGTGTGATTGAAACTTGCACCTCTTCAATTAATAATCCTTTGTTTCCCGGTATGAAACCTGACAATTCATATTGTCTAGTTTTGGATTACAGACATCTGAACTCAGGCACAAAAACATTTGCAGTACAAAATGCACATAGTGCTGTATTAATGAATAACATTGTGCAGAAAAAATACAAAAGAACACTAGATATCTCAAATGGATTTTTCTGCCAAAATATAGTGCCTGAGAGCAAATACTTGACAGCATTCTCAGCGCTGGGGTCCCAGCGGCAATTTTGTCGACTCCCCCAGGGGTATAAGAACAGCCCGGGGTTGTTTTCCGCCAGAGTAACTGAGTTACTTCAAAATCTGTATGACGCGTCATTGTCCTATGCAGATGACATCTATCTGACGGATGAGGACCTGGAGGAACACTTGACCAGGGTGAGCACCCTCATTTTGGGATATGCCTCTGAAGGATACAAATGTAACTTTAAAAAATCAAAAATAGCCCACCTCAATGTCATATTTTTGGGATATGAACTTTCAAGTGAAGGAAAAAGTCTGGCAGCTAACTTTTTAGAAAAGTGTGCACTACTCCAACCTCCAAAATCATTGAAAAATGTACAATCAATATTGGGATTCCTGAATTTTGGCAGAACATACATTTTGGATTACGCAGAAAGGGTTAAACCTTTCTACGACCTCATAAGACCTTCGATTTCAGTTAGACAATGGACACAGGTACACACAGACACCCTTCGTTCCTTACAAGCTGACATGATAGCTTCAAAACACTTACAGACATGTGTAAATGTTCGTAATCTAGTGATCCGTATAGTTGCGGGTCAATCTGGGTACACCTACTTAACATACAATGAAGGTGAAACTGTCCCAATAGCATACAAATCACATTTGTACACAAACGCTGAGATGCGCTTTGCATTTACAGAAAAAATTCTGACAGCGGGACAGACTGCTGTAGTGAGAGAAAGAGCACTGGCTCAGGGGAAACAAATTATTGTTGTGACTCCAATACCAGCCTTAGAGGCTGCGAAAAAGGCAAGCGTTCCGAATGCTAAAGCCTTACATCCGAGATGGATACAATGGGCTAATTCTCTCACTGTATCAGATGTAGAATACAGGTACGACCCAAGTCTAAAAACACAAGCATTCCTACAATATGAACAAGAATATCCTCTACCGAATGAAATTAGGTCTCTAGATCAGTATAATTACATAATATACACTGACGGATCTGCACAACAGGCCATAGGAAGTAATCAACAATATAGCGCTGCGTGTGTGATTGTTATTGGTCGGATGAAGAATGGAAAGTTCCATCCAAGCTGTACAAAGACTCAGGGGCAGATTTATAAGCCCCCTGAGCCACCAGTACGTCACTTTTTGAGACGTACTGGTGGCGTATTTTACTGCTCCATATTTACAAGGACAGGAAAAGCCACCCTGCTTGGCTTTTCCTGTCCTTGTAAATATGGCCCTCTTACATGCAGCATTTTGTGTGAAAGGGGCGTTCCATGGGTGTTGCTGTGGGTATACCCACGCAACACCCATGGAACCAGACACATTTCCAGATTTACAAGGAATCGTAAATCTGGAAATGCGTGTGAATGGTACGCCTCCCCAGGGGAGACGTAGGGAGGCGCAACGAGGAGAAATGTTTTCATTTCTCCTCGTTTTTCCTCTTTCAATGCCTGCTGCATTCTACAGCACGCATTGAAAGAGGAAAATGCCTGTAGTGACTGTTTTTGTGCAGGAAGGTGCCCCTTTCTGCACAAAAACAATCTCCCCACGACGCAGTCATCCTTGCGCCATGGTGCAAGGGGGCCTGCGCCGGCGCATGGCAGCAGTTTGTGCGCCAGCGCAGGGGGAAGCACAGAGATGTGACATATTGTTATAAATATGTTGCATCCCTGTGCTTTGGAAGTGACTCAGTGCGGTGCAGCCAAATGGCTTGCTTTCGGCACTGAGTCACTTTCATTGTAAATCCGCCCCAGAGTCTCTATGAGACTGCAGGGCTCAGTTAGCAGAACTAAATGCCGTTTTACTGGCACTGATCAATACGGATTGAGAATTCCCCACACTAATTGTGTGCGATTCCTTTTACTGTGTCCAGTCATACAATGAATATCTCCACTATTGGGGACAAAATGGGTTCAAAGACTCAAAAGGAGGCACAATTAAGCATAAAATGCTAAGGGAACAGGTAGCTGAGTTGAAAGTACCAAGAGCTCACGTCATACACAAACTGAGTCATCAACGTGATGGCGTTCTCGTTGAAGGGAATTCATTGGCTGATGAAGCCGCGAAGGGGGCATTACGAACTGCGTCCGTAGCTGCAATCACTCGTTCAAAAACGAGAATAGACGGACAGATAATGGTAGCTGTCATTGCTAAACGCAAAGACAACAAAGCACTGCCGAAAGGTTTTCCACTCAAGTACTCCTACAAGTTAGATGCAAACAATGTTCCATTTCGCTAAGATTCCAGGAGTGGGGGATAGAGTAATACCAAACATGGATCGCAGATTAGGCTTAATTTTAGCTGCACATGAGGGTCTTGGTTCTGCACACCCAGGAGTTACGGCGACGGTTTCATTACTAAAACAACGATATTGGTGGCCAGGGTTAACAAAGCAGACCAAAGACTATGTCTTAAAGTGCGACATCTGTCAACAAATGAAGGGCTCAACCACAACACGTCCAGCGCAGACACCATCATTGATATCAGACAGACCTCTCGCATTTGTCTATTTGGACCACTGCGGCCCCTTACAATGTGATGGGGCTTACAAGTACATAATGGTTGCAGTGGATTCCTGCTCGAGATTCCTATGGGTATGGCCTCAGCGCTCGGCTGACGCTCGAACTGTTATCAAAGATTTGCGAGTCTTTATAGGGACATACGCAGTTGGCACATTACATTCTGACCGTGGCCCTGCGTTTAGCTCTAGGGCTTACAAGGAGGCCATCGGAGGTTTGGGTGTAGCATTGCGGTACTCCTCTCCATACCATCCCGAGGGAAATTCGGTCGTGGAGAGGAAAAACCGGGACTTAAAGCAATCATTAACAGCTAGAGTATTAGGCGCGGGTGGTAGGTGGGTCAATCACTTATATGGGGTTCAGAGGGCCTTAAACAACAAGCCAAGAAGCTCTCTAGGGGGGGTCACTCCTTATTAGGTCCTATTTGGGATGAGAATGTGGGTACCTGATCTAGATTGTGAAGGCACAGTGGCGGATGAAAAACCTTTTGACATCAATAAATGTCTGGCTGTTTTACAGGAACTGAATGAATCAAGGGCACTACAGAGCAATGTCCAAGTGAAAAGGTCCGCCACTGGGGAAGTCAAGACAGTCACTGCAAGACCTGTCTGGATTCCAAAAGTCGGAGATCTGGTCAGGGAAAAGATAACGGACAAAAAAGAATTTGGGCCATCATACAGAAAGCCTGTACCTGTCCTGGCAGTGGAAGGAACTAGAACTATACTTCTGCCACCTCTTGCCACAAAAAAGGAGAAAAGATTTGTCTCCATTGATCTGATAAAACCACACTATGTGGCCGAAACTGAATAGTAGGCCTCGTGGGCTCCTGGGTAGCCGACGCTCTCCTCTAGCTACCATACAGGAAGTTCAGACGGAAAGGCTCATTACGTTTGAAGAGTCTCCCATACGGAATGATGGACTAAGCAACAATGCCATGGAACTCATTCTCCTTGAACAAGGAATACAAAATCAAAACGAAAGACAAATTTCAATTCGACCTAACACTGATGTCTACATAAATATGCCTCAACAAGCACCATCTACAATTCAACAAAACCTGCTGAGCTACCTAAAATAGATCGAACTGCATCTGGCTATTTCATCGACTTTGATACCTTTTCATTGGATCCAAGTGAACCTGAAACAACGCCAGCCCCAATATCTCAAAAACAACAAATCAAAGACTTCTATATTTTTCTTAAAAAGACTTACCTGGTGTCTCCTTGGATAGAACTTTGGATAATCACCGGGATACTTTTCTTTCTCTTCTGGTTAGGCTTAGTAACTGTCTTTTGCTTACTTGCTAATGGAACTTACCTTCGCCAGAGCTCGGCAGCATCAAAAGTGAACTTGCTCCTGAAACCTCATGCTTCATCACATCGTGAACAAAGAGACTTGTCATCAGTGAACATTACAGCAGTTCCTATACCTGACGGTATAGTACGGGACAAGGTTGATTATGATATATTCGGACCGACAGAACTTTTTAAAAGTACCACATTTGTTTAAAATTTCGTTAAATGATGTCATTACCTCCAGTACATTTTCCAATGATTGGGATTCTGAAATTGTACATAATATGTTGTCTGATTTAGAACAATCTGCCGCATTATCTAGCAATGAAATGTTAGAAGACACATCAAACTTTAACACCATGTATTGTTACCAACATTATGGTCATAATTTTTTATACAAATCCAGTACCCCTAGAAATGTTTTCACATATCACCAATGGGAACATTGCCCAACACCGCCGAAAAGTAGTTCGAAAACCTTTGCACAAACATTTTCATATTTTTCAGGGTTTAATATGTCAGACCCGACCTCATATTACTATAAGGTTGCACCTACACCTGCACAGAAAAATATGTTGACTAATACCAAACAGATTTACTCTTCTTCCTTTATTACCCAACTCTCTGAACAGGGTTTCGAGTTATGGAAAGACACTATAGACTTAAAATCAGTCTGGGGTTCTAGAGACTGGCAAGTCCAGGGAATAGAAGCGCTATTTAGAGCATGCCTCATTTCTCAGCAGATGATATTTCTAAATGAGACTGTGCAACAGACTTCCTGCCTTGGAATAGCCAAGAACAAGGATTTGAACACACCTCGAATTCCAACACCATCACCGGCCGAGATAAATTTTACATCACTAAAAGGGGCTACATTAGATGACATTTTTCAATATAATAGATCAGACCCCAATTGGAAGGGATGGTTGGTTTGGCCCACAGACACTAATAGGTGTCAGGAAAGATTAAAGGGTACCACCGAAGGGTTCAGTATCCATAGGCCAGACCCACGTTATGTACAAAGAGAACATCCGGGGGTGGTAAGCTTATGAGAAATAGATAGGATCAATTTAGAAAAAGCGTTAGCCGTAGTTGACAATGGTATGACTACATTAACATCCAGGATTTATTCACTGGGCAACATTGTATCTTCTGCTATTGATATACTAGAACAAGATTTGTCCATACTACAGCACGGACAATCAAAATAACGTTCTATTATGTTATTAAGCTGGACGCTGCAATAATTTTGCGCAGGTTATGTGCCTTGGCGTTTAATCAACAGAACGTCCTTGTTTTCTGCATACAATCTAACAGAAAAACAGATGAAAATGGTACAAAGAGGAGCAAAATATACAATGCTGCGTATTGAAAAACTGGATAGGTTAGCCTTTACTGTGGCAGAATCACCATCCACAGAGTGGTTGATCCATGGCCATTTAACATTACCGGTCACGACTTTCCAGTTTCAGTACTGTCTAGAACAACAGCAGGCAGGCAGATATGAAGAAATGGGTAAGGAATATATCAAGAAATCTTGGGAATTACCGTACAGATTTCGATGCAGGAGTGGGGATCGAGAAGTGTTTCTAAGCGGTACAAACTGTGAGAGGGCTTTGAGCGGATCTCTCATATGCCAGGATATTATGTTACACAGGGCCTGCAATGGTTCGGTAGCAAACCTATCCTGCCACCTGAGGGCTACCCCAGCAGCTGTGATTACTCCGGTATTCAAGCTACTTTCGAATGGGAGTGACTTGATGCTGAACGATCAAGGTTGTTGTGGCAGGCTTCCAGGCATCGCATATCTCGTAACCGTGAGCTCCAGGGTTACTTGCTGTATGCAAGTATTGTTTCCACCGACACATGCAGTCAGGGAGGCGCCGCTATGGCCTTCGCTAAATGTTTCTCTTATACGGTTTGATACTCTGAGCAGAATGAAAGCCATGCTTCTACAGAAAACCGTGCCCTTAACCTCCGCCCGGGAGACTTTTGATCTTCAAATAGCAAACTTCTCGCCCGAGATACAGGCACTCATACGTACGAACTGCCCCTTCCATTTTGCAGAAATGGTAAATCGTATCTTTAACATGTCTGATACGACGGGTATATTCCACCTATTTAAGTCCATAGGTTCGGGACTGTTAGGCACCTTTCAGATGATTCTCAAAGTTATACCAAACTTTATACACTCCATATTCTGAAGCATTTTTGGAGGACTTCCTCTGATCCTGTTCCTAATAGCATGTATCCTGTTTGTAATTTTTCTGCTACACAATGGACGTCCCAGTCATCAAGGAGATGGAAAAAGCACTCCTGGAGCGCAAATACCATGATCGCATGGTACAACATCTGGGCACACCTCGCCTACGGGAACTGAGTGCATCTTGGTTCCTGTCATTTAGACCAGTCTGGATGGACTGCATCTTACCTGTTCTCCGATGCCTGTTCTGCGGAGGAGAATGCTTGTTGGATCTCTGTCTGAAACTTCCATCAGTTGTGCAACCGGACGTTGATGCACTACTGGATCCGATAACGGCCCGTGTTCTGCAGTGTCCACAGCGTATTCCAATGTTGATGGCAGCATTCTTAGAGCCTCCACAGGAAGTTTCTGCTCCTGTCGGAATGGATACCGGCTCCTCCACTGACAACAAGGCCTTGGATGGAGCACAGGCTGCCCCAGCATCGGCTGCAGGCAGTACGGAAGATCATTGTATGCTCGATTGACGTACTCTGCGAGGTGTTACAGGGACCATCGTCTGCGGAGGCAGGCAACAGCAATGTTGCATCTACCAGCCAGGACACATAAACATTTGGCTCATTGTGTGCTGGGAAAAAATTCGTTTTTGTAAAACAAGAATTCAATTTGGAACTCCAAAACAAATTGACACTTTTTATGACCTGCATGGCTTTCCGATGCTTGTAGTTGTTCGAACTATATATACGGACATATTAGAGCTATGGCTTGAGTGACAATTTTTCTGTTTAGCACTTTTTAGAGTTTTTAAACATTTTAAAAAACTTTTTGCAGAACTATGGGTTTTACTACATATGTTTGCGTACCAGTACCTAGACAGGTAGTACGTTAGAATTAGATTCTGTCATCCAGTCGGATGAGGGGTCGGTGTTATAGTCCATATAGGTACCCCAATAAAGGCTTGGGTAACATCCCAACCTTTCACCTATATTCATCCCTACATTACAAACATAACGGGCTGTTAGGACCGACCCTTTACCTAGTTACAGTACTGCTTACAGAACGTGGGGTTTTCCCTGAAACAATAGCCTCATACATTATGCATGAGGATCCTTGGATTCTTGGAAACTCAGCAGGACTACCATCTCCTGCATAACAACTATGTACAAGGTTAATTCCCAACGTCATCCTAAATCTGACAGTGGCACAGCAAGGTAGAACCCCTGGGATACCTTCGGGTATATAAACATCACATCTTGCTGAGATAGGAAGAGGAGATAAGGACTTCCATGCCGACACACTGACGAGAGACGCTGAAGCACCTGAATGCAGATACTCCAGCTTGCAGTAGTCTGACATCCCTTGTGGGGTTCCAACCCGAGACCAGGACGGGGTCCCACAGTCTCTCACTTCAGGTACTGGGTGTTGACTTTATCCTAGAGGGATTCTTGGCTTAACACCTACATACATGCTAGGTACAGTTAGGTACATCTAGTTAGGGTAGCATCGTAGGAGTATGCATTTTATTGTCATTTATTTTATATACTTGCCTTTATTCATGATTATAGCAAAATGGTAGGAATCTACCAAACTTTCACTTTCTTAGTGCTTCTAATCATTTATATCTGCTACTGTCTAATGGTTGTTTCAGCACACCTATTTTACACTAGTATAACGACTGTTCAATAAATACTTATTGAAAACGTCCCTACCATTTATTCTGTGTATCTCTCTGAAGACTAAGTGAGCACGATTGACTAAGCGAAAAGTAGTACACTGTTTCCACGGTCCTGAGGGATCAGGGTTGTCATGTTCGATAGTCGCCAAGAACTATTCTCTCCTTGGTAAGAGGAGTTTCTAGTGGTACTGTGAGCTAGCTGGTACACAGGCCAACATACCCGGTCGGGGTGTCTAGAATCAGTCTGACATCAATCCTACAGTGTATGTTGTCTAAACGCGCAGATCCTGTATAAGTTTTATAGGAACTACATGACAATGCTTAGCTACAACGTTGTAGCTCTTTGGGATCAGTTCTAGTAATAGTTTAATCCTCAAGGGTCTCCCTTAAAGTTTGTTGGACAGGCTGCCAAATCGCTCAGGCAGTAAAGGCTCTGCCTCCACCAGCCCTGCAGCAACCCACTCATCAAGCTTAAAGTTGCCACCATGTCAGCAATTCATTTTAGTCAAAGTGTTCCCACCGACATGGCAGCAGCAGTTTTGGAGAAACTGTCAATTTTGGCGAGTCCACCGTACCATGGCATTACAGTCAGCATTTTTTGTTTTTGAAAAAGAAACGCAAAAAGAGGCGGTAGCTTTCTGAAACACAATACATTTACTTGATGATCCAGGAGTTTTCTCGCGGGGGTTTGGGGTGGGGGCGTTTCTGTTTTATTACATTTTGGGAACTGACATACTTTGCAGTGACTTAAACAGGGTATGTATTCTGAAAGGGCCGGGCCCATAAGTCACACTCTGATGGTTCTTTTTCGCAGCATGAAAGTGTAAAGGGGAGAAAAGTCATTAAGGGAACAATCAATTAACCAATAATTCCTTTGGATACATAATAACCCACAGACAACTACTTAAGGTTAGTTCATTTATTAGAAAGTCAAAAATAACTGGATGTGGAGACACCTCATCTCGAGTGTATAGATATACAGAGGAATCAGCTTAAAGCCAAATCGGTGCATCCAGTTAAGATGGTGCAGCATGAGCGACACAATTAGTTCAAGAAGTAGAGTACAGAAAATCAGGAAGCATGAGTCCAAATTTCCCTGCATTGAGGGTTGGTGAGTGAAAAGCATGAAATCCATTCCGCTAAGGTGACATCCCTAAATAAGCATTATAAGAAGGAAATTAAATAGGTGTCAGTACCTGGAGTCTTCCCATGAAGTCTCTCCACGATCAATGTGTCAAGTAGCATAAAGCTACCAAAGACAGAGCTCATTCTAGCATGCTCTCTCTCTGGAGGCAAGAAAGAAGTGACACTATTCCCTACTCTCACCAACCAGTTATTCCCATGTTGCAATCCCAGGATGCCCTTCAGATCACGCCATCCACTCAGGGTACAGTCCTGAAGGTAATTTTCCATGATGTCGATGGTGTACCTTCCTCAATACAATTTGTCCTTGGTTCCAGAGGCCTTCTCCTGTGTGAAGCACAACGGCCTTCCTTTATCGATTCAAGCCACTCGATTGTAACTTCTTCCCTCCTTACCTGACTAGAAAAACAAAGACATTATTCTATCTAAGTGAGCGCATCTTCACCTGCAACACAAAACGTGAGAAAGAACAGATTTCACAGCACATATGAAATTCAAGTGTTAATTCTAAAGCGAGAGTCTCAGGGACTTGCACTTCAGGCCTGCAAATTTTAGCTAACATAAGAGGAAATAATGTAATTAGTGAACTTATTTGAAATGTGAATAAGTGTCAGTTGCACAACACAAGTTCTTCATGTTAATGTTTCCTGCTAGTTACATTCATTTTCTCCGTTGATTCTCCATGCTACTTGTCAATGGCCTAAAATACACCATGTATTCATGTTAATACATTTAAAAATTCTAACATTTCACGTTAATACACAAGTGATTATATACTGGTGCGCTCGGAACGTGATTATGATGCACCTCTACAATTAGAATTACATTTTCGCTTCATCCCTTCTGATGCACTCCAGCTAGTGGATAGCACAGCAGTTAACGGGGGTGAAGGACAAAGAGGTGGGATGTGATGACTCCATCAAAATGGGCAGGACTTGGGCACCAGAATAATGCGGGTCACCACTTGAATAACCCCCAGTAAATGAAGTAAAGGAGAAACAAGAGGAAAAAGTCATCAGAGTTGAGAGTTATATGAAGCACATTTCACTGAATTAGCTGCTTCTTTTTTAAATCTATTTTTGCATGCTTTCCATGACTTTCAAAGTATTTAGACATTTTTTCTGACTGTGTGCAATAATTATCTTTTGTCAAGGAGGATGGGCAAGCAAGAGTATAGTGTAATGAGGTTAAAAAGCGAGCTTTTGAAACAAGCAGTGAAAAAGAGATTGGAGTCAAGGTCACAGACATCTCAGCATCAGCTTCTAGAACTAATGGCTATTATTGGCTCCTGAAGTGAGCAAAAAGATCGAGAGCTCCGCAAATAAAAAATAATATTGTTTAATGTGTGGAGACATCTCACTCTAAAAGATGCTACTCATAAATCCTTTTGTAAATTGCAAACAATCATAAACTTACACAAAAATGAATGTTTGCCTTTGTGAATCAGGCCCCATGTCTCTCACAACTTATAGCCCTTGAGATACCAGTGTATCTCTTTTTTAAGGGGATGGTTGAAGAAGGAATGTTTGGGAAACTCAGTGTACACTGCTAGAAGATCGTCCTACATAAAGCGCTGGTAAAGGGTGAGGTACTTTCACAGTGACCTGAGGTGTTTTGTAAGTTTTGCTTTATAAAATACATGGTAATAAAGAATCTTCCACAAAGTTATGAGGTGTGTGGTGAGGTTTGTATTAAAACAACCAAGGGGTTTATCAATTGAAGTTCCAGAGAAGGGGTCTGGAGCATATCAGGTGCATTCCTCCAGGTCATTGAGGGTCTCTGGATCCATTAGCTAATTACAGACTTTTGACTTTCTTCTCCTCTGCCTGTTGTCAGTGGTCTATAAAATGTGGTTGTCTTTCATGTGTGGTAAAGTTGGTTGTGCTAATCTTGAGGTTTTGTGTTCTGGAGATAGAGGTCAAGCAAACATTATTCCTACTGTGAGTGTGGTATTGGAGAAGGTATGGTCCAGAACAGAAGGACCCCCGGGGGGAGGAAATGGATCTGTGGTTTTGCAAGACAGGATTCAAGGGAGATGATCACTTGAAGAAAAAGTGAATAAAGGTAGCTTTTTACAACTTGAGAAGAGGAGTAGATTCATAAGTGTACTGTAAATTACAGACTGGGTGTTGGACTTGGCCCTTTTTGCAGGGTCATCCCTAAACTTTTTGCCTTTCTCCCCGCCTTATTGCTGACATGGTGTTGGTGGTTTTAGGCCTCTGGGCACTTTAGCACTGCGGTCCAGTGTAAAGTGCGTGCGCTCTCTGTGTTATGTATGGTGAGATTGGCCTGCCCTCCCATAGGAATGCATTGGGGATTCCCTGATAAGTGTGTCAGTGGTAATTCCTGGGATGAGAGGAGCAGCATGGTTGAGTTTAGTATGTATGAAATTGTAATAATAAATGCTGCGCAATGGTGTGCGCAGATTTATTATGACTATTTGAGAAATGCCACTTTTAGAAGTTGGCATTTCTGTGTGCTATGTGTCTGCCTGCCTGATGTGAATTGCATGTCTGGCTTTTGAGTGACAGGGGCTGGGAGGTGTCTGTGGCTCCAGGAGGGGCAGGGTGAGTCAGCACTAGGTTGAATGGGACATCTGCATGGGGAGTAGTGGGAGGAGTAATCCCCTGACTCTGAATAGGACTGTGCCCAGCCTGGACAATGCTGGCTCCACCCCCTGTGGTGTGTCTGATCACCTAGCCCCCACTTGACAAAGGGGAAGTGGAGCTTGGAAAACAAAGTGCTCCAAATCCCCCCTGAACCAGTTGCATCTGGTTCCCCCAAACCCTACACTGCAGACAAAGGAGGGAAGTGGTATAAATGTAGGGGCTGTGACCCCATGTTTTTGGTTCAGTGCTGGTGTGCTGTTCCTGACTTGCTGGGGGCTTGCTGCTGTTGGGGCCCAGGAGGAACCGCCATGGGGGCTTACCTCCCTGCTGGAGGGCCCTGTGCGCTGGCCTTCCTGGGGCCAGCTATGCCCCATGGACCTGGAGGAACTTTTGCTTGAACTTATTCTTTTTGAGGCAGAACTTTTGCTCCTAGCGCCTCGTGTGCGCTTTCTTTTAATCTGCCCAAGAGGAAGAGCGTGGGCTGCGCAGCGCTGTGCTGCAGCCCTTTTAGAGGGAATCCCTGTCGTAGGGATTCCCCTGTGATGCCGTAGCGAGGCGGGAGCCCACCCCGCATTGGGATTTTTAATTGCCTTTATGGATGGGAGAGCGGGTGCCCACCCCGCTCTCATGCTATTTTAAAATGTGGGTGCCCACCCCGCTTATGCTGCTACTTTTGGCGGGTGCCCACCCCGCTTCTGCGTTATTTTATTTGCGGGTGCCCACCCCGCATTCTGGAGAGATCACCGCCGTGGCCTGGCCGCTGAAGAAATCTTCTCTGGGCCGCTGCTGAGCGCGACCCGGAAGTCAGGCGGCCTTGCCTGGTTGTGGGCGGGGCGTCCTACGGGCTGCCGGAAGTCTGTGCGGGGCTCCCGTGAGCGCAGGAGAGCCCTGCGCGTCTAAGGCGAAGTGGAGAGGGAGAGGAGTCCCCGAGGAGTGGGGGCTCTCCTGTTGCCTGCCGCCCGCACCACGAGAAGAGTCCCGGTGCAGGCAGGGTGAAAAGTGGATGTCCCGAACCGAAGAACAGCGCCCCGAGAGTCCCGGTGAGTGGGGGCACAAGGTGCACACTGTTGGTGCCTGAGCGGTCCCGCCGTTGCGGGCTGCTCCAACGAGGGGGCATGTTTGTGTTAGAGGGCCCAGAGGGGCCTGTGCCTTCCAGTTTAGCCATTCTCACAGCTGCCCCGCCTGATAGAGGGCAGCTGCAACGTTTTGGCAGCATATTTGTTTATAGAGTCCCAGTCGGGCTCTAAGGGCACAGTCGGTGCCAGGGCCTATTTGCTTATCCCCAGCTGCGCCGCACCAGCGCGGGCAGCTGCAACGTTTTGCACATTGGTTTGGAGGGCACAGTGTGTGCCCAGGCCCATGTTCTACTTCACAGCTGCACGGCAATTAGCGGCAGCTGCAACGTTTAGGCTGACATTTCTTTGGGGGCATTTTTAGTGAGATAGGAGTGAGATGCACTCCTCTGCCCCAGCGCAATTGCACACTTGCGAATTCTGCTGCATTGGCAGCCACCCTGACACTATGGACATAGGGCATTTGAGCCCTCTGAGAAGGCCAGTTGGCCAGGGGGACTGTCGGGTTGATAGGGCGCCAGGCCCTGATGTGATTTATGTGGTGCGCAGGAAATGTGATTCATGTACTGTGATTTATGCACCGTGATTTATGCCTCTAATGTGGTTTATGTTTATGAGGTCATTGCATACTGCGTGTATGCTGGTGAGGCCTAATGCGTAATGTGTTTATGCTTAGGAGGTTATTGCATACTGCGTGTATGCTGGTTACGCCTAATGTGATGCTGAGTGCATAATATAATTTATGTTGCAGGATATAATGCTGAGTAGAGTATTTCACCAGTCATTGCTGGTTGTGTTCTACACTTATTATTTGTGCTTGTGATGGTTCTGACAGTGGCCCAATTGGCCCTGTCATTTGTATATAATCCCCTGTAAATATTGCCTAGTGCCAGTTGGCACAGTGTAAATGTGTGATTATGTTTCTAATGTGTTTATGATAATACAAAGGCTATTTTTTATATAACCTTGTGTGGAGTTCCTTTTTGTGGTGTGCCTAGTGGGTTGCTGCTGTGTGTGTGTGTTGCGCAAACGCTTTACACATTGCCTCTGGGATAAGCCTGACTGCTCGCGCCAAGCTACCAAGGGGGTGAGCAGGGGTTATCATCAGTGTGTAACTCCCTTGCCCTGACTAGAGTGGTGGTTTCTGCCTGGCTTTGGCGCAAGCCTTAGCCAACCAGAAATCCCATTTCTAACACTGGGTATTTGATGTAAGTAGCATAAACCCACCAAGTATGCCTCCTCCAATTTCTGCTCTCCCTTAATAATCACCGGTGCCTTTGGGCGGGACGTGGTATTATGCATATTGACAATTGTGTACAATAGCAGAATTTCTTAGGCAAACCAAGTGATGTGGCTTTGGTGGATGGCTCAAAAATCCCTGATTCTTTCTTGCACACTGTCAGTGACTTGTGCTCTCCTCCTCTGTTCTTTTCTTTTAGGTTGCTCTTCCTTCAGTGTCTTTTGACAATTGTCCCGATGATTGCCCTGGTCAAAACTTCAATATACTCTCTTAATATGGACTGCATCATTTGTGTGAATAGCAGTTACTTACACTTGGAAATGTTTTTAGATTTTGAGATTTTATCATTTAAATCATGTCTTAATCCAGCCTATTACTTTTTGTTTCATGTCTTTTTAATAATTGTATTGCACCGTATTCAGCAATTTCCCAGTGTGCAGTCTACTGTATGAAACTTTGCCATCATAATTCAAACTATTGTGATTCATAAATTGATATGTATTTATTTCCCTTTTGATTTGTGCATCTCTTTTTTATGTGCATTTAGGCTTACCTATCCCCTTCCCCAGTTCTTTCCCCTGAGTAAACCATTTGATTGATGTAAGGTAGCTACCCTGGTTCTCAGGGTTATTGGTTCAACCCTGTTGATTGTTACATATCTCCCATCATCCTTGTGGTGCAGGTGTCACCCAATGGCAAACACCCGCTCCCCAGTGCATCTGTCGGCCATTGGCCAACACTGGGCAGGGTTAGAAAAGCCCCTCTGGTGCTTTGCGCCAGAGGTTTTCTATTTCTCCTTCTGCAGCTTGGACTGCTCTGGAAGAGCTTCCTGAGCAGCCTGAGCTTTTTTTGGTTTGTAATAATGATCAGCGCGCTTTGTGTCATTACTTTCTAAAAGTGAAAGTAAAATGAGCCAATGGGTTCATATTACTTTCACTGTATCAGTGCTAAGGAGCATATCTCAGCCCCCGAGCATTGATTCTCTTGGAAGAGGTATTGTTGGAATGAGGAGAACCACCTAATAGGCACCAGGGACAGGGGAGTTGCCCCTTAGGCAAGGGCTTGTGCTCCCCTAAGTCCTCTAAAAAATTCAGTCTTTTTGTCTCTCCTGGGGGGCAGATAGGGTAATTTCCTCTGATCTGCCCAGAGGGGCAGAAAGACCACTAGACACCAGGGATATTTTTTTAGAATAAAAACATAGCAGTTGCGGCTGCCCACTATTGGCATGGCTATGCCCACTCAAAAAAAGGCAGGCACTCTTGCTACTTTCCCAGGAGGCGAATGGGGGTGATTACCCCCAATTTACCCCCCCAGGGGGGGCAGAAAGCCCACTCAATACCAGTTTATTTTTTTAAATAAAATTATAGTGGTGGGGGCTGCCCACAATGGGCATGGCCATGCCCCACCAAAAAAAGTCATTCTGCCCTCCCTGGGAGGCGGATGGGGTGATTATCCCAAATCTACCCTTCGGGTGGGGGACAGAAATCCCACTAGACACCTAGGATTTTTTTTAAATAAAAATATAGGAGTGGTGGTTGCCCACCAAAGCATGGCCATGACTCACCCCAATAGACATGGCAACAGTCTTTCTGCCCCCTAAGGGGATGGATGGGGCTGATTACCCCCAATCTGCCCTCCAGGGAGGCAGGAAGCTCATTAGATGAAATGGATTTTTAAAAAACAAATAAAGGGGTGGGAGCTGCCCACCATGGGCATGGCCATGTCCCCACCCAAAATAAATATTAGAACAGTCTTTCTTCTCCCCCTGAGGGTAGATAGGGATGATTACCCCCAATATGTTCCCCTGGGGGGACAGAAAGCCCACTAATCACCAGGGAAATGTTTCATTAAAAAATAAAGGGGTGGGGGCTGCCCACCATGGGCATGGTCATGCCCCCACCCCAGCAAGGCAGTCTTTCTGCCTCCCCTGTGGGGCAGATGGAGTGATTTCCCTACAGAGGGGACAGAAAGCCCATTACACACCATGGAATAATATAAAAAGAAAATATAGCTTTAGGGGCTGCCCATCATTTGCATGGCCATGCTACCCACCCAAAAACTTTGGTGACAGATTTTCTGCCCCCGCCATTGGAAGGCATATGGGGATGGCTACCACCAATATGTCCCCCCCAGGGGGGGCAGTAAGCCTAGTAGACACCAGATAAATGTTTTGTGTTACAAATATAGGGTTGAGGGGCAGTCTACGTAGGCAAAGCCATGCCCTCACCCCAACAACAAGGCAGGCAGTGTTTCTGTCCCTCTGGGAGCAGATAGGAAGTGTTTCCCAATTGGAGAGTGTTAGATGTGGCATTCTTGGTGTAGTGTTCCCCCTAACTTTTTGCCTTCAACGTGCCTGTTTGGTGACTTGGTTTTGCTGGTTTGAGGACTCTGCACACTTTACCACTGTTAACCAGTGCTAAAGTGCTTGTGCTTTCTGCTTTAAACATGGTAAGACTGGCAATACCCAATTGGCACATTTAATTTACCTGTAAATCACTAGTAAAGTGTCACAGCCGGTGCCCAGGGCCTGTCATTTAAATGCTACTAGTGGGCCTACAGCACTGATTGTGACACCCACTTAAGTAGCACTTCAAACATGTCTCAGGCTTACCATTGTAGCCTGTGTGTGTGTGTGTGCATTCTTAAACTGCCATTTCAACCTTCAAAATAAACCTTTTGCCAGGTTCAAACTTTCCTTTTAATATATATCTGTCACCCCTAGGGAAGGCCCTGGACAGCCCAGAGAGCAGGGTGCAGTGTACTTAAAAAGTTTGACATGTACTTTTAAGTTTTACATGTCCTGGAAGTGAAAAACTCCTAAAGTCAGATATAAGTGTAATTTCTGAATGGGAACAGGAAACCAGTTCATGTTTGGTGTCCTGACATGGTGAAGTCAGATTTTAATCTGCAGTTTTGAAAATGCCACTTTTAGAAAGCTACCATAGCCAATTGGTACCTGCAGCCTGTCTCTGGGTCACATGAATGGGTCTGGGCTACAGTTGGGCTTTGTGTATTCCTCTGAGATAGCCACACACAATGGAGAGCTTAGGTGTGCCTGGATGGGCCATCACTGGTAGGATGGGAGGGAGGAGCTGGACCCAGCCCTGCTTACACTTGAATAGGCTGTTTTCTGTGTCCACACAAAGGGCTGCATACCGCTTGCCTCTAGAATCTTCTTACCACTTCTAAGGCACAACTGGGTATAAATACTGGACCTCAGACACCACCACTTCTGTACACTTCTGGACCTGTAGATACTCTGCCAGGAAGAAGGACTGCTGTGCTGCTGAAAGACTGCCACTCTGCTGAACTTCTGTTCTGAAGGATTTCTGCTCTGCTGTGATCTGACCAGCTGCCCGGTCCCAAATTCTTGGATCCAAATTTGAGAATGACTCCAAGGGCTTATTGGCTTGCCTCCTGATCTGAGACCTCATGGACACAACAGCTTTCAGCAACCTTGCACCTACATCTGGACTATGCCTTTTATTTTATTTATCAGTTTTTATAAAGCGCAACACTCTTAATGGCGCTATGGCTAACCAAGTAACATAAATAGAAGTGATGTGTAAGGAAATAATAAAATAGACAGTTATAATTAAATAGACAGTTATTAATAAATCTATTATTCTACCCTGTCAACTGCTGCCACCTCAATCCTGGACCCTTGGAAGTGGGCTTAAGGTGCTCTGCCAGCCTCTGTGGATCCAGCGGAAAAGATGCATCTCCCTTGCTGCGTATCAAACCCCAAGTAGAACTGACACATCTCCAAAGCTGTGTTTCATTGGACCCATTGCAAAGACCTGCATTGCCATTGCAGCCCATCGGAACCGCCACTGTGTGACACATCCTGAACACAGGCCCTTTTATCCCTCATCCAAGGCAGCCACAACGATTGACTCTGCATCGCAGCCTGGCAGCCTGGCAGCTCTTTGGAACCAGTGCAACTCCCCAACTGTGCACTGCATCCTCCATGCTGGACTTTGGATCGCAAGCCCTGTTGGTGGGATCTTCAATGACGACGCAGGTCTTTGCATCACAGCCTCAGAACCAACACATCGTTTTGCCTGGACGACACATCTTCAACGCACATCTTCTCAACGCTCCTAAAATCAGTATTTAAGGTATTTTGTTCAGCGGGCCTAACTGGGTCCCTGTAGCCAGCCTGTGCTCTATGGCCGTCAGCCTGAACTTGTGACTTTGTCCCAGTCCAGCATGACCAGATATCCACAGTTGGTACTATTTTCCCTAAAATCTTTAAAATTGCATATCTCCAGATCTACTAATTGGATTTTTGTAATTTTGGTCTTTTTATTTAATTAAAAATTTCTGTTCCTCCAACTCGGTGTGGGATCCTTTTTGTGTGGTGTTTTCACTTTATTACTATTTGAAGTGTTGCACAAATATATTAGAAAGTCATCCTTTTGCCCTGTTCACCCCCACATTTTCTGAATGATACTGGTGGTAACTGACCCTGACTGTACCCAGGGCTCTGCTAACCTGGCCCAGGGCAGTGCTATCTTTAAAAAGGTACATGTAATAGGGTACACTTACAATTAACAGTGACAGACCCTATAAGTCCCTAGTAGATAGTAGGGCAAGGGGGTGCAATCTACCTATAAGTCCCTAGTATATAATGGGGCATGGAGGTTTAGAGGCTCAGCAGATTTCCTGCACTTACATGTGTGCGCTGTTCTGTGCCTGCTGTCCTTTTAAAGGCAGTCCTGCCTTGCAGCCTGTCTTTAAAATTAGATTCTCATAATTTGAATTGCCAGACCCTATAAGTCCCTATATATAATAGAACTAGGGGGTTCAAACAACCTATAGGTCCCTAGTATAATATAATAGGGCATGGAGGTTTAGAGATCCAGCAGATTTCCAGCACTTGCATGTGTGCTCTGCTGAATGCCTGGTCTCATTTTAAAGACAGCCTTGCTTTGTAGACTGCTTTTAAAAGTAAATTGCGTGCAAATTTAACTTTGGTGGTATGGCACTTTAAAATTAATAATCTACCTTGTTTTTACATAGTAGGCACCCCAAAGGTCTCCCCTAGGTGTCCCAGGAGTGGGGGGCCATTTAACTGTAAGCAGGGACCTTATAAAAGATGTTTTAAATGCCCTGGTGAGGGACAAAACTGACCATTTCATTTTTCCCCATTGTAGACACTTAGCTCCATAGGCTAACATTGCAATATTTTATTTAGGTATCACTATTGCTAGGAAAGGAGTAAATATCATTCAAGGATTTAAAATATTGGTATTGATAAAGTCAACAACTTGCTCTATTGAATTTGTCATAACTGGTACAGAAGAGAAATTTGGGAACTTTCTCTTCTGTAAGCCAAAATCCAGCCTTCTAGTGGTCTCTGCTGATTGGTCAGCCTTAACAGGCTCAGTCAAGCTGCTTTGATTAGGTGATTAGTGGCCTGGCCGTAGCAGAGTTTATCTGATGGAGAGAGCTCTGAATCTGAGGAGGATGGGTCATACAGAGGGGGCTGGGTTAATCAAACTGAGCTCAAAGAGAGTGCAGATCAGGGAAGAATGTCACGCGTACCTACCCCCACGTTCTATGTCCCAGCCAGATGACAGGTTTAGGACAGGAATTTGCAGAGGTCAGGGGGGGAGAGCTAATGGAAATGAGCCACACCATGGTTTGCTTTAGCTAGCTCTTACTCCTCTGGCAAGAAATCATCCATTTTGGATTTTGGAAGTGCAGTGCTTTGTGGGACAAGAAGATGCCACACTTTGGAGGAAGTTGTCATGCTTTTGGGTGGCACCCAGCATCTCATTGCACAGAGGTGCCCCATGCTTGTTGCCCCAGAACACTGAATAAATTTGTGAGAGCTGCATGGTCTCTCAGATCTGCTGTCTGAAACTACAAGGAGAAGAAGAACTGTCCTGCTGGAATCTGGATTTGCACCCAACGGCCTGCACTCTGACTGAATGCACCTGCTGCACAATCTGGTGCTACAGCCCTGGAGACTGTACCTTGCTTCAAGAAAGATTAAGAAGTGAACTCCCTGCAAGCTACAGGTTAACAGAGCCCTTCTGCATTATCTCCACCAAGGGTCACCATACTGGAGTGTGTCCAGTGGAATTTTATGGATTTGGCCAGGTGCATTGTGGGAATTGTAGTCCAGGCATCACAGAGACCATCTAGGAGATGACAGACCTTTGGATTGGTATTTGAGGCACTTGGAACCTACAAAGATACCTCCAGGAACCACCTCCTGAAGTTTGGAGAACTTTGGAGAACTTTTGTGAAAAAGCTCCATGAGGTGACTGCCTCGAAGTCAAGAGTCAAGCTGACTACCTTCAACCGCTACCCGGCCAGGATTTCAGGTTTGCCCTGCTGAGAGCTCCAGAGCTCCAGACCTCCAGGATTTGACTGGGGCCTCGAGGAAAGTCAAGCCAGTGAACCCTCACCGAATCCGGCCTCCTGTGGAGGGTCGGGCAACGTCAGAAGAAAAAGCTCTAGAAAAGCTTCTAAGTGTGAAGGTAAAATTTTGAATGGGTTCTCTCATTTAGTGTATCCAACCAGGGCTCCATAGCGTTCGGACTCAAACTTTGACTTTGTCCGGGTCACGCTTGACTAGATGTCCTAGATTGGTGCTATATGTTTTTAAGCACTATAAAGTAGTTAATGTTTGAAAATGTATATCTCAGGTTCCTGACATTTCATTTTTGTCATTCTGGTGTCTATTTGTTCATAAAAATATTTCCTATTTTTATAAATTGGTGTGGGATTTTTATTGTATGTTGTGTCTTACTTATTTGCTCTATTGGTGTTTTTAAATGCTTCACACTCCTGTCTCCTAAGTTAGGCCTGATTGCTCATTGTCAGCTATCAAGGGTTTAGCAAGGGGCTAATTTATTGAGACCTTTACTGGAACCTATACCGTGTTGGTGGCCTTATTACTAGTGGTAGGTGCACACTTACCCCTACCAATAACCTACTTTCCAACAAAATACTTTGTGCATGGCCGCTAAATTAAGCAGGACAGCTCTGTGCCAAGGTACCAGAGGGCTGAGCACATGTTAATTTAGGGTTGGCCTGTGCCTCATTCTGAGAAGGAATGCGGTTGCTACTTGACCAGGGCTCACACCCCAGTCAATCAACAACCCAATTTCCTACAAGGATGTTGCCCCAAATCTGCCCCCAGGGGGATGAAAGCCCACTAGACACCAGGTATTTTGCATTTGGGGCAGACGAAAGGTGTGCGGGTGTTTCACTCTGGCATTTCCACACCTCCACCCCATAAAGAAAAAAACTGATTTCCTGCCACCCTAGGAGCAAATAGGGGTTTTCTTTGTTCCTTTGGGGGGAGCAGAAAGACCACTACACACAAGGGAATTCAAAATGGCACCAAAACAAACAAAAGGAGGTTCCGGTCTACGCTGGCCCACCCAGAAGTGGCAATGATGTATTTTTGTCCCCCCAGGGACAGATGGAAGCTTTGTTCCAATTCGGGACGTTGCCCCAAATCTGCCCCTCAGGGGGTAGAAAGCTCACTGAACACCAGGTATTCTGCATTTGGGAAAGAACAAAGGGGTGCAGAGGTCGCACTCTGACATTAGGCCTTACTCCCATCCCAAAGGAGGCAAACAAGTATTTCGGCCTCCACTGTGGGCAGACAGGGAGTTTGCTCCCAATTTGCCCTTGGGGACTGAAAGCCCACAGGATGACAAGACTATTGTCTTTATGAAATATTGGAGTGGGTCTAGCCCAACCTGATTTTACACCCCACCCTCACTCCTAAAGCCTCAACAGTCTTTCTTCTCCTGCGGACTACAACATCCCATCCCAAAGAGAAGCGAGAGTTCATTTATTTTGGGTGTTGTTTTCACATTTAGGCCAGGAGAGTGGGGCTAAATCACACTATCGTCCCACTTGCCATGATGAATGGCTGCACTTTTTGGGCTTGGGTAGGCCACCACATGGAGAAAACTACCAGATCCCAGACATTTTGGAACACCAGACATCGAGGGTAGTCCAGGATGATATGCTTTGCATGGATTCAATGAAATTTACTTACCCACAATGCTCTGCATACTTCAAACTCTGCCTAAAATCACACATTTTCATTTCTATGATGTAAACTTCCCGATGACAGAGGGATCCACAAAATTCCTACTGCCCAGCATTCCCCCACTTGCTCCGATAAAAACACTACCCTTCCTGTATGAGTGGGCCTAGTGTCCACAACAGGAAAAGTCCCAAAATGAAATGTGGAAACATCAACATTTCCTGTCAAGGAACAAACCTGAATTGCCAATGGGGTAGCTGCATTTACTGGGCCTGGGATCAAAGGCCACCTAGGGAAGCCTACAGATACACACATTTCTGAAAACTAGACATCCAGGCCAGTCCAGGGTGGTGTACTCTCCATGAATCCCATGACGTTTTCTTACCCACTATGCCCTGCAAAGCTCAAAGTTTGCCTAAAATTACAAACTTTCTTTGCATTTCTGGGATGAAAACTTCCGGAATCAGGAGGAATCCACACAATTCCTACCACAAAGCATTCTCCCACTTGTCGCGCTAAAAATGCTACCCCACTTGTGAAGCTGGGCTTAGTGACCGTGACAGGAAAGCATCAAACCTGGGTCGATGGAAGTACAACAGTGGAAAACCCATTGAGCTTGATTTGATCTGTTCCTCTAGTGAGGCAGCGTTATTATTGAGACAAGTGGGAGGATGCAGGGTGCTAGGTTTCCCTAGGGGACGGCTGAGCTATGGCCCAAAATTCACAGCTACCCACATTGCAAAAAACGGGTCATATTTTTGTGGAAAAAGGTGATGTGTCTATGTTACATTTTGGCCAATTACCAACACAACTGAGGTACAATTTTTGTCGGGAGACTTGGGGTAAAGCTAGGCAGAAGGAAGTTTGTGGCTACCCACAGATTTCAGAACTGCCAGTCACAGAAATGTGAGGAAAATATGTTTTTTAGTCAAAGTTTGAGGTTTGCACAGGATTCTCAGTGCAAAAATCTGGTGAGAGCCTCACAACTCACCCACCCTGAATTTCCCACGGTGTATAGTTTTAAAAAATGTACCCGTGTTCTAAGTTTCCCTAGGTGCCAGCTGAGATGTGGCTCAAAATCCACAGCTACCCACATTGCAAACAAGGGTCATTTTCAGTGGAAAAATGTGATATGTCCACGTTGAGTTTTGGCCCATTTCCTCTTGCAGGCACTACACCCACACAAGTGAGGTACTTTCTATCGGAAGACATGTGGGAACATAGAATAGTAGAAAATGTGTTATTACTAATTGAATTTTGCAGCATTTGTGCCTTCCAAATGTAAGCCGTTGTGTAAGAAAGAAGACATTTTGAAAAACGTCCTATGAATCATATGTTAGAACGGGTACCCATAAATTCAGAGAGGTGCAAATAACCACAACTCCTAAACTCCATATCTTCAATCAATCCAATCAATCAGGGGTTTATAAAGCGCGCTACTCACCCGTGAGGATCTCAAGGCGCTGGTGTGGGGGAGGGAGGGTGCAGCTCCGGATGAGTCGAAGAGCCAGGTCTTGAGGCTCTTCCTGAAGGTGCGCCCATTTCCGAAATACATAGGTTTCCTTGATACCCATTTTTAACTCTACACATTTCACCATATGAATTGGTCTATACTCGGTTCACAAAGAAAACCCATTGTACAGTGCAGCATCAGTTGTTCGGTCTGCTACCTCAGGTTCTTGAAGAACCTACGAACCCTTTATATCCCCGCAACCAGAAGGGTCAAGCGGATATAAGGATCTAGCTTTCGTAAATTTGCCATTGTGACAAAAAGTTACAGTACGAAATCCTAAAACAAATGACCATTTTTTCCTACTCATTTTCAATATTTCTTTAGTTCAACAGTTAGGGGCATATTTACAATAAAGTGGCAAAGCGTGCCGTTAAGCCAAGAAGGCTAATTAAATGCTTCGTCACTTTAGAAATGTAGGGCTGCACCATATTTACTAGAATATGGTGCAGCCCCGCGTTTCCCCCTGTGCTGTCGCTAACTTTAGCTGCCTAGCGCCAATGCAGGCACACTTGCACCATAGTGCAAGAGTGCTTGTGTTGAGGGGAAGATTGTTTATGTGGAGGAAGGTCCCCCTTCCTGCACATAAACAATCTTTCAATGCTGTTTTGTAACTTCTATGTGTGCTGCTTAAAAAAGTTGTAAAACTGCTTTTTTTTTAAATGATTGTTTATGTGCAGGAAGGTTACCTTCCTGCACATAAACAATCATAGGCAATTTGCTGTTTCTATGTGTGCACAAGGCAGCACACATGGAAACAGGAAAAACGAGGAGAAATAAAGCCTTTCTCCTCGTTTCGCCTGTTTAAGACCAGGTTTTCCCTGGTCTTAATTTTGGCGCTGCCTCCTATTTACGCTGCCCTTGTAAATAGGAAGCAGCGTCAAAATCAATGGGTGTTGCGGTGAAACGCCCATTGCAACACCCATTGCCCTCCCCTTTCACTATAAATACAGAGTCAAAGGGTGCCTTATTTTCAAGGCAGCATTAAGCCACGTTGAGTGGCTTAACGCTGCCTTATAAATAAGGCGAGGCCCCTATCGCCATCACAACGTCACTGAAAGCGACTCTGTGGTGGCGATAGGGGCTTGTAAATATGCCCCTAAGTTTCTTTGAGAACCTTCCTGCACAAAAACAATCCTGAGAGGCGTTTTCCTCTTTCTATGTGTGCTGCAAAATGCAGCACACATAGAAAGAGGAAAAAGCGAGGAGAAATAAAAATATTTCTCCTCGTTATGCCTCTCATTGGGAGGCATATCTTTTGGCACATTCCTAGGGATACCAGGTTTGGTAAATCTGTAATTGAGTCAAAAACCATGGGAGTTGCGTGAAAACACCCATCACAAATGCCCATGGAACGCCTCCCTCTCGAAGAGTAATGCAATGCAGTGATTTGTGCTGCATTGTATTACTCCATATTTTTAAAGCCATTCAAAGCTACGCAAAGTGACTTTGCGTGGTTTTAAAGATGACTTAGAGGTTTGTGTCACACATCTACCACGTTGCGTGGTGCAAGCATGACGGAAAGCTCTCATAAGTATCCCCTATGGTGTTTTAACCAGGCCAAACATAGTATATGCTTATTTCAGTGCCTTCAGGCATACATCATGCTCCAGCATGAGTGTGTGACATTATTGCCCTTGATTATATCATATCGCACAATTTTGCAGTGAAACGTTTGGAAGAGGAAATGATGATGAATATAAAATAGATCAGACATGTACAATGGCCCGAAAATCCAGATAATCTTCGGACTAGAAATTCCCTTAAATATTATGCATGAGTATTAGCGCATAGCACTAAGTCCATCTCTTATGTGAAACGTTAGTAGAGGGATTTGTAGGTATACACAGCAAAATTCCCCTCGCTCTTGAAGTGCTCTGGCATTTGACAATTCAGCAATGACATATTAAGCACACACCAGCACCACATTGCAATTGTCCAGCCCTTGTGCCAGTACAGAGTTTATCTAGGTTTCTGGACCAGTGCACGTATATGAGCACAGTGAATGTATACTTCTGAATAGATGATCATCGAAGTAGTAGATGATCCACTGTAAATCTCCATCTTTGGTGACCCTGGCTCCCTCCTGCTGCTGGAAATTTAAGCAGTCATTAATTCCTCTGATCATTAACCCCGGACGAATATCTGCTCCAACAGCCTGGATTGAGGCGCACCAGACTACACTAATTTATTATTCTGAGGCAGAACATCCCTTTGCAACTCAGACCTACGTGTACAGCCAACATATATTCAGACCTACATTTACTGGACTTCCCACAGACTGATATAAGAGCTCCTGCTTCTCGGTTAATAAAGTGAGACTAAAAAAACGTTCCCAATCCTCTTAGCATTGGCCTGTTTATGAAAAGGAGAGCCCAAAAAATGCTGGCAAATCAATTCCCATAATCCCACGCCCTGCTGCTGTCTGACAAGAAAATAGCATCATAGTTGAAACAAAATAAAAGAAAGGTTTTGATGTTTCCACAGAGCATATCTTTTCACTTGCCAGGAGAAAGACAGGCTTCACTCTAACAATCTCAGATGCCTGCCAATGGAAAGAACAAGCTCCAGACCACAAGAAATGGGCTGCACACTGTGAGTTTGATGTGCGGATGCTGGAATGCTCGTACTCAGTTCCACAGACTATCAATACGGGTTACTCAGGAAAAAAAACACAATCAGCATTGACTTTCGTTAAATTAAATGGTGAATACAATCGTCTAGCTTGTGAGTTTTAAGCTCTCTTCCTCCTCACATTGTATCTAATGCTCAAACTGGTAACAAATATTTGCGAAACAGCAAAATTAAGTTACAAGGCACGTCTGCTTATGTTCACCTGAGTGTGAACATTTTATCAGGCTCACAAATTGCAAATCAGATAAAACCTGAGATTTTGGCATGCAGTGATTTACCAGAATTTTTTTATTAGTTTCACGTTTATGAATCCATTTTCTTACCAATTAATCCTTTTTCTTATCAAATCAAATTATTGTGTAACAAATTGTCATACAAATTGGTACAAAGCGAATCATTTGCTCTTGGATGAATTCAAGTGACCTATTTGTGACTCACAGATCCATTGTGGTTCAGTTCTCCCATGATTTTAAAGCAGTTTCCGCCCTTGTATTTTCAGTAATATTCACAATATATTTTCCCAGTTCTCTTTGAGAAACTACAGAATACACTTATTAGCTTTCTGTCGAAAAATGTCTTCTAAAGTTGCTTCGACGTCTCCAGGTTTCATTCTAAATTTGGGTACACAAAGTTTATTGGAACACTTTTGGTGGTGATTCTTTGCTACTTGTTTTTGTCTCTGTATTTCTTTATTTACTTTAGAAATGTTAATGTTTGGTTTAGGTTTGCATTCATTTGTTGCAACAAGTGGCTTCATAGCACACATGGCCCTATTACGAGATTGGCATTTTTATTTACATAAGGGAGATTATTCCTTCCACACTGTTGCTGGCTAGGATAAATAACAAGGGTTTTCTTCCGAGAAGTTTATCCCACCCCTTGTAACATTTTGATCTTTGTAACAGAGAAGTGCCCCTGCCTAGTGTTAAATACTGGAAATTTGAAGTAAATCAGTGTTGGGGATGGGCTCTGCCTGTTGTAAGTAATGTGTGAAAAAAACAAAATTTCAAATCTTTCAGGGATTCTCCTGTTTCACAGAAGTCCATTGGATCCGAGCAGCAGGTTGCCCCAGAAATCGTGCAGGGTAGGTACAAGTCAGACTAAGCAGAGGAGGAAAAGATATACGGCGAGAGTCCGGGTCTAATGCACCGCTGAAAAACCCTACTTCTTCCTTAAATTCTTTCTTTATAGAGTTATGGAGATCAGAGCTAAAAGCCCCGCATTACAGGAGGGTCAGTTAATCTTCTGAAGCAGTAGGTAGTTGTAGTAAGGATGAGGGCATCCTGTTACAGGTTGATCTGGTTGTAAGTACTGTCCCTGTGAAGAACAGATTTCAGTTTCTTGCATCACATAATACCAAGCTGTTTGAGCTTTCTTACTGGGGTTAAAACAGGAGATTATGCAGAAAGTCGAGATAGTCAAACTAACTCAGAAGGATATTCGGGGGGCATGCCAGACTTTGGGACTCAAACTCGATGACGTAGCTACTCGCAGATGGAATAAACAACACACTGGTTAACGAAAAAGTTGCAAGAAGTAGCAGAGTTGAGGTGACAAATCCAACAGTTTAGGGAAGACATTGAGAGACTAGAAATTAATTCTCGAAGAACAATTTGAGAATCTTAAATGTCCCAGAGACTGAGAAAGGATCAGATCTGAAGAGGTTTTTCTATTAGGCTCTTAAGGGAAAGGATTTTAAAAGGCCAGCCAGAAGTAAATCTTGAGGGGGGAAATTCAGAAAATTCATAAAGACCCATATAAGCAAAGCCCCAATTGTAAGGCACATAGGAAGATTTTGGTCAACTTCTAGTCATATGTGGTCAAGGAGCAGATCCTTTCTACCATATTGAAAGAAAGATCTCTGAAGCATGGTTCTTTTTCATGTCAGATCAGGTCAGATGTAGGCAGAATCACTGCACAGCAGCAGTGGAAGTTAGCGGAGAAGATGGGAGTACTGAGAGATTTGGGGGCCATGGTGTAGTTCAAATTACCAGCCATCCAAAAAGTGATGTGGACGAATGAGTGTACAATCTAAGGATGAAAGAGGAAGCTGAGGATTTAATCCATAAGATACAGTCAGCTCTGAGTGGCTCTAAAGATGTCTAAGGATGGCCAATTCAGAGAGAATGGCTGGTCTACTCTGCTCTTTCCATCTGTTTTTTTCCCTTTGGTTTTCTCTTTTATTGTTGGGTCTAGTTATATAACTGCGGGGTTATAGGAATGGCCAATTTAGTTAAGCTGGGGTTAGGAGTCATTCTGAGGTAATGACCTGAAGGTGAGAAGATGGCGCCACATAATTTTGGGACGGTACCTTGGGTGGTGCACAGCAGTTGGGAGCAGTTGGGGGAAAATAATCCTCATATCACACTTCAGTTGTGATTTTGTTTGGGCAAAGAACGCAAGAAAATGTGTGAGGATGTTTGGGTCATCATAAATTCAAGATGACTTCCACAGTTAAAGTAATTACATGGAATGTGAATGGCTTAAGAGGAGGGAGTAAGAGTAAGTTGGTGCCAGAATTCTTAAAAGTTACATGGGCTCAGATTATCATACTGCAGGAGATGCAACTAGCAGAGCAGGAATGTAAATCTGCCTTAAAGAGTTGCTTTTAGGTCCAAGAGGTTATTTGCTTGGCACAATCAGGGAACACAAGGGGAATAGCCATAGTCATAAAAAAGAACACTGGGTAGGGGTGGTGAGGCATACAATGGATAATTCAGGGAGATGGTTAGTGGTTGTTTTGCCTATTTGGTCTTTTGAGTTTACCTGCGCAGGATACTATGGTATGAATTGTGACAACCCTACTTTTGTAGGATGTTTGCAGATACATTTAGTGGAGTGTCCTTCACCCTGTCTGGTTGGGAGGGGGATTTTAATATTATTTTGAACAAAGTCTGAGATTGGACTTCCAGGCTCCCTCATGTCGGTATGAGCAAGGTCAGGACAAGATTAAAGGATATCATGTTGGATCTTGGCTTAATAGACATCTGGCAGAAGTGATGGGAAAACTTGAGAAGCTATACTTTTTACAGCAAAAAATATGGGCACCATTTGTGCCTTGATTTATTTCTCCTAGACTGTGCGTTAATCCATTCGGTTCAGTCAATAATGCATGTCCCTGCAGGGGTTTCCGTCACTCAGCAGCACAGCTGGTTCTCAATTTACCATCTGTGAAAGCTCTCACAAGATGGACCCTGATAATGGGTCTTCTGTTGGATGAGAGAGTCTTTGAGGCATTAGTATGGCAAACAACAGAATTTTTGGTTCATAATCAGGGCATGACTATTGTTGCTATGGTATGGAATGCATATGAGTCCTACATCGGAGGTTGCATTTTGAAGATCTCGCATGCCCAGGCTAGTAAGAACTTAGAGTTTCAGAGGGATCTGATGGCAAAGATCGCTTAGAAGAAAACTGAATTACATATTCACGCAAGGCAAAGCTCTAACCCTAACCCCTCTTTGAGGAGTGAATTGGTGCAGCTGCAGTAGGAGTTTAAGATCTATCTGTAAAATAGGCTACAAGTCAAGTGGGAGGCTAGCAAGCTGCAGCACTTTGAGTACAGGGCGAACATTGGTGCATTATTAGCCTGGAAGCTGAGAATAGATATTGGCAGGAGCAACATAAATGCGCTTGTCCAGCCAGGAACAGTCAGAGTGTTGAGTTCGATGGAGGAGATCAAAGGAGAGATGTTGCACAATCTAAGTTAGATACATAGGCAAGAATTGGATCTAGACCCCTAGCAATCAAAGAATGGCTGCATGACAAAAATCTTTCATGCCTTACAAAAGAGCACTGAAGGGGAGATCAGAGACCAAGCCAAACGCAAAGCAGCAGGCACAGAAGGAATTTATGCTGAATTTTACAAACACATGTTGAATGCTCTGGTCCCCTTTTGGGGGCCTCTGTTTGATGGGATGTATCTTGCAGGTTATGCAATTCTGCCTTCATGGTATGAAGCAACGGTGGTCATGATATTTAAGCCAGGCAAGGATCTCAGGTTAGCGGACTCATATAGGCCTACATCCCTACTGAATTGTGACCATAAAATCTTTGCAGGAATCATGGTAAAAAGGTTTTCAGCTGTCATTCAAGTCTTAATTCACACCGATCAAAAGGGGTTAGTCCCTGGCTGACAATTGGATGACACACCTTCTGATCAGCGCGATTGATATGGCTGAAGCTTTCAACTTCCCTTTGACAATCGCAATGATTGATACCGCTAAAGCATTTGACAGGGTTAATTGGGTTTTTCTATTGGAGGTGCTACAGCACTATGGTTTCAGCAGTAAAGTGGTTAAGATCATAAAAACCCTATAAAAGGCACCGATGGCTAACATCATGGTGAACTCACAGCCTCCTTTTGGATGATCAGGGGTATGAGATAGGGGTGTACTCTCTCACCGATTCTCTTTAATTTATATATTGAGCCCTTTGCCCAGTTGATCATCAGGATAGGACTATTATCCCCTTTGAAGTTGCAGGGCTATTAACTAAAATAACACTCTATGCTGATAGCATCATCTTATACCACTGTAGACCTAGACTCTGCTGTCCCTAGGTTACAGACGCATGCCAAAAACTTTGGGAACTTGTCTGACTATCTGTTCAATAAAGTGAAGACAGAAGTCATGTCATGGGCTAAGGAGAAGGTGGGGTCCCAGATTAAAACCAAATCAGATATTCAGGAGTCACAATAACAAAACATTTGGAGGTATTGACAGAAGCGAATCTAGCCAGGGTGTGTAGGGAGATAGATGCTCTTCTTATAAAGTGGGGTAGCCTAAGCTCAGAATATTTGGGAGGGTGAATGTTATCAAGATGTTGGTTCTCCGTAAGCTTACTTTCTTGTTTAACACCATACCGCTATCCTTTTCAAGGAAGGTCCTTCAGAAACTGCAAAGAAGTGTCAGTAGTTTTAAATGGGCATTGGACTTAGGATCTCCTGGAAAAAACTAAGTAGGGAGGTGTAGCACGGATGGCTGGCCTTTCCTGGTTTTCAAGTTTATTACTACACTTTTCAGTTCAAAAACTTTAGGCTGGAGAGTTGGATAACTCCTATATGGGTCAACAGCTTAGAGCTATGTTGAAGCACATAGGGCAGACTAAGTACCTGTTTAAATTTGGGGACCCGAAATCTTTCAAGTGGTTGAGGCTGTAGGTACTCTTGGATGCTTTGAGGGTCTGGGGATATATCAGGAAAGTTCCCGGCATACACTATTATGCAGACCGGGCACCAATTTAGGAATCTCCAGGTTCTCCCGAATCGCTCATGGACAAACTTAGCTATCCCCTTCGGCATAGCAATTGTTCCCCCTGAGGAGATTTCCGGAAAGGTGATGTTCTGATTGAATGGCAATAGTTTTCTGATCTGTCTAAGGGAGAGTCTCAAAATGTAAATATTTGCATTTAGGTTCTTGGCAGGCATCCAAAATCTTTCAGGGATGGGCTGTTCAGCTCAGGAGGACTTTTGTGCACGAATGGGTGCCACGCAACAACTCAAGAAAGAGGTCTCCCAGTAGTATTGGACAATCATCTCTGCGCTGGAGGAGAAGATTGGGCCTCCGTACCAGCACTGAGAAAAGGATCTATTGGAGTTGATTAATGAACAGTTAAGGCGTGTATCCTTAAGCTTACTTTAGTCAACAGTTAAAGCCGCACCACTCAAAAAGAATCATTTGTTTACTCTCCATAGGGCCTATTGGTCTCCGGTGAAGCTTGCTAAGTTTACGTCTGAGCCGTTGGAATGTAAAAAGTGCAGGGAGTTAGAGGCGGATGACAAACATATGTTCGTTGACTGCTCGGCATTGACCTTCTTTTGGAAGGACATAAGTGAGACTCTTCGAGAAATCATGAGTTGGGAGACTTAGGTAAGCTACTCCCTAATTCTATTTGTATTGAATAGTGGCTCCTATCATGAGCTAAATAAGAAGCAAGCCTTACTGATCTTTTTCCTGATCTTACTTGCAAGGATGGAAATTTGCAAGAAATGGGTTACCCCGGATCACCCACTCGTATCAGACTGGCTCAGATTTCTCAGCTATATTTGCAGATTGGATCTGGGCCATCAGCTGGCTTCAGTTGAGAAAAGGTGGAGGCCTTTTTTGGCCTGTCAATCGAAATTGTAACTGTCCTATGATTACACCCCTGTCCTGTGCTGAGAACAAGGGACATTTTTCTCTCATTGTAATTGTGAAACAATGAGAGTTGTTCAGCAAACATGCATGGCAGACACATTGGGTCAAGGTGTCTTGGCTCCTGCTCATGCAGCTGGACATGAGGACAGAAAATACATTTAAAAAATCAATATAAGAGGAGGTTATCCCACCCCTTGTAACCTTTTGATCTTTGTAACAGACAAGTGCTCATGCCTAGAGCTAAATAATTAAATTTTGAAGTAAAGAGGTATTGGGTAATGTCCTGCCTGTTTAAGTCATTTGTATGAAAAAACACAAAAGGTAAAATGTTTCACAGATTCTGCTGTTTCACAGCAGTTTACTGAATTACTGTTTGGTAGTAGAAACATTTTACAGTCTAAGATTAAGACAAAGAGTTTGTTTTTAGTATTCAGGGGGCTTGTTTAATGACACAGTTAATTACAATGTTACTGAAATGTATAAATACATCATGTACACTACTACAAAATGACAGGCTCCAGTCAATGTAAAACTGGGGTAGGGAGCAGAAAACATACCAGGCTCTTTCCATGCTGTTTTGAGTGCCACAAAATTCTCAGACTTGTGTTAAAAGTTATCAGAAGATGGTTGTTTCCATTTTGTCGATGTGCCCTTAGGTAGAGCTAATGTTTTTAAGGGTACACACACCCCTAAGTGTCTGCGATGCTTAGCCAGGGGGGTACACAACTGTTTAAAAGATTAAAGAATATTAGAAGATTAATCAAGTACATAAATACATAAAATTCTACAATTTTAGAATGGTCTGTAAATTAAAAGGAATTTGACATTCAAGACCAAATATTAAGCTGGTATACCTAAATCGATTTGTTGGAGCATTGTAAATACAGCAATATTGCACACCTCATTGAAGAAATAGTAGGCACATACAAAAATAAAGAATGCTTTAGGTGCCAACAAATGCTAGAGTCTACCATATTGTTTCATCTGTTAGAACTACAAATGCATTTTAAAAAGTTAAAACTTTCCAATTAAAGTTTAAAACATGTATTTTGTACTTTTTATGTACAAAATAAAATATTATATAACATCTTTGTTCAATGTATACTTGTTTCTTTATTTTTGTGCATTGTTTTAAGGATAAAATCGCAAACATTGAGCATGCCAGGATCCTTGGCTTTCAGTAATGATTAGAGAGGGTCCACAGAAGTCGAAAGGTTAAGAACTGCTAAGCTACAGAACCATAAAGTCATAAGTCACTAGAGAGGACATTGACAGATCATTATTTGTGAAAATGCAAAACTGCATTGTCGTTACAAAGGTATTACAAAGGAAGTACCACACCATATTTGGTGTGGTACTTCTCCAAAGACATGCAAAGTCTTTTGGTGATCCTAGTTTGATATCAATATCATGTTTTAACATTATTTTCACATTGTGGATGCCCGTAAATCACTAGTAAGTGTGTTTATCAACCGTCAATCATGAAAACAGTCTTAGTTCATTAGCTGAGGGAATTTTTCCACAGTGGCTTCTAAATAGATTTTCAATGCCCTTTTAAAAGCATTATTTGTCAACAAAGGAAAGACTCCTGTGTTTGCAGCTCATGGAAGAACTTATCAGCATGATCCCATTAAGATTTTTCATTTACTACATTCATTCCTTCTATGGGCTTAACACTCTCTGCAACCTAGCCAAATGTTATCAGAACTTTTCAAGTGCAACTGACCACTTCTACCACTAATTAGCTATGGGTAGTGGGTGATGAAGGTGAGGAGGGACTCTATATAGCATGCATTTTGTTAACACAAATATTAGCACAAATCCTGCGAAAAGATACAATAAGCTAGAATTAATATTAATTATTTAGGCCGACTCCTCCTTTTGCTCAATATTTCTCAGACACATTCAGAGCAGCGGCTGACACCTCCTTAGGGCTTGCTGGGTTCTTCTTGGTCCAGCCTTCCACAAAGTGACAAATGTAACCCTTGCTGCTCTTTTATTATACCGCCCTTCTTTCAGATTCCTTTTGTATGTAAACAGTGGTTATTTGCGTAAAAAATATGCTATGGATTTTACTAATTCATCTTCTTTCTATGAGGATGATGATGAGGGCGAGGAATTTTGTAATAATGTAAATGTTTTCAAGCAGTGTTCAGTGGAAGAATCAGTATCCTCCTTTATGACAAAAACTACAAATAAATATCGAAAATACTTTAAAGAGCATTATGTCAAAAAATATTTTGGCCCATTCTGCGGGAAAAGAAAGAAAATGCAAAGTACAAACTACGTCTGTTAAAGTTTCTACTGTTAAAAATTATTCTTTAACATCTAACTTGTATGATTTGCCTATTAAAAAATCGAAAACTGCATGGTTGGTGAGGGTCCCTCACAATTGGTAAAGGGTGATGCTTCTCCAAGGCCTCCTTCTAAGAAGGAGACTTCACCTAATATGAATAAAGATTCACATCAAATTGTAATTCAGAACATTCAAGATCTTGATGATGATAATTACTATCCTGACACTGATGATGATAATGAAAAGGTTGATGATTCGGATTTTTTGGGATGGTTCTAAGGAAAACAAAGGCAAACTGCATTCCACTTCTCATGTTGACTCTTTTAATTCAAAGGTGGTGTTAGACTCTGACAGTCAACCTATGTTTGAACCAAAATTAAATCATCACCCTAATTCTACTGACTAGCTTCCGTCTGATCATGAGTGGGAATATATTGTAGGCAGAATATGGTTAGCTTTCAGTCAAACAATCCAGAGCTAAGGGGCTGATTACAATGGCGTGGAGACTGCCACCGACAGGTCGTCGGTGGTGGTCTCCCTGCCATCGTAACCAACTTTTCCGCCCGCCATATTATGATGGAGGTCAGACGTGTGGCGGTCATAAAAACTGACCGCCACGCATCTGCCGGGCTCCTCGAGCCCGCTGGTGCGGTGGAGGGGCTTGTAGTCCCTACAATGTTGGCAGTGCCTACTAGGCACCGCCGTAGGGGTTACAATGTCACTTTCCACCAGCTGTTTCACGGCAGCTTACCCTATGGTGCCCCCTACACATCCCTGCACCATGTGGCAGGCACAGCATGGTGCCTGCTACATAGTGCAGGGATTTGTGCAGTGTCCTGTTTTTACATTGCGGCGGGTGCTGCAGCCAGCAGCACCCGCCACAATGTAAAATATAGGCATTGCGACCGCCGTGGTTGCGGTCACATTGTAATGCCTACTATGGGACCGCCGACAGCATGTCGGGCGGTCCCAATTCCCGATACGATGGTGGACGGACTGAAGTCCATCCGCCATCGTAATCAGCCCCTAAGTTATAATCGGAATGACCTAGATCTTCTCTGTCATCTAATATCACTTCAACCCCCTATACTGACCCAAATATGCTAACATTCTTTCCAAAATTTGGCAAGCACCCAAGAAAAGAAGTAGCTAAAGCTTGGTTGAATTTTCAAAATAAAATGCTGGACATGGTAGGTTCTCTTGCACAAATTTTAGACCTGGCGGAAACTGCCAGATTGGAGAATACATCAATAGATGCTGAGCAATTGTCCATGTGGACTAAGAGGGTATTTTGCCTCCTGAGAAATACTAACTCTGCTGTAACTCAAGAAAGAAGAAAAGGACTCCTTTTGTAGTTAGAACACAAGTTAGCAAATTTGGCAGTGGTTGATGCTGGAATTAAAGCAGAGGGCTTATTATTTGGAGATTCTTTCATCAAGGAATTAAGCCAGTACTTTACCACTTGTGCATCTTTGGATAAAGCCCAGCAATCATTGTGAAAGGTTTTTGGTCAAGGGGATTTTGCCAGGGCTGGCAGAGGCAGGAGCTGCTTTGCTGACTGTGTCAACAGAAACCAGAACTTCAGAGGTGCCTCCTACTATAACTCTCAGTATTTCCGACACCAATTCCAGCCCCAAAAGGGTAGAGGCTTTAGCAGTCGAGTCTTAAAGGTTCACCGAGGTGCAAACCCAACAGGTAAGTCAAACTTTTTATGGCTTCGTACTGTAGGGTGTCATTTAAAGTTTATTCTGAACAGATGGTAGTTCAGAACAGCAGAACCTTGGGTAGTGGACACTGTTTAGAGCTATTTTATAGAACGTTACCCAACTCCCTTTCAGGCTCATTGTCCTTTACCCATAAAAATGTTGAATGTAATGGAGTCTCTGGTGAATGAAGAAATTCAAAATCTTCTAGACAACAAGCAGTTCAAGAGACCCCTTTACATTCAACTAGCTTTCAAAGCTCTTTATTTGTAGTTAAAAAAACAAGAAATGAGACCTGTGATATATCTTAGTGATTTCAATCAGTTTGTCATTTACCATCATTTCAAGATGGACACCATAATTCATCAAGGAGATTCATTATTACAAAATTATTGCATGTTTCACTTAGATTTACAGGACACGTATTGAACTATTTTGATTCATTCTCGTTCCAGGAAAATCTTTAATTTCAATGGAATAGAAAAACCTATCAGTTTTCCGCGCTTCCGTTCGGTCTGTCTTCAGCACCTTGGTGCTTTACGAAGGTCAGCAAGCCAGTAGTGGCTTATCTGGGTGACATTCTTTTGATGGCTCAAATCTTCATGCTCCACACTTTCAGATTACATGTTCTCTTTTACAGGATAAAGGTTTCATTATGAGCAAAGAGACGCCTATTCTAACTCCTACCAAACAAATGGAATTTCTAGGTTTTCTAATAAATTCTGAGAGTGCAACTCTTCATTTACCCCAGTCCAAGGTAAAAGCAATAAAGTTAGAAATATGTCAAATTTTACATATCTCAACAATTTCTCTGAGAACTCTTGCAAGGATTGAAGGTCTTCTATCCTCATCCATACAAGTCATTTTTTCAAGACTTCTACATTATTGAACCCTCCAGAGATTAAAAATTTGTAATCTTCACAAAGGTCTAGCTTATTCGGATATCATACATTGTTATCTCCAATGGACCCACAATAGTGGATAGACCATTTAAATGCCTGGAACAGCAGAACAATTTTTGCTTCGGACGCAGATCTTGTCTTAGAATCTGATGCAAGTCGGACAGGTTCAGGTGCCCAGTGTGGTCAAATCTTGAATGGAGGTACATGGTCTCAACAGGAGTATACAATACACATAAACTGTTCAGAGATGCTTGCAGTTTCTCTTGCAATCCAAGTTGCTCAATTCTTCTTCGGATGGACAATCTCACTGCTTTGAGATATATCAATCACTTTGGAGGCACAAAGTCCAGACAGACCGTTTGCAGAATTATCAAAACATTTCTGGGAATTCTGTCTGGCTCATAAAATTTCGGTGAGGGTGCGCTCAATACAGTCGCAGACTGGCACTCATGATAACTTCAAGATTCAAGCACCTAGAGACTTCATTCATCCATTTTCAAATAGCTCTATCTCAAATGGGGTCTATTAGAAATGGAAACGGAAGCTGCACACCATATCAGTAAATCCCGGATGCCGGGAAGTACCAAGGCTTACAAATCAGCTTGGTCTGTTTGGTCAAGCTGGTGTCTGGTAAAATCTATGGATTACCTTTACAGCAGATGTCGCATTAATAGTGAATTGTTTTGCATTGCAAGCTAGCAGGGGCAAAACCTATCACACAGTTTACTTATATCATTCAGCAATTATGGCGAATCATCCTTAATGGAAAACCAGTTGGAGAACATCATCGTGTGTGCCATCTTCTAAAGGGTGTAACATTTTGTCATGAACACACCCTAAGTTAACCTGTGCTCATCCCTTGGTAGCTTGACACAGAGCAATCAGGCATAACTTAAGAGGCAATATGTAAAGTATTTGTGCAACACTTTAAACAGTAGAATTGTGAAAACACCACACAAAACTATACAAAACCTAGTTAGAAAAAGAGAGCTCAATTGAATGAACAAAACAAGACCGAAATTACAAAAATCCAATGAGCAGAACCGGAGTTGAGAATTTTGAAAGAAAAAACTGAAATGTAGTGCTTAAAAGAATCAAGCACCAACGGAGGCTATCTGGTCACTCTAGACCGGTTCAAATCCAAAAATTCAGGCCGACCGTGATGGAGTGCAGGTTGATACAGGGACCAGCCTTGGCCCACTAAAAAGGACCTTGGTTGCGTTGTCGTCGAAGACTAGATGTGGGATGCAAAGGAGTGGATCCGTCATTGTCGAAGATGAGATGTGAGGTACAGAGGAGGTGATGCGTTGACGTCGATCTGTAGAGTGAAGGCAATGCGTTAACTCCGAGCAAGATAAAGATGAAGATGCATCGGGAATGATGCTGCTGCGCCGCACAGTTGGCGATGCGTCAAATTCAGTCCTCAGAACGGTAGCGATGGAGGAGTTCCAAGTCCTTTGCATCAACAGTGATGCATGGATTCTGCTGGAGCAGCACTTTAAACCCACTTCTAAGGGCCCAGGACTAAATTGGGACCACTTGGAAGGACAGACTCACAGATGGCAGAATCCCAGTGCAGAGGCAGGTGGTTGGAAGTCTTTATGTACCTGAGACTTTAATCAGGAGGCAAGCCAGAAAGCCCTTGGAGTCATTCTGGTTCTGGGTTCAAGTGATGTGGGTCCAGTCGTTCTCACCCAGCCAAGAAGGGCAGCGGGCAGAAGGTCAGCACAGCAAAAAAAGCAGTTTTTCCAGAGCAGCAGTCCAGCAGTGTGGCAGTCTTTCAGAAGCACACCAGTCCTTCTTCCTGGCAGAGTATCCACAAGTCCAGAAGTGTACTGAAGTGGTAGGGCCAGTAGTCCAGTTCTCATCCCCAGTGGTGCCTTTAAAGTGGGGGAGACTTCAAAGAAGGGCTTTGAAGTCCACTGCGGTCCTCTCTTCCTGCCCTGACTCCAGACTCACCACGGGGGATTAAGCAATCCTTTGTGTGGGGACAGGATACAGCCTATTCAGGCATAAGTGTGAGGCTGGGTCCAGCTCCTCCCTCTCATCCTGCCCAGGATGGCCCATCAGGATGTGGATGGTCCATCAAGTCACACTTAAGCTCTCTTTGTGTGTGGCTGTCTAGAGGGAATGCATAAAGCCCAGCTGTTAAATACCCCTGGCATGTATTGGAGACAGGTTAGGCTGCAGACACAAAGGGCTAAGAGCAGAAAAGTTCCATCTTTCTAAAAAGTGGCATTTTTAAAATTGTAATGATAAATTTGACTTTACCAGTAAAGAGTATTTATCATTGCAATTCCATAGGTAGTAAACATAACAAGGAATCCCCTATGGGAGGGGTAGGCCTCACAGTAGTGAAAAACGAATTCGGGAGTTTTTCAGTACTAGGACATGTAAAACTTAAAGTACATGTCTTAACATTTAATTACACAGCTCCCTGCCCCCAGGCTACCTTTGGCCTACTTTGGGGTGACCTACATGTAATAAAAGGGGAATTTTAAGGCTTGGCAAGGGTTGTAAATGCCAAGTCGGCATGGCAGTGTAAACTGCACACACAGGCTCTGCAGTGGCAGGTCTGAGACATTTCTAAAGGGCAACCTAAGTAGGTGGTAAAATCAGTGCTGCAGGCCCACCAGTAGCATTTAGTTTACAGGCCCTGTGCACAGTTACTCCGCTTTACCAGGGACTTATAGTTAAATTAAATATGCCAACTCTGGATAATCCAATCAAACCATGTTTAGGGGAGAGATCAGTAGCACTTTAGCACTGGTTAGCAGTGGTAAAGTGCACAGAGTCCTAAAGCCAACAAAAACAAATTTATCAAAAAGGGGAGGAGGACGGCAAAATGTTTAGGGGTGACCCTGTAGAAAGGGCCATTTCCAACACACACTCATTGCATTTCTTTGCCATAGGACATTTGCTTAATCCAGTGGCAGCTAGGTTAGTTCTGCCGATGATCTCCCGGTGCATCCTTTTTTGTATTGTTGTTCGTGTCATATATAGAACACAGCAGAATTGATCCACACTTAGATGATCATGTGAAATATGAGGTGAAAGCCATTTTGGACTCCAGGCGCATAGGAGGACAATTGTTTTACCTAGGTCATAGAACCAACTAGGCATGTCCATGTTCAAAGTTTGGTTTGTCTATTCCACTGTCTATTCCACTGTCAACACCCAGATAAACAATGACATTTAGGGCAGCCTTTTGTGGGGAAGTGTTATGTCTTGTCACAGGTATTTGCTCTGACTCCCTTCTACCTCTGATCCTGGGCATTATTGGCCACCCCTTCCATGCCTTGCCCAGCGCATTGCCGCTCAGGCAGTCATGGATGGCATAACAGGACTCATTTATCACAAAAAGGAGCCTAATCAGGTCCCCAAACAAGATGCACAGCCACATGTATAATGAATCCAAGACTTTCAACTTTTTTATCATGTTTATTCTGAAAGTACTCCATATTTAATCTGATAATTTTTATACTCCTTCAATTCATTTTTATTCATTTTTCATCACAAGCCCTCACAAGGCTTTTTTAGCAGCACTAGAGGGTTCAATATTTCTCATGACGCTTCATCTTTATTTTGAACCCAATGCATTTTAGGATAATTCCCTTCCTCAGGGGTAACTACAACACAAGATGGTGAACAAGCATTTGCAATGCAATAGTTCTCGCATTTGCAAGAGTTAGAGCTACTGGGGTTGTAAATAATAATGTTGTTTACCCATGCATTTTTGTTTGGAGTGTTGTGGGTGTATGTGGTGTGGAGTGGAATTATGAGGGTTGGATTGAAATTGTGAGTTGTGGAATTATGTGGGGAGGTATTGTGTGGTGTGGTGTGTATTTTTGTAGTGGAATTATGTTGCATGGTGAATAGATAGGGGTGAGAGGTGCAGAGAATACATCGGAAGATAGAGAGGGATAGGCAGTTTGTGCACAAAGTGGTGGATGAACTTCAGACAAAAGGGCAGAAAGAGTGAGTGCAAAAGAGAGGAAGAAAGGGAGAGCAGGCCACAGATGCATAAAGAGGGAGCGCCTATATACACAGACAACACTCCAAGAAGAGGAGGAGAGCATGGGATTGAGGGACAAAAACCTTGAAAAGGAACAGGGAAGATATTGTGCTCGAAGACCTTAAGTGAACCACATGAGAGAGGCGAGAAGGAAGAGTGCGTGCATATTAAAGATTTCATTAGAAGTTGGACCACATAAATTTGATGCAATGGTAACGTCATTGCAGTAAATCATAGTACACTGTGTGGGAATCAGCTCAGAGAAACAAAACAGGTGACTTCTGAACCAGATCGCTTTTAACAGGTATTATGATATAAATGTGCAACCTTTCTGCACCGTGACAGATTAACACAACTAACAGACCCCTTCTCTGGAAAACATACCTGTCCGCTTACCTGTTTATTTCACATTGGGACTGCACACTGGGTCCAGCCATTCTACCTACTCCACACTTACCTTACAGGCTCTACAGGCAGGGGTACAAACAGCCGTGCACACTCTTAGAGACATCAAAAGGTCTGCAGCCAGTGGTTGAAAGAGCCATGCACACATTCACAAACATCACAGGCTCTAGAGGCAGTTGTACAAACAGCCGTGCACACCCTCAAAGACATCACAGGCTGTACATACAGTGGTACAAACAGCCTTGCACACACTCACAGACTTTACAAGAGCTACAGGCAGTGGTACAAACAGCTGTGCACACCCTGAAAGACATTACAGGCTCAACAGGGTGTGGTGCAAACAGCTGTGCACAAACTCACACTTACAGGCAACAATGTGCTTCTAGAAACGTGGCTGGGATGTCCCAACAGTGTAAGTGAGAAAACAGAACCTTGTGGCTGCAGTGGGCATCAAAGAGACATACTCCTGGAGAGTGTGCAGGTTTGGGAGACACTGGCACAGGATGAGATGTACAAGTAAAGAAATGAGCATGTTACAGCTGTAAGGTTTGATGTGTCTTCTACATGTTACTGCTGTAAGGTTTGATGTGTTTTACAGCTGTAAAGTCTGATGTGGCTACATGTTACAGTTGTAAAGTTTCATATTCTACTATTGGACATCATAATAAAGAATTGCACTGTCCTCATGCGAGACAGAAATCCTTGATTCCTGACACCTCTTATCTGTGCACAAACTCACACTCAACAATGTGCTTCTAGAAACGTGGCTGGAATGTCCCAACAGTGTAAGTGAGAATACAGAACCTTTTGGCTGCAGTGGGCATCAAAGAGAAATACTCTTGGAGAGTGCACAGGTTTGTGAGACACTGGCACAGGATGAGACGTGCAAGTAAAGAAATGAGCATGTTACAGCTGTAAGGTTTGATGTGTCTACATGTTACAGCTGTAAAGCTTGATGTTTTTACAGCTGTAAAGTTTGATGTGGCTACATGTTACAGTTGTAAAGTTTCATATTCTACTATTGGACTTCGTAATAAATAATTGCACTGTCCTCCTGCGAGACAGGAATCCTTGATTCCTGACTCCTCTTATCTGTGCATCAGTCACAGGTGAGTGTTTAGTGAGACGCCTATTAAATGTCAACAGAGATCACTTACCCGTACGGCGATCAGTAATGTCCATTCTGTGAGAGACATGATGAGTTTACCATTCAATCCTATGCATTGAGTGACAGACCTATCTGTACAGCATTTAGTGCGCTATGTCTACTGAACTGCAGTCAGTGCTGAGCGCTTATTGAAATTGAAGCTACTAAATTATCAAAAGTTAAATATGCATCATAGGGGTGCTCCAGACTCGAGCTGTTTAATAGCACCTCTCACCAGGTGAGTACATAGTGGCCCTCACAGATTGTTAGCAACGCTTGACGAAAGCCAGTAGTGGGGGTTGTTGGATCAGGAGAGTGGCCATCCAGACAGGCGTCACGAAGCCCTAAGCGACACTTTCTGTGACAGAAGGTCGGAGCAATGGAAGCGCGGGGTTATAAGGAGGTGATGACTTGCCCTTAACATAGGTACAGACCTGGTGGCTCTGGGAGGCCACCACGGAAGTTGCTGTAAGTTAAACTCAGAGTACAGCCAAACTAAGGCTGCCTTAGGGAAGGGTTTGCTGAAGCCTCAAGTGGCGCTTTATGTGGTGGGAGGTATGGAAGGGCGGAGTCAGAGGGAGACAGTGACCCACCCTTAATGTATGTACGGACCCAGTGACTCTTGGAGGCCACTGCAGAAGTTGCCGCAAGTTAATGTCGAACTCCAGCCAAACTAAGGCTGCCCTAGGGAAGGGTTTGCTGAAACCCCAAGTGGCGCTTTCTGTGGTGGGAGCAATGAAAGGGTGGGGTCAGAGGGACATGGTGACCCGCCTTTAACATAGGTATGGACCCTGTGGCTCTTGGAGGCCACCGCGGAAGTTGCCACAGTTTAATGTCGAACTCTAGCCAAACTAAGGCTGTCTTAGGGAAGGGTTTGCTGAAGCCCTAAGCGGTGCTTTCTGTGGTGAGAGCAATGAATGGGCGGGTCAGAGGGACATGGTGACCCGCATTTAATAGTTATGGACCCGCTAGCTCTCAGAGGCCACCGTGGAAGTTGCCACAATTTAATGTCTAACTCCATCCAAACTAGGGCTGCCTTAGGGGTGGGTTTGCTTACCAGCACCGAAGCGTTCACGAATCACTGACGTCTTCCAGCTGCCTGAAGATGGAGTGGTTCTCCAAGGAGGACAGATAGAGCCAGCCACCTCATAAAGTTCCTGGAGACAAAGCACCATTAGCAACGGCATTCAAGTCACATGATCTGCAAAGGCACCAGCATCCAGCGGGTCAAAGAGAGGTTGTTGTTGGATTGTCAGAAAATTGAAAGCTGAAGTGTAGCCGGGGCCATAAGCGGGTGACAAAAAGTTGGAGCAGCATACATGATGATGCCAACATCAAAGAGCCACAACAGAGTTCGGTGGTGGTGCCTGAATTCCTGTTACGTCACTGTGGAAAAAAAGGCTAAAACAATCTCAATCCCCCTTAAAAAAACACCCAAAACCAAACTGAAATCCTACCAAAAAAAGCCCAACTTTCAGTCAACATCCAAAATTGCAAAAAGCCGAAAACAAATACAACCAATGGAGCGGGAGGCACACTCGGGAGGCAGCACTAACACAATTGTGGCATTAAGAGGAGGTGGGAGGGAGAAATGCTATAGTTGAATCAAAGCAGTTATGGAGCCAAAGCTGAACACTGGCAAACAGTAACAGAGCAGGAAACCAAGAAACAATAGTCCGATAAAGAACCATAGCATAATGAGACTGTACTTAGTCCCTGCTGCGTGGGAGGAATGGGAAAAAAAGGGGGGACAAAGAGGCAGGACTGACCATTAGCAAGCAGGGGTTTTTAAAGGACACTGACAGACACAAATGAAAAGCAAAGCCAAGCAATGGGTGGAGTTGGAACTCCACAAAGCAAATACAACAGGTCGCTAAGCGACAGCGCAAGGGCTATCTATGCTCAACCTAAAAAGACACCCCTCTGTACTACCAATTAAATATAAACTGATTAAAAGTCTACAGAAACAACGTAAATGCTCAATGACATAATAGCTCCTCTTACATGATAACTTTTTTTTAAATTGAAAATTAAAAACTACATTACCCATAATCATTAATTCATGAAACACACCAACATAATTTCAATGATAAACAACCAAAAGTGTACATATTAGCTCTCCTGTGTGAACCTGACACAACACAGTAAATCAAATTATTCAATCTCCATATCTACGTGAAAAGTAAAAAATAGTCATGTAACTACTGCGTGAAACCCATGCTGACTGAAGTCAACAATAAATGCTTGCCGAAAATCAACCAAGAATTTGACTATTTTCACCCAACATACCCACAAAATCCACCTGTGTCTCATGAAGAAACCTTTACATCGATTCCATAATTTTGTGGTCCATTGCAAACCGTTACAGCCAACATGTTACATGCCGTAAAAGGACTCATGCAATCCATGACTGTATTGTCACATGTGTGGTGACCAGTTATTACCTTCATGATTAGCATAGTCTATCCTCTCCCCATGCAGACACCCCAAAATCCATGACTGTATGCCTTATCCAATTGGCAGGCTACAGCAGATTCAAAGAGCTACTGCAGGGTTCTAGGATCCTTGGTATAGAGGATCTACAGCAGGATTTGAAGATTCCGCAGTGTAAAAAAAGCCACACTCAGGCTGTTTCCAGGTGCTTAGTTTTTCTCCCTATTGATGAAACAAAGCCTCTGCTTGGGTTCTTCTCTTTACATGTGTTACTCTGCTTAGGCTCAGCACTTCATCAAGGGCATCGTCCCAAAAATTATCTATTTGCAACACTTCTTGAAATTCCTTCTACAGTGTCAACAGCTTTGGTTGAATCCTTGAAATTTTCAACCAATCCCAGTGCTGTCTACAGAGGCCTCATGCTAGTAATAGTTAGGGAGTGTTAGATATTACTTGATTGGATTATGGAATTCCTGTTGGGTTCTCATACTGTCTCATGCACCTGCCTACTGGGATTCTCTCATAGTTGTGCTATCACAACCGCCTCTTTGGCCTCTGCAGCGTTATATGCAGATATTGTGCAAACCTTTGTTTCTGATCTGTGTTTTAATTTGTGGAACATTAACAACTGCTATTGAACATCGAAACAAGGCTGGGCTCATGATGATTCTTTTAGTTATAACAAGATAAATGTATTGTGTCATTGAGATGTTGAATGTTCATCATAGGACATCGGTTATTAGAGTAAATCTTGTGTAAGTCTTATGTCATGTAGACTGTTACCATTCATGTAAAATCCATGTAAATTAAAAAATGTGAGTATTATACATTGTTGTAAGGCCAGAGAATACCAGTAGTGTTGTGCTCTGTTTAGTCTAAAAATAACCATCAGTCATGAGAGGCTGCTGAAATCCAAGAGAACCTCCATTTGACAAGGAGAGCTTTGTAACTACAAATCAATCTCTCTTGTCAGTGCTTGGATTTGTTGAGCACTGTTGGTCGGGAAGTAGACTGGTTGGTTCCCAGTCATTCCTCGAGCAACTTTCAAATCTAAAGGTTAGTGGTGACTTCAGTCTGATTATATATGGTTTTAGACTGAAGTATAGTACAGCTGGGTGCAAACTGAGGTGGTATAGAGCGTAAAATACCAATGGATTGGTATGTGGCCCAAGTTATTACCAGTGGCTCAGATTAATTCAAGCATTCCATCCATCACTTTTGGGATATTTCACATATTCTTTCAGAGCATCCCATTTTATAAAGGTAGGTGTTGTGCCTAAGTTAAATGGCACAAACTCAAATACATGTTTTTAATATTCAACATCCCAATAAGGGTTCTTTCAAATGCCAATCTTTTTAACTGATTTTAATGAGAACCATGCTGAACAGGTATTAACAAAGGGTTATGATCAGATGTAATTGAGAGGCATATATTGGTGTTAGTATACTGCAGACTTTCATGCTTAATGAAAGTCATGTCTAAATGAGAATGTTGTTTACAAACACAGGAAGCATGGGTTAATCCTGGCTAGCTAGCATTCGGTTAGCTTCATCGATGGTCTTCTTACATGTTGCATCTGAGAGGAAGGCCTGAGGTTTGCTGAGTTTATCTTACTATTCAGTACACAGCTAAAATCACCAGTCGTTTTTATCTGACCCACTCAATAGGTAACATTAAGGGAAAGAAAGTTAAATATCCCTTAGTCATCAGTGTGTGGGCAATATATAGCGCATATTACATACATCTTATGATGACGGGGAATCTGGGTGATTGTCCAATGTAATCAGTGATTCATTTGACTGCTTCAACAACTCCTTTTGTGGGGGAACGTTTCTGACCAGTTAATTCACAGCCATGGATCTCTTCATCTCATCCCCACACCTATTAAATCTAGTATTCAAGGCCTTATCTTGCAGGTGTATGAAATGCACTGCTTTATACCGTCATTTTTTAATTGCCATATTTCTCCCACAAGTTTATCTGATCCCCCATGCTCAGGTGGGAATGATTTCAATGATAGCTCTTGTGGTCGTGTTCAGAGGTCCACAGGAGGTGACATCCGGAGAGTGGAAGCCCCCAGGGGAATAAGCATCAAAGCAAGATGATCCCTGCTTGAAATTGCCGCAGCCCATAACAGGCTCTTCCTGGTTAGATCTTAGTGTCAGCTGTCTCAATTGGAGCACTTGGCATTTCAGGGTCAAATAACATTACAGAACCACTGGAGGTGAGTGCAAGTCTACATCCGGAGGTATCCCATAGTGGTGTGACAAGCTGCTGACAGGACCTCTATTATCGCCTCCATAAACTAACATTCTGGTGTCTCCCTGCGGTGTTATTGTTGATAAAGTTTGAGTTGGCAGAGGTAACACCAGTCAGTGACCTGAAGTACTCTGGAGTCCAGACAAAATGAGTGGTAAAAAGCCCATAATATGGAGATAACCTCAATAGTTCCTATGAACAATGACACGATGAACATTGCACTTACACATAACACACGGTCTGTGAGAGATAATGCTTGTCAGAGAAGATAGTTAATGAGTACCAGAACACACAGGGATAATTTGCCTCCCATAGAGTAGGACAGGGGAAAGGAACGGGAATGAGAAACTGACTTAGGAAGGTGGTAATGAATGCATGAAAAGAGTTGATGTTAAATGGATTGGAAAATCTGCACACAAACTACCAGATTTAAATAATAAAGTCAAAAAGCGTGCAAGCATGAATAGAGGTGACGAAGAGCTTATGAAGAAGGAAGGCCTAAAAAAAGTAATTGTCAATTCACCCCCTAAAAACAAACATTCGGTCACAAGAGTGAGTATTCAGTCATGTTCAGCCAAAGTCAAAATTAATCAGGACAAAATTAAAAGAACTGAATCCGTGTTGTCATTGGAAGGCTTTATTTTCAAGAAAAAACATAACCGACAGGACGAAGGCTGAGGAGGAAATATGCCCAAGCGTCCTTCAAACCAGTAACATTCTTACCTGCTTTTATTCATTTAAATTCACCTACATTCTACGTTCCATCTTCTAAATAAACCTTAGCAAACAAGACCCAACACAAAGGCATTGAATCTGAGTCTCTGGGGGCAAGCCTCAAAGTTTGCACAGGTGCGAACTCGAGACGATGCCATATTAAAGTTTCAAATATAGGGAAAAAACAAATGGGGCTGAAAAACATCCGACTCCATCCTTGCCAGCTTCTGTAGGAGAAAAGAAAATAATTTTAGACACTGCTAATTCTATGGAGCCAGATGGCGACAGGGTAACCAAAACCTTACCCCTTACTGTAGGCTCCATGAAGATGTAAGAGGTAAAAAACTGAGATGGCAACTAAAAATCTGCAAGTCTGGCAAAATGTGAGACATAAAAAAAGGCCTAGTCACAAGGCAGATTGATCACGTTGCTACAATTATTGCAGAGGAATCTCACCAATGTAAAGTTTTTAGAAATTGTTGAATGGTCTGTCAGCACCAAACTTGATTGATGTTGATTAAACTGTGGATAAGGAAAAGTCTTAACCTGTAATGTGTGGGCCGGAATATACACCTGTTGCTCTCTCGTATAACTGAAGCTGAGGATTTTCTTATCAGTGTGTTTTTTTGTGTGCAAGTCAGCATAGTATAGCAGGACTACATGGGTTATCTTAGATCTGAGTAGATAATATATAGGGGGATATTCCCAAGAACGTGCGATAAACATCGCCAAAATAGGCTAACGCAATTTTTCATATCGCCGTCTATCGCGGGAAAATAACTCTGTGTCAACGTCGTATTCCCAACACGGCGGTAACATGCAATAGGTTCCCGAGAACGCCACAAATCTCCGCGATACAACTACCGCGACGGCGATAAAAAAGGAAACCCGAACGTGAAAAAAGCTGCAATGGGCCCAACTGCGATAAAAATCCAGCGAAAAGCAGCGCCAGGCCCGCAAGTCCCACAAGCAAGGTGGGAACAAACACTACAAAAGCTGCAAAAAAAACCACCTACAAAACACAAACAACTGCGAAGCACCATGGAGGGAGCCGGAGCAAGTACAGAGGACAACCAGAACCCCACAAGCCACATTGAGGACCAGCCTGGGACCTCGGGGACAGGGAAGGGCAAGGAGAAGAAGAAGAGGAAGACGCATCTCAGTCCGCAGGGAAACAGGATCCTCATCACGGAGGTGTCAGAACACCACCACCAACTGTTCATCACCTCCACTGTGACATTGGCAACTAAAAATACAATATGGCAGTCCATCTTGGCCAAGGTGAATGCAGTCGGAGTGAAGAGAAGGGAAGTGGATGACTGCAAGAAGCGCTGGACTGATGTGAAGCGCAAAACCAAGCTGAAAACTGCTGCCAACCTGAGAGCAGCAATGCAGACTGGAGGTGGGAGTCCAGCGACACACCAGGAGCTGGATGAGATGGAGGAAATGGTGACTTGAGTCATCATTGGGGAGACGGTGGCAGGAGTTGGTGGACCGGACACTGCACAACATGACCTGAGCCAACAGCAACAGGGTGAGTAACGACCAGGGACTGGGGGGACGGGGGGAGATGGGCACAATGGCACACATGCACAAGTAAGTAGAGCACATCTGCGGACAAACCATGCCCAAGAGTCACAACACCGACCAAGAGCCCAATTTACCCAAGTCTGCAACATCTCAGCACTGTATAAGCACAGAAGTGAAAGGCACACCGCCTGAAAGGGAGAAGGGCCAGCCAAATCAGAGCTGAAGGGGCAACACACCCAAAATGCAGCACACACACATAAGAATCAGAGCACCTCAACATTGACAACAATGTGGCACAAACTGCAACACTCTCACAACAGAACAGAGGACACAACTGCTGTCGCTTGTGTGTAGTAAATGGCCATTCGTATTTGGCATAGCAGGAAACTGTGAGATGACAATGGACAAGTACAACCACACATCCCTGATGGTGTAGAAATGTCAACTGTCCCGCATCAAATAGGCATCTCATCACAAAAATTCACAATGTACATTGGCATGCAGTCCGTTAGTAAACTTGTACAATGCGTGGACATATATGTGAACACAGTGTCAATCTGCATCTCCCCTTCACATTGCAGAGGGAGAATCAACACCTCCTGCAGAGCAGACACAACAACTCAGCACTGATGACGAAGAGGACCTCCCCAACATCGACACCGACGTCCTCCAGCAGCACATGGACAGCTTCGGCACCCCACCTCCAGGAGCAGGGCAGCCCAGCTGCATCGAGGAGACCCCACCACCTGCACAGACCACACAGCAGGAAGCACCCACTGTAGGAAGGTGGAATCTGACTACATGGTTGCCCCCACTTTGTTCCTGGTGTTTTGATGGTTTTCGACTTAGTTTGGCTGGGAACCTGCTATTCAGGTCCCCAGCCTATCTGCTTTCTCTTATAAATTGATTCCATGTACCTTAGGTACACCACAGATTGGATTCGGGGGTGCCCTTATAAGTCCCTAGTATATGGTATACTATGTACCCAGGGCATAGGTACCCCAGAGGCCTACCAGGGGCTGAAGCATGTATTGTGCCACCCCTGGAAGGCCATCCAAAATGACACCACAGGACTGCTACTGCAGCCTGAGTAAGGTGGTGCATGCACCCCTTGCAGAGATATAGGTTCACTATATCTCATCTATCACTGCACATAGAAACCTATCAGTCACCCCTATGGCAGACCTTATCAATCCTGAAGGCAGGGTGCTTGGTTTTATGTGAGAGGGTGCCCCTGCATGAGCAGAGCCCCTCTGCAGCCTTCAGAATCTCCTCTCCGGGGTTGTCTGTGGTGCAGCCTGACCATATACTCTTAAGTGCATTATATCTAAACGGTAAATGCTAACTTTGGGATGGCTGCACGGAAAACATGTCGTGTTTGGTGTCAAACACCTTGGAATCATACCCCCACACCAGTAACTGGTGTGGGAGTATTATCTCACCCTTCTAGAGGGAGAGACATAACAGCACCGGTATACCGGGTACCAACTAAACAGAGCCTGGCATCACAAAATGGATGCTGCAGCCACAGACACGAGTCTGGCCTCCTGCTGCTGACCGAAACTCCGGCAGGGGAGGCCTGGACAATAGGTTTCCTGTCACAGGGAGGTGTTACCACCTCCCAGACAGGCCTTAGTGGATTGGGGCTGGGTGGGTGCACTCCAAGAGTGCTTTGAAGTCCTGCACTGGGGGCACATTTGGTGTCCTCGTGCATACCCCAGTTCAAACCGGTTGCAGGGGCTGCCAGCCCCTGCTCTGGCGTGAAACTGGACAAAGGAAATGGGTGTAGTCACCCCTCTTTCCAAACCCTCCCATAGGTGGGTCCCCAGAGTTAGTCCAACCCCTTTCTTTAGTATATGTAAGGGAACCCTGGCAACAGGACTTTAGATATCCCTGGACGAAACTCTGCAACTGAATCCTGGAACTTCGACGCTCTACTCAAGACTAGAGGACTGAAGAAATCTCCCTTGGGGTCAAGGAGTGACTCCCCTGCTTGGCAGGCACCAATGAAGCATTTGCCGGACTGCATCTCTGAAGCTCCTGCCGGACTCTGAAGCACTTGCAGCCCAAGAAGAGGATTTCCAGACATCTCAGAGGCCGACCCGAGTCCCCAGCAAAGCTGAGACCCGCAGCCCTCGTGAGTAGCGTGGAACCAGAACTCCTGGTCACTGTGCACATTTGCTAGTGCATTGACTTTTCGACAACTCTTGAAGTCCTGCTTTGGGTTACTCGTAGCCCAGGCCCCGAGCACCATTTGCTCTGAAGATTGTGAGCCTACACTCCACGAGTGTTCCGTGGGCCCGCTTCCTGCATTTCCGCTTGGGGCTCCTTCGCGATCCCTGGTCCATCAACTGGTGGGTCCCTGTGAAGGCAACTCTGATTTTCTTTGGACGTTTCTAGTTGCTCTAGACGTGCCCTAACTCCCCACCAAGTGGTGAGTCCCTCAGACCTTGCTGGTCTGCTCCGAAGCATCTTTCTCCTTTCTGCATGGGTTGCTGTTGCCAAGGCTTGTTGTGTTCAATCTGGACACCAATGCTGCAGTACTCGACATCCTTTGTGGAACAGCTCGAATCCAGCTCCTGGTCATCGTCGACGCCTCCTGGTCCTCGTGGCTGAAGAGTCAAGCTTCACCTCTTTCACCTGAAGCACCCGACATCGGTGGGCATTCGACTATCGTGCCCCTGATCACTGGCAAGTGACCCAGACTCTGTCCCCTCTGCTTTCAGGTTCTTCTCATCTTCGATCCAGGCTTGGATCTCTTCGGACACTTAGCATCTTCCCGGCAGCAGCACTTCGTGGCAGGCTGCCATTGAAAACGACGACGCGACCCGACACCATTTGACACCTATGCACCCGGCTTCCCTGGGTGAGGTAACTCGAGTACTCTGGTGCTCCCGTGGGTGTTGACCCTAGAACTGTCTAAGTCCAAGAGGGTTTGGTCCTAGTCCATTTCTAAGTGTCCTTAATCTCTAAAACGATAACTGCGACTTCCCATAGACTTGAACGGAGCTCGCGGCTGTGTTCATGCACTGCACACAGCCCCCGTGGGTCCCCTGTGACACTACCTTGGGTGGTTCCTTGGGGTCCCAGTGATTCTACAGGCTCTAGGCCTTGTGTCTACTTAAGTTGTGGTTCTTATACCACTTTCTTAATATATGGTTCGGTACGCCCCTAGGGCTAATCGTATATTGTGCTAATTTACTGTGCTATTTGACTTGTAACTTGTGTACTTTGACCTCTAGCCTCATAAAGAGACTATTGGGTAGTAATAAATACATATATTTTATATATATACCTGGTGTGGTTCTCCTTTCATTTGGTCATTCATGAGCTTATCACTGGTAAAACAAACAGCTTAACACTCCTTCAAGACTTAGCCTGAAGGCTGCTCTCCATAGCTACCACTAGGATAGCTTTCAATAAAGGTTGTCTTTAAACCTATCATCAATAAAGGTCGTTTGGACTGGTGCAAGGTGCCCACTATAACTAGTGGACAGCATATGCCAGGCCAACTTCTCACACCGACCACCACGGCTGGCTCCCAGGACCCCCACGACCAACACATGGCATTCCAACGCCGTGTGTTAGGGTGCCAGGAGAAGATGGCTGACCAGCTGCGGGTGGGGTTCGACCTCATGGCAGCCAAACTAGATGCCATACGTGGGTGTCTAAGTTCCATCAGGGTCCACTTACAGTCCCTAACGGACACCCACTGTCCGCTCCATGCTCTCCAACAATACATGGCTGACATCGCTGGAGTCATGACTCGGAGACAAGAACAACTGTCTAGTCAGAGTGGCTCCAGCGATGTCAGCCGGGAATTGGGGCACATGCGTAGGATCATGGAGAACATGGAGCGGATGCATGCGGAACGATTGGCTGCCATGGCTGCACACCAGCGAGATGTAGCTGGGAACTTCCATGCCCTGCAGATCCTCGTCATGGCATTGCCGCCACACGGCCTGGCGCGGATGACTGCTGCTGCTACTACTCCATCCACATCTCCGCCCCCTGAAGTGTCCGTGCCACACAGTGCGGCAGACCAAACACCACCACCCACATGTGAGGCACCTGACACATCAGAGGACGAAGATGACGATGAATCTGGCTTGGTGGCAAGATTGAAGTGGTAGCATACATCACCGCCATATGGCCTGTTTCAGCTTGTTACTGCCCTCTGCATCATGCCCTGGAATAACATCTCCTACTGTCCCCCGTTACACTCAGCGACACTCACCTTGGACCTCGACATGTACTGCCATATTTGGATTGGTTACCAATGACACAGCAATCACACTGCGGACTGAAGTCTTCCTCTCCCAATGAACCTGTTCATCCCTAAAGGACTCTGGCTGGCCCTCCACGGGGCGACAATGGAAAGTGGGGTTTGCATGGCCCTGTACTGGTCCAGCTGAAACACCCCACTGAATGCGAATAAAACATTCAAATTCACACTGATGTGTCATGGCCCTGATCAATTAAGCATGAAAGTATTGATGAATGTAGGGACAGTGATTCCACATAAATGGTACTCCCTGGGTAATGCTATCAATGCGCATGTATGGCCGTGAGCCAGATAGTCAGTGAGACACACATCGTCATTCAAAACAACTCACATCACAGTTGAAAACAAGTGCATGTGCGTAGACTTTATTAGCATGTGCGTGCCAGTACGGGCAAGAGAAGTGCCACAACATGCGGACCAATGCAGCAGTATGTCAGAATGAGGAACGTTGCCAAGCGCCGCTGTCCACTCCGGGGGAGTGCCTCACCTTTCACAGGTGTGTGTTACCCCGCGTGGTTGTCCGCCCACGTATTCGGGGTCCAGGCGAATGCAGCCATGTCCACTGTTGTCGTGGGATATGTGACCAGAACCCCAAGATGCAACAAGGTGTCGGGACATGTGCAATGGGTTCCAAACTGTTGTGGCTGCAGGTACGTAGTTACACGTCCATGAAAGCGAGTGCAACTTCGTAGGCAATCATTACCAACATGAGGTCGTTGTCGACTCCATCGAACAGGATGGCGAGGCTAGCCATTAGCAGGTCCGGACAGATGTGCTGCGTCCACCCCCTGTCACCAATTAGCACTACAGCCCAATAGGGGAGCGGCTCAATGTGGTCACTGCACACGAGGAGTTCAGCAATTTCCCAGGTCCAGCTGCCAGCATGTATGCCAAGTATCCAGGCATCCCATAGACGGGAATCACGGTGACATTCCTGGTCGTGGGCCAACAGGGGGCGCACACACATGTCAAAATCCAGTTCGGCTACCGTCCTGTTGGATAGGCAGACATCCATGGACCACTCGAATATGCACGATCGACAATGCAACACAGGCTCAACGCAGGTGACATTGGCAAGACGGAAGCTCAGCCAGTAACTGACCCGCAGCACTACCAATGGCAGTGCCCCCAGTAAATGCAGCATACATGCACGGTACAGTTCCACGTGACAGGGGTTGTGCATGTGTCCGGGATGTTCTGCCATTGCGTTAGTGGCCCTAGTTGAAGCGGCACTGTTCTGACCTGCGCCAGTTCTGTGGATAAAATGCCACAGCTCGGATCAATGAGTTGTTTAAGTGTGCAACGGTTGTACACCTGGGATGGAGTGGGAGTAAGTGTGAAGGCCATTCCATGCAAGATAACTTCGAGCAAGGACTTCTGTGTGTGGGGTGTGTATGCGTTGGTCTTTCGTCGGGCTGTGCGTAGTGTGGGAGTCATCCTCAACTGCTATCGTATCTGTCAGGGGTGCCGGGCACATGCAATTCCGAGGTCGGAGGTGCAGATGTGCTTCCGCCTGATAGTTCAGACAAAGGAGCCTAATGTCAGTTTGTCATCTGCTTGCATTCAGGATTTGTGATGTGGCTTGTGGGGGTGGGGTGGGATGTGTGCGACTTTGGGATTCATGTTTGACATGACTTGCATGTGGCAAATGAGCGGCATCACTGTGTGTTATGTTGCCTCACAGCTGCTCCTCCCTCCCCCCGAGCCTATTCACTTGTGTACGCTGCATGGTTGCATCACTTGCACTCCAATGGCAAACCATTGTCATGCCTGTCTGCGCATGTCCAGAAGCCTGACAACAACACTGTGATATTGGCTGTTGAAGGTGGGCGGCTACGTGAGTGTAGGCCTATGGTAAGGATAGTGCGGACACAGATGTAGAGTTCATGCCTGGCTGAACTCGCGCTACGATTAAGGCTAGGCATTTGGCTCATGCTGCGGCAATACAGATACACACAACACTTGGCATGTATGAGCCAAGACCCCGAGCGGTCTTGCGCTCCTTCATTTCTCCTTTCGTGCGAGACCGCCCTCCGGGTGCATGCTACATTGCAACATTGTCAATTGCGGGCCGGGTGGCGCCAACACTACAACAGAGACACATGCATTAGTTACTTCCTTGTCCAGGCCAGAACTGAACCACGCCCTGAGCCCCGGGATAATTCTACACACCCCTGTGCTGGACTGACGTACGCTGGCCTAGCCCACTGCGCTTACGCTTACAGGGGGGAGGAGAAAGCTACATGTCCAAGGTCTTACCCACTGCCTGAGGTGACATGCTTGCGTCTGCTGTCCACAGCACGATGTGATGTTGTAGGGCCTGGGGCCATCACGCATACATAATGACCACACGGACACACTTAGATGTATGGTGGAACTTGCTACGGACACGTGCGCCCGGCCCCTTTTTATTACCAGGGTCACATGTCCAGTGAAGCCTGTGCTGGATGGGTGTGGAGTGAGTGTAAGCCAGCCCTCAGGGAGTGGTTGGTGCTGGCAACAACTAGAACAGTGATCATCGGATCACACACACAGATTCAATCCTAAAGGGTCCATGACTTGCAGTGCACTGAGGTAGGGGCACCAGCTCTGACATCACACACACGAGACTCAATCATAAAGGGTCCATGACTTGTGGTGCACTGAGGCAGGGGCACCAGCTCTGACATCACACACAGAAGATTCAATCATGAAGGGTCCATGACTTGCGGTGCACTGAGGTAGGGGCACCAGCTCTGACATCACACACAGAAGATTCAATCATGAAGGGTCCATGACTTGCAGTGCACTGAGGCAGGGGCACCAGAACTGGTCTCACACACAGAAGATTACATCATGAAGGGTCCATGACTTGAGTTGCACTGAGTTTGTGGCACCGGAAGTGCTCGGTGGGTGCACTGCCTGCGATGATGCGTCGTTTGACTTGGGGGACCTGCTGACCGCAGTGTAGGCTGGAGGCAGCGGTCAGAAAGGGCCCACAGCCACGTGGCGATGACTTGTGGTGCACTGAGTTAGGTTCACCTGGAGCGCTCAGCGGGTGCGCGGCCTGCGATGATGCGTCGTTTGACTTGGGGGACCTGCTGACCGCAGAGTAGGCCAGAGGCAGCGGTCAGCGAGGGCCCACAGCCGCCTGGCGATGACTTGTGGTGCACTGAGTTAGTGGCACCTGGAGCGCTCAGCGGGTGTGCAGCCAGCGATGATGGCGTGTCCTCGCAGGTCAGGATTGGATTTGATTTGAGCGCCCTACTGACCGCAGTGTAGGCCGGAGGCAGCGGTCAGAAAGGGCCCACAGCCACGTGACGATGACTTGTGGTGCACTGAGTTAGTGGCACCTGGAGCGCTCGGCGGGTGCGTGGCCTGCGATGATGCGTCGTCCGGGCGGGCCGCCCTGGAAGCAATGTCTGTTGCCTACTGGACTCTGCCATAAATAAATCAAGACTCAATTTGAATTGTGAGCCCTGCTGACCGCAGTGTAGGCAGAAGGCAGTAGTCAGCGCACACATTACTCCGCGGTGCTGTGCCGCTGGGTGCGCTGGGGGCCTGTGTCGCGGAAGGCAGCGAACGGCTGAGGAGGCTGGCGGTCACGGCAGTGGACTCGTGGCAGGGTGAGGGGCGCCACCCTGGCAGACGCGTTGGCCATCCCGGAAGTGAACCACGGCCAGTGCCCCAGTCTATTTATTCACACTCCTACACTGGTGTGGCGTACGCCGGACCAGCCCACTGCGCTTCCGCGTACAGGGGGGGACGACACAGCTACATGAGCGAGGTCTTCCCCACTGACTGCGGTGAGATGGTTGCGTCCACTGTCCACAACACTGCACACACCAGCAGTATGTGTCCACAGGGACATGTCTGTGCTCTGCATACTGGAGTCTGTCCAGCACATCACCGCCACACTTGGCATTGTGTACATTCTTATTCATGGGTGACTTGCCTCCTTCACACATACTTGGTTCCCACCTCTACCCACATTCTGCAATTGTGTGGCTGAGGTGCCATGCTGTTTTCGAAATGTCAGCTGTCTTGTTCTGCGCTGCCTCGGTGGTAGTCCGGAGGAGGGATGGAGGGGGGGGCCTGGGGGTGGTGGCGGTGGGTGTTGTGGACCTCTTGGGTCTCCGAGCTGCATGATCATTAGATCCATGACATGTGTTGGTCTTCAGATGTGGCTCTGGCCTGGGCTCCCTCTGTACTGCAGGTTTTCGTCCTACTTAAGACCAGTAATGAGCAGGTGTTAAGTCCCTGCTGCTAACGCGCCTTATCGCCTGTTTTTGTCCGGCATCGCAGATCTGGCTGGTCGTTGAGAATATCGCGAAGTGGTGTTTTCGTGTGCTTTTGCACGGGAACGCCTACTCTGCATGTCATTAGCATTGTTTGTCACTCTCGTCCGTGGCGATGTGTTTTGCGGCAGCTATCGCAGGAAAACTGGCGATGTCGACAGTTTGCACCAGCTTGTGAATGGGGCAATAAGTCTATCGCTACTTTTGCTGAGCTAAAGTGCCGATAAATCGGCGATGGCTCCTTGAGAATATGCCCCATAGTTGGCCATGTTGATAGGAGATTTAGCTAGATTATTGTTTGTCAGTATAATTATGTCAGGTGTGGCGACTGGTAAGAATACAGCAAGTATGCTTCGTCATGTTGTGAGCAGTATGGCCCAGCCAAGCTTGAAGGAAAATTGGGAATCTTTTTTTTGGGGGGACAAGCATCACTCAACATTGGTGGTGGTCGGATCGGTGATGATCCCCAACTGCTGTCAACCAGTTTGATAGTGAGTGTAGTGTGAAGCATTTTCTATTTAAAGCAGGTATTGCCGGCTTACTTGAAACTCGTGTCACTTGTAAATCTCGAGTCCTATATAGGCTACTGAATTATGAGTTGATACTATATTCCTTACAGGTATCAACCGCACATTTTGCAATCTTGAAATTTCAAAAGTAGGAGGCCAGACATATTCTGGATTCTCTGTACCCTTCTGCGAGCCTGATTACAAGTGGCCAGTCACCAGAAAGTTAGAATATGTGTTAATTATCGCATCCAAAAATTCTGAAAAACTTGATGCTGGATTTCAGTGGATGTGATAATTATCGTCACTGATCGTCAGATACAAACTGCTCCCGACATAAAGGTAATATGGTACCAGAATAGGTGCTAAAAAAATCTGACAGAAATGTTGTACCCTAAATACCGTTTTCAAAAATGACATTATGTCGGGGAAAATAAGAATAGAAAATCTACATCAAATGGAATGATGCTTTTGTGAGCAATATTTATTGCGCAATATTTCTGTCAGACGACATTTTGGCTAACAACATTCTGGCTTTCAAGTTTCCAGGAAGGATAGAAGAGAGTAATGTCAGGTTAAGATGTACACTGTTTCATCAGCAGTGGAAACATTTTCGTTAAGGTATTATAAGGAAACCTTTCTTGGCATGGCATTTCCCTGGGGTGCTAGAGAAAGCTCAGAATATGACGCCTCTGCTGTTAATATGTTCAATGCTGTGAGACATGCGTCTCTTCCTAGGGGGCGTAAGTCATGCTATGAAAGTTAAACCATGGGTTAAAACAATAACCTCGGTTTTACCGGGAGTCTATGTTCAATCACTTTGGCACATCCAAAGATCGGTCGTTTAAAGATAACCTTTCATTTGTGCAGGTTCAGAGTCTGAGTCAAGGAAAAACACATAAGTGTAGTCTGTGCATGTTGAAATTGATTCTCGTTGGAAAGGAATGAGAAATGGCAGATGAGATGGAGGTGAGCTCACACACCACCAGTCAGGGGAATAGTTTGGTAAGGAGGGACGCCAAAGGACTGATGCACAGTCCGGAAACTGATGGCCTCTTTTTCTGTTAGGCACACATAGTTGAGTGTGTCAAATAATAATGCAGAAGGCAGATCTAACAAACAGAGCAAAACAAACCTACAGTCTCATTCCTTCCTTAGGACGTCCAAATTAGACAGGATTACAAATCCAGTGCCGGTGTCTTGATTACTCCTAAACCAATTTACAACGCGCATCCCAGTCAGGGCAGTAAAGATTGTTATTGTTGTATGCCTTTGGAAACGGCCGCATTCACGTGATAAAATATAGGGTAAAAAGACTCTGGGGTATATTCTCAAGGAGCCATCGCTGATTTATCGGCACTTTAGCGCTGCAAAAGTGGCGATAGACTTATCGCCCTATTCACAAGCTGGTGCAAACTGCCGACATCGCCAGTTTTCCTGCGATAGCTGCTGCAAAACACATCGCCACGGATGAGAGCGACAACTAACGCTAACGATATGCAGAGTAGGCGTTCCCGTGCAAAAACACACGAAAACACCACTTCGCGATAATCTCAACGACCAGCCAGATCAGCGATGCGATCCGAAAACAGGCGATAAGGCGAGTTAGCAGCAGAGATTCAACACCTGCCTTTTACTGGTGTTAAGCAGGACGACAACCTGCAGTATGAAAGGGAGCCCAACCTAGAGCCACATCTGAAGACCAACAGATGCCATGGAGACAATGATCATGCAGCCTGGAGACCCAAGAGGGCCACAACACCCACCGCAACCACCCCCCGGACCCTCCCCCCCAGGTCATGAAGTCCAGTAATCAACGGTAGTGGAAAAATAGAACTTTATTACAAATACATAAACAACAAGACGAAAAGCTCAGCCAACGCGTTCCATTCCCAACGGGGAACTTCACCAGGGCAACGTGTGGATCCAATAAACTGCAAATGCTGCGGGAACTCCCCAATACCATTCCATATCCCAAAATCAGTAGTCAGAAACCTGTTTGAGAAATGGTGACAATGGTTAAGCGTCCTCATAGTCACAAACGTAATCTGGTACAATGTATTGCACTTGGACAAACCGGAATGCATACAGGTATGATGAATCCAGTCCAAATATACTGTAACAGAAGTCTGTGTGCTCGTAACCTCCGCATGAAAGAAAAGGAAGGATACGATGACACAAACATCTGTTACGGTCTCATCATGTAGGATTCATCATACCTGTAAACATCACGGTTTGTATCATCTTGAAACCCCTGCACCTTCACTTCCCCCACGCTGTGCATGAACAGCTGGAGACCATGCAAGGGAATTACGCCATAGCTGCCTTACCGCACGTGTCGGGGGCAATTGACTGTACACATGTACCACTTGTGCCCCCTGCCGACCCTGCACACAATTACCGCTACAGAAAGCACACGCATTCCATCAATGTGCAGGCAATAGTGGGCCACTGGGGACAGTTCACCAATGTTGTCGCCAACTTCACAGGCAGTGTGCATGATACATACATCTTCTGACAGTCCATTATCAACCAGCACTTCCAGGATGGCACCTATGGCAATGCACTGCTCATTGGTAAGTACTAACTGAACACACCACACACCTCAACTCCACAATCACACAACTCACAACTGTGGGGGAGCACACGTAACAAAATCACATACAACATGCCAGCCAACATGCCCAACTACCGGACATGACAACACAAGTAACCGTGGAAACAGGGGCCAGACATGTAGACAAACCATCAACAAAGTCAGAGCCCCTCTGCCACACAATTGCAGAATGTGGGGAGAGGTGGGAACCAAGAATGTGCGAAGGAGGCAAGTGACCCAGCAATAAGAAAGGACAAAATGCCAAGTGTGGCGGAGATGTGCTGGACAGACTGCAGTATGCAGAGCACAGACATGTCCATGTGGACATCTACTGCTGGTGTTTGCAGTGTAGTGGACAGTGGATGCAAACAGGTTATCCCAGGCAGTGTGGAAGACCTTGGACATGTAGCCATGTGGTCCCCCCCTGTAAGCCTGAGCGGAGCGGCCTTGGCCGGTGTATGTCCCGAATGAATAGCCCGGGGCCCTGGGCGTGGTCCAGTTCCGGGATGGCCACCACAGTAACTACTGCATGTGTCTCTGTGTCCGCCATATCGTGACCATAGGCCTACACACACATGCCCAACCACATTCAACGGCCGTATTCACACTGGAGACGAGGTGACTGTGTCCCAAGCCAAACCGCGCACATCTCGTCAGCGCATGCAGGGTTGTGTCTGCCAGGATGGCGCCCCCCACCCAGCCACAAGGCCGCCGCCATGACCGGTGGTACCTGCGCAATCCTGTGCGCCTGCTGCACCCCAGCCCTTGTCCCCAGACCGGTCCACCGCCCAGCGATGACTGCCCGCCCCTGCGCACCCAGGCCTCAATGCTCACCTGCCGCCACCGGCGTGTCTCCAAGAGGGCCCTCCACGTGCCGGTGCAACCTCCTCAGCCGATCGCTGGATTCCACACCACAGGCCCCCAGCGCACTCTGCGGCACCGCACCGCGGAGTCATGTGTGTGCTGACTGCTGCCTGCACGTACACTGCGGTCCAGCAGGGCTCACAATTCAAATCGAGTCTTGATTTGCTGGACGCCGTATCGAGGCCAACGCATCATCGCAGGCTGCACACCCGCTCAGCTCTTCAGGTGGGCCTAACTCTGTGCACCGCAAGTCATCGCCACGTGGCGGTAGGCCCATGACGGACGCAGGCCATCGGGTGCCATTAACTCAGTGCAACGCAAGTCATCACCACGTGGCGGTAGGCCCGTGCTGGACGCAGGCCATCGGGTGCCACTAACTCTGTGCAATGCAAGTCACGGACCATTTATGATTGAGTTCAGTGGATGCGGACGCCATCATGTCACCTCCGGCAGTGGGGGGATGTGCTGTGGTGGGCCCTTTATTGGCAGGGTCACATGTCCCGTGACGCCTGTGCTGGATGGGTGTGGTGTGGGTGTAAACCAGCCGTCAGGGAGTGGCTGTGGCATAATGACAACTAGACCAGTGACCAGCAGATCACTACAGGGAAGACCTGGGACATGTAGCTGTGTCGTCACCCCCTGTGAGCGTAAGCGGAGTGGGCTGGGCTGGCGTATGCCAGTCCAGCGTAGGGGTGTGAACAATGAGCCCGGGGCTCTGGGCGTGGTTCAGTTCTGGCCTGGACAAGGAAGTAACCAATGCGTGTGTCTCCGTTGTAGTGTCTGCGCCACCCGGACCGCAATCGGCAATGTTGCACTCTGTGACCCAAGCCCCACAACATGTGTAAAATGGACGTGAGGGGAATCAGTGACCCTACATTCATCCATACTGTCATGAAGGATCATAGACATGACACATCTGTGTGAATTTGAATGTTTTATTCACATTCAGTGGAGTGTTGCAGCTGGAGCAGTACAGGGCCATGCACACCCCACTTGACATTGTTGCCCCATGGAGGGCCAGCCAGAGTCCATTAGGGAAGGACAAATTCATCGGAAGAGGAAGAGTTCAGTCCGCAGTCTGATTGCTGTGTCATTGGTAACCAAACATAATATGGCAGTCCATGTCGAGGTCCAAGGTGAGTGCCGCAGAGTGTTTCGGGGGACAGTGGAAGGTGATGATGCAAAGGGCTGAACCAAGCTGAAACAGGCCATATGGCGGAGATGAATGCTACCGCTTCCTCATTACCACAATGGCAGTCTCATCCACATCATCGTCCTCTGATGTGTGATGTGCCTCACCTGTGGGTGGTGGTGTTTCGGCTGCAGCACTGTGTGGCACTGACACATCAGGGGCCGGAGGTGGATTGTCAGCCGCACTGTGTGGCAGTGACACATCAGGTGCCAGAGCTGGAATGTCTGCTGCACTGTGGGGCACTGACACATCAGGGGGCGGAGATGTGGATGGTGTAGGAGCAGCAGCATTCATCTGCGCCAGGCCTTGTGGTAGCAATGCCATGATGAGGATCTGCAGGGCATGGAAGATACCAGCTACATCTCGCTGATGTGCAGCCGTGGCAGCCATCCTTTCCGCCTCCATCCGCACTGTGTCCTCCATGAGCCTCCGCATGTGTCCCAACTCCCGGCTGAGATCGCTGGAGCCACTCTGACTAGACAGGTGTTCTTGTCTCAGAGTCATGACTCCAGCGATGTCAGCCATGGCTCATTGGAGACCATGGAGCGGACTGTGGGTGTCCGTTAGGGACTGTAAGTGGTCCCTGATGGGACGTAGACACCCATGGATGGCATCTAGATTGGCTGCCATGAGGTCGAACCCCACCCGCACCTTCTTAGCCATCTCCTTCTGGCCCTCCAACACACGGCGTTGAAATGCCATGTGTTGGTCGTGGGGATCCTGGGAGACAGCCGGGTTGGTGGGTGCTTCCTGCTGTGTGGTCTGTGCAGGGGGTGTGGTCTCCTCGATGCAGCTGGGCTGCCCTGCTCCTGGGGGTGGGGTGCTGAGGGTGTCCATGAGCTCTTGGAGGGCGTCGGTGTCGAAGGTGGGGAGGTCCTCCACGTCATCAGTGAGGAGGTGTTCGGTCTGCTCTGCAAGAGGTGATGATTCTCCCTCTGCAATGTAAAGGGGAGATGTAGTTTAACAGTGTGTTCCATGTATGTTCACGCATTGGCCAAATTTCCAAACAGACTGCATGACAATGTACATTGTGACTGTTTAGGAGGAGCTGCCTATTTGAAGTGGGACAGTGGACATTTGTGCACCATCAGGGATGTGGCGTTGTACTTGTCCATTATCATGTCACAGTTTCCTGCTATGCCAAATGTGATTGGCCAGTTTCTACACACAAGCGGCAGCAGTTGTGTCCTCTGTTCTGTTGTGGAAGTGTTGCAGTTTGTACCACATTGTTATCAATGTTGATGTGCTCTGATTCGTGTCTGTGTGCTGCATTGTGGGAGAGTCACCCCTGCAGCTCAGACTTTGCTTGGCCTTCTCCCTTTCAGGCGGTGTGTCTTTGACTTCTGTGCTTATGCAGTACTGAGATGTTGCATACTTGGGTAAATTGGGCTCTTGGTGGGAGTTGGGACTCTTGGGCATGGTTTGTCCGCAGATGTCTTGTTGCCGTCAGGGGTTGTTTATGCACGTGGATGTGTCAGTGTGTGACCTGCTCCTTTCCGGATGTGGACCACACTCAGCCACCTCGGTGTCGCGGCGTGCAACATGTCATGATGAGTGGCCTGCAGACATGCTCATCGTCATGCAGTGTCACTTGCATTGTCAGTGGGGCTCACAGATCCGCAGCTTTGCTGGGTTCAGCACATGTGCATGGGTTTGTTGTGAGATTGGTGATGTGTGGGGAGGCCCCACTCTGGGCACATTGTGGACGGGGGACTACTTGCTGTTTCTATGTGTGCTGCAGTATGGCAAGGAGATCAGGGACATGATCCAGAGTCATTGTGGTTGTGCAGTGTGCTATACTTCATTGTGCATGTGTGCCTTTGTGCCCATCTCCCCCCGTCCCCCCAGTCCCTGGTGGTTACTCACCCTGTTGCTGTTGTGTCAGGTCATGTTGAGCAGTGTCCGGTCCCCCGACTCCTGCCACCGTCTCCACACTGATGACTGTGGACACCATTTCCTCCATCTCATCCAGCTCCTCCTGTGGCGCAGAACTCCCACCTCCAGTCTGCATTGCTGCTTTGCGGTTGTTTGCGAGTTTCAGCTTGGTTTTGCGCTTCACATCATTCCAGCGCCTCTTGACCTCGTCCATTGTCCTCCTCAGCACTCCGACTGCATATTTATATTTCCCATCTTTCTCTGATCCTTTCCCTGAAATCGTTGAAGTTAAAACGCTTGTAAAAAATCTATAGGATGACCCCAGATTATTAAGGTATTTGGATAAGTAGCCCGGCTGGCACAGTGACAGGTGCCACAACAAGCTATAGTTAATACCCACCTCTCACGACGGACAATAATGGCACATTTGTTTCTTCTAGTGTCGCCATCATGGCCTCTTGTTGATGGTGTCATAGAAAGCTTCATTGTATTGTTATAGTAGCAGTGGCCCAGACAAATAGTACCAACTTATAAAAAATGTTTTATGGAGCATTTTACAATTCGTTACGCCACTCCTTGTTCTTAAATCACTGTGCTACTTTAGGACCTGTAAGTCATAAAATATACAATTAATTTTCAGCATGATTTCAATTGCTCAATTTTCTTATTTCGGCTCTGAGTATGAACAGAAAAAGCTGGCTAAAGCATCAGAAATAGGTGACCCGGTAATGCTATTATGCACAATTTCTGACATATTTAAAAGCTGGGCTTAAAATTTGGGGCCTAACCCTTTGAAATATTTTTGCTGTCTGTTAGGCATCTGCTAGATTACTGGGTTGTGAGATGGTAATACTTTTTAGGTCGGGCATTTGAGGCAGCTTAGCAGTCTCACCAGATTAAGAATGTGGCATTTAGCAACATTCTGGTGGCGATATGTCCTTCTCCAAATTTACACAGCATCGTTAAGCCACTTTTTGTGGCTTAACGCCGCCTTATATAAATAAGGCCCCTTTACATGCATCACTTAGTGTGAAAGGGGCATGCAATGGGAGTTGATGTGGGTGTTCCCACCCAACACGCATTGCTTCTGACGCTACTTCAGATTTACAAGGAGGTGTAAATCTGAGGCAGTGCCAAAAACTAATGCCATGCAAGAGCAGGCGTTAGAATGGCGAAATGAGGAGAAATACTTTTATTTTTCTCGTTTTTGCTTTTTCTATGGTGCTGCATTCTGCAGCACACATAGAGAGTGCAAAATGGCATTAATTGTTGTTTATGTGCAGGAAGGTGTATCTTCCTGTACATAAACAATCATTAATTAATAAATATTTGCTACTTTTATGTGTGTTGCATTCTGCAGCACACATAGAAATATCAAATCACCATTAGTGATTGTTTATTATGCATAATGTGACTTTTGGTCAGCAGAATTCATCCATTGGTGTGACAAAGTGTCATGCACACATTTTCTTAAGCATAGGGCAGTGGATCAGCCCACTTTACCCGAAAGCTTCCTTCACTTTAATCAACTGTGCAAAGCTTGGGCACATTGTTAACATCTACTTAAATATAGTTCTTTTATCTTCGGTGATAAGAATCTATCAAAGTGTCCTTTTTTCATTTTATTTTTGTATATTGTATTTAAAAATTACTATTTAGTTTGCTTTCACTTCAAGTGGCCAGGTGGATGGTGATTTATCTCCTTCTGCTTTTTGAGGTATTTTAGTGATATTGTAGCTGTCTGTAATTTGAATGCTCATTTGGGTAATGATTCTGCTTTTTGCCTCCGAAATAAATATGATAAAATGCATGGCACAATCAAAAGGATCACTAGTAAAACAGTCAAATCAATGATGTGATTTTTGGCAAGCATTTGATCGCCATACTTAGGTGATGTTCTGCGTTGTGTTCTTTTTATATCATGTGGCATAGTATTGCAATAAAAAATGTAAAAAAACAAAAACAAACTTATCAATTGCACCAGAATGCCAGGACCAGTTCTACCGGCTTTGCCAATGCTTGTTTCAACTTGTTTGTTATAAATGTAGAGTTGCTTTGTTAGTAGCACAAGAGGAAAAAATGTCAGGTAATCAAATTACCTTAAATAATTCGAGGTCAGTGAATTCAGTATCATAAGTTGTGTATCTGCAATCTCTATTATTTAAATTGCCTAGAAAATGTAGATGAAATTTCAAATAATCTTTCCAATAGCCTGTGTTCAATACATGTGGTTCCTTTTTCATTGCCCATTTCATACTGTGATCTTTGTTTTCTTGCAACATATATCACATTCCCACATTCTTCAATAGCCATATTCCAATCTGTTTTCATTCACGTCTAGCGTTTTTTCAGAGGGTGCTTACAATAACTTGCAATAACTCAAAATGTCGCATCCCCGTATGACTAAAAATCATCTTTGTGGAGTTCCAGAATATTCCTGTATTAACTTTCAAACCAAAGTCGTACAAGGTCAGCACATATTTGCAGTAAAACGTCTCTCTGTGTTTCTGACAGATGTCTGGAATCCTTTTCAATTGGCAGTTCACTATCACAATATGCTAGGAGACTGCCTAGTAAAAATTCGAATATTATAAAAATATATTCCATTGCAATATCCCAATATGTTACACATAATTGTAAATCCACTTCCAATGAAAAGATGTGTTTGTTTTGCTTTGTGGGAAAGCTTATTCTCAATATGGTATGTCTGATTTGGTTAGGGTGACAAGCTAATAGCAAAGACTTTTGGACAGATTGGTTCATTTTGAATCGTTATGTCGATAGCATATGTCTGATATTTTCACTATAAGGTTACAACAAAGTCAATAGGCCTGATTTATTTATTGTGATAAGTATATGTTTTAGCAAATATAGTATTAAGGATGGATTGTTAAAACACTGTGTCAAAGCCCTTAAACAGGTATTTAATTATCTGAAATTTCACAAATGACTGTATTTCACAAGATGGTATGTACTGTGATAAACTAAACACAAATACACACCACACACACACGCACACATTGCCCTGTGAATTATGACATATTGCTTGATCACATGCTGGGTTTGGGTGTACGTTTTGTATTGTGGATGAGTAAATCAGTGAATGAAAGAAAGAGTATCGGGTGGATATATGGATGCATGGATGAACAGTGAAAGTTTCGGTATGATAAACCGTATAGTGCAGTGCCTCTCAACTTGTGGTCCAGGGACCCGAGTGGAGTCTGTGACGCCTAGTCAAGGGGTCCACGATTGTTCAGAAAATTTAATAATATTAACAGACAATAACAATGTTATGCTAATTAAATTTATAGAGTGCGTATCTGCACCCAACAATGGGGCTTCCCATCGCTAACCACTGGACAAGAGGACCACATCAATAAGCAGCAAAAGGGATTAGAAACTCTTAATAGATGAAAAGCCAGGTCTTGAGCTTTTTCCTGAAATCCAAATGGTTCTGAATATTTCTTAGGTAGAGAGGCAAACTGTTCCAGAGGGCCGGCACCAAAACTCAGAAAGAGCGGCCGCTGACACATTTCCTGTGGAACCGGGGGTTTATTGCCAGATTTAGCTCAGTGGAGCGAAGTGCTCTGGTTGGAAAATAAGGTTGCATAAGATCAGACAGAATGGAAGCACCTTGAGCGTTCATGATCATATGAGCCATGCTAAGGGCTTTGAATTGAATTCGCCTCGTTAAGCGGAAGCAAATGGAGCTTGAAAAGATGCCCCAACGTGGAGCAAAACTTCGGGAGGGAAAACAACAATCTGGCCAATGTGTTTTGGATCAACTGTAGCCTTTTTAGGATAGATTTTTTGCAACCTAGATAGAGGAAGTTACAGCTGTCTAGGTGGGATTGAATAAGAGATTGAATGATCAACTGGGGGATATCAAGTTGGAATTGGCCGACGATAGGTTTCAATCTTCTCAGGAGACAAAATCGGAAGCCAGCCAAAGGATGGTTACTTGTTTCTTGAGACTGAGTTCATTGTCCAACCAAATGCACAGATTTTTGAACAAGGATTTAGGTGTGGGGGGACCTCGGGCTTTCTGGCCACCAAATATTTCCCAGAGACTGAGCATGTTTGCCAAACAGTAGGATCCCTGTTTTATTTGAGTTTAATTTTGAACAATTGTCGTCCATCCAACTGGCCACTGATAGCATAGACCTCTGGAATTTGGTAATATTCTTAGAGGAGTCAGAGGAAAAAGAAAAAATTAAGTTGAGTGTCATCTGGATATGATACAGTAGAGACCCCAAGATGTTTTACTATCTCTGCTAGAGGTCGAATATATAAGTTAAATAGCATGGGGCTCAAAGAAGAACACTAAGGGACCCCATGTTCCAAACGTCTGGGAGATGAGGAAAAATGAGGGGAGACAACCTGGAAAGAACGGTGGCTGAGAAAAGATTTAAACCAGAACAGCGCTTTGCCCCGAATGTCTATGTCATAAAGGCATTGTAAAATCACGGTATGAGAGACGGTGTCAATTCCGGGACTCAAATCTAAAAGAATAAGGGCTGCAGAGCCGCCTTCATCCACCACTCTGTGGCGCTTTTCAATAACGGACAACTATAATAACTATGATGGGACCTAAAACCATTTTGGGAAATGTCCAAAATGCCATTAGCTTCTAAGAACTCTGCTCATGTTTTTCTGCCACCTTTTCTAGGAAGGGGAGAAGGGAAATAGGGCAATAGTTACCAAGATTTGGAGGGGCAAGGGAGGCTTTTTCAGGAGAGAAATAACTTTTGCCTGCTTCCATGCCTGAGGAACAGTGGCTGAGGACAATGAAAGATTGATTATCTCAAGGAAACAGGGAAGCACAAATTCTTGCAGTTTTAGGATAGTATCGAGTTTCAGCGGATCATACAGTGAGCCCAATTTCACTGAGGTGCAAAGAGCAGAAAAGGAGGGTAAATCAATAAATGGTCGATCGATGAGGGCTGGCCAGGGCAGAGCCTCCTCTTGATGTTCAGGAAAGGTCTCAGCACCAGCAGTAGCATTAGGCTGGAACTGGGCATAGATATCATTAATCTTTTCCACAAAAAAAATCTGTGATTTTGTTACAATGGTCATTAGATTCCTCTGCCAACTTAGTCATGGCAGAGGTCATTAAACTATTGACAATGGAAGACATTTTCTTGGCAGAGTTCTTACTGTTGAAATCTTTAAAGGGAAAAACTCTGCTCTAGTTCTTCCTATCAATTTGTGATAAACTGTGAGTGCATCCAAATAAAGTGCCTTAGTCCCAGTTTCTTAGGATTTTCTCCACATGCGCTCAAGCACCTTGCAATGCTTTTTCTCATTGATAAGTGTGCGATTGAACCAATTAGCAGAGGGCTTACTCCTGGGATTTACTTGACGGAAGGGTATAAACTTATCGAGGGCTGAGGTAACCCACTCCTTTACGTCCGTAACAGCTGGGTCTACATTAGAAAGTAGATGGGGGAACGATGGAGATGTAGCTGCCAAATTATGTTATATTCAACTTATGCCATGACCTTTTAGAAGTAAAAGAGCTCTTGGATGTGGGTTTATGCCCTACTACTTGAAGGGACATTGAGGTAATGTAGTTGGTAGTCCAGACCATGGGTCTAGGAGAGGGTCACCTGGAGGTGATGGAGGTTCAAAAAGACTGGATCTAAAAGGTGACCTGCTAGCTGTGTGGGACCTCTTACTAACTGTTACATTAGTAATGCTGCAAAATCCGCCATTAGTTCATAAGCTCCAATATCACTGAGTTGGTCAAAATGAAGATTTAGATCACCAATGATGGTAAAATTGACTGATTTGAACACTAAGGAAGGTACTTTATTAACCAAAGTGGTCCTGAATGATTTAGATGGGCCCAGTTGTCTATAGACCTGACAGGGTGGAATTCTTGCTCACAATGATGTGAAATTGAGTATTTTTGCAACCTAAAATAGGGCCTGGTGCCAGGCTACAGCTCACTCAAGTCTTATAAATGATGGCTAAACCACCCCCTCTGCCTGTGGGTCTATCACATCTAATGATGCTATAGCTAGGGGAGGGGAAGCAGCACCAAAGAGCTTCCTTAGAGATGTCAGGGCTAAGCCACGTTTCCGTATACACACACACACACATATATATATACCATTTACTAGTTTGTGTACTTTACAGATATACACAGATCCATATATGCAATCTGGACAGATTTTATAATCTCTCTATCTGTGCTAACTATCTTAAAAAAATTGTTAAAAAAAAACATTTGTTGAATTTTGGCACTTTATATTCCATATTTGCCCTATCGATGAATTTTGGTAATATATATGTTTTAATACACTTTATATAATGTTTATTATAAGTATATATTTAGGTAGTAGATGGGCCATGAACTTTGGAACGTGCGAATCCAAACATGTGAATGTAAAAACATAGAACAACGCACTGTGCACTTTACTATATATTTGTCATACTTAGATTTGCACATATATAACATAGAGATAATATATAAATTCTCTATTGATCTATGTTATATCCTATTAAGTAAATGCATGTGGCACTTTATCTCCCTTAATCCTTCCTGCAGTGCACTTAATGATGACTTTCTGGTGACCCTCAAAGCTACGAAAAGCCTTTTGGGGAAATTATTATCCTCCACCTGTTTGTCCTTCTAGTAAACTTTAAAATTGTAAAATTGTTAATTGAGATTTCATAATTAACATTGTTTTTTGGAAAGTAGGTTTGCTTGGTGATCTAAATATGTCAGACTATGAGACATACCTGTGTACTTTACAGTGATATAACTGACTAAGATTTTGGCAGTGAAGACATATTGCAAATATAAATGAGAATATCATATATGTGTCTTCCCCTTTAAGATCAACACTAGGGGGCATATTCACAAGGACTTATCGCCGAGTTATCAGCACTTTAGCGCAGCAAAAGTGGAGATAGATTTATCGCCCCATTCACAAGCGGGTGCAAACAGCAGACATCGCCAGTATTCCCGCGATAACTGCCGCAAAATTTAACTCCACGGGTGACACCACCAACTAACCCTAATGAGATGCAGAGTAGGCGTTCCCATGCAAAAACTCACGAAAACATCACTACACCAATTTCACAACGAACTGCCAGATCTGCGATGCGAACCAAAAACAGGCGATAAGCCGTGGTAGCAGCAGGGATTTAACACCTGCCTTCTGCTGGTGTTAAGCAGGACGACTACCTGCAGTATGAAAGGGAGCCCAGCCAAGAGCCACATCTGAAGACCCACAGATGCCATGGAGACAATGATCATGCAGCTCGGAGACCCAAGAGGGCCACAACACCCACCGCCACCACTCCCAGCCCCCCCTCCCGGACCACCCCCCCGGACAAACACATACCGTGCACGACACAAGAGCCACAAAAAGCGCATGATGTCGCACAATGACAACAAGAAACACATATGTGTGGTCAGAAGAACGAGAAACAGTCACTCATCATTGAAGTAACAACCAAAAACTTTATTGAAATACAACACAAAACACCAATGCGGAAGACTCCTGTCGGGTCCGTTCGGGACAATCTTGATGTCACAGCCTGGAAAATAAAGCACAAAATCAGAACGTGTGTCATGCGCACATCAAAGGAGCGAGACACAGAGAAAGAGAGAAGGAAAGAAAGGCAGAGAGAGAAAGAGAGAGAGAAAGAAAGAAAGGGAGAGGGAGAAGGAGAGAGAGAAAGGAAGAGAGGTAGAGAGAGAGAGAGATATAGAGAAGGAAAGGAAGGCAGAGAGAGAGAGAGAGAAGGAAAGGAAGGCAGAGAGAGAGAGAGAGAAGGAAAGGAAGGGAGAGAGAGAGAGAGAGGGAGGGACACTGCCGCCCCGCGCACCCAGGAACCACTGCTCACCTGCTGCCACCAACCACGTGCCGGTATTCACTGCAAGCCACCAGGTCTGCAATCTGTAATTGAGGCCAGAGTCAATCATGGCAGAGTGCATCTCAATGCACACGGCAACAACGCCTGTCTGCCCCTGCGCACACATGCAGCCGCACCCTAGCCCCTCCCGCAGGCCAGCGCTGGCTGTCCGCCCTTGTGCACCCAGGCCCCACTGCTCACCTGCGGCCAATGGTGTGTCCCCCAGTGGGCACACCACGTGCCCGTGCAAGCTCCAGGCCCCGGTCCTGCGACCATGGCATGCTCCACATCATGCGGACCCACACCGCGGCCCAGCAGGTCCCACACATGACACTGAGATCTGAGGCATCAATGGCAGAGACCACATCAGTGCACACGTTATCATCGCAGGCTGCACACCCGCTCAGCAATTTCGGTGCGCCTAACCCTGGGCAACCCCGGTCAGCGCCACGTGGTGGTAGGCCCGTGGCGGCCAAATGGCTTCGGGTGCCACTAACCCTGTGCAGCCCCAGTCAGCGCCACGTGGTGGTAGACCCGTGATGGCCACATGGCTTTGGGTGCCACTAACCCTGTGAAACCCCAGTCAGTGCCACGTGGTGGTAGGCCCGTGACAGACGCATGGCTTCGGGTGCCACTAACCCTGTGCAACCCCAGTCAGCGCCACGTGGTGGTAGGCCCGTGACGGCCACATGGCTTCGGGTGCCACTAACCCTGTGCAACCCCAGTCAGTGCCACGTGGTGGTAGGCCCGTGACGGCCGCATGGCTTCGGGTGCCACTAACCCTGTGCAACCCCAGTCAGCGCCACGTGGTGGTAGGCCCGTGACGGCCACATGGCTTCGGGTGCCACTAACCCTGTGCAACCCCAGTCAGCGCCACGTGGTGGTAGGCCCGTGACGGCCGCATGGCTTCGGGTGCCACTAACCCTGTGCGCAACAACTCATGGGCCCTTTATGATTGAGAATCGTGGAACGTCCGTCATCCAGTCACCTCCGGCAGTGGGGAATGTGACGTTGTCGGCCCCTTATATTGGCGGGGTCACATGGCCTGTGACGCCTGTGTCGGATGGGCGTGGTGTGTGTGCAAACCTGCCCTCAGGGAGTGGCCGTGACATGCTGACAACTAGACCAGTGACCTGCAGACCACTAGCGTGTAAACCTGTGACATGTAGCTTGTGGCCCCCCCCTCGGAGCGTAAGCGGAGTGGTCTGGCCTGGCGTACGCTGGACCAGTGCAGGGCTTGCAACAATGACTCAGGGGCTCTGGGCGTGGTTCAGTCCATGTCCGGACAAGGCAGTGACTGATGCGTGTGTCCCTGTTGTAGTGTCTACGGCACCCGGAACGCAATCGGCCATGTAGCACACTGACTGGAATCCCACTAGATGAGCATCATTGACGTTAGGGGGAATCACTGACCCTACATTCATCCACACATTCATACTTGAATGATGAAAGACATGACACAGCAGTGCGTTCCTGAATGTTTAATGCACATCCAGTGGAGTTTTGCAGCTGGAGCAGTACAGGGCCACGCCAACACCACTTCACAATATGGGCCCATGGAGGGCCAGCCAGAGTCCATCGGGGAATGACAAGTACAGCGGAAGAGGAAGAGTACAGTCCGCAGTCTGGTCGCCGTGTCATTGGTCACCAAACAGGATATGCCATGTCGCTGTCCAAGGTGAGTGCAGCAGAGTGTATCGGGGGTCAGTGGAAGGTCATTGGGCCATGTGCGGCACCAAGCAGCAACAGGCCAGGTGGCGGAAATGAATGCTAGTGCCTCCTTCTGATCTCAATCCCATCCACGTCCTCATCCTCGGATGTGTGCTCTGCCTCACCTGTGGGTGGTGCAGTTCTGGCTGCAGCACTGTGTGCCACTGACACATCAGGGGCCGGAGGTGGATTGTCGGCCGCACTGTGTGGCAGTGACACATCAGGTGCCGGAGTGGAAATGTCTGCCGCACTGTGAGGCACTGACACAACAGGGGGCGGAGATGTGGATGGTGTAGGAGCAGCAGCATTCATCTGCACCACGCCTTGTGGCAGCAATGCCATGATGAGGATCTGCAGGGCATGGTAGATCCCAGCTACATTTTGCTGATGTGCAGCGGTGGGTGCCATCCTTTCCGCCTCCATCTGCACCATGTCCTCCATGAGCCTCCGCATGTGTGCCAGCTCACGGCTGAGATCGCCGGAGCCACTCTGAGCGGACAGGTGTTCTTGTCTCCCAGTCATGACTCCAGCGATGTCAGCCAGGGCTCGTTGGAGACCATGGAGCGGCCTGTGGGTGTCCGTTAGGGACTGGAGTTGGTCCCATATGGGACCTAGACACCCATGGATGGCGTCAAGTTTGGTAGCCATGAGGTCGAACTCCACCCGCACCTGCTCAGCCATCTCCCTCTGGCCCTCCAACACTCGGCGTTGGAAGGTCATGTGTTGTTCGTGGGGGTCCTGGGAGACAGTCGGGGTTGTGGGTGCCTCCTGCTGGGTGGTTTGTGGAGTGGGTGGGGTCTCCTCGATGCAGCTGGGCTGCCCTGATCCTGGAGGTGAGTTGCGGATGATGTCAATGATGTCTTGGAGGGCTTGGGTGTCGATGCTGGGGGTGTCCTCCTCCCTCGTCATCAGTGAAGAGTGGCTGGGACTGCTCTGCAGGAGGTGTTGACGGTGCCTCTGCAATGTGAAGGGGAGATGCTGTATTACAATGTGTCCACATGTATGTAGCTGCATGGTACATCTTTACATTCAGACAGCATGGCAATGTACATTGTGACAGTTTGTAGATCAGGGCCATGATCCAGAGTCCTTGTGGGTGTGCACTGTGCTCTGCTTGATTGTGCATGTGTGCCATTGTGGCCATCTCCCCGTCCCCCAGTACCTGGTGGTTACTCACCCTGTTGCTGTTGTGTTGTGTCATGTCGAGCAGTGTCCGCTCCCCCAACTCCTGCCACGGTCTCCACGCTGATGACTGTTGACATCAGGTCCTCCATGTCATCCAGCTCCAGCTGTGGCGCTGGACTCCCACCTCCAGTCTGCATTGCTGCCTTCTGGTTGCCTGCGAGTTTCTCCTTGGTTTTGCACTTGATGTCAATCCATCGCCTCTTGACCTCGTCCATTGACCTCCTGTGCTCTCCGACGGCATTCACCTTGTCCACGATGGACCGCCATATTCCATTTTTGGTGCCCAATGACACGTTGGAGGTGACTAACAGTTCTTGATGGTGTTCCATCACCTCCGTGACCAGGATCCTATTCTCCTGCGGACCGAATGGCCTCTTCCTCTTCTTCTTGTCCTTGCCCTTCACTGTCCCCGAGGTCCCAAGCTGGTCCTCCGGGGTGCTTGTGGGGTTCCGCTCGTCCTCTGTGCCTGCTCCGGCTGCCTCCATGGTGCTTCGGTGTTGGTTATTTTGTGGTTGTGGCTTTTTTCTACTTTTGTAGTGATTTTCCCACCTGCCGTGTGTGTATTGCAGGCCTGGCGCTGCTTATCGCTGATTTCCTCATAGCGGTGTGGCCCATCACATGTTTTTTCGCGTTGGGGTTTGTGTTTTTATCGCCGTCGCGGTGGTTGTATCGCGGACATTGACCGCGTTTTCGGGAAACTATCGCATGGTACCGCCGTGTTGTGAATTCAACGTTAACACTGGGTTATTTTCCCGTGATAGACTGCGATGTGTAAAGTTGCGCTAGCCTTTTTTGGAGCTGTTTAGCGCACGTTCTTGTGAATATACCCCTAAGTTGTTTTAATAGGTGATGGGAAAGGGAGTAGCTGTCCCTTTAAAAATGACACTCTATGCACTAAAAACTTTATGACCCAGTAGAAGGCTAAGGCCGAAACGCGTAGGTCTGTTTTGGGATTTTACATGCACTTTGCTATGAACTGCAGAAAAAAGCTATGAAAGCAGTTGAACTTTAATAAACTGCTTCTCAAAGGATTCTCTGCATGCCGTCCTTCTGTTTCCCCTTGGATTGAAAGTATTGGTATATGCAGGGCGTTCTTCAGGAGTTCTGCTGATATATATATACATATATATGTATATATATATATATATATATATATATATATATATATATATATGTATATAGATATATATATATATATATATATATATATATATATATATATATATATATATATATATATATATATATATATATTATCTACTGGCGGTCGCCAGTAGATAGTTATAGTTAGGACCTATTTTCCATAGGAAATCGGCGACATTCTATTTGAAATAACTCTTGCGTCAGTTGACGAATCTTCGCGAAATTTTCAAACTTTATGGCCCGCTCCGGTCCGCTCCTACCCTGAAAGTCTCAGGGTGATTCGTCAAGCGGGGGCCGAGAAAAAGGGGGTCCCAAAACGTGTTTTCCCCATTCATTTTCCCATAGGAAACTTTAGACACGGCTACAGCTCGAACTGCTGAACGGAATTACACCAAATTTGGCAAAGAGGTAGTTCTTGGTTCAGAAAGAACCCTTTTGTTAAATGGTGTAAATCCGTTCAGTAGTTACGGAGAAATTAAAAAATAAGAGTCAAAAAATCAATTTCCCATAGGAAACTTTAGACACGGCTACAGCTCGAACTGCTGAACGGAATTACACCAAATTTGGCAAAGAGGTAGTTCTTGGTTCAGAAAGAACCCTTTTGTTAAATGGTGTAAATCCGTTCAGTAGTTGATGAGAAAATCAAAAGTAAAAGTACATATATATCTATGGCCGCGTCGGATTCGCGCACCCTCCCGATCACGAGCTGTCTGCTAATTGGCTGTCAACACTCCAAACCAGGAAGTGTTGGCAGCCATCTTGTTCCTCGGTAGAACCGAAAAACAAGAAAGCAGTAAACAAAGTGCGCAAAACGCACAAAGGGGGCAGGGTAGAAACACCCTGACTCCCTAGGTCTGCTCAGGGGTCCCACAAGGACCCCTGGGCAGAAAATTATTATTTTTTTTTTTAAATCGGCAGGATGCGCTTAGGGAGCGCGAATCCTGCCGAAAAATCGAAGGGCGGTCTCCGCGCTCGATTGTATTTTGCCCCGGGTGGCCCAAGTCCCGGGGGCATGGTGGGGGTTACATTTATGTATGGGGGCCTCAAAGGCCCCCAAGCCCTGGGACCGCCACCCCCGGGGCTTTTTTAAATGGTGCGGGAGGGCTCTGAGCCCTCCCGCAGCCCCGGGGACCACCACCTCCCGGGGCTTCTTTTTTTTAGTTTTTCCTGTGTGGGGGCTCGAGCCCCCCACACGCCCGGGACCGCCACCTCCCGGGGCACTAACAAATTAAAATGGGGGTCCGTTTTGGACCTCGAAAGCCCCGGGACCACCACCTCCCGGGGCTTTGCTGATGTGGGGAGGGGGGCCGCGCGGCCCCCTCTTGGAGCCTGTGGTGGCTCTGGGGACCGCCACCCCCAGGGCCGGCTCCTGCAGTGTCCCAGGTGCCTACCCTCGGGACACTGCTGTTTGCAATGACAGGACGGAGCCTCGCGGCTCCAGTCCTGTCATTGCAAACTGCTTGGATATTGGAAGAGAGAGCAGGGAAACCTGCTCTCGCTTCCAATATCCAAAGACAATTGCTTTTCCACACGGAGAGCAGCATGTTAGCTGCTCCCCATGTGTAAAAGCAATGCCGGCTCCCGTAGGACACGGGGAGCCGGCGGGTCTGTGGGGGTTTGGGGACCCCCACAGTCCCCAACCAGAGGCCAGGCCCCGGGGGATGGGGTCCCCGTGGCAAGTAGTGGCTCTGGGAGGGAGCCACGTGGCCCCCTCCCCAGAAATAATAAAAAAAAAAAAAAAGGGGTAAGGCCCTGGGGGATGGGGTCCCCAGGGCCCAAAATAAGAAAAGGAAGGGGGCCACACAGCCCCCTTCAGGGAAAAAAAAACCAAAAAAAAAAACGATCGGCCCGCAGGGCCCCGCCCCTTCCTTCACCACTCTGCAAACGCGCCCTGGCGCGTTTGCAGATGGGGAAGTAATTCCCTTGAATAGGGGTCCCTGGGCCAACTAGCCCACCAGGAACCTCCAGTATGCGCTAGGAGGCTGCGTTGCAGAGAGGTGTACAGAGGCCACGCCCTTTATACACCTCTCTGCAACGCAGCTCTGTGGCGCTTTGGAGGTACATGGTGGGCTAGCTGGCCCCCAGAACCCTCAGGATTCAAGGGGACTTAATCCCCAACTTAAAACGCGCCACGGGCGCGTTTGCACAGTGGTGAAGGAGGGGGCGGGCTTCAGGTGACATGTGTGCAAACAGGCCCCGTGGCGCGTTTTAAGATGGGAATTAAATCCCCTTCAATCCTGAGGGTCTCTGGGCCAACTCAGCCCAACAGGTACATCCAGAAACGCCACAGAGCTGCGTTGCAGAGAGGTGTAAAAGGGGTGTGGCCTCTCTACACGTCTCTGCAACGCAGCCCCTGGCACATACTGGAGGTTCCTGGTGGGCTAGTTGGCCCCTAGGGACCCTCATGATTCAAGGGGACTTAATCCCCCAACTTAAAACGCGCCACGGGGCGCGTTTGCACAGATGTCACCTCAGGCCCCGCCTCTACCTTCACCATTGTGCAAATATTCCTCTAAAATCTGCCGAACTACGAACCCGGATTTACTCACCTGTTATCAGGAGAGACCTCAGTGCTGCATCTTTCAGCCCAGTACTAATCCTGAAAAGTAATTTTAACCGTACTTACCAGTAACTTGAATTTCCTTCCATAGGATATCATTGCCTGCTTTTTGCTGAAAAAGTTTCTAAGTGTTGATTTTTGAAACATACAAATATTCCTCTAAAATCAGCCGAAATACGAATTCCGATTTACTCACCTGTTATCAGGAGAGACCTCAGTGCTGTATCTTTCAGCCCAGTACTGGTCCTGAAAAGTAATTTTAACCGTACTTACCAGTAACTTGAATTTCCTTCCATAGGCTAACATTGACTGGTTTCACTTGGAAATTCTTCTAAGTGTGGAGTTTTGGAACTTTAAAATATTCCTCTAAAATCAGCCGAAATACGAATTCCGATTTACTCACCTGTTATCAGGAGAGACCTCAGTGCTGCATCTTTCAGCCCAGTACTGATCCTCAAAAGTAATTTTAACCGTACTTACCAGTAACTTGAATTTCCTTCCATAGGATATCATTGCCTGCTTTTTGCTGAAAAAGTTTCTAAGTGTTGATTTTTGAAACATACAAATATTCCTCTAAAATCAGCCGAAATACGAATTCCGATTTACTCACCTGTTATCAGGAGAGACCTCAGTGCTGTATCTTTCAGCCCAGTACTGGTCCTGAAAAGTAATTTTAACCGTACTTACCAGTAACTTGAATTTCCTTCCATAGGCTAACATTGACTGGTTTCACTTGGAAATTCTTCCAAGTGTGGAGTTTTGGAACTTTAAAATATTCCTCTAAAATCAGCCGAAATACGAATTCCGATTTACTCACCTGTTATCAGGAGAGTCCTCAGTGCTGCATCTTTTAGCCCAGCACTGACCCTGAAAAGTAATTTTAACCGTACTTACCAGTAACTTATATTTTCTTCCATAGGAATCCATTGTCTGGTTTTCAGCTGAAAAGTTTCAAAGTGTCGATTTTCACAAACTACAAATATTCCTTAAAAATCGCCTGTATGACTTAAACGCATTCTTTCAACTGTTTACAGGAGATGCACCAGTGCTGGATCCAGGATCCAACACTGAGTAAGAAAAAGTAACGATAACAGTTTTTACCTGCTAAGTGAATTTCCTTCCGTAGGATAACATTGGTGATTCTATGAGAAAAAGTTTCTAAGTGTCAACTTTTAAAATACAATAATATTCCTTAAAAATCACTACTGTAACCAAAACGCTTTTACTCAACTGTTTACAGGAGATGTCCCAGGACTGAATCTAGGATCCAGTCCTGTGGTTAGAAAAGTAATCCATAAAGTAACTAATTGCATTTAACTAGAAATTCACATTGAGCTGAATGTTGCATTGTGTTTGAAAATGTGTTGCCCATTGCAACAACTGTAACTACTGTACTTAAAAGTCTATTGCCTATGTGCAAAGTATTTAAACTAAAGTAATTCATTCTGAGAAAGTATTTTTTGTAATGTATAATGTAATTACAATGTAATTTAAAAATAAAATATGTAAAAAAAAATGTTTCTAAAAATGTAGTAAATCAGTATGAAAAAATAAATATAACAATTAATACATTTAAAAATTGTCATTTACAAAACCTTTGAAATTCACTGAAAAAACCGTAGGTTTCAGACATGTTATAGTTAGGAATTAGCATTTAAAAACCTTTGAAATTCACTGAAAAAACCATAGGTTTCAGACACGTTATAGTTAGAAATTAGCATTTAAAAACCTTTGAAATTCACTGAAAAAACCATAGGTTTCAGGCACGTTATAGTTAGAAATTTGCATTTAAAAAACCTTAGAAATTCACTGAAAAAACCATAAGGTTTTAGGGACAGTTATAGTTAGTTGGACATTGCACTCGTACAAAACCCGTGAAATTCCCCTGTTATAGTTAGTTCAGGTAACTATAACTCGCGCCCGCAATGCACTGCTGATGACGTCACATATTACATCACTCATGACATGGTCAGTGACATCACTGATGACATCACTGATGACATCTCAAATGACATCACTGATGACATCACTGATGACATCATCCATGTGAGAATTTAATGCATCTTCTCACACCCTAATATAAGTTTTGAAACACCCACTCTAAATTACAGACTGCCATTCTCAAAACCATACACACTCCAATACCAATAAGAACATACCCACTCACTGATTCTTAGGTCTACACACACACATCTACTCACTCACCCGTACAGTCACTCATACTTACAGTCACTCAGTACAGGACTATCATATGCACTCATACACCTATATAAACACTCACACAACGCAACTCATCCATAGAGGTACTCACACACCTAGTCAGTCATGCAAATAATTAATCACACTCCAATTTACTCACCTATACAGTTATACACACCAGCTCACTTACTCATAAAAATACTAGCACATTCTTACGCTCCTATGCAATCACTGATGCAAGCACACACTCATCCATATAGCCACTCTCACAATCACACACTCTCACTTATAGCCATTTATATACTCCAACACACATATATACTGCCTTTCACATATGTAGTTACTGACACATGTACCACTGAGATATACATTCAATCACTAACACACCCATACACACACTCACCCACCCATACAGTCCATCACAGACGCACTCTTGAAACCATGCACCCAGTGAATCACCCACTCACACATCTATGCACAGAGTCACACTCACCCCACCCACACAAACACTGAGGCACCCATACAGATACTCAGAGAACCAATCCATAACCCATATAGACACTCATTTAGCTAGTCAGAAACCCATGCAGCTGCTTACACAACAACAGACAGACGGTTACAGACATTCACACAGTTTAGTCACTCACCCATGCATCCAGTAAGATATGTTTAATCACTCACTTATAGACTCAGTCACGCACCTACTAAATTATCCATTCAGACACTTATACACCCACTCATTCTTCAATTCGCCTTTCCCTATATATATTAAACATATTTAAACTTTACACAAACACACAATCACTGGATGATGTCATCAGTGATGTCATCAGTGATGTCATTTGAGATGTCATCAGTGATGTCATCAGTGATGTCACTGACTGTTAGAAATGGGGGTCTCTAGTTGGCAATGGCTGGCCACTGTCCAAGTAGGGACCCTTCTTCCTAAGTCAGAGTGAGAGGGCTACCCTCTTTAATACCCCTGCTCAACCCTGTGGTAACGTAGCACGAGCAGGTAGGCTTATCTCAGAGGCAGTGTGTGAAGCATTTATGACCATACACAGTAACACAGTGAGGAACACTACAAAGGGACACCACACAAGTAGTTATAAAAAATAAGTATCTTTATATAAAGGCAGATTTATCACAAGACCAATAACTGTAAAAGCCACAATACTGTCAAAAATAGGATAGCTGTTGAAGGGCTGTCAAAGATAGTTCAAAAGGTTGCAAGAATAAGGTTCAAATTCAAGGCAGGGGTCTCTGCGCCCCTTTCTCGTTCAGAGGTTGCAAAAATAAGGTTCAAATTCAAGGCAGTGGTCTCTGCGACCCTTTCTCTCATAAGACTGTCAAAAATAGGATGGCGGTTGAAGGACTGTCAAAAAATAGTTCAAAGGTTGCAAAAATAAGGTTCAAATTCAAGGCAGTGGTCTCGGCGACCCTTTCTCTCACAAAGTACCTGGGTTTAGTAGCAAAACCAACAAAATGTCGCAAAGAAGTGGTAGCGATGATTTTCCTCACGCGAGGCCGGCGATGCGTTAAAATCCTTGCCGCAAGGGAGGATGATGCGCCGATCTGCTGATGCGTGCGGAGACGATGCGACCAACTTCTGCACGCTAGGCCGCCGATGCGCTGAGACCTTGCCGCGAGCGCGAAGGCGATGCGACGATCCTGTTGCGTGTGCGGAGACGATGCGACAAACTTCTGCACGCTAGGCCGCCGATGCGATGACTTTCTTGCCGCGAGGGAGAAGTCGATGCGACGAGCCGGTTGCGTTGTGCGATTGTGTTGCGATGCGAAGAAATGGCGCTCCGCGAGGGAGCGACGAAATCCGGTGCAATGCGATGAAAATGGCGGACGCACGGCGTCCGCAATGCGATGTCTTGAAGCAATGATTCTGTAGGGGTTGCGAGCGCTCGGCGACAGCCGCGCGATGATTTTTCCAGCGCGTCTCGGCTGCAGCGGCTCGCAAAGGGGCGTTAGCGATGGTCTCGTGTTGCGAGCACTCAGCGGCAGCAGCGCGATGATTTTTCCAGCGCTCTCGACTGCAGCGGCTCGCAAACGTGCGTTAGCGACGATTTCCAGCACTCTTTTCTCTGAAGCAAACTAGAGGCCCTGGAACTCACAGGAGCCTCATCAGCAGATAGCAATCCTCGCAGGGAGGAAGCAGGAGGTTGGTGGTGGAGTCTGATGTGCCTGAGACTCCAGCAGGAGGCTAGCTCTTTTCCTAGCCCTTGGGTAATTGCTGTAACAAAAATAAAAGTTCTCTCAAAAGTCCTTTTCTCTCTTCAAGGTCCAGTGGTCACTGCTGCAGGCCAGTGCAAGAAAAACACACAAGCACAAGGACAGTCACTTCCTGCAGATTCCTCCAGTGGCACGGACAGAGTTTCCTCTCCAGATCCAAAAGCAATACAAAATGTAGGGGCTTGAGCACAGATATTTATACCCCAAAAGCCTTTGATCTTTGAAGCTACCAGTCCCTGAACCTAGCCAGAACCAGTTCTGCTCAGGCCTGGAGCACTTTGTTTACCAGGCTGCATCCTTCCTTTCAGAAAGAGGGGGTCTGCTAGCAGACACACAGTGGGAGGTGGAGCCAGCATTCACTTTGCCAGGCACAGCCCTATTCAGATCAAAGAGCCACCCCTCCCCACACTCTAAATGCAGATCTCTCTATTCAACCCAGGTCTGACTCAGCCTGTCCTGCCCCTCTAAAACCAGACAGCCAATACACATAACGGCAGAGCACACTGGAAGGCTTAGGCAAGAAAATACCTACTTTCTAAAAGTGGTATTTTCAAACACAGAATATAAAAATAAACTTCACTAAAAGGTGTATTTTAATATTCTGAGCTCAGGCATACTAAATTCGTTTTTCTACCATGTTCCTGGGGTCAGTTAGGACTATAGCATGTAATAGTCAAACTGCCCATTCTAGCCTATGAGGAACAGGTAGCCTTACAGTAGTGAAAAACGAAATGGTGCATAATTCACTACCAGGACATGCTACACACACCAAGGCATGTCCTACCTTACACATACAATGCACCCTACCCGAGGGGCGACTTACAGGATGCCAAGGGAAGGTTCAGGGGCTGGGAAGTGGGTGCACTTCACAGCCAAGATGGCAGTTCTGGACTGCACACAGACACTGCAGTGGCAGGTCTGAGACACACTTTAAAAGCTGCTTCTGTGGGTGGCGCAAACCAGCACTGCATGCCCACCAGCAGCATTTGGTTTACCAGCCCTGGGCACACACAGGCCACACTACTAGGGACTAACAGGTAAACCAAATAAGCCAATAAGGGATATACCAATTCACATAGACATATTTACCAAGGGAGAGCATATGCACTTTAGCACTGAACAGCAGTGGTAAAGTGCCCAGAGTCATAAAACCAACAGAAACAGGTCAGCAAAAATACAGGAGGCAGGCAAAAAGTTTAGGGGTGACCCTGCAAAAAGGGCCATTTCCAACACAACCCCCTTCCAGCCAAAACGCAGGGTAGACCAATCACTACTTTGATGGGCTTCCCTGCTTCGGGCGATAGAACACGGAACTGGCCCGCAACTGCAGGGGCATATGCCCGCTCTACTCCAATCTGAACCCTGGTGGATCCCTCTGTCCACACTCCCAGGGCCCACTAAGATAACCAATGGGGAACTCTGCCCCTCACCTGTGGACACCACCTGTGCAGCACCTAACCTTAACTGGCCCCCAGGTGTGTCCCAACAGATAAACAATAAGCCACAGTAGCCACTGACAGTAGTCAGGGATGAGACCCAGGCCTTATACCTCTCAGGGCTCACTAAGGCCACCAATGGGGAACTCTTCCCCTTACCTGTGGACACCACCTGTGCAGCATCTAACCTTAACTGGCCCCCAGGTGTGTCCCAACAGATAAACAACAAGCCCCAGTAATCACTGACAGTAGTCAGTGATGAAATCCAAGCCCTATACCTCTCAGGGCTCTCAAACTTTTGTGGCATCAGAGAGTGAGGGGCAGTAACCCCAGGTGCCTGGCACCTTTTGTACACTCTCTCTCCTGTCAGGTCAGGCAAAGCACCCGGACACTGACCCACCAGCCCTGGGCCTGTACCCAGCGGCTGGGCCAGAGACTGGGGTGGGCTCTCCCACACCCGGTCCTCCTCTTTGGGGCTCGGTACCCTCCCACCTGGAGCGATACCCCCTTCCAGAATTGTCAGGGCACCTGAGGCAGGTGTCCTGCATAATTCGCCCACCAGTTCAGGGGTTCTATCCTGCAACTGGTATCCCAGCATAGGGTCTGTACCCTTAGACTGGGCGGAGGTCAGGGGTGAGGCTGCCCTCTCCCCGCCCCCTTTACTGGGGCCCGGCACCCTCCCACCTGGAGAGGTGCCTCCATAACACAAACCGGGAGGGGCACTGTTAGCAGTTGCCCCTTCCTCCAGATCAGGGGGACACCCTGAACCTGGCCCCCCAACCTAGGGTCTGTACCCTTGGGCTGGGCCTGTGCCTGGCAACCCAGGACTTCTGGGGGCGTACACCAATTCCCCCCAAGGAAAATACACTCTTCCACTAGTTCAGGGCCTTGTCCCTGCAACTGATCCATCAACCTGGAAAAACCCTCAGGTGGTACTGGGGTCAGAGGCGAGGACTCCCTCCCTCTGCACCCCCTTCCAGCATACTGCACCCTCCCACCTGGAGTGGTGCTTTTAGAAAAGAAAATGGTCGGGACACTGCTTACAGTTGTCCCTTCCTCCAGGTCAGACAACACCTGGACCTGACTTACCATCCCAGGGACCAACCCCTGTGCTTGAACAACTGCCTGGCCAACCAGGACTTCCTGGGGAGCACACAGGCCCCCTCAAGGGAAACACACCCCTCCACCAGTTCAGGGCCTGGACCCTGCAACTGACCTACCAACCTGAAAAAACCCGCAGGTCGCACCGGGGTCAGAGGCGAGGACTCCCTCCCTCTGCACCCCCTTCCAGCATACTGCACCCTCCCACCTGGAGTGGTGCTCTTAGAAAAAATGGTGGGGACACTGCTTACAGTTGTCCCTCCCTCCAGGGCAGACAACTCCTGGATCTGACTTACCAACCCAGGGACCAACCCCTGAGGCTGAACAACTGCCTGGCCAACCAGGACTGAAGTGGTGTCACCATGGTCACTCCTAGGGGCTCAGCCCTTCTGACTGGCCCCTGACCCACTGGCTCTTCCACTGGGGACTCCTTCCCCCTTTCATCCCTCAGACTGGAATTCCGTACCCTCCCCTAGGAGTGGCACTGCCAGGCACAAGAACTGATGGAGGCCTGACTACAGGCACTCCCAGCTCACCTAACACTGGGGTACCCCCCACAATGGACGGTCCATCCAGACAGACTAGGCTCCCCACCTGGTGTTCCCTCATGGAACCATCCAGTCCTGGGGACTGAGACTGGGGCACTTCGGGACCTATCCCAGTCTCACTCCTGCTCCCACGAGACAGGATGTGAGGCCCTACAACCTCCTCACAACAAGGGGACCCAGCTGTAACACTCCTAACCTTTCCCAGCACTCTGGGTTGGAAAACTTCTGAACCACTTCTCTTAGGGTCATTCCCTAATGCCTCTACAGAGCCTCTGGTACTCACCCAGAGGTCTGCCTCCTGCGCAAGTTCCCTAGGATCAGAGAACTCGCACTCTAACACATGTTGGTTTAGCTCTGGAAAATAGGAACTCACAATATGCTCTCCCACAATTGGATTACACAGCTCCACACAGGTGCTAACCTTTACCTCACAATCCAGTGCCTCACACACGTACCCCACACCACTCTCTTGAAATGGGCGAGACATTAACTGACTGTCTCTATCACTCAACCCACACTCTTCTGGGCGGTCCTCACACTCATACACCAGGACTTCAACCACGGGGGAACCCCTCTCCCTGCACCTCTCATCCAGAGTCGGTAGAGTATCCCTCCTTTCACTAGGACTATGGGCCCCTGCGCTAGTTCCCCAATCCACCTCAGGGACACTGCACACCAATGGAGCTATCTCAGGTCCTTGAATCCCCTGGTGTAGATCAACCCCCTCCTTCAAGTCAGGTGCCACATCCCTGGGTGGGTGTACTACACTGTCATCACCATATACTTCAATTTTGCTGCCACCACTGGACCCCACCCTCTCTGGGGAATCCAGACAATTAAAACTGCGCTCCAGGGGTAACCTCCCCTCTGGAGCTAACTTCTCCTTTTCTGCTATCTGCGCTAGGTGCACCTCCAGCTGGGCAATCTCTATTTGGAGCCTCTCCAATTCCAGCTGGTACTCCCTCTCCCTCTGTCTGTCCAACTCCTCTGGGGACCATGAAGGGGATTGGGCACTACCCTGTGCACTAGATCCAGCAAGGGACTCCCTACCTATGGGACCTTCCCGCCTGTCCCCCAACTCCTCTGGGGACCACGAGGGGAATCTGGCACTACCATAGGCACTAGGCTCATCAAGGAACTCCCCACCTATGAGATATTCCATAACACTTTCTTCCTCCTCTTCAGACTCTCTAGGGCCACCCTCAGACCAACTACCCTCTTGGTAGGTGTACTGGGACTCCAAGAATCTCCATCTGTCTTGTTGCCAAAGTCTCAGGGATGTCTGCAGGGATAGCTGAGTCTCCTTCCTACTCACTGCTAAGCCCTTCTCCTCACAGAACCCCCTTAGCTCCTCTAGACTGTAGGTTAACAGATCATCTATATAAAAGGTAGGTCTCATCTCAGCAAGACCCATTGTAGCAATATCTGGCAATATCAATAATAAAACAAATAGGCTTGCCCGTTGTAACAATCACGGGCAATATCAAATAACAGAAAGAAGAAAACTTCTCAAGAAAATGTATGCGGGTAAAAAAATCACCGGCAATATCAATAAAACATAGGCTTGCCCATTGTAACAATCACGGGCAATATCAATAAAAGATAGAAGAAAACTTCTCAAGAAAATGTATGCGGGTAAAAAAATCACCGGCAATATCAATTACAATATAGGATCCAACAATTCTCAAAAATGTATGCGGGTACTATCACCTGGCAATATCAATAAAACATAGGCTTGCCCATTGTAACAATCACGGGCAATATCAATAAAAGATAGAAGAAAACTTCTCAAAAAATGTAAGCGGGTGAAAAATCACCGGCAATATCAATCACAATATAGGATCCTAAAAACTCTCAGAAATGTGCGTGGGTGAAAAATCACCAGCAATATCAATCACAATAGGGGATCAAAAACTTTCAATAAATGGGCGCGGGTGAAAAATCACCGGCAATATCAATCACAATATAGGATCCCAAAAACTCTCAGAAATGTGCGCGGGTGAAAAATCACCGGCAATATCAATTACAATAGGGGATCAAACACTTTCAATAAATGGGCGCGGGTGAAGAATCACCGGCAATATCAATCACAATATAGGATCCCAAAACTCTCAGAAAATGTGCGCGGGTGAAAAATCACCGGCAATATCAATCACAATATAGGAGCAAAAAAAAATTCTCAAAAAATGTATGCGGTACGTTATGGTCTGCACTCACTAGTAGTGTACACTATAATTACTGTATGCGATCATAAATGCAAGTCCAGATCCTCACCGCTGACCACCAATGTTAGAAATGGGGGTCTCTAGTTGGCAATGGCTGGCCACTGTCCAAGTAGGGACCCTTCTTCCTAAGTCAGAGTGAGAGGGCTACCCTCTTTAATACCCCTGCTCAACCCTGTGGTAACGTAGCACGAGCAGGTAGGCTTATCTCAGAGGCAGTGTGTGAAGCATTTATGACCATACACAGTAACACAGTGAGGAACACTACAAAGGGACACCACACAAGTAGTTATAAAAAATAAGTATCTTTATATAAAGGCAGATTTATCACAAGACCAATAACTGTAAAAGCCACAATACTGTCAAAAATAGGATAGCTGTTGAAGGGCTGTCAAAGATAGTTCAAAAGGTTGCAAGAATAAGGTTCAAATTCAAGGCAGGGGTCTCTGCGCCCTTTCTCGTTCAGAGGTTGCAAAAATAAGGTTCAAATTCAAGGCAGTGGTCTCTGCGACCCTTTCTCTCATAAGACTGTCAAAAATAGGATGGCGGTTGAAGGACTGTCAAAAAATAGTTCAAAGGTTGCAAAAATAAGGTTCAAATTCAAGGCAGTGGTCTCGGCGACCCTTTCTCTCACAAAGTACCTGGGTTTAGTAGCAAAACCAACAAAATGTCGCAAAGAAGTGGTAGCGATGATTTTCCTCACGCGAGGCCGGCGATGCGTTAAAATCCTTGCCGCAAGGGAGGATGATGCGCCGATCTGCTGATGCGTGCGGAGACGATGCGACCAACTTCTGCACGCTAGGCCGCCGATGCGCTGAGACCTTGCCGCGAGCGCGAAGGCGATGCGACGATCCTGTTGCGTGTGCGGAGACGATGCGACAAACTTCTGCACGCTAGGCCGCCGATGCGATGACTTTCTTGCCGCGAGGGAGAAGTCGATGCGACGAGCCGGTTGCGTTGTGCGATCGTGTTGCAATGCGAAGAAATGGCGCTCCGCGAGGGAGCGACGAAATCCGGTGCGATGCGATGAAAATGGCGGACGCACGGCGTCCGCAATGCGATGTCTTGAAGCAATGATTCTGTAGGGGTTGCGAGCGCTCGGCGACAGCCGCGCGATGATTTTTCCAGCGCGTCTCAACTGCAGCGGCTCGCAAAGGGGCGTTAGCAATGGTCTCGTGTTGCGAGCACTCAGCGGCAGCAGCGCGATGATTTTTCCAGCGCTCTCGACTGCAGCGGCTCGCAAACGTGCGTTAGCGACGATTTCCAGCACTCTTTTCTCTGAAGCAAACTAGAGGCCCTGGAACTCACAGGAGCCTCATCAGCAGATAGCAATCCTCGCAGGGAGGAAGCAGGAGGTTGGTGGTGGAGTCTGATGTGCCTGAGACTCCAGCAGGAGGCTAGCTCTTTTCCTAGCCCTTGGGTAATTGCTGTAACAAAAATAAAAGTTCTCTCAAAAGTCCTTTTCTCTCTTCAAGGTCCAGTGGTCACTGCTGCAGGCCAGTGCAAGAAAAACACACAAGCACAAGGACAGTCACTTCCTGCAGATTCCTCCAGTGGCACGGACAGAGTTTCCTCTCCAGATCCAAAAGCAATACAAAATGTAGGGGCTTGAGCACAGATATTTATACCCCAAAAGCCTTTGATCTTTGAAGCTACCAGTCCCTGAACCTAGCCAGAACCAGTTCTGCTCAGGCCTGGAGCACTTTGTTTACCAGGCTGCATCCTTCCTTTCAGAAAGAGGGGGTCTGCTAGCAGACACACAGTGGGAGGTGGAGCCAGCATTCACTTTGCCAGGCACAGCCCTATTCAGATCAAAGAGCCACCCCTCCCCACACTCTAAATGCAGATCTCTCTATTCAACCCAGGTCTGACTCAGCCTGTCCTGCCCCTCTAAAACCAGACAGCCAATACACATAACGGCAGAGCACACTGGAAGGCTTAGGCAAGAAAATACCTACTTTCTAAAAGTGGTATTTTCAAACACAGAATATAAAAATAAACTTCACTAAAAGGTGTATTTTAATATTCTGAGCTCAGGCATACTAAATTCGTTTTTCTACCATGTTCCTGGGGTCAGTTAGGACTATAGCATGTAATAGTCAAACTGCCCATTCTAGCCTATGAGGAACAGGTAGCCTTACAGTAGTGAAAAACGAAATGGTGCATAATTCACTACCAGGACATGCTACACACACCAAGGCATGTCCTACCTTACACATACAATGCACCCTACCCGAGGGGCGACTTACAGGATGCCAAGGGAAGGTTCAGGGGCTGGGAAGTGGGTGCACTTCACAGCCAAGATGGCAGTTCTGGACTGCACACAGACACTGCAGTGGCAGGTCTGAGACACACTTTAAAAGCTGCTTCTGTGGGTGGCGCAAACCAGCGCTGCATGCCCACCAGCAGCATTTGGTTTACCAGCCCTGGGCACACACAGGCCACACTACTAGGGACTAACAGGTAAACCAAATAAGCCAATAAGGGATATACCAATTCACATAGACATATTTACCAAGGGAGAGCATATGCACTTTAGCACTGAACAGCAGTGGTAAAGTGCCCAGAGTCATAAAACCAACAGAAACAGGTCAGCAAAAATACAGGAGGCAGGCAAAAAGTTTAGGGGTGACCCTGCAAAAAGGGCCATTTCCAACACTGACCATGTCATGAGTGATGTAATATGTGACGTCATCAGCAGTGCATTGCGGGGGCGCGAGTTATAGTTACCTGAACTAACTATAACGGGGGAATTTCACGGGTTTTGTACGAGTGCAATGTCCAACTAACTATAACTGTCCCTAAAACCTTATGGTTTTTTCAGTGAATTTCTAAGGTTTTTTAAATGCAAATTTCTAACTATAACGTGTCTGAAACCTATGGTTTTTTCAGTGAATTTCAAAGGTTTTTTAAATGCTAATTTCTAACTATAACGTGTCTGAAACCTATGGTTTTTTCAGTGAATTTCAAAGGTTTTTTAAATGCTAATTCCTAACTATAACATGTCTGAAACCTACGGTTTTTTCAGTGAATATATATATATATATATATATAAATTCACTGAAAAAACCAAATGTTACAGGGACATTATTGTTAGGCTGACATTTCACTCACACAAAACCAGAGAAATTTAGGAGTTATAGTTAGCTGAGCTAACTATAACTCATGCCCTCGCAATTCACTGCTTATGACTTTACATATTCCATCACTCATGACATGGTCATTGACATCACTGATGACATCTCAAATTACATCACTGACTACATAACTGATTACATCATCCAGTGACTGTGAATGTTTTTAAAAAGTTTATGAGTGTTAAATATATATACCAAGTTGTATTGGTGAATCAGTGGGTGTATGAGTGCCTGTATGGATTATTCAGTGGGTGCACGACTAACTGTATAAGTGAGTGATTAGGTGTCTCAGTGAATGTATGGGTGAGTGACTAGGTTGTGTGAATGTCTACATCAGTCTGTAAGTTGGTGTCTAAGTGGCTGTATAGGTTGGTGAGTGGGTATGTGAGTGGCTGTATGGGTGATTGATTGGTCGTCTGAGTACCTGTATGGGTGTATGAGTATCTGTGTGGGTGGGTGAGGGGGTGTGTGACTGCCAGCATAGATGAGTGAGTGGTTGAGTCAATGGCTGTATGGGTTAGTGAGTACGTGTGTGAGGGGCTGTATGGGTGAATGAGTGTGTGTATGGCTGTGTCAGTGAGTGAGTGCATGTGTCAGTAGTATATGGGTGAGCAGTTGGGTATGTGAAAGGCAATATAGGTGAGTGATGGGGTATATGATTGGCTGTATGGGTGAGTAAGTGAATGTGAGAGTGGCTATATGGGTGAGTGCATGCTTCTGTCAGTGACTGTATAGGTGAGTGAGTACGTGTTAGTATTTCTATAAGTAAGTAAGTGGATGTGTGTGTAACTGTATGGGTGAGTAAGTGGCTGTTTGTTTAACTGTATGGGTGAGTGACTAGGTATGTGAGTAGCTCTAAGGGTGACTGACTCAGTGTGTGAGTGGCTGTATGGGTGTATGAGTGAATATGCCAATGACTCCATTTGTGACTTAGTGGGTATATGAGTGGCTGTATGGGTGAGCGAGTGGATGAGTGTGGATTTATGAATAAGTGAGTGGGTGTGTAAGTATGGGTTTGGGTCTGTGAATGGGTTTATGAACAGTTGTGTGAGAGTGGGTGTATGAAAGGTTCTATGGGGTCTAAGTGGGTGCGGCAGTTATTCTGTGGATGATGTCACAGTGATGTCAACAGTGATATCATTTGAGATGTCATCGATGATGACTGCTCGTTAAAAAACGTAAGAAATTCACTGAAAAAAACAAAGGTTACAGGGACATTATAGTTAGCAAATAGAATTCAAAAACCTTAGAAATTCACTGAAAAACAAAGGTTACAGATAAGCTAACTATAACTTGCATCCCAGCAATGCCCTGCTTATGACTGCTTATGACTCATGACATGGTCATGACATCGTCAGTGACATCACTCATGACATTGCCGATGACATCTCAAATGACATCACTGATGACATCATCCACAACATCTCTGACACACCCACTCACTCCCCATACAACCTTTCATACACTCACTCCAATTACCATTCTCAAACTCATTTTCACACACATACCAGTGCTTATACAGCCACTCACTGATTCATAGATCAATACACACATCCACTCACTCACCCATACAGCCACTCATATACCCACTCACTCACTAATACAGCCACTGACATATCCACTTATACACCCATACAGCCACTCACACACTGAGTCAGTCACCCATAGAGCTACTCACACACCTACTCACTCACCCATACAGCCACTTAGACACCAACTGACAACTGGATGCACACATTCACACAACCAGTCACTCACCTATATATACAATGAGACATCTAATCACTCACTTATACAGTTAGTCACACACCCACTGAATCATTCAATCAGGCACTCATACACACACTGATTCATCAATACACCTTGGCATATGATTTAACACTCACATTTTTGAAAACACTCATAGTCACCAGATGATGTCATCAGTGATGTCATCAGTGATATAATTTGAGATGTCATCAGCGATATCATGAGTGATGTCCCTGACCATGTCATGAGTGTTGTGATATGTGAAGTCATAAGCAGAGCAATGCCGGGGCGTGAGTTAAAGTTAGCTCACTAACTATAACGGCTGAATTTCTCTGGTTGATGTGGTGTTAATGTTTTCTAGAAGTTTATGAGTGTTAAACATATATACTAAGGTACCACAAATGTTAAATCAGGATACTTTCTGTACTACTAATGAGTGAATCAATTTTTTAACATAGGTTATGTGAGTGGCTGTGTGAATGTGTGTATCCGTGTGTGAGTATGTGTCTGAGTGCATGTACAGGTGGGTGAGGGGGTATATGAGTAGGTGTGTGGATGGGTAAAGATATATATATCCATCCTACTGGTGGTCGCCATTTGACGAACCTTCACAGAATTTTGAAAACTAGTACGCACCTGAGTTAAGCTTCTGTTTGGAAAGTTTTGGCGTGATTGGTCAAGCAGGGCCGAGAAAAAAGAGAGGTCCCAAAATGCGTTTTCCCCATGTAACGTCCCATAGGCAATTTAGACACCGCTACAGCTTGAATCGCTGAACGGAATTACACTAAATTTGGCAGAAAGGTAGCTGTTGGCCCAGAGGAGGGCCTTTTTCTGATTTGGTGTAAATCTATTCAGTAGTTGCGGAGTAATTAAAAGAAATTCAAATCCAAATTTCTATAAATAGGGACGCGGATCCTCCGAGATTCCGACAGTCCCAGTGATGGAATCTGATTGGCTACCAACACTTCCTGGTATCTTGGGACTCGGCTTCACTGCCGTATCAATTCCTCCGCTCCCAAACCCTTCCTTACGCCAGTTTAGGAAAAATGAGCCACACTAACGAAGTTGCTTCATGCAGTATTACTTTGCAGAAACAGGGAAACACAATGTATTTTGACTGCACTCGGTCTTGATCACATGAGTTATAGTTGCAATCGCACTTTTTTAAAGGAACTACAATGTCATAAACATAAAGAACAGACTTTTGCTTATACACAGATGTGAAAATATTCATGAATACAAAGGGTGAAGAAAAACAAATGAATCACCCCATTATGCACAAGACAGATTAGCATGATTATGGAGCAATAATTACAATGGAATTCATCAAGGAGGAAAAAAACACACTGCTAGTCTTGTAAATAATGTAATACTGATTGGAGATGGGCATTAAAGTGATTTCCATGCCATATCTTAAACAACCACAGTGGGATATCACTTTATTGATAACCTCGACCAGTACGAGGCAACCCAATTCCAAATATTTGGCTACAGTAGCCATTCTAAAACCCTGCCTCCTCGTTACAAAAAAATAATTTACAATCAGCATTTGCAGTTTATGAATCATTACCCCTCAGCATTAGGCCAGCGGGGAAACTGCTCAAAATAAATTGATTACCAAGAAAACCATTCATCAATAAAAGAGTCAACATGCTGCAGTATCCATATTCAGAGTTTGTCATACATAAGGAACTAGTTTGTATCAATTTCACCAATCCTCATTGTAGACAATTCATCCATAATCTCATTCCATCTATATTCAGGATTTCCGACCCTCTGGCAGGAGGCACAGTATGTGTACATCCTAAAAAAAGTGAAAAATGCTATGATAAACAACAAAACAGACGCTTAAATCCCCAACATTGTACTCATTTAAAACTGACTATAGTTATTGAAACCCTGTTGACATCATCAGGGAAGGAAACTTAATTTTAAAGACTTTAATACTAAAAGTCATGCTTCACAGATGTACAGACAACTCCTCGACCATATTCATGCCTTCAAGGGTCATACTGCCTGCTTCTAAAATCATGAGGGATTCCAAACTCCTCAGTGTGACCAATCTATTTCCACCTCCCTGGTGTTTAGGCATAGTATCTATGCTAAAGAATTTTCCCAGCCTTCAGTCACCTGTGTGATGTTCATTAAAGTGTTTGGCTGTGCTGTATGTTATGTCCTTGTTAGTTATTGCTCGCCAATGTTCAAGGATGCATTTCTTTACTGGAAAGATGGTGGATCCAACATACCACTTTCCACATGGAAAGGCAATGGCATACACAACATAGTCAGTGCTACAAGTTATAAAATTGGTGATCTTCCATATTTTGTGTGTACCAGTGAGTGTCACTTTTTCCACATTGTCACTGTGCTTACAGGCCTTACAGTGGCCGCAGGTTTTGAAACATTTTGGTCACAGATACCACGTGCCCTTCTTGGGTTGTAGGTAGCTGTGCACTAGCATATCTTTGAATTAAGTGTTTCTCTGATGGGTGTTCATGGAATGGGTACCAGTACTGTTATTTAGGACCGGGTCTTGCTCCAAAATGTCCCACCTACTGTTCAGAATCTTACACAATTCCAGTGACCCTTAGGAATATTTGATAATGAAACGTATATCATTCTGACGGGCATGGGCCATCTTTGGCAGTTAAAATAGAATTTTGTCCCTGCTAATCAGATCAGCTTTTTTTACTGGCAATTCTTAGATGTTTGTTGGAGTATCATCTAGATTTAAATCTTAATTTCATCTGTCCTCAGACTTCCAGATAATATTCCTCTGAACTACAATTACGCTCTGCTCAGAGGAATTCTACGTACAGGATACTCCATCTAAAATGTGGTGTATGACTGCTAAGGGTGTGCAGGATCGAGTTACCTGTGGTGGTTTTCCTGAACAGCTCAGATTGTAGGGAATTCCCAACTACCTTCAATTTGAGATCTAAAGGTTTTACAGTATTTCTGCTGTGAGTCATTGTAAAACAATGGTTTAGATTGTTGTAATTCAGAGCTTGGACAAAATCACATAAGTCATTTTCCTGCCCATTCCATATGCAGAAAACGTCATCGATGTACAGAAGCCAGATAACTATCTGGCTAGCCAGTGAAACATCTCTGCTTCCCAGAGCACCTGCTCCTCCCACCAGTCAACCAAGAGCTTGGCATAGCTTGGGGCAAAGTAGGTGCCCATCACTGTTCCTTGTATCTGTTTATATAGTACCTTGTTAAACAGAAAAATATTCTCATTGAGGCAAATATTGACCATGTCTAGGAGCATGAGAATATGGGTCAAAAGTTTGATGCCCAACTCAAATTGTGTGACTTGGGTTCATTCTTACACACCTTTGAGAGATCCTTTGCCACTAACTCACAAAATACATCAATGTTATCTTTGTTGGTCTGAGGGATAAACGTGGATGGTGGCTTAAAGTGAGTTTCATAGGGCATATCAGTGATGATTCCAAATTCCTCCAAGAGATTCCCCATCACTCCAGGATCAAAGGATCTATTGGGGTCCCCACATTACTGGTACTATAAATGTCCAGGTTTGCATTTTAGATCGTATAAAGAATGCAAATTTTCAATATCATCGATTAGTAGATTAGATTTGGAGGTAATCGTAAACGTTCCACAAATTTTTCCAGAGTCTCTTTTTAATGCATGCTATTTATGTAGTTTAATCTTGTGCACAAATTTAAATAGATCTATCGCTAGCTGGACATAATTGTTGGATGTACTTGGACAAAAATACAGTCCTAATCTAAGGACAACAGTTTCAATAGGTGTGAATTCTCGGTCAGATAAATTAGTTACTGTTAGTTGTTGTTCCATGTTGTCTCCTACCATTATGTTTTTTCTTCTGACCTCACCCTGTGTTCCCATATCATTTCCCCTTGATCAATTGCATTGTAATTATTGCTCCATAATCTTGCTATTCTGGGTTGGGAATAAGGGGATTTTGATTCATTTGTTTTTCTTCACCGTTTGTATTCATGAATTTTTTCACAGTTGTGTATAAGCAATTGTCTTTTCTTTATGTTTATGATGTTAGTAGTCCCTTTAAAAAAATGCAATTGCAACTATATGTCACATGAACAAGACCGAGTGTGGTCAAACCATGTTGTGTTTCCCTGAGTATATTGTTGACAAAGGCAGGTTTTTGCCGAAACTCTTCCCGTTTTGATGTAAATTTCCAATGCCATAAGCAATAAACTTGGATTGCACAGACTACCAGAGTGCTGACTTTCCTATATGAAGTTTCCAATAGGAAATTGATTTTTTGGTTTGTTAATTACTTTGGGACTAGCTGACGAATCGTCACATATCTTTCCCAAAAAAGTCTCATCCTCCTCAGCTTCTTCCAGGAAAATGCTGGGGTGACCCATCAAGCCGGGTCCGAGAAAAAGGAATGGGTTTCAAAACTAGTTTTTCCCCTGCAATTTTCCATAGGGTAAATGAAAAGCAATACCATAAAAACTGCTGAACTGGTTGACACCAAATTTGGTAGAAAGCTAGATCTTATTAAATTAAGGTTAAAAAATGTATGTACATTTCACACTGTGGAGTATTCATGGAGCAGACAGACCAAAAGATGAGATCTGATTAGTTGGCACAACATTAGCAAAGATGTTGTTGCAGCCATTTTAGAACTCAGGATCTCAGTCCCAGGCTACAGCTTACTCAAGTCTTATAAATGATGGCTAAACCACCCCCTCTGCCTGTGGGTTAAAAAAAGATTAAAAAACATATAGTTGGCAGGATAGGTACACCATGACTCCTTTGGGCTGGTGTGGGGTTCCAGAGGGACCCCCACCCCTCCCAAGGCCAAAAACATAATTGTTTTAAGTAGTTCTGCTGATCCGTGGTATAAATAAAAAGCAAACAACAGTGGGCTCCCACCTTTTTCAACTGTGAACACCCCAGTTTAAGCCATGGCCCGATGGGGGTCACCTCATGTAATAAAAAAAGGGAGTGGGTATTCAGCCCCACCCTCCGAGGCTAAGCATTTTTTTGAGGAGTGCGCGTGGGGCTCCCCACCCCAAACCAGTTAATGGCCGCAGGGATCCCATACACCAGAGATGAAGCCCACTCCCTGAGCCTCAAATGGACCCCAAAGACCCCCATCCACAGGGGCCGAAACATTTTGTTTTGGGAGGGGTATATGGGGCCCTCAAGTTCCTGGAACATCCTATTGTGTTGGGCACTCCTAGGCCTGACAACAAGAAGTGCCCCAGAGACCCCATCCCATGGGACACTGTGCTGTTCCTTGCCTGCAAGAGTGTGGACAGGGAGCACTTCAATTCCCTGCCCAGGATCTCACAGGCAGGGAAAATAAGTTTGCAGTACCACCACCAACCATTTCTTTAATGATGTGGGGGGCTGCAGAGAGGACAGCACTGCCCTAACAACATTGGAAAAAAAGACACTGTAAGTCTCATGGGTCATTAAATACATGATGCCAGAAGAGCTTAACATATTTAACATATTTTAAAGCACTCTAAGCTGGAGCTGTATGCTCTTCAGCTGGAGTGCAAGGATCCCTTGTGGTGTGTCTTATAACTACATTTTGTGGATTGAAGAGTGTGTAAAAGACTCAACAGATGTTTATAGTTGCTTTGAATAAAAAAGCTTCCTTTAAAACATTTTTGTGACAGTAAATATTGTTACCCAGTGTATAAAAAAAAAACCTCAGATATTCACTGAAAAAAACAAAGGTTATAGTGACGTTATAGTTAGGTCTGGTAACAATATCTTACTTTACTTTAAAATAACATTATTGTTAGGTGAAACATAACATTTGAAACTATAAAAAATGTTGCCATTCACCAGTTATAGTTAGCTGAAGTAACTAAACCTCATGCCCCATATGTAAAGTGTCATCATAAATGTAATTTTAAGATGTCATCAGTGACATTATCAATGATGCCATAGGACATATCATGAGTGATCTAATAAGTGAGGTCAAAATCAGGGCAAGGCGCGTGTTATAGTTACTTCAGTTAACTATAACTGTTGAATTTCAGTGGTTTTTAAAGTTTGAAATGTTATGTTTGACATAACTATAATGTCACTTTAAGCTTTGTTTTTTCAGTACATATATATACACACCACATATATATTTGTATGTACAATTACATATATATTCTATTTATTTATGTTTATATACTTTTTATTTTTTAAATACATTTTAAAGGTAATACATATTTTATTCTAATAATAATACCAATAACATTAACCCCTTCGATGCTTATGACGAGCTGGACTCGTCATGGCACACAGTGGTCGTGTGCTCATGACGAGTCCAGCTCGTCATAAGACCACCCACGGGGGAAGCGCTGGCGCTCCCCCCGTGGGAATCCGATCGTTGGTTTTTTTGTGGGGGAGGCAGGGGAAGGGCTTCCCCTGCCTCCCCCCGCCCCCCCCCATCAATGACGTCAGCGCGCGAGGCGCGCTGACGTCAATGAGGGTTTCCCTTTCTTCCCCGACGCGCTGGAAGCCATTTGCTTCCAGCGCGTCGGGGAAATCAGGTGAGTTTTGGCTCCGGGGAGGGGGGGTTTGAATCTTGTGCATTCCTGCTGCACGATCATGCGATCGTGCAGCAGGAATGCCCACTAGGCACCAGGGATTTTTTTGTAATGCGCATCAAAATATGTTTGGGGGAGAGGCCCCTTGGGCAAGGGTCGCTCCCCTTTTGGGGGCCATATGTTTTTGTGCTTTGCCCCCCTGAGGGGGGGCAGTTTTTCGTATTGTGCCCACTAGACCACCATGGAGAAACGGTGGGGAGTGGCCCCTTGGGCAAGTGTCACTCCCCTTTGGGGGCTTTGTTTGTGGCCGATCGGCCAAAGGATAGTGCCCTTTATTTATTTATTTTATTTATGTATTTTAATTAATGCCTGCGTGGACTGTACACGAAGGTGTCAGAGCGCTTCACAGTAGGACAGTAACATTACATGAGGAGAAGGTTACAAGTGAGCATAATACAAAAGGAAACGTTACATTACATGAGGAAAAAGTGACAATTGTGCAAATAACAAAACAACCAAGATACAAAAAGAGGTATGCGTTACAAGAGGAAAAAGTGACACGTGTGCATACATGAGATAGAAAATACAAATAGAGGTATAATACTGCAATAAGTGTCAGTCACACTGGGAAGGCACTTCTATAGGCATGGAGTACAGATTTTCCTATAGTGGAAGAACTTCTTTGAGGGAGTAGAGAGGGCGTGAATTAAACAGGAGACTTAAAATGAAGGGTACACAAACATAAAATCCAACACAGCACGCAAGGGTGAGGAATGTACAGGAAAAAGTACAAATTTACAATGAAGAGCGAACTTCCTAGAGGGGCTGAGAGTGAAAGTATTAGTTCTGAAAGTGTCTTTGGAAGAGAAGAGATTTGAGGTCAGCTTTGAAGATCCGGGTAGAGGAGGTGGCATGGAGCAATGGGGAAGCGAGTTCCAGATTCTCACCGCATTTCCTGAGAAGGATTGCGCCATCGATCTTTCCCTTTTTGAAGACGGGGGACTCAAGCAGAAGCTTTTCCGCATTGCGAGAAGGGCGAGAGCCACCGGACAATTTCAATTTATTTGCCAGGTAACGAGGGGAGGAGGTGTGTAAGGCTTTGTGTGTGATGCAGGCAGTTTTGTAAATAGATCTTGCCTCGATCGGAAGCCATCGAAGAGAGGATAGGAGTGACGTGGTCGCTTCGTTTAGACCCTGAAATGAAGCGAGCTGCTGAATGGAGGATGGATTTGAGAGGGGAGAGGTGGGATTTGGGTAGGCCCGTCAGAAGAGAATTGCAATAATCCAGTCTTGAGAGAACCAGAGATTGTACCAAGGTTTTTAAGTCTTTCTCCGGGAAGAACCGACGGATCCCCCGTAGAAGGCGCAACTGGTAATGTGCGTTCTTAGCAATAGAGTTGATGTGGGAGATTAGGTTGAGTCTTTTGTCAAGAATGACACCTAGGGATTTAGCGCTGTCGACAATGATGGGTTTGTTGTTGAGTAGGTTCAGCTGATCCATCCAAGATTGAACAGGAGGAGGTGAGAGAGAGGTAGAGAGGAGGAGGAATTCAGTTTTGGCGGGATTCAGAATGAGTTGGTAATCTAACATCCAGTTGTGAATAGAGTTGAGAGTAGAGTTGAGTAGTGAGAGATCGTGTGCAGAAGATACCTTAAGGTATCTTCCCACTAGTCCACCAGGCATTTATTTGTGGAGAGTGACCCCTTGGGCAAGGGTCACTCTCCTTTGGGGGCAATATTTGTGGCTGTGTCTGCCCCCCAGGAGGGCAGATCGCCATGTTTTTTTTAAAAATTGGGCCCACTAGACCACCAGGGATTTGTTTGAGGGGAGTGGCCCCTTGGGCAAGGGTTGCTCCCCTTTGGGGAGCATTAATTTGGCCGTTTCTGCCATCCTGAGGAGCAGATTGGCTGATTTGTTTTTTGTAGGTCCACTAGGCCACCAGGGTTTTTTTATGTTGGGGAGCGGCCCCTTGGGCAAGGGTCACTCCCCTTTATGGGAGGATGATTGTGGCCATTTCTGCCCTCTTTGGGTGGCAGAATAGCAGTATGTTTTTAGGCCCATCTGCCCCCAAGGAGGGCAGAAGCCAGTAGTCACCAGGGTTTTTTTAATTTTTGTGTTGGGGAGTGGCCAAAATGGCAAGGGTTGCTCCCCTTTTACGGGGGTGAATATTGTATTTATATTCTTTGGCCCACCTACCCCTTAGCTTGGCTGGTGGATTGTGTGTGGACTGGTGCATTATTTGCATTTTATGATTGTAATGGTTTTTTTCTCCTTTTTATTCTAGTGTAAAGCTTTTGATTCCTGTTTGCGGTTTCGGCAGTGGTTGTTCTGCAGTTTTGCGTAATTGCATTTATTTGGTAAGAAAAATATTTTTGTTGTGTGTACTCCAAATGAGTATTATTGTCATGCATGAATGAATTTTTTTGTAAGTGGTGTCATAATGGCAGCATATTTGTTAGTGTTCAGAGCATGAAATTCTTTGCGATGTTTTGCATTGTCTTATGTGCAATTTTTTTTTCTTCTTTTTTAGTGGGATATTGTTGATCTTCCCTGTGTCTGTGCAGAGTATGTGGTGGTGAGTCTAGCTGCTTCTGTCACATGAGTGGTATAGTGTTGGAGTATATAGGTCTTTGTGATAAAGCTACATTTTGTTTATTTCTTTTTTTACAAAGGGTTTGTTGTTGTTGACTTGTTTGACAAGTAACCTTTATTAGTAAGCATTATGGCTAGCCGTAGAATGACTGCTCAGCAGGTGGTTGGTTTGCTTCTTGAATCTTCCTCTGAGCAGGATTATGAGACTGACAGTGCGTCTGAGGGAGAGGAGGGAGGGGAAGATTCAGGCAGTGTGTTTTCTCTCCACATGGAATCATCGGATGATGAAGGTACTCTCAGTGCAGATGAAGGTACTCTCGGTGTGGATGAATCTACTCTCAGTGTGGATGAAGTGCCTGTTTTAGAGGAGGATACTACTGTGCCGTAGGTGCAAGAGGCATCTGGATTGCAGCGTGGGGCTGCTAGGCTTCCTACTGGAAGTGCTGGACTCTGGGTTGATCCAGACATGGTGCAGGCGGTGTTGCCTTCCTTTAGTGGTTATGCAGGGTGTAGAGTGGATTGTGAACATTATTTGCCTATACAGTATTTTCAGTTGTTTATAGATGATGTATTTTTGGGTGAAATTGTTGAGCAGACTAATTTGTATGCTGAACAGTTTTTGAGGGACAACAGTGCCAGACTTAGGCCCCATTCTAGAGCTACCCGGTGGAGTCCCACAAATCTGGAAGAGATGAAGAAGTTTTTGGGTTTGACTTTTTTGATGGGTTTGATAAGGAAGCCGTCCATGGGTTCATATTGGTCTACCAGTCCCTTGATGGCAACGGCCATATTTCCTGCAGTTATGACTCGTGATCGGTATTTACTTTTGCTTCGGATGCTGCATTTTGTTGATAATGGTTTGGCGTTGCCACGAGATCACCCTGAATGTGACCGTCTTTTTAAGATTCGGCCTGTTCTTGATCACTTTGTAGATCGATTTTCAGAGATCTATACTCCAGGGAAAGAAATATCTATTGATCAGTCTTTGGTCCTGTTCAAGGGCCGTTTGGTTTTTAGGCAGTACATTCCTAGCAAGAGGGCACGCTATGGAATTAAGCTGTATATGTTGTCTGAGAGTAGGACAGGATATGTTTTTAATTTGCGTGTGTACACTGGTAGGGATTCCACTATTGACCCCACTGGTTGTCCGTCCACTTTTGGAGTTTCAGAGAAAATTGTGTGGGATCTTGCTAGAGGACTGTTTAACAGAGGCCACCATTTGTACCTTGATAACTTCTACACTGCTGTGCAATTGTTTAAGGAATTGTTCAAAGTGGACACTTTTGCTTGTGGCACAATCCGCTCTAACCGTAAAGGTTATTCAAAAGAGCTTGTTTGCAAAAAACTTCAGAGGGGACAGTGCAGTTCCTTGCGTAGTGATGAACTACTAGCTGTGAAATTTGTGGACAGGAGGGATGTGTACATGCTGACTACCATCTATGATGAGAGTACTTCACCTGTGGCTGTTTGGGGTCAGATTGCTGAAGTGCGCAAACCTGTGTGCATTTTAGACTACAATAAGCACATGGGTGGTGTTGATAGAGTAGATCAGAGGTTGGAACCTTACACTGCTATTCGTAAGGCTTACATTTGGTATAAGAAGTTGGCCATCCATCTCTTCAATTTAGCAACTTTCAATGCTTTTGTTGTGTTCAAGGAGTGTTCTCCGGCGTCAAATTTGACTTTTGTTCAGTTTCAGGAGTCTGTCATAGGCAGCCTTGTTGTTGTGGAACAGGCAAGTGTTCCTAGAGTTGGAGTGGTGGAGGATGTGGCTCGATTGAAAGATCGCCACTTTCCTGATCACATTCCTCCTACACCCTCCAAAGACTTTCCCACTAGGAGATGTAGAGTCTGTTGGCGAAGAGGTACGCGGAAGGAGACTCGTATGTACTGCCCTGAGTGTCCTTCTAACCCTGGGCTGTGTGTGCCTGCTTGTTATAGAGCGTACCACAAGCAAAAGAATTATTGGGAGCAACCATGAGTGGTAAAGTGAACTGCCTGGTCTGTAATGTTTAAGAATTGTTGTTCTGTTTCAAGGTTGGCATTAGTGCAATCAATCAATCAATCAATCATGTCACTTATAAAGCGCACTACATACCCGCGAGGGTCTCAAGGCGCTGGGGGAAGAGGGGGGTGGTGCTGCTACTGATCGAAGAGTCAGGTCTTGAGGAGTCTTCTGAAGGCCAGTAGGTCTTGGGTCTGTCGGAGGTTGGTGGGGAGGGTGTTCCAGGTCTTGGCGGCGAGGTGGGAGAAGGATCTGCCGGCGGCGGTCGTTTTCCGGATGCGGGGGACTGTGGCGAGGGCGAGGCTGGTCGAGCGGAGCTGGCGGGTGGGGGTGTAGAAGCTGAGTCATCTGTTGAGGTAGGCTGGTCCGGAGTTGTGGAGTGCTTTGTGTGCATGGGTGAGGAGCTTGAAGGTTATCCTCTTGTTGACAGGGAGCCAGTGCAGGTCTCTCAGGTGGGGTGTGATGTGGCTGCGTCGGGGGATGTCGAGGATAAGACGTGCAGAGGCGTTCTGGATGCGTTGCAGCCGTCTCAGGAGCTTAGCCGTCGTTCCTGCGTAGAGGGCGTTTCCGTAGTCCAGCCTGCTGGTGACGAGGGCCTGGGTGACTGTTTTTCTTGTTTCGGTGGGGATCCACTTGAAGATCCTGCGGAGCATTCGGAGGATGTTGAAGCAGGATGAGGAAACGTCGTTGACCTGCTTAGTCATGGAGAGGGTGGGGTCGAGGATGACCCCTAGGTTGCGTACGTGGTCGGTGGGTGGCGGGGCTGTTCCCAGTGATGTTGGCCACCAGGAGTCGTCCCAGGCTGAAGGGTTGGAACCAAGGATGAGGACCTCCGTCTTGTCCGAGTTCAGCTTCAGGCGGCTGGTCCTCATCCATTCGGCGACGGCCTTCATTCCTTCGTGGAGGTGGGCTTTGGCGGTGTGAGGGTCTTTGGTGAGGGAGAGGATCAGCTGGGTGTCGTCGGCGTAGGAGATGATGTTGAGGTTGTGCTGTCGGGCGACGTGGGCGAGGGTGCCATGTAGATGTTGAACAGCGTTGGGCTGAGGGAGGAGCCTTGGGGTACGCCGCAGATGATCTTGGTGGCCTTGGATCGGAAGGGCGCAGGCGGACGCTTTGTGTTCTGCCGGAAAGGAAGGATGTGGTCCAGTCCAGGGCCTTCTCTTGGATCCCGGCGTCGTGAAGACGTGTTCGTAGTGTGTGGTGGCAGACCGTGTCGAAGGCGGATGATAGGTCCAGGAGGATGAGGGCTGCTGTTTCTCCGTTGTCTAGCAGGGTCCTGATGTCATCGGTGGCGGCGATGAGGGAGGTTTTGGTGCTGTGGTTGCTGCGGAAGCAGATTGTGTTAGTAGATTTGTATCTATTTGCAATTTGTTTGTGTTTTCTTTTTTGTATAAAAAAATCCTAAATGTGATGGTGGTGAGTGTAGGCTGGTGCTTGGCTGGCGGTGTGCGTGGAGTGGCGCTTGGCTGGCAGTGTGCGTGGAGTGGCTCTTGGCTGGCGGTGTGCGTGGAGTGGCGCTTGGCTGGTGGTGTGCGTGGAGTGGCGCTTGGCTGGCGGTGTGCGTGGAGTGGCGCTTGGCTGGCGGTGTGCATGGAGTGGCGCTTGGCTGGCGGTGTGCGTGGAGTGGCGCTTGGCTGGCGGTGTGCATGGAGTGGCGCTTGGCTGGCGGTGTGCGTGGAGTGGCGCTTGGCTGGCGGTGTGCGTGGACTGGCGCTCGGCTGGCGGTGTGTGAGTACTGACTTGCTGCTGGTCCCTACACACACTGCTAGCCGAGCGACACTCCACGCAATCCATCAGCTTGTGTGGTTGCTGTGTTAGGAATGTGGGCGTGTGAAAGTGATGGGCCCTTGAATGGCGCTGTCTTCTGGTGTGAGTGTTGTAATGTGATGGGCCCGCGGCTGGTGGTGTGAATGGTTTTGTATGTGTCACACGTATGAAAGGTGTATGAATGGCCTGTAAAGAGGTTGGTGCCTTGTCGTGGCTTTACAGCTCATGACTTGTGAGTCAATGGTTCAGGTTCTCGTCCTTTCAATTATTAACAGTGCATTTCATTTTTGTGAAATCACTTGTTAATACAATTGTATATACTGAACCATCACTCACCCTCGTGCCAAATCCAACCAGTATGTGTGTGTGCTTGAGGATTAGATGGCTGTGCAGTAATATTTTTTTTTTGTCTTTCTCAAGCTGGGTGTACCTTGTCCCTTTTTGTGAATGTTGTAATGTGTTTGTTTCGTGGCTGGTGGTGTGAATGGTCTAGTGTGTATCACGTATGAAAGGTGTGTGAATGGCCTGTAAAGCGGTTGGGGCCTTGACGTGGCTTTACAGCTCACGAGCTGCAAGTCACTGGTTCAGTTTTTTGTCCTTTCAATTATTGACAGTGCATTTCATTTTTGTGAAATCTCTTGTTAATAAAATTGTATATACTGAACCATCAGTTGCCCTCGTGCCAAATCCAACCAGTATGTGTGTGTGCTTGAGGAATAGATGGCTGTGCAGTAATCTTTGTCTTTTTAGTCTGACTGCCAAGGTGTACATTCCGTCTAAGAATAACCTACCAACTGGGAGTACATGGTGATATCTCTCTTGTGGATCATAACAAGTTATGTTACCCAAAATGCCCTGCAAACCTCAAAATGTCTGTCACATTTTCCTTGCAATACTGTGCCAAAATTTTCACGCTGCAGAAATAAACACATTATCTCAAAACCACCTGGTTTTGCAAGGGGGGTCACCTGGGTTTTTGGCCCGGGGCTCGGCGGCCACATAGGGAAACCTACCAAACCCACACATTTCTGTAAAGTAGACACCAGGGGAATTCCAGGGAGGTATGGCTTGCGTGGATCCCCCAATGTTTTCTTACCCAGAATCCCTTGTAAACCTCAATTTTAGCTGCCCCGGGTGTCTAATTTTCAGAAATGTGTGTGTTTGGTAGGTTTCCCTAGGTGCCGGCAGAGCTAGGGTTCACAAACTACAGCTAGGCACTTTGCCAAAAAAGGATCATTTTTCACTGCGAAATTGAGGTGTGACCACGTTGCGTTTTGAGCCGTTTCCTGTTGCGGGCAGTAGGCCGACCCACACAAGTGAGGTACCATTTTTCTCGTAAGACTTTGGGGAACGCGGGGTGGGTGGAAATTTGTGGATCCACGCAGATTCCAAAACTTTCCACCAGAGAAATGTGGGGAACATGTGTTTTTTTGGACAATTGTTTAGGTTTGCAAGTGATTCTGGGTAACAGAACCTGGTGGGAGGCAGTCAAGTCACCCCATCCTGGATTCCCCTGGGTGTCTAGTTTTCAAAAATGTATAGTTTTGCTAGGTTTCCCTAGGTGCCGGCAGAGCTAGGGTTCAAAAACTACAGCTAGGCACTTTGCCAAAAAAGGGTCATTTTTCACTGCGAAATTGAGGTGTGACCACGTTGCGTTTTGCGCCATTTCCTGTCGCGGGCACTAGGCCGACCCACACACGTGAGGTACCATTTTTCTCGGAAGACTTTGGGGAACGCGGGGTGGGTGCAAATTTGTGGATCCACGCAGATTCCAGAACTTTCCACCACAGAAATGTTGGGGAAATGTGGTTTTTTTGATAATTTTTTTGGTTTGCAAGGGATTCTGGGTAACAGAACCTGGTGGGAGGCAGTCAAGTCATCCCATCCTGGATTCCTCTGGGTGTCTAGTTTTCAAAAATTGTATAGGTTTGCTAGGTTTCCCTAGGTGCCGGCAGAGCTAGGGTTCAAAAACTACAGCTAGGCACTTTGCCAAAAAAGGGTCATTTTTCACTGCGAAATTGAGGTGTGACCACGTTGCGTTTTGCACTGTTTCCTGTCGCAGGCACTAGGCCGACCCACACAAGTGAGGTACCATTTTTCTCGTAAGACTTTGGGGAACGCGGGGTGGGTGGAAATTTGTGGATCCCCGCAGATTCCAGAACTTACCACCACAGACATGTGGGGGAAAATGTGGGTTTTTTTGACAATTTTTAAGGTTTGCAAGGGATTCTGGGTAACAGAACCTGGTGGGAGGCAGTCAAGTCACCCCATCCTGGATTCCCCTGGGGGTCTAGTTTTCAAAAATGTATAGGTTTGCTAGGTTTCCATAGGTGCCGGCAGAGGTAGGGTTCAATAAATACAGCTAGGCACTTTGCAAAAAAAGGGTGATTTTTCACTGCGAAGTTGAGGTGTGACCACGTTGCGTTTTGCGCCGTTTCCTGTCGCAAGCACTAGACCGACCCACACAAGTGAGGTACCATTTTTCTCATAAGACTTTGGGGAACGCGGGGTGGGCAGAAATTTGTGGATCCCCACAGATTCCAGAACTTTCCACCACAGAAATGTGGGGAAAATGTGTTTTTTTTGACAATTCTTTAGGTTTGCAAGGGATTCTGGGTAACAGAACCTGGTGGGAGGCAGTCAAGTCACCCCATCCTGGATTCCCCTGGGTGTCTAGTTTTCAAAAATGTATAGGTTTGCTAGGTTTTCATAGGTGCCGGCAGAGGTAGGGTTCAAAAACTACAGCTAGGCACTTTGCAAAAAAAGGGTCATTTTTCACTGCGAAATTGAGGTGTGACCACGTTGCGTTTTGCGCCGTTTCCTGTCACGGGCACTAGGCCGACCCACCCAAGTGAGGTACCATTTTTCTCTGAAGACTTTGGGGAACGCGGGGTGGGTGCAAATTTGTGGATCCACGCAGATTCCAGAACTTTCCACCACAGAAATGTGGGGAAAATGTGTTTTTTTGGACAATTTTTTAGGTTTGCAAGGGATTCTGGGTAACAGAACCTGGTGGGAGGCAGTCAAGTCACCCCATCCTGGATTCCCCTGGGTGTCTAGTTTTCAAAAATGTATAGGTTTGCTAGGTTTCCCTAGGTGCCGGCAGAGGTAGGGTTCAAAAACTACAGCTAGGCACTTTGCAAAAAAAGGGTAATTTTTCACTGCGAAATTGAGGTGTGACCACGTTGCGTTTTGCGCCGTTTGCTGTCACGGGCACTAGGCCGACCCACCCAAGTGAGGTACCATTTTTCTCGGAAGACTTTGGGGAACGCGGGGGTGGGTGGAAATTTGTGGATCCACGCAGATTCCAGAACGTTCCACCACAGAAATGTGGGGAAAATGTTGTTTTTTTGACAATTTTTTAGGTTTGCAAGGGATTCTGGGTAACAGAACCTCATGGGAGGCAGTCAAGTCACCCCATCCTGGATTCCCCTGGGTGTCTAGTTTTCAAAAATGTATAGGTTTGCTAGGTTTCCCTAGGTGCCGGCAGAGCTAGGGTTCAAAAACTACACCTAGGCACTTTGCCAAAAAAAGGGTCATTTTTCACTGCGAAATTGAAGTGTGACCACGTTGCGTTTTGCGCGTTTCCTGTCGCAGGCACTAGGCCGACCCACACAAGTGAGGTACCATTTTTCTCATAAGACTTTGGGGAACACGGGGTGGGTGGAAATTTGTGGATCCACGCAGATTCCAGAACTTTCCACCACAGAAATGTGGGAAAATGTGTTTTTGGGGGAATTTTTTAGGTTTGCAAGGGATTCTGGGTAACAGAACCTGGTGGGAGGCAGTCAAGTCACCCCATCCTGGATTCCCCTGGATGTATAGTTTTCAAAAATGTATAGGTTTGCTAGGTTTCCCTAGTTGCCCGCAGAGCTAGGGTTCAAAAACTACAGCTAGGCACTTTGCCAACAAAGGGTCATTTTTCACAGCGAAATTGAGGTGTGACCACGTTGCGTTTTGCGCCGTTTCCTGTTGCAGGCACTAGGCCGACCCACACAAGTGAGGTACCATTTTTCTCGTAAGACTTTGGGGAACGCGGGTTGAGTGGAAAATTGTGGATCCACGCAGATTCCAGAACTTTCCACCACAGAAATGTGGGGAAAATCTGTTTTTTTTGACAATTTTTTAGGTATGCTAGGGATTCTGGTTAACAGAACCTGGTGGGAGGCAGTCAAGTCACCCCATTCTGGATTCCCCTGGGTGTCTAGTTATCAAAAATGTATAGGTTTGCTAGGTTTCCCTAGGTGCCGGCAGAGCTAGGGTTCAAAAACTACAGCTAGGCACTTTGCCAAAAAAGGGTCATTTTTCACTGCGAAATTGAGGTGTGACCACAATGCGTTTTGTGCCATTTCCTGTCGCAGGCACTAGGCCGACCCACACAAGTGAGGTACCATTTTTCTCGTAAGACTTTGGGGAATGCGGGGTGGGTGGAAATTTCTGGATCCACGCAGATTCCAGAACTTTCCACCACGGAAATGTGGGGAAAATGTGGTTTTTTTGACAATTTTTTAGGTTTGCGAGAGATTCTGGGTAACAGAATCTGGTGGGAGGCAGTCAAGTCACCCCATCTTGGATTCCCCTGTGTGTCTAGTTTTAAAAAATGTATAGGTTTGCTAGGTTTCCCTAGGTGCCGGCAGAGCTAGGGTTCAAAAACTACAGCTAGGCACTTTGCCAAAAAAGGGTCATTTTTCACTGCGAAATTGAGGTGTGACCACGTTGCGTTTTGCGCCGTTTCCTGTCGCAGGCACTAGGCCGACCCACACAAGTGAGGTACCATTTTTCTCGTAAGACTTTGGGGAACGCGGGGTGGGTGGAAATTTGTGGATCCACGCAGATTCCAGAACTTTCCACCACAGAAATGTGGGGAAAATGTGTTTTTTTTGACAATTTGTTAGGTTTGCGAGGGATTCTGGGTAACAGAACCTGGTGGGAGGCAGTCAAGTCACCCCATCCTGGATTCCCCTGGGTGTCTAGTTTTCAAAAATGTATAGGTTTGCTAGGTTTCCCTAGGTGCCGGCAGAGCTAGGGTTCAAAAACTACAGCTAGGCACTTTGCCAAAAAAGGGTCATTTTTCACTGCGAAATTGAGGTGTGACCACGTTGCGTTTTGCGCCGTTTCCTGTCGCAGGCACTAGGCCGATCCACACAAGTGAGGTACCATTTTTCTCGTAAGACTTTGGGGAACGCGGGGTGGGTGGAAATTTGTGGAACCACGCAGATTACAGAACTTTCCACCACAGAAATGTGGTGAAAATGTGGGTTTTTTTGACAATTTTTTAGGTTTGCGGGGGATTCTGGGTAACAGAACCTGGTGGGAGGCAGTCAAGTCACCCCATCCTGAATTCCCCTGGGTATCTAGTTTTCAAAAAAAATGTATAGGTTTGCTAGGTTTCCCTAAGTGCCCGCAGAGCTAGGGTTCAAAAACTACAGCTAGGCACTTTGCAAAAAAAGGGTAATTTTTCATTGTGAAAATGTGGTACGTCCACGTTGCATTTTGAGCCATTTCCTGTTGTGGGCACAAGGCCTACCCACATAAGTGAGGTACCATTTTTATCGGGAGACTTAGGGTAACACAGAATTGTAGAGTAACTGTTATTACCTATTGACTTTCGATGCATTTCTGCCTTCCAAATGAAAGACAATGTCTAAAAAATAAGTCATTTTGAAAAATGACCTATAATTCTCATGCTAGTATGGGTACTCCCAATTTCGGAAATGTGCAAATATCTACTGTTTCTAAAATCTACATTTTGTTCCCATTTCAGAAATACATAGGTGTCTTTCATAACAATTTTTCCATGTGTACATTTTCCCAAAATAATTGCTATATACCCGGTACATAATAAAAAACCATTGCAAGATGCTGCTCAGTTATTGGCTCTGGGTTCGACGGGTTCTTGGTGAACCTACAAGTCCTATATATCCCCACAACCAGAAAGGTCCAGCGGATATAACGGTATATTGCTTTCAAATAGCTGTCATAATTAGAAGAAGTTACAGGTGAAAACGTTGATACAAATGGCTGTTTTTTCAACTAATTTTCAATTTTTCCTTCATTTAAATGTTAGTTTCTATAAGGAAAACTTTAAGGATCTACACAAATGACCCCTTGCTGAATTCAGAATTGTATCTACTTTTCAGAAATGTATAGCTTTTTAGGATCCATTATTGGTTTCATACCCATTTCTACCATTAACTGGAAGGAGGTTGAAAGCACAAAAATTAGCAAAAATAGGCTATGTCCCAGAAAAATGCCAAAACTGTGTAAAAAAAGTTGGTTTTCTGACAAAAGTCTGCTTGTCACTGAAAGCTGGGAAGATGGTGATTTCAGCACCACAACCCCTTTTTGATGCCATTTGCAGGGAAAAAACAAGACGCTTTCATCTGTAGCCCTTTTTCGCATTTTTCCCCCAAAAAACAAAATGTTGCTGTATTTTGGCTAATTTCTGGGTCCCCTCCAGGGGAATCCACAAACCCTGGATACCTTTACAATCCCCATGATGTTAGAAAAAAGGACGCAAATTTGGCATGGATACCTTATGTGGTCAAAAAGTTACAGGGGCCTAAGCGCGCACTACCCCAAATAGCCAAAAAAGGCTTAGCACAGGGGGGAAAAGGCCTAGCAGCGAAGGGGTTAACAATAATAATAGTTACATATTTATTATTGTTTGACTCACGTTTAAATAATAATATAGCTAAACTCTAATACCCCTTCCGTCCCATAACCCTATCCATCCCTCTGCCTTTTTAATTGTCGGCTTTGTAATATTCCCTCAACTTGATTGTCAAAGTCCTGCACAAACACGTATTTATGGTAAAGTTATATCCCAGTTGTGTCATGTCTCCCCTTCGTTCTCGCACACAAAAAAGTTTCTTCATAGCCATTTCTGCAGTTCGCTCTTTCAACTGTTTTTCAGCTCAATAAAAACAAAAATGCCTCTCTCCTGTATCTGTCTGTAAACGACCATTCAAACCGCAGACCTCAGTCATTAAAAGTCTGTATGGGTCAATTTTAATAACACCTCACTTTTGATGTTTATATATGTATGGTGTTGCCGTTTAGCTTCATTCACCGCAAAAGGAGTCTTTATCGGCAGCAAGGTCCATCTGACTTTAAATAACGTGGCGTGATTATAAACTGGCCCTGTGCCTGTGCAGTGAAAGGAAGGGCTGTATATAACTAACCCTGGGCGAAGTGCTACGCTACGCTCGCGTAGTTTGCGAAGTTTGCGCTACTTCGCACAACGCGAATTGCACGTAGCACAGTGCAAACACGCGTAGCGTAGCGTAGCGTAGTGCCGCGGTCATTTTTTGCTTGCTCGCGGTCCTCAACGTCAAGTTGGCGACCGCGAGCAAGCAAAATGACATCCCGGCGAGACTTTTTCCTCGTTCGCGATCAGCAACATCAAGTTGCCGATCGCGAGCGTGAAAATAAACCTCCCGGCGAGATTCTCAACGCGGGGAGGTCAGGTTTCTCATTGCGAGTGGTCGCGTATGCTCGCGACCGCTCGCGATGAGAAACTACCAGTCCGCGTTGAGAAAGCTGCCGCTCGAGTAAAAATCTACTCGAGCGGCAGTAAAGACAGCTCGCACTGTGCAAGTTGCCGTTTTCAATGATTGCACAGTGCGGACAAGCATCCGGCACTGTGCAATCATTGCGAACAGTGCACTACGCAGTTCGCGTAGTGCTACGCGAAGCTCGCGTAGTGCGAACTGCACTTTGCGTAGCTCGCGAAGCACTACTTCGCGAACTACGCCCAGCCTTATATATAACATCCCCCTAAAACCGAAGGCATTAACACATTAGCTGTTGTTCATGCATGTTCTTCGCTCTTAATTATTCCCAGTGCCATATGTGCTCTGCCTCTCTTCGCGATCTGCACTGCTATAGTCACAAGAGCTTCCGTGAGACATTATTTCCATTCCAAAACTAGGGCCCCCTTTAGAATCGATGTATTTTTCAGTAATCTTTAAGCAATATGTGATTAGTTCTACGTTTATGTGCGGATTTTTTAAAAGGAAATTGTATAGATTATCTAAATGTGGCACGTCGGCTGCTTCCTCTAAAAATGCTGCGTTTCTTCTTGTTGCTTGACGCTTTTTAATCGGGGAAGGTCATTAGAAAGCGTGTGTCTTTGAGTCAAGTTAATTTGTCCACGGTTTATTTACCGTAAAGTGAGGGCATAATCATTCACTGTGGCAGCAGATAAAATGTGAGCCTTGTTTAAAAAGTAAATCAGCATTCAAAGATGTTCTGGTTCTAATCAAGTTGTATATATTTATGTAAGTTAAATGTTTAAGATTCACAAAAATAAATATTTTTTTATTTGGTAATTTGAGGATTAAAATTGAAGCTCAATGTATCCACATTCCACTGAATTTGCCAAAGAGTACTGCTACAGAGCACATCTGCATGAGAGCACATGTCTCTGGCATGTAAGGTTTACAGCTGTTTTTGGCAATTTTAATGTGAAATAAAGCACAGAGAAAGTGAGGCAGAAACGGGAAAAAGAAAGGCGCAAGAAACAGATGATGGTTGGAGTTCAAAAGAACAGAGAAAGAAGAGACGTAAAAAGAGTGAGGGTATCCTTACCATGCCTGATGAACAGAACTAGGGAACCGCCTTTCTAGTTAAAAACCCCCCAAAAAGCCCTACAAAGGCAGCATAGTAAGGCACAGAATATGGCCCATGCAATATTTGAATCCAGAAAGAAGAATGTTTAAATTCTACAGTTTGAAACATTACGTGTTATTTTATATAGAAGGATCTTTTAGGGGAGCCTGTAGCTAAGGCCCACCTATAAATTTAGCCCTGTTTGTACCGGCAGGAGGCTGTGGCCTTGTGAGATGAGCACTTTCAGTACAACGACAAACTGAACGGTGGGTTTGTCTTATACTATCCCAAAAGTGGTTTTTGATCTCAAAATAATAATTACACTGAACTGGCTACCTGCCGTTTTCTTTTTCCAGTAATGTTATGCAAGGTCTCACTCCCACGTATAATTAGCTTTCGGAGATACTATGTTTAAACTAATGCCTTACTATTTTCCACCATTGCGGTTAAAAGGTGACTCGCTGGATAACACTCTTCTACAATGTAACTTTATGAAAGAATGGCCACGCCATAGTTGGACTAATATATATCGATGTCGCGTATATCGGGTACAAGAATACCGAGGACAGAATACCCAGAACCACAATTTTTAAAGTTATGAGCCTATAAAGAAGTATAGATTTACTATTCCTAACTCCACATCTACTCTCATTGAATATATATATATATATATTATCTACTGGCGGTCGCCAGTAGATAGTTATAGTTACAACCTATTATCCATAGGAAATCCACGACATTCTATTTGAAATAACTCTCTTGCCGGTTGACGTATCTTCGCAAAATTTTCAAACTTTGTGGGGCGCTCCGGTCCGCTCCTACCCTGAAAGTCTCGGGGGATTCGTCAAGCGGGGGCCGAGAAAAAGGGGGTCCCAAAACGTGTTTTCCCCATGCAATTTTCCATAGGAAACTTTAGACACGGCTACAGCCTGAACTGCTGAACGGAATTACACCAAATTTGGCAAAGAGGTAGTTCTTGGTTCAGAAAGAACCCTTTTTGTTAAATGGTGTAAATCCGTTCAGTAGTTGCTGAGAAAATCAAAAGTAAAAGTACATATATATCTATGGGCACGGAGGATTCGCGCACCCTGAGCACACCCTGCGCGCACCGTCCCGATCACGAGCTGCATGTTAATTGGCTGTCAGCTGGCTGTCAACATTCCGATTCAGGAAATGTTGGCAGCCATTTTGTCCCTCGGTAGAACCGAGGGACAGAAACAAGTGCGCAAAGCGCACAAAGGGGGCAGGGTAGAAACACCCTGACCCCCTAGGTTTGCTCAGGGGGTCCCACAAGGACCCCCTGGGCAAAAAAAAAAACAAAACATTTTTTTAAAAAATCGGCAGGATGCGCTCAGGGTGCGCGAATCCTGCCAAAAAAAAATCGAAGCGCGGTCTCCCGCGCTTCGATGTATTTTGCCCCCGGGTGGCCCAAGTCCCGGGGGCATGGTGGGGGTTTAATTTTATGTGTGGGGGGCCTCAAGGGCCCCCAAGCCCGGGGACCGCCATCCCCCGGGGCTTTCTTTTAAAAATGGTGCGGGAGGGCTCTGAGCCTCCCGCAGCCCCTGGGACCACCACCTCCCCGGGGCTTTTTAAAAAAATTAAACAACCTGTGTGGGGGTGCTCCAGCCCCCACACGCCCCGAGGACCGCCACCTCCCCGGGGCACTAACAAATTAAAATGGGGGTCCATTTTGGACCCCCGAAGCCCGGGGACCACCACCTCCCCGGGGCTGTGCTGATGTAGGGAGGGGGCCGCGAGGCCCCCTCCTGGTGCCCTTGATGGCCCTGGGGACCGCCACCCCCAGGGCCGGCTCCTGCAGTGTCCCGGGGTGCCTACCCCGGGACACTGTAGTTTGCTATGGCAGGACGGGAGCCTCGCGGCTCCCGTCCCTGCCATAGCAAACTGCTTTGGATATTGGAAGAGAGAGCAGGGAAACCTGCTCTCTCTTCCAATATCCAAAGCCGATTGCTTTCCACATGGGGAGCAGCATGTCAGCTGCTCCCCATGTGGGACAGCAATGCCGGCTCCCAAGGGACGTGGGGAGCCGGCGGGACTGTGGGGGGATTGGGGACCCCCACAGTCCCCAATGGAGAGGAGCTAGCCCCGGGGGATGGGGTCCCCGGGGCAAGTAGTGGCCCAGGAGGGGGGCCACGCGGCCCCCCTCCCCAAAAAGAAAAAGAAAAAAAAAAAAAAAATGGAAAGGCCGGCCCCGGGGGATGGGGTCCCCGGGGCCTTAAATGGCCTGAGGAGGGGGGCCACGCAGCCCCCCTCCCAAGAAAATAAAAAAAAGGCCATGCCCCGGGGGATGGGGTCCCCGGGGCCAATACAGGCCCAGGGAAGGGGGGCCACGCGGCCCCCTTCCCGTTTTTTTTAAATAAAATTAAATTTAAAAAAAGGGGTAAGGCCCTGGGGGATGGGGTCCCCAGGGCCCAAAAACAGGAAAAAGGAAGGGGGGCCACACAGCCCCCCTTCAGGGGACAAAAAAAAAAAAATTAAAAAAAAACGATCGGGCCCGCAGGCCCCGCCCCCTTCCTTCACCACTCTGCAAACGCGCCCCCTGGCGCGTTTGCAGAGGGGGAATGAATACTGGGGGTCCCTGGGGGCCAACTAGCCCACCAGGAACCTCCAATATGCGCCAGGGGGCTGCGTTGCAGAGACGTGTAGAGAGGCCACACCCCTTTTTACACCTCTCTGCAACGCAGCTCTGTGGCGCTTTTTGGAGGTATATGGTGGGCTAGTTGGACTCCGAGGACCCTCAGGATTCAAGGGGACTTAATCCCCCAACTTAAAACGCGCCACGGGCGCGTTTGCACAGTGGTGAAGGGAGGGGCGGGGCTTCAGGTGACATGTGTGCAAACAGGCCCCGTGGCGCGTTTTAAGATGGGGAATTAAATCCCCTTCAATCCTGAGGGTCCCTGGGGGCCAACTAGCCCAACAGGTACATCCAGAAAGCGCCACAGAGCTGCGTTGCAGAGAGGTGTAAAAGGGGTGTGGCCTCTCTACACATCTCTGCAACGCAGCCCCTAGCGCATATTGGAGGTTCCTGGTGGGCTAGTTGGCCCCTAGGGACCCTCAGGATTCAAGGGGACTTAATCCACCAACTTAAAACGCGCCACGGGCGCGTTTGCACAGATGTCACCTCAGGCCCCGCCCCTCCCTTCACCATTGTGCAAATATTCTTCTAAAATCATCCGAAATACGAATTCCGATTTACTCACCTGTTATCAGGAGAGACCTCAGTGCTGTATCTTTCAGCCCAGTACTGGTCCTGAAAAGTAATTTTAACCGTACTTACCAGTAACTTGAATTTCCTTCCATAGGCTAACATTGACTGGTTTCACTTGGAAATTCTTCTAAGTGTGGAGTTTTGGAACTTTAAAATATTCCTCTAAAATCAGCCGAAATACGAATTCCGATTTACTCACCTGTTATCAGGAGAGACCTCAGTGCTGCATCTTTCAGCCCAGTACTGGTACTGAAAAGTAATTTTAACCGTACTTACCGGTAACTTGAATTTCCTTCATAGGCTAACATTGACTGGTTTCACTTGGAAATTCTTCTAAGTGTGGAGTTTTGGAACTTTAAAATATTCCTCTAAAATCAGCCGAAATACGAATTCCGATTTACTCACCTGTTATCAGGAGAGACCTCAGTGCTGCATCTTTCAGCCCAGTACTGATCCTCAAAAGTAATTTTAACCGTACTTACCAGTAACTTGAATTTCCTTCCATAGGATATCATTGCCTGCTTTTTGCTGAAAAAGTTTCTAAGTGTTGATTTTTGAAACATACAAATATTCCTCTAAAATCAGCCGAAATACGAATTCCGATTTACTCACCTGTTATAAGGAGAGACCTCAGTGCTGTATCTTTCAGCCCAGTACTGGTCCTGAAAAGTAATTTTAACCGTACTTACCAGTAACTTGAATTTCCTTCCATAGGCTAACATTGACTGGTTTCACTTGGAAATTCTTCTAAGTGTGGAGTTTTGGAACTTTAAAATATTCATCTAAAATCAGCCGAAATACGAATTCCGATTTACTCACCTGTTATCAGGAGAGACCTCAGTGCTGCATCTTTCAGCCCAGTACTAATCCTGAAAAGTAATTTTAACCATACTTACCAGTAACTTGAATTTCCTTCATAGGCTAACATTGACTGGTTTCACTTGGAAATTCTTCTAAGTGTTGATTTTTGAAACATACAAATATTCCTCTAAAATCAGCCGAAATACGAATTCCGATTTACTCACCTGTTATAAGGAGAGACCTCAGTGCTGTATCTTTCAGCCCAGTACTGGTCCTGAAAAGTAATTTTAACCGTACTTACCAGTAACTTGAATTTCCTTCCATAGGCTAACATTGACTGGTTTCACTTGGAAATTCTTCTAAGTGTGGAGTTTTGGAACTTTAAAATATTCATCTAAAATCAGCCGAAATACGAATTCCGATTTACTCACCTGTTATCAGGAGAGACCTCAGTGCTGCATCTTTCAGCCCAGTACTAATCCTGAAAAGTAATTTTAACCATACTTACCAGTAACTTGAATTTCCTTCATAGGCTAACATTGACTGGTTTCACTTGGAAATTCTTCTAAGTGTTGATTTTTGAAACATACAAATATTCCTCTAAAATCAGCCGAAATACGAATTCCGATTTACTCACCTGTTATAAGGAGAGACCTCAGTGCTGTATCTTTCAGCCCAGTACTGGTCCTGAAAAGTAATTTTAACCGTACTTACCAGTAACTTGAATTTCCTTCCATAGGCTAACATTGACTGGTTTCACTTGGAAATTCTTCTAAGTGTGGAGTTTTGGAACTTTAAAATATTCATCTAAAATCAGCCGAAATACGAATTCCGATTTACTCACCTGTTATCAGGAGAGACCTCAGTGCTGCATCTTTCAGCCCAGTACTAATCCTGAAAAGTAATTTTAACCATACTTACCAGTAACTTGAATTTCCTTCATAGGCTAACATTGACTGGTTTCACTTGGAAATTCTTCTAAGTGTTGATTTTTGAAACATACAAATATTCCTCTAAAATCAGCCGAAATACGAATTCTGATTTACTCACCTGTTATAAGGAGAGACCTCAGTGCTGTATCTTTCAGCCCAGTACTGGTCCTGAAAAGTAATTTTAACCGTACTTACCAGTAACTTGAATTTCCTTCCATAGGCTAACATTGACTGGTTTCACTTGGAAATTCTTCTAAGTGTGGAGTTTTGGAACTTTAAAATATTCCTCTAAAATCAGCCGAAATACGAATTCCGATTTACTCACCTGTTATCAGGAGAGACCTCAGTGCTGCATCTTTCAGCCCAGTACTGATCCTCAAAAGTAATTTTAACCGTACTTACCAGTAACTTGAATTTCCTTCCATAGGATATCATTGCCTGCTTTTTGCTGAAAAAGTTTCTAAGTGTTGATTTTTGAAACATACAAATATTCCTCTAAAATCAGCCGAAATACGAATTCTGATTTACTCACCTGTTATCAGGAGAGACCTCAGTGCTGCATCTTTCAGCCCAGTACTGGTCCTGAAAAGTAATTTTAACCGTACTTACCGGTAACTTGAATTACCTTCATAGGCTAACATTGACTGGTTTCACTTGGAAATTCTTCTAAGTGTGGAGTTTTTGAACTTTATAATATTCCTCTAAAATCAACCAAAGTACGAATACCAATTTACTCACCTGTTATCAGGAGAGAACCCAGTGCTGCATCTTTTAGCCCAGCACTGACCCTGAAAAGTAATTTTAACCGTACTTACCAGTAACTTATATTTTCTTCCATAGGAATCCATTGTCTGGTTTTCAGCAAAAAAGTTTCAGTGTTGATTTTTACAAACTACAAATATTCCTTAAAAATCACCTGTATGACTTAAACGCATTCTTTCAACTGTTTACAGGAGATGCACCAGTGCTGGATCCAGGATCCAACACTGAGTAAGAAAAAGTAACGATAAGAGTTTTTACCTGCTAAGTGAATTTCCTTCCATAGGATAACATTGGTGATTCTATGAGAAAAAGTTTCTAAGTGTCAACTTTTAAAATACAATAATATTCCTTAAAAATCACGACTGTAACCAAAACGCTTTTACTCAACTGTTTACAGGAGATGTACCAGTACTGAATCTAGGATCCAGTCCTGTGGTTAGAAAAGTAATCCATAAAGTAACTAATTGCATTTAACTAGAAATTCACATTGAGCTGAATGTTGCATTGTGTTTGAAAATGTGTTGCCCATTGCAACAACTGTAACTACTGTACTTAAAAGTCTATTGCCTATGTGCAAAGTATTTAAACTAAAGTAATTCATTCTGAGAAAGTATTTTTTGTAATGTAATGTATAATGTAATTACAATGTAATTTAAAAAATAAAATATGTAAAAAAAAATTGTTTCTAAAAATGTAGTAAATCAGTATGAAAAAAATTAATATAACAATTAATACATTTAAAAATTGTCATTTACAAAACCTTTGAAATTCACTGAAAAAACCGTAGGTATCAGGCACGTTATAGTTAGAAATTAGCATTTAAAAAACCTTTGAAATTCACTGAAAAAACCATAGGTTTCAGACACGTTATAGTTACAAATTAGCATTTAAAAAACCTTTGAAATTCACTGAAAAAACCATAGGTTTCAGACACGTTATAGTTACAAATTAGCATTTAAAATACCTTTGAAATTCACTGAAAAAACCATAGGTTTTAGGGACAGTTATAGTTACTTGGACATTGCACTCGTACAAAACCCGTGAAATTCCCCGTTATAGTTAGTTCAGCTAACTATAACTCACGCCCACGCAATGCACTGCTGATGACGTCACATATTACATCACTCATGACATGGTCAGTGACATCACTGATGACATCACTGATGACATCTCAAATGACATCACTGATGACATCATCCATGTGATAATCTGATGCACCTCCTCACACCCTAATATAATCTTTGATACACCCACTCTAAATTACAGACTGCCATTCGCAAAACCATAGACACACCAACACCAATAACTACATACCCACTCACTGATTCTTAGGTCTACACACACACATCCACTCACTCACCCGTACAGTCACTCATACTTACGGTCACTCAGTACAGGACTATCATATGCACTCTTACTCCTATATAGACACTCAAACAACGCCAATCATCCATAGAGATACTCAGACACCTAGTCAGTCATGCAAATAATTAAACACACTGCCATTTACTCACCTATACAGTTATACACACACCAGCTCACTTACTCATACAAATAGTAGCACATTGTTACGCTCTTATACAATCACTGATACAAGCACACACTCATCCATACAGCCACTATCACAATCACTCACTCTTGCTTATAGCTATTTATATACTCCAACACACATATATACTGCCTTTCACATATGTAGTTACTCACACATGTACCACTGGGACATACATTCACTCACTAACACACTCTTACACACACTTACCCACCCATACAGTCTATCACAGATGCACTCTTGAAACCATCCACCCAGTGAATCACCCACTCACACATCTATGCACAGAGTTGCACACACCCCTCCCACACAAACACTCAGGCACCCATACAGATACTCAGACAAGCATTCAATAACTCATATAGACACTCATTTAGCTATTCACAAACACATGCAGCCACTTACATAGCAACAGACAGACGGATACAGACATTCACCCAGATTAGTCACTAACCCATGCATTCAGTAAGATACGTTAAATCACTCACTTATAGAGTCAGTCACGCACCTACTAAATCATCCATACAGACACTTACACACCCACTCATTCTTCAATACGTCTTTTCCTATATATATTAAAAATATTTAAACTTTACAGAAACACACAGTCACTGGATGATGTCATCAGTGATGTCATTTGAGATGTCATCAGTGATGTCATCAGTGATGTCACTGACCATGTCATGAGTGATGTAATATGTGACGTCATCAGCAGTGCATTGCGGGGGCGCGAGTTATAGTTAGCTGAACTAACTATACCGGGGGAATTTCACGGGTTTTGTACGAGTGCAATGTCCAACTAACTATAACTGTCCCTAAAACCTATGGTTTTTTCAGTGAATATATATATATATATATATATATATATATATATATATACAAAGAAGAGAGGTTGCCCCCAGACGAAATGCGCTCTCAGCAGATTTATTTCTAGAAGGGAAAGAAAAACTTCAATGAATCACATATAACCAGCAGTCCAGGGCCGACACGTTTCGGGCCTCGCGCCCTTTGTCAGAGGCATCCTGCATGAGAACGGCAACATCACTACAAAATATATCCCCTCTTTTATATCAATCATTCTCAGGTGAGTAGACGGCTTGTGCCGAGGATTCTGGGATCTGTAGTTCAAAATACTGCCCATGTGGGCTGCCGTCACCACACAATCCAAAGTTATTGTCTCTGCTGATGGCATCCAACAAAGTTCCTTTCCTTTACTCAAAATCTGTTGTTCCACTCAAATCGCTGCCCAGATAAGCACGCCGTGGACCCGCATTGCTTCCTGCGGTGGCGCCACTTCACGACCGGGCCAGCCATATAAATGCAAAGAAGAGAGGTTGCCCCCAGACGAAGTGCGCTCTCAGCAGATTTATTTCTAGAAGGAAAAGAAAAACTTCAATGAATCACATATAACCAGCAGTCCAGGGCCGACGAGTTTCGGGCCTCACGCCCTTTGTCAGAGGCATCCTCATTGAGAACGGCAACGTTACTACAAAATATATCCCCTCTTTTATATCAATCATTCTCAGGTGAGTAGACGGCTTGTGCCGAGGATTCTGGGATCTGTAGTTCAAAATACTGCCCATGTGGGCTGCTGCCGCCACACAATCCAAAGTTATTGTCTCTGCTGATGGCATCCAACAAAGTTCCTTTCCTTTACTCAAAATCTGCTGTTCCACTCAAAAGGCTGCCCAGATAAGCACGCCGTGGACCCGCATTGCTTCCTGCGGTGGTGCCACTTCACGACCGGGCCGGCCGTATAAATGCAAAGAAGAGAGGTTGCCCCCAGACGAAGTGCGCTCTCAGCAGATTTATTTCTAGAAGGAAAAGAAAAACTTCAATGAATCACATATAACCAGCAGTTCAGGGCTGGCGAGTTTCGGGCCTCACGCCCTTTGTCAGAGGCATCCTGCATGAGAACGGCAACATCACTACAAAAAGGCTGCCCAGATAAGCACGCCGTGGACCCCCATTGCTTCCTGCGGTGGCGCCACTTCACAACAGCAGATTTATTTCTAGAAGGAAAAGAAAAATCTGCTGTTCCACTCAAAAGGCTGCCCAGATAAGCACGCCGTGGACCCGCATTGCTTATCTGGGCAGCCTTTTGAGTGGAATAGCAGATTTTGAGTAAAGGAAAGGAACTTTGTTCCACGTGTCAGGGGTTGCTTTTATTCATTTCAGGTTGGCTTGGATGGTATTTTACCAATCCAAAGCTGTAATACTGTGCCTGGAGTGGTAAAAGGCTTTGGCCATTTTACAGCTCTGCAGGGATAGCACTGTGCTAATCCTATGCTTAAAGACTTTGCTGTAAAAATGGCAAAAGACTTTGTCCCTTTCTATCTCGGCGTGGATAGCACTGCGCTAATCCTACGCTTAAAGACTTTGATAGAAAAGCAGACATTTGAGGTGAGCAAATTTAGAGTGTCGCTGGTGTTGAGAGTGCTCTTACTGGAGCTGCTTTCCACCTAAACTTGAGAACTACCCAGAGTTCTCTGCTTCTGTTTTTGCATGTATTTATATGTATACATAATTACCTACTTTCATAGGAAAAGCAATTTTTGAATTTCTTATTACTCTGGCAATGTTTGACCAATCTTCACTGCATTTTTCCAAAAAAGTGTCAAAGTGGGTTCTGTGTGTCGTGGAATGTTTGGGGTTGATCCGAGAAATTAAGGGCCAAGAAATAGGGGCACAAAGAAAGGGTGCGATGTAATGTTAATTCTCATAGGAATGCGTTGTCAAACCTACAGCCCGAACCGCTGGATGGAATTACACCAAATTTGGGAGAAAGGTAGATGTTATTACGCAGATTGGGCTTTTTGTTATTTGGTGCAAATCCGTTCAGTAGTTTTTGTGAAATTAAATCCGAACAGTATAGTGCTATATCTGGCTGCAGATATTTTGCCGTGGTTTCGCAGTGATCATGGTTAAATCGCAATGTTTTCGTGGGAACTTGCAAATGTGAGCGCCAGCGGGAATACTGTGATTGGCTGGTCGCAACCCGAACAAAAAGCCACCATTTTATGTATCGGTGATAGTTCCCGAGGCTGACATTTTTTTTTTAAAGTGACATAAGGGGTCAGGGTAGAGGTACTCTGATCCCATGTTTGGCAAATGTAGTATTAGTGACACAAGTTATGTGTCCAAAATTGTTTTTTTTTAAATCGGGTGCGATATTCGCGACGATGACGCAACCGTCAGCACAACCCCCTGTGTACCGTCGCTAGTATCACAGTATTCGTAACGCCCGGCGTCACCCCGAAAATGTAAGATCGATTTTAAAGATTCATTTTATACAACCTACATAGAAAAATATAATTTCAAACAGTGCAGTAATAAACCCCTAGTATCTAAAATACTGTAAAATGTGTCCATATATGTGTTTTACACTTTAGAAAAAATGACGCACTCTTCTCGGATACCGACGTCTTCGCGATTCTCGGAGTACTTATGAACATGGAAAATTGGTTTAAAAGATTGTTTTTATACAAACTCCCTATAAAATATGACTTTAAACAGTTCAGTAATAAATCTCTAGTGTCTATAATACTGTAAAATGTGTGCATATGTGTGTTTTACAGCTGTTAAAAAAAGAGTGCGATCGTCACGGTAACCGAAGTCATCGCAAATCTCAGCGTAATCACAAAAACAGGAAGTAGGGTTCAAACACAGTTTTTAAAAACGTTACTAAAAAATATGTGTACAAACATGTTCTTTAACCCCTTCCCTGCAGGGGTAATTCCCCCACGGTGCGGGGGGGCGGGGGGTGAGCGCAGCGCCGCGGTGCTCGTGACGAGACCAGCTCGTCATGAGTCACGGTGGAGCTGTGCTCATGACGAGCTGGTCTCGTCACGAACCCGCCCACTGATTAATTCGCCCGCACAGGCGGGGAATCAATCACGCGTGGGCGGAGCGCAGCCGTTATGACGAGACCAGCTCGTCATGAGCACAGCTCCACCGTGACTCATGACGAGCTGGTCTCGTCACGAGCACCGAAGGGGTTAAGTTAGTAATGTGTGCATTGTAATAGTTAGAATTCGTTTTTTAAGTAAACATTTTTGAATGTGGTGGTGGTCATTGAATGTCTGCTTTTTTTTTGCGATTTCACAACATGATCACGTTCATCGTCGCGGATTTCAAAAATTCACAAAAATAATAATTTTACAAGAAAATGAACAACATTTTGGGCTCAGACAAGAGCCTTCACCCTGAGATTGTTGCTGTAGATAGAGCCAATAGTATAGTCTCTGAGGATAGCAGAAACAGTTTTATTAACATGTTTCCTGGCTTTGTCAATCTGTAGACAGAACTGATTTGACCACTTCCATTTGGCATATTTTAGAGTGCACCAAGACAGTATGAGGAAAAAGCGACATCAGATCTGCAAAGGTATCCTTCTTTAGGATTTCCAGCCCTACCCCAGTCAATGTACCTAGGTAATTGCAACCACAGTGCACAATCATCAGGTGAGGAGCTCAACCATCCACAATGGTTTTAACTAAAGGCAGCAACTGATGAAGCTTTAAGCCTCTCTGGCCAAACCAAGTAATCTCCACATTTGGCAAACCCAAGTCCCTGTCATTTCCTCTTTTTTTGCAGGCTCTTTAGCCCAATAGACATAGCTGTGGGTAGGAATGCACACTCTAAGCATTTTGAAGTGAAGGAGCAATAGCAGTCAGGAGAAGGCTGGACCTGAATGGGGAAATTTTCCAAATTGAAAAACAGTTAAAATGGAGGTATTTTTTTTTTTTAAAAGATATATTTCATTGGATGTTGTCAGCATGTAAGTCATTAAAATTAGGAAGTGTATTGGATGCATTAGGAAAACGTCCTATTATTGGATGTTGTTCAAAAAAGAAATGTAATTCAGACATGGATATGTTTTTGAAGCAGTGGAATAAACCGCACCTGCTGTATTTCATTTGGAAGTAGCTTGCTCCTTCTAGAATGTGCTGCAAGTTGTTTCACTGGGTTGCTATAGACACTGAGCTAAGAGTGTTTTTTGGGGGAAGGGTGTTAAAGAGACAGAATATTTTTTTAAATGTTGAGGAGTTGTGACATAACTTAAGTAATGGTAAACTATTAAATTACAATTGAGGACAATGCAATAAACTGTTGTGCTGTAATAAAAAAAAAACAACTGAAGCTAGATATAGGTTTGGACCCCAATTTTTTTCGCGATTACTCCGTGATCATCGCAAAAAACATCGTGAACACACGGAGACAGGAACCTCATTTTGAAAGAGAGGGAAAGGGTTAACAGATGCTAATCATTCATAAGTGAAGATAGAGTAGTATAAAATGAAAGTCATGATTTCATTTGCTGCCTGCCTCATGATCAGAGTGGAAAGTTGAAGAGGGTGCCATTTTATAGTTGCTCTGTACGAGAGTGGTGTACAAGTCTTGTGCTTAGTTTTTACAAATCATAACAGTGTCAAAACTATCCAGAAAGAGCAAAAACAACAATATAATCTACAAACTGAATTCACTGGTATGTATATAACTTCTTAATTATTTAAAAAATGTAGATTAGAAATGAAGATGTATATGGGAGTTTGACAAAAAATCACAATGATATGAAAAAAATATATCAGATGAACTGTCTGGCAGAGGGTATGTATTTAAGATGTCAGTAGTGTTGAAAGTTACCATGTGCAATGCCTTTAAAAATGGCAATGTTTTAAATGTCTAAGCATCATGTCCAGAACAGACAGATCTATGTTATTTGCATTCTGGGAATTGTAGTACTTTTGTGAACTTATTAAACAGGAGTCTTGTAGTCATGAATAAAAGATAAGAAAATGTGCTGTGCCTGTATGTGAATTATAAAGTAGTCATACTTGTTAGGTATGCATTAGGAAGTGTTTGTCAATGTGGTTTGTAACTTATATGACCTGTTTGCATATGTTTAGATGGTGAGATATAGTTTTACTGGCTGCAGATAGTTATATGTAGGATGAAACTCTTGAGTTGATTTAAAAACGTGAAGAAATATATATTTTTGGAAAGTTGACCTGAAGGTGTATATCTATTATGAAATCACATATATGTTTACATGGTGATCTATGTTCTTTAAGGCTGTTAAAAATGTCATGTAGGTGAGGGTGGTGCATTTCCTTAAACATGCTGTGTTTAAAATTGAGGATGGTTAATACTGCAGAATGTCTCTTGAGAGTTCTTGTGCTAGCTTCACTTGGTGTGTAATTTTTCTTTGAGCAATGCTGAATATATGTTTTAAAGACAGAAGAAATATTTTTGAAATAATGTAGGTATGCTACTAAGAAAAGATTTTGTGCTTGAAACTGAGAATTGTAGTTTTCAGTTTTAGAAAGTTAGTGATGCATGAGCATGCTGATTAACAGGGCAATGTATGCTCCTAGTGTGCCATGTATCCAATTATATATCAAGTGTGACATGTGAACTTCACTCACACAATGCTCAGTAGAGACGGATAGATACACTAAAATAGTTAGTTTGGTACTGACAGAATGTCTTAAACAATGAGCCACAGATATAGTCACAACTGTTCTGTATCCAACAGCAATGGAGGTACTTTCACAGTCAGCCAGACACTACTCAGGCACTCATCCAATCACTGAGCCACTACTCAGGCAGTCATGAAATCACTCACATACTATCCACACACTTATTCACTCACCCTGGCACTACACATGAACTTTTGCAATTACACATGCACTAATTATGTAGTCATTGAACTATGCAGGCACTACCCACGCATTCATCCAATCACACAGGCACAAACCATTCACTTATACATTCACCAAGGCTGCACCTATGCAGTCATTCAAACACCTGGACACAAACCATGCACTCATCCAAATACCCACTTACAACCCATGTACTCATCCAAATACTGAGGCACAACACATGCACTCATCGAAACACTCAGGCACCTCTCACACACTCATCTAATTGCGCTGGGACTACCATTGCAGTGAACTTATCACCCATCCAGTACCTATGCACTCATTCAATTACTGAGGCGATCGATACTGTTGCACTAATATAATCACCCCAGCAGTACACTTGCTTTCATCCAATCACTCAAGCTTTAACAAAGGACTCATGCAATCACTCAGACAATAGTCATGCACTCATCTAATCAGCCAGGTACTACTGATGCACCCACTTAATTATTCAAGCACTACCTATGTACTTCTCTAAACACCCAGGCACTACCTGTTCAATGCACCAAAAACACATGGGCAGCAGCCATGTATTCCTCCAATCACTGAAACACTTCTCATGAACTCATCTAATGCCCTATCCATGCACTCTATAAATTACCTAAATGCTATCTATGCACTCCTGCAATCATCCAGGCACTAGAGTTGCACTCATTTAATCATCCAACCACTATCTATGCATGTATTGAATTATTGAGGCATTAGTCAACCACAAACACATGTATTTACAAGTTTTATTGAGGAATATATAATCTTTTAGAACCATCTGGTGAATTATATATGCAAGCTGTGACACACTCTTTGCATGTACTCGGAAGAGTTTATTTATTTATTTATAAAGTTTTATATAGCGCGAACAAGATCCCGAAGGATATCAGAGCGCTTTACAATTGGATGGAGGGAAGGTAATAAATGCAATAACGGCATCAGATAAGAATACCAAACAGAGACAATTACAAGACAAAGGGGTCAAAGGAGAATAATACAATAACTGGTACATAGCGAGCTAAGAGGGGAGCAAACGATAGGTTAAAGAAGAGTAGCATCCAATGAAGGTCTTAAGGCTGTAGGATCAGTGACTTAGAGCAGATGATCCTAACCCATTTAAGGTAAGAACTTGTTCATAAGGAAACTTTTGGTTTCCAATTTGAAAGCAACCGTGGAGGAGATTCTGCGTACTTCCGGTGGAAGAGAGTTCCAGATCTTCGGGGCAGCGCTGGAGTAGGCTCTGTGGCAAGTTCTCTTTTTGCGAAAGATCTGTGGTTTCAAGAGGAAATTGTTAGCACTTCTTGAGGGTCTACCACCTCCGGATAATTCAAGCTTATGCGCTAGGTAACTGGGGGTTTTGAAATGGAGGGCTTTGAGCGACAGACAGGCAATCTTTAGCTGAATTCGTGCTTCGTAGGGCTGGGGATATGGGCGCATTTCTTTTGGTACCCGTAACCAATCTGGCCACAGCGTTCAATGATGCCCTTAGTTGGGTCAAGGTATATTTGGGGAGGCCACAGAGCGTAGCACTGCCATAGTCTAGTCTCGGCAAAACAAGCGCTTGGACCACCTGCTTGAAATCAGCTTGTGGAAGGAATGGTTTGATATTTCTGAGTATCCTCATCAGGTGATTAGCTCCCTTACATACATTGCTGTTATGATTCTTCATGTTCAGATGCTTGTCCAGGGTGATTCCGAGAGATTTGGCTGAGTCGGTAATGAGGGGGGTGCAGTTGAAGGCAGTGAGGTGATTCATCAAAAGGTCAAGGTTGGGGATGTGATTCGGAGGAGAAATGAGAAGGAATTCTGTTTTGGAGGTGTTGAGCAGGAGGTGGTTCTCGGTTAACCAGTTTTGAGTAGACGTTAGAGTAGTGTTGAGTGAAATGAGGTTGTCCGGGGAGGAGATTTTCAGATAAAGTTGCGTATCGTCCGCATACATATGGAAGAGAATGTTTGTGGAATTTAGTGCATTAGCTAATGGTTCTAGGAACAAGTTGAAGAGAATAGGTAATAGGCCGGACCCTTGGGAGACCCTCATGGATACTGGAGAGGGCTAGGAGAGAGAGTGGTTCGCCTTGACTCTTTGTGATCTGTGGTGGAGGAAGGATGAGAACCATTGTAACACCCGACCAGAGAGGCCCATCCTGTTCTTCAAAATGGATAGGAGGTTGTCCTGATTGACATTGTCGAACGCAGAGGAAAGGTCAAGGAGGATTAGGAGGCAAGATTCGTTTTGGTCAAGCATTTTTAAAATGTCATCCATCACGTGAGTGAGAGCCGATTCAGTGCTATGCCCACTCCGAAAGCCAGATTGATGTTATATGCTTTGATAGAGATTAATCTGCAGACTTTTATATGCACTGTTTCCCAAAATTTAAATGTGATACATTTAAGTAGAAAGTACTGAGCTACTGAATACACCACTAACACAGTTGTAGAGAGGTACACCAGTGGCTCTTATGTTGTCCTTTAGGATTTACTGTGACACTGTATGTACTTCTACACTTTGGTTGATGTTCATTTTAAAATTTACTACAGAAGGGATCTTTCACCACGTATAAATGAGAACTGACATATGGTGCAGCTGTGTTGTAGGAGAGGGTGCTATAATGTTAAAAAATAAGTACTAAATAAAGGTTTGTGTTTTCCTTTGGGTTTGGTATATTGAAGTAAGTGCATGTAGTTATATATCTGTAGATTAAAAACTGCAACATAACATAAAAACGGTTTTTGTATTATGTGTAAGTCAGTAGTAAAGTAGTTGGTTCATTGGCTAGAGTAAAACTTAAAATAAACATGTTTTTTTTAAAGAACCATATTTACATAACTACAGACAGTTAGAATGCCTACAAAAGTTTGGAGGAAAAGGCAACAGAAGCAACTACAGTATTGCCACATAACTGAGACACAAAAGGGAAAAATGCTGAAAAAGTGGCAAAAGAAAAAAAGAGCTACTGGTAAGAGGACAAAGTAATTTCTCAAAAATATATGTGGACAACTTTAAAGATTAGAAAATAATGAAAATATAAACCAAACTATGAGAAAGAATAAGAGTGGTCAAATCTATATTACAGGAACAGGAAAGAATGTAACAAAGATGGACACACATTTACCAGAAGACAGAAACAGTTTAAGAAAATCATAGTCAGGATGTTTCGCAGTAGAGTGGTTGTAAATCTACTGAGAAATATGAAGAAGTAGAGAGGCACTGAAACAGAAAGAACAAGTTGAGGGAGTAGTTGATAAGGCCTTTGCTTTGAAGAGGAAGCTTTTAATTTTGATTTTAAATAGAATTAACTCTTTACAAACTAGTGTTGTACATGAGGAGACAAAACCAGAAGAAAAAATTAGTCAATAGTACTAACTTTAGTGCAGGTTTTAGTGGAGAATGGAAACTTACTTCTACTACAGAGCCTTTCTTTAATGAAGAAAGCTAACTCCAGGATAACAGATTAGTTTATGGTATTGATGAAAGAGGATGATGTTATGAAATGAAAAATGGCACTCCTAGAGTGAAAGAGGAGATGGTATCTAGAAATATAAAACAAATTATTGCAGAAGAGGTGCAGGAAAGGCATAGTCAGGCCCTGTATACAAATGGAATTGTAGTAGTGTTTGTAGTATTCAACAGCAATCCATTGATATACTAAGAACTCTTCTACATATCTTTCCAAGGCGATGTTTAAAACACAAAATAAGTACTTTACAAGGATTGGATCCTTGCAAGGTTAGAAAGCATACACATTTGAAGGGATACTCACTACTTTGTTTATCAAAGAAAGTGTGCCAAAACACCTTTTTATCATTTCAGGATGTAAGCTGTACACCTCTCAACAATGCAGACTTTAGTTAGGAGGTTTAACTATGTGAAAATGCCTGCTTTATGTTTAGGAGAAATAAATAGAACACTTTTGTATGGTACTGTGGCAGAGGTAGAAAAGGTTTGTGATGATGTGCAGTTTTGTTTCTTTTGTCCAGAACAGGACTCTATGGAAAATGAAGAGTTGATAACAGGAGGAGTTGCAGAACAGGACACAGGTATTATAGTTGATCGCTATGAAGAAGAGATCACAACATTTGACACAGAGGGCCATATGTACAATGAAGTGGCGGAGAGAGGCATTAGCCTTCCTGGCTTAACGCCTCTCTCCGGCACTTCAGAAACACAAGGCTGTGCCATATTTACAAGAATGTGGTGCAGCCTAGCGTTTCCCCCAGCGTTGGCACTAAGTTTAGCAACGTAGCGCCAATGCAGGCACCCTTGCACCATAGTGCAAGGGTGCCTGCGTGCAGGGCAGGATTGTTTATGTGTAGGGAGGTGTCCCTTCCTGCACATAAACAATCCTAAAATACCATTCTGTCACTTTCATGTGTGATGCTTCATGCAGCACACATGAAAGTGACAAAATGGCAGATATTTTTTTAAAGTTTGTTTATGTACAGGAAGGGACACCTTCCTGTACATAAACAAACCATGGCATTTTGCTTTTTCCATGTGTGCTGCACAAGGCAGCACACATGGAAAATCAAAAACGAGGAGAAATAATGCATTTCTCCTCGTTTCGCCAACTTAAGACCAGTTTTTACCTGGTTTTAATTTTGGCGCTGCCTCCTATGTACGCCACCCTTGTACATAGGGGGCAGCATCAAAAAGAATGGGTGTTGCAGCGGAACACCCACCACAACACCCACTGCCCACCCCTTTCATGCTTACCATAGCGTGAAAGGGGGCCTTATTTACAAGGCAGAATTAAGCCACTTTAAGTGGCTTAAAGCTGCCTTGTAAATAAGCCGCAGCCCCTAACGCCACCACAATGTCAATATAGTGACGTTGTGGTGGCAATAAGGGCTTATACATATGCCCCAGAGAGCTCTAAAAAAACTGATTATGTTTGTATATGTTGTCGATACACTCACTACAAGATTCAAACACGGACTGTTGGCTTTCATTTAAAATGTGAAAAAGAAAATAATGATAACTGAGAAAAGTTTGCTGTGTACTTATTTGTAGAGGAACGCTTTGTCTTGTCCACACAACAAGTTATATGTAAGTATTGTTACAATAAATTAGTTTATAATAAAATGCCTGCTAGAGCTGTGCATGACAAGTTAGTACTGGTTGCCATTCCACAACCACTTCAAGGTTTAAATGTTTATGGGTGAATTCTTATCCAAAGTATACTTCCATTTGAGGCTATAGTCTGTGTGGAGCCAAATATAGGCAAGTTACCATGAACAGAGCTGCAGAAAGGTCTAAAAGGTAATGTACTGGATTACTAGTTTTTTCTCAAACTGTTCAGCAGGATGCTTAAGAATTAATAATGGGAATGCTAGGCCTATTAGAGGAAGAGGATGTGAATATCAATGAATTATCTGGTTTAAGCTATAAATGGAATCATAATTGTGAACATTGTGAATTCACCTCTAGCACTGAAATTAATTCGGAACAACTCCTCTACTTGACATTACCAGATTGTAAAGCTGTGGCCTATAAAATGTAAGAAAAAAGGCCCATCAATATATGACCTGTCCAAACTGAAGATTACAACTTAGGTATCCGTTGTTAGTACAAACATATGGAAATATGTAATAGTCATGCTACAATGATGCAGAGTGGATGGTAGTAAATTAGAAATTGAAATTACAAACTTTGTAGCTGGACAAATTTCCATTTCAAAAAGAAGTTTCACAACTATAGCAAACATATTTCATGAAGGAGTTAATATAACCTTTTCACACTACAGAATATATTAAAGATGCCAAAGAGGATGGACAGAGTGTGATGGCATTGAAATGTCATTCAAATCAAGACAACATAAAAAATTAACAATCTTATATCTGCTATTTCTAGAACCCAAGATCTTAGCACAATTTAGGATAACAAAATGTAGCATTGTGTTGAAATGTATATGAATTATGAGTTTATGAGACATTATTTGGCCTATTAGAGGTATTGTCTACAGCAAGTTGTTAGAAATTAAAGACTCTTTTTAACTGTCAGAAAGGAATTTATAAAACATTACTGGACTGCATTCTGTTGCTACATATAAAAACCAATCGGAGGTACTATAATACCAGCAGCCTAAATTTGCATCATAGAAGTCTTGTCTCCACTTCACAATTGTATCTTGTTTTGGTTGTCTAATGTTCAAAATGAAATCCTAATACATTTTTGTCTGTTTACATTTTTTCTCAGTGCTTTAACTACTGCAATAAAAGTAGAATAAAAATTTACAACTATTGTTTTTCACATTGTGGAAAATTAGATCCACAGACTGCCTCCTAGCTGTTACGATGCTGTTATAGTTCATGCAGAAGGTAGCAAAATGCTTTAGTTCTGGTGACATTTCACTGCATCTTCTCTACACTTCGGCTGGACCTTTATTGCCAGGAGCAAGGGCTGAAGGCAGCAATAGCCCAAAAAAGTTAAAAAAAAACAGCACAACTTTCAAAATCAGTTTGGGACAGCTCCTACAAGAAACTCACCAGCAGCTGGTAAGTTCAAGAAGGCAGAAATGGGTGTGTACTTCCTTTCATGAAGGAAACTGTGCAAAGCAATGACATTTCTTTGGTAGTTATGTTGTATTCATGAGTTCCAATGTTGAACGTTATTTTTGAAACAAATGTTTTTGTTAAATGCGTTGTTAAAATAAAGCTAAACCAATATGTTACTAAACACCTAGACTCTAACTTTGTGTAAAATATGTCCATATATCTGTTTTTCACTTTGGCATTGGTATTCATGACTTCTGACGTCATTGCAACCTCCGGTGTTGCTGTGAAGAAGGAGGATACGATTTTCATGTAGTTTTTTCGACACAAGAATACAAAGGGGAAAGTTAAATTAATATCTTACTAAATAGCTAGACTCAAATTTTATGTAAAATATGTCTATATATGTGTTTTACACTTTGTGAAAAACATGCGGCAGTCTCTGTGTGCCCTCTGCAATTGTGGCGCCATCATGCAAATCTAAAACATCTTGAAATACAATGATAATGAACTTTTTATATAAATAGATCACAAATACAACAATAAGTAGTGCACCATGCAGATGTAATGTTCAATATCTAATTATAGAAAAAAGATACAGGGATGTTATAGTTATGAAATAGTATAAAAAAATTAGAAATCCACAAAAAAACAAAAGGTTACAGGGACGTTATAGTTAGGAATTAGCATTTAAAAAACCTTACAAATTCACTGAAAAAAACCAAAGGTTACAGGGACGTTATAGTTAGGAAATTTAATTAAAAAAACCTTAGACATTCACTGAAAAATTAAAGGTTACAGGGACATTATAATTAGGCTGACATTTCACTAGTAGAAACCCAGAGAAATTCAGCAGTTAAAGTTAGCTGAGCTAACTATAACTCTCACCCCTGCAATTCCCTGCTTATGACCTCACATATGGCATCACTGATGACATCTGAAATGACCACTCATGACATCTGAAATGACATCACTTGTTATATTTCATATAGGTACCCCGATATAGGTATAGGTAACATCATAACCCTTCACCTACATTCTCTCCTATACTACATACATAGGCTTTCCTGTTTTCAGTTTCTATTTTTGGTAAATTCTGGTGGGGTTTTTTCTGTGTTTTCAAGTAATTTCAATACCTTAAAAAAACAGTGGTTATCAGTGGTTACACATTTACACGCCATTAAAAACAACAGAAACTGTTTTTCCAGTGTTTATGGAACGTTTTGTTTTTATTATCGCTTGCTTTCTGCACTGATAGTGCATGGTATATAGACAGTGTACGTACAGTGTATATGAGGTCCAAATACATTTTTACAAATCAAACTTATCATAGTAGACCATACAATACTTCTTCAGTGAGTCTTTGATCATGCATGCTCGCTCTTTCCTTCCCATGTAAACTTTTATCTGTGAAAAGGCCCTCTCAACATTGGCACTTGAGACAGGCAACGCCAAAATAGCCAGTACACAATTTGCTAACCCTGGCCACTGATATAGCTTTCCATGCCAATACTGGTGCACCTGAAGATTGTGATTCTCTGTGACAGGTTCTGCAACATATGCGTTGAACTGGGCGCTTATGCCCTCAGAGTTATTGAAGTGGTCAAAAATGAGGCAGCACTTTGGAAACTCCGGAGAAAATGTCCCTTTATGGAAGGGATCTATAACTTGTGCAGAGTACCACAGTGAGGCTTCATTGACTTCAAATGCCATGGTTGGTGAAGGGCTATTTCTCATACATTGTAAAATAAAAGTTCCTGAATTGCTCCTCAACATTTCTTTGCTTACCAAGTGGCAAGCACTCTAACATGGAACATGTTGCAGTGCCAAAGTCACTGAATGTGTCGCCCAGCCTACTCTCAAGGAGATGTTTCACATCTACATCAATCATGCTGAACACTTGGTAGACAAGGGTGCTTTCAGACTCTAGTTTTTTTATTATGTCCACTACAGCAGTCATGTTTTCCTGTAAATATCTAATAATGCAATAGAGAGTATTTTTTTTAACATCACTATCAATATGCGACCGAAGATCCTCACATTTCTTGCCTTTGGCATCATTACTCAGCTAAAATTCTATAAACGGTTGCCACATGGATAATATAGCATCCATGGCCTCTAGGACTGAGAACCACCAGCTAAGTGACACTGCTGGGATCACTCTTTCTTTGATGCCACACAAAGCACAAAATGAGAAATATTAGCATTTTAGTTTCCGCGCATAACAAAACAGTGCACCAGAATGGACTAAAAAGTCAATAGCATCCTTCATTAACTCTGAAGATTGTAAAGAGGCTTTCAGCATACCATCTAACAAGTGGCAGGGATCTCTTACAGGGAAGCACTTCAGCTCAAGTATCGATTTTGACAGGTCATCACACAACTTTTTTATATACATAGCTGAATCACTGCAAATACAAACAATATCACTCCAATCTTTGTTGAACTTGGTAAGAACTTTTTGCAACAGCATTCCACGTGACACTGCGTTCCATGCTTTCCAAAAGTCTGGTGTCATGTTTTTACCAGTAACCCAGATGCTTTGTGACTGCACTCTTTTCACATATACCTGTCACTATAACTTGCATTGAATGTTTAAAGCCTGGGGTGTTTGGCAATTCACCTACTATCAATACTGACTCACTATAAAAGGGGGCTGATGTATCAAGGGTTTTTACCCATTGTCTCTGGGTAAATGTGATGGTACATAGGAAAAATATAGGTTTCATAAGAATCTTTCCTATCAGTGAAAGACTCAAACGTAGCCAAAAAATCAAATATGATTTTGATATTTCCTGATTCTCTACGGTTTATAAAATAAATAAAAAACACCTAAAACATGCTTCTAACCCCTGTATCTTTAGACCGAAGACCACGTAACTGAAAAAGGAAGAAGAAACAATATTTTAGTGACAACCCTAAACAACAAAACTCAAGCAGAATAATGTTAGCCCAGTCTTTCTTACTGCTACCTTATATAACAAAGTAACATTGTATTGGCCCCTTCAGGAAGAAATAAAAATGACTCTTTCACTCTTCTTTTCCTTTCTTTGAATCGCATTTAGTTTGTGGTTGTGCAGGGGTTTTTTCAGTGTTTATATGTTTACACTGGTGAGGGCTATTTCCCTTCTGGTGGGGTTTTATCAGTTATTAAAGGTTTAAACCTAAAACCGGACAGCCTATACATACATGATGGATTTGAAGGACTGACCTTTTACCCAGTTACAATACTACACACAAGTACGTAGGGTTTTTCCCTGGACACTGGCCTCATAAATTATGCATGAGGATTCTTAGTGTCCTGGAATCACAGCAGGACCATCATCTCCTGCATAATAACTGTGTATAAAGTTCATTCCCGACGTCATCCTAAGTCCGACACTGGCACAGCAAATAGAAACCCCTGGGGATACCTTAGGGTATATAAACAACACTTCTTGCTGAGATAGGGGGATGAGATCATGACTTCCATGCCAACACACTGACGCGAGACGCTGAGGTTCCTGCATGCAGATACTCCAGCTCACAGTGGTCTGACATCCCTCGCGGGGTGTTCAGCTCGAGACCAGAATGGGGTCCCGCAGGCTAACATCAAGTAATGGGGTTGGCTTTATCCTAGAGGGATTCTTGGCTCTACACCTACTCACATGCTAGGTACACTTAGGTACATCTAGTTAGGGTGCATCGTAGGAGTACGCATTTTATTGCCATGTATTTTATATACTCGCCGATATTTATGATTTTAGCAAAATGGTAGAAATCTACCATCTGTTTCCTCTCTTAGTGCTGCTACTCATTTATATATGCTACTGTCTACTGGTGATTTCAGTGCACTTATTTTACGCTAGAATAACGACTGTTCAATAAATACTTATTGAAAACGTCCCAACCGTTTATTCTGTGTATCTCTCTGAGAACAAGTGAGCATGAGTGACTGAGCGAAAAGTAAGTTACTGTTTCCACGGTCCTGAGGGATCAGGGTTGTCATGTTCGATAGTTGCCAAGAACTATTCTCTCTTTGGTAAGAGGAGGTTATAGTGGCTTTGCAAGCTAGCTGGCACACAGGCCGACATACCCGGTTGGGGTGTCTGGACACCAGTCCCGCAGTGTATGTTGTCTAAACATGCAGATCCTATATAGGTCTTATAGGAACTACATGACACACTGATTACATCATCCAGAGAAACACTGAAACACCCACTTACATCCCCATAAAACATGTCATAAACCCACTCCCACACAATCACTAACAAACTCATTCACAGAACCCATACAAACACTCACACATATAATCGCTCATCCATACAGCCAGTAACACATCAACTTACCCAGAGAGCCACTTACAGAACCACTAACTCACATATACAGACACTCATGTACCTACTCACTTAACACAACAGCCAGTCACCGATTCAGTCATAGAGACATACACACACTTTCATACCCACTCATACATCCATAAAGCTACTGACACAGTAAATGAGTTAATGATACACCTACTCAGATACCTACTCAGTCACCCATGCAGTCAATCACACAGCCACTAACCCATCCATACAATTATGCCCACAGCAACTCAGTTACTTACACATATACTAATCCATTTACTCCCTCACCTATACAGTGACTGAGAGCACCACACACTTTACCATACAACCTTTCTCACACTCACTTACTCACCAATACAAAACAATAGTCAAACAATCACTCACACATACAGTCACTCATATGCCCACTCACTCACCCGTACACCCACTTATACACCAATTGATGCACCAAAACTGAAACTCATGTACCCTGTCACTTGTCTACACTGACAATTATGTATCTGCTCAAACACCCATTCGGCCACTTATGCACCTCTCATTTTCCATTTACACCCACGGATGCACCAACTCAGTCAACGATACAGATACTTACACAGCCACTTATTTACTCATACATGCACTGACACACCCACTCATTTACCTTTACAAAGCCTCACACACCCACTATCTCATGTATACAGTATTTTATATACCTAGTCACTCTTCTATACACCACTTACATACCCACCCACTTACCCATACAGGCACTTACATAGCAAGTTACCTTAGTATATATGTTTAACACTCAGTAACTTTTAGAAAACACTCACAATCACTAGAATGATGTCATCAGTGATGTCATTTGAGATGTCATCAGTGATGTCATCAGTGATGTCACTGACCATGTCATGAGTGATGTAATATGTGAGATCATAAGCAGGGCAATGCGGGGGCGCAAGTTATAGTTAGCTCAGCTAACTATAACTGCTGAATTTATCTGGTTTTGTACGAGTGAAATGTCAGCCTAACTATAACGTCTCTGTAACCTTTGTTTTTTTCAGTGAATTTTAAAGTTTTTTTAATTCTAATTCCAAATTATAACGTCCATGTCACCTTTGTCTTTTTTCAGTATTAAACATATATATATATATATATATTATTTTATTGAAAGAGTTCGCCTCATTGTGAGATGCACTCCCAGGAGGTAAGCAGACACAGGAGCTGATGTGTTTAAAAACACACTATCCAGCAGTTTATTGTGACGCGTTTCGGGCTTGCGCCCTTCATCAAAGCCAACTGCAAACCAGGACGGCCAAACATTTCTGCCAGCATTTTCCCTCCATTTATACAAGTCACGCCCCAAATGGGCCGGCAAATCTCCTTGCCTGCACAAAGCATGATTGGGCTGGGACTTAATCCCCAAGGTGCAACGAGCCAGGGGGCGCGTTTGCACAGTGGTGCAGGGAGGAGGCGGGGCCTGATATAACAAGTGTGCAAACCGCCCCCTGGCGCATTGTAAATTGGGGGATTAAGTCCCCTTCAATCCTGAGGGTCCTTGCTGGCCAGCTAGCCCACCAGGTACCTCCAGTAAGCGCCACAGAGCTGCATTGCAGAGAGGTGGTCCGAGGCCACGCCCCTTTTTACACCACTCTGCAAATGCGGCTTCTGGTGCATTGCTGGTGGGGCGATGAGGTCCTCTTGTGTCCTAAGGACGTCAGGACACAAGTGGACTTCATCCACCGAGCAGCAGTGCACCATAAGCCGCGTTTGCAGAGTGGTGTAAAAAGGGAGCGTGGCCTCGGACCACCTCTCTGCAATCCAGCTGTGTGGTGCTTACTGGAGGTACCTGGTGGGCTAGTTGGCCCCCAGGGACCCTCAGTATTCAAGGGGACTTAATCCCCCAATTTAGAACGTGCCAGGGGGAGCGTTTGCAGAGTGGTGGAGAAAGGGGGCGTGGGCTTTGTCCACCTCTCAGCAATCCCACTGTGTGGGGCTTACTGGAGGTAAGAGGTAGGCTAGTTGGCCCCTAAAGGACCCCCAGCAGCGAAGGGGACTTCAATCCCCATCCAAAAGTGCGCCAGGGAGCGCGTTTGTAGAATGGTGGGAAGAGGGGGCGTGGCCTGCTCTTCGAACTTAGCAATGCTGCTGTGTGGAACTTACTGGAGGTAATAGGAGGGGTAGTTGGCCCCCAAGGATGTCCTTGGGGGCCAACTACCCCTCTTGTTACCTCCAGTAAGTCCCGCACAGTGGGATTGCTAAGACGTCTTTGGAGGCCATGCCCCCCTTTCTCCACCATTCTGCAAATGCGCCTCCTGGCAGACTACAGGATGGGGGATGAAGTCCAATTTACTCCTGAGGGACTTTGGGGGCCAAGAAGCACTACTGGTACTTCCTGTAAGCCCTACGCACCGGAATTCCTGAGCGCTGGTCGGAGGCCCAGCACCCTTTCTCCACCACTCTGCAAACGCGACTACTAGTTAAAAAAGTGTTTGCAATGTAATAGGTTTCGCATTTGTGAGAATTAGAGCTATTGGCGTTGTAAATGCAAACGTTTTTTACTAATGTTTTTTGGAGTGGAGTGGATGTACGTTGTGTGTAGTGGAATTATGTGATATGTTGTGCAGTGAAATTATGTGGATAGAAAGTATGTGGTATTTAGTGTATAGGAATTATGTAGAGTGGGATTATGTGTTATGGAGAGTAATTATGTGGTATGGTAGTCTGTGTTGTGGAGTGGTAACCTCAGGTTTAGTCTTCCTCGTTTCCATAGAAGCTCAACTATGAACTCAGTGAGACAAAAAAAGATGGAATCACTGAGGAGCACTTGTGGACCTAGTCAGAGGTATGAGCAGGGCCACTGGAATTATGTGACTCTTTGGCTGCACCGACTTTCGCACAATTATACATTTTCTGCATTAGCCACATAATTCATCATCTGCACCCTAATCTGCAGATTTGAACAAAGCCTTGTTTCTAGCTGAAACGGGTCAAGCGTTACCAAAAATGCAGCGAAAAGTGTTACAGCGTGGTGGAAGGCCCTTTGCAAACCTAAAATGGTCACCTGTTACTTATTGCTAAATGTGGGTGTTAAATTGGTACTAATGGTGTGCAAGCCACTCTTGCTTCCCTCTGCGCCTCTCTTGCCTCTTTCTGCATTACTGTTGCTTCCTTCTGCATGTTTCTTTCTTTTTCTGCACTTCTCTTGACCTCATTCTGCAAATCTCTTGTACTTTCTGCACCTCTCTTCCCTCTTTTTGCACGTCTGTTGCCTCTTTCTGCACCTCATTTGCTTTTTTCTGCACCCCTGTTGTCTCTTTCTGCACTCGTCTTCCCTCTTTCTGTACCTTTCCTGCCTGTTTCTGCTCCTCACTTGCCTCTTTCTGCACTTTTCTTGCTTCTTTCTACACCTCTGTTGCTTCTTTCAGCAATTCTCTTGCCTCTTTGTGCACTTCCCTTGCCTGTTTCTGCACTTCTCTTGCCTCTTTCTGCACCCCTGTTGCTTCATTCTGCACTTTCCATGCTTCTTTCTGCACCTGCCTTGCTTCTTTCTGCACCCCTGTTGTCTCTTTATGTACCTCTTTTGCCTCTTTCTGCACTTTTCTTGGCTTTTTCTGCACTTCTCTTCCTTCTTTATGCACCCCTCCTGCCTTTTTCTGTACCTTTCTTGCCTCTTTGTGCACCCATCCTACCTTTTTCTGCACCCCTCTTGCCTCTCTCTCCACCCCTCTTCCCTCTTTCCGCACCTCTGTTGGTTCTTTCTGCACTGCTCTTGCTTCTATCTGCACCTTACTTGCCTCTTTCTGCACTTCTCTTGCTTCTTTCTACACCTCTGTTGCTTCATCAGCAATTCTCTTGCCTCTTTCTGCACTTCTCTTCCTTTCTTTGTGCACCCCTCCTGCCTCTTTCTGTACCTCTCTTGCCTCTTTGTGCACCTCTCCTACCCCTTTCTGCACCCCTTTTGCCTCTTTTTACACCTCTGTTGGTTCTTTCTGCACTGCTCTTGCTTCTTTCTGCACCTCACTTGCCTCTTTCTGCACTTCACTTGCTTTTTTCTGCACCTCCCTTGCCTCTTTCGGCACCTGTGTTGCTTCTTTCTGCACTTCTCTTGCCTCCTTCTGCACCTCTTAGTTAGAGGTAGTTTTAATCCCCCTGCCCTATTATGTACTAGGGCCATACAGGGGAGGTCATGCCAATCACAGGGGTACCCCAACCCATAGTGTACCCTAGTGTATATAGGTGTTTTCACTGTATTCTAAGTGTCTTTCAGCATAGCACTGGTTCCAGGCCTGGTTAGTCAGAGTCAGTTACGACCAGTACCTGTCAGCAAAAAGTTGGGGCACAGGATGACTTTGCAACAAGGCCTCTTTCTGCTCCTCTGTTGGTTCTTTATGCACATCTCTTGCTTCTTTCTGCACCTTTCTTCGTCTTTCTGGAGTTCTGTTGCCTCTTTCTACATTTCTCTTGCTTCTTTCTGTGCCTTTCTTCCTCTTTCTGCACATGTCCTACCTTTGTAGGCATAGTTAGAAATTGGCATTTAAAAAAACCTTTGAAATTCACTGAAAAAACCACAGGTTTCAGGGACATTATAGTTAGAAAATAGCATTTAAAAAACCTTTGAAATTCACTGAAAAATCCATAGGTTTCAGGGACGTTATAGTTAGAAATTAGCATTTAAAAAACCTTAGAAATTCACTGAAAAAACCACAGGTTTCAGGGATGTTACAGTTAGTTGGACATTTCACTCGTACAAAACCAGAGAAATTCGGCCGTTATAGTCAGTTCAGCTAACGATAACTTGCGCCCCCGCAATGCACTGCTGATGACGTCACATATTACATCATTCATGACATGGTCAGTGACATCACTGATGACATCTCAAATGACATCACTGATGACATCACTGATGACATCATCCACGTGATAATCTGATGTACCTCCTCATACCCTAATATAAACTTTGATACACCCACTCTAAAATACAGACTACCATTTTCGAAACCATAGACACACCAATACCAGTTAGTACATACCCACTTACTAATTCCTAGGTCTACACACACATCCACTCATTCACCCATACAGTCACTCATACATGCAGTCAACCATCAATACGGCACTATCATATGCACTCACATAGCTATACAGACACTCACACACCGCCACTCATCCATAGAGTTACTCACACACCTAGTCAGTCATGCAAAGAATCAATCACACTCCCATTTACTCACCTATGCAGTTATACACACTCCACCTCACTTAGTCAACATATACTAACACATAATTACACTCTTATACAATAACTAATACAAGCACACACTCATCCATACAGCCACTCTCACAATCACTCACTCTCACATATAGTCATTTATATACTCCAACACTCACATATGCTGCCTTTCACATATGCAGTTACTCACACATGTATCACTGAGGCATCCATTCACTCACCAACACACCCATACACACACTCACCCACCCCTTCACAGATGCACTCTTGAACCCATACACCCAGTGATTCACCCACTCACACATCTATGCACAGAGTCACACCCCCCCACCCACCCACACAGACACTCAGGCACCCATACAGATACTCAGACAACCAATCAATAACCCATATAGACCCTCATTTAGCTACTCACCAACCCATGCAACCGCTTACACACCAACTGACAAACTAAACTGTGTGAATGTCTGCATCAGTCACTAACCCATGCATTCAGTAAGACACATTTAATCACTAACTTATACAGTCAGTCACGCACCTACTAAATCATCCATTCAGACACTTATACACCCACTCATTCTTCAATACACCTTGGCCTATATATATATATAAAACATATTTAAACTTTACAGAAACACACAGTCACTGGATGATGTCATCAGTGATGTCATCAGTGATGTCATTTGAGATGTCATCAGGGATGTCATCAGTGATGTCACTGACCATGTCATGAAAGATGTAATATGTGACGTCTTCAGCAGTGCATTGCGGGGCGTGAGTTATAGTTAGCTGAACTAACTATAACGGCTGAATTTCTCTGGTTTTGTACGAGTGAAATATCCAACTAACTATAATGTCCCTGAAACCTGTGGTTTTTTCAGTGAATATATATATATATTTCACTGACACGCTGAAGTATAAATAATCACACGTTTACTGGAAACAGAAGGCTCTGATGCGTTTCGGTGGATGGACCACCTTGTTCACATAGTACAGCCCCATTGAGGGAAGTGTTTAAATAATGTTGCCATGGCAACCATGTCAACGACATGGACATAAAAGAAACAGAAAGCAAAACTTTACAAGCATGTTAGTGGCACATTGCAAGTAAATATACCAATGTATGCGCAAAATTAATAAATGGCAGAGAATGTGAAAAATAAATATAAAATCTAAAAATTAAAAATCTTAGGTTATAAACCACATATATGGTACAATTGCAATACAAAACCATAAGTATGGGAATAGAGTACGTAGATAAGAGTGTGCACCGCATTGTATACAGCCAGTTAAAATTCAAGGTTAAACACGGGGGTGCATAAATATAGCGATGATTGAGGTATCATGTGCTCTTTCTCTATATACATATATATCAGTTTCTTTAAGTAACTGCTAAATTAAAGCAATATACGTCTGAGTAGAAGGAACAGGTCACATGTACAAACACATCTAATAGATCAAGCCCAAGTGGGCAACCTGTCAACTTGTCACGATCCCCGATGATTTGTTAAATATTACATACTGGGCTTGTAAACCTATATCTCTAAGTACACTTACATATATAAATTCCTAAGAAATGTCAAAATCACACCATATAAGACATAGTGTTAGATCTAAAATCCAATGCCTATTAACCATGACAAAACGTAAAATAAATAAATTATAACTGCACTAGAAAGACTGTAAGAGAGCGGGTGAACAAATACATAATTACAGATGCAATATTAGGTCTTCATCAGAGTTAAGGCCATATGGGATTTTGCTGTTCAACATGAGGATATAACATGATTCCAACCTCCTCAGTTGCAACTCCCTGTTACCACCCCTTGGATTTTTGGGAATGGCATCAATCACATAATACACCAGATCTTTAGCTGTTCCCTGGTGGTGTTCATGGATGTGCCTGTCTACTGGGTAGCTCTTGCCATTGTTTGTTATGGCCCTGAGGTGTTGCAAGATTCTAACGTGGACCATATGAATGGTGCTGCCTACATACTGTTTTGGACAAGTACACTCTAGGAAATAAACTGCAAATTCTGTCTTGCAGTTGAACATCCCCCGAATGGTCATGGGTCTCTTTCTTAAGGGTGACTGGACGGTCTTCACATTTCGACCATGTTTACAGGCTTTGCACCAGGAGCACTTCTGGAAACCCCTACTTGTTCTCAACCACTCAGAACCACTCCTGGTTTGGGGGAGGCTCTGCACTAGTTCATTCTGCATAGATTTTGCCCTTCTGAACGATATGAGGGGGATACAGGGTATGTCATGCCCTATCACCGGATCACTTTTGATAAGTCGCCAGTGTCTGTACAAGATATTGCGTTATCTGGCATGATAGGTTGAGAACCCCGTAATCAGGCAAATCTGGCTATTGTCAGGGGTGTATTTCTTTCTCTTGTGCATGCCAAATAGCAGATCTTCTCTCTTCTGTGTTTTAACCTTCTCTTTAGCTGTATCCAGTACATTCCCAGCATACCCTCGCATTCTGAGTCCTGTAGATAGATTACTCTGGACCTCCCTCAGTGTGTCCTCACTACTACAGTTACGCTTCATGCGCAGGTTTTCTGCATACAGGATGCTATTTTTATGTTTCGTTGGATGAAAGCTGCTGGCATGTAGTATAGAATTACCAGCGGTATGTTTTCTATATGTCCTGGTATGCAATCTGTTCCCTTCTACATAAACCACTAGATCGAGGAAGTGTACCTCATTTTTACTAATAACATGTGTGAATGTAAGGTTAAGGTCATTTGAGTTTAGTTTCTGTGCAAATGCTTTTGCAGACTCAGGCGATCCCTTCCAAAGAATGAAGAGGTTGTCAATAAATCTGGTCCACAGGACGATGTTATCTGCCCATTCATTCGCAAAGCCTACTGCTAGTACCTGCTCCTCCCACAATCCCATATGCAAATTCACAAAGCTGGAGGCGAAGCAGGTACTCATGGCAGTTCCTTGTATCTGTTTGTAAGTATGCAGCTGGAACAGAAAAAGATTGTTCTTGAGACACCACTCTACCATACTAATAAGCATATGTGTATGCTGATGTAAGTGTATGTGTATAGTTCCAAGATAGTGTTTCAATGCTCTTATACCATCATTATATCTGATGCTCGTATATATATATATATATATATATATATATATATATATATATATATATATATATATATATTCACTGAAAAAACCATAGGTTTCAGGGACGTTATAGTTAGAAATTAGCATTTAAAAAACCTTAGAAATTCACTGAAAAAACCACAGGTTTCAGGGACGTTATAGTTAGTTGGACATTTCACTCGTACAAAACCAGAGAAATTCAGCCGTTAAAGTTAGTTCAGCTAACTATAACTCGTGCCCCCGCAATGCACTGCTGATGACGTCACATATTACATCATTCATGGCATGGTCAGTGACATCACTGATGACATCACTGATGACATCTCAAATGACATCACTGATGACATCACTGATGACATCATCCAGTGACTGTGTGTTTCTGTAAAGTTTAAATATGTTTTATATATATATATATATAGGCCAAGGTGTATTGAAGAATGAGTGGGTGTATAAGTGTCTGAATGGATGATTTAGTAGGTGCGTGACTGACTGTATAAGTGAGTGATTAAATATGTCTTACTGAATGCATGGGTTAGTGACTGATGCAGACATTCACACAGTTTAGTTTGTCAGTTGGTGTGTAAGCGGTTGCATGGGTTGGTGAGTAGCTAAATGAGGGTCTATATGGGTTATTGATTGGTTGTCTGAGTATCTGTATGGGTGCCTGAGTGTCTGTGTGGGTGGGTGGGGGGGTGTGACTCTGTGCATAGATGTGTGAGTGGGTGAATTACTGGGTGTATGGGTTCAAGAGTGCATCTGTGAAGGGCTGTATGGGTGGGTGAGTGTTTGTATGGGTGTGTTGGTGAGTGAATGGATGCCTCAGTGGTACATGTGTGAGTAACTGCATATGTGAAAGGCAGTATATGTGAGTGTTGGCGTTTATAAATGACTATATGTGAGAGTGAGTGATTGTGAGAGTGGCTGTATGGATGAGTGTGTGATTGTATTAGTTATTGTATAAGAGTGTAAGTATGTGTTAGTATATGTTTGAATAAGTGAGGTGGAGTGTGTATAACTGTATAGGTGAGTAAATGGGAATGTGATTGATTTTTTGCATGACTGACTAGGTGTGTGAGTAACTCTGGATGAGTGGCGGTGTGTGAGTGTCTGTATAGATATGTGAGTGCATATGATAGTGCCGTATTGATGGTTGACTGCATGTATGAGTGACTGTATGGGTGAATGAGTGGATGTGTGTGTAGACCTAGGAATTAGTGAGTGGGCATGTACTAACTGGTATTGGTGTGTCTATGGTTTCGAAAATGGTAGTCTGTATTTTAGAGTGGGTGTATCAAAGGTTATATTAGGGTATGAGGAGGTGCATTAGATTATCACGTGGATGATGTCATCAGTGATGTCATTTGAGATGTCATCAGTGATGTCATCAGTGATGTCACTGACCATGTCATGAATGATGTAATATGTGACGTCATCAGCAGTGCATTGCTGGGGCGCGAGTTATAGTTAGCTCAACTAATTCTAACGGCCTAATTTCTCTGGTTTTGTACGAGTGAAATGTCCAACTAACTATAACGTCCCTGAAACCTGTGGTTTTTTCAGTGAATATATATATATATATATATATATATATATATATATATATATATATATTCCAAATGCAATCCTGCAGTCCTGGTTGTGGACATCCGTCGCAGTCAGCAGGAAACAGCCACACCAACGCAGTTTCAATAACACAAGTTTTTTAATAGCAAAGAAACAGACGCGTTTCAAACTGATCCAGCGTGATGCTAGCAAACAGCATTCATTCACCAGATACTCACTTGGGCCCATTCATTCATACTACGCTAGTATTTTCCGCTGGTGAGTCAGTTGTACTCTTATCAAAATCCCTGCTACCAATTACTTTTCTGATTGAAGAGTAATGACTTACCAATGAATCCTTTGCTAATTGGGAAGTTTAAAATGAGTGACATTCATTACAATTCATAATCCTGAAATAATCACTGAGTCAGGAAGTTTTAAAATGTTTATCTAAAGATTTTGCAGAGTAAAATACAGAACCACATGATACTTAATCGCATATCAAGGATGAAGCAGAGAATAATAATTATTGATCAATGACGGTCCCTCAGAAAGGAGAAGACAGAGACAGCAGCACAACTAAGAGTTGCATTCATATTTACCTAAAAGTGCGAGAACCAAACCCCTTGGCCAAGGAGTTGGGAAAGATAGGACCCAGGAAGGATGAAGAGCAAAGACCTCCTCCAGGTTCAGGACAGGACCGGTGACCTCTCTACAACGACGCCTGCGTCGTTCCCCTCTCTGATACTCAACTTCTCCTCGATTCTCCCGTGCCTTCCTTCTAATGGACTCCGCCGCCCCCTCCTCAGGACCTCTCTGGACAGCGGTTCAGTCTGCAATCGATCAGCTTGTCGGTCTGGAGCTTCTGCCTGTCAGCGTCTAGTCTCGATGAACGCCTGTTCTCTGAGCTCCTCTGCCTGTTATTTAACTAATTCTATATCTATTATACCCTTCTACACCCATGTACCTCCCATTAATGTTGCCAAAATATGGGACCACTATTTCTGATTGGACGGGGACAGGGGGTTGATCCTCACACCATATTGATTTAGTTCAATTTCCTAAAGCCCATTGTTTTAAAAATACCGCCCCTCACATTTAATACATTTGATTTATTTCCCACCCGTCTCACGACAAATTTTATACATTCTTCATGTACATTGTTGCATATTAGTAGGGACATTCATGGGTACAGCAGTGTTGGCCATCAGGTCACGGCCTTGGACGACGTCCAGGTTGACTTCATCCTTTTCTTTCTGGGCAGCCATGCAAGACGCATGCGCGGGATCATTGTCACACGAGTTTTCAGTTCACCAACCCCAGGCCCAAATTTACGAACTAATAAAAGTCAAAGAAGAAAATATTAAAATCACAAATAAAATGTTTCACTGTATGCCCGCTCTTTCTACTCTATTCCCATTTACTTATAAATTCTATTCCGCATTAATAGCGTTAGGAAACGACAATTTAATTATAACACGAGAGCAAGCTGTAGCACATGAAAACATAAAGCAGCCATTTTAATGCACACTGCGCAGAAGCAAGAGTTTCCCACCAAGCAAAGAGAGACGTCACACCATGTGATATGGTTGAGACATGCGCAGTAAAGTTCCTGCGTTTTAGCGGCCATTTTAGAATAGACAAGCGTTATTTATTAGTTTAGACACATTGGCAAGCTTCCTTGCTACTTATGTTTGTGTATGCAAGAGTTAGTATGAACAATACAAGTTTAATAAATTAATACTGTGAGAAGATTGCATCCAAGCAAGTCTCATTTGTGAGTCCTTGCTCCATCAGAACTTTCGTTCTTTTTCACATGTATATATATATATATCGCCATGGTAGATATATGTGGAGTCAGGTATGGAAAAACAAGCCTTACCTGGCAATATTTTATTTTCAATATTTTTTTTAATTCTATTTCCTAACTATAATGTCCATGTCACCTTTGGCTTTTTTCAGTGTGTATATATATATATGAGTGTGGTCACAGCTAACAAAGGAGCCGCTGCCCTTAACCGGGCGAAAAGAGTTTAATCTTAATCCGGGAGGATTACCTTCAGCGTGGCCCCCCAGCACCGTAAACAACGGCAAAGATTGCACCCGAGGACGGCGCCAAGGCAGGCGAGCTCGAGTCGGAGGACGCGCGCTGCGTTTGACTGGAGGCGGTTCGGTGAGTGATTAGCCTGATTAGAAGGTCGGCTGGGTCGAGAAGGTGTGCAGTAACCCGCGCGGAGAAAATTGCAGAAAGGGCAGGAATCCTTTCACTGCGCGTTGAAAAGCAACAAGATAGAGTCATTTCTCACAACAGCGCGATGTCAGCGGATGCGCTTAAAGAAAGGGAGGCAGCAGCAGCAGATATGTTCTGTGATAATAAGACTTTTAATTTGGACTCAATTTCCCAGCAGGCATCACAGGGGCAAAGAAATACCAGTATAAAAGAAAAAATTAAAAACTTAGAAAAATTAAGTAAATCTGAACAAAGTAAATGGTGGGAGGCCAAGTCACTCCAGCGATACTTGGACGTTGGAAGAATACCTAGAGGGTTAAGGATTTTAACAGCACCAAGTTATGAAAACCCAGACAAAGAGATGATGAAGGAATGGGCAGAGACTAATTTAGATTCTTCTAGAAGACTCGTTGTTATTCTTGTTAAATACGCAGAGAAGGATCGCCTTAAACTCCAAGAACAAATAGAAATTTTATATCAAGAATTAACCATAATGGGCAACTTAGATGAAATAACTAAATTAAAGGAGGAAATGAATAAAAGGTTGAAAAAAGAGGAAGATAAGATTCGGGAGAGAAAAGCCTTTAAATTTCACCGTGATCGTACAGATTACGAGACGGGGCGTATTTTCACATTTGCTAAAAAATATGATGCATTAAAGGTCTCTAAATATGGTGATACAACAACAAGTAATGCAGAGGTCAATAAAGGAGGACCCAGTACATCATCCAATTCAGAGTGGAGTTCCACATGCGGCAGTGAGGCAGAAATGGTTGAGATAAGAACACACAATAAACAAGTCCCTGCAAAAATATCGCTAGTGGATGAAGTGGATTTTTAGTATGCGAAGGCGCAATACTTTGCGCCCAAGAACTCAGCAAAACAGGCAACAAAAAGCAGAACCTGCAAGCGCCATGAGGCGAAAGGCCAAGTCCAGAAGATGCAAGGAAGTCGCAAACACGCCCACCGAGACGGAATTGGAGACGCCAATAGAAAAACTAAATCATAGTAGTCAAACAGTTGTCAACTTAACTGACATTGATCTCAACAAAGCAGAGGAACAATTGTTAACTTTGGGACTGTCTTATTGTCCAGTCAGTTCATTTCACTATCCGAGTACAAGGTTGGATGTCTTTAAAAGCATTAGAAAATTAAAATTAAGGAAATACCATCTGTTAAATGATAACAAAAATAAAAATACAAACAAAGACAAAGACCAAGAAGCAACTATACCAATCAATCCCTCAATACTAAGTCCCCCACTTTTCAATCCTTTGGATACAGAACAATCTCTACTGGAAGATCTATGTGAATTAGCTAATGAAAATCTTACCCAACATGAAAATATGGGGACAGACACCAGACAGGAATCAGATGCAAATCCGATTAGACCCATTACTCATTTTAAACCAGCGTCAAAATGTAATCCCATCACAGTAAGGGACTCGATAGACATCTTCCAAGAACAGTTGGTAAAAGGTATCAAACAACTCAACTATAAAGCACAGAGAGCCAAAAAACAAAAGATTAATCGGACTGAGCTCCAGTATCATCAATTGATTAAAAAGTTAAAATCAAATCCTGATATTGTTATCCGTAATGCGGACAAAGGGAGAATTTAGTCCTGTGGAGCAAGAAAGATTACACAGAAGAGGCCATGAGTCAATTGACAGATACTGCATGCTACCGAAGGAGTGATCACTTTGAATTGAAAGCTACATATGGGGCATACAATATGAAGTTAGCCACATGGAGAAATGGAGGGCTAATAACTACAGATGAATTCAAGTTCTTAAAGATAGAAAAACCGGTGACGCCAATTCTTTATTTTATTCCGAAAATTCACAAAAATGCGAATAAGCCACCAGGAAGGCCTATAATATCTGCACGTAACAGCCTCCTAGAAAAACGTCACAATATGTGGATTATTATTTACAGGACTTTGTCCAGATGTTACCCTCATATGTTAGAGATACGAGTGATTTTCTCCTAAAGATACAGAATATACAATGGCAGCAGGACTATCTTTTAATAGCTTTGGATGTGACATCCTTATATACATCCATTAAACATCAGGATGGTTTACGTGCTCTTAAATATTATTTGGAAAAACGGACTCCCGAATATATACAACACAACAAAATGCTTTTAAATATGGTTGAGTTTTGTTTACACAATAATATTTTTCTTTTTCAGAATACTATGTATAAACAACAGCGTGGAGTAGCCATGGGTGCCAGCTTCTCCCCCAGCTATGCATGTTTGCATATGGGTTGGTGGGAGGAGCTGGTACTCATGAAGGAACACACTACAATAGTCAAAACCAATATTAAATGCTGGTTACGATTTATAGATGATTTGTTTTTGATTTGGCAAGGCAATGTGTATGAAGCAGAACAATTTGTAGCAGAGCTGAACATCAATAATCTCAATCTGCACTTTACGTCAAATATTAGTTCAACAACCATTAACTTTTTAGACGTAGAAATATATATCAAAGATGGCATAATGGAAACCAAGTTACACAGGAAGCCCACTGCTGGCAATGCGATACTGCACGCAAGTAGTTTCCACCCTCATCACTTAATTCAAAGCATCCCCTATGGGGAAATGTTACGTTTAAAAAGAATTTGCAGTAAGGATGAGGATCTGAATCAGGCACAACAAGCTTGTGCCAGCAGATTTAGAGCCAGGGGATATACGAATCAATGCATTCACCAAGCTATAAAGAAAAGCAGGGAACAGACAAGAGGCAATTTACTAATAAAGAAAAGTAGAAAGGATAAACAATTATATGAATCTTCCACATTTAGATTTATCCTTAAATACAGTCAACAAGATAAACAAATCAGGAAGATTATCAGAAAAAATTGGCCATTGATCTTAGATGATCCAATCATTGGCCACACTGTACCTAAGCGAGCGTCTATAACTTATACTAGAGCTACCTCAATGAAGGATGTCTTGGTTAAAAACGACCCCTTTACACAAACTAAAAACACCTGGTTATCACAGAGAAAGGGGTTTTTTCGATGCAGGACATGCAAAGCTTGCCAGTTCGGAGTAAATATGACATCATTTGTGACTCCTTTCAGTGATATAGAAAGACCAATAGAAAAAGTTCTAACCTGCAAATCTGATTATGTTGTTTATATTTTGGAGTGTCCCTGTGCCCTTAAATATGTAGGGAGCACCATACTTCAGGGACACAAACGCATATTACAACATATTAGAGCAATTAAAAACAAGGATATAACGTACCCTGTAGCTAGGCATTTTGAAGAAAAACATAATGCAGATCCCAAAGAATTGAGATATTTCTTAATAGATGCCATCCCACCATACAAACGAGGTGGGGATAGGAAAAAGGCGCTTCGCAGGTTGGAAACTAGATATATTTTAGACCTCGACAGTAAACAACCGGGAGGCCTCAACATTACTGAAGAGCTTTACACTTGCCTTTAGTAATCTTGATTCAAACAAGGCAAATTCATCGCATTAACCAAATCAATCCCAAAAATTACTGTATTATCAGGTGAATGAAGGTTGATTAATGAGTTAATCCTAATGTGATGTAGAGCTAAAAAACACTTTTTAAAATAATTTTTTAGTAATTAAATAATCACAGGACAGTTACCAAGATGGTAATAACAATATGCTGCTATCAGGATCCTTTCAGATAATAATTTAATATTAACACTTTTTTACACTTTTTCTTAAAATAATCTTATATGGTCTTTTAGACGGGTTTTTATAAATATTTTTGTACACTTTATTTAGATTAGTAGCACAGGTTTTTTAAGCAAGGTTGGCAATATCAAGACCAGAATTTAGACTTGAATTATTTGGGTTGTATGCAAATGTACTGTTTGGCACTGGTATTTAAACCTGGATGTATATATATAAAAAAACATCATTGTTTTTATTGAATTGCCATGTTTCATGATTTTAAGGTATTTATACTATTTTTTATCAAAATGTATTAACATGATGGGAACATAGAAAGATCAAAAACAGTACTGACGTAACAAAGTATATATTCACAAATATATGTTCATAAGAGAGTTGATATTATATTCTCTATGTCTGTTCAGACCTTGCACTTTAGGCACCTGTCACTTTAAATGTAAATGAAAAAAAGAAAAAAGAAACAGTATAAAAACTGGGTGAGACCAGTTACGCGCATCATGTGATCAAGGCACTTGTTGTGCCGAAACGCGTTATGCTGCTAGTGATGTTTGTGAGCTCAATGGAATAAAAAACTGCACTTCACCTGAGGTCCGTGCTCTGTCGTTTTTCTGTGGTGAAAGAGTTGGAGTTACTGGGATATATATATATATATATATATATATATATATATATATTCACTGAAAAAACCGTAGGTTTCAGGCACGTTATAGTTACAAATTAGCATTTTAAAAACCTTTGAAATTCACTGAAAAAACCATAGGTTTCAGACACGTTATAGTTAGAAATTAGCATTTAAAAAACCTTTGAAATTCACTGAAAAAACCATAGGTTTTAGGGACAGTTATAGTTAGTTGGACATTGCACTCGTACAAAACCCGTGAAATTCCCCCGTTATAGTTAGTTCAGCTAACTATAACTCACGCCCCATAATGCACTGCTGATGACGTCACATATTACATCACTCATGACATGGTCAGTGACATCACTGATGACATCACTGATGACATCTCAAATGACATCACTGATGACATCATCCAGTGACTGTGTGTTTCTGTAAAGTTTAAATATGTTTAATATATATAGGGAAAGGCGTATTGAAGAATGAGTGGGTGTATAAGTGTCTGAATGGATGATTTAGTACGTGCGTGACTGACTCTACAAGTGAGTGATTAAACGTATCTTACTGAATGCATGGGTTAGTGACTAAACTGTGTGAATGTCTGTATCCGTCTGTTGGTGTGTAAGTGGATGCATGGATTTGCGAATAGCTACATGAGTGTCTATATGGGTTATTGATTGGTTCTATGAGTATCTGTATGGGTGCCTGAGTGTTTGTGTGGATGGGGTGTGTGCGACTGTGCATAGATGTGTGAGTGGGTGATTCACTGGGTGGATGGTTTCAAGAGTGCATCTGTGATAGACTGTATGGGTGGGTAAGTGTGTGTAAGAGTGTGTTAGTGAGTGAATGTATGTCCCAGTGGTACATGTGTGAGTAACTACATATGTGAAAGGCAGTATATATGTGTATTGGAGTATATAAATAGCTATAAGCGAGAGTGAGTGATTGTGATAGTGGCTGTATGGATGAGTGTGTGCTTGTATCAGTGATTGTATAAGAGCGTAACAATGTGCTAGTATTTGTATGATTAAGTGAGTTGGTGTGTGTATAACTGTATAGGTGAGTAAATGGCAGTGTGTTTAATTATTTGCATGACTGACTAGGTGTGTGAGTACCTCTATGGATGAGTGGCGGTGTTTGAGTGTCTATATAGGAGTAAGAGTGCATATGATAGTCCTGTACTGAGTGACCATAAGTATGAGTGACTGTACGGGTGAGTGAGTGGATGTGTGTGTGTAGACCTAAGAATCAGTGAGTGGGTATGTAGTTATTGGTGTTGGAGTGTCTATGGTTTTGCGAATGGCACTCTGTAATTTAGATTGGGTGTATCAAAGGTTATATTAGGGTGTGAGGAGCTGCATCAGATTATCACGTGGATGATGTCATCAGTGATGTCATTTGAGATGTCATCAGTGATGTCATCAGTGATGTCACTGACCATGTCATGAGTGATGTAATATGTGACGTCATCAGCAGTGCATTGCGGGGCGCGAGTTATAGTTAGCTGAACTAACTATAACGGGGAATTTCACGGGTTTTGTACGAGTGCAATGTCCAACTAACTATAACTGTCCCTAAAACCTATGGTTTTTCAGTGAATTTCAAAGGTTTTTTAAATGCTAATTTCTAACTATAACGTGTCTGAAACCTATGGTTTTTTCAGTGAATTTCAAAGGTTTTTAAAATGCTAATTTGTAACTATAACGTGCCTGAAACCTACGGTTTTTTCAGTGAATTTCAAAGGTTTTTTAAATGACAATTTTTAAATGTATTAATTTTTATATTAATTTTTTTCATACTGATTTACTACATTTTTAGAAACAATTTCTTTTACATATTTTATTTTTAAATTACATTGTAATTACATTATACATTACATTACAAAAATACTTTCTCAGAATGAATTACTTTAGTTTAAATACTTTGCACATAGGCAATAGACTTTTAAGTACAGTAGTTACAGTTGTTGCAATGGGCAACACATTTTCAAACACAATGCAACATTCAGCTCAATGTGAATTTCTAGTTAAATGCAATTAGTTACTTTATGGATTACTTTTCTAACCACAGGACTGGATCCTAGATTCAGTCCTGGTACATCTCCTGTAAACAATTGAGTAAAAGCGTTTTGGTTACAGTCGTGATTTTTAAGGAATATTATTGTATTTTAAAAGTTGACACTTAGAAACTTTTTCTCATAGAATCACCAATGTTATCCTATGGAAGGAAATTCACTTAGCAGGTAAAAACTGTTATCGTTACTTTTTCTTACTCAGTGTTGGATCCTGGATCCAGCACTGGTGCACCTCCTGTAAACAGTTGAAAGAATGCGTTTAAGTCATACAGGCGATTTTTAAGGAATATTTGTAGTTTGTGAAAATCGACACTTTGAAACTTTTCTGCTGAAAACCAGACAATGGATTCCTATGGAAGAAAATATAAGTTACTGGTAAGTACGGTTAAAATTACTTTTCAGGACCAGTACTGGGCTGAAAGATACAGCACTGAGGTCTCTCCTTATAACAGGTGAGTAAATCGGAATTCGTATTTCGGCTGATTTTAGAGGAATATTTGTATGTTTCAAAAATCAACACTTAGAAACTTTTTCAGCAAAAAGCAGGCAATGATATCCTATGGAAGGAAATTCAAGTTACTGGTAAGTACGGTTAAAATTACTTTTGAGGATCAGTACTGGGCTGAAAGATGCAGCACTGAGGTCTCTCCTGATAACAGATGAGTAAATCGGAATTCGTATTTCGGCTGATTTTAGATGAATATTTTAAAGTTCCAAAACTCCACACTTAGAAGAATTTCCAAGTGAAACCAGTCAATGTTAGCCTATGGAAGGAAATTCAAGTTACCGGTAAGTACGGTTAAAATTACTTTTCAGGACCAGTACTGGGCTGAAAGATACAGCACTGAGGTCTCTCCTGATAACAGGTGAGTAAATCGGAATTCGTATTTCGGCTGATTTTAGAGGAATATTTTAAAGTTCCAAAACTCCACACTTAGAAGAATTTCCAAGTGAAACCAGTCAATGTTAGCCTATGAAGGAAATTCAAGTTACCGGTAAGTACGGTTAAAATTACTTTTGAGGATCAGTACTGGGCTGAAAGATGCAGCACTGAGGTCTCTCCTGATAACAGGTGAGTAAATCGGAATTCGTATTTCGGCTGATTTTAGAGGAATATTTTAAAGTTCCAAAACTCCACACACAGAAGAATTTCCAAGTGAAACCAGTCAATGTTAGCCTATGGAAGGAAATTCAAGTTACTGGTAAGTACGGTTAAAATTACTTTTCAGGACCAGTACTGGGCTGAAAGATGCAGCACTGAGGTCTCTCCTGATAACAGGTGAGTAAATCAGAATTCGGATTTCGGCTGATTTTAGAGGAATATTTGTATGTTTCAAAAATCAACACTTAGAAACTTTTTCAGCAAAAGCAGGCAATGATATCCTATGGAAGGAAATTCAAGTTACTGGTAAGTACGGTTAAAATTACTTTTGAGGATCAGTACTGGGCTGAAAGATGCAGCACTGAGGTCTCTCCTGATAACAGGTGAGTAAATCGGAATTCGTATTTCGGCTGATTTTAGAGGAATATTTTAAAGTTCCAAAACTCCACACTTAGAAGAATTTCCAAGTGAAACCAGTCAATGTTAGCCTATGAAGGAAATTCAAGTTACCGGTAAGTACGGTTAAAATTACTTTTCAGGATCAGTACTGGGCTGAAAGATGCAGCACTGAGGTCTCTCCTGATAACAGGTGAGTAAATCGGAATTCGTATTTCGGCTGATTTTAGAGGAATATTTTAAAGTTCCAAAACTCCACACTTAGAAGAATTTCCAAGTGAAACCAGTCAATGTTAGCCTATGGAAGGAAATTCAAGTTACTGGTAAGTACGGTTAAAATTACTTTTCAGGACCAGTACTGGGCTGAAAGATGCAGCACTGAGGTCTCTCCTGATAACAGGTGAGTAAATCGGAATTCGTATTTCGGCTGATTTTAGAGGAATATTTTAAAGTTCCAAAACTCCACACTTAGAAGAATTTCCAAGTGAAACCAGTCAATGTTAGCCTATGAAGGAAATTCAAGTTACCGGTAAGTACGGTTAAAATTACTTTTCAGGACCAGTACTGGGCTGAAAGATGCAGCACTGAGGTCTCTCCTGATAACAGGTGAGTAAATCAGAATTCGAATTTCGGCTGATTTTAGAGGAATATTTGTATGTTTCAAAAATCAACACTTAGAAACTTTTTCAGCAAAAAGCAGGCAATGATATCCTATGGAAGGAAATTCAAGTTACTGGTAAGTACGGTTAAAATTACTTTTGAGGATCAGTACTGGGCTGAAAGATGCAGCACTGAGGTCTGTCCTGATAACAGGTGAGTAAATCGGAATTCGTATTTCGGCTGATTTTAGAGGAATATTTTAAAGTTCCAAAACTCCACACTTAGAAGAATTTCCAAGTGAAACCAGTCAATGTTAGCCTATGAAGGAAATTCAAGTTACCGGTAAGTACGGTTAAAATTACTTTTCAGGATCAGTACTGGGCTGAAAGATGCAGCACTGAGGTCTCTCCTGATAACAGGTGAGTAAATCGGAATTCGTATTTCGGCTGATTTTAGAGGAATATTTTAAAGTTCCAAAACTCCACACTTAGAAGAATTTACAAGTGAAACCAGTCAATGTTAGCCTATGGAAGGAAATTCAAGTTACTGGTAAGTACGGTTAAAATTACTTTTCAGGATTAGTACTGGGCTGAAAGATGCAGCACTGAGGTCTCTCCTGATAACAGGTGAGTAAATCAGAATTCGTATTTCGGCTGATTTTAGAGGAATATTTGCACAATGGTGAAGGGAGGGGCGGGGCCTGAGGTGACATCTGTGCAAACGCGCCCGTGGCGCGTTTTAAGTTGGGGGATTAAGTCCCCTTGAATCATGAGGGTCCCTACGGGCCAACTAGCCCACCAGGAACCTCCAGTATGCCCCAGGGGGCTGCGTTGCAGAGACATGTACAGAGGCCACACCCCTTTTTACACCTCTCTGCAACGCAGCTCTGTGGCGCTTTCTGGACGTACCTGTTGGGCTAGTTGGCCCTCAGGGACCCTCAGGATTGAAGAGGATTTAATTCCCCATCTTAAAACGCGCCACAGGACCTGTTTGCACACATGTCACCTGAAGCCCCGCCCCTCCCTTCACCACTGTGCAAACGCGCCCCGTGGCGCGTTTTAAGTCGGGGGATTAACTCCCTTGAATCCTGAGGGTCCCTGGGGTGCAACTAGCCCACCATATACTTCCAAAAGCACCATAGAGCTGCGTTGCAGAGAGGTGTAAAAGGGGCGTGGCCTCTGTACACCTCTCTGCAAGGCAGCTCCTGATGCATACTGGAGGTTCCTGGTGGGCTAGTTGGCCCCAGGGACCCCAGTATTCAAGGGGATTGTTCTCCTCTGCAAACGCGCCAGGGGCGCGTTTGCAGAGTGGTGAAGGAAGGGAACGGGGCCTACGGGCCCGATCGTTTTTTTTTTTTCCTGAAGGGGGCTGTGTGGCCCCCTTCCTTTTCCTATTTTTAGGCCCTGGGGACCCCATCCCCCAGGGCCTTACCCACTTTTTTTAATAAAAATAAAAATAAAAACGGGAAGGGGGCCGCGTGGCCCCCTTCCCTGGGCCTGTATTGGCCCCGGGACCCCATCCCCGGGGCATGGCCTCTTTTTTTTATTTGGAGGGGGCTGCGTGGCCCCTCCTCAGGCCATTTAAGGCCCCGGGGACCCCATCCCCGGGCCGGCCTTGCACTTTTTTTTAAAAAAATCCAATTTTTTTACTTTGGGGAGGTGGGCTGCGTGGCCCCCTCCGTGGCCACTTATGGCCCCGGGACCCCATCCCCGGGGCCTGGCCTCTCGTTGGGGACTGTGGGGGGTCCCCAAGCCCCCACAGTCCCGCCGGCTCCCCGTGTCCTACGGGAGCCGGCATTGCTTTACACATGGGGAGCTGCTAAGATGCAGCTCCCCATGTGGAAAGTATCGGCTTTGGATATTGGAAGAGAGAGCAGGTTTCCTGCTCTCTCTTCCAATATCCAAAGCAAGTTTGCAATCAATCAATCAATCAATCACGGCATTTATAGAGCGCGCTACTCACCCGGGAGGGTCTCAAGGCGCTGGGGGAGGGGGTAAGTTACTGCTCGAACAGCCAGGTCTTGAGCTGCTTCCTGAAGGAGAGATGGTCCTGGGTTCGCCGAAGGTGAGTGGGGAGGGAGTTCCAGGTCTTGGCTGCCAGGTAGGAGAAGGATCTTCCTCCGGCGGTGGTTCTGCGGATGCGTGGTACGGTGGCGAGGGCGTGGCTGGTTGATCGTAGCTGGCGTGTGGGCGTGTAGAAGGTCATGCGGTCGTTGAGGTACTTTGGGCCCAGGTCGTGGAGGGCCTTGTGTGCGTGGGTGAGGAGTCTGAACGTGATTCTCTTGCTGACGGGGAGCCAGTGCAGGTCTTTCAGGTGCACGGTGATGTGGCTGTGTCGGGGGATGTCCAGGATGAGTCGCGCGGAGGCGTTCTGGATGCGCTGGAGTCTCTTTTGAAGTTTGGCTGTGGTTCCGGCGTAGAGGGTGTTCCCATAGTCCAGTCGGCTGGTGACGAGTGCCTGGGTGACGGTCTTCCTGGTTTCAGTGGGGATCCATCTGAAGATCTTGCGGAGCATGCGCAGGGTGTTGAAGCATGAAGATGAGACGGCGTTGACTTGTCTGGTCATCGACAGGGAGGAGTCCAGGATGAAGCCCAGGTTGCGTGCGTGGTCCGTTGGCTTGGGCGCGGTGCCCAGGGCCGGGGGCCACCAGGAGTCGTCCCAGGCGGAGGGTGATGAGCCCAGGATGAGGACTTCCGTCTTATCTGAGTTCAGTTTAAGGCGGCTGTTCCTCATCCAGTCGGCGACGTCTCTCATCCCGTCGTGTAGGTTGGCTCTGGCGGTGGTGGGGTCGTTGGTGAGGAGAGGATCAGCTGGGTGTCGTCGGCGTAGGAGATGATGTTGAGGTTGTGTCGGCGTGCGATGGCTGCGAGGGGGCTCATGTAGACGTTGAAGAGGGTTGGGCTGAGTGAGGATCCTTGTGGAACGCCGCAGATGACTTCGGTGGCTTCGGATCTGAACGGGGGAGGCGGACTCTCTGGGTTCTTCCGGCGAGGAACGAGATGATCCATTCCAGTGCTTTCTCTCGGATTCCGATGTTGCTGAGGCGCTTCACTAGGGTGCGGTGGCAGACGGTGTCGAACGCTCGCAGAGAGGTCCAAGAGGATGAGGGCAGCTGTTTCCCCGTTGTCGGTTAGGGTTCTGATGTCGTCGGTGGCTGCGATAAGGGCGGTCTCGGTGCTGTGGTTGGCCCGAAACCCGGACTGCGAGGGGTCGAGGGATCCATTCGTCTCGAGGAAGGCGGCAAGCTGTCTGTTGACGGTCTTCTCGAAGACTTTGGCCGGAAACGGAAGGAGCGAGATGGGACGGTAGTTCTTGAGGTCGGTGGGGTCCGCCGTTGGTTTCTTCAGGAGGGCGGTAAGCTCGGCGTGCTTCCAGCTCTCCGGGAAGGTGGCGGTGTGGAAGGAGGAGTTGATGATGTCCCGGAGATGGGGTGCGATGGTGGCGTCGGCTTTGTTGAAGACGTGGTGTGGGCAGGGGTCGGTTGGTGATCCGGAGTGGCAATGACAGGACGGGAGCCGCAAACAGCAGTGTCCCGGGGGTAGGCACCCCGGGACACTGCAGGAGCCGGCCCTGGGGGGTGGCGGTCCCCAGGGCCACCACAGGCTCCAGGAGGGGGGCCGTGCGGCCCCCTCCCTACATTTTGAAAGCCCCGGGAGGTGGTGGTCCTCGGGGCTTGGGGTCCAAAACGGACCCCCATTTTAATTTTTCTTAGTGCCCCGCGGAGGTGGTGGTCCCTGGGGTGTGTGGGGGGGCTGGAGCCCCCCCACACAGGTTTTTAATTTAAAAAAAAGAAGCCCCGGGGGTGGTGGTCCTCGGGGCTTGGGGGCCCTTAGAGGCCCCCACACATAAAATTAACCCCCCCAGCATGCCCCCGGGACTTGGCCCACCCGGGGCCAATTAACATCGAGCGCGGAGACCGCGCTTCGATTTTTCGGCAGGATTCGCGCTCCCTGAGCGCATCCTGCCGATTTAAAAAAAAAAATCTTTTTTTGCCCAGGGGGTCCTTGTGGGACCCCTGAGCAGACCTAGGGGTCAGGGTGTTTCTACCCTGCCCCCTTTGTGCGCTTTGCGCACTTGTTTCTGTCCCTCGGTTCTACCGAGGGATAAAATGGCTGCCAACACTTCCTGATTTGGAGTGTTGACAGCCAATTAACATAAAGCTCGTGCTCGGGAGGATCCGCGCCCTAGATATATCTATCTTTTTACTTTTGATTTTCTCAGCAACTACTGAACGGATTTACACCATTTAACAAAAGGGTTCTTTCAGAACCAAGAACTACCTCTTTGCCAAATTTGGTGTAATTCCGTTCAGCAGTTCGGGCTGTAGCCGTGTCTAAAGTTTCCTATGGAAAATTGCATGGGGAAAACGCGTTTTGGGACCCCCTTTTTCTCGGCCCCCGCTTGACGAATCCCCCGAGACTTTCAGGGTATGAGCGGACCGGAGCGCCCACAAAGTTTGAAAATTTTGCGAAGATACGTCAACCGGCAAGAGAGTTATTTCAAATAGAATGTCGCGGATTTCCTATGGATAATAGGTTGTAACTATAACTATCTACTGGCGACCGCCAGTAGATAATATATAGATAAGTATATATATATATACCTACTCTTCTTATGTACTCTTTGGAAATCCCTGACGCTGCAATTTCTGATATGGCACTCATCATCAAAGTATGGTAGCCATACCGCCTTTGCTGCAACACAGTCCCACGCAATTCCACTTTGTGATACTCCTGTGCACCCACAAGAACTTCTTCTTTATTAGACTTTAGCCATGAAACGTAAAGCTACCAGTCAGATTGCTGTCCACTTTACACATAGGAAGCAGTACCTCCTTTGACAGTCAAGTGGCAATCTTCTTTTCTCTATCAAAACTTACAGGTTGCTACGCTCAACTTATATTGGAAATGTGCATTTTTATCATTGTTTTAAGTCTGGCTGCAAAAATCTCCAGAGGTGACTGGCAAGTGTTCATATCTGTTTCGCTCCCTGATATCATTATCAAATGTGTCACTACAGCATCAATTTCAATTTTACAGCCTTAAGTAATATACAGGGCTACCTGAACCTGATGTTTCCTTTGTATTTGTTCAGCATTTCACAATTTACCCTCTATCCTACTAAAGAACTATTGGGTCATTTTGAGTTTGGTGTAAGGAGAGAATCTGCTAAGCATATGGTTCTTCTTCTTCATTTAGAGGTGGGAGAGCCATCAAGTATCTGATGGCAGAGCTTCAGTTGGCTCTGCTAAAGGAAATATTTAGCTGGCAGTCCATCTATCGCAGAACGAACAGATAATGAACATTGAAAAGGAAATATTTTTTAGAATAGGCTTTCAGACATTCGTTTTCCATGACCGGGACTGCGAAGTGAGGCATGGCAGTCGCAGGCCTAAAACACCAGAAATTTCTTTGTTGTGAAGGGTTAGATCTGGATTTCACAGGCATTTGTTTGATTCTTCAGAAGCAAGCTCTGTGCCAACTGCCATGGCGCTGCAGCCCACCAGACAATGATTTTTCATCAAAAGTTCTGTCATGCAGGCTGGAGTGTTTTCTGTGACAATACGGAGGCAACATAGTATGCAACTTGTGAATCGGTGGGCAGGCTTTCATGGCGCTCGAGGTGGAAGGCTTCCATCAGCCTAGTGGATTCAGAGATCACCTACTGAACAAATAACCCCCTGTTTTAGCAGACCTGAACTCCCACATTGCCTCTAGAGTCAGGATGTAAACTAATTTTAAAAGTGTAATGTTATCTCCCAACATATGGGATTATCATAGTAGTCCAATTCTAGAGAGTATTACACTAGAATAATCAGACCTACTGCATCTGTGTACAAATCTAGGTCCCCACCCACAAATGTTTTATACATCCATAGTGACAACTCCCTTCAAATTAGAAAAAAAATATCTAGACTTGCAGGATTTATTTCATGACTTTGTTAAGGCAACTTTGATTATAAATGTTCTTCATGCTTCAATCACTGGCCCTATAGTGTCATCCTGGAAAAAGGCGGTTTTTGTTCCTATCTACAAGAAAGGGGAAACAACTGAACCGAGCTGTTATAGACTCATTTCTTTATTAGACTCAAATTCTGAGATTCTGCGTAGGGTACTTCTATCTCGTTTAGAGACTTGGGCAGAATCTAGCAACATCCTCTCTCCAGTCCAATACAGCTTCAGGTCCGGAATAGGTATGATTGAGAAATGTCTCAGTCTATTGCTCCTTATTGGGCCATATGTCAAAGCCAGGAGAGGTGCCTTACATTTAGAAATTATGGACCTCTCCTGTGCTTTTGACAATGTTAATCGTTCTAAACTTTGAAGCATGATGGAATCCATGGGAGTTGAGCCAGCCTTTTCACTTTGCTTAGGCATTTACTCTGTAATACCTCAATTAAAATACACTATGGCTGCAATGGGGAGTGTACCACTCCAATTAACTCCAATAGAAGGGTATATCAGGGCTGTATAATTGCGCCTTTTTTTTATTCCTACTTTACATTAATGACTTAGATCAATATTTAATCAATATAGGGCAAGATATGGCCCAGATCAGTCATCAACCAGTTCCGCGGATGATACGGTATGCCTCACACAAACATATAATGGGCTTCAACTACTACTGGAGACTTTTACTCTATTTATGTCTGATTTAGACCTAAGAGTTAATAATTCTAAATCATTTATTATGGTCATGGGTTCTAAATATACCAAATCCAGGAGTCATGTGATTGCAGGGGTTACAGTTGACAGAGTTCCTTCTTTTAATTATTTGGGGATGCCCTGTGATAGCAGTCTAAGCTGGGCACGTTTACTTAATATTAGATCATAACAAATACAGGGAGCAATTAAAACAGTTTTTCGTATCTCAACCAGGCTTGGCTCTAAGTCATCAAAGGAGTTGTGCCTAATATATAAAAGTAAATGCTTCCCAGTGTGTCTTTATGGTGCTGGTGTATGGGGCTATGTAAATGTTTAGCAAATCCAGACAATTGAAAATAGATTTTCAAAAGGTTTATAATGTGAGATGAGTTTATGTGCTTTTTATGTTCTGAAACAGACTGAAAAAATGAAATGAATTGAATTGACTCTGTTAAGGTGTGGGAAGATGGGCCCCTGCATAGCTCAGCTCTAATCTTGTCTGTGTGCCTTTAAACAAGGCTTCAAATGGTATAACAGTAACATCTTTCTGCTGAGCAGTACCTGTATGGGTTCTGGAATCCTGAACTTCCAGGGATCAGGAGTTCCATATATGGCAGGAGACCCGATCCTCTTCTAGAGAAGAGGGCACTTTTTTATCTGGCTCACAATAAATTAATCGTCCTTTTACAAGAGACTGTTTGTTCAACATCACAAAGCTGTAGAGGTATTTGGCTTGGGAGCACAGTTTTAGCTGATGGGCAAATGAAATCTGAACAAATCCAAGCATGGGAAAATTGTTTTTAAAATATGAGAGCACCAAATCATGAATCCATAATTTGAGATTGTAGACTGACATCGCATTGAGAGACAAAGCAACTTCGCCTCACAGACATTATTTTGAACATTAAAGATCAAGCATCAGGCACAGTGGAACCTCACCCATGGAGGAGAGGCCATGATTGTGTGTCCGATTTCTGAGAAAATCTATCTGTACCACTATTCCCTATAATCTGTAGAGAAAAACGGATGGCTAGGGAAGTCTACTATTTTAGAAATTACACAAGTGAAACAACTGTTTTATGTGGGATAATCAGTTATACATAAATCATTATGAACTGCTCATCAATAGGTAACCAATTAAATAAAGGAAATGGTGACATCAGCCATACAATCTTTCTTTGCAAACATACTATATAGTACAGCTTGACTGTGGTCAGTGCTCAAGTGATCACACAGTGATAATTAAAAGAAACATGAACGTTTGTATATTATAGATAGACAATAGAACAGTATAAGCCATAAATATGACTACAGAAAAGGAATCAACCAATTCTGGTCCAATTTCCCCAAGCATGGATGGCATTTCGACCAGCAGTCATATGAAGGGTCATTGTCAGGCCATAAGATTCAAGGAGCTTAAGCCATGCTTGATGTACATGTTTAGAGAAAATTCAGGTATTGTTTGTATCTCTATTTTATATGGATGTGTTTTGTGTCGAAAAACATTGTCCATTATTTTGAAGGTGCCACTTGAATATACGTTTTTTGAATGGGACTGTAGAAGTCAGAAGATTACCTTATACTGAAAGCTAAATTCCAGACTGCTGATGCATCACCTTTTGGAGTCAGTGTGCCAAACAGACATATTTAGACATTGGGCCTCATTATGATGTCTGGCGGATAGCCATGCGACTGCTTGTCAGAGGCTTTCTGCCCAACATCAGAGGTTTCCGTCTGACTGCCTTATTACGATACTGACAGTCAGATGGAAACCTGCAGGGGAATTCTGCTCCACTTCTGATGGGATCACAGAGCCCACTGGGGCGGCAGTTGGAAAAGTAATCCCCAAATTGCAGTAGAGCCAGTCTCAGCTCCGCCGTCAGGATTACAATTTTGCTTTCCGCCTGCCCTTTCATGGCGGTCCGACTACCATGAAAAGGCAGGCGGAAAGTGACTTTGGGGGTCCCTAGCAGGGTCCTCTTGCCCCCTGGCCCTCTACTATGGGGCCTGGAGGCACCTGTGGTGCCCCCCTAAACATCCCTGCACCGTGTGGCAGACACCATGTGGTGCCTGCCACATGATGCAGGGATGTTTAAAAAAGTGCATGTTTCCTATTGTGGCTTGTGCTACAGCCCACAGCACAAGCTGTAATAGGAAATATGCACATTCCGACCACCGTGAAGGCAGTTGCATCCTAATTTGGGAAGCAGGACCACTGACTCCTTATCAGGCAGTCCTGTTTCCAACATAATGCAGATCGGATGCTCTTCCGACCGGCATCATAATGGGGCCCATTGTAATTAACATTCATTGTATATTTCGGAGTGACTAAAGGACTGAAATACAAACCTGAAATGAAAAGCTATTGATGGTCTAATGCTTGGGAGCTGAAGGTCAAAATAATTCAAAACTTTACCACGGTATAGATAAGAGGATGAAGAGGAGGAGGGAATGGATGAATTCTAGCTGCCATGTAAACAAGTATAACAGTACTTCAAAGAACATAAGGATTTTGTGTAGACGCTCATTCTTCACAAGATCACAAACATCTGGAAATCTGTTTATACATACATATCTGCATGGAAAGTTGTGGCTAATAATTGTGAATGTGAGTGGTTCAAGTTTCAGTTGATAAGAGACTAATTAGCAGCTAGAGGAATTTCAATGAAGGTTCAAGAACAATTACTAAGTTGCAACAATTTGAAACTATTTTGCATTAGAGAACGCTATTGAAATGACAAAGGTACAGAATTCACTCAAAAAGGTGAGTGCAGAGTTGCCATTGGGAAGAAACTGAAATGTGTATCTATTGTAGGGAGTAGTGAAAATCTAAAAATGGTGAAAGGAAGGGAGAATATCAGAGATTAATATAATAGTGAAGGTAGGAAGATGTTAAAACAAGGGTGTTCTACTAGAAATACCACTCATAGTACGACATTGCCACATTGTAAGTCATGTATAAAATGAAGGTATTTAAGTAGGTATGTAAAGACAGAAAGAGGTTTTTTGGTAAGACAAATATAATAAAAAACTAAGGAGGATGAAGAAGACACTAGAACAATGATGCAACGTTTGGTTCTGTTGGTTAAATCAGAATGTGGCAAGGGTGATGGAGGGAAGGGGATTAATCAAATGAGAGATAATATCTGCTAAAGCAAATGGCAAAGTAGTAGATTTGATGGTGGATGTAGGGTCTAGAATAACAATTGTCTGCTAAGGAACAAATGGAAAAACTTTGCAGGAGAAGAGAACAACAACCGGCAAACATAGCAACTTGTGATTGTAGTGGGGAAATCACTGATTTAACAGGATTCTTTTAATACAGATTACAGGTTATGCAAAGGAAAATAGAGGGAAGAGTATGCATGGGTAAGATGGGACAGGATATTTGGGGTTTGATGTACCAGACAGTATTTAAAAAGATTATTATGCAGGGAGAAAAGATTCAAGTGCCTTACATCAGCGAGGTGGATGAATGGGCAAGAGAGAATAGTACCTGATTTCAATACACGTTGTTGCAATTTCAATTTGTAGTACATAAAATCAAATTGAAAGAGAGAGTTGTACTTATAAAACACAATAACATATGTTGCCATATAGATAAATTGCCGCAAGAGGAATTGAGCAGTATTATAAATTAAACATGTAATCAAGATATGAATAAGCTATATGATGCTCTGTGGTGTTGCCCATAGTAAGGTACAGTAAAGCGATGGATGAGATAAGGTGTTGCACAGATCTTAGCAATTTGAACAAGGCAATTAGCATTGATTCTCACCCATATTTAAGAAGTGATTGAGATGGCGGAAGGACCAAAGTTATTTTCTAAATTTGGCCTGATGTTGGCATATTATCATGTGTTACAAGATGACATTTTGAGACGTTTAACAGCCTTATGTACATGTCAGTTTAAAAGGATGTCATTCAGTCTTGCTTATGCTACATCAGTATTCCAGTGAGTCACAAATAACGTATTAAAAGAAATAAAATGTTATGTTATGTTCAAAGGAACCTATAAAGCGCACATTTATCATAGGTCTCTTGGCGCTGGGTTAAAAACTTATTAGAGGGCCATAGGACAACTCAGAGCTCATATGCTTGTTTGAAGAGCCAAGTCTTCAGACATTTCCTAAAGGAAAGAATACAATTAATTAGCGGATTATTATCGGAAGGAGATTTCAACTACTAAGGGCTATAACCAAAAAAATGTGGCCTCCTGATCTGTTCTTCCTGTATTTTGGGAAAGGTAATTAGTTGGTGTATGCAGATGTAGGTTGTGTAGAGAAAAATGTTAGTTGATTTTATCTGAAATAAATTTCAGAGCTAAGTTATTTACGCTCTTAAAGACAGTGTAACAGAGTTGAAACAGAGTTTAAATTGTATTCGTTTTTTGAGTGGGAGCCAGTATAGCCTTTTTAACAAAGGGGTAACATGTGTATGCGTAGGAACCCCCAAGACCAGCCTAGCTTCTTTGTTCTTTATCACCTGAAGTCATCTGTAGTCTGTATTACCAGAATTCTGGGCAGCACAGTATCCAGCAAACTGGCATATATCACATTTGTGTAATCCAGTCTAGACAGAATGGATGCAATAACAGTCATCCTACGTGCTTCAATGCTAAAAAAAGGAGCAACATCCCTCAGCATTTTTAGCAAAATTGAGCATTTAGATACCACAGAGTTAACCTGGATCTGCATTGAATGATTCCCATCTATCATTAACCAAAGGCCTTTAGCCACCATTGAGGGAGATGGGAACAGGACTAAATCACTAGGCCAGTAATGTGAATCCCAACCATAAAAAAATGCTGTTAAGTAAGAGCCCCCCATCTTGCCAACATCTCATTTTAGTTGGTTTACTTACATCCAACAAGCAATAAATCTCATGGTGTCCTGAAAGTGTATCCGTGCCAGCTGAGAACCATCTAGTTAAAAAATTAGCTGGGAATCATCAGAGTAATTGGATATATTGCAGCCTCTGCTCACCAGTTCTTTAACCAAATATAGTTTAAACAAATGAGGAGACAGACAGGACCTGTGATGGACCCCAACACCCACTTGTTTAACCAAAGAGGTAAAAAATCCCAGTCTAACCGATTGTGTCTGATCTGTCAGAAATTAGTTAAGGTACTTCAAGGCCCTGCCTTGCATCCTTGCATCCTCTTCATGGCGGACCAATATCTTATGCTCCACCACATCAAAGGCTGCGGACAGCTCCAATGTACCCCAATATAGGCCTAAGTAGCTACACGACCTTTTACCTACATTTGTCCTACCTTGCTCTACAAAACGGTTCCGGCACTGACCTTTTACCTGGTTTTGTGCTGAATAAATGTCGATCCGTTTTCTCCGAACCTTTCCTCATTTATTATGCATGAGGATTCCTAGTATCATATCTTAATCCTCTGCTTAGGATATACACAGCAGGATTACCATCTTCTGTACAATAACTCTGTACAAACGTCACTGCTAACGTCATCCTTGGACAGCAGGTCCACTATACATAATGGCAAGCAATTTCATATCCAGGTAGAACCCTTGAGGGTATTTTGTGGGTAGAAAAGAACCACATCTTTGCTGGGGAACGAGAGGAGAAGCTTTCACGCTGACACTAGACGCTGAGGTCCCGGCCTGCAGAAGCTCCAGCACGCAGTGGTCCGACATCCCTTGCAGGGTGTCAAACTCAAGACCAAGTCGGGGTCCTTCATTCTCTCCCATCAGGTAATGGGGTTGGATCGTTACTAGGGGATTCTTGGCTTTACACCCACATACATGCTAGGTGCACTTAGGTACATTTAGATCAGGTGGCATCATAGGAGTACACTTGATTACTGCCATGTATCGATATGCCTGTTTATATTTTACTGTTTGAGCACCATGGTAGAATTCTACCTTTTATTTACCCTGTCGGTGCTTGTAATCTTACATATCTGTTTCTGTCTAATGATTGTCGCAGCAAACATGTGTTATATTAGAATGACGCTGGTTCTATAAACTCTTATTGAAAACGTCCCCATTGTTTATTCTGTGTATCTCTCTGAGACTAAGTGAGCACGTTTGACTGAGCGAAAAGTACTGCACTGTTTCCACGATCCCTGAAGGATCAAGGGTTGTCATGTTTGATAGTTGTCAGAAACTAATCGCTCCTTGGTAAGATTAGGGGGCTTATGGTGGCACAGTGAGCTAGCTGGTCTAAACGTTAACATATCCTTTGGGGGTGACTGGAATCAGTCTGGACACCAATCCCTTAGTTTATGTAGGCTAAATGCACAGATCCCAAGTATCATTAGGAAGTACACAACATGACGCCACCAACATTGGTTTGGTTCTAATTTAACTGTCAAATCTGAGTAGTTCAGTCGTGCTTTCTCAGAGACCCCAACTCACATTTACTCAGAGACGTCTGGGGTGGGAAGGGAAAAAATCTGCTGCAGCTGAGTAGGTATATCCTATGTATTGGCTGTTGGTTTGAAGAATCATAGTTCCCTACATTGTGCATTAACCTTATCTCTTTTTTGTAAAATGTCTCAGACTGGAGAGGCTGGTACGAGTGGTGCGAGTGGCACTAGTGCAGGGGAAGCTGAGCAGGAAGGTGCTCTTAACTTTTCAGAAAGTTGCAGACATGCACTTGCTGTGAAATTATTAGACTATAGGGTCACATCATTTGGTGGGACCATAACTTTCGTGATTGAGCGCACAAGGCATTCAGAACGGAGGTATTCTATTCTTGGGTTAAATTCCCACCTGCAGATGCACACACACATTCATTTCATTCATATAATCCAGATGAACTACCAGAAGAATACATTTCATACGAGGACATAGAAGTCCTGTTAACTTACCAAGAGCATATAAATTGGTTTAAAGGTGCCCTCCCCAATACCACAGATAAAGTGAGACTCTGTCCGCTCAGTAGAGACGGAGTGACTTGGCCAGCCCTAGCTGCTTACACACCGCATCCAGAGATTGATACATTGCCAGCAGCAGAATTACGTCCACTTCACAGAGAAATAATAAAACTATACAGAAATCTTACACAGTTCGTAATGCAAACACTCACAATTCAACCTTCCAGGTCACTCAAGCTGGTCAACCACAAGGGACTGCAACAAAAATAACCCCACAAATGCTGAATGCGATTATGGGAAGAATGCCCACTAGACCTGAGCAAATGCCGTTCTGGATAGCACAGAAAATAGCCCAGCTTGAGGCAGTATTTCCACATACGGGACTGCAAGAAAAAACACAGAATATGGACTATTTGCTTGCCAATGGGAATAGATCCCCCAATAGAGTATTGTACCATTTGGGGTACAGCTTTCACTGCCGTTTATACCAGAACTCATGGTACCCCCTCAATAGCGGTTACACCAGAAGTATTGAAACAAATACACAATGAGTACAGAGCAGAACCTGTCCTGGACTTAGGGATGAAATTGATAGGTAATTTTGCCCAGGTATCAACAATTATGTTAGCTAACATAAAAAAGGAGGCAGCAGCGGTGGCTATACAACAACGCCCGAGGGAATGCACTCCTGTGCAACAGGAGCGAGAGCTACCTAAGATTATCGAAGATACCTATGCATCGCTGGGAAGAGATAACTTGGGAGCTAGACCTGTGAAACCGCAATTGATGAGTAATCCGGAAAAGGACTACTCAAAGCAAGTACCTGATTCTTCTAAGGAGAAATGGGACAACAAACAATCAAAACAAAATAAGCAGAGTGCATCACAATCATGTGATGGGTCTCCTCAACAGGAGCCCTCTTATAGAAAATATAATCTTAGGAACCGCGATAATATTAAAAAAACCAGACAGATATCAGAATACTGATACACATTCCTCTCATTCCTTTCAGGGTTTATCAAAAAACTCAGAGAGGGAAGGAAGGTCAGAATGCAGATCAGAAGAGTGAGCAAAGCCAATAGACACACATCGCACTTCAGACCACATTATCAAACAAGAGGATGAACCCAAAATCAAACCTCAATTTAAAAAGAAGAAAGTACCTGACCTTAAAATACAAAATGCCCAGGCTACTGAGGACAATACAACTGAATGGGGAATGGGGAATGGGCTCTGACAATGCTAGACAGTGCAGCAGAATTAACAATAGCTCGCCAGAATAAGATTGAATTTCTGGTGACAGCAGCATTTAATTAACATATCACGGGGAAAAACCTGATACAGAGGTAGGTTTCCCGCATCAGTTATACGAAATAACACTCCAAATGGAGGGGGACAACCTAGAAAAGTGAAGGGTCTCTTTTTGGAGAACCTGACTTTTGGATACGATATCCTTTTGGCTGAAAGAGATTGGCCGTCTGATTTCATCATAAATTGCCCAAAGGGGGAAGAGGTAATTTTACCCTCTTCCTCCGACCTCGTTTCAGAGTCACTCAGACATACATACGCATAAGAGGACGTTAGCCCTAGCTCCCGTACTTTACAGCAATCATATAGGATGGGATGCTGAGTCACCTCACCATGAAATCTCAGTTAAAACTACTCCTACACCGCAGAGGCAGTACCCAATAAAACATGACACAAAGAAACAAGTCAGGGAGATCCTAGATCAACTTGAATACCAGGGTGTGATTGAGAATTGCACCTCCCCTATTAATAATCCTTTGTTTCCCGTAATGAATCCCGACACTTCATATTGTCTAGTATTAGACTACAGGCATTTAAACATATGCACAAAGACATTTGCAGTACTGAATGTACACTGTGCTGCATTAATGAATAACATTGTGCAGAAAAAATACAAAACAGCATTAGATATCTCAAATGGATTTTTCTGTCAAAATAAAGCACCTGAAAGCAGACATTTGACAGCATTTTCAGCGCTCGGCTCTCAGCGCCAATTCTGTAGACTGCCCCATGGGTATGAGAATAGCCCCAGGTTGTTCTCAGCAAGGGTAACAGAGTTACTTCAAAAATTTGATGAGGAGGCATTGTCCTATGTAGATGATATTTATCTGAAGGACGATGAATTATTGGATCACTTGCACAGGGTGAACAGCATAATCTTGGGGTTCGCCACCGTGGGCTACAAATTTTACTTTAAAAAATCTCAAATTGCCAACCTCAATGTCCTATTTTTGGGAAATGAGGTATCAAGTGAAGGGAAAAGCCTGGCAGCCAATTATTTAGAAAAATGTGCACTGCTCCAAACTCCAAAGACTCTGAAAGGATTACAATCCATTTTAGGATTTCTAAATTTTGGCAGAGCATACATTTTGGATTACGCAGAAAAAGTAAAACATTTTTATGAGATGATCAGACCTGATTTTTCAGTTCGACATTGGACACAGGAACACACAGATATTATCCGTTCCTTTTTTTAATTTTTTTATTTATTTTTTTATTGTAGACATCCAACACATACAGATCCTTTATAAACCAGATTTATCCAAACAATATTTCGAAAACATATGTGGAAGATGTCTGATATATATCTTAATACCCTCCACCCCGACTAATCTACCCAACCCCCCAACCCACCACCCCTCAACCCCACCACCCCCTATCCTACCCCTACCTCCCCCCGCCCAAATGGAGCCCATGGCAGTAGCATAAGTTGAGCTATAACACAACCATAATGTACATTCCTTGGTAAAACCCTTAATATAGTGACAACCTAAATAATACCACCAATCTAAACATCCTATGCAAATCCCTTAACTCATATCAACACAAATCAAATCAAATCCTGACCTCATTCGTCCAATTCGTGATTGGAAGCCAGATTGCAAGCCCCCTCCTTTTAGCATTAAGCCCCCTTCGTTTATACACCTCTTTTTCCCACCGGTATGTAGCCAGAAATTTCCCCAGCCAGCAATAAACTGAGGGGGGGTCCTTGTCCAGCCACCCGCTGGCCAAGGAAAGCCTAAACACTGCCATAGCTATAAATAACAGAGCTCGGTTTGGGTCCGACATAGCTTGATTACTGACCCCCATCATAATTACCTGCGGTGAAAGTTCCACCTCAAACCCCAGCATGCCTCTTAAGTATTTGCCCACCTCAATGATTAAAGGTACAAGTCGAGGGCAAGTTGCAAACATATGTACACTATCAGCAGCGTAACAATCGCATCGAGAGCAGAAAGAACCACGCGAGCCTCCCCATTTAGCTATACGGGCTGGAGTAATGTACAAATTAAGCCAAGTTTTGAAACACTGCACTTGTAGGTTTGCAGAGAAGCATGCAGTTTGACTTAACAAGAGAGAGTCCTCACAAACCTCTATTCCTGCTTGCAGCAAATTCTTCCAGCGATTAGTATGTTTAATAAAATCATCACCCATTAAATTACTAAGCATTTTGCAGAGGGGAGATAGTGTTAAAGATGTCCCTAATACTGCTTCAAGTAAGGGGATTCTCTGATAGCTGGATATTTTTTAGAAACAAAATCTCTAATTTGTAAATATTTAAAAAAATGCTTATTACCTAACCCGAATTTGCTCTTAATTGCATCAAAAGAAAGGATATTATTATCCTCCATCAAATCCCCAATATACCTTTACTCCTTTATCCATCCAGACTTTCATATAGCTATCTAATAGAATTTCGGGTAATAGGTTATTGTCTGCGAGGGGAGAGTATCTATGTATCCTACCTAGTTTAAATTTCTTCCTGATGGACGTCCATACTTTAAATGATCCCAATAAAACCTTAAATTTAACTCTTTTAAAATAAGCAAAATCAATATGTCGAAGAAGGCAGCCGGCTGAATCCGATCCCAACAATAACCTATATATAGAAGGGCTGGATGTTTCCTCTATTGATGTTGATTCTTTCCCCAATATTACTGCCATTCGCTGCAAAGCTGCTGCCCAATAATAAACCTGGAGATTAGGTACCGCCCAGCCACCCCGGTTTCTAGGTAGGGACAAAAATCTCAGCGCTCTTCGGGGGCGATTCCCGGCCCACAAAAACTTGGAAATTACTTGGTCAAATACCAAAAACCATATTTTGTTTATTTCCGTTGGAATAGCTCTAAAAAAATAGAGAATTTTTGGTAAAAATAACATCTTGATGACATTGCATCTCCCTAAGAGAGTGAGATGCAAATTATTCATTCTGTTAAAATCTGTTCTAGTCTTGTGTAGCAGAGGTTCCAGATTAAGTTGTGCAATTTTATCGACATTGGCAGAGATCTCAACCCCCAAATATCTAGTATTTTCCACTACCCGTGTATCAAACATAACCACATTTGAGTTTTTAACAATCATGGTCTTATCCTCATTAAGATGATACCCCGAGATTTTACCAATATCTTTTGAGACTCTTTCAACCTCTCTAATAGCCTCTGATGGATTGGCTGTGATTATTGCGATGTCGTCCGCATATGCAAGTATCTTGGTATCCCCTCCCATCGAAGGAATGGCTGAAATCCTATCGTTCCCCACAATTTTCCTGATTAAGGGATCTATATATAGGGCAAATAATAGCGGGGAACAGGGACACCCCTGCCGCGTACCTCTTGTTATTTTAATTGGCTCCGATGTATACCCCATCATTGCAATTCTAGCCCCGGGATCCTGATATAAACATTTAATTGCTCCAATAAAATCCTTCCCCAAGCCGTATTTCCCCATAACTGCCCATAAGAAGGGCCAGGAGACCCTATCAAACGCTTTCTCCGCATCAAGTAATATTACAGCCATAGGGTGTCCTGACACCTTCGTATAATCAAACAGCGTAATTATACGTTGAATATGATCAGTCGTGCCCCTACCTGGAACAAATCCATGTTGAAACGGGAGACTAGTCTTTTAATGACCGCGGCTAATCTGGTTGCTAAAATTTTAGAAAAGATTTTCACATCGCTGTTAACCAGCGTGATTGGCCTATATGAGCCCAATTCTGAGGGGGGTTTACCTTTTTTAAGAAAGACTATTATATTAGCGGTCTTCCAGGAATCGGGAATCAGCAATTCTACTTGTGCTCTACGAAAAACTTCCAGCATAAGTGTCACAAGCTGTGTCTTAAATTTTTATAAAATTCTCCTGGAATCAAATCAGTGCTTGCAGCTTTGCCTGAAGGAGTAGAATCTATTGCTGCTCTAAGTTCATCTAATGTAATTAATGCACTAAGGCTGTTTTTCTCCTCGCAGGATACTTGATCAGGTAATAGCCCTTCTAAATAATCCTCGATATCATCATCTTTGTTTTGAATGTCCTCGGTATATAACTTTTGATAGAATTTTTGAAATGCCATGAGAACAGCATCAGGGCTATTTACCATACCTATGCCTGGATCCCTGATTTCGCTAATTCTGGATTGTACCGTTTTTTCCCTTGTTCGTACAGCAAGTAAATGGCCCACTCTCTCGTTATTCTCATATACCCTGCTCCGCCATGCAATATATTTCCCGGCTGCTTTTTTGGTGGAGATCTCGGTGATTGCAGACCTAATGATTATAATTTTTGATTGAGCCGTCTCCGCGTCTCCCCCTTCGGCCAGAACCCTTACTAGATCGGCCTCTGCTTTACTCAAATCCTCATACAGGGTATGTACCAAGATGTTATCCTTCTTCTGTGATTCCCATCCATATTTCGATGTTTCCCCTCTAATCCCAGCCTTCAAAGCATCCCAAACTATGCCTACGTCTGTGCTCCCTAAATTCTCCACTATAAACCTAGGGATCCATTCCGTAAGGTGTTGTTGATACCCCTCCTCGCTTAATAAGGCCCTATTAAATGTCCATCGTGACTGTGGGGATTCTAGCCTGATATCAATTTCTATTACCAGGGGGTTATGATCAGACATAACTTTTGGAAATTTACTAATCTTACAGCCTAATAACTCCTCCTGGGATACAAAGAAATAATCTAATCTCGCATGCACTTGATGTGGTGCAGAAAAAAAAGTGAAGCCAGGGTCATCCTCCTTCTGTTCTGCCCATACATCCGCTAACCCATGCAGTGATCTTAGTTGCATCAGGGATTTAAAAACCTTTGGTTTACGACCATGGTACATCACCCCTCTATTCCTAGATACCTGACAGCTCATATTAATGTTCATGTCCCCACATATAATAAAAGGTAAAGGCCAACCCACTAATTCAACATTTAGCCATTCGAACAAAGCCGGGTCATCCAAGACGGAGCCATAAATTGAGCAAAGAGTAAATATCTTATGGTCCAGACAGCATTGTGTTATTGCCCATCTTCCCAATTTATCAGCAGAAGAGCGCGGGAAGCAACCCAATCCTTTCCTTGCCAAAATTGCCACCCCTCTTGTCTTTGTAGTTTGTGTTGTGGAAGCTACAATTTGATAGCCCACCATCTCCAGTGCCCCCTTATTACAAGCTTCAACATGAGTCTCTTGAAGACAAATAATATCTGCCTTTAAGAATTGAACCTCCAGACTGATTCTCCTTCTTTTAGCAGGATTATTCAACCCGCATATATTAATAGAGGCTATTCTTATCTTTCTAATTGATAAAAATAAAGTAGTTCCATACCAGATAATGATGCAATTAGTGGGATAACCATCTCCAACTCATACCAGTGCTCAAAAAAGAACCCACCCAAGACACCACCCCTCACCCATGCTCCAGCCCATCCCCCCCCTCCCCACCCTGATCAAAAAGGCAAAAAAGGTCCAAGGACCCTTGTGATGCCTCCTGCGTGATGTGTGCCCCTAGCCGCCTCCTACAATGAAAACAAAATCATTAGAGAGAAAAAAAGAAAAAAAAAGGGAAGAAAGACAAAGAACCCAATTACCCTGCTCTAGAGTCAAGTCTTATTTTTAGAAAGTTCTTGCAGAAACTCCTGTGCCTGAATCTCAGAAGAAAAAACTCTAATCGCCCCTTGCAGATGACTTTGAGCCTGGCAGGATTCATAAGATAGACTTCGCAGCCCAGTTTCTGGAATGGGGAGATCAGCGAACGCAGTCTCCAGCGCCTCTCTACCGTAGCATGACAAAAGTCAGGCCGAACAAAGAAGGAGTGCCCCGCAGCCATCCTCCTAGCATCAGGTCTTGCTTTTTCAAATATAGATTGTCGAAGGAGGAAATTACCGAAGAAAATGAGGATGGCTCGTGGTTTGTCATCTTGCCCTGGCTTTTTCTTAAGCATCAAGGGAAATCGATGCACCCGCTGTATTTCAGACTCCCAGTTCCAATGACCTAGGTCGGGAAAGGCCTCCTTGAATAGCGTCAGTACAAAGCCCCGGATGTCATCGCCTTCTGCTTTCTCTGCAATCCCAAGTAAACGGAGGTTGTTACGGCATTGTCTATTTTCAAAGTCTTCCAGTTTCCAAAAAACATCAGACATCTTACTATCGTTGGATTCAGTTAATCGAGTGAAGGTTTCAACGTTGCCCTCCAGTTGCACAACGCGTTCTTCCAAGGCTGTGGTGCGTACTGAAATCTCGGTACAGGCTTTGCTAATTTTGCGCACAGCACCCTGTAATTTTCTAGTGGCTAAATGAGCCCTTTTATGTTCAAGACGTGCCTCAATCTGCATCTGCTTCAATGTTGAATATATCAGATCCATTGGCGGATGTTGAGTTTGTAATTCCGTTGTACCATAATCTTCAGTCGTACCCTCTGGGACTCCAAGCTCATCCTCTAAACTCCTCCCAAACTGAGTGGCAGAGTAGTCCCACTTTAGCTGGCTAGACTGGCTGCAGTCGGACGTAAGCCCCCTGTCTTTATCTGACTCCTTTATGCTCTTTTTCTTTCTGCGCACAGGTATGCGTTTTTGAGTAGCAGGATTGGTGAAGGGGGTGCCGCTGTCCCTTTCTGAGAGATCTTCATCAGAACCACCTTTGCTGCTGAAGTTGGATAAGTCCGAATCATCAGTTAGTGAGTAAAACTTTTCCCCATAATCTGGAGTCTTTAGGTGTTTGCCAGCTGCTTGGATAGTAGCCTCCGGTTGCTCCTTATGGGCAATGGTGTTATTTGCATCACGTACTTCTTTAGAAATAACATCCTGAGGAACAGAATTCTCGGGTTGCCCCACTTGTTCAGAAATACTTTGTACGAATATTTCAGAGTTCCCCCAGATATAGGTGCGGGGCCTGCAACAGTCACAGTTAGTTCAGGGGAAATCTCTGCTAAATTACTATCATTTTGCATGTCTTCGCTCAATACCAAACTCTTTGAGCTGTCTGCATTAGATTTACCTTTAGATACTTTCTTTTCGCCGGATAAATAAGGGGCTCCCCTTCCGGCAAACATCCCAGGAACAGTTGGTTGCTTTGGTCTAGTAACCATAGCGCCAAGACGCTCACCACAATGCTTCCCACTGGGAGTTTCCTTGGTCAGCCCTTCTTTGTCCACATCTACTTGTAGATTGACTCTCTGACTCAGGCTCTGATTCAGCCCCTTCCCATCCGCTGCTGCACGCCGATTCACCGATACTGGCTTGACCCCTCCAGTCGCGCTACCGTCTCTCGTCAATCCTTTGGTCTTTGGCGGCATAGCAGCGGATCCTGTCAGCCTCTTCTCCACTGCCACAGAGTATCGTTTATCCGCACCGGGGGCAGATGAAATCCCTCGTGATACAGTGTATCGGCGAGTTGTCCCGGACCTCCTTAAAGCCGCCTGTCGAGCGCCGGATGCAGCTAATACCGCTGTAAGCAAAAACCTCGATGCTCGAGCCGTCAGTGCGCCGATCACCGACAGAAGCCTCATCAGCTTATACTCCACAACCAAATTTACAACTGAAGCCCCTGCCAGGTACCTGCTGAGTTGCTTTTGCCAATGGATAATGCCAGGTTACACCAGAGTATGAGATTTTCTCTCATTCAGTAACTGAATTGCCGAGGTAGGAAGAGCGGCTCCACACAGCTCTCACACAGCCGCCATCTTGCCCCCTGCTCGATATTATCCGTTCCATACAAGCTGACATGATAGCTTCAAAACGCTTACACACACGTTTAAATACTACGAATTTGATGATCCGTGTAGTCGCGAGGCAATCAGGGTATACTTATCAAACCTTCATTGAAGGCAAGACAGTACAGTACCCATTGGATACAAATCACATTTGTAACAGACGCTGAAAGGCGCTTTGCTTCCACTGAAATAATACTGACAGCAGTACAGACTGCTGTAGTGAGAGAAAGAGCACTAGCTCAGGGGAAACGCATAATTGTCAAGACTCCGGTACCAACCTTAGAGGCTGTAACCAAAGCAAGCATTCCAAATGCAAAAGCACTGCATCCACGATGGATACAATGGGCTACTTCTCTCTCTGCAACAGATGTAGGCTACAAATTTGACTCTACACTGAAAACACAAGCATTCCTGCAGTACGAACAAGAATATACTCTCCCAATCGAAATAATGCCTCTTGATCAGTATGAATACGTCATTTACACTGACTGATCTGCCCAGCCTGCCATAGGAAGTAAACAGCAATACAGCGCAGCAAGTGCGATTGTAAAGGGACATATGCGGGATGGCAAGTTCCATCCTAGCAATATGCAGACACAATCTCTAGGAGATTGCACAGCACAGCTGGCAGAATTATAAGCCCTGAAACTGGCACTAAAAATATGGATCGGGAATTCCTACACTCATTGTGTGTGATTCATTTTACTGTGTCCAGTCACACAATGAATATCTTCGTTATTGGGGAGAGGATTGATTTAGAGATTCCAAAAATTGTACAATGAAGCACAAGTTGCTTTGGGAACAGGTGGTAGAGCTGAAAAATGCTTGCCACGGGCTCATGTAATTCACACATTGAATCATCAGCTTTTTGGCGTGCACGTTGAAGGGAATTCACTGGCTGATGATGCCATCAAGGCATCAGTGAGAACTGATGCTGTCGCTGCAATCACTCGTTCTAGTACGAGAATAGACAGACAGATAATGATAGCTGTAAACGCTACGTGCAACAATAGCTCAACCTTGCCAAAAGGGTTTCCACTCAAATACTCCTACAAGTTAGATGCACAAAATATTCTGTATGCTCAAATTCCAGGAGTGGGGGATAGAGTAATTCCAAACATGGATTGCAGATTAGGTTTAATTCTAGCTGCACACGAGGGTCTGGGTTCAGCACATGAAGGTATCGCTGCAACTATGTAATTACTGAAGCAGCATTACTGGTGGCCGGGTCTTCAGACCAAGGGATATGTCCTTAAGTGCCACATCTGTGAGCAGATGAAGGGTTTCCCTGTAGTGCATCCACCGCAAACCCCATTACTGATATCAGACAGACCGTGCGCGTGTGTCTATTTAGACCACTGCGGCTCCTTACAATCCGAGGGGGCTTACAGGTACATCCTGGTGGCGGTAGATTCATGCTCTAGATTCCTGTGGGTTTGGCCCACGCGCTCAGCTGACGCCCAAACAGTTATCAAGGATTTACGAGTCTTTATAGGAACATACGCAATTGGCTCATTACATTCTGACCGTGGCCCTGCGTTTAGCTCACGGGCTTACAAAGAAGCATGGGAAGTTTGGGTGTTGCATTGCGGTACTCCTCTCTGTATCTTCCTGAGGGAAATTCAATTGTGGAGAGGAAAAAAAGGGACTTAAAGTAATCCTTAACAGCAAGAGTATTCGGCTCGGGTGGCACCTATATGGGGTCCAGAGGGCACTTAACAACATGCCAAGAAGTTCCCTGGGGGGCCCTACTCCAATCGAAGTCCTGTTCGGGATTGTGGCAGCACAGTGGCAGATGAAAAACCATTTGACATCAATGATCATTTGGCTGTTTTACAGGAGCTCACTGAATTCCGGGTACTACAAAGCAATGTCCAAGTAAACCGCACCACCACTGGGGAAGTGAAAGCTGTATCAGCAAGACCTGCCTGGATTCCGAAGATTGGGGACCTGTTCAGAGAAAAGATTGTGGACAAAAAAGAATTTCGGCCATCTTGCAGAGGACCTGTACCTGTCCTGGCTGTCGAAGGAACAAGAACAGTACTTCTTCCGCCTCTTGCTGGCAAGAAAGAGAAAATATTTGTCTCAATTGATCTGATCAAACCACACTATGTGGCCGATACTCAATAGTAGGCCATGTGGGCTCCTGGGTAGCACCAGATCTCATTTCGCTACCATACAGGAAGTTCAAACAGAAAGATTAATACCGTTTGAAGACTCTACTCTATGACGTGAAGGAGTTACCAACAATGGAATGGAACTCATACCTGTTGAAATTGAACAACAACAAAGTACAAATGAAACACAGATCTCAATTTGGCCTAATACCGACATCTATGTGAATATGTCTTGACAGGAGACATCTGCCAGTTCCACACAACCTGCTGAGCTACCAAAGATAGATCGAACTGCGTCTGGCTACTTCATTGATTTTGACACTTTCTTATTTGTTCCAAGTGAACCCGAGTTACCACCACCGCCTGTTTCCCACAAACAACGACTTTGGGGCCGATTCCGATTCCGGCCGGAAATCTCCCCGACCGAGCCGGACCCGGAGAGATTTCCGACCGAATCGGACCCTAGCAGTCCGACCGAACGAGTACGATGCGCACGTATGATATCGGACTCAATTCGGTCGGATTCCCATTGAAGTCAATGGGAGCCAGTCGTACGACGCGTACACGGGCTCCCATTGACTCAATGGGCACGACGCGAACAAGGCGCCCCTACAGCGTGTTCGCGTCGATGCGGGTCGCACCGTACATGCACGTGTAGGGGGACCCATGGGTCCCCCTGTGTGCGACTCGCACGCCTATGCTTCCAGGGGGGTCCGACACGGACCCCCCAAGTGCGGCTCCGACAGCTCCTTGGAGCCGGGCTGCGCGAGTCAGTCGGAGCGGTCGAGGTGCGCATCGTACTTACCCGGCCAGGGAACGTCTCCATTGCGAGGTGCGCGTCGTCCCCGTGCGAGTCGGTCGGAGCGGTCGGGTCCTGCGAACGAGTCGGTCGGAGATTTCGCGAGCGCACGCATCGTACTCGCTCGCCCGGACGCACGTACGACTCGGTCGGGAAATAGGGCTCCGAATCGGATCCGGTTAACCCGAATCCGATTCGGTGCCTTACCGGCCGAGATCGGAATCGGCCCCTTTGTGATTTCTACCTTTGGCTGAAAAAGACTTACCTTGTTTCTCCCTGGCTACAGCTGTGGATTGCTATAGATCTACTGTTCCTAATCCTCTGGATAGGTGTAATGACTGTCTTTTTCATGCTCCTGAATGGATATTACCTCCCAGAACGCTCTGCAGTACAACATGTGAACTTGGTCCTGAAACTGCATGCATCATCACACCGTGAACAGAGAGACCTGTCCTTAGTGAACATTACAGCAGTTCCAGTTCCTAAAGGAATAGTTTGGGACAGGGTTTTATATGATGTATGCGGTCCAACTGAACGTTTAAAAATACCACACTAGTTTAAAATCTCATTAAGTGATATCATCACCACCAGTACTGATGATTGAGACTTTGAAACTGTAAATACTATGCTGCCTGATTTAGAACAATCAGCTGCATTTTGTAGCAATCAATTGTATGATGATACATTTAATTTTGACACCATGTTTTGTTGTAACACTATGGTCATCACTTCTTGCACAAAGCTAGTATCCCTCATAAAGTTTCCTCTTACCATCAATGGGAACGTTGCCCAACACCGCGGAAAGGTAGTTCGGCTACACTTGCACAAACGTTTTCTTATATTTCTGGGTTTAACATATAAGACACGGCCACTTTTTATTATAAGGTAGCACCTACAACTGCACAGAAAAATATGCTCACTAACACGAAACAGATATACTCTGCTTCCTTTCTTTCCCAGATGTCCATACAAGGTTTCAACTTTTTGAAGGACACTATAGACATAAAATCTGTCTGGAGGACTAAAGATTGGCAGGTTCAGGGAACTGAGGCCTTGTTTAGAGCTTGCCTCATACCACATCAGTTAATATTCCTGAACAACACAGTGCAACAGACTTCCTGTCTTGGGTTAGCCAAGATCAAGGCTTTGAACACACCACGGATTCCCTCACTTACATGCTTTGAGGGATGGCAAAATTATATGCAACATAGTGAGGATACATTGGATGACATTCTACATGACGGTTCGTACGATTCATTTAACCCGAATTGGAATGGATGGTTGTTCTGGCCTGTCGACACGAATAGGTGTCAGTCTAGATTTAGGGTTCATCTTACAGTGTTGGGATGTTATGACTAGAGTGGATAAGAACCTCAACACTGTCCCAGGTGAAACAACATCTGTCCTTACTGCCAGATTACGTGGATCTTAGGAATTTTTTGTTAGGTCCCCAGAAGCCACAGCAGAAACGCTTCTCATACACTATTTACAATGAGATTTGGAAAATTTCTCAACAGGAACCTGCTGAGAGACTATGTGAAATTGATAGGGTTAACCTAGAAAAGGTTTTGGCAGAGGTCAACAATGGTATGACCACATTATCATCCTGTATTTATGCACTGGACAACATTTATTTATTTATTTGATGAGTTTTATATAGCGCTGGCTAGACCCAGAGGTATCAGAGCGCTTTACATGAGATTCCACAAAATTACATCAGTTACAAGTTACATCAGTTGCTAGAAAAAAACATTACAAGAGCATAGAAGAAGAGATAGGTGAAGTGTAGAGGGGAAGGGGGTAAGGGCAAAGGGGTAGGAGGGAGATACGACAGAGAGACGAAGGAAAGTTTGCCCAAAGTCCGGCTGGGTAGGTGACGGTCGAGGGGGAAGTCCAAAACCCATCTCCTCTATAGCTATCAGGTAGCTCCACCGGGCATCGGCCAAATAGCTAGGTCTCAACAGGAAAACATTTAAAGAACATAGAGGACGAAATAAATGGAGCATAGAGGGGTAATGGGGTAGGGTAAAAGGGTAGGAGGGAGGATACGACAGAGAGATGAAGGAAAGTCTGCCCAACGTCCGGCTGGGTAGGTGACGGCCGAGGGGGGAAATCAACAGCTCATCGCCTCTTTAGCTATCAGGTAGCTCCACCGGGCATCAGCCAGAAAGCTAGGTCTCCATGGTCAGGGGTGAGTTCATAGATTCAGTGTCCTGATGGGTAGGCAGGATGGCGGAAAGGTTCGAGGGCTGGTCGATGTCGAGTTTTTTGTCCCATAGTAGTAGCACATTGTGTCTTCTGCGATAGATATAATGGAACAGGAATTGTCTATATTACAACATGGTCAATTGCAATTCGGATCCATTTTATTATTGAGATGGACGCTTCACTCATTGCGCTCTGGTCACGTGCCATGGCGTTATATCAACAGTAACACTCTGTTTTCTGCATGTAATCTAACAGAAAGACAGATGACAATGGCACAAAGAGATGCAAAATATACACTACTGCACATTGAAATATTGGACCAATTACCTTTTACCATGGCTGAGTCACCTTCCACAGAAGGGTTAATCCATGGCCATATTACACTGCCGATCACAACCTTCCAATTTCAATACTGTCTACAGTATCACCAGGTAGGCAGCTATGAAGCTTTAGGACAGGGATACCTACATTAGTCTTGGGATTTGCAGTACAGATTTAGATGCAGGAATGGGGACACTGAAGTTTTTCTCAGTGGTTCAGACTGTGACAGTTGTTTAAGTGGGTCTCTAATTTGCCAGGATATTTTGCTTCACGGAGCTTGTAATGCTTCAGTTGCAAACCTATCATGTCACTTGAAGGGATCCCCAGCTGCCGTGATTCATCCAGTGTTCAAACTGCTCTTGAACAGGAGCTATTTGATAGTGAATGATCACTGTCATTGTGGGATGGTACCAGGCATTGCATCTCTGGTCACAGTAAGTTGTAGGGTTACTTGTTGTATGCAAGTATTGTTTCCAGCAACCCACACAGTTAGGGAGGCAACGCTATGGCCTTCATTGGATGTTTCCTTTATGCAGTTTGATTCTCTGAGCAGACTGAAAGCCATGCTGTTACAGAAGGATGTGGCCTTAACCTCAGCCCCAGAGACTTTTGATGTCCAGCTTGCAAGGTTTTCAGCTGAGATACAGGCGCTAGTCCAAACGAATTTGCCACTCCATTTCAGAGAAATGGTACATTGTATTTTTAACATGTCTGATACGAGTGGGATCGTGCACCTATTTAAGAGCATAGGTTCTGGACTATTAAGCATCTTTCAGAAAATCTTTGGAGTTATTCCTGCCTTCACACACTCCGTATTGGGAAGTGTTTTTGGAGGGCTTCCGCTGGTCCTACTACTGGTAGTAGGTATCCTGGTTTTAATTTTCCTGCTGCACAATGGATGGACCAGTTCCACCAGCGATGGAAAAAGCACTCCTTGTGCGACGTTGCGGTGAACGCATGGTACTCCATCTGGGCGCACCTTGGCTTCGGGAGCTAAGCGAGCATTGGTTGCTATTGTGCAGATCCGTCTGGGTTGACTGCATCTTGCCTGCCTAATCTGCAGATATGAATGCGTGTTGGATGAATGTAACACTTCCATCGGTTGTGCCACCAGACGTTGATGTACTACTGGACCCCTTAGAGGCCCAAGTATTACAGTGTCCTCAGCGTATTCCCATGTTGATCACAGCATTCTTAGAGCTTCTAGAAGATGCTTCAGCTCCTGTTGGACCGGACACCGGCTCTACAACAAGCACACAGGTACTGAGTGTTTCCTCAGCGGCTGGTGCGGGAACTGAAGATGATCACCTTTGCTCCATTGACCTGATACAAGAGGTGTTACAGGGACTGCCATCTGAGAATGCAAATGGCAGTGATGTTGCGTCTCCCACACTAGACACATAAAGATTTCACTCTCCGTGTGCTGGGAACAATTCGGGCTTTTTCAAAAACAAAGCCAAACTGGAATTCGAAAACATTGTTTTGTTTTATTTGTATCTCCTGATCTCACTGGGCACCATGGATTTTGATGTGTTCAGTTGGTTTAACAGTATATTGACTATTTTAGAGGACTTATAGAGCTTTTTAAATTTCTAACCCCATTTTTACATATACCATGTTTTTAGTAACCCTGGGCGAAGTGCTACGCTACGCTCGCGTAGTTTGCGAAGTTTGCGCTACTTCGCACAACGCGAATTGCACGTAGCACAGTGCAAACACGCGTAGCGTAGCGTAGCGTAGTGCCGCGGTCATTTTTTGCTTGCTCGCGGTCCTCAACGTCAAGTTGGCGACCGCGAGCAAGCAAAATGACATCCCGGCGAGACTTTTTCCTCGTTCGCGATCAGCAACATCAAGTTGCCGATCGCGAGCGTGGAAAATAAACCTCCCGGCGAGATTCTCAACGCGGGAGGTCAGGTTTTCTCATTGCGAGTGGTCGCGTATGCTCGCGACCGCTCGCGATGAGAAACTACCAGTCCGCGTTGAAAGCTGCCGCTCGAGTAAAAATCTACTCGAGCGGCAGTAAAGACAGCTCGCACTGTGCAAGTTGCCGTTTTCAATGATTGCACAGTGCGGACAAGCATCCGGCACTGTGCAATCATTGCGAACAGTGCACTACGCAGTTCGCGTAGTGCTACGCGAAGCTCGCGTAGTGCGAACTGCACTTTGCGTAGCTTCGCGAAGCACTACTTCGCGAACTACGCCCAGCCTTAGTTTTTAGATGCTTTTACATTGATTTTTATGACAATGTTTTTATGCTTGTTAGACACGTATAATTTAGCATTAGTTGACCTTAATGTCCTTCGGATGAGGAGTGGGTGTTATGAGCCCCAATGTACCCCAATATAGGCCTAGGTAGCTACACAACCTTTTACCTACATTCGTCCTACCTTGCTCAATAAACCGGTTCCGGCACTGACCTTTTACCTAGTTATGTGCTGAATAAATGTCGATCAGTTTTCTCTGAAACTATCCTAATTTATTATGCAGGAGGATTCTTAGTATCATATCTTAATCCCCTGCCCAGGACGTACACAGCAGGATTACCATCTTCTGTATAATAACTCTGTACAAAAGTCACCGCTAACATCATCCATGGATGACAGGTCCACTATACATAATGGCAAGCCATTTCATATCTAGGTAGAACCCCTGAGGGTATTTTGTGGGTAGAAAAGAACCATATCTTTGCTGGGGAATTAGAGGAGAACCTTTCACGCTGACACTAGATGCTGAGGTCCTGGCCTGCAGGAGCCCCAGCACACACTGGTCTGACATCCCTTGCAGGGTGTCCAACTCGAGACCAAGACGGGGTCCTTCATTCTCTCCCATCGGGTAATGGGGCTGGCTCTTTCCTAGGGGATTCTTGGCTTTACACCCACATACATGCTAGGTACACTTAGGTACACTTAGATAGGGTTTGCCAACCCCTTGATTGAGGCTATTAGAAGTAAAGATCAGATTGGTGTTTTATATAATTGTATGTTGGATGCACAGCAGGACGATATAGCTGCTCAAAATCTTAAATGGAACAATCGTTTGGGGTGGCAAGGGCTTTTCCTGGAGCGATCTATTGATACTGCCTGTCAGGCTTTCCGGGACGCGCCGCCTGCGTCGGCACGTTTCCCGTGCTGACACGAGCCCCGCCCACTGTTCTTTGTCAACACAAGGAGATGATGGACGGAGTGCTGAAACTTTTCACACACTCACCCCCAGTCACAGATCTGGCTCGAATCCATCATCATTCTTTAGCTCACTTTGCCACCCCAGTTCAGACATAGCTATATGCAAATCGGTCTTGACCCTGTGCCTCATGGGAACAGTCAGACCGAATTGCCAAGCCATGTCTTTCCTGGACCGGAATCAAGCATCCTGGGACCGGTTTCGGGCTATCAGCCCTCATCAGCCAGGCTAGCTTGAATCCAGTGGCAAAGTGAGCAAGGGACCCACGTCTGGGTATACCCTGCCAACTTAGGGCGAACAAAGCAAACACAAGGAAATGATGGACGGAGTGCTGAAACTTTTCACACACTCACCCCCAGTCACAGATCTGGGTCGAATCCATCATCATTCTTTAGCTCACTTTGCCACCCCAGTTCAGACATAGCTATATGCAAATCACTCTTGACCCTGTGCCTCATGGGAACAGTCCAGACCGAACTGCCAAGCCATGCCTTTCCTGGACCGGAATCAAGCATCCTGAGACCGGTTTCGGGCTATCAGCCCTCATCAGCCAGGCTAGCTTGAATCCAGTGGCAAAGTGAGCAAGGGACCCACGTCTGGGTATACCCTGCCAACTTAGGGCGAACAAAGCAAACACAAGGAGATGATGGACGGAGTGCTGAAACTTTTCACACACTCACCCCCAGTCACAGATCTGGGTCGAATCCATCATCATTCTTTAGCTCACTTTGCCACCCCAGTTCAGACATAGCTATATGCAAATCAGTCTTGACCCTGTGCCTCATGGGAACAGTCCAGACGAACTGCCAAGCCATGTCTTCCCTGGACCGGAATCAAGCATCCTGAGACCGGTTTCGGGCTGTCAGCCCTCATCAGCCAGGCTAGCTTGAATCCAGTGGCAAAGTGAGCAAGGGACCCACATCTGGGTATACCCTGACAACTTAGGGCGAACAAAGCAAACACAAGGAGATGATGGCCGGAGTGCTGAAACTTTTCACACACTCACCCCCAGTCACAGCTGTTCTTTGTCAGTGGGCAAGGGCGGCGCTTGAGGTGTATTTAAGGGAGGGATCCACGTGTCAAGGCTGCAGTCAAAAGAAGTTTCCTCAGTCCTCAGGTTGGAGTCAAGCGCAAGAGGGTTCTTTGTTATCCCTTGAATCGGCTTTGCCGATTCCGCTCTTAATATGCTTATGCCGTTTTCTGATCCCCAAGATGGCGGTCGGGAAAATCGGCATTCTAGTTTTTGGGCCGATTCAGTGAGGTTATACGGCTTTGTGCACTCGCACCTGTTTTGCGGCGCACTTCAACTGAATTTTCTGGTGAACGGAGCGTATTTTCTTCATGCTCGTTCGCCGTAAGGATTTCGGAGGTTTTTGGTGACAGGCAGCTCATTCAGAGTTGCTTTCTGGCTTATGTAAACAGCACTCGAGCATATCTTCTTCGACGACCCGCAAAAATAAATAGAAAGAAAGAAGACACATTTCCTCAGAGAGAACTGGTCTCGTGAGTAGAGGTTTTTCGAATTCCTCTCACAGGAAGTAAGTCCAAGCCTGTTAATAGACATTCCTTCTGCAGTTAGAATTTTGCAGCCTTTAATTTGAGAGCCAAGTTTCCCGTTCTGCCACCGGTCGTATTCCTTAGGTTACCGGTTGTTCAGCAGGAGAAATGAACTATTGTCCTTCAAGCAGCAATTTAATGTGAAGGAGAGAGCCAGTTTATTTGTTTTAGAACACATAGTCCTGTGAGATTAACAGGAGTTCTGGAGAAAGCGTTGAACAGTATTTAACCCAGGACATTTGTCAGTGTTTATGATTTGATGATCTATTCACATACAAAGGACTTATGTTAACCCCGTGTTTTCCAACAGAGGGTTTAGCTCAGCGTTCAGAGTAAGAAAACTAATTCCAGTTCCATAATCATACAAAAGACTTTCATGAAAGTAGTGGCAGAACTGAACAACCGCATCAATTACATGTATGTATGAATATATATATATATTGTACTTACCAACCAAATCATCTTCAGCCACCTGCAAGAAAAGAATATTGAGAGTCAGAATTGTGGAGCTAAATAAAATCCAACACAGATACATCTACTTGAACTGCACATATAGAGAGAGGCACATCACTGCAGGGGTTCAGGTATTTGAATTGTCAGAATAAGTATATAAAAGTGAATTAGATTAGGAATAGTTTGAGGTGTATTAATATTGTCAATTTGTATTATAGGTGCAGGAAAGAGCTGCCAGAACTTCCATTTGAAGAGGCATAGCAGTGGAGTCTCTCTTTTGTCCCATTCCCCTTTCCCCCTCTTTACTGAAGGTGAAGGTACTCATTCGCTTTTAGTGGAGTAGGGGATTGGATAGTCAGTCATCTGCTCCTGTGGAAGTTACAGACACTTTTGGTGCGAGGTACTCAACAGATTGAAGTGCCACAAAAACATTACTTCCACCTGAGTAGGATGGCAGAGGGGTTAGATATTAAGGCCTTAGCTGCAGTATTAGAAGGAACACAGAAACAGCTTAGTGAGACTATGGAAGACAATAGGAATTTGCGGGAGGAGGTTAGAAAGTCTAGTCAGGAAACCAGTTTTTTCAGGCAGCGTTTTGATGATTATATTTCAGGTTCCAATCCAATGACCAAAGAGCATAAATCGGCAACCTTTTCTCCATCTCCAACAGCAGCAGAGTTGACCACACAAGTTATCCATGCAATTTCCCCGACCATTCCATTAGCAGCCCCAGAGAGGTTTAATGGTGACCCCCATAAGGCCCAAGTGTTACTCACCCAATGCTCCTTACACTTTTTATGTAGACCCATTATTTTCAAAGAGGATCAGTCCAAGGTGGCCTTTTTACTGTCTTACCTGAGTGGAGACGCGGCGGCATGGTCCATGCCTTTAGTGAATTGTAACAACCCCGTACTTTATAATTTTGAAGAATTTAAGACTGAGTTTCTGAGCATATTTGATCAAAGATCCATCTCACAGACTACGGACAATTAACTTTTGGATCTCAAACAAGGAAATCGCGAGTTGGTGGCCTACTTAGCTCAGTTTAATAAGTTAATTGTCGAAACTCAATGGCCAGAAGCAAAAAGAGTGGCAATATTCTATAGAGGTCTCAAGGATGAACTCAAAGATGGATTAGCACAGATTCCTAGGAGACCTACAGAAATTTCTGAGTTAATTGATTTAGTACTTCAAATTGACCAACGGTTAAATGAACGAAAGAGTGAACATCTTAAAGAGGTTCGTCATTTCCCGCCACGTTTTGACAGATTAAAACCAGATTCAGTTAAACCTAGTGAGACAAGTTCTGGAGAAGAGTCGATTCAAATTGGATCTGTGCGAGGCCCTCTTACCAAGGAGGAGAGAGAGAAGCGTCGAAGTGGTAAATTGTGTATGTACTGTGGAAATGCTGGGCATTTTGTCAAGGAGTGCCCTAAGAAGCCCAAGACTAGTGCATGGGTAAAAGACCAGCTCCACCAGTAAGAGGAGTTGCTCTGGTGGGAGCTTCTGATAAGACAACTCCAAATTCTCAACTTGTAGCAAACACCTTACAATCTGCGGCCCCGCATCTGATCATTTCCAGTTTGATTAAGTTTGGCTCCACAGAGGTAGATGAAATCTCAGTCATGGTCGATTCAGGGGCGACGGGAAATTTTTGCGACATCAAATTCGCTCAGTCTTTAGGCATGCGATTTTTGATAAAGACAAGCCTGAAGCGGTGCGTGCAGTTGATGGCACTAATTTGTCTTCTGGACCCATTATTTTTGATACAGAAGAATTAACCGTGATTGGGCCTGGAATTCATCAGAGTTATCTGAAATTCAGTCTCATTGATGCCCCTCAATTCCAGTTGATTTTAGGACTCCCGTGGTTGACAGAACACAATCCACGAATCGATTGGGCCAAAAGGACTATAGAAATTAATTCTGAATACTGCAAGGAGCATTATTTTTGTTCTGGGAAATACGACCATCGGCCAAATCAATCATCTCTGTTGGCGGAAACCCCGTTGGTGATTTGTACAGTAGAAATTCCGGAGGTTCCAGTGGAATATCAAGATTTGAAGGCAGTGTTCGATGAACAGGAGGCTCAGAAGTTACCTCCTCATCGCGAGTATGATTACAAGATTGAAATTGAACCTGGAGCCTCATTACCTTGCAGTCGAATTTATGCCCTTTCTGAAAAGGAGAACAGTCACCTAAAAGAATATTTGGATCAATATTTGGCAAATGGGTTCATTCGGCCTTCGCAATCTCCTGTTTCTTCCCCGCTCTTCTTCTTTCCAAAGAAGGATAGAAAACTTTGGCCCTGCATTGATTATCGCGCCTTGAATGCTGTGACCAAGAAGAATCGTTATCCATTGCTGCTAATTTCAGAGCTTTTGGATCAAGTGAAGGAAGCCAAGGTGTACACCAAATTGGATCTGAGAGGGGCATATCATCTGGTTAGAATGGCAGAAGGGGAAGAATGGAAGACAGCGTTTCGCACCCGCTTTGGATTGTTTGAGTATCGGGACATGCCCTTCGGCCTGTGCAATGCCCCCGCTGCTTTCCAACATTTTGTCAACGATGTTCTACGTGAATTTTTGGATCATTTTGCAGTGGTTTACATTGATGACATACTCATTTTTTCCACCAGTTTAGAAGAACATGTGGGTCATGTGCGAGCAATTTTACAGAAATTACTTGATCCCAAACTTTTCGTGAAACTGGAGAAGTGTATATTTCATTCAGATCGAGTGGAATTCTTGGGCTTCGTGTTGTCCCCCGATGGAGTATCTATGGATGAGTCTAAGGTGAAAGCAATCAAGGATTGGCCATCTCCACGTAATGTAAAAGAAATCCAAAGTTTCATTGGATTTGCCAATTTTTATAGGCGTTTTATCCTAAACTTTTCAGCTAAAGTGGCCCCCATTACTAGACTCCTTAAGAAGAAAGAGAAGTTTTTGTGGAGTACGGAGACAGAAAAGGCATTTCAAGATTTGAAAGAACTCTTTACTACCGCCCCCATTTTGCAACATCCAAACCCTGAGGAACCATTCTTTGTGGAAGCCGATGCTTCAAATCTGGCCTTTGGAGGAATCTTGTCTCAAAGAAATAAAATCACAGGGCAACTTCATCCAGTTGCCTATCGGTCTCGAAAAATGTCTGCAGCTGAAATAAATTTCACCATTGCTGACAAGGAATTGCTTGCGGTGAAGGATACATTCCAAGATTGGAGGCATTATTTATTGGGTTCGAAGCATGTGGTCACCGTTTTTACTGACCACCAAAATGTACAATTTTTGAAATCTGCACGCTCTCTCACTCCGCGACAGTTGAGATGTCCTTATTTTTTTCTGATTACCCATTTGTTTTAACCTATAAACCAGGGTCTGCAAATGGAAAGGCTGATGCTCTTTCTCGTTTGAATACAGGTGAACAAGAAGAAGCGAGTAGAGAAGGTCACATCATTCCAGAGGAGAAAATCATTAGCACCATTTTGTATGCGGAAGTGGAGAACCAAATAAAGGGGTCTCTTTCCAATTAAGAAATGTTGGTTTGGTTGAATGAAGACTCAGGAAGAGAAATCAAAGATGGCAAACCTTACCATCATGGAAATCTTTTTGTACCAAATCAAGATTTACGTTTCAAAATTATGAAGCACTGTCATGATGACCAGCTGGCCGAGCATAAAGGAGTGAAGAATACTTTGGACTTGATCAAACGTGAATTTTGGTGGCCCGAGCTTGAAACTGAGGTGAGACAGCAGTATGTGGCCTCCTGTGAAAAGTGTGTAAAGTGAAAGTCTAATCGACAGGCTCCACAAGGTTTACTCTTGCCTCTGCCCATAGCCCCATATCCATGGCACACAGTTTCTATGGATTTCATGGTAGATCTTCCTTCTAGTCAGGGATATTCCACTATTTGGGTCTTGGTAGATCATTTTTCCAAAATGAGTCATTTTGTCCAATTGAAATCACTTCCAAATTCTGCTCAACTGGCCTCTTTATTCACGCAACACATAGTGAAGTCACATGGTATTCCCAAAGTGGTGATCTCTGATCGGGGACTCAATTCATTTCCCGTTTTTGGAGGGCTTTTCTGTAAAAATTAGGAGTGGATTCTTGATTGTCTTCCAACTTCCATCCTGAAACTGATGGACAGACTGAAAGGGTCAATCAAGAAATGGAACAATATCTACGTTTTTATCAAATGGATCAAGAAGGGGATTGACCAGATTTAATTTGGGCTGCTGAATTTGCATATAATAACGCCGTTCACACGTCCACTGGCTATTCTCCATTCTTTCTAAATGCAGGTAGTCACCCAAACACAATTGTGGGTAAGGCTGAAAGTGAGGTACCTGCAGTTGAGGTGGTGGTGGGTGAGTTACAAAAGGCCTTTTAACTGCAAAACAAAATTTAGAGAAAGCAAAAGATTCTTACAAGAGACAGGCTGATAAAAAGAGAAGAGAGAACCCAGTTTTCGAACCAGGTGATAAGGTTTGGATTTCTACTAAGAACATGAGATTAAAGGGAAATCGAAAATTCCAACCTAGATTTGTGGGACCCTATGAGGTTGACAAAATGGTGAATCCCGTCAGTGTTGAGATCAGGTTTCCTTCTAATGTTAGATTACATCCAGTGTTCCATGTTTCTTTAGTCAAAAAGAATCCAATAAATTTACAGAAGATACAACCGCCAGCTCCAATTCAGTGTCAGTCAGGAGAAGAGTTTGAAGTCAAACGCATTCTTGATTCCAAGATTAAGAGAGGGGAGATTTTTTATTTGGTTGACTGGAAGGGTTTTGGTCCTGAAGACAGATCCTGGGAACCTGGCTCCTATGTTCATGCTCCCAAATTGGTTCAAGCATTTCATAGAACCCATCCACATAAACCCAAGGAGAGGAGAGGAGGGGTTTTGGTGGGGGTACTGTCAAGGCTGCAGTCAAGAGAAGTTTCCTCAGTCCTCAGGTTGGAGTCAAGCGCAAGAGGGTTCTTTGTTATCCCTGGAATCGGCTTTGCCGATTCCGCTCTTAATATGCTTATGCTGTTTTCTGATCCCCAAGATGGCAGTCGGGAAAATCGGCATTCTAGTGTTTTGGCCGATTCAGTGAGGTTCTATGGCTTCGTGCGCTCGCACCTGTGTTGCGGCGCACTTCAACTGAATTTTCTGGCGAACGGAGCGTATTTTCTTCATGCTCATTAGCCGCAAGGATTTTGGAGGTCTTTGGTGACAGACAGCTCATTCAGAGTTGCTTTCTGGCTTATGTAAACAGCACTCGAGCATATCTTCGTCAACGACCCGCAAAAATAAATAGAAAGAAAGAAGACACATTTCTTCAGGGAGAACTGGTCTCGTGAGTAGAGGTTTTTCGAATTCCACTCACAGGAAGTAAGTCAGAGCCTGTTAATAGGCATTCCTTCTACAGTTAGAATTTTGTAGCCTTTAATTTGAGAGCCAAGTTTCCCGTTCTGCCACCGGTCGTATTCCTTAGGTTACCGGTTGTTAAGCAGGGGAAATGTACTATTGTCCTTCAAGCAGCAATTTAATGTGAAGGAGAGAGCCAGCTTATTTGTTTTAGAACACATAGTCCTGTGAGATTAACAGGAGTTCTGGAGAAAGCGTTGAACAGTATTTAACCCAGGACATTTGTCAGTGTTTATGATTTGATGATCTATTCACATACAAAGGACTTATGTTAACCCCGTGTTTTCCAGCAGAGGGTTTAGCTCAGCGTTCAGAGTAAGAAAACTAATTCCAGTTCCATAATCATACAAAAGACTTTCATGAAAGTAGTGGCAGAACTGAACAACAGCATCAATTACATGTATGTATGAATATATATATATATTGTACTTACCGACCAAATCATCTTCAGCCACCTGCAAGAAAAGAATATTGAGAGTCAGAATTGTGGAGCTAAATAAAATCCAACACAGATACATCTACTTGAACTGCACATATAGAGAGAGGCACATCACTGCAGGGGTTCAGGTATTTGAATTGTCAGAATAAGTATATAAAAGTGAAATAGATTAGGAATAGTTTGAGGTGTATTAATATTGTCAATTTGAATTATAGGTGCAGGAAAGAGCTGCCAGAAGTCCCATTTGAAGAGGCATAGCAGTGGAGTCTCTCTTTTGTCCCATTTCCCTTTCCCCCTCTTTACTGAAGGTGAAGGTACTCATTCGCTTCTAGTGGAGTAGGGGATTGGAGAGTCAGTCATCTGCTCCTGTGGAAGTTACAGACAATTTTGGTGCGAGGTACTCGACACCGCGTCGGTAACGCGCTTCGCGTTCCAACACGGATCCCTCCAGGCCTCCCGTTTTCTCGCCGCTGTTCTTACCTGATCTCCTGTGACCGCAGTTGGCTCTCTGCTTGTTTCCTGGCTGTAGGGCTTCTTCTTTGCCTTCTCCTTCCTGGGTTCCCTGGTGCTCTTCCAGAGCACGTAATTTCGTAGCCTCTTGCCGGCCTGCAACTTTGTTTCTTGTCTGTCACAGACTGTTAACCCTTGTCTTCCTGGCAGTTTGTTTCTGCAACACAAAAGAAACAGCAAGGGTTGTAAAGAATCTTAGTTTCTTCACTTTCAAGTATTGATTTGTTTATTTGCTACAGACAAAAGGTCACACTTATCTGATGATCTGATATTAGAGGTGTTCTTCTGTGGTCTTCTTAGTTTCTGTTAAATCCTCTGCATGCTACAAGAGAGAAAAGAAAGACAATATTAATAACATTGGAATTTCTACTTTGTTTGTTTAAAAGTGACCCTGCACTTTTTGCTCTATTTTTTTTCCGTGCTCTCTCCTGTCCAGGGAAATGAGTTTTTGGGTTTTTCCCTAATTCAGGAGTAACGGATATTCATTTTTAATAAGGGTCCTATTTACTCCTATGGTTCTGCCAACATAGGTTTGTATATTAGTGTTCATTTCTTGTTTTATGTCAAACTTCTGCAGTCCGTCCACATACTGAACATTGTCCTTCTATTCAGACACCGGGAGTATTCTTCATCCCATGGGAGTTGTTTTCCCTTCACGCATTTGGCATATTCATTTACAGGTATCTCATTAGAACTAGGGGGAGGGTAACATATGGCTAGTTCCTTGCATACTAACTTAGTACTTCCTTGTGTTTTCTCCTTCACGATTATTGGAGACCACCCCACAGAAGATCCAGTGGACGTCTACCCCTTCTTCCTTCCCTTGTTTTGTTTCCCTCCTTCCCCACCTTCCTTCTTTTGCTTTGAGCTAGTTGGGCAAAGGAGGTAGGTAAGGGAAGTTGGGACCTAGCATCGCCTCCATCCATTTCGTCCCTGCAGTGAATCCAGGTGAGCCTCACACTGCCGAAAAGATTTTGGTATCTGCTAAGTTAAAGGCACAGCACTTTAAGACGATATAGACGATATTCGATCTCTACTATACTCCCACTAAAATGTTTAAATGGGGAGGGACGAACGACGAGAAATACTTTCACTGTGGGGCGGAGCAAGCTGATATTCTGCATATTTTCTATACGTGTTCTCAGTTAACCCAGTTGGTGGGGCACATTGAAATTTTCTTATCTGAGATGACTGGTGCAGGAATTGACATTACGCCAGAAAGAATGTTATTAGGAATCGGGGATGGCTTGATAGAGCGACAGGCGGCGTATATTTTTCGTTACTTAATCTTCATAGCCAGAGCTGTGGCACGGTTATGTATTGCTTCTGTGTGGTTACAGAAAGAACCCCCTACTTTTGAGATGTGGAGAGCCAGATTTTATGCTATTTATAATCTTGAATACAGCCTCTACTCCCTCAAGGGTAAACGCAGACGGAAATTGGGTCTACAGATTTCGGGCCCCATGATTGAGCATGTGAAAGAGTAAAATTAATATTTATGTATTGTATCTCATTACTGCATTTTAGCTTGCTTGTATCTGTTGGATGATTTTAACCATTGTTTTGGACCCTCATCGTTTTTTTTTCTAATGAATTTCTGTATATTTAATCATGTTATGGATTGAAATAAAACAAAAAAAAAGATAGGGTTTTCATCGTTGGAGCATGCTTGATTACTGCCATGTATCGATATGCCTGCATATTTTTACTGTTTTAGCACCATGGTAGAATTCTACCTTTTATTTACTCTGTTGGTGCTTCTAATCTTATATATCTGTTTCTGTCTTATGATTTTCGCAGCAAACATGTTTTATACTAGAATGACGCTGGTTCAATAAACACTTATTGAAAACGTCCCCATTGTTTATTCTGTGTATCTCTCTGAGACTAAGTGAGCACATTTGAATGAGCGAAAAGTACTACACTGGTTCCACCATCCCTTAAGGATCAAGGGTTGTCTTGTTTGATAGTTGGCAAAAACTATTCGCTCCTTGATAAGATTAGGGGGCTTATGGTAGCACTGTGAGCTAGCTGGTCTAAAGGCTAACATATCCTTTGTGGGTGTCTGGAATCAGTCTGGGCACCAATCCCTTAGCTTATGTTGTCTAAACATGCAGATCCTATGTATTATTAGGAACTACACAACATCATCTAGTACCAATAGTATGACAGATTCTATATTGTGTAAAGGATAGAAGCCAGCTTGGGCAGGGTGCAAAAACTCATTTTTTCATAGATGTTTACATAGTTCAGAGTTAACATGGGCCTCCAGACGTTTTGCTGGGAAAGGCAACAAGGATATTGGCCTAAAATGTTTGAAGTCCTTCATGTCTAATCCTTGCTTTAAGAAGGGCAAAGGATTTTTCATGTTTAAGAGTGCCAGTTACTATCCCCTGCAAAAGTGATAAATTGAGAAGAATTATTAGGGGAGAATGAATTATATTCTTATATTTCTTTAGAACTTCTGGAGGACAAGGGTCCCAATGGTAACCCGATTTACCTTTTGCAAATAGGGAGTCCAAGTTATCCTCATTAATTCCTGGAAAATCTATTATGATTTCCTTGCATTTTTCCTGCAAGGTTCAGCAGAATTGAACAAGCACCTAGGAATGCTTTCTTTAATATTCAGAATTTTGTTGATGAAATAGGCGCTCAAATCATCTCAAAGTTCGTGAGATGCAATCACTTTAGCCTTAGCTGTATCAAGGGCAGTAAGTTCCTTGAGAATTTTAAACTTCTCTCTTTATTTGTAGCTTTCAAAATCCTGTTAGAATAGTACTTAGACTTTATTGAGGTAAGCAAAGCTTTATATTTAGCTAATTCCTCCTTATAACTCACCTAGCTTTCTTCCTGATATTTTCGGCGCCATTGGTGTTCAGATTGCCTTAGCTTATATTTGGTTACTTTCAACTCTTTTGTAGACCAGGGAGCCAGTCTAGTCCTGGCCGGTGCAGATGGCCTACATATTTGTGCCTGGATAACAGCAGCTGCTGTCAGCCAACAGGTAAAATTATGTTCTGCAACTAAAGCGTAATCGCTTTCATCAGGTTTTGTCTGCAAGAGTGTGAGCGTCATCTTGTCCATATTGACTGACCGCCACTTGGGTGCTGTCCTGGTCACCAGTGGCATGATATGAGAAGGCATAAAATTGGGAAGCTCAAATTCTGTTAAAAAGTGATCCAACCAAATGCATGACTTTGTTTTTAGGTGAGTCATCTGGGAATTTTGAGACCAAACTAGATCAGGCATGTGGCCCTTAGAAACTTCAGGCTCATCATAGAGTCCAAAAAGTCTTGCCCTTTGTTGTTCTTTCCAACTAAGAACCCAAATTAAAGTCACCTAGAAATAATAATTGGGAATATTGCAACAACAAGGGACAAAGACTATTTAACATCTGCTCATTAAAATGAGCCATAGAGTAAGGTGAGCAATAAACCAGCATGCATGTTAGTGAACTTGGAGTGAAATCTATTTTAAATAGTAAGAGGTCCACTGATTCTAAATAATTACATTTAAGCTGAGTTATCTGTAATTGTTTGCTTCTAATGGCTACAACCCCCCCCCCGTTCTGTTTCCCCTTTTGTTAACATGGAGGAGCAAATAGCCCTCAGGTATTTCCTCTGCTATTTCTGGATAGGAGGCCTCTGTCAGCCATGAAAAGTGTTGCAACATTGCAAGAAACATTTGTGTGATGGACATGACAGAAGTGTGAGGGAAGTTTTGCATTGACCAAACAGTGTAGACATGATATTGAGGAATGATAAATGGCAAGTATGTGATCAGGATTGAGGAAGTATAGTTTTGGGACATTATTTGTCTGGTAAAGGTGTGAGGTGTCAGCTGACCTTCATTGCAGGTATTCGCTGTAACCATTCCACAAAAGAATAAACACTATCTGGGGATGTACTCATTTTATTCTGCTTCTTAGAAAATGTTACCGGCACCACGTAATTGTTTTGACCTTTATCGACACAAGGAGAATTCGGTTGGATTGATGAATGCTTTTCCTCTCCAAAAGCTACTGCTTTTCTGGTGTTCGAGGCCATTTACTCTGTAATGTTAAAATCCTTTTTCCACAAAAGGTATTCATATCAAATTTCTATTCTTATTTTTACATCCTGGAGATTTTAAAGGTAGCCACGGTTTGTATATTTCCTTGGAGGAAATCAGAGAAAAAGCAGTTGGTACATAATTTAGGGTATTTTGACAAAATGGGAAAAAAGTGCTGTGCAAGGAAGTGTATGTTTTTTTCTTCAAACAACATCAAGGAAAGGTTTGTAGTGCCAAAGTAACTAAGGAGCATATTAGCAAGACCCACGTTAAAATTATCGCCGTTTTAGAGGCAGGAAACTGCCGCTAAAGCGGCGATAATGGGCTTGCTAATATGCGTTATAGAATTCCAATAGCAGGACATCTAACCTGGGCTTCTATTGGAATTCCATAACGCATATTAGCAAGCCCATTATCGCCGTTTTAGCGGCAGTTTCCTGCCGCTAAAACGGCGATAATTTTAACGTGGGTCTTGCTAATATGCCCCAATGTTCCATAGAGAAGGCGGAGAAGGAACGTTCTTCCCCCCTTTCTGGATCTGAGAAACCTTTGGGATTTTCAGCAGCAACATTTTAGAGGAGTGCAAGGCTCTAGTAGTATAATAATGATTAACCATATCACTCAAGTAAAGAGGCCTTTTTTTGTAAAATGTTCTGTCTGTTTGCAAAAGGCATTTACATTAAATTTGTTTATGAACCAGCAATCAGTGGCATCTTTGCCAATTTGTGGGGGAGAGGGGCGATTGATTGCCGGTGGGGAATATAGAGTATCATTCTGGCTGCTGTGTTTTGGACAACCTGAGGTCGATAAATACGACCAACAGGGAGTCCGAGATATAGAGCATTGGCATAATCCAACCTGGCCACCCATAACCAATGAATGCACAATAGTCTTGCAGGTGAAATCAGGAACCATTTTCAAGATTTTCCTCAAGGAACATAGCAAATCAAAATATGTGGCAGTTACTGTCGAAACTTACAGGCAGAAGGAAATTTAACCCCCTGATTCATAGCTAAGGTGGCCAGGGAGGGGATGGACTAAAAAATAAAAGTTTGAAATTCTCTGAAATGAGCTTCAAACATCTCTTTTTCATTCAGCTGGCTTGCATAATAAAACACATTTTGAATGCATCTATTATCTCCTCATTGGCTTTATGGAGAGAAAACACCAGCTGAATGTCATCAGCAAATGATACTACCTTAAGGCCAAATGATTGAATGATATTGGCAAGAAGGACTGAATGAGCAACCCTGAGGGACATGGGGCTTAATAGTGTGGGAGCCAAAATGAAATGAAAGGTGGTAGATGAACCAACTGGCATCTGTCAGCAAGGGATGAATGGAGCCAGCGCAGTGCTAAGCCATGAACTCCTAAATGACCTAAACATTCCAGCAGGATGGGATGAGACACTGTGTCGAAAGCTGATGACAAGTCCAAAACGACCACACCAGCTGGTAGACCTGATCCAAAATTATTTTCATGAACTCTGAAACTTTGAGGAGCGTCAATTCAGTGCTATACCCTGGATGAAAACCAGATTGGGTACGGCAGAGTAAATCATTAACTTCAAGATAATGTGACAGCTGTTAATCATTTTCTCCTGGATTTTGGATGCTGCTGGAAGAAGCGATATGGGCCTAAAATTACCAAGGTTTGTGGGATCAGTGGCAGTATAATCTCTATTATTTAACAACTCTCCTTTTTGGGATATGATTTATTTTGCTTCTCCCAACATTTTATCTATGGGCTTTAGAGTATAGAAAATATACATTAATGTTTTTTTTTTTTAAATAATAAGTGGGGTTATATTAGTTTTAATATTTTGACATTGCAGGATCACATTTTAACATACATTCTAGATGTTGCCTTTACTTGAATTTAGTTGTAGAACCTTCCTTTGCAGGTCTGTATGGTGTTGCGTTTGGAGCAGCATTCTTTTGTTGCAGTATGAGGAGAGGAAAAACTTGTTAGCTTTGTTGGATTATTTCTGTATCTAAAATTTAATAGGGTTTTTTTATTTCATTTTTTATTTGTTAAGGTGTTGTTTTTACTTTATTGCTACTTTTGTGCTTTGCTTGGTAAATTTCCAGGTGCTCTTTTTAGAATTTCGAGTATTTTAGTGTCTGTCTCTTTATTTTATTTTCCTTTTCCTTTTCCTTTTTCCATTTTCCCCTTCTTGAAAAAGATGCACCTGTGGGCAATTTAATAAAATAAACATGTACCATAGTTTTATGTATTTATTATCTCATAATACTTTTAGTTATTTAATAATTTGGTGAGCTTTGAGTGATTGTTTATATTATTTCATTCATATTCTTCAGTGGTTTGTTGAAGTGTTGCAGTCTTTTTTTGAATAAATCTTTTTAAGGACCACTTCACTACACAAGTGCTCAAACATCAATACCCCATGAAGCCAGGGTACAATACTCATATTAAAGGGCCCTCAACAAGCCCACAACCCCCGACTAAACAGAACTCTCCCTCCCTCCCCAACCTGAACCAAGACAAGGGAGGAAGCTGCTATTGTTCAGGTATTCAATATTTCATCAACAGCACCCCCCTAAATTCTAAGTCCAACATGCAATTGAGACACTATATGGGATCTGTCACTCCAACTCCCTCCAGAAACGCAGCATGCCATCCCTCCATGTCGTCCCCAACTCCTCATCGAGACCCACAAAGCATCCCCCCGCTCACCCACCCAGTCGTCTACCACTGTTAGTGTCCATCCTTGGCGGGTTTCCAGGGGTGCCATATTTTCTCAAATTTCTGAGCACAACCCCAGCCTTTGTACACCAACTCCTCTGCCTTCATGCACCAAATCCCATCTCTCATAGTCTGGATGCAATGGGACTTCCTCATTTTCAGACAACGTTCTGCTGTGCTACAGTCAGGGCCACATTGCAGAAAAGCAGCATATACCTGTCTAGCATTTGCTCTGCCTAGATACCCTGAGTAATCAGTTAAGGCGTCAGCTGAATCTGCACCTCCATCACCTCTGACAGGCATACCCTCACTGTATGCCAGAATCTCCTCAAAAGTGGCCCCCTGCACACTGTATGCAGCAAGGTACCCCTCTGACCGCAACCCCTCAAACATAAGGCCGACTCTCCACTCCCTCGTATAGTACACTCTGTGCAGTAACGTCAGCTGTACAAGGCGGAAACCCACTTATTTGCCACATCCCTTGGGTAGCGGCAGGCATTCCCTTATGTGTCATCCTCCAGCCTGCCCAGGTCCCGCTCCCACCTCTCTATTAGTGTATCCAGAGGGAGAAGACCATGGGTCAACAACATGATGTAGATCTGAGAGATAGCATGTGCATGTAGGGAGGAAGCCAGCACTTGGAACTTCAGATATGACTAATCTGGTAGATCTGCAAAAAGAGCTTTGTGCTTTCCAATGAAGTGCTGCATCTGCACATTCCTGAGATATTGCACCCCTGACAGATCATACTCTGCCGTCAGCTCTGGGAAGGGAATCAGCCCCCGGCCCCTCTAGAATTCCCACACCATTCAAATTTCCAGTAAACCCAAATGTCTGTGGCATTCGATCTCTTTAATCTGCCTGAGTGTCTCCAACTCCCACAGAGCCATCCCCAGGGTAAACCTCCCCTCCCATTCCATAAGCTGTGCTGCCCTCCACCATATATCCACCACAAGGGTAGTCGGTGAGGGGAGCAATTGCATTCTCCCCTGACCATACAGATGCCTCAGGTGGCCTGCAGGTTCCATCACCCATCTATCTGCCAGCAAGAAGGGCTTCCATTGTTTGGAGAAGTCCCAGTCATTCGCTACCACCAAGTGGGCTGCCCAATAGTATAATATCAGGTTAGGCAGGGCAATACCTCCATTTTACGCCTTCCTTGTCAGCAACTCCAGGGCAATTCGTGGAGCTCTCACTTTTGGTAGCAAAACTTTAGTAAAATCATCTGCCTGTCTGAAGAACCCCTCCAGCACTATGTATGGTGCATTCTGGAGGGTGCACATAAACGTAGACAGGTATATAATTTTGTAGAGAGCCACCTTGCCCATCAACAACTGCAGCAGAGAGCGCTAATGGCCCATATCTCACTTGTAGGCCTCCAATATCTTCCACAAGTTCTCCTGGAGAAACAGTTCCTCATTGGTAGTCACATAGATACCAAAATACTGAAATCCCTGGTGCTCCCAGCAGACTGGAGAGACCATGGGGTGGGGGGGCAGCACAGTCCGACTGGGGAATGCAACCAATTTCCTCCAGTTGATATGGAGCCCCGTATGAACCCAGAAGACATTCAGGTTATCCAAAATACATGGGAGAGAACAGCATGTGCCTGCTAAGTACAGCTGATATCGTCCGCGTACAGAGATATTGCATCCTCCCACCCCGTGTTCCGCCACACCTGAGCACCACTCTGCATCCAATTTGCGAGTGGCTCAAGTGCCACTGCAAATAATAGTGGAGATTGCGGGCAGCCCTGCCTGTTGCCTCCTCCAATTTCAAATTCCTCTGACAACACTCTATTCAGTCGCATTCGGGCCACAGAACAGTTGTATAGCAACTTGACCCACCCCATAAAGGTGTGGCCAAAACCTATCTTCTCCAAGGCTGCCCACAAATATGGTCAAATGCTTTTTCAGCGTCCAACAACAGGAGCACTGCCAACTCCTGAATCTTGCCCCTGCTTACCAAGCAACCAAAAAGGCATCTGAGATTATGACAGGTCACTCAAAGCCCTAATAATCTGCAGCCACCAGGGACTCCACCATGTTCATCTTGTGGGCCACTAAGACCCACACCAACACTTTCACTTCCACATTCTGCAAGGAAATAGGGTGTTAGGTACACAGTGCTCCCACAACTTCCCCTCTGTAAATATATATGCACAATCAGAGCCTGCTGTAAATCCTCCAGTAGCGCCCCTATCTCTTTGCCGCTCCGGAAGAGTTCCCCAGATGAGGCAACACCTGAGTTTGGAGACATTTCAAGAACTCGGGGGTAGTCCATTGGGCCCGGCACCCTCCTTCCTTTCACATGTGCCAGGTCCTCAGCAATCTCTGAGTCCGTGATCTCCACCTCCAGAGCCTCCCTTGCCTCTGCACCAAAGACAGGCAACAGGAGATCCTGGACAAACTCAAGCACCCCCTCCCCCACCTCCCAAAGACACAGCATATGGACCTCCCAGAGATGTGCCACCAATACCCCCCAGAGTCTCCATCATCGCCCCTTCTCTCCCCTGGAGCCTATGGATCCACTGCTGCCCTTCTTCTCACTTAGCAAGCCAACGCAGGGGTTTCCCGGCTTTATCGCCAAAATAATACACCCTCCCATACTTCATCCAAAAGCGGGCCCGGGCCTCCAGCTGTCGCAGCCATCTGTAGAACTCCCTCAGCTGCTTAATGGTAATCACCAATCGGGGGTTGGGTCACTGACAAAGTCTGCCTCTCTCTCTGTCACTTTAACTCAAGGTTCCTGCACTACCTGTCTCTGTCCCTCTTCCCTACCACGTGCATGAATAAATGAACCCAGATTACCGCCTTATAGGCCTCCCACAAGACAACTCCGGTGCCCACCGACCTCTTGTTTTCAGCAACGTAGTTAGTAGTTGCTGCCGTCAAGAACCCACTAGTATCCCAATCAGTAAGCTAGTTTTGTTGTGTTTTTATGGTCTTTTTATACTCTTTGTTAAGTGGAAAACATTTTTATTTGTTAACTGTTTTTAAATTGTATTTGATTTATTGGTTGGAGACTTGTTTGTATTTTTTCCGCACCAATTATGGTAAACGCAAATTAGCATTTTTTCTATTTATTTAATGTATATTCATTTTATTTTATTTTTATATGTGTGTATAAATGTAATGTCATATTTTGTGTTTTATTTAGAACTATACTGACTTTCTAGTGTTCAATATGCTTTTGCTGGATTATGGTTATGTTTCATTAGTTCTAATATTTAGTCAAGATTTTCTTTTCTTTTTTTGTTCATGATATTGCTGAATTGTAGATATTTTTTCCACTGTATTTTTGTCATCAATATTTGTGTGCTTACTGTTTAAATAAAGTTTTACAATATTTATGTGATATATTTGTGTATGTCAATATTGTTTTTCTCAATATGATGTAATTCAATCCTTATATACTGGACTTGGAACATGAGGCAGAACCAAGAAAGAGAGCGTGCTTGCTCTGGTGTGATGGAACATGGGCACAACAAAAAGTGCATGTGAAGAAGAACCGAATATGTGAGCATGCATGCTGCCAAGAGGTGAGATACTCAATGTAAAGAAGTGAATTTTGCACTATGCAAAGTATCAATAACAGGATCAATTTATTCACTGGTAACCTGTGGAGAATTTCAGATAAGATTTAACAGAAGCATGCTGAGGCTAATTAAGTAACAGGCTTAGAAGATGCATTTTGCACAAAGGGAAGGTGACAGATTACATATTTCTGTAATCCAACCAGGATTGGATAACTGACTCGATCGCCAACCTTCTCCATTCAACTTGAAGGCAAGTAAGAAATAACCTTAAGCTCGTAAGATGTACAAGAAATCTTGGTCATGTGAGAACAGAATAGTAGCACTAACATTTTTGGTGCTAGCAGTGGGGACAAAGGGTGATCCAAACACCAGCAACTTTCAAAAGGAGATCCAGGTCAAAGTATGGTTCCCTAGAACCAATAAGTCTGTTTTATCTGCATTGGATGTCACATAGTACTCTGGGTAATAGAACATTGTGGGTTAGATGCAAGGCAGACCACGCTGGACTCCCCTGATAGTTTTAAAAAATGCCTGGGTTTGGTAAATTTCTCTGGGTTGCCCAAATAATGCACCTACCTGCATCGCCAAATAGGCCATTTTTGGAGAGAAAATGTTCAAGTCTCCATCGTGCATTTTCAGGCCTTTTGTGGTGCAGGCAAAATGCTGAGCCAACCAAGAGGGATAGGGTTTTTTGGGGGGAGAAATTTTGGAAAGCTGTGTTGTAGGAGTTCTGTGGATCCTTACAGGTCCAGAGGCTTCTGTCGCAGAAATGTGTAAAAAATGTGAAATTGTAGCTACTGTTTGACCTTTGTAGGGCATTGTGGTTAAGAAAACTTTGTGGGATCCACACTATCCTTTTTTTTTTTTAAATGGCCGGGTTTGGTCGGTATTTCTGTTTAGTGACAGATCCTGAGCCCAAAAACTGAGCTACACCTATCACCAAAACAAGTAATTTCTTTGATGCTGCCTTTACGGTACATTTTTAGCTCTTTGTGTCATGGGCACCCAGCTAGCCACACAAAATGTGGTAGTATTGGGAATAGGAATAGTAAAACATTTGTTATTATGCATTTAACTTCTAGCCATTATTGGCTTCCAAATGGAAGCCAGCATGCAAAAAAAATTACATTATGTAAAATTCCCTCTTATTCACCTGCTAGAATTGACCACATTTAAAGTTGGACATTTAAGTTGGACAAATAACCACTATTCTTAAACTCAGTATCTAGGGCACATTTAAAAAATGACAAGATTTCCTTCATACTCATTTTTCATTCATTATATTTTACTCTATGTATTGATGCATGGGCAGTACACAAGGAAACATCATTGCAAGCAGGAACTCAGTTGTTTGGTCTGGCTATGAGGTGTTTTTGGACAATCAGAAAACACCATGGGCCTATTTACGATGGTGGTTGGGCAAGCGTCTGACCGCCATCGCAGCGGGTTGGAAACCAACCGACATGTAGTCGGTGGTTTCACCCACCCAATTTAGATGCGACTGCTGTGTAGGCGGTCGGAAACATTCCATTTTCCATTGTGGCGTGTGCTGTGGCCTCGAAAAGGGCAGCAGCACAAGCTGCAGTGAAAAAGGGGATGTTTTGAAACATCCATACCCTGTCTGCCAGGCACCACATGGTGCACGCACATGGGGCATGTATGTTTGGGGGGGCACCACAGGTGCCCCCCGGGCCTCATAGCGGAGGCCAAGGGGTGACGGGGGCCCTGCTAGAGGCCCCCAAAGTCCCTTTCCGCCAGCCTTACCGCCATTAAAGCATTAAAAACATTGTTGCTATGGTGACACTTTGTACAAATTGATGAGTTGACACAATGTATTTAAAAATAGATTCAATTGAAACAATGTGGCACGGATTCAAATTACTGGTGGTGAACACCACAATGTTTTTAAACTGTATTTAGTTTTGAATGAGAGTGTGATTGAAGGATATGAATGTGAATGTATGAATATCACAGGTCGTCTAATTGTTAAAAATTAAAATAAATGATAATATTTTTGTTGCCTTGGTTCTTTCTGCTTTTTATTGTTCATGTACTGGCACTAATTATTCATTTCTGGATGGTTGCCTTAAATCTGTACATTGATTGATTTTTCCCTACCTTAAGGAACCTTTAAGTAGTAGGGGCCTCTTTTCTTGCGCTATAATTTACAATATTTCCATCAAACATAACCACATTTGGGCAAGTGTTGGACATTGGAGAATTCAGATGTACTATTCCCTAACCATACTGAGAAAAGTGTGGGAACTTCACGGAGTTCAGATTAACTATTCCCATTCCAAACTTAGGAACTGATTACGATCTTGGTGGATGGGATACTCCATCACAAATGTGACAAATATCCCATCCGCCGTATTACAAATTCCATAGGATATAATGGAATTGTAATTTGGCGTACAGGATATCTGTCACGTTTGTGATGGAGTAACCCTGTTCGCCAAAATCATAATTAGGCCCTTAATAACATTGGGGAAAGTGTTGAACTTTTGAGGTGGGAGTAGATTAACTACCCCCTTTGAAACGTAAACATATTGGGGAAAGTAGTTTGGCGGTTTGCAAGTTACTATTCCCAATCCATATTTAACCATATTGTGGAAAATTTTGGACTTTGGGGAGATTTATTATTGTATCTCCATACCTAACTACATTGAGGAAAATGTTGAACTTTGAATGGTTCAGATTTACTATTCCTTCTTCAAGCTTAAGCACATTCAGGAAAGTGTAGGCAGGGAAGTGGTTCAGTTTAGGTATTTCCATTCCAAACGTAACCACATTGGATACAATGTTGGAAATTCATTGGTTCACATTTACTATTACCACTACCACACCTAAACACATTAGAGAAAGTGTTGGTCTTTCAAGGGGTTCCCACTCAAAAGATAAGCTCACTGTGGAAACTGTTGGGATTTATTGGATTTAGTCTAACAACTTCCACTCCAAACATAACCACAGTGGGTAAAATGTTGATCTTTGAGAAGATACAATATACTATTAGGCTTGGACGCACCTCATTGAGTCTGCTCCTTGGAATTCTGCAGAGTGCCAAAAAATCGCACTGAGATTCAACAGAACTCCATGACCGGGCGGAAGTGCTTGTCTGCCCATTCTTGCATCTTTTTTTGCTGCCAGTAGCATGATGCACACTTCTGCACTGAAACATCTGTGCAAAAGGAACCACATGGTTCGCATGGGCATGGTCATTTTGTTTTACTTGCTTTTTGTTCTCTGCATGGTGCTCGGCCTGATTTTTTAATCATTTTCAATCCTCCCCATCCCGTTTATCTACCCCATTTACCTTTTTTTGATCAATGTGTGTCTTTGTGTTTGTGTATTTGATGTTTTTTTCTTTTTTTCACTTTTTCTGTGACTTTTGGTACTTTTTTGTTTTACATTTCGACTTCCTTTAGTTTTTCCTTTCTGATTTTGTTTCTTTCATTCACCAAGCCGGAATAAGTCAACTTAATACAATTAGTACTATAGGCAATTTGATTTAGAAAAGTACAATGTTACTGCGTTTTCCTGTCAAAATATTTTTGGGGAGATTTACTGTACCACTAATCTCTTTTTTAAATCTTTTTTATTTCCTAAATCAGAACCCAAGGGCAAGAGGGCATCATCCAAGGATGACGAAGGAGGGACTGCCACCACCAGTGCCACAGTGGGTGGAACCACCACCACCATCAGCACAGAAGCCGCAGTCAATGGTTCTGCTGGCCCCAGTGCTTCCTGATATTATTAATTTCCCTAATTTTAACTCTCCCTACTATTAGACTAATTTTAATTTTGTCAAGCCCTCACCAGGAGGTGGCAAGCCTTCACTCCCAAGTTGATGCCCTCTAATGTCCCTTCTTTATTTTTTGCTTTGGTGGAAGGGACTTTTGCTGTGGGTGGAAAGGGTGGGAATTGCGAAGGGAAAGTTGACAAACTGGGGTGGTTGGATGGAAAAGTTAAAAAAAATGGAAACTTTTTTTGAATAAATTAAAAGAATAAAACAATGTTTTTAACAAATATAAAAAAATGACAATAAATAAAAAATTAAAATTAAAAATCAAATACAAATTAAAACAAATACTGGTGCATGCCCTCTATCTAACAAACAACACCCTTATACATGAGTTTTTGAACCTACTTGTGATATCACAAAAACAAAGTCCTTAAATTCATTGGTATATATGCAGCAGGCAGAGACAGTGATCCTTCCACCTTCAAATCCAAATGAAAAGTGATCTGGAGATGGACAAATCTGGGAGGAGCTTGCTGGACAGCATTAGAAAGTTGGAGTTTCCGAGGCACTTTGTTCTTGTTGGAAATAAAAAGTAAAATAAAAATAGGCTTCTTTCACTAAAAAACAACTTGAATGGTCCTTTGGAGTCTCACAATGAGAATCCTGCTCACCAGTGTCACAGGGAGGACACTGTCATGTTGCCTTGTCTGCCAAACACATACAGTAACAGACACAGAACATGAACAATTTAGGTGTTGCATCATTTACCCCATCATCCACTTAACTCTGGGACACAAATATACACTACTAATTCAAATAACAAACACAAGCTGATGTGGATGATTAATGTCACAGTCTACTCATTCAAAAATTAATGCTTACTACATGACTTCACACATCCAACATTTACAGTTAGGAATCTCACTGAATGCACATTGGTTCACACAGTCACCAAGAGCAGTGAACATGTAAACAAAATACATATGTACACCCCAAAACTCATTGGCACTGTGATCAAGCTTAGGGGGCTAAAAGGAATAGATTTGTCATAATGTTGGTATTAGCCTCAAAAAAGTGTTTTCATGTGCCCCTCAAGGTTAGCTCCACATGGGAGTGTGAGATATTCTTTGAAAGGGCTATCTCTTCATGAAAAAAATGTCTACACACATGTAATGCACAAAAACACATCAATTACAGGAGTGTTTGCCCTGCAGACCGACTATTGAAACGACACGGTAGCCGCATCCTAACCGATTTTGACTGAGCCATATGTTGCAAGTTGTAATGCTGATCGACATGGGTGAGTATTCCAAGGACGCCGTCGCCACATCCGAACCAATTCGGTCACAGGCATTGGCTGGTGGTTGTTATGGAGAAAGACATGGGTAAGTATTCAAAGGACACGTTAGCCGCATCCGAACCGATTCGGTCACAGTCATTGGCTGTTGGTTGTTATGGTGAAAGGCTTGCGTTTCAGTTCGTGTCATCATCGCGTTGAACCTGACTCGGTAATCTCCCATCACCAATGTATCAAAGTCCATCGTGATGCGATGATGAGTTTTTGAACGACGCGGTAGGCGTGTCGTTTGTAAGCAATGTAATGCATTGGACTGATTCTTAAAATGCAACCGACGTGAACCTATCACTTTTGCTGCATGGATTAGAGACCGCCTCTGCTGTATAGATATGTCTGTCTGTTCCCTAAAGACTTTATTTGCCTGCACTACCTGCATCATTCCTTCACCTCCCCATCTCTCTGCTGCTGTTACCACATCCTCTGGGAGCTGCTATGGCACGGACACAGACCAGCTTTTTCAGAGGAGGAGAACCAGGCACTGCTAGACACACTCCTGCCACTGCACAGCCAGATGTATGGCAAACCAGAGGAGCAGGTGAGTGATGACTACAGTGCATTGCCATTGGACATGGGCAATACCAATGCACTACTGACATTAGGAATCTCATTAGCAAAAATTTAATTTGGGTTTTTGAAAGTTTAACAGTGTGTAGGGAACTGTTCTGGGCAGGTACACTGCTGTAGAAGTGTGTGTACTGGGGCAAACATATCACTGTTCTCATGGGACAGAGTTGTCATTAACACAGGACTAATGCACATGATACCATATGCATACCCCTTAGACATTTTTGGCAATCTGACCATGACCTATCTGTAGAAGTGTCTGACTCAGAAACATGTTGCATTTGAACTAAGGGACTGTCACCATGTCATCCTTTCACGCCAACCCCCATGAAAAGGCAAAGATGTGGAGGACTATCGCCAAGAAGGTGCATGACGTGGGGGCCGCATGTCAGCACGTCCGTCATTGCCGCAAGAGGTGGCAGGGCCTTAGTGGCTGGGCCAAGAAGATAGCTGAGGTCCAGCTGGGCCTGTCACAACCTGGCAAGAGAGGCGAGTGCAGAACCCTGACTCCCCACATGCTCCGCATCCTAGCAGTGGACTTTCCTGACCTGGATGGGCGGTTGAAGGCCATACAGCAGCAAGGAGGGGGTGAGTATGTGCCTTGTCGCACTTCTATCTTTAAGCATTCATGTTGTAATATCTCAGCCAGATGGCAATTTTACAGGTTGTAAGTCTACCAAACCCACTGTTATTTTCAAAAGATGCATATGCAGAAGGGTCATTAGCAACATTTAACAAACTTTATTGGCATTTCCCTGAATAATCCAATAGCATGTTTCACATAGTATACATACTCTTAGTGTCACTTTTATCTTGGCAGGATCCGACTCTCAGTGTAACACAGTTATAATAACTTAAGTGCCAATAAATCAAAACGTAACTCCTGCCATTCCCACCCCACTTTGTGCTTGAGTCTTTTTGACTGTGTTCTCTTCATGATTTCAATAACCATCCTCCTGAATACATTGCCTGTTATCTTGCTTCAGAATTTCCTATCCCCGTCCCTCCAGTACCCATGTTTGGTTGTGTATTGTGCCCCTCTTCCACCTCTTCATCTTGGGGGTCTGTTAGAGCTGCATTCATCGCAGCCCACGCCTGCACATCATCCTCAAGTTTTTCGTCAGTTCTGAATTTTTTCATCGGTATTAACTCAACAGTCGCCCATTCATTGTAATCCCTTAACCAGTTATTTATAAGTGGAGGGGTCGGGCTTAGCCATGATATAGCCACTCTTCGTTTTACAAGAACTAACCCAAGGAGTACAAATTTTCTGCTTAGTTTTTTCTGTTTTGGACTGGGTATTAGGCCCAGTAGTACTGAGCGTATTGTCGCAGGAATGGACCATCCTGTGGCCTTGTGTAATTTGTCCAGCACGCCTTCCCAGAAGAGACTCAAACTCCGACTTGCCCATATCATATGAACAAAGCGAGCTACTGATTCACCACATCTAGGGCAAGCATCCGACCGTTCCGGATAAATTTTACTTAATCTATACGGGGGTAAATATACTTGGTGTATTATATTATATTGAATTAATTTAAATCGTGCATTGGAATTTACTTCCCTTGCCCACTCATGCACTCTTGCCCAGTCCTGCTCTGATGTGGGTTCCTCCGCTTCCTCCTCCCACCTTGTCTGTATCAGAAGGGCTGCGGTTGGCTTATCATCTCGAAGAGCTTTGTATATATGGGAAATTAAGCGACATTCTCCTGCCATAGATACTAGCGTCGTGAGCACCGCTGTAGTAGGGGGCTTCTCCGGGAAGGAGGTCCACAACTCTCAGGCCACAGCCGCTATCTTCCCATACTGCAAAAATTGTCCCACTCCTAATCCAACAGTAACCGTAGCCTCCTCCCGTGTAAAAAACCTGCTGTTATTATACAAATCCCCCATTGTTTGGCATCCTCCATCTTTCCAGCGTTAGACTGACATGGAGTCTGCAATTTTTTTAAAGGGTCTTATAACCCACAAAGGCATGTCTGGGGAATAAGGTGCTCTCCAGTTTACTCTTCTAACTGCATCCTCCCACACTTTCACAACGTGTCTAATTATATATGGGCATTCTTTGGGGTTCGCATTACCCATCATAAGTAGCTCGGGAAGGGGGCCTCTCCCATAGGTGCCTGCCAGTAATCTTTTTTCCCAGTTACTGTCTTCTTCCAGCCAATGAACTGCGTGTTGCAATTGAGCCGCTATATAGTAAAGGTGCATACAGGGGATCTCCAGTCCTCCATCCACCCACTTCCGTTGGAGGGTTTCTAATTTCACCCGCTTACGTTTGTTGCCCCATAGTAATTCCACTATTAAACTGTCTAACAGTGTAAAGTATGTCTTTGGGATTTCATAAAAGGAATGCTGTAGGGCATAAAGGCATCAAGGTAGTATTATCATTTTTATGATTGCCACTCTTCCCATCAAGGAAAGAGGCAGGGACTTCCAAAATCCCACTGAGGCTCAGATACCTTCAATTATTCTCCCTATATTATGCTCCAGGAATAGAGTGGATGATTGCCACAATTGAACATCCAAATATCTTATACCTTCTGATATCCATGGCAGATCCATCTCAGGGTGGGTCCCAGGTAGCTCCTGCGTCAATCTCCCAATTGGGATGATTTTCGACTTTCCAAGGTTTATACGGAGACTGGAGAACACTCCAAATTTCTCCAATTCATTCAGGAGGACAGGCACCGCATGGGTTGGGCGTCTGAAGAAGACCAACATATCGTCCGCATATAGGGAGACATGTATAGTATCTCCCACAGGGATTCCCCACCCCTCCATTCTTTTTCTTAGTGTTATCGCCAGCGGCTCCATCGCTGCCGCAAATAGCAGTGGCGACAGGGGGCATCCCAGCCTCGTTCCCCTGGTCAAGCTAAATTTGTTTGATACCGCTCCCCTGAGGCGCACTTGGGCCGTCGGGTTCGTATATAACAATTGAACCCACTGGAGAAACCTGGAACGCAATTCCCATTTTTCGGAGGACTGCCCAGATGTATTCCAACTCCACAGAGTTGAATGCCTGATCTATATCCAATTTTGCTAGAGCGCAGTCCTCCAACAGTGTTATCGAGGCATGCCAAATATGTGTCAGTCTTCTCAAGTTATGTGTGGTGTTCTTCCTAGGTATAAACCCTGCTTGATCTGGATGTATCAAACGTGGCATGTGAGACAGTAGCCTTGCCGCTAGAATCCTGCTCAATATTTTATTGTCCAAGTTCAAAAGTGAAATCGGCCTATAAGAGCCAGGTAACACTTTATTTTTATCCGGTTTTTGAATCATAGAGACCTACGCTTCCCGCATGGACGTAGGCACCATTTTCCTCTCCCTTGCCTTGTTATATACCTCTAATAGTTTATCCACCAGAAGCGGCGCAAATCTTTAATAGAATTCAGCCGGGAGGCCATCACTGCCAGGGCACTTGGCGGTTTGAGACGACTAATAGCAGCTAGTAATTCTTCTTTAGTTATAGGGGCTGACAGGGCCTCTGCCTCCGCAGAGTCCAGCTGAGGTATTTTAATATGGTCTAGATAGGTCTGTAATATGTCTGAGGATGTATTATACTTAGTTTGGTAGGCATTAGCTAGATGCTGGGAAAATGTATCTATAATTGCTCCCTGAGTGCAGCTCAAATCTCCATTCCTGTTTTGTAATTGCAATATTGGGAGGGATGTAGATTCTAATTTAATCAATCTCGCTAGTAGGGCACTGGACTTGTCTCCTTCCATATGTAAGCGTTGCCAGAATGCAATGTATTTATACTTTTCCAGCCTGCCCCAGGAAGTCATGCGTTCTTCTTGTGTCATCCGCCAGTGCTCTAAGGCTTGTGGATCACTGTGAAGGGTCGCTTCCAGAGTACTTAACCTCTGTTCCTGTGTATGAATGTCTCATTCCAATTGCTGCCTGACCCCGTGAGATGTTTTAATGGATACACCTCTAATTATGACCTTCATTGCCTTCCATTCCAACGCCCTACTGGACGCGGTCCTCCAGTTTTCCTTAAAATAAAGGGAAAGGGCCTCTGAAAGGACAGAGGCAAATGGAGGATCTTGCAATGCCACCGCTCGGAGGCGCCAGAGCAGTATCGCAGGCTGCTTTGCACTCACCGTAAGGCATATCAGGAGGGGAGAATGGTCTGACAGATATAGAGACAAATATGACATCCCTCCCACTTCCGGGGCCAATCCCAATGAGATACAACAGTAATCCAAGCGACTGAATAGGAGGTGGCATATATCTGGCTCCTCCAATGACATCTGATACATGGAACCGCATCCCCCCATAGATACGTCTCCTGCAAGCATGCAATCACCACTCAATATCGTTTCAAGAAGTCTAGTACCCGCCTTCTCCTCTGAAAAGTGGCCATACCCCATACATTCCAAGTCATAATTTTCAATTCTTGTGCTCCCATGGTAGTGTACAATTCCTCTTAATCATTTTTTGTCCTGCATTCCATTTGACAGTTCCTCTCCTCCTCAGACTCATTGATACCCTCCTGTAATCAGACTCCAGACACACTAAACTTGACTTCTGCATAAATCTCCTAGTGAACATAATTGCAAAACTCCCAATTTCCTCCCTCCCACCGGGCATTCTTGTTAGTCTCACTCCCCCCATATGAAGCAAGATATCAGTCTGCAAGTATGCCCAAAACCACCCACCCCCCGAACAGTGAATCTCAACTTATCTTTTCTTGTAGTTAGATCAAGGCGCTCTCCTCTCAAAAGTCCTTAGAAGAACACCTGTTGTGTGCTGTGCTAGAGGTCCAGCCACCGAAGATGGCGAGGTGGAAGCTGTCAGCTCTCTCCACCGGAGCGGACCTCTTGAGGGGGGTATCCTCCCCGCGACAATCATCTTTGTCTACTTTTTGTCTGTGTTGGACTTACTGGTGCATCATGTCCACTCTGTTACATGTTATTGCTTCTCACCTACCGCTTTTATATCATTCTTTGTCCTTACATTTATACGTCCTCTGTCTGGACCTCATCGTGTCTTTCATTCCACTGGTTCCTCCAGGTCCCTGGGGTCCAAGCCTGTATCCTGGGTCGTGGTTTCCGATTCCTGAACTGTTTCTGTGTCCGGAGCCTGCAATGTTCCGTCTGGGTGTACCCGGATCCTACCCGGGCTTTCTCTTCTAGATTGTGACTTCTGCCTTGATTCCAGGTGTCGCATTCTGTTTTTATCACCTCTTGTCGATGTTCTGGATGATCCTGTCGATGGCACCAGTCAAGCACCCAGGTTTCCACTGAAGTCCAACTAGTCACTTGCTTCGGCAGCTAACTGAAAAATAGGGTTCGGCCGGCTGTTTCTACTCTCAACTTTGCAGGGAACAATAGGCTATATTTCATATTTTGACATTTAGGAACGTCTTCCTTTGCTCTTGAACTCGTTGTGTATAATCGGGGTATATCGATATGGGATGACCTTCAAATAATAGTGGAGCTTTCCTGCATATGGTCTGCAGGATAACGTCCCGGTCTCGGTAATTAAAGAACCGGGCGATGATGGCTCTCGGCGGCGCTCCCGGTCGTGGGGGGTTGGCCAATGATCTGTGTGCTCTTTCAATATTGAAAAACTTTGACACTCGTATTGGGGCTAATTCTTTCAGGATCCACTCTTGTAAGAAGAGCTCGGCCGAGGGACCTTCAGCCAGTTCAGGGAATCCCACAAATCTTAGGTTGTTTCTCCTAGACCTCCCTTCGGAGTCTTCCATTTTTTCATCTAGATTTACTACTCTTACCTGGAGAGTAGTGATGGTTTCCCTGAGGGTACGCACTTCCGTTTATAGTGTAGCTACGTTTTCCTCAGTGGTAGTTACTCTGTCCGCCACCTTCCGTAGATCACAATGCAGCAGGTTGAAGTCAATGGCCACTGCGTCTATTCTGTGCACCATATCTTCACGAGTAGACTGAATTGCCTGTAGGACGTCTAGTAACGAGAGGGGTTCCTTTTAATTCCGAGGATATCCACTGTCGCCCCCTGTCATGCCCTCCACCAGAGTCTCTGATCCTTGTGGGAGGGGCAAAGTGTAATTAATTATTTTGTTAGCTTGCGACTTGGCGGCCTTATCCTTGACCATGGCTAAAGCGTGTGGGTTTCCTATGAGGTGTCTGTTTTTTGTCTTTGGGAGTATTTCTCTGTATTATACATTTACGTCGCCCAGTCTTTGTGGTGTTTATTCCAGTGCTTTGGGCGATACAGCTTTTCCCACCTCCCTCTATATTTAATGCAGCTCTTGATGGTTATGTCTTCTTTATTTCTTGGTGATTTTTCTCTGGGTTCCTGTACCGATTGGCGACCGTTCCTCCACCTCCCACCTCTGTCAATAGCAGATTAGTGCGTGTCCGCTGCTCCAACCCGCAACCTAAGAGCTATGTAATTCTAGTAGTAGTCTCCGTTTCACTCCTTCCTTTTCCTTATATTACAGCCTCAGTAACGGGGGACAGGTTATAGTATGGCATGTAGCACAACTGGGCTCGTCCCTCCTGCTTCCTTAGTTTAATGGCACTTCATTCATGGGGCATTGTTGCAGTCCACCATGAGGGTTCTTTGTGCATTCCACCATGCCGGTTTACGGTCTTGTTTCAACTGGGTCTCCTCTGGGATGCCTCGATGTGCTCTCCCATGAACCACTGGACCTCTTTGGCTTTTCTGGACTCTAATTTACTCTAGTCGAGCCATCGCCCAGTATGGCAGTAAACCCCACCTCTCTTGGCCCTATAGCGGGGTCTGTGCCGGCTGTCTCAATGCACTTATTGCAGGGCTCTGTAGGGCGCTGTTTGGGCGTGGCCCTTCCTCTTCACAGCCGCCTGAGTCAGCAATCTCCCTTGTGCTCTGCAGTTGGCCTCAAGCGGTCTTCCACACTGTTACTGCCAGGTCCCATTTGTCCTGACGTGGCCGTTTAAGTCAGCTGCCTCAGTTCCCTTTTCTTCTGCCCAGGTTGCTACCGGGCACCAGCCTCCTGCGTACCGCATTATCTGCTGGAGTTTGGGCCGCTGGAATAAGTCGAGTGCATTCCGCATTACCCGGGCGTTCGAGGCGTATGGCCCCACCTTTCCTCCGATGGCAGACCTCAGCAGTCTCCTCATCTGTGTTTCTTCCCCGATCCTGGGACCTCGTCTCCAGGATCCACCTCTCCGATGATGGCGCTGTCCTGTGACCCCATCCTCCCGTCTCACCGCCAAAGTTCCTTTCGGCCTCAGAGCTTCCCGAAGCTTCTGGGCGATCCTCTTCACTTTTGCGGCCTAGTGTTGACGGGCTCGTCGTATGGTGCGAAGCACCTCTTCGATCACTTTTCGGCTACCTTGGGTGAGCAGAATTCTTACCATATATATTTTGTGGAGAAATGGACAGGATTAATGAAAGATAATGGTGAAATATTCAACTGTCCCGGGGAGCTCTGGCAGAGATGTCTACTCACCCATCCCGGCAGACCACGCCCCCATCTTTAGATGGCTGGTTATGCCCCTTTCTTCGGGGACATGTGAGTAACTTATTTACAGGGTAGTGACAGTAGTGCCCTGCAGATGTGTTCAGCCAAAATTCTGAAAACATGTGCATGTGGATGAGCTTCAGCAGTAAAGCAGTAGCATGACGTGTCTGTACATTGACTGATAGGTGAGCCTGTTCTCAGTGTGGTTTTAACAAATCAATGAAGTAAGTTGTAATTGGAGCACTCAATTATGGAAAGCCCATGCTATACATTCTGGCAGAATGTGTTGTCTATGTTCAGGCCTAGGTGATTTTGGCTTGGTCAGTGTGCCAGTGTTTGGTCCCAGCCGTGCTGCTACGCGTGATCAAATGTATTCCATGGGACAATCACAGCTATGCTAACTCAGGTCACATGTCACACTGACCTTACACATGATATTGTTGATTATTCCATTCTCTCTATTCCAAAGAGTGAGTCCATGTGTCTGACTCTGTAAGGGTGATAACACAAACCATACACTGTCAAACACAGGTGGTCACTGGTCAAAACATGTCTGCAATTGCGAGGTATGATGTGAGGTACACATTCACAACAGTTGACATGTGTGTAAATGCTCTTGAATATTCCTACTTGATGGCTTTGTAAGCCATGTGTTTGATGCATCACTGTCAGATTCAGAGATGTCAAATATGCATCGATTTTGAGTTCGGTACCAAAATGAGATGTTAAACAGGAGCAATATCAGCTGTACAAAGTGTACAATATGTCTAATCGAAGTGAGTGACATTTAGACTTGGCCCATACAAATGGGGACTTGTGCAGTCTAGACAGGATTGATGCACAGTGTTGACTGTGCTCATGATGGATATTGTTTCAGGAACAATAGGTTCCACAGACAATGCACCCAGACGTTCCAGTGGAACAGTGTTCCACCTGAAGCATTGTGAAGCTGCAGTCATCAGACTTAGAAGATTGAAGGCCATTTTTCACATATGTGAAACTTGAGCTGCTTTCAATGTGCATAACATTCTGATTCTTCTAAATGACACTGTGCATAGATGACACAGGACAGTGTGCCACATGCGTGTCACCCTAGCTGTGCGTACTACCTTTGTGTCTCCTCAATAAGAGTCAGATGTGTGAACTAACAATAGAGAAGCTAAGTTACAGGACAAATGGGATCAATCACTGTTATCTGTGTGACATGACTCATGCAATGACTACGCAATACTAAAGTTTGACAGGGAAGTCATTTGAGCTGTGACATATGAGCCAATGGTTCCCCATTTGATGACTAAGGATAGCAGAATGGATACCATGTCTCAATTCCATTCTGTAAATAATATTCCCATTGTGATGCCTAAACTCACTTGCAGGAGAGGAGACAGGTATGTCAGTACACAAGACCGTCATGAGCACAAGACGAAACATCCCCTGCTACAAAGTGCATTAGTCGACCTTGTGGTTGTGTATTTTCATGTTGATACACCCAATGTTGCTGACCACATCATGTGTGATTGAGCAATGGTTGACTGGCAGACTAACAAGTGCCATGTATATTAATGTAGCAAGAGCTAATAGCACAACTCAATGTTATGTTTTTTTTTAATCAGTGAAGATTAGTTATGTTACCTATGTCTCATGTACATATGGATGACTTATGTAATTAATTTTCATTCTTGGTCACAGCATCATCAGTGGCCACTGGAGGAGACAGTGCCATGGATGTGGTGGGAGCAGTATGCCAGTCTGGGTCCTGTGATGAGTCGGAGGAGGAGGGACCCACTGACGGAGAGGGTGAGGGGAGCCACACTGCGGCCAGCTCTGCAGCTCCATCAGCAGGCTTAGAAGCAGATCACAGCTCCACTGAAGACTCTCATGTGGTGGTGGGGAAGACAGTGACTGGATCCTCAACCTCAGAGTCCACTACCACCACCACTACCATCTCCACCCTTCCTGCTGCTCCCCATCCCACTGTCCTTGGCCACTCCCGTGGCAGGGGAGCCATCTCCTTTGGGCCACGCATCTCACCTCCTGCCCCTGTCTCCCCTGCTGTCCTCAGTGTGGAGGCAAACAACATCCTGAGGCAGATCTCTGTGGGGCAGACATCCATGCTGAATGTCCTCCATGCGCATACCACTCTTTTGACAGACATGCCGTAATTCCTGGAGGGAATTCACTCTAACATGTCTGCCCTACAGAGATCCAATCAGGCTCTGGCCTCCACACTGACAGCAACAGTGTCCCTGCTCCAGCAGTACTTCCCCCTCCTACCTCTTCCCCATCTACTGTCTCAACTACCCTCCCTGACCCAAGCACATGCAAACACACACATGTACTCACCTCAACATCCACACGCAGCACACAAACACACAGACAAAAGTTGCAAACCACACACACGCACACTCAGGAGACAGACAGCACACTCTCCACAAGGGACATGACAGCAGACAACACACATGCATCCACAGACACTCCACATACCTCACAACCGTCTGCCTCCACAACCCCTACCCTTGCCTCTCATGTTCCCCCCTCAGCCAAGGCACCCCACCTTGTTTCCATTGAATTCTTCCCTCCCCAAACCTACACACCCCTCCTAAGAAGAGTAAAAACCTCCCCCCTGACCCGACATCAGCATCTGCCCCCGAGAAGAAAAAACCGAAACAAACAACACCCACCAGAAAATCTCCCCGCTCACAGAAGAAAACATCAGGTCCGCCAACCCATAGTCCACCAAACCTGCCCAGTACCTCCATCACAAAAAAAACCCATTCCTGGCACACCCGTCAAACAATTCAAAATCCACAAAATAGTTAAGGCAACCCCATCCCCACCTCCATCTGTCCCTACCAGTATAGCTGCCCCCCCTCAATTAGAGCCAACCACTGCAGTGGAGCCACCCCCCCTTCATCAGAATCTACAAATGCAGTGGATCCTAACACCCCTCCTGAGCCCATCCCTCCGAAAACCCAACCCAGTCCCCACTAGTTTGTCCCCTTTGGTGCCTGACATGCCCTCTAGATGCCCCTCCCAGGGGAGGTGTCCCCTAGCAGAACTTGTGCAGGCAAGAGTAGATGGGCAGGATGTATTTTGCCCATGAAACCTATGAACATTGATGGACTGGCCATTGGCCTTTTGCTATTTTTTTCCATTTTGATGCTGAATAAAGCATGTTTACATTTTTGATTTAAAATTTCTGTGTCCAGCAAATAGTTTTTTAGTTAACTGTATAACATGTACAATTAGTAGTGTACGTATACAACGATGTTAGTATGGCATGGATAGCATATGGTCCATGGAGTATGAGCACTTTGACAGTATGTAGTCAAGAATTTTGTGTCTACATATTTTTTTCTTTTGTCAATTTTATGTGGTACACCGCAAACAATTCATATTGCCCCTCATGCGCAAATATAATTTCACACAATGCCATATAGGAATGTATTTTTTACAATCACTGCCCGATCCCCTCGTCTGTTACACCGTGGCGTCTTTTTTATCCTTATCATGGAAAACTAGGCAACTGTATAATACCCAAGAATAAATTATATGCTATGTTTTTAGTAATTGCTTTTAACCGATTGTTCAGTCATCATGAATGCTTTGTATGTTTTCAATGGATATTTTTATATGATTTTTTTTTTAAAACATTGTACTTGGATGGATGTTTTTATCATTGCATATTTGTACTTTTATGATTTTATAATATAAGTATTGAATAAAGTGAATTGACTGACTTGTGTCTACATTTCCTGGGTGTCATTGTCAACATCAGTTTTGGCTAAGAGTGTGACATGAAGTCACAAACCTTTTCATTTTTAAAACACACTTACACAAAGAGTCATGCTTTCATTTGTCAACATAGTGCAAGTGTCTCAAAGAGCAACAGTTTAGGTGAAGCATGCTGTATATGTTTGTTATTGTGCAGAAAGACACCTGTCTCATCAATAGACCTGGATACATATAGAGATTGACTACATGGCAGTGACTTTGTTACACCCATGTACAAAAAGTGATGATACAATACTTGTATGTGACTTGATGGTGATGGACCCATGTCTGTATCTTCTTCAGATTTGGTAGAATATTGGCAATGCCAACCTTGCCACAGGTGGCATGCCACTGTGTGCAAAATCCCTTCATGGCTGTGAAGTCATCAGATGCATTTCCTGAGCCCATGGTGAGTGTAAGGTGAGCAATATTCTCACAGTCTTCCAACCCTGTTGCCTCAACCCGACTCCACTTACTGCAGGGGTTCTTGGTTGGCAAGGTGTGTTGTCTTAATAGTCCATTGCTTACTCATTTATAAGTCAGCCATGCCATCCTGCTTTTGTTTGGTGACATTACATGTATGGTGTTTATGGATTGTCCAAATTTGGATTTCATATTTACAACCACACACCAGTCGTAGTTGAGCATATGAATTGTATGCAATTTCTCTTTTGTGGATGACTGACAATGGTGTTTATTTAAGCTATGAAATAATGCTGTTCCATGGGGCACTGTGCTGAACTGTAAGTGCTGTGATGTCTGTTGGATTGCCAAGTGCTACATGTGGTAAGGCAAGTGGACAGTGAGTGCACAGAAAGGATGTGTGCCTGTCTACTGTGCAGATGCTCCAAGATCGGGAGTCTCCACTATGCTCTTAGCTGCCACACATGGGAGGATGTATTTATGGGAATATGCGTCCTAGCTGCAGATGTATTATCAAGGGTTCATGTTGCATGTGCTGAGCTTGCTTATACAAGTCTAAAGGTGAGAGTGACTAGTACTTTAATTTTTGGTTAGAGTGGAGATACATACATCATGGTGAAGGAAAAATTTAGTGATTGTCAGAGAGTGTAAGGTATGAGTTGAGTGCATAGGCAGATCTTGTGTAGGAGACATGAGGTATCCACATTCACCCTATGTGAGTGTTTACAGATAGAATGATGGGATTCAGAGTATGCAACTGGTTAAATCGTATGGTATGAATAGGTAGATGTGATAGGTGTTAAACCACTTAGGCACGTTTTTTATTCTGGCAGGAGATGAGAGCTGTAGTCTGTGCCTCTACAGTGAGGGATGACTGTAACTAGGCATTTCCAATGAGTGAGGATAGTTGTTGATGTGCATAAGTCAATGTTGGTATGGAGCATGTAAGCAATATGTGGATGTGACAGGGCCACAGTGAGACAAGGTTCAACTTGTCATTTGGTGCTAAGTTGATAATATGTTGTGTAGTATAGTTGATGTATGTTTTTTAACAATATGTGAATCTGTTTCAGAAAGACAATCTGAAGAACCTAAACAGAGTATGGTGGGTGTCTATTCATATGCAAATGGCCGAGGACATATTCATTGAGCAATGTAAGTGTCTTGTTGTGAGATGTGTTGATGCGTTAAGTGAGCATGTCCGAGTGGGCTATGATGCTGCTCGTTGCTAAATGAGTTCAGGCCAAGACATTACTGAGGGTGCAATTGGTGATGAGAGTGGTCCATACGACATGTTTCGTTTAACGTCTGCTGAGGAGGTGATAAGCACAGTATATTGTGTAAATGTCATGTATGTGAGAGGTGTTGTGTACATAGTGATGAGGAGTGTTGTTGTGAATGTTGATGTGAGATATTGAGATTCATTTAGGAAGACTTTGAGTACAAGGCTGGAGCTTGTGGGGCAGACATGTTTTCTCAGAAAAATGCACCAGAGGGAGCTTATGACGTGCTTGTGTATGTATGATAGTTTATAGAGATGTGCATGTACTTTGAGGTGGACACGAGAGGGGTCATACCCACACAAGTAGAGATTACGCAGGCCAAGAGGTAATGTTGCAATGTACATATGTGTTGATTATGTGGATGTAAGTAGGCAAAACAGTTGCCCAATTAAATGTGAGGATGTAGTATGTGTTTTCTGCAGCTTGCTGTCTGCCACTGAATGTTCATGACTGATTGTTGGAATGTCCTCTTTGAGTGCAGTGGTGTATGCAAAACATATTGTCCTCACTGAACAATTTGCCTCCACCTAGCCTTGCCTTGTCTGAGTTGTGTATGGGCATGAGTGGCAAGTTACCCTTTGTAGGTAGATGCTGTCACTGATTGATCATTCTTCATCTTGGATACTGCCCTGGGATGGAGGTGGAGATTGCTTATATTGTACTGTCATTATTTTTGTTTAAATTTCTTTGTTGAGTTTTAACATTTTTGATGCTGTTTGACAGAGTCTTATACGATTTACATGCATGCACCTATATATTGTACGGTCATGATGCAGAAACTTTGGATGACAATCCATTGCTTAGAGGGCTATTGCCCCCCTAAGTGATAAGTCAAGGATGTGTGTTGTTGGGCCACCTGTGGTCAGACTACTCCTGAAACACATCCCCACACTTCCCAGGAGACTACACACACTTGTACTGATGTCACTCAGACTTGGAATGTCAGAGGTATGGGGACACCAAGGGAGATGGACTCATTGTAATGATATCTCTGGTTGTGCTGATGTAAATACAGTGCACTGTAACAAAACACATGTGACACCGGAACATTACACCCAGTTCCATAAGGGTTTGCATTTTCAATGGATTTTACTGCCTGTAATCTGGTTTGTCAAGTGTAGCCCTTGTGTGTGTCCATATGAGGTTCCATTTACCACACTGAAAAGTGACACAGAGCCAGAGGCAAATATGTCTTTGTAGAGGGTCTCCTTGATGTTTAAAAAAATAAAAGATGTAGTGTTTCATGACCAAATGTGGACAGAGCAAGCTACATTCTGCACATATCCTTCATCTTCACAAGGTGTACCCATATCCCTTGGCTTGAGGATATCTATGTCAATTGTGTCCGAGAGCCACAGGTTAACCCCCCTCATATCCTCAACAATGGTGGAAGCTCAGCTTACACAATGTATTGTGCAGTGGTCCCTCCAACACTGTCAGTGGAACCTACGTCCTGAGACTCATGTGTACTCCTACTACTCTGCAGTACACAGTCTGCACATTCAGTATGGAATTATTTGTTACCAGCACACACTACAGCCTGAGTAGGTAGATGCTGAATTGGTGTGAATGACATTCTCAGGAAATGACCCTAGGCACATACAGGTTGTGTGTTGTGTGCTGTGCACCCAATCCACACATGCTGACTGTAGCCTACATTGTTGTCTGCCCATACATTTTTCTCATTCCTGCTGGATTTTGCCTCAAAATAATTCACTGATGACTGAGACACAACAACTTCTATGATGTTTGAGTGGCAAACACTGAAATCATTACTGTGCTGCTGTGTATGTTGACTTGTATGTTGTCTGGGCCAATTTCCTCCAGGCTTTGCTGTACACAGAGGCATCATTATGTCATCAATAGACTGTGGTTCAGTTGCAGGCTGTGATGTTAGTGATGCTGACAGATGCTCAAACACAACACACCAATCTGATGGAGCAACTGGGTTGCTTTCACTTTGCCACATGACAAGCTGTGATGTACACAGAGTGGGATAAGTCAGGACAACTTGTGTCCTGCCTCCTCTGTTGCTTGTCAAGAAGCCAGCAGATGTTGCTGATTATGGATCACCTTCCACAGATGCACAGTTGTGAGGCAACCATCCATGAATTGTTCACAGTGTATTGTTTTGGCCTCTACATTCACCCCTATTCTGAATGCATAGTAGACATTTCCTGATTTATGCATGGATTGAAGCCAACTGAAATTGATCTGACAGTGCGTGCAGTGATCAACACCCCGTTGACTGGTACAAGAGATACTAAGAGTGATTCTGCACACTGCCACATTGACCACTCATGTGCTGGACAGCCATCCGCCAAGTCTCAATGATGCCTATGAGCTTTGACTTGGACACAGGTGTCTGTATCTCTCGTGGGCCACCTTGAGTGATTGGAGAGACCCACAACCCATGTGGCAATTTTTTCACTGTACATTGCTAAAACACAACAGTGCCCTGCTGGCTGGCCTGAGTAAACAGTGGTGTTTTAATGGCCCAGGTCCACAAGGGGTGTGTGACCTAGCCTGGCTAAGCATAGTGTGCCCTTCGATAATTGTGTCCTTCATGTATTTGAGTGCGGTGTGCGTGCTATCTGACCTGTGTGCAAGTTTGTGATTATATGTCAGGGATTAATCTATCTGGGTTCTGCTCTGGATCTGTGCTGGGTCCTTCCCATGTTGTTCTTCCTGACACGTCTGACATCCCATTCTGGTTGTGTCTCCCTATGATGACCTGTTCTGACACTGATGTACTCATCATGACACAGGGTGTGGGGCTATGTGATTGGTCTGATGGGGGAGTGTAGGTCCTGGTTAGACTGTAGTGTTCAATTTGCTGTTTGTAGGCATGTATTGCTCTGTCAACAATTTGTGCATCGGGTAAAGTGATGTGTGAGATAGTTAATAACTAGGCCTATGTTATCCATCTGATTAGGTGGATGTATTGTCTTGCTACTTGGTAGATCAGCTATTGATTTTGACTTCACTTACCTGTGTGATTTATACATGTTGTATTTTCTTTGGCAGCTATCCAGAGTAAACCATATACTTCATCTAGGGTGTTTGTAAAATGGTAAGGTGATAGGGATGACTGCTGTCCCTTCCTACAAAGTGACTTCCAATGACATGAAATATAGTGGTCTTTGTATGCATTTCAGATTCCTAGGATTTATCCTATATCACATATGGATGTAGGAGCGGGCATAGTGCCAGTGAACACGTCTCTGTGGACATACTTTTGTGAGTATATTGGAGTTCTGTTGCCCTGCAAAGTTTCGTTGTGTGTTGTGGTGGACTCATGCATTCACTTTGTGATACATACATAAGTGTGACTATGGGCATTCCTGTTCCACCGTCAAATGTGTGGTTCTCCTAGTATTTATCAGTCTGACTGTACCTACATGATGAGGACATTCCCTGATTTGACATACACAACATGCTATGGAACCAGGGTCGGATTGGGATCCCAACGATGCTCGGGCACTCTCCAAGTCATTGGCACACATTCCGTGATCATCCCTTCCATTGTGGCCTCTGTGCATTTCCTTGGCAAGGGATGTTTCCAAAATAACACTGCTGCTGATCAAGGGGGTGTGGGGTAGGTTAGACTGGCCAAAAGAAACTGGCCTACCTGCAAGGCCACTACATGCAACGCAACCTCCCTGCACCTGCCATGACCTGACAGTGATGGGTGGTTGGGGGAGATAACACTGCCTCTGTCAGGGAACGCGAGGCAGGGCACCAAGGTGAGTATGTCCCAAAGGCTGGCCCCCAGTCTCAATTTACAGCACAGTTTTGGAGCGGACAACATACTGGCACCACATTGCAGTGGCCTGGTGGTGACTGTGGAAGTAAGTCAGTCTCTTGGTGTTGTTTACAAAGGCCCAAAAACTGTGTCCCACATGTGAACCTGCTGCACCGGCCCATCGATCAATGCATATTTGGCTGAATTCCCAATCCAAGCCTATACAGAACAGTTTCTGAACGAACTCAATGCCCATAGGGCTCTATGGGCTTCAGCCCCCCGTTGTGTGTGTCAGCCCAGGCTGAGACAGCTTCCCCACACACACAGACAGTTCTTGAGCTGCTGTGGGTGGCTGGTCTGTCGTCTTTGCACATCAGCACATGAATATTTCACATGTTTTTAAGGGACAATGTACCCAGTTACATTGTTCAAGAACACATTGCTGGGAGTATTACCCCCACCCCTCAAATTGGCTCTACATTGCTCGGAGTATTAGCCCCCCACCACTTTAATGGATTATCTACTGGCTTATGTGGCTTTGTTGGTTTTTCAACAGGCCCTAGTGCACCGGCATCTCCACTCTACCCATTCCTTAAAGTTGACACTTACATTTGCTGCCACAGTGTGAGAATGACTTTTCTGCCAAGTAACCTCAGGCTTTTCTTTTGCTGTTTTCTACAGCTTGTACTCCATCCAGAGATATTGAGGCACTTTGCATGAGCACCAGTTACGTTAGTGAAGGACACATTACTGTGGGTATTTGCCCCAAACCCACTTTGGCTCTACATTGCTGTGGGTATTAGCCCCCCAAACACAAATTGGCTCTACATTGCTGGGGGTATTTTCTCCCAAACCCCAATGTGGCTCTACATTGCTGGGGGTATTTGCCCCCCAACCCCAAAATTGTCTACATTGCTGGGGGTATTTGCCACCCAAACCCAATGTGGATCTACATTGCTGGGGGTATTTGCCCCCCCACCCCATAATTCTCTCTACATTGCTGTGGGCATGTGCCCCCCAAACCCAATTTGGCTCTACATTGCTGTGGGTAGTAGCCCCCCAAACACAAATTGGCTCTACATTGCTGGGGGTATTTGCCCCCCAAACCCCAATGTGGCTCTACATTGCTGGTGGGTATTTGCCCCAAAAACCCAACTTGGCTCTTCACTGCTGGGGTATTTGCCCACAAACCCCAATTTGCCTCTTCATTGCTGGGGGTATTTACCACAAACCCCAATTTGCTGCCACAGTGTGAGAATGACTTTTCTGCCAAGTAACCGCAGGCTTTTCTTTTGCTGTTTTCTACAGCTTATACTCCATCCAGAGATATTGAGGCACTTTGCATGAGCACCAGTTACGTTAGTGAAGGACACATTACTGTGGATATTTGCCCCCAAACCCACTTTGGCTCTACATTGCTGTGGGTATTAGCCCCCCAAACACAAATTGGCTCTACATTGCTGGGGGTATTTTCTCCCAAACCCCAATGTGGCTCTACATTGCTGGGGGTATTTGCCCCGAACCCCAAAATTGTCTACATTGCTGGGGGTATTTGCCACCCAAACCCAATGTGGTCTACATTGCTGGGGGTATTTGCCCCCCCACCCCATAATTGTCTCTACATTGCTGTGGGCATGTGCTCCCCAAACCCAATTTGGCTCTACATTGCTATGGGTAGTAGCCCCCCAAACACAAATTGGCTCTACATTGCTGGGGGTATTTGCCCCCCAAACCCCAATGTGGCTCTACATTGCTGGTGGGTATTTGCCCCCAGAACCCAACTCGGCTCTTCATTGCTGGGGTATTTGCCCACAAACCCCAATTTGCCTCTTCATTGCTGGGGGTATTTCCCACAAACCCCAATTTGGCTCTTCAGTGCTGGGGGTATTTACCCACAAACCCCAATTTGGCTCTACATTGCTGGGGGTATTTGCCCCCCAAACGCAAATTGGCTCTTCATTGCTGGGGGTATTTGCCCCCAAACCCAGATTGGCTCTTCATTGCTGGTATTATTTGCCCCCCATCCCCAATGTGGCTCTACATTGCTGGGGGTATTTGCCCCCCAACCCCAAAATTGTCTCTACATTGCTGTGGGTATTTGGCCCCCAAACCCAATTTGGCTCTACATTGCTGTCGGTATTAGCCCCCCAAACACAACTTGGCTGTACATTGCTGGGGTATTTGCCCTCAAACCAAATTTTACTCTTCATTGCTGTGGGTATTTGCCCCACATCCACAAATTTGACACTACATTGCTGGAAGTATTCTCCCCCCCCTTTGGCTGTATTTTCACCCCTGCTTTCTCTTGTATTGTCTTTCGCAGGGTAGTTACGTTATTCTGTATGGGTAGGTGTTGGACTTACCTTCTGCGACAACTGTGTCGGTTGCGGTTGTAGTAGTGCTCAAGGAGGTGGGGTATAGGGATGCCATGCACGATGGGATACATGGCTGCACCGTGAAGGAAGTGACCCGATTAGGGTCACCCGGGTCACTCACGACCACCTCTCAGCCATCCATATAAAATGAAGAGTCGGTCAGACAGTAGAGAATATAAACCAATATCTGTTTATTTAGATACACTCAGTGCCCGATTCACAGAACTAACTTAAGACAAAATCCTAAACTTACTACCATTTTGGTACTCACAGAAGGCACTTACTAATTTTGGTATTCACAGAAGGCACTTACTTACTCATTTTGAGTAACTTACTCATTTTGAGTAACTTACTCATTTTGTGTAACTTACTCATTTTGGTATTCACAGAAGGCACTTACTCATTGATGAGTAAGTGCCTTCTGTGAATACCAAAATGAGTAAGTTACACAAAATGAGTAAGTTACTCAACATGAGTAAGTTACTCATTTTGGTATTCAGAGAAGGCACTTACTCATCAATGAGTAAGTGCTTTCTGTGAATACCAAAATGAGTAACTTACTCATTTTGAGTAACTTACTCATTTTGGTATTCACAGAAGGCACTTACTCATCAATGAGTAAGTGCCTTCTGTGAATACCAAAATGAGTAAGTTACACAAAATGAGTAAGTTACTCAAAATGAGTAAGTTACTCATTTGGTATTCACAGAATGCACTTACTCATCAATGAGTAAGTGCCTTCTGTGAATACCAAAATGAGTAAGTTACACAAAATGAGTAAGTTACTCAAAATGAGTAAGTTACTCAAAATGAGTAAGTAAGTGCCTTCTGTGAATACCAAAATGAGTAAGTGGCTTCTGTGAATACCAAAATGGTAGTAAGTTTAGGATTTTATCTTAAGTTAGTTCTGTGAATCGGGCCCTCAGAGCGGAGCCCAGTCTGCCCAGTCACTTAGGAGTGCTGCAGAGGGACTGGCATCAGCAAGCATAAATATACATTATGTACACTTCAGAACTAATAAAGGCACGCCCACAATGGAATTTTCCAAGCAGATACAACAGAAAAGTGGAATACAAAAAAATAAGTTTAGATTCTGCAGCTGGGCACACACTATCTAACAGTCAAGGTCATTATGCCCGAGCCCTGCACTAGGCAAGTGGGAGAGGGTTTCTATCTAGGGGGAAAGGTATGCGCTAATAGGAACGGTGTATTCATTAGCGGAGCAAAACCTAACCTTGGAGAAACAGAACCTAACTGAGGCCTTTTCTCAGAAATAGCAGAGTATAAGTTTCGATTGTAACCCAAAATGGCGTCTACATATAAAATGGAGCCGCAAATACTAACATACATGTAATAACGCATAAGTAGGATTCTTTTTATTCTTACAGACCCTCCTTTTAGCATGAGCTAAACATTTTATAAAAGCATAAGTAAAGTTGACTATGCACAGTCCATATCCTCAAGATCAGGGACGAAAACAGTAAGGAGGGAAGAAGTCTCAAAAATGCCCTCATCAATTTGCGTAAGGGCATCTATGTCCTTCTGGACCATAATTGCAGCATTAGTATCATGTATGGACGTTTTCTTTGGAAGTAATAGAGTGGTGCAATAGGAGCAACAGAATGGGAGACATTGAATGAGGATACAACAAAGTATCAGCACTACAACTAGATAAATTATCTTCTCAAAAATCAAAACCCCAATTGCCGAACAACGACCAACTCCAATTTCCACTTTCCATTCCTTTGACATTCTCCAAGATATCTAATATATTTATTGATATTTTGTTCCATATTCTTAATCCCGACTACACATTAGTCCCCGACTACAGCGCACACACCACCACTCTTTGCCAAGATGAAGTCAACTGCATATCTAGTCTGCTCGGAATAAATCTGCATACTTTCCAATTGAGTGGTGATGTCACAAAAAGCTGCTACAGTGGAGTTAGACAATATCTGTAGCTTGCATCCAAAATACTCTCTAGCTTTCTCACCCCTAGCCATAGCAGTACCACCAAACATAATTATGGAGGAGAGAATGTATCCAAAAGTGATCCCATTACTGTAATTGTTGACTTCCAAATCTGTCACTCCATCACAGAACTCTGCAGTTAACGTTTTCTTTACCCATCTTACACTTGGCTTACTGTACTTACAAGACATGCCTAGGTGAAGCACCATTCCTAGAGCATCATCACCTGTGCCATTATAAACATTTAAGTAAGTACCATTAGACAGTAAATAAAATCCTGGATGTGCATAAAGTGGTCCTTCATAATCTACTGGAGCATATCTGGTGTTCATTCCAAAGGTACTCAGATCATTATCTTTTGCTAAAGACATTGTATTTTTGAACAACACTATCCCAGAACAATTGATGTACAAAAATGCATCAGTGCTATTTATTATCGGGCAACAGGCAGGATAATAACCAGCTTTCCGGGTGACTGTTAAATCTTGGTAATGCCAGCCCACTAAAGTAACATTCTTTTCTTTCATATACAAATTATCACAATACATATTATTGTCACACCCTGGATATCCTCTTCCTCGTGGCTTCCTGTAATATAGAGAAGGGCCAGGATACCCCATACCAAACTCACCCCTCACCTCTACGAACTGGGATGGGCGGGTATACGTATAATTGACAAGTGACAATGGGTAAGCAGTCCATAAACTTGTGAGAGATTCAGTTGGATAACAAGCTGTACCTTCTCTAAAAAATCTTTTATGTGTGTCTAGAAAGACATTAATCGGTGTCAGTTTTTTCTGCTGAACCTGAAGAGTAATCTTACCCTCGGTGCACGATGTCGCATCCTGGTTATGTTCCAAGACCCATGACACCCCACCCAAAACCAATAGCAGCAAGATCACAAGAACTGCACATATGAACTTTTTCTTTGTAGACCAGAAAACATGTGTGTGAACAGGGAAAATCACTGGCTGCTCTTCCTCAGCAACCATTCTGCCAAAGGGATGCATAACGAATGCTAAAATGGGTGTACGAAATACAAGCAAGAGAAATACACTAGTTCCCAGTGTCCGTCAGAGCCTCACTGGTACAGGCTCCTATTATTCATCAAAACGTTAGCGCTCTTGAGCACCGGCGGTGGAGCTTGCTCTGTCCTAAGCTTGTATTCCCATGTCGACCAGGATAATATATCCCTAAGGGGATACATTTGATCTATCCTATCAAATGTTCAAATAGTGCACAAATATCTCATCACCCTAAGCTAACTCCGTTGGTACTATAGCAAAGTACACCCTAACTTACACAGTCCATCCCTGACTAATCTGACTTCTCTTTTGATGCACTGTCTCCCAGTTGAGGGCGCAAGTTGTACCTAGTGACTCCAGGCACAGAAGGATCAACAAAAAGTGGCTCCTGGATAGCTCGTATTTCCGGAGGAACTGCTGCATTCAGCACTTCATCATTTTCCTCATCTGTTCGCGTACAAGTCAGCCTGGCATCGCTGAAGGGGACAAACTGAGGGACCGTCTCACACTCGGAGTCTCCTACTCCATCCTTCACCCACTGATCATAGGGCAAAGGCAGGGGGACCCTGCTACAGTGTGTCGTATGGATCCAGTTCTTGCGGCCAGCAACTTTGACTTTGACTGCGGTGCGCATGGCTAGAAGGACCTGTTCTAGACCCTTCCAACGCGGCTCCAAACTTTTCTTCCGCTGGAAATTCCTTATGAGGATGTAGTCCCCAGGCTGAATGTTGTGTCCAGGCCCCTCGGGTGTAGCTGGCAGGGTTTCCCGGACCTGTTGGTGAATAGAACACACTTTTTCAGTTAACTGGCAAAGATAGTCAATCAACAACGGGTACTCAATATCTGAAAACCGTCGAGGACGTGGGACGCCCCAGACATTTGCCAGGCGTCCAAACACAACCTCGTACGGTGACAATCCTGTCCTAGAATGTGCTGTTGTTCTTGTGGACAAAAGAGCTAACGGTAAAGCATCTGGCCACTTTAACCCTGTGGTCTCCTGAATTTTTGCCAATTTCAGTTTGAGAGTACCATTATACTTCTCAACCAAACCTGCTGACTGTGGATGATTGGCAGCATGGGACTTCTGCTTAATACACAGACAATCACAAATCAATTGAATCACTTTTGCATTGAAATGACTTCCGTTATCAATCAAGATCAAATGGGGCAAGCCGAAACGAAGAAAGAACTCCTTCAGGAGTACCTTTGCAGTCATAATGGCTGTACGGTCCTTAGTGGGATAGGTCTCAACCCATTTACTGAATGCACAAACAACTATCAAAACATACTTCAAATTATTGCACCTTTCTTTCTAATTCTATATAATCCATCTGGAGAACCTCAAAAGGGAAAGTGGGTGGTGCAAAAATACCAGGCGGTGTGGGTGTACCCTTTCCAGGATTGTGCATCATGCACACCATACAGTACTTCACTAAATGTGCAGCCGTTTTCAAAATGTTGTTGTTCTGCTATACAGGGTCTAACAACTTGCAAATACCCTTAGCACTAACATGGGCTGGACCATGGGCCATCGTAACTACAGGAAGAACATATGCATCAGGCAACATCCATCTCTGCTTTCCTGACTTATCAATCCAACATCCCTCATCGTTAAATTGTGCTGTACTTTCCTGCCACACTGCTAACTCTTCTATTGTGGCTTCACTCTGTATCTCTTTCACATTGTCAAGTATATCTTCAAACATAGTAACTTCAGGCACCCTCCTAGCCGGGCTTGCTACAAACATTCTTTTCATCTTATTCCGGGCCGTTTTGTTTAGCTGTCTGATCTGCAAAAGCATTCCCCCTTCCCACATCTTCAGTGACTTTCCGACTGGCACTACACTTCAATATAGCCAATTTCTTAGGCAGTGTCAACGTGGACAAAAGCCTCAATATAAGGTGCCCATGCTGAATTGTGGTGCCATGTGAAGTAAGAAACCCTCTCTCTGCCCAGAGTCACCCAAAATTATGCTCCACCCCGAAGGCATACTGGCTGTCAGTATACATATTGACAACGAGTCCTTCACTCAATTCACAAGCTCGTATAAGGGCAACAAGTTCAGCAGCCTGAGCCAACTGATAAGGGACTCATGATGTTTCTACTACTGTACGCAGTGTAGTAATAGCATAAGCAGCAGTAGTGGTGCCATCTGGTAGTTTAAAACAAGAGCCATTGACATATAGTTCCCCTTGTGGGTCAGATAAGGGAACATCAGTCAAGTCTACCCGTCCTTCATCACTTCTTTCGTCCGTAAGATACAATCATGTTTGTCAACTTCATTACTTTCAGAAGGGAGGGGCAGTAACGAGGCTGGATTCAGAGTGGCACATCTTTTGATCGTGATGTGTTTAGCAAACAACGTTAATTCATAGCCAGTCAGACATGCACTGGTGAGGTGCTGTGTCTTTGTCTTATTCAAAAGTGTATCCACAGCATGGGGTACCATGACTGTGAGATCGGTATCCAGCACAAGTCCAGCCAATTGTCTGATCGTAACGGCCACAGCCGTGACCACTCTTAGACAACTCAGGAGGACTCACGCGACTGGATCAAGGACAGCAGAGAAATAAGCACACGGCCGTTGCTTATCTCCAAATTTTTGTGTTAAAACAGAAAGCGTGCAGCCAGCCATCTCATGGACGTACAACACAAACGGTTTATTATAATCTGGGGTGCCAAGTACTGGAGCCGAACAAAGCGCAGTTTTCAATTGCTCAAAAGACTACTGACATTCAGGCGTCCAAGGCAAGGGCTCACGCACTTCCAAGCAAGGGTTTGATTAGTAGTGAATAGCCAAGTATCCACTGCTGACAGTAGGAAGTGAGTTTGGGGAACAGGCATTTTAACAATGGTGCTGATGAGCTCAGGGGTCAACCTCCTACCCTCCTTCAACAGTAAGTAACCTAAATAGGTGACCTCTTATCGACAATACTGAAATTTAGAAAGAGAAACCTTATGTCCACGATGAGCCAAATGCAACAACAATTTAACTGTACTATCTCTACAGCCTTGCTCCGTATCGGAAGAGATAAGGAGATCGTCAACATACTGTACCAATACATTACCTGTAGAAAGCGAAAGGGAATCCAATTGACCTTTCAAAGCCTGACTGTAAATACTGGGACTCTCAGTATAGCCCGGAGGAGCTCGACAGAACCTAAAGCTTCTTCCAGCTAGGGTGAACCCAAACAGATCTGCTATCAGGATGAATAGGAATACTGAAAAATGCATCCTTCAAATCAATGACAGAAAAGAATTTAGCAGTGGAAGGAATCACTGTCAAAAGTGTAGTAATATCCGGGACCACTGGAAACTGAGGAATTACTATTTTGTTAACTTTGCGCAAATCAATCATGAAACGATACACATCTTCATGGTCATCAGGGGAACCTGATGGTGCCTGTTTAAGAATCGGAAGAATGGGGCTATTACAAATATTGGCAGACGTCTCCTCAACCACTCCCTTCTTAATCAAATCCTGAATAATTTGCAATAAGGCTCGCTCTCCCTGTGTGGTATTATATACTGAGGAATACGAGGCAAAATAGCATTGTCTTTAACTTTTATCGAAACCGGCGGGATATGCAGCAATCCCACATCTGTATCACCAGTTGCCCACAGAGTAGATGGTATGTCAGAAAATTCAGCAGGAAGAGGGAGAGACAGACACTGTCTAGTACGCACATTTGGACCCATTGTCATGTAAACACCTTCCGGGGAGCAATAAATCGTAGCATGTAATTCATTCAACAAATCCAAACCCATCAAATTCTCACCACAATTAGATGTTAACAGAAATGGTGAATCCACTGTAAAGGGACCAACAGTTAGCGCAAGGGGTTTTGAAATGGGGCTTACTACCAGTACACCAGAAAAACCTACCAAAACATTATTATGGCCAGGCGGAGCCGCCCCAGGGACCATATTTCGAGAAACTGAACTCTTTGTCGCACCTGTGTCCACCAAAAATTCCTTAGTCGAACATTGCAGTTCCACTGTTACATAAGGGCCACGCTGGTCTACAAGCATCAGAACTGGTCCCCCACTCTGTCCCTGGCTGTCCTAGCTGTAAGACATTCCTGTCACTTCCTCCACATCATAATCATCATGATAGTACTGTCCATCACGAGGGTCATCAAAATAATTACTATCAGAGCGACCCTGTGAGGCTGTAGCGCTCTGAGCCCTATCAGCCCCACCTGTTCCCCTACCCCATCCACGAGAACCTCGTCCTCGGGGGACTGCTACCTTCTGCAAAAGCACAGGGCACTCCCTACGCCAGTGACCCTCTTCCTTACAATATGCACACTGATTCGGCCCCAGAGGTGTCGTTTTCGGCTGCCTACCAGTACGTGGAAGCTGTCGGACAGGACCACCACGTCCTCTGCCATTCCCTCTAAAGGCCTGTTGCACCAACACCTTTGTTTTTAAATCTTTATGCTTTTTCTCTGTCTTTTCTTTCTCCTCATTGTCTCGATGTTCATAATATTGAGCCATATTCAAAATAACAGAGGGGAAGAGGTAGACCAGGTACTTTCAGAAGCCTGCAATCGAGTCAAAATTTCAGGAAGCAAATTAGAAACAAATCTGTTAACAAACAACCGAACACCTCCCTCAACAGACAAATCCTGGCCACTATAATCCAAAAATGTATCCTCAAACTGAGTAAATAAATCAGACACGGTCTCATCTTTCTTCTGGCGACAAGCCGACAGTTTATCCCAATCTACTTTCCTTGGTGGAATAAGAGAATGCATATATGTAATAATGCGACCTGGCAACGCAAAAATTTCCGCTCGGGGCTTATCACCTGGTTTTCTCTCCTGGTCCCATGCTTTAATTTGATCCCAAGCACCAACCAATTCTGGAGCATGATCTTGAGTATGGACCTGCCTCCAAATAGCGATCGGTACATGGATACCAAAAAACATTTCAATATCAGCAAGAGTCATTACTGTCGAAGAAGCAGCTTCAGTCAATTCTTTATAATAAGCAGTAGGATTTTTCCTAGGATCAGGCAAATGAGTCTTAAGGGACAAAACTTCACTTCTTTTCCATGGGGTATAAACCCATTGCTCTTGAAACCTGGCCGCCACTGCCGCTCGAGTAACATTACCACGTTGGTCCGTTAACTCCGGTATCTCGGGGTGATATATGGGATGAACCTCTCTCATTGGAAACTGAGACACTGTAGTAGGACTTTTATCATGCAACCTGCCCCGATAGGCAACGAACGTGGCAAGGTGACTAAAAACTTGACCTTGGTCCATACCATTAGTATACACACGATCCTTAATATCAAATAAAATTTGCGGCACAACATTCCCAAAGTGTTGTTCCCAAAGACCAATTAACGTAGAAGACATATGCTTAAGAGCATGCTGCTGAATAAAAGGCTCATAATCCTTCATCACATGCCAAACATCCTCTACACTGTAAATTGGATTACGACCCCACTGTGCAGCCTGATTAGCCACAACCTTCTTCTCTTCATCTCCCACCCCGAACCCTCGAACTGGTGTTTCAGCACTTACAAACATTGGGGGATGAAGAACCAGAGAAAGAGAAGCAACTGAAGTAGCAGGCACAATCGTTGCTGGCAGGTGCATCCAGGAGTTAGAGCTGGGGACAGGGATGCTGAGACAATAGGTGTGGCAGGAGTACTAACAGTCACCGTTGCCACAGACGGCAAAGAAACAGAAGAAGGAGGAGAAGACGAGGCCACAGCCGCTGAAATGACGGCAGTAGATGCAGGAACAGAAAGAACAGCTGTAACAGGCGGCTGTGATGGCACAGGAACAGTGGGATATATCCTTTGCAGAGCATACAGGGACGGGGGTCGAGCATCCAACAATTCTTCCACAAAAGTATAATTTTCCTCCTGAGCCAAATACGATTTATCAAAATGCAATCAGAACCTCCTATCTTCGCTTTATACTCCCTTTTCCTGTATTTCTCTATCATATGCTACAGCTTTCTGAGTCAGTGTCTGCATTTTTGCTTTCTGGGACTCTTTCTCAGACTTCAATCGTCTCTGCCTAGCTGCCTTCTGCCACGTCCTAAGAGAATTACACATAGACTGTCTACTTCGCCTCATAAATAGCTGTTCCTGTAAATATCCAATCTTTTGTTCATCAAAAGTGCCTGATAACTTACACTGCAACTCGGCATTGTCCCTCGTATATTTGTGCCATAATGTACTAAACATAATAGGGCCAAGACCATGTTTCACGTACATATAAAAATTTGGAGTGCCTTCTGGAGATGCCGGCTGAGCTTCTTCCAATCGAGCATCTGCAGAACAACAGCGACAGCACAAAGAAAACAGCTTACTGGTACCAGGCATTCTCGAAAGACAACAAGTTCACTATTTATGCCTGGCAAAGCAATTGCAAATGCTTTTATCTCAAAAACGGTCTTCAGACCGTACCAAATGCAAACCAAAATGGTACCATATCCACAAAGAACCAAAACTAACTCACCTGATGTATGCAGGTCAAAACAAATTGATTCTCCACTGCCGACTCTTCAGACCAAACAGTCAGATCCAAGGGTTTCGCCGTTTAGGACTCCAGTCAGGATGACCTCTGGGCGAGGCACCGTCCGGCAGGATGGAAGGGGCAGCTGCGAGCAATCAATTCTCCTCATACAGGGATCCCTAAACTGTCAGTCCGACCTGACGATGGCCTCAACGTACCCCCCTGTCCGCGGAAGGGGATGGGTCACTCACCCGAAGGAGTCACTGTTCGGGCGCCAACTGAAGGAAGTGACCCGATTAGGGTCACCCGGGTCACTCACGACCACCTCTCAGCCTTCCATATCAAATGAAGAGTCGGTCAGACAGTAGAGAATACAAACCAATATCTGTTTATTTAAATACAGTCAGAGCGGAGCCCAGTCTGCCCAGTCACTTAGGAGTGCTGCAGAGGGACTGGCATCAGCAAGCATAAAGATACATTATGTACATTTCAGAACTAACAAAGGCACGCCCACAATGGATTTTTCCAAGCAGATACAACAGAACAGTGGAATACCAAAGAATAAGTTTCGATTCTGCAGCTGGGCACACACTATCTAACAGTCAAGGTCATTATGCCCGTGCCCGGCACTAGACAAGTGGGAGAGGGTTTCTACCTAAGGGGAAAGGTTTGCGTTAATAGGAACAGTGTATTCATTAGCGAAGCAAAACCTAACCTTGGAGAAACAGAACCTAACTGAGGCCTTTTCTCGGAAATAGCAGAGTATAAGTTTCGATTGTAACCCAAAACGGCATCTACATATAAAATGGCACTGCGAATGCTAACATACATGTAATTACGCATAAGTAGGATTCTTTTTATTCTAACATCCATCTCGTTTGCAAGATTCGTGTTGTGGCGCGATTCGGAGCTGAAATACTCCCCTTCCGGCTGCTCTGACGTGTTGGTTGTGGAAACTGATTCGACGCATAGGAAGTACGCATCGTACTTGGCCGTTCGGAATCGGCCTGGGAAAATGCCTCTGAATGACTCCATTCTGCATTTCCGCAGGCTTCTCATTTGGAAAATAAAGATGGATTCGGAGTGATCGAGTCTTTCAGTAAGTAAAGGGTTTTGGGCATCGTACTTCGTCGTTTGGTTAAACCGGATCCCAGTTCGAGTCGGTTGGAAGGTCCAACTCCGGACGGCTCTGGGATGGCCTTCCTAACGACATCGTAATTGGGCTCTATGATGTATCTTCTCACTCCTTGCAGTGGTTCACCCTCCTTCACAATTTTTCTCAATTTCACAACTCAAAACAAACATAAGCAATATTACGACAATTAATTTGTATGCTTCCCTAAAGAAAACCAAGATAATTCAACAATCAGATTATTAAGGTTTTGGCACCTTCTGACTTTTTCATACAAAAAAGAGTTTCACGCACGCGAATAAAATTTCAATCCGGTGGGAAATCACCTTAATCGATGTAGCTGACGGTACCTCAAGATCTGCATCAAAAACCTTTAGCAGACAAGGAAAACCAAAAAATCACCTCTTCTCTGTCCCGGAATCTTAGGCTGAATCCAGCCTACAACTTCTTTACAATTAACAAATAAGTATCACCAATTCATCTGACACACCCTTTAACACACGAACAAAATTACCAACAACAATTGTGATGCGTAACTCTAGTAATACTCACAGCTCCAATACTGCAACTGCCTTGGAAACCGCACCTTGTCATTCAACACAATTCGGGCTTTGGGTTATGGGACTTGGGCATTACTCTAACTTTGGGTAATTACTTACAGTTCCTTTTCTCATAACGTAAACAGTCCCTCTGCTACCAAGATTGAATGAGCGAGGATTTGTTTCAATTAAAAGTGTCCATTTACAATCATCAGGGCTAATCCCCACTATCTTTGCACCAATGGATCTTTGCTGTTTTTTTAGAGAAGATCAAGAACTTTACATCACATTCAGTTATTGCAGTTCTAAACTATCACTGTCGATATTAACTTTATTTCGGTTCAATTAACCGTAGAAGTGCACAGTGCCAAGACATTTTTAAATACATAAAATGTAATCAATCCAATCACATTTCATGCCAGTGTACATATATTAATCGATTTCCAACATAGTACATCAATTTATAAAATGCAGCCCTATAACTACAGTCAAAACCAGGGAGACAAAAACCTCAAAGCGAGAACCCCTGTGGGTGGGCTCCTAAGGGCCCATCATGTGACCCGGGTTATCTGTATTTTTTCAAAATGAGGGTGGCTCAGATAATTCACTGGTGTAAATAGTAAGATAGTATACATAAACCAATAACAATATTTTCAAAATTTAAACTATAAAACCATAAATAAATATCATTGGACTGGTGCATACCTCCCAAATCTTCCTCCGACCAATTTGACGCACCATAATTTGTGAGGGGGAGGTATGCGCGTAGAAGTATTTATAGAGAACCAGGCCTAATAAATACCTTATTCAGCAGGTGTTAAAACATTTCAGTTAACTTAACTTGATAATTGAAGTACCTGGCACCCTTGATGAAATTCAGGACCGCAATACAGATGTCTCTTGAGGCCAGTGAATACAATTATCTAAAACCTTCATTGTAAGAATATGGACATTGCTTTCTCAGTAAGGGAAGCAGAAACCTTGCTAAATGACTTATAATGTGTGCAAAATAATACAAAGTGCAGGGTAATTTGTTTAGACAAGTAGTAACAAGGACATGGAGCGAGCTTAACCGACCTACATCCTTGACATGGGAAACTTAACAAAAAGTGCAATGTGCCTCACCGAAACCTTGTAAGGTCAAATTTGTCTTGCGAATTAGTGCAAAACACTAAATAAAATTGGAAATGAGTGCTCAACGGGTTAGCCAGAGCGAGCAACAGAGTTCCAATATGCCTGGCAGTGCAGATGGAGCATGTTAGCCCTGGCAAAAAACACAGATTTAATAGTGTCTTTTGCTTTGGGGGTCAGTCAGTCAAATAGTTTATTGTATATGATTACTTAAAATCGTTACAATGTATAAAAATAAAAAATAAAAATAAAAATATTAAACTTAATCTTCCATTGAATTCTACTTTTCAGTGTCGTGGATACCAAAATTTTAAAATCTAAATAACACTATAATACACATTGCTTTGGGGGTCATATTTTGAGTATTTTCCAAAAATTGACCTAAACCAATCTCGTGAAACCTGTGTTTCAAATAATGGAACCAGGGGATCTGATCAACACTAGAGACGGCAAGACAGTCCCTGATGATATCTCTTGAAAAGGACAGACCCTCCAATAGCCAGATCTTGGCCCATAGACACAAAGGGGCAAGGCCAATGTGGTCCTCGAAACACTCCGGACCCAATTCAGCACGGCAAAATGTTGTGGATGCACCTTTAGGAGCCATCAGGAGTTTTCTAATGAAGTTGTTCTCTACCACTTAAGCTTATTGCTTCTACTGTACCCCCATACCCTTTCCCCATAAGTGGCAATGGAAAGGCATTTGGCTTTATAAAGGGTTAATAATTCTCTAGCTGTTTCTGCCCCAATTTTGCTGCAAACTGAAAGAGCGCGTCTGAGGCCCTGCAAGTCTGCTGCACTCTTAGGGGCATATTTACAAAGAAAGTGGAAGAGCGTGTCATTAAGCCTAGAAGGCTAACGACATGCTCCGTCACTTTAGAAACGCAGGCCTGCACCATATTCACAAGAATATGGTGCATGTGAGAAGTTGGCCTGGTATATGCTGTCCACTAATTATAGTGGGCACCTTGCACCAGTCCAAACAACCCCTTATTGGAGATAGGTTAAAGACAACCTTATTGAAAGCTATCCTAGTGGTAGCTATGGAGAGCAGCCTTCAGGCTAAGTCTTGAAGGAATGTAAAGCAGCTTGTTTTACCAGTCTATAATCTCTTGAGTGACCAAATGAAAGAGCACCACACCAGGCATATATTCAAAATATATGTATTTATTGCTAAACACACCCCTCTAGTCTCTTTATGAGGCTAGAGTTCGAAGTACATAAGTTAGAAGTTATTTAAACACAGTAATAGCACAAATACACGTTTGGGCCCTAGGGGCGTACCAAACCATATACCAATAAAGTGGTATAAGAACCACGACTGAACTAGACACTAGGCCTAGAGCCTCTAGAAGTGCTTGGACCACAAGGAACCACCCAAGGTAGTGACACAGGGGACCCACGGGGGACGCGTGCAGTGTAAATACACAACCGCGATACGCCGTTGACTTCTATGGAGAAAGTCGTGATCGGGAAAATAAAGAAAAGGGACACTTAAAGGAGGACTTGGAGCAAACCCTTTGAGATCTAGGACTTTGAAGAGTCTCTACCCACGGGAGCACCGGAGTACTCGTGTTACCTCACCCAGGGAAGCCGGGTGCATAGGTGCCTTTCGGGGTCGGGTTTCGTCGTCGATTTGAATGGCGATCTGCTGCAAAGTGCTGCTGGCGACCAAGTGGAAAGTGTCCGGGTGGATCCAAGAGTGGATCGGAGTTCTGAAGAACCTGAAAGCAGAGGGGACAGAGTCTGGGTCACTAGCCAGTGACCAGGAAGGCGATGGACAGATGCCCACCGATGTTGAGTGCTTCAGGTGCGTTGATGGTTGTCTTGACTCTTCAGCCACGAGGTCCAGGAGGCGTTGTCAGCAACCAGGTGCAGGATTCTGGCTGGTCCACAATGTCTGTCGAGTGCTGAGGTGTCGGCGACCGGATTGGACCCAACAAGCCTTGGCAACGGCAAGTCTTGATGCAGAGGAAGATCGTCGATGGTGCAGACCAGCAAGGTCTGGAGAACTCACCCAGAGAGCATAAGTGAGGGCAGTTCTGGAGCAACCAGGATGCTAAGTAAGAAAAAGATTGGCCTTCGTTAAGGGCTACTAGCCAATGGGCTAGCGACCGCAAAGGAGCCTCGAGACGTCGCACGTGGATCTGGCTCACAGGACACTCGTGCAGTGGAGGCCAGTGATCTTCGGTGCAGTTAGTGCTGGAAGCTAGGGCTACTAGGAGCCCAAAGCACGACTTCGTGGGAGACCCAGAAAAGGATGCACTTGCAAATGTGCTCAGTGTCCAGGGGTCACGGTCTCAAGTCACCCACGATAGCTACGGGCCTCAGCTTTGCTGGGGACTCAGGGTCGCCTTGGGGAAGTCTGAGAATCCACCTCTGGTGATGCGATGACTTCGGCATCCGACGGGAGCTTCAGAAATGCGAACCGGACAGATGCTTCTTTGGTGCCTGCCAAGCAGGGGAGTCACTCCTTGACCCCAAGGGAGATTCTTCTGTCCTCTAATCATGAGTAGAGCGTCGAAGGTCCAGGATTCAGTTTCAGAGTTTCGTCCAGGGATAATCTAAAGTCCTAAGGACTGGGTTCCTATACTTATACTAAGTTTAGGGGTTGGACTACTCTGTGGCCCCACCTATGGGTGGGTCAGGGCAGAGGGGTGGCTACACCCTTTCCCTTTGTCCAGTTCGCGCCAAAGCAGGGGCTGCAATCCCCTGATCCGGTTTGAACTGGGGTATGCACAGGGACACCAAGTGTGCCCCCAGTGCAGGACTTCAAAGCACCCGAAAGTGCTCCCGCCCAGCCCCAATACACATTATCCTGTCTGGGGAGGTGGTCACACCTCCCTGGGACAGGAAACCTATTGTCCAGGCCTCCCCTGCCGGAGTTTCGTCCAGCAGCAGGAGGCCAGACTCGTGTCTGTGGCAGCAGCATCCATTTTGTGATGCCAGGGCTTTAGAAAGAAGTTACCGGCCAGGCCAGGGTTAACATGTCTCTCCCTCTAGAAGGGTGGAATGCTACCCCCGCCGCCAGAATTGGCGGGGGGTAGTATTCCAAGATGTTTGACACCAAACACAACATGTTTAGGTGCAGCCATTCCAAAGTTAGCATTTAACGCGAGGTTATAATGCGCTTAAGAGTATATGGTCAGGCTGCACTACAAACAGCATCAGAGAAGGGTCTCCGAACGCTGCAGAGGGGCCCTGCTCATGCAGGGGCACCCTCTCACATAGGAACCATGCACTCTGCCTTTAGGATTGATAAGGCCTGCCTTAGGAGTGACTTATAGGTTTATATGTGTGTATGTACTTAGTGATATAGGTAGCCTATATCACAGTAAGGGGTGCATGCACCACCTTACCCAGGCTGCAGTAGCAGACCTGTGGTGTCAGTTTGGATGGCCTTCCAGGGGTGGCATAATACATGCTGCAGCCCCTGGCAGGCCTCTGAGGTACCTATGCCCTTGGTACATAGTATACCATATACTAGGGACTTATAAGGGCACTCCAGATTCCAATCAGTGATGTGCCTAAGGCACATGGAAACCATTTTAGAGAGGAAGCAGCTAGGCTGGGGTTCTGATTAGCAGGGCCCCAGCCAGACTAATGTCGAAAAACAGTGAAGCATCAGCAAAAAGTGGGGGTACCCATGTGAAGCAGATCCTACTCTCCTACAGTGCAGCCCTGCGGTTCCCCCTGCGCTGACGATAACTTCTAATGGCTAGCGCCAACGCAGGCACCCTTGCACCATAGTGCAAAGGTGTCTGTGTTGAGGAGAAGATTATTTAGGTGCAGGAAGGTTCCCCTTCCTGCACATAAACAATCTTGAAATGCTGTTTTGTAACTTCTGTGTGTGCTGCTTAGAAGTTGCAAAACGGCATTTTTTAAAAATGATTGTTTATATGCAGGAAGGAGGACCTTCGTGCACATAAACAATCATAGGCAATTTGCTGTTTCTATGTGTGCTGCACAAGGCAGCACTCATGGAAACAGCAAAACGAAGGAGAAATAAAGCATTTCTACTCTTTTCACCTGTAAAAGACCAGGTTTTCCGTGGTCTTAATGTTGGCTCTGCCTTGTATTTATGCTGCCTTTGTAAATAGAAGGCAGCATCAAAATCAATGAGCGTTGCGGTGGAACACCCACCACAACACCCATTGCCCGCCCCTTTCACTCTAAATACAGCGTGAAAGGGGGCCTTATTTACAAGGCAACGTTGTGGCTTATCGCTGCCTTGTAAATAAGGCAAAGTTCCTATCGCCATCACAACGTCACTAAAAGTGACGTTGTGGTGGCGATAGGGGTTTGTAAATATGCCCCTTAGAGTCAACAGAGAGTCCCATGTCAGCTGTGTGTTAAATACATTACCCAAATATGACATTTTAAAAACTTTTCCCATCACTTCTCCCTGCATCATGAATGTTTTTGTTTTTTTAGTATGAGGACCACATTCCATAATCTATGATTTATTAAATTTAACTTTTATGTCAAGAAATATAAAATCTGTAAAAGAATCTAGGAATTTCTGAAGGCTCATAGCTGTCCTTGCCAACAGGACTGTATCATCTGCATATGATAACCTTGGGACAAAATTACTACCAATTCTCAGAAAATCAAGCTTCCTTTTCAATAAAAAGGCCACGAGCCCATTTGTATGAATGAGAAATAAAAAGGGGCTAGAATACAGCCTTGACGGACCCCTCAGTTGAAGCTATTATTTGGGGTTTTTCTCCTCACTTGCATATCTCATCTTAACCGTTATGTCAGCATGTAGCCTACGTAAATGTACTGCCAGTGCTTCCTCTACTCCCATGTCTCCCATCATTGCCCACAATCTGTCCTGATTAACAATATCAAAGGCACTGCATAAGTCCATGAAGGCCAGATGTATAGATCTCTTCATGGACTTCGTTTAATTGCTGACAATCAGAGACAGATTGAAGCATTGTTCAGTCGTGCCCATGCCCCTTCTAAAACCATATTGTGTGTGCGAGAGAACCCCATTTGTGGCAGCCCATTCTTCTAGGCGCAAGAGGAGGACCCTCCCTAATACCTTTGCTGTCGTGTCAATGAATGAAATTGGCCTGTAGCACGCAGGGTCATTTCTGTCATCTTTTTTAAACACAGGTCCCACTATCGCCTCTTTCCATGACCTGGGCAATGGGCCAATATTAGCTGCTTTAAATATATTGGTTAGTAACGGTGCCCACAATTTAGGGTTACCCTTAAAGAGGTCGAGGGGCACTCCATCTGGGCCAGGAGCCTTCAAATAAATGCCCTGTGCTATGGCCACCTCTACTTATTGGACTGAAATGGACATTCTTAGCTGTAGAGCTTGACTTGGATTGAAATGAAAAATGAAATGAAGGTTTTGTAAAGCGCGTCTATGCAGAGGCGTCTTAGCGCTAGCTGTCATTGAGACTAAACCAGACGGAAATGGTAGGGACTGTGGCTTGGGTACAAACAGCCATGTTTTTAGCAATTTCCTAAACAACTGTCTATTGGTTGGACTTCCAGAGTAACAGGCAGAGTATTCCAAAGTTTAGAGGCCAAAAGGAAGAATCTTCTCCCACCCCATTTTAAGGTCTTCGCCCTAGGAACGACCAGTAGGGAGGCCGTCAATGACCTGAGATTGCTTTGTGGGACGTGCCATCTGATATGCTTGCTAAGATAGGCAGGTCCAGCCCCGTAAAGTGTCTTGTGCACAATGCGCAATGACTTGAATTGGATCCTTGCCTGGACCGGAAGCCAGTGCAGGTCTTGAATACTTTGGGATACAGGACTGAATTCGGAAATCTTAAACAGTAGTCGGGCTGCCGCATCTTGTAGTAATTGCAGCTTGCGTAAAGTCCTCTTGTTTGCCCCTAAATAGAGGGCGTTGCAGTAATCGATTTTTGATAGCACCAAAGCAACGATTACTGTTTTCCTTAGGTCCATAGGAATGAAAGGTAATGTTTTTAGAAGGATCTTCAGCGTAAAAAAGCATGACGATGTAATGCAATTGACCTGATCCAAAAATGACAACTGGTCATCTAGTGTAACACCTAGATTTTTTACCTTTTTTACTAGCAATGGGCAAGGCCCGGCTGCTTCTGGCCACCAAGATATGTTCCAAAAGGATGTATCCTTGCCGGATAGTACCACTTCAGTTTTGTCAGTATTCAACTTTAAACAATTGTCCCGCATCCATCTGATGATGTGGGGCATATCCAAATCCCGAGCCCCCGGGTCTATTACCTCATTTAAAGGATTGAAAATACGAATGAAATGATCTCCCTAAGCTTCCCCTAGGATATGTGTGTACATCTGAGTCAGATCTTCAGAGAACATTGGTCGATTCCTAATTTCCCAGAATGTTTTTGTATCTTTAAGGGAGCCTGCTTGAACTAGATCCTCCTGCGCCTCCTTCCTCAGTTCCCTTTTCCACTGTTCAATCACAGATTTGTAATTCCCCCTCATGGTTTTTGCTCGGCTCTATCCAGAGGGATAGTATGTAGAGTCCCTTTTACGGGCAGATTTACAAGAAAGTGACGCATCTGTAGAGATGCGTCTCTTTCCCTGCTCCACACTGAGAAACCCTTGCGCCACCATAGATGCGCCGTATTTACAATACGGCGCACCATGGCGCAAGGATTGACAAATGCGTAAGAAATTCTGACGCATCTGTTGGGGCAAAAGTCACGCATTGCTGGAGTCGTGTCGCAAGCACGACGCAACTCCAGCAATGCTTTTTTAGGCCTATTCCCACTACACTGCATCACTCCTTTCGCCTGCTTCAAGCAGGCGTAAGGTTTTGACGCAGTGGCGTCCCAGAAGTGACGCAGTGAAATCTTGTAGATTTCACTGAGTCACTTTTATGAGGCCTTCCTGCGTGGGAACGCCCACCCTGCATACATTATACCTGACGCAGGTATAATGTGACGTAGGGCTTTACAACGTGACGCATCTCCCTAGATGCGTCACGTTGTAAATAGGCCACATTGTTTGCGCCGCTGTTGCGTCAAAAAAGTGATGCAACTGCAGCGCAAAAGTCACACAAGGGGCTTGTCAATCTGCCCCTTAGTTCTTTATGAGCTTTGGTGCATTCTTTGTTGAACCAATGCACCAGTGGCGCTTTTTTAGATGGAATCTTCTTTAGGAAACCCAAGGATATTACTGAACAGAGCACTTCAAGGTCCCATACTACTTCTGTTGGGATAGGATCCTGCTTCAAACAGCTAGCTATGAGCTCCCGATTACCTGAGATAATTTCCTGATCAAACGTTTGCGGATCAACCTGGTCCCATTTCAGCCTGCTTCCCTTATTGGGGTTGTACTGAATCGCTTGATCTTCCACTTTCCCTGTCCTAGGATTTATGTTAAAGTGGGCTTTAAGCGGGTTATCGTCACTCGAACAGTTTGGTGTGATTTTAAAATCTTGTGCAAGAGTAATATATTTTTGGGTTATTAACATAAAATCAATGGAGCTAGCCCAACCACCCCCTACAAAGGTTGGGCATGACAAGGTGGAATCACTGACACTAGCATTCAGAGGAATTAGGTGGTTCACAACCAATTTGGCATTCAAGGCCTACTCCAGGCCAGAATGATTAAAATGGGCCATGGGCTGGCCATTCTTGTCTTCCAACCCGTAGACACGTTGGTTACTATATTTACAAAAAGTACCATTAAAATCCCCAACCCATAAAATACACAGCGGCTGTCTCATTGCTGTGACTTTACTAATCTTGTCTTGTAGGTCCTCTACCACTTGGCAGTTGTCATTATCAAAGATGTTATAATAGAAATTCACCAGAAGTAAATCAACCGGGCCAAAGCTTGAAATCACAATTAGTTGATACAAGGGGGAGGAACAAGAGATTTTGACTTTTGCAGACACATATTTTACTGCTATGAGCACCATTATGCCACCCTTGGCTCTTCCTGATGTGGAGGGGATTGCCAGGACACAAAAGGAACAAAACCCATTTATGAAAGAGTCATTGAGCGACTTTGGGGCATATTAACAAGGGCTTTATCTCCGCTTTTTGGCTTAAAAGCCAAAAAGCGGAGATAAAACTATCGCCCTATTTACAAGAGGGTGCTAACATGCATAATCGCATGTTAGCACCCTTTTTTCCGACGCCTCCCTTTGCATCTCTTATGAGATGCAAAGTGGGCGTCACTGGGCGTACCCCAGATGGACTACCTTGTAAAACATCGCTGATGTTCACATCGCGATATTTACAAGGCAGACCACAGGATTTTAGCACACGTTAGATTTTGGCGAAAACGGCGGTGTTCGCCAAAAACTAACGTCTGCTAAAATCCTGACTTACCTATGTGTAACATAGGGGTGGATTATGCTGATACGACCACAGGGTCGTATCAGCAAAGTTATCGCCGTTTGCAGGGAACATCGCTGGAAAACCAGCGATGTTCCCTGAAAAACGGCGATTTCCCCGCTATCTCTGGAATTTTCATCGCCCTGGAGAAACGTGTTGTTAATAACGCGCTAGCAGGGCAATAAATTCCAGAGATAGACGGCGATAAATAACAAAGCGCTAAGCGCGCTTTGCGTTATTTATCCCCGTCCGTTGTTAATATGCCCCCAGGTTTCTTGTAAGCACATTAAGTCAAACCCTAATACATAGCTTAACCAATCCTCTTTACTCAACTTTGAGTGAACTCCCACTATGTTCCATGACAATATCCTGAAAGGGGTGATCATGCTTCCCAGATTTACTTTTTCCCTTTGCTTTGCCGTCAGAAACGCAGGGGGAAAAGGTGGGGGCAGGTAATGTTACTTTCCCATCCACCCCCACCCAGTTTGTTTCCTTTGGGACGTTTGTTAGTAAATGAAACCTGCCTACTTGGCCCTACTCTCCTTCCAGAGTTGCTGGTACCGAATGTCAATCTATATCTGTTAGACCTGATAATATGTCAAAGCAGTTAGCATGGGCAATACTCTCCCAGGGTTGAAAGTTGTTCTGCATGTGCTGAGTGCGGCCTAGCCGCTCATTAAAACTAGGGCCTGATGGGGGGGGATAGAAAATCTCTAGGGGACATGCCCTTATATTACTAGAATCCGATGTCACATTGCCTTAAGTGTGTTAACAAAAAGTGTGAACACCTGGGATATTTGAAGTTTAAAACTACGCATTCTCCCTCCACAGATTCAGGTGTATGGCCTATCCATCTGACTCTATGTGTCATAATGATGATTTGTATAATTTTGGTGTGACAACCTGATTTCCTAGTGCACCAATGTGCTGATTTATTAATAAGACTGACAGTCTTTGAATTGGTCTACGGGCAATGGTGAAACACCCATTAGTATCAAAGTGTATGGGGTGCTATGTAGAGGTAGGGTCAGGCAATCTTGCTCCCCCTTCCCTCTGGGGGAGGCGTGATCGAACTGATCTTTATTGGATGTGTTTTTTATAGCAAAATGCTGATCGCACCAGCAGGGTTGAACCTACTCTGTTGTTTCACACGTCCCCGTTCTATGCTCTTTCTATATGGCCACTTGCTCCCCGCTTTCCTCCCTATGTTGGGTAGCCATTTTTTATTGGTGGGACTTGGGTACCGTTGAGGGTAGGGGAGCGTAAACCACATTTAAATGGGCCTTTTCCTGGTTATTTGTGTGTGCAGTGGTCTCCCTCCTTATATGACAACTTGGGCCACATCTAGCCCTCTCCTTTAGATTATTCGCCACCAATTGCAGTTGTTCTTCACTGGACCCAAGGCGGGCTAGAATGGGCTTCAGAGCATCAGATATATATTGACTGATGTGGGTATATGGGTCATCATGATCAGGAGAAACCTCCACTTCTCCTATAGCATTAGATGTAATAAATGCGTCCTGTATTGTGTTTTGCTGGGTCTTTTTAGATGCGAAGAACTGCCTTTTCAATTTTGTAGCCCCCTCTACCCTTTTTCTTTTCCCCCCATTAGCGTGTGTACACACCTCCCCTTCGTCATTTGGGATAGGGACTTTTGGACGATTTGCAGGGTCATTTGCAATGTTGTTAATAATAACTGTAGGTAAGATTGGGACCGGAGGTTGGCACTCCTTATCATTAGCTTCCTGTTCACTGATCGAAACCAGGTGGGATGGTGAGGGTGGAGCTAGTGATAATCTCCTTTCTGCCTGTTCAATTACTTTACTAATTGCCCCCACAGCTTTTTGCAAAAAAAAGTCCTAGGCAGAGCCGGTGGCCGTTAGTGCTAGAGTGTTTTTACGCCTCCCCATAGCTACAATGTCAATAAAGTGCTGCCTTCTCCAAACGTACACTTGGTCGTTTCCTTTTAAGCTTTGTGGCGTGTACAGAGGCACAATCCAATGTCTAGAATAGTACAGTAGCAGGCCTTTGCAAGCATCCAGGGAAACAAATCACATATTCATACATATCACAGTACCTTCATCCATTAATTCCCACTTTTGCTGATGATGGTAATATCTGAACAAACAAAAGGGCCAAGAGAGCAGGCCCAACCCAGCCTCGTTTGGCCGCGGACAGGAGCAGACAGACCCGCTCTAGGCCCGGTCTTTGCCAGCCGAGCTAGTTTTAATCTACACCACACTGCACTTTCACTTCCGGCGTTCCCAGTCACTTTTGAAATATTATTGTTTCTCTTTTTTGTGTTGTATTGTCTTCCCCCACCCTATTGCTCCACCCGTGGCGTTGGCTGCGCCGGGGTGTTTTGTAGGCAGCCCTATGATGAAGCATGTCACACAATTGTGTGAGTGAGGGCAGTATTAAGACACACAACACATGCCACCACGAAACACAGACATTTTATTGCTCCCTACTCCTTTTAGAGTTAAAAGTATCTGAACAAACAAAAGGGCCAAGAGAGCAGGCCCAACCCAGCCTCGTTTGGCTGTGGACAGGAGCAGACAGACCCGCTCTAGGCCCGGTCTTTGCCAGGGCCACGTGGGATGCCTTGTAGTGCTAGAGGCACTCCTATAGTTTGAAACCACATGATGACCTTTGACCACCATTATTTCCATTGACTTTTGGTGTTTTTACTTTACCCTATCCTGAATGTACATCCTGCATATGCCATTTTTCCCTTGAAGATTTCTTCTGTGTAATCTTGCAGTCTTAAAGTGGGAGCTGTCACAGAGTAGAACAGCCTTGCCAGGAACAGAACGTGTGGGATGTGCATTTGAAAGCATGAGAGAGAGAGAGAGAGAGAGAGAGAGAGAGAGAGAGGTGTGGAATGTACTTTTTGTTCTCGAAGTGCAGTGTTATGAGCAGCGGTGCACAAATGTGCACTGTGTTGTACATTAAGAGATGAAGTATGTGATGCTATAGGCAGTGGTGCACAAATGTGCACTGTGTTGTACATTGGGAAGTATTATGAAGTTCTCACTTTTGGCTTTGACATGCCCTCATGTCTAAGGGTGGGCAAAGCACTACGCTATGCTCGCGTAGTTTGCGAAGTTTGCGCTACTTCGCACTACGCGAATTGCACGTAGCACAGTGCAAACACGCATAGCGTAGTGCAGCGGTAATTTTTGCTTGCTCGCGGTCCTCAACGTCAAGTTGGCGACCGCGAGCAAGCAAAATGACATCCCGGCGAGACTTTTTCCTCGTTCGCGATCAGCAACATCAAGTTGCCGATCGCGAGCGTGGAAAATAAACCTCCCGGCGAGATTCTCAACGCGGGGAGATCAGGTTTCTCATTGCGAAATGTCGCGTATGCTCGCGACCGCTCGCGATGAGAAACTACCAGTCCGCGTTGAGAAAGCTGCCGCTCGAGTAAAAATCTACTCGAGCGGCAGTAAAAGACAGCTCGCACTGTGCAAGATGCCGTTTTCAATGATTGCATAGTGCGGACAAGCATCCGGCACTGTGCAATCATCGCGAACAGCGCACTACGCAGTTCGCGTAGTGCTACGCGTAGATCGCGTAGTGCAAAGTGCACTTCGCGTAGCTTCGCGTAGCGCTACTTCGCGAACTACGCCCACCTTTACTCATGTCATCTTGAATTCTGATTCTGTCTTGCTTGAGCTTATTGCGCACACAGGCAGGCCCCCAGATTACATCAAGTTGTTTGGGTTATTCACATTCAAGGTTGCTTTGTTTTTGGAGAGGAGATTGTTGAATGTACCACCGGAGACTTTCGAAAGCTTTGCTAAGATAAAGGCTGGAACATGTGAGAATGCAGAAGGAACGTAGGAAGTCCTTTGCCCTGAAATGCTTGCATGGAAAGTGGCCGATTCCAGTAAGTTTCCTTAGCGCATATGGAGTGCCTCTCGGAACCTTCTAGTGTGTTTTGAGACTATAAAGCTGGGGTTTGTTGACTTAGATACCGGGATTGTTTTGGAGTCCGAATGGGGATGGACGCATCTACTTCAGTACAGCAGAACCCCGGTTTGCTGAGGCTCTTAACCCCGGCTGTGAATCCCCCAGTCTGGAGTGGGCTAAGATGCAGTGTTTGCAACCAGCGAGGTGATTTGTTTCAGATTTTTCACCATCGTGATGTGTGGCTGTTTGAGTGCATATTTAGTTTCCAGCGGCTATAACAGTCATTGTGATGCGTGACTGACAGTGTGCACCTTCAGTTTCCAGAGGCTATGATCATCTGCGGTGTTTCCTTTGAGTATTTACTTTGTAATGTGTGAGTGAGTCTGAGTGCACATCCAAGGTAATCATCTGATGTATTTAGTGCATATATATTTCTTTCTGATTTCTTGCAGGACGTCCAGTTATTATCATCTGCTTGTGTTTATTATTATCCATGCATTTAACAGCTGCATTTGCCAAGTGTGTTATTATTGCTTGCATATATATATCTATAACATATCTATATATCTATACATATCTATATATCTATGTATATATATATATATATATATATCCTACAGTAGCAAAGTCAGCGCGCTCTCAGTAACACACACGACTCCGTATAGATGCCCAAACACCGTTTAATGTGCCTATGAATTTTGGCATTTACGAGTTAGCATTGTTACATGGCACAGATAGTTTTGATGGGGCAGTTGTGTCAGAAGGAGGATTTTGTCCACTTGGATTAGCATTTATTTAATATGCAGTAACATTATTTGTACTTATTTTTACTTTTTGTCTGCAACTAGGGCAGCAATAAAGTTTTGTTTATACGCCGATCATTAATTGGCGCTGAGAACAGGTACTGATACCCATGGCTCGTGCTGGTACAATGACTTTTGTTTTCTCATACACTATGCAAGTTGTATTTAACATGTGATATATATATGTATATATTTTTTAACTCAACATGTGTTTTGCTTGTATTTAGTTTTGTATACTTCTCAGGACTTTTGTGCCATTCCAACATGTCCGCTATTATCATTGCTCACTTGTCCTTTTTCACTGTTTATACTATGAACTATTTGAGTCCCTCTGATTTGGTGTAAAATTCACGTGATCAAGGTTCTATGGAACCGAAACGCGTTGTGGATTAAACGGTGTTTGGGCATCTATACGGAGTTGTGTGTGTTACTGAGAGCGCGCTGACTTTGCTACTGTAGGATATTGGATTACCGGTGTGCTCCGCCGGTGTGCGCGCCACTCTCCATGGGTCCCAGCGGTCTGGAAGGAGCGGCTGCAGTTTGAATATATATATATATATATATATATATATATATATATATATATATATATATATATATATAATTAAATCCTCACAATCACGCAAGGAAAAGTCGCACTCAGGATTCTTAATGGAGTTACAAAGTATTTATTGACTTGACGCGTTTCGACACAACGGTCTTTGTCAAAAAGTCATACAATGACCCGGAAGTGGCAATTCATTATAAAGCATTTCCTGTGTTACAATAAACATAAAAGAGGTATGCACAATAACAAAGTCATGATAGAAATTAGAAAACAGACTTTGGACACCTGATTAACGTGTATAAATGGATACGCAAAAATTGGTGAAAAACATACTATAATAGTGCATAAATATTTACAAGTGAAAAACACCCAAAATGAATAACTTGGTCTTAGTGCAAGCAAGTGCTGCAGCCTATAGCGAGCAGAGAGTAAGCGTCATGCAAGATTAAAAATAGCGCGGCACTAGTGGCTGGAGAATCAGGGTCAAGTGACCTGGTAATGAATCGTCTAGCACTCACTAGTACTCACGTAACCCGTATTTGTTTGCAACCAGTCCACGTAAGTGCACAGGGATTAGCAGGAAAAGCTACAAACAAACACAAAGTGAACTGCGATTATCATCCCTTGTTAAATAGCTCGAACATTCTCTTGGAATTGACTGAAACTATTTAACAGTCAAGTAACACCGGCATTATTCTACTTGCAACCAGGAAAAGGTAGACAAACAAGAACGGGCAGAATATTAGAATAACAATCGAATAATAGACATTGATCATGGCTGAAAGAGGCAAAAATAGAGCACAAAGGGCAAGTGAACTTCTCAATGATGACACAGCAGCATCAATTAATACTAAAACTCGAGAGGCCACTGGAGAAGGCAAAAGGAGAACAATATCATGTGTTATTAGGGAATTGCAACAAAATCGCATCCTGGAAGTCAATAAATGGTGGGAAAAGGCAACCCTAGAAAAGTACATCAAATTCAAACGAATCCCTAGGGGGCTACGTATTCTGATTATGCCAACCTTAAATGACCTGGATACGGACCTAATCAAACAGTGGCAAGCAGACACAAATGATTGCTCCTTTAGGCTAATGAATACCCTGATCACACACGCTGAGAGAAAACTAGAAAAACTAACTGCCATCATCAAAGAATTGGAAAGCGAAATAAATCAATACACCATGAATGACGAAAATAAAGAACTGATTGAAAGCATGGAAAAGAGAATCGATAAACATGAAGCAGACATAGAAAAACGTAAAGCTAACAAATTCAACCGAGATAGATTGGATTACTCAAATGGCCGTATTTATACCTTTGCTAGAAAGTATGACATGTACAGAAATCGTGTAGTAATGGACAAATGCGCAGGGTCGGAATCGGCTGGAACGATAGACAGCTCTGATCTAAGCTCTGCGGATGAAGAGGCTAGTACATAAAATCTGGATTTTTCTGGAGAGATGCGTCTGATGCAGATGATAACACGACAAAGAGGAAGAGGACGAGGATCGACATGGGGAAGGGGACAATCAAGGCTCCAAACCGAAAACAAAGAAGAGGGGGCAAAACCAAAAAAAGGAAGAGGAAGAACAAAGCCAAATTAAAGAAAAATCTCTGTAATAACAACATAATAATTAACATCTCTAATAAAATATTGAGCAAAGCACAAACATCATTGCTGAATAAAGGATTAACATTTTTCCCCAATAAAGATTTGAACACCCCGAACCTGCGTATTGATCTATACAAATTTTGCAGGAAAATCAAATTAAAGAAATATTTTGAATAAAAAACAACTGCAAACAGACAAGAAAAGGCTCCGGATCAGGAGATATCGCCTCTTACTCTGAATGATATTCCAACCTTGAGAATCATGACATCTTTACAGACTAACCCAGAAATAATATCAGAACAAGATCACTCTGACTACACTACGGACAAAGAATTCTGTCAAAGGTTGGGAATCGAAACAAACAGATGTGGTAATAGTGGCCTGAAAACGCGATCAACTTTTTGCCCACAGCTTCCACCAGGAAACAAAATTGACTTATTTAATGAAATTATGGTGGAAGAAATTAATAAGATGTCAACCAATTGTGTGAAGAACAACAAAAAGAAGAGAAAGAACAACAAATCATGGAACCTGACAATGGAAGAGCATAAGGCATTGCAAGATTTGAGAGAGGACACCAACATAATCATAAAAGCCTCAGACAAAGGTGGAAACATTGTTGTTCAAGATCGCATAAATTATATAAAAGAGGCATATAGACAATTGGACAATAGAGACCACTATGAGAAATTACAAACAAATCCACTAACAACTTGGACAGAGGAATACCACCAGAAATTACTAACATGGAAAGACAGAAATCTTATTGATTTGGAGGAATTTTTATATCTAAAAACCAATCATCCGATCATGGCAACTATCTACTTTCTTCCAAAAGTACATAAGTCCATACGGAATCCGCCGGGAAGACTGATAGTGAGCTCTATTGGTTCTTTGTTAGAGTCAACATCACGGTTTATCGATATTTTCCTCATGAACTATGTAACAGCACTCCCATCTTATCTGAGGGACACAATGGATCTCCTGAACAAGATCAAGGAGATCTCATGGAAAGACAGCTACATCATGGCTTCCATTGATGTTTCGTCACTCTACACCTCCATTCTTCATTCTGATGGGACGGCAGCGGTGAAACATTTTCTACAAACTAGATCTGTGGACCATCTCGAACATACAGAGATGTTATTAGAAATGCTTACATACTGTTTGACCCACAATGCATTTCTATTTAAAGGTGATGTGTTTTTACAAAAGCAAGGAACTGCTATGGGGACGTCCTTTGCGCCGACATATGCGAATCTCCTAATGGCTGTATGGGAAATAGAAGCACAGAACAATACAAAATCTGGGAACATCATATTATGGTCAAGATTTATTGATGACCTTTTCATCATTTGGGAAGGGAGTCAGACCAACTTACAGGACTTCATAAATTCCCTAAATACAAACAGATACAACTTAAGCTTCACATCCACAATAAGTTCGACTACAATTGTCTTCTTAGATGTGGAAGTTTTCATCCAAGGCCAGAAAATATGCACAGGAAGCCCACCTCTAGCAACAGCATCTTGCATGCGAACAGTGGACACCCCAAAAATTTTAAATGGAGCATTCCCTACGGGGAAATGTTGCGAGCTAAAAGAAACTGCTCTGAAATGTCTGACCTTTGTGAACAACTAAATGAAATGAGTGAACGCTTTGAAGCACGAGGATATCCCCTCGAGGTGATCACCACTGCAAGAGACAGGGTCACAGCTCTATGCAGATCAGACCTTTTGCAAACAAATAAAGAAAAACTGGAGAGTTGTAGGAAAAAGGAAAAGGAAAAAGAAGAAACCACCCGACTCATCATTGATTTTAATAATCAAAATAAAGAACTAAAAAAAGTCATCAATAAGCACTGGAACATTCTGTTGTTAGATGAAACGGTCAAAAGGGTATTGTCTCCCCAGCCCAGGATCACTTATAGGAAGACTGCGTCGCTGGGAGACATACTCACACAGAGTCATCTGGAATCAAAAAAAGAAATTGCACCATCATGGCTAAACAATCCAGGATTCTGGAAATGTTCCAAGTGCCGAGCTTGTGATCATGGGCAAAATAGAACTACATACTTGCTCCAAAATGGCCAAACTGAGAAAATACAAGAGCATATCACATGCGAATCAAAATTTGTTGTATATTTGTTAGAATGCCCATGTGGAAAACTGTACGTTGGCAGCACCATCAACAAGCTAAAACTAAGAATTTTACAACATCTGAGAGCAATCAAAAACAAAGACTTAAGTTATCCAATGGCTAAGCATTTTCAGGAACTCCATTCTGGAGATAGTCAACAACTGAAATACTCAGGAATCAAGATTGTAAAACAAAGAGAAAGAGGTGGAGACCGGACCCTCAACTTACGCAGAACTGAGTCTGGATTAATCTTAGCCATTGGTACAGAATACCCGTGGGGACATAACTCGGATGCTGAATTGCACGTTCATTTATAAACATGGGCACTTTAGAACATTTTTGAAAGGATCTAAGATCGTCTGCTGGAGTCATGGTTTGGAAATCATGGGATCAAAAATGAAGAAATATTGCTCTCTCAAGATGTATTAACTGAAGAAGTAATAAGAAAAATTCCCTCTATTTATCTGTATGTTTTATCAAGATCTTATATCTTTTAGATTCAGGACCAATTAATTGTGAATTGTGAACTTTGAGACATGACCCATATCTTCATGGTATAATCTATTTGAACAAATGTACTTTACAGTTCATATCTATATATTTATATATTGTAGTACTATTAAGATGATGCACCAGTCACCTTATTTTAAGAAGGATAGATTCAAAATATAAAAATGACCATGTTGTTGGTAGGGCTATTAGGGTACTTTACGACTATCAGCCCATAAACTATCCAAAATTATTCTGAGACAATGCACTAGTCACTTTATTTTAAGAAGGATAGACTCAAAATATAAATATAGAAATGACCATGTTGTTGGGAGAGCTATTAGGGTACTTTACGACTATTAGCCCATAAACCATCCAAATTGGTCCTGTAACATAACGACAACGTGTGGATATTTTAACTGAAACACACGCACTGAAATATTATCACTCTTGAGTTATACTGAAAAAATCTGAAATAGGGCAATGATGAGAAAAAGAGAGAAACTACCGATGATCCCACTTGTATTTTGCACATGCTCTTAATATATGCTCTTTGCACTTTAGAAAAATAATATCTTTGCACTTTTTAGATTATTTTGTTTGGCACTTTAAGAAAGAAACAAATGAAAAATATATAAAAAAATGCCTCGCATTACAATCAATGAAATGATCAAAACAAAAAAACAAAAATGTATTTGTACAAAAAATAGGATTGTTTTCATGTTTAGTCTGTCTTTACTTCTTATTGTTTTTAATTGCACTTGCACTTTAAATGAGACATTCTGAGCTCCAGGACTCTATGGTCCAGTAGAAGGCTGGGAGCCGAAACGCGTAGACCGTCCTCTACCGTTCATGTTTGCACCTTGGTTTGAATAAAGCAACTTTGAAACTACTTGCCGGTTGTGGTGCAGTGATCCTTCGTCGAATATCCTGAAAACCTTCGGGAGGTAACTTTGGAGGAATCTTTTTCATATATATATATATATATATATATATATATATATATATATATATATATATATATATATATATATATATATATATATATATATATCCAAAGAAGTATGCCGATAATAGCCAGTCCCTTCCTTTCGACACCGGTGCCAGCAGCGGCAACGACAAGCCGCTAAATATATACCAAATCGTTCATTTTCGGATAATCCCAAAAGAAAAACAGCGGCACACCAAAGGACAACACAATTAGTTTATTGTGTCCACAACGACGCGTTTCGGCGTAGCCTTTTTCAAGTTGATGACCTGTGCTCCACCTCCCATAGAAATACAGGTCACAGTTTAATAAACAGTGAAAACATACTGCCAAGATCGTCTGTAACGCGAGCAAATTCACAATTCATTTTACCCAATTACAATGTGAAACCATGGCATATAATCGTTTGAATTTCACAACAATGAAAACTTCATTATTATAACCGATTATAAACCTATGATCATTTTATAATCACATGATGCATTAAATATTTCATCTGTAGACGCATACTTTCAAAATTTGTAATCACATTGTCAATCGTCATGCTATGCAATAATAACATATACATTACTGTGTGGGATTGGTTCAGATATCATACCAACATTATGTACATCCATATACATTTTTATATTGCACGTAATCCCAGCTTGCATTATTTCAATTGATTGGAAAATATGTGGCAAATAGCATTGCAATATGGCACAATCTATAATTCAAGGTTATGTACCCAAAATCAGTTTCACATAATCCATTGATATGTATATAGGTTTCTATGCTAAAATAGCCTGTGCTAGGTTCGGATAAAGTGCCAATGCACCAATATCATCCTATTATCCTTTAGTACACTTTCTGAAATCATAGGTTATGTACCCATAACCAAGCATCAATGTATATTGCATATTCTGTCAGCCATTGCTGGGTTCAAAAACGAAGTACTTTATGTAAAATCAATTTGGTATTCCCAAAAGTGCTTTCTACAGTCATAGGTTATGTACCTGTAAACAAATATTATGAATTTAAAAAGAGTAACCATAGGTAATCTACACAACGATCAATAGGCAGTAATAATGTTACGGGAGTGATAGGACACAGTACAACGTGGTGCACTAAATAATAAAATAAGTGATGTGAGAGAAATTTATAATAACTAAATAAAGAAACAGGACACTGGCATAAAAACTAGGAAGTGAGCCATTGACCCTTATTCCTAATGGTAAGTTAGTTTTACATCACAGCTATCCACCTGTAGATCCCTACACCATGGATTCCAGAGGACGAACACATAAATTCAAACCTCAATGTCTGGCTGTTTATACTAAGCATGACTACCATAACAAAGGCCTATCTTGTTTCAAATTGTTTAAAATATGTGAAAGTGATTAAAAACATTATAGAACCTCTCATACCGGGATACTCAATGAAGGCATTTTTAAATTCAATACATTCTTTGTCCAATGTGTGTTGCTAGCTCCTCCCCACTATTGAGCCCATTAGGAATTTTCGTGTTGAGCTCAATTATGTATCTTGATTCTGCCACACGCAACATTTTCTCCCTATTCCCACCTCTGGGGTGTGCTAGAATCCTGTCAATTCCATAGAATGTGATCAAATTAGAATTACTGTCATGTTTCTCTAAGTAATGCCGAGCCACTGGGTAATTCAGATCCCCGTGTGTAACTGCCCTCATGTGCTGTAAGATTCTGGTCTTCAGTTGCAGTTTCGTGCTGCCGATATATCTAAGGCCACACGGACACTCCAATACATAGATTACAAACTCGCTGGTGCATGTTATAAATTTAGAAATTTGTTTAATCCTGCCTTTATCAGTTTTGAAGTTGTCCCTACTCTTACTGTGTTTACACGCCTTACAGGAGTTACACTTGTGGAAGCCTTTCATAGTACCCAGCCAAGTTCCACTGCTTGGCTTACTCTGAAAACTGTGTACTAGATGATCTCTCAAAGATTTGGACTTCCTGTAAGTTATCAGTGGTGTTTTACCAATGCTCTTACCAATGATGGGATCCGTCTCTAGTAATCCCCAATGGCGTTTCATAGAAATAATTGTGTTGTCCTTTGGTGTGCCGCTGTTTTTCTTTTGGGATTATCCGAAAATGAACGATTTGGACGATTTGGTATATATTTAGCGGCTTGTCGTTGCCGCTGCTGGCACCGGTGTCGAAAGGAAGGGACTGGCTATTATCGGCATACTTCTTTGGATCCCATACAATTGCCGTTCCCGCCGCTCCACATTTTATGACTGATTCTCTGTCGGGTAAGCCAGTGTGAGTGAGGGTGTGCTGAGGTTTGCCCGGATTCCGTGTCGGAGGGCGGGGGCTCTGGATAGAACTCGGCGCATCCAAGCAATATCACGGGAGCTGCCGGGGATTGTAGAAGAATTGGAGCAGACACATTACTCTGGCTTTGAGTAGCTAAGGGTATCGAAGGACAAGTTGTATCAGGAATTTTAATAAAGAATGAATGCATGGGAATCTGCAAGGAAGGCAGAAGCGCTCTCCCTTTTTGATGAAGGACTCGACTCTGAAACTGTGTCTTCTGTCCCGGCAGGAGGGGGACTACCGGTGGAATCATCCCTGAAACAAAAACTGGCATTGTGTGAGAAACTTTCAAAAAGAGAATTAAACAAATGGTGGGAGGTTACTTCCCTTACAAATTATATTGAAGTCAATAGAGTTCCGCGGGGATTAAGAATTGCCATTATACCGACATACGAAAACCCTAACCCTGAACTTCTGAAAGAATGGGCAATCTATATGGCAAAAACGTGTAAGGGCATGATTGAAATGTTGGTGAAATATGCCCAAATTGATTTAGATACCACTCGTGAAGAACTCATCGAATTAAAAAAAGAATTGGAGAAACATAAAGATAACAAAGTGGTTATTGATTTCTGGAAAACATTAGATGGCAAGTTAAAAGCCTATGAAGACACCATCAAAGCCAAGAAGCAACGGAAATTTTTAAGGGATAAAAAGGACTATGCTGAAGGCAGAATCTTAACTTATGCCAAAAAATTTGATTGGGCACAGCGGAATCTGCGTACCACACAGAACCAGAGAGTACAGGAAATTGTATCCACAGGTTCCAGCTCGGATCTGAGCTCAGATACAGAAGCTGGTGAGCAAAGTGTCCCTTTAGGAACGCGCCCCCTCACTTTCCTGCACGAATTTCAGATCCTCAAGCAAAAGAAGGAATTGGAAGAGAAGAATCAAGCAAAGGGCAGAGGCAGAGGAACAGGCAGCGGTCCAAGAAAAGGAAAAGGCAGAGGAACCAAAAAAGACAAAGAATAAAGAACAGAAGAGGAGGCAGGACAGCACCCACCGAAAACATCCAGAGTAAAGCAAACAAGGGGAATAACTCTGTTGTCAATTTATCATCCAGGATACTTTCGGAGGAGGAAACTGCACTTTTACAACTAGGCTTATCCTTCTGTCCAGCCACTGATATGGATTATGTGACCACCCGTATTGACTTATTTTTGTATGTGAGGAAATTAAAACTCATGAAAATATTTAAAATGACAGAAAGCCAAAGAAAATCAAAAAGTGGTTGTCAACTTTCGGAGGAGGCTCTGGATTTCAGAATTGAAGATGTGAATCTGATCTTAGATTTGCATCAACTGGAGGAGAATATCGAGGAAATACAGGATAAAGATAAGGGCAGAATTCTTGCTGAACTGGGCTTTAGACCTGACGTAGTGTGTCAAAGTGGCTTTAAACCTCCATCAACTTTTAATCCCAATGTTCCGTATGATAATATCGAGGCATTCAATTCCATCATGATTCAAGAGATTTACAAACTGCAAAATAAACATGCCAATCCCATCAGAGATAACCTAACACGACCACAGCGATTGGCGCTGAAAGACCTTATGAATGATCAAAATATTATTGTGAAACCCTCAGATAAAGGGGGGAATGTGGTTGTTATGGATTTTGTACAATACAATGATGAAGCCATGAGACAGTTGAGGGATCTCAACTGTTATGAGGAAATTGGATGGGATGAGTACAAGCTGTCGATTACTACTTACCACAATTTTTTGATGCAATGGTGGACAGAAGGTCTATTAGACAGAGAAGAGTATTTATTTCTGAAAAATGATAATCCACGGATTCCATGTTTTTATCTTTTGCCCAAAATCCATAAACATCCCACTAGACCACCAGGGAGACCTATAGTCTCCTCGAATGGAGGTCTTTTTGAAAATACTTCTATGTTTTTGGATTTCTTTCTTTCACCTTATGTTACAAGATTAAGATCATACTGCAGAGACAGTAGTGACTTTTTACGTCGCATCTATGATGTCACGTGGGAAGATTCATTTCTTATGATATCACTGGATGTATGTTCACTGTATACATCGATAGATCAAAGACAGGGGGTGGATGCCTGCCTATATTTCCTCAAAGATAGACACATTTCACTGTGGGAGCATACCTCCATGTTGGAGAATATGATACTCCAATGCCTTAATCAAAACATCTTTATCTATGAAAAAACCTTTTTCCGTCAGAAATCAGGTGTTGCGATGGGAACTTGTTTCGCCCCCAGCCTAGCGAATTTATTCCTGGGCTGGTGGGAGGAACAGGTGGTCTTCACAGATATTAATGAACAGTACACTGAGCACATCCCCATCTGGATCAGGTATATAGATGACCTGTTCCTGATATGGGATGGCTCAGTTGAGCTAGCACAGGAGTTTATTTCTAGTTTGGGAAAGAATCAGTTAAATCTAACTTTCACACACAATATGAGTACATCTTATTGTGAGTTCTTGGATGTAGCCATCAGTATAAAGGAAGGACAGATAGTTACCAGTTTGTTTCGCAAAGAAACAGCAGGAAACACGCTGCTGCATGCGAATAGCCATCATCCAGCTCCCTTACGAAATAGCATTCCCTATGGGGAACTTCTCAGGGCTCGCAGAACGTGTAGCACTGAAGGAGCTTTCCATAAAGAACAGGGAATAATGGAACAACGTTTCAGACAAAGGGGATATAAAGTGAAAACTATATCCTCTTCAGCACAGAAAGTACATAAGATTACACATAATGAGGCCCTATTCTCTGGTAAAAAAGTTCAGAAGATGGAGGGGAATATTCCCAGAATGATTACTACATACAATGTTAAATCTAAGATGTTACGATATTCTATGAAACGCCATTGGGGATTACTAGAGACGGATCCCATCATTGGTAAGAGCATTGGTAAAACACCACTGATAACTTACAGGAAGTCCAAATCTTTGAGAGATCATCTAGTACACAGTTTTCAGAGTAAGCCAAGCAGTGGAACTTGGCTGGGTACTATGAAAGGCTTCCACAAGTGTAACTCCTGTAAGGCGTGTAAACACAGTAAGAGTAGGGACAACTTCAAAACTGATAAAGGCAGGATTAAACAAATTTCTAAATTTATAACATGCACCAGCGAGTTTGTAATCTATGTATTGGAGTGTCCGTGTGGCCTTAGATATATCGGCAGCACGAAACTGCAACTGAAGACCAGAATCTTACAGCACATGAGGGCAGTTACACACGGGGATCTGAATTACCCAGTGGCTCGGCATTACTTAGAGAAACATGACAGTAATTCTAATTTGATCACATTCTATGGAATTGACAGGATTCTAGCACACCCCAGAGGTGGGAAAAGGGAGAAAATGTTACGTGTGGCAGAATCAAGATACATAATTGAGCTCAACACGAAAATTCCTAATGGGCTCAATAGTGGGGAGGAGCTAGCAACACACATTGGACAAAGAATGTATTGAATTTAAAAATGCCTTCATTGAGTATCCCGGTATGAGAGGTTCTATAATGTTTTTAATCACTTTCACATATTTTAAACAATTTGAAACAAGATAGGCCTTTGTTATGGTAGTCATGCTTAGTATAAACAGCCAGACATTGAGGTTTGAATTTATGTGTTCGTCCTCTGGAATCCATGGTGTAGGGATCTACAGGTGGATAGCTGTGATGTAAAACTAACTTACCATTAGGAATAAGGGTCAATGGCTCACTTCCTAGTTTTTATGCCAGTGTCCTGTTTCTTTATTTAGTTATTATAAATTTCTCTCACATCACTTATTTTATTATTTAGTGCACCACGTTGTACTGTGTCCTATCACTCCCGTAACATTATTACTGCCTATTGATCGTTGTGTAGATTACCTATGGTTACTCTTCTTAAATTCATAATATTTGTTTACAGGTACATAACCTATGACTGTAGAAAGCACTTTTGGGAATACCAAATTGATTTTACATAAAGTACTTCGTTTTTGAACCCAGCAATGGCTGACAGAATATGCAATATACATTGATGCTTGGTTATGGGTACATAACCTATGATTTCAGAAAGTGTACTAAAGGATAATAGGATGATATTGGTGCATTGGCACTTTATCCGAACCTAGCACAGGCTATTTTAGCATAGAAACCTATATACATATCAATGGATTATGTGAAACTGATTTTGGGTACATAACCTTGAATTATAGATTGTGCCATATTGCAATGCTATTCGCCACATATTTTCCAATCAATTGAAATAATGCAAGCTGGGATTACGTGCAATATAAAAATGTATATGGATGTACATAATGTTGGTATGATATCTGAACCAATCCCACACAGTAATGTATATGTTATTATTGCATAGCATGACGATTGACAATGTGATTACAAATTTTGAAAGTATGCGTCTACAGATGAAATATTTAATGCATCATGTGATTATAAAATGATCATAGGTTTATAATCGGTTATAATAATGAAGTTTTCATTGTTGTGAAAATTCAAACGATTATATGCCATGGTTTCACATTGTAATTGGGTAAAATGAATTGTGAATTTGCTCGCGTTACAGACGATCTTGGCAGTATGTTTTCACTGTTTATTAAACTGTGACCTGTATTTCTATGGGAGGTGGAGCACAGGTCATCAACTTGAAAAAGGCTACAACGAAACGCGTCGTTGTGGACACAATAAACTAATAGTGTTGTCCTTTGGTGTGCCGCTGTTTTTCTTTTGGGATTATCCGAAAATGAACGATTTGGTATATATATATATATATATATATATATATATATATATATATATATATATATATATATATATATATATATATATATATATATATATATATATATAATTAAATCCTCACAATCACGCAAGGAAAAGTCGCACTCAGGATTCTTAATGGAGTTACAAAGTATTTATTGACTTGACGCGTTTTGACACAACGGTCTTTGTCAAAAAGTCATACAATGACCCGGAAGTGACAATTCATTATAAAGCATTTCCCGTGTTACAATAAACATAAAAGAGGTATGCACAATAACAAAGTCATGATAGAAATTAGAAAACAGACTTTGGACACCTGATTAACGTGTATAAATGGATACGCAAAAATTGGTGAAAAACATACTATAATAGTGCATAAATATTTACAAGTGAAAAAAACCCAAAATGAATAACTTGGTCTTAGTACAAGCAAGTGATGCAGCCTATAGCGAGCAGAGAGTAAGCGTCATTCAAGATTAAAAATAGCGCGGCGCTAGTGGCTGGAGAATCAGGGTCAAGTGACCTGGTAATGAATCGTCTAGCCAAAGTACTCATGCTACTGGTTTCAAAGCCTGTGAGACCAATAAGGGCTAAAAGAACAAAAGTAAATGCCCTAAAGAAGGATGGATGACAGATAGGGGCCATTCCAGGGAAGGGAGAGTGATAAGGGATAATGGGGAGGAGAGTAGGCTATTACAAGGTGTCGGAGCAGCCGCTCTAGACATATAGACTATTCCCTGAGTGTCACTGGATCACAAGGACAAAATGGGGGCAAGAGAGCGCAGGCTGGGGCAGATTAAAAAAGGGTTACAGAAGCAGAAAGTACAAGGGCATGGATTGCAGAATACTGCATTTCTCATCCAATTTCCTAACCCAAATGTACATGAAGATCTTCCTCACAGTTGAGGCCACCAGGTGTTTTGCTTTGGAGCTTAATGATATATTCAGATTCCAGGCGTCGCAGATGACGTTCCCGATCTCCTCCGCGCTTTGAGACTGGAACCCTGTCAATGCCAAAGTACAACATTTTAGTGCTGATATTGGATACATTTCTATGCACAGCATTACAGTGTTTTGCCAAGGTATAGGACATGTCTCCATTTCTGATCGCGCACAAGTGCTCTAGAATGCGTTTTTTACGGGAAAGATAGTGCTCCCCACGTATCGTAAGCCACATACACATGTTATCACATACACAACAAAATCTGTGTTACAATTAATGAAGCAGTGAATCTTCCCAGATTTGCCATTTGGGAGATCATACGTTTTCACATTAACACTGCTACTGCATACTTTGCAATGTCCGCATTTATGGAAACCTGGGAGTTCCCTCAACCAGTTGCCCTGTGTTTTACTTCTCTCAGTGAGGTGGCTGTGTACTAGCATGTCTTTGAGGGAAGTACATTTCCTATATGTGACATGTGGTGTTGGACTGACCAGTTGGCCAATGATCCTATCATTCCTCACTAAGTGCCAATGTTTACGCACTATCTTATGTACTGCCTGCGTGGCGTTGTTATAAGTGGTTATTAGCCTGACTTGTTGTTTAGTGTCATCTTTAACTTTAGGGACAAGAAGGCTGTTGCGTTCTCTAATGGCTGCTTTCTCTGAGGCTAATCTGATGGTTTTACTGGAATATCCCCTTGTTGAACTACAACAGATCGGCGAGGAACTGAGGATACTCCGTGAGGCACTTACGAAGCATTCATCCCAAGAGGAAATAACCAACTTCATCAAGGATATGGAGGTGAGATTGGCAAAATACGAAGAGGGCATAAAGTCTAAAAAGCGGTGGAAGTTCGTGCGCGACAGAAATGACTACGCGCAGGGCCGCATTCTTACCTTTGGCCGTAAAAATGACACAGTGAGGAAGGACTATAAAAAAATCGAAGCGCTCCACGCACAAGAATTGGAAACGTCGGAATCGAGCTCAGCAGCACCCTCAGATGAGGATGAACGACAAGTTGCATCTATCTCGGAAAGGGGCCCTTTCACAATGCTAGAGGAGTACCATTTTATCCAACTGAGCCTCAGTGCGAAAAAGAAACCCCCACGGGGAAGAGGAAAAGGAGGAGGCAAAGATGCAGGAAAAGAGGGATCAGGAGAGGTGGAGAAGGCAAAAGACAAAGAGACGCCGCATGGGAGAGGCACACGGCGTTCAAAACGCAACAAGTAATGGGTGAGCAATCTAACCTTTCCATCATTAACCTTTCCTCACACACTATCTCTCCTGATGAAAGGTCAGTTTTAGAATTAGGACTGTCCTTTTGCCCTACTGCTAATTTTGACTATGCTAAAACCCGCATTGACCTTTTTCTTTTCATAAGAAAATTGAAGCTTCTTAAAATTCATACAGCTAAACAATGTAGTGGCTCCCCTCGTATTTCTCAACCAGGTGCCTCTGTAGACCCCGTACTTCCTGCTCTTGTGATAGGTGACATTGAAATGCTTGCCACCCTCAGAGAAATGGAAGTAGGCATGCGAGACTGGGGATCTGATCGTGAACTTCTGGTCAGCATGGATATGGTGCTGAACAGAAGATCCAGGAATGACTTTAAACCAAGATCTAGGTTTAACCCTGTGACCCCACATGACGGGCTAGATACATACCAGGAAACAGTCCTACTTGATCTCTTGAAGCTGTGGAAGACACAACGCAATGACTTTGCCAAGAATCTTACACCATCACAAAGGTCGGGGCTACAGTCCTTGAAGCAAGCGGCTACCTTTGTGATTAAACCTTCAGACAAGGGGGCAATGTCGTTCTCTGGGACATTAACAAATACAGACTAGAAGCACGAAGACAATTGGAATTTTCCGGTAGTTACCTTAGGTCCACTGCAAACAGGTACAACAAGACTATACTTGAATATCATAACATTTTGAGTGACTGGCATGGTAAAGATATGTTAAGCCAGAATGAATTGCTTTACCTCTTGGTCAAGAAACCGATAATCCCGGTTTTCTATATGTTACCAAAGGTACACAAGCACCCAACTGATCCACCGGGGAGACCCATCATTTCGGCTAACCAGAGTCTTCTAGAAAACACCTCGATTTACCTAGACTATTTTCTCTGCCCATATGTTATCAATTTACCTTCTTACTGCAGGGATACGATGGACTTCCTGTCTAAGATTCAGGAGATCCCCTGGAAGGATACATATGTTTTGGCTACAGTGGATGTGGTATCCCTGTATACGTGTATAGAACACAGTTTGGGTCTGGAGGCTTGCAAATACTATCTGAGAGATAGACCTTTATCCATGTACGACCACACTATGATGTTGATTGATATGTTACATTTTTGCTTGCACAATAACTTTTTCCTGTTCGAGGACCAGTGGTATGAGCAATACACTGGGACTGCCATGGGAAGTTGCTTTGCTCCCAGCTACGCCTGTTTGTTTATGGGGTGGTGGGAGGCGGAGCACCTGTGGCACAGTGGGAATGAAGCCTTTAGTGACAATCTCATCCTTTGGACCCGTTATATTGATGACATTTTCTTAATTTGGGACGGGCCACAAGGGGATTTACTGAGCTTCATCACAGGGTTAGCTGAGAACAACCTCAATCTCACATTTACCAGTAAGACACATAGGAACACTATTGAATTCCTCGACGTCCTGGTCGAAGCCAAAGGTGAGACACTGCACACAAGTCTATTTACAATACCCACGTCTGGCAACAGCATACTCCATGCCCGCAGCCACCACCCTGACGGGCTCAAGAGGAGTATCCCTTATGGTGAACTTCTCAGGGCTAAACGGAACTGCAGCTCCACTGTAACATATGAGAAAGAAAGATCTAGGATGCAGGGCCATTTTAAAACAAGGGGATATTCCAGTAAAACCATCAGATTAGCCTCAGAGAAAGCAGCCATTAGAGAACGCAACAGCCTCCTTGTCCCTAAAGTTAAAGATGACACTAAACAACAAGTCAGGCTAATAACCACTTATAACAACGCCTCGCAGGCAGTACATAAGATAGTGCGTAAACATTGGCACTTAGTGAGGAATGATAGGATCATTGGCCAACTGGTCAGTCCAACACCACATGTCACATATAGGAAATGTACTTCCCTCAAAGACATTCTAGTACACAGCCACCTCACTGAGAGAAGTAAAACACAGGGCAACTGGTTGAGGGAACTCCCAGGTTTCCATAAATGCGGACATTGCAAAGCATGCAGGAGCAGTGTTAATGTGAAAACGTATGATCTCCCAAATGGCAAATCTGGGAAGATTCACTGCTTCATTAATTGTAACACAGATTTTGTTGTGTATGTGATAACATGTGTATGTGGCTTACGATACGTGGGGAGCACTATCTTTCCCGTGAAAAAACGCATTCTAGAGCACTTGCGCGCGATCAGAAATGGAGACATGTCCTATACCTTGGCAAAACACTGTAATGCTGTGCATAGAAATGTATCCAATATCAGCACTAAAATGTTGTACTTTGGCATTGACAGGGTTCCAGTCTCAAAGCGCGGAGGAGATCGGGAACGTCATCTACGACGCCTGGAATCTGAATATATCATTAAGCTCCAAAGCAAAGCACCTGGTGGCCTCAACTGTGAGGAAGATCTTCATGTACATTTGGGTTAGGAAATTGGATGAGAAATGCAGTATTCTGCAATCCATGCCCTTGTACTTTCTGCTTCTGTAACCCTTTTTTAATCTGCCCCAGCCTGCGCTCTCTTGCCCCCATTTTGTCCTTGTGATCCAGTGACACTCAGGGAATAGTCTATATGTCTAGAGCGGCTGCTCCGACACCTGGGTATAGCCTACTCTCCTCCCCATTATCCCTTATCACTCTCCCTTCCCTGGAATGGCCCCTATCTGGCATCCATCCTTCTTTAGGGCTTTTCCTTTTGTTCTTTTAGCCCTTATTGGTCTCACAGGCTTTGAAACCGGTAGCCTGAGTACTTTGGCTAGACGATTCATTACCAGGTCACTTGACCCTGATTCTCCAGCCACTAGTGCCGCGCTATTTTTAATCTTGCACGACGCTTACTCTCTACTCGCTATAGGCTGCAGCACTTGCTTGCACTAAGACCAAGTTATTCATTTTGGGTGTTTTTCACTTGTAAATATTTATGCACCATTATAGTATGTTTTTCACCAATTTTTGCGTATCCATTTATACACGTTAATCAGGTGTCCAAAGTCTGTTTTCTAATTTCTATCATGACTTTGTTATTGTGCATACCTCTTTTATGTTTATTGTAACACAGGAAATGCTTTATAATGAATTGCCACTTCCGGGTCATTGTATGACTTTTTGACAAAGACCGTTGTGTCGAAACGCGTCAAGTCAATAAATACTTTGTAACTCCATTAAGAATCCTGAGTGAGACTTTTCCTTGCGTGATTGTGAGGATTTAATGATATTTTAGCGGGACCAGCGCCTGCCTGTCTGCACCAACTCCAATTGGTGGATGCGATCGGAAGAAAGTCTGGACTGCATCAGCGTATATATATATATATATATATATATATATATATATATATATATATATATATATATATATACAGAATGGCGACAGAGTAATAAAACAACCTTAGCACTCATCTTTGGGTCCGTATTCATATCTCTAGCAATTCTATTGGTAACGGAAGAAAGTGAGATATATATATATATATATATATATATATATATATATATATATATTCACTGAAAAAACCATAGGTTTCAGGGACGTTATAGTTACAAATTAGCATTTAAAAAACCTTTGAAATTCACTGAAAAAACCATAGGTTTTAGGGACAGTTATAGTTAGTTGGACATTGCACTCGTACAAAACCCGTGAAATTCCCCCGTTATAGTTAGTCCAGCTAACTATAACTCGCGCCCCGCAATGCACTGCTGATGACGTCACTTATTACATCACTCATGACATGGTCAGTGACATCACTGATGACATCACTGATGACATCTCAAATGACATCACTGATGACATCATCCAGTAACTGTGTGTTTCTGTAAAGTTTAAATATTTTTAATATATATAGGAAAAGACGTATTGAAGAATGAGTGGGTGTGTAAGTGTCTGTATGGATGATTTAGTAGGTGTGTGACTGACTGTATAAGTGAGTGATTTAACGTATCTTACTGAATGCATGGGTTAGTGACTAAACTGGGTGAATGTCTGTATCCGTCTGTCTGTTGCTGTGTAAGTGGCTGCATGTGTTTGTGAATAGCTACATGAGTGTCTATTATTTGAGTTATTGAATGCTTGTGTGAGTATCTGTATGGGTGCCTGAGTGTTTGTGTGGGAGGGGTGTGTGCGACTCTAAGCAT